>CM060251.1:59960690-62495690 GCA_030684275.1 Acipenser oxyrinchus oxyrinchus | reverse complement strand
CATATCATTTTACAATGGGAAAAGGGGGCGGAACCACATGGAAAACAGATGAGAAATGATCTGTTGGTTGTATGGTGTGAAAAGTAAATAATGTGGGGGTTGAGGCAAAAGGGGGTAGTTAAATTTCACAAGTTAGCAGTCTCAACACCATAGTGGGAAAACAGCATTAACTTGCTAGTAAACACAGTCAGTGCATTTGTTAGTTTGTTTGTTTTCTCTTGTGCTCCTCTGCCAAATCAGCATAGTAACTGTTATATACTATAGCCTATATATGCAGACAAATATCATTCACACATTTTGTTTTTGTATATAATAGAATAGAAGCTATAAAAGGCAAAGTCTTATTTGGGCTTTTTAATATCAATTAAGAGTGCAACATACAGAATCGTAATGCAATAGCACATATGTGAATTGTGTCCTTGCCTGTATGCATTTTAGCATGCACTATTTGTATCTAGCTATTTGTATCTAGTGTCAAAATTATGTTGGAAGCCAGGAAGCCTGTATAGGAAAGTTGTCACCGAACCAAAACATGTACCATAAAAACCAGTGTATAAAGTCGCACCGATGTATAAGTCTGCCCCCTTTTGAGACAATAATTTCAGGAAAAAGCCTATAGGTCACACCGATGTAATTTAATACCCTTCTCACCCTTCTTCAGCCCAAAATCTACATTTTTAGAAGGCAACTGGCTCTTATTTATGGCTGTGAATAAGGACTTGTAAGTAGCTGTTCTTATGGGGATACCAAGAAAAAAAAAGAAATAAAACAGCTAATCACAGAACCAGAATTCAGGCAAGATAAATACATATCTAAACAAGACTTCTGCAACAAGCAATGACCTCATAGATGGGACACCTCTTTCTTACTCATACCAAGTTTAAAATTAGATAATGCAATTTTATCAAAAAGCAACAGATTTTACAGTGGTATGCAAAAATAAAGTTGCCCAAATGTGCTTTGTTGTTTATTCTACAGCTGGCATTACATCACATTGTAAGATCTGCCACATCGTATTTTCATATTTTAAGGATACTTTCAGAGTCTCAGGCAACTATTAAGATAGAGATTAACTACAGGAAATACAATTACAGTGTATTCTTCAGCTAGCAAATTACTGCTTGTATTCCCATCTGGTACTGATCTTCCTAAATATTGTGTATAGAGTTGTCACAAAGACGGCTGTAGTGGGTGACATCAGACCAAGGCCAGGAAATAACACAGAACAGACAGAGACAATGAGGTTGGTGAAGCTGAGCACTTGGTGGTGCTCAGCATTTAATAAACACACAAACAAACAAACACAAAATAACACGGGCGGAGGGGGACCCCGTTCTAAAATAAAACAAACAAATACTGTACAGGGCTGCTCGCCCTGTTACAAGAGTATACAGCATTACACAACAGGTTGATAATTCACAGTTTCCTGAAGCCATTACAAGGCCACAGTTTATAAACAGCATACAGACTTTTTATGTTCCAAGTTAAGACTGGGTATGCATAGAGATTACCACATTTTGGCACTTACAACTAAACATTTTGCAAATCGTAAAAATGTTTAAAAACTCAAGATCTCCACCTAAATTAATCCAGAAAGTTGTTTTGTTTTTGTTTTTTTGTTACATGAAAAGTACATTTGGCATTTATTAATGTACTGCCCCCTATTATTCTCTTTACAATAATACTAGAAGTCAAACCTACACTAATAGAAACTTGTATTATTTGCTGAAAAGTCGCTCTGAATGAAGTTGCATATATGTGGTCATGACTTACAGTAGGTGTGTACATCCTGGATTTTCTTCATTGGATGAGACATTTTTAAAAGGTCACTAATTTTTAGCACAAAATTCAAGTTCTTGTTTTCTGAAAAAAAAGTAAGTTTAAAGGGAGATATTGTGCCCTTTGTGGGGATGAAATAACTCAGAATTCACTATATTTGTAGATGAGTTTTGGAGTAAAGTTAAGATATTCAGATAGCTATGTTACTGTAAACTGCACACAAGTCTGTACTTGATTACAGAGGATAATACAATATCCTGTGCATTTTTAATACATATATTTGAAGATTTTCATTGTACTTAAATCAAACCTTAAGTAACAGTTCCAGTCTAAATCTTCTCCCATTCATTTCATATTTCCCAACTTACTGCGGCCAGATCCAGCACATGCTCTTCCTATTTACCTAGATCTTTTACCATTCACCAGTTGCTACACGAGTCAGAATTCACAAACACCTTACTGGCACATGTCTGCTAAAAAAAACACACTAAATCCACACCAAATCTGTGTTTGCCATTTGATGTAAACATGTTGGGGTGTCCTGTACAGGTTTAGCCTTAATCCTTTAATCCTACATAAACTTCCCCCACCGTTACTGTAATAAACACTACACAATGTACAAAATCTTTAAGTCACAATACATTGGTCATCCGTTCCTGGCACACACTGAAATTGGCAATGAAGCAGCAATATCTGGATTGTTCATTGACCAGTCATAAAAGGGATCAATGAGCAAGCTCTAAGTCTGCAGCAAAGCTCATGATCATTAACCAGCGGTGGATCACTTATTTTTTCACAAAGTTTCCGATTTTATCAAGACATGCCGGTCTTTGCCGTCTACTCTAACTTTCTTTCACTATCGCAGGAAATCTTGTAGGACTTTAGTGCATTTATCAGTTCTTTTTGACTCTCAACAAAGTTGTAACCATACTGGATCATTCTTTCTGCACTCCTGGAGGTGTTAGAATACAGAACTGTATTTGTTCGACTAACTACTGCTGCATTTTCTTATGTGAAACTCTACAATGTGCATTTAATTCATCCTTTTACTTCTCAGAAAAAAAGATGGTTATGCAGAAATATCTGAAATATTACAATAAAATATCTGAATCAACAGTCAAAATCATTTTCTGTTATTTCAACAAGGAGTCCCATGAAATAGACTTTAACACGAAGTCTGAATCAGCGGTGGAAGGATATGTTGCAGCTGTTGCCTTACTTATTCAGGTGTGGTCTTGTGAAAGCTTTTAAATCAAACAAAATCTGTTATCACATTCTTATACTTCAATTTCACACAAAACACTCCTTGGCAATAAACTGTAGGCGATGATTCACTGCAGTTCAGCTCTGACAATACATGCACATTCATGTCCTGCTGTGAGCTGAGTATTAACACACACACACCTTAAACGTGGGCAAGGCGCTGACCAACAGCAACGTCCTAGAGACATTGCTGTGTTCCTGTGACTTCAGGATAGAGTTGTGAAAAAATCCAACTCTGGCAATCGCCTTGAGCGATTTATGAAATACATTCTGGCAATGTTCTGTTTTTTAGGAAAAATAAACAAGTGATGGTAGGTGGCACAAATTATTGAGCAACATGTATTTTTTTACAGCAGGAAGCAGGTGCAAACTACTACAGCTCTGGCTATTCATAATGCAGTCTCTCAGCAACGTGGCCTCCCTACCCTACTGCCACGGTAAAAATAAAGTAAAAATCTCCCTGTGATCATATTTGTGCTGTCAAATGTCTGAGAATGGATTATAACAATCCAGAAATTCTCCAACAGTAGATTGAATTACTGTCTCTCCTTATTTTTGCATTACCAAGATTTGAATAACAAATTACATGCAAATTTGTTTTAATAGGGTTCAAGGTTTATTTTGGGAAATGTCCATTTCAGGTGTCCAAACCTGTCATTACAAAGAAATGATCTCAATACAGTGCTTTCTCGTTATAAGGCAGCCCTTTTTACCATGGAACAGAGAGAATCCAGTACTCCACTAAGGCTGATAACTGGAAAATGTCCTTTAGCCCATTGGAACATTTGTTTATTTTCACATAAACTTGGGTGAAGCCCAGAGAGTTTCCTATGTGCAGCATGGAGTGTTGGATAGGGCTCTACAGTCTGTAATTACAGGTAAGAACTAGTAATTAGATATTTATCGTTTGATGTTGTTGTTATTTGGAGTGGGATGGTTACAGTGCTGTATACCTACTGTACCAGTTTATCATCTAACATTTTTAATTGCAAGGTTCAAGTGAGGTGTAATCCATACTAATCATAATGACTATAGTCTCAGTTCAATTATGTTAAACAAAATTACACAATATCTAATTTGTTTTGTGTATCTTGCACTGGCACTGAATTGTCAAGCTATTTATACTGGAGGTTTTCTTGCCACGAGCACAAACCACAATACCCCATATACTATTACAATGCAAATAGAACTTTTAATCTACAGTACATTATATATAAAAATAAAAAATAAAGACGTTTATATACTTCGTTATTGCATGTTTAAACGTTGTACCAGTACAAACACCAATAATACAATTCCACTGTAAAAACAGAGGGGTGCCTTTTATTGTTTTTTAAGTTAACATCAATTACCACCAACTGTCAAACTGAGGATGGCATGTTACAGCAAGTGGTTTATTTTAGTGCAGTACTGTATGTTCTAAAGCAGCTAACTGAAAAGCAACTGAAGTTCAGTACCTGTTTAGTTGTATTTTAAAATGTTGTCTACAAAATGTTAAAATAATTCTCTCATATTTGTGCCTTTTTTTTTTTTTTTTTTTTTTTACACTGAAACACACAACATGATCCAATGCCAAGTCCAGCATTGTGGTGGGTATTCAGCATACAAACAGAGGCTCCAAAAATCAAATTTAAACTGAACATTGAGTTATTAGAACTTCTTTTACAATTAACTATTTTGCAATAATACAACTACTGAAATTGAACCAGTTAAAATTCCTCATTTAACCCTCCTGGAGATTCAGTTCAACCCTCCTGGAGATTCAGTTCAAAGCATATGTATCCATTTCGCTACTTTTTGCAACAGTATTTTATCACTATCACCACCCCTCCTTGGATTCTTAACCAATTCAATACCCAAGAATCTAAGGAAGCAGATGTCAAGTCACATTGGGTTAAAATGTCTTGCTACTCATGATTTAGGGTCATGGTTCCTTCTAGCACTTTTGTGTTCACAAATTCTGTTTTTTTAAATTCTCTCTTCTTGTTTTACCCACGTAACACAATCAACATGGGTATTTCAATAAATATACCATATATTTTGTTTGCCAGGTTATTCTACCTATAACTTTAAATTGTTTGCAAGTAGGATGAAAAAAAAGTATCACCTTTAATAATTGTATTACAATTTACACAATTATGACAAGGACATTTCCAGGTGGTATCTTAAAAGAAAATTGTTTAGGTGGTTGACAGACATCTTTTTCTTGAAAGACATTACCCAGTCTTAAAATCGCTGGACAAAATGTGGTAATAAGAGTTAACAATCTATTGCATTCTTCATGAGACTGGCAAAAAAAGTAGAAATAAATACTACTGGTAGATTTAACTGGCGAGTCGACTTCGCTTTTACCTATCGACAATGACTCCCTCTCAATGTTGCATACCTTGTTTAGACACTGATTAAGTAATGATTCATTTATAACCCCTCAATTGAAATCTCTTACAAAGATCTTTAGCATGACATTCAAAATCCTTTTCATTCTTAATAATTGGCTATAAGGTAAAATGCTGCTTTAAAGTCAGTAAATGATAACTTGTACAATCAAGTAAAGTATTTGTATCTGTTTTTGTTTCTATACACAATGTACTTAAACTTGTATAGTTTAATTGTTTTAATAAAATGTACATCTACAAAAGATACTGAATTAAGATTATTAACCAAACTGAATTAAACAGAAGGCATTCTCTATTATTGATGTATACCCCAAATTCTTCCAGTTCTAATGAATTACCTGTCCAAATAACAAACACATCATCTATGTATCTATACCAATTTTTCATGAGAGATATATAGGGATTGTTGTTATATACATAATGCAACTCATATCTACATGTAGCAGGGCTGGGGCCATGCGGATAAGGAGGGGGCTTCTGTGATTGTATATTGCAAATATGAGTGCTGATTGTATAAATAAGAAACAGGATTAGTTTTAGTAGGGAGCCTGATGCTCTGTGTGTAGCAGCCTGCCTGCTGTGTTTAGTTGCGGGAATGAGCAGCATGTGTGTGTTTACCAGCTTTGAGCTCCTAATCAGCAGGTGTGCGTGGTGCAGTGGAGCGCCAGGAATAAAAGGGTCCCGATTATACAGATCAAGGCTGCTATAAGCCATAGAGGTCAGAGCGCTGCTGCTGCTGCCGAAGCATCGGCCTGTCTGTGCTGCTGAACGAATGGGTTCAGGAAACGAAGCAACCACCTCTAACAGCGATCATGTGTATACTCCAAGGTCGGGAGGTGGTTGGGGGTTTGTTCCAGGAGAAGGAATTCCTGCCACTATTGGACCCCCTGGTGGATTTAATAAATTTGTATGTATATGGGTAATGTATAGAATACTGGATTATTATTATTTATTTCTTAGCAGACACCCTTATCCAGGGCGACTTGCAATTGTTACAAGATATCACATTATTTTTACATACAATTACCCATTTATACAGTTGGGTTTTAACTGGAGCAATCTAGGTAAAGTACCTTGCTCAGGGATACAGCATCAGTGTTCCCCACCTGGGATTGAACCCACGACCCTCCAGTCAAGAGTCCAGAGCCCTAACCACTACTCCACTGCTGCCCCTATATATGTATAGGATTACTTTGTACAAACAAAAAAAAACTCTATTTATCCATTATTCTGCAAACCTTTTTGTAAGATATCTGTAATCTGTGTATTTATTGAAATGACCACGTTGATTGTGTTGAATCTGTTTTTAATTATGCAGTATATGCGATTTCACTGTGTAGTGTATGAGATTTGAGTGTGTACTGCATGCAATTTCAGTGTGTAGTGTATGAGGTGTCAGTTTGAATTACGTCCCTAACGGCGCCTCACAGGAGTCTGTGATGGTTTATCATTCTATTTTTAATGTAGACAAACAGAAGCTGCTTCACCATTGCTCCCAGTGTGAGGAAGGAGAGGATGTTTTGCTCACGCCACCTCGTTTCCACCTCCAGTATCCTGCTAATATGTTTATTGATTACATTTCCTTTTGCTGAACATGTATCCACATTGATAAAGTTCCTGTGAATACAATCAATTTAACCTGCTACCCCGTAACTGCTAACTTTGCATTAAATGAAAGATACACTGACATTGATGTATAATTTAAATACAGCCCTCTGCCTATCACTGATTCAGGGCAGAAATTCCACTAGAAAGCAAAAGGGCAGAAATAGCCCTGTGAGAAATGTATCTGAATATTTCAATCAACATTGCTTGACATGTATTCGAAGGCAAAAATCCATGTCCGCCAGAAATTAGGCATATTGTCTTGCACCTATTTACTAACTTGCTATTTTAGAAAATGTCGAGCAAGTGAAAAAAGGGCTCAATCATTTTTTATATATATATATATATATATATATATATATATATATATATATATATATATATATATATATATATACACACATTTTACACATGAACCATAAATCTATAGATTAACCAGTAAATGCGTAGATTTACCAGTTTAGCGGTCAATGTATAAAATAACTAAGAAGATAGTAGTAAACGATCTCTTTTACTTACATCCATGACCACGGTCTAGCAACAGGTTTACCGGTGATATATATATATATATATATATATATATATAATTGTATTTTGTCACACTTGTACTTGCTTGAACCAAAGTCATTGTATTCATCATTGTATTTATCTTGCTCTTAATTGTATTATTACTTGCACTGTGATTCTTGAAATGTAATTGTTGACGACTGTAAGTTGCCCTGGATAAGGGCGTCTGCTAAGAAATAAATAATAATAATAATAATAATAATAATAATAATAATAATATATATATTAAAAAGAGGATCAACACAGCTTGAGACAGCAAGAAGTAAACAGTCCAGATTAGGATGCGCACACAACTACCTAAAATAACAGAAGCTACTTCAGATTTCATAATTCACATCAGAGTCAAAATCGGGGATACAGATGCTGGTACAGTATGTAACTCAAAGGAGGAGGCTGTGTGGCTGTGTGGTCCAGTGGTTAAAGAAATGGGCTTGTAACCAGGAGGTCCCCGGTTCAAACCCACCTCAGCCACTGACTCATTGTGTGACCCTGAGAAAATCACTTAACCTCCTTGTGCTCCGTCTTTCGGGTGAGACGTAATTGTAAGTGACTCTGCAGCTGATGCATAGTTCACACACCCTAGTCTCTGTAAGTCGCCTTGGATAAAGGCGTCTGCTAAATAAACTAATAATAATAAAAAAAAAATGCCTCACAGTTTATAACACTGGCTTAGCTTGTTTTTTGTTTTGTTGTGATTCTATTTTCAGTTATGTGGAATGTAGTAAACGAGAACACACAAAAAAAATGTTTACTCTGCACTTACCCTCTCTGGAATAGATCCACATTGTAGAACTTGTGAAGCTCCACAGAGAACTCCACTGTTGCCTGCACCTCACTCATGGTTCAATGGAGAAGTAGAAGATAAGTGTTGTTTACATCACCGGCCTCCTACCTGTGAGAAGAAATTCCTGTATCAAATCATATGCATCATACACAGCAGCTACTGTCCTTTTTAAACAGGAGTTTCAATAACAATACTATGCATTAAAAAATGCACCTTATTTAGGATGTCCTACAGGCAACAAACAAAGATATATTATGATCCTCCTGTTCAGGTCACACAATTGAAGGTATTGAGTGTGCATTATAGGCAAACAAAGGATCAAAGTGAAGAGTCTGGCAAATTACTGCACTGGATAAAGGTCCAGATTTTTCAAGGTGTGCCTTCCAAATATTTTTTTTTCATTTTGGTGATTAAGAGCTGAAGCTTATTATATATATATATATATATATATATATATATATATATATATATATATATATATATATATATATAAATTCCCATCTCTGATTTACAGTATATTTATAAATTATCATCAAGCCAATAGACAATTTGTTGCTAAAAACACGACTCGCATATATGCTACTGTATATAGCAAGAGTAAAGTAGTATACTTCACAGCACTGTAGTCTGTAAAACTTGTACTGTACCTGCATATTGTATTGTATTTAACATACAGTCTGGTTTTATCACATTGCTTTTACTTACAAATTATATGAAGTTATTATGTTATACCTGTGCATCACCAGAAGTTAAGACATTTTAGTGTTACTTTCACAGAAGGGATTTATACTTTCTACCTGAAAATCAATTATCTTTACACAAATACAGTTAAAAATAATTTCTCTTAACAGAAGATTACTGTGGTTTGAAAAAATGAGAAAATATAACATACAGTATCAAATGGAGACAATATAAACTAATTACCCCAATGCACTTATTGCATTTAATGCCTACGTAATGTTTGATTAAATTGACATTAACAGTTCACAAGACCGAATCAGCCTAAATAATCATAACCCAGAAATCAAGCAAAAGTAGGTCCACATGGGCTAAATTTTTAGAACCTCAATCATTTGTAGTAAATATGTACTTTTGCTGCTACATCACAATTCAATGAGCGTGATATAGGACAGACATACAGTATAACCTAGACCCAATTGTAACAGTATTTTGAGAAGTACTGGAATGGCTGTTTAGAAGGCATACCCATGATACTGCAGTCTCCTGCTTGCAGCCTGAAATTTAAAAAACATCTCTACATAAGGGGTAAATTACAAATTACATTTCCATAAAACTCAGTTAAAATAGTATTCACAAAGCCGGAGATTGCATACTATAGCTGAGAGTCAAAAGGAGTTTAATGAATTACTTCAGGAAAGAAAAATAGGGCCATGTCTCCACGGTTCACTTCTATATATCCATGACCTCATTTTAGAAAACATTTCACATAGTGATACACTAATATGCAAACTAAAGACTCCCTGGCAGTAACTCTAAACCAGATTGGAGTTTTCAATACAGTGATTACAGCATGGCCACTCCACAGTGTCACGATTGTATATTGAACATTTACAAGAGCAGACATTCCTGTATTAACAGTCTAAATCATCACAATACTATAAAATATGCATGCCACGGACAGTGGCCTCCTGTAAACACTGTAGTTCATTAGTAATGATACCAAATCAGGCTTTGTTGTACTAAGTAAACTATGCAAGACCTCACATCTCTATTGTTCACTGTAAATACAAACAGAAGTGACAGCTTTTACCCTTTTGAACAGCAAACGACGTGGATGTTTTTTTTGTTTTGTTGCTACTAACATTATGGAAAACAAAATGTTATGAATTGTATGTTTTGTAGCTATAAATATGTAGGCCCTGGGTGCTGCACAGTGTTGAGTTTCCATTGAACAGTTAAAAAAAAAAAACAATAAATAAATAAAGTAAAATGTCTAAACCATGGACAATTTCTTTGACATCTAGCATTTGCATGCATTACACTTGGGACCATCCCATGAAACTGACAAGTCTGTTATAGTTCTAGTCATCAATATCAAACAAATGTTCACGATTTTTCTGTTGATGGGGTCTATCCAAATATGTTTGCTAATGAAAAAGGAATCTGGCTTGTCAGTACTTTGATAATCAAGGGCTAATGTAACAAATCCATTCAATATATACACCACTCTCTGTCCCAAGTCTTCTCTTAATTTCCAAATGTTTCATTAAGTCCTGGTCTCAGTTTTGCTCTTGAAAGAGTGACAAGGATTAACTTTAAATGTTCATTTTGTGAAAAGCCAGCATGAACGGAACTGGACACCAGCAGACACCCACAGTACAAGCATCACACTATTACAATCATATCTCATTGTAGATAATTCATTTATACCTCTTGTAGGAAACTTGTACTGTATATCAACATTATATACAATGCTATGGTTATTGTGTAAAATTTAAGCTATGCACTGGCACCTGACCCATGTAATGGATTAGTAACACTTGATTTGCAAGGGGGTACCCTTGGCTTTGTGCTGAAGAGCTTTTTGCTATTTACTTTAATTAGGAGTGTGATCATTTTTCAAGATGTATTTTGTACAGTAATCTAAAGTTTTCAAAGCCTTTGTTATCACTCTTTAGAGTAAAACCTAGTGATGAGCGAATATTACTTTTACAAGTTGATTCAATTATCAATTCGATATTTGAAAATAATCCAGATTACGATTATCGATTATTCTAATAACATCATTCTTAGGGGGGAAAAAGTCACAAAAAGTTTCCTGATTAAATGTTTTTTATTTATTTCTAATTAAAAACTACAATAAAACTTCAATAACTTTTTTCAAGAGCACTTTCACACCTACAAAACATACAATATGCATATATTGAAGTCACTACTAAAGCAGCATAACCAATATGTAAACAATACTACAACAGAAACCATTTTTAAATAAAGAAAAGCACACACAATCTGACAAAACACTCTCTTGTGCTCAACTCCCTGAAATCTTCTATTAAGCTCTTTTGAATCCCTAACTCTCTAGGGTTGATAATGCTGCAGAACAGAAAATAATAATAATAATAATAATAATAATAATAATAATAATAATAATAATAATAATAATACATGGCTGGAAGTTTATTAACTCATTAAATATAACGTAATACAAGAATGAATGGCAACCTGAAACAAAATATTATAAAGATAATTGTCTGTAATTAATAACTACAATTATTTTTACAATCTTTTGTTCCAGATTGCCATTCTTTCTTGTATTACATTTCATTTAATAATATTAAATGAAGCATAATACAAGAAATAGTCATTTGAAACATTTTTCAGATACATACAAGTGAAAGACCCAGTAAAACAATACAATAACTTTGGGGAGCTCACTTAAATACAGTTATATCACCATCCATGAACCTTCACTTCGGTTTCGAAGGCGATTGATCTGATATGGACTGACCCTATATTTATATAATTTAATATCCACCGATTTTCTCTTGCGGAACGAAACGTCATTAATAAGGTGTAGGAGATGACATTCTGCATTAAGTATTAATTATGTATTTGATTATAAGTTTCTTTACTTCTATGTTTTATTTTCATATTTTGATAGAGCTTAAAGCACATGTAACTAGCTAAGCAAGACATCTGCAGAGCCAAAGTTAGCAGTCTAATCAAGATGTGTGAACACCACAAACAAAGGACTAGTTTGAAACAGTTTCTAACAGATTAGGTTAAAATAGTCTGTTAAATGCTTAAATGTGACGCACTATAGAATGTGATAGATTTGGGCGAGTTCCCCCCTCCTTACCAGGAGGTGTGTTGAAGGTGTGTGATAGCAGGGTGATCCATACTGATTGGAAGAGAGTATAAGAAATGGGGTGGAAAAGCATTCACAATGGGATCCACAAGGGTGTTCTCTTAGCCAAAGTGTTGTCTTAGTAGGTTTTCCTTATATGAGGAGACTACTGTAGCAGGTGCAAATGCTGTTATGGACTTGGGGAAAGACAATCACAGTTATACATCTAAAACTGTAATTGTCGATGTCAACTAACACCAAAGCTATAATCTGTAGACACTCGTAATGTACTAGGCGATTTGCTCCAGAATCCTGCAATTCAATTAAGAGGTTTAGTTTTGACTTTGCAGGAGGAACAAAATACTAAAGCAAGTAATTTGATTACCATAGTACAATGTGGTAAAAACAGGAAGCCGGGATTTTCGAAGAGACCATTCTTACTGTCTGAGTTCTTGTTTCTTCAGACAAGCCAACATCCTATTTGTCTGTGGCCTTGACAGAGGATATGCAGCCCTGTGGGTTTCAGAGGTCTAGAGGGGGCAATTTTTCGAAATAATGATTTCCGATAAAGTCACACCGTATTTTTAAGTTTTTTATATTTTTTTAATGTTTATCCATGTTTTACCTGAAGACTTTTGTTTGTTTGTTTGTTTGTTTGTTTTTACATGTATAACTTACCAAACATTTTAAAACATGTATTTTAATAAAATAAGGTTTCATAATCTAGATAAACTTGAACAAATGTTATTGGAGACTGACCCATAGAATCTATTAAAAATTATTTCTAACCACATTGATAACAGATTAGCAGTACATATTACCTCACCCTCAAATCGGTAACTTAATAAATACAATTTGCTTACTCTACATTTGAGCAGTTTTTCATGGGAGCATGTGAGGAATATTTTGCAGTACTGAATATAATGTCGCGGCATGACGTTTTGACATCAAGGCTGTGATGTAATCTTTGACAATATTTTCACAGTAAATTAATGTGGTACTGTAGTATGTATGCTACATGCGAATATTCTAAACACGGGGATGCATTTGGACATTATTTAATCATTTAAAAAAACAAAAATCTATGCTCATCTCACCAGGAAATTCCAAAACGCACCTCTGGCAAAAAAATAAATAAATTTGCAACTGAGATAAAAAAAAGTCATCGTTTCTGCAAGATCAAACAAGCTACATTCAGACTGAGTAATGTTAAAAACATCCATTAGAAACGGCTGCAAAACAGACAAATATACATTATTATGTTAAAACGTGTAACACTTGAAATTAATTATGTTTGCTTAGCATGCAGCAGTGAGTGTATAAAAAAAGCGTATCCCATTTCTAAATGCTTATTCTTTTAATGGTTACTATATATATTTTTTTATTTAACTCTAATTTAGACGGGGGGTATTTGGATTTCAAGCGCTGGAAACCAGTCACTGTCAATCAAAAACAGGAGAAAAACGAAAGCGATTCATGTCTTCGCAACAATTATGCCGGGACGAAGTTAAGTACAGTAATAAAAGAAACAAAACAATGTCTAGATAAATAACGCGATCTTTATTACAACCCGAGAAAGAAAGCGCTTACCATTACTAAGAAGCCCTCCATTGGCCGTAGCCGAGGCACCGAGCTGGATTTTTACAAGGTGGCTGATTCCAGTCTCTTTCTCTGGCTTTTAGTTTACAGACACTGGCAGGAAAATTGATAATTCCTTTCTTCAACCACAACCACGTTTGTATACAAAGCTCTAACCTGTCACAGTAATGGCAACTCGGTTTTCTTTGTGAAACATAAGAATAACCTAAGTTAGATTCAAGCCACAGCTGCAGTCATAGTTAGGTTGTTCGTGGCAGAGAGCTAGAAACTCTGCACTGTGTTGCATGGGCGAGGGGGAGGAGCGTAGGAATGGAAGTTACACAAAAGCATGAACTAAGCAACAATAAAATGTTGTAATACACAGCGTAAGTACACTCCATCTCTTTATCACATCACACGGGGACAAAACAGACAAACCCCTATCAAAAAACATTGTACAATTTTAAAGTGATTTGTCTTAATGGCACAGTTGAACAGTTGTCACTATTTCAAAGCACATTATTTGCTTCAGTGTTTTTGTGCTAAGGACAACATACATATGTATGCATGGGTGACAAGTGATATTTAAAAAAAAATCCAATTTAAATGCAATATTAATTCCTGTCTTTTATTGGGTGGGAATGATTAAAATTGAGACCCCAAACTTTCGAAAATGAGTCATGAGACTTAATAGGTATGTTTTCTCTATTTACACGCAAAAGTAAAACCATATATAGAATATAGGTTTAGTGTTTTAGGAGGCATATATGTACCATTGTATAATGCTCTAATGATAACATCACATGTTGACTGTGCTGCTCTAACTAGTGGGATGAGTGATTCAACTGATAAGGAAGAGTGGGAACTAACGTGGGTTTACAGAGTCTATGAATATCAGTCAGTTCTCTCAGGGGGTTATTTAAATAAGCACTCTGTCTCTGGTGCATGTTTTCCCAATAACAAAAAAAAAAAAAAAAGATAATGAGCAAAACCTTTCCTGCTGTTTTTCTCAATGGTAGGAATAAAGAATGGCTTGCTATCAATATTCATACTATTTACGGGACCAAAAGCATAATCAGAAAGATATGCAGCAGGCGAAAAGTTATTTTTGTAGAATAAGTTATTCGTTTTACCATCTGAAAAATAAATACACATGGGTGCGCCTAGAGTATATTTTAGTATGTCGAGTAGAAATATGTTGTTTTTATAGTACTAGGTCTGTTTTCCGTTTGATTGGTGTTATATGTTTTGAAAGAGTTAAAAAAAAGTCTGACTTGACTCAAGTTGAACAAATGCATGGAGGTGAATTCCGTTCAGGTGAATTGATCAGTCACTTACGCTACGAGGATGGAGCCATTTCTCAAAGATCTGTTTTGTGTTGATACAACATTTAAAAAAAACAAAACAAAACAAACATGTTCAAAAAAAAGAATACCATAAGTTCAGGTCTTGGAAAAAACCCAAAACGTTTTTTCAACCACACACCAGTTGTTATTAAGTATTGTTCTCTCAATAGAAAGCTGCAGAGGCTCCAATATTAGACAAAGTCACTGTAACTGGAGCCAAATCCTAGCTGAAGATCCATTTAGCTCATTCACGTGAATTGAAACTGCCTGGGGGAAATGCAGAGTCAATAACCATTAGTATCTGCCCTGTCCACACTATGCCTTTAAACCGTATTAGTTGCATTTAAGCCGGTTTAAAAGTGCTAAATACGGTTAGCGTCCACACTACGCAGCATTTAATACCGTACTCGAGAACCGGACACGAGACCACCTCAGGAGGTAGTCTCGAGTCCGGTTCTAATTAAATCGCATCAGGTAGTGCGGTTTATCAGGAGTGTGGACGCTGTAATACCAAAATACATTTTTTGTGAATCCTCCAATATCCCAAACTGCTTTGTGCTATGGTTGGCGAAATACTCAGAGCAGGCGCATGAAGGACTTGCTATCAGTGTACACTCTGCTCTAGGTATTCATTTTTATGCTTCAAAAAATCTGTCAGGACATCTTTGTTAAACTAGTGGGGAAAATAACAAAAACACAACGTTAAATTAGGCGACTGCAAAAATGAAATGCCAGTTAAAAGTACGATCGGGGATGAACAAATTACGTAATTTGTCAGCTCTGTTTGAAATAAAATTAAGAGGACCCGAATTAGGCTCAGGCAAGATATGAAGGTAAAAACAAAGATTGTTTTGTAATTAACAGCTTTTTCTGAGTTTAATTATAAAACAGAATCAGCTCAATTTGTTTAAAGGGACTTCATCTGATTAAAAATAAAACTTGAAAACGTCAAGCCCTACTTGTGTGTGTGTGTTCGGATTTACTTTTTCCACAATACTTGTTATATTTCATTTATGCAATATGGACCTCTGTTAATATGGGGCATAACACATTATTTTAAAATAAAATAAAGTGCATGGTGGGATACTGTCGTATTAATTGTAACTGAACTATTCTAATGGTGTGTGGACGCATTAAGCCTGACTAAACATGAAACGGTACTTTAGTGTGGATGCTTTGAGCTGGATTAATTAGAGAGGTTTCGAGTACGGTTCTCGAGATCGGTTATGTAGTGTGGACAGGGCCTTTGTCTATTTCCTACTGATTTTTGGTACCATATTCTTTAGATATTAATTTCTCCTGTCAGTCTCTATAAAACTAAGGTATACTAACACATACGATTTAGTTTCAAATGTGTAACATTAGTGTTGGGCTTTTACATGGAATTTAATTTGGGTCTCTTTTTATTGGTGACCATCAATAAGCCTTAAAGAGTAAGTTGCAGGGTTGCAAAAAATATAGCGTTACACATCCCCGTGTGTTGCTACAGCTGCTTCAATAATGCATGTAGTCTTTCTTTTCAACATCCTGACAACTTTCTACATTTATAACTTTAAACTCTGTTTCAAAGTTCTTTTCAAAATGACTGCTCTAGTGCACTGGAGTTTGAGATCTGTCCTCAGTCTAAATCAATGCAGGAAGAGTGATTATAAATAAATAAATAAATAAACAAACAAACATAACACGTGCTCTGGTTTTTCTGTTCTGTACCACATCATGGATCGTTCTTGCTGTGTTACCTGTTTGACAATGTGGGCAATAATCCTTACACGATCAGTGCACGAGAGCGGCCATTTTGAAAAGAGCTTTGAAACAGTTTAAAGTTGTAAGTGTAAAAAGTTTTGATGTTAACAATGAAAAGAAAAATTACAGATGTTATTTAAACAGCTGTAGCAACACGTTGGGATATATAACGCTATTTTTTTCGGAACCCCTTTAAAGTGTTTATTTCTGGTAAAAGTAGTAATTCAATCAGTTTTGTTCATTATAAAGTCGAATATATGAATGTTTGTTTCAAGCACATATATTATTAGACTTTCATCTACTTAGTAACAGATCAATGAAGCAATTGATTTTGCAGCATAGTGTATGAGAGCTTACCAGCATGCATGTGTCATGTTGCAATAGTTTTTTTGAAGAACAAAATTTATTTCAGGTAATAATTTCTTAATATTGTTTTTACAAGAACGGTAACTATATGTTTAACAATTCTGTTTTGTTACTATTCAGTGTTAATACTTTGTCATACTTTTCATGACTTGATCTCGATGTTGCCATGTGCTGTCTACCCAGCTGCTTCATTTCACTTCAGCACAAGATTAATGGGTTGGTTTGTATTTCAAAATCTGTAATGTACAGTACCTGCTTCATTGTAGTGCAATTTGGAAAACAGAGTGACATTGAGTAAAGCAGATTTCCAAGGGACATCATTTTGTTTCCCTACAACTTAAAACAATATTTGGGAATGTAAACAAACAAACAGACAGTAAATACAAGATATAGGAACCTTCCATTTTAAACCATGTTCTTAATTGCTTATTTGAACCCATTAAACCTCTATTTGGGTACTAAACTATTGTTTCATTATACTGTACCTTTTAAAACTGGAATAGATGGGCCCTCCAGGACCAGAGTGGCCCACCCCTAAACAAACATGAATTTGGATATTGCAGCTTTAACATAACATTGGTGGTGATGTGGCTTACACCATTCAATAGACAGTCTGTAACAGGGATTCCTTACTGTGCAAAAGTTACTATTGCAACACTTTAATACTATTGCATTGTTAGTGTCACATGTATTTGAGCAATAGGTTGTGTTAGTACAGTACAAAGTAAGTACTGTATTAATAACATAATCAGTAACACCTTTGTATTTTCTTAATTAAGAACAAAGCAAGCATGTATTTAGGTTCAAACATAATGTTAAGAGCTGTTATTGTATCTCAGTTTTGGGGGGAAGTATGAGAAAGCATTCACTGAAAAGCATTTTCCCACTATGACTATGCACTGCTAGGAGATGGGAGTTTATTTACACAACTGTTGTATGACATGTTGCGAATCTCTAGTCCATTGTGCTTTTGAAGGGAAGAGAAGAAACTGGTCACATGACTTATCTTTGCACAAGGTAAGGTTAGGTGGTGATCAATGTTATCTCCTGTACCTCCCACTAGCCCCCCCACACATTTGTTTTTCTTATCAACATGTCAATTAATGTACATGTTTAAATAAAATTACACCAGATTTTTATTTTATTTTATATACTTGAGTTATTCTCCCTTTATGTGTTAAAAAATTACAGAAAAAAAGTTTTATAAAAAATAGGTCTCACAGCTTTTTCAAATATTTTGTTTACATTTGTTATGTGAACAATAAAGGCAGGTGGATAAGTCATTTAAAAAAAAAAAAAAAAAAAAAAAAATATTTAGCCTGTTTGTAATTTCTATATAAAGTTTGTTTGGATGATCAAATGCAGATGCTTCTCTAGCAGTGAAAATGTACGTTTTCCACCAAATGCTTTGTTCACAGAATAGAAATGACAAAACAGTAGTGAACAGTATGTGAAATTTCAGCATGAAAGTATACGTTTGTATTCTTATAGTAATGTATTGATTAAGGGAGTTCAGCTATCCTTTTATTATTTTCAAAAACATGTTTACCCTCAACCTAAAAATGCATGTTCTGTTTTGTGTATATCCAAGCCACTGGAACTGCCTTCCAGCACTATTACATTAAAACACTGAGGGGTAGGTGTACTAAGATGGGCCAGTTGCAGTGCAAACATACCACAGTTCTCGTATACGTTTTGTCGTATGTACTAAGAGAAAATATGTTAATGAAAAGAGCCGCAATATACTCATTTAAATATGGGTTGCGTCTTCTTAGCGAGATCTCTAGCATTGTGAGAGTCGTGCGACTATTTTCAAATAAATAGCGGGAGATGAGTTGTGGTTTGCTGCAGTAGAGGGTGCCCGAAGAATAACGTCTATACATACAAAGGTTGAAGAACCAAAATAACATTTTTTTTGTTTGTTAAATGAAAACAGTCTAGCTGTACAATACATTCTGTTCCATCTTCATTTTACCTATAGTAATACTGTTATATATATATTGTAATGTTCGTCAGGTTTGAGCAAAGCAGGACTCAGGACACCAGGTGGGATTCCAAATATGACCGGCTTATTTTTTAAACAAACCGATGAAAAATAACAAATCCCTGTTTGGGTCGGGGTTCAGTCAAAATAATAAAATCGCCTTCTCCTTAAGGCTGCTACCCACCAGACACGATGCGACAAGCGGAACTGTGCTGCAATGCGTCAAAATGAATAGAACCTATACTTTTGATAAGCATTTCACACAACAGGCGACGCGACAGGTGATGCAGGAGTGGCACCAGGGCGGCACTGGAGCGACTCGAAATAAATAGAATTGAATTTCTCTCTATGTCATATGTTCAACAGCGTGACATAGAATTGTTGCTGGATGAAGGAATTGAAGCTCCTGAGTACAGAACTGAGAATCTTAAGAATAAAATCTGTCATCACTTCCAAAGATTTTTTGCCTTCTGGCATCCCAAATCTTGAAGTCAAGCATAAACTATGTAGTTGTGCTTTTTGATCAGGCCATCTATGCAAAAGCAGTAGCTGTCACCTGAAAGAACCCGATGGAAGTGCTTTGTGCCTTGCATGGGAGGTTTTCAAATAGCACAGTACCCTACTGTAATAGGGAAACGCTTTGCAAATGCTGGACTCGGGCAACCTTCTAGAATCAGAAATCATTGGATTGGGATCTATCAATGTAGTGCTAGAAGGCCGTCACTACAACAGAGCTGTCTGCATGCATAACGTTATGATGGAAGCCCTAATGCGACTTCAGTGGGAAACATTTTGACAATAGCTTGAGGAATGCAATCATGATGACACAGAATTTCAGCCATTAGTAGATGTTATTAGGGAGATTCGAGGGCAGTTCAATGCCCAAGTTTGATGCTTTTCATCAGTCATTCCTCGAATTCTGTAAGATTAACAATGGCCCAGTGGCAGAATTCTGGCGCGCCTACATAGAAATGGTAATTCTGCTTTTGTCATTTATCAGGGCAACTCGAGAAGGCAACTAGGAAGCATATTTGGACTGTGTGAAAGATATGCTCCCCTGGATGCACTCTTATGACAGGACCAATTATACATGCTACTTGCCTGTGTAAAGGCACTCCTCGACTTACAACACTTCGACTTACGACGCACGGCACGACTCTTTTGCATTATTACCCTGCTTCGACTTCACAATATCGATATGGGATTTACGACACGACGAGACACGAGCCATGCGTCACGTGCGCATGCTCGGTGTCCGAACCGCAGTACCTATCGTGGGCGCCCTGACTCAGTCACATAGCATTTGTTTTTTTTTATGCATGTAAGTGTTTTTTTTAGAATTTATTTGCCCTTAACAATGTCTGATAAGAGCAATGGACTCAAAACGAAACCTAAGCTGTGAACTCTGTCATATGATGAGGGGCTTACCTTCAGGTGATTGTAGCTCCGGCCAGGAGTACCCGCATACACACACTAAATATGTCATTGGTCTCGCCCTAGTCTGTACTTTTAAACAAGCCAGGGAGATGGCTTTTACGGTGTCCCAGGAAAAAAGTAGATCAGGAAAAAAGTTAATCAAGCTCTAGAATTTAAAGGGGAGGTTCCATTGTTTCTAATGTAAACGAGCCTAGGCTAGGAAATATGTAGATCGAGCCAGGAAATAAGTAGATCGGATATATTAATGAACAATAAATAATTTAAAATTAATGTTGTAAGTTTAATTTATATCAATTAGTAGATCAGATTTATTCGGCAGTATGCTGCTAGATAAGATGATGTGAATATCGCTTTAGATCCGATATATTAGCCTAACAAAAACGCATAATTTAAAATGACTTTTGTACGTATAATTTACATTAACATGTAGATCGGATATATTCGACAGGATTACGCTAGATAAGGGAATGTGAATATCGCTGTAATATATATTAGCAGCAAATAAATCATTTAAAATGAATTGTATGATTGTACATTACTGATTGTGTATTTCTGTTTGTGTAAGAAACGTTAACTAGCAAAATGTGTTACGTATTAACGTTATTTTGCATTTCTGGAGGTGTTTTTGTTTTGGGAAGCACTACAGTATGGACAGCAGGTATGCGAGCGATTTTCCAAAAGTTAAAGCATGAGTTTCAATCATGGAAAAAATTAAGCTCCATGCTGCGATTACTAACTAGGCCACAGTGCACATCAATCACATGATGTACTTGAAAAACGTTGCTTTTACAGTATTATTATTTTATATTTGTTTTTTCATTTATTTTTCCATACACTACTTTGTATAATTAGGACAGAAAACGAACAGGAGACTGGTTATCATAGTGTATGTATTTCAATTACAAGTGTCGGAAGAAACAATACATTCATTAATTAAAAACTAAAGAGTTAACGTCTTTGCTAAACTGTGCTAAATACCTGTAGTTCAATACCAACCAAGATTTTGTGTTGTGAGAGAGATCATACAGTATATGTAGGCTACTCTATATCAGCATCAGCATAATTTTAAAATGGTAAATCCCTGTAGTGCAACAACCAATAAGACAATATAACGAGAAAGAGATACAGTATATTGAATTAAAGTGAATTATCACGACTTAAAATCATGAAGATATACACATATATACAGCATCTCTCTTCCTCATTATATACGTCTTTTTTATATATCTCTATCTCATTATAAATTCCTGTAGTGTAACAACCACGTAAAACATAACGAGCAATCATATCTATCATGGCATACGTTTTTCATTTCTGTATTTGTCCTATCAAGAGGATTTGACAGGGTCCTTTTTTTAACATAGTACAAATCTTATCTCTTAGTAATATTATATATTACTGCAAGGAATACAATTGTCACGTTTACGAAGAATATGGCATTTATGTTAATGTATTGTGTGCAAACAACATGAGAGATTTTTTAAAATTCCCAACCTGAGTACAGGACACAATTCCTTTCTAAAAAAAACTTTCGTCTGGCTATTTGTGGTTAATTTTCTTCACCCTATCCCAATTTAAAAACCACAACCCTAAACCTAGAACCTTTTTTTAACTAAACATGATAAGACATGCAGACAAACCAAGGTCCTGTATATACTATTCATTTTTTTAACTGGCGGTTTTGCCACGTCTAAACTGTAGTAAAGTTACAGCTATACTCATATTAAAATGTAAAAATACGACCTTGTCATACTAATATGATGGATGCAGCATGTCATCAGATTATATTACTGAAACATTTTAATTTTGATTTAAGATTGACAACATTTTGACGTGTAAAATCATTTAATATATAAATAAATCTCCGCGATCACACATAAACTACATTTGATTGACAACGATGTTATAGAAACATAAAAAGACAGGGATTTAAAACATTTTACCGTATAAAGAGCCGTCGATCACACATTTTAAAGTTCATATGAAAAGACAGTGGCGCGAACACGCACCAATATACACAGACTTGCAAAAAAAAACGGCCAGATAAAAATAAAAAGCCATGCAGTGAACCTCCCCTTTAATCAAACTGTAGCCCCGCCTTACTTTTGCCTACTTTTTTCCTGGTCAACTTATTTCCTATGACAACGGTACCTGAGTAATTTGCGCGTAACTACTGGGGCGCCGGCGCCCTGAAATCAACGGGCTGAGTGTAAAGAGTTAAATAAATGTTTGCATGAGTACAATATAACAGGTCATTTTTGTAAAAATATATTATCTGGCTAAAGAGTCAAGGAACGTAACCCCAATTTATAACATTGTTCCTATAGGAAAATGTGCTTCGACTTACGACGCTCGACTTACAACGCGACTTTCAGGACCCAATTGTGTCATAAGTGCGAGGATTGCCTGTACTGGTCTCAGATGGTGACACTATAAGAGAGCCGTCCTGATGCTTACAATCATCTCAAAAACGTTGTATTTCTTCTTCAATGTCATTAGTACAAGTTCCCATTGACCAGGCCATTGACCAGACCATCAACAAAGACACAAAATCAAAGTGAGACATTATTGGTTTCAGTCTGCAACTGAAAACTGTTGGTACATGGCAGGAATAAATGACAACAAAAGCTACACAACACATAAAGAGGCAAGCCAATCAAGGCTGAACCGTGACAATGACAAGGTTCTCAAAGTGCTTAATTCATTAAGGAATTTTGTCAACCCCTTTGAAAGTTTGGATGAACATCCAGGATAAAGGCAGGCCCTCAAGTCTCAGCAGACTTACTGCAAGCACACACAAAGGGCAAAGAAGCCTTATCTCAGTTTGTAAAGATGTGACTCTTAACAAAGGAAACTTCCTTTTATGCTCCACTCCCCAAGTTGAAGTTAAAAACCTTTGCCGATTTACAAAAAGCAGCCAAAGCCAAAGTCTCTGAGTACGTAGTCATCCTCAAAGCTGATCGGAACCTCTTTGCACGAATGGTGGTAATTGCACAGACTTGTCAGAGGGATCTAAGAAATGGGATGAAACATTCGCTTGGACCTGTTCCTTGGGCGTTAACAACTGCAGATGGTATGTTGTGCAAAACTGCCAAGCACAAGCTGGGTGATTTAATTGAAAAGGGTGTCAACCCAGCTTATGTAATTCCAGACCAGGCTGCATGGATCATCAATCTGATGGCTGTTGCAATCTCTTACTCGCCTCCCGGAGCCTTTTGCTGACCTTGTCATGGTAGTTCTGGATAAAGCCTTACAGTTCTCCAAGGGATCTTCTCGAGTGGATATTGTTGCTGATGAATACAGAAAAAAACTTCATCAAAGCCACTGTTGTGATACTAGCAGTGGAAGATGTGTGATTAAAATCAGCAACAGTACCCAAAAATTTCCAAAGCAATGGAAGAAATTCCTATCGTATGATGCTAACAAGACAGCTTTTATCCAGTTCTTCCTTCATGACTGGTCCAAAGATAAATATGCAGAAATGTTTGGTAGCCATATTATCTATTATGGATTCAGCAAACACTGCCATAAAATTTATGCCAACAATGGGAGGGTTTGGCATCAGGTTATACAGGCATTGGAGTCTACACATGAGGAGGCAGATACTCGTATGTTTTTGTAATGCAAACATGCAGCTGATAAGGGAAACACCACTGTACTGATCAAGGCTCCAGACACAGATGTGCTAGTCCTGGCTTGCTTTTTGCAGAAGGACATTCCAGCAAGAATTGTGATACACACAGGAACAAGAATACACGCCTGTTTTTTAGATGTGGAAACTATGTGCAAGAACTTGACCATGTCTGTGTGTGAAGCGCGACCTGGAATACATGCTTTCACAGGCTGTGACACAACCAGTGCATTCCATGGAAAGGGGAAGAATGCAGGATATTGTCAGTCAATCAGCAAACTGGGGCAGAGTTTAATAGAAGCAAAGAGCTAATCAAGTTTTGTGAGGCTTTTGTCTGTTCCTTGAATGGTAAAGCAGGAGATGATGTTAACGGGTGCTGTTATAAACTCTTCTGCAGCAGAAATCTTCAGATCAACCAGTTACCACCATGCAGAGCTGCATTAAATATACACATACAAACGGCAAACTACCAGGCTGCCGTATGGAGATGTGCTCTTGAAGCCAAACCAACTATACGGGACCCTGCTGGACATGGGTGGACTGTGGTTGAAGGGGATCTCATTTTCAATTGGATGGATATCTTGACAGCTACAAATGCTCTCATGCAGCTTGTCAACTGTGGCTGTTCAGGGAAATGTAATGCTCCTGCATCACCAACATGCTAGCTTGCACAGAACACTGCAAGTGTGGGCAGAGCTGTGAAAACTCTATACATTGCCAAAATGACCGATAATCTGAGGATGACAGTGATACTGACATATAAACAATTCTAACTTTGCTTTCCCACGACTGCAGTCTTTTTTTGTACAGCAGTTATGGGGCAGAATAACCTGCAGCTAAGAAACAGGGAGGGTGATAGGATTATTTACACCACTCAGTCTGTCTCTGTCTCTGTCTCTGTGTCTCTCTCTCACACACACACACATACACACTCTCTCTCACTCACTCACATACATACACACTCACTCTCTCTCTCTCTCTCTCTCTCTCTCTCTCTCTCTCTCTCTCTCTCTATCACACACATTTGTATTAAAAGACAATTCACAGTTCAGTGTTGGTTTGGAACTGGAGGATAACAGCCCTTTCACAGATTGTGACTCATTTATTTATTTTGACCTCAATCACGCCTTAAAGGATGACTGTTTAAAGTAAACATTTTTTGTTTAAAACCAGAGCTTGACTCCAGCATCCTGCTTTTATCGACTACAGTATTTGACCATAAATTTATACAGCATAAAAAAACCTAAAATCAGGATAAGCAGTATAATTATCTTTATAAACATGACACATAATACTTGTTTAAAGTAAACTGATTTTGTAGGTTGGTGAAACTGAATCCATCTCAGAAAATTAATTTTAAAAAAAGAAACAGATTTTCAGATATGATAAGTAAATTTAGAATATACTAAATGGAAACTCAGCTTGGCAACAGGCAAAAATGGAATCTAGACATGTTAAGGAACAAAATGATACCAAAACCTTAGTCTGACAGGGGGTGCAGCCATCTTGAAAATTTCTGGTCTTGGCCCATGGACTATACCGGGTTCTGCTGCAACAACGCACAAAATGGCTTCCAACAGACAGCACTATCCGCTCCAAGGCTTGACATGTCCTATGAATACAGACACTTTGTTTAGGACACTTCTTCCGTTAATTTGGATTGAACAGACTGATTTGTCCCAGCTTGCAATCCTAACTGAGTTTGCAGTGGAAATGTAACAATGCACACTACATTTCTGCTGCTGTAAGTGAATAATGACATGCTAATCCATTTACTGTTCATGCTTTACTAGGGTCACTCCAGGTATAGCTTTCTTTTGTGCTGTGTTTTAATCAGGCCAACCAAAGGAACTGAATAGCAAAAAAACCCCAAAAAACATTGCCTGTAGTATTTGATCTGTCCCAGTGGATGCATTGCCATTGCCATAAACTGGTTTCGTATTTCTGTAAAATGACACTTCTTTCTTTTAATAATGATAATAATGTTGACCAATAATAATAATAATAATCACATTCACAAACTAACTGAAGATTTTATTAAAACTGAAAATCAATACAAAAAAGTATATTAAACTAATTCTCAGTAATTACAAAGAAATGTGTAGATATATTAATTTTGAATAATTTACATGTTAACCAGATCACATATAAACATTCACTGTTAAATGTCATTTTTTTAGTGTGTGGTGTACCCAGACTTTTTCTTTGTTTTATTTATTGTATTTTGTCTCCACAAAAGCAGACAATGTTTTCTTTTCATGTCTAGCTACAGTTGTGTTTTTTTAATGTACTTGTGCTGTATTTGTGTTGTTTTCTTCGCTCCTGGTGTGCATAGCCCTTAAGTCTAGGACAGTGTGACCAGCAACACCTCCCCACCCCCAAATTAAAATCTAGTGGTCTAGGTTTTTCATCAATCCCAAGGTTTTTCAGCAGGGGTCTCACTGGTGTGAACACTTTGGAGTTAACATGTCTGGCTTCTGTAGACTCCGACCTTGATTCAACTATGGCACCAGCCAAAAAAAATAAAGGAAAACAAATTTCCACAAAGACAAAATTGATTTGAAATTGAAAAAAAAAAAACCAGAAAATATTTAACAATTCGCAGGGCCAAAAAACATTAAGAAACAAAACATGGAAACAAGTAATGAACAAAATTAATTCACTGGGACCAGTCCCAGCGCTAGCATTTACTGGGTCAGAGAGGGGTATAGCTGCAGAACGAAGGCTCCCACAGTGTAGCTCTCACAAGGTAACTCACACAGGGTAGTGCTGTGTGCACAACTTGTAATCAATGTCATCATTATATGCTACAGCCCAATCACATAATAAGTGTTATAAATGTAGGTACTAACACTAAGTTTATTTCATAACAATAACCTAACCCTAAACCTAAGGTTCATGGGGTATTGGTAGTAATTTTAAAGACACACAACAATAACCTAATCCTAAACCTCAGGTTGGTGGGGTATTATGATCACGTGGTAGGGGTGTTGAGGGTGAATGAAGCACTGCATAAATTATGAGTTGTGCACGCAGCACTATCCTGTGTGAGCTACGCTGTGTGAGGTACGCTGTGTGAGCTACCCTGTGTGAGCTATCCTGTGTGAGCTACGCTGTGTGAGCTACGCTGTGTGAGCTACGCTGTGTGAGCTACGCTGTGTGAGCTTCGCTGTGGGAGCTACGCTGTGGGAGGTACGCTGTGTGAGCTACCCTGTGTGAGCTACGCTGTGTGAGCTATGCTGTGGGAGCCTTCGTTCTGCAGCTATATACTCTTGTCTGGTGAAAGACTGTGAAGTAACCCCACCCCTCAAAAAGAAATGAAAAGAAAAAAAATGCTGGTCGCTGCTGCAGCACAACCTAAAGAAAACCTTTTGAAAATAAATACAACATTTTAATAAATCAATTATGTAGCAAGATTAATCAATTTTATTAATAACTCGATTTAGTTAATATTGAAGCATTTTAATAGTTTCAAATTAGTCACAAAACATATTAATCAGAGGCATCAATTCCATTTTTTAAATTAATGCCCCGAGGCAGAATGGTATGGCTCGCCCAAACAAGGCAGTGAAACCGGAGGGAGCACGGCACGCGATGCAGAACGACACGGCTCCTCCAGGAAGGGGAGCGGAGTCAGAGGGAGCGCTGCGCCCCGAGGCAGAATGGTAGGCTCACCCAGGCAGGGCAGAGGAACCAGATGGAGCAAGGCCGGCGCAGAACGACAGGGCTCATCCAGCCCGCGGGAAACAACAAAGATGCAACGCACACCTCACCCTGAAAGGCAGTAACAGCACGAGGGTCATGAAAGCAAAATGGAGGAACCCATGTGGAACAGAGTGTGGGAGGAACATCTTTGGGCAGAAGGAGGTGATGTCATCACGTACCACGCCAGAGAGAGCGCCAGAGTGCGAACAGGCGGAAGCGACGTCATTCCAAGATGGCCGGCAGGACAACAACAAAGCAACACCGCCGCTGGAAAGTGCAGTTGCCTGTCGCGGTATCCAAGTTCCATTGATGGAATTTAAAGAATTACGTTACTATATTTGCATCGAATTCTTTAACTCTTGGAGCTATATTTACTTTACAAAACACAACCTGTTTTTTTCTTTGCCTGCTGTGCCTAACCTTTGGACACCTTGTCACAGACACACATACAAATCCTGCAGTGTCTGTGCTGCGGGCAAAGATCATCAGCTTTGCAGTTCCCAAACAAGCATCTTAAAAGTCGGACTAAATTAAGTTGAACTATTTATTAAAGCTCACATATACCATTACCTTGCCTCACCCACAAGGTTTAGCAGTATCCGTAATGTCAGGGCATGCACAACACTTACAATACTTAATAATACTCATGAGGCTATATGCAAGTGTAAGATGGGGGTGATTAAGGTCACATTGCACAGTGTGAATGCCTGCCTATTACAATCACTCTTACAGTGTGGCACCTACATCAACCCCTCAAATACACTGTTTCCAGGATATTTTGAAGCAGCTATCGATCATACTGATGGTAACAGATTTCAAACCTTAGAGTTGGCCAGTTGAACAAAGCTTGTTCTCCCATGCATATATTTCTTTTTTTTTTTCGTAAAGGTTTTAAACCTCGAAATAAACAAGGGCATGAAGGATGATCTCCCACATAACTTCACCACCCAGTTTGTCCAGTTACTGCCAGAGGCTTAAGAGATGTTCATATTACATTATCATAGATTAGCTTCTCAGTTTTTACAATGGCTTTGAAGGATGTGAATATTTCAGGCTTTGTTTTAGCATGGATTAATGTGTATGCATTAAAATAAAATGAACAAGCAAATAACCTAGAGTTAAGCACAGGAACAAGGGACTAGTGATAAGGTTGCTTTGCATCTTTGGAATGGAACGTTGTTCTGCCTCAGCCTATAGTATAGTAGACAGTACCTACCCTGGGAAAGGTCATGAAATACTGTCTAGTTCGAACATATTCCTATGGGGACTATAGTCTCCTGCATAGTCTCACATATCTGTTGAAGAAGAAACTACCTCGAAATAGGATTGCTGGGCTGGAGTCTATCCCCATGTCTGAGGTTGGAACACTGGCTCCCACCCGACTACCACAATACTTTTAGGTCAATGATAGATTCTACTGTTATTGGGGAATGTACTTGCTAGCTAAAGAGTCATTGTGGAATTTTAAGTGTGCTTGTTTAAACAGGTCCACTTTTTTGCACGTGTAATGTTTTGTTTCATTGTGTGGACCATTTGGTTCAAAAAACTCTTGTAAAAGAAAGTTATGTCTAAAATAACAATTTCCCCGGTTAAAATAAAGGTTAATAAATACATAGATTACTGCTAATTGTTTCTGCTAATATTTTATATGTTTGCATGTCTGTTACTGTTTCACTTTGCATTGCTATACTTGGGCCCAAAAGTAATCTATTGATCTCATCACCAACACCCCAGTGACCACAGAAACATTTATAACACATGAGGAGATGTTTGCAAGCAGCCCATGGCCACTGTATAATTTCAGTGCTACACTAAACAAAGGGCTATTTCCTGTGTTAAATGTTGGTTATTAATAATGCTGTGATGCTTGTTGCTATATTAAACTGGAAACCATTTCCACAAGCAATAAGAATTATCGATTAGTACTTTTAATAAATAATTGAAGTCCCCAATGCTTTCTGCGTTGTGCTGATGTAGAGAAGCTGACCCAGAAATCCTTGTCCCCTTTGCATAATGCAGCAGGGTTTTCCAGAGGGCACTAGTGGTTCCATGGACTCTGGAGAGATCGACAGGGCGAGGCAACTCAATGTGCAGGAGGAGGCTGGGGAACTAGTTACTTCACAGTACACTGAACATATTAGCCTGGCTCCTTTGCGAGACCTGTTACAGACCTGGTATATTTTCCTTTGTGTGCATTACCTCATGTACACTGCATGTACTAGTTCCTAACAAAGTAGCTGCACAGTCATGTAGTTTACGTGTCACACCTGCAAAGTATTATTATTGTTATTATTATTACTATTTGTATTAATTGTGTTGTCACTATTTTCTTGTTTTGCTTTCACTTTATTTTGAGTTTGAGATTTACACTTTATGTACTATTTTATTGATTTACTTTGCGCAAATTGCTGTGGATTTGTTGTGTTTTTAAGACACTATTTGCAGGTGGACTAATGAACTAATGAACGGATGAGCCTCAGCTCAACAATTGACCATGTTGTTAATTATGGACTGAGCTGCTGCTCGGGTATTTATACCATCCCGTTTGGCCGAAAGAGACAGAACACTGGGGAGAGAATACAGAAGAAATGCGCTGACCGGGAACTGAGACGAGACGAAACGGATATCCACTTTATCGATACCATCTGTTCTACAAGCAGCGCTGCTGCCGGATTCTTTACCTGGTGACTCGAGTGCCTGGAGCGATCCGTGGGCGTGTTCTGTGCTATGCTGTGCTGGTTGACAAACTTCGACTGTGCGAGAGATGCGGCTGCCGACTGGGAGTTTGATTAAAGATAAGTGCAACTGTGAAGCAGTGCGAGTGTATGGTTTCTAAACACGATTTGTTGATTTCTTATTGTCCTCATCCTCTGTGTCTCTAGATCTAAACTACACTATACTGTGTTTATATAGTTATAGCTTCATATAATGTGTGTGTGTATGTGTGTGTGTGTATACTGTGTATATATATATATATATATATATATATATATATATATATATATATATACACAGTATACACACACATATACAGTAAGACCGTTTTTAAACCAAGTTTTAACTACAAGCAAATAAAAATAAAATAAATACACACACACACACACACACACACACACACACACACACACACACACACACACACACACACACACACACACACAACCCTTAATGTCACTGTCATGTTACACTGAAGAAGGCAAATTTACCTCTACTAATTTCAAATGCAACCCCAAGACCCCCTATAAACCGAGACCAGCTGTCGAGAGGCTTCTTTTAGGTGGTCCCTTGAGTAGTTGTTATAGGCAGGCTTGGTCATATTTTACTGCTACACCAACATTCTAGTTAATGGCCCTTGATGATGATGATGCAGCAGGTCATATGCACATCGTGACTGGGGCTTTGTATATCTTATACAATTGAAGCCTTGAAAGAAAGCCATGCAGGACACATCTGCGTACATGCCGACAGACAAAAGCACCTCTGTTATTAGAATATATAATGTGACAGGCAAACTGAGCGGAAAGGCTACCAGGTAAGGAATACCATGAATGGTTCAATAGTGTATAATGTAGTGAACCGGGAAAAGTGTTTTCAGGGTTAACTTGACTGACACACTATTTTGTGATGAAGATCTTTTTATTCTTTACAGGGTTTGCCTTTCTTAATTAGGGAAATATATTTTACACAACACTATACACTGCATTTAGAATTTTTAAACAATTTCGGGTTACCTTGCACTTCCTAAATCCTATAGGTCACGAGGGTGTCAAAAAAAGGTTTAAGATTAGGATAAATATTAAGTCAAAGGCAGCTGTGTCTTCATTTTGAGGTCTGTTGACTCTTCCTCCTCTGTATTTATCCCCCTTCCAGTAAATACAGTAAATGAATGGCTGTCATTCCATTTTGCATACTTAAAAAGACTGATATGAAGGGGGAAATGTGAGGTTTTTTTTTTTAATGGATTCTCTTTATGGCCAGTAGGGGGCAATGTATAAACTGTTACTTTACCAGCAATACCACGCTGACCCACAAAACATTAAGCATCTGATTTGGTTGGGTTTTTCTAACCTATTGCTAGTCTGGTTTTCATTAAATGATGAATAGGCATTTGTTATGAGAATCTATTCTACATGTAGATTTAGTACGAGGTGAGGATCTGACAACCTTTTAAAACTTTAAGATGCAGTAAAGATGAGTATTAATATACTAAGAGCAAAATTTAGATAAAAAGACAAGGGGGCAAGTCCCATGTAAAACAGATTTCTGGGTCATTCATTAGATTCGGTTTTATATTTTGTGTAAAAAGATTCTTGCTATCCAAATTTCAGTCACAAATGTTTGGTTCATATTATTATTATTATTATTATTATTATTATTATTATTATTATTATTATTTTACATTTTTTACAGTTTTTTTAAGACACGGCCATCATTTCTGAAACGATTAAACAAAATATGCACTTTCCGATTTGCAAATACAACATGGAAAGAGAAAGAGTTTTTTTTAGGTGGTTAACTTTTGTTATACCATATTGGACTGTTGGGGTATGGTCTGGATGAGGATATTGTTCAACGCCCAGAGGGTTAAACCTAAAATAGTTTTCCTAAAGTTAGTCTCATCAAGCATGCATCTTTAGAAATGAACACTTTCAGTAGCGCTGATGTACGAAATGTACCGTACTTGGAAAACCGCCGCCCACAAACCCCCTCTAGTCTGTTTGCCAGCGAATAACCTTCCTGGTGTCAAACCCCTAACTTACATTTAAACCAGCACCCTTCGTTTTTGCTTGTCCTGGAGTCCATGGGACTAACCTTGCTGCCTCTAGATTCTAGTTTAAACTGGGACCTGTGGTACTGAAAATTCAAGACAAGCGAACGCGATATCATTTCTGTCCTGCATCAGCGTATGCGCTACTAAGGGGGAACTATGGGGACTTTTAGTTGGTAATTGCTTAAAAAAATACCAAATTTAAAATAATACAAAAATAGTAAATGCATGTTTCTTATGAATATTTGTCACTATCTTTCAGTGTTTTGATTCTAGATGTGTGCTAATGTTGTTTTTAATCATGCAATAGTTCTTATTTTCTTGTTTTGCAAATAACATTTGTATTTTTAGGCAACTACCAATTGTCTTCTACCTGCTTTCTGCTGTGCTTACATTATGCTCTTCCACTGGAGAACACTCTCAAAGTAAGTAGACTTTTTGAAATGACATTGATAATTACAGAATGCTTTGCAATCTAGTCACGGAGACTATAACGAGTCAGCCTCCAAGTGTGGTTTATAGAAGTTCTATAATTTGTGTTCACAACACACAAAGAAAATAGCCATTTCATTTTGTTTGAGAGGAAACCGTAATTTTATTTATTAAAATAATTGATAATTTGCAAACTATGGAAGTATCTTGCATATTACAATAACGCATTGTTGGACATCGTGCTGGTAGGAAGAATCATTAACTACCTGCTATGAAAAGGACTGGTCTTTACCACTCTGTACAGAAGCAGAACTATGAAATATCAAAGAAACTTGGAACAGTTGATACATACAAATCTCAAAGCACTCCTTCAATACCGGTTGCATCAGAATTGTGTTTAATTCTTAACATTTGGTTTACAGTGTACGGTCATTTCAAAAAGACCTACCTTTAAGAACTAGATCATATGTAGTAAGCGCTGTCCTGAAAGGCAGAGCTTAATATTCCAATAGGAAATGGTGATGTATTATAGATATCGCATTAGTAGCTGTGTAGGACGGGTTTTCGTACCCTAGCGTAAAGGTGACTGACAGAGAAAACACATGGAAAGGCTAGACGTTTATTTGATTTCCCAATAGGGGTCTAGTCTTCAGCTTTTCAAACACAAACCAGTTTTATGGTTTGACATGTCATCCAGATCGTCTCTTATTAAAACAAACCCAATCATTTCAGTAACATGTTAGGCAGCAGTAAGCCAATTGATCTCTCAGGGTCAATTACAACGACCTGAAAGGAGCGTGCTGACTGGTGGGTGTGTCCGTTACAAGAATATTTACTTAAACCAGACTGATGATGCCGTGGTTAGTACGGAGGACGGTACTAAACTAGTACGCAAGTTAATACCAATTGCAACGAACTAAGCAGCTCAAGACAGTCCCCAGCTGGGTATTACAATGTGTCTCAATTGCAACGAACCCAAAGTAACTGCTGTTGCCCTAGACTCGGGATACTAAAACACAATACTAAATTAGTCCAGCAATTTCTGTAGACTAACGGAACTATTCATAACCAAAAAGTATATAAAATGATTTGAAATCTTTTAATGATACAATCTTTTATACACTCTATGAAATAAAGTTTTTGCCCCATTGTATATTTTTGCACATGACTGCTGGCCACGATTGCCTTTGTATAGACTTACTGAGAAATGAAGCTATACCTGAAATATGTAATTAGCATTTCTGATTGGATTTGCACCTTTTATAGTCTACAATACACATTTGGTATGCATTTGGTTTGTGTGTGAATTAAATAATGATGACTAATACACGTTTTTCGTTATCCTCTAACGCAGATTCATTATTTTTTTGGTGATGTTTTATAACAATTAGATTATACATGAATTTGTTTTTAAGAACATTTTAAATATTTTTTATGCAATGCAACATTAGTATTTACTTCCGTGCGTAAATAAATTTCCGTACATAATTTTCTTAAGTTCAATTAAAAAACAGTTCCTGTTTGGTAGCACATTACAATAAAGAGCTTAACCCTGAGCGCCGTACTAAAGCTGGGATCAGCTAGTCCTCAACTTTGGTCCCCATGTTTTCGTTACAATTGGTACTAAATTAGTACGCAGCTGGGGATGATCCTGAGATAGTACCGTATTAGCTAGGCCGCAGCTGGGGATGATCCTGAGATAGTACCGTATTAGCTAGGCCGCAGCTGGGGATGATCCTGAGATAGTACCGTATTAGCTAGGCCGCAGCTGGGGATGATCTTGAGATAGTACCCTATTAGCTAGGCCGCAGCTGGGGATGATCTTGAGATAGTACCGTATTAGCTAGGCCGCAGCTGGGGATGATCCTGAGATAGTACCGTATTAGCTAGGCCGCAGCTGGGGATGATCTTGAGATAGTACCGTATTAGCTAGGCCGCAGCTGGGGATGATCTTGAGATAGTACCGTATTAGCTAGGCCGCAGCTGGGGATGATCCTGAGATAGTACCGTATTAGCTAGGCCGCAGCTGGGGATGATCCTGAGATAGTACCGTATTAGCTAGGCCGCAGCTGGGGATGATCCTGAGATAGTACCGTATTAGCTAGGCCGCAGCTGGGGATGATCTTGAGATAGTACCCTATTAGCTAGGCCGCAGCTGGGGATGATCTTGAGATAGTACCGTATTAGCTAGGCCGCAGCTGGGGATGATCCTGAGATAGTACCGTATTAGCTAGGCCGCAGCTGGGGATGATCTTGAGATAGTACCGTATTAGCTAGGCCGCAGCTGGGGATGATCTTGAGATAGTACCGTATTAGCTAGGCCGCAGCTGGGGATGATCCTGAGATAGTACCGTATTAGCTAGTATGGAACTTTTTTTTTTTTACAAACGAGAGGAGGCCATTCAGCCCATCTTGCTCGTTTGGTTGTTAGTAGCTTATTGATCCCAGAGTCTCATCAAGCAGCTTCTTGAAGGATCCCAGGGTGTCAGCTTCAACAACATTACTGGGGAGTTGGTTCCATACCCTCACAATTCTCTGTGTAAAAAAGTGCCTCCTATTTTCGGTTCTGAATGCCCCTTTATCTAATCTCCATTTGTGACCCCTGGTCCTTGTTTCTTTTTCAGGTCAAAAAGTCCCTGGGTCGACATTGTCTATACCTTTTAGGATTTTGAATGCTTGAATCAGATCACCGCGTAGTCTTCTTTGTTCAAGACTGAATAGATTCAATTCTTTTAGCCTGTCTGCATACGACATGCCTTTTAAACCTTCTAGAGCAGCAATATCTTTTTTTGTAACGAGGTGACCAGAACTGAACACAATATTCTAGGTTGTGTTCAATTGACCCTCAAGCTCTCCTTGTATGATACACGCGTATTATTAAGTTTTAATTCCATGATAAACATCTAATCTAAAGCTTATTATGGGAATGGAATGTACTTATAAATGCCATATGGTGTTACATTGTGACAATTCCTGAAGCACCAATAACTATTTTATTCTGATCAAACCTATTCGACTGTATTATTACCCATTCAGGAATGTTTCTGGTATAGTCAACCCATTCTAATTGTGCAGAAGACTTGGAGATATTCTTCAGACAGCACCTGTAGAACTCCTCTGTTTCTCCCCTGGGACACTTTCACCCTTCCTTAAATATGCTTTACTTACTCTTATCTGCCCCCTATTTTACTGCATTTAATCCTGTACTTCAGAGTACTGTAATCTGCCAAGTGTTTAAACTGCAGTATTTGGTATTTAATCATATCTATGTAACTATCACTGTCACTTTTATCTGCTGTATTATTGAATTGTATTTTGTCACACTTGTACTTGCTTGAACTAGTCATTGTATTTATCTTGCTCTTATTGTATTATTACCTGTACTGTAACACTTGAAATGTATTTGCTTACGATTGTAAGTCGCCCTGGATAAGGGCGTCTGCTAAGAAATAAGAACGGACCCAGCAGTTTAGGAATTCTCATTTGGTTTAATCGGTATTTTTTTTGGCTGATAAGCTATGATGATTTATCACTACTTTTCTTTAAAAAGCAGGTGTGTCCGTGACAAGACTATTTACTTACCAAGTTGTTCAGCCACGCGACAGGGGGATTTCATTATGATTAAATTTTGGTGGCAAGAAACTAAAAAATTGAATTTCTGCTCTCCTGTCATGTTTTTGTTTGTTTTTTTTTTGTTTTGTTTTTTTTGTCAGTGTACAAAACCACTTTTTTTTTTTTTTAGGGTTTCCTCACACCCTGGGTGTCAACCAAAATGAAGGAGGGATGTGTCCTCAAATAAAAATTGGCGAGGATGATTTGCCAGGTGAAGTAAACAAAATAATATGACATAAAATGTATCTTTAATTAACCCATGGTTTGATTGACAAGCACTGCATTTACTAAAATAATTATTTTTCTCTTTTTTGTTATAGGATTTGACATACTTTCTCAGTTTCACTTAGGCACAGCTACCACACTAGGAGGTGTCGAGACTGTGACTGGATCTACACCTATGCAGGTTGCCTATAGAATTGGACCTGACGCAAACTATAAGATAAGATCGAGGTAGTCTTACATTTTTTTAAGGAAAGGCCGTTTAAGCATACAAAAGGCAAACAGCGCCATCTAGTGACAACAAAAAGTATTAATTCCCTAGCCATGGTGCTGAAACTACGTTTCCTCAGAACTTTTCCTCCTATGATTATTTGCTATATCAATTTAAAAAAAAAAAAATAGGGATACTTAATAGTATGCTTTTGTTTTTTATTTTGAATATCATCTAAAACCATGAAGTCCACACCAAAAATATTGAGGATGTAATATGTTGTCTACGGGTGTGTCTACAAAATCACTTTTTGCAATGTTTGCTAGTTTAAATTATTTGAGACATTGCAAAGTATTCAAATTGTTTAGTAAAATATTCTCTGGTCGTGTGCAGGTCGGCGTACCCTCTGGGGCTACCAGAAGAGTTTTCCTTTCTCACAACGTTTCGCATGAGTGGCAGCACCATTACTAAGAATTGGAATATTTGGCAGATTCAAGATTCCATCGGCAACGAACAACTTGCAGTACGAGTTAACGGGGGGACACAGTCCCTGGAATTCTCGTGCACCACAAGGGATAACCGACCTCAGACGATTATCTTCTCATTTCTACCGTTCCTATTCGATTCCGAATGGCACAAAATCTTAATAAGTGTTGAAAGGGGCGCTCTGACTCTTTTCATTGACTGCATCATGATAGACTCGCACACACTTCTCCCAAGAGGAGCAGTAAATCTTGATGGCTTTACCCTGATGGGAAAACTAAAGGACACCCCTGCGATTGCTGTGCCGGTGAGTATTTGTATTCCCTTTAAAAACATAATAATAATAATAATAATAATAATAATAATAATAATAATAATAATAATAATAATAATAATAATAATGTGTAACTGCATTTAACACTTAGACAACTTTTTAGATTTTAACAGAATCTGTTTTTCCCTATATGGTATTTACCATTTTAAAATAATTATTTTCTCTGCATTAGAATCCCAAATGGTATTTATTACCTGAGCATGTAGAATCCTAGTTGCCAGGTACTTGCTGATTCCAAAGAAATCCAGTGTAGCTGCGTCCTCCCCATTGATCCTATCAGCTTCATACTATAACCATCGACATGGATCACGTGGGGCTAGCAGAGTTGAAAGGTTACTGCCTCACACATTATAGAACCAGGAAGCACTAAAAACACTTAGGCTAAACATGAACACATTTTATTTTCTCAAAAACAAAACTGATTTATATATATACTATATATATATATATATATATATATATATATATATATATATACTATATATATATATATATATATATATATATCCTATAATTATGCTCATAGGATGTATCCTATACTAATACTATATATATATACTATATATATATATATATATATATATATATATATATATAGTGCCTTGCAAAAGTATTCAGACCCCTGACCAATTCTCTCATATTACTGAATTACAAATGGTACATTGAAATTTCGTTCTGTTTGATATTTTATTTTAAAACACTGAAACTCAAAATCAATTATTGTAAGGTGACATTGGTTTTATGTTGGGAAATATTTTTAAGAAAAATAAAAAACTAAAATATCTTTTTTTTTTTTAACCCAGAATGATTTTCTCCCAATGTGTTCTAAACCTATTACATTTTACCTATTAAAACTGAAATGGAATGGCCCTCCAAAACTGGAACTGGGCACCCCCCGGTTTGGATTTTTGAATTCGTTCTCTTGATCTCCGGCTCTGCAGCAGCAAAGGGTAGTAAAGGGTTTTGCACATTGTCGGAATAAGTATTGTTCAAATAGGCTCTTCCACATGTTCTCTCCCTCTTAACGGTTAGCTCAGCAATTTTAGAATTTAGAAGAAAATACACCGTTATACATTAAACAGTAAAATGTATAAGATACTAAGGTGTTATTTTTACAGGCGCTTCATCAGTGTTATAAAATGCTAAATAATTCATCTGTGCCCTATTTCGCCGGGGCAAAAATAACTTCTTCATTATTTTAAGTTAAAGTAGGCGAAGGCACTTGTCGAAACGTTTACTACTTTGATTTAGTGTCTGTGTTAATTAACATTTGAATGTTAGGAACACTAAAGACACACTTGTGAGCATGTATAAAATTATAGGTAACGGTAGTCAACTTATTATATGGTTTGGTGCATGCCTTGAACTTATTACACACCAATCGGCTACACACTCACAGACCAGTCCTTTATGTATAGACGTCTGCAGGAAACAAAAGTTCCGTTCATTATTGTTTAGACCAGAGTGCGGCTTCAGTTGCTTTTGTGTATTAAGTTACAAGACATGACGAGTAATACTAGCCGTTTATATTAAAGCGTAACCATTATTATGATAACTAAAACAAGCAATGCATTTAGGCTACTGGAAAATACAAAAGCTAATTGCGCATTTTTCTTTAAATCCAAATCATTATTTCAGTTTAACTGTATTGACCTTTGACGTGACAAAATGCTAAACATGTCTACATGCTTTTCTTCCGCTAGATGGCGCAATGTGCAATTTTATATCTATCTATCTATCTATCTATCTATCTATCTATCTATCTATCTATCTATCTATATCTATATCTATCTATCTATCTATCTATATATATATATATATATATATATATATATATATATATATATATATATATACTGCATTTAAAACTATTATTCTCTCTCTCTCTTTTTTTTTATTTCAACATGTAACAGCAATTTGAAGGAATAACCAGATTTCTATATTTGAAATTCTTCCTTGATTTTTAAATGCAATAAAATATGATTATCACTTTTGAGCAGCCAAGGAAAGTTTCATGGTAACAAAATAGGATAAAAACAACAGTATTTACACATCTCACAGGAATTTAGTCAGGCCTGAATTTTGTCCTGGGTCGGAATTTGACCAGAGCTAGCAGAAATAGAGACCTTCAGAAATAGAGAGAATTATGTGCTTAACATTATTAGTAAGATATGCATTAAAATACAATGCAAGTGTTTTTTTTTCGTCTCACAAACATAAAGTACATCCAAAATAAATATATAATGACCTTAGTGCTACCAAAATTATATCTTTAATTATTTTAACTGTTTAAATAATGGTCTGGCATCAATACCTATACACCTCACAACACATCACCCAGCTTACAGAAATTGTACTATAGGACATTTTTGTATTATTTTTAGGAAAAAGGTAATAGGATATATTAGTGTAGGCCTACCCACTATTTTACTTGTCTCAAATATTCGGATATTACAATATTGTCAAATGCATTTGACTCCCTTTAGCTATAGGATAGGAATTAGTTTATTAGACCAATAAACCCCTTTTAATTCACAAAGTTGAATGAAGGCCCCTTTATTGCGTTTAAGGATGAGAATTTCAAACGGGATGACTTTGTAGGCCTTCCCAAAATCATCTTCATTCAAATGTGGCTGAGGATTTCTGCAGGAAGGTGTGAAATATCACGGGGAGGTACTATCCAGTTAGAAAAATCGGCTACTGTACACATGCTCGGACCACAAAAAAAAAACAAAAAAAAAAACTATGCACTTACTAATGGATTCGTTTTTAAATCCTTTTTAAAAATTCTCAAGGAAACCTTCAAATGTACCAAATTGAATATTAATAAAACAAAACTTGTTTACTGGTTAAAAAGACAATTTATGTCGCTAAATTGATCATGACAGGATTTTTTTTGTCGTCTACATTAAAAATAATCAATTAAATCTTTTTTAAAATACTGCATTTAAAATACCATGCTTCAGTCAAACCGCAGAATATTTTGCAATAACGTGATCATCAAATTATGAAATATCACCGGTATTTTATATTCAAAACTTCCTGGGTGTGAGACATAGTAACGTTTTTTAAACGTAAAATGTGGATTTGTTTTCATTTTTAATAACAGAACAGTAACATGGGATATATAAACAACTACATTTTTCGTTTTGGTTTGCAGTTTGAACTTCAGTGGATGTTAATTCACTGCGATCCAAAACGACCACAAAGAGAGACCTGCAATGAACTGCCATCCAGAAGATCGGTAAGAAATATAAATTAATAACAATAATAACAACACCTTCCTTTTTTATATCCCACATACAATATCTCAAGCTCACATGCTGATTCTGGTGGAATTAACAACACGGTGTGTTCCAAAACAAGTAACGCTATTTCAATAATTGAACCATTTTGCAAGGTTTGTGCTAGAAATTAGTTTATAATACATTAAAAATGCCTACTGACTTTACGGCCCACACCTGGGCTTCTTTTGTATTGATATTTAAAGACGCAGGTTTTCAAATCATTCACCAATAAAACCTTTCGCATAAATGGTTAAGCACGCCCTGTCACAGATTCCCCTTCCCATCGGTCAGGTTCCCTCCAATCACGCCTTCAAACCAAGCATGTCATGAATAAACATGAGCTTTTGCAAGCTATACTACAGCTTACCTTTCTGTTACTGGTAGGGGATTCAGTTGGGGGATTTGTGTAGGGGGTCCAAGACTCCAACTAAGACCAGAAAAAGGACATATTTGCTTTCTAGCTAGCCATAGGGGAACCATGGCTAGCTCCACCAGCAATCGCGGACCTCTCCTTATAGTCATTTTGCTTCAGATTGTCTTCATTTGTTCAGCTCAAGTAAGTCTCTGTTTTTCACTTTTCCCTTTTCAGATTACTCAGAGAGAACTTGAGGTGAGTTCAAAAAGCCGTGTATAATGAAACACTTTCTTTAGAGTGCGCAAGGACTTGCTGAATTATGTTTTTGGTAGTTTTTAAATCCAAGTCTGCAAACATAGGCATATATATGTTTATTTTGTACAAGGTATGTAAAGCACTCCCTTTCTATCTTAATTAAACTATTTACAATATAGCTGAACCTGTAAACAGCATAGTTATTAAAATTAAATGCAAACATGTAATATAACTATGTTTTTTTTGTTTGTTTTTTTAAACTATTAATAACATGACATACTGAACATTCCCTTATACAAGTTTACCATGGTATTTTTGCTGGGTTTTTTTCATGCTTTCCCTGGTTATACTTTGCATTTACCATAGTTTACCCTGGTTTGCCATGTTTATTACCACACCTGTCTGTGTTTTACAGTGCTTACCCATGGTTTACCATACTTTCACTATGCTGTATTACACCTTGCTATGATTTTAATATGGGGGGACTTATATAAGCGGTATTCAAGCAGTTGATGTTTTATTGAACAATAGTGTTTGTTTCTGAGGACCTGAACTATTTGGAAAATGAATGATTCTTCAAATGGCAATTTATTTAACGGTACACATTTGGTACATTATAAGTTTACACTGCGATATAAGATGACCAGGTTGTAAAAAAGTGGACATACCTACAGATTGACAATTATTAGAATTTGCTAAACAACGTATTCCTGCGTAATGCATCTCCGTTTTGAATTTGGGTAATAGGCTAGACACCGAAGTTTAGGCTTACTAGAACTGTATATCTGGTTAGCTATACAGTAATACAATATTTTATATTTTAATAACGTTTCATTATATTTTCATTTTAAAGTTTTAGAAAGAAAGAAAGAAAGAACAAAGAACAAAGAAAACTATCTTAATTCACCTAGGCTGCATAACTTGTTGAGAGACAGTTGCATATTGTATTGCGACTTATCGTGGCTGGGGAATGGTTATCACCATATAATGTTTCTTATAAATGGAACGATAATTACTTTCCTTAAATGCAGAAATTCATTTATTATTATTATTATTATTATTATTATTATTATTATTATTATTATTATTATTATTATTATTATTATTATTTTATAAAAACAGAGAGGCCCAGTTGGTCCCCGAGGTATACTTGGCCCCATCGGTCCTGCAGGCGTCCCTGGAATCGATGGCATTGATGTAAGTCCCTCCTCGCCACTCAAGTATTTGTCACCAAGTTTATGTTTGTCCATGTAAATAGTTTTCTTTTGATAGTCGAAACTAAAGTATCGCACAATTGTAATGTATTCCCATTGTGTTTTTTTTTTGTTCGTGTTCATTTACTGTATTAGTAACAGCTACTTTACCGTTTGTATTGCCTCCGAATTGAATAGCCTTTAAAGTAAATATAATAGCCTGCTGTATATTGAAAACGACCAGGGGGTACATGTGTGTTTAATAGTTTTTTTTTTTTTTTTTTTTTTTGTGGACAAACATCTTTATTATTATTATTATTATTATTATTATTATTATTATTATTATTATTATTATTATTATTATTATGAATTTATTTATTTATGTATTTATTTATTTATTTTAGGGTGAGAGAGGTGAGGATGGCCCAACAGGTCCCCCCGTAAGTATATAGGTATACGAGTAAAAAAAAAAAATAATAATACTATGTTTAATATTATTGTTATTAATAAAACAAAATAAAAATTTCAGGGCCTAGATGGCGATCTAGGTAAACCCGGATCAGCAGGATTACCAGGCGTGCCAGGAGCTGATGTAAGTATTATTATTATTATTATTATTATTATTATTATTATTATTATTATTATTATTATTATTGTCATACGTTACCATTTTGTACTTGACCTCATGATGACCGATGTCTTTCAATAATGAGTTGTACGGAGAGTCTGCACAATTGCGCAAATTCTCTGGCTTTTCAATGTCGCCTGAAAAATACATTCACTGTACTACTGCTTAGGTCTGCTTCAAACGCTGTTGAGGGTTTTGTGAGGAACGTATCCAGAACTGAACTTTACAAGGAGACTCCAAGAACCTCCCGTTGAAGGTTTAAACAGCAGCCTTTTTGTTTGAGCCTGGGCAGGAGTTGCCAGTTAATTAACGGCGTCTCCCAATGCGATTAGACTCAAGAAGATGGAAAAATAAACCAATACGCGGTTTGCATTTTGTAAAACGGTGCTGAATGGAACAGCCTGACAGTGCCCAGTCTCTGTGCTGGGCACGCAATGGAAGCTCACAGCGGCATTGTTCAGAGCGAGGACGTTGTTTGGTTTTAGCACAGCAAGATACTCAAAGTCAAGATAAAAACAATGACAACTTCGTTGTAAACAAGTTAATGGCAAAATCAATGAATTTACCGGTGTACAACTGAAGAAAAACTATAACAACGTTTGTTTCCCCCCCTATACTTTATTAAGATTTGGTGATATTAAGATGCATACAAAAATAAGCAATGCAGTTTCTAATAAAAACTTAAATAGCAAAAAAAAAAAAAAAAACTATTATGAAGAAAGAAAAAAACTAAATTGAGGTGAAAACTGCAATACTAGGACTACCTGAAGCAAGAAAACAATGGAATGAATGATACAGTTACCCACGTGATTTGAACATTTCTAGCGTCAGATAACTTATAGTTCAATTATACTTCTAGTACAATTATGGGTTTTATAGCTGTAAACACACTAGCCAGTACTCCGGCAGACAAATGGTCAGGAGCTTGGTTTTATGAACCCCCTTACAGGCTGAGTTCTGAATCAGTGTTTCACCCCATGCAGTACTTTTTGTTTATATACCAGGCCCAATCCTGTTTAATTATCAGATCTAATCAAAATCCAAGGAGTAATGGAACAAACAAGTTTGACTTTAAAAATGATATATACTGTATTATTGGATAACTAGATACCAATTATTTCAAAATATTAATACGCTTATATATATATATATATATATATATATATATATATATATATATATATATATATATATATATATATATATATATATAGCAAGGCCCCTTTTCTGTGAAAGCTGAAAGTCCTTTTCATTTTATTAAGTTACAGTCGTTACTTGTGGTTCTGTTGTCCCATTTCTCTATATCTGTTATACCAGCTCATGAGTTTGCATTGAGCTTGCCTGGAGATGCTAAATGGCAGCACTGAACAGACTTCCTTGTTTCATTTTCATCAAGTTATAAACTCAGTTGGCCCCATTATTATTATTATTATTATTATTATTATTTATTTCTTAGCAAACGCCCTTATCCAGGGCAACTTACAATTATTACAAGTTATCACATTATTTTTTACATACAATTACCCGTTTATACAGTTGTGTTTTTACTGGAGCAATCTAGGTAAAGTACCTTGCTCAAGGGTACAGCAAGAGTCCAGAGCCCTAACCACTACTCCACACTGCTGCTCTCTCTCTCTCTCTCTCTCTCTCTCTCTCTCTCTCTGCAAATAATATAATAAGGAAGTCTGTTTAGAGCTGGTGTAGTTTTAAATAAGCTATGGTAAATTGGTCTGCACACATCACATTATGTCACCTGACATCTCACACATGTTTGTAACCTTGCAAATGTTTACCCTTTTTGTGCATGCAGTAGTACCAAAAAAGGAACATCATATATTTCATGGATGCTTTAGAGCTGATGATTTGATGATGCTTTGTCATGTGACTTTTGTTGACTCCACCCACTTACCCACCCCCACCCCCAACTCAGACATGGGTATCAAGTGAAATGACTATGACATATATACACCTACCTGCATGAGTCTTAAATGTTTTTATACTGTTGAAAACAGTCATTTAAGGGTCAACACATTTCAGATCATTTATCAGATCATTTATCCAACAATATAAATAGTTCATATATACAGTTTCTAACTGAATAAACAGTTGAATACATGAACTGTCTGTGACATTATGCTTGCTATCACAATGTAAAACAAGAATATGCACAGTTATAAACACTTTGCAGAATGAACAATAGTTTGCAAAATAGATAATGGCTTTTATGAGTATCAGCAATTAACACACAACTTTCATGTCTTTTTTTCCTGTTGCAGGGGTTAACCGGCCCTGATGGAGATGCTGGCCCAGACGGCCCAGTTGGGCAAAAAGTAAGTGCTTGAAAAATAGTCCCTTTCTGCTTGGCATTCTTCAAGAGTAAATTGAGCAAGCCACATATCACTATCACTGCATTTCAATGAGTGCTACTTTTCTAAAGTAATTTCTCATGACAGTTAACTCCTAATCATGCCTGTATGTGCCACTATGAGGCCCTTATATTACAGAAAGCAGCACAAAGGAAAAGTCTTTTTTTTTTGGAAAGAAATGGACAGACACTGTAATTGTCGGTACAAAGCAGAAGTCCTGTTTATTCTTCTAAATAACACTCGGTCCTTAAGGCCTGAGACCATGCCAAAACAACAACCCCCCCCTCCTTTTATTACTTATCTCTCTAGACTCCCAGTACCTGCCCTCCCTACTCGTCTGTCTTCACTCAGTCGCTCTCACTAACCCCTCTGCTATCTGGTGCAATCCCCCCTCTCTTATATCAACCAGACTAGACCCGCCCCCCGACCCACTCTCTCACCGCAGCATATCACTCTCACTGCCTGGCAACAGCAGGAGCTGCACCACTCCTCGCCAGGGGGGTGATCCAACTAAGTTGCCATTAACTATAAAATCATTTTTATGCTATATAACTAGAAAGAAACTACTCTCAGTAATTTCAATGTGTCTTCCTGTAACTAAGTTGTTGCTTCCCAGGTGGTTTGAAAAATGACCATAGAGGGGTGTACATTTTTGTCCCCCTGTGTACATTTTTGTCCCCCTGTTTTACTTCCTCAGTACCTCATTACCTCATTACTTTCAACATCGACGTTTGGTTTTTATTAACAGCATAAGACACAAGAGGATCTATTTTATTGATTGAAACAGAGGGAGATCTTTAAGGGGGTCAATTGTAAGGGACCACACCGGCCACATTGTGAAATTACCTGCCTGAAGTAATATTTTTTTAATTTTTAGATACATTGCTTTGATGTGGTTTCACTAAAGGCACTACTACAATAAAAGTCCATATTGTATTGTATTTTAAAGTGACTATTCTCGCAGTTCTACACCTCTACTGTTTCAAGGCTGTTGACAAATCAGGTTACTGCTACCTCTACCCAGATTCCTGTTACACAGTGTGTTGACCGGGCTTTTGATACTCATAAGGACGGTGTCTGGCAGATAGCACTCTATAGATTAGGAAGATATTTCATATACTGCTCAATATTTGTACTAGATTAAAATTATTCCAATGATATATACCATAGAAATAATGTAATAGAATTCAGGTATATACAAGGAATACCATAAAATGCCTGCTAGTTATGTGCGTTGTCTTGGAAAGATAAGATGTGATGACCTTATGTTTTGTTTTCTAGGGTGAACCTGGTGCAGCTGGACCCCGTGGATCAGCAGTGAGTAGAAACCTCTCTTATTATATGATAAAACATGGAAAAAAACAGTTATTTATAATACAGTACATGCATATTCTACATTCTAATGTGAGGGCAATGAAGGTGTAAATACATATGAATCCCATAGGTCAGATCTTATACCACTGGAATAAGTGAACCTGTTCCTAGCAGAACCAGGATATTTACATAGGATGTAAAAACAATTCAGAAGATTGCCCAAGCTTATTGTACTACTACAAAAAATAAATAAATAAATAAATTCCTTAATGGCACTGTAGCTCTGCTGTGGATAAAGAGCTGCAATGGCGGACCTTGCCAAGATTTGTGCTTTAAGTCAGTTTTTACTTCTGGATAGTTCAATGATAGTTCTGTGCAAGCGTACCATGGACTTTTCATATAATACATGCCCTCGTGGTGAAAACAGTCTCTTTCTTGCTAGTATATAAACTACACACAACATGTCACCGTTTTTAAACATGCATATTCAGCCATTCATATCTGTTTTATTTCTTTCAGGGTTCAGGGCCAGATGGACCTCCTGTAAGTATAACATGGTACAGAGACACATTTGTCCTAAATAAATAAGATGTGGCCCATACAGTAGACTCTGAACCAGTTCAGATTAGTGATTTGTTGGAGTACTGGTACTAAAAATGCTTTGTCTGCTCTTTGTTCAACGTGTTTGATATTCTTCCAGTTTATTTTACAACACAAATATCAATAATAACCTTTTGGAAAGAAAATACAGAAACAGTTTTTACACGCTTACCGCAGAATTATTATATTGAAGTTTAGTTTCTCCATCTGCTATCAGAATGCACTTCATTACGATAGCTTGGTCTGGATTACAGGTCAATTTGAACAAAATGACCGTGTCAGTATTTGCTTCTGACATGAGTCTGTATATTTCACTGTGATTTTAATAGTATATATTGTTGAATTACTGTGGTAAATGACATGCCTTTGTACATGCCATAGATAAACTAACATGATGACCCCATCACAATAGCATGGATAACTCCAGTGAATATAACAATACGGTACAGTACTTCTCTAGATGGTAAGTTTTACATGTAATTCCTTTGCAGGGTCCACCAGGTCCAGGTGGACTTCCAGGAGAACTTGGACGTGTTGGAATCTTGGTGAGTAAAGCTTCCAGAAAGTTTTGACTGTATCCGCTTTTTGGATTTCCTAACAGCGTAGTTAAAAGTGTAAAGCCACACTGTTAGATCTGTGCAGGCAGAGGGAATTGTGAGAACACATTTTTATCAAACTTTACAATTACCCTTCAATTGATCCAGTATGTTGATTTCTGTTATTCAACATGTAAATAGTCTTTGAAGAATCTGGAGGAACATTGTCAATCACAGCCTTCACTTTACCAGTCAATAATGGTCCATGTGGCTGTAAAGCCATGATAATACTTTTTGACCCTGGTACCTTGATTCCGGTCATACCCACTCATTGATCATACCTTATGCAGTGCTGTTTATATCATTGATACTGCTTTGCTGCAAATAAGTAATGTAGTAGAGACTTACCATTGGTTCTTTAAAAAAAAAAGTCTTCTGATGAATATTTGTGTTTCTCCCTTGAGAATCTTTATTCTCTAATTAGGTATAATTGATGTCTGGAAGCCTAATAAAATGAATGTAGTAAACACTATACTGTAGCATGAAATAATAGTTTTTTTCTGATAATATCTAGGGTGATGCTGGAGTTAGAGGGCCTGCTGGTCTCCCTGGTGCCCCTGGACCTCGAGTAAGTTTAATGTGTTTTAGTAATTATCAAAGGATTGGGCTTGGTGCTTCACTTCCTGGAATGTTATGTTTTGCAACATGTTGCATGATATATTACATATTCAGGTAATGCTGCAGGTTCAACAATTGGGCGAATCAAGGCTATTATTTTTTTTTTTTTTAACCCTGAACACTTAAAATACCTCTTGATTGGAGTGCAATTCAGAAAAAAGTAATACCAGGAAGATGGTACTCAAGTCATCTTCTTAAATCCCTCTTTTAAGAAGAAAACCCACTTTTAGTCAGAACTCAAATAAAACAGATTTGTACTTAGAAAAATATAGAACAATATAGAATAAAAAAAAACATAAATAAGAAAAACTAAAAGGAAAAACACATAAAGGATGACACATTTTCTTTTTTTAAACCGACTTCTTGTTTTAAATGCTAATTTTCTCAGGTGCTGCTCCAAAACATCTTAGATATAAATTATACATCCTTCAAATTTATAATATAGCCACACAAATAACAAATATTGAATCAGGTTAATTGTTTCGTAAATGCAGTCGGAGATTAAAATCCTATCTGACATCCTGCTTTGTTTCAGGGTGCTGCTGGATTTCATGATGGCAGTGGAGAGCTGGTAAATATGGTCTTAATTTTTGTATTTAAACAAAACAAAACACATGCTTCTGCTGAAAGAGATTACTGATTATCTTTAACTCGGCTTTGTTTTTTCTAGTGTCCCAATGCCTGCCCTCTTGGCTCACCAGGCCATCCTGGTCTCCCAGGAATGAAGGTGAATTGTTTTTCAAGATAATAATTAGATTTGAACAATATATAGAGGTAGTGAAAGACATGTCTTGGAGTTAGTCGTCACAGAGAGAACTGTATCCAGGTTGGAATGTTTCGATCGGAAATTGACCGTGACCTTTACCCTTTTCTTCTTATTTTCCACAAATTACACAGGAAGTTGATTTGACATTGCATTCCTTTAGCACAGTGCTACCTAATACCATGCTGAGATATTGTTTTTGTTCCAAAAGGTAGAGTTCCCTCCTACTGAAACCACTTCTTACAACACCTGCTATTGAGTATTGGTCCCACATTCAAGCACTGACCAGGCCCAACTCTGCATGATTTCCCATATCTGATGATAATACAGTAATAGCACCACACATGACACTGAAGGAGAAGAATGTGACAGGAAAGAATGAAACACATTGTAATACTGTAGTAAATATCTAAATATGCCTGTTTTACTTCAATAATGATGTTGATCTGTAAATATTGAATGTTGTTTGTATTCTTTAGGGACATAAAGGTGTAAAGGGAGAAGCAGGTGAACCAGGAAAGCAGGGACACAAGGTAAGACTGCACTTCTGTAAGGCCTTATTTTTATCAAATAATGGTAATCAAAAAAAGAACAATGGGGTTCAATAAAGGTAAATGGCAGCACCTATACATAAAAGGGTATACAGTAGAACTTCATTTATCTACACCCCAGCAAGTGGCCAAACAACAAAAGGTCCAGTCAGGCTTAAAGCTGGTTAGGGATAACGGCTTTAGGAAGGGTTTTTGAAATATATCCAGTGGAGATGCACATTATGCCTACACATCACTAGGAAGAACAATAACACACGGGCTATTGAAGTTCATTGTTTTCTGAAGTTAGAGAAGTATCCACATTGCTTGCTAAGTGGAATTATAGTCTTTGTGAGAACACTTTTTATCCATGTTATTTATCATACATTGTTTGGTAATATTGGTACAATGCAGCTGAATCTTATCCACCTCTTGTTTCATAGGGTGAAGAGGGTGACCAGGGGGCTTCTGGGGAGGTCGGTGCTCAAGGCCCTACAGTAAGTATTCAAATCCATTCCTCTCATTGTTACAATGTTTTAACAGCTGATTTAAATACAACCCTCACTACATTTCTATAGCATGCAGTCTTAAAAACAATAAAAACATAAGAAAGATAAGGTGCTGATTGTATTTTGCTTTCAGCCTCTTAAAGATTTCATCAACACAATGTATTTGTTCTTCTGTTTAAATGGGAAAACCCAAAGAGACCAACCAGGTCCATATCTTTGCTAATCATCTTTTTTTATCCAATGTGTAGGGGGTTCAAGGTATAAGAGGAATCACAGGCATGATGGGACCTAAAGGTGAGAGGGTAGGTATCATTTTATTACTTTCTGTACCTCTCAGAGTTGAAGTTTAGTAGCTACAATGCACTTCCAAAACGCATCATCACTTAAAATGAACTTCTTTACACTTTATAAAATGTGTTATCTGATACAATTCATACAGGAAATACCTTTTAATGGAACAGCTGAATATGTATATAAAATATGTACACCATAAATGTGTATTTGATATACATGTACAGCTGACTCAATTAAAAGGTATCACCAAAAAAACAACAACGTTGTTTTACTTCTCGTACAGTATATGGATCTGCACTGCATATATGGAAAGTCCATGTGCATACAGGAGTTCTGTGGGATTACATGAGGGTAGCAGGCAAAAACTGTTGATAACAAACAACAGTTAATTGTCTTGATTGAGCTACAGACACTCCTGCTTTACTGTGCATTCTAAAGTGAGTAATTTCATTTGGTCAATGATGATCAAGAGTGAAGAATGGAGTGACTGCTATGTGGTGGGGGTACTTTGCTGGTCTACGGGTCATTTTGGATGCCCACATTGCATCTTTGTAGGAACTGAACAGTTTAGCTGACAAGGCCCTGCACACAATGCACAATCCCTATTGTATTCTGATGCAGTCACCGTCCTTCAGAGATGATAATGCAAACCCACAGAGCTGCTACTGTTTGGGACAGATTTAATGAGAATTGTGTCTGACACTTCTCCTGGTTGGCACTGACTCCAGACCTCAGTTTTGTTAATGTGTAGGATGAGATGCTGTGCATATCACAGATGATCATTGCCATCAAGCCTACCTGAACTTATCAACACCCGTATGGATGACAGCCCTGCCATACCTGCTTATCATATTAGAGAACATTCTGAATCCAGTGCCACAATGAATGCAATCATAGCCAGTCAGTGTAAAACACATACATTGATAATGGTCCCCATGAGTGGAGTTTACAGTCCAGCCTTTAGAAAATGAATTTAAACAAAAAATAGTGATTCTTATCCAAAAGGTTTTTTATTGTCTCAGAACCATAATTAATGCTCCAAAAAATTAATTTCCGTTTAAAAATAAACACAACACCAATTGCTGTCCAACTTTAATAATTATATAAAACCTTAGCCAAAAATAGTGTTATTGCATATTTGAACCGAAAACCAATTATTTGTAAAATAAGACTCAATGACTTCTCTTTCTAGGGTGCACGTGGACATGATGGTGAACCAGGTCCTCAAGGTCTGCAGGGTGCAACTGTAAGTAGATTGCTAAGTGTATGTCTGCCTTTCTGTCTGTCTGTCGGATTTTATACCACTCTGTATCACAGGGGTTCATCAACATGCTATGAACATACACCCATCCTCCTGTTCATTAATTAATTACAGTACATATAATGCAGTTTGCCCCAGTTTACCTGACTGGGTCTAAGTAAGACAGATACAAGATTTATATACCAAAGCTTTGTCATCCAAAGGCTAACCACCACTATGCAATTTGATAGTGACTACTATCATCAGGCACTCTCAGCAAGCCATATTCAATCAAAAGTAGGCCTACTGAGTCTGGTTAGCACAATTATGTTCCCATCTAACAGAACCCTCTCGACTTTATTTGGTATAATGCTTTTTGGTAAGGATGACCTACCCTATCGTAATAGTAATGGCAACAGACTTGCTGGCTCTTTTAATCGATTGTAAAACCTACCAATGTTTTCCATTTCTACTTCTCTGCAATCCTTTACCATGTTTTGGGAACCTTAATAAGAACATTCATATAGAACATTGATTGTTCAGCCCCAGGTGTTTAGAATGGAACATTAAGCACAAATAAAAAAAGGGCACTCTGATCAGTGCAGATGACAAAAAATCTGCTTTTTCACAGCTTCATGTCACCCTTACTGTGATAAATTAGATAAAACATGAAAATAATCCAGTCTAATCTTGTAAAGATGCTTGTACATACATCCTAATGCATCATAAAAGATATTCCATAAATATATTTTGCAAGAAAATACAAGTCACATGGTTGTTGCTGACACAATCGTGTTGCTTTTGTGTGGTCCCTACTGACTTAGCTTTGTTAGATCACAAGCCCATAAACTTCTTTAAGACAGCCAGCAGCGAAATCAATAGCATACACATACCCCAAAAGCAGTGCCCCTTACAGACATTATTATACACTGTACAATTTTATATTAAAAAGGAAATCTAAAGATTCCGAATTCATGTAAAACAAAGGCAAAACAAAATGATCAAAGGCACAAGGGTCAATAATAGTAGAAATAGTACATCACAAATAAATAATTGTTTTTATGGACAATCCCTCTCTTTTTCTTTTTAAATGTAATTCTAAATTAAATGTGCATTCATTGTGCACACTTAAGTGTAGCTGTCCTGAATATAATTTCTTTATTTTTTGTTCAATGTATTCCCTGGTTGTTAAAGTGTGTCAGACATTTTTTAACGTATTGACTATTTTGATATTCTGATTTTATACTCATTTAGAATTTGCTTAACCAATTTTAATGTCTTTCATGCTTAGGGTGATCAAGGTCAGAGAGGCGTAGTGGGTGAGACTGGACCAAAAGGTGACCTTGTAAGTGGCAAAATCTTTCTTGTTGTTCTCAAGTTATCTGTAAAACCAGAATAGGAAACTATTCTGTTATTCCTACAATATGTTATTTAATTCCTGTGTATTAGGTGCCACAACTGTATCTTTCTGATATAATAATTAGAATGACGGTTCAATAGTGGTGAATAGGCATGGTAGTCTCTGAAGACAAAAATGAAGTCACTACCATGTCTCTAGATCCCACAATTGCATTGTTTACCACGAATGAACAGCTAGGCATTGTGGGAAATCTAGGGTACTGGCATGAAAGTTCCAATTGTTTTTGTTTATAATGCCTGTTTGGTTGGTCTTAACCAGGGGAAACATTTTTAAACCCCCAGATGGAAATAGCATTTCCACAATTACACCAGTACACTCTATGGTGGCTGATCTGTACCTTACAGTTTCCAGAGACTCAACTTTAGGATCTAAGTCACATTGTGATGGTTTTATTTTTAGTATGAATTACCAATATATACAGAAGCCTTATCACTATATGCATTTTACTAGAATGCATGTTTTGTGTTTTTAGTTCTCTACTTCCTAAATCTCATTGAAACTAGTATCTATTCTAGATATGGAACCAATATTGTAAACATGGGTATATTATTGTTTAAATACATAGTCAACAGTTTAAAATGTAACAGTTTATATTAATATATATGACAGATTACATGGAGAGTTTAACACTGTGTTTGCATCTTATGGATCTGATGGCAGTTCACAAACAAAATTAGCATTCACCATAAAACCTCCTTGATTGAATTACACTGTATTGTAACACACTCCCTGCTGTCTGCTATGCTCTATTTCAGTATTTACGGTATTTATATGTTCTTGATATGATCTGTGAAATGTTTAGTTGTGTTTTATGCCTGTACCAATCACAGCTTTTTTATTTTTCATTTTCTAGGGGTCTCAAGGTCCAAGAGGAATTTCAGGGCTCCCAGGTTCAAAAGGAGAATCAGTACGTGTATTATTTCATTGTTTTTGCATTAGTACTACTTACTGGATTACAAACATATACAACATTTTGTTTTATCAACTCATCATAGTAATTTAACAAGTAATCTTATGCTTGCATTTGTTCTTTTTGAAGAAAGGACAGTCATAGATTCCAAGTCTTATACATATTTGTGCAATAAGACTACATGCCCTTATCACTTAACTATGCAGCTTGCGTGTCTGTCTTTTCTCAGGAAAGTTGATTTCGTTAGGCCTGCAGGTTAAGTCACTTGCTCAGGGTCACACAATGAGTCAGTGGCTGAGGTGGGATTTGAACTGGGGACCTCCTGGTTACAAGCCCTCTTCTTTAACCACTGGACCACACAGCCTCCTAATTTAGTTACAATAACTAAAAAATCCATCTTTAAATTGAAATGGATTTTTCCATGCACCACCAATGTACATTCAAGTGTGTTCAATTTCACCAAACTCATTCTGAAAGGTGTAATTATTGATCACAATTGAATCAATTAATATACTCTTTCCACCCATCGGACAGCGTACTGTACACAACAAAAATGAGTTCCAAAGAGTTCAGAAAGGTGTATTGATGACACTGTGATCTGGGAGTTCAGAGGACAAAGCAATCAATCATAGAGTAGTACTGTAGTTTACTATAGTATGCCAATCCCTGGGATCTGTTCATTTTGTTTTGATCAGGGATTGTCTGGCGTTGATGGACGTGATGGAATCCCTGGGATGCCAGGTGCAAAGGTACAGTTGATATTCTTTTTAAATATTATTTTTGTGAAACCTGTTAAAGTAATAGTATGGGCCTGACATACCTATTCAATCTTTGTTCTTTTCTAGGGTGACTCCGGAAAACCAGGTGCTCCAGGTGAATCTGGACTTCAGGGTCTTCCAGTAAGTGCATCTTAAAGTCATTTTAAACTAGCAAATTCATTGTCATCGCCTTGCCTTGACAGTGGCTTCATATTTGTTTTCATTTTAACTTGTATCCAGACAGATTTGATTTTATGGCAACATCTATCTTATAAATGGTCTTGCTTCATTCAAGCCTGTGGTTTTCATACTATTAAATATATACAATTTTCTTCCAAGGGATCATTGTATAATAAATACCTAGTGACGCTCCCCTCCGCAGCTTACAGGTCTGGCTGGGCTGGCCCTTATGCCCTCGAAGGCATGAAATATAGGGGGAACACCCCAAGACAAACCCCTTTACACAATCACACCCTACTGCAGTCATTAGCCCAGCCTGGTGAAATTATATAAAAATAAACTGTGGATATTACTAGAATTGTTATCATAAACAAATATACAGGTCTTCCTTTTTTTGTTTATAAATTATATAAAAAGAGATGAAACTATTGCAACATTGTTGAAGGAAAAGTGTTCAGTTTAACTTTGTTTCTTATTACCTTTTAAGGGCTTACCTGGTGCTTATGGTGCAAAGGGTCTGAGTGGCGATAAGGTATGTATTTCTTTAGAGTTACAACAAAATGTCGATAAATAGATTTTGTCTATCGTAAAATGTAATTAAGAATTATAATAGTAGGGCCACAGCTGCCAGCTCTTTGGCTTGAGAGCTAGATAGAGATGATACAATATGTCTGTGTCCCTGTCCAAAATATATGACAGGTTTTAAATACTCCATATAAATAAAGACAAAATTCATATACAAATGAGCAACCTGCAGTTCCAACCAGTGAGAAGCAAAAAACAACAGATGGCTGGAGTGGCTCACCTGGTTAAAGCACAGCCACGTGGTGCGCAGGGTGAGTCATACCTTGTGGGTTCGCGTCGTGGCTGTGCAAAGTCACCAGCCTTCGCTGGGGATTTCAAAAGAAGTGTCACATTGGCTCTTGCTCTCTCGTGGGTTAGAGAGGCAAAACCGGCAGGGACTGTTTCTCCTCCTCGCGAATCCTGCTGGCCAGGTGCCCAGTGAGCTCAGAGCAGACACCTGCAGGGCTGGCCTTTGTACTCAAGGCCGCTTGCTGAGAGGATGCTGGCTTAGTTGTGGGATCAGAGGACGCCCACTGAACCTTCGGTTCCCCTGAGCTTTGTGGGGAATTGCTGTGGTGAGGGGAAAAAAGAATTGGACTGTCCAAATTGGGGAGAAAATTGGGGGTAAAATTATTGGACACACTGAAAAAAAAAAAAAAACACATAAGAAAGATACCTGGCTGGCTGTGTGCTTGTGTTATAATCCAGGACATTCAGCCGCGTGTCTGATTTATTATGTCCTTTATTTTACCCCAGGCATAATTAACTGCAGAAAATGACCTTTTTAAAAAGAGTTCTCATTTACAATAAAGGAGTTCTAGTCAGCGGTGTTAATAACTTATAAGTTATTTCTTTATGGAGAGCAACTTAAGGGGGAGCCTTTTTTGTGAGCCTCTCATAGTAAGCAGATATTTCTTTACCACCTCTTTGAAAGTTAGATTAATTCGGCTGTATTGTCAGTGTTTAACTCAGAAAGAGCTCATCTGGCAAGGGGGTACACATTTACACTGTAGATAATATTTATTTAAGTCTGACTTCCATTCCCTTTGATGGAGGAGCTAAGCCTCTGTCAGTATTACACTTCTCACACCTTGGTGAAGTGCTGCTGTACACTTGTATCAATGCAACTTGCCACAGTATCTCAAAGACAGCTTAGATTCATTATGGACAACTGGAGCTGTTGGATTGATGATTATTTTAGTAACAAACACAAACTTCTTGTAATTGTTTGTAATTTGAAAGCCAGATATGTTCATGAATTTCCTAATTTGCATTACAGGGTGATTCCGGTGCCTCTGGTTTACTTGGAACAATGGGATCTGCTGGGAAAACTGTAAGTAAAAATGAAATCCTTTGCTTTTTTTATTGCTGAAGTCAGATTTAAAAAAAAAATGCAAATCTTATTTAATACTATCTTAATAGGGTGAACGAGGAGAACAAGGGGAAGTAGGCCCACTTGGACCAAGAGGAGGACCAGTGAGTATTACATGTTTATATTTATTAATATACAACTGTTATGCTTGCACTGCTGACGTATTTTGAGGCATTAATCTAGTTTCCAGAAGTGAACTACTGTATGAAAGAATGGGATATGGACTCTATGCAGTTGTAAGTATTAATTTTGGGTCAAGTGAACAACTCTAAAAAACATCAGCATTGCAGAGGACAGAATCACTGAAAGAGAATATCAGTCATCTTGATTTTTTCACTCCCCTCGAAGTGTACAATTGAACCATTTCCCTTCCACATTGTTTTAACCCATGGCCATATCAATGATGCAGACCACAATCTTTGAGATACTAGCTTTATAGTACACAGCTGTTTTCTGGGATTCATTCTAGTTCCATTACTGGTGTTATCCAGTAAACATTACCAGTTTCACTGCCACACTGGCTGCTTTTTTGGCCACATCAACGATACACATCTTTTTATATACCCATTTTACTTCATGTTTTTAAACTATTCCATCAAAGGTGGCATTCCTATTACAGTACATTATGCCCATTATGCAATTGCTGAAAATAGCTCACTTTGTTACAATACAGCCACCCCCTGATTTGCATGCATGCTGAGAATTGCAAGCTTTAAAGCCAAAATCATGTCACTTAATGACTGTCTAGGATACTGTCTTATCAAATGTACTGTAATAGTTTTTCCTGTGTTGGCACCAGATAAGCCATGAAAGAATGTTTCTAATCCGACAGCATTACCGCTGTGATGTGACTTGTTAACTTAATTATTAACTCTGCCATCAAACTGCAAATTCAGGACAAGTAAAACATTTTTTTTATTTATGGAAATCATTGTAGGCACCAATTAGTGTTTAAAGCATCATCATTTTTAGCTTAATTGAGCAAAATGTTTTCTTCCCCTTGTGGGAGGGTTGGTTTTTGTTATTATGAAGTTAAAAATGGTATTAAATACAAAATATCCTAAAATAATAAATAATAGAATATAAACAATCTTTAAATGCATTTTTTATATAGTTGGAATTATATTCAATGTTCTGCAAAATGAATGAAGAAAAATGGTTAGGTATAAGTGAACTGGAAATATGCATGTTTAATAACAAACTAGAAATAGCTCAAAAGTAGTTGACATTTTTTATCAAATAAAACCTTAAGCATGAAAGTAGCTGGTGGAATGCAACTTGATAGTATGGTAGCACTAACTTAAAAGTCAACTTCCAAAACTACTTTACACCTACCCAAAGTTAACGAGAAATACCACCTATTTCTCAGCACCTGGCGCCACTGTCTAAATGATTTTTAAATATATTGTTGATTATGTTTAGATATAACATTACATTTAGAAATTACCTGTAGGTTATTATTGCATTGTAACGAATACTTCTCCCTCAGGCTTTTTCTCTCAGAATATTTAACAGACCTTCTTTGGGAACACACTGACATAACTCCCATACTTGGGAACAAAGAGATCTTTGTGCATGTTGTGAAAATGTTTCCCCTGACAAGTTTTGACCTCTAGGAGAGGGTTTCTGTGTATCACAGTTATTAGGGGATTGTTCAGGCAGAATTGAAAAAGTACGTCCAGTGAAAAATCAAATGCCATAACAAGTTTAGTATGGGATGCAATGTGATTACTGTGAAAGATATCATTTTTAAAATACTTTTTGTCATACATATTAAACCCCAATAAGAACAGAGATACTCCCAAATTGATTTGTCACATGGTTTGCCTCTCTGGCTAAGCATTCCTGCAATAAATAATATTTTTATTGCCTATAAAATTGTCTAATGGTCATAGTAAAAGAAGAGAACCACAGAGACATACAATATGTTATTGTGTTACAAGGCTATCAGGTAACCCTCAATAAGGATTTCTGGTAAAGAGGGATCCCTTCATTTCTATTAGAAGCAGCATTCTACTAGAAAGGTAATAGTGCCTGACACCTAAATATCCCCATTAAAGAATTTCAAATACAGCTATGTGTGTTTTAAAAAGTAGTTCAGCACTGAATTGGTGAATTGTTGTTAACAGATTGCTTTTATTGAAGTTATGAAGTCCTTTTGACTTGATGGACAATATAGGGTTCACAGGGGTGCTGATGAAATGTATATAGAGTATTGTGGGAATTAGGCAAGACAACAGGTGTGCCCCTGTAGGTAAGAAGAAGCGTTTGAAGAAGCATGCTTTACTGAATATGTGTGACTCCTTCTCTTTTTCTTTCCAGGGTGAAAGAGGTGTGCAGGGTCCATCCGGTCCCACAGGTGCACCAGGAGTCCGGGTATGGAAATTTATGTACATTTATTGTAACTTCTGCACTTGCACTGATTCAGTAATTTAATGCAATAGATTTTATAATAGGTTACTGTACTAAAAAGTCATACCCATGTTTCACATATCAATTAGAGCGCAGTAACAATGTCTAATTTTAAGTTAATTTATGATTTCTTTGAGTTTGTAAAATACATTTTGCTCAGTTTAATTTAGCATATTCAGCAATCATGTATACTACAGATCAAGTTCACATCACACATAATGTACACATTGTTTCAGAAAACACAAGTATATTATGACCTGTAATTTCAGCATGGTGATCAAGTTGTCATTATCAACTATGCTTTAACCCTATCATGCATATTACACAGAATTGATAAACGGACTAATTTATAGGTGTACAGTAAATAGGGTATAATTTCCCAATTAACAACTAAATAATTATCAGAAAAATATTCGAACAAATTCAATTGCAGTCTGAAGAGTTGCAGGCTGCAGATATACAGTAGTGCTTGGTTCTTGTATGCTAGTGATAGAGAGACCTCTGTGGTAGCAAAGCTTGCAGTGAGCAGCAGCATGAATGGCTCCTTGTTGCCGCTGACCACTCAGTATTTACACAGTAATAGCAGAATCACAGCTTGAATGCCTGGGCTGAAAGAGCTTTCTGTTAGAGAGGAATTTGAACACCAGTGAGCAGAGATCACAGGAGAAAAGGCCAGGTTGACTGCAAAAACGTTTTTACCATTACCCCTTTTTTATTTTTTACATAGTTAAAAAAAAAAATTGCATGCCTCACATTGATAAATCTTTCTCTTTTTTGTCTTCTATTTGTAGGGCTCAAAAGGTGATCCTGGACTCCCAGGTCTTCCTGGTCCCCCTGGCCTGCCCGGAGTTAAAGGAGACAGGGTAAGGATAAGTGTTGCCAAGGCTTGAGAAGTTTGTACACATTTATAGTAGTCAAAAGTTTGGACTAATTAGCTTTAGGATGAGCCAAATGTAATTTTAAAATCATGAAGAGCAATCTTCACAAATCTGTATTAATACTTTTGGTTACTGTAGCTTTGCATGCGATTGGTTGTTGCAGTTCTAATGGGCTTTCTTAGCGTGGTCACGTGATAACTGTCATCAAAAAGCTGTCCAGCAGTTTTGTATCCAGCAATGCAAGGAAAAAGGACTAACGTACAACATACTGATTCTGAAATGTTAAAGCATATTTTAAAAAGCAACTTCAGTTTTGTTAGATATAAGCTGTGATAAAACATAGCATATGTATAATATGTTTGTAAGTGATCTCAGTGCTTTGTTTCTAAAACCTATTCCACTGCGTTCAGTTTTTAAAATCCTCATTCTTATTGTGTTTTCGCAATGCCAACAACCTGTGCACAGTATACTATATGCAGTAGAATAAGTATCAAAAGACGCTGTGCTGCCAAACAAAATATGTTGAGGTCACTGTACCCAGGGGTGTTGGTCAAGTGTATCCTGAGTGAAATTTAATTTGTGCCCTTCAAAGTACAGCTATGGCCAAAGGTTTTGCAACACCCTATATAATTAACTAATTTTGCTTCATAATATTGAATAAAACTTGCTTAATAATGATGCGATAAGATATTGTATTACATGACGCTTTACAGATTTCCATATACTTAACAAAAAACAGACAAAAATGGAAAAATATGACATTTTGAACTCTAACATGAAAAACTGTACTAACACTGCCTTCCGGTAGACTTTTGCAATATCATTTTGTAGTTTATTTGTTTACATGATGTTATATATATATAGCTGTAGCATCCAACCCCACTGAGGCACTATGTTCTTGGTGGTGTCCATCTTAATTACTCAATATCAATCCAACTTAGACACTTTGGAGTCAAATTGACCAGCATACTTGGCAACTGGTATCCCAACTCTACGCAGTCTACTGAGGCTTTTGAAAGAGGAATCATCCCACATTCCTCAGTATACTTTCCAGTATGTTGTGGACCCAATGCCAAAGCATGTCTGAGGAAATGGTCCACATTGAGGACGTGGCCCACATTGAGGAAGTGGCCCACATTGAGGTGGTGCAGCGATGGGGAAGCACCACATACAGTACACTGTTAGGGAGAAAAGTATTGGGCCCAGAGCGGCAGTTTTGCTTATTGCTGTCATGAGAATATATTTCTGGAGCCAAATTCCTAGAAAACAAAGTTCAGCCTCCAGTCCTAAAAATAAATAAATAAAATGGCAGTTAAAAGCACAATTATTATCAGTTAGGTTGTGTTTATTTCCTTAATTAAAAAAATAATAATAATAAAATAAAAACATTTCAGCAATTTCTCTTATATTTTCTTTAGGGTGCTGTTGGTTTGGACGGTCCTAAAGGCGAACAAGTAAGTCATTTTAGAGATTTCAAAAAATATATATTTAAGATTAGATTTTTTTTTTTTTTTTATTATTACTATATTTGTTGTTACTATCATTGAACATTTCTTTTAGGGCGATGCTGGATCAGAGGGCACAGCTGGTGATAAAGGTGATCTGGTGAGTCTAAAGCAACAATACTTGTTTTATTTTGTTTATTTTGTTTTCATTTTGTTTAAAAGGACATACAGCTACACATGGCATGATAATATATATATATATATATATATATATATATATATATATCTTTTTACCCCTCTCTTATCTTTTCTCGACTACTTTAATACTGCATTTTGCTAATGATAGGGGCAGCAGGCACAAAGCAATACACATTAAGAATGTGAATGCAAGTGTGAAAAAAATACATTGGTATAGAAATACATTTAAATTTTGTTTGTATTTTTACAGGGTGATCAAGGAGAACCTGGACCAAAAGGATCTGTAAGTAAAAAAAAAAAAAAAAAAAACCTTAATTATAATGCCACTATTTCAGGATTTTTTTTGTACAATTATCGATGGCGTGCATATCTAAATTAACCAGCACTTTATGCCTGAGTATTGTGGTGCATATAAATAGTGTTAAAAAGGCTGTGACCTGTTTTAATGGTCTCTTTCGTACACAATGCTCCTCCCCAAGAATCATCAGCATAATGTACACATTCCCACAGTGACAAGCTGTATGCTACTGTCTCACAAACTGCATCTTATTCAAGCTCTATAGTATTTTTGTAGATACAGAAATAAAATAAAAGATTTTCCCAGACTCTTTCAGTTTTTTAGATTGTCCTCGGTCACTTAATCTTGCCAAAGCGCCATTGGAATTCTAACCGCGTGATATTTCAACAGACCTTAACTTAATGCTCGATCAAGTGGATAATGCAGGGTGCAGTTCTGTCTTTATGAGATTAAACCATAATTACAAGTTTAAAAAAAAACTGGTTTAATTAACATGAGGCTCTGTCTACCCACATTATGCAAAGTAATGGCTTGTCTTATCTCCAGAGAAAAGGTGTACTACCCAATAACAAAAATCAGTACCAGGGCGGTGAAATGAATGACCCTTTATGGGCAGACCCGGGTGGAATGTAAAGGCCAGCATATTGAACACTCACAGTGCTGCCTCCTTGTGGCAGAAAATTAAACAACACATTCCTGTTCACCATTACCTGTTATATACATTTATAAGATTTCATCAGTGTATGTCCTGAAATGACATGAGCACAGCTGATAAAGCAATGTTATGGTCAAATTAAAATACATCTTAAGAGGTACATGTAAGTTCTCATTAAATTAATAGGGACATAAACCTCAAAGTATTTTCTTGACTCAGCACTGCCGACAACGTAATAAAAATACTTGATAGCTTAGCAAAAGGTAATGGTAAAGAACAAACAACAACTTTAAAAAAAAAAAAAAATTGACAGTACAGTGGTACTTTCCCTGCCTCATGCAACATAAATAAAGCCTTATAGATCAAAATGAATCCAAATCATCCTTTTAACTACAGTATTGTGGCACATTGAGAGACATGTTATTTAACAGAGCGCTAACCCAGTTTTGATCTATTTTTTTACCTCTACTCTGCACCAGAAATGTTATCACTATTCTTCTGTTGAATATTATCTTCTTCTATTGAAGATCTTGTGGTTCTTTTATTGTAGTTTATACATCAGTTTGGAAAATGAATATATTTTAAAGACAACGCTATAGATGAAAAGTTGCACCTGCTTCCTGGTATGTAATCAATTTAAGAGTTGGTTCAAGCAGCAATCAGACTGTGTGACATACAGCAAAGGTATTATTATTTATTTATTTATTTATTTATTTATTTATTTCTTAGCAGACAACCTTATCCATGGCGACTTACAATTGTTACAAGAAATCACATTATTTTTTACATAAAATTACCCATTTATACAGCTGGCTTTTTACAAAGCTACCAGGATCTAGCAGCTTAGGTTTAGCATGTTTTTAGAAAAAGTTGTACATCCTAAGCTAACTTTTAAATCTGAGTTAGTTTCCTATAATAGCACTGTTATGGCCAATACACTTGACTCACTTAAACACACTTGAATTGACTCTTAAACGTCTAATCTTGGATTTGTAAATAAGTAAATGAATGAACAGTCTCCCCTGTCAATGTAAATGGATGTTGGTATTTTCAATATTAATCATATACAGAAGGTTTAATGATCCTAAAGTGCATGACTGAAGTATGTTCTGGGTCACAGCACCAAAAAGCCCTTAGTAAACATGAGAGTTGAAGGTGAATGCTAAAATGTACACATCGTCTACCGCTGTAAACAGAGGATCCCACAGGCAGATGCACTCTAAATTCAATAAACTCAAGGACTGTTGAATCTTGCTTTAAACAACAACATACATTTTAAGCAGCCATGTCCAAAATATAACCTAAAAAATGATTTTAAATTATTCTTCATACAAACATTTTTTTTAAAAAATGTTAATGTAATAAGAAAATGAGTTAAATACATATACATTTCCCCCAAACTCATGGATACTTTAAGAACGATTGAAGCCATCAGTGTAAGTACTTGATATTTTCCCTCAAATACAAATTAGCATAAAACAGTCTGCAGCATTTCTTGTTGTAATCACTTCATGTTGCTCTGGCTTACATCTGCGTTCTAAAGCTCTTACACCCCAGTATATAACCATATTTAAAAATGTTATCTTCTTTAGACTGGTAACCCTGGTGAGCCTGGCAGTCGAGGCCCTGAGGGCAGCCGTGGCCAGCCAGGCATTGAAGGACCCTCTGGCTCACCTGGACCTCGCGGGATGCAGGGAGATCGGGGTGTACCCGGCCTGCCTGGGTCACAGGGGCCGGCTGTAAGTATTGATTGATCGGAAGGCATTCTTATAGCCCTTCTACGTGTACTGTTGTCTACTACACCTCCAGTCTAGCATTGCAGCTAAGCATAGTATGAGCTTGATAATGCATGGAGCTATGCGGTGAAGCATTTTTTAAATAGTTTGCGTTTGTATACACACATGCATAGTTTTTGATGGTCTTAGTTGTGTACAATATACTATATAATGTACAGAATGGTCAACATGCACAAACGCAAACACATACTTAAATTTGCATGAGAAATGCATGGTAAACTGCAAAATTACAAGACAAATTTACTATGGCCAATTTGATAAAAGAGTTGTGGACCAAGAGGGTTCTTTGCTATTTGTGTCTGTCCCCATGCTTGGGTGGGGGCAGTAAAGATAAAGTGGATGGCATTTACTGTGTTATCTAAGATAGTAGGGTGTACCACTAAGCATTTGGATAATTAAAAACAGCAAAGCAAATGTAACAGAGGTGTTAGGGGTCACACAGATTGAGCTATATGCAGGGCAGCTAGTTGACCTCGTGCCTAATTCTAACCAGTCCACATGGGATTCCAAATAAGACATCAAAACCACTTTCAGTCTGTGGATGCTGTTTGAGTGAAATCCAACATAATCTTCAAAAAGACTATGATGCCTTGCAAAATGAACTAGTAATTAGCAGGTTGGTTTTAAATACTACTAAAACCATGCTATTTGGATCTGCACCTAAATTGCGCAATTTTTCAAAGTAATTTTGCTTTTATATCAAATGATATGTCAAATGTAACACAATATAAATATCTTGGTTTGTGGCTTGATTGCTAAATTTTGAATACCATATTAAATATCTGATATGCAAATGCAGAGTTAAACTTAGTTTTCTATACAGACACAGGCAGTTCTTCTCTCAGGAAGGTCTTTCTCGATTGGTAACCGAAACGATATTACCTTTAATAGATTATGCTGAGGTTGTATAGACAAGTGCATTCCATACAGTTCTGACAAAGTTGGTTCCCATCTATAACAGTGTTGCAAGATTTATAATGAATGCAAATTAAAACCTGCACCACTGTACTCTATGAAACATTTGGGTGGCTCAGTCTGGAGAATAGAAGACTCTGTCATGTCTTGTGTTTAGTTTATAAGGTGTTGTGGCAGGATGTCTTGGTGGTGATGTCAGACCAGGAAGAAACACAGGCACCGGTACTACGGGTTGACGTGCTGAGTGCGTATTTATTAAATAATAAATAAAACATTTAAACAAAAACAAAACACTGCCCACAAAACAACATGGCACGGTGGCCAAAATAAAACAGACAATCACAAAAGACTGAACCAAACAAGTATCAATTCGTATTTATATTTTCTAGATTTTTTAAGTTCCACCTCTGAACAACCCCAACCCCGGTCAGCAAAAGTTGTTGGTTTTTATATTGTGGCTGAGGGATTAACTGGCCACCAATTACATAGTTTATCCCTCAACCACATTCTGTACAGGTTTCTCATCTGCGTGATCGACATCCAATCTGTTAATCAAGCATTAGCTGCCAACCACGCATTCTCACAAGCTTATCTGGATGGGGAATTGAAACCCCGTCCATGCTGTAAAACAACAATAACAAAACATTGTTTTAAAACAAACACAAAACAGTACAGTTAAATAATAATAATCCCAAATAAACACAGGGGCAGGGTGTACCCTGTCACAGGTGTACACTGGAAATGCTACCTTGCATCTCTATTAGAGACATGTAACCCTGCCTATGCACTAAAATCAAATGATGTGCCGCCTTTTAAAATCCCTGAATTGAGATCTAATATGGCCCAATGTGCCTTTGTATATCAAGCATCTCATCTTTGGAACTTGCTGCTTTCGAACATAAAAACAGCCTCTTCACAATACCTTTTTAAATCACTCATAAATATTTATTTGAAATCTGACCAGGGTTGCAAATCCTGTATAATGCTGACTATGATTAGGATCATGTAAATTGGATTTTTTTAAATTAATATTATTATTCTTTTATTTTGTATTACTGTTTTTATTATTGTTTTTGTCCTGTTTAACTTTTGCCATTGGTTTTATAATGTTATTTCTTGCCGCCTTGTAATGAGATGCATTTCTCAAGGGCTCTGTCCTGGTTAAATAAATACATTTGAAGTATATCGGCATGAGCCTCAAAAAGCTACTTTTTCAGCTTTTTATGTTTAATAAAATATGGATTTTATTCCGTAGGGTAAAGAGCCCAGTGATCAGCACATAAGACAAGTTTGTATGCGAGTTATGCAGGGTAAGTAAATACCTTGATTTATTATTATTATTATCCTTTTCAGACTTTTTATACAAATTCATTTTTTGATCTCATAACGTATAGATACCCTTTATCCTGGGATTATACATGTTGCCCTTCTAGGTAATAAATGTTTTTTGAGGACTTTTTTTTTTTTTTTAATTAAATTTTCTGAAAAATCAGCACACATTTGGTTTATGTGTAAATGATCTTCGCTATTTAATGAGATTGTTATATTGATGAATGAATTCAATTTATTTTTCCTCAATACTTCTTTGTAATATTCTTCCTGTATTTGATTATGCAGACCTCGTCTTTAGGAACACATCAGACTCTAAGCTAGAACATCATTTATAATAGTTTATGATAGTGCTGCCAGATTTGTTTTGTACAAATAAATCATAATTGCAAATTCTAATAAAAATACAATTGCCTAATGTAAATTAAGCTGCTTATTTTTTTTCAAGGAAAGACATTACTCTTTGTTATTTGGTAGTTATTTGTTTATAAATGTGTTTATGATGAATTGCAGATATACTCTCATTCATTCGAGCACCAAATTATGAGTTTTAATATAGTGTACTCAGCAGGTGCCATGGTAATGAAAATAAATTTATGCAGCATATCTAGTCAAGTAAACTAGAGCTTATGCTATGCTATTAGACAAATTAACCCTGGAATAAAGAGATCTGTGTTCTTTTAACTGGGAATGCAGGGTTGTATTTAATTGACTAGTTTTTAATTGAATATTGAGCATTTTTAATATTTCAGTAACGCATCCTTAGTTATCCAATGGACTAATCCTTGTCAAGATCCTTGTTACAAAATAATACTAAAATGTTTATTTAAGCAAAAATAATGCTTACCTTCATTTTAGAATACACAGGTGGTTCTCACCGTGGTACAGCTTAAAGCAATGTTTCTTTCCACCTCTGTGTGTTTACAGAACAGTTAGCTCAGCTGGCAGCAAGCCTCCGGAGACCAGAATCAGGTGCTGCTGGTCTGCCTGGGCGCCCTGGGTCTCCTGGTCCTCCTGGCCCTGCTGGTGACAGCGGCTTCCCTGGACAGGCCGGCCCACGAGGATTACCAGGTCTGAAAGGACCTGGCGGGCCGATCGGTCTCAAAGGGGCTAAAGGTAAGGCTTTCCTTCTTATTTCCAGTAAGTGTTAACACAGATCTATGTCATAACCTTTATTGCACTGCCAGAGTAGCCATGGTTTTAGCAAAGAACACATTGAAGATACCTCTTGAAGATGTGGATGCCATTACTTAATGTACAGTGTAGGACAGGGCTTCTCAAACTCGGTCCTGGGGACCCCCTGTGGCTGCTGGTTTTCATTCCAACTGAGCTCTCAATTACTTAACTATACCCTTAATTGAACTAATAATTTGCTTAATTAGACCTTTTTACTTGTTTTCAGCTCTTGAACAGTTGCAATTCAAGTTATTTATAAAATGTTATAGCTAACTTGAAATAAGCTATGTGAAGTACTGATCAAAGGGTACCGGGTTGTATACACTGTACACAGTATAAGTGAAGTGCAATATTATTGTCCAAATTTATGGTAAACTTTTATAATGGATGGAATTATTTTTGAAATCCAAGAAAATATTTAACCAATTGCTTTAAACAATGAGACTATGAGAGGCGTACCTATTTAGATTAGAGAGATAAAGAAAAAAAAAAAGGTGCTCATGTGTTTGTTCTCTTTTGTACAGGTGAAATGGGTGAAAGGGGCGATAGAGGCATCACAGTACGAGGACCGAAAGGCTTGCCTGGAGCCCCTGGTCTGCCAGGTACAGTGTATATCCCCTCACATCGGGGTTTCATTACCTTCTGACACACTGCAGTCGGGTTCTTTTGGTAGGAGGGATAGTGTTTAAAAAGTGGTTCACACAAAAATAGACAGACATCAAGATTATTAGTTAGCTCACAAAAAACAATGCAGGCAGTGCCATTGTTTCCATAAGTGAATTAGACAATACAAAATGGTAACTAGAGTTGCGAGCAACTTTACGGCTTCCAAGCAGTTATCGTGAAATTTAAGTGCATTGGTTATTATAGATGTAACGTTATCATCACAACTGTAACGTATACCCAAGATTCATGTCAATCGGCCAAAGGGTTCATGCGGAGTTGTCGTTTAAGCATTTTACACAAAATCCAACACAACTGCCACACCATGTGACCGATCCATTTTTCCTGAAGTAGAATCAGTTGTGGACATGAGCGCACTATGTACAATAATTTTCACAGCTGTACTATTTACCGTTCATGAGAAGAGTTGAATATTGTCCAAACTTTTCATTAAATCCAAGATGGCTGCCACACCATGTGACCAAAGGCCGCCATATTGACCACGACACAACATCCCATAGTCCTCTACATCCGTGTCACATTTTGTGCGTTTGGTGCAACCGATAAGAAGTTATACGCAGTTTTATAGCCAGTTGTGTATGTTGATGATGTAATGCAGTGTGGACGCCATGATTTTCACAGTAGCAACTTCCCTTGAACAAGCGTAACAGATGACCCTACTGAGATGTTTTATTCCAATTTTTGTTTCAATCAGATAAGCGGTTTCAGAGAAGAAGATGTTTGAATTTTGATGATTTTATATTTTTATGGTAATTTTATGTAATTAATCAATGTGGTTGCCAAACCACAGTACCAATCAGCTTCATATTAACAGCAGTTAATCATGGACTATCCCTCAACATGTATAGCAATTTTCAGAACTCTGCAGTAAGTGGTTTCTGATACATAGGCGTTTTAACAAATTCCGCAAAATCCAATATGGCTGCCGAACCATGTGACTTGCGCAAATTTGCTGAATATCACCGACTATCGTCCATAGGCATCTACCAGTGTTCCGAATTTCGTGAGTTTTTGAGCATGTTTTGGCAGAAAAAATAAATAAATAAATAAATAATAATCCTAACAAAAACAATAGGCTTCCCCAGGCTATGGCTTGGAAGCCTAATAAAATATATGAACATAGTGCATCACTCTACAGTGCTCCCCCTTTATAACGCTAATGTCAGAAGATGATGCTGTTTGTTTTGCCTTATAATGAGTGCTAGTGAAATGGCATTATGGGGCAAATGGGAGGCATGACCCTATTGCCTTAACAGGTTCCACAGAATTTAATTTAGATTTTTAGTTTTCTTTTTTTTTACAGATTGCATATATATGCTATAATAATTGTATTGTCTATATGAAAAACAATCTAAGTGAATGGGGTTGGGCACTGCAGTAATGTATAGAAAGAAAGCCCATGTGATTTTAGAAAACAGAAAAGAAAATACCTGCATAATAACCTTCCAAACACATTAAAAAATCCTCAATTTGCAAATAAAAAAAAATGTTAATAAAAGAAAAAAAATGTTTAAACATTTAAACGGCACTTGTATAGTGTAATTAAAATATGTGGTCACTAAAATAAGCTATTCAGAATAACAGTAAAAGGATAAAAACAACACTGTATCTGCAGGTGAGCCTGGCAGACCCGGCTACGGCAGGGATGGACGTGATGGTGAAAGAGGCCCCCCTGGAGTGTCTGGACAGCCTGGTATCCCTGGTCCTCCTGGTCCAGCTGGACCTTCTGGTTACTGTGACCCGTCAGCATGCAACTTGCAAGCGATCGCTGCACCTCAGTCTCTGAAGGACTCCAACGTAAAAGGACCTTGAGCTGGTCCCTGTGTCAACAGTAACTGCAAACATGCTACAGGTTCAAGAGAACTGAAAACAAGACAATTGGGAGAGCAGTCCAAAAAACAGACTTTATAAAGACAAACAAGCAATTTTTTTAACACTGTAAGAAAAAAAGTTTTTTTTTTTTTTTTTTTTTTTAAATATATATGATGGTGCTCAATACAATGATTTTACCTGCAACAAATACAGTTATACATATGTGGCCTATACTTGTAATAAAGAAAATGCCCTCAGAGAGTCGTATTGGATCGTGTGTATTACGGTACATCTGTTAATTAGTAAAATACCACAGAAGGAATGCATTTCTTACCTCAATTGTAGCTTCTGCCTTTTGTGTTCTGTAACCCCTCCCCCAAGAAATAAACTGAATTATTTTCAGGCAAACTGCATTTAATTTTGCCAGCTGTGTGTACTATATTGTACAAGTTGTCAGAAAACAAAAGAAAAACATCAATATCATTTTGCACAGAAATTACTGCCTTGACTAGTCATGTAAAAACATGCTATACTGAGTACAATGTATGCTGTCAGTCTCTGTAAATGTGTGATTTTTGGGTATTCACACACATTACATTTCATGTGAAATGACTGATAAATACTAGTGATTCGTTGTTCACTTCCAGCTACTTTTACTCAGCGACTGCTAGCGTGTAACAAACCTCTGTTCAGCATCCTTCTCTGGTTTCAACATTGACGAGGAGGCAGTAAGCCACTGTTATTGGTCATTTTAATAATATCCAGAAGTTTTATAATGATATTATTTATTATGAAGGTCTAAAGTGACATCTAAGGTTGTACAAAAGCGGAGAAAATAAATATGAATTTTACTAAAGTGTTGCATGTTTTTGTATGAATGGTTAAATCCTAGTAAGGCTAGGCGGCAGTGGCTATCTTATGTGTGCTTCTGCTTTTTTCTTCTGTAGTTTTGCCTTCTGCTAATGTTCCAGGGTGGTTTTAGCATCATAAAACATCGGGAACTCTGGTCACTAAGATAATTCAAAAGATAAAGAAATCTTGCGCCATTTTAAACATGGCTAAAAATAAAAATGGACAACATTTCACATGCCCCTTACTGTTACTGACTCACAAAAGGGTTTAAAAAAAGTGAACTTTTTGTCCAATTTAAAAAAAAAAAAAGCTACTTTATTCTGACAGTGGCAGAACAAAATGGCAGCTACAATTTAAATGATGTGTTTTATAATTACATTGATTCCCTGAATATTAACACTGCTTATTTGATATGGGTAATAATAATAAATTGCAAGGCAAAGGCTCTCTGCGTTGTGGTCAATATATCAACAGCAAGTGAGGGAAGAAGAATACATTGATTTTAGGACCAAGATGAGCACTCCTGTATCTCAGCAACGTTTAAATAAAATAACCGTGTGTTTATTACTGTACAAACTGTAATTGTAGTAATATAAGACCTTGTAAAAATAATTGTATGAGTATTGCAAGATGCTGTACATTTTAAGTTTGTTATTTTGAATATTGATATTTCTAGGGGTGCATGCATATTGTACCAGTTTTGCAGAATTTCATTGGCCAGGGTGTTTTTTGATGTTGTGTATACTGTACAGTACATGATTGGAGACAGTCAGGAAGCTGGGACATACGAGCTTGGATAGCACCATATGGCATATTTTGTATTTGTGTATTTTGGATTGACAGAAAACTACCATCCAAATCACTATTTTGATATAATTTCTAAGCTATATCAGCTATGCAATATCAATACATTTGCTTCTATTTGGTTCTATCAAACTAATACAAAGTTTTGCCACCAGAAAACATGCTCTATATAAAATCCCATTCAAAATAACTTCAGTGACTATATTTGGCCTCGAGGTGGCACTGTGTCCTAAATTTTAAAATCCCACACCCTGAAGTCTAATAAAAACTCAAATGGCAAGGAAAAATACATGTGTATAGATCCACTATATTCCTAGGCCCACTTCATTGTTCTGTGTGTCTCAGTGGAGGGAGAGCACAATACTTTCCTCAACATCAAGAAGATACTTCCCACCGAACCTTTCCTACAGTACCTTGTATCAGACATTTAAGGAAATCAATTGCACAGTAAGTTTTATTTTTATGACTACTTTTAATTTAAGGTTATGTAAGAGCATATGAACAAAGATAACCATGGGTATAAAAAATAGACATTTAAGTATGTTAAAACTCAATAATCCGAACAATGACAAACTAATAAAATAAACTTAAATACATTTGCAGAATCACTACATGAATCACCCCCCACATCCTCTCATTTGGCAAAATCCAGTTTGTCACCATTTCAGATTTTACATTTATGTTTTAAGTATATTTGTCAGTTCAGATACAGCTTGATATAAGAGTGATAAAAAAAACAACACATAACAATACTTAAAATATTATTGAATAAAACACCATTATAAAACTAATATAAACTTTTGAATATTAGAAGTGAGTCAAAATAACCTAATCCTCCATTGAGGTAGAACAATAAAAAACATTTTGCTATTCAATAATTATACATTTATGGTGACCAGACAGCACTTGCAATAAATAATAACTGATATAAACAGCTGAGAAAAGTATTATACAAAGGCATAAATAAAGCAAAAACATTTCATACATCCATAGGTTTTAAATGTTGCTTGCATACATAAAAAGGTTAAGTTCTTTGGCAACTGCCATTAATATAGCACTACACAAAACAGATCAATTTACACACACCAAAAAAAGCACACTAAGGAGGTACTCATATTAGCATAACTATATTCTCACAAGACCCCAATTGTTCTGCTGTAAAAATTATTTGTTTTCCATAATTACATTTCACTTTGTTTCCAGTGCTGGGTGACCATTTGACTCTGGGTTCACAAGGTAATTTGGGACAGCTAATTTATTTATTTATGTATTTATTTAACTCACATTACAATGCAGTCACATACATTTTGCATGTGTCTTTACTTTAAGAGATGCATGACTACAAGAACCAGAATGCACTGCAACACAGGCAAAACAACAACAAAAAACGTTCCCAAACTGTCCTGCTGAACCTGCTATCCAGTGAAATCCATGTTATCACCTGAGTCAATCACTTCCTGTTCCTATGTTATAGAACTCCATCGGGACTTCAATAGATTTCTATGTGCAGTGTGTGCAGCATAAAAATAAGTATTAGACTCCAGTGGGGCTGGGATCTACATACCCATTACAAAAGGAAATGAATGACTTAATAGACCTGTGGCAGATAAACTAGCTTTCACTTGAGTGAAAATAATGTCTCAGAAACAAACAAATCAACAGAAAAAAACATACTGAAGCTGAGAATGTTGTTACGCTATTCAGATTTAAGAAAATGTTTTTGAGGTCATAGTTATTATACCATGAAGTGTCTCAATGTTAAAAAAAATGATAAAAGGTATGTAACAAGCAGCAGTTAACATCTGATACAGTATCCCAAGAGTAAACTGTTTTACAATTTGAAACATACAGTACCTGATCTTTTCTCCTTTTGCCCTTGCTTCCCCACCCCCCACCCCTATTTCTGCACAATGAGTCCTCCCACAAAGAAAAGGCCATTTAACCAAATGTCCCACCATCAACATGCAAAGGATTAATATATACACATGCAATCTGACAACATATTTCTGTTCCCTGTGCAAAATATTTTAGAATTTAAAATGAGAAAAAGTGAGAAAAAAACCCTGAAAAACTACAAGTGTGGATAGCGAACAAATATCCTGTTCTACATTAGATCTGCCTCTCTAATTCATTTGAATTAACACTTGTGTTATGTCATGTTCTGTGCGAGAAAAGGAAGGCATTAAGTACACACATTACAGAGCACTTAAGATTAATGATCTCTCAACGTGTTCATTCAATTACATTCATTGGATACAAAAACCATTCATGTAAGGGATTTGAACTTGATCCTGGGTTATGAGGGTTCAAAGTAGAATTAGTACAAAATGTTATAATTCTTACCCACGCATCATTTATTTGGTTATCAATTCATAACATCCTTGAAACTTTCTGAAGTTTGATCTCAGCATGGTTCATAGCAATATTTTCTCGACTAAAGATCATTAAAACATGCCTATAGGTAGTTCCTCACAATGGCTTTTTGCATCATCAATGTGAGACATGAATAACATGAATGCTATATGGGTGAGAGAATTATTTAATTTTGTTTGCCCTATTTATCCTATCTTTATGCTGCAGAATAGACAGCAATGTTGATATACACTAATACCAGCTGCTGGACATTCATTCTGAATATCTGGCACTGTGAAGGACTTGGGACAAGATAGTGATACCCGCATTTTCATTACAATTCAGAAAAAAAATCACTGACATGGTGTCCCTGCCAATAGCACTTGCATTAATCTTGGGCCAATTGCAAGATTACACTGGGAGTTATGAATATGACAAAATGCATGAATGTCCCTCGTGTATTTGTTTTATATTAGTGACTACTAGGAACTAAATTTTGGATTAAGTTAATTGAAGCTTCTATCCCTTTTATCAAGCATACAATATGACTTTGTCAAAACATCTGTGTTGGTTATCATTATAATACCTCAACCCCTTCAAGTTATCCCCACTATCCAAGGAATTAAACAAACACTGAGCTCACTTTTTGATTAAAACTCCTAATGATCACTCTATTCCATGCAAAAACAACAAAGCCATCATCTGTCTGAATTCAACAGATACACATTTAACTGTATTAAAAATTAACTCATTATAATTGAAAACTTCAGGACTTACTGTACACACCTTGGCCACAAAAAAGTTAATTTTGTCTGGTAAAGCATATCAAATGTTTTCAGAAAGTATATGTAAAAAATCCTATGGATTGTTTTAAGTAGGAATAAGTACTTGGATATGGTACATCTTAAAATGGTCACATCAATATTATTGGTAACATCCTGTACCTTAAACACGTGACCAGAAAAACTTGATTTTGATGATTTTGAAACTGCTTTGTTTAAAAGTACACTATTCAATTTATTATTTGAAACAAACTACACAGTTGATCCAATTAATATTTCTACCTGTGAAAAAACAAAAACATTTTGTAAACTATACCAGTTGCCAGTGGAAGTGTGAAACAATATATATTTTGATTTGAGTCATATATCATAAATGATGAGTTAATTTAGCTAATATATTGTTTCACATTGACTCTGTTTATTGGATAGACTTTCATAAACATACTCCAGCTAAAAAAGCAATTTAAAACAAGGAATGAGAGCATACTGCTTTATGAAAGTATCACAATAAACTTTCTAAAGTGTCAAAAATAACTCCACAAAAAAGGAAAAAACTCCAGGCATCTCATACTGTAATAGTTTTAACATGTAGGAATTACTGTAAAAACCTTTGAATAAGTCTATTTTCTAAGTATTTTTGGGGGTCCTAAAAAGGGGGGAGCGACTTATACACCAGTGTGACCTATAGGCTTTTTCCTGAAATTGTTGTCTCAAAAGGGGTGGGGTGGGGGTGTGTGTGTGTGGGGGGGCTGACTTATACACTGGTGCGACTTATACACTGTTTTTACAGTAACTACAGAACCATCACTGTAACTGTTCATGGGTTCAGTGAACGCTGATGAAGCCTATGGGCGAAACATGTTTGTGACTGCGAACTGCACATTAAAAAAAAAAAAAAAAAATTACATTTAAATAAAGGAAATAATTTCTAATTTTTGAGTGCAGACCTTTTTTGGTTTTCTTCCACTGAGTTAATAAAACGTTACTGAATAATAGACAGCAAAAATAACCTTTTATATTTTCTACCGGCAAGCCTTCTCTAAAGTTAGACAGAAAACATTTATATTGTAATGTAATTTATGACACACCTGGGAGCTATCGGATGCCAAGAAAAATAAAACTCTGAAATGGTACTAATCTAAATCAAATATCTCCCCTAATTAAAGCTTCAATTAAGAAAACAGATTTTAATCCCATTGGCTGCCTACTCTATTTTACAATCGTTCTACTTCTTATTTACCCTGCAGAATGTTTTACTGATTGTTTCATTAACAATGCCCACAACTGATGCCTTCAGTAAAATAGATGTCAACATCAGTTATCAGATTCTTTTACCTAAGAGTCTTAGTGGCAGGCATATTTCTGAAGCGTCAAATGTCAACACATCAAACCTCAAATTTATGGAACCTAGTCAAAAGAAAAAAAAGCTCTTATAACACCCTTTATAAACGTTCCCCACAGTAAAAGCATAGCAAAGTGTAATAAAATAGAGGGAAAGTGTGGTAAAGCACAGGTAAGTGTTGTAACAAACAGCAAGATATTGTAAAGCATATTACAGCACTACCAGAGTGAACAATTGTAAATGCATAGTACAACCATGGGAAACACCAAAATAAAGTGCAAAAATACCATGGTAAACTTTCATAAGGGACTCACAGACCATCAAAACTTAGTTTTTTTTGTTTTTGTTTAAATAACTTCAGCTGAACTATAAGGTGTATCTTTATATTAGAATATTTCACAGAATAAGCCTCTTTTGTCTTCATTAGCTTTTGCTGTATGGGAATGTAAAGCCAATACAAAGAAAATAAGGTTTTCTATCTTGGAAAAATCTCCCATCCTTAAGACGTGAGCAGTTGACATTGAGGTGTGCTCATAAAAGAAATGTATGAGTTTGGAAAATAAATAGTTAACAGTTCCATTACTAATGCAAACAGAACACACACAGTATGTACCCTTCTGAATTATTAAAATAACAAATGCCATTTTAAAATTTCTGTCACCAAAAAAAATTCAAGTAAATCAATAATTGTGAAAAAATAATCTGATAGCAGAAATTATAAGCCCTCAATGTTTAAATATCTTACTCCGATAAAACCCAAAATATACACAACACCATTCAAGACAGCAGTATATACCGTTCTTATACAAATGTTCAACATGTACTGTAAACTATAACAATGTTAATTACCTGTGCAAAACAACGGTATCTCTCCAGCAAAACAGATGGACGCTGAGTCCATTGTGCCCATAGTGAAAAAGAAATGGATAACTACAATACAGATACCAAAAGTGTCTATCACAAAAGTAATTGAGAATAACAAGTTGTTTCACAGCCATGCAATATACCTGACTGACAGTAAAAGAAATAAAATACACAACCACAGGTGTAGATAGAAACCAGCTGCATTGATAATGATAAACACTCAAACTATTTAGAGTTTTGGATGATTTCCTAAATGAAAAAACTCCAGAACAACTTAATTAAGGCATACTGTCTTAATTCGTCCAGCAATTGTTTTAGGAGACTGTTGATCAGGAATCACCCTTTTAAGAATCACCTCAAAACCTATGTACTAAAAATGATGTGTTTATATTTCTTAGCTTATTCAGGCTATTTGCCCCAACATTAGGGAAAAAAAGTTGGGCAAAAAAGGAGCATGGCACATTGCAAATAGAAGATAACAATAAAAAAGTACAATAGAATATTTAGGTATATGGAACTTTACATACACACTCATGCATGGAATGCAGTCTGGACGGGTTCTAGAAAAAAAAACAAAGAGATACAGATCTCTAAAGAAATTGAATAAATAATTTAAACTGTAAAATGTTCTGAAAGGACTCTCTTAGGAGAGTCTACAGACAGCAACACTGTACTTTAAACTAATCTTAAAAGCACTGCTGTTTTACAAAAATAAATATGAGACTGGTTGTGAGAGTTTCCTATCCGTTCCGTCGCGGGTTGGATACAGGATAGTAACAGTCAGCTGGGTTACACCTTCCATTCAATCCTTGGGGCCCTTGCGGGCCTGCAGGGCCAGGGGAACCAGGTAGGCCTGGATGACCTGTCCCGGTCGGGCCTAGGAGTAAACAGAACAGGTGTTAATACAGTACATCATCCAGAGCTTCGAAATACACAATCATTCTAAGGTAAAGCTTCTAAGAAACAGACATGATCGATCCATAACCCTCTGGGTACACAGAATCAAAAAGTACCCCTACCGACCAATAATGTTTAATGCAACAGGTGGTAAACGCACAGATGGGATATTTAACAACCTATGAAACAGCTTGTATTTCTATAGCTTGCTCCCTTTTTAAATAAAATGACCTCTGCATTTCAGTCTAAAAATAGGTATTTCTAGATATTTCACGATTAAACATAAAAGCAGAAAAAAACTACAACAAATATTCCTAAATATTTAAATGCTTACCTGAAAAACAGTAAATGCTACCTTTAAAAAGATTCTATTTTCACCATCAAGCAAAATAAAAACAGAAATAAATGTAAGAATAACAACAGATGTGAAATGTCCCCTTCCTTACTGGGCAGAGTGACCTTTAGCAGAAATATTTCTAATCTTTGCTGCAGCTGGTGTCTTTTTTGTTGAAAACATTTTAAAGAAATCGTGCAGCTCTATGTAGTGTGTTCAATTATTTACCGAAAGCAAACTAAACTGGATGCCAAGTTCCTATTGTAAATGCAGTGTAACAGGTAGTGTGTCAATAAGGCAAACGTTTTCTGGATTTATTTTTAAGTGATAAAAAAATATGTATATTTACACTATTCTTTCAGAAATGTGAAGTGAATAATCAGATTTGTTTTTATCTTTTTATTTCTGTTGTGTCTTTCCTTTACTGTCTTTTGTGATTTTTATGAATCTTTATCCTACAAAATGGTACATCGAATGTTAAAGGGGCCAGAAATCCTCAAAAGAAAGTGGCGTTTTTTTTAATTTTTAATGCAAAAAAATGTAATGTAAGAAACGCCAGGCTGCAGTGGACTCGCTCTGGACCCAGGGTTCTAGGGGTGTTCCTGTGTGAGACCGGGAAGACCCAGAAGAACTGTGCCTTGCTTTTAGAGAAAGTCCAGAGCAAGCTGAGGTTGTGGCGTTGGTTGTTGCTCCAGCTCTCTTTCAGGTGCAGAGCACTGATTATAAACAACTTGGAGGCCTCTATGCTCTGACATAATTTCAACGGCCTGGACACCGTGGGTGAGTGTTGACAGCCTGGCTAAGCGGCTGGGAATCAGGTCAGAAAGAATCGTTTCCAGGTTCCTCTCTGCCCTGCAGGTGGTGTTCACCCCTGGCGCTATGGAGAGTCTGAATCGCTGGCCTGATGGCACAAATATTAGTCCCTAATATTAGACTGGTTTCAGACTATTTCAGCCGCTCTCTGTACTGAGGAAAGTGTTCACCCTGGATTTCTCCCCCACTGTGTTTATTTTCAGGGTGCAGTACAGAAAGCGCTACAAGCATAAGTGCCAAATGGCAAATTTCCTGGTGGGGCAAGCCAAGCTGGCTATCCTGAAAAGTAGGAAGTCAGAACTTCAACTATTACACCCTCACCAAAGACTTGGAAACTTTTGAGCAGGTGTGGGGAGCACAGGAGACTTTGTGTGCCATAGATAATAATGAGCTGCTGCTATTCCTCTGAGAGTTTCTTCTCCTGCTTTTTAATTAGGGATCTTTTTTAATTGTGTGAGAAAAAAAAACAAAGGTCAATGTTTTTTTTTAAATTGTTTTGTGGTTGGTATATATATTGTTATTAATTGCATGTTTGTACTGTGTCAATGGGGAGCCACTGTCAGTATTGGGCTGCATTGCCTCCCTTCTTTAGGGAGAGGGTAAATGTTGTGCATATGTAAAAATAAAGGTTTGTTACACGTCAAAAAGTCTCTCTCTCAGCACTTTATGTGTGCATTGTAACCCGTTTTGAATATCAGGTCATATATAGAGCTACTGTTCAATGTCACATTAGTTTCACATTAGTTTCACATTGCCACAAGACATTGGAAACAGTGTGCGGTAGTAATAGCTGGAATGAATCATGACTCTCTGCTTACCTGGAGGGCCTGCTGGACCTGGATCTCCTAGAAGTCCTATGCCAGGTTGTCCTCTTTCTCCTTTCTGGCCGCGGTAGCCTACACAAAAAACAAATTTATATACAGTTATAGGCTTTCTACCACACAGAAATGCTAGATACCGGTAACCCTTTTGTGTCATTGTCTTCTGCTTTCCCACACTGTAGATTTGCTTAGCAGTACGTTTGGACACCATGGATGATTTGGTCAGAGTATTTGTTTGTTCTCCTTCAATATGGGGCCGACATTTTTATTTGTAATGTGCTTTCAAAGTCTCTGAACTTCTTTTTTTAAAATGTTGCTGTTGAACTGTGTTGCAAAACAGCAGTACATGGGTATGTGCTAGAGATGTGGTGAGTATGAAAATTCAGACTGCGTATGTGTATTACATATTTCAAAATGTCATACTTGCACTTGAGTATGCAAATGCGTATACACGACCTTCATATTTGCGTATTGAGTATGCGTATAGCTTGAAATTTGTACCGCTTTTACTAAATTCTATGCCAGTAATTATGCAAATACAAGCATTTTATGAAAACAAAGTAATAGGCCACATGTAACAATAACAACAACCTTCCTCCAGGGCTTGAAATTCAGCCAGACCTTCTGGAAATGTCCAGTAAAAATTCAAACGGTCCACTAAAATATCTAATAATTCAGCCCAGGGGTCTGGTTATTTCTTTTTCTCTTTTTTGTTCTTTTTTTCTTTCAACGCACAGGAAGTTGTGTGTGGGCATGACGCATCATGACACACTACAGAACAGGTGAGTTACAGCACAATGCGTTTATGTACTATGAATTAAAATCATTCTGGACTGCATTTCCAGCAATGCTAATTTTGTCACTCTATTCTGTCTGTGTATTCTGGTTGCTCAATAAAAACTTCTCTGTCCAAAACATACTTAAGCAAATACGCAATCTATGCGCAATCCAGAAATATTGCGTATGTGTATGTGTAAGGAATTTTGATTGTGCATCGGTATGGGTATGCGTATATGCAATGAAAAATAATGCACGTCTATAGTATGTGCTTGTACTTTTTGCTGAATAAGACAAAAACATTCCAAATGAAAATGCACAATGATAATGGGAGGGCTAGAAGTGGTACTAAAGGTAATAAATTCAAGAAGCGTTTAATGCCAAGTGTATCACGGGCTCTGGCAAGGATGATAACCCCCTTCATTATCAAAACAACTAATTGCTACCGCTTACATTCAGCTCTGAGAGGAGGATCCTCTCTCAAAAACACCAATACTTTATGCTTCGACCACTGTATAAAAAGCACTGCATCTTTGTTTGATCCCTGTTGGTGCAAATCAATATCTATGAAGACAGACTCTGCTACAGTTTTATACTTTAAAGTGTGGTAGGATTAGGTCTGGTAGTTCTCTAGTAAGAAGAAATGGTAGAAAAGCCAACAGATTTTACCTGACCTTCTTATCTTTGTATCTAATCAAAGAACACCAGAGCTAATACATATCACATATCTTACAACCTATAACATTAAACATGACTTTTACATTGACACAAAGGAAGCTGATGACTGCATTCTGAGGAGGCTGTCTGGCTGAGATCAATAACAAGCATATCAATACAAAGTATACAAACCAAAGGCAGGCCACAATACATACTTTGAAAGTGGAATAGAGTGCAAGCAGACAACAGTATCAGTATACTGTATACTATTTCCTGTACATAAAAAAAAAAACAGGACACACCTTAAAACTTTGAGGATACAATATGTGTATGCTTGCGGTTTACTGTTACTACTGTATAATATACTATACTAATGCATGTATAGTGCACAGTGTAGTAATATATTTATACTGTATATGTATTAGGTACGTCCTACAACTTTTAAGAACTGACATTTACAATTACCAGCGACCATAAAGAAAACATTTGAAATGATTCTGCAAAGCACAACAAGCAGACTAATTGTAACCTTCAGAGCGCCAGTCAATGACGTAAAGGACTCTGCAACTTCATGACCACAATGCAAAGCAGGCAATATGACTGGTTTAAGACGTCAAGCACATAAGCAAAACAGATGTCTGCTTACAAAATGAACAAAACCAACAACATTCACAGCACACTTGGTGAACACCCAGCAAAATGCAACATCAAGCTTGTACTTTCGATTGCATATGTACCTCAATTATCAACAGAGAGGAAGCCCCATTTGAAGCAAAGCAAGCCGCAGGACCTGCAATTTAGGCCTACAGCACATATAACTTATTTCTGAATAAATCCAGTCAGGGTAAAGGTGTCCTTAGGTGACAAGGGTGAGAGAACAGGTTAACTGTGAGATGATACTGTATACCGCCATCATTTCAAACAGTAAAATGTCACTTCCTGACGTCACATATTTTGATTCAGAAATCAACAGCAATAGTTGTTGTTTTTGTTTGGGGGGGGGGGGGTGGGGGGAGGGATCGAGAATGTGTTGTGTATTCTTCCACTGAAGAGCATTCTTGCAAATATTAATATGGACACAGGGGCTTTGAAAATTGAAAAAAAACACAATGACACACTTTACATTGATGTTGGTTTGAATAATCTTGGTACACAAATTTCCATTATTAATGATTTATATTCTGTTACAGATTGACTGGCTAGGACCACGCCGTGTTGGTATGTTTTGCTGTGTAGTTTCTTGCATTTTAACCATTTTATACTGTAGTTTTGCATATAATACGGTATATTGATACTCTGATACAGGTAGCTTAAAAGATATATGATTTAATCTAGGCCAGCAAAGGCATTTTATATCATAGATGAACTGCCTATAGCCTGCAAAAAAACTAAACAACGTATGCATGAAATCAGTGGAGCATTGTGAATGCTGCCTTTAGCAAAAAATGTGTCACTCTCATACACTGAAACTTTAAAGCACACTCAACAGCACTGCCAGAGGTTCCAAAACAACAGTAAGGGTAACAATACTTATAAAACCTTTAGATTAAAAAAAATCAAACATGAGAATCATTGTATTGATTTGTAATAACCAGGCTGCTACGGTACAGACAATACTTCAACTTAGAAATTAAGACAAAGCACAGGTGTTTCAGACTGAATATAATGATACTATATAATTGTTGATTAAATGCAACAGTTTTTTTTTTTACTAATAATACTAAAAAGAGACATTGTGGAAATGTTTGTCTGAGTTGAAAGTTAGGGTTGAACACAGACTTAAGTTTTATTTACCTCAAAACAAATATATTATTTGAAATAGTCTAATCTGAACTTTAATGATAGCACAAGACAACAGAACATTTAAAAATATCTTACACATACTATACATGAGTACAAAAAAGCCACGCACTGTGTCAGGGGTTCCCAGACTTTCCTAGCTCAAGGCCCCCATGGCATTAAGCATCCTGGTTGAGGATCCCCAACTCAAATGTTGATATCTCTGGTTAGAGAGGAAGTACTACTGCTCTCATTATGTTTGCTGTCGTTTCTCTGACGTTTGAGAAAATGCACCATAATTACTGCAACATAAACTTGCCTGTAAAGGTAAGTGGGAGTGGTTTATTTATGTACTGGAGGTGGAAGAAAATATCAAAATATCAAGAACAGAAAAACCACACATTGGCAGAAATGTTGCATTTATTTTTTAATAAAGTGCGTTAATATAATAGTTTTGGTGTATAATGATACATACTGTTAGCGTGGGCACAAGCTGACTTCAATGCTACATTCGAAATATCTCCAAGCACCTAACAGCATCCGTGTAAATGCACTGATCCCCTGGTCTGGGGAGCATTGTTGTCAAGGTCATCTGGGAGAGAATTTTTTTATGTGCTATTGCCCTCGTGAAACCATTTCGAGGGACCCCAGTTTGGGAACCCCTGCTGTATGTTACATAATACAAAAAAAACAAAACACCTTTACAATTTAAGAATTTAAGCAGCTTTAAGTTGTGGCTTTTTTTTTTAAAGAGAAAGCTCTTTATGGTAAGTTACTAGTTGAGGTAGGTGTCGAATCAGCCCTGATACAAGTATTTATTTCTGTGGTCTTAGTGCAAAAGAACTTTAGATGTCTGTGAAGTTAAAGGTAAAATAGCCCTTTAAAAAAAGGTATCTGCAGACCCATTTGTAATCCAAACAGGTACAGACATTAAAACAGCAAATCATCATTGATGTGAGAGATATCACTAGCAACACGGAAGACAGGCAGAGTTTAAATTAATTATCTCCTTGGTAATGCTCAAAACAACATTCGCCTTAGCTTCTTCTAAAGAGGGTTTCTTTCACAAGACTGTCCACATTGATATGAGATTCTCTTATTCTCAGACAATTCTTCATCTATCTTCATATTCACGTGAGTCGATCTCACTTGGCAATTCTTTCCTGGTCTTCATTCCACATCCTGCTCAGGTCTCAGATCAAACCAAGGTATTCAGCTAGCAAAATACAATAACTGTGAATCCTTACAAAAAAGTTCAATCTAGTTTCATTAATCTCACTGGCGTTTTTTCTTTGGTCCCCTTTACAAATCTTTCTTTCACCCTTCTTGACTGCACTATACGTTTCTATCATTTCTTTCTCATTTTGCTATTGCACAATGTTTGTATTCTCCTTTCTGTTTTACTTTTTTTGTTTTTTAGCTTTGAACTACCTTTGAATGTCTTGAAGATTTCAACTGGTTATTCCTTCTCTGTAAAGTACAAAACCCATGTTTCTGTTCTCATGCCAGTTGTACATTACTGATGGATATCACATATAGAATTGCCCTTTGGATAGAAACAACAATGTAGAGAAATACAAATAATGGTGCTACCATGATGATCACCTGGACATTATTGATTGGGTCAATTCTATCAGTTATCAGTAGGGGCATGAACTAGGCAGTACTCTGCATTGATTGCTACAAGTGCTATAATTCTGATAAAAGCCAGGCACAGATTATTATTCTAAAAGTGTTTAATAAGTAAAACTAATTGTCATGATCTACCAAGGAGCAAAATTTGAGAGTCAGCACCTCAAGTTGCAGAGTAAGTGTAAATGCTTCTACCTTGAGGTCCAGGTGACCCAGGCTCCCCTGGTTGCCCAGGTAACCCATCATTGCCTGGAGGGCCTGGTCTTCCATGAGCAGCTAGTATTGCAGCAGGGTACTTCATGTGTGGGGCAAAGCCAGACATCCTCTCTGCAATACAAGGCAGGTGGAATGTCAACATGCAACACCAAGGCTGGCACCACCAGGGCATTTGAGTTCTAAACTGTATCTAAACAATCATTTCTGGTTTTCTGGTGCACACTTGGAAGAATGAATGAATAAAGGCTGATGATGCACCATGTTTTATTGGGTGATTTATTTGCTGACTTAGGTAAATAAACATAAAATAATCAAAAAGTAAACATTTTAAGACAAGTATATTTCAGCTAGCTAGATCTAAATCAAGCTTGTACATCTACTTCCCCATTGATGTAAATCTCCATGAAATGTTTTAAGGAATCATATTAATGCAAGACTGCACCTTCCTAACCCACCTTGATACATACAACACCATACAAAGGTGTTATAGATTAATTGTGCTATTGCCCTCGTGAAACCATTTCGAGGGCCCCCAGTTTGGGAACCCCTGCTGTATGTTACATAATACAAAAAAACAAAACACCTTTACAATGTAAGAATCTAAGCAGCTTTAAGTTGTGGCTTTTTTTAAAGAGAAAGCTCTATATGGTAGATTACTAGTTGAGGTAGGTGTCGAATCAGCCCTGATACAAGTATTTATTTCTGTGGTCTTAGTGCAAAAGAACTTGTAAAGTTAAAGCCTGTAAAGTTAAAGGTAAAATAGCCCTTTAAAAAAGTATCTGCAGACCCATTTGTAATCCAAGCAGGTACAGACATTAAAACAGCAAATCATCCTTAATGTGAGAGATATCACTAGCAACACAGAAGACAGGCAGAATTTAAATTATTTATCTCCTTGGTAATGCTCAAAACAACATTTGATTAATCAGTACTATTTGGGTGGTAACAACATTATCAAGACCTGACTGACTTTTTGTAAGTGGTTGCATAAAGAAAACAACAAAAGACAAACTTGACTGCTGGTATTCCAAACCACTGGTAGAGAAACTGCAAATCTGCATAAAAAACCTCCACTTACGACTTACCTTCAAATACCCTTAAAACTTCTTCTCGAATAAATCTTCTTAATTCCTCAAAAAAAGCCGCATCAGCCTAATGTGATAAAAGAGAGTTGTGGTTAGATATTACTTTAAAATGATAACAAAATTGGGTTGTGAACAAAATCACTCTTCGCATCAAATACATTTTAAAATATTGAAACGACCCTGGGTCTGCTGTAACCACGTTCAGGAAGGTTCTGTGACCCAGAGTCAACAGTTCAATTGCAGCAGGTGTTCAAGGACGTCAGATACGGGAGAATCGCCACCAATCAGGGGCTCGGTGCGAGTGGTACCCAGTTGCAATATTGTTGGCACAAACCAAGGGACAAGGTGTTGCAACCATCAGGGGATCAAGAGTGGGAAGCCGTGTCTGCTTGGGATTGGTGGCTGGTGCACCGGGGGCGTGCCCTGGATGCGGGGATATTTAGCAGGCTGCTGCTGGGAAAGAGAGACAAGCTGGAGTGAGAGAAAGAGCGCAGAAGAAACAGCCAAGGAGAGCAGAAGAGAAGTGGGACTACAGGAAAGAGTAAACAGAGACTGTGCTTGGCGGCTGCAGCACATGGCCGAAACAGTGTGTTTTTGGACTTTCTTTTGTTTTCTTATTTGTCACAGTCTGAGTAGCACTACGCTGCTCAGCTGCAGTGGTACCACTGGCTGGTAAAGCAGCACACTTAATATACCATGAATTCGAGAACCTGCAAATCCTGTGTGAGCCTCCTTCATTTTCACGCAAACGCTACATTGGTGTACAGAAGTGAGATTATGGACCGTATGCTGTGGGAAATGGAGGTGAGGATCCGGAGTAGACCTTGCGGTGTCAATTTACCCTGGCACAGTGGCAGAGGCTGGACTATGGGGCATTGCAGTGCTGTTATTCGGAGCAGCCTACAGCCTGGTCTGAGGAAGCCACTAAGGGTACTAGCAACAGAGGTAGAGGAACTAACTAGGAAGGCCTATGCCCACATGCCGCAAGCGGTCCAGGATGGGTGGGATCAGTTTTTGGAGACCCTGGGGCCCGGGGAGCTAAGTGTGCAGGTCCAGCTGGCCCGGCTACAGGAATCGCTTGAGTTAGCGACCGAGAGGGAAGATGTTTGGGCCCATGCGAGATCGGGGAGGTCGAGAGAGGGTGGGTGTGGCAAAGTGGTTTGCAGGGAAGAGACAGACAGTGATAATGCAATCAGAAAGTGATTTATTTTATAATCCAGGTCTGGTGACCTTAAACAATAATCCCAGGCAATACAAAGCAATGTGTATTGCACTGTTATAAATAAAGGGTTTGCAGTCCCAAATAATAAACACAGTCAATCTACACACACAATATACAAACATAGTCACCAGTCCTGGGTGTGTGCTGTAATGCTCGTGGTGTAAATACAATCTATATCGTGATACAAGTGCAATGATGTCTGGGTTGGTGCTGGCCTCTGGCGACAGCTCCGGAACGTGTTAGCCGTCTACTAATAACAACAAGCAAGGATTAGAGACAAAACAAAGAAACACTCATGGTACGATATATAAACACTAGTCCTTCCGGGTCGATCTTTAACCATAAAACGAAGGAACAGATCACGTCACTCCGTCCCCTATTAGTACCATCACTCATGACCCCTTGGTAAACGATTGCAACCGCTCCTCCAATCCGCGGCTGCCACATCGTTTCCCTTCCGGGTCGATGAGTTAGTGTACCGGAGTTCCGCCCCCTTTCTAGCTGACCGACTTCCTTTTAACCCTGGGAATGAATTGTCAGGCCAACCAGTCCAGGGTACTCTGTTCCCTTTACTTAGCACCCTCACAGGTCGGGAGGGAGATTTACCACCAAGAATCATTCTGTTTCTGTCACAGTGGGCCAGTGGCCGATACGGTGAAATGGAAGCAGCGGATGCCAAGGACAGCCTGTCCACCCCCACCTGGCTCCCGGAACTCCTCGCCTTCCTCTGGGCCATGTCCACACAGGACCTCCGCTCGGCTGGTCCCCACACACAACCGGGACACCTGCAGCACCAGTGCCCTACAACCACCACCCCGCCACCCTACACATCACTGCTGCCACCGCCACTGCCAGCCAGGGGAGCCCAACAGTATAGCCAGGTGAGTGGGGCTCCACTCCCCCCAGAAGTAGCTGGCAGCGCCACAGTTCCCACGGGCCGGCCCTTGTTGTGGGAGGACCTCTGGGGACTTCTGGGGACTTCTGCCACATCCCGGTCTGAGCTGAGGGAGTGCCATGCACAGCCTTGGTCGACACGGGATCAACGGGAGCTGGTGCCCATGCAGGGAAGAGGGACCATGGCGATCCAGGTGGGTGGCCGGATGGTGAACCACCCCATGTAGGTAGCTGCAGTACAGGACCCCTGCATCCTCGGCCTTGAGAAGCACCAGCAGCCAGCTGTACCTCCATACAGGGACCCTACACTTCCAGGAGGGCCTGGCCATCGCCATGGCACACCTGGGAGAACCAGCCACCCCCCTAGGGCGGCCTGGCAGGGGCCGGAGCCCCCTTGCATGATGACTGCGAATGAGACCAGCCCCCGTGGGGGACCAGCTTGGGGTACCAACACAACCCCGAGGACAGACCTGCAGGGGCCGGCGAGCTCGAAACTACCATCGTCTTACACCAGGGAACCACCACCGTCTTCACCACCCCCTTTTTGACAGGCAGGGGACTCTGGCAGTTCTGTGTGATGCAGTTTGCGCTGTGCAATGACCTTTGAAAGGCTCATGAAGAAGTTTCTGGTTGGCATCCCCTCCCAAGAATGCCTCGTCTACCTGGACGACCTGCTGGTACATGGAGACTCAAGCTGCATCCGGACAAGTGCTGCTTCATGAGGAGGGAAGTGACCTTCCTGGGTTGGAGGAGAGTGGATAAGCATCAAGCCAGACAATGTGACTGCTGTTCAGGAGTGGCCACTGCCACAGACCAATGGTGACTCTGAGGATTCCTGGGCCTGGCCTCCTATTAGTCGCCACTTCATCCGGGACTTCGCCAGCATCGTCAATCCCCTGCACCAGCTGCTGAGCAAGGGAGAACCCTTCGAATGGATGGAGGAACGGCAGGCTGCATTTGACACCCTTCAAGAGGTGCTGCCAGTCCCCGGTGCTCTTGATCCCAGCCTACCATTCCTCCTGGACACGGACGCCAGCAATGAGGGGATAGGAGCTATGCTGTCCCAGGAAGGGCCCGACAGTGAGAGGGTGGTGGTCTACTTCAGCCAGTCCCTCAACATGGCAGAGGCAAGAAACTGATAAAGGAAATGCATCAGGTGTCAATTAATCCCAGTTAAATTACCAGTGCCCAATTCATTATGAGGGTTGAAGGTGGTTTGAAAATCATGAGGCAATCCAATAAGAAAAAACAAAAGCTGGCTTAGATTGTGATGGCCCCATAAAAAATATCTGAACAATTACCAAGCTGTCTTACCATCGGGCCTGGAGGACCTGGTGAGCCCAAGGGCCCTGGATTCCCAATGTCTCCTGGTGGACCTTTGGGTCCTATAGATCCCACATCCCCTTTGTCTCCCAGTCGCCCTCGTACCCCCTGAAGACCTCTTTCTCCAGGTATGCCTGGATCCCCCTGTTAAGAAAAGGGACAAACAGATGATTTGTGGTTTGCATTACAGTGTATTTCTAAGGTATAGGTAATTGATAGTTCACCAGCAATAAACATTTCTAGGTTCCAGTTAAGTCAACATGTGTAAAGTTCAAGTGAGCCTTCACTCTGTATGCAGATCTTGCATAGATACAGAAATAAAAGCTAAAAAACAAAACAAAAAAACATTCATGGAAATTCCACCAATGACACATATACCCTCACTTTGTGGTGTCTCCTTGGAGTTTCCATGCATTTTTTTTTTTTTTAGCTCGAGACATTTGCACGAGAAAAATGTCTTGTGCAAAATGCTTTTTCGGGTTTCCATTTGCTCCGTTTATTTTACTCGAAAAAACACGGCTTTTCACCCGACGTCAAGCAAATGCACAAGAAAGGTGGGGGTTGACATGTAAATCATGTTGCTATGCATAACGTTCTCTTGCTGTTTTCGCAGATGGCTTATGAAAATGGAAAATGTTATTTCCATGCACATACAGAGAACTGGTACATGAGAGAATCTAAGCTGCAATTTCTAAATACCTAGTTCCTGGTTGTTGTTTAATAATATGTTTTACTGCTCTTGCCCAAATTGTTTTTCAAATGTCATTAGTGGGGTGTCATGTCGTTAGTAGTGAATACTGTTTCAACTAATTTATCGTACGACTCATCAATTAAAAATGAACTTGGAGGTATAAAATGAAATTGACCAACAGGTATTGCAGATCACCATGGCTGAAAACTGGTGGAGACGTTATATATATTTCCCTTTCATTCAGGCAATACAGCATATAGGGGATCAGGTGATGCTGCATATACTACTTCCCTGGCTTATGAAACCCTACCCGTCCGGACGGCTGACAGCTGCTGAGGAAGCGTTCAACAACACACTTGGGCAAATACGGGTAGTGGGCACTTGAAAGGGAGGTGGCGGGTACTGATGAAATGGACTGATGTGCAGCATTAGCTCGATCCCAAAATTGCCACTGCCTGCTGTATCCGTATGCACAAACTCTTGTCAGCAACAAAATGAGGTGTTCAGGAATCAGTGGCTGCCTGTGAGACAGACAGGGGGAAGGTTACCTCAGCCGCCAGTTTCAGTTGGACACCTGCGATCTGAGGAGGCTTGTGCTGTCAAAGATTCTCTCCTTTCTTTTAAGTTGTGCTGTATTTACCGTTGTGTTAAATATTAATGATGCAAACAAATAAAACACAATCAAATCATTGATTTGCAATTTATTTGGTCAGTTCTGAAAGGGCATCAACAACTATATATATGTTTGTTGTGCTGTTTTGGGCGATCAAGCTGGCTCATGACATCCAGTTCACCAACTATATTTATTAACGTGGAGGGCAGACACGCGCTGTCTTCGGACATAGCTGGGATCAAAAAAAGCACGGGAATTAATTCAGTTACAGACATTTAAGCAGCTCACTTGCTCTTTGTGTTTAACTTTAGTGTAGTTTTTACAGCAAGGCTATTCTCAAACAGCTGCTTTTGGTATATTTGTAAGTGGTTTTATACAGAACTGTAAACCCACTTGAGATATAAAGCATGCCAGGGCAGACACACAGCAAAAAACAACAACAAAAATGCTGCCCGCATTATCATTAAGATGAACTACACCACTGCTAACCATAAAACCGCCCACTTTCTGCCATCTTGGAACCCACAGTAACAACTGACCTGTTCCCTTGCAATATTTAGAGCTGCGTCACATAAGGACAAACAAGCTCATTCACATTTACACATGAAATGCGGGTTTCCATGCGAAACTGGGCGTGGTTTTCCTGTGTTTTTCATCATTTACACAAGTAAATGAGATTTACCATATCCCTCTCTTTGGCCGTTTTTTTCGACCACAAACCTGATTTACACGAGTAATTCTCCCAGACTTGCACGCACATCACCATTTCACATGGAAATAGCCCTGCATGGAAACTGGCACATTGTCCCAGATCTCTGTCCACGATCCCCAGTTCACTCTACTTTGTACTGCACAACATCATTTTAATATTATGTAAAAAAAAATGGTGTGTTTTTTTTTGTGTTATGTCCAAAAGAAACTGGAAATGACATTTGATCACTACAAATGTGAAAAAAATGAATACCCTAAAGCCAATCAACTCAAACCCTTGTCATAACTAGTTCAATTCCAAAAACTAGATAACTTACACGCTCGCCCTTGGACCCTCTGTCTCCGGTTCTACCAGTTGCTCCCTGTAAAAGGGAAACACAAGTATAAAAAAATGTATTCAAAACTCTTGAATATGTGGTAACCATGCCAACGTCAATCACAGGCAGCCAGCCAGCAGCTCAGATCAACATCTTGTTGCTGGACCCTGGAGCTGGAGCTGGAGAATTGACTCGAGCAGCACATCACTCATAACTAAAGCAGGCTGCCAACTTTGGTCAGACACTTCACCACCCCCAACATTTCAGAAAGCCACTTAAAGGAATTATTAAAATGCTTTCAATTTTGCTGGAAGCCTGTATTTTAATTGCTGTGAGGTATTTAAATGATGCGATTGTGTAAGGTTAATGTAATCAACGTATGGATGCTGTGGCTGCTGCCCTATTTGTACCCGCTCCAGGACATCTTGGTTAATGAGATGCACATCTTGGTCAAAACAGATTTTTAAATAATTACATTCTCTAACGGCTGTTGCAGCATTTCATCTTTAAACATTTTTTTTTTCTCAAAGTCATTTCAGCACAGAAGGTTTAGTATCTTTTAAGCCGGTCCCTGAGTCTGTATGTTCTGCTTTTACCAGTAAGACAGATTTAGAATATTTTCAAATGGTGCTGCAGCAGGTAACAAGGTGCTGCATCACATTAGCAGTTATGACATTTATTTATTTATACAATGTATTTTTACAGGGATGTTCTTGCAAGGCAATATCTCTTTTACAAGGTATCAGCAATACATGTACACTTAAAACACAGTAACAGCAAAAAGATACAGTGCAATATATAAAACATGCCTGAACACCTTTCGGTATATATACACTGCTGTGCAAAAGTATTAGACATGTTGCATTTTTCTACTCTGATGCATTTAACAACATTGACTTGCATAAAGAAGGAAAAACATTGAGTGTACAGAAGGCACAGGTGTCGTTGTGCATCCATCAACAGTCCAAAGCAATTTCTGTGTTCTTGTGCATATTTTAGCCTTTTAGTCTTGTTACCCTTTCTTAACATAGCTGTTCTTACTGCGACACATCTTTTAAGTCCTGATTTCAAGAGTGACCTTCGTACTGTTAATTTGATGGACAACGACACATGTGCCTTCTGCCAGTTCTGTTGTCAATTCAACGCTTGTCTTCTTTCTATTCCTTAAGGATATTATCTTTAAGTATTGCTCATCCTTGTTAGACAGCTTCCAGCCCTGGGTTTGTCAATTACAGGTGATGTTTCTCTGTACTTGTTGATTATGCTTTGGATACCACACCTTGAAAATCAAGTGATGCAAGCTATTTCACTCAATGTTTTTCCTTCTTTATGCAAGTCAAGGTTATTATAATAGTAGAAAACAGTAGTGGAGGCTTTGAGTAAATTGTTGATGGTCATAATGCATCAGAGTAGAAAAATGCAACATGTCTAAGACTTCTGCACAGCAATGTATCTCTCTCTCTCTCTCTCTCTCTCTCTCTCTCTCTCTCTATATATATATAAAGTCTCTAAGTAATAATGTAAATACAATATATACATGCCTCATAGCCAGGTATCCCATCTTTCCCTGGTCTTCCCTAACAAAATAAAAATAAAGAAATGCATTATTATGAGCTGTTCGAATATACTGTAATTGAATATGTTACAAGGAAAAAGGTGGATTTTGTCTTTAAATTGGCTTCCAGTTACATAATGTTTTCAATGCTACAGTGGTTGTGTTTCAAAAAGATATGTGACAATGTTTTCAGGATAGGAGATACAACTATAAGAAACATATTCACTAGACCTTTCTAAATTTTCTTAATTTTAACTCTAAATGTATGCCTTGAAGTGCTTGAGGTTATGGCTGTAGTTAAATCATGGTTCATGCAGATAAAGCTCTGTTATAATCACTCGCTCTTTTACTTGATCCTGCATGGTTTCTGAAGTCGACATGCAAGTCAGATAAGCTTGGTTACGTCCAAACCCGAATTCAGATAAGCTCTGATAAAACCCTGACAGTGTGTCCATATTTAACAAGTAACAAGCCGATAACCACCAAAGCAATATACTGCCTAGATTATTCCTTAGCATTATCTTGAAGCTATATTTCTGTTGTGGATTTATTTGCTTATTGATTATACTATATTCTTCAAATGTGAGATATACATGTCACATTCTAGTTGTGAAGGTGACATTAATAAAAGTTTGTCAGATTAAAATATACTTTACTGTAAAATATATCTTTACTCTATGTCCTCCCATGGATACAGTTTAATGCCTTCTAAGGTACAACAATATAGTTAATATAGCATTGTAACAAGTAGTTTACACTTGCTCTAGATTTACAGTGGTTCACAGTTATGTGTGGTTTGGGTAGTCCATTTACATTGATTTTCATTAAAACAACTTGTGAGAATATATATCTTGATGATGTTCAGAACTTACTGAAGGTCCTTCAGGTCCTTCAGGTCCAGGAAAGCCAAACTCACCCACAGGTCCTCTCTCCCCCTGTCAGATCAAAAGGCACCCTGTCATTAGTATTGTGTGACAGTGATCATGAGCACAATATGATGTTGAACACAGACTTGGAAGAAAGAGACTTACAGGTTCCCCCGGGAGTCCTGGTGTACCTGGAGATCCAGGCTTCCCCTATTGGACAGAGGAGAGTAGTGTAAGGAGAAGGGATTCTTTAACACATAAACCAACTTCCTTCTATTTATAACACAATAAACAGTTCTGTAAGAGGCTAGCTGGAATAGATGGGCACTTACCGGTGAGCCTGGTTCACCTGGTGTACCTGGATCCCCTGGATCTCCCTTTAAATGAAACATTTAAGCCATCAGTGAACATTTATGAGCTACGAAGCACCTGTGACCATTGTTCCATAATCTAATTTCCGTGTTCTTGTGCATATTGTTCCCCTTTCTTAACAGAGCTATTCTTACTGCAACACATCCTTTAAGTCCTGATTTCAAGAGTGACCTTCGTACTGTTGATTTGATGGACAACGACACCTGTGCCTTCTGCCAGTTCTGTTGTCAATTCAACGCTTGTCTTCTTTCTATTCCTTAAGGATATTATCTTCAAGTATTGCTCATCCTTGTTAGACAGCTTCTAGTCCTGGGTTTGTCAATTACAGATGATGTTTCTCTGTACTTGTTGATTATGCTTTAGATACCACACCTTGAAAATCGAGTGATGCGATTTATTTCACTCAATGTTTTCCTTCTTTATGCAAGTCAAGGTTGTTATAGTAGTAGAAAACACTAGTGGAGGCTTTGAGTAAATTGTTGATGCTCATAATGCATCAGAGTAGAAAAATGCAACATGTCTAAGACTTTTACACAGCAGTGTACTTCCGGTTGAAAGTGGGGTGTTCAGTAGACTGGTCAGTTTGTAACTTTGGAGTTTGTAACTGTATAGTTATTTCCTTTAAAATATAAATCTTCTTCAGCTCCCTACCTTTGCTCCTGGTAGTCCTTCTAGTCCTGGCAATCCCATTGCACCTGGTTCTCCCTACAGCAAATATAATATCACATTTACAACAGGCAAATTAGATTATATTTTTTAGTGTACTGAAGCAATGAATTGTGCAACATATACTGTACAGCAGTGCTTACTAAACATTTTATAACAGGGACCCACTTTAAAAGAGACTTTGGTCTAACGCAACTACTCTATTGAAAAAGTATTTGAAAATCTAAATCTACATTTGAATTGTATATACAAGAAATGTATTGATAATAAAGCAAAATGGCATTTTGTATCTACCTTCTATAAAATACTTCCTGCCATGCACTGTAGGCATTATATACAGTAGGTATGCTGATAGCTGTAAGAATATATACTGTATCTATGTTATTACACCGTAGGAATTTTATGTATGGCAAATAAACAGTAAAACAGAGCATCCCATGGACTATTCTTTAAAATGTTATTTATACAATATACCTACCGCTAAACCTTCATCGCCTTTTGGACCCTGGAATTTAAAAAAAAGCATATTGGTAAAATGTATTTGTGAGTTCACAGATGTGTACACTAGTTCAGCCACAACTACAACCCCTCTTAAGGTTAAGTTTAACTTACTGGAGGACCTGGGGGACCAGGATAGCCAACAGCACCTGCACCTCCCTGGAAAAGAAATAATAGTTGGTTTAAAAAAAAACAGCAGTAGAACAAAAATCCACCAATTATAAAAAAAGAACCATTTCACTGGAAAGTATACTCTACCTGCAATTTGTAGAGGCTGCTCATGCCATTTCCCTCAAGATATGGATGGCCCTGATAAATACAACCAGCAGAATTCAAAGCATCTTCCACTTCAAGGTATCACAATACAGTACAGTATATTACGTCGCCTCAACAGTGCTAGGAGTCACGTACAAAATCCCTGGCCATATTTACTCAGGCATCTTTGATCATAGACATTTTTACATGATAGCCACCATATCAATAGCAACTTATGGTGGGGAATCTACTGAAAGTTATTCCCAACTAGTTCTGTAATATTATCAGTTTCTAAAATCTTCTATTTGAGATAAATCCCAGTACCCATACAGGTGCCAATTCGGCAGGAGTTTAACACTGACAAAAGAAAATATGGGCAACTTACAGGAGGTCCAGGGAGTCCTGGTCTGCCAGGCGACCCTTCACTGCCCTAAAAAACCAAGGTGAAACAATGTCTGTTTGCTATTTAACCAACATGACCATTTTTTTGTCAAATAGAGAGTGTATTAAATAACGCTCTTACTCTTTCGCCCTTAGTTCCTTGTTGACCATGGGGTCCAGGTCTTCCCATAAGGCCCTGTAAATAAACAATGGCCACATATTTAATCTCTGGGTAAGTGATTTAAAACAGATTTATTTTCAATGAAATTGAGGGAACACTTACAGGAGATCCAGTGCGACCTGTGGGACCTGAGAACCCTGGCACGCCTGGAGAGCCCTGCAATGTGAGATGTCATTTATTTCCATTCAATGGAGGTATTTAAGTACTTCAACACCCAATCATGTCATAGTCAGAAGAACTAATAATACTAATGTTGATCTATGCAGATGATGTATGGATTTATAGGGGTGTGGCGGAGTGTCCCGCCCCTATGTATTTATTTCTTATACTCTGGCCGAGGGGTTAACTAGCTGTTAATTATCTTATTAGCCCTCGGCCACAGTCTGCACGCGTTTGGTAAGGATGCGTGACTGTCAGCTAGTTAAATAATCAGTAGCTGATCAGTCACGCATCCTCACAGGGTTTTTAAATTATAAATAATAACAAAAGACGCGGCGCTTTTATCCGCGCCGCAAACAAATACAAATAATAATAAATAAATACATAGGGGCGGGACACTCCGCCACAAGGGGCCATAGGAGAGGGGTTAGCAAACCAGTGAAAATATGGATTCCTTTATAAATTCTGTGATTTCATATCTACCACTTTATTGATACATACAATAAAATTGTGCTATACAGATTTGACAATGGTAAACACATAATATATTTAAAGGGCATTGTGACAGGCTAGCTGCAGGGATGATGTCAGGCCAGAAAGAAACACTCAGACAGGCAGTACTTGCAGTGAATCTGAGACGCTGCAGCGCTCAGTGTTTTATTGTAGAATAAAATGTTTAAACAGAAAACAGGACAGGGCTCTTGAGGCCAAAATAAATAGACACACAAAACGGATTAACACTAAACAAACATTGGATGAACAGACAAACAAACACGGTGAGTAAAAATAAACACACAAGTATCGTGCTGGTCCTTCCAGCACGAAATAGCAATGGTATGCTTTGCTTTAAGTTACTTTACTTTAATTCTTACTTTCTCCTTCTCCACACCCATTTTCCACTCACTGAACACACCCCCCCGAGTGAGTGAAATGTTCATCTATATATTCTGTTGTGCCGGGATTCAATCACTAATTAATTATTCACTTGAATCCCAGCACGTGAACTAATTCTGTGCAACCCCGTGCTCACATATAAAATACTTTAAATGCACGTGAAGTGAAGTGCAATCCCCGTGCCTAAATACAATTCTACATTTTAAACACTCGTGCTCATTACCTGCATTATATCCCGTGTACCAACTACAATACACCAACATTAACACACGCAACATACAACATAAAACACAAAAATACACATTGCCACAGGCATACACACTTTCTTTTTACATACCTCATCTCCCTTTTCTCCAGTAGGACCTGGAAATCCGCGGTCCCCTTTAACTCCCTGAAGGGGAGGAAACACAGTTGATTGTTCAAAATGACTAAAGAATAACACCGTGGGAAGATGTAAATAAAGGTATATACACACTTCAGATAAATCATAAACATAGAATATCAACAAATACAAGGCTTAGACAAAGAAAGGGTGTTTCTTTGGTACAGCACAGTATGTACAGAATATTTATAGTAGTCTTTCTTTATTTTCTATAAATTTGCACAGTTGTTTATAGCATTTTAGAAACATGTACTGTATCCTACCTTGGGGCCCTCTCTCCCAGGATTCCCTGGAGGCCCTCTCAATCCTGGGTCACCCTTTGAAAAGAAACAGAGAATGAGGGGGCAAAAGAATTTATTTGATTCTATTCTACAGATGAAAAGCTATTGTGAGAAAATTAACATTTTACTATCTGAACAGTTAACTCCAAACAGTACTTTTTTTTGTAATTACAGGGCTGCAGTACTAAAATCTGCAGATGTTTAGACCATTAAAAGTAAATAGAGAATACTGCTACCATGAGTAACAATGAAAATATGAGTCTGTGGTATAAACAGCGATGCTGGCACTGAAGTACTTACCTTCACACCTTCCAGTCCCTCGGCACCAGGCTCTCCAGGCACCCCTTTGTCTCCTTTCTGTCCAGGCAAGCCCGGTGCTCTCAACTGGCACACATGGCATGCATTCTGTTTGAAGCAAACAAAACAAAACATGTTCATTACTACTACCTGTGATTAACCGATTCCTGTAAAGCCTCAATGTCTAACTGGGTACACAAATAAACCAAAGCCAATTGCGATGTTCATTACCTCATTGAAGCTCTTTACTACAGCATTATTATTACTATTTCCTACTATTATTATATTATACAGGACCTATGTTTTGATTTATTACAGCTTTAATGGTAGGGCCTTTATGTGCAGACAAAGTTTAATTATTCAAGAGCTTTTTTTTATTTTTAAACAAAGAAAGCCATTTATCTCACTATCTTATAATAATGTACCTGCCAATCACTGACCGTTACAATTTCTTATAAGTAATGCTGTTTATGTAAAAGTTGTAAATGTGTCACTCCTGGAAGTAAAAAAAAGGCTTTTGAAATAAGTAATGCTACATATTTTATATGGTGTAGGTGTTCATTTAATCGTATATAGTAAATCCTAGAACTGCCAAAGAGCTAGGAAATAATTTCAGGAAACAAATAAAATCAACACTGAGGCATGGCACGGTAAAGACTGGGTGGATACATGACAATTCAAATGAGCAAAACATTCACGTAAAAGCATCAGTAATTAAAATACCATTTACATTTTTATTTATTTGTATCAGTCATTTAACTTAAAAGGTGCTAATTTTACAAATGGTTCAAACTTGGCATAGAATGAATAGGCAAACCATAAATCATAAGCAAATTTAAGAGGCCTATGAAGCAGATGCATACACATCTCCTGATGTCTTGCTAAATTTCCCATGTTAGCCTCGGCTAAGAATTTCACTTCCATTACGAGGTTGAGAAAATGGTCTATTAAGAGCATTGTAAGACAGCATGTTTCTTTTTTTCTTCCTTTGATCTCTTTCCACATTTCTTATGGATTTCTAATCCACTTCAAATTTCTTAATAATAAATTGCTTTGACTTAGCATGCCAAATCAGGCCAAACACTCCAGGAACTGAACAATGAAATTTGATTTGTTTCCCCCTTTATTACAGAATATCCTGTCCATCAATTGTTTTATTTGAAATCGATCACACATGTGATCACGGGCTTGTGCTTTTCACAAAGATGCGTAGTATTACTTTAAAAAGAAAAACTGAAAAACAAAACTGAAAAAAAAGCTTCCACCTGTCAGCTACAGTGGCTTGTTAAACTCAAAACCCATTAAATGCCTGCTTTCTTCTCTTCGGGTGACATTATTAAACAAAGGCAACTTGACAAGGAATGCAGGTACGCTTTATTCTACTAGATTTGAAAATCGCCCTTATGACATAACTTTTTGATGTCTGCTTAAAATTTTTTTTATTTGATTTAATGTATTCATTTTATTCAAAAATAACCCCACGACCCACAATCAGGTCTTTTATCTTTCACAATCATTAGAGGAGTTAAGAAAATACATTAGCAGGTATATGTACACTCCACCCTGACACTTACCATAAGAGACCTTCTTCTCCCCCAACTCAAGTCGCTCAAAACATGTTATTCTGAATATATACCATTCGAATTCTTTAAGAATGTATAGACATATTTTCTGGTTAAATAAATAAATACATGTTAGCAGTATAAAACTAAATGTATGGCCGTCACTTGAAGATGTCACAGAATGTATTAATATACTTACCCTTTTTTTAAGGTAACCGTTTCAAAGTGTGGATCTGTCTTGGATGTACTAACCACAAAGGCAAACCGGTTGTGACTATTCATCGTTACTCAGAGTACGCAACCATTAGAGCCACTGCATATACAAATACTCCTAGTTCCAGACAAGACAACAAGTTAAGCTGAAGAAGCTCTTTTCTGCCTTGAATTCTGCCATGCATCCTGTGTTTGTGATGCTGTAGGATTGGATAAGACTCTCTAGGTGGCAGTGTTGAGCTGTACATACAGACAGGAGCCTCCGATGTGAAATTCTACAAAAGATAATTACTTTTTATCATATTTCTAAGAGCCTCCAAATATCATGCAGCAGTAAGTACATTTGTTCTGTTCTTCAGTCGCAGCTCTATTCATCAGGCTGCTAAAAATATTGATCGGTACTGTAGCTCCTAATTACCCCTTGCAAGGAATGCAGACAGTATTCTTAGACTACTTAATAAGATCCTACTCTCCATGGAGATAAAATAAAGATAAAAAACAACATATTTTTCTCTCTCTGTGAAAGTGCAAACCTCTCATTAACACTCTGATCTACTATTGTGAAGAACAACTTCACCCACATCATTACACTGCCTCTATTTCAAGACTCAAACAGCTTTTTAATATTCTAAATGTTTCTTATTGTGGGTTTAAACTACCGTCAATTAGAAAAGAGGCATGTGTGAAGAATTAAAAGATGATCACTTCCGTGGGACATGTAAAACTTATCATAGATGACCACCCACACATTTTACTACCATGGTAAATTTGCACTGTAATTGGGAATTGCACAGTGCCTTTTCCATTCTTACTATGCATTTCTAGGGATTTTACATTAGTTTACTATACATCCATTGTATCTAGAGTTTACCATGCCTGTGTGTTCTTTAACACATCTTTACTATGCTGTTAATATATTTTACTGTACTTTGCTACATGTTTACTGTTCTGCAGTATATGTCTGTAAGGTTTAGTACAGGTTTACCTGTACTCAGGGGAAGGGATGAAGACAATTTTGTTAAAAACCAAAAATGTGTTTCTTTCAATATTACTGAAGGTTTTCAAAATAAAGGACCTTTGTGGGAGAACTAATCTACAAAAATATATATATATATATATATCAAAAAATTAAAATAGGGAAACTTACCTTTAAAAGAGCACCCATGTCTCGAACCATTGGCAGTGCAGTCTGCAACATGCAAAAGTAAATCACTTATTTCATTGTATTTTTAAATTACCAAATGTTATACAAGAACAATATGAGCTGTGTTCATGGGGCACATGTTGGTACTGTAAGTGTACTACAAATAGTTTTTGAAAGAAAAGTGGTACAAACTTTCCACTGGAGCAAAAACTTTGTAACTGTGGCTCATTATATCCAAAACATTATTTCCTCCAACAGGTGTGCTAAATACCATTGGAATATGACTATTAAATACCAGTGTAACTCCTGAGTAGCATTACTAGGAACAAATATTTCACAGTGGTTCTATTTTATCAATGGCTTACAGCATTGTACAGTAGCTGTCTTAGTGCTATCATTGGCACGCCATTTCATTACAGTGCCCCAGCATTGCCATTGAACATTACTGATAAGGGTCTCAGACGGGCACTTACTGGCTCTCCCGGGGGACCAGGGGGACCTGCTTTCCCATCCCTCCCTGGTGTTCCCTGGATTCAGAAATGAAAAAGCATTGCTTATTAGAAGCAAAAAACATTGGAAATGATTTTCCACAATGATTAAACTTATTTGCATTCAACTGAACAGTCTTGTAGTTAAAAAATATAATTTCTTGCAGGATCTGGTCTGTTCTGGATTCATGTTGACTAGGTGATAATGTGAGTATTCTGAACATGAGTAAACCACCATAAATACTTTTATCCCATCTTACTCTGATTTATTATTATTATTTTTTTTTTACCACACTTCTATTTTACCATGCTTACATTGTGCTTTGCTGCATTAAAATGTTTTAACATGGTTTTAGGGACCACACAATAAATCCTACTTACTTCAACTCCAGGTACGCCTGCTGTCCCTGGCAAACCTGGTGGTCCTCTGGACCCCTGGAAAACAGCAGCAGCACAATTGTATATGTCATTGTGCAATGTATTAATCTATACCCATCGATTCCATCACTAGTGGCCAGAATGGTGGTGAAGGAAAATACTGAAAACCAATGCTCTTACCTGAATACCTGGTTCTCCAGCTGGACCATGGGGACCCTGAAATAATATTTTATTAATGTTAATAAAAAAGTTAATTATATTTATTCTGACTTTTTTGTTTTATTTTCTACAGTCAATCCCTGTCTTGCTAAATTAATTTGGAATAAGAAATTATCTTCCCTGTAAAATAAATATTTTTAAGACTGAGCAGTAAACTGCAATGTATTAGATGCATTATCGTTTCCCTTCCAGACATTTCTAAGTCCAGCAATGGTTGAAGTGTAATGAAAACTCACTGGAGGTCCTTGATGTCCTATTCCAGGGAGTCCTCTCTTCCCAGGATCTCCTGCAACACCAGGCACACCCCTCTCACCCTGCCGAACACACATATTGAAATAAATACATTATTTTATATTTACCAAACAAAAAAAGATTTATGATCTTGGTGTTCTGAAACAGTCTGACTTGCTCTGTGAGAGTAAAGGCCCATTTTTATACTAATGACCGCTGGCAGGTGACTGAAGTCAACATCTCTGCACTGAGCTACAGTAAGTAAGTCGACTCTTTCTGTTGTCAGCTAAAGTTTGCTTATCAACTCCTATTGGCATGTCATCGTCTTACTGCTGTAACAAGACAAGACTAGAGAATTTTGGGTAGCCACATTATTAAATGTTATTCCCTTTTGGACCTTTCTGATCGAAGGATCCCGAGTACAAATCTTGCTGTAGGCGTTTACTTAGCACAGCCTCCTCTTATTTGGTCAAAAATATATTTTCTGCCCAAAGAAGTGTCTGAACCCAATAACTCTCTCTCACCAGCAGAGTGGTTGAGACACCCAGCTACAGTAGCCTGATTGTGCCGTCACATTCTCAAAACAAGAAGTAGACAACAGGGCCCAATTCAATTGACTTTTAATTGGGAGGTGGGAGCACTTTAGAAAAATTCAAGCAATAAATAGAGAATGTGGAACATAAATTGTATTTCTCGTGGATGATGTGTTTATCAAATCAAACATTTGCTTGGTTTATTACATTGAATTTTTTTTATAAAATCATTTTTTTCCCAGATATTGAGGTTTATTGAATTGTTCCCACAGTCCCCATGGCTTTGCTGTTTATCATCTGTCTTATCAAAGCATACCTTAGACCCTCGAGATCCCCTAGGTCCTGGTGTGCCTTCTCCCTAAATAAAAATAAAAGGAAAGCATACACTTTGAAATAATAATAATAATAATAATAATAATAATAATAATAATAATAATAATAATAATAATAATAATAATAATCCTATCAAACTGCAATAGGATCATTCAGTAATATATGATTGCTGCAAGTAGCCGTGGTCTTTCCTAAAGGATTAAAAGACAACCTACACCCCATGCCTACTTCAATGTAAATTGAACAGCATGTTATTAATAGTGTAAACAGTGTTAGGCACAGGTTACTGTCAGGTATCACAGTTCAAACACTGTAATTATTGTGGAAATGTCAATTAATCAATGTATTATATTGCTGATTGCAGCTAAACAAATTCTCCACACAAAACATAACTCCATATCATTAACAAGAGGGCACTATTTTAAAAAGTGTAGGTAGTGGCTGGCAAAAGCATTAGACAGTGTCTTTTTACAGTTATAGATGCATCAGTCATTAAATAAATAAACTACAACATTGTTTCATAGCAATACATTTATAAGACGTTGCCTGCCACATGACTCTTCTAGCATAGCAAGGTCACAAGAAATACAGCATTTTTCACAAGTTTAGGCACACTATTTCTACTTAAGACAATTAATAGGAATCCCCATGGATCCTGCACAAGTAGAATAATTTCTTAATTAAGTCATTTATAAATGTAATCATGTTGTGCCAAGTGAGATGTATGTGTGTTGTTTCATAGCCTGCTGTGCTTGACCTCCAGAAGTTTTGGAAATGGAAAGAAATCTACCATTAAATGGCAGCACTGAGCTGTGTTTTGTTTGAGTTCTGTGTACTCCACAATTGTAGGTAAACAGAAATATATATCCATTGTGATGGCTTGGATATCCTGCTGCTTTGTTCACTGTTTTTCGAATTTCAGTGCAAGCCCTAAGGTCCAAAAACCAGCATTTAGCACCCCTAGTCGTCCTATTCCACCTACACCCATCTTGCTAATGTGTTTTTTCTTCTACAAAAAATATAGACAAGAATATATTCTTTTATGTTGAACTGCTTCTCGACTTGTGTCCTTCACATTCATAACTTTCCATTTGAACATTGAAACCTAAAACATAGACCCTGAAACGAATAAGCACATCCTACAACCAAAATTTGTCACAGGCTGGTCAGGATATATCATGTCATAGGTTTGCAATATGAATGACAGCCTGTACTGTAAGACAAAATATGTTAACATCATATCATAACAACTTTTATGACACATGGCCTTTTAAATCTTCTGTATAACTTTACCCAATAGACCCACAGTTAAATGTTAATATTTACAGTTTCTGTAAATTACCCTATACAGCCCTTTTAAAACTGTATCATCGTAAAAGCAAAGCAAAATGTAATAAAGCATAGTGAAAACGTGGTAAAGCAGAGGTAAGTTTTATAAGCCCAGAGATGTATTGCATAGTAAACATGGCAAACCATGTTAAACTATGGTAAATGCATAGTATAACCATGGGAAAAGCATAGCAGATTTGAATCTTGTATTTTAAATAAAGACCTTCCTACTAGGCAATGATCTTAGCTGGAGAACGACTAGACAGAAACATTCATCAAACATTATGGCATTATGTTTTGCGTACAAGCCTATGAGTAGGATGCAGTAACCCACCGGTTTTCCAGGAATTCCCAGCCCTGAAATTCCATGTTCTCCTTTGGGCCCAGGGAGTCCTGGAGGCCCTGCCACCCCACCAGAGTCTCCCTAAGATCAGAAGAACCCAAACAGTTTAAAATATTGCAGATTTACAAAATCACCATTACAAAAAAACAAAACAAGCAAACAAAAGAAAAAACACATGTACTTTATATCAAATATCATTAGCATACCTAAGGTTGATATTTCCTACAGTACAGAACTGCTAAATATAATATTTTGATTTAGTCACCAGTGGGGAATGCAAGGTGATACAGTAGGGTCAATCAGAAATAATGTTGCACATTCTTAGTTTTTGAGAGATGTCAGAATGGTAAATAAGTTATCTGGGGATTTATTCAGCTCTATCCAACACTTTTTAATGGAATATGAAGATAATTACATCTATCAGATTAATTTGTTTTGTTTCAGTCAGTAAAAATGATTTAATCTAATAAGGACTGGGTGAACAACAAAAGATACAAATACAATTCTAATAAGCCAGGATAAGTTATGATAGATATCCAAGCTTACACTATTGCTAAATAATTGATAGGACTGTTACCTTTTCACCCTTCATGCCATTGTTTCCTGGTACTCCCGGGTCTCCTGGTAATCCCTGTAAAATGAGTGCAACACAAGGATACTTAATTCATATCTTTGTCTTTTTTAACATCCTTTACTCCTCATAACAATTTCATTTTGCAAGAACTTGTGCACGCAGTCTTTTATATCGGAAAACATGCTGAACAGGTGCGGAGAACAGTTTGTGCCGATGCCTACATTCTTGTGTATAAAAAGTTTAAATTGGAATGTATCCACGAATTTAATCTCCAATTTGATTGTTGGTCATCTGTGTAACAATTCAGGCTGCAGTTTGGCTACCAGTGATAGCAATATAAAATAACAATCAGCGACAAGTTGCAAAACAGTCTTGCCAAACTCAATATGCATAATGTGAGAGTGAAAACTCTTACCACTTCCCCTGGGATACCTCTGGGTCCAACAGGGCCTGGCGGCCCTTCTTTACCCTGAAAAGAAGATATTAAAGAATTAAAAATGAGGACTTGTAAATGTGTTAAAAAGGCTGTAATAAGTCCTACACATCTGTTAGAAATAATGCTGACCACTGCGAATGAGGCAAGAACATCCATAGAAAATGTCTCTGCCTGTCTTTTACCATTTTCTGTATTTGTGTATATACAATCCCCTACCTCTGGTCCCGAACTTCCAATAGGGCCTGGTGGACCCATCTCCCCCATTTCACCCTGGGGTTAAAAGAAGAACTCAGATGAAGAGAAAGACACAATACAATACGTGTTGAAAAGATCAGAATTAAAAATAAAAGCTTTTTACCTTTAGTCCTTGTTGTCCCTGGATGCCCTGAGGAAAAATAATAATAAATATAACAATAGCAATAATTAAAACTGTATGGTCTCAGTTTAACAAAAAATAAATAAAAGGTCAAGACCAGCTGTTTTGTGAACAGGCAACCCTGATTCCTTGCACAGATTACATTTTTTAAACCATTATTACAGAGGAACTGTTTTTTGAAAATAAGTCCATATTATATCAAAATCTTAGTCTTGGAAAACTAATATGCAGTACTGAGAAATCTATGTAATCAGCCAACTGACATTATTTATAAATAATGTACACTTTTTCTACACGTTACAAACTGTTGTATTAGTTCAGCTGTATTTTGCTACTTACTGCATCTCCTTTTTCTCCTTTGAGTCCTTTCTCCCCTGATTCTCCCTTTGGAAACAACAAGAATTTGGTTAGCAACATATTTCTATATATCAGCCATTCCTCTGGTGAGATTTACCATATTGTGACATTTTCTATTTTTTCTTCTTTTTTTATAGAACAGAATGAGGGACAGTATGGGACTAGAGTATACCTGGATCTAATCAGACCAGTACCTACCACCATTCATGCCCAAACAACTGCCAGATTTTGCTGTTATTACTCATGGACAGAAGTATTCCTGTTGAGTCACCGTGTTGGCATTTCCATTTTCCTTTGTAACAAGTAATAATTATGGAGTTTGGATCTTAAGACGTCCACCATAGAACATAAAGTTACCTGCAGCTGTAGTTAGAAATGTAGTTGCACCCACTGCTTAACATGATCAATCAGTACGTTTACATGGCACAAGTATTGAGAATACTAGAATATTCCAAATGCTCTGTATACATGCAGGCAGTATTCTCTTATTCCTTTCATAGTCTGCATTTACATGGTAAACGTAATATTCGTTTTATGCCATTGTAACAGGGGGAGGTCTGTGCTGACTATCTGGCACATGCGTGGTTCTGCAGGAAGAGGGTGGCAGCCTCGTAAGATCCGCCTGTCAGTCATGGCGATGACACGGATAGGTGGGGAAGAGGGTGTGTTGGCTTTCCCTCTCTCGGAGTGGCTGAGACGCGGGCCTTGGGGGATTGCTCAGCCCATAAGTACTGCACTTGGTTATGCATTCGGCTGGAGAGAGGATACCCAGTGATGCTGACGGAAGACGCCAATGTAAACAAAGACCAGGCAAGCATGGCTGAGGGAGACAGCCTGCCTCAAAATAAATTAAAGTAAAATAAATAATTACATACCCGAGGGGACGTGTGTAGTTATACGGGGAACTCTGGCCACCCCAGTGTATAGGGAATAGCTGAGCGTAGGTGTGAGACCCGACCTGACCGGCTTAGCGGCAGTGGGGGCACTGCGTAGGCAGCACTTTTGTTTTGTAGTTTTATTACTGTGTTTTATTTTCCCTTTTTCGTTTCGCCTTTGGTTTTCATTATTATTTTTGAGCACCTGTGAGTGCGCCTGCCAGTACCTGCATTGGTATTACTGTGGACCTGACTACCGTTGTCGGTATTCAGCCCACAGAAAACAGCGCCCTCTGCGGGCTAAAGAAAATAAAGCCCAAAGAAAATAATAATAATAAAACTTCTGTCTCCCGTGTGTGTCAGTGAATTGCCCACCACCCTTCCACAGCCATTAACGCATGCGTACCATGCTTCCCACTGCAAAACAAAAGAGTGCAGATTGCAGTAGAATATTTTGTTGTTTATTGTAAAGAGCTGTTATTTGTTTTTGTTATTTCAGATGTGGAATCTGATATTTTGAGATTGTGTAGATGCTTGTGGGTCTTAATTCAGTGCAATGTGTTCACACAGATATGCACGCTTATAACGAGTATGCAGGTGCACATGGAGAGAACAGGATTATTCTTGATTATTGTATCTGGATTTTGCTTGTGGAAATGTCACGTGACCCCCGGCCCCGCATACCGGCACTTGTTTTTAACCACTTTAAACGCTGCCAGACTTCAAACCCAATGTCCACACCATTCCAGTGCACACTGTGAGATATGCACCCCTTACATAATAAATATTTTTCCTTTTTGTTTTGCAATTTTTGCTACTTACTAATTGTATACAGCACTACACTTAATAAAGCACTGAATACAACATCTAGTTTTTTAAACACTTAACGTCAATTTTGTAATACGAGTAAAAAGTTGTGTGACTAAACACACCTACAGCAAACGTACAGATGCGGGAAAAGCTTGCAAAGAGGAACATGTACGATATGTGCTTGTTTCTTCCTCTAGTTTCAAGTGTTAAACTCAAGGTTTTTTCCATCGTCTCCCCTTACATCACATGACGTGCACATGTTAAAGGCACACTGCTGCGCTGAAGGGCTGCACTATCTCACAGCATGCACTTTTGCATGCTACACCGGGTCGGTGAAGACAAGGGGCAATTTACCAGTATGTCCTTCATAAAGTTGAAGTAAAGAAAAATGTGCTTTTAAAACCTTACATCAATGACGAACTTGATCCACAGTTCTCAAATCCCCTTTATGATTGTTTCTTGCCATCAAGCTGCTTCACGACTTTAAAAGCCTTAATAAAAGTGATGTCTCCTCATCAGACCAAAGTAGCTGCATTTTCTCGCATGTGCCATCATGTTTACTGCTGTGAGTATTCGTTATTGTGTGTGTCTGTTGTGGGTTACACTTCATAGTCGAAATATGCTGTTTACATGGCTTTATATTCCACTAGTATTCCGCATACTAGTGGAATATGCCACCTCCAATATTCCGAATATGCTGAGGTGGAATATTCCTCTTCATATTCCGACTATGATGTTTACATGACGGAATATATATTCAGATTATTCAGTATTCCGAATACTAGTGGAATATTACTGGCCATGTAAACGCAGTGAATGTTTGTCTTGAAGTGTTACAGAACACCCTGCAAAGTTTACGAGAAACGCAATATGTTACCTTTGCTGTTTACAGCGTTGTCTGTATCGCAACATTATATTTTTACATATATTTACATTCATTTTTTAATCATACATCATGGTTAATAAATTATCACATTGGGCAACACATTTCTAAACATTAACTTGGGAGCTTTCGACAGGGGAAAAAAAAAGTAAAAGTAATCTAAGGATAACAGTGTATCCAGATCTTGCTCCCTCCTGCTCCCCCCAGCATTGTTGCAGGAGGGAGCACGAATTGGATACACAGGGATGTGAAGAAGAAACATATTTTTCTCCTGGCAAACGTTCCCAAGTACAAACTGAGAAAAATCAATTCCCCAGTTTATTTACCTATGATGTGTGAATAAATATATATGTTGATGAACAACATCAAATACAGCCAAGGCAAGTAATACGTTTCTTGAGTTTCTTGTAAACACTGCAGGGAGTTCTGTAACACTTTAAGGAAGTCTTTTGCCACAGAGATCCTTTATATCAGTAATGAATGAATTTGTTTTATAACCATACTGTGCCCCAGGAATCACTTTGTTATGAGTTGCCAGAAGGTACGGAAAGAATGGGGATTGACAAGACATATTTTATACAGCATATCACTAATAATCATATTCAGGATGCAGTACATTTCTGACCTGTTAAAAGGGTTCTTAAAAGGACTGACACCGCTTTTTAAACAGTGTTAGGTTTTTGGAAAATATATTTGTAATTAAGTTAAACTTACAGATCCAGTTAGATGTCTGAGACCATGGAGTGTCATTATCTATGAAAAACAAGTTATATTTTATTTTAATTCCCATGGCAGCAAATGGATTAGAGTCTTGGATCAGTGATGGCTCCAACTCCTCTTCACAAGGTGTCTACAGTATAGCATGTATCTTTATTGTTCATGTGGTTCCCTACTATTTCCTATATCAGAAAACTGTTACAACTGTCGGGATTTGGAATGCTTACATCTGGAGCAGCACTTTAAACTCTTATTGGCTTGTATCAAGTTATTATTTTAATTTTTTTTCTTGTGCAACTGTATTTAAAAGAAAAACTAATGAGGTTTTCATTAAAAAAGTTATTATTTTATACATGTAAGTAATCAAATAACCTAGCTCTAGTAATATCATTCTTAAAACGTTTGAATGTAATAATTATAATTATGTATTTTTAGTAAGTATATATTACAGTAAATTATATTTATATATATATATATATATATATATATATATATATATATATATATATATATATATATATATATATATATATTGTGTGCACTTTTTTCTATTTAGTGCAATCTAATTTTCTAAGTTTTCAGAATGAACAGACTGAAATGAAAACCACCTCCCCAATCTCTAACTGAAATGTTCCATACAACTGTGACAATTCCAAGCAGAGAGCAATCGCTTCAGCACATTTGGCAAAGTCTCAGGGCTCCTACTAATGTCCTGCAGTGATAGCCTGCCATCCCCTTGGCAGCAGTGGAGAGCTCTGGAACTGGTGACAAAGCTGATCTGAGTTTACCCTTGGCAAGCATCGACTACACTGCACTCCCCAAAGAGATTGACCGCCTGCTGTGAACAATCAAGATCCTGAACCTCAAAACACCCCAGAGGGAATCCCAATACCAGCCTGAACAATGCAATTGACCCACAACCTAAGGAAAACTACAAACTTTTCAAATAACCCTGTTTCTTCAGAAATACCTGCTTATGTAAGCAAACTGAAGCTAGCTTATTTCCACACACAAATCAATTTTCTAAATCTTTAACATAACAATAACTGGCTCAATCCACTGAAAACGCCACACTATCTTATGTGCAAATGGGTCACCAGTGGCTCCAGAGTGGAGGGTGAGTCATGCTAGCATGGTTGGAATCCCATTCATGATGAGTTGCCAATCTTGGCTGGGGGCCTACTGAAAGTACAGTGTTGGCTTTTACACTGGGTACAGTTTACCTCATCGCTTCTGCAATCCTTACTGTTCAGGTGCGTGACAAGCTTGCTTTTAGTTGGCCGGTGAAAAGCTTGATAGCAGCTACTGAGGTTGTACATTGATCATCAATCCTTCAATTTCAAACTTGGTAAAAAAAATAAAATAAATAAATGGGGGAAACTATGATATATTTATACGGATGTATGTAAAAAATAACTTTCATTTCTGTTGTTGCCAATTATAAAACTTTTATGCATTTGCTATTAGCCACAGTACTATAAAAGGAATTGTTTCATGGATCTTATTTATTAAATTGCTAAATTCTATTGAATTATATGACTGACTACAACAGTTACATGCTTTTTGTGCAAGGGACAAAAAGAAATGCACATGCTGGTTAAATTAACATTTGTTACATGTTAAATTTGGATATAGAAACGGATCCCACGTGTAATGGCCAAAAAGTTGCCGCTTTAAACCGTATCAGCTGTTTGTTGAGACCTTGAATTAATTTAAAATGTAAAACTCCCTTCTCCTTGGCAAGTGTCGTACACATAGGACAGCTGAGCTGACTCTCTCTCCATCCATTATGCACCATTTTTCACAGTACATATTACTTTCTACAATAAGGCCCCCAGCAAATAAACAAACCAGAAAAGGTTTATTCAGCGAGTAGCAACTCACACTGTTCGTTTGCAGAGTGGAATGTAATGATTTTATCCTGGGGCCTTTACTTTACATAGCATTTAAATAGCATCCATTACTGACCTTGTTTTCTACCAGAATCTATTACGATGATTTCTGGAAGAAAACGGAGATGTAATCTGAAAAGGTATTTCAATCAGTATGGACAATACTGAAATACAACTGTTCCTTATATCAAATTGGTGTGTAATACTGTACAATAAGTATAAGGATGTTTTAGCTTTTATTGCTCTTGTCTGGTGTGAATGCAAAGCACAATGGCTCAGGTGCAGCTCTGGTCTGATCATCTGTGTAACAATTCAGGCTGCAGTTTGGCTACCAGTGATAGCAATATAAAATAACAATCAGCGACAAGTCGCAAAACAGTCTTGCCAAACTCAATATGCATAATGTGAGAGTGAAAACTCTTACCATTTCCCCTGGGATACCTCTGGGTACTACAGGTGCAGATCAGATACTTGAACCTTTTTTGCACCAGGGAGCAAATTTCACCCTCACTAGCTAGACAGATTTAGGCTCCACCAGTACAGTAATTTCAGAACAAGAGTCAGTCAGTCACAGTTCTGTGCAACATTTCAACATCAGCTTCATTTCACGCTGTGGACCGAAATGCACAACACCAAACACCTCTATGATGGGGATTAAATTATCCTTAAAAAAAACAAAAACCAACAACAACAAATCCTGCATCACCTGGTAGGCAGAACACAACCAGAAGAAACACTGGAATGGGGATTCATTTATTTATAAGTTTCCTACTGTTTTGTTACATAACATTACAACATAACAGATCACTGTGACCTAAATCCAACATGTGCAGGTAAGAATGTAAGTGTGACACACAGAGGAACATATCATTCTTATATTCCTAGATTCTGATGACCTTTCAATAACTTCATCAGTTTCATTGCATATATGTAAACACTAAAGTGTGACCTAATCACAAACCGACAAAGGAGTTTGGTAGAAATACTTACAGGTCCCGGTGGGCCTCTAGGTCCAACTTCCCCCTAATGAAACACAATATATAATTGTTTTTAATACCCAAAATAAGTTTAATCATTAACAGTTATCAACTACATCATTTTTCACTGGCCTTTCCACCGCCTCCTAAGCATTGTCAACTAAAATGTTAACAACCATTTTGTCTACAAAAAACGGTAATGTATAAAATCATATGAATTACCTTTTCTCCTCGGGGACCCGTTTCTGCTGGGTGACCCTGGGGTGAAAAATTGTGTTAAAAGCGTGTATTATATATATATATATATATATATATATATATATATATATATATATAATGCAGAAAAATCAATGACTTAATAAACTCTTACAGGATCGCCTCTCTCTCCTTTTATCCCATCCTTTCCATGGTCTCCCTTTTCTCCCTGTAAGAAAGTAAAATACAGAAAATGTATATTATTTTTTCATTAAGATTCCAGAATAATCAGGAAATAAATGTATTCCATAACATACATTTTCATTAAATTTACAAGCACGCAACCCTCATCAAGTACAGAATTGGGCCGTTATAATTAGTTTAAGATTTAACCCAGAAATATGCATACACAGAAATATAATTCAGTTACTCCTATTCCAGATGTGAATGTAGACCCAACCTGGCTTCGTTTTTTGAAACCGACAGGATTAGGCAAGGTGCACTGCCATTAAGCCTGTAAATATTTTGTTTCATTGATGATTCTTGAATTTCATCTCTAGATCCTGTTCTTTTTAACATACCTGTACAATTGGTTATGTAGAACACTTAATTTGTACAGCATTGTAATAACATTGCACATGCAGTATGACTATTTAAGTATATTTTGTGTAGCACTGCATTGTAAGATTTAGGTTCTGAAATTGTAATGGTCAATGTACTTTATTAGAACCTGGATGTGGCACAAAGAAAATACACTGTTTCACCAATAGATGGCACTTGATCCATACAGTTAAATTTCATTTGCTGCTTTTTAAAGAAACACTTCTTACTTTAGACAAAATAGACCAAGCTAGTTTGCATAAATGTACTTGAATAGATGCATACATCCATGAATATCACAAAATAATGAAGAATTCAATTCATTTTGCTTTTATAAGTGTTGGAAATATTTTTGTGAAATGCGACAGTCACGTCTGATAATAAGATGTACATTTTCATCTTGCTAACATATTTTTAATACTCCAAACATAACATGACCATATACGTACTCGCTGTGAAAACAATTTTTAATTATCAAGTATTTCTGGGACTTGCTATATGTTCAAGTGTTTTTCTGCTGCTCTGAAATTGTGGGAAATCTAAATAATTGATATCTGAAAACTGTTTGAACATTTTCAAATAATCCCATCTCTATGTCTCTGACTAAACCCTTAAAAATGTTCCTTGCTTTGAAAAACCTTAAATCAAAATGGAAAATATTTTATTTAGTGACTTGTAACACATTTTAATGAATATGAAGTAACATAAACTTTTCTAGAAAATGCATTTAACAACTTGAGAATCCTGCTGTTTTTCATTTCCAAGCCCATTTCCCATTACATGTCAGACTGTTCTATACATTGAAAATACACTTTCAAATAAAGGCCCAGACACTCCTGTCAACCACAGACTCCCCTAAATAAATAAATATGACTAAAAATATTGACACCAGAAATGATCAGTAGCAGGTGTTCAGAATAAAATTGAAGGCTGTTATAAATGTAAAGTCCCTTAAAATGAATAGGGGATGGGATTGACCGTACATTTATAGACCTTGTTGTTCAATATTAACTCATGAATAGGTCAATGAGATATATTTTCCACATACATACATACACAGAATGCAAGTTCAAGGAATAGAAAAAAACACTAACGCCTGGCAAACACATGGTTAAATATTGTCTATATTGTCTGAATTCAGCTCCTAATGTATATACTGTTGCCTTGGTGCCTGCAAAGAAGAATGAGGTTGATTCAAGACGTGAAATATGACTCTAGTCAAAGTCAAGGAAACCGGGCAGTAGTAATACATCTTGGATTTTAAAAGGGGAGGGGGTTACTGGGCTATAAGTGTATGATGTATCTTTCTGTGTTGAATTGGGATAAAGTCAGGCTTTACTGTACTGCACAGATGTGCAGTTTCGGTCATTATCTTATTAATATCATTATTGTAAAGGGCTACACCACCATTCATGTGTCTTGTTTCTGAAATGTCTCAATTTATATCACCCCAAGAAAACGAGAACAGATGCATGTCGAAATCCCAGAGGAGTCTAACTCCAGCTTGGAAGCTTAACCCACTATTAATTCTGGAACACACACTGTAAAATACCTTGGTGGGTGACAGCAATCTTTAATGGCTTGATACATTTGACACCCTTAATATTTATTCTTCCTTTCCTATCCTACTATATTGACACCTTTTTCTAGCTATTTTATAGGTCTCTTTCAGGTGATGCAAGATTAAATTACATATCGACTTGCAACATTTAAATGATCATATAACTGGGCTATTTCTTAAATGTATATCTGTTATTGTTGACTCAAAGAATAAAAGAAAGCTGTGAACAAAAAAAGCATGATGTAGTTCGAGCTATGCATTAACCCAATCCCTGCATTACAGAAGGTTTATCTTCTTTTGGGTTTGTGGCACGGTGAGAGGGCCCTGTAAATGTGCCATGGTGGTTTATCTGTGTTAGAGGTCCTTAATTGCTTCACACCTACTGTAACTGCTTCAAACATCTGCTCTTGATTGGTTTACCTAGTTCACGATTGTCCACAAGGGAATACATCTCTTAATGTTACATACATCTTCAAGGGTTTTAAAGGTAAATCTTTAATTACTCACACAATACCCAAGAGGTCCCAAACATGAGCATTTCCAGTATTCCAAACAGGCTGCACAGTTTACCCCTGGAGATTGGTGCATTTAACAATCGATATTTATTTAAGTACTGTACTTTACATGTTTTGACTCTTGTATCCTGACACATTATTGGGTTCTGTGACATATGCAATGTGAGTGCAATGTGTCCTGATTTGGGATTTCTAGTCGGTGCACTTACAGTAAATGATGGAGAGAATTCGGTTCTTTCTTTTTGCTGCATGAGATGCTGCACCCTACGCTCAATGAAAAGTATTGCAGAACTTTACAGACAAGTTGTGTCTTGTTCACCATGATCATTGCTATATGCCATCTTTATTGATTCAATTTGTACATATCACATCTTCATATTATTATTTTTATTATTATTACTTTCCTATATTTGTATTTGTGGAACAGTCTGGTCAGCTTGGTGCAACACTTAAGGTTTTGAAATGCATCATGGTTTTAAAAATGAAGAATACTGTGGTTGTTAAAATACCAGCTCCAGCTGGTAGACATTTACTGCTGCCAACAACATGCCCTTGCAACTAAAATGTTGCTGACGGGTTAATGTTTTTATCCTCAGTCAGATACTTAATCAGTATATATTAATTAATTGTGATTCTTTTACCTTGCTTCCTGATCCTGTTATTGCAGCCAGAGGACCCTAAAATCAAAGAAATAATGAGAAGTTTTACAGGATGCTGGAGGTGTGTGCCCTTCTTATCCTAGAGTCTGCCAAGTACTTGATGTTATCAGATTGGTTCAGGTTCAGGTCTTTTCTCTGTTCCTAATGAGCAACTGCTCTCTATACTGTACTGTGTAGTATCGACAATGTTCTCCTTCTCTTGCAATATCAAAAGCAATCTCTTGCCACACTAGATATATGATTCTGAAAGCATACCACATGTTTTAGCTGAAATTATGGGCCAAAGTACACAATGGTCATCAATATGGCAGAAACAGAAGGTCAAAAACACATCTCAGAAAGCTGTTTGTGGGTGAAATTTAAAAGTTCCAAGGAACTGAAAGTCTGTCTCTAAGAATCAGTGTATTTCTGTCAGACATGATGTTCAGTGAACCCAATTAAAAATGTACAGAATATTTCATAAAAGGAGGACGAACACCAAACTACAGGGTGCAGTTATAATATCGGTGATACAGTGGTTAAAACCGTAAAGAAGGAGGCAGGCAATATGCAGAACGCACCTATGTGTAAGCAGTAGGTGTGTGCTGTTGCTCGTTACTCACTTAAAAAAAGAATTGCTTTTTTTGGCAGGTATTCCATGTACAAGTAACAAGATACAACACACCCCTAGTAAACAGTCCCTCACATGACTTGATTTATTTGCTATGCAAATGTGTGATCCCTGACATGCATTCTGTAACATACAACATCTGGACCTCCTAGCTGAATATCAGTTTCAGTCATGAAAGGTAAGACAGTGTAAGTTCTCATTGGCAGATGCTTCTGCACTACTGGAAACATTTCAAATGTGACAATTCTATTGGCCATTCTGAAGAACCCACAAGCAGTGGTTATCCAACCCAACATGAAAGAATTAGAAGCAGTAACCACTGAAGAACAGTCATGTATCCCTCCAGATGCTTACATAGCAAATGTAACTATAATATTCTGTATATAAAACTACAGTATGGATATTAAAAAATCCTTTTACTGTACAATTTTTGATGCTCCTGTATGAGCTTTTAACATGCACTTTGGATAATCTAATTTTAGGCCAAAGCATAAATCATAGTGGCTTGCATTAGTTCTAAGATATGGTGCCATCTACTCATAAATATCCATTAACTCTGGGGCATCAAGTTAAATGATGAGTTGCTTAGCCTAAGCAATGGCAGAGAGAAGCATCACATACTGTATTACAATCCAACACAGTAAAAGAGCACCATTATTACACTTGTAAATCTTCCTGCCATTAATGTGGTATCTGTTGAAAACAGGTTTAGGTATTTGAGAGAGAAAAAAAGACATCTGTAGACCTGAAATTATGTAATTCATTAGGAAGCTGAAAAACTTTAAACACCAAAAAAGTGAATACGCTATAAATCAAATATATTTTACATTGTACAATGTATATAGATCTATAATGAGGCCATCAATATAAAGCGGTTTACAGTGTCAAAATGACAACAAAATGGTAGCATTGATACAAAGAGCTGGTTGAAGATGCACACTGGATGAGGGAGTATCAGGAATCTAATATCTCTGTAATGCACTTTGGTTTGTTGTGGATATTTAGGTGTACTGGCTAGCAGCACACAGTGTTTTTATAAGTTTTCATGTTTGGATGACCCGCGGTTTTCTTTATGCTTCTTTAGACTTCTAACTGCATGAGAACTTTAAATGAAACACCCTTAAAAGTTCCAGTTAACTCCAATCTGTGTCCTGTTTATCCGCTTCTTTTTTGTGCTGTGCTATTGCTTACCTTTTCAGTGCTGATGTCTAGATTGTAATAAACGGGTGTAATAAACAAAGATTATCCTCTAAGGCAACAAGACTAGTCCTTTTCTGTGGGCTCCACTTTTCTCATCTTTGTTACATTTTAAGTAAGGCAATATCACTTTTTTAAAATGCATTTATTTTTGTACCTAAATTTGTTAAGAATAATAATAATTATTATTTATTTCTTAGCAGACGCCCTTATCCAGGGTGACTTACAATTGTTACAAAATATAACAGCACAAAGTATCACATTACAAAATAATGGCCTGCAAACGTACGACCCTGTCTTCAAGGTTAGTGGCAAATCTAACAGTGTTCCATATTAAACTAACAGCTTTTGTCTTAATTTAAATATGGTAATGGACAGGACATTTTTTTTTCTATGGTAGTTTAAATAAGTAGAAAAAAAAAATAAAATAGAAAAAAATATATCTCTCATTTGAAAATATGTGTTTGTATATTATTAATAAATAATTCAAATAAAATGATGTAGAAACGTCATTGTAACTCAGTCTAAAACCAGACATCCTCATTTGACAGCCTGCTGATACTGTACCTCTAATTAGTCTAAGCATATTTGTTTATCCCCAGAAAGCCATCTAAATGTGCACATTGTTCCATAATGAGAGATTAACCTCTAAAATCAGTAGTTTTAACTGATAAATTTGTTTGCACACCTCAAAGCCAATTAACTGTCTCCAATTGATATACTGTAACCTCTGCTATCAAAGATATGACCACATCAAAAGTTGTAAAACAGAAAATTACATATTTCACACCTGCAATAGAATCCTGTCAGATTACAAATACCAACAGGAGGGCTGTGTTGTACACAAAATAAGACAGTTCAGTGATCCCTTGAAACTGCTATTCACAGAGAAAAAATGTTTTTTTTCATGATTATGTGATACATATATTTACAGGGAATAGCTGCAGCTTACCATAATAAAGTTAACTATTATGCCAATTATTTTTTTATTACAGCTACACATCAACACATTTACGATTTACAAATCCTTTGAGGCTAACAAGGACTGAAGAAGCAAATGGGAAAGAAAACATTGAAGCGAGAGCAATGTGTAACACACGCAAAGTCCAAAGCAAAATTGTCTGCTCCTGCATAACATAGTAAGCTTGACAGCCATGGTTCCCTGAAGCTACATTGCGTAAGGTACTTTCTGTCAGGAAAATGTTATTTTAAAGTTTACTCACTGGAGGTCCTGGGGATCCGGGGCTCCCAGCAACACCTGGCCTTCCTCGTCGTCCCTAAAAGAGCAGAAGAGATGCCACAATTCACACTTTTTCCATTTGTTTTGATGTAGTATTAAAAGTTTTTCCTATTCATGAATCTTGACTGTTCTCAGTTTCCTTAGTAACAGTGTAGAAAAGTTTAATGTACAGTATACAATATCTGTATCTTGGTTTGGGGGTCACAGAGAGTGATGCATTCGTCTTTGCACTTCTGTGTGTTGGGGTGGGGCTGGGGTTTGTGGGCTGAGATTGGCTTGGCTTAGTTCACCTCATCATGTTTCAGCGACCCCCAGTGGTCAGGTGCAACTGCAGGATGGGAATTCCCTGACTAGGCATTCACCTCCAGTGTTCAGTAACTTGGTAAAATCTGTTTCTTAGGTGGGTGAAAAGAGGAGATTGGCTTGACAGCGGGAATAAAGGTTGCCAGTTGATTTTTAGTCCTTTAGATTAGTGAGTGGGTTGCAGTAGTTTGGTAATCAAAGAATTGTACTACTTAACTTTCTTTTAGTATTGCTCTGTAAAACGAAGGGTGAATTAAGCAGTAAGTTGCATTCATTTGCATAAATAATTAATAGAATCCTGACTTTCTACTAAAAAATTGAATACTGAAGCACACACTGATATAATTTATTTAAAACATATTATATAATTTAAAGCTATAGTGAGACCTTACACCTGTGTATTTAAATAGTAACAAGATACAGAAAATTCCTTCAGATTATTGCCATTTTTCTTTTCTAAGATTAAGAAAGCTGTAATGAAACATTTCTGAAATATTTATAATGGTAGCAGTAAATATTTTAAACACTTTTTCTACAGAGATAAAGGCATTCCTGGGGCATGTTAATGTGCATTTTAAAGGTAGGGGCGTAATGATGAAGACTCATATATGTCATTGCTTACAGTACTTTGAAGCAGAGCCCACTCCCCAAGGAGCTTACAAAAATAGGTGTTGTGCATTGCAGCCTACAAAAAGGTGTTTTGATGAATCATGATGTCATTTACAGTATGTTCCATATTTATTATAACTTCTGACAAGCAACACATGCTTTAAAAATTGCTGCATTACAAAACTAGAGAATAATGTATACTGTATACAAAATGAAACTGACACATTGTATTGCGATAAGGTTTAAAAAAATATCTAATAATATACAAATGTGGATCATTAAATTAAGACACTGAAGTCTTATTGCTTAACAGGTGCACTGCTGTAATTGATACAGCTTGTAATGTTTAGTCTGTTGACTTTCAGATGTCACAATCATCTAAAGCTGTTGTCTGCCTATGACAGCTTTCGACAGCACAACACCTATCAGTGGTCTGCCATCCTCTGAAATCGTACGTCAAGGCATGGTCTTACAGATGCAGCAGACATTACAACTTGTCAGACTTCCACTACCTAACAGCTAACTGATCTGGTACTTATATAGTTTGCTGTCCATTGTATAACACATTACATGGTAAGGTGTACTTGTATGTGGATTTTGGTGGCATGTACTGGTTAGAATACACCATTCAGTTGAGTTTAGGAGGCTATGAAATTAACACATGTATGAGCAGCTAGTAGGTATTGTTTTTTGAGATTTCAGCTTTTAAGGTCTATTCACACCGGATCCGATGAGATTTATCCTTTGATAAAATTAAACTTTCGGTGCAACACTTACCTTTAACACATGGTAACAGACGCACGTGATGTGATGATAGTCCTGTTATATAGCTAATACAAATGTAGAATACATAATACCGTTTTGCAGGGTACTTATTTCAATAAACGTAAACAAATCTTACACACCAAATATATCAAGTTCCCTGGAAATAGAGTCCCAGATGTTCTCTCTCATCGCCATGTCTTTGTCATTTTTGTGTCCTTTATTATACAGCTCCTGGTATTTTGGTACTCCAAGAATTATATTTTCTTCCAGAAAAAGGTGCACAAGGGAAGCTGTTCTTCACTGGTCAATTCTCTAGTTGCCGCACGATAAAATCTTCAGTGTTGCCTCAGTGTCGCCCGTCATAATGCAGGTAGTGTGAATGTTTTATTTTTTTTTGTCGTGATGCGGTGTGTCATACTACACATTCGCTTGTCGCATCACGCCTGATGTGAATAGGCCTTTACACTGCAGCTGGTAAATCAGTTGGTTGAACTTGTTTTAACAACAGCACAAGCTCCACTTCCGCTTAGACTTTGTTATACTTACAATTACTTGTTCTAGCTGGAGGCCCGCTTTCAAAGACAATTTGACTGGTTTAATTCAGAACTAGGTATGGCACAGAAGCAGATGGTTTACTTAAAGATTGAGTTATCATATTAAATTAATCATTTGTTTCATGAAAAAAGCTGGGTATGACACAAACATTTGTATTGAAACAGCTCCATATTTAAAATGACTCCCAATTTATGCTGCCATTAAATATTTATTTCCCACAAGAAAAATTACTGGGTTATTGGTATAGCCCATTATAATCCACACATGCTTCAAAAAATCTGTATCTAATAAACAATAGTCTTTCAGAACATTATAATTAGAAGAATTCTAATACTAATTATTTCATATTTTCCATGGCAGTGTTAGTTGCTATGCAACTTCAAAATCCCCACAGTTTAAAAGCACCACTTCTTGATTACTATTTAAAAGTAACAACGTACAGTAATCCGTCGCGTATCTGCCCCGTCACATATCCACCTTATCCGTTTATCCGCCATGATCAATCTCTAAAGCAACATTAGTTTATTATTGAACAGAGAAAATTAGTTCATAGATTGTAGATCCAACCAAAGTTTTCGCACACTGTGCTGTATGTACACTGTTCGCTACCATTGAACTGTTCAGTGTGTTGATATGTAAATAAATCCTGTTCGCCTGCAGGGCGTATCAACTTCAACCTCCGTCTCGATCTCCTGCCTGCCACTCAGCAGCGAATGCACGCATTCACACTGCAGACAGCTACCCTATCACAAACCTTAATACCCTTATTAATGTTTGTGATAGGGTAGCTGTCTATAATTGTGTGGATATAGTAGTTGTTAGAGGTGTTTATAATGGTGTTTAAAACAGGATTTATCTGCCTTTTTACATATCCGGTCCCACGCGACAGATTACTATACTTCATATCACTGAAGTAGATTAAAAAGTGACAAGTAGTTTATAGTTTTACTGTTAGTGATAACACTCAATTACTGCTCTGTTCAGTAAACAATTATGTTAATTAACAATTAGTAAGCCCCCTCGCCATGGCTCTGAATTCCAAATTTGAGGTATCAGTATGATGATATGTATTATGGTCGTCACCTTTTTCAACAGTGTGTATAGAATACGAATTAGCAATGACAAGTTTAATCATAATTTGATAAGCGATTCTCTAGATATAAGCCAAAATGTAGGTGTGACATACAGATAGGCAGATGGACGGACAGACAGTATATCCCCTTTATAGGGAATTTTGTCATCATTAGGTGATAAATATCTTCACATATCACTGCTAGCATGTATTCTACTATATTAAAGGCTACTAATTAAATACTTTAAATTGGTTTTATTATCAGAAAATATATGTTGTTTAAGTCCTTTAATGTTGCACTAGGAAATGCTGGGAAATATCATTAGATTTGTACAGTAATTAAGTTTGGCTTCAAAGTGTGCCCACACCGATGGGCAAGGAGCAGAAACATGATAACTGACATTTACTTACTTTAGATTTTTCACTACCTTATAAGTATATAAATATAAGCTTTAAAAAAGAAATTGAAATAAAGCAAATGTTCAATAACAAGATAAACAGGGCTTGTAATGCCAAGAGGGGGTTTAGATATTTCAGATTGTAATTCATTGAGACAGAAAGGCTGAGGATTTAGGAAAGTAAGAGGTATAATATTGGCTTTAGGCCAAAGAAGCTATTTCAAAAGCTGCCACTAATCCACCAACCACTGAGACATAAGCCAAAAGGTCCGATGGTAAGTCACAAGGGGTTGTCATCAATATCTGGCTTTAACATTTATCTCATCTCTTCAACACATAAGAAACAGCAGAAAGACCATAAATGATCCATGTACTGTATTTAAAGGGGTTATAGCTAAGTAAATAATTCCAAAATTATAGTATATGTAGATATCATATGTGCAGTTATAGCAAATATAAATATAAAAATATATCTGGTACCACAAAAAGTTAAATAAAACTCAAACTTTGCATGCCAAAATTCCCCAAATTACCATCAGCATTATTATTATTATTATTATTATTATTATTATTATTATTATTATTATTATTATTATTATTACTACATAATTCATGGGGTTTCCATGCGGGTCAATTTACATGTGAAATGGCGATGCGCGTGCACCTTTGGGAGAATTACTTGAGCAAATCAGGTTTGTGGCCGAAAAAAAACAGCCAAAGAGCGGGATAGGGTAAATCTCATTTACTCATGTAAATGACGAAACACACAGGAAAATCCACGCCCAGTTTCGCATGGAAACCCGCATTTCACATGTAAATGTTAATGAGGATGTTTACCCTGAACTATAAATATTGCAAGGGCTCAGGTCAGTTGTTACTGTGAATTCCAAGACGGCAGAAAGTAGTGGCTGATGGGTGATTTTATGGTTAGTAGTGGAGTAGTTCACCTTAATGCTAATGCGGACGGTCTTTTTTTATTATTGTTTTTTTGCTGTGACTGGTCTGTCATGTTGTATATCTCTTGTGGGTTTACAGTTCTGTATAAAACCACGTACCATGAACTGCGTTATGCATTTGTTATAGTATTAAAGCAGCTGTTTGAGAATACCCTTGCTGTAAAAACTATGTTAAAGTTAAACACGAAGAGCAAGTGAGCTGCTTAACTGAATTAATTCCCGTCCTTTTTTTGATCCCAGCTATGTCCAAAAACAACGCGCGTCTGCCCTCCGCGTTAATAAATATAGTTGGTGAACTGGATGTCATAAGCCAGCTTGATAGCGCAACAACATCCAAGTTGTTGATGCCCTCTCAGAACTGACCAAATAAAATTGCAAATGAACATATTGATTGTGTTTTATTTGTTTGCATCATTAATATTTAACAAAGCAGTAAATTCAACACAAGTTAAAAGAAACGAGAACATCTCTGACAGCACGAGCCATCCCAAATTGAAATCAAGAGCAGTAAAGCTCATTATTAACCAAGCAGGCACAGGGTATTTTGTCTTATTAAAGCAGCTTAGATTCACTCGTGTACCAGTTCTCTGTGCATGGAAACCACATTTTCACAAAATGTCACTAGTAATCTTCAAAAACAGCACGAGTACTTTAAGCATAGTTAATTTACATATCAACCTCCACCTTTCCCATTAATTTACATGACGTCGGGTGAAAAGCCCAGTTTACTGGAGTAAAATAAACTGAGCGAATGGAACCCCCAAAAAGCATTTTACTCAAGACAATTTTCTCGTGTAAATGTCTCGAGTTAAAAAAAAACTCGCATGGAAACCCCATGATTGATGGAGAAGAACCAATCTGTATTTTGGAAATGATAGCACTTTTAAGAAAGCACAAATTAATACAAAATTATATTGACAAAGGCTGGGGCCAAATCAAAACTTTGACAAACCGCTAATCGCACTTAACAAAACTGTATTTGATAGCGTTTTCTTTTTATGAGTAGAAGAAATAAGATACAATAAAAAGAAAACACTATTAAATACAGTTTTGTTAAGTGCGATTAGTGGGTTGTCAAAGTTTTGCTTTGGTCCCAGCCAAAGTTAGGCTGAAAGTTACAAGGAAGAAGTATTTCTACTTTCTACCCCCATATTTTTCTGCATGCTCAACAAAATTTTCTTCTACTTAATAATAATAATAATAATAATATCTTTATATAGCGCCTTTCATAGTGGACCATCACAAAGCACTTTACAGAGGTAGGCTGTGAACTGTGCATTATATGCAGAGTCACTTACAACAGGACATTGATTTAATATCTCATCCGCAGGATGGAGCACAAGGAGGTTAAGAGACTTGCTCAGGGTCACACAGTAAGTCAGTCAGAGGAAGAGGTGGGATTTGAACTGGTGACCTTTTGGTTACAAGCCCTGGACTTTAACCACTGGACCACTGGACCACACTACCTCCTTAATTCTCGTAGCCACTCTTCATTACATCCTGTAACTACTCTAAACAGGTGAGGCGCAGCAGCTTCCTACTTTTAGAACTGAGACTCTTTCCACTAATTTAGATGATTTAAATGGAGAAGCTGAGAATTACCCTTTCAAAAGCATAATGTCACCAAAGTCTAAAGTAATCCTGGATAATTAACCTCTCGCACAGGAGCTATTAATAACATCAGAAACAGTTTTTTTTGTTACAATCCAATTACTCTCCGGGATACTTAATGGCTATAGCAATGTTTTTGATTTTATATATATATATATATATATATATATATATATATATATATATATATATATATATATATATAGTATATTTATTTATGGCCTCTTAAATCCTCCAAATTGATGTGAAGAGTGATCACCTCCCGTTCTAAATCTGATGGATGATTTGAATACTGAAAATTGAAACCAGTGTCTCTCTACTTGCACATAGTAAACAAGGAAATTAGTGAGACCTGAAGAGACCACCAATCACATTTTTATACTCAAGCAAGGGCCATGCCATTTGCCTCATATGCATTTTACTCATCCCTACATATACTTATATACACATAAACCCTATATACTGTACCCACTTGCTTTGTATTTCAAGCATAGAAACCACTGAAGTAGCACACATGAAAATGGTGACTATGCCCGGATGAGAATGTCAAAGACATTTGGGGAACAGTGCAATTGTTCTGTTCTGAACTGAACTGAATAGACTTACCAGTCGTGAAAAAGTTCTGCCCACTGCTGTAACAACACACTCATCCTCAAATTCTTCTGTATGAAGTAATGACAATGAGGCTTAATTTAAATAACTGGTTTTGGTTTGGTTAAGTATTGCATAGGTATTTTAATTCAAACCCAACTTAGTCCAAGTGAGGCCGAGTGTGCTAAGAGTTTTGAGTCTTGTTCCTTTAAAGCACATATTTATCAATGTTATTACCTTCCATCTGTAAAACACCATTATCATCTAAACCTAATAACAATATAGCTGTACAGTTATTTCACACAACATATGCAACCCAAAAAACTAAAATTGTGTACACACAAATAAACGGGTAGAGTGCTTATGTCTATGTAATTATGTAAAAAGAAATGCAGCTTAGAATACTGCAGGGCAAGTGATAAAAGCTATTATCACCAATATAAGTAACACGAAAGCTGAATGACTAAGTATTTTTCGTATTATATTATAGGACCATAAGAATGGAAAAAAAAAAATTTAGTAACAGTGATACAGTTTCTCCAATTAAGAATAAAAGAATAAAAAAAATATCTTGAAGGTACCAACAGCTGTGAATGTAATTTACCAAGTGTATGCACAACAGGCGGTAAATTGAGTGATTTCAGGACTAGAAAACTGGAAAAATTGATGGTGTACACCAGCATACAACAATATTACGTCTGCACAATTTCTCTTCATTTAAATACTGTATACTGAATTTCTCATCATAGAAGAAAATGTCTATAAGATAAATATACATTTATTATAATATATATATATATATATATATATATATATATATATATATATATATATATATATATATATATATATATATATATATATATATACACTTAATGTATACAATTTAAAGTGTATGTGTTGACATAAATCTACTCAAAATCCCAAAATCCCCCGAATGTCTCTTGCGGTTTCCATATGCTTGTTTTAAAATGCCAGGGCTTAAAGCTCCTTGAGGTCCTTCATATTCTGAGATCTGAACTAAAATCGGATTTGTTCCAGTAAGGGGTTAAGAGCATGCCAGAAAAGGAGCTGCAAAGCTGACAGCTGCTTGGCAATGTATCAAGGACAGCTTAACAGAATGCTAGCGTCACACAATATTCACTTTGGCTCTTCATATCTTAATATTTATGAAAACGTGGGGACAGCATAAGAGACCTGCAGGCCCATGCCAACACCAACCAGCTCCACCAACATTCCCAACACTGAAGTTGTATATTTTCCAAAAAAAGTATTAGACAAAAAGTCCCCTCTACCTATAATTACAATTGAATACACCTTTAATAAATAGGGGTTTTAACCTTTTCAGATTAAATTTGGAACTGCCAAGGTGCCACACTATGAAAGGCTGTGTCGCTAGGTTCCATGGATCCAAATAAACATCTCAATTTTCTTAAGCTATTGTGTATTGCGTGTAATTTGTTCCTGTCCCACAGTGGTTACAAACTGCTTTAGGGTAAACGGTCAATATTCTAAACACGACATAATATTTAATAATTAGTCTTTCTCATTCAGTGTCACCACTTTGCCTGGCTTCACTCCTAAAATGGGCGGCTGCCGTCAGATATACCGATAAACCTGGGATTTTTTTTTTCCACCTCAGGATGCAGTGTATTTAGGAACGTGTCAATTGTTAACAATGCATCATTAAAAAGAATCCACCTTGTGATGAAACAGCTACAAAAATGACTTGCTTTCAGCTCCTGTGCTATGTACCCTGTGTCAGCCAGCTGATTATTTCTCATAATCCCTCACTCCCTGTTGTGTATCCAGTTCCCAGACAACGTGTAATTAAAACACCCTCCCTCTTTCAAGGTCCTTCTCTTCTACATCACTTACAACTAACTAATACAGCTGATGTATTTGGTGTACATGTTCTATATAACTGCCAAATAAGCAGATCCATGGCAATTATTCTAGTAGCACAATTACCACCCTTTCATCTGTTGGAATAAAAAGAAAAAGAGTAATAAAGCCAGTAGTATCCTTGGAATGAAAGACAGCTAAATTCACCCTAAATTGAATTTTCATCAAACGTAAATCATAAATCAAGTGCGTGGAAATCCAGTAGTAAAACCTCAGCTGTCTAACAAAGAGACCTGTTAATTCTTCACAATGTGTCATCTGGTTATGCATTATTAGGTGCATATGACTAACTTCTGCTACTGTACAGTACATACTGTATATCTGTGTTTTCAGTCTCATTTTCTGTCTAATCTGTATATTTGTGTTCTCTAGAACAGTTATTGTTAGTTCTTATAAATAATCAACTGTCATAGATGCTGTAAGTCATTATTATCGATGCCACAAAAACAAATGCTGAGTTACTAATTTTGCTTTATCTCTTTCCATGTTGGACTTAAATAAGTAAAGAGCCATCTTTAAATACTATTAAGGATACAAATGTCAAGGGCTGTAGGATGTTTGTTTGGAAGATATCACTTAGGCTGCCGTAATAAACTGTTCCTCCATGATTCTGGTAACTTACCAGTAATCTAAAGCTTCATCTTTACATTGCCTCCAGTCAATCTGTAGCTTTGAAATAACTTACTTTTAAACACAATTTACAGGATACAGAACACTATTGTTATATACTATATATTATTTAATATATTCAGTATTATTTAATATGCTTTTCCTAATATCTAATATGCTTTTCCTAATATCTTTCTTGTAAGCAGCACCAACTGAATTTATTGTACCCCTCTGTTTTTTTGTCAGACAGAAACAATTCACCCATAATGTCACCAAACCAGAAATATACAACTCATTTAATTTAGGCACTTGTAAAGTTATTTATTTATTTATTTATTTTTTAATTATGTTTTGGAGTAAATAGCTTTGAGAATCATGGTGCTTATAATATGTGAAATCAAAAGATATAATTATGCAGCAGAGTAATCTTAAGGAAAACAAGCAATTAGTACTGAGCTTCCAAAACAGATAAGTTAAAGCCAGCTCTCATCAGAAATTGTGCATTTGCTAAAACAACACAATGCTGATTATCTGAGTCACCTTGTCTCCAAAGCTGTCAGTTGTTTTAATATATATATATAGATACCCTTTGTGTGCCTTTTCCATTTGTTGATAAAGTGACACATGGACAAGTTACAAGTCACAGTTTATTGACACCTGCCAGAGATCCAGCATGCCTTTCCTAATGGATAACAGACAACTGTAAAGACCCGGGAATCTGAGCACTATATCATTACAACTGTGTTTTAACTCTAGATTAAGAACAGCTTTAAAATGTATTCTGGTAATACTTGGAAACCAAGTTCAAATAAACATTAAAATAAATAAATACATTTTGTATGGTATATTGCAAATATTGGACATTTCTAATGCACTTTCCTTTACTTTGTAAGACCATCATGGACTTCTTCGGCTCTTATTACAACACATGTAATAATGTAACATATATCATTATTGCACACAAAATACTCATACTCATTTTCCTTTGATCCATTAACTGCGTACATATTTAGTTAATCACACATACTACAGTAAAACAAAAAGTTTATAGATGACATATTTTGAAATGATCTTTCTGCCTGCACACATGTTGAAGCGTTTTTCTTTTGAACTAAGAAAGTTCTAAGATTTTACGGACAAGTGTGTTCAATCATTAGTTCTGCTGGTTACCAATATGGGAGGTGGTTTGGTTAAGAACAGACATATTAGACTCAAATAATGTATTAAAAAGCAAAATGTTTTTGAGAGAATGTTATAACTGGGTAAATAAATCTGAATTTGTATCTGTGTTGGTTCTTCTCGTCCCCCACTCTCATAGGCAGCTGTTATGGTAAGTGGTTGGCATCTCAGCCAGACATTACACAGAACCAAAAGTAATATAAATCAACTGAAATGAACTGGTTAGTTTTGTAATTTTATTATATTAGGTGTATAGAATATATAGCAATTCATGCCAGTAATGGCTTAAATGGTCATGTCTGCTAGGCCTGCTTATGTTACATGGCAGTAAAGCTTTACTGACTGACAACTTTCTATAGCAGCTGGTAGCAACCTCTTTACATGAGATAACTATTTCCCAGTTTGTTAAACTTAACATAAAACTTTTTTTTTAAATCCAAGGAAGTCTGTTTATATTGACATAATTTCATTCATTTGATGACCTTGTACTATGAACTTTTTAATGATAATGTTCTACTCGCACATTATTTGTTTATTTAACAGATGACTTTACCCAAGGCGACTTGAACTATGCATCAGCTGCAGAGTCACTTACAACAACGTCTCACCCAAAAGACGGCACACAAGGAGGTTAAGTGACTTGCTCACACAGTGAGTGAGCCGGGATTTGAAATGGAGACCTCCTGTTACAAGCCCTTTTCTTTAATCACTGGACCACACAGCCTCCACATAATAGACAGACTTGATTCTGTACGAATTGGTATATAGCAAACGATTATATACTTGCTAAGCATGATCAAGGCTGAGTTTACTTTGTTTGAAAATTATTACAACACAATGATATTCCAGGAACAGTTGATTTGTGACATGAACCTATTAGGTAAAGCTGGTGGGTGGGAGGCTATAGCAGTTATCAACTGATGAAAAATATTTAACCGTTTTTATCCTGAATCCTCCAGTGGTTATACAGTATTGGCAGCTATGGCAATTCTATTCTAGTTGTAGTTAAGAACTACCGACTAATAAAAAATGGGGTTCAAATACAAAAATAAAAATCCTGTTTTCTATGAAAGGAGTTGTGACAGCAAATACACCTTCAGGTGTTTCTAGTGCAGGTAACCATTGCTAACATTTAATTAGATCCAAAATATATGTCTTGTGTTATGCAACTGTCAGCTTAGACTTGCACAGTATGTAATGTATGTTATACTTGAATATGTATAATATTTATACATAAATCTTCTTACAGCCTCAAGTTGTGCATGGATATTTTGATTTCATGCTTTCATACTACCATAGCCTTTGAGGAACTAAATCAAAGGTAAGTAACTAGTCAAGAAAATGATCTTGGGTTTGCACAAAATAACATTTCTTCCTATTAAAACCACACTTTAAATGATTTTAATAAATAAACAATATAGCCTCCAGGGAGAGCATAAAAAACTAACATTGGTTAATTATTTAGTTGTTAAAACTCTGAAAGATAATATTTTATATTATCTGAAAGATTATATTATAATGGCCCCAAGATGCTGCCTGAAGGAAAGCAACATTTCTAGCTATGAGTACTGGGCCACTAATGGAAATCATCATCCAGTATGCAAGTACATTTAAGTTCTATGAATTTACTTGCATGCTAGTTCTTTATTCAGACTGGCAACAATGAGCTGTAGATTAAAAGCTGATTGGTTTGATCTATAGACACTAATGCCATGACTGACTCCTCATTGTTAAGAACTTGGGGCTCTACTTGGACTTGACTAAACAGAATTAGATTCAAATCCCACAAAGCACAATTTCATTCCAATACCTCCTTATAACATGTTTTTTTGTATCACTGCTAGTAAATGTAAATGTAATAATTAAATGAGGCCAAAGAGAAGCTGTGGAGGTTCTCTGTTCCTGAAAATAACACATGTGAGGTTTTACATCCTGGTGAAAGCCATTGAAAGCCATTGCTAGATAAAACTTGCCAAAAATGTTTTGAACACAGGTCGACCGACAAGTTAGAAGTCTGCGTGTGATTCCAATCTTTAAAAATAGCAGAAACATTAGTGCATTTGCAGTCATGAGGACGCTGTCCAGCCACCAAAGAGTAGTTATAAATAGGAAGCAGCATGCAGTCCCCCGGTTTTCCTGCTCTCTAACTAAGATTAGATCCTCATTATTGTTAATGAAGCAAAACTATCTGTCACATTTTGTATTCCCAGATGTGTTTATTGTTCTTTCGGAATGAAAACTTGATGCCAATTTGCAACCATAAGGAAGATATGGTTTAATCCCAGTAACAGCCTTCATACAGAAATATATGAACCTTAACCAATTAAGAAAATATTTATTGGAACCGGGCAAGATGTTGTCATGAATGTCTATAAAAGGTCAGCCATTGCAAGACCTTGTCGTATTCTCTTTACCATGTTGTTTAACACTTTACCTGCAGTTGCTGAGTTTATACTTGATCACCAACTTGTTGAGTATAGCCTGTTTTTGGTTACTTTTTGTCAATTACAATTTTAGTATGGCAACTTGTAGAATATTAGTCTATTTACAAAGCTTACCTGAAGTGTTTCCAATACATTGGTCTTCTTTAATACTATTTTATGTGTGCTTTTGTACATGTCTGAGAACAGACAGGACAGCAGGTACAGATACAATCTTTGCAGACCATGACTTATGTCATTTTTTTATAACAGGCTCAGGAGATTAGATGTGGTCAGGTACAATCTAGGGTTTAAAGCATAAAACTGAAGCATAACAAGCAAAACATCAAGGCACTTGTGACTTTCACTTTATCCTGCCAAAACACAATTCATTTTTATTTATTAATTTAGCAGACGCCTTTATCCAAGGCGACTTACAGAGACTAGGGTGTGTGAGCTATGCATCAGCTGCAGAGTCACTTACAACTACGTCTCACCCGAAAGACGGAGCACAAGGAGATGAAGTGACTTGCTTAGGGTCACACAATGAGTCAGTGGCTGAGGTGGGAGTTGAACCAGGGATCTCCTGGTTACAAGCCCCTTTCTTTAACCACTGGACCACACAGCCTCCCTGTTGTTTTCTATCCCTTGAAAACATTTAAAAGCACATTACATGTACGTGTCAGTCAGCAGACAAAAAAAATAAAAAAAAGTAGCCAGCTCAGGGTGTGTGGTGCGGTCACCTTTCAGGTTAACGTCAGTTCAGTAAGCCGGCATGGTTCATTCAAACGTGTATGAAGCTGACCACCACACACGTTTAAGGACACACTACACAACCTGATTATTTTCACAAGAGTCAGATTTGAGTGGTGTGTAAACTCCTCAAGATCATATTTCTAGTATAGGATATTGAGAATGGTTTGGCTAATGTGATTCATTATCTATATAACCTATCAAGTCCATCATCTGTGCTGTCAGTCACAGCAGGAAGTGCACTCCGGAATGTATCAATTATTAAATGTTGTTAAATTAGAATCCCCAGATCGTTTTCTAGTCTCAAGTATGCTCCTTGTCTTCCACAGCTGCCATTTTAATAGTGTGCCCCTTGTTTGTTGGTGCAAGTGTCAGGAATATCTCAGTTAAGACAGTTAACACACTGCGCAAATGTTAACAAAGTTTACTCACCCTTTGACCTTCCTTGCCTGGTGAACCTGGCTGACCTTCTGGTCCTGGTGGACCCTGCAAATATAAATATTAGCAAACATAACATATCAGATTCATTGGTCAGGATGGCATTCTTTAAGCCTGTAGCTTGTGTCTTTGTTTGTGAGTCACAGAGGCAGATGTTTGGGCTAAGTGTTCATTCCGAACTTGGATCTTGTGACTCAGACAACAACTCATGAGTCACAGGCTTCTGAGTAGATATATTTTAACTTTATACATCTGGAAGCCAATATAATTACCTTTTCTCCCAATGGACCAGGTAAACCCTATTAAAGAAAAAAAAAAGATTTTAATTAGATTTGAAAAAAAATACTTCAAATACAACTATAACAAAATAGCACTTTTAGCTTTAGATGTTCTATAATGTACAATAATAGTGTACATGCTGCTTAGAAAGAAATTCAAGAATCAGGAATGCACATAGGCTATAGCCATACAGCATTAATGTACAGGTACAGTGAGTGCATTGCAATTGGTTTGAAAATTAAGTTCAATCTTTTTAAGTCATTTTTCAAAAACTGTAACTGAATTTTGATTTAGATTTAATATGAATACTTACTGGTTCTCCCTTCAATCCTTCAGATTGACACTAAAAGAAAATAAAGGTTGCATGTTACAGTCAATGCTTGGTGAGTTTTTTGTAGGTCAGTTTTTAATAATAGCTATTTAGATATATTTTGACTGGATTCAAACTGAAAGTGATGTTAGTCAATATATCCAAGGAAGATATATATTTTTTGGAAACAGATATGAACATAAAAATCTCCATTAGATGAACCCGCTTTATATTATGATTGCTGTGCAGGCATAATTTGTGATATAAAGCGAGTCATGATATAAACCGGGTTTCACGTTTGCCTATGACAGTACATTATGAGTGCCAGAAATAAAGAAAACTAAGAGCAGTGTTTTAATACTGTACATTTAGTCATTCTTTACATTTAAACAAATGCATATAGTTTACTACAGGACAAACGTTTTGTATCATTAACTGGATTGAAACTGTTTGTGTCATTATCTAAAAGGCATGAATTGTCGACTGATGAGAGCTATCAATTAGGCGTTGACCTTGTTGCTTTTTTGTGTGCACTTGTATAAGACTGACTATGGGCCGGACCAAATCAAACCCTGATTGCTCTTGTGAAAGAGTATTTATGTATTTAGTTTCCATATCGCATTTTCTTTATCCCCAAACCAACACTAGCCATTTCCAATCCGTGAAATGGGCGGAGAGAAGGTTTGCAGGAGTAGGAGGGACCGCCGAAAGCAACATGAAAACAGCTGTTGACTAACATCCAGCCGGTACTTGTGACATTTTGAAAGGGCGGAAACAAGACGGTAAAATGTGAAAAGACAGGCGAAGACAGCCAAGGCAGAAAAAAATAAAACATAAAAGTCTGTGTTATACTACTGTTTCGTTTGAATATCAGTGAATGAATGCTATTGCATACAACTACTATTAGTAGTAATAATTATAAAAATACGTTTATTATTATTGTTGTTATTATTATTATTATTAATAACAATAATACTACTACAACTACTACTACTACTACTACTACTACTACTACTACTAATAATAATAATAATAATAATTATTATTATTTTTCATGATTTTGTAAAATCCATACCGTTACCCGCTCAGCACCATGCAATGTCAGCATCCTCATACCCGACTGGCACGGTGCTGCCAGAGCCCTGTTGTGCACAAGGCTGTATAGTAACTGCACAAGAAAGAAGATTTAAAAAAAAAAAAAAAAATTAAAAACTTCATCTTGATGCTTCTGAGATGACCTTTATAGGTATTATGTAATTTTGTTCTCTACACGGATTTATACGTTTCGAGGAGACCGCTTGGCATGCTGACACGGTATAGCCAAAATGTGCTCCCTTGGAACGGTGGGCGTTTTCTTACATGCCAAGAATTTGGGCTTCATAATGTTTCTGTCTAGGCCAACATGTTGAAGTACTTTACGAGAGTAACCAAATGTTTAAAACTAAAAGTTAATATCTTTAAAGTGGTCAGAACATTCATACATTCTTTATTAGTATTCTAGTTTCTTCACATTTGTTAGCCTTGAGTTTGATTAAAGTTCAATGTAATGAAACACTGTGCCTTTAAGGAATGAATAATTTGAACAGAGGTAGGTGACGTCACAGATCATGTATGAATATGTCCATGGACTTAAAAAAAGTGTATCGTCCGCAGTTGTAGCTTGCTACAAAGATAAAAAATATATCTAAAAAGCTTTACCATCACTGAAAGAGACATTGCTTTAAGCAAACCTCTTCGTGAATAGACAAGAGTTTATTGTTTGTACGTATTAAATAAATAATACGTATTGCTTTATAAAACATTTAACTCGAACTGTGGCAAAAAAAAAAAAAAAATAGGCTAAAGAAAAAAACGGTCTTGTTCGTGTTTCGTTTAAGGGTGCAACAAACACAGAAACACATATATTATGATAATAATAGGAATAATACATATACTAATATTTGATACTGTAAATCATTAATTTTAAATTATTCAGTGTTGTCTGCAAGTGTTCGAAATATGACGAAATATGACGTAGGAGGCTGTGTGGTCCAGTGGTTAAAGAAAAGGGCTTGTAACCAGGAGGTCCCTGGTTCAAATCCCACCTCAACCACTGACCCATTGTGTGACTCTGAGCAAGTCACTTAACCTCCTTGTGCTCCGTCTTTCGGGTGAGACGTAATTGTAAGTGACTCTGCAGCTGATGCATAGTTCACACACCCTAGTCTCTGTAAGTCACCTTGGATAAAGGTGTCTGCTAAATAAACAAATAATAATAATAAAGCCTGTGGAGCGTCTTAAGGCATGTTTTTTTTTCTTTTGCAAATATCAGGATGTTTAGTGTTATTTTATTTTTTTACTATTTGCTTAATACGCGATAGCTTTCGACAAGTTTGAAGTTGACCCCTAAAATCCGGTCCTGCGAAAGTCTTTCGATTTGATTTAAAGCTTGAATTGAGTAGATTTGGTCGGGCGATAGCAAACCACTCCCCCTTCACAACCCACTTCTAGTCAACAAGCGATAGCTGCTTTTTGAAGGGTGAAAAGGACCTGTTTTGGTTCCGCGAGATTTCGCTTGGAATTTTTCTCATGTTTTATTACCGCGAATGCTTTCCTATCCTCGTTCGCTAATTGCTGACTTTGTTTGATTTGGTTCGGCCCTATTAAATAACACTTAAATAACACTTTAGTTAGTGTTTTGTAACTTAAATGTTAACCTATAGGTGGGGTTCAGGGGGAGGAGCTAGGCACCAACAACCTATCATCTGCTGTCATCAATTAAATCTACCTTATTTAAACATTAGTCACCTCTACCTATCTGTCTTGTGTTTTTTCGTTTTGGCATAAACCTAAGCGATTTCAAGACCCATCAACTTTTGTATACCTCAACAATGGAGTACTTACAGCAGTTGTCATTGGATTCAGAGGATTCCCAGGATTTTCTGTCATTACCAGATCATTCTTCTCCAGCTTCAATCCAGGGCCCATCCAGTCTCCGTTTTTCTCCCCTTCTGGCATTTCAGTTACATCTGATCAGGCTCCCGATCAGGTTCCAGTTCAAATATTGCCTACCGTTCCTGCCACCCAAACATCGAATCTGCGCCGATCCAAGCGACTTGGCCTCAGGGCGCCCTCCGGATCGATTGTTTTGGAAGGACTGGCCCATGAATAAATTGATAAAATCCTCCTTAAAAGCGGTAATGCGATTCCGGCAGGGAGTGATAGAGAGTCTCTTTTCATTCTCTATTGCAATTCAGTATCAGCAGAACCAGTTTTTCCTCCGAAAAAACATAATCAGCCAGCCCAGCCATTCAGCATCCTAAAACAGACAGCAGGCAGTCTATTCCGGATCTAACCACCCCACAACTAGCACCGCTAATCAGCAGCCAGCCATTGAAATCCAACATTCGCAAATATTTAAAGAGATAAAATCATTTATGCAGCCATTTTCCGATACTCTATCTTCGGTCAGTTCTCAACTATCGGATCTAAATAAAAGGGTGTCTATTATGGAACAGGGAAAACAATCTTCAGCGCTGTCATTAATTCCAGCATCAAACACTGCAGCGCCGCTTACAGCTTCTTCTGGTCCAGCCCCAATTTCAGCCAGCGAAGCAGATCCTCCACAATTCAACCTCGCTACTGCATCTACATACGGATCCTCCTCTCCAACTGCAGCTAGGCGTCACACTATATCTCCACGAATCAGGCGTAACATTCTCGAAGATTTCCAAATTCCACAGTTTACTGCCTACAGCTCTGCAATATCCAGCAGCAACGCCACAGTTCAATCAGCTGATTTTCAACTAAATCCAACTATTAATAAACTTCTTATTTCAGCTCAAGATTACATGGCATCAGCACTTGCCCCATCTACCAGATCCTCGTACTCTACAGGTTGGGCATGTTATGTAACTTTCTGTTTACAAAGCAGGATTAATCCTACTCCATTCAACCAGGACTGGATCATGGCGTTCATAGTGCATGCAAAGGACTCTCTACATCTGGCACCAGCTACAATCAGACTATATTTGTCAGGAATTCAGCATCAATTTCGCTTGATGTCCATCAATTCCCCAACTCTATTATCAATTCCAGAGGTTCGTCTCCTTTTACGAGGAATTTCCAAGTGCTCTCCGGCTCCTTCTTCTGCTCGCCTGCCTATTTCTATAGACATTCTCAGTAACTTGATTTCAATTCTCCGCCATGGCTGTTTTTCTCCATTTGATGACTTAACTATGGAAGTCATATGTCTATCTGCATTTTTGGGTTTTGAGATGTTCTGAATATACAGTTCCTTCCATTGCCAGCTTTCCTACCCTCGGTATCCGCTGCAGTGACCTCAAGCTCATCCCAGATTCTCATTTCATCTTATTTCTTAGCATTTCAAAACAGATCAACTGCGGCAAGGACAATGTATTCAGCTTTCTAAGATCAACTCTCCTCTGTGTCCCTTCACTTCCATGTTGAAGTACATTGCAGAGCATAAGGCCATTTCATCCTCCGACCCTTTGTTTATCAATTCAAGCCGGTCCATTGTATCAAGGCATTGGTTTTCAACACACCTTTCCACCGTGGTGTCCAGAGCAGGTCTTCCTTCGCAATTCTACACTCCTCATTCATTTAGAATAGGGGCAGCTACTTCAGCTGCAAAAGCCAACATTAACCAGCATTTAATTAAAAATATGGGCGCTGGACTTCATCAGCAGTTGAAACTTATATTCGTTCTTCATCATCTGAAATATCCTCCGCACATCAGTCCATTGCTAGTATGTCCGAAGTGGGGACGACCTTTCTGCCTGGGCCTCCAAAGATTTCCCCTAAGAAATTAAATTAAAAGAAAGGGGTTTTTCTTTCCACTGTGCAGAGGGTCTTCACATAGTCATTAGGGTACAGTCTACTAACCCCTTTGTCACGTTAAGTGTTTGTTTTCTTTCGTCTAAATGTTTTCTCTTTTCTCTTTTCTTATGCATTGGCGGTTCTCTCTTTTACTTCTTCACGTTGCGTCAGCGGGAGCCGGGGTCCATCTTTTGGGGGTTAGTGATTCCACTTTCTCCAACCCTTTGTTAAGCTCCGCTTCATTTACCTCATAGAGGAGGGTTCTCGTTGAGTCAGAGGGGACCCCCGGCCAAACCCTTCCATCTGCATGTATGTTTCTTTTGGGATTCTTCTTTCAGGTCTGATGCCTCTATGTGGGGGTCCCCAAGCGGTGGCATCCCTCGTGTTTGTCGGGTCTCCTCAAAGACGGTGGCACCTCTCCTGTTTGTCGGGTCTCCTCAGCCACGGAACCCCCCTTCTATTATGTTGGGCTTCGAAGAGGCGGAACACTACGCATTACATGTTTTAACAGATACTAACTTTATGTTTTCTTTCCGGTTCGCGAGCCTCTTCGTATGTCGGGTAACCTCGGAGACGGTGCCCCTCTCGTATGTCGGGTCACCTCAAAGACGGTGGCCCCCCTCCTGTTTATCGTGTCTATCGATCAAGTAAATGTTGGGCCTTGAAGAGGCAGAGCCCCTTTCTCCTTGTGTATATGTTCACTAACTCTGTCAATAAACACTACCAGGTGGCATAGCTCCGCCCCGTGAAATGTTAACCTATAGGTGGGGTTCAGGGGGAGGAGCTAGGCACCAACAACCTATCATCTGCTGTCATCAATTAAATCTACCTTATTTAAACATTAGTCACCTCTACCTATCTGTCTTGTGTTTTTTCGTTTCCTCCTCCTCCCTCCTCCTCCTCTAGCATCTCAACCGCCTTTGCATCGGTCTCCTCTGGGGGGTTAGTGATTCCACTTTCTCCAACCCTTTGTTAAGCTCCGCTTCATTTACCTCATAGAGGAGGGTTCTCGTTGAGTCAGAGGGGACCCCCGGCCAAACCCTTCCATCTGCATGTATGTTTCTTTTGGGATTCTTCTTTCAGGTCTGATGCCTCTATGTGGGGGTCCCCAAGCGGTGGCATCCCTCGTGTTTGTCGGGTCTCCTCAAAGACGGTGGCACCTCTCCTGTTTGTCGGGTCTCCTCAGCCACGGAACCCCCTTCTATTATGTTGGGCTTCAAGAGGCGGAACACTACGCATTACATGTTTTAACAGATACTAACTTTATGTTTTCTTTCCGGTTCGCGAGCCTCTTCGTATGTCGGGTAACCTCGGAGACGGTGCCCCTCTCGTATGTCGGGTCACCTCAAAGACGGTGGCCCCCCTCCTGTTTATCGTGTCTATCGATCAAGTAAATGTTGGGCCTTGAAGAGGCGGAGCCCCTTTCTCCTTGTGTATATGTTCACTAACTCTGTCAATAAACACTACCAGGTGGCATAGCTCCGCCCCGTGAACTATATATATATGTGTGTGTGTGCTTTTGTCATTCGTACTTCAATTGATCTAAAATAATAATTGTTAAAGGTTAAAAATTAAAATATAAATACATTAAAACGATTATTAATGTATTCCTTTCAAAGGCTAAAAAAAAGTTCCTTTGTGTATTCCTGTTGCCTGGTAACGGATTCAGCAATCACATATAGAAAGAAAATCATGAAATTATGAAGACATCTGACTTGAAAACAATTCAAGAGATCTCACTTCCTGGTGACATGTCTAAGGTTAAGTATCTGCCATGTCAATAGAGGTTAGAGGTCGCATTAGTTAATAAACTCAGGACTGGACAGAGACGTTTGCATTTGGTAATGACTGGACAGTGTTATATACTTTATTTGTTCATCTACTTAAGCAATATCTTTCCATGTTTCAGACAGCATCCAATTACAAAGTGTACGGTTTCAAAACCTGCTGACTTTTCTGGGAAATGGATACAAATATCCAGAAACAATTTGTCACATTTACCCGATGTTTCACTGACAGTCCTGCCGTTAAAAAATGATTCATAAAATATACTAGTCCTTGTCGTGGGTGATGAAACTGATATCCTTGTTCAGTCACTTCTCTTTGTAATACAGTCATATGTAGAGCAAATAAACACAGATGCAAAAATGACCTCTGATTGTTACGCATGAAATACTTACATCAAATAACTGTTAAAAATAAACACTACTTCTAAACATTCTGTGTTATCCTGATAATGAAAGACGTCAAACTTGCTCTTTTGCAAATACAAATAGCTAATGTACATTGTTGATAACTACCTGTAAAAATATGATAGTTCATGTAGTCACATGTACAATGTTACGTGTAGCGAGCACTTCCAAGCAAAACATTTGCATCGCAGGTCACCAATACCAGGGCACGAGGGTCTCTTGTTACTGTCGCCATCATACAGGACCATTATATGTGCCGAGCACACCAATCTTGCTCTTCTGTGTTTGATAACTGAGCGAGAATGCTGCTTGAAGTCTGTGTGAGGTTTAATCTTATCCTGGCCAGGGCTGAATTGCAAAATAAAACTGTAGCAAGCACCTACCTCTCTGTTGCAAAACACTTTTTTGGTATCTGCATCACAATCCACAGTACGTGCTCAGGGCCAGATTAACCCATCACTAGGCCCTAGGCAAGCATACACTAGCCCTGAACAAACAGCTACACACACATATACATACACACACCTCTATATACTGTACATTATAGCTTTTATAACGAGCCCTCCATCATTTTACAACAGGTATAATTCTCAGTTTGAAGTTATTATGAACAACTGAATGAATCTGACAGAAAATTAAACTGTAGGAGATGTGCTAAATACGTTAAGTCCTGTAGCGCAGCTCGACAATGGCTTTAACTGATTTAGCTACTGAATAAAAAGGCAACAGTTCAAACGAACAATGAACACATACCTGTACATTGTTGTGTAGTCAGGTATGTTACAGTTTACTGCACGCAAAGTTGTCAATGTTTCCATGTTTTTTTGTTGATCGGTTGGGCTTTGACGTGTTTCATTAAAGAAAATGCCCTTTTCTCAAGAGCAGAGAAATCGGCAATGTTTTGGCATACAAGTAAGTTTAGGTGTTACGTATGGTAGATGTCTGTAGGCCTACCCTATAGAATTCTGTACCCTTGATGATTCCACGCCGATGCAGCTGAATTTATTCAGAGACCGCTGGACGTGAACGCTTGATTTTTTTTTGAACAGTAGTTACATGTAATACAATGAAAATGTGTTTTAAAAGAAATATCGTGCATGCATGTCCAGCAATCTTCTAAAAACTGCATCTGCACAAGCATGGAATAATGCTACATAAATCTGCGTAACACCTGTCAGAACAATTTGATTTTGAGATACACGCCTCGGTTCAAATGTCAGTGAGCAAAGTTTTTCCAGTCAAATCTGTATATGTAAAAAAAACAAAAAAAACACACACATAACCGTTTTGGGGCCCCCCTTGAGTTCGGGCCCTAGGCACATGCCTAGTTTGCTTATGCGTTAATCCGGCTCAGTATGTGCTACTGCTAGCACAAGCTAAACAACAGCATGTTATATTCATTTGTGATCAAACAAGACCATATCAAAGCCTTTCAATTTTCTTCAACTTAAAAAAGTGCCAAAAATAAGTGCATGTTCCTCCCATACATATGCTGCTGTCTGCATGACATGACAAAAAAATCATGTAAAATATGTAATACTTTTTATATATTTGTATGATTGGTTAACAGAATGTTAAAGCTTAAAATTACATAGCCTGTGGCCACCTGTCCCACACTGAAGGGCAATTTAGGGTTGTAATTTGAAAATGGAGGCTGTGTGGTCTAGTGGTTTAAAAAAAGGGCTTGTAATGAGGAGATCCCCGGTTCAAATCCCACCTCAGCCACTGACTCATTGTGTGACCCTGAGCAAGTCACTTAACCTCCTTGTGCTCCGTCTTTCGGGTGAGACGTAATTGTAAGTGACTCTGCAGCTGATGCATAGTTCACACACCCTAGTCTCTGTAAGTCGCCTTGGAAAAAGGCATCTGCTAAATAAATAAAATGGACATGTGCTTGTATCCCTTTAACTCAGGACTGTGTTCTGTATTGCCTTTTCCCTCAAGCGTCTTTTAACAAGACTTTTAAAAATGGCATTCCAGTTATCTGTTTAGTAAGCGGTTACTGGGTACTTGCAACTGATTTAACCCCTGGCTTCTGTATAAACACATGGTGCCATCTGGGTGAGTATTTTGTAACTCCCGAAAGGGATTGGTCCAAAGGAACGTAGAGATGGGTGGTCATTTTCCTGGGAACCAGAATCAGGGGATCGAATGTCAGGAGACAAGGCTGTCATATACTGTACAAACAGCCTTAGTGCTCTACCTTTCATCTGCTCTTCCTTTGGCAGGTTACAGGCATGGGCTGTTAGTGCAGCAGTCTAGTGTGTCAGTTCACCAAGGTCTACAGCTCTGGCCAAAGGTTTTGCCATACATTAAATATTAGGATTGAAACATAATTAAAAAAAAAATTAAAAAAAATTATATGAACATAATTTAGATCATGGAATCAAAGAAACTACAAAATGATATCACAAAAGTCTATAAGTCATAATAGTACAGTATTTCATGTTAGATTTTGAAATGTCAAATTTTTCAATTTGTGTCAGTTTTTCGTTAAGTATATAGAAAACTCCAAAGCGATATGTAATTCAATATGTAAACTTAACATTATTCAGCAGGTTTCATTCGACTTTATTCAGCAAAATTAGTTCATTCTGCAAAGCTTTTGGCCATAGCTGTACATACCTTTTAGTTATATAATTTGGCTTTTGTCCTCTACACATACTGTACTATCTGTTTATTTTTAGTATTAGATCAAACCTGAACTAAACCAGCTTCAGTGTTAATAAGAGAGCCTTTGCACTACAAGCAGGTGTAAGGATCTGAAAATAATCAAAAAAATATCTAATGTTAAAATATTATAATAAACATACAAAGTTATATGCATACAAACAGGTTGCTATGCATACAATACAAACATATGTTTATGTATATTCTGTACCATATAAAAAGCCCATGATTCTTATTTAAATTATGCTATTAATATATAAAAAAAGTAATTGTTGAATGCACTTACAGATAGACCTGGTGGACCTGGAAGACCTGTAACCCCCTATAAAAAAAAAAAAAAAAAAAAAACAATGAATCAGCTGAGACTTTGTTGTATATCATTGATCAATAAACTTGCAGTAAAAGCACGATGTGTGAAATATATTGAAAGAGACACAGTCAATAAGTCCTGCAATTTAGTTTCAAAAAGGTAAATTAGCACTGTGCAAAGAGATTTTACTGGAGTGAGAGCAGAAATAAAATGTCCACAAAACAGCCTCTCAAGGATTCTTAATCTGCAGAAAATCAATGAACATGTAACACAAAATGTAACTCTCCTTACTAGCCCTAATACAAGTTTACCATAGTATGTGCCGACAGTAATTTTGAAACTGTATCATCTTTTTTCCATACTTCTACTAATCTCATATTCAAAAATACAACAAACAATTATAACCATAAACTACATATTGTTATTCTTTTGGAAGAAACACCCTAGCACTTCCTGTTCCATACTAAAAACTGCATTTGAACAAACAGCAAGTGCATTATTTCTTTTAACAACGTGTTAAATGTTGCTGATTATTTCCAGTGTAACACAGTCCTAATTTCAATGCAGTTGCTAATACAATACATACATGCAATTCAAGTGAACTCTGCAATGTACACATGACAGAAACACAATGTGCAGCTAGACGATGGTATTGACATCTATATTCATTCCAAGTTCGTTTTGTGTTCATATTTGGAAAACACAAACTCAGGTCAAAATAACTTGGAAAACATTTCTAAAATATAGATGTACATACAGATCTGACATACTTACTTTTTCACCCTTGGGGCCGCTAAGACCAGGAGGGCCAGAATCACCTTTTAAACCCTGTTTAAAACATTCAAACATAGACCATTTAAATAAAAGAAGAATCACAAATCATTTAGTAAACTGTTACCATATTGTGCATCCAGCAATGCTGTTGTTGTCATCATTAATCATGTTGTACACTTATTTCTCAAGTCTTAATAAGACTTGCAACATAAACCTGTTGGGAGGAGGCATATTAATGTCCTTTTCCAAAACAGTAAACATATTATATGCCAAAACAGTTGTGGTATTCATTTCAGGGAGATGTCTGATTCAATCTCTGCCATTCCAGTACTTCAAGTACAGAATTTCAATACACACTCTGGTCTGTAAGGGGGTGTGGAGCTTGATTCCCTGCCACTTTGTGGCCAATATCGGAAAGGTTGGTCTTTGCACTATGGGGTGGGAAAATTACTGCTGAATAAATACTGTGAATAAAATGCTAGAAGTAATTACTCACGGACAAGTGCTTAATTTAACAACAAGCTGTGTCTGAATTTACTGTAACCCATGTCACCGTCCTACTACAGGGAACAGTCACACATTAGATAAATCTTGTAAAGACAAATTTATATAGTGATGCAATACGAATGTGTAGGATTATATCAGTAGATTATTAATTAATATAAATGAAACATGAATTAGTTCATACATAAATAGGGCAGCGGTGTGGAGTAGTGGTTAGGGCTCTGGACCCTTGACCAGAGGGTTGTGGGTTCAATCCCAGGTGGGGACACTGCTGCTGTACCCTTGAGCAATGTACTTTACCTAGATTGCTCCAGTAAAAACCCAACTGTATAAATGGGTAGTTGTATGTAAAAATAATGTGATATCTTGTAACAATTGTAAGTCGCCCCGGATAAGGGTGTCTGCTAAGAAATAAATAATAATAATAAATACATTTTAAATACAGCCATTTATAAAGAGCTACTTTGTAACAAGGCTGTTTTACAGTTAAACTCTTTTAAAAAATACAACAAATGTACAACGGAACAGGTGCATATACTACAGTGGCTCTCAAAAGTATTCACCCCCCTTGGACTTTTCCACATTTTATTGTGTTAAAACATGGAATCAAAATGGATTTAATTAGGAGTTTTTGCCACTGATCAACACAAAAAAAGTCCATAATGTCAAAGTGAAAAATAAAATCTACAAATTTTTCTAAATTAATTACAAATACAAAACAGAAAATAATTGATCGCATAAGTATTCACCCCCTTGAGTCAATATTTGGTAGAGGCACCTTTGGCAGCAATTACAGCCATGAGTCAATTTTTGCCCATTCTTCTTTGCAAAATTGCTCAAGCTCCGTCAAGTTGAACGGGGACCTTTGGTGAACAGCAATTTTCAACTCTTTCCACATATTCTCAATTGGATTGAGGTCCGGGCTTTGACTGGGCCACTCCAGGACATTGACCTTTTTGTTTTTAAGCCACTCCAGTGTGGCTTTGGCTGTATGTTTGGGGTCATTGACCTGCTGGAAGATGAATCTTCTCCCAAGTCCCAGGTCTCTTGCAGACTTCAGCAGGTTTTCCTCCAGGATTTCTCTGTACTTTGCTGCATCCATTTTGCCCTCTATCTTCACAAGCTTTCCAGGCCCTGACGCAGAGAAGCATCCCCATAGCATGATGCTGCCACCACCATGCTTCACGGTAGAGATGGTGTTCTCAGGATGATGTGCGGTGTTAGGCTTGCGCCAAACATAGCGCTTAACGTTGAGGCCAAAAAGCTCTATTTTGGTCTCATCAGACCACAGAATCTTCTTCCACTTGGTCTCAGAGTCTCCCACATGCCTTCTGGCAAACTCTAGCCGAGATATGATGTGAGTTTTTTTCAACAATGGCTTTCTTTTTGCCACTCTCCCATAAAGGCCAGTTTTGTGAAGCACCCGGGCTATTGTTGCTGTATGCACAGTGTCTCCCAGCTCGGCCGTGGAAGACTGTAACTCCTTTAGAGTTGTCATAGGCCTCTTGGTGGCCTCCCTGACTAGTGCCCTTCTCGCCCGGATACTCAGTTTTTGAGGACGGCCTGTTCTAGACAGATTCACAGTTGTGCCATATTCTCTCCATTTCTTAACAATGGACTTTACTGTGCTCCGGGGGATATTGAATGCCTTGGAAATGTTCTTATATCCTACCCCTGATTGGTGCTTTTGAAGAACCTTATTCCGGATTTGCTTTGAATATTCCTTCGTCTTCATGATGTAGTTTTTGTTTGGAAATGTACTAACCAACTGTGGTACCTCCCAGAGACAGGTGTATTTAACCTAAAATCATGTGAAACACCTTAATTGCACACAGGTGGACTCCATTCAACTAATTATGTGACTTCTAAAGACAATTGGTTGCACCAGAGCTTATTTAGGTGTGTCATAGCAAAGGGGGTGAATACTTATGCAATCAATTATTTTCTGTTTTATATTTGTAATTAATTTAGAACAATTTGTAGATTTTATTTTTCACTTTGACATTATGGACTTTTTTGTGTTGATCAGTGGCAAAAAACTCCTAATTAAATCCATTTTGATACCATGTTGTAACACAATAAAATGTGGAAAAGTCCAAGGGGGGTGAATACTTTTGAGTGCCACTGTATATCACAGCAGGTGCAATTAAGCAGGTGCAATTATAACTAACTTAAGGTACTTCAGTTGTAGCCTTAGCGAGCTTTAAGAGGAGATGCAATGGCTATATCCTCGTCACTGATCAGTCCCCCTATCTAAACCCTGGGGTATGCCCAATTTCTTTTGACTGCATTTCATTGCTCCCCCCTCTGGTCAAGTGGAAACAGACGTGCATTTTCCAGTGTTGAAAGTTTATCTGATTTGGTAGCATTTCAGTTGCTTGTCACAATATGCTACACATGTCTGAAGTCTCGATCTGTCATGACCCACATGCAACCTGAGTTGCGATGATGGTTTTCTACAAACGTTGCCATTCCAAGAACAGTATACTGCGATAGGTATTTTTGCCTAAACATTTGATGCAGTTTTATGCTCTGCTGATACAGTGTCTTGTATGCAATTTCAGTGCTCTCCCAGAAAGATCCAGAATTTAGCAGCAGTATTGTGGAGCTACTTTATTACTTTACTACCTCCATTTGGAACAACTCATCCAGGGAAGAGCTTTCCTTGGTGAACCATTTTAAATGACTTCCACAGAATCACAACTGACATTGATCTGACATCCTTTCCTGAATAATTTTATATGCAATTTAATAAATATAAAATGCATATGTATGCTCATCTGAGACAGGCTAATTGCATTTTTATGTATCAATCATTGAAAGGTCCTGCAAAGACGTATTGCAAACTACAGCACTGCTCAAGCTTCAGCAATTAATATAAAATACGATGGCATTTCTTACAGAAATTGTTTGTTTTCAGTGTCCCCTGTGCATTTAATGAATTTACTGCCCTCTATTATATTTGCTTTCTCTGCAGCACGTCGATATTTATGGCATAATGAATAACCCATATAGACAACCGCTGACGGCTCATCTCCAGGACCACCTGCATGGACCTTTGCTACCCTAACTCACCAATCTGGGACATAAACACTGATCCTGCAAATACTGTAGATATGCTATGGAAAAATATTTAATAAATGAAACAGGATTTTCATTTTTTTTATAGTTATGATTTATATTATTATGATAACATTTTTACTTTACATAAAGGGCAGTTTTGTTGATTCATATATGGCAATGTATTTTCATGTCAGATAATTTATTGTAAAAAAAGATTAAGAAAGCTGTGTATGCTAGTTTTTCATCCACATGACTATATCTGTCTATCTATCTATCTATCTATCTATCTATCTATCTATCTATCTATCTATCTATCTATCTATCTATCTATCTATATCTATACATTATACAAGTAGTAGTGCAAATTATACAAAAACAAAATAAAATAACCCAAGTCAGCTCAGCTTATTACATTAAAAGAATTACGGCATACATTCAAGCAATCACAAAAAGACATCTTAGAACATAAAACATATAAGCGAAAATATTTTTCCAAAGGTCCCTGATCCCCTCTAGGAGATCTCTGCTTCGCACTGCCCTATTGGGAACTCAATTGCTGAAGGCTTCTCTATAAGCAGCCCCATCTTGAACACTCATATGTGCAGCAGTGACTGGTTTGTGATTACATCCCAAGGTTGCCCTCACGCACAGTCATTGTCTGGAGACGATGTTGCATTGTTAGCCTCTGTTCAGATTTCAGCATGAATGGGAGAATGGGGGTTTGGAGTTCTGAGACAGAGGTTCAGCACACCAGGTACACTGGTATCAGCCACTGGTATAGCAAGGCTGATTGACTTCTAATTATAAACATCCTGTGTATCTGATAGAAAACTGCTGAAATACTGTATCAGCTTTCGTATCCAAAAACCTGCTCCACTTGGAATGAATCTGCCCAGTAGCTACCTTCTTATGTCACCATTTTGGAAAACTACTACAAAAAGTTAATTCGTAACACTTATTATGCAAACTATTTAACTTTTCAAGGTCGCATGTTTTATTTTCTAGATCAACACTGGCAGACATGGTGAAATGCACATGAGATATGCTGAACCATATCTCTTATCCTTTAAAGATCTGTGGAACAAGATCTCACCAAGTAACAGAGATGTCTTAAAGGGTGGTATAGAAATGATTTAGGGGTTACAGAAGGAAATGCATTTGTCATTTTCCATGCTGTCAGCGTAATGAAAGATTAAAATGTACCTGTACAGATGTTATGAGCAAACTTCAAGCAATAGTATTGCAGGAAGAGATTGCACAGCTTGTCATCATAATTTCTTCCAATACAACAAAAGGAGAATAATTTCTTTGGACGGCTATATTTAATTTATAATAAATATATTATAAATGTGTCATTGCAAAAGCTACTGTTAACTTACTTCTTTTCCTGGTTTGCCTGCAGGACCATATTCCCCTTTCTCGCCATTTTCACCCTGAAAAAGAAAACAAGACAAAAAAGACCACTGTTTTATACGTCGTTCTTACTGTACATTAATAACGTGCAGTTACACCCTTTTTTTGCCTTTCTGACATTTACTGGATAAGAATAAAGCATTCTGTCCATCAAAATCCAGAACTAGCAACATAATATGTTTGTAAAATAAATGAATAAGCTTGATGGCTCATAGATACAGCACATGCATTATTTTCCTCTTCTTTAGCGCCAACCAATCAGAATTTTTTTCTTTTTTTTTTGAGTGGCTTGTCTTCAGCCTGTGTGAATGCTTTTCAATGGACTCTGTACAACTTCAGCATAATAAGCAAGACTCCCAGTCAGATTGTCATTGTAATGAAACATACTGTGCTACTTCTACAATTGTGATTTCACCATTTATTATAACAAATAACATACACCAAAACTGTACATATAAGGCTATAATTCTCTCTCAGGTTTCTCATGATTTATATGTCACCAAAAACCCTTGATAGATTTACATCCTTATTATGCACAGTTGGGTGTAGATTATTATTATTATTATTATTATTATTATTATTATTATTATTATTATTATTATTATTATTATTATTGTCTAAGTTGAGCTAATGCAATGTTATCGTACCATCACTCTGTGGCTTGGACATGCCTAGCTGTTGACCTGAAGGAGGATGAATAATTTCTCATTGCAATACATTAAACAGCATTATAAAATGGATTGTTAGAATGCTGCATGCTGATTGGTCCAGTGTTCCAAGCCATTACAATATCTAGCATAATGTCACGATTAGGAACTTGTTAGGAACAAAGGCAAATCACTGCACCTGTGCTTAACCACGTATCACTGCACCACCAAAATCAATGAAAACACCTGTCAAAATACCTGCTGTCATGGAAGATAGTGAAGACATCAAGGTGTCTTTTCATATCTTCCAGTTTATATTAATTTGCACTACGATTCAGTACAAGACGCTGTTTTTATTTTATTTGTAAACCAGTCATTTATTTTCCTCCTTTTAGTTGGTATCAGCGTCATTTTGTTAAACTGACTCTTGAATAATTTTCAACTGTGGACATTTTTTATATATTATGACAGTATTTACATTATTACATGCAATGTCTTATCCATCCGACTCGCCTTTTTTCTCTGCCTCTCTTCTCATTTACTACAGTGCACTCACTCTCTTTACATGTTCAAAAATGTAACATTGACGTGATAGAAAAAAAACTTGAAATTAAATTAATACCACAAAACAAACAAATTTGTCTGTTAATGCTTAAATGTCGCTTTGCCTTGAGAATTCATCAAGTTCATTGCATAGGGCCTTAATAACTCAAGATCCAGCAAATGGGCAGGCAAAGGTAACCTGCATTTCCTTTTGGTTGCTGTGAATCATTACTTTCCTGACAGAGGTGGGTGTATCAAGATAATAATGCCCCCACCCATCAATCCAGAAGGTTCAAGGACCAACTGACAACCCATAGCCATCTTTACGTGCTTTTCCCAATCCAATTAAAGCCCTATGGGATAAACTTGACATCTGGGACAGGTAGCCTCAACCTCATTTTTTGCTCATTAGAAATCTGCCCCTTCTTAGTCTTCATGAAGCTCCCAAGCAATGGTTACTTGATGAGCGAAACCATTACAGTAACAACCAACAGCCCACTTACAGTAATACAGTAATCCATCACATATCTGCCCGAACCATTTATCCGCCATGATCAATCTCTTCAGCAACGTTAGTTTATTAATCAACAGAGAAGATTAGGTCAGAGATTGTAGATCCTACCAAATCTGTCGTACAGTGTGTTGTATGTGCTCAGTGCGCAACCATTGCTGGTAGTGTCATGAGCCGTTCGCTGTTGTTGATATGTAAATAAATCCTGTTCGAATGCACGCACCCACATGGCAGGCGGCTACTCTGTCACAAGCATTAACACCCTGTATCTTTCTAAACAAGGGATACAAGCTGTGTATAATGATATTTAAAACAGAATAAACTTATCTGCCTTTTTACATATCCACCCTTACTTTGGTCCCACCGCAGTCAGATACGCAATGGATTACTGTATTAAAATCACTGGACAACATACATCCAAAATTGGCTAAGTGCAAAGTAAAGTAAATAGAGATTTCTGAACCTAAAGACTTGACTTCATTAAGATTGAGTGGAGAGACCAGTAGACAGTAAATCTCTCAATACAGTGTGGTTAATCTCTTATCTTAGAGCTACACAAGAGCAATGCAGGGATCTTATTAAACGATAATGAGCCCCATAACGTTGAACAAAAAGATACTCACAAAGTCAATGTCACAAATAATCTACAATTGCATTTATTACTCTGCAACTCATTTCTCTACAGAGTGTACTTATGGGATCCCTGTGCCCAAACAAATACACTGTAATGTAATAAAAAGGAACAGTAATGTGACACGTGAAGAGTAATCTAGAGGTAAAAACTGAAGAATTCCAGCAACTTTTTCAATAATTCATCCAACTTTAAACACTCAATGATGAACTCTAAACTAATTAGACTATTAGTTTTATGATGACGGTACTGTATTATCTGAAATATAATAAATAGGGGTTTTAATTGAATTAAGATCAACTGATTAATCACACCTGTGGGCTTTGATCAATTAAAAAATAATTGATTCATTCATCTTGTCTATGTATGCGGTATCAAAAAACAATGCACGAAAAATACATCTTTAAAAATAGCAGAGGGCACTTCTAAAGACCTTGGCAAAGGGGGAACTGGAATGTATGCACAATATTTCACAATATATCAGATGATTAATCAATCAATAGGAAATGCCAAGATTAAAACCCCTAATAATAAACAATATTATTAACTTTAAAACCAGACAGTTTTAGACAGACTATAGCCTTAAACTAAAGCAAGAATGCAACACTGCACATATTATACAACTTCATTTCTGATATGTGCACAGTACAGTACAGCATTTCACATGCCTCATGCATCTACTTTCATTCCGTACTACGACAAAGATCATGCTCCATTCACAGCCAGCCAATGATATTTCTAATAAGAGAGGCAACAGTAGTTATTGGATTTCATATAGTCTGATATAGTCTGACCATGCCTATCACAAGTACCACATTTCTCAGTCTGCATTCCAGACATTACATATTACATAGTGCTACACAGGGTCATTCCCTAATTACCAGTAATTCCATTATGTGCATGTTCACTACATAGTTTCCTACACATTAATATCTGAAGTCTAGTTTCCTAAATTTGAAGTCTAGTTTCCTGAATTGAAGGCTTAGGAAGTTGACAAGCACAGAATGGTACTATACTTGCAGTCAAGGTATGGCTTGGTCATGCTGCTCTATAAAGCTAACAGTTTACCTCTTTCCAAGCACAGCATACCGTGACCCATTGTCATGTAAATTCTAGAAGCAAGCCAGCTCCCCAGTTTTGGTTACATTCCCATGCCAATGTGAACAACCTTTCTGATGCAACAAATTGGCAATGTGATATCTGTCATTACCCAAGAGTATCAAATGCTATTATTACACCATTGCTGCTATATTGTTGTTTAATACATTTGATAATTAATTATAAATAATAATTGTAATTGTTAGCAATGAGTGATTCCTGTATTGCCTGATCATAAAAACCTCCAGGTTAAAATTGACAAGAGAAAGGCCTTCAAGAAAAACATAAAATGTCCACTTACAGATTGCACAATCGGTATTGTCTTGGCATTAAGGTCTAATAGTGAGTATCCAGATATGAAAAAGCCTTGTAAAACATTTTAAGTTAATTATCTAATTCAGTGTGTTTCCAATGGGCCTCCAACTTGAGTTCCCATATCTCTAAGTTGAACGAGTTAATTTGTCTGCTTTTACCAGCTCAAGTTGAATTCCAGTTCCTTGTGTATCCATTTCAAAGTATAGTCTGCATTTATTTGACTTGTGGAATTTGACAAGTTTTGACCCAAGGTACAATGTTAATCGAGCCAGACTGGCACTGGACTACCGCTTCCAGCCGTTCCATGCTAGAAACGTGCATTTCTAAAATCGAGAAAAGCATTGTACAATGACAGTATGATGACATCATAAATCTAGGAAAAGAATGTTCCATTTTGGGTGCCAAAGGTTGCATTTGTTAAAACCAAGAATCTGATCTATTTATTTGTGTACATCTTCGACATTCTTAATGGTGTCATGAATGCATCATTCAGCATATCACACATTGCACATATTCTAAACTATATCAAAACTGGACAGCAGACTCTTTTCCTACATCCCAAAGGTGGTATTTACAGTTAGATCTTGTAGTCTAACAACATACAAAGTTTCAGGCCAAATGATATATTATAGCCTGCTGGAGGTATTTTAAAATGTATTGTGCATTATATATTAGTGCAGCGCAGCACCTGCATTTGAATGTGACCTATGATTACAAATACATTTCCTCTGCAATACAATTCCCCAAAGCAAATCAGAGCTCCCTGCTCAACAACCCAGGGGTAAAAAGCATATAACCATAAACCCCCTACATCAATCAGTGCACTCAAAACCAACAAAAACCATAATCTTTTAGAGGATTCAAGTACAGTCTATAATGCAATACTAATGCCCTGCTGGACAGCAAAAGAATAACTCACTTTTTCACCATTGATCCCATCATTACCCACAGGTCCCGATTCTCCCTAGAATAATATGAGAAAAACATGTAACTAAAAGAACTTTAAATTCTTTCTACATTTCTTTTTCTTTTGGTTTGTTTTAATAGACATGTAATACATGTATACACCAGTACTAGTTTTGTATGTTTGCAGACTAGAACACAACCTTCCCTTTTAAAGTACATAATGGTAAAATTACAGAATTAGTCCATAAAGTAATTTATTTGCATGGATTTGAACCAATAACCCATGATCTCCGGAACAGCTGTATATCTGAACATACCACTACTACTTAACAGTACAGGTAGCATGTCATAGTATGTCAACCATCATTTTATGATTTCATAAAGTTTCTGAAATTCAAATTCAAATCCTTAATATACAGCACACTAAAGATATTACTACAGTGCCTGTCATGCAATTTTTAGGAATGGCTATAATTAAAAAAATATAATTAAATGCTAAGAGAAAAAATATACAAAATATACAAAATACACTAACAGGCACGTTACTGAGCAGCTTTATATATACTGTATATATATATATATATATATATATATATATATATATATATATATATATATATATATATATATATATATATATTACAGTGCCTTGCAAAAGTATTCAGACCCTGACCAATTCTCTCATATTACTGAATTACAAATGGTACATTGAAATTTCGTTCTGTTTGATATTTTATTTTAAAACACTGAAACTCAAAATCAATTATTGTAAGGTGACATTGGTTTTATGTTGGGAAATATTTTAAGAAAAATGAAAAACTGAAATATCTTGCTGTTCATAAGTATTCAACCCCACACATTAATATTTGGTAGAGCCACCTTTCGCTGCAATAACAGCTTTAAGTCTTTTGGGGTAAGTATGTACCAGCTTTGCACACAGTGTCGGAGTGATTTTGGCCCATTCTTCTTGGCAGTTTTGCTCCAGGTTGTTCAGGTTGGTTGGACGACGCTTGTGGACCGCAAATTTCAAATAGTGCCACAGATTCTCAATGGGATTGAGATCAGGACTTTGACTGGGCCACTGAAGGACATTCACCTTTTTGTTCTTGCGCCACTCCAATGTTGCTTTGGCCTTGTGCTTGGGATCATTGTCCTGCTGAAAGGTGAATTTCCTCCCAAGCTTCAGTTTTTTAGGGGACTGAAGCAGGTTCTCTTGCAGAATTTCCCTGTATTTTGCTCCATCCATTCTTCCTTCAATTTTAACAAGATGCCCAGTCCCTGCTGATGAAAAGCATCCCCACAGCATGATGCTGCCACCACCATACTTCACTGTAGGGATGGTGTGTCTTGAGGCATGGGCAGTGTTAGGTTTGCGCCACACATAGCGCTTTGAGTTTTGGTCAAAAAGCTCTATCTTAGTCTCATCTGACCACAAAACCTTTTCCCACATCGCAGCTGGGTCACTCTCATGCTTTCTGGCAAACTCCAGACGTGCTTTCAGATGGTACTTTTGAGTAACGGCTTCTTTCTTGCCACCCTCCCATACAGGCCAGTGTTATGCAGAGCTCTTGATATGGTTGACTGGTGCACCATTACTCCACTCCCAGCCACTGAACTCTGTAGCTCCTTAAAAGTGATTGTTGGCCTCTTTGTGGCTTCTCTCACAAGTCTCCTTCTTGTTTGAGCGCTGTTTTGAGGGACGGCCTTTTCTTGGCAGTGCCTGGGTGGTGTGATGCAGCTTCCACTTCCTGATTATTGATCCAACTGTGCTCACAGGGATATCCAAACACTTGGATATTATTTTGTACCCTTTCCCTAATCTATGCATTTGTATTACTTTATCTCTAACTTCTGTAGAATGCTCTTTGGTCTTCATTTTCTTTCAGATTCACAGCCTGACCAATGATCCTTCAACAGTGGAGTTTTTATCCAGAAAATGTGACAGCAACTTTAATGGTTCACAGGTGGAGGCCAATGGTAAGGTAATTGTGTCCTCGTTAGGGCAATTTCTTTCATCGGTGTAAACTGGGAGCTTCCACAGCACAGGGGTTGAATACTTATGCAAGCAAGATATTTCAGTTTTTTATTTTTCTTAAAAATATTTCCCAACATAAAACCAATGTCACCTTACAATAATTGATTTTGAGTTTCAGTGTTTTAAAATAAAATATCAAACAGAACGAAATTTCAATGTACCATTTGTAATTCAGTAATATGAGAGAATTGGTCAGGGGTCTGAATACTTTTGCAAGGCACTGTGTATAGCCTTATAAAACAAGCATAAATCCAGAAATGGAGCTCTAAACCCAAAACCAAGGCCAGCTATTAATACAGTGAAGGAGACACGACTTAGAATTAGAAATGGTTCTAATAAATCCATGTACTTCTAAGCTTTATTGTTAGTGGAGTTTCCAGAAGCCAGCGGGAAGCACTGCACTGGCATTAGTCTTGTGTTTCATTACCCTTATGGGCAGATAAAGGCCATACATCCTGATCTATTTCAGGTAGAGGGTTGTGTGTTTGTTACATTTTAAAAATATCATTAGGAGGTGTGTCTCTTGCCAACCACAACTTGCTCACAGTTATTACATACCTATGGAAATTTAAAACGCACCTGGTGCAGTGATCATATTTTAATTGTTTTGTTGTCTGATGTGCTTAAGTGAGAAGAGACCTCCCCCAAAGTTCTGTGTCTTACCTGTGGCCCTGCCTGGCCTCTTATCCCAGGAGTACCATCAGATCCTTTGTCACCCTAAAAAAAAAAAGATAAAGTTATGTATATAATTGGTAGGCAGCAACAGCAGAGATGAAGCAACACTTTTGTGGCAAGTTCACAGTAACACTGCCTCTCCTCTTTATCATGTTGCTTAAATCAAAGGCTATGAAGCCAAAATAGGGACTTCGAAAAAATTTGTTTTTCCAGAAATCAGCTTAATTTAAATCAAGGAGTTCAAGTCTTCAAGGAGTTCAAGTTCTATGAATAAGGCCCACCGAGCCTATCAGGTTACATATTTAGCGTTTAAAAAAAAAAAAAATCAATACCTCTACACCATTTTAAATGATGCTGCCCTAATCCACAGTGTGCTTACAAGACATAGATGGATTTACGATAATTACATTTAAGGAACCATTTAATAGATTCATGAATCCTTAACAACAATGTGACATAAATAATTGACTCTGGTAGGACTTTTCAATGATAGCTATTATTAGTATTACACCAAGATCATGACATAGTGGTAGTCTGTGACACAGTGGTCCTTGTTTTCCTGATTACAGTAGCTGTGTCAGATACAAATGCTCTTACTAGTCAGGCAACTGTTATTGCACCTCTTTCAAACCTAACTTTTACCCATTTTAATTACAATAACTAACAGAATGTACAGCTACGGACAAATGTTTTTCATCACCCAATATAATCAACTAATTTTGCTTCATAACGTCGAATGAAACCTGCTGAATAATGTTATGTTAACATATTGAATTACATACTGTTTTGTAGTTTTCCATATACTTAACGAAAAACTGACAGAAATTGTGACATTTTGAAATCTAACATGAAATACTGTGCTACAAGTACTAAAAGTAGACTTGTGCATTTTGTAGTTTCTTTGATTACATAATGTTAAATAAACTCTCTCCAGTAGCTGACCAAGTTGAGTAATATAAAGTTGTGTCAGTTGCAGTTGGAACCTGGCAGACAGCCTGCCGGTCTCTCAGTCACTGCTACTGTGCTGTAATAAAGAAAACATATGTACCTCTCTCAAGCTGTTTGTAGTTTATCTCCTTCATATAACATTGTCACGCAATGTGCTACTTTATTTCCTAATAGTTGTAAATAAAATGGTCACACAACTTAGGAATACAAAGCTTGGTTAGAAAACAAGTCAAAGAACATGTTCAAAAAGTTGTAATAGCAAAAACCCCGATATGTCATCAGTTTATGAGCAATTGAATTAAAAAAAGAAAAGAAAATCTGTTATTTGAACACTGGGATTAATAAATATAAAGGAAAATTTGAATCTTTGAAAGGGTTGTCATTTCTGATGCTTCAGAATGTTCTCCTTCAATTAGTCTCTTTGATTTTCAACATGATTTTGAAGAGCGAAACCCAGCGTAAACATGCAGTGCCTGTGGGATTTTGAAACAAAGCCAGTCACATATCAGCAATTAAGGAGATTAACAAACTGCATCAATATTATTATAACCTTGTCATGTGTCACTTTTGCATAAACAAAAGTTCTCATTATCATAACATTGTAAAACATACAACAGACAAGTCAGACAGACAGAAAAAAAGACAAGCACCATACACCTCCAGAGATACTCAAAAACTTGTGCTAAAGAAGGTTCTTACTGCTGGACAGAGAAAAATGTAATTTGAATTACTTACACCATGTACACCTTTAAATTACAGGTTTGAATGTATGCACATTTGCATTTAGACTATTAGGGTTCCCCTACGTGTATTGAGGTTGACCTTTATACAGGGGATACACACTTTTGCTCTGGACACCTGCTCACCCAATAACATCTTTGGAACCCACGTATTGTGTATCAAAAATTAACACACAAGCCTTACATTAGCAAGTTTCATCTCAAATGTACAAGCGTTTCTCTACAAGTGTGGCATACAGACAGACAATCGGACAGGCAGACAGAAACTCTTTCTAACCCATTATTATTATTAGTTTATTTAACAGACGCCTTTATCCAAGGCGACTTACAGAGACTAGAGTGTGTGAACTATGCATCAGCTGCAGAGTCACTTACAACAACATCTCACCCAAAAGACGGAGCACAAGGAGGTTAAGTGACTTGCTCAGGGTCACTCAATGAGTCAGTGAGTGAGCCAGGCACCTCCTGGTTACAAGCCCTTTTCTTTAACCACTGGATCACACAGCCTCCTCTGTATTAATACAATTAGAAACTCGACTGACATACAAAACAAAGTACAGTATATGTATTATTTACTCCAATTTCTACCCTTTTAACATAATAGCCTACAAAAGCATTTCTTTTTTTGGATAACTGTACCAGTTATTAAGGCTGATAACTAGACCGTTTCGATTTCAGTTTTTTAGATGTGTGCACCTGTCTTTTTATAATTCATTGGTTGCTTCTTCAATTTTTGTACCTCATTAAGATGTATGAACTTTATGGGTCAAACTCATTCTTTGCAAGACAGTATTAAATGTTCATCCAAATTTCCCTAAAATCCCATTTTAAATTAATCTTCTACAATAAATATTATTATTATAATGAGTTTTCATGAAAGGTTACCCAGTCGACAAATGTTTCAGTGCAGTACTATGCAAAAAATACTTTTATCTATCATAACAATACAATTACATTCTCATAGCCTGCAACAGCTGTTTGTGAAAAAAGGCTGGATGTCCAGTCTTTATGAATATTTATTACATTACTTTAAAATGCTGGACACATGTATACAAATTGAGACCAAAGTCTACTATTCATGTTTGTCACAATTCAAGGCTAGACACATGTTCCAAGTAGATGTCTGTTTTTTTTTTAAATTAGGTAAATGAGAAATGCCATAACGTAATGCATCCAGACTCATCTTTTTAACAGCAGCAATAACCTTATCTAGCAGATGCAGTTTTCAGCAGGGAAGCTTGCACAGGTGTACAAGTTGAGACTAACAATCAATTTAGTCTCACTCTCTCAATTTTAGTCTCATGTCAATGACGCAAAAAGCCCTTGTGGGATTTTGAACTAAGACTAGTTTAAATGTTGGCTTGTGGCTATGAGCTTTGATGGAGTTAAACATTTAAGGTTTAGTGATGTGATGAAAAACAGAAACAAGACACAAATTGAAAATCAAATTACATGAATGATAACCCATTTTAAGCCCTTTCCACTGTATCTTTAAATTTAGCCAAACTTAATAAATATAATGCATTCATATTTACCTTCATACCAGGGTTTCCTGGAAATCCATCTTCACCCGTTTCTCCCTGTAATTAAACCAAAACGATGAAAACAAGACTACAACCAAATAGATGTGCGAGGCTGGAGCTGCCCTGCATCTTCACACTACAGCTGTTACTATAACAGGGCCTGCTGAAGCTCTGGACACAATTACCTGATCATTTGAAAATATAAAATGCATGCTATACTTGACTTGTTATTCCAGATACAGCTTTTACAGAGGCTGGAACACCAAGCTGCTTGTTTCTTTGTGTGTTAATACCAAGGTTTGTATAAAATTAATTATTTCTTCTGCTGAAAAAAGTACCATCTACTGTTAGCACATTTTAAAGTAGCTCACAGAAAAAAACTTATACTGATTATTTTAGCTTCATTGTGTTTTTGATGTATTGATCACTTGAACATTTTATAACAAAAACAAAAGTGATAGATGTACAACATATTAAATAAAAAATGATAGGCTCAGTTGTATAAGTACAGGTAGATATGACATTTAATCTGCATGAATAAAAATAGCCTCCAATTACATTTTTATGAGCTCTCTGTCGTCCAAGTAACCTGGTATGTTACAGAAATATCTCTCTTTGTCTAATCCCTTTTTTATCTCATGAAATGCCCATGAAATTTCACGCCTGTGTTAATTGCTATTGCTGAAGTGATATTCAGAGTTTTCCCCAATATACAGTAGCTGTATTTGCCATTAATTCAATTTTAATTTCCTCAAACACAAGGCATGGAGGAAGCTGCACTGCTAACTCTTTTGGGCCACATTTACAGATTTTTTCAAGCAATATATAAAAAACAGTGTTTGAAAAGTAAACCAAATGTTTTTTTATACGGTATGTAACTGAAACTATGAGATGGTGGAGGTTAGATCTTGGAATTTGGAGCCAAGATGTTAGGAATGTCCATCATTAATATACTATTTCATCCGCACGTCAGATGAGATATTTTTTATGTGATGTTAGAAATACATAGGAAAGGTTTCATGCATGTTGCAGCATTTGGGTCATTTCATTACATTTATATTGTACAGAATGTGGTAATGTTGCTAAGGGGGGTCAATAAATCACCACTTAAAAATGATGTTTAAGAGGTGGTGGTATTGTTTAGATCATTAACATACATCCTATCATATCTTCTAAAGATTGCTGCTGGCCCTATCTGAACACTGTCAGAGAGTGTCGTGTTCTGTCCTGCTGTCTGATCCCCTCAAATGCTACAGTAGACTATAGAACTTTCCTGTGAATATGGTATTAAAACAATCAGATCAACAATCAGACAAATATCTGCCATGGTCTCATTTTGATTTGTTAAACCCCATGAAGATATTACTTGTTGCAACTTCAAAAGCAGGGCTGTGTTTCAAACTGCTTCCTTCAAAAGTTCCCTTTAGTGTAAGTGGTATACTTAATTTAATTAAAAGGCTTTGTGTCAGTAAATGTCAAAACAAGTGTTTCAGAAATAAAATTGTATAGAACCATGATATTGTTTTCATCCACTTCCAGATTGTTTGAAAATACAAATCTAATTTTAGCTTGACTGCAAATCAATACTGACCACTGTTGGTAGCACACCGGTGTTCAGAATTTATACGGGCCAATCCAATTATTGTATGGAACACTTAATCAATAAAGTCTGCTAGGAAATGTTAAATATGCCCCACACAACATTGCTGATATAAGTCTGATGGCATCACTGTTTTTTTAAGTAATAAATTGGCAGAATTGCATCTAAGCTGATTAAAATGGAGATGAAACGCTTCTGTCACCTCTCAGGCAGAATTCAGTAAGACCCCTGCTCTCAGATGTATTCATGCTTTACTTGAAATGTGTCTAATTACAGCAGAAAACCAAAATCTGCAAGCGTTTAATTAAAACGTAAATGCGACAGCACAACTTGCTCTCACAATAAATTGCCATACTGCTTTGGTTTATTAAATACCGAGAGGGAAGGTAATTGAACAATCACATCCTTTGCCTGACAATATTGGCCAATTAATTGGTTCTGGTATTACAAACAGCATGGATCTATTTTTCAGTTGAGCTTATTTTGGTTTTCATAAGATATATGCAGTGCTAATCAAAGAAATGAAAGGCATTCCATAAGTTATTTTAATGTCTGCTTAAAGACCAAGAGCTAGACCTCCAAAACTGCATCTCAATACAAGGATGGAAGCTGTTTTAGGGCTACTGAAATATGTTACCGTATGTCCGGAGCTTGATGAGTTTGCAGATCATATTTAAGTTATCATTTATCTCCTGGAAGAGCCTTCTTTATTTGACAGGGGACTGAGTTGCATACCTTAATGTTACTGAACAACAGAACCCTGATTATGGGGCATACTGCTCAGAAGCTAACCAGGAAATTAGACTGATTATCAGACAGGTAATGTGATTAGTTTTCTTTAAAAAAAAAGCATGCTGTTACTTCTGACAAATGTCTTTATTCGAGGACCACACATAAGTAGACACAAAACTGACCTAATTGACCATCTGGTGGTAACAGCATATGCCAACACCTGTTCATCCTAATGAGTTCCAGTCATTCCAGTCCTGATCTTCCTTTGTCTTGAACTCCAGGCTCATGTTGAGCAATAATATCAATCTCACAACCATGTTATTCAGACAGTGTGTAATGTGTGTATGGTTGTGTTTAAAAGTAATTAAAATACTGATCCGATAGACTACGCCATCATTCCTGAACAATTCATGAACTCTTGTGTCAGAGAATTAAGCAGCAGTGTGGAGTAGTGGTTAAGGCTCTGGACTCTTGACCAGAGGGTTGTGGGTTCAATCCCAGGTGGGGGACACTACTGCTGTACCCTTGAACAAGGTATTTTACCTAGATTGCTCTAGTAAAAACCCAACTGTATAAATGGCTAATTGTATGTAAAAATAATGTGCAAAAAATAATGTAATTGTATGTAAAAAAAAATAAAAAATAATGTGATATGTTGTAACAATTGTAAGTCGCCCTGGATAAGGACGTCTGCTAAGAAATTAATAATAATAAATAATAATTAAGCTGAGGTTATTCTGTCAATCAGCTCCAAAAATAAAATAGCATCTGCTTAAATAGTTGTCCCTACCTTGTCCCCTTTTTGACCAGGCAGTCCCGATACCCCTGGTAAGCCTTGCTCACCCTAGAAGAATAAAAACATTTCAATTATCAACCCATATAGCAAAACTAATTCAAATTCAGTTTAGTTATTTTTCAGTAAAAGTATGTGACTAGAAGAGAATCAAATTAGTATATATATATATATATATATATATATATATATATATATATATATATATATATATATATATATATATATATTTAACAAATAGGGTAATAACATACATCCCAGCAACATTTTTTTATTGAAAATATTTGAAAAATGCATTTAAAATAAACAGTGTGTGGGATTAAACCCAAATGCAATACTAAAGGTTTAAGGGAGGCTATGAGTCTATGATTTGTTTTGAGCAGACAAAGGTAAAACAAAGGTATTACCCCATGCAATGAGAACTGACAACATTTAGTTTTCTTCATCAGCCAAGAACAATAAAAACATTTCACTTTTTGGTGTCTTGTTACTGGTAGTAGTAGTATTTCCTAGTATTTCAAAATATTTTTTTACACAAACAAGATGGTTTGCATTTTGATTATATTTAATTAGTGGAAAAATACAAATATGCATTTATGTTCACTGTAACAAATGTATTAAAATGTCATTCATATATAAAAAAATGCAGAAATGTAATGAATACATACTTTTGCATACATTATTAGTTTAGGGATTTAAGATTTTGAATTTGAATACAGAGCACATGATACACTCCATACTTTATTTTCATTACATTCAAACTAGAACAAGTGAGGACATGCATGCACACAATGCTGCAGCAGAACCCTCAGTCCCCTGTACCTTGTTTGCAGAACATTGACACCTATCAGTTGTTAAATGGGCAGGCTCTGACAGCATTCTGGGGAGGTGACTGGTAACCAGGGAAGGAATTGTGGCAGAGAGTTGTGGCACTTTTGGTGGGCACTGAAAAACATGTTTCAATAACTGTAAACCAGAATACAATTTTACACTACTGTACTGTTGATAACTTACAGCTATAACTAAAAGACAACATTTCACTGCCTGAAAATCTCTTTTTTGAAAAAGAAAAATTACATCTGTAGTAGATGAGATGTGATGCCCAACTGTAAAATGTAAAAAAATTATGTGTACATTTTATGAGGGGGGCCCACTAGGTCCGCAGGAACTAGGGGTGCAGTACCCCCTGGCTTGAAGTACAGGGGTGCTGTGCACATGCTAGTGCAATGGTAAATCCAACTAGTTTTGTGAATCTTAAGATCTGTGTGTGCAAAGCACTGCGTCTTTTTACATTGTTTTGGAATACAAACAATAATAGACCAATCAGCGATGACTGTCACAACGGGGGTATTTTGCAATAAAAAATGCAGGTTGTATCTCCTGAGTTCGCTGGGCAACACAAAACTGTAAACAAATCACTGGTGACCAGGATTTTGGTTGAAATACACTGTTGCAAGGACTGTGGTTAAAGCATTTGCTTTACTGAAATAGAGAAACAGATGTTGATGCTGGCTTTGTTTAATTAACATGTTTAACATAATAGCAACTGAATGCATGGCTTCCCTCATATACAGAGGTTACATTTTCAATGGCTCAGCACCCCTACTATAAAAATTGTTCTTGCGCCACTGGGCCCACATTACCCAGGTCCGGCTGTACAATAACAAAAACAATTTACTTTAACAGTTCGGTTGCACCATTCCTGCTTTTAAACAACCAAATTCTTATTTGTTTATTTATCGCCTTTATCCAAGGTGACTTACAGAGACTAGGGTGTGTGAACTATGCATCAGCTGCAGGGTCACTTACAATTACGTCTCACCCGAAAGACGGAGCACAAGGAGTGACTTGCTCAGGATCACACAATGAGTCAGTAGCTGAGGTGGGATTTGCACCAGGTACCTCCTGGTTACAAGCCCTTTTCTTTAACCACTGGGCCACACAGCCTCATTACTCTCTGAACACACACACACTCAAGCACACACACACCATTCACACCTGTTTTCAACTGCATCATTGTAATTGACCTTTGAGACCAGCTATGTCTTTTCCTTGACTCAAATCAATTATGTCCTTTTCATCAGTCAGCCCTTTTACATAAAAATGTCTGGTATCAGCATAACACACTCATCACTAAAAACTCTTACCGTAGCACCTTGTATTTCACAGCAGTTTTCCAGTTCAGCCATTTCCGAATCACAGTAAATTGTTATTTGCTGAAGTTCAATCTGGAAGAAAAGGTCCAAATTCAAACAGCAAAATCCTTCCTTATTACATATGAAAGCTAATTAGAATCCCCAATTTGTATTAAATCCAGTGTTGCTCATACACATATTAACTGCATAGCTTTCTCATTCTATTACTGTTCCAGTTTGGCCAATACTCACATCAACTGGCCTACCATCTTCAATCCGAGTCATGATGAGAGTTCTGCCTCCAACGTCAATTAAGTCCTTCTCATCAGTCAGCCTTTTTTCAATAAGGTTACAGTCCATGTAAAGGGAAACTATATTGGACTGGACGCTGAGTCCCAGCTTGTGCCATTGCCGGTCAAACAGAGACTGAAGATCTCGACTCTTGAAGGTGTAATGGAGTGTGTTCTTCAGGAGACCCATTGCTGTAAATTCTAAAACTTTTTTACTTCCATCTAAAACAATAGATACCTACGGGAAAAATAACTGACATTAAAGAATAGTAATTGCATGCGCAAGAAGCAACTGAGTATGAAGCTACAGTCTCTCCTGGAGCAAGCTAGTTAATAATAACATTCTTTTAGTAACAGTCCTTGACATCTCGGCAACTCAAAAAAGAAATTGATTTGAACACAAACGTCTATATACCCTAAGTGTGTTGCTGCGGTTTCTCACCATTATAATTTTCTTTGTAGAAACTTTTAATTCAGTTTGGAGAGGTTTGGAATATATATATATAATCTGACTAATCTAATTACCTTTCTTTTATGTGTATTTTATTGGAAGTTTGTCACACAAGGGGTTCCTGTATCTATTTTTCTCACCATCAAATCCATTTCAATTTTACTTACTGGTAATGTTTATTACAGTTGATAAGGGCTGGTTGACTAACAGATTTCTCCTCAGTTTTTGCGAACGACCGCAACAGCTGGTAGAACTAAATGGGAACCTTTTTTTTCTGAGATAGCAGAATCAGTAATAAAGAAGTGGATAATTTGTGGAATTTAACTATATTGGATGAAAATAACTAATTTAAAAAATATGTATGGCTGTAGCAGGGCGGTAGAGAGCCCTGCTGTGTAACTGTATTTTGTTTATTTTTAGAACGGGGTTTCCCCCTCCGCTCCTGTGCAGTTTATTTTGTATTTGTGGTTTATTATTATGATTTATTTATTGTATTTAAATGACGGCGAAAGCTGTGTCTTTTTGGTGTATGATTTATTTGTATTTATTATTATCGTTATGTTAATGACGGCGTGCACGGTGTTTGTTATTGTTCTGTTTATTTTTAAAACGTGTTCTGGAAGAGGCGAGATTGGTGCTCGTCCTCTGCCAGGAATAATTTAAAAACCTCTTGCAGAAGGTGGCCATCTCCCGAGTTAATTGAGTGATTGATTTGTTGCTAATCGGGAGATGGTCACCTCCACAAAAGCCTGAAGCTCGCTGCACTCAAGGTGGGTGTGTCAGGAGTGAGAGCGAGAGAAAACGAAACTTAAAAGAATAACTCAAAGGATCAGTGAAGGCTATTGCCCAGCCTGATCGTGTTATTTTGTGTTCGAGACTTGCTTTGTTTCAATATTTATTTTCGCTCTGTGAGCACTTTGTTTTGTGTTAAAAATATTTATTTTATTTTGTATTATTTGAATAAAACGGCACCGCCGCGTCTTTTTCTGTTTAAAACTGCAGTTTGGTGTCAGTATTTTTAGTTCCTGCCTCTGCCTGACGTCACCGCCCAGCCACCCTGTCACAGGCTGACAGAGGATTTTTGACCACCTCACCATTCAAAGTATATAGTCTATATTATAACTTAAAAAAATAACCATATGGTATTTACATAACTTAAAATGGTTTCTTAAAATAGAAAAAAAAGTATTTCCCACCTGTGGGCTGCCGTTCTTATCAGCAATTTGCCAGAGGTACCAGCGTTCTTTTTTAGTGGTTCTTCTCAGTCTGAATGTTGCTACTAGAGAATATTCATTTGGAAGTCCATTAGGAAAGACCAACCTAAAATAAAAAAATAAATAAAGTTTATATGTTATCTCACAACAACATCAAACTGATAAGGGCAGTTGCTGTCTGTTCTTCAGGAGACCTTGAGATATATTCAATTGTAACAGTGGCAGATCTAAATACTTTAGATTAATTTACTATAATTTTGCTATTCTTTTACCGTGGAGTGCTGAAATAAACCTTGATAAGGGATATTTATTTTCTGAATTGATAGGGAACAGAATCAAGGAATCCTTACAAAACAAGAAAGGTTAGAAGGCAGATGATGTGGCAGCAGTAGTGGTTAGGGCTTTCGACTCTTGACCGGAGGGTTGTGGGTTCAATCCCAGGTGGAAGGCACTGCTGCTGTACCCTTGATCAAGGTACTTTACCTAGATTGCTCCAGTAAAAACCCAACTGTATAAATGGGTAATTGTATGTAAAAATAATGTGATATCTTGTAACAATTGTAAGTTGCCCTGGATAAGGGCGTCAGCAAAGAAATAAATAATAATAATAATGATGTATTGCTGGCTAATCGCTTTGTGTTTTCAAGATGTGTAAGTTTTTCAGTTATCACAACCCTGACATTATGGCAATATTGATTGCATGCCTTTGACATTTTTTTAAAGAAAGTAGCTGCCCTTGGTTTTCCTGTAAAGGTATCCCACTTGGGTCTCTATTAAAAACAGAAAAACAAGAAAAAAAACATGTTGTACATTGAAATCTAATCTACAAACCCCATGTGTCGCCATTCACTGGTCTTTTTTTTCATTCTTTTTTTTTGAATGGCTGTGCATTTGACAAAAATTCAGCCAGGTTTCTGCATCTTAGCATATCTTCAATCAAACAAAATTAATTCACTATAACAAATAAAAAAAATGAAAACACTGAGAACAAACAGTAAAAATGAAAAATATCCCAAATAAGCGGCTGTTCCAGTTAAACGAGGGGCAGTGGAGACGACCTTTTTCTTAATGAAAAGACAATGAATGCAATCACATCACATTATGATTATATGTTAAATACATAATTTAAAATACAAGTCCATGTTTTTTTTTATTCCTAAACAAAATGAATTGCACCTGCAATGTTGACAAGTCAACTTTCTTTGCAACAGCAGCCTGAGAAACCACAGGAGACACTCCAGCTCCTTCAAGAGTTCAACATGGTTTACACAATTTATGCAAGTCACAGCGTAAACATGTACTAGCTGCACTATGCTACATTGCCTGTCTTGCTTCGAAAAGGGATCTCCGTTCATCATTTGAAAATACTATATCCCAATTATACAAAACAACGTCCCAATTCAACGACATAAATTGTATTGGGAAGAACCATCTCCCAGAGTTACATCCCATTTAAGCCGCAATCAGTATCCTGATTAGGCGGTGCCGACTGTATTAAAAATCAGCAAAGATACTTTATTTTATTTGATATATTATAATCATTCTGCAGTTCCTCATATATTCCTCAAAGAAATGAAAATGAAATAATAATAATAATAAAAAACATGAATTATGTTAATTTATGGTTCAATGTAAATACTATATTCTGTATATAGGAATGAGTAAGTTCTAAAGAAAGTAAAATGTCCAAAACAAAATCCCTTCGCCTAATTTATTGTAGCTTGGTACAATTATACATAGAAACAGACAAGGTGTGAAAACTCATACAGTAAAATCCCAGAGACAGCATTGTAGGTCAGACAAGGTTACTAATTCAAAGACCTATGGTCAATGCTTTAGTTTGTTTATGGCGTACAAGTCCATTGAGGGTGTCTGAAAATACTGTTTGAGGTTGGGGGTTAAACGGGTCAGGACCTGCAGTTTAGCAACAATCCATACCTCATTGTATATCTCACTTATCATCAAACACACTGCCAGCCTTTTTACCTCACTTAAGCCCTGCTTTAGTGTCAACATTTTGAGATTCGTTATAATACAGCACACGTGGTTACACGCTCTGTTATTGAGTGTACATTTGGAGTGTTGAAAAGTCGCTTCAGGTGTTTAGATAGCTCTGGTGGTGTGCTACAGTATTGCCCTGCAAAAGTGTGTAAAGTAATTGTTGCATGTTGCATTCTGCATAACATAGCTGTCAACAATGCACTAGCAGGGGATAGTGACGAGGCCAATATTGTCCAGGCTTACAGAGACTAGTGGTGAACTATGCATCAGCTGCAGAGTCACCCACAAGCTGAACGACATGAAGTGACTTGCTCAGGGTCACACAATGAGTCAGTGGCTGAGGTGGGATTTGAACCGGGGACCTCCTGGTTACAAGCCCTTTTCTTTAACCACTGGACCACACAGCCTCCTATAATATTGATGCTGAACCCCCTGCAGAGGACATCGAGGAGGAACACAACATGGCCAGTGGGAGAGTAGTGAGAGAATATGTCATCCACACTTATTTTCAATGCAAGTACATATTTAACTTGAATGTAAGACAGATAAAACAAATAGAGAACACTGTCATGCGCTTAAGAATCCCACCATATATTCTTTGTAATGCACATGCTAACGTTGAAGTATTTTGCATCACAAACACAAATGGGAGGGTATTTTGTAATTTCAAATATTATTTTATATTGGAGAATACAATGTTTTGAAAGTAATTTGTATTTTGGCATATTATTCTATGTATTGTACCCACAGAGAGTTGAGATGCAGTCATAAATACAATTAAACGTTAACAAAAGAGGTTCACCGAGCACCTTTTGGAATGTAAAATGTTTAAATTGACGGAGCTAGTGATGTGCTTAGATAACATTCGATTAATATAAATACATAAACCAGAGGGATATAAAGATGAACCATACAAAATTACTTTCTTCTCTTTGACCGTCTCGCAGGACGGTGTGAGTCTTCGGGGCAAGACATTCCCCGCCCACCTCACCTCATCCTACGGAGACCCATTGAAGGCCGAGCTGGTGGCAATGGTGCGCAGGTGCTTGGATTACCTGGTGTTGTGCTGCGGTCAACAGTGCCACTGGGCTGCCGTTGGAGGAACATGTCAACACCACACTGGAGGCTGGCAGTGAGTGCAATGACACTCAACACCAGCTGGCGATTGCTGTCCGCCATCTCTTCCAGTGCTGTAGCCATGCGAATCAATGCGACACTCTGACTGCATTGCCGCGTGTTCAGATAAGTGTCTGTTAATGTCAGGAAGGGTGGACTGAAGCAACTCATACTGTCTTCTCTGAAGAACATATATGGCTTTGTTGTACTCCGCTGCACTGTGTGGCATGGGCTCCGAATGTGCATCCGGATACAGCTCCTGGACCGGGATAGTGTGGTTATCCCGAGGCTGCTCACCGGTGTCATTCCCACCGCTGACACACACCTCCTCTTCCTCCCCAACAGGCCCAAGCACTGTCACCATCTCCTCAGATGCCACAAGCCCTGGAGAGTGGGAGTCGAGAATGGCAGAGCGTGTGTTCTCAGAAGTGACAGTGTTGGCATCTGCAATGCAAGGATAACGATGCTCAGCACTATAGCATAAAACAGCCCTGGAGGCTACTGTATGTTATTGTGACTATGCAAGTACACTGTAGTAAAATAAATAAATACACATTAGAGGCCAACATCAGCATTGTCTCTCTACCTCCCTTTAAACGCCTATTAATAAAGTATCTCCATACACTAATTCTGATTGTGAACTGGGTTTGAGAATCTTGCATAAATCTTACAGATTTTAAACATTAACTAGTGTATATTCCATACTGGGTAGTTTATGATGGAGGTAATGCATCAGGCTATCTGTTGCAGTGGTTTTGAAAATAAAAGCATAACAATAAACCGACATCTAAAGCTACATTACGCAATTGCAATAATTAAATGGCAGTTGAAGTAAAAATTGGGGAACAATTAATCTACTCTGCGTTTGATTTAATCAAGCTAAACATGTCGGACTTAAATCATATCATGTCATGGGTTTAAAGGCATCACTACAAATGCATACAGCAGACTATTTATTTTGCATATGTACAACATACACTCAAATGTCATGTTTTTGCATATGTACAACATACACTCAAATGTCATGTTATGCTGACTGCACAAAAGGAGACATACCTTCGTTGACAGGCTCCGCAGTGATCCTGCTGGTGTCAATGCCCCCGTGGACACCTCCGACAAGCTGTGGCTGCAGAATGGTTACAATGAGAGTCTCATATGAGGTGAGTTGTTGCGATGGTTCACCTCCAGTGGAAGATGCTGCAGCACGATTCGGAGCGCAGTTCTCTTTTGTTCTTCTCTTTGCATCTGTCCAGCGCTTTTTAACCACGTCCACGCTGCGCTCACAGACACCAGGCGCATTTATCTTGTTGGTTATGTTTTGCCAGAGAGCCCTCTTAACGGAGGTAGCTGTTCTGGCTGATTCAGCACCAAAAAGCCTTCCATAATTCCCCACCACTAATTCCGCCAAAACATTGAGCTCATTGTCCGAAAACAGTTGGTTTCTCAGTCTATCCTCCTTGGTTGCTGCAATTCTGACAAAATGTGAGCGGGACTTCCCTTCCCTTTGGAGTGCCCTTATATACTATAATGAAGTGTATGTAATGCGTGCACTATCACAACTTGAAATCAATAATTTAGCTTGCCTTGTTAGTGCATATTATTAGATTAGTGAATAGAGTGGTCAGGCCTTCTTTTTTGGCCGCAGTATGGGTTTCCCTTGGCACACAGTATTTCAGGTATTTTACCATCGTTTAGTGCATGAGGCCCTAAATATTTTGGTAGCCCTGAATAAATAATTGTCTCCTCTTTAAAAATATGGTAAGGATTTTATTGAGCAATCTGTCACACATGTTCAGTGATACTCTAAATATGATTAATTTACTGCTAGTGCAGAATGAATGGGTATGATATTTTCTCTTCATTTTACCCAGAAAAATAATGTCATGCTCAGTCAATCCACATTGTTGGTAAATTAATCATATTTTATGAACTAAGCCTTCATCTCTTAAAAAGCATGCTCGAAGTTAGTGTAGACTTCCATATTCAAGTGCAAGTATCAATGGACCCCATGGATTGCTGAACATTATCCAGGCAAAGAAAGATGATATTGGCTGCATTTCCTGAGAGTAAAGTGAGAGATGTTTAGAGTTTGTGGCAGGGATCTTTTTCCAGCTGACATGTACTATCATCTGTCTAATGCTCACAAATAATATCCCTGGTTGGAGATGAGACGTTAGTTGGTCTTCAGTCACCAACCCCTTGGCAGGTGGTTTTGCACGTAAAACTAGAACTAATACGTACCACTATGTATGCCAGTTTGAATCAGTGAAGATGATAGACAATGGGGACTTGTAGTTTATGGAAAACATATCCCAAATGACCTCATCTTATAACTTGACAGAGATCTCTCTGTCAGGGCTCTGTGTTTACAAATGTATTCTAATGCACAGTCACACATATAAAACGGGGGAGAAAATGAGCAGACGTTTTTCTTTCATACAGAATATAAATACTTTTAAAACGTAATCAAAACATAATAGTCATATCACTCACCATGGGTTCTGTAAGATACAGTCAATTACTTTATAAAAACTAAAATAGGACAGCACGTTCATTTGTTTAGCAATCTACTTGAAAAAAAAAAAAAAATTTGGATACCTGCAAACACCCCCATGACAGGCTATAAACTGGGACCCACTGTGGATGAAACTCTTTATTCTGGGCCCTACAGTAAATATTTTAATTACAATATTTGATACCAAGTTGACTTATATTTCATTTAAATTCAATTCAAAGAAAGTAAACCACAGTAAATGACACAAAATTTTTGACATCTACTAAAATGGTTGGATAAAAACTATGGATTCCAATTTGTTCTGCATTAAAATCGGCATTTCAAAACGTATTTGACAACAGGGAGGCTGTGTGGTCCAGTGGTTAAAGAAAAGGGCTTGTAACCAGGAGGTCCCCGGTTCAAATCCCACCTCAGCCACTGACTCATTGTGTGACCCTGAGCAAGTCACTTAACCTCCTTGTGCTCCGTCTTTCGGGTGAGATGTAATTGTAAGTGACTCTGCAGCTGATGCATAGTTCACACACCCTAGTCTCTGTAATTCGCCTTGGATAAAGGCGTCTGCTAAATAAACTAATAAACTAAACTATTCACAGTACACAGGGTTGATTGAGCATTATTTAGCTAACGGTAATGTAAATACATTATTCGTGAACTGGGATCCAAACCGGGAAACCACAACATGGATACTTCCAAAAATTCTAATAATAATAATGATAGTAATCCTTTAAAACAGAAATTTAAAATTTTAATGGCGCTTTATATACAGCATAGGCTATGCAAATGAGATTAGCGTTAGATGCTTACAATATCTGGGTGACTGAATTCCAATGCGCTTGGAACCTAAGTTAGGTTCTGTCGTTTGCTTCCAGATATCAGTGAACTGTGGGAAAACTTACACCCTGAGAAAATATTGGTTTGCACCAGGGAAATTGATATTATGCTGGCAAACTTTCAACATTTACTTTGTGTTTTACTTTTAAAATGATCACTTTAGGGTTGTATTTCAACTAGCAATATGGTATTGCAAACATCTTGCTTTATCCATTGAATTCTCTATGGTCTGCTGATTTACTAAGATTTTCTCAATGCACAACTTTGCACTAATAATATGGCCCTGTTTTTCTTATAACTTTATGCGAGTATTTAATTGCAGCAAAGGCAAGAGTTCATTATTGTTTAGCATGAATATATTTTGAAGAAATCGGATGCCATAGTGGCCAGCACATGTAAGCAAGCTGCTTCCATGTACCAGCACTCAAGACACTTAATTTGCTTAATTCTTACTTGCTTTCAGCTCTTAAACAGTTGCAGTTCAAGATGTTTATCAAATGTTACAGCTAACTTGAAATATGCAACTGTTCAAGAGCTGAGAACAAGTAAAAAGGTCTAATTAAGCAAATTATCAGTTCAATTAAGGGTATAGTTAAGTAATTGAGAGCTCGGTTGGAACGAAAACCAACAGGGGGTCCCCAGGACAGAGTTTGAGAAGCCCTGGTATAGATGATGTTTATATTTAACAAAAACTATGTTATTTTGATTCTTACATCCTTGCATGTATAGACGTTATCCTTCAGACAACCTCTGCTGCAGCAAACCACAACTCAACTCCCACTACTTATTTGAACAATGTCGCATGACTCTCGCAATGTATGCTAGAGATCTTGCTGAAGACGCAACAAATATTTAAATTAGTATATTGCGGCTCTTTTCATTGACATATTTTCTCTTAGTACATACGACAAAATGTATACTCTTTACGAATTGTCGCAAGGAAAATGCAAATTGCGGTATGTTTGCCCAGCGACTGGCCCATCTTAGTACATCTACCCCTTACTGTACTACAGCAAACCAAGTATTAAAAACAATCCATGTACTTACTCTGTTTGTTTTATAAGGTGTGTGTTTCCCAGTCTAAAAGATGGCCTTTCTTCTCCTCCAATCCCTTTCCTTAGTAAAAACCTTTCTGTTAGATCAAATCCTGCAAGACAAAAATACACTTAACTAATGGCCTTCCATTTTAAATGCTGCCATTATTTTACAGTACAACCCATTTTTTAACTGCTCTAGATAAAGAGGTGTTTATCTGGTAACATTGTTTTTGTAAACACTGCAGATCATCAACACATTGTCAACTAGAGAAAGTCTATATTTTTATCTTTCTTTCCCCAAAGAGCTAACATAAAGCTTAATCACTGTTTGGGAGGATTTACCTCCTGTTTGGATAAGGTGGTAGGATTTTCTACAGTCTTTTATAATTTACCAGAAATCAGCTTTGAGGTTAATGTCTGTTTTCCATGACCCACCTGTTGTTACAACTTAAGGCAAGACAAACATCCATGTATTTTTTTTTATGTCCCTTAAAAAATGAATGACCTGAAAAATCTGGAAAAGGCATTCTGTTGTTGATAAACAAACAAAAAAATACATATATTTTAAGGCTTAATTATTCTGCAACTTCAAATATACTAAACATTTTTTATGAGAAGCTTTAAGTCAAATGTACTGCCAATACAATCTTAATAAGTCCCTCAAGGTCAATGTATATTTTACAAACTGCATACCCATTACTCAAAGCATACAGTTCCAACTGTTCACTTTGATGCTTTTGGACAATTTAGCAAATAATCCAACTGAGATATTGTTTCACTTAAATCAAAATAAACTCTAAGGCCCCTATTTAGCAACATTCGCAAACCCTTAAGGCAATCACAAAACACTGAGACATGTGGAGAGCACACTGTTTGCTTGTAGCACTAAGGTACGCACACCGACACTTCTACGTAAATAAGGGGACCTATTCTGTCAACATGCAAGTAGTGTGTGATCTATGATGCCAACAACTACATCACAAATATGTATGCAAACTATCGTTGCTCTGCTCATAACTTGTTTATCCTCGCCAATTTGCAGGTGGCAGCTGCGTTTCAGCAGGATGACAGTCTCAGGTTGGTTGATACTAGGGATAACAGGTATCCACTGAAGCAGTGCTACTGACACCGCTGTTCAACCCCACGACCCCTGCCGAACAGAGGTATAACTGTACCTTTAAATGTGCTCGTACTGTAATTGAGCGAGCATTTGGAATCCTCAAAATGTGATTCCGATGTTTGGATGTCTCTGGGTGAACACTACAGTACACTCCTCAGAAGGTTATCAATATCATCCTGGCTTGTTGTGTTTAACAGAGGAAAGATTACAGGGTTTGAGGGAAGCAGATGATGAACTTCTAGCCCCAGTGTTAGAGGTTGCAGATGCCACAAGTGCTAGGCAGGTCAGACAAAGCCTTATAGACAGCAAGTGAAACAGAAAAAATAAATGTATGTAACTTGCTTATAGATCACTTTTTAAATTTTGTATTCACTCTCCCCCTCCAGGCTGCTAAAAAAAAAAAAAAAAGTAGCCTTGCTTGAGGGGCTTGGTCATCCTCTTCACTTGGACTGCTGGACATTTTAAAAAATGTTGCACTTTTGTGTTCATTCTTTTTTTGGATTCAAAATACCCTCTGTTACGCTATCGAGATACAGGTGCTCTTAAAGGGAATGTTGAATCCATATCGGTTGTAACCTTACTCCCCCTCACTGTGCTTTGATTGGCTGGGCGCATGTTTCGCTATTTGATGCGTGTTAGCCCACGCATGAGACCCAACTTCTAAATCACGATTTTGTGCGCTATCGCAGCGGTTCGTTAACACTGTCATTTCTGCCCTAGCGATAGCAGCTATGCACATATTTGCTAAATAGGGCCCTAAGCATACAAGGAACATGTGACAAATAACAATCAATGTACAATACAGTATCATCATATTACAATGAACCTTAAAATATACTTTAGGCTTACCTGTCACTTCAACATTGTGCCTTTGGTTTTGTTTAAGATGTTTTTCTGTAATCCTTAATATAGGGCATGAATTACCTAAAGTAATAAACAAAACAACAAGGTAAATACAGATGGCTAAATGATGGCACTGCCATATCCATTATAAAGTACAGCTATGGCAGCGCCATGAACTTTGATTTAATTCTGGTCCTAGTCTGTACCACCACTGACTTTTCAGGTCAAAGTCACGCATCCCTGAACAGCAGCCTTGAATAGATACCCATAGATGATACTCTTTAACAATAATATAATTTGTTCTGATTCAGACCTAACATTCAAGGTGACAAAAGAGACACCACAACCATTCACCTACAAGAGACACTTTCACAGTTCACTATATAAAAGCCTGCTATCTTTGGGCCTTTAGACTGCGATTACATTCTACAGTATAAGCTACTGTAGCTTTTGTTGTGTGTAACATATTATGTTATTTTTTTTCCAACTAATGAGGGCTGGCCAGAGAGGTCATTGAACTGATTTCCCTTAAGACCTGCTCATTCTTAATTTCCAATGGTCTTCTGGTAAGGTAGGTTGTCATACAGCCACAAAAATAAATAACCAAGAAATAACTATTTAACCATTCAAATAATGCCAAGGTTATACAAATCTAGCATTTGAACTGTGTCTGTGTGTTGTCTCATAAGTGTATTTCTGTCTTTCTGGTAGAGATTTTGTGATTTATTAATTTGCATGTATGTTTTTTATGCACAGATACCAATAATAATGCTTTTGAAAAACAAAACCTATGTTTAGCCTTTTAATGTTTTTTTTTTTTTTCCAACAGGGAAAAATTAAATGCTGCAATTAAACATACTGAAGTGTATATGGAATATACACAACAAAATATTATAGCACAGCAAATACCATATTATTCAACTCATTTTAGTGCTGCTATCTTTACAGTGACTTTAAATAGCAAACAAACAAGAACTATGATGAATATAACTCATATTGTTACAGGCATGTAAGGCAGTTTGAACACACAGTTAACAGTTTTGGCTATTTGGCACTTTAAAAAAATCTTCTGTAGATTAGCGGCGCCATAATTAAAATTTTGTCCTAGGGATGGAGTTTCCGCAAAGCTTTCTTTTCAACGTTGTGCTAACTAAAGGTTTATTTTCATTGCAGCAGCATGTGTACATTTTTGTGATACTATTTAGATGCTTGTCTTTCAGTTTACTGCTGATGAGTGTTCTGTGATATCCATAAATGTGTCTTGTGTATCCTATAGGAACTATTGTATTTCCTGCCCATCGCTTTTTTTAAATTTGGCTTTGATTTAAAGAACATACAACTGCGCTCTCCAGTAGAATGCTAATTGTCAATCATCATATCAAGTGATGTGCTGGGATTCTCAACAAGATGGGTAATACAGAGTTAACTGGAAGCACTAGAAATACTGAAGCATGTGTTACAAAACTTTGAAGAGGTACCATGCAGAACCCTGACCCTCGGCATGGCGTGTCTGGTCTAAACTTGGTAATTTGAGCAAGAGAGATTGTTGAAATGCTTGAGAGACCAATTAGGTGTTGTAGCTCTGATCGCTGGCAATCAAGTTACAAGAAAAAAGGAACTGATAGATTCAGGGAAATTATTTAACGGAAAAAGCCAACTAGTAATTATTAACTGTAAGTTGTAAAGGAAGTACACATTTAATTAAAGCTATTTTTAAAGATACCTAATACTTTGGCACATTCTCCAAAAACAAGACCTACTGAAAACAAATGCAGCCCTGTGCTCTAACAGTCCTACTGTAAACTAAGGAAGAAAATCCCTTTTTTATATTGTTATTCTTATTGGGTCTCTGGGTAGTTATTCAGAAGTGGACTATCTGGGTTCCATAAAAATAAAAAAATAAATGTAAATTAAGAAAAATAAATAGGTGGAAGTAATACCTTTAGATGTAATTAAATGCAGTAAGAAATGATCTTCTAAGTTGTGACAAGTGCAGGACATACCTGTCATCTCAGTAACAGCCATTCCAATGGTGAAAGGGCTGACACTTGCTAGCCAAAGCAACACAGCCCATGTTACAACGTGCTTCATTTCTTCTTTGACTCATGTGAACAGTCTTCTCCGAAATCTGTGGGAGGAAATGTGGATTTTTTTTTGTTTGTTTGTAAAAGTGGATAGCAACAAAATGGAAATGTTCATTTTATTTCCAAAGAGAATAATAATAACAACAACAACAACAATAATACTAATAAACAGACTTTGCTTCTTGAATATCCAGTAATGCCAGACTTGTGACTGCAGCTATTCAAAGGTTTGACTCACTGACTGATGAGTAATATTTTGTGGACAATGATACACTGTGATTTAGTTACACATATAAAAAAGAACCTGACCTGGCTTACACAACGATATGGTTTTTGAAAGAGAATGACAGTTGTGGCATGTGATCCAAAGACTGACAAGTTCTCTTTGATATTTTTCTTGTGTGCCTGAATCATAAAACTAGTAAAACAAAACTTTTACTGTAACTGGCATTTAAAGGGTATTGCATTCGTGTACAACAAGCTATATGTTAAGTAGGCTGGCAAAGCCTTTTCAGTTTGTTTTTTCCAGTCATTCTTGTAGGTTTCGTCACCAAAGAACTGTATAACTTGTATAGAACATGTTAAAACTATTAAACCCGTGTTTATGGCAATGAACAAAATATATATTTTTAAAACATGTTATTGACATTATATTGTTTCATCCTTCAAAACAGACGAGCTATTCAATCAAATGCACTATTATTCCGTGACTATTTATCGGTTCACATTGTTATGGAAAGTTGCTGACCTGCTCGCTGAACTTGAACCTGCTATGATCTAATCTGTCTCAGATCCTCAGTGTAAACCCGATTCCATTAATAAGTGATTTGGGGTGTCAAGTGAATCTTGCTACTTAAATGGCATTGCACATGGAAAAGAGCCAGAAATCCTAAAAACGTGTCTGTCACCTTGTTAAAGCCAAGGATAAGTTTCCCGTTCTGCTAATTCTTCCATGCGGAAATAAATCCAAAAGCTGCACCACATTTTCACATGAATGCTTCCCATACCAACAATGTAAGTTTAATTTAGGTTTGAACGATGTAAATAACGGATATATTGCTTAATAATCGATATACTCATAAGACCGCAGCTACTTTTTAGCACCATACTTCTTTGCTTTTTTTCTACCTGTACGAAGTACAAGTTCCACAGTTACAATATTTAAAGTGCCCATATTATATTTGGCCAAGTTATCTCATCATTTTTCTCACCGCTGATACAACTTTAAAACAATCAATTGTACAATATATACTGTTTCAGTCTATATCTACTTGCAATACCATATGAATGCCTTAATATGCCCAGTACACTCAGTAAATAAACGTGTTTGTTTGCTTTTTTTGTTTTTCAATTATAATACGGCATTTGACTATACTATCGTAAAAGCACAGTAAATTACACAAACTATAGTACTTGGCTGTAATAATTATAATTGCGACCAACATCACAATAGCAAGAAATGTCACGTAGGTAGACTACTGTACATATCAATCACTATTACTGAACGCAAGCTAATATAATATTCAACAAAAACTGTCACACAATGTATATACTTACATTTACAAAGTTTTCCCCCAGCAAAATTCCTACAAGAAGCATACACACATGTTTAGCAGTCAGTTGTGATTCTAAAGTAGACTGCAAATAAAAACTGAGAATGGGATCTCCTGCCTAGATCCAAGTCCTATATTAGTCACACACAGCCTGACCCTCCCACTCACTCATTACTGAAATACACTAAGGACCGCAACCAACACTGGTATTGTGAAATTAAAGCTCTACTCTTAACCTTTGTTTCAGAGGAAAACAAAAAAATTAAATATAATAGCATGCATATTATATGTAACATTTACATCTCTCACACACACACACGTGCACATTAAAATATGCACGTTAACGCCATCGTTTGCAGGTATTTTCTTGAAATCTGGAAAATAAATGTAGCGGAAATATGATTATGACATACATGTTTATAGTATGTGTGAAACATTGGTCAATAAAAAGAAGAAACTGTATATTGCATAAACACATTTTAATTTGGCTAAATAAACTTTTTTAAAAATATTGGTATTATGTTGGTCATCAACATTGTAAAGTTCTGTATGCTAATATGCTAATATAATATTTTTTCCAGATTTAACTTAAATCTTGTATTTTTTCCCCAGATTTATAAATGTCGTCAAAATAAATACATATTTTTTTAAATGCATACATTCACAAATAATTTATAAATCTTAAAATATATAATAAATCTGGATTTTGTGAACTTAAATATTTAACTAAATCTTAAGTCTCTAAAAAGATGTAACATTTAGCTAAATATTTAACTAAATTTTAAATCACTTAACAAGATTTAACATTTAGCTAAATATTTTATTCAGCTAAATCTGGAGTTTGTTTGGATTTCATTTCCTGGTCTGATGTCACCATCCACACTTGCTTCTGCTGCCACTTGCTTGGCAGGGGGCTCCCCTCTCACTGTCGCTTCCTGATGGTCCGCTGCTGCCGCTGCCTACCAAGGGATCGCTCCTACCCTGCTCCGCACTGCCCAGGGATGCCAGTTCTCCATCGCCCAGGGATGCCAGTTCGCCATCACCCGGGGATGCCAGTTCGCCATGGCCCGGGGATGTCTCCACGACACCGCCCGAGGATGCCTCAAGACACCGCCCGGAGATGCCTCCAAGACACCGCCTGGGGATACCTCCAAGAAACCGCCCGGGGATGCCTCAAGACACCGCCCGGGGATACCTCCAAGACACCACCCAGGAACGCCTGCACGACACCGCCCGGGATGTCTCCAAGACACCGCCCGGGGACGCCTGCACGACACCACCCGGAGATGCCTCCAAGACACCGCCCGAGGATGCCTCAAGACACCGCCCGGAGATGCCTCCAAGACACTGCCCGGGGATACCTCCAAGACACCGCCCGGGGATGCCTCAAGACACCACCCGGGGATGCCTCAAGACACCGCCCGGGGATACCTCCAAGACACCGCCCGGGGATGCCTCAAGACACCGCCCGGGGATACCTCCAAGACACCACCCAGGAACGCCTGCACGACACCGCCTGGAGATGCCTCCAAGACACCGCCCGAGGATGCCTCAAGACACCGCCCGGAGACCTCCAAGACACCACCCAGGAACGCCTGCACGACACCGCCGGGATGTCTCCAAGACACCGCCGGGGACGCCTGCACGACACTGCCCGGGACACCTCCAAGACACCACCCAGGGATGCCTGCATGACACCGCCGGGATGCCTCCAAGACACCGCCCGGGATACCTCCAAGACACCACCCAGTGACGCCCGCAAGACACCACCGGGGACGCCTGCACAACACCGCCCGGGATGTCTCCAAGACACCGGGATGCCTCCACGACACAGCCCGGGGGTGCCTCAAGACACCGCCCGGGTTGTCTCCAAGACACCGCCCGGGGATGCCTCAAGACACCACCCAGGATGTCTCCAAGACACCGCCTGGGGACGCCTGCACGACACCGCCCGGGATGTCTCCAAGACACCGGGATGCCTCCACGACACAGCCCGTGGGTGCCTCAACGACACCGCCCGCGGATGCCTGCACGACACCACCTGGGGATGCCTGCACGACACCGCCCGGGGATGCCTCAAGACACCGCCCGGGATGTCTCACGACACCGCCGGGGATGCCTCCACGACACCGCCGGGGATGCCTCCACGACACCGCCGGGATGCCTCAAGACACCGCCGGAGATGCCTCCATGACACCGCCCGGGGATGCCTCCACGATATCGCCCGGGGATGCCTCCACGACACCGCCCGGGGATACCTCCAAGACACCACCCGAGGATGCCTCAAGCCACCGCCCGGGGATGCCTCCAAGACACCACCCGAGGATGCCTCAAGCCACCGCCCGGGGATACCTCCAAGACACCACCCGAGGATGCCTCAAGCCACCGCCCGGGGATACCTCCAAGACACCACCCGAGGATGCCTCAAGCCACCGCCCGGGGATGCCTCCAAGACACCGCCCGAGGATGCCTCAAGACACCGCCCGGGGATGCCTCCAGACACCACCCGGGGATGCCTCAAGACACCGCCGAGGATGCCTCAAGACACCGCCGGGGATGCCTCCAAGACACCACCGGGATGCCTCAAGACACCGCCGGGGATGCCTCAAGACACCGCCCGGGGATGCCTCCAAGACACCGCCCGGGGATGCCTCAAGACACCGCCGGGATGCCTCAAGACACCACCGAGGATACCTCAAGACACCGCCGAGGATGCCTCAAGACACCGCCGGAGATGCCTCCAAGACACCACCGGGGATGCCTCAAGACACCACCGGGATACCTCCAAGACACCGCCCGAGGATGCCTCAAGACACCGCCCGAGGATGCCTCAAGACACCGCCCGGAGATGCCTCCAAGACACCGCCCGGGGATACCTCCAAGACACCGCCCAGGAACGCCTGCATGACACCGCCCGGGGATGCCTGCACGACACCGCCCGGGGATGCCTCCACGACACCGCCCTCGTGTGCTTAAAATAATAATTATTAGTGTTTGTTTTACTTTGGCCCTCTTTTAAAGTGCCATTTTCTTTGTGTGTTTTTGTTTAAATCTTTAATTTTGTATTATTTATTAAATACGAGCGCAGCAGTGCCGTTTTGCCTGTACTACCTGTGTTTGGTTTTCATTTCCTGGTCTGATGTCACCACCCACACGCACCACTCTAGCCATTCATGACACTGTGGTATTTCAGTGGTTAAATCGCTTTGGGCCACTTATTTCAAAGTTAAAAACTTTCCTAAGCCTAAATCCGGGACGTCATAATTTACTAAGATGTAACTCAGTTAGAGTTTCTGCGCTCATCCAGTCTGCAGTAACGAGGTGTGAACTGAAAACATGTCATATAGTATCAAATAACCTCTAGTGTACTTTTATTTTGTTGTATAGTGATGCTACCTTGCGGTAATAAAGCAACAATAACAATTTAGCAAAGGTTAAACACTTAATTTACAGATTTTTTTTCAATTTTACAAAATTGATAATGGGTCCAGTTGGCTTTAGATTTACCTCCGTCCATCAGGGTGCTGCTTAATTACAGTTGAGCCAATGGGCAAACACAGACATTCATGAAAAATCAGACAACTAGCCAAAAGCAGGACAAAAATAAGATTTGACTAAACTTGTGGGGGCACCGGGACATGCTACCTAAAAAGAGGGCTATCCTGGGAAAATCAGGACGGTTGGTAGTATTACTACGACCAGTACGACTACTGCGACTACAACAAATAATAGTAATCATATTATAATAATAATAACTTTTGAATATTTTTGTATATTGTATTTTCTATTGTCATACTTGTAACTCACCTTGAATAAATGTGTCAGTTAAATAAATACATAATAATAATAATAATAATAATAATAATAATAATAATAATAATAATAATAATAATAATGTGTCAATAAAAAAACTGTTAGTGACGTGCACAGGCTCTAAAAGTGATATATTTCTTATTCGTAAATATTGAGATGCTTGAAAAGTGCCCTTTTTTCTCAATGAGCCCTTGCCCTTTAATGTCCTCTGCACATTATTGCTGTGTTATAAAGCACTACTATGATGCTATCATGCATAAAACTGAGGATTTGTCAATCAGTCTCAGTAAGCTTTCACTACTTTAAACAGCTATCTAAAAGCCACAATCATTATCAGAGATGAGCTGCAATTAAGAATGAGTCTCTTGATCAAGACCAGGGGTGTAGTGCTATATTTAGAAGTGAGGGTCACTATTATCTACCCTATAGATATGTAACATGTAGATGTTGTATGGATCTTGATTTACAGAAAATATTTTCAGAGAAATTCTGTACTAAATTATTATTATTATTATTATTATTATTATTATTATTATTATTATTATTATTAGAAATGAGTTGTGGTAGAGAACATTGGGATTTAAAAGAAAATCCAAACTAAAACTTTATTTTTTAACAAATCAACAAACAAACATACAGAAGTTGCTTAATTAAAAAAAAATAATAATAATGACGCAGTTTATTCAATTATCTAAAAACACTGACAACGCACACAAAATATACAGGAGTCATAAACGCTTTAATCATCCTTGTCTGTGCCTTCTCAAGGTTGTCAGTCAGTGAAGGCACTGAAGTCAAGGTTGTCAGTCAGTGAAGTCAGGAAGCCTCCTGGATGTTAAATATGGCTTGCAGTGGAGGGGACAAGATTGCAGGAGCTTTCAGCCTACCACACATACATTCAGAAATTCACAAGCCTCATTTACAGCATTTCCAGCAGTGAGGACTGCCTGGAAAACTTTCTTAGTGATGCCTAATATGTTAGTTAATTACAGCAACACCTGAATTATTTTTGAATCCTATAGGATGGTAAATATTATGCAACTCCCCCTTTCCAATACGGGTATTGTCTAAATGGGGGGAAACTGGTTCACCAATAGGGGGATTTTATGAGTAGCATCCAGATTTTCAGTCTGTTTATAATTTTGAGAGTCTTGGTTGGAATTTGAGAGTCGCGGGGTGGAATTTGCATAGACACCCATACTCTAACATGGGTTGCGCTTGTTTTGGTCTGGTTTAGGCTTGTTTTGAAGAACGAGGTCGCTATTTTTCTGTCAGAAATATGGCAACCTTGGTAGCATCTGGCAACCCTGCTCTATAGTATAGTTACATAACTTGAACTTGCAAGTCACAACGGTGAATATATAATGGGTTCCATCTCTAACTTTAGCTATATTAAGAAATGCACAGTAATATCACGCTGTTTGAGTGGGGGACTACGAAGTGAAATAACATCACTTCACTTATACAATTATACACAACCTTATACAACTTATTAACTTAAACATAATAAATAAGGATTCAATCTTGAAATTATTATTATTATTATTATTATTATTATTATTATTATTATTATTATTATTACTGTAATGACTGAGGTTGTTGTATTTGAACTTGGGTTTCTTTTGTTTTAATTCTTAAAGGAATAGACAGACCACTGATGCAGGTGCAATGCTCCGTGGAGCTTTTTAATGCCCTCCGTGACACACTAACGGTCCCTGCTTGGGCCAGGACCACACCATCAAAACAAGAAAGCCCACTAACAACCCTCAATCCTATCCTGCAGCTCTCTCTGTCCCTTTGTTTTATATCTATCTATCTGGTAACCTTGTGTTACTGCATGAAGGGACACAAGGTTACCAGATAGGTCTTTTTCTGTCACTCTCTTTTCACCAACTCCTCCTCCTTCCCTGAAACACCCCCTCCTCCCCCAACCAGACCACTGCGACTCACACTCAACCTCCGCTATGGCTCTCCCATCCCGTAAACTCTCCCAGAGCCTCCCCATAGCTAACTAACACCCCCACCCCCTAGATGGTGTAGCCCGTGCACCTTACAATAACAGCAAGCAATAACAGTGATGCAACAGCAATAACAATGTCCCTCTGGAGTGCTAGCGACCTTGCCGCGATCTCCCGGCCGGGTCGTTACACTGCCCCCCCCCACAGTTCCTTGCCCCCGAGGATTAACAAAACCTCTGAAACGACCCAGCAGGCTGCGATGTCTTGGCAGTCGGGAAGGCCGAATTGGGGTCATTGGCGCAGGGGGCAAGCATGGCGAAGCAGGAAGCAGGGAGGAGGTTCCGGCAGGTGCTGGCAAAGTTGTCGGTCCAGTCCCCGGTGTGTTTGGGGCGGGTGCAGGTCTGTCCCGCCCCTGGTAAGGAGCCAACCGATCCCGATGCAGTACCACGGTCCGGCGGGGGGGAAGCCGGACCCGGTAGACCACCTCACTCACTCACTCGAGCACCGCGCAGGGACCCACCCATTGGCTTTCCAATTTCGGACAGCGGCCCTGAGTCCTCTGAGAGCAGTACATCCAGACTAATTGCCCTGCTGTGAAGTGTCGGCCCTTAGAGTGGACACCATAGTTAAGTTTTTGTTGGACCCCCGCATGTTGTAGTTGAGTCCGGGCGAAGTCATGGGCCACTTCCAAGCGGTCCTGCAGCCACTTGGCATTCGGGCCCAGTGGCCCCATGCAGGTAGTCCGGGAGTCGGCCATACATGATCTCCGGTGGCGTGCGAAGCTCTCGCCGCAGCATGAGGTGGGCAGGGGTGCAGGCGGTCGACTCCTGCACCACGGTGTGGCAGGCCAGCAGTACCAGGGGCAGCTGGACATCCCAATCCCTCTGGTCCCTCACCGTAGTCAGGGCCAGCTGAGTGCCATTCCGGGCCATTGGGACCACAATCCCTTCACTGTGGAAGAATACGCGGCTACCTCTTCCCAACACGGCCTCCTCTGTTCCTGTAGCCACTGTTGGACCAACTTCAGCTCGGGGTCATGTTCCTGATGTTCTTGCCAACCCCCAAGCTCCCGTGGCAGCAGAACGCTGTATACCGGCTGTATATCGGCCATCTCACACAGCTTCGTCTCTCTCTCATCCCTCCGAGCACAGTGCCGGCAATCGTCGTCCACACAAGGGCATCTGGACAATGTGTCTGCGTTCTGATGCCTCTCCCCTGCCTGATGCTGGATCGTGTACTGGAAACCTTGCAACTGTCCAATCCAGCGGGCGACCTGCCTCTCCGGCTCCTTGAATGACATGAGCCATCGCAGTGCGGCATGGTCCGTGCGGACAATGAAGGGGAGCCTGCACAAGTGGTGTTTTAAAGTGGCGGACAGCCTCCACCACAGCCAGCAGCTGGTAGTTGGCAGGTGGTGGCCTACTAAAATAGGCCACCACCTGCTCACCCTCCGGAGTCTGCTGGGCCAGTATGGCTCCAATCCCCTCATCGCTGGCATTGGTGTCCATGATGAACGGCCACCGTGGGTCAGGGACAGTCAGGACGGGTGCCTGGCACAGGGCTCTTTTGAGCGCATTGAAGGCCTCCTTCTCTCCTCAGACCAGTTGAATGGGACCTCCTTTCTCATCAGAGCATGCAGAGCAGGAGAGTTTTGAAAATAATCCTGAGCTTTACAGGTAGCCAGTGCAGCTGGGCAAGACGGGTGGTGAGGTGTTCACGTTTTTTTACATCTGGTAAAGATCCTGGCAGCAGCATTCTCAACTAGCTGCAGTCATTTTATGGCGCATGCCAGGCGACCACCATAGAGAGAGTAATTGAGTAGAGAAGAGACAAATGCATGACAAAGTATCACTGCATCTGGGAGGGAAAGGTAGGGACAGACTTTGGAGATGTTTTGAAGATGGTAGAAGGAAGATTTGACCATGGAGGAGATGTGGGCATCAAAGGAGAGGTTGCTGTCAAGAAGTACACCAAGGCTTCGTACAGTGGGGGAAGGCAGCAGCAGAGAGTTTCCGAGGTTCAGGGCAGCTATATTGAGATTCTTAAGTTGAGTTTTAGATCCTACTAGAAGGAGTTCAGATTTGCTGGTGTTCAGCTGAAGAAAATTGGCAGACATCCAGGCCTCGATGTCTTGAATGCAAGTCGAGAGCCGACCATGGCAGAGGGGCTTCCAGGGTCGTGTTTGAAGTACAGCTGGGTGTCGTCCGCATAGGAGTGAAACATGAGGCTGACCCAAGGGAAGCATGTAGATATTGAAGAAAAGGGGCCCATGAACAGATCCTTGGGGGACACCACAAGTGACTGGGTTTGCAATGCCACTGCGTCCAATGTAGAAAACAGACTGCATGCATCCGGATAGGTAAGAGGACATCCAGGAGAGACAGGTTTCAGAGATTCAAGAAGAATGCCATTATCTATGGTGTCAGAAGCGGCTGTTTGGTCTAGGAGGACAAGCATAGGGGCAGGAGATCATTCACAATCCGGAGCAGAACAGTTTCAGTACTGTGATGTGGCCAGAAGCCAGACTGGAGAGATTCAAGCAGATTGTTATCCGTGAGATGTTTCATCAGCTGACTGGCTACAGCCCTTTCCAGAGTTTTGGAGAGAAAAGGGGAGATTGGAAATGGGATGGAAATTATTTTTTTAATGAGTTCACCTATTTAGCAAACTCTTTTTGACGATGTTAATTTGAAAGGTTTCTTCAGCTGTCAGTTCTCGATTCTATGCTGACTAACCAGCAGACCAGTTGGTAGATAATCGAACTCACCAGCGGCAGTGTCCCGCCCTTCCAGTATGATTGACGCTCAATGAGAAATACTAGAGTGAAAAGATTGTGCCAAAATTAAAAAACTAAACTTAATTAATTAATTAATTAATTAATTAATTTTGGCACGAATTATCCTCCTTACCAGTGAGCCCCTCTGATTTTGGATATATGCACATTTTAGTAGTAATGGACTATGCAACGAGATATCCAGAGGCAGTGCCCTTGAGATCCAACTAATGCTTTGAAATTGAATTGATGAGGTCGTTAAGGAAAGGATTTCTTGTTAAAAAAATTAATTGTCGCAGATCACTTCTTGTCTCAATGACTAGATAAGGGAACTTGTTAATTAAAATGCATGTTAACAAGATCAAGAAAAATGAATGGAAGCATAATTCGCTATTATGGAAACAGGGATGGCTCTCCCACCAGCGAGCAGCAGCCAAATGGAAATAAAAAATAATGGGAATATCCATGTTGTGTATAATTTGTAAAATTCATTTAAAATTGTGCATTTTGTCATTCAGAATGTACATTTATTTAGAACACGTCACACATAAAATGCTGATTTCCAATTATCTGGAGTATGGGTAAAAATTGGATGGCATGGATTTAAAAATAAATAAAAAAAATACTTAAACCACAGTAGTCATGTACCTTCATTCAGGGGAATATTTTGACACAGCTTACTATATACAACTCTTTTAATGTGCATTTTGCAATCTTTTTTTGGTTAAAAAGAAGAAAATACCTTTGTTTTTGGATGGGGCTTGATTGGAATTTATTTTCTTATGTATGTATTTTAGTACGTTGTTGGCTATAAATAAATATGTTTGAAGTACCATTTGTGTTTGTAGTTGTTAGTTATAATACATATATACCATGTATGTAACACTTCATTATATATTTATCAAGCTTTTAAAATTATGATAGAACTCCCTAACCTAATACACAATGTGTTTATAATTGTTCGGTGAATATCTCTCATCATGTTGAATGCATTTTCTCTGGTAGGCTACTCTTTGCTCATCTCCACCATTAATAAACTCAACATGATTAGAAGTAGCCACCAAACACTTACAGTATTATAAGAACATTGTATATGCATACAGACGTGTGAAGGTGAACATTTACATTGTACATAAGGTGTGGGGGGTCTGACAACAATACAAATACATTTAGGCAAAATCCATGTCAATGATCTGTTCCTGTAAGGAAACTTTATTGTAATATCTAGTATGCCGTTTTCTAAACCAAAATGTAATTCTTTACTCTTAGGTTTTTATTTGTATAATTCAAATAAAATCTACAGTGCAGGTCAGATAATGTACGTATCCAGAGTTCAGGCTACAGTTGCACTGATAATTTCTGTAACAATACACTAGGTGAAAATAACGGTATATCATTTTAGCAATACAACAAACATTCCTTAAGGTTACAAATGATTAAAACGAGTGAATAAATATAATTCATAACCACAAGTATAGAAAAGGCTTAAATATTTTCATAACTACAAATATTGAATTATCTAGGTAGTCTGTAAGAAATTAATCCTGGTCCTTTACACTCTCTCTCTCTCTGTATCATCGGCACAGTCTGTTACATACATAAATTACACTTATAACTTTAAAGTCTGTTTCAAAGTTCTTTTCCACACGTCTGCTCTTGTGCACTGATAGTGTAAGGATTATTGCCCACATTGTCAAACAGGTAACACAGCAATAATGATCCATGATGTGGTATGGAAAAGAAAAGCCAGAGCACTTCTTGTTATGAAAAGAAATTCCAACTAATTGCCCCAAAGGTAACATTTGTTAACGACTTTATTAAATATGCAAAATATCCTTATACCCTTTTGAAAACATATTTCTTGATTGATGTCTGGAAGAATTGTCTGTGATATTGAGCTTCCCATAAGTTCCAACTGGTATGCTTCTCTGTTAAGCAGTTTTTTGCTACTCTGCCTAGATAATAGAAACGGTAGGGTATCATAATACTTGTGTTTGTTTAAAACGTACTATGTTGGTTAGTTTTAACATTCAGTTCTTTCCAGTTTGTTTAGGACAACATAGCACATTTTCCATTCCCTCATAACTGTCTTCCTTTATTACTTCCACGATACAGGAAGATTAATACAGCAGTCAAGGCCCTTCATCTTGGGAAAGGTGAAACAGTATAGTCTTTGCTTCTTTATCCCACACCAGTCCAGAATCTTATTTATTTTCATTATTGAAAGTGAAGGCTATTACATTTTATTGTTACACTTCCTGTCATTCTGTAATGTGTGTGCTAGTTTCTGTAGGAGCTGCCATTTTTTAAGTTCAGCAACACATACTTACCAAAACAAAGTCACAACAAAATAGGCAAAAAATAGACTAATTGGATTTTTTAATATATGTTTTACCTTATTGTTTTAGGACCATACTCTATTGTGGAATATGAGCACTTTAATATTTTAAGTGGGAAAAATGCGAACCTTTTCTGTTTTAACAGTGCTGGACTGGTTAGATTATTCCAACATTTTCTGTACACAATGAATAGAAAAACAAACTTGGTTTGAAATATTGTTACATGCAGGGTGAAATCATTATCCATTAGTCTGCATTGCAGATGGCTGAAGGTCCATCTAATATGCCATGCCAACTTGGGTGTGAAATCCAGATTTTGAATCATGGCCCAGAGGAATGCAGAGGTAAATGCAGAATAATGAAAAACAAAGTACATATTAATGTCATGCTCAAGCTAGTTTTTCAATTATTAATGGTACTTTTTTATCGTCTCCCTTCACAGTCATTTAAAAAAAAACATTGCTGAACATTGTTGTTCTTGCATCACTATTATGTCAAAATAATGAATTACCAACAATAATTCCACAAAGTGCCATTCAAGCATTTTCATTGTTATAAGTCAATGAATATAGGCATAATGCAGCAAAACCAGAAATGATTCAGAAAAACAACTAACAATAAATTATTAATACCAAATTATACAGAAGGTTGATCAGGCATGTTTTCAGTGGCCAACTTGTACATTGTTAATACAACAAGACACGTTCAAATCCACCAAGAGGTTTGTATCTGGCCTACTTTCAGCATGCTTAAAATTCTCAAAACTTTTAATAACGTAATAACTGCATTAAAAAAAATATGCATTACATGTAGGCCTACCTTAAATTACATTTTCTATTAGTATTATTTATTAATCCTGAGAGTCACTTTTATTGCTGTCACTTATTAGCGGTTCATTACGCTCAAGTTCCTCCTCATCCTCCTCATCTTCAATGGCAATGACACAGACCTGGCGTTTAATAGAGACCTGCCGTTTGGCAGCAGACACGGCGCATATTGGAGACAGGCGATTATTTGAGACCTGGCAATTATTTCAAGTTTTACGGTAGTCTGTTTTTGTTGTTTATTTTTTTAAGAAAAACAAAACAAAAAACTTTAATGAATAGGCAAAATGTAACACAGATCTAAAGATCTGTCTATTAATTTTCTTGAAAAACACTGTACAATTATTGTTTTTTTTTTTTTTTTTGTAAATTCAGATTCCAGGGGGGACAATTGCCCCACCTCACACCTACCTGCGGACGCCCATGGATATCAGTAAAACAGTGTTCCTGTGGGTGGAATTCTAAGACTATGTGGGTTACTTCCCATTTGAGAAGGGAGTTTGTCTTTGTAATTACTTTTGTAAAGAAGATAATAACTACAAACATAACATGCTGATATTTTCCATTGCTTGTCACTGGGTTGTTTTTATTGCTATAGCAACTGCTTAACCACTGCTTGTAGAGTAATCACTATTTCTGGCAGTAAGGTAGGTTAATGCTGGTCATAGATTGAACAAGACATCAGACCCATAAAAACAAAAACCAAGCACAAGGTTTCAGTGGCATTTCCGTTATTTGAATCCATCTTATTTATGGCCCAATGTCAAATATATTCAGACAGATAACATAAAACGTTAGTTTTGTATTTAAATGTCAATGCTTAATTTATGTGGCATTTATAAACATACATGAAAATGACTAAAATAATACAACCCAGCCTGTTAAAAATGTTTGACATAGGCAGTGTGGATTTTATTTCTTGATACTACACTGAAGAAAATCTATTTTGTGTGTGTGGGTGTGTGTGCGTGCCTGCGTGCGTGTAGGCTTTTGTTTATTCTGCAGATTGGTGCAGGTGGAGTCTAGAATTATAAATTATTTACAGGACCTACAATGTGCTTTATGAACACTAAGTTGTTTTCCCTGAAAAATATTAATTTAAAACTGTGTACACATTTTGAAAAAGATAAATATAATGTAAGAATTTAAAAGAACAGGTATACAATATTCAACAGCATGCCCCTTCTCTTCACCAGCATCTACCGCATGTTTTCACATAATTAATCATGCTGATAAGTGTAGGTTGGAGCTTAGTTTGTGACTTACTGCACATTTGTTAGCCTATGGGACAACACTACTAATTGAGTATGGGCTTCTATTTTTTTAACATGGCATCTTGCCAAAAAAAAAAAAGATTTTAGAATCTTTACACAGGTAAATTTCAGTAATCTTTTCTGTGTAACAAAATGTTATCAAACACCAGGTTACCAGACATTAGTAAAGTTTGCATTTAAAGCTAGCTGTATCTGTAAAGAATACTTCCTACCACTTATAAGGCTACAGAAAGACCATGATTGTAATTTTAAATGATACTCAGTTGAATGCATTCCCCTTACAATAAAATAAAAATGACACTAGAATAAGACCCTTCCATGAATTAAATATTTGCAAAAAAAGACAGTGTTACAAGATGGGATCCAGTAGCAAGCACCAATGCCAAACAGTTGTTAAGTCTGTACTCGAAGCAGTTGTAACTGGATATTTGGGAAAACAGGTGGGCAAAAAAGGGTCTGGGCACTGATAGCTAGCCAGTTCAAACCCCTGCTAGGGGTGCTTACTGTAACAAGAGAAAACTAGATGGGGCCTCTAGAGGTTCACCTGGTGGAGTCATGCTATTGGGAGTTCACTGGTTCAAATCCTGTCCATGCCAAATTGTCAATCTTGGCTGGGGGCCCACAGAGATCGCTGTGTTGAACTCACACAAGTTAAAGAGGAAAATTTCAGGGAAAGTTTGCATTTGGAATGAGTTTGAAGGAGCACAGAGAAAAGCTCAGCACTTTAGTTCACCTCACTGTGCAATCCCTACTGGTCAGGAGACAAACAAGCACAGAGGAAACCTAGCCAGGCTGCATCACACCTTCAGGGATTGATAGCTTGGTAAAATCCATTTCTTAGGTTTGATAAAAGGCTTTGATTTTACAGTGGGATCTTCAGCGCTCTATTATAAATTCTAAATCAGTCTGTGGTTTGATGCAGTCATATAGAGCAAATAGGACATTCAAAGATAAAAAATGGCTGGTGCAAGGTACAAGAGAACAGATCCTTGTCAGATGGCATACATATTAAAATGGAATGGGAAAATAAACACATAACCTGTGAGTTTACCTGTCATAATTCCCCTTTGGGATGGATTCTTGTGGGTTTGGCATGAACTACTTCCAGCCTCTGAGAGTGACACTTTCACCTGTTGTAATCTGTTGGTTATCTGGACTGCAGCCTTCACTCAAAACATTTTGCAATATTTAGAATTCCCTTCTAAGAACAAATCAGTATGCTGCTACCTATAAGGAATTTAAAGTAGCTATCATCGCTAAGGAATCAAGTTAAAATCCAAATTAAGGTCATACATGAGTAACAGTTAAATTTAAATTTCCCTAGAAAGGCAGTCAACAAATATAAAATCTGTTTCTAATTTTTAAATGATAAAAACTCACTGCACATTAGTAAGTTTGTTTTCACTTAAAGCTATTGTTCCTTTGAGCAAATAATGTTGTAGCTGCTTGAACAGTGATGAGAAAATAAATTATGCATATATATTTTCCAATTGGGACACACTCCTCAGCTACTTTGAATAGGGCAAGCAGGATTTCCAAGTGAACAGAACATAGCTTAGATCCCTACTGAGCCATTAGCTTCACTAATACAACTGACCTGAAGATACAGTATACGGATGTTGCAGAAGATGTGGTCTCAACAGAGCAGATCTACAGCAGTCTCCAAAAAGTAAGTTCACATCCTATAAGTGATGTACACACTCGATCATGCTGCATTGTTGCTGTCTCTTGTCCCTCTGCTGAGTGTTTAAAAACTTTCAATTCTCAGTGTTTGTTGGCAAGCAAACAGAAAACAAAATATTTTAAAAAGCTCTCCTTCTGCAGTTTCACTAATGTGTACTCATATGATTGGAATAGTCTATGTACCCCTTTACCTTTGCAATGGGATTGTAGAAGTGTTGAGAAAAGCTTAGCATTTTCTTAAGGTCTCAAAACTGACCACCCAGCAGTCATCATTAGTATAATATGCCATGTTTTGTATGATTTAAAATGACTTCAAACAATCTATATTTGCAATTCATGAGTGTCAAACCTAGACAGAAGAATCCACATTATTATTACAGAAAACAGGATTTCCCAGCTTTCTTCACAAATCATTCTCAATCCCAATGCAAAGCGACCCACATCTAAATTTAGAGTTTTAATCAATACAAATGTTAATTTTATCCTCAGCAAGAGCTGTGTGCATTTTTTAAATAGTTATCATTGTTGCTTTTTAAAATTACTTCCTAAATTTACCACTTTCCAAACATAATATTACTGATATCAGTACTATAATTCAACACATGCCTTTGCAGTTCCATTCTTATATAAAATATTATATTATATATGAAATAACTATTGCCTCTGTTTGTACGCGGTATAAAATGACCCGGGAAGTAACAATATAGAATAAAAATGACTGGGGTTGCACAGTGTTTTATACAGTAGATTGGGTGAAAGGCCCTGACTAGGGATTTGTATAAAACTTAAGGAATGTATATTTAATATAAAAAAAATAAATAAAGTCAGCATTTGTTTGTAACAGTACAACTGGGGAATGTAAATATATTGTAATTAAATGACTGGGAGCTATATTTTCTGAAAAGTTATTTTATCATCTTAAAGAAGTCCACTAATTTTCCTCGTTACCAAAATCAGATGCAATGATTAATGAAGTGCTGGAGCACACAGATTCACCCAAAGTTTAATTTAGTATGAATCTGAAAATCTGAAAAGTTGATATTTACTAAAAATTCTCTCATCTATGGTAATTGATCTTGACATATTAAGCAGAAGATAAAATTGATATGGAAAGAGATTCAATTGCTTTTTAACTGTATCCTTATTTTCAGATGATTTCCAATATTATATAAATAGGCAAAGAAAAAAAAAATGTTTCGAGAGAGTAATTAAACATACACGTTGCAACCTGTCCATAGTACCTACACTGTCTCAAACATCATCTGTGTGGCATTTTATCGTAACTTTTATAAATGACTGTATTAGTGACCTTTATTGCAGATACTGAATCATTTATAGTACTGGGCTTGAATGGTCTTTCTGTATCAAGTGGTACCATATGACTGGCTTGCAATTACAACTTAATAATAATAATCCATGGTTCTGTTGGTTCGGTTCTGTTTCTTGTAAAGCAGCGGTTCTCAGCTGGCAGGTGTGCCTCCTTGGGAGGGCTTGTCAAACTTTCTAGGGGGGCACTGTGAGCATTCTAATAATACAGTAATTGTAGCAATACAAATACGTCTAAATGTGAATTTTACAAACACTCACATTTTTTGTTGGTTTTTGTAATTTGTTTTTAGTTTACCTATGTGAGTCTGGAAACCCGAGCTTAATATTGCAGATGCCCAATTACAGGTGATTTATGTTTAAGAATCATTGACAGTTGTTGGTTTCCCTTCGGCTTGTGGTGCATAAAAAACAAAAAACAAAAAACAGAGCGTTGAATGATCATCGCCTAAAACCAAAACGTTTGGTGATGTACTGACTAATGATAGACTGCTTATTATTGTCCTCAGAGAAACAAGCGTCAACAAAACAAAAATGCTAAGATGGGGCATGATTAAAAAAAAAAGTTTAGAACTCCTGCTGTAGAGAGAGTGAGGGTAGAAGAGCAAATGTACACAAGGAAGAGAGTTCAGTCTCCAGTACACTGAAAACTAATAATCCACTATAAATTATAATCCTCCTGTTATATTGGTCATTTGTTCAGAAACGTGCATAACACTTGCATGTTAGGACATTCAGGCTATTATAAGTAAATGTTCTCTATACTGGAAGCTATATTGGGTTTACCATCTACTCTAGATGCAGTGTGTTAACAAGATTAAGATACATCAAGTCCCAATAGACCTTGTGTTTCCAAAACTGGGGGACACAGTGCATACATATATCCTCTACTAAATAACCCTGGTCAATTTATTTAAATGAATACTGCTGTTTTGCAGGTTATTTGGAATGTAACTGCGACAAAATGTATGCTAAAAAAGGGGGGCGGCATTTAAAAACTTTGCGCAACACTTAGGAGGCTGTGTGGTCCAGTGGTTAAAGAAAAGGGCTTGTAACCAGGAGGTCCCCGGTTCAAATCCCACCTCAGCCACTGACTCATTGTGTGACCCTGAGGAAGTCACTTAACCTCCTTGTGCTCCATCTTTCGGGTGAGACGTAGTTGTAAGTGACTCTGCAGCTGGTGCATAGCTCACACACCCTAGTCTCTGAAAGTCGCCTTGGATAAAGGTGTCTGCTAAATAAACAAATAATAAAACACTGCACTAAAGCAGCCATTTTGAAAATAGCTTTGAAACAGGCTTTAAAGTAATAAGTGTAAAAAGTTATCAGGATGCTAACAATGAAAAGAGAAATTACAGGCACATTATTTAAACAGTTGTAGCAACACATGGGGACGATTATGATTTCCATTACATTAGAGTAGATGTTAAAACTTCATGCTGATTTGAACTTGGCTCTCGCCAAGATAAGCACCAACTAAGACATAGCTTCACAGTAAACTAATGTGATCCATATGTGTCTCCATCCATTTGCGCTTCCTTCCATATGATGAGATATCCTTCTGCCTGGTGTTGATGGCTGAAGTGTAATGCTGGCTCCAGGAATCAGCTTATTGCCTCCCTAGCGCATCAGCACACACAACGGCTGCGATGCTGGCTCCGGGGATCAACCACAGTGCGGTCTCCCCAGCGCATCAGCATGACAACCGTCTGGATTGAGCTAAGTAGGGTACATCTCTGGGGTCTTCAAGTGGGCACCTTCCATCCTCGGGTGTTTGGTCGACTAGCCCACAACACCTCAAGAGGGCTCGATGGTGATTCTGGCGTCCCAACATCACCCCCTCCGCCCCCACTCAACTCAGCCCAGCTTACTTACCTGTACATCAGCGTTTCTTTCTTTCTATTGTGCTTGAGATCCCCAGCCAGAATCTTTCCGTCTCAACCACAGCCAGTTGCTGCTCCTCTCTGCTGCTTCAGATAAGTTCTTCACTGTGCGACGCAACTCTTGGCCATTGAATCCGACATCTCTGAGAAACCAGGTTGTAGAGTGTGCCACAAATCCTCGACAACCCACTTCCACTGGGTAAACCCAGACTCTCCATCCTCGCTGTTCCGCATCAGTGGCTAGTTGAGCATACCACAGTTTCTTCCTCTCATACGCCTCATCTACAGCATCCTCCCATGGCACTGTTAACTCTACCAGGTGAACAAGGCGTGCTGATCCAGACCACAAGACAATATCTGGTCGAAGGTTGGTGGTGGCAATCTCAGGTGGAAAAATAAGCCGTTGACCAACATCTGCCAGCATTTTCCAGTCTCTAGCAGCTTCCAGTTGTCCTGGGCAAGGATTGGTTTTAAAACCTTTTCTTGGTGGTTGCTCTCCTGGGCGGAGGAATGTTGTCTTTTGTGTGTAATGATTTGATGGAACAGGTGGCAAATTATTGGTCATGTTACGCTTGTCTTCCACGTATAACACTATATTTTTCAGAACCCCGCTACTTACTCTTTAATGCAATTATCTTTGCAAGGAAACTTGAGCATCCTGAAGCTTGGCACACAGGGCATCTATAGCTCATTTGTCGACATGCTATCTTCTCACAACATGGTCAAGGGTCCTACAGTATATACATAATCCTGTCTGGGTGTTTAGCAAACAGCTTAGCTCATAAGGCTGCTTATGCAGCAAATGTAATTGAGTAAACTAAATACACTATATGAATTTGCACAGTTTTTATCTGTTTAGTATCCCATGAAATGTGTTCTTAATAATCAATTATTACCATTTATTACCATATAGCCCTTATGGATTATGAGCAAGGTGGAATTTCTGTAATAATTTCTTCAAACCAAAATACCGGTACACATCCTGTCACAAGGCTGACTGAGTGGTGACGTCAGACCCAGGAAAGGAAACACAGCCAGGACGGTGAAATTAAATGATGAAGGCTCTTGCTTGCGCCGGTTTATTATAAATGAAAGGTTTGAACAAAGGTTTGAACAGCTGCAGGCAATAGAGTCAGCTGTAATCGTTTACCAAGGGGTCATGCATGATCGCATAAAGGGGGCCGGAGAATTGTAAATCTTTTCCTTCTCTTGGGTTCAGAGAAGCACGGAACTGGAAGGACCGGGAGAGTGTTTTGTTTGTTTGTAGCACTGTTAGTAATTGTCTTTTGTTTGTAAATTCACTAGACGGCTAACACGTCTCCGGAGCTGTCGCCTTGGGCCAGCACGACCCGGAACAACAACACCACTGTCACTGTTATTTGTTATCTCCCACATTGAGCACTACTGTACGCACCCGGACTGGTGATTTGTGGTAGTAGTATTGTGGGAGTGGATAAAGTGTTATTATTTGTTTTGTTTACAAATCATTATTATCATTTTCCTGCCGATCTTTACACCAGGGGTATATTGCCGGAGGATTATTGTTTCGTCACCAGACCAGGATTTGTGTTGACAATAAAAATAACGTTTCCACATTGGACTACAGTTTTTCACTTGTGATTATTTCTGTACTGCATCACCTCTGCACCTGTGGCAGAGAATGTTGGCAAGAGCTCTGAATGCCCCCTCTGCCTGATCGGTCCACCTGACCATGTTTGGGTTTTTGTTACGGGTTAATTCTGTTAAAGGTGTGGCTAGGATGGCAAAATTGGGAATAAAACATCTGTAGTATCTGACGATCCCGAGAAAAACGCACATCTGTTTTTTATTGACGGGACGAGGCCAGTTCTTAATGACCTCTACCTTATTTAGTTGGGGCTTTACAGTGCCATTCCCTACCACATAACCCAAATAGCGAGCCTCAGTTAACCCCACGTGACACTTTTCAGGGTTGGCTGTTAGCCCTGCCATCCTGAGACTATGAAGAACAGCCTCAACTTTATCTAGATGACCCTCCCAGGTTTCACTAGGAATTACAATGTCATCTAGATAGGCCTTATATTGGTACAAGCCTATTGGTGTAACAAATGCTGTCTTTGGCTTGGCGTGTTCAGTTAGGGGAATCTGCAAGTATCTAAGGTAGTTAGAAATTTGACCTTCCCAACTTTTCCACCAGTTCATCTACCATAGGGTAGGCATCAAACCTTGAAACCTCGCTGAGTTTGCGAAAATCGTTACACAAGTGCCATGCACGGTTAGATTTATGCACTAACAGTAATGGACTAGTCCATTCACTGTTGGTCCAACTGGAGCATTTTTTCTACCACCGCTATTAACTCCTCAGACTCAACCTTTTTGCAGCAAGAGCTGCCCCCCCATCCTTCCAGGGCTTTAAGAGGTTCACGTGATAAATCTGTTCTTTATTCCTACAGTCAGCATGTCTGATTTTATAATTAACTGGCCCAACTGCCTCAATAACCTCATACGGCCGTTGCCACTGGGCGAACATCTTACACTGGGACTCTAGCACTCTATCCCCCGGTTGAAACACCCTGACCTGTGCTGTTCGGTTATAGTTTCTTGACTGCGCTGCTTGCGCTTTCTCTAAATGCTCCCTGACAATCGGGGTGAGCTTCTGTATTCTATTTCTCATATTAATTACATGCTCTACTACTGTCCTTCCCCCAACAGACTGACCCTCCCAGATCTCCTTAGTGATATCTAGGATTTCACGGGGCTGCCTCCCATATAATAATAAAAGAGAGAAAAGCCTGTAGAGGACTGGGGTACCTCTCTTATGGCAAACATCAAGTAAGGCAACAACAAATCCCAATCTTTCCCATCTCTAGCTATTACCTTCCTTAACATAGTTTTTAGGGTCTTATTGACCCTACTAGGCTGTTAGTTTGAGGGTGGTACACTGAGTTCCTGATGGGGGTATGGGGGAATTAATAGGGCATAAGATTTGACACAAACGGGGTAACATGGTCGGTCAAGATCTCTTTTAGTATGCCGACATGAGTGAATAGCTGTAGCAATTCTTTTGCAATAATTTTAGAGGCGGTACCTCTCAGCAGAATCGCCTCGGGGTACCTGGTGGCATAATCCAAAATTACAAGTACATATTCGTGGCCCCGGGCTTACCGTGGCAACGGCCTGACCAATGGCTATGCGCTCAAAAGGCACATCTATTATGGGTAGTGGCACCAAAGGAGCTCTAAAATTACCGCGGGGGCTGATTTTTTTGGCATTCAAGACAACTGCTACAAAAACGCTTCACTTCCTCATCTATGCCGGCCCAAAAAAACCTTTTCAAAATACGCTGTGTAGTTTTCTCTACACCCAGGTGTGCCCCAAACAAATGGCTCTGGGCTACCCACAGCACCACATTTCTAAAGGTAACTGGTACTAATAGTTGTTCTACTTTCTCGAGCTCCATACATGTCACCCTGTAGAGCAAATTGTTTTTAACGACAAAGTAATCAGTACCTCCCATGGTTTTGCATTCTACCGGCTCCCCATCAATCTCTGCTATGGCCTTCCAGGCATCTACTAGAGCGAGGTCATTTGCCTTTTCCCTGCCAAACTGCAAGTCGGGCACACACCATTCTTCCATCAGAGCCTGGTCTTGCTGATCAATGGTAACATGGGGGTCCCCCATTTCCCCCAGTATCTCCTGCGAACTACACTGCGTACAAGCCCCCTTGCTCACCCTTTTTGTACTTTTGCCTACCAGTACAACCTCTTGGTCTCATTTAGCCCAGACACGCTTAAGTGCCCTTTTCTCTTTGCAGGTTTACCTAACCTTCACACTGTTCACAAATAGATTGGGGTCCGTGAATGGAAACATTCGCTCAAAGCTCTCAGTTGGCTCACTTTTACCAACTTCTTTTCCATCAGCAGGGGGCGCCAATTTCCCCTTTACTTGAACCAAGTTATTAAAACCTGGGTAGTCCCTTCCCAGTATCATCTCGTAGGGTAGCCTCTGTACTACGCTTACATGGACACCCCTTTCCACCCCATCAAACACAATTACAACCTGACAGGTTGGGTAGAAATTAGTGTCCCCGTGTATGAAGGTGATACCGGTCTTGAGGCTGTGATCCAGTTGACTACACCTGACAAATCTAGGTGGGACAAGCGTAATAGCACTGCCCAAATCTGCGAGACCCTGAGCCGGTTTTTCCATTTACAGTAACTGGAACAATAAATTGGTGACCCCCTATCACTGCACCCACTACACTGGTTACCCCACACCATTCATACTCATTCACATTGCAGTCGGCCGTTAATTCTCTCAAATGCCAGCAGATACGCCTCCACATCATCTTGCGGGCTCATCTTGAGATGGCTGGGTCTTATGAGGTAAGTCACTGACCTGGTAGCCCCTGTTGTGGAGATTCGCTGTTCCACCTCCTCCTGTTCCCCTAATTCTTTTACCAGCTCAGCCATCAGCTGCTGAGTAACTGCTTGTTGTTCTTGATGCCTCCTTTCTTGTGCATCTATTTGCTACCAAGTGAGAGCTTGTTGAGCCGCCAGCTGCTGCTGTTGTGCAGCCATCTGCTCTTGGTTCCGTCTGTCTTGGGCAGCTGAAGCTTGCATCAGAGCTCTTACCAGATCTTCCCTATATATATATCCTTTTTATATACTGCACTTCACTTCCAGACCTGTAGGGGCGATACAGATCCCACCCTGCCACCAGATGTAACGTGGCAAGTCTGTGGTGCAGTATGTTGGTGCAGTGAACACAGGCTGGAGACTTCAGATGCAGTGTAACAACACTCTCAGTGTCCTTTATTTTGAAGGCAGGTTGAAAAAATAAAGCAAACACAAACAAAAGAAAACAAACGAAAACCTATCTTAAATATATATATATATATATATATATATATATATATATATATATATATATATATATATATATATATATAAAATTAGGACGTACCTGGTACGTTAGGCAGCACTGAGCGAGTGTTTTTGTGAACGCAAGGGGTTAAACGTTTCAATAAGTTATTTATTGCTGCCCTCACATTATGTAGCGCTCCGCAGACTCTGTGTGCAATATATATTTAAATGCTGACTGACACGTTTGGTGTGCATTCTGGGAGCTGTAGTTCAAACAGGAGCGCATGTCTATGTGATTGCATTGTTTACAGGCTCCTCAGAACTACATCACAATGTTTTCTGTCAAGCTAATTATTTCACCAATGTTCTAGGTAAAACCAATAAACTCAGAATACAGTAGTGCTATAGAATTAATTATGGACCTTCCATGTATTACTGGAACTGATGTTAAACAAGCAATATTTCCCCAAATGCTATCAGCAATATTGATACAAACAATATTTTCTGTATCTAGAATCTGCAACATTGGCTTTCTTGTATTAACTGCACTGTTTCACGTGGCAACAGGAGTCACTGCATTTTCTGCAGTATGTGTATGTTTGCACTGTGATTAACCAGTCTTATTTCAAACTTTACAGTTTGAAAGAATGCTTGCTAACATACTGTTATGCTGGAAGCCAATGATGACATTGAAATGTTTAGGTACAATTGCAGATTTCTGCAGTTCAGCATTGTGAAAATTTAATGAAGTACATAAAGAAGAGGTGTATTGTAATGCGTGGATGTTATGCTTACATGAGACATAAAACACTGCTTTGTGTACCACAAACCCCTTTACACTTTCACTGGTGCCTTTTCAGTGAAATGTAATGGGAAGTGTTAACATACATGTAGCATTTTCAAGATACTCCTTTCCAGAAATCTAATTCTCATCACTACATACCTCAACATGAATTACACATTTCTAAGTACAAGGAATTCTGTTGTTGGTTAAAGCACACATTGACAGCAAACATCGTGGGAATGCTAATGCAGTTATTTAACATAAGGACTATTATTTCCCAGTGTTATGTCGGTATGGCCAGTCTTCGGGGTGAATTTGTAATGAGCTTAGTGATGTCATTGCCTATGTCATTGATGGTGTCATATGTGATGTCAAGGGTGACGGGAAACATACACAACATTTTTTGCCACTGCGCGCGTGCACACACACATTTGGGGTGGGCATCAATATGAAAATTGTATTTTGATATCGTGCACACATTTCGATATCGATAATATTGAAGTCTTCCAAAACACAGAAAAATATAATAATGCAATTGCAATATGAAACATACCGATACATATAGACGATATTTACATAAGAAAAGCAATAACGTACTTTAACTTAGCTTTGCTTCACAATATCCACGGAGAAAAACAAGGCCTTGTTATATTGTTTTACTATTCCATTCATCATCAACTACGTCAAAATCAAAATATTTATATACAGTACTTCACTGCGCAGGATAGCCAATCCGGAAGTAATTTAATCTTCTCTGCATATAAATGCACGACACATCTAAAAGTATTAAGTACGGTGTCATGGTGAATGTTGCATCACTTGTGTGTGTTTTGATGTTTTAAAAGTACATGTCATTTACAATACCGAAAGTTCACATTTTAAAAAATACATTAATCACAGTGTAATCGCATGGAAAAAATGCAATGAACCACAGTGACGCATGCGCACAATAATCCCAATAGTGCTTAATGCAGCATGCAAATAGCGTTTGGTACCTTGTGAGCACGTTGTAAACAGAAGAAAAAAATGATATATACATATATCAAATTCTTTAAGCAGATTTTCCTGTTGTTTATGGTTTTTTTTTTGTGTTATTTGTTTTTAGGTGTGTATCCCTTTAAAAAAGACGTTCCTGTTTTTTAATTAGTTGATGCCCGCACTTCTTGAAAACAAGATAGCTGTGCTGGAATTTGCATAGACACCCATACTCTGCATGGGTTGCGCTTGTATGAGTCTTGTTTGGGGTTGTTGAAGAACGAGGTCACTAGTTTTCTGTCAGAAATCTGGCAACCCTGAATGTGAGAGGAAACAGGTGAATAAACGCGAGTAGAGCACAGGAGAGAGGGTACACAGGTTGTGGATTTGTTGTTTTTCTTGATTTATAGCTATTGAATGTTTGAAATATATTTGTTAATCGAGTTCTTAGAAAAAGAAAAACGCCAATCAATGGAATAAAATGGTTAAATAATACTTTAATGTGTGCAGCTATGAGGACACCGAGGTCATGTCCTTGGTTGTTTTGGTTATTTTTTGCATCAGTGATGCTCATGTAAAAATTCTGGTAAAGTACACATACTCCTTAATTTTCTCTGTTGCTTTGCCCTGTAACATAGATTCGGAGGTTAAATACAAATAGTAAATACCAAGCAGTCGTATAAATACTGCCAGCTATCTTGAAACCTAAGTTTGACCTCGGTAGAATGTCATCTCGGGTTCCAACTGACTGTGTGGTGTTTGCCTGCGAGACTAACAATGATTGGTATGTCCAGGGTTTGTTGTATATTAATGTAAAATAAACGTGATTATACTACGTTTGTCTTTTTTAGCACTATTAGCAATAAAAAGTATGTCTCTGCGAGCGGACTTGAATTTTTCTTTATCCCCCGATATCGCGATATGGAAATTATCGAAACCGAACAATATCGATATCATATTAAAATATCGATCTTGGTGCCCACCCCTAATATATAAATTTACATAGTACAGATTGAGTTCACGTGTGTTCTGTGCCCTCTCTATATTGCTGTTGGCTGTAGACTATATTGTAGTGCAGAACATTCTTCAGTTACAATAGCTCAATAGACCATGCTAGAATAAACTAATTAAAAACATCTCTGTATTAATAATGCCGAATTTAGATGAAGGAAGAAAACAATTTTACTACATATATGCTTATTACAAAATAAATAAAATAACTATAATCCGGGGTAGTAACAGCCAATGAAGAATGAATTAGTATGGGTTTCTTTAAAGCCACTGCAGTTCTGCAGAAGCAAGTTGGCAGGTGACCATCGAAAATATTCTAGGACCACCACCATGGGCAAGGCACTGTATTGCAAGGGTTCAATTTAAATATTTACCTGCTTGTGTTCATACAATTTGGCCCAGAATAAAAATGTGATTTAATTACCAAAACCAGCCATGATTAAGTTTAGATGACCAGGAACATGTTGCACTTAGTTTATTATCTGTTCTGAAACCATATTAGGTACCAACATATAATGAATATTCTAATTGTTCTAGTACATATTGTTCCCAATTATAAATAGACACTCTATTCCACACAGTATGTCTTACAATTGTATTTTGCCTATTTGATATGCTACCACGTACATCACAAGGATTACATTTGTTTTTGAAAATGTTTTTTTTTTTATTTTTTAAATATCATTACAGTGTTAGTGAAATATAAAGTTCCTTTAAAACAACAATAGTAATAATACTTTTTTTCAGAACGTGTTCCAATTTTGGTATTCTACAAAAGTCAAGAAATAACTAATCTGTTTTTGGCATACTAATTTTATAAAATATAAATTGATGCTGTGTTTTCTTTTCAGAAAATGTTGGAAAGTTTGCAAATCAAATCGGTGTAGTGTTTAGAAAGCTGGATTGTTACTTTGCCTTGCATATTCTGTCACGGTGCAGGTGACAAACCAAATCACCTTTTATAAGCATTACCAATATGATCACAGGGCCCCATTTTCTTCTGTTGCAATATTGTATTTTATACTTTTGGAATTTGGAACATGCAGATATTTCAAGACAGTTCTATAGAGTAGAAGTTACTGCTACTCTCATTCAGACCATGTTATCTATGACACAAAACTGAGTATACAGCGTTTTATCTGTATAACCTCAATTTAAATATGAATATCGAAAAAACCAAAGGGGGCAGCTAGTTCTAATACCTTGGGGTCATAGACAACAATGATCAACCATGCTTTCATTACAAAGATTGATTTATTAAGCGATAGTGCCTGTCGATGAAGGTTCTACCGTGTGGGAGCTGATTGTGACTGGAGTTATACATCCCGAGCCGAAGGCGAGGGCGCTAACGAAAGTCAAGTAACTTTTTTACTTGTCAGAGCTGCTTATAGGTTATCTGAACCACACCAGATATCTGAATGGCGCAATTACTGAACCATCTGTGTCTGTTTGTTGTTGTTGAAAGTTGCCTGAACTCCAGTCAAGCTGACAGGCTGTGATTGGCTGACTCTGCAGTTACATGTACAGGACTGGTTGCTTTTGTTGGTGCAAAGTGTTGATTTAATGGTTTTGGTGGATAATAAAATATATTTGGACCAATTGTGTCTTTGTTTAGTATTTGCTGCTCAATAGATGTGAACTGAGCTTTCATTACAGCAAGTCAAAATGAAAAAGCCGGCACTTGAATCATACTTATTCTTGACATGACAAGGTGTACAGTGTGTGACTCTTCCTCTATGATTACCACTTCTAATTTCATTCAGGGAACTTGGGAGTGGAAATCTGACACAAAGCCTGTTCTTCAGACTGTCACTTTTTAAGACAGTTACTATGAAACATCTGAATGATTTTTGCCAAATCTGTGCATATGACAGTAAAAACCTTTTGTCAAATTCCAATGTGAAAAAAAATAACTGACTAATAATAATCCTATTCAATACATGAAATGGGTGCATTTCTGAGTTTGAAAAACAACTACTGTAGAAGTGTGCAGCTGTAATTGCAAGTTCCTTTTGAAACTGAATTGTATGGAGAGTTTCTATTTAGTAACTAACGCTGAGGGGGTAGAAATTACAGATACTCCAGTGACTCATCTGGTAGAGGTATAACCTCACATGGTTTCTCCTGGGTGTAAAGAGGAACTTTAGGAATGCACCAACATGGATTAACCACTAACCCAGATTAAATCAAGGGATATATTTTAATCATGTTGCACAAAACGTTAAACCAGGTTTTATATGTAATCCTTGTTTAAAATTAATCCAAGGTTAAAACATTTCTTAAACATAAAATATAAAAATATAATCACATTGCAATTTTTAATCCAAACACATATATAGAGTCCTGTCATTTTTATACCTGATTCAGCCTTCGATTCCTTTGATTGGACAATGCATGTGCACGTACTGTTCAAACCAACATGCGATGAGACTTCCAAGTCAAAGATTAATATAGAAATGATGGCTACGGGAATGGGTGAAAAAACAAAACATAATTACAGACTCTTAAAAAATGAATGCATTTAAATATCTATTGAATATATCACTCAAAGGATGAAATGGTTATTGTAGCCTTTTTTGGAAAAGAAGGTACAATTAAATTAGTTATTTAAACCCGGTTCAAAAACAGGAGGATGGACTTGGGGATCTAAACATCAGGTAAGGTAGGTTATTCGTTCTGTTATTTAATGTGTATGTTTGATAACTGCATAGTGGTGGTTCGAAATGTGATTGTGAGGTGAAACATCACAGTTCCTAATAGGGCGATTTCGATTGCAAGTTTGGTGTGTAGTTAATTATTACTTACAGTTATTACAATGCTGTCAAGCAATTCATTCACTTTTCTGGCTTTACTGCATATGTGTATGTATGTATGTATGTATGTATGTATGTACGTGTGTGTGTGTGTGTGTGTGTGTGTGTGTGTGTATATATATATATATATATATATATATACACAACGTATTTTAGCTTTTGCTGTCTTTCCCATTCAACTGGGTGCTTCATTCATTTTGTCAATCACTGCATTGTTGGTTACAGCCTGGTCGTCCAGCTGGAATTTAATATGGCCATTTAACAGTCCAGTGCTCACAGACCTCAGGAACAACTTCTGAATGAGCTCTGCACTGTACTGTTCATCTGCTCCAACCTCCTTGGAAGCAAATAGCCTCTTTTAAATCAATGGCTCTAAACAGGAAGTTTTGTGGAGATTCACGACTGTCTTGTGAAATATTGACCAGGAGAGCAATCTTCCTTAAAATGCCCCTTCAGGATTGTTTTAAGTTAGGGTAAGGTCACTTTTAATTTCGAGCATGTCTCTAATATTCAGTCCAGGACTAAAAGCTTTAACAACAGCTTCAATGATTTCTGCTTCATTGTGACCTTTCTGTAAGCCTATGTCAACTTGGTGCATCAGATTGATATATGTAAGTTTGTCTTTTTGGCCCTGTTCCCTGATCTGGCCATAAATCTTGAAATCCCTCCTAATAGTCACCTCTGGAACTTCCTTTGCTGGATTGTGTCAGTACAGACAGGGATTCAGTTTTGCCTGGCTCATTTATTTTGAGTTTTTCACTTACATTTTTAATGTAATCTTCCATGGCTCTAGTAGATGCTTGGAAAGTCTTTTGCAATTTAGAATACTGTCTCTTTTTAATTCATTTAATTTAACAATTTCAGACTGAGTGTTATCTCCTTTGGCTGTCTAAGCTAGCACAGCCTGTGGTTTTACATGACTGACAAAATCAAGCAAATCCAAAAGATGTTGGTGAGCTTTATCCTTTTCCTCATGTTCCACAACATTGTCTAAAGCTGCATTTATTAATCTCAGTAATGCATGTCTGTTTTTTCCCTGAATAATGTCATCTCCTGCAGCAATCTTCACATTAATACACACTTCCCTAAACTGGACACATAACAATTTGATCAGGCTTTCGCTCACCCTGTCCTGTAACCCTTCCAGTTCCATTGTGTATTCTCAGTAACAGATCAGTAGTTTTCTTTAGTTTCTACAGTTCGTCTGATAAAAGAAGAAAACGCCTTTCTTTCCTCAGGCTCACAGGTGTTTCTTCTCCCTGGCTGGCTCACCAGTTTTGTTGCACACTTGAAATAAAGACACATCAAGCGTGTTTTGAACAGTACATCTCTCTGTTTATTATTCAACACAGCGGTCACCACCGCGCAGAGCTGAAAAACATTAACAACAAACGCATTTAGTACAGCACCATTTTGTGAGTCCTGTTGTCACCAGGCACTGCATACACACAACAGTGATCACTTTTGTTTTCCACACAGAGGTCTTATTTAAACACATGAAACAAAACAATGCAACTATAATATATTCATCACAACTTTACCGGTAATATAAATTACTTAGAGGGGGGTTTGCTTAACTGAAAAACAATAACTACAAACGCACTTAGTACAGCACCATTTCGTCAGTCCCTGTGGCAGGGGACACCACGCCCTGTGCTTATTTTGTTTATTTTGTGTTATGTGTTATTATTTAAAATGTATGTATTTGGGCACTGTTGTTTTAGGTCAGCAGGGAAGAGTTAATTACCTTCCCTGCCAAATCACTTCATGTGCAGAATGTGCCGGGGCTCAATTGAATTATTAACAAGCAATCAAGCCCCAGCACAGCTGTATAAAAGATTGGATCAGCCGCTCATCATGGTTGGGTGTTGTTCAGTTCAGTACCAGTGGTAACGTAACCAAAAGTAGTAAAAATCACTTTTTTTTTTCTTTTTTTTAAATATAAATTTAGTCGTTGCCAATTATTTTTATTATTTTCTCCCAATTTAGAATGGCCAATTATTTTTTAAGCTCAGCTCACCACTACCACCCCTGCGCTGACTCGGGAGGGCGAAGACGAACACACACTGTCCTCTGAAGCGTGTGCCGTCAGCTGACCGCTTTTTTTCACACTGCGGACTCACCATGCAGCCACCCAAGAGCTACAGCGTCGGAGGACAACGCAGCTCTCGGGCAGCTTACAGGCAAGCCCGCAGGCGCCCGACCAGACTACAGGGGTCGCTGATGCGCAGTGAGCTGAGGACACCCTGGCCGACCTAACCCTCCCTCCCCCCGGGCGACACTCGGCCAATTGTGCGCCGCCCCCTGGGAGCTCCCGTCCACGGTCGGCTGTGGAATAGCCTGGACTCGAACTCGCGACATCCAGACTATAGAGCGCATATTGCACGCCACTCGCGAGTCCCGAAATCATTTGTTTTTATGTCATGCGACCACATTACCTGGGGATCCAGAAGGATTATGGGTAACAAACCATTGATGGGAGATGTTATGTGACCTATTCCTAAAATGTTATTTTGTGCATTCAAAAAGGTGCCGGAGGCGGAGCTGGGTAGGCGCAGGGGGCAGACGCAGGTACTCAAGGACCTGGGCCGTCTGGCTCTTCAAGTCCGAGATGTCCTTTGCCTGCCTACTGTGCCTTGCTCGCTTACTGCTCCTCAAGGGAGACCTTGAGCAGCTGCGGGCTCGGTGGGATGAAGTCCGTGCACAGGGCTGGAAGGCAGGTGGAGGATGGGGCTCCCAATGCTGCAGAGGGCTAAGCTGAGCTGGCTGATGAAGCCACTCCTGTGAACTCTGCAAGCCTCCTGTGCAGGGTCCGAGGCTGGGACGCTGCACAGATCAAGCAAGAATGTCTCATCTCCTAAGGTGGAGGAGGCGTGCTGCATCCCCAAGCACTTGAGACATAAGTCCTGTGGGGGAATCATCCATCCACAGGACATGCAAGGGTGGAACTTTCATATAGTGCTATCCGGAGCATCTGCAGTAGGGGTGTCTAAGCACCGATGCATCAAGGTTTGGGGGGGCCGAGGGTCCGAAGCACCGAGGGTGTTGATGCAGGGGCATGTGTGCGACGACAAACACAGAAGCACAGAGACGTCAAGGCTCTGGACCACCAAGAGTGCTGAAGCACCGATGCACAGAGGCTCTGAGGCACCAAAGCATCGAGGGCACCAAGGGTATCTATGCAGGACCGCCTGTGCACTGAAGCACTGAGGCGCAGAGGCTTTGGAGCACCGAGGGTGTCAAAGCACCGAGGTTCTGAGGCACAGAAGCACTGTAAGGGTGTTACACAGCCATACAGCTCACGTTTGTTTTCATCCTTTTACACAGCAGACACACACAGAACTTGCAGTTCAGCGCTGTTGTACACTTTTCATTATTTACAATAATAAGCAAAAACAAAACAAACACCTAACTCCCACTTGGAGTACTTTTAAACTTTTTTTCCCCTCCCTAACTGAACACTGGATGGCTAAGCTGTTCTAGTCCAATTTTTTTTTTTTTTTTTTTTTTTTTTTTTTTTTAGAACACACAAAAGGTTTTCCACACTACGTTTTACTTTTTAACCAACACAGGGCACTCTTCACTGACAGCCTCTCTCTTCTCTCAGACTGGAGACTGCCTAGAACAAACTCTTCTGAGCCCCTCCTGGACTACATTTTCTTCTCTTCCTGCCCCAGTCTGTCACAATAAATATATTTACAGTATTCAAAGCTCATGGGATTGTATTACAAAATGTCTGTAAAATGTTTTTATTGGTAAATATGTTTTCTCAGTCTCCTTTTGAGTAAAATTAATCCACAGTTATTACAAATAAACAACAAGTGCTGCTCAGTCTGCTCTGCACTTAATAGACACTAGTCTTACGCCTTAACTTTTGGTAAAATTGGGGTCAACTTCCAGCTTGACCGCTTTAGATTTCTTTCAAATTGTAATGTGGAATGTATTTGATGAAACCATTGCATGCATAATGTTTTGCAATTTATGCTATTGAAATTTTTGCTTCAACAAGATGCTTCTGAAAAATAAATGTGTAGATTTTGAACCTTTGGTCCCTGTCATATGTTTCAAGAATGAGTAACCATCCTTTAGGCAAAGTAGGTCATTGTGACTTTTCCAATTTCAACAAGACGATCTGCATAGACATTTGTTATATGATTGTATTTTACCCTGGAAAAAGGTTACGATGACCTACTTTTCATGGCAGTGAGACATGTCTTGCATGAGAATAATTAATGTACATCTTGTTTGTTATCTTGGAGTTCTTGTTTTGTATAACGAAAAAATAAAATTGTGCTCCCTCGCGAGTCTCCGGGGACACACAATATGAACGTTATAACCAAAGAGTGTTATATCTGAGGCGCGTTGTAACCGAGAGCCTTATAGCGAGGGAGCACTGTACATACACATCATGATTCTTGTGATGAAGACAGTTTATTTGATGGGCTGAAATTCATGTGTAAGTGTTTGTACATAATACATTAGGCAAACCACTAGTTAAATAAACAGCATCTGGTGACACATAGCAACCTTCTTGCTTCTATAAGCAGTTCGGTTTTGTTTAGTGCTCAAGCAGCTATAAATTCAATGATCTGTTATGTTCAAACTTTTAACGTATAATGTAAACCTCTTCTTTTCTCCCATAAAGGTGTGGGCTGCGAGCAATAGCACAAGATACCAGATTGAGGACACTGTATTATATGGATATTGTAGTAAGAGTTTTCCTTTTTTTGCTTTTTTGAAACATTTGTACTTATGTAATGTGCTGGATTAGAATCTCAAACGTTAGTCTACAGAACAGGGATAGAACCAGCTGTGTTTTTCATGGAGCAGTTCAGTCTTTATGCCCATGCATTCATAGTTTTCTATTTAAGACTGACTGCAAGGTGCCTATTGTCAGTTGTTCAGAATGACACATTTAAATACAATTGATTAAAGAGAAAATATAACCATTAAAAAAAAAAAAAGTTGAAACAAAAAAAATTCAAAATAATACTGTTGTAATAGAGTTGCAGAACAGAGAGCCACAATTGGACTCCTAGCACAATACATTCAGCCCTGAGATCAGGGAAGAGATTCTTAACTGTACTGTTGCCTGTTGCCATGCTGTGTAGAATGTAGATTAGTAGACCTGCAATATTCTTACAGTGATTGTTGCTAACAAGATAATTCCACAAATCATACATGTTTTGCTACTTAGGTCTCAAATGTGCAGTTTTGAAATAAACAAACATGTGTTATAGCAAACCTTAATTTCAATTTAACACATGTCTTGTACTACACTAGGTTAAAGAAAGCTCCCAGTTCCATGCCTTACTCGCAGGGAATATATTACATTTACACTTCTGAAGTGCATATTTACAGTGAGACTGTGGCAAAGTGGTGAGTGAATACAGGTGCGTGCAGTGTAGAGAGGATACAAAACAGACAATGATTTCCAGATGCAAGGGTGTGTAATGGTTTATTAACAATGTCCAGAGCCTTATGGCGAACACCTGTAAATAATGGTGGAGTGATACAGCGAAGTGTATCACTCATTAATTGTAATCGCCGGGTTTGACACATAACCAAAAGTTCAGTTTTCATACACCAAAACTAAACACAAAACACAAACACAGTTTTTAGTGACAGTGAATAAGTGCTAGTGGTGTAATACAGTTCTCTGTGAATGCAGAAGTGAAAGTGATGTCCGGGTTGATGCTGGCTTGCGCTGCAGCTCCGGATCGTGTTACCGGTAGTCTATTAAAACAGACAACAGTTAACAAATACAAGACAAACGCTCAAGGTTTACAGCAACAACAGCGTCTCCTCTTAGGTTGTATCCAACCATTTACAAAGGAACAGATTACTTTGCTACGCTGATTACTTTGCTATTTTATCCCCTTCCTCATGACCGCTTCTCCAGTTCGCGGATGCAGTGCCGTTTCCTGTCAGGGTCATTGAGTTCAGGTACTGTAGCTCCGTTCCTTTTCTAGCTTTCTTCCACCTACCCACAGGAATAAATTGTCATGCCTTTTAGTCCAGGGTACTCTGTTCCCTTTAAACAGTGCCCTCACAGGTCGGGAGGGAGATCTAACACCAAGCGCCATTCGATCTCTGTCACAGAGACCTATATAACATGGGAGTGTTATATAGATGTTATATAGTAAAGATTTATGCAATTATTTTGTTAGCTATAGTCATTTTATTTCAATGGGCATTTGAAAATGGGACCATTTTAAAACTGTCAAACTAAAAGTATTTTAAATGTTTGTAATTTTGTAATAAAACATTTAAAACACAAATATTTAAAATATCATCTGCAAAATAAAAAAACGCTAACATTGTAACTTTTGTTTCCTTAAATGTTTGCTTTCATTTTTTTCTTTATTCTACACACTCATGTCTCTGGAGGTTGATACAGTCACTTGCTGCAAAGACAGATGATTCTATAAAGCACCATGGCTGTGTTCTAATAGGATGCATCTGTTCCAGAATGTTAAATTCATATGAAACAAGCTCCATTCCATCTGAGATTGGCCAATCAAGAAAATAACTTTCATAGACATAATAAATTGTCAGGATTGGCTTTGACAGACATACTTTATAAGTATATGACTTTATTGACACTATTGTTCTTGTTCTCTTGACAGATAAAATTATTTTGTACTCGTCCCCATCAGTGGTCCGGATATTAATACACTTAAAGAAAACACTTACTCTACCAAGACTGGAGAATACCTAATTAATTGCTTTGACTGTCCTCCAAGATGTTGTATTTGATGTAAAAACAAGTTATGCAACCCACTTATCAGGTGATATAACCCTGCCTCACAACATACTTGAGGCATTAAAGTTGAAATAAATGGTGATAAGGGTAGACAGCAAAAGGGGGACATTGTCTGCAGTAAAAATTTTGGAACAAAAAAAAAAGCTTACAAATACATTAGACATTGATAGATTTCCCTTGTTGTTAAATAACTTACTTGTTGGGGCCACCACAAACTGAAGAGTCTGGAACTACTATAGCGCTGAACCATCATGAATATCATCTCCAACCATGTTTTCAAATGTTGATGTACCACCTTTGCTTTCCCTTTTCCATTTAACCTCCACTGTCCTTAACAAAATTGGACATGGATCAATCTGAAGTCATAAACTATACTGTGAGCTCTGCAGTAGCTGGCAGGCATTTAGATTACTTATTTAAAAAAATATATGTGCTCAAGATTTAATGAAGCTAGGAGTTGAATTTTGAGGGGAAAAAAAGAAAGAAACTGTAGTTTTTATGATAATGTAGGATAGAAATACTTCGCCCTACACTGTGTATATTTTTTGGCTGACTGTACCTAGCAGGTGTATAAATACTAAAAAGCTAGAGTATTGTTCCCCTCAAGGCCTATAGGAGGAGCTTTTTGTGTTTAAGGTTAGTATTATAAGAGCAGTCATAATAATAAAGTACCAAGAAGTTACGATCATGTTCTAAAACCCCCTTTTTTTAAAGAAATGAACCTGTTAAAATACATATAAACCTTTTTACAAGCAAAACAAAACATAATAGATTGCTCAGTGTTATTTAGGTAAAAAAAAAAAATGCAGTTCTTTGACAACATGTACAGAACGCTGTGCTATATACTTAAAAATAATCAGCCCAAGTTTATGTCCGACAATTCTGTGAAAATACAGTATGTCTTTAAAGTAGCCTGTGCTTGTTTTTATTTATATTCTTACCTATTATTAGCTTCATTAGCAAAACTACCTGGCCTTATTATTGTGGTGAGAATTGAAAACATTTTTGTTCGACAAGTTTTTTTTGGATATGCAAATATTTTAAACACTGAGCTGCTGCACCCTGGTACTGCTGCTATAGGCTCAACCGCTAGAGTGAGTCTGAGCTCATGAAGTCTATGTATTGTTTTTTTTTTACTTTATTATGCTTTTTTTTTTTTTTACTGAATCTTGTAAAGTGCTTTTGTGATGGTGGTCCACTATGAAAGGTGCTGTATAAAATATAGATTGACTGATTGATTGAACTTCAACTTGGAATGTGATATCTTCACCAGATTAAAAAGGGGACTAGTGCTTAAAAAAAAAAAAGAGAAAATGAAATCTTTGGTTTTAACTATTTGAATGGATGTATAGAACATAGGGTACTTGGTGGTCCAGTTGTTAGAGAAAAGGGCTTATTCCCAGTTCAATACCAGCTTAGCCAGTAGCTCACTGTGTGTGACCCTGAGCCTCCTTGTGCTCCGTCCTTCGCATGAGACGTAAAACCGAGGTCCTATTGTAAGTGACTCTGGAGCAGCAGTTGTTGATGCATTAGACATTGCTCACAGTTTGAAAAAAGCAATAGAAAGCATATAATGCATATGTGACTTAAAACTTTTGCTATACTAAGAAAAGTTTTTACCCTAACAACAAGAATTGTGGATTGTAACACTTTCTGTATCTTGTATGTTTTACAGAACATACAGTTTTACAGACACAGTGGGTTTTACTCTCTAAAACAGGAAATTATACCCTGCTTTAAATTCCAGTTGAATTTAAACTCTATGCCATTTTTGTTTAAATAATAATATATTTTTGAAGCTATACAGAATTACACTAAAACACTTGGGAAGCTACTGAGGGAATAATCAATTATTTAATCAATTATTTCTCATTCTTTTGTTCGCTACTCTTTTGCTACCCTTCTAGTGTCGAAATTAAACATAAAACTTTTACCAAGAAACGTACTTCATGTCTGCTGGATTTGTAGAACTGTTGCAGTCAGTCAAAGCACATGATAAAAGTTAATATATAAAATACACACAAAACTAACATAATATGCAAATTGTGTTAAATTATGTAGCGGAAGCACCAAAGGGAAAGCATGCACTTTAATTTCTGAGTCAGAAAACTTAACAACTTGACGTACAAATATTAGTAAACCATGCTCCAAGACTGATATTTATGTAAATGTTAATTGTGCATGGGTGCTTCTGAAGTACCTATAAACTACAGCTTTTAAAAAATGTCTCAAGACTAAGAATGTGCCCAGTTAAATGCTATTGCTTGAAGTGAACAGGAAAGGTTGTCATGTTACAGTTCAGCAGAGCTGCTGAGAGCGAATCTTGGCTACAAGATGAAAATGTTATTGTATAAAGCATTATCCTTGTGGCATTTTTTTTCCCATTTGTTGGTTTTACATAATTTAATATTTCTCCTTAAAGCATTTTTATTAATGCTTTCTGCAGCTGGTGTTGTGTCATCTCACCAGTAGATGGAGGCCAAGTACTTTCTAAATATAATCAGCTTTGTGGTCCAACCATGAAAATTGACAGTTGAAGTTTAATTAGCATATATATATATAAATATATATATATGTATATATATATATATATATATATATATATATATATATACATATATATATATATATATATACAGTACTGTGCAAAAGTTTTAGGCAGGTGTGAAAAAATGCTGTAAAGTAAGAATGCTTTCAAAAATAGACATGTAAATAGATTATATTTATCAATTAACTAAATGCAAAGTGAGTGAACAGAAGAAAAATCTAAATCAAATCCATATTTGGTGTGACCACCCTTTGCCTTCAAAACAGCATCAAGCATCAATTCTTCTAGGTACACTTGCACACAGTTTTTGAAGGAACTTGGCAGGTAGGTTGGCCCATACATCTTGGAGAACTAACCACAGTTCTTCTGTTGATTTAGGCAGCCTCAGTTGCTTCTCTCTCTTCATGTAATCCCAGACAGACTCGACGATGTTGAGATCAGGGCTCTGTGGGGGCCATACCATCACTTCCAGGACTCCTTGTTCTTCTTTACGCTGAAGATAGTTCTTAATGACTTTCACTGTATGTTTGGGGTCGTTGTCATGCTGCAGAATAAATTTGGGGCCAATCAGATGCCTCCCTGATGGTATTGCATGATGGATAAGTATCTGCCTGTACTTCTCAGCATTGAGGAGACCATTAATTCTGACCAAATCCCCAACTCCATTTGCAGAAATGCAGCCCCAAACTTGCAAGGAACCTCCACCATGCTTCACTGTTGCCTGCAGACACTCATTCGGTGTACCGCTCTCCAGCCCTTCGCGAACAAACTGCCTTCTGCTACAGCCAAATATTTCAAATTTTGACTCATCAGTCCAGAGCACCTGCTGCCATTTTTCTGCACCCCAGTTCCTGTGTTTTCGTGCATAGTTGAGTTGCTTGGCCTTGTTTCCACGTCGGAGGTATGGCTTTTTGGCCGCAAATCTTCCATGAAGGCCACTTCTGACCAGACTTCTCCGGACAGTAGATGGGTGTACCAGGGTCCCACTGTTTTCTGCCAATTCTGAGCTGATGGCACTGCTAGACATCTTCTGATTGCGAAGGGAAGTAAGCATGATGTGTCTCATCTGCTGCAGTAAGTTTCCTTGGCCTACCACTGCGTCTATGGTCCTCAACGTTGCCCGTTTCTTTGTGCTTCTTCAAAAGAGCTTGGACAGCACATCTGGAAACCCCTGTCTGCCTTGAAATTTCTGCCTGGGAGAGACCTTGCTGATGCAGTATAACTACCTTGTGTCTTGTTGCTGTGCTCAGTCTTGCCATGGTGTATGACTTTTGACAGTAAACTGTCTTCAGCAACCTCACCTTGTTAGCTGAGTTTGGCTGTTCCTCACCCAGTTTTATTCCTCCTACACAGCTGTTTCTGTTTCAGTTAATGATTGTGTTTCAACCTACATATTGAATTGATGATCATTTGCACCTGTTTGGTATAATTGTTTAATCATACACCTGACTATATGCCTACAAAATCCCTGACTTTGTGCAAGTGTACCTAGAAGAATTGATGCTGTTTTGAAGGCAAAGGGTTGTCACACCAAATATGGATTTGATTTAGATTTTTCTTCTGTTCACTCACTTTGCATTTAGTTAATTGATAAATATAATCTATTAACATGTCTATTTTTGAAAGCATTCTTACTTTACAGCATTTTTTCACACCTGCCTAAAACTTTTGCACAGTACTGTATATATATATATATTTACATTTACAATATCGTCCAACGTCCAAGACCCCCCTGGTAGGCAAAAAACTGTTCAGACTGTCTCCAACTCTGTCTCCTGTCAACATAATACACTAGTGCATGCACTGGGCAAAGCGTATGGAGCTGTCGTTCTCTGTCAGACTGGAAACGAGGTGGAGGGAAAGCCTCCAGTTCCACACACTGGTTGACATGAAAAGCCGAAATAGTCTTCGGCAAAAAAGCAGGATTGGTACGAAGCGTAACCTTTGTCCTGGCTTCTGCAAAAATTAAGCAGGCTTTAGCAATAGAAAATGATTGTATCTCACTCCAAATATTACAGATATTTCCCAAAGTGTACTAGTTTTTAGGTACATTGTTCCCAAAACTGGACATGTTGTTGAGTGATTTTCTGGGTTTACTGAGTTGCAACGTGGTAGTACTGAAGCTATTCCCACTGCCATTATGCAACAGTTAGATGCCATATTCACAGAAGAAAGTGAAAAGGCTAAAATAATTGCACAGAGCTACGACGGAGCTAGTGTAATGCATGGCGAGACTGGTGGGGTCCAGATGTTTGTAAGGGAAAAATATCCAAATGCACATTATGTCCATTGCTGTGCCCATCAACTAAATCTAATAATGGGACAAGCAGCAAGTTTCAGAGGCTCGAATTGTTTTCCAGACCCTCTCTGGTTTTTAGTCTTTTTTCTTTTGCTCTCCAAAGAAAACTGCTGTTTTGTAAAGAAAAGACTACCAACTACTCCTTAAACAAGGTGGAATTTTCGTAGTGGAGCAGTGAGGACAGTGTTTGAACAGCGCAATCACCTGTTAGAGTGTTTTCAAACAATCAGTGATTCTGGAGACTTTGACAATGTCACAGTTAGAGAAGCTAATGGTTTTTGCCATAGCCTCATGGAGAGAGTGTTTCTGTACTTCCTGTCCTTGTTCCAAAAGATACAAGTGGATATTTCATCTCTTTTACTCTGTCTCTCCCCTCTCTCCCTGCTCCTCCTACCCCCACTGTCACCTCTCGTCGTAACCTCCGCTCTCTCTCCTCCTCTGTCCTTACCTCCACTGCTCTCTCTCACCTGCCTTCTATCGACTCCTTCTCACAACTCTCCGTAGACTCTGCTACCTCCACCCTCTTCTCCTCCCTCACCTCCTCCCTTGACTCCCTCTGTCCCCTCACCTCCTGACCTGCTCGCCCCTCCCCTCCCCAACCCTGGCTCTCCTCTGCGCTCCGCTCAGCAAGAATCACACTGCGATCTGCTGAAAAGAAATGGAAGAGAACCAAACTCCCTGCTGCCCTAGACCTTTACCACACTCTCCTCCTTCTCCTCTACTCTCTCCTCTGCTAAATGTACTTATTTCCAATCTGTAATCCTCCACTAACAACCCATGTAAACTATTCTCTACCTTCTCCTCCCTCTTAAACCCTCCCCCTCCTCCTCCCTCCTCTATCTCCCTGATGACTTTGCCTCCTTCTTCTCTTCTAAAATCTCAGATATCTGCAAACTCTTTAACACCTCTCCTTCCCCCGCACCCCCTCCGGCTCCAACCCCTACACCCACTGCATCCCCTACTAACTCACCCTCCTTCTCCACCTTCTCGTCCCTCTCAGACTCTGACCTCTCCTCCCTGCTCCAGGGTCACAAACCCACCACATGTGCCCTGGACCCCTCCCCACCCACCTCTTTCAAGCTGCTGCTCCTGCTCTACTTCCCTTCATCTCCTCCCTTCTCAACACCTCTCTCCTTTCTGGTCTCTTTCCTCTGCCTTCAAAAAGCCTCTATCACTCCCCTCCTCAAAAAACCTACCCTCGACCCCACCTCCCTCCAGAGCTACCATCCTGTCTCCCTCCTACCCTTCCTCTCCAAAACCCTCGAGCGCACTGTACACCGCCAGCACTCTGCTTTCCTGTCCAACCACTCTCTGCTCGACCCTCTCCAATCTGGCTTCCGCTCTGCTCACTCCACTGAAACCGCCCTTTTGTCTGTCACCAACTCACTAAAGTCTGCCCGAGCTGCCTCTCTCTCCTCTGTCCTAATTCTCCTCGACCTCTCTGCTGCCTTTGACCCTGTCGATCACTCTATTCTACTATCCTCTCTCGCTGACCTGGGAATCTCTGGCACTGCTCTGGCCGGGTTCTCCTCCTACCTCTCCAAGCGCACTTACCAGGTAACCTGGCGTGGAGCAACCTCCACACCTCGCCCTCTCTCAACAGGAGTCCCCCAAGGGTCAGTCTTGGGTCCTCGCATCGCATCCTATGGTTTCTCATACCATTTCTATGCTGATGATGCTCAGATTTTCCTCTCCTTCCCCACCTCTGACTCCACCATCCCCTCCCGTATCTCTACCTGTCTGTCTGCTATCTCCTCCTGGATGCACTCGCATCACCTCAAACTTAACCTCTCTAAATCTGACCTCCTTTTCTTTCCCTCCTCCTCCCCTCCTCTGATCTTTCTATCTCTGTTCCTCTGGAATCTACCACACTCTCTCCCTCTTCCTCCGCTTAAGAACCTCAGAGTCACCCTGGACCCCTGCCTCTCTTATTCCCAGCACATCTCCACTCTGGCACGCACTTGCCGATTCTTCCTGAGCAACATCCGAAGAATCCGACCCTTCCTCACCAACTACGCCACCCAGCTCCTGGTCCAGGCCTTGGTACTCTCCCGCCTAGACTACTGCAACTCCCTCCTGGCTGGCCTCCCTGCGTCCGCCACCCGTCCGCTCCAGCTCATCCAGAACTCCGCTGCCCGCCTGGTGTTCTGTCTGCCTCGCTTCTCCCACGCAACTCCACTACTCCGCTCACTCCACTGGCTCCCGATCATCGCTCGCATCCAGTTCAAGACTCTTGTACTAGCCTACAGATGCCTTGACCAGACTGCACCCAGCTACCTCCAGACCTTCATCTCTCCCTACACCCCCACTCGACCTCTCCGCTCCGCCTGCCTCTACCTCCTCTACGCCCCCCTGCCTCCAGAGCCCACTCCTTTTCCACCTCGCCCCGCAGTGGTGGAATGACCTTCCTACAGATGTCAGGACTGCCCAGTCCCTGACCACATTCCGGCGCCTCCTCAAGACTCACCTCTTCAGAAAGCACCTGTAGAACTCCTCTGTTCTTCCCCTGGGACACTTATCACCCTTCCTTAAATGCGCTTTACTTGCTCTTATCTGCCCCCTATTTTACTGCATTTAATCCTGTACTTCAGAGTACTGTAATCTGCCAAGTGTTTAATCTGTAGTATTTTGTATATAATCATATCCTGATGTAACTATCACTGACACTTATCTGCTGTATTATTGAATTGTATTTTGTCACACTTGTACTTGCTTGAACCAAAGTCATTGTATTTATCTTGCTCTTCATTGTATTATTACTTGTACTATGATACTTGAAATGTATTTGCTTACGATTGTAAGTCGCCCTGGATAAGGGCGTCTGCTAAGAAATAAATAATAATAATAATAATATTTTGTATGGGAAATTCCAGGCAAGGAATATTACATCTGTTGATGCAAATTAAGCTGTCATTTGTTCAAAGCATTCAGGACATCCAAGCTTCTGTTAGAACAATGGAATCCAGCCTCCCTGAGAACCTGCCACCAATGCCAACAAGACGAAGGGGCCCAAATACCACAGAAGATTTTGACACAGCTGCCTTGCAAATTTGTGACATCATCCTCTCTCACGCAAATGAACGGTTTGCCTTGAGAAAGCACCTCGTCTCTGCAAAATTGCTGCAGAGTGTCCGTTTTGATGAATATCAGGTAGCTTTCCCGAAAAGTGTACTAGAGAAAACAGTTCAAGGATATCCAGTGACTTACAAACAGTGTATGAAACAGAAGATTTAAAAAATGCTGAAAATGCATTAAGTATGCTTGAACTGATGATATATAACAACTTGGACAGAACATTTCCAGAGATCACAAAACTACTGAAGATAGTTATTACCACTCCGATGACTACAGCAGAGTCAGAAAAGTGTTTCTCAACACTGAAAAACCTTCATGAGAAACCGTATGAAAACCGAACGATTAAATGCTTTAGCCATGTTATCAATTGAAAAAGACATGATGGCTTACATTCCTGACTTTTAATAATAAAATAATCGAAAAATTTGCCACGATAAGACATCACAGAGCAAACTTTTTGTATCGCTTCTTGGCCACCAGCCACCACTGACTTTGGTATTGCTTTGAATTTTTTTTTTTTTTACATACAAATAAAAACTTGTATGAATTACAGATCTCAATCACAGCGCAATCCCCGGAGTTCACAAAGTGCAAGATCTTTTTAATATAAATTAATTAATGAGCTATTGACTTTTCATTTTAAAATAAGTCTAATAAAAAATAAACCCCTTCAGCAGTTTGACAATTTCTCATATCAGACCTCCCACTTGTAAACCCATACACTCATTTTTCATCACTGGGCTTTGATAAAGCACATGAGTTGAATGTGTGGCACTTATCGGTGAGGTGCATGACTGAAGATGGCTCGTTTTAAAATATTCAAAGCTACCTGGAACTGCCATTTTATATTCCTTTTGACATTGTGTTGCATGAGACTAGTTGTCCTATGTTTTCAAGCAAGCAGTGCTTGATAATTTATTTAAGTGGGCATCAAAGTGTGTGCTGAAAAAAATGAAATCCCTGAAGCTTAAAAAGCAACATAATATTGCTTGCACATATCTGCAGAGCATATTTCCTTGCATGATTTGTTCTTGGAATCTTGCTAAATTGTAATGTAGAGTGGGTACGAATTCTAAGCAGTTTGGTACATTACTAAAATGTTACCGGTAAATGTGTGCTTGTGTATAATAATGGGGAGGGGGTAACAACAGTTCAGTTGTTAGTAATATTGTCGGGGACTGTGTCAGACTGTCTCTACATTTTTAATTTGCAGAGGACAGGTCACAGTAGTTTGTCAGTTGGGCACGCAATATCTCGCATTAGGAAAATAAATGCTGTGGGTGAAAGTGATCAGGTCTTTACATCAATGTGGAACAACACTGTTATTTGTGAATAGGAAAATAAAACTAATAGTAAATCATGCTGGTTACTAAATTTGACAATTTTACTGCATTGAACTGGATTCCCAGTTAGGCTGTAAGTAACCTTGAATATAACACCATTATCAATTGAAGCTAAAATTTTTTAAGCATCCCTGAGGGTAGTTTGTTCTTGTCCATTGCCACCGTTTATTTACTAAATATATATATATATATATATATATATATATATATATATATATATATATATATATATATATATATATATATGTGTGTGTAGATATATTGCAAGTTCTCTTACATTATGCTTTGTTTCTCTTCACAAAAAACACATTTCTAAAAAAGCTACAAATATTAATTATGTGTTTTCATTCTGATGCAGTGTTTTTTATTCATGCATATTTGGATGAGCTTGTCTTCTGCTCATTTGCAAACAGCTTATATAAGAAGACACAGATTATGTTTTCTGATGAATAGAATGCAGTACTGCAATCAGAGGTGGCCTTATTCTTCCAAACATCAGGGACTTTAAATTATAAATTTAATCCAACTTAACTGTTTAGCATTTTATTTTAGAATGTTTTATATATGTTGCCAAGGGGACATTAAAACTAAGGTCAGAGGTAATTTTCTAATCATTACTATAGCTCTGGTAATGGCTTAAAGGATGGTGTTATAATACCTTCTAGACTATTCCTGGGGTTTGTAAATATTCATACGTTTATTATTAATATTGTCCATTGAAATACCCCTAGCCATATGCTAGTGGTATGTTGTGTAGTTTTTCTGTATCTCATTTCTTTCCTCTTATGAGTCAGCTGGGGGGGTCAAGAAGAGCTACTTCCTCGTAGTGACCCCTGGGCAACGGGGGGGTCAAGAAGAGCTACTTCCTCGTAGTGACCCCTGGGCAACGTCTCCGACGGCAAAAAGCTCTTCAAATCGAACTTACCATGCAATGCTTACCAGTAATGAATTGTACTCCGCAAGAAGAAAATAACCTAAGGGTCTTTCAAGAACCTACAGGTCCGTGTATCCTGCAAATCAATGTGGAAGGCCTAACTAGAGCCAAATGCGTGGTCATCAACCACCTGGCACAAGAGCACAACGCTCAAGTGATCCTTCTTCAAGAGACTCACACCAAAGACGACAGCAATATCAAGATATATGGCTACCACCTCATAGGTGCCATCCATCATGCACACCACGGAGTGGCTACCCTAGTAAAACTTGACAAAAATGCAAAGCACGTAGCCCAATCACCGGACGAAGATACTACACAGGGGATTGCTATTGAAATAGAAGGCTTTACTATTGTCAACATCTACAAACAACCTAGTACCCAGTTCTCCAGTCTTCCAAGCTACCTGCATCCTGTCATCTATGCTGGTGATTTCAATTGCCAACACACCAACTGGGGCTATCGAAAGAGCACACCGGAAGGCGAGGCCCTAGCCGACTGGGCATCCATTCAAGGTTTAACTCTGCTGTTTGATAAGAAACAAGCCAACACGTTCTTCTCTGCCAGGTGGCAAAGTGGAACAAACCCGGACTTGGTGTTTTTCAGCCCAACAAACAACCACATGCCTTCACCACAACGCTTAGTGCTGAGCAGATTTCTGAACTCGCAGCACAGACCAGTAGTCATGTTCCACCCAGCACTTGTGACACCAACTCCAAGTCGTCCATCCGCTCGCTGGAACTTCCGAAAAGCAAATTGGACCGAATTCACCAAAGAAACCAGCTCCTTTTCGCTTAAACTTCCAGATCCAAACTCAACTGATGTTAACGACTCGTACTCAATGTTCTGCAATATGATTATCTCCACATCTAACAATCATATCCCAAGAGGTTTCGGAAAGACCTACATTCCGGCTGGGACGAAGAATGTACGAACTTAGCCTCTGAACTTGAGTCAGTAACCACAACAGAAAGAGCGCAATCCATCGGCTCGGCTCTAATAGAATACCTGGACAACAAAAGGAAACAAGAGTGGAACAACACGGTCTCTGAAATCGACATGAAGCACTTCAGTAGAAGAGCCTGGCAAACCATCAACCGACTGACTGGCCAAAGCCATAAACCACAAATCCAAAACCAGGTCAAAGCCAAAGACGTCGCAAAGGTGCTTGTTGACAGTGGCAAACCAACCCACATAGACAAGCAGTTTGCCTGGAAAGTTAAACAAGAGATTCACAACAGCTGGCAAGCCAGCTCAGCAGATGACAACAGCCACAGCAGCTTCACCTATCCTGAACTGATTGCAGCGATTTCCACCCTCAAGGCAGGGAAAGCTCCAGGACCTGATCACCTGCATCCTGAACAGCTTACCCACCTCTCTGCACCTGCCTTAGAATGGCTATTAGCATTTTTTAACAACTGCCTATTACTAAACAAAATACCTAAGATCTGGAGAACAGCAAAAGTCATCGCTATTCTTAAACCAAACAAACTACTTGAGGACCCAAAAGCTACCGCCAATCAGCCTCCTCTGCAACACCTTCAAGCTTATGGAAAGGCTAATACACAACAGAATAAGCTCTATCGTAGACCCACAGCTCCCAAATGAACAAGCAGGTTTCAGGCCAAATAGATCAACAACCGACCAGGTCTGCTGTATGGTCGATGATATCGAACAATGCTTCCAAGAAAAAAAGAAATCGGGTGCTGTTCTTGTGGACTTAACAGCAGCTTATGACACGGTCTGGCATAAAGGACTCATACTCAAACTGCTTCGTATCATCCCAAACAAGAAAATGGTCCTCTTTATCCAAGAACTAATCTCTAACAGATCATTTACCTTAACACTGGGCAACGACACCTCCAGGAAATTTTACCTTAAGTACTCAAACTGCTTCGTATCATCCCAAACAAGAAAATGGTCCTCTTTATCCAAGAACTAATCTCTAACAGATCATTTACCTTAACACTGGGCAACGACACCTCCAGGAAATTTTACCTTAAGTACTCAAACTGTTTCGTATCATCCCAAACAAGAAAATGGTCCTCTTTATCCAAGAACTAATCTCTAACAGATCATTTACCTTAACACTGGGCAACGACACCTCCAGGAAATTTTACCTTAAGAATGGCGTCCCGCAAGGCTAGGTGCTGGCGCCAATGCTGTTTAACATCTACACAGCTGACCTGCCATGTACAACTGCCAAAAAGTACATATACGCAGACGACATCGCTATTATGCATTGCTCCACAGACATCAAAGCAATAGAAACTAAACTATCGACTGACCTGAACAAGCTGAACTGCAAATTTCACCGTCTTACGCACCTCTGTGCTCTCTCTAGCCTTCTCGGTAGCTGAGTACTGCTCTCCGGCCTGGCACAACAGCAGCCATACGAAGAAGGTAGACACAGCCTTGAACAACAGCCTGCGCATTATCACCGGGTGCATTAGACCGATGCCCACTGAACTGCTACCGATTCTCAGCGGCATCTCTTCACCAAATCTTCGCAGAGAAGCAAGTTGCATCAACCTTGCACTGAAAGCCTCGGATGACTCCAACCACCTGCTGCACGATGCCATCTGCAACCGGAACACCACGATCCTCCGACTAGAAAACCGGCACTCACCTTCTAACACAATGAGGCGCCTTATGAAAGAAGCAAACAACGACAATGGCACCGATTGGGCTAACAAAAAGTGGCAAGACGTGTGGAATAATAACAACCACAGACTGAAACAGTTTATCGACAAAGTATCTAACAAACCCGCTGGAAATGACCTACCCAGACAAGCCTGGGTCAAGCTGAACCGACTAAGAACCGGACATGGCCGTTTCCGGGCCACCCTACACAAGTGGGGTCTCACTGATGACCCAATTTGCGAATGCGGCGACGGCAAGGAGCAGACGGCCGATCACATTCTATACTCCTGCCCTCGCTTCAGGTGCCCCGGCAACTTCACCGATTTGGATGATGCCAGCTGCGACTGGCTGAGGCACCTGACTGTGACAATATAACAATGTAACTTTTGCATGTTAAGCTCATACGAATATATATATATAGTCAGCTGGGATTGCAAAGGTTGTAAGCAGCACTCGACATACTTCTCAGAAGAGCGATGAACGTTCATTTAATCCTGTGTGTTGCCTTGATGGCTTTCAGATAAGACAGATGAGAAGGACTGTGCATCCATGTGTTTTCTACAAGGAATAACAACTGTACCAGGCAATCCTGGTGGTATTGCTTGCATTAGTTGTACCATAGATTTGTTTAGTGGCAGATTTATTATTGCTGATATTTACAGGGAGTAGTAATTTTCAGGTCCATATGGTTAAAATGTTGTTAAGTTAGTAACTTGTGTCTAAAAGAATACTAGTTTAGAGTACTAGAATGAAAAAATGTGAATTTCTATGCAAAATAGAGGAGTCCATGTGACAGAGATCGAATTATTCTTGGTGTTTGATCTCCCTCCCTCCCTGCGAGGCAGCTGTATAAAGGGAATACCCTGCACTAAATGGCACGACAGTTTATTCCCAGGGTTAGGTGAACTCAATGACCCGGACGGGAAACGGCGTGGCATCCGCGGATTGGAGGAGCGGACGTGCTCATTGACCAAGGGGTCATGGGTGACGTTATAAAAAGGGGACGTACTGATGTGATCTGTTCCTTTGTAATTACGTTAAATGACCAGAAGGAGAACCTATGCTGTGAAGCGTGAGTGTTTTGTTTGTTTTTGTTTGTCGTTAATAATACTCTTTATAATTATTTGGACGGCTAACACGATCATGAGCTGTCGCCAAAGGCCAGCACTAAACCCGGATCAACAACACTGCACTTTTGTTGTCACTAAAGAACTGTATTCACCACGAGCACTAGAGCACGCACTGTGGACTGGTGTTTGTGTATGTGTTACGTGATGGTGAACTGAAACTGGACTGTTATTATTTCGGGGCAAACCCTTGGATTATAAATAAGCAATACACTGTATTGCTTCATTAACATTGTTATTGTTTACTGCCGTTAGCCATCAGGCATTGGATTATACAATTAAACCTTCATTTCACCTGGATTATTGTTGTTTGTCTGATTTATTGATCACCTGCACATTGTTAACCACTTTGCCACAGTCCATTAGAATCTTATAAACATATATTTTCTGTTATGATGTTGTTTCCTTTGCCTGATTTATGGAAGGTTAGGCCAATTTGTTTCTTTGTAGCCCAAAGGTTTTAATTACAGAAAAAAACAAGGATGATATATCCCTGACTATAAAAAATGTTTTTCACAGTCTCCAGATTAATAAACAGTTTCTATTTCTTAATATTAAAATATATCTCTCTCATTTACTTGATTCAGAATTACTCATTCAGGGCCTCCTTGTTAATTGACATTATTTGCAAAGAGCCCTTGAATGTTTTAATGAATCTTGGTGTAATACTATACTTGCCAAATGTATGCAAAATAGCTGATAATTGCAAGCCATAGCTGTACAATTCAAATGGTGAATATTTTACAGTACATCAGAATTAACTAAACAAAACACAGATGATATGTCAGTGTTCTATAGTGTGACCATTTTACAAATGCAACTAGAAAAAACAGTGCAGGAGACAGTGGCTAGCAATGTTCCTTCTAAACTGCTCACCAATCTGGCATGAGGTGCTCAACTCGGAAATCCTACCACGGACAAGCAATTTCGATATCTTGTTAATGTTGCCAGGACAACAGTCACTAGTCATTTCTGGATCAACAACTCCCATCAGCCAATCACAATACTATCTCTGCCAAGCTACTGTGCAGCATCATCAATCTACACCCTGAGGGGCGAGCAATTTGTTTATTTTGTGAAAAGCCTGGACTCTGGAGATTCAAAGTGGTGCAATTAGATAGGTAACGTTCATGGCTTTATTATCCAGAAACGTATATTTAGAATGGTATGTTGCTGTTTTTCATTTTCTTTTGTCACTTTGCTCATTGCTTACTAAGAATGTATTATGGTAAAGTGAAGGACAACATATAAGGACAATATATAAGTCTTTAAGATTCAAAATGCCATTATTGCGCCAAATACGGATAGCAGTCTTGCTCTGAAGGGGAAAATGAGTTATGGGGGCAAAAATCGAGAAAGACTGTAACCCGAAATACTGTCTAAACTGTGCCCAGATCTGGAGAGAATGACAAACAAGTTGGTTCTTACTAGATTTAGATACACATAATGGAAGTGGGGCACATAAAACAGCAGATAGGGAGGAGGCTTTACAAGAGTTTTCCTCTGTATGCAGCCACAGCTATCCAGATTGGAACCTGGTTGTAACCATTGTCAAACACTGTGGATACTGGCAGACCAGTAATAGAGCTGGAGATATGGAAGAGCCAAACCCCCTGTAGGCTTCAATCTCTGCAGGGATTCTTTGCGAATGCGGAGCGTCTTATTATTCCAAATAAATGAAGAGATTGAACGATTAAAGATATGGAAAAAAGATTTTGGAATAAAAATAGGAATAAATTGGAAGAGTTGGAAGAGGTATAACAACTTGGGAAGAATATTCATTTTTACAGAGTTTATTCTGCCAGTAAGTGAAATAGGTAAGGATGACCAACGGTTGAAGTCTTGTTTAGTATGTTCTAAAAGGGGGTTACAGTTAGCACTAAAAAGATTATTATATGAATGAGTCGCAGTTATCCCAAAGTAGATAAACTTATCATGGGCCATTTTAAAAGGAAATTTATTAAAGTTGTAATGTCTAGCAGTCAAGTTGATCGGGAAAAGTTTGGTTTTGTGTAAATTAATTTTATAGCCTGAGAATTTGCCAAATGATTCTAGGGTTGAAAGTGCTTGTGGGAGGGAGGAAACAGGATCAGAAATGTACAAAAGTGGTTCCATGGTGGGGAGGAAAATATTCTGATAATATTCTAATATTCTGTATATATACATACACATACATAAAAAAGTAAATAAATTAAACAATATTATATATATACTGTATATATATATATATACACACACACATCCATACATATAAAATACATTTAAAGTAATATTAATAATACTAATGAAAAAGGGGAAGAAAGGGAATAAGTTAATAAATAAATGAATGAATGAATGAATGAATGAATAAATAATGCACATATTTGCATATGTAGCATGTAGGCAGTATGCACACTGTTGTTTGTTAGTACTGTTATATCACATTTTGCTACAGTAATTTTGCCACAGGCTATTGCTGCACTCAGGAATTGTATCTCTACGGTACAGAGCATGGAAGTCAAAGCCCTTAGTAATGGCAGACTAGAGAACTTTTGAAGCACCATTTGTGAAACACAAAATCAGATATACACAGAACAGACACCCAGTGTAGCACAACAAAATCAAAGGAAAAATCCACAGTCTCGCTCACTAACATTGAGTTCCAGGGTATAAAATTAAAAGGAGCAGCAGACACATTTAAAGATGATCTAAAGATCCCAATACACCAAACTATAACCCTGCAGGAAATGGACAGATGATCTGGAGATCTTATACACGACTTGGGATAGCATGCAGATAGTCCCTCAAAAGCAATACACTGCTTTTTGTCTTCTGTCCTGATGCTTGGCCTGTCTTTTGACGACTTGTCTGATTTTGGAGAGGAGCAAATAAACTTTCTGCTAAATTGGTAGAAATATCTACTGGTGAGAAATTGATGCAATTTGGATGTAGCTGAGTGGAAAATGCTCAAATCTCTTGTGAAAGGTCATGTCATGGACAAATACTCTGGTCTCTGGAAAGTCATTCTAACCAAGGAGCCCTTCTGTTTCAACTATAAAAATGTCCTGCACTTAGTCAAGTTAATGCTGGTCTCTTCTGCCAAATGCGAACGTGGCTTTAGTGCACATAACCGAATAAAAAACAAAGTGCGAAATTGTTTAAATGTTTCCACCCTGGAGGATCTGATCAGAATTAGCTCGGAGGGACTGGAGTGTGAACATTTTGATCCAGAGCCAAGTGTGAAACGTTGGCTAAATTCAGGAAAAAGGAGATGGCCCAACTACAGTTGCTGGCCCTGTGACATGGGCATCCTTTCAGTGGATTATTGTGACTCAGTGGATGAGGATTTCTCAGAAAGATGCTTCCTTTTCTGTTTGTAAATAGTTTGGGTAAGTACATTGGCAAATGTAATGTTACTTAAAAATGTGGTGACCAGATTTTAGGTTCTGGCGCCCAAAAAATTTGGTAGCCAAAGGCTCCTTTGAGAAAAAAGTTTGTATAGAGCACTGTTGGTGGCAAAATTACTAGGGATGCTGTAGCTGTACAATAGCTGTTCAACAGATAAAACATCGTTGATCACGACATCAACTAGGGAGTTCCCTTTTTGTAAGTAGATATGTTGCTGTGACCAGCAAATGAATGGATATCAACACACCAGACTGGGGTAATGAAAGCTCTGCTGCATGTTTTAATAATAAATAAAAGGCTTGAACAAACAAAAACACTTTTACAAAATAAAACGGGACGTTGGCCGAAAGAGACATACACACAAAACAAACACGGAAGAAACACTAAATACAACAATTATCACGCTGGTATTAAGTCAGCATGAGTAACAATTGTTATTATTCTTATTAGTTTCTCTGTTACTCATGTTCCGCCTCTGAACAATCAACCCTGCGTGCATTAAAAAATTGGCTCTTATGCAGCTGTGCCGGGACTCACTTGCTAATTAATCATTCACTTGAATCCCAGCACAGTCTACATATACAATTTAAAATATACATTTTAAATCCCCTGTGCTACATAATCCACACTATATCCCGTGCACCACTACATACATACAAAGATAACACCCCACATAGAACATAAAATATGCACAGGTGCCAATAAAGATGGTGAACAATTGGTACCAAGCATTGTATATTATACACCATCACATCCTTCGTAATCGTGTTGTTGTAGATTATGTCACCATACACTACAGATTTCTGTAGTTTATGAAAAGGAACTACTGTAGAAAAAAAACCCTGGATTTATTTGTTCACAGAATGAATTTGAAAAATTAATTTAATAGAAAAATAAACAAACAAAAAAAACATTTTGAGAAACAATCATAAAGCTGCGGAGTTATTTTGCCCTGTGTAAATCAGCAAGTTTAACAACTAATACGCTGGACTAATAATACTGTTTTGGGCTGAAATCTAATCTGCAGCAATGCTTTCAGCCTATGTGTTTATCAGTAAGTAGATCATCATGTGCTGCATGCTTCAATCTAAATTAGTGTTTTTTTTTATTGAAATAAAATAGTAGCACTTTAGAAAGTGGACCTGGTCACAACAACTCTCCAACAGGTTCTCAGGATTGAATTCTGCTTTTTAGAAGGTCAGTTGAACGTAGGAATAGAACTTTATTGTTGCTTGTCTTTCATTCTTTATAGCATTGTACTCCATTATTCTGTTCTGTGTTTTACTTCTATTATGAAGAAAAGGACGACGATAACATCAACAGGTGCTCATCAATAATGGGCTGCAATCAGCAATGCAGCCCATTACTGATGAGCAAGTCAAACCAGCAGTGATTTCACCTTGTGCAGACAGTTATTTGTAGGTGCTTTAGGTGCTTTTGATCTGACCTACCACCTGTGTGAAGATTTATTTGTCTTTTATTATCAAGTACACACACACTGACATAGAGCTGTGAACATTCAGAATCTCTAACCCCTAGAATGTGTTGGCAGCTACATCTGTTAATAATAATGAGAGGTGTAGTATCCTGCCATGGAAATATGTTCAGTTGTGTATACAAGGTGGAGCAACCTTCCTGCAAGAGCAGAATAATCTACTTTGATAAATGACTAATACAGTCAAGCACAGTATGCCTCTTTGATAGCTCTGGACTATGAATTATTTGCATAATATACTGACCTGGCTTTGCTGTACTCTGGTTTAACCTTCTGGTGAAATTGTGATTAAAACATACAGAAAATGTCAAAAGTGGATTTTGCAGCTTCTAACAGCAACTATAAATGTGGTTTGTGTAACTTGTTTAACTATTTTAAACATGTATAGCAAGATGAAACTGTAAGAAGTCAACTAAACTAACATTTAGGCTTCAGTGTTGTTTGTGATTGATTGTTTGAATTTATGGATGATAATTATATGTAACACGCCAATAAGTACACCCCCTACAATTGATTAAATACACAAATTGATTTTCTTCACAGCAAGTTAAAAATGCCCTGAAGTATACCCTTGGCTTTATGATAGTTTGCACTGCTCTTCTCCTAAATGGGTAAGTGCTTTTGTAAGGACTTTGTAAGGACACCTTTACTGTATATGCAGTAACACATACAGTACTTTCCATTATGAAGGATACAGTTCTGAAGAGGTAAGCTTCCCTGCCCAACATTTAAGAGATACATTCCTATGAAATTAACCACTGACCCCCCTTCACATTATTAACTAGTAGCCTGGTCTGTAACTGTAACTTTTGTTTAAATTAGGTAATTGTAGTAATAGAGATCAGATTTGTATATGCAACTGATGTTTAAGTTGTAGTTTACAGCATTCACACAATGATCAACTGGACCCTTCAAACCTTTGTACACTGACCATATAAATAACTTATATCTTAAAGCCTGTCCTTTTAAAATATTCAAGTGGCACCCAGGTGCAATTAGGATAGATTACATTTTCTTTTAATAAATCGAAAACACGTTTCAACTTTGCAAATAATGACGGTTATTTTTTTTTAAATTTCTGTACCACAGTAAAATGTCAAGATTTGGTTGTGTTTATTTTTAGCTGTCTCTTCAGGTTCGTATTAGATGATGTGTCTCATTATGACACGGCTTCAAATCAGCATCAGTCAATGAGGACTCTGGTGGCGCTTCACTGATTCTTAATTTAATAAAAAGCCTATTTTAGACATGCCACATGAAATCTCTGCCCACACCCCCACCCCATAATCCTTCATTGCTCAGTCACCATGATGGATTTCAGTTGCGTTTGTGTTAAAAATAGGCTACATATAAGCTGCAGGCATTTTGTAATTGCTTAGAGCAAGCAGTTTTTGCTGTGTCACAGGTCTCAGTTTGATTAAATGCTACAAAGACAACTTGATGTTAAAATCCATAGTGGTACATGGCTAGGTCAATAGAGTAATATGATTTGACCTTTTGCTATAGTGTTCTATGTAGCCTCTGATTTTACAGTATTTGTGTTCAGTAGGGTCTGTCTGGTATGAACATAATGATTTTACAGGCACCAGACTAAAATGGTTGTTTTTTGGGATTAGGTGCCATTAGCACCTCCAACACAAGAAATGCTGCTTCTGACAATAAAAAAAACATGTGTCTGTATTTATGAATGCGCTATGAGTTGGCATATCACTGAAATGTGAGAAGTACGGTAACAATACAAATGCCTGGAAGTCCAGAGGCTCTGTATTAACATTGTTTGCCGTCAGGCGTTTGACAATGATTTAATTGCGCTGCAGATTCCCTCGTTAGATGATAATATGATTTATCTTTAGCCACGACAATTCAAGACGTTACCATAATGAAAAACAGTAAATGTATTGTGAGTTTTCTACTAAAGCAGGATCAGCTGTTGATAGGGAAAACATTTATTTCTCAAACTGACCATTAGAAATACAGTGGAAGCAGAAAGCATGTAAATAATTGGGACTGGTAAGGTAAAGTGTACACCTTTCAGTCACCAATAGAAATGTGCTACTGAAGGAACTGCTGGAAAAAAAAAATGCAGAACAGCAGGATTGGCATCAAAGTTTTCCAGTGATAGTCCATTCATGCTGATCATAATTAGATTACTGTATGAATTGTGATATCAGCAAGATTGGATTGTGCTTTTGATTTAATCCTGTTTTGGGCACTGAATCCTCACTCACAAGCACCAGTGTTTGTTGGCATTGTAAGGAAGACTAACAATTACTCTTTATACTGAGAAACATGTACTGTTGTGGAAACCCTTTGAAGCACCAGTCAGGGTGGCCAGATCTTTAGTAGCTGATTTGATGTCCTGCCACTCTTGCAGAAGGAGAGATATTATCAGTGGAAAAATCCAGTTTTAAGAAAAGGCATGAACCTGAAACCCAGTTCAGTGATTTCTGTTCCTCCATACGTTTGTCAGCTGTTTTTGGGGTCTGATGGCCAAGAGGAAGAGTCAAGCATCCGGAACAGCTGCAATTGTGCATCGTGCCACATTGGTTCAAAACGATCCAATATTGTGTAAGTTCAGCACACATTTTACTTTTAATTTCCTGCTTATCAATGTCATCACCTTGCTCATGTCCTAAAGCTGCTTAACTCCTCCCTCTGTATTTTTTCTCCGTTTTGGTGGGGTTAGGTGATTGGCAGCTGGCGGTGGTAGAGGCATGTGGACCTGATTCAATGCTAGTGAGAAAATTACGTTCATAGCATCCAGGTCTGCGCTGAAGGTTTTCTATTTTCAATACAGTGCTTTACGCTTTTGGTTTTATTTGGGTCACCAACAGGCTGTTCGACTGAAACACTTTTGACAACCTAGACAGTGATGACAAATAATCCATCTGAAATGACATGAACCAGGTTTTCCTTTCATCTTTCAGAAACTTCAGCATGCCTTTTATTTTGTTTGCTTCATCAGATTCTGAAGATATATGCTGCAATATTTTCCCAATGGCATACAACTGGATCAATATTTTTAAGCAAAGCACCAACTGCATCAAGTTGGCTACTTAACCATCTCATAGAATAAACCTCTACACATTTACATAGTTCAGTGTGTTACAATTTGCTTGTTAGATCCAGTTCTCTCATTCTTTTGGGTGAAGAATGTTAGAAGCCAAATGGTTCGTTCAGTCTCTCTTACAACATGCATTTCTCTTTGGGAATCGAGAACTGCAAGCTGCAAGAGGTGTGCCATACAATGTACACTGGCCAGCCATGACAAGTTCTGTTTCAATTTAGTTGCAACTCCCCCATGCTTTCCTCACATAAATGCAGCACCATCAGTGCCTAAACCTGAAATCCATGGTCCCTCTTTCCACTCCCTGATGCCTAGTTTGGAAAACAATGCATCCAGTAATTTTTATGTAACCATGTGCATTAGCTGTTGTTTCAAGTAATTCATGCCAGCGTAGTGAGAGTGAACCACCCCTGCTAGGTCAACAAAGCGGAGGAATACATTTACAAACTCATAAACAGTTCTGTCAGTACTGGCATCAATGAGCAGTCCCACAGCAACCACGTTTCTCAAGTACACTTTCCCTAATTACTGCTGCTATGTGGTGTAGTACAGTATGAGAACTATCATTTTCAATTTCACAAGAGGGTATTTCTAAAGGATTTGTAGTTTGACTTGTATTATCTATATGGATCTTACCAGAAAATCCAAGGCCTAACAAGGAAGCTTGCTTTGGTTTTGATAATGACATGGTTTCAAACCAGGGAGAGACTATAAACTGCTATAAAAAGCTATAAACTGAGGGAGCACCTTTCACGGTCAACCTCACACCATGCAAAGATATTTTTTATGCAAAGGCTTTCCAAATACTAAACTTGTTTTGTGCACACCAGGAATAACGGGGGCAATTTATGTTCCAGAAATGATGAAAAATGTATATTGGTTTATTATTGGTATATTGGTATATTATTATTATTATTATTATTATTATTAAAGCCTTTGTGACATTAGTCCACCATCAAAATAAAAAAAAAATTTAAAAACAACAAAAATCCCCAATTATTTAATAATAATCCTGCCCCGTCCTTTTCTAATCAACATTTATATTTTTTAAATCAGATTTAAATCTTTATTTTTAATCTTTATATAGCGCCTTTCGTAGTGGACCACCATCACAAAGCACTTTACAAGATACGAGACTAGGGTGTGTGAACTAAGCATCAGCTGCAGAGTCACTTACAATTACGTCTCACCCGAAAGACGGAGCACAAGGAGGTTAAGTGACTTGCTCAGGGTCACACAGTGAGTCAGTGGCTGAGGTGGGATTTGAACCGGGGACATCCTGGTTACAAGCCTGTTTCTTTAACTATTGGACCACACAGCCTTCTGTAATAGATGGTTAATTATAATTGATTGACTGCATAGATTTAGAGAGGAGAAATTGTGATTTGAACCCATTTTTTTTTTAAACCTACCATCACCAAAACAAAATAAATAAAAAAAAAACAATAATTTCTGTTTTTATTGACCCTGACTAAAAAAGGGGGGAATCGAATCCCGCCTTCCAAAACTAAACGAATAAACAAATAATAAACACTTAAAATAAACAAGATTGCTAAAGGCATAATTTAAAAAAATATATATAATAATGTGGTGAATGCCTGTGGATTTTAAGAAAACAATTGCTTGTAAATTGAAAAACAAAATGTTGCCTTATTTATTATTTATTTGTTATTAGTACTATTCACAAGCAAATCAGACAAAAATAAAACATCTAGCGTTACTCAAAAATGCAAATAATATTTGCTCGGTTGTACAGCAGTTGTAATATTTATTTGGAGCATGAGAAAAGATAATGGCAAGCTAAAGATAATAGGACTAATTTATGTATTTCGACCCAAACCGAGGGAAATGACCCCCCCCCTTTCAAAACTAAGCGAATAAACAAATAATAAAACAGAACCACTTAGCTAAGCTCACTGCATAACATACAGAATCCTGAGCCAATCACATCCCTCCACTGGCATGCTCTAAGACCCAGGGTCATGCGTGCTGGGTACGCAATTTCACACTGCTTTATTTACCCAATATTGCCCCATATTCACAATACTTAAAATCATTGGGGTCTAAATATTCTAACTCCATATTAATCCAGCTGGGGTTTATACATTTTAATTTGAGTAATACTACATATTTAAAACAAGGTACCTTGTCACCTAGCATACTTTAGGTCAGCCTCATTCTTGTTGTCTTGAATCAGCCTGTATAGCTTAACCATGAATTCAAATTATGTGATTTAGCATCTGTCATTGTTCTCGGCTTTGCTGTTAAATGATTGCAATTAAATAAATAACAATTTTATGGGCAATTTATGGTTTACAATGATAACTGCAGGATTCCATTAAAACCTTGGTATTCTTCTTGCACCACAAATAAAGTTGACTTTACCTGTTATGTTACCTATATTGCTATTGCAATGTTATGCTATTGGGTGCATAGCTCTACTTCAGCGTAGTTTAAGAACATAAGAATGTTTACAAACGAGAGGAGGCCATTCAGCCCATCTTGCTCGTTTGGTTGTTAGTAGCTTATTGATCCCAGAATCTCATCAAGCAGTTTCTTGAAAGATCCCACGGTGTCAGCCTCAACAACATTACTGGGGAGTTGGTTCCAGACCCTCACAATTCTCTGTGTAAAAAAGTGTCTCCTATTTTCTGTTCTGAATGCCCCTTTATCTAATCTCCATTTGTGAACCCTGGTCCTTGTTTCTTTTTTCAGGTCGACATTGTCAATACCTTTTAGAATTTTGAATTCTTGAATCAGATCACCGCGTAGTCTTCTCTGTTCAAGACTGAACAGATTAAATTCTTTTAGCCTGCATACGACATGCCTTTTAAACCCGGGATAATTCTGGTTGCTCTTCTTTGCACTCTTTCTAGAGCAGCAATATCCTTTTTGTAACGAGGTGACCAGAACTGAACACAATATTATAGATGAGGTCTTACTAATGCATTGTAAAGTTTTAACATTACTTCCCTTGATTTAAATTCAACACTTTTCACAATATATCCGAGCATCTTGTTGGCCTTTTTTATAGCTTCTCCACATTGTCTAGATGAAGACATTTCTGAGTCAACATAAGCTCCTAGGTCTTTTTCATAGATTCCTTCTTCAATTTCAGTATCTCCAGAATTGCTAGAAAAAAAACTCCTTTTAACCTTAATTTCCGAAAAAAACCCTTTTGCAAATCCATAATTGTATCAAAATCTTGACATGAGGTAGATGGAACAAAAGATAAACCTTTACTTAACACTGATTTGGCAGCTAGGCAACTATGGTTTTTTTTTATTACTTTTCCTATTATATATATATATATATATATATATATATATATATATATATATATATATATATATATATAGCTCCTTCCTCTCCTTTTTAGCTGATTGAATTTGTTGCCAGATCACATTGATGTGTTCTAAGCATCCTGGGAAACCTGGAATGCCCGCTTTTTGTATTGAAGTGTCAATGAAGCAGTTCTTTAATAGGTAAGTTGACAATCTCTGAGCAATAATGCTGAAGAAAATCTTGCCTTCTACGTTTAATAGGGAAATAGGGCGAAACTGACTGATGCTTGTAGAATCTTTTTCTTTAGGTATAAAGACGACACCTGCTCGGCGGCATGCTCTTGGTTCAACCTGTTTTTCCCATGCTACTTTCATCAATTTCCACAGGATTCGTAGAACTCCTGAAGCACTCTTGTACACTCTGTACGGAACTCCATTAGGCCCTGGAGATCATGAAGCCCTTGCTTTTTTCACAGCTTGCGCTACTTCTTTCCACTTAGGTGCACAGTCCTCCATTTGGTATTCTGGTGGATTGATAGGTGGGATGTCTGAAGGAATTGACATAGGCTCCTGCCTTTTTAAATCTGTGTGTATTTCCTCCAAATATCTCTCCAGCTCAAACTTAGATGCTTTTAGTGCGCCATTCTTCTCACTGGTGAATAACTTCTTTACAAATTTGAATGGGTCTTTATAAAAGTTAGTTCTTGCATGCTCCTTCTTTTTGTAGCGTTTCCGTAGGTGCTCAGCTCTGCGCAATGTTGCAAGCTTATCTTTTATGACCCTTTGTAAGAGATTGAGTCCCTCCTTCTGACTTTCTTCTGCTCTTCTCCATTGCTTCCTCAGCTGTCTCCTTTTTCTAACTAAGCGTTCAATCTCCTGCTGCCGTCTAGACTTTCCAGGAATAGTTTGTACTTTTTCCTTCCTTTTTTCAACTCCAAACCTCTCGCTTCCATATGCATAGATGATGTCCCCAAATTTATCCAGTTAACCTTTCCAATGCAAAGCAGAGATCTGTGTTTACTGTGTCCCATGCAGTTTTCTCAGAAGCTCTTGGCCATTTAACTCCAGGCTTGTGCCCGTTGAGGTTCTTTTCTCTCTTACGCTGGTTTGTCTGACCGAGTTCACAAGGATCATTAGGTTCATCACTAACTGTGTCCATGCAAGTCCTCCTCACATCTATGACAGGGGTGCTGATATCCTGCGAACTGTGGTTTGCTTCCTGTCGCTGGATTTCATTCGACTGACTTGACTGACTTCATAAGAAGTACTGATCAATGCGAGGCCCTTGTCCCTTCTCCCTCAAGCATTTCATTCTCCCTTGATGAATCTTCAAACCCCTGACCGTTGTCGCCTTGCTCCAGCCGCAGACACAAACCTGGAGTTCCATGTCTTTGCTAACTGCAGATCTTGAACTAGTCTTTTGTGAAGTACTCTCCATACTCATATCCGTTTCCGTTCCTAAGTACTTAACCGTGTATATATAAAACATCTCAAACCATCAGTAGACCCAGAGTTGCAGAAACATATGCAGATATAATATTGTAGCGATCCGTGTATTGTGTCTGCGTACTGTATTCCCTCTTGTTTCTACTGTCTGTTAATGCTGCTGTATTGTGTTCCTCCTCCCCCCCCCCCGTCTGTATTACCTGTGGCTGCGGGGTCGCTCTGTCTCTGGCTGTGCGAGCTGTCCCTGTCATTGGCTGTTTGTTGTATGTGCCCATTGGTCCTGGTGTGCGGCTGGGGACCAATGGGATAGCTGTTCGCTCTGGCACCCGATTAGAATAAAGGGGCGGGGCTAAGGTATAAAAGGGGGCGTTGCACGCTCATAGTGGGAGATGCAGAGCAAGGGGCTAGAGCAGTGGGCTCTGAAAGAGGTTCATAAATAAAGCGCTGAACTTGGAAACGGCGTGTTGTCTCCTTCTATCTTGCACGCCATGGAAACGCTACACTGGTGTCAGAAGCGGGATCAAAACAACAAGTAATCCAGCGTTGAGCAAGAGCCGGATAGAAGACAGTGATGGACCAATGGCTGTGGTACGACCCCGAGCCGTCACGGAACCGGTGGGACGGCGGACTGGAGGATTTCCTCGGTGGCTTGGAGGAGGAGGGTTGGTGCCTTGCCTGCGGGGAGATCGGGCACCAAGTGGCGTGCTGCCCCTTCCAGGAGGAAGGGGACCTACTGCCTGCCCGAAAACGAAAGCGGAGGAGGGGTGGCCGTTCGAGGAGGCTAGCAAAGGATTCTGGACCATCTCCAGTGTGTGAGATGGAGGGCCTGCCGCCGCCGCCGCCTGAGAGAGCGCCGCCGCCGCCGCCTCCTGAGAGAGCGCCGCCGCCGCCGCCGCCTGAGAGAGCGCCGCCGCCGCCTGAGAGAGCGCCGCCGCCGCCGCCGCCTGAGAGCGCCGCCGCCTGAGAGCGCCGCCGCCGCCGCCGCCTGAGAGCGCCGCCGCCGCCTGAGAGCGCCGCCGCCGCCGCCTGAGAGCGCCGCCGCCGCCTCCTGAGAGCGCCGCCGCCGCCTGAGAGCGCCGCCGCCGCCGCCGCCTGAGAGCGCCGCCGCCGCCGCCACCTGAGAGAGCCGCCGCCGCCGCCTGAGAGCGCCGCCGCCGCCTGAGAGCGCCGCCGCCGCCGCCTCCTGAGAGCGCCGCCGCCGCCGCCTGAGAGAGCGCCGCCGCCGCCTCCTGAGAGCGCCGCCGCCGCCACCTGAGAGCGCCGCCGCCGCCGCCTGAGAGAGCGCCGCCGCCGCCACCTGAGAGCGCCGCCGCCGCCACCTGAGAGCGCCGCCGCCGCCGCCTGAGAGCGCCGCCGCCGCCGCCACCTGAGAGCGCCGCCGCCGCCGCCTGAGAGCGCCGCCGCCGCCGCCGCCTGAGAGAGCGCGCTGCCGCCGCCGCCGCCTGAGAGAGCGCCGCCGCCGCCGCCGCCTGAGAGCGCCGCTGCCGCCGCCGCCGCCTGAGAGAGCGCCGCTGCCGCCGCCGCCTGAGAGCGCCGCTGCCGCCGCCGCCTGAGAGAGCGCCGCTGCCGCCGCCGCCTGAGAGCGCGCTGCCGCTGCCGCCTGAGAGAGCGCCGCTGCCGCCGCCGCCGCCGCCGCCTGAGAGAGCGTCGCTGCCGCCTGAGAAAGAGCCGCTGCCTGAGAGAGCGCCGCTGCCGCCGCCGCCTGAGAGAGCGCCGCCGCTGCCTGAGAAAGCATCACTGCTACCTGCCTTACTAAAAGAGCTACCGCTGCAAGTGCCAGTCCTTTTAAGGGCTCCTGCAAGGGGTGTCACCAAGGCACAGCAGCAAAGAGAACCGCTGCAGAGGAGCCCAGATCTGCCGCCGCCTGAGGGAGAAACCTTGTTGCCGGAGAGCGAGCTCCTGATACTGGGGTGCCGAGAGTCACTCAGGTCAGCAGAGGATGGCCCGCTGCTCACCCACCAAAGGCCCTGGAGGAAAACCGGACATGCGGGAGAGGGTCTGTGTTTCAGGGTGGAGGTTGCCTATCACGGTCGTATGCTGCATGGCGCCCTGTGAACTTTTGGGGACAAAAGGCTAAGGTGGGGGTAGTGTAGCGATCCGTGTATTGTGTCTGCGTACTGTATTCCCTCTTGTTTCTACTGTCTGTTAATGCTGCTGTATTGTGTTCCTCCTCCCCGTCTGTATTACCTGTGGCTGCGGGGTCGCTCTGTCTCTGGCTGTGCGAGCTGTCCCTGTCATTGGCTGTTTGTTGTATGTGCCCATTGGTCCTGGTGTGCGGCTGGGGACCAATGGGATAGCTGTTCGCTCTGGCACCCGATTAGAATAAAGGGGCGGGGCTAAGGTATAAAAGGGGGCGTTGCACGCTCATAGTGGGAGATGCAGAGCAAGGGGCTAGAGCAGTGGGCTCTGAAAGAGGTTCATAAATAAAGCGTTGAACTTGGAAACGGCGTGTTGTCTCCTTCTATCCTGCACGCTGCGTGAAACGCTACAATATGTTATACCTAGAACTACCGCAGCTGTCATTTTGACTGTCATGGTAAAACAGCGGGTTTAGCTTAGTGCTGCTGAACTTGAGAGCTTCGCATTTGTTATGAATAGCTACAGGAGATGTTTTCAGACATGATTTATATATCAACAGCTATAAAAAATACTTATTTTCTATTTAAAAAATACTTATTTTGTAGTTAAAATGAATAGATCAATACAACACAGGACTGCACAGCAAGTCTTTGGCGTGATTATATTGAAATATTATTATTATTATTTGTTTATTTAGCAGACACCTTTATCCAAGGCGACTTACAGAGAGGGTGTGTGAACTATGCATCAGCTGCAGAGACACTTACAATTACGTCTCACCCGAAAGACGGAGCACAAGGAGGTTAAGTGACTTGCTCAGGGTCACACAATGAATCAGTGGCTGAGGTGGGATTTGAACCGGGAACCTCCTGGTTACAAGCCCCTTTCTTTAACCACTGGACCACACAGCCAATAAAAAAAAAAAGTTACTGAATAATAGTGTACCAAAACAGCTATTGTAAGACACGAGACGGAAATTACCGTTGAATAGCTAACGGAGTTGAACTCACAAAATAAAAGGGTAAACAGAAAACACTTGTATAAGACAGTCAAACAAATCGCGGGAACTATTCTCTATTGCCTCTAGTGTCGTAAGCTCCCACTGCATGTCAAAAGTCGTGTCTGAGCTGCTAAAACCAATCTGTTTTATAGCCCAGCACCTGCAATCATAAGTCCCCTTCCAACACCACCCCCACGTCTCGTGTCAGTGCTCGTGTTGTAACAGGTTTCCCTCACATATAATAAGCAGGCTGCAAAAACTGTGTCACAGACAATATCTTGAAGGAAAACAAACCAACATCATCAAAACATTTACAAAGAAATTATGGGAACATGCAAGTGAGGAAATCGGAATTAAAGGTAAGCACTATGTTTGGTATGTTAAAATAAACACGTTGTTTTAACTACATTTAAGACAGAACAGTTTTGTAGCACGCGACGCTGCGGTAGTTTTATACGCATTTTAATATCACGTAAAAAAGACCGTTGCCTAGGTCTATGTATGTATGTACGCCCGGTAGTTCTAGTGTTAATACACTCAATTGAAGCTCTGACAGTGACTTACTAGAAAGATTAACAACATTTACTGTCTCTGGCTGCGTGTCCGAGGTCTGTGCTGGATGTTTCTTTCTCCCACTCCTGCATTATTTCTTTGTCAGTGGTGCACGTCAGCTTATTTGGATGACAGTGTGGTATATAGTGAAGACTGGGAATCACACCTGCCTAAAGTCAAGGCTGTTTTAGAGAGTCTTCGGAAAGCAGGTCTTTACGGCCAACCTGGAAAAATTCCATGTAGGTCGGACTGAGGCATGATACTTGGACTAAGTAGTAGGTGGTGGATTGATTAAACCTCAGTTAAATAAAGCAGAAGTTATAAAAAAAAATGGCCCAGACCTGTAAACAAAAAGCAGGTACGTGCCACCTGTTTATACCACATTTTGCCACCCTTAACGGAGCTGACAAGAGCTAGAGATCCGAATATAGTTAAGTGGTCGGGGGAGACAGAACAGATTGTCAAGAACATTGTTCCCATCTGGAAATAGTAAAACTGCAGTAGCGGCGGACTGACCACTAGATGTCATCAGTGTCAGAAATCAGAGTGAGGTAGCAAAACACCTTAGTTTTAATGAAGTAATTGGATAATTTGAAATGGACTCTTATTCAATTAAGTACTAAGCTAAAATAGGTCATTTTTGGGTGAGAGAGAGAGAGAGAGAGGAGAAGAGTACTATACTGTGAGTAACAAGAACTGGTGTGTTAAGATACACAGCAACTGCTTAGCTGTCTTGTGGCAGATAGGGAAGCAGATTTAAAATGTGTAGTTAGTTTCTTCACGTGAAGATAGGCTTTTTGTCTGTTTGTTTATTTTGTGTTGTATGATTTGTGAATAAAATCGTGTTGGAACTACAAACCAAAGTCTCCATGTTACCACACAGCCTATTTTCAAAGGTGCCCTTGATTTTTGTTCAGTGTGTCCCTATCACTGTAGCAAATGTAGGTGCTGTAATAATAACCATTTTAGTTGAATAAAGTGCTGTCCATTGCTATGTGTCATTCCAGCCTTAATTAAAGTAATTTATGAAGAACTGTCAATTATTTTTTTGTTTTTTGTTGTCAGCGTTCTAGTACAAAATAATTAGGATTCTGTTCTGTCCTTGGACTTGCATCTTCTCGGAGTTCAGTCTGAATTTTGCAACCATACTTCTTGCATGCATTATGAAAATCATTGCTGCCCAAAGCTTCAGATGTACAATAAATCATGCATATTATAGGAAGGATAAGCCCTGAATAGAAATTAATTTAACCATGCAGTTTTGTCAGATCATTTATTATTTGTAAGGTGAAAGGATGGTCACAGCCTTAGTAGTGCTCCATTTCACATCGCTGGATGGAGCACAGCAGGTGCTGAGCGATGGTACAGTAGCCCTTTGACTTGTACTGTGGTCAGAATTAACATCTTAGCAAAACTCAGTGGGGGAAGGCTGGTGTTCATATAAAAACATATGGACGTATTCTAAGGCCAGTATGAAATTTCAGAATGACAGAATACTCTTGAAGCTGCATTTTGATGAACGGTCTGACATCGGTTTAAATGATACTTACTGGCCTTGCTTTGTTATATAACATGTCATATTAGTCATGATAGCAAACCAACAGGACCACCAGGGGCGAAGTCTTTTGTTGGCCGTTTTTAGGACTGCTGTAGGCCGGGTGCGTTTACACTGCAGAAAAAAGACATGAGACGGCCCAAAGCCGTCCTAAAAACGGCCAGTGTAAACACACAATAGGTTAAAGAAATCTCAGCTTACAATCTCTGTCTTGCACATCCTTGGTCAATTCACCCTGGATAGTGAAATTTTACCCACCCTTCAAAGCCTTCTTTCCTGTTATTATCCAAATGACTGCTTCCCTTATTGCCATACTTTGCAGCTGGTGACATGCTTTGACCCTGTTAAAGAGAGGCAAAATATTCAAGTTTTCTGCACAGCCCTACAACCTTGCTTTGTCCTTATGTCCTATAGGTTATTTTTATACCTATTGGTTCAAATAACACAGCATCTTCTGGCAACTGAACTCCAGTGCTGTTAAAAGTTTTGATTTGCCCTTCCATGGAGGTGAATGTCATTCAAACCTGGCTGAACACCTAGTGGTGTGTTTAAGTCTCTGATGATGCTGCTGTGCATTTTATTCCAGTCTGTCATACCCAGTGGCCATAACAATCTGGGCAGGAGTCCAAAATGGAATCACCAGATCCTCAACTGCTCTGGCATCTCACAGTTGTTCCTTGCAAGTCCATCTGCCACAATCTTCTTAGGCTAAGCTGATGCCACTTCCACGGGCTTTTCACTGCCTTGTCAGTCACTGTGGGAATGGACTCATCCCTGATGAGGAAGTGGATATTTTTATTTACTTGTTTTTTCAAGGTGGACATGCTTCTAGATGCCTTTAACTGAAGCCACACCCTCTCAGAAATAGAAATCCTGAATGTGCAGTAATCATCTTTCAAAGCCAGTTGTTTAGACAGGTCACATTTTATTTCAGATTATTGGAATCTGCTCACCTGAGGCTAAACTCTCTTCACCAATTGACTTTGTGACTCATTATCTCAATTTCACAATGTTGTACACTTCTGGGGATACTGTGTTGCATATTATATTTAACACTTTTAACATTGAGTGGACAAAACCATTTAACTATTTGGGTCATTTTTTTTAAATATCGTGCTTCCCAAAAAAGACTGCAAACTCCAGTATGATATGTACTCAAACTGAATGTACCCTACTGATGTTTCCTTGTACTAGCTTCTAGATCATATTCATTTTTGTGAACATAAAAAAATGGTAATAATCCAAGCCATTAACAATTAACGTTTGAGTCCTTAAAGTAATCGTCTCAAAAAATCAAAAATAGTATTTAAACTTGACAACAAGTTTAAGTTTATTATATAAATAACAACAAAAAAAACCTTAGCAATTATTTGGAGGGCAGAGTTCTCAGTGCTGTCCATATTGCAGCTCAAAGATAAAAGTCGCAGATGCATTTCTCTCTATGTTGCTCTGCAGATGGCTTGGCTGCCCTGTCATTCTCCATTAGCTCCCTGACCTTGATTGGAATGCTGGCAGTGATCACTTTACACTGTAAGTGGGAAAAGGGGCCAGTGGTTGCTGCCACTTCATTAACGTTGATTTCCATGTACTGAGGAAGGACTTTATCAGTACAAAGTGACCTGTATGTTAGAATGAAAGAATCTGAAGTATTCTTGTGCCAGTGGTGAGACACAAAAAAGGACTGTAGTAGTGTGCAATAATATCTGAAGTACATTACAATAACACTGCCTGTTTCATTTCATTGGTTACTAATTTTGTGTGATTTTGTAACTAATACAGTTAGATGGAATAAAGGTTTAAATTAGAGACACAGTTGTTTACAGTAGTGAAGATTTGGGGAGTCTGCAAACAGTATGGAAAGACATTTTAAATTTATAATTCACACTTTCATTTTTATTATAAATAAATTAATCACAATAGTTATACTTTGCCATGATACTAAATTAAATACCACTTATCCAACTATTGCCATTTCTTTTTCCATAATATTCTCATGATCACAACTTTTTCATTGTACTGATTGCTCTAGTTTTGCATTTACAGCTGTGGTGGGGGTGTATGTTACTGACAAACCTGTTGTTATTTAACAATTGACATCCACACGTTATCAGTTCTCACTATTTATAAAACAGTATGTGCTCTACAAACCTGCACAAATTTTAAAGGATCACTTTTCACAATCAAGAATGCAATTATTAGATAGTGTTGCCCTGCTGTCTTAAGAATTTAAGATGGCAATAAATGCTGTGCATTCAGAGATTAAAGGTCTGTCTCTATGGTCCATATTTTAATCATGAAAATCTAAGCTTCTATCTATAAATTGTGTAGTGTATTTTATTATGTTGGAAGAATTTCTTAAATTCATAGGAAATTCAAATTTTGAGAGTTCATTTGTTAGATTTATCAAAATTAGCAGACTTTTTTAAATTTTAATAAATATGAGAAAATATGATGAATCTTCAACACGGCTTATATAGAGCAAAAACTAAAGGTTGCAGGCTGTAACATCTAAGTGTTGTAATGAACAAATAATAAGGAGCTAGCAGCAACACTGATGTTTTTTGGTCACACTAGGTCCTGTTTTTTTTTTTTAAAAAAAAGGGTTTTTTTAAAAATAATATTTACCTCTGAGTTCACTGCACATAAAAACAAATCTGCTTTTATGCATCATAACTTTTGTGGATACTTCAATATCTTTAACTAGTTCTATTTCAAAACAATTCAAATCTGTAGTGAATTGTGACATACTGTATCTGATTGGTTGGAAAGGCTGTTATGGTGTATCATTGCAAATATATTAGTATCCCCACCTTTGTCAACAAACACATATTTATATTTGTTACAATTTCTCTAGCAGTGATTTTTGGAAAACACTGGCCAGTATCCATAATGCAAATGCCATGTTGCATGAACCAAGAAAACCTAGAACAACTTTGGGCTGCCTCAAGGCAAAACATTAAAATGTAAATTGATGTCAGTCTTGCATTAAACTAAAACTTTCAAGACAAAGCCACAGACCTGGCTGGACCACGTGCCAGTCATGTTATATTGAAATAAGTGACAGAACATCGTGGAATTCATTTCCAACCTATTGTTATGACATTGTTAGAAGAACAGCTAGGACGAAACTTCTTATTTCTGACATGTACAGGAGGAAAACAGACAAATCGCATAATGCACTTTTATATACCCCTGCATGCATTGTTGAAACGGGTTCAGTTATGGTTTTGGGTGCTTTATGCTGTTATGCACGAACCCTCTAATTCCTATGAATGGTACAAAATCTGAACATTATTGATGATGTGGTGCTGCCATGTACCCAGATGCAGATGGGATGGTCCAGGATGACAATGCACACATACACTATGCATGGGGCATAAACCCAGATATCCAAATCGCAAAGCAAAAACCAATTTTCAAATAATTTTCACTAAAATAAAAACTGTCATGACTGGTGTAATTTCCTCATATGCATGGATATCACTGTTCTTTTATATGTATTATATATATATATATATATATATATATATATATATATATATATATATATATATATATATATATATATATATATTATATTTTTTATGGTATATTTTGCCAAAAATGTAATAAAATTAAATATGTAGGAGAGACAGGTACAACATTATACAAACGCATACAGAATCACCTATCAAACATAAGAAATACAAAAGTAAATATACCAGTGGTTCAGCACTTTACAAAGAACAAACACAACACGAATTACCTAAAATTCATAGTTTTAGAAAAAAAAAAATAATTAGACAATGTACAATATAGAAGACTAAAAGAAAATAAATTGGTAAATAAACTCAGTACCATGATGCCTGAAGGTTTAAATAGAAAGCAACAGTAGATCATTACATCGTCAACTAAAGTATGTGGTGAATGATATATATATATATAGATAGATAGATAGATAGATAGATAGATAGATAGATATATACATACACATATGAAGCGTTCAGAACAACAAATGAGGAAATTTGCTGGCATACACTGAAACCATTATTTATTTTGTGCAGTCAGTACAGTGGCTACAGTAAACAAGAACAAACATGTTGAGACAACCTTGTCTTTAATAGCAGAGGCAATGCAAATAAAACATGTATACTATAACTGGAAGTTCACATGACTTCTTTTCAATTAGGTTCTCACACGAGTACAGTACGAGCACAAACTATTTGGTAATCACCAAAACTAGGGCTCCTTTAATCACAGGTGAAACAAGGGCTCGGATTCCAGTGGTTAGAAAAATAATCCAGTACATTGTTTTTAACTTTTTCATGCAGAATCAACTGCTGCCATACACTATACCAAGATCTTTACAACAGAATGTTGCTTGCCATATGTTAGCATTAAATAAACATTACAAATTACAAAAAACAAACTTGTTGGGTCCAATTTTGACGAATGCTAAAACAATTGAAGGACATGTGCAAACTGAGTGTCTGCGTTGTGTCCTGCCATTTCCCCTATGTTGTGATTTTGAACAGAGCACAGACTGGATGCTGGCGCAATTTAGTAATACTTGCCAGTCCATGAAACTGGGAGGCAGAAAAGAGTTCTCAAACCAAGAGAAACTGACTCCCCCTTTAATATGGATTACTTGTTACTGTGCATGCATTCTCTGTGATTTAAAAAAAAAATAATAAAATCAGAATTCATCACTTCCATTATAGTAGACATCCCACCATGGGAGCTTAGGCTATATTATTGGGTATGGTGCAGAAACTATCTGTACAATATGGAATGTAATGAAAGTTATTGTTGCTGTGAAAAATACAGATTTTTTTTAAACTATTTTTTTCAAAATCACTATTATTTGTAATGTCCATGTATTATTATTATTATTATTATTATTATTATTATTATTATTATTATTATTATTATTATTATTATTATTATTATTATTATTATTTATTTCTTAGCAGACCCAACATGAATAGGATATATGTTTAGGGTGTAATACAATTAATCAGCTTGGAATGGATTCATGAACAGGTATGCACTTTGTGTTATTAAAAAATAATAATAATTGTTTGATTTGAAAGCTATCATTTGCAAAGCAGCACTGAGTTTACAAAGTCAGCTCATCACACATAGAGGGTTGTATGTACATACCTGGGCAGGGAATGTATCATATGCTGTATTGCTGACATGCCTGTGAACATGTTAGATAAACATGAGGTTGTTTTGGGAGATTTTTGTATTGTTAATGCAGTTATATTTTAATGTCTGATTGTTCTCCCCCTAGCTGGTTAAAGTTCTTGTAATGCTAATAACACTTTCACAAGAAAACATGTTTGTCTTTCCTAAGCTGTACTGTTAATCAGTAAACTTGCCAAACTTGTTTCTTAATTTCTTATTAACATTTATCATTTTAATTTATTTATTTCAACAATTTCATAGGGCCAACACATTTTTTTTTGTAAAGTATGGCATAAAAACCCAATCTCATGCCAGTTACAAGACGGCCAATGCTGGATAAAGGTACAGTATGTAAAAACTACAAACATAATTTAAACAGAAAAAAAAACAGAGGGCTTCTTCTTTTCACTATTTATTAAAGTATTGTATCATTAATTTAGCTATCCTAGCAGCAACACTTCCAGAAAACCACAGGGGGACATGTGTGTCATCAATTTTAATGTGTCATGTAGGCTAGTATAGACACATTCATTTTCGTATCTCATTTTCATAAATTCTCCTTATGATATGGAATATTTCCAAGTACATACAATGTTTTAAAATCAATATAACATATCTGTTGTATCTGTGTTAAATATGTTTGATGTATTTATGCTTGTACACAACATTCACAATCTTGCTTCTTAGCTTTGCTTATTAAGAAAAATGCACATTGTTGTAGCAGTTACGTGAATCCTCACTATAAATCATAGTGATTCTCATTACTTCCCCAATGTTCTTCTAAGACCTTTAGGGTTAGTGGAATAATACAAATGTCCTGCAGTTTTTACTTTTTTTTTTAATTGACTTTAATATTGGTTTTATCAGATCTCCAATACAATGTGTATTCTAAAACACGTGACAGCAAACTACATATCATTTTATTACATGTCCTGCATCTGAACAGCTGTTTAGGATCTGAATTCTACCAGAAGTTTATGCTACCTTGGAGATAAAATTCTGGAAACACAAAAACCAGACATCTGACAACATTTCATCTATGTCTGACCTTATAAACCTGCAAATGCTTGTTTGTGGAAATGTAAACACCATTGAAAAAGCCCTGCTTATAATCCAGGTAACATTTATAGTAGAGTTCAGCTCCAATAAAGAAAAAAGCAAACATCTGAAAAAAATAATGATGTAATATTTTTTTTCTTTGTGGTAAAATAGAGTTTGAAATTATTTAAGTGGTTCACCATTAATCCTATTAACGAGAAAGGCTAGAAGTCATACATGCCCTATCACATTCATTTGTTTATGGTCATCTGTACTGAATAAATATGCATGTCAGCATTACTTTAATAATGTTACACTTCCTTTTTTAATATTCAAATAAACTAAATGACAGAGTACTTAAAATATACAGTTTAAAAAATGTTATTTTCAGTTTGCAAGCTTCAGATCATTGTTACAAATTGTAACTCTATTACTGAGAGAAGCCTTTTTAAATTCTTGTATACCTGAGCACTATACTAGTTCCTAAAGCTGAACACGTTTATTGGATTTCTCTTTTTAAATGTATATTCTTCTCCATGTTTGCCTGCCATTGCCAATGTTTGAACTATAATTATAAATTAAATGAAATGTCTTAGATGTCAGGTGCCACCTGCTGCTGCTGAAATTTAAATTTCAAACTATATAAGCAGGTTTATTTGACAAACATTTTCACAAGGAAATAAGAATTACATATAATAAATGGCACGTTGTTTGTTGTTGTTTTGTAAAGCCACAGCATTGTATTGCTTACTCCTAATAGGATTTTTGTTTTATACATTAATACTCTGTTAAATAATATTTTCCATTCCTGGTAAATAACAGAATGAAAACTGACAAAAACGAGACCTGCTGACATTGGTAAAAAAGAATAAAACTTGGTAGATCTTAATACCTATTTTTTTTAGCATGTGTTTTATTTTTAGAAGCCCATCTTTTGATATGTATAAAACTGTAAAATAAATTGCTCAAGGTGTAAGGAAGAACATACTGGTGACAGGAGCAGTGAAGCTCTTATGAATAATTCATTTTTTTCTCTCTATTTGCTCGGCTTATTTAAAACAGCTTCAACATATGGGGACTTAGTTAGAAAACAAACCCAGGGCATCTGAGAAATGGAAATGATTGCATGTTATTCTTGATATTAATTGTTACTGCCCTTGCTGTTTATGCCTTTCATCAAATCTTCTGGTACCCCACTGATGCATTAGGAGTATTTATTTATGCATTTCTGCTGCATAACAATTAACAAAATGAGAGACACATTTGGAATATAAAATCTAAGCTGGTATCGGTTCACGGAGTATTGTTGGAAACTTTAAAGGCCTCAGCAGAACTCTGATATAAGGAGTTTGTATTTCTGTGAATTGAATGTGCTCTCACAGTGTGTGTGTGTGTATACTGTATAATACAAATTATGCTCATATCTTGCCCTTTAATAAAGACATTTGATATCTGAGGTGTAATTAGAGCATGCCTCATTGGTTCCACTGACATTACTGAGCTTGAAATAATATGACTGCTTTAAGACTGCTAACAGTGGGAGTTTCAGTGTATTCTTGACCAATTTCGGTATTTCATACAGAATCAGTTTATTTATTTATTAATTCTCTGGCATGAGCTGGATGCATAACATTATCTATGAATGTTCTGTCTGCTTAGAAACTGCCATGCTCCATTAGCTGTAGCCATTGGCTGTTCTTTTTTCACTTTTTATAGTTCAAAATTTGCATTATTATCAATGTACCAATCAGTATGACTTAATTTAACTGTACAGCCTGGGATTTGAAAAATGTGAAATGCAGCAAGTAGGGTAATGTAATGACTTCCATATTCCATGCTTACAGCATTCCTGATTAAAGTGATCTTAGCTCTTTTTCCTAAACAGATTTCAAAGCATTTCTACAATAGTTCTAGAGTGTGAATGGTTTTTGATTTAAAATAATAATAATAAAAAAATATTCATACATAAATGACTATGAATGTTGTGAATAATTAATAGCGTTTTAATAATTATTGTATTTGAACTTACTTTTATAGATAGCTAATATATTGATTTCCTATTAATAGGGTTGACCTCTGTCATTGTCTTGATGCATGGAATAAATTAGAGGATATACAGTATCACATTATGTGCAAGGTTTTGCTATTTACCATGGAAATATACTATCAAACCTCAAGCACCCAAATGCAGCTGGGCATTGTTCTGCTTCCGTATTGCTCTGAAGACACCATAATGTTCTACCCACCATGATTGACACCCATGTCCAGATGTCTTCCAAAACCATGCATCTATTGGATTGTACATGAACTGTAAACTAATTTGTGAAGACCATCATATGTCAGTCAGCATTTTGGGATGTTGTTGACATCTGTTACCAGTGGTGTCCTAAGTTTAGGCTAAACAAAGCTTGTGGAGAACCTGTTGTACAGTGAAATCTAAACAGCCTTTCGGTTGTGCTAAATGTTGTGGTGGTTTCATCATGTGGACTGAGCTCCAAACTCCATGAGCTCCATGAGACTACCAAACTGATTTGATTTGTGGAATGTATAACAATAGTGAGGTGCAGTAAACATTATCTTAATTGCCATAATATTTCAGTATTGTACCATATATGTGGTAACCAGTTGATGTAATGTTTGTGGCCACCACTGTATGCTCCAACTCTTCCCAAAAAAAGAAAAAGACTGATAAAATCATTCCATTTTCTGGAAAGCAGATAAAATATATATCCAACTGTCACAAGGGGGCACTATTGGGCAACCAATTGCAACAACAAAACTAAAATTCAGTGCATTATATATGTTTTTTGTTTCAGACCAGGATTATATTTGCTGGAATCCATACAGATTAGAAAATAAATGTCTGCAGTGAAGAAAATAATATTTTTACAAATATGGTAAAATATTAATGTTTTTGTGCATAAAAGGACATTTTATGCATTATGAATTGGATGCAACACATATTGTCCATTACAGTACTGTGTTACATTTGTGATTGAAATATACATTTTTCATTACTACTTTTAAATGTTCCTCCTAGGCTTATGTTATGTCCGTCCGACCACTAAACCTAATAAACGGCACCAGAAGTGTAGTCTATAAGCATTTGGAGAACACAGAAGACATTGAAGAAGTAGAGCAACAGACCAAATCAAATCCAAGGTTTGCTGTAATTTTTGTTTAGTGTTTTATTTGTATTTTGTTATAATATCTTCTATCAAGCATTTTGTACTATTATGTCATATCATATACTGACATCTACGTTTTAGTTAATTGTAATGGTTAGTATTTTTGTTACCTGATGAGGAATGATCAAATAATACAATAATACAAGTTATTATTATTATTATTATTATTATTATTATTATTATTATTATTATTATTATTATTATTATTATATTTTTTTACAATTGGTAATTTATTTTTTAAGAGATGTTGTTGATTCTTAATCATTTTGTAATAGTGCACTGATGGCTGTCCCTTATCCACAAGGGACAAACGGTCCCTGCAGCAGCTGGAAAAAAATTGCAGATGTTCCAAAGGAGAGACAGGCACCTGGAAACTGCTGAAAAGAACTGCTGCACAAAATTCTGCAGTGCCCTTCGACCTTTAAAGGTGAATTACATCAAGAGAAAAAATACTTCATGCTTCTATGAATCTTAAACAAAATGAAATTGTCTCTATCATTTTGTGTTTGGCACACACTATATTGACAGTGCAAATTCAGACTCCATGAGTTCCATTTTTACCACTTCTTTTCCTGTTCAAGTTTAATATTGTCACTACAAGTCAATACAGTCTCAATACGTTTAATTATAAATATAGCATGTATTTATTAAAATGCTAAGTACATTTCTGTATATCAATTACATTAAACTATTATTCTAATTCATTAATGACCATATATAACTTTGCAAGTTACATAAATAAGTCTGATAACACGATTTTTTTTTAGCTTCTCCAGGTCTACAGGTGTTATTGGGGGGATAGTGTGTTGCTTTGACATTTCCACTTTGGCTCAGTTTTTTAATTACTTCTATGAATACATTGTTAGCTGTGTTAAATGCAGCATAGTTCGCTAAATTAACTTTTCTGCTGTACGGCGGCTCATTCAAAAAGCGATTTATACCCACTCGCAGACTGATAAAGCTGGAACTGCTGTACTGTTCTTCATCTTTATTATTTGTTTATTTAGCAGACGCCTTTATCCAAGGCGACTTACAGAGACAAGGGTGTGTGAACTGTGCTTCAGCTGCAGAGTCACTTACAATTACGTCTCACCCGAAAGACGGAGCACAAGGAGATTAAATGACTTGCTCAGGGTCACACAATGAGTCAGTGGCTGAGGGGGGATTTGAACCAGGGACCTCCTGGTTACAAGCCCTTTTCTTTAACCACTGGACCACACAGCCTCGGAAGCATAACATTCCCTAAGAAGATTGTTCAGTTCTTCCTGAGAAAGTAAATGAAAGGGAATAGATTTACCTTTTTCTTGAAGCCAGTTTTGTATGATGTTCACAGCCCATTTGGAAGCTTTTATTGTGGGTTTTTTTTGTTTCGTTCAAGTTCGAGTTCTTTTAGTTCTGTTTCTGTTATTCCACTGTGCCGTTTTTCTTTTAAAGCAAAGTTAATTGCTGGTACAGATGTAACGTCATTTTTCCTACCCTTTCAATTTTTCCTCCCTTGTGCACTGCGCATGCCCAAAGCTTTTATTCCCTTGCAGCTCAGGAGAGGTCATCACATTTTGCTTTTAATGTTAAATATTGGAATTTGTTTCATTTTAATTATTCAGGGAGATCATGTCTGCAAAGGTTTGTTATTCGTGACTACCTAACCAGTAAAATCTAACCTGAAGGCTACTGAAAAGCTGAAAAGCAAAATTTGAGATGTCTGGCTTCTGCATTTTTGATTGAAGGTTGGCGTACTTTCTGTTAAATGCTTTTTTTTAAATTAATGATAATTTACAGATATTAAACATTATAGAATAATGGCATATTCATTTAAAATCAAAGTGTCTGCGTTGAGAGGTTGTGTGGGATTAATGTTTGGCTGATAGAACGCAGCTAACCAATCAGAAAGCAGAATTTTTCTAATCAGGCTTATAATCTACTTTAATTTGTTTGGTTAGCTACAGAAAAACATAATTCTAATTGTAGTAATTGCCATTTTTCAGCATATAATTCTATACAATTTTCTAGTGGATAAGAATGTGTTAATCACAGCATTTTTGTCCTCCTCTTCTGAATACTTTTATTGTAGGCACAACTAACACAGGTCTTCCTAATTTTCCTTTTTGAAACTACTGTACATCAGTGTCATGGGCTAGAATGAATAATTTACAAGTTCCAGAGTATGACCTCTCCTTATTAAATATGTATATTTTCTCATATTTTATGTTCACAGGAAGCCTAATGTTTCAGTTTATCATATGAAAATACATACAATTACTTACATTTCATGCAAGTGTACTGTATTTAGTGGTCAATAGAGAAGTCTGTGTCCTTTTAAAACTGCTCCTGAGTAACTAATGAGGTTTAGTTTTGAAGTGGCAACAGATCACATGATTATGACATCCATTAAAAAAAAACCTGATGTAGTGTGATATCATCTGCAAAGTAGAGTTGCAGTCTAATTGTAATTCTTGATTAACTGAAAATCACTAAATAAGGATGTGCTTAGGTATGTGCAGTAATATCAAGAAGCTTTGATAATTGCTAGAAGCGTAGGATGTATATATCTACAATCGTGACAAAATTTATATTATGCAAATCCTACTGTGACTACCAGTGTCAAAGTTTAAGACACAATATACACTGTACACTGCATTCCTAAATCAAAGAAATACCCACAGTGTTTAAGTACATTGAGCACAATGTGAATGCAAGTGGTTGATGCAAGGAGTTTGCTACAATTCAGTAGCCTAATACTTAACATGTTTGTATAATACCATATGATTACTGTGAAACTTCTTTTTAACAATCTGGTGCTGGGAAATCTTTCTAGCTTCTGTAAAGCAACTTAAATCAATTTAATTGTGCTAAGGTAGCCCTGGTGAGGTAAAAATGGAACTGCAATAACAAGGAGGAGTGTAAAGTGAATCTGCAGTTCCTCCAGACAGTGTTCCTGCAGCCATGTAAAATGTAATTGTGATATTTCTTCACAAAATGAAAACCCCTGTGCCTAGCACAATACGTGCTTAGGCAGAAGGGAACGTCTTTGTTCTTTTGGTAAGGTGTTCACCAAATCTCCGAAAAGGTTTTTAGGAAAAATTAAATATGAAAGGTTTATGCATTACTGGTATGTCGCATTTATAAACTTCCAAGTTTTTCTACTAGTTAGCACAGTTGTGGGTGTTTTATTCAATGATAACAACAATGTATTCTTTTCTATTATTACTGTTGTAAATGTACATGCTTTGCCTTGGTCAAATCAGGTTTTATCAAAGTTATCCTGTGATACATGGGGTTGTGCTTGGTTGGCATGAAAATGGGTTTTGTATAGTTGTACATAATGTAGGTACTTTATTTTACTGCATAATGCAACAAGTTCCCAAAGTGTTAACAAAAAATATGTACATATCAAATGTAAATGTATGCTGTAATAGATTCTGGTCATGGCCTAATATAGCATAATGTGAGACCCTGGAAGAAATTTCCCCCTATGTGGTTGTTATTGTTTGTCCCAAGAGTGCAGTGCTATTTTCTGGTATGTGATTTTTAGTAAATTCTATCTCACTAATGAATTCCTCCATGTTGTATAGATAATGTACATACCTTATGGTAGAGAAAAGCATTAATATCCAACGCAGCCGTCATTTCCACTCCAACAGCACTGACACTAGCCTACATTGGTTAGTGTTACACTGACATTTAACACTGGATAGTGTTAATACTGTATGATCTATTTAAAACAAATGCACAGATAATGTGTTATAAACACAGTGTGTTAATATAGTTTTTCTAGTTGGTTACACACAGAGGGGAAAGCTATTCTCTTCTGGCATAATCAGATTCATAATATTATACTTCAGCGATTAGTACCCTGATGATTTTCTGTTGACTGTAGCATCACATTAGGGACTCCAAGACAATTAACTTGAAATTGCTCTACTGTGATGAGTGCTACATTATCCTGTAAATGGAAAATATCTCAGGAAGATCTGCTGTGCTTAGTTTGTAGCATGAAGCAAATCTGTGGGCTGAAGAAAATATTCATAGGGTTTAAAAATGTAAATATGTATGTACAGTAAAACCATCACAAAGCACTTTACAAGCTACAGTAAAAAAACAATACATAATACATTGAATACAGTGAAAAACAAAGCATAGTACATTAAGTACAGGGCTAGGATGTTAAAATTTTAACACATTGTGGATGCGTATGTCATAGAATCATAAGAAGATGCAGTGAAAGATCAGAAGTAGCAAAGACACAACAGCTAATAACAGATATCAGGCTTAAAGAGCATGGAAATTAAGAGAAAACAAGTGGGTCTTGAGAGTTGTTTTAAAGCGAGCAACAGTGGGAGAATCACGCACCAAAGCATGTGTCCTATGTCCTGGAATATACTTTATAATGTACAACTTAAAAACATTTACTTAATTCAATAAAATATAACACATCATTTTCTAGTCTGGTATATGACAAATAATTATTTGCATTGGTTGATATGAGTTTGCGAATTATTTATTTTAGACATTATGGTAATTGTTGGCATCATATTTTTAAAAGCACACAATCAAATATATTTGGTCAAGGTCAAGAACCGTGTTATGCTACTGACAGGTAATTGGCTAAATTATTGAAGGCAATACCTTGTTTATCAGATGAAACTTTGTATGGAATTTGTTGCAGTAAGATATTGCTAAACATGGTCTGACAAGTTATGTGGGAGATACAGAGTATGCACACCTACAATTAATTTTTAGGATTCAAATCCAAGATTATCAAGAGTATATGTGGCTGTCCACAGTACAGTACAGTACAGTGTCTACAGTACCTGGGTACAAAATTGTTTGTACTACGGTCTAGTTAAGCAGCGAAGTACCCCCAGCTTAAAGGGCACATACAGTAAGGACCTTTTTATTTTATTGTGTTACATGTTCCCATGTGTTGCTACAACTGTTTATGTAAGATGTGTGCATTGTTTTAATTTTTTTTTTTTGTACATTTTGACAATTTTTTAAAACTTTTAAATTGCATTCCCTGCCTGAAGATGGCTTGTACCCGCATGGACCTCTCAGAACTACATTTCCCATCATCCTCCTACTCACTTGTAAATCCATCTCAGTTACATATGTGATCACAAGGATGATGGGAAATGCAGTTCTGAGAGGTCCATCTTGTATGGAAGCCATCTTGAGGCAGGGAATGCAATTTGAAAGTTTAAAAAAGTGGTCAAAATGTATATAAAAAAAGATAATAATAATAATAATGTTATTGTTTCACAGCAATATGTGACAAGTCTGCATTCCTATTGATGACAAACAGTTAAGTAGGATTACAGCTTGGATAAAGCTCTTCAACTGGAATCAACTCTGGATTCATAATCTTTGGGAATAAATGAGTTCTTAGCATTACAACCTGTAAGTATACAAATCAATTCTATATTTTCCGCATAACAAATTTTGGTTGTGATTGGTTTGGTAGTAATGAAGGTTTAAGTGCAATTTGAGTTCATGCTTACAGAGTTTACGAAAATTAGTTAATTTCTTACTTACTTTTCATTACATTGCCTACATCGTTTTGCCTTTCATGTGGTTATAAAGAGCCATGTTTATTATACTGATTTCAAAGTTGTATGCAAAACATTTATGTTGTTAATATAATTGAGATTGCAGTGATTGTAAATAACAAAAGCAAAGAAAAATACCTTGAAATCATACTGCCTCTAATTGAATCCTCTTAGAAATATACTGGTAAATTTGTTCTTCTTATTGCATACTGTAACCGCTTTCCCAAACAATATAATAACAGGGTGGCTCAATGGTGGGGTTTCCAGACCAGGAAGTTGATAGAGAAACACAGGCAGGTACTTGTGGGGTTGAAAGAGCTGGTGCGCCGTTTTTATTTAAACAAAATAATTTAAACAAAAAACAATGCTGTCAGTGCAAAATAAAAGTTTGAACAAAAATAAATCTCGAAAACCAAAGACTGATACCAAAACAAGAACTGTGCTTCCTGCACGCGTAGCAGTTGTTTACTGTTGTGTTGTGTTTCTCTCTCTCTCTCTCTCTCTCTCTCTCTCTCTCTCTCTCTCTCTCTCAAACAATAATTCAATAAAAGGCTCCTGCCACCTTCTCAAGTGTTTTTGGCAGGGATAGGAATTAACCTCATCCCTGCAAACCACCACCAACACACAAACCAAACAACATGTTTCTTTTTAAATAATAATACGATAACCAAAATACATTTATTTTACAATACAATCACCCGTGTTTTCACACAATACATCCCACAGTATTTCTCAGCAGGACTTTGCCCTGCCCCACTAATCACAGAGAGGGCTCTCCTCTGCCCTGCTACTGAGATACCCTGCTATTTAAAACACATTCTTATTATATATCAATATTTTTTTTTATTAATAGATCACTATTAATTCTCATTTTCCTTTGTTTTTATATAGCGTGCTGTAGAACTGACCTGTGTTTCTTTGATTTACTTTTAAGTTTTTCCTTTGGATTACATCTTGATTAAAATGTATTTTATCTTAACATCCATGGCAGGGATTTGGAATATGGGCATATGGTTCTTCTGGATAAGCGTACAATATTGTTATTTGCTGCTGTTGTTATTTGTTTCCTGTTTTTGAAAGATATTATATTTTAATGTTCTAAGATAAAAATAGATTTTTTTATACAATGCAGGAAAAGAAACATAAATATAAATGAAATGGTGGAATGTTGATGCCAGAATTAGATTGGTGAATTTAATGTTACTCTGTTAAGTGGCTTTGTTAACTCGGTGTCCTGTTGTCTTTTGTTTTTATTACAGTTGTACAAGATTAGGCCAGGAAAAACACAACTCTAGGCTCTCCTCTTTCTATGCATGATCCTCCTGCTCATTGTTCTTCACAACAGCTACAAGATGTACAGCCTTGCACCTCAATACATCATGTATGGAAGTCAGAAGCACTTAATACAGGTAAAGAACACACTGATACAGCTGGTGCAAAAATAGACTTGGTATATTTCATGCAGTAAATATGATTAATCCTAGAAGAATGTATTTATATATATACTTTATTTTCAAAAATGGTAAATTAAGCATTTGTTTTGTACAGTATTGCAATTTGGTTTTGAAGAATGCATTTTAATAATAACACATTTGTTGAGTTTGAATCTGTTTCTGTGAAAACCTAACCTTCTAAAACCTTTTTTTTTAGAATGTATGTGTTATTTTATGATCTCTTTAACCAGAGCAAAGTTCCATCTATTGAAGCAATGCAATGGAATTCAACAGCCAGAGTGACAAAAAATTGTGATGCAGATGCCCCTGAAGGTGAGTAAAAATTCAGTTCATATACATGCCAAAGATGTGTTTTCATTATGTTAGGATAGTATCCAGAATTCCTCATATGTAAATATGTTATTATGTTGTTTTTTTTTTTTAAATTATTAACTTTTAAAATTATATATATATATATATATATCAAAAAGCTCTGACATTAGCAAAGATTTTGTAGGAGAAATTCTTTGTGTACTATGGATTGCCAGCCCGGATCCATTCGGATCAGGGGCATGACTTTGAGAGTCAACTCATCAAGGAAATGTTGGGTTTGTTAGGGATCCGGAAGATCCGAACCACCCCATATCATCCTCAAGGAGACGCTCAGTCGGAATGTTTCAATAGAACGTTGATGGACATGCTTGGGACCTTGGACATATCCAAGAAGAACCGGTGGAGCCAGCACATCAGTCAACTGGTCCATGCATACAATTGTACAAGGAGTGATGCCACTGGGTATTCACCCTATTTCCTAATGTTTGGGAGGGAGGCGCGTTTGCCAGTGGATCTGTGTTTTGGCATTTCATCTGACGATGACACTCAAGAAGCGTACCAGTAATAGATATCGAGGCTGAAGACAGAACTGAAAGAAGCATACAGGCTTGCTATGCAAAACACACAGCAGAGCCATGAACGGAACAAAGAACGGTATGATAGGTTAGTCCGTGAACAGCACTTGGAAGTAGGAGACCGGGTCCTTCTGAGGAATTTAGGGGTCCCGGGGAAGCATAAGATGGCTGATAGATGGAAGTCTATTCCACATGTGGTAGTTTCTCAGCTCCCAGACTTGCCTGTTTATTATTATTTATTATTATTATTATTATTTGTTTATTTAGCAGACGCCTTTGTCCAAGGCGACTTACAGAGACTAGGGTGTGTGAACTATGCATCAGCTGCAGAGTCACTTACAATTACGTCTCACCCGAAAGACGGAGCACAAGGAGGTTAAGTGACTTGCTCAGGGTCACACAATGAGTCAGTGGCTGAGGTGGGTTTTGAACTGGGGACCTCCTGGTTATAAGCCCTTTTCTTTAACCACTGGACCACACAGCCTCCCATGTTTACTGAGTTAAACCCAAAAGAGGCAGGGGTCCATGGAAGACACTCCAAGGGAACCACTTATTGCCCACTGGACAGTTAGTGAGGATGCCTGGACCCTCAAAGGTGGCTCTAAAGGACATAAAGGAGCTAGGTCCAGCCTTGATCATGAGCCAGAAAGTTCACCAACGGATCCAGAGATTCCAAAGCAAGTTGAATCTTACTCATCTAATTCAGAGGACAAAGAGATGCTAAGATACTGGAATGATCCACCAGTGTAGCCGGGGCCCACACAGAGAGGACCCCAGATGATCATCATCACAACCGACAGTTGATGCACAGGAGGCTGATGAAGACTGCCTTGGAGAACCTGAAGATGACGAAAACAAGGATCCAGTAATGGAAATGCTCGAGACGGAGGAGGTTCATGAGGTTGATGGACCTGAGGATGAAGAAGTGGTAAAATCTGATGAGGAAGCTGGGGATGGGGAACCAGAGGGTAGAAGATGTCTCCGAAGAGCCATTAAGCCGGTAGTTCGGTTAACTTATGATGAACCAGGGGTTCCTACGGAGGAACCACTATTGATTCTGCATCTTGGTACAGGTTAAAATGATTAGGTGTATCCTGTGTCGTGTGACACCTCCTCAGAATCTCCCATTACAAAAGAGAGAATGTGAGTATTGTGTGAATGTGGTTGTACTCAAAAGTTAGTCTGTTGGGGACAACCAGACATTTTAAGTGGGGGAGGATTTAGCCCAGTGGTAAAATACTACTAACGTATATGCAGAAATTAGACTATATATGGAAGGCTTTAGAACCTGTTTTGCCGCAGAGTAGACTCAGTGGGAGGAGAGGTGTTCTTATGGCCAATGAGGCATAGTGTGTTAAAATGATCTCCCGAGAGCCAATAGTAATCATCCATGTGGGAGGGAGTCTCAGGGAAAAGTTTGAGAAAAGAAAAAAAAAAAGATTCAGTTTGGAGACTGAAAATAAAAAAATGGGAGCTATAATAGAGCAGTAGACAGTAAATGATTCGTAAGAGTAAAAGTTAGGATTTCTTAAGTCAGGAAATACCTGTAAACTTTTAGTAGGCAGTACTTTAGTTTAAAACAAGTTTCAGAAGAGTGTTCTGTTATTTGTCCTTTTTATTTCTTTTGAGTCAGTGTTCAAATCACGAAATGGTTATTTTTGTCGGTCATTGGCCAAATCCTGACTATCAGTGTAACATATTCAATGTCTGAGTGAGACCAATAGGAGCCAAGAGCCGAACAAAAAAAAAGGGGCATATCTGAGGAAATCAGATACCCCCGGCACCACAGAGATAACACGGACATAAACAAACAAGATAGCTGCTTCTGCATCCAGCGCTCAAAGAATATCACAGACATTTGCAGAGCTTTTTTTAGATGTTATAGTAATAAAATAATGACTTGGATCCCATTATTGAGGAGTTTGGTGATAAAACGAGTGATCAGGAGATGATTTATCGGTATGCACTACTATGAAGAGGTATGTGAAAAATACAGCGAACAAGGGGAGGGGCGGGGCTGGAGATGCAGTACTGAGTGTCCTGTTGATATGCAGTGCCTTTTAAACCTGTTTTACTGTGAAAAAATACTTTTAAAACAGCACTTCTAAAATAAACTGCGCGTGTGAAAATAAATTGGACCTGACGTGCCTGAGACGCGCTGAATAAATGGACCGCTAAGGGTTAATGATGTAACAAGCTGTCAATGGTTAATGGTTGGACAGCTGTATAAAAGCACGGCTGTCTAAACTTCAGTGAGAGAGAGTAGGCGAAAGTGGAAGCGTGTTGTTGCATTGCAGAAACCCATTGTTTAAAACTAAGAGGATTGCAATTGCGTTAAGTAAGTACCATCTGCCTGTTGAGGACCAACTGTGTGAGTGTCCATAACCTGTTACTGTGTGTAACCGCTACTGTGCTTGGCTTTATTTTCTGTTGTTGGGTAAATGGCGTAACCGTCTCAACTGTAGATAGGGACAAGAAGATTTATGTTTACAGTATTGCCAACCCCACCGCTGCAGAAATCATTAGACAAACTTAGAAATCAAGAGATTTGGTGTCCGATTCACAAGATTTTATTTTTCAAAACATAAACCAATATTTCAATGCTAAGCGACAACCAATATTTTTAGTTGTTTTTTAAACCTTGTTAACAACAGCTTATATTGCATCTATAACACCTCAAACTCTCTTTACAAACCTCTATTACTGCTATTACTGTGACATATAATCAGACAATCCAGATCACCATTCAGCATTATAAACATGATCTATTACCGTACCTGTTAATGCTGCACAGACAGCTGCTGCAATGACAGCTACTGGAGTGTTGCATGTTTAGCAATATGAAGGAGTTGAATTTGCATCTACAGTGTTTGTGCTTCTTTGAGTTTTCCGCCATGACTAATGTATACCTTTCGAAAAGCGAAAAATCCTGAGATCCCACTGTACTCAGTCAGTCAATCAATCAAATGTATTTTGTGTAGTGCGTTTTATGCCAAGGCATAATAATATTATATAGTATGCAATAAAATATCAAAAAACATCCAAAAACAAATGGGGAATAAATACATAAATAAATAAAAAAAATACATATTAACAAAATTCTATAGGCCACCCCAATCTACAAAAAGGCCTCTGCGTAAAGATGTGTTTTAAGCTTTGATTTAAATGCATTTATTGAGTCTGCTTTATGGATTTCGATTGGAAGATTGTTCCATAATACAGGTGTATAATGACAAAAGGCTCTTCCACCACAAGAGCTACGTTTTATCATTGCAGTTACCAGAAGCCCAGCATCAGCAGATCTCAACTGGCGTCCAGGGACATAAGGTAAAAGCATATCATTAATGTAAGCAGGGCCATTTCCAGACAGCCTTAAATGTCATTAATACAATTTTAAAAATAACTCTGTACTTCACCGGAAGCCAATGCAAGCGGGCAAGAACAGGTGTAATACGTTCAAATCTTTTTGTGCCTGTCAGAATTCGTGCAGCTGTATTCTGAACCTGCTGTAAGAGATTTGATTAGTTTACAAGGTAGACCAGCCAATAGGGCATTACAATAGTCCAGACGGGATGAAACAAACGGATGAATTAACATTTCTACGTCAAATTCAGCAAGATACAAACAGACTTGAGATATATTCCGCAAATGATAATAAGCAGACTTCACTACAGTTGAAATGTGATGCTGAAAACTAAGAGTAGAATCAAATAATTATACCTACAGGAACTGCTGAATGTATCCTGAAATCATGTAAATCACTACAATTTAACACAGGTTGTAGTTGTAGTCAAAAGTGTACATACCCCAGTGGAAATGTATGATTTCTAGAAATTTCCTGAAAACAAAGAATTATAGGAAAAATCTTTTGTAGCAAATGTTTTGCTTTTGTGGATGAGGAAAAAAAGTTACAAGAAATAGATGTCTACTATTATTTTGACTAATTAAAAAGTATTCATACCCTGACAAGGAAAATTAAATTAATAGCTAGTTGAGGTACCTTTAGCAATATTAACCTCTTTTAAATGATTAGGATATTTGTCACTGAGATTTTGGCATGATTCTTTAGTGATTTTTGACCATTCTTCAACGCAAAATTGTTCCAGTTCGTTCAAATTCTGAGGACTTCTCTTGTGCTTCTTTAACTCATACCAAAGATTCTCAATCGGATTTAGATCGGAACTTTGACTAGGCCATTCCAGAACATTAATTATATTCTTCTTAACCATTCTGAAGTAGATTTTGATGTGTGCTTTGGATTGTTGTTGTGTTGGAACGTCTAGTTGCACTTTAAACCAAGTTTTGTAGCAGAGGGCTTGAGATGATTGGCCAATGACTTTTGGTATGCTATGGAATCCATTTGACCATGTATTGGAACTCAATTTCCTGTGCCATTAGAGGAAAAACAGCCCCATAGAAGGATATTACCACCTCCATGCTTGACAGTAGGTATGGTGTTCTTTTCTTTGTATTCCTCACCAGACTTTCTCCAAACGTAACAACTATCAGCGTGACCAAATAGCTTGATTTTTGTTTCATCACTCCACAAAACCTTTGACAAGAACTCATATCCATCATTCAAATGCAATTTTGCAAACTTTAAGCGATTTTCCTTGGCCTGTGACCATTGAGACCTACAACATGAAATACTTGACCTATTGGTTGAAATGGAAACCCCAGTCCCACTTGCAGCCAATTCACTTTGAATATCTTTGGCAGTCAATCTCAGACTGTTATTAACCTTCCTCACAATTCTTCTACTTGTTCCTGGTGAAAGAACCTTCTTTCTTCCAGACAAAGGGAGCGTTGTGACAGTACCAGGAGTCTTGTACTTCTTGATAATAGAAACAATAGTTGAAATTGGGATACTGAAATGCTTGGAAATCTTCTTGTATCCTTCTCCAGCTTCATGACAATAAATCATTTTCTGCCTAAGGTCTTCAGATAGCTCTTTACTTTTTCCCCATATTGACTTATTGGTAATGACAGCAATCATCCTATGCCCAACCATTTTACACTGTTTAAGAATGTTCACCTATAATCCAGCACTTTCTAGACTTTTCTAGAATTAGGTTCTGCATTATCATATTGAAATTTCCAGCACCTTATAGACAACACTATCATAGCATCAAACGGTAAGAATACTTTTGAATTAGCATTTTTGGAATTTTGCAAAATAATTGCTGAAATAAATAATTGTAGACATCTATTTCTTGTAACATTTTTCCTCATCCACAAAAGCAAAGCTGCTTTGTTTGAGAAATTTCTGGAAATGTGTGTGTATACAGTGCCTTGCGAAAGTATTCGGCCCCCTTGAACTTTGCGACCTTTTGCCACATTTCAGGCTTCAAACATAAAGATATGAAACTGTAATTTTTTGTGAAGAATCAACAACAAGTGGGACACAATCATGAAGTGGAACGAAATTTATTGGATATTTCAAACTTTTTTAACAAATAAAAAACTGAAAAATTGAGTGCAAAATTATTCAGCCCCCTTAAGTTAATACTTTGTAGCGCCACCTTTTGCTGCGATTACAGCTGTAAGTCAAGCTTGGGGTATGTCTCTATCAGTTTTGCACATCGAGAGACTGAAATTTTTGCCCATTCCTCCTTGCAAAACAGCTCGAGCTCAGTGAGGTTGGATGGAGAGCATTTGTGAACAGCAGTTTTCAGTTCTTTCCACAGATTCTCGATTGGATTCAGGTCTGGACTTTGACTTGGCCATTCTAACACCTGGATATGTTTATTTGTGAACCATTCCATTGTAGATTTTGCTTTATGTTTTGGATCATTGTCTTGTTGGAAGACAAATCTCCGTCCCAGTCTCAGGTCTTTTGCAGACTCCATCAGGTTTTCTTCCAGAATGGTCCTGTATTTGGCTCCATCCATCTTCCCATCAATTTTAACCATCTTCCCTGTCCCTGCTGAAGAAAAGCAGGCCCAAACCATGATGCTGCCACCACCATGTTTGACAGTGGGGATGGTGTGTTCAGGAGTGATGAGCTGTGTTGCTTTTACGCCAAACATAGCGTTTTGCATTGTTGCCAAAAGTTCGATTTTGGTTTCATCTGACCAGAGCACCTTCTTCCACATGTTTGGTGTGTCTCCCAGGTGGCTTGTGGCAAACTGTAAGCGACACTTTTATGGATATCTTTAAGAAATGGCTTTCTTCTTGCCACTCTTCCATAAAGGCCAGATTTGTGCAGTATCACGACTGATTGTTGTCCTATGGACAGAGTCTCCCACCTCAGCTGTAGATCTCTGCAGTTCATCCAGAGTGATCATGGGCCTCTTGGCTGCATCTCTGATCAGTCTTCTCCTTGTATGAGCTGAAAGTTTAGAGGGACGGCCAGGTCTTGGTAGATTTGCAGTGGTCTGATACTCCTTCCATTTCAATATTATCAGCTTGCACAGTGCTCCTTGGGATGTTTAAAGCTTGGGAAATCTTTTTGTATCCAAATCCGACTTTAAACTTCTCCACAACAGTATCTCGGACCTGCCTGGTGTGTTCCTTGTTCTTCATGATGCTCTCTGCGCTTTAAGCGGACCTCTGAGACTATCACAGTGCAGGTGCATTTATCTGGAGACTTGATTACACACAGGTGGATTCTATTTATCATCATTAGTCATTTAGGTCAACATTGGATCATTCAGAGATCCTCACTGAACTTCTGGAGAGAGTTTGCTGCACTGAAAGTAAAGGGGCTGAATAATTTTGCCGCCCAATTTTTCAGTTTTTATTTGTTAAAAAGTTTGAAATATCCAATAAATTTCGTTCCACTTCATGATTGTGTCCCACTTGTTGTTGATTCTTCACAAAAAATTACAGTTTCATATCTTTATGTTTGAAGCCTGAAATGTGGCAAAAGGTCGCAAAGTTCAAGGGGGCCGAATACTTTCGCAAGGCACTGTATGTGTGTGTATATATATAGTAACAAAACTTCGGGTTCTTTGCCCTTTTAAAAATAGACCCAGGACACAGAAATGGAAGGTTTTTTTAAGCTCTTTTGCTCTATTTTTTTTAATAATCACCAAAACAAAATAAACAAAACAAACACCTTGCTCTTTCTTGAGCACTAACTAAACACAACACAGGAACCTAACTAGAAAACAGGACAGCTAAACTGTTTACCTGTAACACAAAAACAAAACATTCAAACAAAACAAAACCAGACAAGTTTACACTACCTTTTCTTTTCTTTTCTTTTTTTCTTTTTTCTTTTCTTTTCTTACGCTTGTGCACACTAACAAGCGGGCTCTCCACACAGCAGCCTCAAACATATTGCCTGCTTTCTTTAAATACCCTGAACCTGACTAATTTACAATGATAGCCAGGTGCAGGGGATAATTACTAATAACACAATTAAAAAATGAAATTAAACAATTAAACAAATGAAGCCTGTGACCTTCTGGGAGACGTAGTCCTTTTTTCCCCGCAGGACTACACTTTCTATATATATATAGATATATATATATATGTGTGTGTGTATGTATGTATGTATATATATATATACACACACACTGCTGTGCAAAAGTCTTGCATTTTTCTACTCTGATGCATTATGAGCATCTACAATTTACTCAAAGCCTCCACTGGTGTTTTCTACTATTATAACAACCTTGACTTGGATAAGGAAGGAAAAACATTGAGTAAAGTAGCTTGCATCACTCAATTTTCAAGGTGTGGTATCTGAAGCATAATCAACAAGTACAGAGAAACATCATCTGTAATTGACAAACCCAGGACTGGAAGACCCAAAAAGCTGTCTAACAAGGATGAGCAATACTTGAAGATAATATCCTTAAGGAATAGAAAGAAAACAAGCGTTGAATTGACAGCAGGACTGGCAGAAGGCACAGGTGTCGTTGTCCATCTCAACAGTACGAAGGTCACTCTGGAAATCAGGACTTAAAGGATGTGTTGCAGTAAGAATCCCTCTGTTAAGAAAAGGGAACAAGACTAAAACGCTAAAATATGCACAAGAACACAGAAATTGGACTATGGAACAAAGGTCAAAGGTGTTGGGAACTACAAATTAAAAGTGAAATGGTGCTTTTGGCTGATTTACTTTTGCTGCGCCAATACCCTGAAAACACATAAACTATCCTTGCTGTATAGAGAGTCTCTGGCAGTTCTCGCTGATAACTTCGCACGAGTAACTACCATTCCTCTCAATTATTAAATATTTAAACAGTTTTTTTTATTTTTTTTATTTTTTAGCAATTACATCTTTGAACTACTGAACAGGTTTAATTATCTGCAGCCAATAAAGCGGGGCAAAAAATACTAAAATGATGCTTTCTGTCTGTCTGTTTGTTCATCTTTCTCACTCCATAACTCACCTGGGGGTCATTATCACACAGGTAAACTAAGGCATATACAAGCCTTTGACATTTGACCTTCAGGTCAAGGTCTGATTTCGACATTTTCACAATAGGAGTAGAACCGATTATTTGATTTGTATACCGTTTTATACGAACAAACTTAGAATTAATCAGCTTGGTTCCTATTGCGTTTGAAGTAAATCCGTGAATCTCAAGGTCGAAGTAGCCTTTCTGAAAGTACCACTGGCCAAGAACCAAAACCATTGTTCCAATAACTAAGGATTCACATATATTGGACTGAAGTTCATTGAGAAAACATTATTATTTGGCAGATGTTGGGGGAGGGATGTCTATTTGTCATTTTGTAAAATATAATCAGTTTCTGGGTATGGTTAATTACTGCCATCGTGAAGCGCTTTAGGTTTTCATATTAATGGCTGCAGATACCAGAATACATGATTCTAGGTTTAATAGTTTTCATACAACATATTATGAATCTCAGTCAGTTCTGCATCTATATAAAAATATGTGAAAGTAAAAAAAATGTTGTATTATTGATGCACAAGGAAACCTAATGTGTAGTAGGTAAATACATAATAAAACAAAAGAAGAAAATATGTAGTCTAAAGTTAGTACTTGGCATTAAATACTTGGCAGCAGTGTGGAGTAGTGGTTAGGGCTCTTGACTGGAGGGTTGTGGATTTAATCCCAGGTGGGTGACACTGCTGCTGTACCCTTGAGCAAGGTACTTTACCTAGATTGCTCCAGTAAAAACCCAACTGTATAAATGGGTAATTGTATGTAAAAATAATGTGATATCTTGTAACAATTGTAAGTCGCCCTGGATAAGGGCATCTGCTAAGAAATAATAATAATAATAATAATAATAATAATAATAATAATAATAATAATAATAATAATAATAATAATAATAATAATAATAATGTTACGCAACAGTAAGGGCACATTTCTTGGTCATGATAAAATCTCTCTTGAAATATGTTGTCTGTCTACATTTTGTTTGTACATTCACCAATAGTAGATAACTTGCCGTGAATAAAAAAAACAAAAACGGAGTAAATGAAAAGCGGGCAAAATCATTTTTCCTTTGATCTTTCCTTTCCTCTGCTTCGTCTCCTCCCACCTCCTGCTTCTCCTCATTCTGATTTGTTGACCTTCATCCCCGGTGCATCAAGATCAAGATGAAGAACATCCCTCTCACTTACAGTAGGCTTAATGCAGTTGTAGTTATGGTGCCGTTTTATTCAGTTTTAATCAAACCCAATTTGTGTACAGTGCATTTGCTGATATAGAAATTGAACAGCACTATTTTCAAACATTTTGCGCAGACACATTTTCTTGATAACAAAATCTAATTAGACCTTAGACACAGAATTGGTTTAAGACTAAAACCCCTGCATGAAATTAAACTGGTCATGTCAAAACAATTATCGGTCTGTGACAGGATAAAGGTTGAATTATGTATTTTTAACTGTTTTATAATGGTAGTGATTAATAAGATTATAGTTATGTATATTTTCTATTAATTAAGCAAATAACTAGTAGAGGGCTTGTAATTTGTGTCATTAAAAAAAAAAGAGTAACTTGAGATGAATATTCAAAACTGAATTTCGCTTGTGCTGTAGGTCAGTTGCGATGAAATTAAAATAGCCAAGGTTTAAAATGCACCCGTCAAAATTAATTTGCATTCCATGGTTAACTGTGGTAAAATTATAAATGTGTCTGCACATCAATTAGAGCGTGTTATCAAATTAAAACCTTCCAATAAAGTTGTTTACCTTCAAGTGTTAATAGTAAATCATCCTTCACTAAATGTATAAATGACAAAGAGATTGAGGCTGTACATATATTTTTCATACCTTTAGAAAAATACCCACCTAACAAAATTACTTGGATATAAATAAATACATATACATGCATTTCACATTGTTTACATGGTGTGTGTTATTCCCTCCCCGCTGCATCCCACCGATGCTTTGTTTACCTTTTGTGTGTATTCCTGTGTATCGTGTAACCTGCTGCCTGTTATTCGTCTGAGATGTGTCAGCTGTGGTACCCTGATCTGCATAAGGGATGGGGCTGAAGGTATAAGAAGGTGTTGCGACACCAAATGTGTGTGTTGTTCCTAAATAAATGAATGCGGCGAAGCTGACCGGTCTCTGAGTGGGTGCTGAGATAGCATCCAAAATAAAAAGAATCATTGGAATTGAAAAGAGTGTGTCTTCTCCATTTACTGCCTCTGGCTGAAACGCAACAATACTTCACACCCACCCCAACTACTGAGTGCCAACAGGCCCATCTCCAGCTCCTTTAGGATAGGGGGGCCAGTAGACCCCTTAGAGGGGCACCATTTTGACACATACTTTTAAACATGCAGAAGTTTACAGATAGCAGCACAGTCTGCATCTTTGTTGAAATTTTTAAGCAACATTGGTTTAGCCACAACAGTTTCATTGGCCATGTCATTTTTGTCAACAGCAGCTATCATCTGAAGAGGCTCTAGCATGTTAGCATCAAGAAATGTACTAGAGTGGGGTACAAGGCAAGACAAAGACTTCATTAAATCCAGATTCTTCTGAGAAAATCTGTGTTCCACCCCTGACACTGCTCTATCTAGAATGTTTAACATAGGTCTCTTTAATGTCAGATTTAGCAGTACTTGCAGAGTCTGAGGCCCAAAGGGGAAAAACCGACCGCAAAAAAGCCACGTAATGTGCGTGTTCAGTACGGCCACACTCAGCGTCAAAATAACAACCTACTTTATATGACTAATTAGGTAAAGCAGGCAATTCCACAATCAAACAATTTAAATACCCCTCCCCGCAATTAGCGGTGAAGGATTACACACCTCTCGCAATAAATAGAGGGTTTGGGTCAACCCTGCGTGTGTAGGCTACACATTCCAAAAGAAAATGAATGGCACACAAAGACCTCAGCCTGGTACTAGCCATGGTGATGAGGATGCTCGGAAGCGAAAACTGAAATTTACCAAAATGGAAGTGGGGATTTTGGTACAAGCAGTACTTGTAACACATGAAGATGTGTTACAAGCTCGAAATACATCACCAGGACAAAGGAATAAAATATGGAATGTGCGGTGGCTTCTTAATAAACAAATGTACCACTTCAGAGTTTGTAGTCTAGGTTGCTTATACATTACGACACATCATCCAGTTACTGTGCTACACATATTAGTTCAACTTCTTATTTCATATAGAATAATTCCAAGCATATAGACTTTTCAAACTTCAGATACAGTAAGTTTTATTTATTTACATCCATGGCAGGAAAACAGGTGGTACTTTTGAGTATGTGCCTTCCTAGTTTTCTTTGCAGCAAAGCCTGCACACCTCCATTAACCCCACTCATCACTGATGCACCATCGGAGCACTGGCTGATGATGTCAGTATTAAAACCTACTTCAGAGATGTGTTGAAGTATTTGAGTTGTAATGTATTCTTCATCCAACTGATGCAATTCAAGCAAGCCAATCAGATGCTCCTCAGGTATTGAATCAGTAACAAATCTTACCATGATGGACAGATTTTCTACATTTATCTCGTGTCCCATCACTTTTGATACAGTACCCACTAGAATCAGAATGCATATATTTCTCTTTAATTTGATTAAGAACCATTTTACTAAATGTCTCTATCACTTCAGTTTGTATATCTTTTGATGTATACTTTGTGGTATAGTCTTTACTATCTCTGCTAATTTGAGATCTTTCTGTAGTGTATTTAAATAGCTTTCTGAAAAGCCCAGTTGTAAAATGGTCCACATTGACTACAAGAAAGCGTACTATCTCTCCAATGCTTTTAACGTAGTACCTGTTTTAAACCAACTTGTGTTAAAGCTTCTCTCTCGCTGACCAAATATATCTCGACGTGGATAAGATTGTAAAACAGGCTGGCTAGGAGTATCTCTATTCTAATCGTCAGCTGTTGCACTAGAAGAACAAGAAGCAATGGCAGATTTTATGTTACTTTCCTCCGTTGGACTTTTATTATCAGTGCTACTAGTAGTAGTGTGAGGCACAGGTTCTTTATTTTGTCGAATAAGAAACCGATCCATTGTGATGCAGCAGAACTACGGTAAGGAGGCCCAGAAGTAAATAAAACTAACTTAATGTATGCAAATAATAACTAAAAAAAAATCTATTTCCTTGGCAGTCAAACTTTGATATGTTAAACTAAATCACTAAACTAAATGTACTAACCTTTTTATAATCTCTCCGTTAACTTCTTAACTGTCTACAGTACTTCCCTCTCACACACACATTCTCTCTTCATTTTAATGGCTGCTTAATCTTGATGTGAGCTTAAACTGAGTGGGCGGATATATAGATATTTTTTAATAAGGTGACGTGCTTTGCAAGTTCTGTATCTATATTCAAGCATATGAGTCAAACAGAAAATGTAAAAATGCACGAATGAAATTAGAAAATGAAATGGAAGATTATATACGCATTTGTCCTACCCAACTTCACTCTCTTAGAGATTTAAAAAAAACAATCTTTATGTGATTTTTTAAAACCGTTTAGGAAAGTGGATCTGGGGGGCCAAAGGGACATTTGGGAGGGCCGGGCCACCCCTGGCACCCCCCTAGCACTGGCCTTGAGTGGCAGGAAATTTTACATTTCAATTGGAGACTGCTTGCAAGATTTAAAACAAGATTACAATTACTGAGTATTATTGAGTTGAGCAGGCAGCTGTGCCGCACTAAGTCAGTGAAATCACTGCGCTGGAGCTGGAGCATACACGACTGTTATCTTTACTTGCAATGCTTTATGTGTTTTTTCACTATGACTAATTCGTTGAAGTACTGTTTTGTCGAGTGATTGCATCAGCCTATGCATGTACGCTGCTAATTATTAGGCTAATAAAAGCAAAATCACAGTATTATTATTATTATTATTATTATTATTATTATTATTATTATAAAAACGTAATCGCAGGACTAAAAAAAAAAAAAAAAAAAAATCAATCCCTTACTCCAAGGATTGGGAAGTGTCTGGAATTGGATTCCCTATCCAGACCTATTGAGTCTGTTCATATGATATATCGAGTGCCCATCAACAAGCTGTCTGGCAGCTGATTAACATGAACAGACGACTGCACTAAACACTAACATGTAAGCATTTTGCTAAAAGTCATTTTTGACTGCATGATATAAATGTCACCTTTATACTTTCATCAAATTTAGCAGAGTGAGGGGCTTACTGCCACAACCATATATTACCTTAAGTAATTATTAAGCAAGCATATTTTAATAAAAAGCATTTATTAAAGTACATTTATTAACGCTTTTAATTTAGAAGTTAGCCTTTCAATTTCTCTTTCTTTAGTTCCCTTTTCACGCTTATATTTTTTTACTTTTGAGTTCTCTAATGTTTTTTTTTTTTAATACATTCTCAACCAGTACATACATTTCAGTGTTCCGATAAATATCCTCTCTCTTTAAGTTAGTCACAGCCATTGCATGTTTCCGTAGGATGTTGTCACTTTGGAGTAATGTGCCTCAGCGCACACTGATGCCTTGTGTACCTCCAATTTTGGATGATCCTCAATACTCTCCACTCTCATTCTTACACAAGCTATGCTGCTCCATTTACCCCCATGAAGATTTTTTATTTTGTTTGTGTTTTTGGCAGAGCTTGCACATCATTTCACCTAATTCAGTGCTGTAAAAAAGCCATTTCCATTTCTTTCCCCATGTAACATCATAACATCATACCCACTATTTTTTTTCACACAGGCTCCCCGGCCTCCCCCTCCTGCCTTTTCTTTGATTGTTTATTTTTGTTATATATATATATATATATTAATACACTGCTGTGCAAAAGTCTTAGACATGTTGCATTTTTCTAATACATTATGAGCATCAACAATTTACTCAAAGCCTCCACTAGTGTTTTCTACTACTATAACAACCTTGACTTGCATAAAGAAGGAAAAACATTGAGTGAAATAGCTTGCATCACTTGATTTTCAAGGTGTGTTATCCGAAGTATAATCAACAAGTACAGAGAAACATCATCTGTAACAAACCCAGCACTGGAAGATCCAAAAAGCTGTCTAACAAGGATGAGCAATAATATCCTTAAGGAATAGAAAGAAGACAAGCGTTGAATTGACAGCAGGACTGGCAGAAGGCACAGTTGTCGTTGTCCATTCATCAACAGTCCAAAGCACCTTTGACCATTGGTCCATAGTATTCTTACTGCAACACATCTTTTATGTCCTGATTTCAAGAGTGACCTTCGTCCTGTTGATTTGATGGACAACGACACCTGTGCCTTCTGCCAGTTCTGTTGTCAATTGTTGATGCTCATAATGCAGGAGTAGAAGAATACAACATGTCTAAGACTTTTGCACAGCAGTGTATGTATGTATGTGTGTGTCTCTGGAACTTTGTAAGTAAACAAATTGATTCTGCATTTTCAGTCGCCATCACCAATAGGTTTTCAAATTTGGCATAATTTCTTTAAAGGTGTAGAGGTACTGAGATATTTCTTTCAGTAAAAGCACTTCAAACAGTAGCAACAGGAAATACAGACATGTATTCAAAATGATAGTTTGGTTACTCCTTATTGTTTTGTTCATTATAACTTTGTGGGTTTTGTACTTGTAAAATGTGTAGGTCAGGTGCCAGTGATTCATTTTGATTATATTGTCATATAAGTTGCATTTCAATTTATTACAAAAAAAAAAAAAAAAATCAGATCATAAAAAATGCAGCTAGATCATCAGTTTGGTTTGGTGAAGTGAGTTTTTAATTTAGAGGTCTGTAAGATATTATTTTTTCCTGAGTAATTTCTTTTGAAGGCATCTGCAAAACTAAATCAAAAGGGGTATGTTTTGGATTGTCCTATTCATAATGGAAATTTCTAATTTGGTAGTGTACCAACATGAATAAAATAAATATGTGCTGTACTATGGTGTGTTCTTATTTGAAAACATTTTTACCTAAGAAATATTGTAGTACATTTTTATGGGTCAGGTATATGATAGACTTTTGCATATTATTTGTTAAAGAGAAAAGGTTTTACATATTGTATCTCTAATTGCTTGTCTGATCCTCTAGAAGTCGAGTGTTAGAATGACTCGCTTTTTTGACATTAGTGGAAGCCCGTGGAAAGCATTTTTCAGATTAATTATATTTATGTAATCAGCAGGAGAGGAGACATTAAATATACGTTTAGACGTTAAATATAAGATCCCTAAATTTGTTTATTATAATACATATTACTACATTACTTTTTCATTTTCACTGTTTTTTTTTTTGGTAATTGAGGGATATCTTTATAGGGATATCTGTTATAGTTTTTTTTGTGTGTGTTTCCGAAAAAAAAAAAAAAATTCTTAATCTGCTTTGTAGTTATTTATGAATCAACAGCTATCTGTGCTGACTATCTGGCGGATGCATGATTCTGCAGGAAGAGGTCGGCAGCCCTGCAGGATCTGCCTGTCAATCATAGCAGTGACACAGAGAAGTTGGGTGAGGGTGTGTTGTCTCTCCATCTCTCTGTGTGGTCAGGAGGCGGGCCTTGGGGGGGGTCGCTCGACCTATAAGAGCTAGGCTTTGCTATTCACTCGGGCTGCCCCTTACAGAAGAAACACAATGACACTGGGTTCGGATGCCGGTAAAAACAAACCGAGGCAAGAACGCCAGCAGCTGTAGCGAGAGAACAACACAGGCAAGCACAGCTGAGGAAGAAAAAAATAAAATTAAAATATAAAATTATATAATAATAATTATTACAATTATTACGTGCCCGAGCGGGACATGTGCAGTTAGCTGGGGAATCCTGGGCAACCCCACAGAGTATATTGAGCAAAGCAGCACTTTTTATTTTGTAGTTTTGATTACAGTTAAAACTATAAAATACAGTCAAAACTACAATCTGCCATCCTTTTACCATTGCTGGTATTGGGTTGAGCTTTGCAGCAGTACCACCTTGTGGTTTAAACAAATCGGTGCACTTGAGTGGGTTTCAAATAAAGCTCCTGTCTTCCATTTCAGTGAATTCCCCACACCCTTCCACAAGCTGGTATGAAATATTGTGATATCCCAGCATCCTGAAATGTATCATATTGTGGACAACACGACTGATGGATCTAATCTTATGAAGTCCACAAGAAAATCTACAGCAAATCAAAGTTTCTCTCTGCAAAATAAGAAATAAAATGACTTCTATCTATCTATTTATCTATCTGTCTATAAGATTCATGTTGTAATCTGATGGGTAAACTCTGCAGCAAATCATGTACTCTTCTCTCAAGTCAGTAAACTCAGTAAAGATGGTAGCTTGGACAGCTTCTTCTTGTTGCAGGCTGAAATGGATTTGAGGTTGTGTGACAGTTAAGTGTCTTAATTCTCAGTAACTACATCAAGCTGGGCAGAAGCAATGCCATAGTGTGCAACAACTAACAAAAAACATCTTTTGAGATCCGAAAGGATGAAAACGGACTTGAATATGTGTGCCTCGCATAGAACAAGGACACAAACTCACCTGAAGATACAGCTTCAGCATCCATTGCAGCTGTTCCCCTTACTTCCTTGGTGTCATTTGAAACTCGGTCCATCATCAGCGTGTGCTCAGTCCTCTAGTTTCTAGTGAGATGCCACTTTCGATGCAGAAATTCACAATAAATGGACATGTGCTATTTATTTAATAAGCGAACAATAAGTTAAATTAAATTTGGGACTATATTACACTGCGGATGTATAGACAATAAAAGTATACAGGTATGTGTGTGTGTTTGGCTGTGTATATGCCTAAACCTTTTTTACCCTGATTTTTGTGAACGGTGTGGCTTCCCTCTGCCATGCAGTAATTCTGGTCATTTACTGCCGTTTAGTGAATGAGGCCCTATATCTCTTTACATAATTGTATCATGTTCAGTTTCCTATCTATGTATCTATTTTATAATGCATATATCTTTTTGAAGGTTTTGGCAGAGCAACTTCTCAAATCTGTTAGAGTTCTGTCACGGAGTGACCCTAAAACCCGTCTTCCCTTGTACAAGGTGCGAGCACCATTTTTGAGTGAAAGGTGTATGCGGCAGAGATGTCTGGCTCTTTGATAGAAACAACTTAATTTATTTGAGGTTTTCCAAATGATGATGTGAATGAGAATGTATATTGGGAGCCCGGCTAACAAGATTCAAGTTTTTGCAGGTATCAGGCTTTTAAAGACTCACTGAGAGCAGAAATTGACCCAAGACTTTCACAGCTACTGGAAGCGGGACGATCTTTGGGATACAAATTGAACATTTGTGAAACTGCAACACATATTGTATTGACTGTAATGTGTTTTAAATAATATAAAACCAGTAGAAAATATTGGGTACCTGTTGTGTGCAGTCTGCAAAGGAACCTGCTGGAAGGAGTCAAACTTGGCAGGCTCTTATCAGAAGGCCTTGTTAGCATTTTTCTTTACTCGTTACTTTACTCTCACTACTTTTGGATAACAGGAGGTAGGAGTATTAGAAAATGCTTACGGTAGTGTCTCATATTAATGAACACCAAAAATTGGCCAAAAGGCTAGAATGTCAACACCTGCTTCAATTGGATTTTGTATGAAAAGAAAAAAAGGGGTCAGACTTAATTCAGTAAAATAATATTACCATTACTAGATGCAACTGTTATACTGAAGTAACTGAATTAGAAATACATGTTATAAAATAATTTAAAGTTAAACTGTTATACAAATAACATATTACAGTTAAAAACTGTCAGAATATTGTAATAAGTGTACTGTGTTGGGGGAGGGATGTCTATTTGTCATTTTGTAAAATATAATCAGTTTCTGGGTATGGTTAATTACTGCCATTGTGAAGCGCTTTAGGTTTTCATATTAATGGCTGCAGATACCAGAATACAGGATTCTAGGTTTAATAGTTTTCGTACAACATATTATGAATCTCAGTCAGTTCTGCATCTATATAAAAATATGTGAAAGTAAAAAAAATGTTGTATTATTGATGCACAAGGAAACCTAATGTGTAGTAGGTAAATACATAATAAAACAAAAGAAGAAAATATGTAGTCTAAAGTAAGTACTTGGCATTAAATACTTGGCAGCAGTGTGGAGTAGTGGTTAGGGCTCTGGACTCTTGCCCAGAGGGTCTTGGGTTCAATCCCAGGTGGAGGACACTGCTGCTGTACCCTTGAGCAAGGTACTTTACCTAGATTGCTCCAGTAAAAACCCAACTGTATAAATGGATAATTGTATGTAAAAATAATGTGTAAAAAATAATGTAATTGTATGTAAAAGTAATGTGATATCTTGTAACAATTGTAAGTCGCCCTGGTTATTTGTGCACATACACTCTTAGAGGCCGATCAGACTTAAAAATAGGGTTTTCCCTATCTTTAAAGTAATAAAGACTATCGCGCGTGGAAACCTGTAACCTTGAAAGAAGCAGGCATCTGGGGGAACTAAACACAGAGGCTAGGTATTGAAAATTAAAAAATAATAATAATAACCCTTTCTAGACAGAACGAATGTTTAAAACTAAAAAAGCTATGTTATACCTATTTGATTTTATTGCAACTAAGCACAGAGGTTTTAAAAAGTATTTTGATCTAATAAGAAACAGAATATTTAAACTAACAAGTGTTTTTGCTTGTTTAACGCTCTACTGTAATATAAATAGACTGTAAAAGTCTTTGTGAAATTTGTGAAAACGGAGGCACTGCAGCACACTTACTGATTTTTAAGAGGTCTGAAGATCCACACACAACCTTTGTTCCCACTGCCAAGCAAAGTGGCTCTTTCAACCAATCAAACATAATCGGCAGGTGTTGTCAAGCTACTGAACCCTGGAGGCGAGGCCCAGCCTAGCTAGTTTCTACTTAGACTCCTTAACCCACAGGAACACAAATGCTAATTTAGCATTCCCTGTTGGACCCTAGCTAGGATTGAAAGCTCCCAATCAATGGACTCAACCTGCACTTCACACAGTAGTGCTTTTTCTAGGTGAGCTGCTGGGAATACATTTTGGATTAAAAACATAGTGAGTGTTTTTCACTACACATAGCAGCATTTGTAAAAGAAAACAGGCATTTGTGTTTCATTACCATGGCAGTGACATGAGATTGGCAATTGCAAAGAAAAGAAAGACTTTTCTGGCCATTTTAAAATAAAGATTACAGGTCCTTTACTAATAGACTATTTTTAGTGTTCTATGTAACTTTGGATATTATATGTGATTTATTAAATTAAATATGCCATTGATTTAGTCACTTGTCGTTTTAGGCTTCTGCCAATTTGCTTAGATGTTACTTTATTGACTTCTAACCATGTTTGATGCATAGGGATTAGTTTGACTTGAATGATGCATTTGCTTAGGATAATGTTTGTTACCATTGTGATCAATTAAATTAAAGAATGTCAAGTCTGCTTTTCTGTGTCCTCAGTTATAGCATAGAAGACATTACAGGTTACAAAAAATATAAGCTCTTAAGTTATATGGTTTAATTATTATTAGTATTTATTTATTTATTTATTTATTTATTTTTGGCAGGCAGAAGAGAAAAACTGCAATTTTGAATGACCTTTTAGCAGAGTTAAACAAATCATGAAATCATTTTGTTGGAATTATTATAACTTCTTCAGATAACTTATTCCCTGTTTATAATAATGTCACTCATGTATTACCCATAGCCTTGTGTGTTAGTCCCAAATAGCCATGCATTTGTTTTCTTTCATTAAAGCAAAAGCTGTGCAAGTTTTGTTCTCCTTTTTCCAAGCGCATGCTTGAGAAACTGCTATCCCGCAGCTCTAAGGAGCACTCTGTCTCCCTTACTCCTGCTCAGCGCTCTTCCTCATCACCTTCTCTTAGAGAGGTAGCGGCATCCTCATCCATGGCTCTGTGCCAAGGGAGAGCGGATGACGCACCTGGGAAAGTAGCCCAGGCTGGAAACCGTCCTAACGGTCTTCCTCATCCTCCCTGAGCAGCCATGGGGCTACGAGCGCAGATTGGCCACAGAAGGACAAACTGTCCATCGCCGCCTCTGAAGAGGTGGGCGAACAGGAGCTGGCATTCCTGTCTGAGGACGTGGAGTCCGACAGCACGTCCCCTTCAGTTAAGCTGTCCCTGTTGACAGAGCTTATATCACTAATCAAGAGGACCATTGCAACCTTGGAAGTGCCCTGGCCTACAGCAGGGGAAACAAGGCAGTCGATTTTTAACGACGAGCCTGCCGCTTCTCCCAAATTCACCCTAGTTCACCTGGATTTTCTCTTTGAGATCCAGTCTTCCTGGGACCATCCAGCAACAACTTCTGCTGTTTCCCGGTCGATGGACACCCTATTCAGCCAGAGTGTTCGCTGCATGGCTAGGGGACTACAACAGCATCCTGGTAGCCTACCAGCCACATTTGCTGCAGAACCACAGGCCCTCACCACAACAGCTGGATGACCTGCTCCTGGTTAACAAAAACCTGCTCTGTGTGTCAAAGCTCAACATACAGGCTGTAGGTAGAAACCTGGCAGCGCTGGCAGCTGCACATAGGCAGCTTTGGCTTTCCCAGGCATGTGTGCCTGATGGGGGCAAGGCACAATTGTTGGATGCCCCGATTACTCCAGTGTATAAGTTTGGTCCAGCGGTAGACGAGATGCTGCAGCGCTCTCACTACACGTGGGAGTCCACTAAGGAGCTGGTTCACCTGCTTCCCAAGTGACCACCTCCAGTACATAAACCAGCAGCCACCCACGGAGGGAAACTTCTGGGCCTGATGGCAGCAGGACCTGTCCCATGGCAGTAATACTGCAATTTTTGCAGGACATATTTGACAAGGGGAAATCCTGTTAAAGATCTTTCTAGCGGGATAATTTTTGGAAGGGGCTTTGCGGCTTCTGCTTCCTATGAAGGACATTGTTCCTCGCAGGAGGCTAAATGGGTTGCTTAATGTTCTCATGGAGCCTCCATTTGAGCCCCTGCATTCATCAGAGTTGAAATTTGAATCATTTAAAGCGGCTGAGTGTAATGCAGACATTCTCAATAGCATAAGCCTGCTTAATTTTTACAGAGGCCAGGACAATGGTTACGATCCGTACCAATTCTGCCTTTTTGCCAAAGACAATCTCGGCATTCCATGTCAACCAGTCTGTGGAATTGGAGGCTTTCCATCCACCTCCTTTCCAATCTGACAGAGAGTGGCAGCTCCATACACTCTCCCCAGTGCAGGCCCTGGCATACTAGTTTGACAGGATGAAAAGTTGTAGGCAGTCTAAACTATTTTTTGTCTTCTATGGGATGAAATCCCATGGTCAAGCCTTGTCTAAGCAGCGAGTTTCCAAGTGGATAGCAGACACAGTCAGGACTGCGTATGAGCTGGCCAAATTGCCCCCTCCAAAAAAACTCACTGCCCATTCCACCAGGGGCATGGCAACTTTGTGGGCTTTATTCCAGGATGCATCTGTCGGAGACCCTGGTTTTGGAACTAGAGTGCTAAGGGTGGCTTCCCAGTCAGCCCTTACAACACAGGCATAGACGTGAGTTTCTCACTCAAATTTTTCACCTTAGCTACTTGTTACTGGAGTTCTGTATGGTAAAGCACAGGGCAGCCTCTTGGCGTAGCTTTGTAGCATTCCCATCGTCTGCAATCTCGCCCTGACGACAGCTTTGGTACACTCACCCATACCGTAATGGTTACATTTCATACTTGAAAGGGAACGTTAGGTTATTATCATAACCCTTGTTCCCTGAAACAGAAATGTAACCATTAACCTTCAAGGTCACTGCCTCCATGATTGCAGCATGCTTGTAGGAAAAATTCTGAGATCTGTGAGCGCAGTCCTTTTGTACACTAGGGGGCAGGCCATGACTGCGTCATAGGCTCAAAGAGCAGCTTTGGTATACAATATTCAGGATTCGGGTCTTTAGGACATAAATACCCATACGGTAATGGTTACATTTCTATTTCAGGGAACCATATTTTCATCTAGAGGTGCCATATTATGAAATAGGGCAGGTAGCTGATTACAGTGCCTTGCATAAGTATTCACCCCCCTTGGACTTTTCCACATTTTGTAGTGTTACAACCTGGAATTAAAATGGATTTAATTAGGATTTTGTGTCACTGATCTACACAAAATAGTCCATAATGTCGAAGTGGGGAAAAAAATCTACATATTTTTCAAAATTATTTACAAATAAAAAACTGAAATGTCTTGATTGCATAAGTATTCACCCCCTTTGTTGTGACACCCCTAAATAAGCTCTGGTGCAACCGATTGCCTTCAGAAGTCACATAATTAGTTCATTGGAGTCCACCTGTGTGCAATTAAAGTGTCATATGATCTCAGATTAAATACACCAGTTTCTGGAAGGCCCCAGAGTTTGTTAGAGAGCATATCTAAACAAACAGCATCATGAAGACCAAGGAGCAATCAAAACAAGTCCGGGATAAAGTTCTGGAGAAGCACCAATCAGGGTTGGGTTATAAAAAAATATCCCAAACTTTGAACATCCCCCAGAGCACCGTTAAATCCATTATTAAATAATGGAAAGAATATGGCACAACTGCGACTCTGCCTAGAGATGGCCGTCCACAAAAACTCAGTGACCAGGTAAGGAGGGTATTAGTCAGAGAAGCAACCAAGAAGCCAATGGTAACTCTTAAGGAGCTGGAGAGATCCACAGCTGAGATGGGAGAAACCGTCCATGGGACAACTATAACCCGGACGCTCCACAAAGCTGGGCTTTATGGAAGAGTGGCAAGAAGAAAGCCATTGCTGAAAAAAACCCCATATCAAATCCCGTTTGGATTTTGCCAAAAGGCATGTGGTAGACACAGCAAACATGTGGAAAAAGGTTCTCTGGTCTGATGAGACCAAAATTGAACTTTTTGGCCTTAGCGCAAAACGCTATGTGTGATGCAAAGCCAACACTGCTTATCACCCTGAGAACACCATCCCCACGGTGAAGCATGGTGGTGGCAGCATCATGTTATGGGGATGCTTTTCATCGGCAGGGACTGAGAAACTGGTCAGGATTGAGGGCAAGATGGATGGAGCCAAATACAGGGAAATTCTAGAGGAAAACCTGTTTCAGTCTGCAAGAGCAGGACAATGACCCTAAACACACAGCCAAAGCTACACTACCAGTCAAAGCCCAGACCTCAATCCGATTGAGAATCTGTGGCAAGACTTGAAAATTGCCGTTCACCAAAGGTGCTTCTACCAAGTATTGACTCAGGGGGGTGAATACTTATGCAACCAACAAATGTCTTTTTTTTGTTTAATTAACTTTTGTGTCACAATAAAAAATATTTTGCACCTTCAAAGTGTTAAGTATGTTGTGTAAATCAAATGGTAAAAATCCTAATTAAATCCATTTTAATTTCAGGTTGTAACACTACAAAATGTGGAAAAGTCCAAGGGGGGTGAATACTTATGCAAGGCACTGTATGTTTCTTAGGAAAATAAGCATTAGTTTAGAGGTCAAGTCCAACATCTAAGTATAAACCCACTTTAGTGCCATATCATGCAAAATTTAAAATATTACATTAATACGATACACTTAAAGTGCAAAACTACTGTTATATTTTACAGAGGTGTATGACATTACTATACAAGTTGTTCAAATGTATTTATTAATTCAAACATAACTTTGTATTTTCAGTATCGATGTATTCTTATTTATTATTTTGCCAGAAACCAGCCACCACTATTTCAACTGCTAACCTCACAAACAATGCATATGTTGCCATTTCCATATTGTCATTGTTATGGAAACTACTTGGGTGAAGGTAAAGGGTCCCATTAGATTTTGCCTGTGACCTAAGATGACTGTGATTTTCTAGATCAAGTTTGATCATTGGTATGGTACCAATTGATACAGCCTGCCCAATATTTCAAAAGTTTTGCTCAGTTTCACAAATGATGCTGCACGTTCAGTGTATGGAGTACATATGCATATGATCTAATTGTGGATGTATGTTTATTACTGTTCAGCTCTTCCTATAGCTGTGGAGTAGTATGAGTTCCATGCTTTGATTGGTACAGAAATATAAACAATCTCCTTATTTTAGGATTCTAAAATGTAATTCTGAGAGGTAGTGGCGGAGTGTCCTGCCCCTATATATATATTTGTATTATTGTTTGCGGCGCAGATAAAAGTGCCGCATGTTTTTATATTTTAAAAACCTTGTTGGGATGTGTGACTGATCAGCTAGTGATTTATTTAGCTAGCTGACAGTCACGCATCCTTATTAAACTCGTGCAGACGGTGACCATCTCCCGAGTTAATTAACTGATTAATTGTTGCTAATCAGGAGATGGTCACTGTATATAAACCTGCAGCTCTCTACCCTCAGAAAGAGTGTCAGAGACGAGACGGGTTTTGAGAGAGAGAGGAGATTAAATGATAAACAACTGCTAAGTATCGTGCTGAGGTAAAACCAGCATGCTTATTTGTTTATTTCTATTTGTTTGGCCAACGTGCCCTTTTGTTTGTTTGGTGTTTGTGTTTGTTTAAACCTTTTGTTTATTTATTATTTAATAAATACGCTGAGCGCCGTAGTGCTCAGTTTCACCACACCATTACTTGTTTTGGTTCCTGTTTCTGGTCCGTGATGTCACCACTCGCACGCCACTCAACAGCACTCGGTCACAGAGATTTAAAAGAGTAGCTTTAACATTTGCTTTTAGAGGAGAAAATACATATTGCCACTCCTCCAAATAACAGCTTCAGAGGGGGAAATGCAATTGGGCAAGGCTGGTTTGCTTCACATAGTGATGCAGAAAAAAAGGACATGTTGCATCTGCATCTAATAGTATATCAAGAAAATAAATCCATCAAAGATAATCCTTTACATTAAGAAATCATTTCTAACATGGTGGGCTAATTGTAACTGGAAACTTAATACCTGAGTTCTTAAATCTTTGATTAAGGGTTGTTGTTTGAAGGTGAAACAGGTCAATAGTGTATGCAATCATTTGTTTAGGCAGACCACTGTTGAGAACCATCTGTGAATCACATTTAAATTCTCTGTAATTCAGGTGAGCAGCAGGAGAGCTGCAGATGGTGGGGGAGTCTGCGCATCATCCCCATTTGTTCTGTATCAGTCTGGTAGCTAATGGTTGGCTTTACAGCAAGTTAACCCTTCATATACTTTTTTTACAAAGTTGTTGGCAGGTTGTTGATTTACGGTTAAGTGAAATGAAACACATTGCTTGTAGTACATTGTAATACATATCTATGGCTTATATATACAGTATATACGATATATCAAATGGATACAAGTCATTTTATAATAAATCAGACCCTTTAAATAAAAATAAAATCCATAAATAACACAACTTTTCTTGCAGCACAATGTGTATCAAAATGCGGTACTGTTTTTCTTTCATTCTCTCAATACATTTTAGGGTTTTAGCAGTAGGAGATTATCTTTAATTAACAGCAACCACCCCCAAGCCACCATTCACTCCCTATCCCCCAGCCAGAGCAAGACTGAGAGATTTGCCTGTTTGGAACAAGTCTATTTATTCTATTTTTCAGTGTGTTTTATTTATATAGCGCCTTTCATACAACAGTATCTCAATAATCTTTACATGACAGTGAAAACAGAAAGTATGCAGTATCAAGAAGTAGTAAAACTTATAAAATATCAATAAATAATAACAATAACAATAGATAAAAACAATTATATTTAGAAGTCAGGCTGAAAATAAGTCTTTAATCTTGACTTAAAATATTGACCGAAGCAGGCATCTCTAATAGAAAAGGGCAATGTGTTCTACAATCTGGGGGCATTGTAACTAAATACACTTCCAGTTTTACCTTTGGGAGGCACAAAAGACCAGCATTAGCTGACCTTAAAGTGCGCAGTGGTTTCTATGGAGACCAAACCTCTCTTAGGTAATCCGGTGCCAAGTCATTAGTGCAGGAGGTTGTGGGTACCAAATAGAAGCAGTTGTCTTATTTTTTATTTTTAAATTTAGAGTGACCAATTATTATTTTTATTCATTTTCCCCCAATCTGACTTTGGAATGGCCAATTATGTTTTTTCTCCTCCCTGCACAGACGTTCTGAGGGCGTGAGAGCGTCCTCCGATCTCACAAGCCTAAAGCCAGAATCACTTTTACGCAAAGCAATCCAGAGCAGAGGTGGGTGCGCTATCGATCCCGGAGAACAGATATCAGCCCTGCATTTTATGCACTCTGAATGTGTATGGCCAGTATAGTTTGCTGTTGCGCGATGAGGAGAATCAGTCCCTGCCAGTTTCCCATCCCCCACTCCGGGAGCATTAAAGCCAAGCATAGTTCGGCCTCTTTGCACAGCCATCCAAGTTGTGTAACTTGTTGTGTAACTCCCAGCGGCAGCGCTTTAACTGGATGAGCCACTCGGGGGGCCCCACAATGCTCTTATTTTATTGAAGAACAACATGTAGGTCTCTTGAAAGTTCAGTAGTCTCATAATAGTGTTACACTGTGATTCCTGTTTATTTGAGAAGTACTACCAAGGGCATACAGATAAATGTGAGGTACGTGTTGCAGGGCAGCATTTTTCCCAGTGCTCGTACATATAGAAGATCCTTATAGTTTCACACTTTGATTTCCTTAACGTTCTGAACATGCTATTGAATTTGACTGCATGGGGTCAGATACTGCAGTTGTAATACAGTGCTTATTTAATATTTATGTTTGTTTTTTAATCTTTAGAACAAGCATGTCATATATAAATACAGTATATATATATATTTTACACAGAAGGATGTATAAGGATCCTTTAACCTTGACATATTAGCTGGAAAGTGTGGGGGGAATGTAACTGTTGTCTGAAATGAAAGGACAAATATGAAACAACAAAAAGAAAAGATAATCTACTGCTAGGCAGAGATACATTAGATCTTGTACAGTTGTCTAGATGAGTTTAAAGAACTGAATGTGCAGGTCAGTGTGAAAGCCTTCACTCTTCTAGTTTACAAATTATCGAGAAATAAGTTGTTTTATGAATCTGGTCAATTAAATTTCCCTCCAAAAAATCAGTTTCAAACCATGCAGAAAGTTTAATCTTGGCAAACTTTACACATGAATGAAGAAAAGAAACCTAAACCTGGCAGAGAAACCTTGTCAATCTTTGTGTCCTGAGAATAAAAATTCTTAAGGTGATAATTACCAGAAAAAAAGTGAAGGAAGATATGTAGAGAGAATTGTATTTTTAGGTTTTGATGTTTTAGTAAAAACATTGAAGTTATAGTACTGTACTACACTTTTAATTCCTCAGGATAAATGTGCCAGTGGCGTTTACTTTGATTTCCATCCTATATGTAGCTTCCTTATTGCTGGCAGCCAAAAGCACTACAGTATATACTGTATATGTTATAATCCTAAATCATAATATGTCCCCATCACAATCAGGGCAACCCCTTCAATTTGGGATTTCTTGCCAATTTCAGGAAGCCAATATCTGTTTGTGTTTTGGATGACAACTCCAAGTCACACCCAGAATTCATCTCTCTCTCTCTCTCTCTCTCTCTCTCTCTCTCTCTCTCTCTCTCACACAGCTAATGAAACTACATACTTTTGTTTTTTGTATTTTAACACTTGCTTGTGTAAAAACAAAAAAAATCGGTTTTCTAGTCTAAATAACCCATCGTCATACATTTCTCTTTTTCTGAATTCCTTTTTTTATAATGCTGTCGTTTTTTGTTAACAGATTATTTCCTGTGTTATTCTTGTTTTTAAGTGTGGTGCGTTATCTTCTTAATCACCAGTAAGGCTTGGTTATTCATTTGTTCTTTTTTTGCTCTTCAACATATATCATTTCCTAGGTCTAAAAAAATCAGTTTTTCTTTATTGAGTCCAAGCACTTAAGAATTTTTACCACCATGGTATTCACATCTGCTCTATTCGTTTCACACAGAAGCCTTACATCAAGCAAAGATAGCATACGAAGTAATAGAATTTTAATGTCATAAAAAATGTGTGTGCAATAGTGCAATAGGGAATACATTACATAAAACTTAGTATTGTTTAAGTATTGTTTAAAATAAACATAGAGCCATTTTAAAAGTGCAATAACCCATAAAATAATTGATCTGAATTGTCAGTACGCTGAACCGACCCGGTACTGACCCTGTTCCAACCCAGTACCGAAGTCACTGAACCAGTGCCGAAGCCACCGAACCGGTGCCTACCAGGTTCCGTCCTGGTTCGGAACCAGTACCAAGTCTCAGGCAATCGGCATGCTCGGAGCAGATGGAGAAAATCTGGGCTGTTGTTTCCCACCAGGGAACTATTCTTGCTGAATTGCTGCGGGAATGCTCTGTGCCACCTGCCCCGTCTGCCCCCTTGGGGCCCCACAGGGCTGCAAGCACAGATTGGCCACAGGAGGACATAATGTCCATCGCCGACTCTGAGGATGTGGGCGAACAGGAGCTGGCCTTCCCATTTGAGGACGGCACGTCCCCAGCAGTAAAGCTCTCCCTGTCGGCAGAGGTCATACCGCTAATCAAGACGCCCACTGCAACTTTGCAATTGCCCTGGCCAACAGCAGGGAAACAAAGCAATCAATTTTTGATGATGAGTCTACCTCCTTTCCTATATCCCCCCCCCCCCCAGTTAACCCAGATTTTGCACACACGCAGGCAGCTTTGGCTTTCCCAGGCATGGGTGCCTGACGGGGGACAAAGCACCGCTGTTGGATGCCCCGGTCACTCCAGGGCATATGTTTGGTCCCGCATGCGGGAATCCACTAAGGAGCTGGTTCACCTGCTTCCCAAACGACTACCTCTGGCACATAAACCAGTGGCAAACTGGCATCCTAGGGCTGCCAGAGGTGATGCTCAGGACTGGCCCCTGGAGGCCATAATAGGTTCCGCCACCCTGCACAAAGGCAGAAGGCGCAGGCTAAGCCACAGGCGAAATAGCAGTCCTAGGAGTTTGTTGCCACAGGCCCAGGGCCCCTTCTCAGGGAGCAATCTGGACTAAAGGCATCAGTGCACCACAGACATCTGGGTGCTTACTACTGTTCAAACTGGCTATTCTCTACAATTCAAGCACGGTTCTCCTCCCTTTTGGGGCATGACTACAACATCAGGATGCCACTGTGGTGTCTCAGGAGGTAGCAGTTTTGCTATTCGCATGATACATCCCCTTGAGTTGGAGGAAGGGTTTTACTCCAGCTGCTTCCTAGTGCCAAAGCGGGATAGTGGCCTCACTGATCCTGAACCTCAGACAGGTCAACCTGTATCTGAGCCGAAGGTGGTTCAAGATGTTGACAATGCAACGGCTGTTGCAGTCAATCAGACCAGGTGACTGTTTCACCACAGTGGACCTCAAAGACGCCTATTTCCATAAAACCAGTGCACAGGAAGTACCTGCGGTTCGCCTTTCAGGGAACCGAGTACGAGTTCCTGTCTTGCCATTTGGCCTCTCCCTAGCTCCACGTGCCTTCTCGAAGTGCATGGAAGGTATTTTGGCCCCACTGAGATTCAAAGGCATCAGAGTATTCAACTATCTGGACGACTGGCTAATTTGTGCCGAGTATCCAGCACAGGCCCTTATGGAACTTGTTACCGGCCACCTTCAACGGTTGGGCCTTATGGTGAATCATGTAAAGAGCTAGCTCACACCTTCCCAGACAGCCTCCTATCTCAGAGTGTGCCTGGACTCCAGGTCCATATTGGCCACTCTGTCGGACAGCAGGCTGTATGTAGAGATAGCCACGTGCTTGGAGCTCTTTGAGGTCAACAGAGCGCTCATGGTAGTAACGTTCCAGAAGCTTCTGGGCCTGATGGCTGCAGCTTCTTAGACCCTTCCATTGGGTCTCCCGCACATGCGCTCTTTGTAGGCCTGGTTCAACCACAGGGTCTTCCAGCCCACGTTGAACCGCAACTGCCTGTTGACCCACCTCTTCCTAAGGGCACTCTCTTGGTGGAAATAGCTGGCCCATCTACGCCTAGGTGTAGCGCTGGGCAGTGTCACCAAAAAGGAGGGCGTCACCACAGATGCATCCAGCCTGGGCTGAGGCACTGTGTGGAATGGCCGGGGCATGCAAGGTGTGTGGAACCCCCCATGGAAGTAGCTCCATATTGGCCCAGGAGTATCTGGTTTTCAACCTTGATGTAGCTCCTGAGCGGCCAGTCGTGGAGACTGCTGACGCTCACTACCTGCTCAGCCAGTAACGGGGGACCTTATGTTATTCCGACCCATCGAACTTGCAACTCTAGGTCTGGCTCCTGAACGGCTGCATTTGATCCGTCTGGGATTTCCAACAGGGTTATTGATACCCTACAGAATGCCAGATGGCAAACTGGCATCCCCAGGCTCCCCCTTCTTTGGCTCTGGACGCTCGGTCTCCCTCGTCTTGGGCGATGGAGACGCGGGCTCCCCCCTCATGGGCGCTGGAGATGGCAATTCCTCCTTATTTCAATAAAAACGCTCACCAGCGCTTTCAACCCTGCAAGTACATGTGTCTCTGTCAGCTGTCTTGTCTGGGAACGTCATCATCACTACTCAGCCATCCTGTCACAGGTCGGAACACGTGACCACCACCTTTTCCCACGTTCCTTCAACAGCGTCTCCGGTGGCTGCGGAGGGTCCACTGCTTGGCCTTGGAACTCCCAAATTTCCCCAGGGAAGTGGCCACCACGCTCCCCCAGGAGCGGACAGCAGGCAATGCTGTGTCCGCTTTCCCCACAGGCCAGACACCTTTCTTGGTCCTCCATGGCCCAGAGGAAGCCTTCCAACCCACGGTCCTAGGGTTTGGGATGAGGTGGGGTCCAGTCCAGTCGCTGCCATTCTTTCTCATTATTGTCCTGCCTTCTTTTCTTTCCCATTTTTTTTTTAAACCACAGTCCCGCTCTGAGTCTCTCTGTGGCGCTCGAATCCCATTCAGGACACCATATGTGACAGGATAGCCAGGTGTCTCAGGTGGTCAGGAGGTAGGAAGGAGACTCAGAGCTGAAGAACTGCCAAAGTTTATTTTTCTCAAATAAAAATTACAAACAAAAACAAGTCATGAACACAAAATTAAACAGAAAATCCCTCACCCAAGTCTTGCACTACCACGTTGAGTTTCTTAAATATATACAGAGGAGCGTTTGTCTCTCTCCATGCAGCTCCCAAAACCTCTCTCTGCCTGCTGCAAAAAATCTCCCCCCTAATGGAGTTTCTAGCTCCCTTTCTATATCATGTGGCTGTTTCCAATTACCACCAGTTATCTAATTTGGGTACAGCCACATTCTCACACGGATTTATGTAGGGCCTTATTAGTAAACTCCTTATTTTTAGAATTTTTCAATGAATAAAATACTGTTTAACTAAAATTGTCTTCTTTAACCAAAATCTAGAACAGTTTCAGGAATATACAGTTGTATGTAATCTATGAAATCCATAAAACATTCCTTAAATAAATCAAGAATTTATGGCTTTGTCATATTGCCTGCTTCAGCTACACATGCTTGATGTTGCTGTCCATCATTAGCATTGCATCCGTCTGTTATTACCTGCTGCTTCACACCAGAAAACAGCTTGCTACATTGACTAGATAGGCACCATGGTTCAACAGTTTCAAAGAGATCACCCCCTGCCCAAATTAGTGTGCCTAATTGTGCCTTCTTGTGGACTGTCCCCAGTCTCGTCTTCAGCCTGCATTCTTATTTAACCTAGACTGTATTCAACTACTGCTGCTGGTTTGTAGTGTTTGTGGGTGGGACATTTGTTGGCTGTTTTATCTCACTTACTAAAAATGTTGGTGTCCCTGAACAGATAACCCTCTCCTCTCAAAATATATGAATGAGGACATACATAACAAGGAGAATGTATACTTTTTTTTTCTTGGTGTACACAGAATAATGTTCTTATGTAGGGAATGCTAGAATTGTATTTATGACCTCAATAAAGCTGTGTCTTTTTCGTTATGTTTCAAAAGCATTTGCTGTTAATGCTGCAGATCAAAGAGCTAGAACAGACCTCCAAAACATAAAAAATAACAGTTTTTTAAGAATAACAGTTATAGGTTTCAAGAGGACTAGGAAACATATTTAAATTGATGTTCCCACAGTATTATAAAAGAAGCAGACAAATGAGAAATCAATTTAAAAAAACAACATATACAGTAGTATCATATTATCACAGTTTGGAATGGAAAATGGTTATTTAATTTAATATTTTTTTAAACTACGGTCAATAGATTTTATTAAAGGGTTACAGAACACACTGCAGTGTTTGCAGCAAACTTGCATTACATTTTAATGAACCTTGTGTTCCCTTTCGCGTATGCAATGCTATACCAATCGGCAATGGATTACATTTATATTTTGTTATGTGTATTGCAGTTATATATTATAACTAAGGTTACGATTTTGTCACGGAGGTCATGGAAATCGTGAAAATCGTGAATTTGAACAAAAGTCCATAAAATCTTGGAAATTAATGTAAAACACATTTAGTTAGGCACTTCTTTTATTTCCTTTAAAAATGCAGTATGTCATACAGTGAAAATACAAATCTGCGAGTATCTGTAAATTGGTTGTTTTATGCACACAACATTTATGTGTAGCTATGTAGGTCAGCGAATGAGATTTGTATTTTGGAGCTGAGCAAGCATGTAAATGAACACAGATCGTATGTTACTGTAAACTCTCGGTTGTGATCTTCACATACATACAGCGCTTGTTAATTATTATTTTTTTAAACAAAAAAGTAGGCTTACATCTTTAAAAAATATTAATACTTATATTGTATTTCTTGAAACTTTTTTTCATCCAATGTAGTGTACCCAAGTAGTGTTGAAAATAAATACTCTCTCTAAAACTAAACAATGCTAAACAAAATACTTCAGACTGCCGTTTAACATCTTTTTTTTTCTTCTTTTTCCTGCAAACTGTAGCTAAAACGAGAGGTTTATCTGATCTTTGTGATGCCCCACTTATTGGAGACGTTGCCTGCCTGTGTGATTTGACTTTTTATTTTTATTTTTTATTTTTAAAGTAGGCTACTCAGAAACAACCAATTTAAACGTTTTGTTCTTATTATTGAAGATTATTTATATACTGTTTCATTTTGAACATGGCAATAGAAAAATATATTTGACATGCTGTTTTCTCTGGACGCGCACAAAGAAATAGGAACACCGTTTATTTCAGACCCTGTCTGTTTATAGCAGCGGCCGTGTGAAAGCCTGCATCGTACAGTATTCAAAAAGAAGCTACGTTGATGTGAAAGGAACTATTACTAAGTTTTGTACTCTAAAGTAACATTTAAACTTGTAATAGTCTTTATATTATTGGTTTTGGTGTACTATCTAAAAGCTCTTGTGTATGTTGATGTAGCTAAACCTACATTATTCGGTGAACTTTCAGTGAATTATTATTTTTTTCTCCGCAACTCGGCCGTGAAATGTACAAAAAATCATTGTGCCAAAATCGTATCCTTAATTATAACATAATCATAACTATTTTAATTGGAGTATTGACATACAGTAGGATAACTGCTTCTCTGCAGTGACCTTGTCAACAGATTGAGATTGAATACTGACCATCAGCGCATCCTGTGTATCAGGTAAAATAGTCTTTGTAAAACCCTTTAAACCTTTTAAAATTCACCTTAACATGATAAAACAAAATCGAAGCTGCATGTTGGTTTAACAAATACACATGTATCATTTGGTGGGTGATTACATTCTTGTCCATTTTGCTGGTAGAAATTCCAGCTATATCGCTAATCTTATTTTTCTATATACATACTTGTTTTATCCATAAATATAAAATACTCAACATTTTGAAAAAATTAAAAGAAACTTTGTAAATTCTATACGGAAGGCAAAAGGTCTATTCATTAATTTACAGAGTTTCTTTGAGTATTTCTAAATAGAATTGTCGAAATTGAATGAATTGTTTGTTAGTTGTGACTTTTTCTAAAAGTTTCAAATTCCTAATACTTTAAACAAGCAAGAAGTTATTTTTCAGAGAGATGGCATGACTGTGCATTTTCTTTTCTCCAAAGCATACCTGTTACATTTCTTTGTATGTTTTGAAGTTTACATTACTTCACTTCTAGTTCATCGCTACAGCTCACAACAGAGTTGTAGTGCAGAATAGCCTGTTCAGATGTAACATGAATCTGTTTTCCTGTGACATTTTCCTGATCCCATTTAACCATACTTTATGTTATTGATGGTTAATCAGACTGAACAGATGGACAAACCAAATATAATGAGAGTCTTCACCAAGACTGGTCCCCTCAGCAACACAGGGGTAGAAGGTCAAATTGTCCTGCCAAGAGAAAGGTTAAGTTGTTTTAAATCATACTTATCTTGAATGGTGGTGCTGGTACAACCTTCTCCAGATCTGATAAATAAAGTTCTACATTATTAAGAACAAAATGAAGTTGCTGTACAGAGCAATTGTGGAAAGGTCTGGGTGAAACCTGGGTGCACCCGATCTATTATTACAGTTGTATGCTGTACAATTTCAGTGTTTCAGAATATTTCTGCGCAGGCATTGATGTATCTAGCTCAAATTAAGGTATACATGCATTACTTTATGCCAGATATTCATGTATGTTCTATTCATTTTAGCTAGATATATTATTACCTGCACAGAAATATTATGAAGCACTGAAGTTGTACAGGGTTAGGGTTAGGGTTAGGGTTTTGAACAGCCCTGTAGCTCCAGCACTGTAGTCATGCATGCACAGCTCCTAACAACGTCATCATCAATAAAAAGGGCACCTTGTTCATCCTTAACACCCCTACCACACGACCAATTGATAAACACAGAAGTAAAGAATAAAATGAATAAATAATTCCATGGATAGTTTCAAACACATGTTTTTTATACTATATTATTCTCATTCACCGAAACAGAAATATATTTTTGTAGGCTCATTTCGAAGCAACATTGTAATGTTAAATACACAATGTTAAATACCGTGGCTAGTTATTACAAAGGACATGTTGATACAGTGCTATATACATAGGTGTAATTTACACAGGGGATATGTCCCCCTCACTTTTTCCCATGAAGGGGAAATGTCCCCCTCACATTGCAGGAGTACTAAAACTTTTATTTCACGATACTTTATTGGTATAATCACTAGTCAGTATTGAAGGGGATCACTGGAACCGGATCATGAGATAGTGTTTTACTATGAGGATCAAGATCGGGCTCCACTGATCCATGATGTTGATCCGATCCTGGAGCTGCACACACCTTAACTAGGGAAACTGACCAATGAGAAGTGAATATATGTGGTGGGTAGATTAAAGACCCCGGCTGACAAATTTGTATACAGCCTGAGATCACAGTAATGTTGGGAAGGATGCACTATGTTGCTGTATCCAAAACACAGGAAAATGGTTGTAATTCACCATAGCTTGTGTTATTTACTAATGTTATCACATGAAGGTTTCTGTCTACTTACATTTTAACTTTTCATTTTAAATTGAAACAGTAAACTTAAACCAGCAAAATGACCTTTGTGCAAATAAATATAGACATCAATAACTAAATACATTACCAATAACTGTTTACACAATTTATTATACCAAATTAATCATGATATATTACTGATTCTAAATTATTTTGCATGTTTAAATACATCGTACAGACTCTAGCATCTCCATTTATCAATGTTCCAAAAACTCACTCTTGGTCACATTTTACTAAACATTTTTAAACTAATAAATAAACAAATAGTCCCCATAACGAACATTATTGTATTAATCATTGTAAAGTTGAGTTCTTACCCATAAACAGGAACACGTTTAAAGTTTGAAACTCATTGTCTGGAGCTTGGTGTTATTTGCATTATCGTCGATACACTGCGGTTTGAGGTTCAACTACATCTGCATATTTTAAGTGGATGGAAGCTGAAAATACTTTTTAAAAACACCATTTTCTTATATCATGTGGGAGGGTGTGGGGAATTCACTAAGCACACGGGAGACAGACAGTTCTTTGAGACACTGCACAGGGACACAAGATTTATTAATTTATTGTACCACGGTTGGGAGGCACCAGAAATATACCTGGGAGGTTTACCAGCAATGGTATTCCTCCCACGGTTGTGGAGACAGTTTCTTTTATGAAGTAATAATCAAAATCCAAAGGAGAAAATAACACGAGAAAACAAACACTGTAAATTCAAACTACAAATAAAAGTTCTGCTACCAGCAGTGTCTTGTAGCCTCCGCTAATAAGCAAGGCGCAAGAATCAATGAAGTCTGTTCTTCCCTCAATATACTAGAATGGGGTTGCCCAGTTTTTCCCTGGAGCTAACTGTTTCGGATACGTCCCAGCTGCCGTCCGTCTGTCAGTCTGGGTACGTGGAATTAATGCACTGTAGCGGCTGTCTTCCTCCGCTCATTCTCGTACCCTTTTCTTTCTTTGTTCTCTGCACCGCAGTCTCAGGAAGCCAGCCATGTTTGCTTGCACTTGGCCCTTGCTCCTGCCACAGACTTTCCGTTTACTCAGTTTGGTTTTTAATTCAGTTCCCTGGACCAAGCTCCTGTTTGTTTTTCTCCAAGACGGGCAAGAAGGAACCACAGCATGTTGCATTTATTTGTCGATCGTCCCCCCAAAACCCACCTCCCAACCACTCAGAGAGAGACAGGCAACACACCCTCACCCAACCTCTCTGTGTCAGCGCCATGATTGGCAGGCGGGTCCTACAGGGCTTTTAACCCCCCCCGCAGGAGCATGCATGCCCCCGATAGCCAGCACAGATCAGCCCTGTTAGATACCCTCCCCCTCAGAATGGCACCACTGGTCCATTCGAAAATCCTTCACCCACATGCCTTCTCGCGAGAAAAATTTTTAATGCAGTTTTCCTGCTCAGTGGACTACCCAGAAGGCATAAGGCTGCAGCGATAAGTACCACCATGTGATCCTGCAGTTGTTGTCTTTCATGTGGTGAAGCCATGCTAAGGGGGAATGATCGGTGACGAGAGTGAAGTGTTGCCCCAGGAGCAGCGAGCATGGAGAAGTTCGGGATGAACTTCCTATAGTAACCCGCTAATCCCAAGAAGGAGCGCACCTGGGTTTTAGTCATAGGAATCGGCCAGTCAACCAAGGCTTTCACCTTTGCAATCGGTGGTCTGATCTGGCCACTCCCTACTTGTTACGCCAGATACTCAGACTCAGACTCACTCTTTCCAATTGCACTTCTTTGGGTAAGCAGTGAGCCCAGCTTCCTGCAAAGACTGCAGTACTGCCGCAACCTTACACAAATGACTAGCCCAATCCTCACTGTGGATGACCACATCATCAACGTAGGCAGCGGTATACTGCTGATGGGGTTGTAAAAATGCGATCCAGCATCCGCTGGAAAGTGGTTGGCGCTCCATGCAACCAAAAAGGTATGGTAGTGAACTGGTATAACCTGAAGGGAGTCAAAAATGCTGTCCTCTCTCAGGATTCTGGGGTCAGGGGAATCCAGTGTCGCCATAATGTGAGCCGGAGAAAGCACATCAGGAAATTCCGCCACCAGCCCCCGAGCCTGACATTTCTGTTTTGATGTCTCCAATCTGTACTGACCCTGTTTTTCGCCAAAACAGAAAGATCAGGTCTGTGACGTCACCTGCTTGCACCACTAACAATGCCTCCTGTTGCAACCAGGGCTTCAAGAGATTTACATGATAAATGTGCATTTCTCGTCGCCGCCCTGGCTGGCAGATCTCATAATCCACCGTCCCAACCCGACGGGTAACCTTGCCAACACCAATAGTTTAGACTCTGAGCAGGGTAATAATAGAAGCACTTTATCTCCCAGCTGAAATGTGTGCAACGGGCCACCCCCCTTTTGTATTTTGTCTCCTGTCTGTGCTGAGCCTGCTGCAAATTGTCATGCACCCACCGACTCAGGACGTTTGCGCAGGTCCAACACATACCAGACTGTATTAGTTGAATTATCCTGCTGTTCCTCCCACATCTCTCTGACCAGATCGCCCATACAGCAGCTCGAATGGAGACAACCCCATGGAAACCTTGGGAGCCTCTCTGGTAGCAAAGAGAAGGGGAGGAATCAGCTGGTCCCAGTAGCGCATGTCACTGTTAATAAATCTACGCAACATGTTTTCAGGGTTTTATTAAAATGCTCCACAAACCTATCAGTCCTGACGGTCTTAATCCCCAAACGTTCACACGTTTCGTTGACCACCCGTGACATAAAGTTTGTACCTTGGTCGGTCAGCATTTCCTTGGGGATCGCCACCTGGGAGAAAACCTTCACTTGCTTGTTGGCGACAGATTTAGCAGATGCACAGCAGCGAGGGATGCCCTCTGGATAACGCGTGGCATAATCCAAGTAGGTGTGTGCATCCCGCGACATTCCTCTCGAGTGGTCCAACTATATCTACCCCAATACGCTCAAAAGGAGCTTCCACTCGTGGCAACAGCACCAGTGAGGCCTGTGGAACAGCTCTAGGGCTGGCCTTCTGGCACTCCCTGCAGCGTTCGCAAAACCTCCTCACATCACCATCCAGCCTCAGCCAAATGAACCGTGTCACAAGTCGCGCTCTTGTTTTGTCCCGTCCCAAATGACCAGACAGGGGAATAGTGAGCCAGCTACAATAAGTCATCCCTAAAAGGCTGAGGAATGAGCAACTGGTGATGCACTTCCCCCGTCGGGTAATTTGTCAACCCGATACAAGAGATTAATTTCAAAGTGAGGGTATGTGGCTGCTCCTCTGGGCTCAACCACCCGACCATTAATCACAGCGGCTTGGTCAAAGAGCCTGCCCAGGCAGCAGCGCCAGACCCCTGTGCTGGCTCATCGGCCTCCCCCCCAGAACCTTCACCAGTCCCCCCCATCTGAAACTTCTCTGACTCCTTCCATTGCCAGCCCTCATTTTTAGCAGCCAGGCATTCCCGTTTTGTTTTTCAGGGCTTGAATCTATGGCAAAACCATGCCGAGTCGCGAAAGGGGAAGATCTTTCCAATTACTTCCTCTTTTTTAGCCAATAGGGAGGACGGGGCCGTCACAGCAGACTGCTTGCAGTCCCGCCCCAGAATGACAGGCACTGACAAGTGAGGACACAATCCCACTTGTATTTAAGGCCACCTACAGTAACCTTTGGATAAGTACGCATATCCCCATAAATGCATTTAATATTAACCTGTCCCGTTACTTGTTTATGCCCCAGTGAGATTAACCCTTCTTATATTAGGGACTGATTACTCAATGAATCCAAGAGTACCATCCACTGTCATAGGATGGACAAAACCTGTCTGCTGGAGTGACTGAGGTAATTGAACAGCCTAACCTGGACGGATGAGGTCACATTCCATAGCGGGGCAATCCTGGTACTTCCAAGACTTTGGTGGACCTGTTTCTCACCATGAAGCTTCACTAGTAGGTCTGAAAACAGGAGCCATCCAAGGATATCGACAGTAGGGTGGTTGCACGAGACCCCGATCTGATACTGCAGCAGCCCGTGTGTAACCCCCACCCCACCCCGGTTCTGGCCGGGAGCTTCACCACCACACCCCATACAAATACCTGGCTACCCATCCCCAGTCCCTTCGCCCTATTTTATATAGTAAACCTTCTTGACATCTAAGTTTAAACATTCTCTGACTCCTTAAAATCAGCCCTCATTTACAGGAGAATGCACAGCATTCCCGTTTTGTAATTTCAGGGCTTGAATGTTCTCTATGGCATAATACCATGCCGAATACAGCGAAAATTTGGGGAAGATCTTTCCAATTACTTAAAAAAAAAATAAACCTTTGTTGGTACAGTACTACATTTTCAACAGAATTATTTTAATTCAGAATGATATGATACTGAAAATATCACTTGCCAAATGAGACCACTGGACACGTGGACTGTAATGCAGTACATTATTTTAAATCCGGTATGTATTGTAGCAATATGTAAAATTCCCCATTAACGACCTGAAATCAAAATGTTACCCATGCAGAGAACTGCGTAAAACGTGAAAGGCATTGCAATTTAGCAAAATATTTAACAAAAAACAACACAGTTTCCAGAATAAAAACAGTATCCAAAGTCAGTATTCAAAACTGCAGAATATAGTGCTCAATAAGGCCCTAATGTCACAGTTCACTTGCAAATGAAAATGCACAAAAGCAACTAAAGATAACAGATTTAATTTTTAAAAAAAAACATCACAGTATCTTAAACTGTTTAACTGCCAGGTCTCGTTCGCTTTGTTATTGCTGCGCTGTGCAACTGCAAAATACATAAAAAACAGAGTGATATGTGCATGTGAGAAAAAAAAATAGCTTGGCGTGACAGATAATCAAATAATTTGTAACATTGAAGAGATGGGCTTTGTATCAGAAAACTGGTGACTGAGTCGGAAATCGCATGTGACGGGTAAGTGCATTAATCTGTTACATATATATATATGTATAATCATGACATAAAGCAGGTTCATCTGTGTGTGTGTGTGTGTAATATATATACAGTACTGTGCAAAAGTTTTAGGCAGGTGTGAAAAAATGCTGTAAAGTAAGAATGCTTTCAAAAATAGACATGTTAATAGATTATATTTATCAATTAACTAAATGCAAAGTGAGTGAACAGAAGAAAAATCTAAATCAAATCCATATTTGGTGTGACCACCCTTTGCCTTCAAAACAGCATCAAGCATCAATTCTTCTAGGTACACTTGCACACAGTTTTTGAAGGAACTCGGCAGGTAGGTTGGCCCAAACATCTTGGAGAACTAACCACAGTTCTTCTGTGGATTTAGGCAGCCTCAGTTGCTTCTCTCTCTTCATGTAATCCCAGACAGACTCGATGATGTTGAGACCAGGGCTCTGTGGGGCCATATCATCACTTCCAGGACTCCTTTTTCTTCTTTACGCTGAAGATAGTTCTTAATGACTTTCGCTGTATGTTTGGGGTCGTTGTCATGCTGCAGAATAAATTTGGGGCCAATCAGATGCCTCCCTGATGGTATTGCATGATGGAGAAGTATCTGCCTGTACTTCTCAGCATTGAGGAGACCATTAATTCTGACCAAATCCCCAACTCCATTTGCAGAAATGCAGCCCCAAACTTGCAAGGAACCTCCACCATGCTTCACTGTTGCCTGCAGACACTCATTCATGTACGCTCTCCAGCCCTTCGGCGAACAAACTGCATTCTGCTACAGCCAAATATTTCAAATTTTGACTCATCAGTCCAGAGCACCTGCTGCCATTTTTCTGCACCCCAGTTCCTGTGTTTTCGTGCATAGTTGAGTCGCTTGGCCTTGTTTCCACGTCGGAGGTATGGCTTTTTGGCCGCAAGTCTTCCATGAAGGCCACTTCTGACCAGACTTCTCCGGACAGTAGATGGGTGTACCAGGGTCCCACTGTTTTCTGCCAGTTCTGAGCTGATGGCACTGCTGGACATCTTCTGATTGCAAAGGGAAGTAAGCATGATGTGTCTTTCATCTGCTGCAGTAAGTTTCCTTGGCCGACCACTGCGTCTACAGTCCTCAACGTTGCCCGTTTCTTTGTGCTTCTTCAAAAGAGCTTGGACAGCACATCTGGAAACCCCTGTCTGCCTTGAAATTTCTGCCTGGGAGAGACCTTGCTGATGCAGTATAACTACCTTGTGTCTTGTTGCTGTGCTCAGTCTTGCCATGGTGTATGACTTTGACAGTAAACTGTCTTCAGCAACCTCACCTTGTTAGCTGAGTTTGGCTGTTCCTCACCCAGTTTTATTCCTCCTACACAGCTGTTTCTTTTTCAGTTAATGATTGTGTTTCAACCTACATATTGAATTGATGATCATTAGCACCTGTTTGGTATAATTGTTTAATCTTACACCTGACTATATGCCTACAAAATCCCTGACTTTGTGCAAGTGTACCTAGAAGAATTGATGCTGTTTTGAAGGCAAAGGGTGGTCACACCAAATATGGATTTGATTTAGATTTTTCTTCTGTTCATTCACTTTGCATTTAGTTAATTGATAAATATAATCTATTAACATGTCTATTTTTGAAAGCATTCTTACTTTACAGCATTTTTTCACACCTGCCTAAAACTTTTGCACAGTATTGTATATATATATATATATATATATATATATATATATATATATATATATATATATATATATATATATATATAATGTACCCAGAATTTAATGATCCATTGCAATTGCGAATAATCTTGGTATTTTAAGCAATTTTGATAAATCTGATTAGATCCAACAGGTTAGATCTATGTTATTAATTGTGTTCATTGTTGAATGTATATATAGTCCTTTTTCCATACAACTTTCTATCATGCTAAAACACAAACAATATTCATTTGAGCATTTTTTAAATGTCTGGTTCAAAATTAAATATGGGTCAATTGCAGCTTGTGCATTTCAGGGATCAATTATAATTACAATTACAGTCGCAGCGGGGCTAGTCTTTGCCACCACCATCTCTGTTTGATCATTTTAATGGGGTAATAGTTGGCAGTGCAACAGCAAAATGAGTCTATGCACATTCAAACATTGCAGACAACTCATCTTCAGGACATTTTATGTTTTTCTGCCAGTCTAGTTTTTCTAACCGGAGGGTCTAGATTTGATCCCGTGTCGGGACACATCATGTTGAGCTAACAAGGAAACAAGCCAAAATGTAGTTGAAAACAGTAAGTTAGTGAAGGGATTCTTCTTGGTCGCTTTATATCTTGGGATCCAGTCAAGTATCTCCTTGATCCAGTGATGGTCTGTTCTTCTTGCTACATGTCCAGCCCACTGCCATTTCAGTTTTTCACTCTTTTTCCTTCCTTTTCCTGTCTCTTCTTGTTATTCCCTGCATGCACCTTTCCGTACTCCGTTGAGTCATTTTTGCTTTTTTTTTTGTCAGGTTTCACATCCGTAAGTTAGCACTGGCAGCATGCTTTGGTAGAAGACTTTCCTCTTGAGGCATAAGGGTAGTTTCCCTTTCAGAACCATGCTTAATCTTCCAAAGCCACCCCAGCACATTTTTGCTCTTCTGTTGATTTTGCACATTTGGTTCTCCGTTGCCGAAACTAACTGTCCTAAGTATACGTAGTTATTGACTTCTTCAAGCTTGACTTCAATTGCTTGTGGAGTGGTATATTTATTGAACATGACTTGAGTCTTCTTCAGGTTAATTTTCAAACCTGCTTTAATGCTAGCCTCATGTAGTTCTTGTTTGTAATTCTTCTGGGCATGTTGTAAATATGAGGATGTCGTCAGCAAATCGTAGGTGATTCAAGTAGGCTCCTTATTTGCCCCTTATTTTCCCAATCCAGTGTTTTGAAAATGTCTTCTAGGGTGACCGTGAAGAGCTTTGGGGAAATTGTATCTCCTTGACGAACTCCTTTTTTAATCTTGATTTTGTTGCTGTTTTTATGGAGTCTTACTGTGGATGTTGCATTCTTGTATATGGTGCTGATCAAGTCTATGTACGTTTTCTCAATTCCTTGTTTTTTCAGAGAGCTTAATACAGATCTTGTGTAAACAGAGTCAAAGGCTTTTTCATAGTCGATGAATCCCAAGCAAAGTGGAAGTTCGTACTTGTTGCTGGTTTGAATCACTTGCCGTTCAACTTGAAGATGATCCATTGTGCTAAATCCACTCCTGAATCCTGCTTGCTCATTTGATTGTGCCAAGTCAAATTTATCTGTCAAATTTATCTGTTGAAGTCTGTTGGTGAGTATCTTGGTAAAAATGTTGTAGATTATAGGAAGTAAGCTTATAGATCTATAGTTCTTGAGGTCTTCTTGATCTCCTTTGTTATGTAAAAGTATCACTGATGCGTTGTTCCAGTCGTTTGGCACTTTCTTTTGCTTAATACAATCTGTAAAAATATGCAACAGCATTTTTGTCACTTCTTCATCTCCTTCTTTCATGATGTCAATCATTATGCCGTCTTCTCTGGGTTCCTTTCCTGTCTTCATGTGTTTGATAGCATGTTTCACTTCTTCTGGTAAAACATCTGGAACTTCTTCCTCGAGTTGCGTTTTTTCCATCTCGTCTTTGTCATCTGACTCTGTTCAAAATCAATTTGCGGTTCTTGATGACAGTCCCGTCCTCTTGTTTATTGCTAAAATCAGTTTTTTCCTGACGATTAGTCTGTCTCCCCTCTTGTTCCTGTCGCCATGTCCAAATTTGCTGACCGAATTCTCATCTTCTTGCTGGGCTCCTATTTTGGCGTTGAAGTTACCAATGATGAACTTGTAGTTCTTGTACTTCATAAAAATCTTCGACTTCTTCATCCGAATAGCTTGTTGTTAGTGCATATATTTAGATGACCTGAAGTTCATACTTCCTTGAAACGTTCACTATCAGTCTTGCGGACCTCTCTGACGTGCTGTCAATCTCTACTATGTTATTCTTCATTCTCTTGTGGACAATGAATCCAACGCCTTCTGTTCGTTCATCTGTAGTGCCTCGGTAGAAGAGAAGATGTCCACTCTTAAGTTCTAGTAGTCCTTCATCTTTTTGCCATACTTCGCTTAGTCCTGTGATGTCCCACTTGATTCTTCCAAGTTCTTCTTCTTTATTTCACCTGAAAGAGATCTGCAGTTGCACGTGGCCAGGGTCAGTATTCTGTGGCAGCCTAAAATCGTAACCCGGTGATTCTTAGCACCCTCTGCCTTCATGCCTAACCGGCCGCTGCCTTGGTCGGCGGCAATCCAGCCTCTGGGGAATGAGTGCCATGTTTTTGTCTGTGCTTTCACACAGACAGATTTCTAGCTTGACGCTGCACAGCGTATTGTTATTGTGTTTTTCCTACATCCATAATCAATTATTTTCATTTTGGTAAATTAAGTGGTTTTAAGTTATTCTGTTGTCCTTCTTTTGCCATCAATATATCTGCCTATTTGACGGTAGGCAATTTTTGATTTGAGACTTTTTAGTTTTACACTGAATTTGCCAGATGAATTCATTAACTTTGCTTGCAAACAGTGATGGCCTGTGCTGGGAATGAGGAGAGATTAGAAGCAAAGCACGTAATATTTAATCACACAGTGACTTTCTGATATGAATTACGAAGCTCTAAAAGTATGATTATAACTAGTATGATTTATTCTTTTTTCATTCATTTTTGTTTTCAGTAAACTCGGAATTATTAAGGTGACCAATATTCTATTGTTTTCAGTACAAACAAATAAATTATATTTAGGGCTTCTGTTTTTTGGGTTTTATTAATTGTATTTTTCGGTGCTTATTTTTAGCTATTTTCAAGTTTTATGCAAATCGTTTTTTTTTCGGGGTGTTCGTTTTTTATATACTGTATTAAATTAGTGTTTTCGGTTACTTTCCAAAATGCTTGAGCGTTTTTTTTTTTGTCAAAATATGTATAGTAGTAACTGGACAGTACTAGCACACTAAAGTTGTACCTTCTTTCCTTTGCTGTCTTCCACAACGAAATCCCTATAGTCACGGGCACATTCTTCTGGGGTTTTTGTGGGAATGTATTTTTGTACATTTCGCCACAATTTGGTGTTTTCCGGTGTTTATTGGCTTTCCACCGATTTCATTATTTTTTATCGGGGGTGTTTTATCAGGTTTTATCGGTTAAAAATGAAAATCAGAAGCCCTAATTATATTTCAGAGATTCTGGGAGCACAGCAAAATCAAATTACATATTTTTAAAGAATGCAGTTTTAGAAATTTCTTTCTACAGTGCTTCCAAGTTTTAAAGTAGTAAAGAGAAAGGCTTGTTAAAAGCCAAATAATTACTTACTTGTTTACCATTACATTATTTATTCCTTATAAAACGGAATGCAAAAGAAAAAAAAAATTGTTCCTAGTAACTATAATATTACTTGTTTAATAGAAAATAAAAAAGGACTCGTCGTTAATATCTCCGAGCAACAGATCCCGAATGTTCGAGTCAAGCAAGGTTGAGTTGGAGTCGAGTCTGAGTCTTTATGTCGCGGACTCGAGTCCTATTAAGTTCTGATGATATATATATATATATATATATATATATATATATACACAGTATATATACAGTATATATATATATATATATATATATATATATATATATATATATATATATATATATATGTATATGCATTTTCCTTTTTGTAACTGCCTGTAAAAGCAAAACAAAAGTAATTCTTAAATTGTGATTCGCTGGCTGCAGTGACCTGTCAATCAGAATAAAAGGCAGGTCATTTTGAAATCCCTTTAAGTCTTGCTGACTCATCTCACTCTGACATTTGTTTTCTCTGCCTCTTGTAAGATCAACCACAGAGCCTCCATTCTAGAAAAAGCTGCAATATTTTACATCAATATGTAGCACATTGCATACATATTTTCATTAATTGATATTAAGGATATCATAAATAATCCTTAAAATAATTAAATTGTTAGTTATAGCATTTATGTCTATATTAACGGGTTATGAAATCCTAAAATACTAAAAAAACCCATAATGAAAAACAATTGTATTTGGGAATTCATAAGATTCACAATAATATAAAATAAGTAAAAATATTAAAATATATATTTGCATTTCTTTATTTAGCTATCCACGCATTTTAATATGTATTTCTGGCCAATGGTTTTTGCATTCTAAATCGGAAATCGGTAAACGAGAAAACAACTTGTTTTTCTATTTCGGTTTTTCATAAAAACAACAATTGACCCATTTTTCATTTTCCAATGTCTGAGTTTAAAATACAAAAACGGATTCAGGGTTGTGTTCCCATTTTTCATATTGCTTTTTGCAACAAAGTATTCGAAATAGAATAAATCTGCAATACAAAAATAAATAGACCATTTTAAAAAAGTACTGAGGCGTGCTCTACTCGTATCGAATGTGTCTTGGTGTTATGACGTTTTCTGCACCAAAACATTGATGTCTATATCTATGGATGCTCCTCCTAAGTGAAACAAATTGGGTACCCCTGAAAGGGGAGCTCTAAACATACGTGAGCGCCCTGGACAAATGTGCTGTGATAATATAATCCAGTTAAAGTTAAAATATGAAAAATGGGAAAACAAGCCTGAATCTGTTTTTAGAAAATGAAAAACGAGTCGTTTTCTGGTTTTCCGATTTCCGTTTCTGAATGCAAAAACGATTGGCCGGAATGTAGCTACTTATTTTAAGACAAGGTTTTAATTATCTTAAAGTTAAGAAATAAATGGAGAATTTTATTTTAAAGAATACCAATTTTTCTCAAGTACGTTCTTAAGAAAAAAGTTAAGAAAATTCCTGTGATTTTTTTGGAGAACAGCAGTTCTTAACTTTTTTCTCCAAAGTTAAGAAAAAAGTTGGATTTAGAAGATTTTTTTTCTTAAGAACATTTCAAGAATGCAGCCCCTCGTGTCCTCAGAGTTGGTCTAGTAACCTCCCAGACGTGGATTAGTTTTTATCAAGGAAAGTCGGTAAATTAAAAATTAAATGCGATATTGTAAACAATGAACCGGGTTTAAATAACTAATTTCATTGTACCTTCTTTTCCAAAGGCTAAAATAACCAGTTTGTCCTTTGAGTGATGCACAGCTTCACATGCACCATTATACGCATTCATTTTTTTAAGAGTCGGCAATTATGTTTTGTATTTTCGCCCATCCCCCGAGGCCATCATTTCTATATTAATCTTTGACTTGGACGTCTCATCGCACGTCAGTTTGAACAGTACGTACACACGCGTTGTCCAATCAGAGGCGTCCAATCAAATCTGGTGTAAAAATGACAGGACTCTGCCCAATCACAACTAGATATGTGTTTGACTGCTTTTGGTTTTTGTTTTTTAAGTGTGCTTAGAAGGGCAACAAGCAAACAGCTAAGGGTTTACAGTGTCACGGGGCTGACTTTTTTTTCTCCCACATTGTTGAATAATGAATTTCGGGGGGGGGGTTGTGGTTCAGGTTCAAACCCCTAAAACCACCCCTCTAGCTATGCTACTGCCTCACCCACACTTTGAACTACAAACCAAGCTGTTTTACTTATAGATTTCATTTTTAGTAAATATCATTTTGCACAGAAGCAATAGGGCTTTATTCTGACTTGCTCATTCACCTGGCTTTTAAAATAGAACACAATCTTATTCTTTTTGGAGGAGAGAGAGGTTCTCTGATTTTCAGGAGGTCTAGTGATGCCCTTTTACCAAATTTAAAGGCACAGTAATTATAGGACACTTATAAGAGTTAAAAAAAACCCTGAGTGACTGCTAAATTTAGTTTAGAAATGTGAAGTTAGGGAAAGCCTGCATCACATGACACCTAATTATCCAAACAGGCGTCTCCTTTGCAATCTCTTTTTCCATCCCTCTACCTTCCCATTGTATGTCTATATTTCTATCCTCAGGAGGTTCTTCTTGCCTTGTTTACTTGGTTAGGCAATCGTCAACCACTCAATAGGTCTGAGGCAAAAATGTCAGTATAACCTCATGCACAAATTCTTATCAATAAAATTCATGCAATTCATTGAAGTTGCAGGATGTTTTCTTGATCTCCTGAATTCTGTAGTACAAGTGTCAAATACAATTACAGATTTGCTGTCACATTATAGTACTTCATTACTCTGTAATAACACTGCTTCCTAGATGGAGTTAACACAGAATTAGGATACAAGATTATCCCTGATCCTTTGAGCTCATTATGCACAGCACATATAAAATAGAATCCCATTTTCGGTTGCAGTATCTTTCCTTGTCTTTGAGGTAACAAGAAATCGCCCCATATTCATGTTATGGTTAGTAATGTCACCACAGGATTGAGACAGTATATAACAATATTAATACATGTAACCTGTAACAATTCATTGGGAGAGTAAAAGTACATTTGGGCCTGCAGTCTTGAAGTGTATCATTAAACAGTAAACACTCATAGGCAAGTACATCTCAACAAAGCTGAAAGTGCCATATAAAAAGCTTTCTGTGCACACTATCTGTCAGGTCACATTATGCCTGATCGACCTTGAAGGCCTCATTGTTTAGGTATGGTCTTCTCCCCTGGCAACCTCCAGAGGAAATGGATTTCACTTAGTGGGTGGATAAGATACTCAGACCGAGCCATGTTATAAAACAAAGATAGCAAACAGTCTGTAGCATTGTCGATGAGGACTGCTTGAAGGCCTGAATGAAACAAGATGAAAATTTTATGAAGATCCTACACGCAAAAGTATTTACCTGCTTTTTACACACTGATAGTAGCTCAAGGAGAGGAACATCTACAGTACAGAAGAATACTGTATGTATTGTAGACACCAAACCTGTAAGGCATAAACACTACAACAGTGCATCCTACAGTAAATACTTGACAGGAATAATTCTGTTATCTGGTTGAATTCCACACACAGTTCACAGATAAAGCGTTTGTGTCCACATCATTTTCAGGTTTGTTTGTGAGCAACATGACAGAGTAGTCCTGCAACCCACTGCTACACACCGCTCCTTTTAAAAAGTACTATGTGTTAATAAATTACTAATAATACACTTAATAAATACTTATTAAGATGTATAGAATGAACCATAATACTGTGTGTATGCATGTATATATATATATATGTAGGTAGGCATTGCATGTGCCTGATTTACAAGTTACAAGTTGAGTTACAAGAACACGAATCATGGCACTCCCATTTAGTTACAAAAGCCTGTCACTGACAATTGTTGATAGTCATTTTATTGTATCATTTCTGTTTAGATTTGCTCAAATAAAAATTGCTCAAAAGAAACTAACAGAAGCCTGCGTTTATGTTAATATTTATGCAAACGAGGATTGATTTGCGTGGTTTATTTATTTATTTTAGTAATGGGCCTAAGCTATGTAATCCGTATATTGGAATAAGTAAATACATAAATAAATAAATACATTTAATTAAAATGTAAAGTGTGATGCGTTTAGCTAAATTACAATACATGTATTTTAAACACAGTTTACCAGCCTTAGGCCTATATTTCTCAGGATTTTCTTTCTTTTTTAAGACAATATTTAAGAAGTTCTTAAGAAGAAATTTGAAATTAAGAACAATCTTAGGAAGATCTTAACTGTTTTCTTACAAACTTGCTTAAGTTTTGACCTAAGAAGACTTTCAGGAATACGTCTTTTCTTAGGTTTTGTCCTAAGAATACTTTCAAGAATACGGCCTGGCCAATCCAGAAATAAAATGTTGCCCCTTGTCAGAAGCAGCAGGTCTTTTGCATCGAGTAGCAATTTGCAGGTATAAGGAATATTTTACTTGACAACAGGCCAGAGATGCCAGTTACCAACCCATTTCCTTCTTGCTGTATCTTGACAGACAAATGTGATGCTCTGTTAACCCTGGACAGAGCATGCTGACATCATATAAGACTGTTGTACCACAATAACTTAAAATTGTCTATATAAAATCAATGCGTCAGTGACCACTGACAAGCAACCAGACTGTTTTACCAATTCCATAATCTCCTGCTTGTGATACTTGGCAACTTTAGGTAATTATTCCTGTCTCAGCTGGGCTGATGAAGGAATCACTTCATCATTTGCTACACTCAGTCTGAAGAATTTACATAACTTTTGGTTGTCCAATTTTTCAAGAGGGTTATTTGCGCAAACAAACGGCTCTGTCAGGTAAAAATGTAATGTGTTTCATGCTTCACGGTTTTCAGTTGCCTTTTGGAACACGGAAGTCACCGTTTTTTGTTTCTTTGCAAGTAAAACAGTCGCAGTACAGCTCTGGATTTCCGCCTTTCTCTTTCGGTGAATACCGTACTTCAGTCTACATGCCTGACAACAGTTGATTCTCGGTAGTGATCTACAGCTGTACAGTTTCGTTAATGTGATTTCTTTTTGTATGAAATACAAGTAGTTATGAAATGTATTTGTATTTAAGAATATTGTAAAAATCATGGTATTGCTCTAATTTCACGATTTCCGCGCAGCCCGTGAAATGGCGATTTACACAGGGCCTTAATTATGCATTATCTCCCCAGGCGTATTTATGTATGCATTCACTGAACATCCTTCAATTTATAAATACTGTGCATGCATAATCAGCTCAGCAGGCTTGAGGCTCAGGCCATTTCTTGTTTGTTTTATCTGTAGATTATCATTTGTAGCTTTAAGTGCTCCAATGTTTTATTCCAGCTTCCAGGTTGCAGATAATGTTACTAACATCTCTCTTTCTGCCTCAGCTAGCCATGCACATTGATGGAATTACATTTACAGCTGACCCCACTAACAATGAGTTTTTCAGTGTTTACCTCCTTTAGGCATAGTTCCAATCCAGATATAAAATGTTGCCCCTTGTCAGAAGCAGCAGGTCTTTTGCATCGAGTAGCAATTTGCAGGTATAAGGAATATTTTACTTGACAACAGGCCAGAGATGCCAGTTACCAACCCATTTCCTTCTTGCTGTATCTTGACAGACAAATGTGATGCTCTGTTAACCCTGGACAGAGCATGCTGACATCATATAAGACTGTTGTACCAGAACATAGATCTCCTGGGTTTTGATACAGTATCTGAACATTTTATAAGTAAGTAAAACTAGGCCTGTTACGTAGTTATCTTTCCTAACTTATTTACTTTTTTTGCTGCGAGAGGAGCTGCAGCTTTCTCCGGGAGACGAGACGCTTCAGCTTCGCTTCAGACCCGCTCCGGCAGTCGAACCTGGGGCGAGCCCATTTTCTCGTCCCCTCTCCCAACCCGCTCTCCTTCTCGCACTTTGTTTGCTTGTCTGTTGCTTCGAACTGAACTCCCGACTGCTGTTTAACCAGACTATTTATAGTTTAAAAACTTCCAATTAAAATGATCCATGAGTGGGAATGTTACCTTTTGCGCTTCCTTCCATATGATGATGTAGATATCCTTCTGTCTGGTGTTGATGGCTGAAGTGTAATGCTGGCTCCAGGGATCAGCTTATTTTGCCTCCCTAGCGCATCAGCACACACAACGGCTGCGATGCTGGCTCCGGGGATCAACCATAGTGCGGTCTCCCCAGCGCATCAGCATGACAACCGTCTGGATTGAGCTAAGTAGGGTACATCTCTGGGGTCTTCAAGTGGGCACCTTCCATCCTCGGTGTTTCGTCGACTAGCCCACGACACCTCAAGAGGGCTCGACGGTGATTCTGGCGTCCCAGCATCACCCCTCCGCCCCCACTCAACTCAGCCCAGCTTACTTACCTGTATATCAGCCTTTCTTTCTTTCTATTGTGCTTGAGATCCCCAGCCAGAATCTTTCCGTCTCAACCACAGCCAGTTGCTGCTCCTCTCTGCTGCTTCAGATAAGTTCTTCACTGTGCGACGCAACTCTTGGCCATTGAATCCGACATCTCTGAGAAACCGGGTTGTAGAGTGTGCCACAAATCCTCGACATCCCACTTCCACTGGGTAAACCCAGACTCTCCATCCTCGCTGTTCCGCTTCAGTGGCTAGTTGAGCATACCGCAGTTTCTTCCTCTCATACGCCTCATCTACAGCATCCTCCCATGGCACTGTTAACTCTACCAGGTGAACAAGGCGTGCTGATCCAGACCACAAGACAATATCTGGTCGAAGGTTTGTGGTGGCAATCTCAGGTGGAAAAATAAGCCGCTGACCAACATCCGCCAGCATTTTCCAGTCTCTAGCAGCTTCCAGTTGTCCTGGGCGAGGATTGGTTTTAACACCTTTTCTTGGTGGTTGCTCTCCTGGGCGGAGGAATGTTGTCTTTTGTGTGTAATGTTTTGATGGAACAGGTGGCAACTTATTGGTCATGTTACGCTTGTCTTCCAATGCTAAGGCCAAACATCGCAGCACCTGGTCATGGCGCCAAGTAAACCGTCCTTGGCTAAGAGCCACCTTACATCCTGTCAAAATGTGCCTTAATGTTGCAGGTGATGAACACAAAGGACATGAGGGATCCTCTCCTACCCAGAGGTTTAGGTTCTGTGGTGATGGGAGAACATCATATGTTGACCTTATAAGGAAACTGATCCTGCTCTGTTCCATTGACCATAGGTCTTGCCAGCCAATCTTGCGTTGTTCCACACTCTCCCATCTCATCCATTCTCCCTGCTTGCCCTGGGAAATGGCCTTTATACACCTCATCCTCTCCTCCTGCTTTTGCACCTCGTTGACTACAAGCTTCCTCCGTTGCGCTGGGGCTGCCTTGTGCCATGTAGGAGGAGCTGAACTGAGACCAAGACCCCTCTTCCATGCTGAACTTGCCCCATGATATCACCAATTCGAAGGGCAGCCTTTGCATCCTCCACAGCTTTCTTTGCCACCCACTTTCTTCCAGTTTTCAACACAGGTGCTGCCTCCCTTACGCATTTGTCGCGTGACTCTACTAATGTCATTTCCAGTCGGACCTTGGCGCACTTAAACTCCTCGGTTAGAGCGGAGACAGGTAGCTGCAGTATTCCTTTACCATAAAGTCCCACTCTGCTGAGGCAGCGTGGAACTCCCAACCATTTCCTGATGTGTGAACTGATTAAAGCTTCCAGCTTCTCTACTGTTGTCAAAGAAACCTCGTACACAGTCAGTGGCCACAGCATCCTTGGCAGTAGGCCAAACTGAAAGCACCAGAGTTTTAGTTTGCCTGGTAAAGCGCTGCTGTCTATGCTCTTCAACCCTTCCACAGCTTGTTGTCTAACTTCTCCCACACGAACTGTGTCCTTTAGATCCCCGTCGTACCATCTCCCAAGGCTCTTCACTGGCTTCTCAGACACTGTTGGTATTGCCTCACCATTAATGAAGAACGTTTTATCTACTACTTTACCTTTAATTATAGAGATGCTCCTTGATTTAGTGGGCTTGAATTGCATTCGTGCCCATTCAATGTTATTGGTTAATTTGCCCAATAACCGATTAGTGCAGGCTACTGTTGTAGTCATGGTTGTCATGTCATCCATGTATGCTCGAATTGGTGGTAGTCGTATTCCAGAAGCCAAGCGCTCTCCTCCCACTACCCATTTTGATGCCCTAATGATTACTTCCATTGCCATGGTAAAAGCCAGTGGAGAAATGGTGCATCCTGCCATTATTCCAACTTCTAGGCATTGCCATGTAGTGCTGAATTCTGAAGTTGAAAAACTAAATTGCAAATCTCCAAAGTAGGCTTTGACTAGATTTGTTATTGTCATTGGTACACTGAAAAAATCAAATGCTGCCCAAAGAAGTTCATGTGGCACTGAACCATATGCATTAGCCAAATCCAGGAATGTCACATGGAGCTCCTTCCTCTCCTTTTAGCTGATTGAATTTGTTGCCAGATCACATTGATGTGTTCTAAGCATCCTGGGAAACCTGGAATGCCCGCTTTTGTATTGAAGTGTCAATGAAGCAGTTCTTTAATAGGTAAGTTGACAATCTCTGAGCAATAATGCTGAAGAAAATCTTGCCTTCTACGCTTAATAGGGAAATAGGGCGAAACTGACTGATGCTGCTAGAATCTTTTTCTTTAGGTATAAAGACTCCACCTGCTCGGCGCCATGCTCTTGGTACAACCTGTTTTTCCCATGCTACTTTCATCAGTTTCCACAGGATTCGTAGAACTCCTGAAGCACTCTTGTACACTCTGTACGGAACTCCATTAGGCCCTGGAGATGATGAAGCCCTTGCTTTTTCACAGCTTGCTCTACTTCTTTCCACTTAGGTGCACAGTCCTCCATTTGGTATTCTGGTGGATTGATAGGTGGGATGTCTGAAGGAATTGACATAGGCTCCTGCCTTTTTGAATCTGTATGCTTCCTCCAAATATCTCTCCAACTCAAACTTAGATGCTTTTAGTGTGCCATTCTTCTCACTGGTGAATAACTTCTTTACAAATTTGAATGGGTCTTTATAAAAGTTAGTTCTCGCACGCTCCTTCTTTTTGTAGCGTTTCCGAGGGCTCAGCTCTGCGCAATGTTGCAAGCTTATGTTTTATGACCCTTTGTAAGAGATTGAGTCCCTCCTTCTGACTTTCTTCTGCTCTTCTCCATTGCTTCCTCAGCTGTCTCCTTTCTCTAACTAAGCTGCTCAATCTCCTGCTGCCGTCTAGACTTTCCAGGAATAGTTTGTACTTTTTCCTTCCTTTTTCAACTCCAAACCTCTCGCTTCCATATCGTAGATGATGTCCCCAAATTTATCCAGTTTCTTTTCAACTGTTCCACTTAACCTTTCCAATGCAAAGCAGAGATCTGTGTTTACTGTGTCCCATGCAGTTTTCTCACAAGCTCTTGGCCATTTAACTCCAGGCTTGTGCCCGTTGAGGTTCTTTTCTCTCTTACGCTGGTTTGTCTGCCCGGTTCACAAGGATCATTAGGTTCATCACTAACTGTGTCCATGCAAGTCCTCCTCACATCTATGACAGGGGTGCTGATATCCTGCGAACTGTGGTTTGCTTCCTGTCGCTGGATTTCATTCGACTGACTTGACTGACTTCGTAAGAAGTACTGATCAATGCGAGGCCCTTGTCCCTTCTCCCTCAAGCATTTCATTCTCCCTTGATGAATCTTCAAACCCCTGACTGTTGTCGCCTTGCTCCAGCCGCAGACACAAACCTGGAGTTCCATGTCTTTGCTAACTGCAGATCTTGAACTAGTCTTTTGTGAAGTACTCTCCATACTCATATCCGTTTCCGTTCCTAAGTCCTTAACCGTGTTGTCCAACGTTGAGTCATCTTCCGCCCCGCCTCGCAGACTCTAGGGGTATTTTTCTGTTTAATTTCTTTGAAGCCTTGGGCGGTGTCTCCAGCATCCTGTAAACACAGAGCTGGATACTGCCGACAAGGGTAGCTAACCCTTGCCAGCCCCAATGGGGTCTCTTTCCTCCAGTCAGCTGTCTCTCCAGGCTGTCACGAGGTCTTTCCCTTGTTGCCAGCTGCACTATTCACAGCAGTCACTGGACGTATCCAGATCTTCATGATTTCCATTACATGAGAGTAGATGTTAAAACTTCATGCTGATTTGAACTTGGCTCTCGCCAAGATAAGCACCAACTAAGACGTAGCTTCACAGTAAACTAATGTGATCCATATGTGTCTCCATCCATTTGCGCTTCCTTCCATATGATGATGTAGATATCCTTCTGTCTGGTGTTGATGGCTGAAGTGTAATGCTGGCTCCAGGGATCAGCTTATTTTGCCTCCCTAGCGCATCAGCACACACAACGGCTGCGATGCTGGCCCGGGATCAACCATAGTGCGGTCTCCCCAGCGCATCAGCATGACAACCGCCTGGATTGAGCTAAGTAGGGTACATCTCTGGGGTCTTCAAGTGGGCACCTTCCATCCTCGGTGTTTCGTCGACCAGCCCACGACACCTCAAGAGGGCTCGACGGTGATTCTGGCGCCCCAGCATCACCCCCTCCGTCCCCACTCAACTCAGCCCAGCTTACTTACCTGTATATCAGCCTTTCTTTCTTTCTATTGTGCTTGAGATCCCCAGCCAGAATCTTTCCGTCTCAACCACAGCCAGTTGCTGCTCCTCTCTGCTGCTTCAGATAAGTTCTTCACTGTGCGACGCAACTCTTGGCCATTGAATCCGACATCTCTGAGAAACCGGGTTGTAGAGTGTGCCACAAATCCTCGACATCCCACTTCCACTGGGTAAACCCAGACTCTCCATCCTCGCTGTTCCGCTTCAGTGGCTAGTTGAGCATACCGCAGTTTCTTCCTCTCATACGCCTCATCTACAGCATCCTCCCATGGCACTGTTAACTCCACCAGGTGAACAAGGCGTGCTGATCCAGACCACAAGACAATATCTGGTCGAAGGTTTGTGGTGGCAATCTCAGGTGGAAAAATAAGCCGTTGACCAACATCCGCCAGCATTTTCCAGTCTCTAGCAGCTTCCAGTTGTCCTGGGCGAGGATTGGTTTTAACACCTTTTCTTGGTGGTTGCTCTCCTGGGCGGAGGAATGTTGTCTTTTGTGTGTAATGTTTTGATGGAACAGGTGGCAACTTATTGGTCATGTTACGCTTGTCTTCCAATGCTAAGGCCAAACATCGCAGCACCTGGTCATGGCGCCAAGTAAACCGTCCTTGGCTAAGAGCCACCTTACATCCTGTCAAAATGTGCCTTAATGTTGCAGGTGATGAACACAAAGGACATGAGGGATCCTCTCCTACCCAGAGGTTTAGGTTCTGTGGTGATGGGAGAACATCATATGTTGACCTTATAAGGAAACTGATCCTGCTCTGTTCCATTGACCATAGGTCTTGCCAGCCAATCTTGCGTTGTTCCACACTCTCCCATCTCATCCATTCTCCCTGCTTGCCCTGGGAAATGGCCTTTATACACCTCATCCTCTCCTCCTGCTTTTGCACCTCGTTGACTACAAGCTTCCTCCGTTGCGCTGGGGCTGCCTTGTGCCATGTAGGAGGCACATATATATATAAAACAATATTTATTAAGACAAGGGCCATTGATTTAGTGCATCCTGGCAGTATTATTGAATAAATACAGGAAATGCCTATCTTCATTTATCTACTACAAGCAGCCCCCCACCTGCCTGTTAGGATTTCCCTTGGGGGTCCTTGCTGGCTTGAGATTGAACAGAACTGTTAGTTTGAATCAATAAAAAGACAATGATTAAAGATTAATGTAATTGCAGTAGCTAAGACAAAACAAGGTCGCATTGGTAGATGCATTGTGAAAACTACTGATCAAGGCAGAAAATGCACACACACAGAACATGCACTGTTTGTAGCTTGTACTGTTTTTCGTGTGTTTGACTCTGATACTAAATTCTAAAAATGACAAATTATTAAAGCATATAGGGGAATTTTCCGGCAATGACAAATAAATAGTGACAGATGTACAAAGCTTGTGCTCTTCTAAAAGAAAAAACAGTGTAGAAACAACTACAGATATAACATGCCCCATATATATATATATATATATATATATATATATATATATATATATATATATATATATATATATATACAGTACTGTGCAAAAGTTTTAGGCAGGTGTGAAAAATGCTGTAAAGTAAGAATGCTTTCAAAATAGACATGTTAATAGATTATATTTATCAATTAACTAAATGCAAAGTGAGTGAACAGAAGAAAAATCTAAATCAAATCCATATTTGGTGTGACCACCCTTGTCTTCAAAACAGCATCAATTCTTCTAGGTACACTTGCACACAGTTTTTGAAGGAACTCGGCAGGTAGGTTGGCCCAAACATCTTGGGAGAACTAACCACAGTTCTTCTGTGGATTTAGGCAGCCTCAGTTGCTTTCTCTCTTCATGTAATCCCAGACAGACTCGATGATGTTGAGATCAGGGCTCTGTGGGGCAATACCATCACTTCCAGGACTCCTTGTTCTTCTTTACGCTAAAGATAGTTCTTAATGACTTTCGCTGTATGTTTGGGGTCGTTGTCATGCTGCAGAATAAATTTGGGGCCAATCAAATGCCTCCCTGATGGTATTGCATGATGGATAAGTATCTGCCTGTACTTCTCAGCACTGAGGAGACCATTAATTCTGACCAAATCCCCAACTCCATTTGCAGAAATGCAGCCCCAGACTTGCAAGGAACCTCCACCATGCTTCACTGTTGCCTGCAGACACTCATTCGTATCGCTGTCCAGCCCTTCGGCGAACAAACTGCCTTCTGCTACAGCCAAATATTTCAAATTTTGACTCATCAGTCCAGAGCACCTGCTGCCATTTTTCTGCACCCCAGTTCCTGTGTTTTCGTGCATAGTTGAGTCGCTTGGCCTTGTTTCCACGTCGGAGGTATGGCTTTTTGGCCGCAAGTCTTCCATGAAGGCCACTTCTGACCAGACTTCTCCGGACAGTAGATGGGTGTACCAGGGTCCCACTGTTTTCTGCCAGTTCTGAGCTGATGGCACTGCTGGACATCTTTAGATTGTGAAGGGAAGTAAGCAAGATGTGTCTTTCATCTGCTGCAGTAAGTTTCCTTGGCCGACCACTGCGTCTACGGTCCTCAACGTTGCCCGTTTCTTTGTGCTTCTTCAAAAGAGTTTGGACAGCACATCTGGAAACCCCTGTCTGCCTTGAAATTTCTGCCTGGGAGAGACCTTGCTGATGCAGTATAACTACCTTGTGTCTTGTTGCTGTGCTCAGTCTTGCCATGGTGTATGACTTTTGACAGTAACTGTCTTCAGCAACCTCACCTTGTTAGCTGAGTTTGGCTGGTCCTCACCCAGTTTTTTCTTCCTACACAGCTGTTTCTGTTTCAGTTAATGATTATGTTTCAACCTACATATTGAATTGATGATCATTAGCACCTGTTTGGTATAATTGTTTAATCATACACCTGACTATATGCCTACAAAATCCCTGACTTTGTGCAAGTGTACCTAGAAGAATTGATGCTGTTTTGAAGGCAAAGGGTTGTCACACCAAATATGGATTTGATTTAGATTTTTCTTCTGTTCACTCACTTTGCATTTAGTTAATTGATAAATATAATCTATTAACATGTCTATTTTTGAAAGCATTCTTACTTTACAGCATTTTTTCACACCTGCCTAAAATTTTTGCACAGTACTGTATATATATACACTGAGTGTACAAAACATTAGGAACGCCTTCCTAATATTGCGTTGCACACCCTTTTGCCCTCAGAACAGCCTCAATTCGTCTGGGCATGGACTCTGCAAGGTGTCGAAAGCGTTCCACAAGGATGCTGGCCCATGTTCACTCCAATGCTTCCCACAGTTGTGTCAAGTTGGCTGGTAGTGGATCTCTACTCCGAATAGCTTGTTCCATCTCATCCCACAGATGCTCAATTGGATTGAGATCTGGTGACTGGGCAGGCCACTTCAGTAGGCTGAATTCACTGTCATGTTCGTTGAACCATTCCTGGACAATCCTAGCCTTGTGGCATGGGGCATTATCCTGCTGAAAAAATCCATTAGCACTTTTGCATTTAGGTAGAAGGTTTGTTGCTCTAGGCACCTATTGATTTTGGCGTTTGGCAGCCCCAGGAAAACGTGTAGAAAAATTACACATTTCATTACCAATACAGATAAAGCAGAACAGTACAGGTTGTACTTCTGCAGTCAGCCCGTCCCTCTACGTTCAGCACAATGACAAAGATCTAGTTTTATATTACTTATTGTAGGATATCAATAAGGGAACAGAGGAAGTTCAATACGTCGAAGACAATGATTTTGTACACACAGACACATTTTCTATTTATGTTAGATTGTTTGGGGGTGGGTATATATTGGTCAATCCAGACACTGCATTGATGGATGTGCAGGTTGCATAGGCACCTAATATCATACCCCTTTTGAAGTCACTGACTTGAAAAACACTTAGGGCCATATTCATAAAAGACTGCGGTAATTTATGGCAATTACATGACTGGACCATATTTAACACGTGATTTATAGAACTACTGTCTGGTTATTTTACTGGCCAGTAATGGTTTTAGATGTGATTTACCGTCATGGACTGTTACTGAGAGATTGTATCTAACCAATTGTCAGAGGTAACAATGGCATACACCTGTTTGGAGACAAAATATCAAGACGTCAGGTTTAAAAAAGTAAAAATAAAACACACACACACACACACACACATATTTATAGTGCTTGGTTTATTTTAAATGTATAAATCATTGCGCTGAGATAACATTTATGTATTCTCCGTACACCTTACATTATGTATAAATATAAATCTGCACATTAGGCATTATGGTCAAAAGTTTTGTATCAAAGTAGAATTAACATATGTTGCTTCAAAGAATGAAACCTGCTGAATGATTGAATTACATACCGCTTTGTCTAAAATTAAATCCTGTACTACTATTATGGCTTCTGGTACTCTTTTGCGATATAATTTTGTAATTTCTTTGGTTACATGATACATAAAATACAAACATTATGTCCATATCGGTTTTTTTTTGTTATGTTTTTTTTTGTTTTTTGTTAATTATGTCTCAAGCCTAAAATTCTAGGTGATGCAAAACTTTTGGCCGTAACTGTACAGCACATTAGTAAAATCAAATGAGCAATCTAGCGCACTTTCTTTTTAACTTTGATAGGCTACCCGCAAAACAAAACAAATCATGGTGCTGTATTACACATACTGTACAATGCTAAAACATGTTTAGCACTTTTATTTTACCGTAGCCTACCTAGACCAAACAGATTATGGTGCCGCATTAACACGTTATGACACTACAGAAATAAGTTTTTTTTTTTTTTTTAATGTACATAGAAAACCGTGTAGCATATGGGTGGCTGCAAGTAACACATATCCTACCTGCTACTTTTGTTTTCTGTTGGTATAAGTCAAACTGTATTTTTTTTTTGCAAAAAGCAATTAAAGACTTCAAATTCAGAATATTGTAGTCCACATCTTGCATTTTGAACCAGTGAGGTCCATCAGTATTTCTGAAAGCTTCTTGCCCTTTTCCAACCGATCAACATCAATTTGTTTAAACTCGTAGAGTACTGTGATGTGATCAGTCTGTGATCAGTCATGCATTAATTGAAGCCTTGTTAACTTTAAATGGACTCAGCATTGTAACCAATGATGAGACGCTTGTTGTCATAAACAAATAGGAACGGACTGTATAAAGGGGATGTGCAAGACTGTGGAGGCAGTGTGGTCCAGTGGTTAAAGAAACAGGCTTGTAACCAGGAGGTCCCCGGTTCAAATCCCACCTCAGCCACTGACTCATTGTGTGACCCTGAGCAAGTCACTTAACCTCCTTGTGCTCCGTCTTTCGGGTGAGACATAGTTGTAAGTGACTCTGCAGCTGATGCATAGTTCACACACCCTAGTCTCGGTAAGTCGCCTTGGATAAAGGCATCTGCTAAATAAATAATAATAATAATAAAAGACGGACCACGAGAGTTTCCTTTAGGTTTTTACTTTCATTTTGGCGTGTGTTCGCTGACGGGGTTCGGGACCACCTGTAGAACTGAAACAAACGAGACTCTGGGGGGACTTGTCATTGAAGGGAAGTTTTCTTTCTGTATTTTTATCATTGTTTTATTGTGTTGTTTTGTTTTTACATTGTCGCTGGGTTTATATGCAATTATAAACTGTGGATAATTGAATATTGTTGCCTACCTCATAAAGTGTATATATTGCTGATCTTATTAGTCTATATTGCTGCTATATGAAAATGCTTTGAATAGTTTATGAATTACTGATATAACTGGGTTTGTAAGCTAAATTAGGTTTGTGTTAAAACTCTTAACAGTTTTAAAATACTCTTTTCAGCCTAATGATTTTGACCTAGTAAGTATGTGCTTATTGATTGAGTCTGCTGTTGTATCTTGCCAATTATCCATGCAGCAATGAACCTAACTTTTTTTATTTAGGTATGTTCACTGTGTTATCACTTGCACTTGTATCTAGCCCTGATGTAACTCAACACTGTTATCTGCTCTCGAACTACCCCAATATCAAATCATACTGTATTTTGTATTTTACCTTATTAGGACTGAAGTCATTGCATTTTGTATCTCCCTCTTTAATTGTACTAAAACTATTGGTATGTATTTTTTGGTATACAACTGTTGCCCTGTGGAAGGGTGTCTGCTAAGAAAGAAATTAATAGATGGTAGAGTGTAGGGAGTAACTGAGGAAAACAAGAACACCTTGAGACAGTGTAATACTCTAATGGAAACTGTATTGGGGTTGTGAGTCATTCTGTAAAGAGATTAGATAATTGTAAACTACTGTAAGTAGGGGTAGGGAATCACCCATAACAGGGATAGGGGCCCCTAGAGAACAATTTAATTCCTGTAGTTGTGCGTGTGAGAGTAATTGGGTTTGCTGGGAATGTGGCTGTAATAGACATTTGAGGAGACATTGTCCGTATGTACAGGAACACTAGAACGGGCTGGCGCTGTGGGTCAAGCTCCTGTCCGCTTTAGTAATCCTGATAGACCCAGGATAGAAACATCCCATAGCCAGAAGGGAGCTGGGATGTACAGGAACACTAGAACGGGCTGGCACTGTGGGTCAAGCTCCTGTCCGCTTTAGTAATCCTGATAGACCCAGGATAGAAACATCCCATAGCCAGAAGGGAGCTGGGATTTACCTTAAACTGAACGTATCTCCCTTATTCGTTGATACAGGCATGCAGGTATCTCTAGTCTCTAGTGGTTTGTGGGATTGGGCTACTGGAAGGAAACAATTGGACCTCAAGGAATATGAAGGCACAGTTAGAGTAGTGAATGGTGCAATAATGATAATTCTTGGGGTGTGGCAAACTGTTTGTCAAGTAGATTCTTTGGCTGTAGCTGTAGACTTCTTATTTGCTTGTGATGCCCACGAGGATCTACTGTTGGGTACTGATTTCCTTGGTAAATAAGGAGCTATTATTGATCTAAAGACTATGCAGTGCTCCCAGATTGGTAGAAAGTTCCTGTTATTTTGTGCAACAAGTGCTTCAGAATGATGTAATTATACCCCTGTGAGCCAAAATAATTTTACTCAGGGCCATATTAGTTGATACAAGAGAGGTTGGAGGGGATGCTGGAGCCATCAGAAAACTTGCCAAATCAACATGATTTGATGGTTGCAAGGGTGGTTTGTCGGGTTGAACAAGGAGTTAAGGGTAATTAATCTGGCAAATGAAGTACAAAGAAAGACCCCAAAAAGGTTTTTATTTCAGATACTGATGCTAGCGATACTGGAATAGGAGCTGTCTTGTCACAAGAAGAGGGGTGTGAACGAGTAGTTGCCTATGCAAGCCGTGTTCATACTAAGAAAGAGCGACAATCTGCTAAAGCCAAGCAGGAACTATTGCCAATGGTAACATTTATACAGTACTTCCGGCATTACCTTTTAGGTAAAGAGTTTGTTCTACACACAGGCCACAGTTCATTGAGGTGGTTACACAACTTTAAACAATTGGAAGGAGAGCTTGCACGATGGATGGAAAGTCTGGCTTCTTTTCAGTATTGTATTATACACAGACCATGAAGACTGCACCAGAATGCAGATGCCCTGTCGAGGGTCCCTAATTTAGGTGAAGGAGAGGAGTACTGGGACACAGAGTCTGCAGTCTCGCTGGAAGTGGTTGCAGTGAACACGGCCGGATCCATAGAACAGGAGTGGGACTTGGAAAAAGCCCAGAAGGAAAATCCAGATGTTGTTCTGCTATGTCAGTGGAATCGAAAATAGAATAGAAAAAGGGGCTGATACTTTGGAGTTTGTAGGTGTGTGGGACCAAGTACAGGTTCAAGATCAACTGCTGGTAAGGGTACCTCTGCCCCCAAATTCGACTCCAGGTGTGCAGGTGGTTCTCCCCAGGTCGTTGGTGCCTCTGTAATCAAAATGTTCCATAATGACATAACGGGAGGCCATTGAGGCACAGAGAAATTACAGGGAAAGGCAAGAACTTGGTTCTTCTGGCTAGGGTGGTGTTGAGAATGCTTGCAGTGTGCTTCTAGGAAAGCCCCAGGTAAGGCTCCTCATGCACCATTATGCACATCTAAAACTTCTAGACCCATGGAACTTATAGCTTTAGACATTTTGGGCCCCCTTCCTGTCACCACTAAAGGGAACAAGTATATTTTAGTAGTTGCTGATTATTTTTCAAAATGGACAGAAGCTTTTCCACTTCCTAATCAAGAGGCAGTTACGGTGGCTAGGGTATTAGTAGAACAAGTAATTTGTCGTTTTGGGACCCCAAGATCTATACATATGGACCAGGGGAGAAATGTTGAATCTACTTTGTTCGGGGAAATGTGTAGATTATTAGAAATTAATAAATCTAGGCCCTCCCCCTACCATCCACAATCGGATGGACTTGTTGAACGATTTAACCGTACCCTTACTGCTATGTTATCTCTATTTATAAATTCCAACCAAACTAACTGGGATGAAATTTTGCCTTATTTAATGATGGCATACAGGAGCAGTGTTCAATCTGGTACTGTTATAGAGTACTGTTTGAATGAGAAATAACTCTCCCCATTGATGTATTGCTAAATTTGAAACCCTCAGAAGAGTATGAATTTTGTAGTGAATATGTTTCTAGACTGGCTGAGGGTCTACAAACAGTTACAGAACCAGGAAAAGGCGTCAGGCCATCTCAAAGGGAGGTCTATGACTTTAAAACTTCCTCTCAATATTTCTCAGTGGGTGAATTGGTTTGGGTTAAAGAACAAGCACGAAAAAAAGGGGGTTGTCCTAAATTACAAAGAAGGTTTAAAGGCCCCTTTAAGGTTGTGAAAGGGTATCTGATGTATTGTACAGGATTAAACGAGAAGGGGGTGCTCAAGTGTTGGTCGTAGATTTTAATCAATTGAAACCTTACATAAGGAACTCTTCCAGGTTCTGTGTCCGAAACCACAAGTGATGTGATAATTCCACCCCCCCCCCCCCTCCCCCCAGAGCAGACCCTCCCTGGAAACCAGGTCCCAGGTTTTGGTGCTGCTTGGGTCCACCGGCGGTGACCTAACCCTCCTAGACTCGACCTAGGGAATGGACCCCAAAGACCCCCCTCTGCCGTGGGCAATATTGGACAAGCCTTGGCTGGACCTAGTACTGTGTCACCGACGTGGGCACAAGACTATGTACTTTCTTAATGGGGATGTCAGGGCGCATCCTTTTTTATAAGGAGTATCTAAAGCGGTATAAAGCAATGTTATTCAGATATACTAACAAAGAAGGGGATTTATCTGCTAAAGATAGGAAGGTGAGCTTGAGTGGAGTCCCTAGCCTAAAATGTTACAAATTAGTTTTCAATTTCATTTTAAACTAGGATGAGTATAGCTTTTTTTATTGATTTCTTAATTGTTCTCTGCAGTGCTTCCTGCTGCACTGTATCTATTTTCTTTATTTATTTTTTTATTTAGCCTTGCTGCTTGAAGCACTTTTTTTTTTTCCCTGTGAAACCGTTTGGCCTTCTCAGTCCTGTTTTCTTGCAGTACACTGCTGTAGATTCGGTGCAACTCAGTGGAGGGGGAGCTTCTTTTTCAAAAGGTGCAAATATGAAAATACCTCACAAAAGCAGTTTTCAACCCAATGACATGACTCATTAAAATGAAGGAGAAAATGGGTGAAACTCCTTGATGCTTTTTGTCCTCCCTAGATACCACTCAAGAGAATATACCAGTATGTCCTATCTGGACACAGCTATTATCAAGAACATGTGAGTCATATTGCTTCAGCAGCTTATAGTTATAGCAGAATCTGTACTGCAACCCTCACAGTCCATTACTCATCATCATATATCCCTTAATTTTATCAGTACAGCATAAAACATGAGTGTTAAGAGTTTTTATAAGGTGTTAATCCAAGTTGTTTAAATGTATACATTTAAATTATCTTTGTGTGTTAGCAGTGCTGACAAAGAAATTAGCCATATTATTGATCATGTAAAATAAAGTATTTATAGACAGACCCTTGTCCTTTCAAGAAAAGTAACCAGCATCTTATTGTATTTGAACTTGCCTTGTATTGTCTATTTTGTTGCTATGCTTTTGCATCCCTGCTTCTCCACTCCACTCCTCCACTGTTGCAGTAGCTCCAGCGTTGCGACCATGCAGCAAAATGTATTCATGATTGTTATTGCAAACTTACTGCAAATCTTTGTTCCAATGTTACTCCACTGCTATTTTACTTTCAGTAAATGTATTTATCAGTATTATGTCTATGGATTATAAATAATATGACTTTGTTGGATGAGGCCAATTATAATACACAGCTGCTAACACAGCCTTGCTACTAGTCTGGCTTTAACAAAAGTTTATATAGCACAATTCTGTGGACAGCTCAAGTTTTAGGTCTTTCTGGACTGATCACAAAACCACCCAGGATTCTGCTCTTAATCTGGCTGCACTGGGTCAAACTTGATTGTGAATGCACAAACGCCTTTGCCTCAAGGCTAATCTTGATAATAATGACAAATAATTTGAACAAATAAGGTTGATTGTTCCTGATTACTCTCACACCACCCTAAAGCAGTATTTGAGTAAACAGACAATACATTAGCCATGGTATAGATTAAAAGGTATTTCAACTTAAGTAATTCTGATGTGTCAATTCTTGTATCAGTCATGTGTTACCTGGTCCTTAATACTTGAGTGGCTGCACTCAGACTTTTAAACAGTACAATATAAACAAATCACAATGGGCTAGATTCTCAAAGCTATTTACTCCAAATAGTCATCAGCGCAGTTTTTATCTGAAAGAAAAAAAAACACCAACTATAATTCTAAAATGAGAAACAAAACCTTTTACTATCTAAAAACATTGGGATGATGATAATTTAGAGTTAATAGCTTTGAGAGTGTAATCCAACGTGGTGAACCAAGATGAAATCAGAATACCAAATAATTCTATTGTTATAGTAGCCCAGATACTTCAGTTTTAATACTTTGTATAAACACAAAGCATGTACATTTTTAATCATCATCTGTTAATCAGATTGAAATATAAATTGCTCAGTTGCACTGTTATTGCTAAAAGTTAATTCAATTGGGCCCTTTATATGTTTTTTAGAAGTAATATGGGCAATGATTATTGCAGCTAAAGCTGCTGAGCTCAGCACTGAGTTCAGACACATCCTCTGAAGCAGTAAGAACATAATTAGCTTTTTTTATTTACATTTTTTTTTCAATGTTAACATTTTCTCTATACTTTCTCTGGTCTCAAATGTGTCTAAAATAAATGGCACAAGTAAAACATATGTAGACAAAAGTTTATTTACACCATACAACATTTTAAATATTTTATACAGGACTGCAGTCAAGAAAGCTAATTGAAGCTTTCGAGTGAAGCCTGCAGTAATAAAGATGTGAAATATATTATTCATATAAAAGTGAGTATTACCTTTATTGCATTTACAGCAATGAAGAATGTAGCTCAACAAACATTCATTTAAATGACAGAAAAAACGTTGCTTTTTATATTATAAAGTAAAAAGTATAGTAATGGCCAAACAGACTGTTATAAACTTTAAAAACCTGCATAAATATATACATTGTGCTTCAGGGTGAAGTTCCTGAAAAACTAAACCCAATGAAGCTGTTACAACATGAACCATTGCTTGAGGTTTTATCTAGAAAGATTACCTTACCAACTCATTCCACAGGTACTTAAACACATGATGGTAATTATTGTACACCTGGTTGTCTCACTAAGTACATCAGTGAGAATACATGAAAACACTGACATTTACTTATTGGCACATTATGTCCCTGCCATACTTATAAAGTCCAGATATGTATGTCAGGCTGCAAAAAGTCTTTCATGTTGTCAGTGCAAGCAAACTGGTCTCTTCTTTTAAACCTCTGTTTGAAAATCTCCTTCTTGGACATCTACAGGTAAGCTAACACACTTTTCCCATTCTGCTGCTGTCATTTCTAATGAATCCTTTGCATCTGTCTCTAATTCATTCATTGTAGCGTAATTCTGATATTCACAAGGGGTACTGTAACTATCCCATGGATTCTTGTTTGGCGTTGCCTTTTCCTGTAAACAGAAGCAGAAAAAGAGAAGCAGAAATAATAGTGTTTGCTTTGGTGCCCTTTTTGTATCCGTCATTTTTTTTTATCCCATTTTATTCTCACTGATAGTCCCTTGAGGTAATCTAACATGTTTATGGAAAGGGTCTCTGATATGCCTTAGTCCAAAGGAATGCATTAAGGATGCTAATCGTGTCCACAAATAGTTTTGGTGCACTGTACCTTAGAAAGAAAGATTTAAAAAAAACCATGGTTATCAGTTCTGTTACAAATGCCCTTGCAGTGGTTACCAAGCAACGAGAGCTAAATTACATTTAAAGAAAGATTGAAATTTGGGTGAAAATGAAGAGGTACAGTGCGGCAAGTGAATGAAGGTAATAACTTTAAAATGACTTACACTTTGATGCCCTCGCCTATGCCCAGAAGATAAGGTCCATGATTTTCCACTCTTTAAAAGGAATTATGATATCAAGCGTCAGAAAGATTTTAAAAATAAAATGACTATATATATATATATATATATATATATATATATATATATATATTTAGTTTTAAATACTGGGAAATGTCAATCAAAGGCTTACATTATATGTTACAGTAAATATAGTTGCACATAAAGTGTTACAGTAAATACAGTTGCATACAAAATGTGGCAGGGCTTCAGTTTTGTTTTATGATATATACGAAGATGTGCCATACTTTTAAATTAAAACAGAGTATTTGATTTGTTTACTCCCTTAGATATCAACCTTCTTAAATGCCGAACAGGAGTAGATAATGGGGTGTGTAAACCCCAAGGTTGTCTCCCAAGGGTTAACTGCAATACAATTAATGATCTTTTTAAATGTTATTAATCTTCTATACCTTATATACAGCTCATCTTAGATTTTTGTTATTAATAACTGAAGGTAATGTTTACCTTGAGTTATGCCCTTTATATCCAAAATGTCGATGATATAAACTTAAGCATATCACAGAATCTGTACTGTAAGCTCTTAAAATAAAAAACAGCTTATTTTTGCTATCAAGGGGAGCTTAGTGACATGACTAACTCTGATGTATTTTTAGTGAATATAGCTGTTTCTGAAAAGCTGCCTTGTAATGTGGTTGGACAGCCATGTAACCCTGTCTCTCGGGCTGCCTGCAGCACCATTTTCTTGCAGTCTTTTTAAAAGCTACATCCTGCCAGGTAACATTTTGTATGCAGGTTATTCTTTGAATGAATACATTAGTGGGCTCCATACTAATCCCTTCAATCCCCAAGATAACTGTGTTATGCAAGTAACCAATATTATACAGGAAAAAAATGTCTAAATTCACTGGTAATAATTTTTTTTCAGCAGCTTCCAGTAACTCACCATACTGCCCATATTTGGTATATCTTGAAATCGGTCCAAAGTTTGAAATTTCTGATTGAGTTCCTGGAACAGCTCCATGTGCCGTTTTCGTGTGTGCATTACTTTCTAAAAATGTAAAAATTTGAATAATTTAATTAACAGTGTCAATGTCATTGTTTATATTTTGTTATATATAATACACTCAAACCACCAACAAGAAATTTCCACCTGTTTCTGAAGACCATCTTAAGATGGTCTCTGCAGTGGTTGTTATGGGCAGGTTTGACTTACAAAAATTAGATACTAGTTACATCCACATCAGGAAGTTCCCTCCCACTAGCAGAGAATGAGTAAAGTTGACCTTTATGCTTTTAAAAAACCCCAAAAAACAGACTGTATGCCATTGAAAAAAGTCTAATTTAGCGAAACCCCTTTATCACATTCAACATGCAACAAAAACATGTTTACCAACATTCCAATTGAAATAATGTTTGGTCACAGCTGAGTTATACATTTAAAAATGCTCTCAAATAAACCGTAGTAAATGCAGAATATAAAAGTGTATTACACAGACCTACACAAACTAGAGATGATTTTAAATGATTGTTTTTAGTAAGCAAATAAAAAATAGCGAGTGGTTTTACCGACTTTTATGGTATATAAATTTATTTCAGTAGCAAGCCTAGTTATAGTACATTGTCTAGTCATAATGTTAATTTACAAAATGGTGGCATTTTCAGCAGCACATTTGATGTCTCCTTAAATATCAATTAGTAATGAGGCTGTTAGGGTAATTATGTTTGGGTTATGTTGACATTGCTGCTGAAAACATCACATGCAAATGACTATAAATTAATAAACAATTGCTTAATGACAGAAAACACATCACTGTTGCTTCCGGTTAAGTGTCCAGAGCCCTAACCACTACTCCACACTGCTGCCCCATACTCCACACTGCTGCCCCAATGAGGTGCACTGCCACTGATCTTTGAAAATTCCATTGGCATCAAACACTTTAGGATGGGACATGTTACCCCTGACAAACATAGTACAGAAAGGCCACACTGCATACAGAATGTTTAGCTACTAGGGCTGTCAATCAGTTAACTTCTGCGATTAACACGTTAATTTCTGGGAGATTAATTTCTTTAACGCACGTTAATCGCACTCTTGTCTTGTTCCTCTTAGCATCCCGTAATTCATTTCTTGCAGCACTATTTTAGTGCATGCCAGGATTGAATGAGTGTATAAAATGAGTCACAAAACCGCATTAATGTAGCAAAGCACTCAAATTGAAGGACTTGTGAATGGGAAGTTTATTTTTTTCTTAAGTTTTTGATGGTCCATTGGATAGAAAGAGGGTTACTTGTATCTACTGTCAAAGTGAGTTCCAGTATCACAGAAGTGCATCTAGTCTGCTGTACCACCTGCGTGCTAAACATGCTTTCACTTCTCAAAATACACTCTTGTAGTTTTTCTGCTACAGACAACAATACAACAACAAATGAAACCTGTCAGTTTCGACAGAGTACTCTTTTAGAAATTGAATCAAGATAAGTATGATACTATAAGTTTAACCAGTGCTATTGGATAGCTACCGACTGCAGACCCGTTAACATTGTAGATATTTTTTATTTCAATAATCACATTTATTTTAAACAATATTATTTACAATTATGGAGGATATAACCGTTACTCAGTGAATGTACTGCGGAGGATAATTGTGAAGAGTAGTTGTTTCTCATCAACTTAAGACTCCAATTAATTTCAGGAGTCTTCCTCTCCTTTCTCAAGTGCACAAACCCGCTGCGTTGAAAGAATCCATTCCCAACATAGGAGGCTTGTTGCTAGGGAGCTGACGTCACTGCCCTGTGACTTTTGCAAGTGCATTCATTGCTGCCACAAGTGAACACCTCATTGGCTAAAATAAAACCTGCAGCTAAGTATATTGCATATTGCAGCTAAGGCCGTGCACAGTTAGACTGTAAAAATGGGGAGCCAACTCCAGGACTGCGATATATCCAATCCCGCAGTATAGCGAAGGGCGATAATAATAGCTTCAGTAATAAAACAAACTTGAATGAGATGGATGCAGTAGTTGTATCTATTAAATATGCAATTAAAACCAAGATTAACTGAGATTAATTTTTTTAATCGCTTGACAGCCCTAGTAGCTACATGATATATTGTTAATGACAACACAAGCAACCCTTGCTGGAAGTTCCAATATTTGGTATTGTGATTTGCAGGAAATCAAAGTCAATGAAACATGGGAACATGTTAACTTCAATATTTGCAACAATATGTTAAAATTTAAGATGTCACTATAATGATCATACTCACTTCAAAGTCCAAGTCAGAATAGCGTGACTTTCTTCTCTATTAAAAATAATGAAAAGAAATGTAATTATGCTCAATACAAGAAAAGAATGACAACAAATATATTAACAAGTGTTGAATTAATTAATTAAGGACAGCTTTGTGTTCCAATAAATCAAATTTAAAGTCATGTTAGTAGATGCTAAAAAACAAAAATGTGTACTCACCTCCAAAGAGCTCATAGATATTGTAGATCCAGTTTCGCTTCTTGATAAGCCTGCATTTTCTTCCATTTCTGCAAGAAAGTTTTTTACTGCTGTTCGCGGTTCAAACTGTATGTTTTGCATTTGTTCCTGTGCAGCAAATTGCTGATTTAAATTCATATTAATATGATCCATTACAGGAGCATTAATATTGAATTCGGGATTCACTTTATAATGCATTAACCTTTCGTGTGGTAAAGTGTCCATGCCAATATTTAATTTGCTTTCATCTTTCATCAGAGACTGAGCATTTGCTGAGCCTCTTGGCATCACAATGTAGTCACTCTCCATCATCTGGCCTTGTGGATGCATCAGCTCTGCGTCTCCTGCCCTCAGGTTATCGTCAGTACATAGATAAACAGTTCGTCTCAAATCGCTGCTGCTATCGTTGATGCACTGGTCAGTCCGTTCGTTCATACCAATGGGCATATGAAGTCCTGATGGTTGCTGGATGAGAACTTTGGAGATGAAGTTTCCCGGCAAGTTTGAATAGCTCATGCCTTCTGGACCCTTTTCATCTTCATCATCATTCAAAGAAATCCTGGAGAGCGTTCCTGTTATTGTGGCAGCCCTGCATGGTCCCAGATCTTTGTGGAGAACTGACAAATGAAAAATAATATTCATGTTTATAACAGGACAATAAATCATTCTTGAATGGAAACCCCAACAGCAGTAACACAGAGCTATAGGTTATTGGTATTAAGATCATTACAGGCCCTGTTAACTAGCTTTTTATTATAAGCACAGCAAAAGCCTTAACGAGTCAATGGGATTTCCAAACTAATTACTACAGTGGATGGTAAATAAATCTGTAGAAATCAGTGCCCTCCCAGTGAAGTATTCTATACTTCTAACAACCTTTTGACTAATTTTACCTATTGCTTGCATCCTTACATAAACACAGGGAGTACTGCACTCTTTAATTTTCATGTTCAGTAAACCAAGCAGAAATGCACTGGGGCACAATTATTTGTTAGTTAATGCAAGGGCAGTTTCTACACAACACAAGACAAGATATTACAGACAAGCTCCAGTAACCAGGACATAGCTATGGATCTGGGTAATTACAAAGTTAATGAATATTTAAAAAACATTAGCACTAAGTATCAAAATCACTCAGTTTTAAAGGAAATTGCACATAAAAAACTTTCATAATCAGATATAATTGACTCTGGAGTTATTTCTGCAGTATGCAAGTGGATTTATACTCACAGCCTGGAATAGCTAACAGAACTGGACATGCAAAATAATGTGTAAATAATTAGTAAATCGTTTCTGTAAATAAAGTAAATTAAGAGAAAATACTAAAAATATATATTTTTGATTGCTGAGGCAATTGCTAATTTGCTAGTTTGTTTGATACGTGTCCATTCTACAAACATTCTGAATCAGCTGGAGCTATATGTAAGACTTTGGGTCGTACAGTATATTGAAATAACACAGTGCTGCTATAATTGTGCGTAGGTCCCTTCATTAGTTGGAAACGAGAACAACTCTGCCTTGGTTTTCTTTACCCCGGCAACCACTTACACAGCACAGACATTCATTTTTAAAAAAATGTTTTATTGAATACAACATTAATCATAACTAGAGTTGCGAGCAACTTTACGGCTTCCAAGCAGTTAGTGTGAAATTTAAGCGCATTGGTTGTTATAGATGAAACGTTATCACAAATCATTTTGGACACAGCTGACTGTGTCAATTTTGGACAAAATATTGGAATCACTGGTTAGATGAACAATGCTGAAATCTCATTGGCCCACAGCAGCCATGTTTTGTACTCATACTTCGATCATTTATGCTCATTTTGGCTTCAATCAGAACTCTGCATGTTATATAACAACCATCTGCAGTCAATAAGAAATTATGGGAAGTTTTACAGCCAGCTTTAAATTTGACCTTTAGCAGAACTTAACCATAATATATAAAACTATTTATGTATTACACATTACACTACTTGCATTACCTATAGTGCTCATATAAACACACCAGTTTTGTAAAACAAAAAAGTCACATCTAATAAATTACAAACATACTTTTTTTCTATACCTTGCTACACCTTGCTATATTTTTTCTATACCTTGCAGACTTTTCCATGTTAACAGCTGTCCCCAGTGGTGGGAATGTGTCATTTCAGGGTGAAAATTGGCAAAACTGGCATGTCATCCATATTGATTGGCTCATGGCGGTCATGTTTGTTGATGTAGGAACTTTTTCTTACTAACTTTTTTAGAGGACAGTACAAAGATAACGTATACCCAAGATTCACATCAATCAGCCAAAGGGCTCATGAGGAGTTGTTATTTAAGTGTTTTATGCAAAATCCAACATAGCTGCCACACCATGTGACCGTTCCATTTTTCCTTAAGTAGAATCAATCGTGGACATGAGCACACTATGTACAAAATTTTTCACAGCTGTACTATATATCGTTCATGAGAAGAAGACTTTTGAATATTGTCCAAACTTTTCATTAAATCCAAGATGGCTGCCACACCATTTGACCAAAGGCCACCATATTGACCACGACACAACATCCCATAGTCTTCTACATCCGTGTCAAATTTTGTACATTTTGGTGCAGCCGATAAGAAGTTATACGTAGTTTTATAGCCAGTTGCGTATGTTGATGATGTCATGCAGCGTGGACACCATAATTTTCACAGTAGCAACTTCCCTTGAACAAGCGTAACAGATGACCCTACTGAGATGGTTTATTCCAATTTTTGCTTCAATCGGATAAGCGGTTTCAGAGAAGATGTTTGAATTTTGATGATTTTATATTTTTATGGTAATTTTATGACATTAATCAATGTGGTTGCCAAACCACAGAACCAATCAGCTTCATATTAACAACAGTTAATCATGGACTATCCCTCAACATGTATAGCAATTTTCTGCAGTAACTCTGCAGTAAGCGGTTTCCGATACATAGGCTTTTTAACAAATTCCGCAAAATCCAATATGGCTGCCGAACCATGTGACTTGCGCAAATTTGCTGAATATCACCGACAATCCCCCATAGGCATCTACCAGTGTACCGAATTTCGTGAGTTTTTGAGCATGTTTTGGCAGAAAAATAAATAAATAAATAAATAAATAAATAAATAATAATCCTAACAAAAACAATAGGCTTCCCCAGCCTACGGCTTGGAAGCCTAATAATACATCAAAATACAACATGTGAAGGAAACATGTACAGTGTGAAAGATGTCTACTTCACAAAACAAAAGCAGGTACAAGTTCCTTCCTTATGGAAAATTAGACGGACCATGTTTGTCACACAGACTAGTGTGTTTCCACACTGAGGTAATATAGCTTATACAACGCTTCATACATCTGACAGTACACATGGAAGTCAAGTTATTTGGCTCAAAAGAGATGCTCCAGAAGAATGATTTTGGACATTGGCAGTGCGGCATTATGCAAATGTTTGGATGCATATGGATTATTATACAATGACCAAATATTCGGAAAAGCAAGGTGGGATAGTTTATGTTTTATTTTTCATGTAGTGCTGATGTACCCTTTAAGGCATGGTGTCAGCTGACCACAGGGTGCAAGAAACTCTGCTTGGTTACATCATCACCATGGCAACAAGAATCAAAAATAGCAGAACAAATCGACAGCAATTGCTACGAGGTGCTTCACATTTTAACTCAACCAAGGCCTTGTTTTGCAGTTTACATTAATTGTTGATTCTGTTAATTAAAAACAGCATGCTGTTAAAATAAACCTCTTTGGTTTCTAACAGTCAACCGATATGTTTGACCTTAATGGTTTAGAACAGGCCTTACTCAAAAACAAATCTATATACTTGAGATTCGATCTAATTCACTGTACTTAAGGCATCATGTGTAATAAACACAGTTTCTAGAGGGTTTAATTCCCAGAGCATTGAAAATGCATTCAACGTGTTTGTTCTGTTCCAGCTTTGATATACAGTAAACATTATTTTTAAACAAACAGCAAGATACCAGCCATATACAAAAGTGTTTCAGTTTAAGCAGGTGCTTTGGATTGATTGTATCAATTCAGATCATGAATAATAAATGGACTTTAAAAAGGGATCACATATAACCAGCAACAACAACAGAAAAAAAATGCCAGTAGTCCTGATAATGTAGCATAATGCTACAATGGCTTAGCAGTGTGTATTGGTTCATTCAGTACGACTCTGTTATCATTAATGGAACATGTTATGACTGTTGTTCTTCTGTTATTTTGCAAATAATTGCGACTGCCCTTCTGTCCCTTAGTAAGCTGATGGATATGGATTTAATCTGGCAAGGGAGGTTAAGAGACCAATATGAGTGCAAATAAATACATAAATAATACATATAATGTATCTTGATTGTTTGCAGCGTGCTAGTTGCTACAAATTTGTATGAAATATTTATTTATTTTTATTTATTTTTGTTACTGAAAACCAAGAGGTTACACAATGTCAACCTTTTGGTTAAAAACTGAACCAACTTTAATGCCTGTCAAGTATTTGAAATCTATATTAATTAGCACCTAATTTGGTCAAGTAAACCATGTGTGCCTTACCTGATCGACAAGCAATGTCCACATCTTTTTCAAAGTCTGTCTGTTGAGAGACAATACGTTGATTATACTTTTGCTTGTTAATTTTTTTTTTTGTATATTGTAATTAAAAATCTTAAGAATTGTGGTTGGTACTTTAAGCTGCAGTTGCTGAATGTGTTTTAAACACAGTTGTGAGTTTGCCATTTACCTAGTGATTATGTAATGTTATTTTGAATGTATGCAAATCTTGCAAAATTATAATATTATTAACAGGTCACAGTGACAATATGTGAGTGTGTTAACACGGAATGAAGGGACTGACATCTAATTTCAAAGGTAACTTAAAGAACATTACATTATTTTAGTAATCCAGGATACAAGATAAAAAAACAAGTGATGAACATGATGAATAACTTAAAGCAAATTACATTTTTCACTCCAGCTGAAAACTGTCTAAATTGGAGCCATTTGTTAAGCAGTATGTTTATAGACCGTCTTTAATTACAGTTCACCCAGAATGGGCTATGAAGAAGATAAACACCACAGTCAGATTAAATCGCGTCAGATTAAACACAACCTCATAATAAATTAAGCAAAGAGGATAACACCAATTCAAGGTCACAAGAACACCTGCAAGAAATGGTTAGTTCATTAGTAATGTCTGAACATTACCCATGGTGTCTTATTGCCTTGTTTAAAATACAGAGAAAATAAGATTAGGGATTAGGAAATGTTTCTTATTGTATCTACTGTGTGGTCGAATCTACAAACTGCATATGCGACATCATTCAAATCTAGAATCATTTAAATAGCATAAACGCCTTTTGTGATCTGTTTATATCTGGGTGATTTTAAGGTAATGGTGTTATAAGCTTATATTCTTCAAAACATACTCTGCTTCCAATGTTTCTCAAATACAAAGATGTGAAGTTTCTACGACTAAAGTAATTTCCTGAACTTTTCTTTAAAATACAGTAAATATGCTGTTTGGTTTTGGAAAATTAACTTGAACTGGTTGCAATTATTTTTCTTTTAAGTGCATTGTGAATAAAACAATAAAGGTAAGACTAACCATGATCTGTGCATGCCCATTGGGAAAAGTACCAGCTGTATCAGCATTGATTGGATCTTGACAGTTCCTTAGTCGGCATCTGAATGCATCTTGGACCTGTAATAAAAATACATATATTTCACCACTTGAATTTAGTTGTGCATGAGAAATTGAACATAAGTATTAAACTCTCCCTGTGACAATAACTTAACCAGTGGCAGCTCGTCATAAGAGGGAAGGAGGTACTAGAGCCTCTTGCTTCATGTGGGGAACAAGGCCACAGCAGGATGTAACTAGCAACAGGCTGCAGTGCACACAAATACACGTATTGTACTTATTCGAACAAGGCTTTCTGTCAGGTCAGTCTTGAAAGGAAACAAATCTGAGAGCACATAAACTAATACCAGCTAACACCTGGAATTTCACCCCCTGTCTGAGTCAAGCCCCCCCCCAACCTACACACACACACACACACACACACACACACACACACACACACACACACACACAAACACACACACTTTTAACTTAAGGTTTTGTTGTTTAGCCTCCCCACTTATTAAAGTCAGGAGCCGCTACCGAACTTAACTGTCCAGCACAACACAAAAAGAGTAGCTTTTTCTAAATGCTTATACTGTATGTACAGTGGATATATACAGTATATGTTGCAGAGGAAGAGTGTAGCAACAGTACACCAAGAGAAAGAGGATAGTGTGGTTGGTCCCATGCACCATGGGATACTGTTACTAAGGTTACCCATTGGTACAACAATTGAATACATCTTGGAATCTACAGATTTACAAAATGACATCTCATGTTATTATTATTATTATTATTATTATTATTATTATTATTATTATTATTATTATTATTATTATTATTTATTTCTAGACACCCTTATCCAGGGCGACTTATAATTGTTACAAGTTATCACATTATTTTTACATACAATTACCCATTTATACAGTTGGGTTTTTTCCTGGAGCAATCTAGGTAAAGTACCTTGTTGCCTTTACAAAGAGCCTGGCAACAGAAACACCATGCCAGTCAAGGGAACATTGTTACAGTTAATGCCCTTTATTTACTCTTACCTCTTTTCTGAGGATACAGTGGACCATGACGATAACAAATCCTTGTAATGAATCAAACACTGCAAAGAGTATCTGAAACAGTATGGATCGTTTATCTGTCATTGCCAGGACTGCTGACATCCAGGTTAATGCGAGGAGTGGCAACACCACACACGAACTCCACAGGGATGCCCTGAGCAAACAGGAAAGAATAATAATTAAAAAAAAAAAGATTACTGAATCAGGCTTGTATAAGCCACTCAAGTAAAGACTTAACTCAGTGCTGAGAATTACTCAACAACTTATAAGAGAGACAATAGCCACAATGAACATGGTGGGTTATTCAGAAAAAAAAAAGGTTTTATGTTGTTAAATGTTATTTGTATGAGAGCCAAAAAGATTCTTCCCAAGTTTGTTGGTTTGCTTGAGGCCCAAACGACTGAGTCCCCCATTACACTTGGGCATTGTGGGGGTTAGCCTAAAGGTCCATTATGAAGGAGAAAAACAAACAAGTGCCTAAGCGTATGTTAAGACATGTTGATTTGGAGCTTACTTCAAAAATTCTTTAGGACCTGTACAGTAAGTTGTACAAAATAACAAACACCTTGTATAAAAAATGCACCCTGTGAATAATGTTCAACGTGTGTATGACTTGCAAACCTGAACAAGTTGGATTACCTCACTGTATAGTGTGGACCTCATCTCTTATATACTACCCTGTAACATCATAACATTGTATTACCCTGTGCACCTGTATTTAACACACAGAAATGTGTGTGTGTGTGCGCATTATATTTCAAAGATTATGGTATGTTTGGGTTGGTAATTACGGTACATAGAATCACTGTGACAGTACATGCACGTGACATTTCTTTTTCACCATTCTACCTGGTTTTCCAGTGCAAAATGTTCTATGATAAACTGCATCAGTCTTTTTTCAGCCATATTCCCTGCTTGGCTAGCTATTTGAATTCCCTAATGTTATTTAAAAAGTCAAATAGTGTATATAACTGCCAATACAAGAGACTTACATGGCGTTGCTGGCAGTAGTAGCAGATAAAGCTGTTGTTGAAACAACTCCGCATTTGGCACACTTTAATGTTAAACCTGCATGGGGCTCGCTCATCTGCCTGTAAATAATACAACATAAAAATAGAGCAAAATGTTGGCATGCTTGCAAAATTTGAAGTGAAGTCCCAAATCAGATGATGCCTTTTAACAGACAGATGCACTATTATACCACACTACTGTAAGCATTCCCATCATGAACTGATACTACCAAAGGAATAGCACAGCTATTGTATTTCTTCAATGCGCTTTGGTGTTCATTTTACAGTAGCAAGGAGAAAATGCCTGATTTCCATTTAATAAACAAACAGCAGAACATAAAATACATGGTACATTATTTATATTTGCATTCTATCTACTTACCCTGCTCTGTGTTTCAATTTTTTATCTAAGATCCCGTCTCTGGATACAAGTTTATTGAAAACCAGAATGCCTATCACCATGTTGACCTGTGAAAGCAGAAATCCATTTTGTAACAATAGCCTACATAGTTGTTTTTATTATTGTTATCTATTATTCATCTAGCTTACAGAGGTGATCTAGAAGACAACACATATGAGCAACATATTCATTTAATAGCCAGAACATTCCCAGAATGTTATCTTAAGAGAACACATATTGACATTGAACAATAATAGCATTGCAACATCAATAATTAAATTACTTTTTAAACTTGAAACAAACACTAACCAGTGGAAATACACATTCAACCAGTGATATGCTTTGGTGAATGCCTCGATTTATATAATTTATATACAAATATAAAAAATTTGTATACATCTATTGGAATTTTCAATCTGCCCTTAGTTTTGTGACACTTAATCCCTGACACATCTCTAGGGTGATACAGTGAGCCCTAAATACAGTAAACTGGCCCTTAAAAGTAATCCGTGTATTTTGTCTTTGTTACCTACTTACATTGCCATGGCAGCGTCAACAGCAGTAACCATCAAATATAACATATTTTACAGGATTTTTCTTTCTGTTTTACTGCCTGGGGTCATTCTGATTACTGCTTGCACTTTGCCTAATACATCAGTGTAAGTGAAGTCTAAATTTAAAATATCACAACCACTCATCTAGAGTTAAACATGAACGATGCCCCAAACCACCACATATATATACCGGTATACAGTATACATTCTGTATTCATGTCACCTACTAAGGAAAAATCCACGTTGGCTTATAGGCATACTCTAGATGACGGCTGATTTAATTCTCCCCTGAGTAGAGATGGAGATGACCTTTCCAGGTATTGTAGTGACTCTCCATCAGCTGTCCCACTGAATTAAGTCGCCTTGAGTGTTGCAGTCGTCTTTGCCAATCTACAGGGGACATCTACATACCATGTTTTAGGTGCAGTTGATGTGAACTAGGTCACCACACACTAGTCACCTTTCTTCAAAAACAATACTGTTGTAATATCACTCCCTCACGGTCTGACATTTTTATGGTTTTCATGGCTTTTCTGTAGTACCATCCAGTTGTTTTGTGTTGTCTGCTAGCTCTTGGGTTAGTCAATGCTGGTGCTGCCTGTTGTGGCATTTCATGTATTTGATACAAAACAATGCTTTGACAATCCCTCTAGGGGTGATGCTTTCTCCTGGAATAGCCTTTCAGACCGCAGTGACCTCTTCTTGATTGTGGTCTAGTAAGCCATCTACTTCCTGTTTTTCAGTCTATGATTGTCGCTAACAAACCCAACTCTGTTGTCTTTGCATTTTTGACACAACAGTGTTTTTTTCCTCCATCACTCATATTCTTTGAATGTTGTTTCTTCTGTGCTCTGTGGTTTCCTCACATATGTATTAAGACACATCTGCTTCCAGGGAACACTTCAAAACACTATTTAATTTCCACTGGTTGTCTTTTTCTATATATCTATTCCCTGTTCAAAATGTTTTTTTTCCTCAGCATTATCAGTGGCCAGTATCAACCCCACATAATTGCTTTTTTCCCCACATTGGTTTTCCAATAACAGGAATATTGGCAACCATGTTGTCAACAACTCACAACACCACTCACAACATTGTCAAGTATTACTAACATATTAAAGTCCAGAAAGAAAAAAATGTTCTGAGCTGTGATAACCAATAGTGTATCTAGACAGCTCTGTCTACTGTCAGCAGTTTCAAAACTACATCACTGGGCATATAAATCTAATTAGCTGCAACCTCAGACTGACCAATCAAGCTAGCTTACAAACCATCACTTAGTTAAATAAAAAATAAAAAACAGGTTTATCACCAAGTTCTGACAAGTGTGTGGTACCTTTCTGTCAGCTGTTTGAGGATTTACCCTGTGCAGCAACAAAACTGGTGTCTATTTCATCATCTGTCACTTTGGTTCTCAGTGCATGTTGAACAGCGATTACCATGTCAGTTTTCTTAGAAAGCAGGATACTAACCATCAGGGAAACTGCTCCAGCAAGCTGTTTCAGGATAAAGCCTACCTAATATATGTGTCCATCTACTGGTGTTATATCACTGCCTTCTTTTTAAATCACATTCCAGCCTATTGCTTAGTTTATATCAGTGGTACTCACTATACAAGTGGTGATTTTTTCAGTCCATTCCGTACCAGGATCTTGTTCAAATTAAGTCTATAATTACTTTTAGAACATATAAGAACATAAGAAAGTTTACAAACGAGAGGAGGCCATTCTGCCCATCTTGCTCATTTGGTTGTTAGTAGCTTATTGATCCCAGAATCTCGTCAAGCAGCTTCTTGAAGGATCCCAGGGTGTCAGCTCCAACAACAACAGACCCTCACAATTCTCTGTGTAAAAAAGTGCCTCCTATTTTCTGTTCTGAACCCCTTTATCTAATCTCCATTTGTGACCACTGGTCCTTGTTTCTTTTTTTCAGGCCAAAAAAGTCCCCTGGGTTGACATTGTCTATACCTTTTAGGATTTTCAATGCTTGAATCAGATCACTGTGTAGTCTTCTTTGTTCAAGACTGAATAGATACAATTCTTTGAGCCTGTCTGCATACGACATGCCTTTTAAACCTGGGATAATTCTGGTCGCTCTTCTTTGCACTCTTTCTAGAGTAGCAATATCATTTTTGTAACGAGGTGACCAGAACCGAACACAATATTCTAGATGAGGTCTTACTAATGCATTGTAACGTTTTAACATTACTTCCCTTGATTTCAATTCAACACTTCTAACAATACATCCGAGCATCTCGTTGGCCTTTTTTATAGCTTCCCCACATTGTCTAGATGAAGACATTTCTGAGTCAACATAAACTCCTAGGTCTTTTTCATAATTTCAGTATCTCCCATATGATATTTATAATGCACATTTTTATTGCCTTTGTGCAGTACCTTACACTATTCTCTATTAAATGTCATTTGACATGTGTCTGCCCAGTTCTGAATGCGGTCTAGATCATTTTGAATGACCTTTGCTGCTGCAACAGTGTTGGCCACTCCTCCTCTTTTTGTGTTTTTAACAATTAAACAATGAAAGATCTGGTTGGAACACGGCTCTGGACTGCACAACTCAACATATAAGCACATGGTTAGAACAAAGTCCCAGAACAGCATGAGTTGAGTGTCACTGTTCTATACTACAGCCTCCAGGAGCTATCATACTGTAAATTCCCATCTCTGGCTTAAAAAAAAAAACTTGTCCCCATAGCTACTGACTGCTGGCAAACGATTTCCCTTAATTAACATTCTCTTAAAACTATTGTTAAGCAATCCTATGAAGAAAGTAGATTTTACTGGATTTTCATGGTTAAGCCCCTTGTGGCAGGAAGGGCAGAATTCTGATGGCCCATGCAGCCTTGTCCTGTTCCCAGTATTATTTTTGTTAATAACTGTACAATCATTGCACATTCTGTGTTGCTGTGATTTAGTTTTGTTAAACATTTACACTGATGTGACAGTTTACATGAATTTAACCAAGAATGTTGTGTCAACATTGCAAGGAGCATTATATTTTTATTTTAGTTTTACTCAATTACACTTCAGCTTCTTAATGATAGTATGCCACCTGGAAGAGTAATTATATTTTTAATGCCTGGTTACTTTTTACACCCCAAACTACTGGGCATTCAAAGCTGCAAAAATGATAAATTAAATTTTCTGCTCATTATATCTCAAAGAGGGGCTCCCGAGTGGCGCATCCAGTAAAGGCGCTCCGTGTGGAGTGCAGGATGTGCCTTATAGTCTGGACGTCACGAGTTCGAGTCCAGGCTATTCCTTTGCCGACCGAGGACGGGAGCTTCCAGGGGGCAGCGCTTAATTGGCTGCGCCGCCGGGGAGGAGGTTAGGTCGGCCAGGGTATCTAAGGCTCACTGCACACCAGCGACCCCTGTAGTCTGGTCGGGCGCCTGCGGGCTTGCCTGTAAGCTGCCCGAGAGCTGCGTTGTCCTCCGACGCTGTAGCTCTTGGGTGGCTGCATGGTGAGTCCGCGGTGTGAAAAGCGGTCAGCTGGCGGCACGCTTCAGAGGACAGTGTGTGTTCGTCTTAAGCCCTCGAGTCAGCGCAGGGGTGGTAGCGGTGAGCTGAGCCTAAAAAAAAAAATGGGCCATTCCAAATTGGGAGAAAATAATAAAAATAATTGGCAACAACTAAATTTAAACAAAAACAAATATATATATATATATATATATATATATATATATATATATATATATATATATATATATATATGTCCTCGGCTCACTGCGCACCAGCAACTCCTGTAGTCTGGCCAGGCGCCTGCGGGCTTGCCTGTAAGCTGCCCAGAGCTGCGTTGTCCTCCGACGCTGTAGCTCTGAGGCGGCTGCACGGTGAGTCTGCAGAGTGTAAAGAAGTGGTGACTGACGGCACTGCGCTTCGGAGGACAGCGTGTGTTCATCTTCGCCCCTCCCGAGTCAGCGCACATCAAATTGGGGAGAAAATAATAAAAACTAATTAGCAAAAAAAAAAGTTACAGCTGCCGTTAGGTGATGACTGACAATAATCCATTCTCTGTTCTTAGAAACTTTTTTTTTTCACTCTACTTTTAATGACATATATGTTTACCAGGACAACAGCAGCTGCGGGTCCAACAAAGGCATATAAAAGTCCTCCTTCAAGAGACAGCCAGCAGCTGGAAAGAACACAAGACATCAATAACTTACCCATAAAAATTAACACCGAACATTACATTAATGGTGAGGGACCAAGTACAGTATACAGTTATATTATCATCTACTGTCTGGGGAATTCTGCCATATGGAATAGTTCTACATGAAAAGGTTTACAGGAGAAGAAACTGCTGACAAAACATGCTTAATATATTCATATTTAATAGGAACACAAATCATAAGAAATTAGAGACCATAAAAGATACCTTAGAAGAAAATCTTGTTTAAGAAGTTGTGAATAAAGCAACTTGTAACCCTTTAACTAGACTATAAAATCACTCCTTTTCTCCAGCACTATAATTTAGTTTAAAGAGTTAGCTGACATTCACAGTAAGTGGCACTAAAAGGATGGCAAGTCCAGCAGATACAAAGCCTGCATATCTTAATATCGGTATGATGCTTGTAACATTTTTTCAGCATAAATACATTTCACAATGCTGAATCCACTATACATCAATACACGTTTTATTAAAAAATAATAAAACACACCCAAAAAGACAGCAATCCATTAAATAAAGGTATCTGCGAGTGGTTTCACACACTAAATCACTGTAAGCCCTTATAATTAATTTCAACACAGATTATTATTTGCAGTTATTAAATAAGGCAGGCTATATGTCTCTGTCTGGCAGTACGTAACCCATGCCTGTGTGCTAAAAAAAATTATCTTAATCTGCTGTCCCTTTGAGGTCCCTTATTAACTTCCTAGCCAACACAGATCCTCTCTGTGCTTTGTCATACACTGAAAACCTGTCTGGGTTCTCCGTGGTTGTGTTGAAGAGTTATGGGCCTGAGGCAGTTGACTGTGTTCCAGATGTCTCAAAACAACTTTCCCCCCTACTAAATACCTCTTTCTTGCAAAAACAACCACAATGTCTCTTAATATTCTGTCCATAACATTTCAGTCTATTTGTGTGCTCAGAAATTAATAATTTAGAATTTGAACCTGCCCTTACATAAACAATGCACCCCGAAAAATATTGCAGGCAAAAAAAAAAAAGTGAAATACATTTTCTGTAACTATTACTGCATAATAAAAGTAAACTTACTACTGAGGTGTTCCATAGCCTTTGGCTTTTGTAAATCCCATGGAAATGGCAACAACTAATGCTGGTAATCCTGAAAAAAAAGAAGTTGGTTAGAGAGATGGAGTCTTTCCCTCAAATAGATGAGCAACCTTTCTAGCTCTTTAATTCTTAATTAAGCTGGGTCCACACCTGAACGATCAGTTGGTGAGAAAATGGAATGTTGTTTCAGACACCCCTGAGCCCAGTCTTCCCACCAGGGAAACCAAATGCATCATTGTAAACACACAGGGCTAAATTCTCAAAGCTTTTTACTCCAATTTGTCATTAGCACAATTTGTTTCAGAGAGGGGAAACATATCCAATAAACTTACCGAACTAGAAATATACAAATAAGACACTTAATTCAGGGGCTGAGTGAAGTATTACGTTGTTTATTATTCGTTTTAGACAATTACTTGTTGTTTTTACCATTGAGAAAAAAATTGCCATTATGACAATTTGGAGTTAATAGCTTTGAGAATCTGGCCCACTGTGATTAAACTCAAACTCGTATATACTGATGTGTATGTACAGCTATGGCCAAAAGTCTTGCATCACCAAATGTTGCTTCATCAAGTCGAATGAAACCTGTTGAATCATTAACATACTGAATTACACACAGCTTTGTATTTTTTCTATATACTTAATGAAAAATTGTCAAATTAAAAAAATTGACATTTTTAAATCTAACATGAAATACTGTACTACTATTAAGTCTTCCGGTAGACTTTTGCAATATCATTTTGTACTTTCTTTGATTACATGATGTTAAATAAAATTTCTAAATTATGTATATATATATTTTTTATTTTGTTATGTCTCAATTCGAAAATTCTAGGTGATGCTAAATGTTTGGCCACAGCTGTACAGTAATGTTCCACCTCATATACATCTGAATCTACATAATTTATAAGCTTTTCTGTCAGCCTGGTTATTGATTGCTGCAATGAAATGTATCTCTTCTACTTAACCCTGTAATTAAGTATTTGTCATACATCTGTCTGTTCAACACCCCCAATTCCCACTGCCCAGTGTTGTACAGTCTGAAATGTAATGCTGCCTTCATCTAGCTGCAGGTGCACACTGAAACCATGGATATCTTACTACAGTACATATACATTCTAATTAAAAACGTGTTTAGTTATGTATAGCTTTTTTTATAGAAATACCACAATTGCCCTTGTTGTAATAATGTTACTATATTCAATAGAACAAATACAATTAAATTCTGATACTCTACATGAGAAGACTCTAAAGGACGCCAGCAATTAATGTACTTAATGCTGCTGCCATATGGAATGGGCCATTGTTTTTAAATTAAGTTGCATGGGGAGCTGCCTCCAGAATATAAGCTTTTTATATGATCTACTGCCAATCTTTTTCTGTCTGCATGTGTGTGTGTGTGTGTGTGTGCATGCAAAGGACCCACCCAGGGACAAATGAGTCTTGCTGTGTTGCTAGGTTACTAGAGAAATACATAATTGCTCTAAGCGTACATTTGAAATGCCCCTTCCTGTCTTTCTCAATAATTATACCTTTTAAGCTGAATCATCCCTAGGCTGAACACAGGTACAATGCAAAATTATGTTTTCGTATGACGGGATAGAAAATTTATAACCAGCCTCTATGATTTGTTGATAACTCCATGGTAGCAAGTTATTAGGTACATGCTGGCTGTTGGCCCTAGAAACGAGATGATAATCCTTGTCCCGTTGAATGAACTATTAATAGTATAAATGGGTACACACAAACACACTACTCAGTTGGTCAAGAATGAACTTGATTCACTCTGTGTCTTGGGTATCCACATTCAGTATGTAACACAATGTTTTATTATTTGAATAAAAAAGATACTCTGCTTCCACTTGATGTGTGAATTTGTTCAGGTAGAACTTCAGTTGAGACTCACCCCATCCAAGGCACAAGAAACGCTTCCTTATTAGCCTTGTCCGGACCTTCCCAGTAACAGCCATGTAAGACTGCCAAGCTTCTGTCAAAACCCAGCAGAATGATGCCAAGAAGAAGAAGTGTAAAAACGCTGTGGTCATTGTACAGACACCCTGTCAATAAAGAGAGAGAAAATACACAAATTGCTTTGGTTATTAAAAATGCTTTCTTTCTTAATGACACGGAAATGACAGGCACTATACAGAGGTTAAAACATCATTAGTGCTCAACAGAACCTACTTACACTTGCTAATTAAAACACGCATTTTGTGCATGGCAATAAAAAGCACTGACAATTTAACAATAACAATAAGAAACAAACATTAACAGAAACAAAGCAAAATTCCATGAAGATCAAATGACAACCAACCATTCTACTTAACCATGCATCGCCCAGTGTGCTTATATTAAAGGAGACCAAATGCTCCAGAGCCTATCAGGTTTTTAAATTAATAAATCATAATAATTTTTTGTCACTTAAAAGACTGCCTATGTTTTTCTACTGAGTTTGCTTATTCAATATTGCAAACTAGGCATGTTGTGCTCTCCGTGCCAGAACACTAAGCCCGAGGAAAGTGTGAAGTGAAAACTACTGGTAGCCAACATCAGAACTACTATTAATTCTGCCAAGAATTAACAAGCAACCAGTAGACCGTTAATCTTAGCAGTACTGTAACTACAGTGCAGCCAAGGAGACAGAGGAAAAAAACCATTAACTTCTCTGGGCCATTTCTTCTCTGAGTCTTTCAAACACAGTTGCTTATGCTTGGGAAGCAGTCAGCAAGAAAGCCTGAAATGGACTTCAGCAAAACATGAAACCGTACACAGGAGATCACGTGAAAGGGGTGCAATTCAGTTTAGCGTTGTCAGTCCGCTCCGATCCAAGACATTCCCAGGCCCATGTTTTCCAGTTCTGTATTATGGGGACGGAGACAACTGCAAACCTGAGAATCACGACATACCATGCGTACGAGAGCCTTGGGTGGATAACTTAAAACCTTTCATATCCTACTCGTCAAAGATGTGTTTGGCAACTCAGATTTACAAACCCGTACATAATGCACAGTAGCAAACACATTTATTTTCCACCTGGGTAATTGAGTCAAGTTGGTTCATTAATAATTTTGTTGCTACACTCTATGATTCTTGTAAGAAGCAGTGTAATCGTCAAATCTATGTTGCAGTCAAATGTTATACAGTTATGGCAAGCATGAAAGCATTGTCGCCCTATGGATTCCAACAGTTCACATATGCACAATAGTCTGTGTTGTAATGGGCTGCTTGTTACAAGGGAAGATGATTAAAACATTCTTTCAATAAAGTAAAGATACAGCAACTATATCAGACAGAGTGATGCAAGGGGGATTCTTGTAAAGAAGGGAAATCATTTCAGGCTCTGCAAACGCAGACTCCTAAATAACCTTATAAAATACAATAGTGTTTTGTTCTCCAAGGATTAGATCATGAAAGCTACTGATAATAAACCACCTGCCTGTCCTTAACTGTAGTGATTTGTTCATCTAAAGCTTGTGTTTGTTATTTCATGCATGACTTCCAAGCGACTCCAAACAAATATTTTTTGTTTAAACTGTGAACCTGGTTCATAGTGTGACATGTTTCCCCTAAAGCTTCTTGTCACTAATTATAGTTGAATTACAGATTGAAATTAGTTATGAGGAAATTAGCATTTTTTTCTTTTCATTGTATAATTAGCCTTTGTATCATAAGGTTCAAACTTCATTTAGATGTCATAGTTTGGAAGATTCTCTTTCAATTTTAGTATGGTCCTCAGGTCAAACACAACATTCTGTACAGCACAATTTAGAAGAGGTGGCTAAACAATAATAAACATCTCAGCAAAGAAGAAAATGTGCATGCCTTAAGAAAAAAAAAAATCTGCTTGCAACTTCAGAGGGATGATATGCAAGTGCGCATGCATGTTTTATTGTATTATTATTGTTGATATGCTAATATTACCTGCATTGCAGTGCAAAACACACACAAACACACACTACACAGTAGTTTAGTGTATAATTCAACACTTGTATACAAGCAAAAAAAATAAAAATATATGCAGCTATGAAATTAGTTATTACATATTAGTCACAGTGATGTATGCCTAAAGTAGAACAAAGCATCAAAGCTAATTAAATTCAACATTCATTTACTCTAAAGCTACATTATCCCCATAGTCCTGTTTGCTTGAAATGTTTTGAAATGAATAGTCCTATATAATATACATATATACCACTCAAAATGTGCTAATGATCACAAAGCTCAATTAAACTTCTACTAGACATTAGAATGCCCCAGCCTATAGCATCCCCACACTACAAGCCAGCTCCTCAGTGTTTAATTATTGGCTCTAATGCTGTTGTGCCAAAGGTTTTACAGGAATTCTGATGAAAAAACTCATGGATATCACATGAACAACTGACTGCAAGTTAAGCACACCTGATACCTGCAAGTTTTCAGGGATAACTAAAAAGGTGATCCGTGTCAAATTTTGAGTAGTTTAAATTTATGAAGCATGGGTATTTGTTGGTCATGTTGTAATATATTTAAATGCATCATATATTATATTAAAAAGGTGGTTCAAAAGATTGCTAAAGCTAGCCTAGAAGCAACATGTACCATCAGTATGCCATACAAGTGGAATGTGTAAGCATGCACACCTATTGTTCTGTGGGGAAAGCCTTGATTTGCATGACAACCTTCCAATCATTGTTAGATAAATATGAAGGAGAAGGGGAGGAGGTACCCTAGGACTCTTAAATGAAATTGACTTGGCATAGTGCCTTTTATAAACAAATTGCTGGATGTTGTTTTCTTTGAGCCTACTGTCTATGTAACTATGGTAACTAAGGAACTAATACCATCACCTTATTATACAAGAGTAATGCAAGTAGGAGGAAATGTGAAATTATCTTATTCAAGGTTAGTCGTACATGTGCCAAAACAAAATCTGTTTTACACACACATATATATATATATATACACAGTTGTAGACAAAAGTTTACATACCCCAATGGAAATGTATACTTTCTAGAAATTTCTCAAAAACAAAGAATTATAGGAAAACATTTTTTTAGCAAAGGTTTTGCTTTTGTGGATGAAGGAAAAAAGTTACAACAAATAGATGTCTACAATTATTCATTTCAGCATTTTTTTTGCAAAACTCCAAAAATACTAATTCAAAAGTATTCATACCCTGACAAGGAAAATTAAATGAATAGCTAGTTGAGACACATTTAGCAATAATAACCTCTTTTAAACGATTAGGATATTTGTGAATGAGCTTTTGTCATGATTCTTTAATGATTTTTGACCATTCTTAAACGCAGCATTGTTCCAGTTCATTCAAATAATGAGGACTTATCTTGTGCACAGCCTTCTTCAACTCATACCAAAGATTCTCAATCGGATTTAGATCGGGACTTTGACTAGGTCATTCCAGAACCTTGATTTTATTATTCTTTACCCATTCTGGAGTAGACTTGCTCCAAATGTAACGACTATCAGTGTGAACAAATAGCTCTATTTTTGTTTCATCACTCCAAAAACCTTTGACCAGAACGCATATCCATCATTTAAATGCTGTTTTGCAAACTTTAAGCGATTGTCCTTGTGACGTTTTCCTAAGAGTGGCTTTTTCCTTGGCTTGCGACCATTGAGACCTTCACCATGCAATACTCGACTTACGGTTGAAATGGAAACCCCAGTCCCACTTGCAGCCAATTCACTTTGAATACCTCTGGCAGTCAATCTCAGATTGTTATTAACCTTCCTCACAATTCTTCTACTTGTTCATGGTGAAAGAACCTTCTTTCTTTCAGACCGAGGGAGCTTTGTGACAGTACCATAAGTCTTGTACTTCTTGATAATAGAAATGATAGTTGAAATTGGGATACTTATGAATACTATAGGTATGAATACTTTTGAATTAGCATTTTTGGAATTGCTCCAGTAAAAACCCAACTGTATTAATGGGTAATTGTATGTAAAAAGAATGTGATATCTTGTAACAATTGTAAGTCGCCCTGGATAAGGGCGTTGGCTAAGAAATAAATAATAATAATAATACATGTGAAGCTTAAAAACCAAAGGAATTCTCACAAAGTCTATATATAGATCCACTCCTTCCATGGAAGCATTTACCGTATTTCCAATACCTTAGATGCGCCCCTCTGTATCCAGAATAATGTGTTACCGATATTACACATTAGTTCTCTGTAGAAGCACTGTAACTAACAATATACTGTCATTCTGCACAGGGAATCGTAATTTATGCTTGGTACATAAAAATGGTTTGAGCTCAGTACAGGAGTTAAACTCAATGTTTGACAGCTACCCTGTGTTTTGACCAAATCTTTTTAATCACTACCTAATTTCATCATTAACCTTTGTTCATTTCCTATGCCTCTCCAGTTTCAGTCGTATTAGATGTAATCATATACAGTGCTACTCTAGCCAGTACTATATACATCATCAGATCTTCTAAAGAGTGCTAAACTCTGATCTCATTCCATAGGAAACAAAATCTTGCTTGCTATTGTTCACCAGCAATGTCCTGGTTTAAGAAAACTGAGACATGCTGCATTCCTTTAAAGAACCAATTTTTTTTTTTATTTTTTACAAAGCTTAGTGAAGTTCTCAACTACCCAAGAAAACGTATAGTGTAAGCCACCTTTGATTGGATTATTTTCTTTCTTTAATCATAACTTTCAAAATGTTAACCAAAGAGCAATAACCATTTTCTACATGATTATTAAACCTTGTACATTTCCACAAATGCTACTCCCACAATGGAATATGTCAAAGTAAATTACCTTCCAAAGGTGTATTTCCTATGGTAGTGCTTTAAAATATCAGCTTATTTGATAAATCCACTGCTTATTGTTAGGGCTGTATTTGTTTCACTGTAATAATTAGCTTATTTCACGGCATTTCACGGTCTTAAAATAGGTATTTCAAGATCTTTCACGATTCAACATAATATTTATTAAAGTAGAAAAAAATAGCATTGTCACATTCAAAATTGATAATTTTCTATAGTTATTATACAACAAATGTTCCTAAATATTAAAATGCTTACTTGAAAAAACAGTAAATGCTAAATTGTATAATATTTCATTTTTTTGTGTCCATCTTTTAAAGACATTCTATATTCACTATCAGTGAATTATCAAACAAAATAAAAACATAAATAAATGTAAAAATAACAACAAACATGTGAACAATTTCCTGTTCTTGTCACAGACAGAGCAACCATTAGCAGAAATATTTCTGATCTTTGATGCAGCTGGTGTCTTTTTCATTGAAGACATTTTAAAGGAATGTGCAGCTTTATGCAGTGTGTTCAATCATTTAACGGAAGCAAACTAAACTGGCTGCCAGGATTCTAAATGTAGTGTAACAGGTAGGGCATCAATAAGTTAATGTTTGCTGTATTTATTTTTAAGTGATAAAAAATATTTATATTTACACTATTCTTTCAGAAATGGTAATTTTCACTGGAAACTACATATTACATGGCAATGGGTACATTTCAAGGAAATCATGAAATTCATGATAACTGTGAATAAAATACAGCCTTACTTATTGTATAAGTGCAACTCTACTTTCGGATAAACTGCGCTAGTAAAGGTGTTCACTCAGGCACCCTGCAATGCAAAGGCAATGCTAAACATATAATTTTATGCCTGTTAAAAACATTCATATTTGTAATATGATGCGCTGATAAATAACATTTCTGCATCAAAACATTTGTTAAGAACTCACAGTAGGATTAATGTACAGTCAGCAAAAGCTACATTAAAACAACAACATCCTACAATCCCAATTTCTCAGATAAAATGGGGTTTTACTTTTTTAAGTGCTAAATTGGCTTAATTCATTTAATGATATGCTGAGTTTTATTGAAAAGCAAGCATTTAAATATAGGTAATACGCCTGTCAAGGAAAACTATTAGACCTCCTGTCTTCTTGATCCGCCTTGGATTTCAATTACCAAGACAGCAGTGTCTAAATAATGCATTCTCTGAGATGAAGGCACTTAAGAATTTGATGCCCCAAAGGAGATTTTTAAACTCATATTTAATTCGATTTTATGCCATGTAGTATTTACTGAGAACACATTCTCGGTGTTCAAAGTGTTTATCTTAATTTTTAAGCAGGTAATTGATGCACTGTACTTAAAGGAGGAAACATAATGTTTAATAGAAATCAGGAAATGTCATGGTTAACTGGCTTTCACCTAATAAAATTCCATGTTTAAAAATCTCCATGGGACATAGACAGAAGTAAAAAAAAATGTTAAGAGTTTAGTTCTGCTGTTGCAATAACATATAATAGTTATTATTTTTCCCAATAGAGAAAGACACATTTTTAACTAGAAGCAGTCTAGGTATTACACCTTAATACACGATACAGAAAGGTGATCTGTGTGCACTGCACTAAACCAATGCTTATATTTTCTATACCAGAAAATAGCTTTTTTTTTATAAAGACTTAAGGGTCTATTTTAATGATGATGATTCAAACAGCGACCTTCCTAAACCTCATAAACCTGTTGTAAGGCAGACCTCTACAGTAGCTGTATTTTTATTGTATGTAGTGAAGCTAATAAGGGGGTCAATAAATCACTCAATACAGAGCTATAGAGCATTTAGGTACTGGAATCCATATGTAAAACGATACTTCTTTATGTAAAACGATACTTCTTTATGTAAAACGATACTTCTTTATGTAAAACGATACTTCTTTCACAGTCCTCTCTGGCTGATGACTAGCACTCGTGAGGTTGTTTGTATCCCCTCTTGACTTGTAATAGTGATCTTTCTTGTTACAGGATTGCTACATTTACAATTAGTTTTAAGTAACTGTCATCTTATATTATAAGATCTAGTATGCTGTGGAATGTGCTGCTGCATGCATCTGGATTATTATACTTAGCAACCATGTGAAATAGTTCAATTGGAATTGAATGTTGGGTTTGGTAAAACTCAAAACGACTGCACACTTAAAATAAATAATACCAAAAAAATTGAGCTATATTTTTGCACTAGTATTTCATACATAAAACTCTGTTGATGTTTCACAGTGATGTATTTAAAATATTTATAAAGAACAACCGTTAGAGACGGTAACATCTAGATTTGTTCATAGCAAACAAATTGCAACAGAATACACAGTAAAAAAACATATCAGCATAAAAAATATCCCAAAATAGTTTTAATCTGGTAGTGTTAGACTCTCCAAGAGTCTTGTCTTTCTAAATGTATTGGGATTGTATAATGGTGTACAATGGTGTGCTCTAGAGTAACTTACCAGTAGGCTAAGGCTAGTATTCATGCAAAGCATCTGAATTCTGGAGATTGTATTAATGTACCAAAGGGCCATTTTGTCTCCCCTCTAAAATTCTGACCCCGAAACCATCTCACCTTTTAAAAACAAATTTTACCTTCCAATATAGTGTTTATATCTATTATGCTATCCTGCTAAAAAAAAATACAAATACAAATAATAATTATAATATATATTACTGAGTGACAAAAACAAACTAAGGGGTGTTGAAAAAATACAATTATTTTATTCAGAAACAAATGGTTAAATATTATATTTAGAGAATCTACTTGTATACTTTATTTGTAAGTAATGTATAAATGTCTTCTTGTTCTCACATGATTATCTGAACCACATCTCCTTTACAATAAGTCTCCTGGGATTTGGGGAAGTAATTGTGGCAGCTGGAATAAGATGGAGGAGTTGCTAAATCATGAGCTTAGAGAGCAGGAGCTGAAGCAATAGCGAGACTAGAGGCTTGATATATATGGTATATCATTATCTGAATCTTACCTTAATAAGCACTTACAGTCACTATCTCTGCCAAAACTAATTATAATGCATCAACATGTCAATCTTAAGACCACCATAGGATACATTCAGTTTCAGTATTGGGATATCAGTATCAGGAACAATAAAGTACAGAAGACTATTCATTTGGATTTCTATTGTACTCTGCAAAAATGTGAATGATGTTACATTAGGTGTGGTTTTTTTTGTAGATGAACACAGGGACAGCACTGGGATGTTGGTTTTAAAGTGGATTCAGTTTGCCTATGCCAATGTTTTAATGTACAGAATCCAGGCAATTCTGCTATCTTTCTCCATATCTGCATCCTCTCCAAGCTCTAAAACCTTGCTAAAACCTAAATACCTAAATATAACAGTCTACAGGTTTGGACCTAATTTAATTGAAACAGTCGCAGAATGCAGATCTGCTGAATAGACCCCCGTATCTTAAAGATACATTTCTGTCATGGCATCTTGCAGAGCAAAATTGTGTCACTCCTATAACCAGACCTGGGACAAATATATTTATATTTAAGATTTAATTTATAAATATCAAATATTTCAAGATTTTGTCCAACCTCAAATATTTATTTTAAAATATTTTAACATAAAACTAAATAGATGTTCATATAAAACTGAATGTGTTTCACATCATTGTAACACATTTATAAATATATTTGAAACAGAAATCAAAATATTTCAATATTTATAAATATTCACAACAACATTATTTGAAATATTAAATCATTTTGAATTACATCAAATAAATTTGAAATATTTAAATAAAATCAATATGTATCCCAGGTCTGCTATGACCAGTATTTTTTTTAAACAACAATCCCTCATATAAACCAGGAAATATGTGTCAAATACTAGGAAGAGGCAGATGTGCAAAAACCTGACTACATTGCTAGGGTATAAAAAAAAAGTATAATACCCAATGAATAAACTTATACTATGCTTACTGGCTGTATGTGGCATATTACCTTTAAGACTAAAGCATGATCTACAATGCAGGGAGGTATTCCTTTGCAATTCCTTTCTCGTTTAGCCAATATTATTTTATTTTTGACCTACAGTACAGAAGAACCTTGCTCTGTTCTGAATCACCATCTAACAGAATATACGGCCCCACTATAGCTTCTCAATAGCAAGATCCCTCATGTTAACTTGTTATGACGAGCACACAGAAAGTCTGTAGCTTTGGTGAATATTATCTGCTGATACCAAACCTGAGGCTCGCTAATAATGGCATACATGGTCCTATTCATGTTGTATGGAATCACTAGAGTTGGTAAGAAATTAGGTTTTAAGAAACCAGAGCTGTAGGAGGTTGAAGACAGTAGAAATGCTGCATATTGCTCTAAGCCTGGAGATAAAACATGTGCAAAGAATAACAGTAGGTTCTGGGAAGCCCAGCATTGCAAAGACGTATGATTATACAGCACTTCAATGTAGCATTGAATGTTAAAAATGTTACTATCTCCGAAGTGCAATAGTGCTAGACCAGGGGTTCTCAAACTCAGTCCTTGGGACCCCCTGTATCTGCTGGTTTTCATTCCAACCGAACTCTCAGTCACTTACTGTAACTATATTCGTAATTGAACTGATAATTGGCTTAATTAGACCTTTTTTCCTACTAGTTTTCACCTCTTAAACAGTTGCAGTTCAAGTTACTTATAAAACATTATAGCTAACTTGAAATCTGCAACTTAAAAACCGATAACAAGTAAAAAGGTCTAATTAAGCAAATTATCAGTTCAATTAAGGGTCTAGTTAGGTAATTGAGAGCTCGGTTGGAATGAAAACCAGCAGACACAGGGCGTCCCCAGGACCAAGTTTGAGAAGCCCTGAGCTAGGCCCACGTGAATTCATGGGATAGGGCTGTGTGCCATGTTAATTGTCTCTGAACGGAATTTAACTAAAGTGCAACAATGTATGGATTACAGACTGTTCAAGTGTTAACCTCAATTACAGCATTTTCTGCAATGGTATTATAGTGCGCAGACAACGAGGTGCTGAAGCATGAGCTTGAGGTAATAACATATATAATAGTACTGGCAATCCACAGCACCAGTGTGCTAAAAAATCAAGATCACTGCCCAATATCTGTTCCAAATCCATTTATGATAATATGATCTCTTAATCATCCTGCTAGTATCCAAATATAACTGGCCTTTTCTGAAAATGTACATAACACAATAATGCACAATTATTTGCATATTGACATTTCAAATAAAGTAACAATGTTTGAAAAACAAGGGCATTTTCATGCTGAAACATCCTGCTCTGCATGAACTCCCACAATGCCTTGGGTGCCAGTGGGTAAAGCCTTCTGTTAGATTTAAAATGTAAACATGGCAGGCCTGTCAGCCAACAATAACTCACAGCGAAATGTGATAAGGGAATGAGAAAAAAAAAACAAAAAAAACTTCTGGATATAATGTCAAGAGCATTGAAAGTGAAGAGCTTTCTGGCTACATCTCTGCTCATCCACAAGTAAACATGCTCATCACAAACTAAAAATGCTTACAGGGAGGAAAATAAATGCTATATAACAAAACAGCAAAATACGTTCACTAACTTGATTGCAAAACATAGTTCAATGGTAAACACTGCTATTGAAGATATATAATACAAATACAATCAATTCACAGTATTTGTTTTGTTTGTTTTGTTTTAGCTAGAATGTCTGTTATGACAAGAAAGAATTAGAAAATGACTGGATTAATGGCAACACCATTTTAAGATAATAACAGAACAGGTAGGAGTTCTGTATTCACCAGTCCTTCGGTCTTGTAACAATATCAATTGACACAAACAACAATAATTGGAGCTATTAAACAAACAAACACAAAATCCACTTTAGTATGGTAATTAGCTTTGAACAATGTATTAATCTTATTGCGCACAGACCTGCTGCCTCTATTATAATTACTGTAAAATTAAACACATCCTTCCCAGTACAAAAGGCAACTTCAACCTTCACAAAAAGTCAGAGCATTTAGCCATATTAACCACCTAGAGAAAAATTGTAGTTTTCATGTATTTCAGTAAGAATTTTGGTTCAGTTTAATATTGGTCAAGGAAATAATACAGGCTCCTAACAACTAACAAGTAAAGGCAATAGAGCAGCATTTTTTGCAACACCACTTATTTGATCTTCCTATTCCTATATGGAATTTTTTTTTCAGCACTATTCTAATTTTCTACATTTCATCATTAGTTTAAAAGCACATGCTACAACTTCAGGATTCCCGATCACAGATCAGTTTTGTTGTAAAAGAACAGATAATAAAATTGGCATTATCTAGCCTTCAGCGCCCACATCACTATTATACACAGACACTTTTTTCACCAGCTGGTGACCTGTTTTCTATTAAACATAAAAACCCAAGGTGTCTTCAAGGCTGCAGCAGTCAAACAGAGTTAACATTTTTCCAGACACTGATGATCAGCTTGAAGCAATATCAACCCAACCTTAGCCTATTCCTTGGTCAGGATCTTTTCACACAACATGCTGTTACTGACAAAGGTCAGATCGTGAATAGGGTGGTAGTGAAAAATGACATTCACTTTCTGTGTTAAAACCCTTACCAAGAACCCCCAAAAATGTGTAGACACTGTATTTGATAGTACAATTAAAATCAGTTAATTGTATTAATAGAAACAACTCTTTCAAGCTGTCCTCTCAAGATGTCAAGCCACCCCTATCTAATAAGTGGTTTTGGTTTCACATTTTAATATCTGTAATGTACAACCACTGGCAGGTATCTTATTTGGCAATCATTACTATGCAATGTATGGGAGTCTGCTGATGAGGGGTATTACACTCCTGCAGGCAAGGAACGAACATTGCTCAACTACTGAGATATATAGAATATCATACAGGGTGCTGTACGATACGAGCTGATATCCATGAGAGGTCTGAGTGGCTACTGGGCGCTCTGACCTTGAGTGGGTGAAAATATATAACAGCACTCTATACTTTTACTGTTTTGAATATATAGATGAACAGTAAAGATACAGAATAACGAAAAAAATAGTATTTTAACATTATAGCTAATTGTAATGTGACATAATTTCCAAAGAAATATATTCAGGGTATTATATATATATATATATATATATATATATATATATATATATATATATATATATATATATATATATATATATATATACACACACACACACACACACACACACAATAGAACTCCGTTTATCCACATGCTTGGGGGGACATACAGTTCTAGCCAAAAGTTTACATACCCCAGTGGAAATTTATAATTTCTAGAAATTTCTCGAAAACAAAGAATTTTAGGAAAGATCTTTTGTAGCAAAAGTTTTGCTTTTGTGGATGAGGGAAAAAAGTTAAAAGAAGTAGATGTCTACGATTATTTATTTCAGCAATTATTTTGCAAAACTCCAAAAATGCTAATTCAAAAGTATTCATTCCCTTTGATGCTATGATAGTATTGTCTACAAGATGCTAGAAATTTCAATATGATAATGCAGAACCTAATTCTAGAAAAGTCTAGAAAATGCTGGATTGTAGGTGAACATTCTTAGAGAGTATAAAAGGGTTAGGCATAGGATGATTGGTGTCATTACCAGTAAGTCAATATGGGAAAAAGTAAGAGCTCTCTGAAGACCTTTGGCAGAAAATGATTTATTGTCATAAAGCTGGAGAAGGATACAAGAAGATTTCCAAGCATTTGAGTATCCCTATTTCAACTGTTGTTTCTATTATCAAGAAGTACTCGTGGTACTGTCACAACGCTCCCTCGGTCTGGAAGAAAGAAGGTTCTTTCACTAAGAACAAGTAGATTGACTGCCACAATATTCAAAGTGAATTGGCTGCAAGTGGGACTGGGGTTTCCATTTCAACCATAGGTCGAGTATTGCACGGTGAAGGTCTCAATGGTCGAAGGCCAAGGGAAAAGCCACTCTTAGGAAAATGTCACAATGACAATCGCTTTTAAAGTTTGCAAAACAGCATTTGAATGATGGATATGAGTTCTGGTCAAAGATTTTGAGGAGTGATGAAACAAAAATCGAGCTATTTCGTCACTCTGCTAGCCATTGTGTTTGGAGAAAGTCTGGTGAGTCGTAAAAAGAAAAGAACACCATACCTACTGTCAAGCATAGAGGTGGTAATATCCTTCTATGGGGTTGTTTTTCCTCTAATGGGTTCCTCTAACTCCACAGGTTTTAGACTGACGCATGCGTTGTTATGTGTGTGTCAGTGTGAGCAGTAAGTCTACATTGTCAATAATGTACTGTATTTCAGAGATAAAACTCGTCAGGGAGCTGCGGAAAATTGAAGTCGCAGATGAATGGGGTGTGGATAAATGAGGTTCTACTGTGTGACTATATATATATACAGTACTGTGCAAAAGTTTTAGGCAGGTGTGAAAAAATGCTGTAAAGTAAGAATGCTTTCAAAAATAGACATGTTAATAGATTATATTTATCAATTAACTAAATGCAAAGTGAGTGAACAGAAGAAAAATCTAAATCAAATCCATATTTGGTGTGACCACCCTTTGCCTTCAAAACAGCATCAATTCTAGGTACACACTTGCACAAAGTCAGGGATTTTGAAGGCATATAGTCAGGTGTATGATTAAACAATTATACCAATCAGGTGCTAATGATCATCAATTCAATATGTAGGTTGAAACACAATCATTAACTGAAACAGAAACAGCTGTGTAGGAGGAATAAAACTGGGTGAGGAACAGCCAAACTCAGCTAACAAGGTGAGGTTGCTGAAGACAGTTTACTGTCAAAAGTCATACACCATGGCAAGACTGAGCACAGCAACAAGACACAAGGTAGTTATACTGCATCAGCAAGGTCTCTCCCAGGCAGAAATTTCAAGGCAGACAGGGGTTTCCAGATGTGCTGTCCAAGCTCTTTTGAAGAAGCACAAAGAAACGGGCAACGTTGAGGACCGTGAGACGCAGTGGTCGGCCAAGGAAACTTACTGCAGCAGATGAAAGACACATCATGCTTACTTCCCTTCGCAATCGGAAGATGTCCAGCAGTGCCATCAGCTCAGAACTGGCAGAACAGTGGGACCCTGGTACACCCATCTACTGTCCGGAGAAGTCTGGTCAGAAGTGGCCTTCATGGAAGACTTGCGGCCAAAAGCCATACCTCCGATGTGGAAACAAGGCCAAGCGACTCAACTATACACGAAAACACAGGAACTGGGGTGCAGAAAAATGGCAGCAGGTGCTCTGGACTGATGAGTCAAAATTTGAAATATTTGGCTGTAGCAGAAAGCAGTTTGTTCGCGAAGGGCTGGAGAGCGTACACGAATGAGTGTCTGCAGGCAACAGTGAAGCATGGTGGAGGTTCCTTGCAAGTTTGGGGCTGCATTTCTGCAAATGGAGTTGGGGATTTGGTCAGAATTAATGGTCTCCCTCAATGCTGAGAAGTACAGGCAGATACTTATCCATCATACAATACCATCAGGGAGGCATCTGATTGGCCCCAAATTTATTCTGCAGCATGACAACGACCCCAAACATACAGCTTAAAGTCATTAAGAACTATCTTCAGCGTAAAGAAGAACAAGGAGTCCTGGAAGTGATGGTATGGCCCCCACAGAGCCCTGATCTCAACATCATCGAGTCTGTCTGGGATTACATGAAGAGAGAGAAGCAACTGAGGCTGCCTAAATCCACAGAAGAACTGTGGTTAGTTCTCCAAGATGTTTGGGCCAACCTACCTGCCGAGTTCCTTCAAAAACTGTGTGTAAGTGTACCTAGAAGAATTGATGCTTGATGCTGTTTTGAAGGCAAAGTGTGGTCACACCAAATATGGATTTGATTTAGATTTTTCTTCTGTTCATTCACTTGGCATTTAGTTAATTGATAAATATAATCTATTAACATGTCTATTTTGAAAGCATTCTTACTTTACAGCATTTTTCACACCTGCCTAAAACTTTTGCACAGTACTGTATATATATATATATATATATATATATATATATATATATATATATATAGTCACACATGTATACTGTATGTATGTAGGCCTTACGTTCTTATGGTTATGCAGCAACAGAGGGAAGGAAAGACGACTGGCCAACATCTAATTACGGATCCTTTTTTTTTACAAGCAGATGAGGATGATGGAAGGAGCCTATTTAAAACAGGGAAAATTAAATCAAGACAACAGCAGTCAGCACTATATTGAACACTGAGAGGCACTCAATAAGTGCTGGGGCATAATAAAGAGATTTACAGCCCTTAGCTTCAAAGTCTAGGTAGAAAAAAGGCAACACAAAGAGTTACGTGTACTGTGATGTAGTTTTCAAATCACAAGGCCAAGACCCGGTTTATATAAAGGTGACACTGCACTTACGCAACTGAGATGAACTGCATTGGACTCTCAGAGCTTTACATTTTGTCTTTTTCGTTTAAGTGCTGTGCAATTCAAAAAGGTGTTTTTGCCTTAAAATTGACAACGGTCATGTGGTGTCACCTTATTGATTCATCCAAAAGTGGCTTTGGATGAAGACATATATTAACCCAGCTAAGTAAATCTGGCCCTCAGCCTGTGCTACTAATGCCTGTACATAGCTATAAGATACTCAAGCTTTTATTGAATCTTGATGGTCCCATTCTGTTACATGGTGTATCTTATTTCCCAGCATCCCCGTTCTTTTTACATGTACTGTGTTGGGCAGCAGCATGTTTTTCTGGTGTCCTTTCCGATACCCCAGAGAGCTTGGAAAGGGTAAGGGTTGCTGTTTAGCTATATTTGATAGATTACCACAGCAGATGTAATCTTGAACTTGAAAAGTATGCAGCTCAGTGTTTGTAGAAATCACATGCTATTCTAATTACACTAAAATAACCCTCCCTCTCTGTTTCATCATGAGTCTGTTACATGTGCTTGTTATTTATTTTTAAAGATAATTCCTCTGACACTATACAAGCCTAGGGATCTCCCAAGATGTTTTAGATGGGTTATCCAATGTACTGCGCAAGAAACCACAGAATATAAGTATTCACACAACATGTGGACATATATAGCTTTCAAAGGACATTGAGGATATAAAATAGTCCTCTTTTAAGATGCATATTTATATATACACGCCTTTAAGACAAAATCATCCCTTTATAAATTGCAACAAAAATACTTGCAGAAAATGCACATTTTACTTGTATAATTACAACAGCTGTGTATTAAGTATAAACTCAGTTAGCATCAAAATGTAAATAACAACCCCTTAAAAGGGGAGTGATTTTTAGAAACAATATACATGTTTTATGTGCACAGGAAAGCAACAGAACACCTGTTTGAAACACTTAACTAAACAAATTAAGGTGAGAAATGCCTTCTATAACCTTTATCACACACACACACACACACACACACACACACACACACATATATATATATATATATATATATATATATATATATATATATATATATATATATATATATATATATATATATATATATATATATATATATATATATATATATATATATATATTAGACACTACATATAATTATTAGCAGCTGCTCTGTCCTCTTGTGGTGTCTGTCAGCGTCTCGTACAGAAGCCTGTAGGATATTCTATGTAAAGTACACTTTATCACTACATATTGTAAGGCTAAAATTCAAATTTTAAATCAGAAGTTTTTCATCCCCTCAGATTTTTTTTTTTTTAAACCTCTAACTACTTTAATAGCTTCCAAATTAATGTGTCAGTGGACTGTCAGAATCTGTGCTGTCACACCAAAAGGGGCTGAGCTATTCTTTATAGTGGTGGTTCGCACCAAGGGATTCTACTGGCAGTTAATGGAGCAGTTCTCATCGCAGACACTTACGGAGACAGGGAGAGACACTTAAAACCTAATATGACAAGAATTAGTTCCAATGACCAGCTAGATTTCTGACAAGGCAGCTCAATCCATTCTTTAACAGCAACTGTCAAATCACTCTGATGCTTCCACAAAACACATTTAATCATTTGACTTGTAATAAGGGCATTTAATTATAATTCAAACTATCCTTCAAGAATGAGCTAAACCCAGTACACAGGAATAAACATTACATAAAACTTTCAATCGGAAAGTGCCACTTTATTTTGAACTGTGAAAGAATGTTCTTCTTTCAATGCACTGAAACACTTATGACTAAGCCTGAGTTCATCTAAATGCCATTGGTTTTTTCCCCTTTTAAAGTGTGGACTGGGGAAGAGGCTGCTAAAGATTTGTTTTAAATAGATGAGCAAGACAACTGGTGGACACATCATGGATTAGCATTTCACATCTGTGGACCTCACATATTAACTCACCAGACAACTAATTATGAAGCCCAAATCAAGGGGTATTTTATGAATTTTTATCATCATTATTGTAATCAAAGTTATAACTAATTTTAGAATGCCCAAATTGAATGTCACCTCACCACCCTGTGAAGTGTCTCTTTTTACCCACTGGGAAGTCTGGCAGGACAATGCGATGCTGCCCGTGAGCACCTAGCTAAGATCAGAAACTCAGCACGACCAGGATTGAACCAGCGAGCTCCTGATCGTATAACTTACTATGCACTTACTCACCCACTCAAGTGCCTTTACTGGATGAGCCACCACAACAAATGTGCATTTTAATTTTCTGAATTTTCTGTCAGACTATTGAGATTGTTTTTCAAGCGACTTTTAGGCAACAGGTGAAAGATGACATGTGCTTGGTGGAGATAAATCTGGCCATGGAAGCTTGGCATTCAGTTAGTAAATTATTCGACACATTTTAAACCACTCTGTTACTTTGAAGGAAAGTATAAAATAAACAACAACAAAAAATGTTTTAAAAGCAAATATATGGCTAGTAATTTCTAATAAATAGCAGGTTATTACAGTTTTTTAAATGTCATTTTATGATAGAAAACATGACACACAATATGAACATTTTGCAAAAAGTATTTTTAAACAAATTACCGGATTTTGTGTTTGGGTCTGTCCAACCAGTATTAGGATATTTGAGCAGATGATTGACAAGCAGAAGTTTATTAATATTATTGATCTTTCTGATCTTATATACCTGAAACAAGATAAGAAAAGTAAGTTAGCAAACAGAATCACCCCCATCCAAAATTATACAGGATTTGCAGAAACACAAAACACAATATATGGTATATGAAATATACTGTATATGCTTACGCAATTAAAACAGTACTGACCTCCATAGCACTGCATACACCACTGTGAGGGTGATCAACGCCAGACAAGACAGGCCACAGCCTACTATTAATGTAACTGATGGGATGCCTGAGTACTCCATGCTCTGTAAAATAAGCACAATACAGAGAACGTTACTCTATTACCAAATGACAGAATTATGACTAAAGCTGCAGGTACAAGGTTACCCATCTATAACTTTAAACACCATCAATAATTAAGTGGTAATACTGAAACTCTGTAACTGTAACTGTGCCAGTGATTGGGCGATCTTGCCATGCCATATACTGGTACCAATAAGAGTGTGTGTATATAAGAAGTATATTTTTAAGTGTAGTGTACAAAATGATAAATATTAATCATATTTTGTTATGTAATTTGTAATCTCCAAGTTCACTACACTTAAAAACAAATCATTGACAACTTGAAACAAGCGTTCATCTGATTTTTTTTCTTTACATACATGCACATACTTATCAATAAAAAAATCCAAACTTTTAACAGAAGTACAGTTCATGTAAACTAATTTTAAAGATACGAGGGGAAATTATAAAGACTTTTACTAAAAAATGCATTATATACCCCTCAAAACTTGAGACGAACAACATAAGAATACTCAAAAGCCCTTGTTAAATTAAATTCTTGCTTTGTTACATTAATGGGTGTTTTACTCCTTTCAGAAAGAAATGGTGATAATATTACTTTGCAGTAATTGGCTTTGTGATTCTTACCAGTATTGTACCTTTATAATCACTGATCGGGTTATACTGTAAGTTAATATGTTATGTGGTATAGGGTGTCTCTTATTTTTATAAGAGATGTCATCTTGTGCAGACCACAAAGTGAATCTGAGCATTTCCAGCAGCTCAAACTGTGCAAAATGAATTGATCTTTGTTTGATCTTTGAGACCCATTTTAACTGTTTTTTATGGCCATACACAGTCATTTCCCAAATCCAGTGAATAGCTTTATGGAGTTTACAGTGTACAATGTGCAAGTAAAACAATGACTGATGCTATACATTCATCTTCTTACTCTAAGAAGTTTAAATGATTAGATAGACCACTTAATTAGTATTAAGTATTTTTGCACAACATTACTTTTTATACTGTATAATTTAACCTTTTAAATTCCCCTGTCTCCCTGTTCGAATCCCACCTCAGCCACTGACTCATTGTGTGACCCTGAGCAAGTCACTTAACCTCCTTGTGCTCCGTCTTTCGGGTGAGATGTAGTTGTAAGTGACTCTGCAGCTGATGCATAGTTCACACACCCTAGTCTCTGAAAGTCGCCTTGGATAAAGGCGTCTGCTAAATAAACAAATAATAATAAAGTACAATATGTTGCTTTGAAAAAATAATTCATAGGTCCATAGTGCTAAAGTAATGTTAATATTTATTAGAGAAGAAAATACTTTATTTGACTTCTAGCGCAGAAACCAAAGTTACATCTCATGCTATAAAACACTTACTTACCTTTAGCCTTTAGTAGGTCTTATATATTAAACTACAGTCTTGCTTTACTTAAAGAATTATAACCCTGAACGTTTAGACCATCTAGATCCTAAATGGATCAGACTGTGATCCAGGGCCTCAGAATATAAGAAGATGGTGTAATTACGAAAACATGGACACATATAAAAAAATAAAAAAAGTTGATGGATGTATGCATTATATATATATATATATATATATATATATATATATATATATATATATATATATATATATATATATATATATATATAAATATATATATAGATAGCATTATATATATAATTATATTAAGAAAGGCTTTCTGCAGTAAAAAAAAGGTTACTTTTAATCTGAGAATTCTGCAAGTAAATGATTTACCCTGTGGCGTACAGTATCAGACCTCTACCTCTGCCCTTGCCTGGTATTCAATCATATGCATGGCACGGCCTTTTTTCAAATTTATGTTATTATGCAAAAGACCCACTTGCCCTTTTTTGCATGCAATCAAATAACAAACACATAAGCATTATCTATGTAGTTACATATCTTATCATCACAACTCATGCATCAAGATCTTTAGAATGAACTAAACACACAAAACATTATATCATTCTATACATTCTGAAATACACAATAGCAAATACACTTCTTACACTTCCCACAGGCTCTGAGAACGCAGAGATAACCTTATTTGTGAGGCATATTTAAAACAACCACGCTACTGTATCATAGACATCAAAGCAATATCTACAATCAGAAACAGAACATACCACAGTAACTTAATTTTCACCACAGGAACTTAATTTTCCACAATTGCTGTGAGACACTGCACACTAGAATTCCATGAATGTAGCATTAGTTAATCCTACCATTTGCATTTAATTGGAACAGCATTAAAGAACGTTGTGGACTGCAGGTTATCGCTTTCATATCACAATAGGATTTTTTTCCCCTTATGCTACTTACTATTTCTCTTGGTTGCTGAGCCAAAATGGCGAAGGTAGATAGACGATCACATAAGCATTTCGTATGGGATGCATCGGTAAGCACAGTTTTACATCCTTTGGTGGACCAGAATCCCCAAGAATCGTTCCTGCAAGAAAAGGCAGAATGAATCAAATCAGAGAGAAGCTCGATTAAACAAATAGTTTCCAACAGCAGCCAGAATTTAAATCCGTAAAACCATTCCACCTACTGTTTCTATTTTTTTGTTTTGTTTAATTACAGCACGCAATTAAGACACTAATATTTACAGGGGGAAAAAAAGAAACACATTTTAAGCGATGCGAGAAAAAAAGAAGGAGCTGTCCAGCGCCGGTGGTTCTGATTGATTAAATTCCTCTGTACAGCGTCCTCATAGTAACACCTACCCATTTCCTGAAATAACAGCCTATTTAAATGCATATAAAGGTTGTTAAATTAAAATGTTTGTTATTCCAATATTTCTGGATTCAAACTAAACAAACTCTTCTGTATATTACATTTGATGTACTGTTGTTCATTTTTTTAAGCCCACCCCGCCGTTTCTTTTGGTTGATCTTTTTTTCCCCCTTGCCGTTCTAATTAGCAGCCTTGGGATGCTTCCTGAGGGAAAATTTCACCCTGGAAACGGACAGCATCAGATGGATACTCTATTCATTTTGCAGGGACTACAGTGGAGGGGAGGGTTTCTGTAATACAACACAACCAAGGCACCAATGCTTTTGTTTGTTTGTTTGTTGTTGTTGTTGTTGTTATGTTGATGTTGTTTTTATCCAACACTTGCAAATAGCCAGAAATATTTTAATCTGTTTATTTATTTATTTATTTATTTATTTATTTATTCATGTATTTATTTATTTTTGCTTTAGCTGTACATGTTTCAATTCTGTCATTTTTGATACCAGAGTGTAAGGCACAACATAACTATATTCCACCCCACTGCAATAGCGATGATGGTACCACCCCAGCATATTTTTTCTTTTTTTTTTGCAAATGCAAAAATAAAGAAAAACAGGTTTCTTCTATTTATTACACAAACATTTTTTCCCCTTTAAATCCCGCAGAGAAAATTTGTCTGAGCTAGGCTGTGCTATTCAGACTTTAATACTGGATTATAATTTTCCAAAATAAGTAATAGATTAAATTAAGCAGCCTTTTTGCTTCTTAAAACCTGCATTCTGCCTGGACTAGGATTCATTGTAATTATACAATCTTTTTTATCATTTGCTTGTCTAACTATCCATCTATCAGTCTATATGATTGTCTATCAGTGCCTGTAGCCTACCTGTATATATACCTGTATATATTTTAAATGACTTAACAGGAAGATGATGATAATTTGAAATGTTTGAGAGCCTATTCATGTTGACAATTATTCTTGTTGCTATTCTTGTTTTATCACTTGTGAATATATTTTTTTCACACCTAACATAAGTAATATCAAACTGTATATTGTTCATCCCCACTTTACATTACAGTCAACAAATTTTCAATGGTGAAATTTAATCTTTAATGGCAGGACAACATAAAAAGAAAACTGCAATCACTTAAATCAATAAATAAAAGCCTGACACAGTTTTCAGCTAAAATTCCAAATACTGGACAAAGAACAACCCATTGATTCTGAGTGCTTTCTATTAGGTTATTTTGCTTAATATACTGCTTTTTCACCTAACATGTTATTAAAACTCCAGTGTAAAACTGCTTATTAATCTATTATTCTGAAAGTGATAAACCAGATCTCTTTATTTTTTTTGTTTTATGCACAATAAACTGGAAACAAACACCTATGTGCTAGAATGTCATACTCCAATTGTTATAAATGTCACCGTTAATCATTTAAACCAACCTCTGCCATCATTACAGACATGGTGACCTTTTCATATTTATCTGTTCTTTCTTATTACTTATTAAAATGACTAAACCAACAACACAGAAAATAAGCAATAAATGCAATTTGGTACATGCAACCTGATTCATTTTTTTTAAAAAGAAAAACAAATAAAACACACATTTATTCTCATTTTTTTCATCAAGTATATAGTGTTATGGATATGCATGTCCAATTGTATGCATATTACCTTCATTATGAGAAATTAACCCTCCCAATAGCATTTCAATTCATACTAGTTGTTAAAATACATTAATAAGGCAATAGAAATGCATTTTATAAGGTTATCAACAATGCTTAATAGAAATGGATGCTACATGTACACTTAAGCAGCATGATGCCTACCACTGTAACATGGGAGAAAATAACTACAAAGCTGTAAATGGGAAAACAAAATAAAAATCCCCAAATTTATATCTGTTTTCTTCTGCCCTAAAGGATGGCCTGCAGTCACTTGTGGCAGCCACACGACAATAATCTGCTGGCTACTTAAAAGAGTTCTGCCCTGTATGAGCTGACTCATATGTTGATAAATGGCAGTTATGCAGGAAGAAGAACTTCCTAGAGATAAAGGCTTTATGAATAATACGTTTGCTTAGAGAAATCCAGTAGACAGAGGCATTGTTGGGCATTGCTTATGTCCACAACTGTTGCTCTTGTATTTCATTTGAATGCACTTCACAGTAATTAGAATGTAGACTATGTATGTATTTACATTTAGGGGCCGATGTAAAGGATCAGTGCAAAGTGATTTGTGGCTGCAAAACACCCATATTGCTGCCAAAAAAACCTGTTTAGCTGGTGTAAAGTGGGATTTCATGGCTGACAAGGTTTAAACATGTTTAATATTTTACTATCCGATTCCCTCGCATCAGCTAGTGTGTTATACCCACTCGCAAGTCTCAAAGTCAGCAACCAATTACTTCACCGCGTTAGGTCATATGACTGGAGACATGCATGTATTGTTATATAATTGTGGCAGAGCAAGAGCTCTGCATGTAAATAAAGTCTGCGTGGTGTTTGTGTTTTGGTGGTGGTTGGCAGGGACGGGGTTAATTCCTGTCTGATAGGTAGGGACTGTTAAAGTGAAGTTAGGCTCTTCGTTTGAGCTAGGCTTTTGTTTTGTCTTGTTTATTTTGTTTTGTAACAAAAGTGCACGAAAGTGCTTCATTGTGCAATTCTTGTGTCTGGGTCTATGTTTTAAAGGGCAAACGAGTCAACTACAGAGAGGCTACGTTACAATATATATAAATATTGTACCGTGCACGGGGGAAGCCAGCAGCAGGACTGGTAGGTGATGTAATCACACATGAAGACATAAGCCCGATATACCAGCCAGCTCTTTTGTAGAGCGGTATCGGCACTATGCTTTACTAAAGCCTTTAGTGCGAGAGGTCCCGGGTTCGCACCCACCCTCTGCCTGTGTGTGGATTGCCTCGCCCTGTGTGATGCGCCTGCCTGCGTTAACCTTTTTCACAACAATATATGAGAGAGAGAGAGAGAGAGAATGAAAGAATACATGCATTTCTCCAGTGATATGCGTTTTTCACCATCACGTCACCTTCTACCCGCTGTACTGTATGCATCCAGGGCAGGTCAGACATCAGGAAAACCTCACAAATTGTGCGACCCTTGATTCCATTGGGTAGTGTGTGATGCCCGCTCGAAAAGATTTTTTTTTGCGACGCAACCTCCTCCATTGAGATGCAACAATCACATCGCGCAGTGTGTTCAGGGCTTAAGTGCGGCCGCTCATTGAGACCCTCATTATCATGATTGTGGCTCATTATTTATGCGTGTTGAGTAATTTGTAATGCTCTTAAGCTTACATAGGCCGCAGTGCAAAATAACTGCTTGGCCGCAATGCAATTTGGATTTTGCAGTATATTAAGTTGTCGGTTAAAAACATTAAAAGGGAAACCTTAACTCATATTTCAATTAAATAAAAAAAACCTCCTGTCCTTAAACACAAAGTTTAGTTACAATCCTGACAGGTTGAATGAAACAATATATTCTATCAATCAAGCTATATGTGTTGTAAAAAATAAAATAGAAGAACATATTATCAAAAAGAAAAACTACCTGTTCAACTCTCTGGAAAAGAATGTTTGGGACCTCTTTGACAGAAATCAGACATAACCTAACAGCAGGTGCCCATGTCAAAATTTAAATGCATTTTAATGTCACAAGCACTTATAAGGAATTTATGTTGTTGGTTTCTTTGATATGTTTTTTTTTTTATTGAAGCACAAACACACCAAATAAAGTTTGAACTAATTCTATCATAGAAACAGATCACACCAACACAGCAATAACTTAAGTGAGAAACTGATGACATAAAAAAAAACATTTCCTGAACCATTAAATCAATGCTATGGCAATGACTCAATTCAGAGCATTTGTAAAAATATGGAGAGGTATTACAGTTGGTTTCTTATTCAACGTCAGCAAATGTACTCTGGTGTGGCTTAATGTGCTGTCTCCTTATTTATTTATTAAATGCTTTCCACTAGAGAACCCTTATGAAACCTGGCACAGGGGGGTTCTTATGTCAAGTGGCAGCATCTTACAGTACAATCAGAATTCACTTATGTAAATAAACCACGCTTAAAACATTAATACTGTATATTAACTACACCATAATTAATGTAAGTACAATTGGGTCAACTTGGGAGTATCTAACCATATTCAAATTAAAATTTGTATAGGGAAAAATCACTTGTAGTGATGCCAGTAAGACATCATTGTTAACCCATATGGCTTACAGCAAAAATTACAATTAGTCAGGACCTATAAATATATATATATATATATATTTTAAATTTAGTCTTTGCCAATTAGTTTTTATTGTTTTCCCCCCAATTTGAAATGCCCAATTATTTTTAGGCTCAGCTCACTACTACCACCCCTGCGCTGACTCGGGAGGGGCGAAGATGAACACACGCTGTCCTCCGAAGCGTGTGCCGTCAGCCGCCCGCTTCTTTACACTCTGCAGACTCACCGCGCAGCCGCCTCAGAGCTACAGCGTCGGAGGACAACGCAGCTCTGGGCAGCTTACAGGCAAGCCCGCAGGCACCCGGCCAGACTACAGGGGTCACTGGTGCGCGGTGAGCCGAGGACACCCTGGCCGCCTTAACATTCCCTCCCCCCAGACTACGCTTGGCCAATTGAGTGCCACCCCCTGGGAGCTCCCGTCCACGGTCGGCTGTGGAATAGCCTGGACTCGAACCGGCGACGTCCAGGCTATAGAGCGCATCCTGCACTCTAGCGAGTGCTTTTACTGGATGCGCCACTTGGGAGCCCCCGGACCTATAAATATTATTTGATAGTTATTTTTATTTAGTCTACTGTACAAAGCATTTACACATTTAAACAGCAGATTCTGCCATGTAACTTTCTTTCCCCAAACTCAACTGAAGACACATGACCAATGGACTTTTTATATGAGCAAACTATAACTTTTAGCATTTCATCAGGAACACGTAGGTGTTTTCAAAATATATTGTGGACTGCTGAACTAATATATTACTGGTGTATTATTTATTGTTCTGTATGCTGTATACCCAAATGTGCATAAAAATATTTAGTGTTGCTCAGTGTGTGGTGTAGTTATCCACTGCTATCATTGTCCTCTTGCACAAACTCTCAGCTGGGTGCTCTTTGGTTGTCACACACTCCAATGAGCTTGCACAGTATGAACAATTACATTATACCTGTTTATCTTCTTCAAAAATAATACATGCTTAAAATGTAAGGACACACTAATAATAAAGAGCCCAGTAATAGTGCTTTTCATTTAACTAGTACAATTAATTAGAATGGGCTTGGAACAGTATACAGTATAATAATTAACATGAACATGAATTTTGAAAAATGAGATGACAACCCCCAACCCAGCACTCTCCCAGTCAAAACGTAATCATTAAAAATGACCCAGTTGCCTACCTTCTGTGTGTTCATCATTATTCGCAACTCACTACCTCCCCCATATGTGCCCTTGCAGCTTTCCCTTAGTCTAACTAAAAATTTCTTATCCAATGGCCAGACAATAGACCCTTTGCCAAGTGGGACTAAGACCAAGATTCTAAACATACAAACAAGAATTTTCCTCCACTAAAGTTGTGGGGGTTTGAAACTGAATTTAGAGAATTGTAATCACTGGAAATCCACACTTACAGAACATATGCAAACACTGTGCTTAATTACAAAATGAATGGACACAACCTTAAATGTAATGTTAAATACTAGGTAATTAGTAGAATGCAATACTGTTTTTTCCTAGCTGTGTATAACATATACAAGGGCTGTTGTAAATACATTTGTGTAGAAAATTGAATTTTCTTTTAGGATTTGTACATTAACACAACAATCAGCCACCAGGTATCACTACAAGTTTTTTCTCTAAACCACAATTGGTACAACTTCTTATTGAAAGAAATAAAACACACACACCAATTCATTTTAATAAGAAACCACTTGAGACCCTTAAATTGAACATCTGAGAAGTTAATGTGAAAAGTTTTGGAGTAAAAAGCTTTGACAATCTAGCTCCACTGTAAATGTTATATCCCATAAATATATTCAAGTCTCCAATGAGGTGGCTGTGTGGTCCAGTGGTTAAAGAAACAGGCTTGTAACTAGGAGGTCCCCAGTTCAACTCCCCCCTCAGCCGCTGACTCATTGTGTGACCCTGAGCAAGTCACTTAACCTCCTTGTGCTGCGTCTTTCGGGTGAGACGTAGTTGTAAGTGACTCTGCAGCTGATGCATAGTTCACACACCCTAGTCTCTGTAAGTCGCCTTGGATAAAGGCATCTGCTAAATAAACAAATAATAATAAAATAATAATAATAAAATAGTTGCCTGGTTCTTTAGGGTTAATGCCTAAAATGTGTAGGACATCAGAGTCAAAGTACTCACTGTACAACCCACTTAGTGCTCAAAGGGTGATTTAAGCCCCTTTCACACACAAATGCCGTTACTGAGCCATCTCGGAGTCATTAAAAAAAATGATTTAAAATACCCATTCACACAGCACAAAATTGCGCAATCTATGCCGGTATAATAATGTTATAACCCTTTCACACAGCCAAAGGGATCATGCGAGCACAACTTTTAAACCTGTCTGTCAACAGATCTACCCATAAATTACAGCATCATTTTTTAATAAAATTTAGAGTGACCAATTATTATTTTTATTTATTTTTCCCGCCAATTTGCAATGTCCAATTGTGTTTTTTCTCCTCGCTGCAGCAAGTCCCCACACAGGACAGATGTTCTGAGGGCGTGAGTGTCCTCCGATCTCACAAGCCTAAAGCCAGAATGGCTTTTATGCTGAGCAATCCAGAGCAGAGGTGGGTGGGCTACCGATCCCGGAGAACAGAGATCAGCCCTGCTTTTTATCCACTCTGAATGTGGTCAGTAGGGTTCGCTGTTGCATGATGAGGAGAAGGAGTCCCTACCGGTTTCCCATCCCTCACCTTGCAAGGTGGTTCAGAGACAGCATAACATATGACAGCTCTAAATATGGTATAGGCAATTCACACAGACCTAAATGCATCATCAGTGCCGGTTCTAAGACGTCATAACTTGTGTGTGTGCAAGGGTCATTATTCTCCTGTTATCAAACCAATCGTCTGAACCTAAGCAATGCGTGCTACAAAGTTACTGAAAGCCTGATGGCAAGGGCCCAGCTCAGGAAGTCTTTGTCTTGAGATGCTTGGCCCATAAAGTGAACAATTCCCAGCTGATGGCCAGTGCAGCGCTCCCTGTGGCTCCCCAGCCAAAATCAGCAACTCAGTACAACCAGGATTGAAAGCCAGCAAGCTCCCTGCATTTCACATATAAGTGCCTTTACTTGGTGAGCCATGTGGGACCTCCCTGGTGTTCTATTCTGTTATTCTATGCAGTTGCTGTTCTGGTGGGGTGATGTCTAATAACACAAGGATGAGTACAAATAATACAATTGGGTCATAGGCTCTCAATATTAATTCAGACAACCAGGCTCATAGTGTAAGAGTATTATTTTTTATTTTTTTCTAACTCAAAAGGAGAAGATACTGTATTTTATTGCAGTTGAGCTCAGGATTTATGAACCAACTTTCATTGCACTTTTTATGTTATCCAGTTTTTTTATTGTCATGTATCAACCTAAATCAAAGCTCTAGTACTAATATTTTGTATTCATAAAAAGAGTACCTTCTTCCAGAAAAGGTAAGGTATTTAAGGTGTGTCTAAATAATATATATTTTTTATTATTGTCTGATGTACTGTGTTTTTCACTGCTACACAGCCATACTTTATGTCAAGACACTTGCAAGCCTAAGTTATTGCCCATTTAAGGTATTACTTTAACTCTTCACAGTATGCCTACTCTCTTTAGCAAAGCTGTAACAGGATTGTTGTTATAGGAACCTATTGCACAAGGACTGCTGGACAGTCCAGTATCTAAAGAGTCATGTTAAGACATGTTTTTACTTGTTTAATGACTTGTCATGGTTCCAAAAGCACACAAATTGCTTTTACGGGAAGTATCCCCTCTTACCAGTAACTAACACACAATCGAGGTGTGCACTTAAAAAGCAAGATAGCATTATCAGGGAGTCCTCCAGCTAAGCGAGCTCCACTTTACTGTGCACAAGTGTTTCACCTAAGCCTTCTTTACCTTTCCAAGCATTTTCCATTTCGAGTGGTACACCTTAAATGCTCGTTTTGCGTGGTGGAAAATAACTAGGGCCAATTTTACTAGAAGTGTATCAGTGAAAACCCAATATGCTTCTTGCATCACTGACTGTATGGCTGCATGTGCATCATCCTGTGGGCGTCTGTCAGTGATTCACAACATGTTCTTTTGTTAAACAGAGGAAGCGTAAGAAATGTGACGGAATATGAATTACTGTAATTGATGCTGCCCTCCCCTCAGGTCATCCTTAAATGACCCTGAAACCAATTCTGTAGAGGCACAACCATAAGCTGTAAGCACTTATTTTCTTTTTGTTTGAGGATAAAGAACAAAGCAAGTATTAATGGGCTACATGGACATGCATTCCAAGCAATTTTATCCGATTTCTGCTGTTTTGCCCTAAGACCAGTACAATAATTTTACATTCATGTCAACAGTTTTATTTATTTAAGCTTGGATATTAAACTGAGACAACTACAAAACTGAAGTAAAATTTGTACCAAGGGGCAAGTTATAAAACAGCTAACATCCAATAATGAATATAATATTGTACAATGTAACTGGACTACTTTGAAATGTCTTTCTTTTAACCATGTAGGGAAATCAGTATTGTTACAAAAAAAAGTTTTGTCCTGACACGTCATAATTGTATTATGTAATGTGGAATACTTTGAGGGTTCTTTTGGGCAGTAGTACTAAAAAATATGACAAGCAATACGACTAAAGCTTTGATGAGAAGTCTTTATCATGGTTTTCTGGATGAGAAATGTTTCTTAAATTCCTTACCAAGCTGCAGAATTGGCAGCACTGAAGACCGAAGTTCTTGTTCTTTTCAAGCAGTGGTAACATGAGCCTCCCCACATTGCTCTGAGACCATGATTTGAGTCTGTCTGGAGAGGCAGCCCTTTTGGGGTGGTGGGAGCAGTTTAACATCTATGCCACACTTTTTGACAAGAGTGTCAGTTATCCAGAATTGTATAGTTTTGTGATGACTAATTTTCATAAAAACCTTCAGACTACTAGATTCGTACCATGGCCCCCCAGAAATTTGGATTTAAAAAAAAAAAGTTTCTGGTTGTGCAATTCTTTTCCAACAAATCACCTTTATAACATTGTAAAAACAATGTCAGTTTTGGGTTACGAAACTACTGCTGTGATGTATGTTGTTATTTGACCTGGAATTATATGCATTTCAGGTATCAAGCTCAATTATTTGCATGTGGTCTATGTGTAGCCTAAAGAAGTGTTTCATAAATAGCTAAAGCAATGTATAAAAGCATTATTACAATCTTGCATAAATAAGCACTTAGCTTCAAGAACACTATTTTCAGACAGTGGATTTAAAAAACCTTCCATTAACCTAAATTGTGTGGTCTGTGTGGTTAACCAGGAGGTCCCCGATTCAAATCCCACCTCAGCCACTGACTCATTGTGTGACCCTGAGCAAGTCACTTAACCTCCTTGTGCTCCGTCTTTCGGGTGAGACGTAATTGTAAGTGACTCTGCAGCTGATGCATAGTTCACACACCCTAGTCTCTGTAAGTCGCCTTGGATAAAGGCGTCTGCTAAATAAACAAAATAAATAAAGAATCATATACATCCCTAAAACACAAACCACATTGTCATTTCACATTAGTATTTAATGGATTTTTAAAGTCTGACATGATTAGGCAACCTTTAGTAGCATTGTAAAGATAATATTGTTTCTTAACATGAAAAAAAAGTACTGTACAGATTTTAATTCCTTTACAGGAACTTTTAGTGTTTGGTGTTAAAATAGGATATGGTGCTGAACTGGAGCAACGTAGATTTGATAATCATAATGATCCTTAAATGTTATTTAAATCCCCTGCATTCCTCTTAAGCAACTACCGGTACAATTTTAGAATTTACAACATGTTCCAGTTATTAAAATGCCTTAAACTAAAATGTCATTATTTCTTCCTCTTCCTTCAGAAGGTGACTGTAAAAAAAATTAAAATAAAAAAAATAAAAACCAAAATTGATTATTTAATGATTTTTCAGGTTTGAAATGTATAGCTCCTCCCGTCTGCTTATGCAGCAGAGACTAAGCTACAGTGGGTAAGGCAATGGCAGAATTAAAATGAATAGCAAAACAAATTCTGTGGCATGTTGGATTATTCATTGAGGAGCATTGGGAGATGGAATACCATTCACACTGAATATTAATAAGCCATCAGACATGATACCTTCCTAATGAAGCTAAGGAAGTGTCAGCAGCTATCAGATTGGTGCACGCATTTTAAACCGTAGCTACTGCCAGTATACACTATCAACTCGTCAGAGCTACTGGTAAATGAACTCTCGAAAGGCCAGCATTACCACTGGACCTCTTATTGCTGTGTTGAAGATCTTTGTGTTGTTGACTATGTTTTTTTTAACTTTAATTAGGGATATGTTAACTATATGCCAATTAAAAATAAATTAATGTAACAACTCCCTTTCCTTTTGTATCATTCTGAATGGTTTCACGTTATTTTGCTTCAATACGACATTTTTGAAAATGTTGTTTTTATCATTAATCTCTGTTGCTCAATATAACTGTGTTGTTTTGTAATGTGTGACTGGTTCCTGAGTGACATTGTGACCTTTCAACTCTGGTAGCTTCACCTGCTGTTCCTAAATATTCCACATTTAATTTATATTTGGATGATACAGTCCTCTATGTCAGTGGACATTGTTTGAGTGAAAGCCAACATAACCTTCAAAAAGACTATGATGCCTTACAACTAGTAAACAGCAAGTTGGTTTTAAATACTACTAAAACTAAAACCATGCTATTTGGATCTGCACCTAAATTGCGCAAAGTTAAAAATAATCTTACTCTTACTCAAATTATGGCACTGTTAAAAATAATCTTAATCTTACTCAAATTATGGCACTAGTCTTGAAACTTTAACACAATATAAATATTGATTCAGTGCTAAATTTTGAATACCATATTAAATATCTGATATGCAAATGCAGAGTTAAACTTTTCTATACAGACACAGGCAGTTCTTCTCTCAGGAAGGTCTTTCTCGATTGGTAACCCAAGCGATATTACCTTTAATAGATTATGCTGAGTTTGTATACACAAGTGCATTCCATACAGTTCTGACAAAGTTAATCACTGCAAGATTTATAATGAATGCAAATTACAACCAGCACCACTGTACTCTCTATGTAACTTTTGGGTGGTTCAGTCTGGAGAATATAAAGCTGTCTCATTTTTTTGTCTTTAGTTTATAAGTGTACACTGGAACACTCCAAGTTACCTCACATCTCTGTTAGGGACATGTAACTCTACATAAATATTTATTTAAAATCCTGCAAATACGGATTATGACCAGGATCATGCCAATTTGAATATTTTTACTTTTTTATTCTGTTTTGTATTATAATAGTTTCAACTCTTTTTGTCCTGTGAAAAATGTGCCTCTTATTGCAATTGATTTTATGTTATTTCTTGTTGCCTTCTCTTGCCAGGACCCCCTTCAAAAATGAGATGTTTATCTCAAAGTTTCTATCCTGGTTAAATAAATACATTTTAATTTATATTTGTTTGGTATAGTATAGAAGCAGGTGGAGCCAACAGAGTTGAAAGGTAACAATATCTCAAGAACTATGGACCAAGGAAAGACAGAAAAACAAAAACAAGATGGATAAGTGGTTCTCTTGACATAAGTAAAAATGTAAGTGTGACATTTGCATGAACGTAGAGCCACAACGTCTTTATTTTATTTGGGCTAATCAATGGGATTGCAAATCAAGCAAATTAAACCAGAAACGCTGCTTTTTCTTGTTACTAAAATGAATATGGCTGCATTTTCTTTCAGATATGAAGAAGTGGAATCTGAAAGAATCTGACAAGAGGACCTTCTAGTAGTAGTCTCATGCTCACAGTGATGCTTTACATGGGGACAAATGCCACTTTGCTGTTAACACACCATGGGACACATTTCCTAATAATAAAAGCAAGATACAAGCTTTTGCATGTCTGATTCATGTCTTAGCGTGGGAATAACAAATGGCAATGTTGTAGGACTGAATCAGCTCCACTTGTATAATCTAACTCGACAGTTTCAAATCCCTTTCATGTTTAGGACTTGGAAATGGAAAATAGCTTCTTTTTTCGTTAGGAAAATCTTTTTTGCATCCTTGGTTTTTATATCTTCACAATCCGTTTATTCTAGATCTGGAGGCTATTCAATCTCCCACCCCCACCCCCCACACACTGCTGAGCTAAACCACGCTGTTTTAAAACCGCTCACACAATCTACAATAAGTACTTAAATTCTTGTAAACCATTCTGTAAGACACAACAGTCATGTTTCTATTAAATCTATCTTTTAATGTAAAGCTGTTTGCAAAGTCTCTTTTTATTGAGTTTACTATACTGTATAACAAGTAATAAACTCCAGGCTAATTGTGACTTGGACCTGACACTTTTATACTATTTATTAATGAAATTATTCAAACTCTCTAATAAATATGTAACTGAGTTTCCATGATGTAAGTCTTCATGAAGTCTACTTTTATCTGGCATACATTGTATTTTCTCCTCAGAAAACCACTTGGGGCATTACAACTCAGCTTAAATATTTACTGTTCAGAGACTTTTTATTTGTTTTATTTATACATGGAATTTGAAGGGGGATATTTCTTTGTTCGATGCAAATTGAGTATGGTTAATACATTTTGCTTACAAATGCATTGCTCCAGGGAGTCATTCCTTAGCCACACCAGGCTGTGTTACACAATACTGCAGTAATAGCAGCAACTGACAGCTGTTAAGAATTTATGTGAATGTTGCCACAAATTGTTAACACTGTCAAGGCAGATCAATAGGCCCAGTGTTTTATGGAAATTGCCAATATTTTCAGAAAAGATCTGTATTACAGATTGGTAGCATGATCCATCCAGAGCAATAATTTTCTTGTGTAAGTGACAGTACAGCTATACAATAGGAAGAGGAATCAAAACTAAAGGAAAAAAGTGTTACCTATGTGTAGTATTTCTCCAATGAGTCATCAAGAGCTGTATTCACAAACTTTAAAGACTGTTTTAAGGAATGTTTTTACTACAATTAGTGGTTCTTGCTTGTGTGTAAGGCCATTAGAACTACTTCCACAGTTCTCATGAATGCATTATAAAGTTAGGCCCAGTTTTATCTGATATGTTTTTTGGATATTTTTTTATGATGTATACCATTTAAAGTGTTTAATCTGTCAATTTAATCTCTACAGGGAAAGTAATTACCCATGAAAAGACAAACATTTATTGCAGTCCCACAAGGCAGTCACATAACACTGTTAAAAATATCTAAAGAAATGTACTGGCTTTTGGATATAAATACTATGCATTGTTAATACTACAATGGCGGTCTAAATGATATTTCAATTTAAAGAGCATCAAGCCATTTTTACGTCATTTAAAAGTTTAAAAAGACAGAACACAATACTAATTAATGGTTGTTATAAAATCACATTTTACTATGAAATTACCAGCGCTATTCACTTTACAAAGTATGATAGTTGTTCATCAAACATTCAGTTTGGAAAGGAATTGTTATTGCTTTAGTAAAAATAATATTCCTGTAGTAAGTTTCCAAGTGAACACTGGCATAGTAAACTGTAAAGTGCAGCAATACAGCAAACAGAAACAGATTTTATGTATATGGATTAATTCCATTTTTAACAATATACATAGTGAAAGGAAAGTGACATTGGTAAACACATTTATTTTAGTCCAATAATGTATATGCAACTTACATTATGTTGGTATCCCAAAGTGCACAGTAAGGATTCATAGATCCCTAAAAAATAGAAAGTATGATCAATATTAATAAATTGCATGTGAGATATTAACAATAGCACTTTTAGCACAACAAAGTTATAGTCCAAGGGCTATTTACATTCCAAATACCAAAAGCAAAATTAATTTACTTTCAGTAGCTTAATAATCTAGTCTGCCCAAGTAATTCTTGAGGAAACAAAATATCATTGGATGGTCTGTGACCCATTCAGTTTCATAGAAGTGATTAACTAAAGGGGAAAATCATTAAAAAAAAAAAAGTCTTTCTAATTACAAGTGAGCACTTAAGAGATTATCTTATTAGAGAGAACTAATCCAGGACAGCCACATATTTATGATTAAACTATTTATTGATTAATTAGTTGTATCTATCTATATATATATATATATATATATATATATATATATATATATATATATATATATATATATATATATATATATATAAAAGGCCAGTTGATGATAGCAATGTAAAGAAAATGATAGTTATACAGTGCATTAAAAAAAAAAGTGTTAAAGGAATAAAACTCCTAAACTGTCACCCTGGGTCAAATAGACATTCATTAATTTCCTTGGTTTCACGATGTCTCTCTCTCTCTCTCTCTCTCTCTCTCTCTCTCTCTCTCTCTCTCTCTCTCTCATTTTTTTTAGGTGTACTTGCATTATTTTGCTCCTTGACAGATTTATTTCTGTCTTGATCAGCTTCAATTTAAAATATGTAGGTCTGCTGTTTATTATGGTGGCAACTTTGATGGCTATGTTTTTTTTTGCTGTGCACAGGTAAAATAATTTGTTCTGAATAGCTGATGTCAGACAACAAAACGTTTACAGTCTGCAGTTAACAAGGCTCCAGTCCTCTGATGTCAGATTTACACAAGGTCTCCATCGAATATATGGCACCAAAATAGCAACACACACACAGAAATAATGGCATCAAGTTGTTAACATTTTCTCCAGGGAAAACAGAGGAGCAAAAAATGCACCTGCAAACTAAACGAGAAACCAGTACAAGGCAGTTAACTAGGGGACGTAGGTGTGAGTAAGTAGAGTATAATTATATTTATTATAACAATAAAACTGCAACTCATGTGTAAAACAATCTTCTAGTACTCACATTAGCCAGATGAGCTAACTCTATCTCCAGAAGAGATTCAGCAATTCTAGGTTCAGGTCTCACAGTAACAGCAATGATCTTGGAATTCACAACTGTATGGTTTCTATGAAGAAGAAGAATTCAACAGTTTAAAAGAAGAAAAAAATATTGATTGATCAGTAAAACCACGTTGGACATTGGGTAGCATTTAACATACACACTTCGGCAAGGTCTAATTAGGACCTCATGGGTCATCTAATCCTGTTAAAGTAAAACACCTTTTCTGTATTCACAGGAATCCATCTGAGACTGAGATCCAGTGAAGGAAGAGGTTATTGGTACAAATGATTCGTGACTGGTCCAGGTAAAAGAGGAAAAGTCTGAGCAAGATTCCTTCAGTTACTCGAAAAGCTGGCTTAACAACAGAATTAACATAAAATACAATTATTCTGATATGCAAAAGTAGACTGCCTGTGGGTATTACAATTTACAATTAACAGAATATCATTCAGACTTGTCTACCATACCCAGTCAAAAACTTAAACAGTTGTGGTATGTGCAGACTTTTAATAAGTCTGGCTGTGTGGTCCAGTGGTTAAAGCAAAGGGCTTGTAACCAGGACGTCCCCGGTTCAAATCCCATCTTAGCCGTTGACTCATTGTGTGACCCTGAGCAAGTCACTTAACCTCCTTGTGCTCCGAGACGTAATTGTAAGTGACTCTGCAGCTGATGCATAGTTCACACACCCTAGTCTCTGTAAGTCGCCTTGGATAAAGGCGTCTGCTAAATAAATAAATAATAATAATAAGCACATTTGTGTATCTATACTAGCATTAGACACCAATCAATAAAATTCATAAATGTAAGTGTTAGTACTTATACACTGTGCTCGACTGATGATGCAAGAGACTGAAGACCTATATTTGTGGATCAGGATATCAATACATCCTCTAGGACTGGCACCAAAAACACCAGAGTTTTACATTAGGTGCTACTGATGTGATTACTATATAGATCTGGCTGAATTCAAACTGGTTAAAGGCTTCATTTAGCATGTTTTTGTAAACTACACAGCCTATTGAACAGTCAAGCATTTTCAAATCTCAGTGTCAGAAATATACAGTTCAGGTGACTGGCCTTGCATTTTACTTTTTTGTTAAACATCTGTTAAAAGTCTTTTTCTCCATGAGATACAAAATAACCGTAGTAATTTCCAACAATACTGTGTTAAAGTATAAACCATTACAGCACTGATATCCTCCGCAGCATCTCAATGGACATGCACAGAAGCAATACTTTTTGGATTGCTGAAACATATACATTTATTGACAGATGACAATCATGGGGTTTCCATGCGGGTCAATTTACACAGGAAATGGCGACGTGCGTGCATGTTTGGGAGAATTACTCGGGTAAATCAGGTTTGTGGCCGAAAAAAAGGAAGTAGTGGCCGATGGGTGATTTTATGGTTAGCAGTGGTGTAGTTCACCTTAATGCCAATGCGGGCGGCTTTTTTTATTATTGTGTTTTGCTGTGTCTGGCCTGTCATGTTGTATATCTCTTGTGGGTTTACAGTTCTGTATAAAACCACTTACCATGAACTGCCTTCTGCTCTTATTATAGTATTAATGCAGCTGTTTGAGAATACCCTTGCTGCTTAAATGTCTAACTGAATTAATTCCCGTCCTTTTTTTTTATCCCTGTCCAAAGACAACGTGTGTCTGCCCTCCACGTTAGTAAATCTAATTTGTGAACTGGATGTCATGCGGCAGCTCGATCGCCCAAAACAGCGCAACAACATCTAACAAGTTGTTGATGCCCTCTCAGAACTGACCAAATAAAATTGTAAATGAACGTATTGATTGCGTTTTATTTGTTTGCATCATTAATATTTAACACAACAGTAAATCCAACACAACTTCAAAGAAAGGAGAGAATCTCTGACAGCACGAGCATCCTCAGATCGCTCCTGTAACTGGCTACTGAGTCCGCTTATAATAAGCAGAATCGGGCTTATTTTTTGAGAGTCGCTGGTTGGAACTTGCATAAACACCCATACCCTAACACGGGTCGCTTGTTTTGAAAGGCAGTGTCGTGCTTTTTTTGTGCCAATTTTGGGAAAGAACTAATGCTGCACTTCAGTCCGTTTCATCACTATCCGCCACCTCCCTTTCAAGTGCTAATGACGTTTAAAAAACCATTTTGGCAAGAGTAGTAAAACACATTATTAACCAGCCAGGCACGAGGTATTTTGTTTTATTACAGCAGCTTAGATTCACTCGTGTACCAGTTCTCTGTGCATGGAAACCACATTTTCACAAAAGTTCACTGATAATCTTCAAAAACAGCACGAGTACTTTACGCATAGTTAATTTACATGTCGACCTCCACCTTTCCCATTCATTTGCATGACGTTGGGTGAAAAGCCCAGTTTACTGGAGTAAAATAAACTGAGCGAATGGAAACCCAAAAAAGCATTTTACACAAGACATTTCTCATGTAAATGTCTCGAGTTAAAAAAAAAAAAAAAAAAAAAAACCTCGCATGGAAACCCCATGGATGAAAAGGACAAAGAGCATCGTGCACAGTGCAATACAAACATAGCACACAACAGATGTTCATCAGTGTTCAGCACGGAAAATGGTAGTATATATATATATATATATATATATATATATATATATATATATATATATATATATATATATATATATATATATATATATATATATATAAAAGAAGACATATTAGGCATTCATTGCTAAAGCTTTGCTCTTTTTCTAAAGTATGAATCACCATTTATTGCAGTAGACAGAGAAGCTGAGCCTAAGAACAATACTTAACTGAGCGTGTAGAAGCGACATCGTGGGAGAAGTACGAGTGGACAAGTACAACGCAGTAAGAAGCAGTTTGAAAGCAGGTTGACAGCTGCAGAAGCTAAACTAAACTTCCAAAAAAAAAAAACATGGTCTTCAAGCCAGTAATCTGTCACAACTGCATGATGTGGGAAATCCGAGAAAACCCAACAGAGCTCAACCAAGTGTGTGTAAAGTGCTGCACGATCCAGGACTTGCTTCAACGATTTAGCCTGCTAGAAAAGGAGCTGGAGGAAATGAGACAGCAACAGGAGCTTGTGAAGCTGACACATCCACAATTCATGGAAGTCTGCACCCCTAGCAGACTGAAAGCCAACAGGGAGATGGAAGAGAGTCGAAACAGCTGGGTTCAGATAGGCAGAAGCAGGGAAAAAAAGTGTAAAGTATTGCATGCAGGCAATAAAAATGTGCATTATAAATATCATATGGGAGATACTGAAATTGAAGAAGGGAACTATGAAAAAGACCTAGGAGTTTATGTTGACTCAGAAATGTCTTCATCTAGACAATGTGGGGAAGCTATAAAAAAGGCCATCAAGATGTTCGGATATATTGTGAGAAGTGTTGAATTTAAATCAAGGGAAGTGATGTTAAAACTATACAATGCATTAGTAAGACCTCACCTAGAATACTGTGTTCAGTTCTGGTCACCTCATTACAAAAAGGATATTGCTGCTCTGGAAAGAGTGCAAAGAAGGGCAACCAGAATTATCCCGGGTTTAAAAGGCATGTCGTATGCAGACAGGCTAAAAGAATTGAATCTATTCAGTCTTGAACAAAGAAGACTATGTGGTGATCTGATTCAAACATTCAAAATCCTAAAAGGTATAGACAATGTCGACCCAGGGGAATTCTTTGACCTGAAAAAAGTAACAAGGACCAGGGGTCACAAATGGAGATTAGATAAAGGGGCATTCAGAACAGAAAATAGGAGGCACTTTTATACACAGAAAATTGTGAGGGTCTGGAACCAACTCCCCAGTAATGTTGTTGAACTGACACCCTGGGATCCATCAAGAAGCTGCTTGATGAGATTCTGGGATCAATAAGCTACTAACAACCAAACGAGCAAGATGGGCTGAATGGCCTCCTCTCGTTTGTAAACTCTCTTATGTTCTCTCTGACTTATGTTCTTATATCACGGATGTATCTCAAGGTGTGTGTAACCTCGCCATTCAGGACAAGAACTGGCATCTTTCTAGAAAACGGGCTGCCTAGGCATTTTTTTGGCCGCTATCTTCAAAATGTTAAGATTGATGAGTCTGCAACGGGAGACCATATGAAACTAATTTTTCCCAGAAAAAGGTGGTGAGACTACTTGTAATTATTGAAAACCATTATGTTACTGTAGGAATGATTAATAAGGCAGTTGCAGCAGTTATGTGCCATAATACAGAAGGACTATTGGGAGCCACTAATGTCTTATTTGAAGGAACTACACATCTTTCTTAGTGTGGTGGATGCTTGTCTGGATGAATTAATTATTAGTGTTTTGTAGTAAAGCTGCTACGATTAAATCGGAAAATTGATTTTTCAATCGATTCCATTCCTCATTATATACAGTACATCAATATAAATACTGGATAATGGATTCAATAATTACATTTTTGTAACGCGCATACTTAATAACATTATTTAAGTTTATCAACACACCGCACGCCCCACCTTACAGTGTTTCTGCCAGACAAGCGTGGGCGTGTTCTTCTTTTCCCTCTCGTGTTACCTAGCATCTGATTTGCTGGTCCCATCCTACCAGCGAATCAGACTTGAAAATGCTTTGTAAGTACGCCCCTGTGTATTCGATGTAAAAAAAACAAAAAGAATCCAGAGCGGGACAACAGGCTTGTATTCCTGGCAACCAGCCTGTAAATAAATTGTGCACATTGAAGAAAACTGACTATATAGTTTGCACTTCTTTGGAGTTTCAAAATGAACTGTTATATAATGACTATTTAACAATATTCAATAACGTTAAAAAAAAAAAAAAAAAAAAAAAAAAATCATCAATGATGTGTGCATGTTGTGTTAAGTAAATCAATGTTGTATTATTATTATTATTATTATTATTATTATTATTATTATTATTATTATTTAAGTTTTAGGCAGGGATTTCCGCATTGTGTGTTTCACAGATAGAGGTTAGGTGGTACAGTATTAACAAGATGCAATGCGTGATACTGCAGCTGTCGCCCTGAATAATAAAAAAAATAAAAAAAAACACACGTTTTTCATAGTCGTGTCTAGTTTATAGATTACATTCCAAAGTACTGTAATCTGTTTGGAATACATATCTTGTAACACTCCTGTAGTATGTTAAACTTGCTTTAGGATTGTTGCAATTTTTTTTTTTTCTCCTTACGCGACCAAGGCGCAATTACTCCTCACATTCACCATCCAACTGTTGAGTACGATCTGAGGTTATAGGCGGCAGGAGGAGGGCAGTGATTAAATTAATTGAGTCTGCAAGTTATTTTAATGGCACAGGAATGTTTGGCCTACAGGGTTATCACTTTTTGATATGATTCCTTGAGAAACATCAGTAATTGTGCAGTCTAGCTGTTTTTAAACAGCAGCTTTTACGTATTACGAGGTAAAGATCTTTATTTTTATTGGGCAGCAGTGTGGAGTAGTGGTTAGGGCTCTGGACTCTTGATTGGAGGGTCATGGGTTCAATCGCAGGTGGGGGACAATGCTGCTGTACCTAGATTGTTCTAGTAAAAACCCTATTGTATAAATGGGTAATTGTATGTAAAAAATAATGTGTAAAAAAATAAATAGCACTGGATAAGGGAATTTGCTAAGAAATAAATACATCATATCACAGGTGTTTCAAATTGTGACCTGTGTTTTTTTTCTTTCTGTAAACTAAAAGGAACACATTGAAACAAAACAACAACCAAAACAAATGTGAAAAGAAAAAGCTGTTAGGAAGTGGTAGTTTGCCAGAATATTGCTACATCTTCTAATTGTCAAAACACAGAATACATTGTTCGAATGATTAATGTTCAGTGAAAATAGTAAATATACAACTTGAACTAAATAAACACATCAAATATTAAACTCTTAGATTTTTCTCCTCTTATTTTTAATGGTTTTTTCTTCTTTTCTTTCTTATCAAACATTAAATATACATGAGTTTCCGTGCTGCTAAAACAGATTGCTGGGTAGTTTTTATTTTATGTTTTTTGTGTGTGTGTGGTATGTTTTATAGCTTATATTTCATGAGCATGCATCTCAGGGAACTGTACCATTGCTGGGCAGTGCATTGCACTGTCTTCGAATGAAAGGTTTTCTCAAAGTCCAATGTTATTAGTCCATTAAGCAATGATGTCCTCTGCAGTTATCATTACCTGCTAGATAAGTGACTGCAGTGACAGTTAAGTGTCTGAGTGGAAGGTGAGGACACTTCATTAAATATAGCTAGTGACCACTGCAGAGGATATCAATGCTATTAAAAAACAACATTTGTTATTGTGTATGAAGACATTTTTAAATTCGTTTTTAGGTTATATTTTAGATAGGCTGAAATGTAGCCTATGTTGTCGTTTAAAGCGGGTTTCATGATTCTAAAGTCCCATTTGCTTTTAGTGGACATTTCCCTGGGTATCATGATGCACACAACCTGGTTGCCTAATCCTAACCTTCCAGTCATGTATTATTAAACATCTACCAGAAATAATAATAATAATAATAATAATAATAATAATAATAATAATAATAATAATAATAATAATAATAATAATGCAAAATACTTCATGATTTGCTAAAGGGTAGATTTTATTTTAGTTTGATAATATACAATTTTAAATAAATCCAAGTTGGCATGTGATTCGCCAGAAAGATTTTGTAAATGTCAGTGATGTCAAAGCAATTTCCTCATTTCCTCTCCTTTTTTTTTAAGCTAGCAAGACGGATTATGCTCCAAATTGACCAACCTTATACTTTTTTTTTTACATTCTCAAACCATATCAAATCCACTTTCAAGCTTTTAAGTACACAAGACCTGCAGACAGTACTTGTGCTTCTAATGCATTTTGTTCCTGTGCCTCTGGCAATCCTAGAGTATATATTAATATTATTCATATCTGGAACCCCTTAAGGAATCTAAAATAAACTGGAATAAAAATCCTATAGAGAAGATGATTTATAGTGCTGCAGTCAGGAGCCATATTTAAGACTGTGCTCTCTGTGCTCAGCCTTATAATGAGTGCAAGGGAAATGGGGCTGTATTACAATAGAGAATACTGTATTTGTTTAGGCTGATACAAAATTGAAACCTTAAAATAAGCTGCTATGCAGAATTCTTACTGGAACTGAAATATTTCCTTTTTATTTTAACCTAGTTTAAGAGATCTATATATTGAATAACTGCCATAATAATATTCATTTTTCAATAATATGACAGTGGATACTACCAGCTAGAATATAACTAACTGCTGTGAAAGTGCCCCAATTGACACGTGTGTCAAGGTAGCCTGACATAGCAAACGTGGAGCTCTTTCATTTATAATGAACCATACAGAGCGTTTTATAATTACATTTTATTTTTTGTATATATATATATATATATATATATATATATATATATATATATATATATATATATATATATATATATATTATATTACTATTATTATTGTGTAAAGCTCAAGATTCGAAGTCTCATTGTCTATGCTACAGTAATAACATACAGAATTACCTGAACAATGATGTGGGTTCAAGGTTACATTCTCCCATATTAAATCATTTTTATTTTAAGCCATGCAAATAGCAAAAACTAAAGCATTAGTAAAAGGTTTTCGAGCCTTGGTGAAACAATTCCTACATTCTTGCACTTGTTGTCTGTGGTGCTGTATTAAAGGAGACCATGGCTGTTCCCTTGCTCAGCCCACTTAGATAAACCTAACCTTAAGAAGCTTTGCTACTGATTCAGTTAATACATTATTTTTTAATCAATAACACATTTCTCCAAAGGAATCCCTCTTTCAAACTGCAAGACTTAATCTATGGCATTGATCAGGCTATTTGTAAGTTTAATAACAGGTAAAGTTGGTACCTGATTAGCAAATATGATTATATATATATATATATATATATATATATATATATATATATATATATATATATATATATATATATATATATATTTAATCGATATGATCATTATAACAACCAACAAGATCATGTCACAACATCTTTCATCTATTTTTTTTCAGCAATTTTAACCAGATTTGGAATTAATCTTTAGATGTGAGGTGTTTTTGAACCTCTTTTTCATGTCTGACCAATTAAAACTGGCAGCTGTTGTGTGGGTAAAGCAGGCAATTGCAGATGGTGCAGGAGTTAGCTGGCTTTGACAAACAAAGGTGGGGAATCCCAGAGCTACTTTAGCTTCCACTGCTCCAACAAGAAACTATGGCCTCCACTGAGTATTCCCACATAAGAGAAAAACAACAAACAAAACAGAAACAAAAAATAAAACATAATTAAATTGGTTATGCGTGACATCATTTAAATTGTACCTAGTCAGCAGTCTTGTATGTATCTCACTTACACACTGTTCGGCCTACACAGTGCAATAATGACCCTAAGTACTCCTTCAGTTCTGGTATGTGATTGCGGGGTTAATTGTAAAGCATTAAAGAACACCATGTTTTTTTATATATTATTATAAATTTATAAAAAAATATATTAACTGTGATTGTGTTCTGTGGTCTGTCATTTTATTGAACAGTTGGCTCGTTTTAAAAATAAAACCCTGTTTGGTGCAGCGTTGTAAATGTTTGCGACAGATGTGCCCTGGAATAACGCCCAGGAGGTCGCAAAGCCTCTTGTGGAGTGACCAGTGATCTTTTCAGGTGGCTAGATCGTATGCAGTCCTGACAGTGTCTGCAATCCACCTCGACACACGCTGTTTAGACAGGGCTTGTCTGTGGAACTTAGACCCAAAGCAAATAAACAAATGCTCAGACTGCCGCCAACTTTGGGTGCGGTCAACATAATGCTCCAGTGCCCAAACTGAACGAAGCGTATGGAACTTTCTCTCCTTGTCAGAATGGAAAGGGGGTGGATGGAAGGCCTCCAGTTCCACTGACTGGTTGATATGGAAAGCAGAAATGCTTTTAGGGAGAAAAAACAGGATTAGTACGCAGAGTAACCTTAGTTCTGGCCTCCGCAAAAAACAAACATGCTTGCATTTCACCTACTCTCTCGCTGAAAGGGTGAAAATTTGAAATTTTCTGTTTTTGAAGAAGGGCCGCCACCTCCCGAGACACTAATATAGAGTCTTGAGGGTGTCCGTGGTGCATGATCGCCAATAATCCAGAATGGGCGTGCTAGAACGGGCCTTGGACCTGTGGCAGCAAATCCCTAGGCTGCTGGCTCTTAGAGGTCTGCGGCTGCAGCTTGTGAGCAGGGCACCAATAATTGCGCCAACCTCCTTGTTGTGCACCATGAAAACGGTTCTGCGCATTAACTAGCAGGGGCTGAAGAAGCCTGAATCTGCTTCTGGGGCTGGGGTTGCCTGTTTTGCCAATGCTTTGCTGGCTAACGGACTGGGGGATGCTGCTTGGGGAGGAGGCGTCCCAACTTTCTGGAAGACTCCAGTGGTTGGTGAGAGCTTTTTAGCATCTCATCCACTGCCGGCCCAAACGTCTGCCCCGGTTACAGATTCATTCAGTAACAATGTCTGAGCAAGCTAGAGCTGCCTTTTTGCCGCCACCAATGCAGCCATGTTCCTTGCCAAAGCCTGACCATTGTACTTAGACAACTGGCGCAGGTGGTTATTGACCAGACTCAGCTTGTCCAACTGGAGGGGCGAGTGCCTATGGTCAGAGGGCAGGGATTGTAGCAGCATGGACCACCAGTATGCTACTGTAGCTACCAAGACGTGTACAAAATGCTGAGGATGCATAAGCCTTTTTCAGCATCATCTCAGTGACGCGGCATTGCTTACTGGGACATGAAACATCTCTTTGCAGCAAGGCTAGATTAGGCATCTACACCAGAGAGGCAATGGAATCCGGGAGAACGGGGGGGGCAGGTGATGACGAACAGCAGCAGGCAACCTATCAACTATATAGAGCGTTTAGGCTCATCTTCCATGGCTCAAGGCACCTGCAGGGCCGTGGTAGCACGTCTGATAAGGGAGGTGAGCTCCGATAGGGAGGGGCGTACTGTGGGAGCGAAAATATATCTGATTCTGTGTCCTCGTCGGGAAGATTAATTCTTGGGTGTCCATGTCCTCAGATGCAGCAAGGGACAAGGCGTCCTCCTGCGCTGGTTGTGGGTTAGGCAATGGTGTCTGAACCCTGGGGACTGAGACAACACAGGGGCCTAGCAGCAGCTTTGTCTAAAGGGACTGCTGCTGGTTCATAGCTTCAAAAAGCTTTTCCATTTGGCCCTTAACCCGGTCAGTATTGCCAGAATGCCTGCTACGGCGGCTTCTGTTCCTCTTCCTTGGTGGAGGAGAGGGGGAGCTCTCCGAGTCAGAGGACGAAGAGGAGAATTTAGAGGAGCACAGGCTCTCAGTGCTGCTCCTACCCCTTGAGGACTGCTTCCTAGCTCCCGGTGTAATAGGGGGTGTGGACTCTGTTGACTGCACTGCAGTTGACAAATGGGGCAAGTCATGCTGCTTTGGTGTCAGATGTGCAGAGTGGTCCCTGCTTTCCAGTGTCCTCTTAGCAAAATTAGCACAAGAGCTGCAGTCTTTAACTGCCCCCTCTGCATGCTCTCTTACCAGGCAGTGTTTCTCTTGCAACCAGCACAAGGGTGAAACCCAGACATGATGCAAGGTTGAAAAAACTGTTCAGCCATGCAATGAATGCACACAAAAACAGACAGTAAGCTGACTGGTGCTGAAAAATGTGGTGTACACAAAGTACACAAAAATGGAGCACTAGTAATGGTCTTGATGTCGAACCGCACCAAACCGAGTCACTGGTACCAATTCTGGTATGAACCAGGTGACTGGTACCGACCAATAAAGGGGACTAGTGCCTTCTTTGGTACCGATCAGGTCATTGGTACAGGGTTCTCACCAGGAATTTTTCACAGCATGGTGGTAGGAGGAGCGGGGGTCGTGGCAGGGGCGGCAGCAACACGGAGATCCTTACTGATTACTAAAAAAAGCTATACTAATAACATACATCATCTCACATTTTAAATATTCTAATAAACGTTACTGTGATCAGTTTTGCTTTTGTTGTCGTTGTTCCGATATATATGTTTGTTGCACCATTAAAAGACGTAACTTACACTTGATCACACGTGTGCTTGCAAGAATAAGTGGAAAACCCTTTTGTCACTGTTGTTCCATATTTAAGGAATATGCAACATTTCCACTTATCGCAAGTAAAACTGGGCATGTACTGTGTCCCACATTTTGTATTTTAAAACCTACTGTGAGAAAGTGTAGTCCAAGGGGGGAACACAGGACTACACCTCCCAGAAGGACACGGGCTGAAAAGCCCTCATTTGTCTTCATTATTGTTTAATTATCACCTGCACCTGGTAATGATTGTAAATTAGTGCCAGGTGCAGGATTTAAAATGCGTGCAGCCAGTCTGTTCTGGGCTGCTGTGTGTGAAGAAGCCCACTTGACAGTGTGCTCCAGCGTATTGAATGAGAAAGGCTCCTGCCAATTCGACAGCACAGTGTAGCTAAAAAGCCCTTTACACTAGCCGTGTCTCTATAGCGCAAAAGCTGACTGGAAAGACCAGACAGCTGCGCGGGTACCGTCTGTGTACAGATGCAAACAGACACCTACACGCTAACAAAGAGAGGGAAAGAGGGAATATATCAACTTATCACCTTAGCTTTGACAAGAAGTCAGAGCTCACTCCTGTCTCAGGCCGGCTGAAAGAAAAAATGGCACTGAGTTGTACGTCACTCATCTTTATCTTCTGGTGGCGGAGACGACATCTGACGCACACAGGGCTCTTAAAGGAGCAGCTCTGATATAAGTGCTCAGGTAACTTGGGCTATAAGAGATTATATCTCATTCGGTAATGGTTACATTTCGTACTTGAAAGGAAACTAACCTTTTATTATATGATTTTCAATTCCCCTCACCCTTAATAGATGACAATTAAAGTTAGAAGTACTCATCTTTTTTAAACAGTTTATTTTGAACTAATACTCTGAACCCAACAGAACAACAAAAGGTCATGCTGTTGTAATTTGGGAGCCCATAAAACAGAATATAAACTCCATACTTACCTCAATGTATTTTTTTGTTTTGTTTTAGTTGTTCCCAGTTATACCACTGGAAGTAATTTCAGAAACACATTATAACGTCCATCCAATCATTCTGAATTAGCAGTAAATGTTTATTATACCATAATTCAAAGTAACAGATTAAGGACAAATGTTTGGTAAACCTTAACCAATTTTTAATAAAACAAAACACAGAAAACACAATTTTTAGTAATTTAACAAATAATCTATATAAAAAAACAACCATCCTTATTTAAAGTATTAATTAATGACAAAAGTATTGGCACCCCTGCTTTAGAATATCTTGTGTCCTCAATTTGCTTTTATTACAGCTTTCAGTCATTTATAATAATTCTTAACCAGTATCTTGTTGATGAAATCTGGGCCCATTCTGTCTTGGTAAAGGCTTATGTTCTCTCCAAACATACTGTGGTCCATTTTTGAGGAAAGGTTATATTTTAGTCTCATTGGACCAGAGAATTTTGTTGAAGAATGCTTCAGATTCCTGTTCATATTTCTTGGAATCTTTTTTTTGTTGGTTTGTTTTATGAATTATCTTAAAAAGTGGTTTGCAGCAAGTTCTATGTGCGTACCTCTTCTGGGGCCTATGTACTAAGAGCTATGCATGCACAAATATCAAGTTGCACGTGCACAAAAAAGTTTTGCGCATGTGCAAAATTGCGACATATGTACAAATGGGAAATGCCCAGTGCATCTTGGAAAATCCGAATGCGCAAATTAAGTAAGCAAGCCAGCAAGATACTCCAGGGGATATGGAGATAGGTCATTAGCATCTCATTGACCTCTGAGACGCTCCTGATTACACATGCAGACCAGATGCATCTGTGCATAATGATATGTACTAATGTGAGAAGCCATTACTTGCACATGATTAACTTTGCGGCACTTAGGACTTGGCGTACATGAAGTAACAGGCTATAAAAAGATGTGTTTGTGTGAGTGTGTTCTCCAGACAGAGATAAGTAGGGGCCCGGAAAATTCACAAAGAAATTCACAAATGACAATTTAAAAAAACAAATAATAATAATTTCAGGGCGTGTCACAAAACCTATTTTATTAAAAAAATTAAAAAGAAACCTCACCAAAAAACACATTTTCTATTTACATTATATTCTACCGAGTTGCCTAACATGTGTTATCATTGATAGTTCATCAAGAACATCACCCAAAAACCAAAGCTGAAACATTTAGCCTGGCTACTAAGTAAACTCTTTAAAATGCACATTGTAACATTGGAACACGAGTCGCTATTGTCATTCTAAACAACAGGGAAAGCTATTTCTTTCATCCATTTGACCTAGCCTTGCCCTAATTTGGCTTCTAAATTATAACATAAGACATATAAATTAACTACTTAAAAAAAAAAAAAGATATTGAATAGATTGTATTTAAGCGATAATAACTGGGAGCCTGACCATTACTGATGATAAAAGGTGGTTGATCCATGCGAAGATTGGTTCCTGCGTTTAGACGAGTGGACCCTGCGGTCCCTACTATCCATTAGTAACAGCCAGGCTCCGACCATAATTAAATATGAATATGAGCCGAAGCAGACATTACCTGCTAGATAATTGACCGCAACATTGTTTAAGTGTCCTGAGCCAAAGGTAAGGGCACTTAATGGTAGAAAAGATTAAACACATTGGTATTGCCCAATAAGGGCTTTATTAATGCTATTATGACACAACAAAATGTTTTTTTTGTGTTTTTAAAAATGCTTCTACTGTATGTGTTTTGTTTTTTTTTGCTACAGGGCTGCATTCAATGTTTTGGAAGGTAGGGATTGCGAGGGGTGTTCAAATAGAATAGAAGCAAATGTGAATGACATTTCTAGTATGACATCTTTTAAATGCTGCACCGTTCTTTGACATTTTCAAGTCACGTGTACAGTTCTATTCTGAGGTAAAATAAAAAGAAAAAAAGAAAGATATAAATAACTGAAGGGGTGAAAGGTGTTGTGGTTAATTCAAATCCCAATCTATTAATATGAATACAGTGCAATAGGCCTAAAATGAGGCATTAGAAATAAAAAGCATATTACAAATTGTCCCAAATGACTTCTTTCCTCTTGACCTTTCAGTTTATCAGAATTGTTATCAAATGTCTGTGTTTTTTGTTTCTCATTGCCGAACACCACAACTTTCCCTCATGAAGTGCCAATTGTCCCCTTCAGGGTTTCCTGAGGAATACTATGAGAAATGTCAATAACTAGTTTTAGAGGTTAGTGTTTGGTGCCCGGCACACAGTACAGTACCTCTACCAGCCTTTCCACACACTTATAGAGGACTACAGAGGCAGTGACGGCTAGTATTCAAATAAACAAGTTTGACAGACGTGACCTATCTGACCTCACAGAATGAGGAATACATTGAATACCCACCCAAAGTTTTAAATGAGCACCCTCAAGAACGTTTCCTGAAAAAATGTAATACAGTAAATAAGTAAAGGTGCCTCCCATAAAGTCCATTTCCTATTGAAGGATATTGTACAGTGACTTGTGTTCATTGTGTATTGAACACAATTTAATTTCTGCTGAAACCCATAAAAAAATAGGTTAAGGTGTCAGAGATAAGTGACACCAGAGTGGCTCTTCTGCTTCTGTCATAACACACTTGACTTGAACAGTCTAGTATGTTATTTAATATTTGGTTAAAAGGATTATGAACCATTTATTATCATGCAATGTGACAAGTATTACACTGTTTAAATAGCTCACCTTGGGGATGGTAAAATAAGTCCCAGATTTTTGTACAGCACAGTTCCAAGAATGAACACAGAGGATTCATCTAGATCTGTAAAATAAATCCAGAAATGGCAATTATGAGTAACTCATTTAAATAGATACAATCAAGCGTGTTTGGGAACTCATTTTTACCTGTTGATGGAGGAGTGAAGAGCCCCTTTGGAATAACCACCTTATCTTCAGAATTTCTTGCCCAGTCAACCATGCCTTTCCTGCCTTTCATGGGGAAGTTAATGTCGGTCAAGACGGATGCTGCTGGAAGTTTCTGAATGCTAGCCACTGGTGAAAAATAAATACATAAATAAATAAGGCAGCCATCATCTAAAGCATGTTAGAAAATGTAATATATAATGTAATATATAATGTAATATACCAAATGCTTGCATCATCTTTTTTGTTTGTTTTATGCTCTTTTTTTGGTCAGCGTTTATTTTATATTAATCTCATTCAGGTTTAATAAAGAAAAATCCTAAGAGTTTCTAAATAGGTCAGAGTAACAATAATTGAATCGTTTAGATGAATAACCTATATTTGCCATTTTTAAGCTGTGAATTTGAATAGAGCTCCTTCCTTCATATCTAGTGAATATCTACCATGACTACACCAACAAAAGGGTAAATATGATTCATAAAATTAATGAATAGCTCAAAAAATGGTTGGCATGCAAATATAGGGATCTTCTCAATGTTTCAATTATGACTCTCAGCCGTAAAGTTATAAAATGGCATGCTACATGAGTGATACATCATTGCTTCATATTGTATATACTTATACAATGAATAGGACAACCCTCTTTTTTCTGTTTCTGATTGTGGATTATTGTACATTGACATGGAGACTACTTCAGAAGAAAAGAAGTGACAAGGGCAGAAACCACAGTTTGTGTACAGTACATGAGAGAACATTTTGTATGAAGATATAAAAATAACATGTGCAAATTCTGTTGCTTGTATACAGCCACTGAAGATCACTATCCACTGTCTAAGAATAGTATTGGGGCCACCGAGTTTGACTGTGTGTGCAGGTATATTAACTCTTTAAAAAAAGTATTTTTCTAAAACAAAGCAAGTAAGATCCCATTCCAATGGAAAAAAAAATACACTCATTAAAAATAGATATCTCAAGTGAAAACCTGTTGCTCTTGCATAACCAAATGTTGAAAATAACTATAGTTGTTACATTGATCAAGTTTCTGGTTGCTCCGTCAGCTTGAGCATATTTGATTTGCTTGTATTTATTTTTGGGGTTGCCTTGTCAGTCACCAAGAATGCACACTTGGGTGGGTTAGAATTGTTGCAGTGAGCTGGATGTGTGATGTTAATCAAGGGTTTAGACTAGTAAAAATAATGTTGCAAGGAGTGCGAATCTGCTGCGTTAGCATCCAGGGGAAGAGTTTGTGTCTAAGTCCCATTTGAGAAGCTCCCTGGAGGTGCTGTTATATATGCCTACGGCATTGTTTCTTTAGTTCTTGCCAACCCCTTCGCTTCTGCTTGGGTAAATGGCATTATCAATGGCTACAGTGGTATCAGATAGTGAGGATCGTAAAAGGGAAAAGGGCTTGGTACAGAAAATATAAACTTTTTTCTTGCTTTAAAACTGCTCAAGCATTGCTGAAGCTGCACCAGAATGCATTTAATAGCCCTCGGAAGGTTTGAAAACCACATCATGTCATTAAACTCTGATGCTGTGCTTGGGATGAAAATGCAAACAACTATATGTGTGTTTTCATTATCAGGGCAGCAGAGTGGCCTGATATACTCTACAGAATGCCACGTGTTTCCAGATGGTCTTTGGAACAAACCTGTAGTTTCAGCAGGATAACATTTTTAAGACAGTGATTCTGCCTCCTTTTCCTCCTACAGGCATACATTCTCTCAACTTCCCCAGTCACAACCACGTCAATCAGAGTGTGTACAGTATCTTTCATTCATATCCCCATCGTGCCAGCGTAAGGCTGGCTATTTCTATTATATATATATATATATATATATATATATATATATATATATATATATATATATATATATACAGTACTGTGCAAAAGTTTTAGGCAGGTGTGAAAAAATGCTGTAAAGTAAGAATGCTTTCAAAATAGACATGTTAATAGATTATATTTATCAATTAACTAAATGCAAAGTGAGTGAACAGAAGAAAAATCTAAATCAAATCCATATTTGGTGTGACCACCCTTTGCCTTCAAAACAGCATCAAGCATCAATTCTTCTAGGTACACTTTCACACAGTTTTTGAAGGAACTTCGGCAGGTAGGTTGGCCCAAACATCTTGGAGAACTAACCACAGTTCTTCTGTGGATTTAGGCAGCCTCAGTTGCTTCTCTCTCTTCATGTAATCCCAGACAGACTCGATGATGTTGAGATCAGGGGCTCTGTGGGGGCCATACCATCACTTCAGGACTCCTTGTTCTTCTTTACGCTGAAGATAGTTCTTAATGACTTTCGCTGTATGTTTGGGGTCGTTGTCATGCTGCAGAATAAATTTGGGGCCAATCAGATGCCTCCCTGATGGTATTGCATGATGGATAAGTATCTGCCTGTACTTCTCAGCATTGAGGAGACCATGAATTCTGACCAAATCCCCAACTCCATTTGCAGAAATGCAGCCCCAAACTTGCAAGGAACCTCCACCATGCTTCACTGTTGCCTGCAGACACTCATTAGGTATGCGCTCTCCAGCCCTTGGTGAACAAACTGCCTTCTGCTACAGCCAAATATTTCAAATTTTGACTCATCAGTCCAGAGCACCTGCTGCCATTTTTCTGCACCCCAGTTCCTGTGTTTTCGTGCATAGTTGAGTCGCTTGGTCTTGTTTCCACGTCGGAGGTATGGCTTTTTGGCGCAAGTCTTCCATGAAAGCCACTTTTGACCAGACTTCTCGGACAGTAGATGGGTGTACCAGGGTCCCACTGTTTTCTGCCAGTTCTGAGCTGATGGCACTGCTGGACATCTTCCGATTCGCGAAGGGAAGTAAGCATGATGTGTCTTTCATCTGCTGCAGTAAGTTTCCTTGGCGACCACTTTCGTCTCACGGTCCTCAACGTTGCCCGTTTCTTTGTGCTTCTTCAAAGAACTTTGACAGCACATCTGGAAACCCCTGTCTGCCTTGAAATTTCTGCCTGGGAGAGACCTTGCTGATGCAGTATAACTACCTTGTGTCTTGTTGCTGTGCTCAGTCTTGCCATGGTGTATGACTTTTGACAGTAAACTGTCTTCAGCAACCTCACCTTGTTAGCTGAGTTTGGCTGTTCCTCACCCAGTTTTATTCCTCCTACACAGCTGTTTCTGTTTCAGTTAATGATTGTGTTTCAACCTACATATTGAATTGATGATCATTAGCACCTGTTTGGTATAATTGTTTAATCATACACCTGACTATATGCCTACAAAATCCCTGACTCTGAGCAAGTGTACCTAGAAGAATTGATGCTGTTTTGAAGGCAAAGGGTGGTCACACCAAATATCGATTTGATTAAGATTTTTCTTCTGTTCACATTTGCATTTAGTTAATTGATAAATATAATCTATTAACATGTCTATTTTTGAAAGCATTCTTACTTTACAGCATTTTTTTACACCTGCCTAAAACTTTTGCACAGTACTGTATATATATATATATATATATATATATATATATATATATATATATATATATATATATATATATATACACATTTTGATTATAATGTACATTTTTTTATGATCTGAAGAAAGAAACTACCTAAAATACTGGAATACTACATTTACTCATTAGCTCTCAAACGTTGCTGTTGAATGAATAGGGCTTTTTAGAAAAATGTTTTAATTGCTATGTAATGCAGTTATCCAGTATTTACTTTATTACTAATGCTTTTGGACATCCTCTCAGTTCAGCAGAGTAGTCTCATCCATAACCATTTTAATGAAATGTAATGTGCATGTTGAATCCGAGGAAGTGTTATATATTGTTTGAAAAAAAAAGTGGCTTGTTTGTAATCTACGGAATTGTCTGGCCTCTCTGACTCATTTACACACACGCACACACACACCCACACATTCAGTTTTAGAGCACATTAAGCCTTTTGAAATAACATTTAAGCTGTACCCAGTAGGGGGTATTTTTTTCCTTTTAAAATTGTAACGAATTTTGGCCATTAAGACGTCCACAGAGCATACATCCCTTTTTTATTAGCTTAACTGTGCAAAACAAAAATCTGTTGATTTTAGGAACATTATTTCACATCAGAATAGAAGAGTGTAGTGTTAGTTTGAGGATATTTTTATTTGTATTTATTTTTTTAACAATGGCTGGAATTCACATCTGTTGGTCGAGTGCACTACTCTAAAAGGGAAAAAGAAACCAGAAAAAAATTAAACCAGAAAAAACCCTGTACATACTGTAGGTGCCCTTAAATAAATAAACACTCTGAATTTATAATGTCTTGTTTTTACATTTTGAAGAACTGTATGAAGCACCTAATATAAGTAAACCCAACCACACAAACACATCACAAAAGATGCTAAAGTTGTCTAATATAAAACAATACAAGCTCACTAGTATTGTTAGAAAAAATGGTAAAGTACTTATATTTTTGTTACATTATTTAGTACCAGTACTGTATTTACAACAAAATGAACTTTGTTAATTACATGTTGTTAAGCAATTACCTATCTTCCAATTACAAATGGAGACATGTACAGAGCTAATTGTACCATACCAGTACTTTATATAATTTGTTTCTGCAAAAGGCAATATACCTTTCTAAATAATAATAATAATAATAATAATACAAGTGAAATTGTTATGCCTTAGCGCTCTTGTATACTGTATACAGTATAAATAGCACCAGCAGCAAAGTGACAAAAAAGCAAAAAAATCTAATAAGCATGATAATGCAAAGATGTGATATGACACCACATGCAGCAAGTCGAGTCATATGACAAACAAAACCGCTGTGCTAAAAGTAGATCACAATGACCTATATCTACAGTGCAGTAAAACAAAACAAAAAAGTGCTGTATGTGTGGATGGAATGGCTCCTCTACATTATCCCCATATTATTACACTTTCATTAAACTTGTGGTAAAGATGTTGAGACCAAGTATTATCACGATTTGGTAAGCCTTCTTCTATGTAAATAAACATGTAACTATGATGTATGAGGGGACAATAAACAGGTAGCTGTTATACTATTCGAAATATGACACTATTTGCTGTAAAATAATTTTTATTTAGTTAAGTTGTCACAGAATTCAATAATGAATCTAAATGGTTAGCCCGATCGGAAAGGTTTCCAGAGGGAGGTGTGTTCCTGAAAATTTGATGCAGCTTCCTGGAATAGCTTTTCAATTGTTTTTTTTCTTCTTCTTCTACTACTATCGCCAGGGGACGCCAAAGGAAACTACTTTGTGACCATCTTAGATGAGCTGTTTTTCTCCACTTCTTATTAGAATAGTTATAACCATTATTGTTTTTACCAAAAAGGTTAGTGCCCTGAAATTAAAGTGGCTGTTGATCTTCACTGTAGTTTTATTAAAGTGCCCCACTGAGGACAATATAGGAAAGACAGCATGATATGTATTGTTTCAGTCCATGGCAAGACATAATTCAGTGCCCCTACCGTAGCACATGCATACATATGCCAGTCAGTACAAGGCAAGGCAAACAATGCTAAGAGTTAGTAACAACCAGAGTTAGTAACAAGCCTTTTTGTGATATGACAAAAAAAACTTCATTTTCAAACAGTTTATGTAGCTTGTACCTTGATGTTTAATATAATTTGATTATTTTGATGTGCTTTGACTGATATTGCAACAAAAAGGGGGTTGCATTGAACTCATTCAGATTTCATAAGACTAATTTGGCCTTCAAATTAATATACTGTCTTGTTAAGAAATGTGTATTTTTAAAGTGTTATTTGATGTTGTCTAGTTTTTACTGATAACAGTGAGTTTAACTGCCAGAAAGAGTATTGATGAAGAATACATTTTCACAGTGGTAAATTTAGACTATTTTGCCTTAGCATTGAATCATTGCATTGTCATTGTAGTGTCAATGCATTGCTATTGCAGATGACATGGTAAAGGTACTCTCCAAGGGCTACCTGCTGTAATGAATCCTAGGTTTAGCACTGCAGAAGGGTGGTTTAGTTTATGACTCTTCCACATCATGGATTCACATTGGATGATGTGGAATCCCTTTTTATGCTGTTCTCTTTCTTTAGCTGTGTGGTATTGTGCATGAAGAAAAATAATGGCGTTGTGAAGGATCTTATTGAAATGATAATATTTGCTCTCAGGCTGTATTATGTCCTCCTCATATAACGGGTCTTGAGTAGATATATATTTTTTTCTAAAACCAACACTACTGACAGATCCAGTAATATATTATTTTTCTATTAGATAGAGGTCACCTTTCCACTATTTGATTGATGATATAGTTGAGGAAGATAAACATTTATTGCACATGGCAAAGTCACCATCACAAATCACAATGAAAAAAAACTTAATAAATCTCAGTACTTTTATCAGCTGGGTATTGCGGCTGTGTATTTTTTGTTTTGTTTGCAGCTTGCATTTAAGTATTATAAAATTGACAATTTACACAGATGGGGGAAGATGAGTGCATCTATTTTCAATATAAAAAGATGTCAGGAATGGAAGAGATTTAAATAAGAATGGTTTCCAGGCCAACAATCCACTGATGCATGTTCTGTTAATTAGAGGTGTTTGATCATAAGAGGAAGCTGATTAGAGTTCTTAGAAAAGGGGTTATCATGAGTACATGCAGACAGAGAGAATTCTGTTTAAAACACATAGCAAGCACTTTTCTGTGTTTTCCATAAAAAGAAAATAAAAAAAGAATGTATAAACTTAATTTATTTAATTTCGTCTAGTTTTAATGTGTCAGTTTTATGGAAGTTACACTTTGAAAGAGCTCCGAGCAACACATAATTCATAACAGCACAATGCCATAACTGACAAAAAATATGAACTTTGGTACATTAGCCATAAAAAAACTATATGTTACATAAAAACCTCAAAGGCAGGAGTTCACTAAAAGTGTTGTGTTGTTTTTTTTCCTCTAATAAATTTGAAACGAAAAGTAGAAAACAAATTGATGTAAATTTCAGCTGAAACTAAATGCTAGGGCTAAATTTCACTACATTATGAACGCTTTAGTTTTCTTTTAAAATCACATTCTTTAGAGTTTGAAAAATGCACAGGTTTTATACCTGCCATTTGTTGTAATATGTCCTAAAAGGATCATGGGTATGTTTCTTGTTTCAAGATCAAAGCTCAACATTGTAAGATGTAAAGTGTAGTGTGGGATGATTGACTGTTAGGCCCAGGATCTCGCCTTCTGGACCAATAGGAGCCGCCCTCTTTTGAGGTGCGATCTCCGACATCGGTCAAAGGTCACCAAGGCCGGGTGGAGGACCACCGACCCCCAGAAGGGAGATACAGTTGCAAAGGAGGCAATGGTAAGGTGGAGGAGAAAGGCTTGCAGAACAAGTATTGGAAGGTGAGCCTGGACTATATAGGTTGAGGGACCAATAGGATTAGCGTAGCGAGCTGAGCCTTGCTCCCAGAACTACGGCAAGCCTCTATGAAAAACAGGTTGGTTGGATCCTGGGCTCATGCTGTACGTATCTTGCTGACAACAATTAAAATACTTCATTTTCAGCTAACACAGAGTATAAACAGTTTTGGCTTTTCATTTTGTTTACAGTTTATATACAGTAGAACCTAATTTATCCACACTCGTTCATCCGCGACTTCTATTATCCGCGTCTCCCTGATGAGTTTTATCTGTGAAATATAATGTAGACTTAATGCCTGCGGTCTTGGTATGAACAGCAGAAGGATTCTGTTAAATCAGTTCTCCTGAGGCAGTTACTTATTGAAGCCCAGCAAACATAATTTGCCTCACTGAAACAAAAGACTATGATGGACTTTATCACGGTAAAAAAGAACGACTTCCAGTGAATTATTTAAAAAAGCTGTTACAAAAAAAAAAATAATTCTGTTGGTACTTATTTAGTTAATGTAAGACGAGTTTAAATTACACAGCAGGCTTGTTTATTTAGTTTTAAAGTAAAAACAAATGCAATAGAAATGCATTTTTTGTTTGAAATCCCAAAAAACTGGCAACACTTAAGTACCATTATTTAATATTAATGCGTGGAATAAATTACTGCTAATACCTTGTGATATTTCTAGCTGTTAGCCACACGACTTAGTTTACAGGAAAACTGTGAGCTCTGATGGGCTGACTAGCTTATTCCTGTCATAAAATGTCTTATGATCTTGTAACTTTGTAGTATTTGTTTTGTAACAGAAAAAGCTAGGGAAACGGGGTTGGAGGTGTATCGCATTTTGAAAAGATTTTGCTAGGAGTATCACTGTCAAAGTAAACTAATTTGAAAACATTCTTCTGTCTTTGTAATATATTGTATTGCATACATCTCCAGTAAACGCTAATTTGGTTTACATTACTAGTTTCTGTATTGTATTCATGCATTCTGGTCTGACACCTCATTTATCACACATCTGTGGACCTATGCCCCCCCCAAGCACACGGATAAAAGGAGTGCCAATATGTGTATATATATATATATATATATATATATATATATATATATATATATAAATATAAATACACACAGTCAAACCTGCTCATGCAACCACCTTTATTTAGCAACCACCTGGTCTAAGTGACCACTTTAAATTCCTCCCAATGATATTTGCTTTTATTTAACTGTATTAAGCGACCACCTGTCTAACGCGACCAACGACCACAATTCTCTTACCCAGCAACGGAAAAAAGACGCAGATACAGCATTTTGAAACAGAAAGAAATAGGGCTTGAAGTTTTAGGTTTTTATTTTTGTTCACGTGACCATGTTTTGAGCCGATTCAATATCTTAATTAAACTGTTAATTACTAAACAAAGTCGTTTCTTTTACCTTGATGTCCTGATTGACTTACTGATTCTGTTTCACCTTCTTCATTATTCGAACACAAGAGCAAGCAATGACATTAATCACTTCCCCCCAGATGCTACTTTATCTTGCATTTCGTTCTCGCACTTGCCTGGGAACTAGGTAGCTTCCAATGTGTCAGTTTTGTGTTGTGTTGGTCTTTCCTGCTAATTTAACAGAATGTTCTCATAATTAGGATGTGGCGGCTTAAGACTTAAAGGCAAACCGTTAAGAGGAAAATAAATACAGAAAAATTCAAGGCATACTTATAAGAGTATGAAAACAATGTCTTGTGATGTCGAAAAAAATCTTATGCTTATGCTGGAGCTGGTTTCAGGATTTAATTATGAGATTGATTGATGTCCTTACTTTTCACAGACATCATGTCCATTCATTCTTAGTTTGCCAGGGAATTAACATCAGAGCAGGGCCTAATCAATATGTTTCAAAATAAATGTTTCAATGAATGGCAAATGCTCCTACAAAAATCCTTCCTCACTTACCCAGGTTTCCAGTCATCAGGTAGGAGTTGTGAAAGTCCTTCATCCCCAGCCCCACGATGTGTATGAAATCTTCAATTACCATCATTAGTTCCACTGAACCTGGGTAGATCTGTAAAAAAAAAAGACACACTTTGGGGCAGATGAATGGGAAAAAAGTGGCTGGTATTACTTCTAATTGCATTTGAAACTTGTATTACATTCACCTGTTATGGAATTTTAAATGGTTGCCCATTCATGTTAACATTGATTGACTGATAATGCACTGGGTTAAAAAAAACAAAACTCTCTTTTTTGAAAAAAATAACCTTCCAGGTGAAAAGAAACTGGTGAACAATTGCCAATTTCAGTGCATTTTCTTCATGGCATTATTCTTAAGCCTTAACTTTTTAAATTAATCAAGTGGTGTTAAAGGGTTGTTCATAACTAAAAAAAATGATAATGATAATTCTCCTGCTAAATTAAAGTGTTCTGTCACTATTATCTGCCCATATAGCCCTTCATTTGTATTTTATAATTAGGACTTTTACCTAGACTAATTGGGTGTTTCTACTCCACCTTTAAGAATTCAATTGATACCGTTTTTATAGTTTCTCAATCACAACTGAGAAACATGCTAATAGTAAAATTGATTTAATTTATGTTTTTTTTTTCTTTCTGTGAAACAACTAATGGGCTTTTAAATCAGCCAAGACTTATTTTTTTCATTTACAAGCAGAAGACAAACAAATTAGATTGTAACATGTTAATAAGTGACTAATCTTTATTAAAGCTATATGAAAAATAAAGTATTTTATGCTTGACACACTTGATTACAATCGCTATGCGTAAATGTATTAACATTAATAAAGATGAGTCACTTCTGCTTTGAAATGAAACAGTAAGACTTACGAGTTAAATGTCCATTTAGTTGTTTCACAGAAAAAACTTGTAAATTAAATCAATTTTACTATTAACACGTTTTCCAATGGGATTGAGATACACAAATGGCTTCAACTGAATTCTTAAAGGCATGTACAAAAGTTGGTGTAAAACACCAAAAATCAGAAGCCCTATTTATAATTAGGCTTGCTGCTTTTCGTTATTAAATCGGTAAAGCTTTTTTTACCAAAAATAATCATTTAGAAATCCTCTCTAGTTAGTGTAGTTTTTATACTTGCTGTCTGTCCTGTCTCCGTTCTGCTCTGAATGGCTGGGGGTCGCTGTCAGTCATCTCAGTGGTCCATCAGTACTGTAGTTTCACCCTGTTCTGACATATCTTGTTGACTGAAGCAGTGCTAGAATGCTCTCATTTGCCAGCTACAGCACCTGTCATTCAAAGCGCCTACTTTGAAATTAGCGGGTTAAGGTGGATGTAAGCTTTTACTTTAGGTATACGGTGACAGTTGCTAGTGTGATTTGAAAATGGGGTGCAAGAGAAAAACACTTAATGAATATTGTGCACAATATCCTGGCCGACAGCTGAAGTCTCCGCGGCAGGATGAAGCAGGCCCGTCTGCCTCGCCTTTCAGTGACTCTGAGTCCAGCTGTGCTGAAGCAGGAGAGGGGGGAGCTCAGATTCTGAATAGTAAGTGCAAGTTATTTCTGTTCAGCTATCTAATGTTTTGTTCTATGCATATTATTTATACTCGTAAATGTATGCTATAAACATCTGTGTAATACACTATGCTGCGTTTTCCATGGTTTGAGACAATTTTTTAATTTGTGTAGGATCTTTATCTACACAAATTTAAAAATTGTCCGCTGTGACCAATTAGAATGTTGGTAACCATGGTTTTGCTGCATGTTGAATATGATAAAGGGGTTTTGCTAAATGAGATGTTTTTCAATGGCATAAAAAGCCTGTTTTTTTTTGTTTTGTTTAAGCAAAAAGGTCGATTTGACCCATTCTCTGCTTGAATTGAAAAATAAAGATAGAAAAAAAACTGTACATTCTTTCTAATAAATGTCGATATTAATCATCGATTTGGCAAAACATAAAACTCGAATAGTAGCAAGCCTATTTATAGTCTATATTGCATGCTGAGTTATTCTTTTTCTATTACTGCCCAAGTGTTAATGGCTTTCTGACTGGTCCTGTGCAAACAGATTTTTGTTCAGTCATGCTGTCAAGACGCTTGAAGTTGAAACACCTCCTTACAACTTTCAACAAACTCTCTCAACTGTAGCAATTTAAGGTGATATATATATACAGTATATATAACATACAGTACCTACAATACCTCATTGACTGATGGCATATGACTCCAAGCTCATTTTAATGCTGCACTCCTAAACACACAGGCACAATTTCTGTTTGTATGATGCTGTGCCAAATACACTGGTGATACAAATGAGCAGTATCAAGTGACAACAGACCCACACAAACGTGATAAGCAACATCCCAAATAGGCTGGCATGCAATAACAATAGGTCACAGCATTAACAGCAACAGAGCCAGACCAATTACTAAGGAGGAAGACAAATTACAAAGGTTTCCCACATCTGCCTGACAGATAATTCATTAAACTGCAACAGAATGGCTAACTGCAGTAAGGCAAAACAATTAATAAGAACTGAAAGTCTAAAATACTGTACCGTACACTTACAATAGGAGCAGAATGAAAACAAAAATAGAAATGGAAGTGTTTAAACAACAAGAAGTATTTCCTCTATTATTTTTTCAAAAATGAAAATGAATCAATAAAGAAAGCATTGCACTGTGTTTTCCATCAAAAAACAAACAAACAAACAAACAAAAACATCATGGGTCAATTCCAATGAACAAAAAGCTGCGGATGACTCCGTGGTTAGTACTTCAGGACTACACTAAACTAGTAGGCTAGTTAGCACCAATTGCAAAGAACTAAGAACTACCAGATAGTCCCCAGGTGCTTATTAAAAATGTTCCCAATTGCAAAGAACTCCAGATGATGACTGCTGCCCACTAGATGTTCCTGATATACAGTACCAAATTAAACCCTCAAACTCTTTAGACTAAAGCCCCTTGCATACTGGCACTCCTACCCGGGTCACAATCCTGCGTAGTGTGAAACCACGTACCTGTGTCATACCCGGGTTAACCCAGGTCCCAGCAACCCACCTCAGGATGTGGGTCTACACGCTTTGACCCGGGTTGAACGAGACAAAATGCTTGACGGCTGTTTGTGAGCCAATGCAATAACAAACAGCCACATCTGCGTGAAGGTTTCACTTCTGCAAGGAACATTTCTGTTTATTCTGTTAAGCCCTATTTCTGTTGCTTGAGACACACCATGAGCCAGATTGCAGCAGGGATGAAGAAACATTTGCTCCAATTAACATTTGGGCCAACGGTTCTATCCAGAGAAGCTTGGATGGAAGCGTCCATAACAAGCTGCTTCCGGGGCATTGATATCCATATTGTTTACTTGTGTCTGTCACCCAGGTCAACCCTGCTTTATCCAAAGCAGTGTAAAATCACATACCCGATCCGCATGACACCGGGTCCTGCCCTGGTAGGTTCTGACCCAAGTAGATCATGCCAGTGTGAAAGGGGCTGCACTAGAAGAGCTACCGTACTAACAAGTTAAAACGAGAAACCTCATTTAAAGCAGTTTTCTGAAATGAAACCATTAATAAAACCGATATCAAATATATAGAATACAGAATATTTTTCTAACATTTAGTAGTGCTTTCAATTTTGAAATATAAGTGAATTAAACACAATAATGAAAAGCTTTTATTAGTCACTCCAAGGTCGCTAAATTGAAATCGTGGAGGTGGATATTGTCTTTAGCTTATGTGTCAATTGGATATTAAGCTGTCTCCTTTATAAGTGTGCCTCATTGTTCCTGTAACTTGATAGATGCAAAGATGTTAGGCGACTATGGTTACGTTTTGTATGCATTGATTTGTAAGCTTTCTGCTTTAGTTTTCTCACTTGCATTTTCTCATTGTGTGACTGTTGCTCTCTTGCTTCCTGATTATGTAGTAATTTATTTTTTAAAATGTGCTTTTTTCCAGATAATTCCAGCATTTCTCTCTCGAACGCAGGAAGAGCTCGCTGACGTACAGCACGCCCCATGCGTCTTGGATCATCCTCCACCCAGCTCGCCTCTGGACTACATCTGCCCTACCCATTCTCCCTCTCCGCCCCCTGCCCAGCTCGTCTATCTCGTCCTCCTCAGCCCCCAAGCCCAATGGTCCCTCTTCTGGATCTGAAAATTGGATTGCCTGCTCAAGAGAAGAAGTGTCACTATCAACATGTGATACATTTGTAATCTGGTCACTGTTTGGTTGTGATTGTACTGCACTGTTTTGTGCATTATGGACCAGTACAATTGTTTGATTTTCTATAAAGGCTTCATTGGTATTACACCTGCGAAATCTGTTTCTTAAAAGTATAGTTCTTGGTTCTGAAGATGTGTGAGCCCGTTCCCCTTCTGGTACAGATGATAACGCTGTCTCAGTGGATGAGCGGCAGACGGAGGGAAGGTTTCCACCAGGGACTGAGGACACAAGGGAATTGCACTCCACAGCCTGGCCTCCTCCCCGCTCCTGAATCGCCTACAGTAAAGTGTAGAAAAATCTATAGAGAACTCAACCTAAACATTTTACAAAAAATATGCCAATATGTATTATTTACTGATGATTAATGCACCTTATAAACAGCTGGAATGACCATCATATGTTATTTTGATCTGTTTAGAGGGTGCACTAAGCATCAGTAAATAGTACTGCCAGGTCATTTGTATAATATTTGGGTTGTGCTCTTAATTATTATGTTGATAACCTGCCAGCATGCTGAGTCTTCCACTACTGGCCTGTTTTGTATATAATAAATGTACAATCATAATACATGTAGCTATGAGATGATTATGAAAAATATTTGGAATGATTAAATTCGAGTTGTCACAGGGTATTTCCTCTTCACACCACGTGTCTCTCTGCACCTGTGAAGAATGGCCCGTTAATATAACATTCTGTTTGCATTTAATAAGAGCCAATATGCTGACTAAACTGCAATGAACCTGGCGTTCCTGGGACAGATTCTTGTGTATCAATCCCAATGCTATCACTATCAATAGCTCCTTCTATTAAGGCAAGCAAATTGGGCATAAACGATGTAATTAGGCTGTATATCATGGGGCAAAGGATGGTCAGATGCTCCGCTCAATTGCTGTTGGCATTGCTCGACAAAATAAAGTTTCTGCTCTGTCGAGTAATTCTGTGCACGACCGCCATGAATACAATGACTATTACACCTTTATATACTTAGATGATTGATTTTATATCTGATTACATTTAAGGGTTTGATAAATTCTTGCTCTGATTAATAGTCTTTGTTAATTAAATGACACAGATAAATACATTTTGTACATACCACGCAATACTAGTCTTGTTCCTCTGCTGCGTACCAAACCTGAGGTCCAGCTGATCCCCAACTTGTTTGTTTGTTGCAATTGGAACTAACTTAATGCACAGTTGGGTATGATGCTCAGGAATGTACCATACTAGCTAGTCTGCAACTTAGTACACTTTATACGCACTAACTCCGAATGTCCATTGCAATTGACCCAACTTCTTACACCACGATTATTGTGTATACAACAGTAGAGACCATTACCAACAGAAAGTAGATCACCATGACCTGACAATTATGCTGATATGATGATGCTTTAGATTTTGTGGGGATTTCATCTGATTTCAAATGAGCTTTCAGACATGAATTTGAAATCAAATTAAATAAATAACTTATTGTTAGCTTGATTCAAAATAAGAGACTATTATCTTCTCAGTGTTCTTAACCACTTTGATCTTGCTGTCTTAAAGTGACTGTAGTTAACCCTTTTTCTTCATTGGTCAGCGCTAACAGAATTCCCCAGCGCCCAGCTCAAACTCCCTTTAAAATCACAACATCACGGAGACAGCACAAACCAGGACAAACCTAAAGCACGTGACTTAGCCCTTACGTTTGCGTTTTGCCACATTTCCACAAAATTGGAACTTCCACTAGTTAGATAGGTTTCAAATGTCCAGTTGTGAGAGAAACACGTTATAATAATCATGTATTTTTATTTGAAAATATCTACACTAAGTTAACGAAATCACAGTACTTTCAGGTAGTGTTGCACTTTGCTTGCAGCTCCTTCTCCTGTTGACTGACATGCTTCAACCAAGAAGAGGTGAAATTACCCAGGAAGTGAGAATAAGGCATAGAAACTGAGAACTCTTTACCTATAGTAGAACGAGATGTCACGTTTTAAAATTAAAATACATGTACATGTTTGCTGTAACAGGTGTTTCTTTTAAAACTGCACATCTGAGACCAATGCACTTAACTAATGGAAGTGCAAAACAGATATGATTTATGGAATTATTTTGTTCTCTACAACTTCTTAAAATACTTACTGGACACTGTCACTCAGTATTACATAGACGGATCTGCGGCTTTCACCTCTTTATACTCATTCTATATAGACTTCTATGCAACACTGAACATTGTTGGCTGTGCTATACTCTCTCATTGAAAAATCTCTGGAATTACAGAAGACTATGTCACATGTACCTACTGACATGTGCTAAAAAACGCAATAGAAAACAGTGCTCCTTGACAAAAACTTGTTTAGTAATACTGTATAAGCACTAATATATTTTGGTTGACCCGCAAGGGTACATGAAAGTCACTGCAATAAATTATCAAACTTTTCAGTCAGACCTTACAGTAGCTAAGGAAGGATTGGGTCATGTTAATATACTGTAACCTGGTACATAAGAAATGTGTGTTTTTCATTTGGTTTCAAGTAATATATTTAGGATCAATTTCATTTATAAAATATTCGATTTATTTATTTACAATTTTTAAGATGAAAGAACATTAAGAGTTGTTACAGCAGTGAATAAAAATAAATACATCAAAACAAGGAAATCTGCAAAAACATACTGGACATGACAACCCTTAAACGCTGTGATCCCATTACAGGGTTTATTGCAGAAGCATTAAGGACTTTTACTGACAACAGTAGAGACTGTCTGACAGGAAGAAGCGGCATTAAAGAACAGTACAGTATTGGAAATCTAAAAGTCTTTCCTAAATGTAGTCTGTCTGCTGATGAATGAATAAGGTTAAATTAAGTACCAAAATATCCCAGCATAAATAAAGCAGTAGGTAGACAGCAGTATCTGGCAGTTTGTTTAAAGCTAATTTGCTATCCACAGCAAGTGTAATCAGTGTAGTGTGTTGGAAGACCAGCAAGTGGTGTACGTGTAAATGCTTACTAGTCCAGTTAGTGCCTTGACAGTTTTTTATGTACACCCCCTTAGTGGTTTAGTCACTGGTCAAGCGTAGATTCAAACAAACCACCACATTCTAGTCATACTCTAGACCAAACCAACTCCCCTCCTGGTTACATCTTGAACTAGAGATAACTACTAGAAAACTCACCATTCTAACCTGGATAATAGAAGATGCAAGCTAAAAACCAGTCGTGAGGATGTCTGTCCAACTAGACTTGGCCCATAACTAATGTGTTTTACATACGTCATCATTTGCAAATTATTACTTCACGTCCATACTACCCATAACCACAAATCTTCATAGATCCCTGTTAACCCAACCCAATGTTATTCCCTTGGGCAGTTTATCTCTGGTCTTAATCCCTTGAGCAGTTTCGAATAGGGATAAAACAGAATAATTTCTATTAAGTTTAACTTTATCTTACCTGTTGTGCATCTTTCCACTTTTCCCTGTTTTCTTCCTCCAGAAGATTACTGATTATTTGGAAAAAGTTCTGTGGTAAAAAACGAACCATGACAAAGAAACAAATAAATTAGATACACAGATAGGAGTGCTGACTCTTGACCTGCAATACAAAATATACAGCTATGTCCAACAGTTATCCTGAAATTGCAGGATTAATAAAACATTTAAAAAACTATATCAACATAATTTTGATATTTTATTTAACATTATGTAATCAAACAAACTACAAAAAGATAATAGTAGTACAGTATTTCATGTTAGATTTTGTGATGTCAAATTTGTACATTTTTGTTAGTTTTTAGTTAAGTACAGTATATGGAAAACTACAAAGCAGAATGTAATTCAATAGCTTAACGTAACAGCAGGTTTTATTTGACTTTATGAAGCAAACTGTGTTAATTCTATAGGGTGATGCAAAACGTTTGGCCATAGCTATACAGTATGTGATTAGTAATACTGCACATACGCTGAGATTGCACAAACTTCACAGCACTGCGAAATAGCCATGGAACTATAGTAATTCTATTCAAATGATCTGAAAAGTGACTGATCTAAATACAGCTACTGTTTACTGTAGATCAGTAAAAGGGGTCCCTTTTTGTACCAAGATTATGAAAATCAAACATCTAGCAGTACATGTCAGTCTCTAGTACATTTCTGAAGAAAACACAAATGTGTACAGTAAAACACCAGGGATCAGTTTATTAGCCAAACTTTCTCATAAGGTCAGATCTACCTTTTTATTAAGGGGTTTTAAGGTTCTCATTGAGTGCTTATTTATTACTACTGCACCATCAATAATTAATCAGCTCCTGCTGGAGACAAGCCACAAGCTCAAATCCCATCATAATATTTACAATATAATATTATTTTTCAGACTTATGGACTGCACATTTCTCTAAAAATAGCACATATATGAAAAATAAACATGTGGCACTAACTAGAATTGTCTTGTTACCCTAATGCCCTGTATGTTTAGTTACAGTACAGTTGTTTTCTGTAACTTGGCTTTAAATCGATAAATAGTAACTTACTTGTACATCATCGGAAGATGGGACATAACTTGCTCTTTTAAATGTATCAGTAACATTTCTGAGAACTTCCACAGAGGCTAGCAGATCCCCAGCATAAAAGTTTTTTCTCTGGGTTAAATCCAAAAGAGTTTTGGTCACCTGAGACATCCCATCTCCTGCCAAAGTCCTCTGTCCTTTGGCAAGGTGATCTTTAACCTAAAATAACACAAAGAAAACACTTTATTAAAGAGTTCCCTCTAGATGAAGTGTGTCCTCTAAAAAATATTGTTGATAGAAACCTTCTCTGTATACCAAGAAGAGCTACAACTCAGATCAGTCAATTACTGTAGTAGTGTAATGACCCTTTGTATCCAAGAGATAACACATTCACATACACGCTTTGAGATCTAAATCTGCATTCATCTAATATAACAAATAGGTTTAAATCTTAATGTTCTTTTAACTACAGTACACATTCAGAGTACTACAGGACGTTGGCAGTACAGGAGAAATTCCTCTATTACACGTACAATGTCTTAATATATAGCTGGTCAAAATAAAGACAGATATTTAGAAGTGTCTTACATCTGAGTGATGGAGTTTACTACAGTATACAGTATGGTATATCATAATGTACTATTCTTATTATTTAGAAGCAATTATGTTTTTTTCTTTGCAACAGTAAATTTGGTAAAGCAAGATAGAAAGTACAAATTAGACCATATAGCAAAACATTACTGTGGCAGGACAGAAGCTTTGCTGCTGTAAATAGTGTGTTTGTGGGAATGTAAGGTTGGCAAGGATGGGGTTAAATATGTCCCTGCCAACAATCACAGATGTGGCCATTCCCCAATTAGGTAATTGATGCTAACTGGGGAGTTGCCACATGTATAAAAAGGAAGCAAAATCCTTTGTTTGTTGGAAGAATGTGTGCTGTGATTTTTGTATGGGTCTGCAACAGTGCAGTGAGGGCTAATGACCAGCCTACAAGTGTTTTGTTTTCACCTTTTATTTTGGCTGTCATGCCGTGTTTTGTTTGTTTCTGTTTGTTTTGTTAAATAAAAGTGCACATACACACATATACTGTAGCTTTCTGTCTCTGGGTCCCTTTCCTGCCGGTAACAGCCTTCGCCGTGACACTACCCTGTCACAAGTACATTCATCTGTTTACTCGGTAATGTATCATAATCAATAAGCATATTCAGCCTTGAAACCCAGATGAACCAGCCATAGAATGCACCATTTGTTCTGGCCTTTACATTTTAGATCAAGAACATGTTGAATTCATTGAGGCAGTTGATGCTGAATATTAATAGACAACCCTTTTGACTAAGAGCCTTTGTATAGTGCAGCATTATTGTCCATTAATGGTTTCAGCCATGAAGACAGAGTTTGCTGAGGCAAGATAAAGCATTGAATGCCGTAATTTAAACAATTTTGGAGAAAAACAGAAATATACAGCCACTTTCCATTAGTGGAGAATCCCTTAGCATAATAAAATCAATATTTAATGTTTGCCAGTCTATTTTTTATATTGTTAAAGTCCCCATTATGTTCCACAGTGCCCCCTGCAGGGACATATGAAGATAAGAAATTTGAAATTGCTTTATCAAGACCTCTCTTTGTTAAGGGGGTTAATTTTAACTAAGCAGCCATACTCAAATCTAAACTTATTTAAACTAGATTTTTATTGTCTTATAAATCACCCTTTTGGAGAGAAAAAAAAACTTCAGAGGTATCAATAACAGAATGCTGATATTTATAAGTTCTATACCAGTACTGTGAATAAAGATTGTTTGGGGAATCTAAATAGCAACGTGCAGCCCCGAACCAGAGGCAATGAGCTTTATTAACAGTTTCAAAAGTCAACATTCACACAGCTAACACATTTAAACAAAACATTTGGAAATTATGATCAAATTCACCAAAAATAGAAAGCTATGCTTTATATTTGGAAAATAAGTATGAGAAAAGGGCATTCCGCTGTTCCTTTATTGAACACATGTATTTGACAGCGCAGCATTCTTTGGCAGAATCTACGGAACTCCTAAAGGGATATGGTGTGAATTAAAAAAGAAGGTTTGTATTCACGACTTATTGGACCTGAATATCAAAGTTTTTCCGACCGTCAGGGAGGGCTTTTGTGGCAGTGTTTGAACTTTCCGATTGTTTTACGTGTTCCAAGAAAAAAATAAACAGTTACATTAGTATTTTGTGTGCCCACCCTTTGCTTCCTTTACAGCTTGCAGTATTTTTTGTATTTTGAAACCAGTTCCTAGCGTCTTTCCGGAGATATTTTTGCCCATTTTTCAACACATACAGCTTTGAGTTCTGCAATCGACTACATCACTGCTCCGCTCTCTGCACTGGCTCTCTATCGCTGCTCGCATCCAATTCAAAACTCTTGTACTTGCCTATCTCTGTCTTGGCCTTTCTGCTCCCTCCTATCTCCAGACTATCATTTCTCCCTACACCTCCTCTCGACCCCTCCGCTCCTCCACCTCCGGCAGACTAGCTGTACCCCCCTCCACTCTCCCGCCTCCAGAGCCCGCTCCTTCTCCACCCTTGACCCTCAGTGGTGGAACGACCTACCCACGGATATCAGGACTGCTCAGTCCCTGACCACTTTCTGGCACCTCCTCAAGACAGATCTGTTCAGACAGAATCTGTAAACCTCAGCTCTCGACTATACTGGACTATATGGCACCCAAATGTACCAGTTCTTCCATCAGTTTGTACTTGTACTGAACTGCTCCATACCTTGCCACATTCAACTACTGCTCCTAACTATAACTGTATCTTATTTGATTTTATTCTTATAGGTAACCATACTCATGTTTTTTGTATTTGCTCTTATTGGGAAATCATTCTCATCCATTGATCATACTTACTACATGCTCTTACTGGACTTTACTCATATAAGCAAATATTTAATATAAGTTATAACTGCTCTTAGTCATACTTGCTCTTACTATACCTTACTGTATTCTTTATTTTGCACTTACTTAAATTTGATCTTATTGTACTTTCATAACTGTTCTTATCTGTATTGTGATATTCTGTAATGTGATATTTTATAATGTGATAACTTGTAATGTGATATTTTATAATGTGATGCTTTGTACCATGATATTTTGTAACCTGGATAAGGGCATCTGTTAAGAAATTAATAATAATAATAATAATAGACATTCATCTTGTTAAGGTATCGTTGAATTGTTCATTAATTTCTTCTCTCAATTCTTGTGTCAAATCCTTTGCAGTAATCTGAGGATCTTGCAGGGCTGCTCGAATGATACTTCTTCCAGATTTTGCAGAACACTTTCTTGGTCTTCCACACCTGGAGCTAGTTGCAGTAGTTTCTGTTTCTGTTCTGCAATTTAATTATACATTATAAAACAAACTAACAAAACTTGGGAACAACACAAACTGTTGAACAAAACACTACAAACATTTCACGTACCCTGTGGTTTCAGGCCGAGCCGGTGCTTTCACTCACACGCAGCTTCACAAAAACTCTCCAAAGCACCAACGATACCTCAATACAAAACAGTACAGCACACATACCTTCACCAACTAACACCAACATAAATTCTCAACACTAATCCTCTCTAACCCCAGTGAACAACTATTTTACAACCCCATGGCTGGACCCTTAATTAATCATTTAAACATTCATTCAATTGTCGGCTCCAGCCACATTCCCATGTGTGTTTGCAGGGAGGTTTTTTTTTTTTAATTTTTTTTTTTTTAACTATTTTATTATTTTCTCCCAATTTGGCATGTCCAATTATTTTTAGGCTCAGCTCACCGCTACCACCCCAGCACTGACTCGGGAGCGGCAAAGACAAACACACGCTGTCCTCCGAAGCGTGTGCTGTGAGCCGTCCGCTTTTTTCACACTGCAGACTCACCATGCAGCCACCTCGTCGGTGGACAACGCAGCTCTGGGCAGCTTACAGGCAAGCCCGAAGGCACCCGGCCAGACTATAGGGGTCGCTGGTGCGCGGTAAGCCGAGGACACCCTGGCCGACCTAAAGCCCACCACCCCCCCACCTGGCGGCGCTCGGCCAATTGTGCGCCGTCCCCTGGTAGCTCCCGTCTATGGTCGGCAATAGAATAGCCTGGACTGGCCGCAGGGAGGATTTTAATTCCCTCCCTGCCACCCAAGACTCCCCACACCACACACACCAATGCTCTGGCAGGGCTTTCACCCTGCCGTGCTGCCACACACCTACCCAAATACCAACACACAATACACACCCAAACAATAACAATAATAACACCAACACCAACAATACAAAAATAATACAAATGAACACAGGAGCTGGGTGTACACCGTCACAAGCCCATACAGTGCCCTTCGGTAAACCGAGTCTTTCTGCTATTTTTCTGGTAGTTTCTCCTTTTTCGTTAGTTGTATCACTGCCATTTTGGGATTGCTGCTGTACTCTTTAGTTTTAACCATTTTTGTTATATTGTTATCACAAATTTCCACTTTATTTTTCAGCACTTGATGATTATTTATATTTATTCTATACATGTCATCCTCCACCAACGGCAGCACCAACCAAGCCAAATAACCTTCGACTCTGACAGCGACTAAAAAATAAAATAAAAAGCATACCCCATTGAAACACTGTTTCCTTAAAAATACGTTGTTTTTTGCAGTTTATTGTCTACCCATTTTAATTCACTGTTCCTGAATTATCAAAAAGAAAATTATATTTAAGATTCTTTAATATTGACTTAATTTACATTATTATTCATTAAATTCACTTTCAATTTGAACCTTAACACCTTTTTATCACAGATAATATCCATGTATTATAAAAAAATAATAGATGGGCTTCAGAGAGTTGAATGAAAATAATTCCATCTCGGGTTTCTGTGACAGTTTATAAACGACTCGACCTTCGGTCTCGTAATTTATGACGTCACATAAACCCTAGATGGAATTATTTTCCTGTAACTCACTGAAGCCCATCTATTATTATTTTCTCTCTCTCTCTCTCTGTCTCTCGTGGATTGTGGGATTGTGGGAGGAGCTGGAGGAAGCAGTGGGGTAGGAGTGGAAACTTTTGAGTGACTTTACGGATTGTTTATTGCATTAATGGTTTTAGTTTTCTAATAAATAGTCTATTTATTTATTTATTTATTTATTTATTTGTTTGTTTGTTTGTTTGCTTGTCTGTTTGTTAAATTTGCTGTGGTTGTGTTTGTGCTGATTTTAGGTCGGCTCAGCCACAGCTATGGTGTCTCAGTTGGGCGGAGCAGGTCTGACTCACCGGCACGGCTGTCGGTGTGTACCCGACAGCATGGGGTCGGTGGAGGATTGCCTGCTCTCTGTCAGTGAGGTGGTAGGGGGAGAAAAAATTGTGTCAGCATCTAGAATGAACAAAGGGTTAGTCATTTTTTTTAGCGAGACACAAGTTGTAGACAAACTGGTACAGGAAGGGTTTGTGCTAAAAGGAGCCCTGGTGCAGGTATCCCCTTTAGCAATGCTCATAACTTTTCTAATGTGCTGCCCTTTCTAAAAATGAGTTGTTGGTGAGAGAGCTGGGTAGATTTGGAAAATTAATGTCCCCGATCAAGAGTATACCTCTGAAACTCAAAGATGAAAGATTAAAACATGTGCTATCATTTAGAAGGCAGAGTGTTACATGTTGCTTAAAACTATAAATACTGTAATAGATGTCGCCTGGACGTTTAATATAGAAGGAAAGAAATGTGTTGTTTTTGTTAGTTCCAATACAATGCGTTGCTTCAAATGTGGAAGTCAGGGGCACCAGAGAAAGAACTGCCCGATGAGAGAGACTGAGGAAGGACAGGAGGCAGGGGGAAATCAGTGAGCACAGGAGGAAGAGCCCTTACCAGAGCCAGAGCCGGAGCCGAGAGCCGAGATGAGAAGGTGAAGAGGTAATGTTTACTGTTGTAAACGTTAAAGAAAAAAAAAATACAAAAAAACCTCTTCGGATCGCTTGCCTCCTCAACCCGCTTGCTCTGAGGGAGAGAGCAGGGGGAGGACCGGTCTGGAGAGCCGGGGTCTGGGTCTGGTGTTCGCGGCGCTGTAGGAGTGGAATCCTGTGCTGCGAGGGCTGCTGATTCGGACCCGGGGAGGAGTAGCGGCAGCTCTGGGTCTCAACCTGGGGCAGTGGCACCTCTCTGTTCAGAGGGAGAGGAGTGGGTCTGAGCGCGGAGCAGAAGCAGCCGAAGTGGATCGGGAAAATGACAGTGAACGAGAAGAAATGGACATGAATGAGGCAGAGGCAGGTGAGGCTTCAGACTCCTCGTTACTCTCTGAAATTCCTGACAGCCAGATCGTCAAGAGAAAATTATATTCACTAGAGCAGATCAATGATTTTTTAGACTTGACAAAAGGTAGGAGAGGGGTGGATGTAAAAACGTTTTTCCCAGACCTTAAATTGTTTTTGTATTCTGCTGATATAGTCGCGAGAAGAGTGACATTAAAAGAACTTGATCAGCCAAAGAGATACAGGCTGAAAAAATTAACACAGTGTTAGGAAAATGTTAAAAGAAAAAAAGAAATCCTATGTGTTAAAATGGCTAAGCTCTGTAATAATTTTACATATCTTATTGGTTACTTCTGTTTGATTGTTTTAAATTTTTTAGCCGCCATGAATAGAATTAATTTCATCTCTTTTAATATTAATGGGTGCACACGGTTTTAAGAGGGCACAGTTGTTTGAGTTTTTAGAACAGAAGAGGTTGGGAGTGTCGTTTTTGCAGGAAACGCACACAGACAGGCAAAATGAAGCTGACTGGACAGTGGCATGGGGAGGGCATTGTGTACTGAGTCATGGGTGCAATAGTAATGCTGGGGTGTTTGAACCTGGCTTGGCAGCTAATGTTTTAAACATCACAGAAATAATAAAAAGACGATTTTACGAGTGAAGGCTAAGATAGGAGAAACAATATATGATTGTATTAATGTTTATGTTCCTAATACAGGGAACGACTGGATTGTATTTTTTTATATTTTAAAGCAAACTCTTTTAACAGTTGAAGATGAACACATTTTAATAGTGGGCGGTGATTTTAACTGCATAGTTGATTTTAACAAAGATAAAGGTAGTGTAGAACCTCATCCCCCATCCGCGAGAGAGTTGGCTGCAATCTCCCAACACATAGTAAGGGTGAAATTAGACAGGTTGTACACAACAAGAAAACATTTAAACATTCTTTCAATAGCAAAAATAATACCAAACAGCTTGTCTGACCATCACTGCATCCTGATAACAGCTATAATAACCAAAGAAACTCATAAGGCAGCAGATTGGCATTTCAATACAAAACTATTGCAGGACCTCACCTTCACACAACAATTCAAAGATTTTTGGTTAATTATGGCGACAGCAAAAAAGTCTGTTTAAAAATATGGGGCAGTGGTGGGATATTGGGAAGACACAAATAAGGCTTTATTGCCAGCAGTACACCTTGGGTGCCACCGAGTCACTGAATGCAACTGTGAGAGAGCTGGAGAGAGTGATCCTTCAGCTTGAAAATTAACAGAGCGCAGAGGCAAGCCCTGGGCAGCCTGATGGCGGGGAAGGTGCGGGGGGCATATGTGTGATCCTGTTTTATTGAGCCCAGAGACATGGATGCCCCCACAAGCTTCTTCTTTGGACTTGAAAAAAAGAAAGCGAGCAGCAAGCAGCTGACCTGTGTCCAACTGACCGGTGGCAGGGAGCTACTTGTCCAGGAAGAGATCAGCGAGGCGGCGGTGCAGTTTTACACCGAGCTGTTTTCCAGAGAGCTCTGTGACCAGACTGACACAAATACGATGCTACTGCCCAGCTTAAGCCAGGAGGAGCAAGGGAGTCTGGAAACACAGCTGTCTTTACAGGAACTGACCACCACCGTGATGGACTGCCAGCTGAAATCAGTGCTTCTGGAAGGAGCTGGGGCCGGACCTGCTGCTGGTGCTGCAGGAGAGCCTGAAAGCTGGAGAGCTGCCACTCAGCTGCCGCAGGGCTGTCATCACTCTGCTGCCAAAGAAGGGAGACCTATGCCAACTTAAGAACTGGAGACCAGTCTCATTAGTATGTGTCGATTTAAAAATAATATCCAAAAGTTTGTCGAATAAGCTAAAGGACTCCTTGAACTCTATAATTCACACAGATCAAGCATACTGTGTGCCAGGACGGCCAATTTTTAATAATCTGTTTTTAATAAGAGATTTTTTTTTTTATTTGACCAAAATGGGTGATTTTAATGTGGGGCTGGTCTCCATAGACCAAGAAAAAGCGTTTGATCGTGTTGACCACCACTACCTATTTAAAACCCTGCAAGCCTTTGGGTTTGGCCCTGTGTTCATTAATCATATTAAACTTTTATATAGTAATGTTTTTAGTGTTTTAAAAATTAATAGTGGGTTGAGCCGTCCATTCCCGGTGCACAGGGGCATCAGACATGGCTGCTCCCTGTCTGTTATGCTGTACTCCCTCTCCATTGAGCCTGTGCTTGGTATGCAGAGGAGCAGACAGTCAGGCTGGGTAGTGCCCTGCCTATGCTGATGATGTGAATGTTTTTATAAACAGTAGACGTCTAGGTTTTACAGCAGTGCCTTGCGAGCTTTCAAAAAGCATCATCAGCAAAAGTGGAACAGAACAGGGCTAAATGTGTTAGGATTTTTCTTAGGGACAGATACCTTTATGGATCAGAACTGGGAGGGCATGGTAGATAAAGTGAAAGGGAGGCTTCAGAGTTGGCAAGGGTTGCTGGCCAGCCTGTCCTACAGGGGGAGGGTCTTAGTAATTAATAACCTGGCAGCTTCTATGCTGTGGCACAGACTAATGCGCCTGGGCCCTCCCAAAGGAGTTGCAGTCGCTGTTTCAGGAGTTTTTTCTGGGGAGGGAGACATTGGATGAAACCAGCGGTGCTGTATCTCCCCCAAGATGAAGGAGGACAAGGGCTGGTCAGCATTGCTAGCAGGGTAGCAGCTTTCAGGATGATGGCAGTGCAGTGGCTCCTGTATGCTGGGGAGGAGGCTCACTGGAGGAAGGTGGTCTGCTTCTTTCTTAACAAGGTAGGGGGGTTGGGGATAGGAAGACACATGTTTGTTATTGACCACAGTACTCTGAAAGTTTCTAACCTGCCCCTATTGTATGCTAATATTTTTAAAATTTGGAAAACTGTAAGGGAGAAGAGAGAGGAGGAGACTCTGACAGGCCAGGGTCTGTTGGAAGAGCCTCTCTTATTTAAGTCTTTTTCTGGTACATTGTCTTCAGTCACAGGCACTGTGTGCAAGGTTGGTGAGAGCAGGTGTGACCAGACTGTCCCACCTTATGTCTCCTGGGCTTTCTCGCTGGCTCAGTGCTGCCGAATTGGGTGGCAGGCTGGGCTGGTACTGTGAGAGACAGATTGACAGGATATTGGCTGAGATCAGGAGCTGTCTCTCTCCAGGGCTCTGAGAGGTCCTGAGGGAGGAGATAACTCGAGGACAAGAGCAGAGTCAAAGAAAAGACTTCCTGGTGTTGCTGGTGTCCCCCTGTGTAGATGAGAAAGAGCAGGAAGAGTAGGAGAATTGAAAGCTGTTAAAACTATGCAATGTTAAAAACAGTTTCCATGAGCTCAAGAACAAAAGTCTGTATATTTTAAATATAAAGATATCTTGTTTTAAAATATTAAGGGGGGGTGTCTGACTCCAAATGGAGGGACCATCTGTCTGAGGGAGAAGAGGAAGCCCCAGTGTGGAGAGTCTTATATAAACCACCCTTAGATAAAAGAGCTGGAGATTTACAATGGAGGCTACTTCATGGCATTTTGGCCACATGGAGGCTCCTGCTCAGAGTGGATTCTGCTATCAGCTCTGTGTGCAGTTTCTGTGGGCAGGAGGAGACAGTTTTCCATGCATACAGCAACTGTGAGAGACTCAGGCTGCTGTTCTACCTCCTGACAAAGCTGCTGCAGGGTCTGGGATCTCTTTTACAAGACAGTTAATTTTAGATGCGCTGTTTAAAGGTATTTTTTTTCCACAGTCAACGGGTTTAAAAGGCCCTGCATATCAACAAAGCACTCACTAGGCATCTCCAGCCCCGCCCCACCCTTTCGTTCGCTATAGCTTTCACATATGCTAAGAAATAAATAATAATAAAAATAATAGTCGTACATACCGATCAATCATCTCCTGATCACTTGTTTTATCACCAAACGCCTCAATAATGTGATCCAAGTCATTATTTTATTACTATAACATCTGAAAAAAAGTTTCGCAAATGTCTGTGATATTCTCTGAGCGCTGATGCAGTATCAGCCAGCTTGTTTCCTTATGACCGCCTATATCTGATGCCAGGGGCAAGTATGACTATTCATGAGATACGCCCTTTTTTTTTTTTTTTTTTTTGGCTTGTCTCAGCTCCTGTCACTCCCACTCGGCCATTGAATGGTTTTCTCAGCTTTTTCCGGAGAAAAACGACTAGAAACCCGTTTTTGCATTTTTTGATGATGTCGGACAGGGTCCGACATTGACCGATAGGAATAATTGCAATGTCGGACCAGGTCCGACATAGGACCGCAAAGGGTTAATTAATTTTATTAAGGGCCTGTGGCGGAGTGTCCCGCCCCTTTGTTTATTATTTATTTTATATTATGATTTGTATGTTTATATTACGGCAAAGCGCAGCGTATTTGTTATTGTTTTGTTTTTCTTGATTTTAAAAACCTTGTGAGTATGCGTGACTGATCAGTTAGTGATTTATTTAACTAGCTGACAGTCACACATCCTTATTAAAATTGTGCAGACTATGACCGAGGGGTAATAGGATAATTAATTAACAGCTAGTTAAACCCTCGGCCAGAATATAAAAAACCTGCAGCTCTCTACCCTCGGGGAGAGTGTACAGAGGAGAGTACGGGAGAGCGAGCAAGGAGTGAAATTAAAATAGAAACAACTGCTAAGCGTGCTGGTCTTCACCAGCACGATACTTTTGTTTATTTGTTTTGCCAACGTGCCCTTTTGTTGATGTCTTTTGTTCTGTTTAAATCTTTTGTTTTATTTATTATTTAATAAAACACTGAGCACCCGCCATTCATTTTTTTGGTTTCTGTTCCTGGTCCGTGACGTCACCACCCACATGCCACTCAAGCCCACCTGTTCACATATGGTGTCCTGCGCGGGATAAGAACAAGCTGTCTGGAGAATGGCTGGCAGATGTGGTTGTGCTGTTCAGAGTGCTGGTGGTCATCAGGTTAAAGGTGGATTTCGCCTATTTTAATGCAGTTAATGATCCGCAGGGCTTTCAGGAGAGGTGGTGTGTGGGAGACACTCTGTGCTCTGTGAGTGAGGAGGGAGAGCTCATTGTGCTGTTTTAGGAAATTTGCTTTTAGATATTAGAATTTTAATGACTTGGGTCTTTTTTATGGTTAAAATCTTTTGTAAGAGTAGCGTGTTTAGGTAATTTTTGCTAACAAGGCGCGTTATAACAGGTGAGAATTGTATATATATATTGTGAGAAAGCTGCTCTCACTACCGTTCGTTTGCCCTTTAATAATTTGATTAGACAGCGACACCTGTGCCTTCTGACAGTTCTGTTGTCAATTCAACGTTTGTCTTTTTTGTATTCCTTAAGGATATTATCTTCAAGTATTGCTCATCCTTGTTAGACAGCTTTTTGGGTCTTCCAGTCCTGGGTTTGTTACAGATGATGTTTCTCTGTACTTGTTGATTATGCTTCGGATACCACACCTTGAAAATCGAGTGATGCAAGCTATTTCACTCAATGTTTTTCCTTCCTTATGCAAGTCAAGGTTGTTATAATAGTAGAAAACACTAGTGGAGGCTTTGAGTAAATTGTTGATGCTCATACTGCATCAGAGTAAAAAAATACAACATGTCTAAGACTTTTGCACAGCAGTGTACATAATATGTACATATATATATACACACACACACACACACACACAGTGATTTGCAGAAGTATTCACCCCCCTGCAAAGTTTTCACATTTTGTTGGCACCTGAGCGTACTCCACGACGCTTTCAAATTAGACTTTACACGTAGAATCTACACAAACTACTCCACATTGATAAAGTTAAAAATGCATATAGAATATAAATAATTAAGTTTTACAAAGAAAAACAGATTAATCTCAGTTGCATAAGTATTAAGCCCCTTTGCTACTGCAGCCCTAAATCAGCTCAGGTGCAAATTATTTGTTTGAAAGGTCACAATTACTGAAATGGTTTCAGCCTGTGTGTACTCACAGTGGTTTAACTTGTAGATAATTTCCCTCAGGTATATAAAGACTTTCAAGCTGCAACTCACATAGTGATCCAGCAAAGCAACCATGACCAAGGAGCTTTCAAAACAAGTCAGAGATAAAGTGCTAGAGAGGCGCTGATTATCCCTCTCGGCACAGTGAAGTCCATCATTAAGAAGTGGAAGATGCATCATACCACCCAGACACTACCCACATGAAGTCAAACTGAGCAGTCGGGCAAACAGGAAACTGGTTTGGGATGTCACTCTGAAGCCAACAATGACCTTGAGAGATCTGCAAAGTTCTGTGTCTGAGATGGGAGTCAGTGTTCACACATCAACAATAAGCCAGTCCCTACACAAAGCTGGCCTGTATGGACGGGTGGCAAGAAAGAAGCAATTACTCAAAGAGCCTCATCTTAAAGCATGTATGGAGTTTGCAAAAAAGCATGTAGATGATACTGCAGACATGTGGAAAAAGGTTTTGTGGTCAGACGAGACAAAAATTGAACTTTTCGGTCTAAATTCCAAGTGCTAAGTCTGGTGCAAGCCCAACACTGCACATCACCCAGTCAACACCATCCCAACTGTCAAGCATGGTGGTGGCAGCATCATGTTATGGGGATGCTTCTCTTCAGCAGGGAGTGGGAAGCTTGTCAGGATAGAGGGGAGAATGGATGGTGCAGGCGTAGTAGGCGAAGTACAGGCGAATCCTTGAGGAAAACCTGTTTGAGTCAGCCAAGACTCTGAAACTGGGGAGGAAATTCACATTTCAGCAGGACAATGACCCGAAACACAAAGCCAAAGCCACACTGGAGTGGTTGAACAAGAAGATAATTAATGTTCTTGAGTGGCCCAGTCAAAGTCCTGACTTGAATCCAATCAAAAATTTATGGCGAGACTTGAAGATTGCAGTCCATCGACGATCCCCAACAAACTTATCAGAACTGGAGCAATTTTCCCTTGAAGAATGGGCAAACATTTCACCATCCTACTGTGCAAAGCTAGTAGAGACCTATCCAAAAAGACTCATAGCAGTAATTGCTGCAAAAGGTGCTTCTACCAAGTACTGACTTAAGGGGCTGAATACTTATGCAACCAGTACGTTTCATTTTGTACATTTTCTTTGCTGACATTTAACCTACTCCTCATATAACACTGATCAGTTTAACCACTACAGCTTTGAATAAAAACGTTCATTTGAAAAACTGCATACATTATTTGTAATTCAACAAAATGTGACATTTATTGGTAGGGGGTGAATACTTCTGCAAACCACTGTATATATATATATATATATATATATATATATATATATATATATATATATATATATATATATATATATATCCTCTGTAAAATGTATAAGTATTAGTTTTGTTCTAAGCAAAATCTTTAGATAGTCTTTATATCCTCCCTGCTCCACAGCAATATACCTTGCTTCACATTCTTTTCACTGCTTAATCCCACACAGCTAGTCATCGTCTTAGTACACGAGAGAAAGATTGACTGAATCTGAACAAAGTTGTTTAAGGTCAAACTGGTCGGTGATGCCTCTTTTACAGCACCGTGGTCCCCAAATACAATACTGTAAGCAGTGAATGCAAGAAACAAGCATACCAATTAATAGATGGTGGCAATTCATATTTTCATGTAAAAGCTTTGCAATTGGGGTTCCAAAAGTATACATGTATATGGTATAATGTGTAATAAATATACTGTACGATTACTGTGTATAATCAAATGTGATGTAAATTCAATACAACAGTTCCTTCTGGCAGACTACCTCCCAAAGGGGGTTGCTAATCAAAAGGTCATGATATTCAGTTCAGTATTACATATTTTAAAAGCTAAGCAACAAGATCATAATCACATTCCTCCCGAGTACTAAAGATTGCCATAATCACATTCCTCCTGAGTACTAAAGATGATTAAACACCATTTTTTTTACAATGTTCATCCGAACATTACAGATATAAATGTTTTTTTTTGTTTTTTTGGTTGTTTTTTTTAAACAAAAATTAATTAGGTAGGGAAAATTGCATTATTAACAGTTTAAATTCAGTTTGTAATCTGAAACAGTAAATCTTTGCTGTACAAAATGGTGTAATTTAGGGCAAGCTATAAACAAGAGCAAGAGCAATGAAGCTGACTTTGCACCTACTGAATGCTGCAAGTGTCTGTATTCATTTGTTATGCATCTGGCGTAGCTTGGCTGCTCCCAGTAGGCCACTCCGAGAAGATCAAGAGAGCAGCGTCTACTAGTGGTACCTGGGAATCATAAAGAGAAAGAGAAGCCTGTCATGCACTAGAGCAATACTGCATACAGGAGTGCATTAAAATCAGGTTAAAAGATAACAGGAAAGAGAGAGAGGATATTCATTTTCTTATACGGTGGTATAGAGTGTTATCCTGTCACTCACAAGAGTGTATTTTACTGTCTACTGGTCCTGTGCAAAGATAGTTACAGAACTAGTTTGATCATGGCTTTTAACTAGCAATTATGAAGTATTTGCTATATTTTATATAACATATCAGCATAGTAACTAGCCAGAAAAAATGGTTCTAAATAAGTGTGCTAATTATGATAAAATAATTATGTATGCATATTCGTCATGAAGTACCAAAGCAATAAGTCCATCTCTTCCCTAAAGCCTTTAAATGTTAATATTTGCTGACACATTTGCATCCTAACTTAAACAGTCATACAAATAACCAAAAGGAAGAAAAAAAATAATGGCAGCAATAAGTTGCACATAATTTTGCATGTAATAATTCCGTAATTCTGCTGAGCACTTCCATTTGCTAGGTCACATGTGTGACATTTTGTGACATGTCATGATATCTGGTACCATTCTCAAGTCATTTCACCTCAGCAATGTCTTCAGGGTCAAATCCTGATACTTTAGTTCTCAGCCCTTTCAATGCCTTCTTTTCCCATCATTAACTAACCAGTGACATGCTTTAACCCAAAGACATTGCTGAGCTGAAATGAGTAATAATGCATACCAACTGAAAGTTTTCTTTCACCCTCTTGGTATCAAATATCATGTATTTAAAGGAAAAAAAATGCAACATGTTCTTCTTTTAAAACAGCACGTTAGACGTACACAGGGAATGTTCACTACAAGTAGTATGTATGCACATATTCCATTAACTATAAACTCATTACATGGGCAGCAGTGTGGAGTAGTGGTTAGAGCTCTGGACTCTTGACCGGAGGGTCGTTGGTTCAGTCCCAGGTGGGGGACACTGCTGCTGTACCCTTCAGCAAGGTACTTTACCTAGATTGCTCCAGTAAAAACCCAATTGTATAAATGGGTAATTGTATGTAAAATTAATGTGATATCTTGTAACAATTGTAAGTCATCCTGGATAAGGGCGCCTGCTAAGAAATAAATAATAATAATAATTATGTGCTGCAAAGGGCATTGCTACAGTATTCTGTAATACATAAAAGCTGCATCTCCTGGTTGCTAGTCAGCCAGACGATCTGACAGACTATGATAGAGGGTTGAAAGCAGACACATGCTGGGCAGATACTTCTTTTTTCATCATTGCACAAATTACTGATGTTTTTGTAGAGAAACAGTCTAAAAAATGATAACTATCTGCTTCATTTGGAAGAACAGAGATTTCTACTCCCAACTTCCCTGAAGAAATTAGGAGACTGGAGTCACTGAGGAATGGTCACATATCCATCCAGAACCAGACAATTATTCTTGCACTAAAATTCATATTCCAAAGTGCATAGATGCTACTGATATGTGTGTATCAGGTCACATACCAGAACCGTTTAACACCTTGCAGACTTGTCAAATCAGTGCCGCATAGGCTGTCTATAGTGGCCCTACATACTGTAACGTTGCTGGGGTCCATCAAGACAACTCAGCTGGTGCAGTGGAATGACTAATAATCAGGAGTTTTGTGCAAGCTGCTTTTATTCTCAAACAAGTCTCATAATTTTAAGCCAGGTAGGAGCAGCCTATACTCTGCTAAATTTGCCAGGGCACCATGCATTCACTGTTACTCATTTATTTAGTTACCTGTTGCATTCGGTGGGCACCTATTGAATGCCAGGTCACCCGACGGTGTTCTTCTCCATACCATTGCCAAAGCGTAGTCTTCAGGACATATCTCATACGGTGCTGTAAAAATGCTAATACTTTTACCATTGCTGCCATTGGTGACATTCAGATACATGGTGTTGCTTATTCGTACATGTAATTAAAACAAAATCCACATTAAAAATATAATTAGTTTTTTTTTTTTTTAATAGTAATTGAAAAACCTTCTGTCCTTATAATCATGTTTATAAAAAGTGTTTCTTATGCAGTATCACTCTTGCATTGATAGCAATCTACATCGGAAGCAGCACAGGCCAGTTGAAAGGTTTTCATGGGTAATTGAAAACCTGCTTGGGTGTGGTAGACACCTATTAATGATTTTCTCCTCAGACACAATCAACTCCAATTGAACCCCATTCAGACTCTCAATCATATCACTCTGGTGGTGTTCCTATTTCTGTAACAATGCAGGTACAAAAATTAAAATGATACAGACCTCAATGATTTTTCTTTTTTAAATCAGTGAGAACAATTGGGATACAACTAGAGACCTGAACTTATTATTTTATTTACATCAGAATAAATTAACTGTAATATTAAAATGAATTACACAGAGTATATTTAATGCAAATATTGCTTAACCAGACAGGCAATGTCAGTATTACAAGTTGCGTTAATATCTGTCAATCAAAAAAATTAATGATTCATTAAAAAACATATATAATATATTTTTTAAAAATTTGACAAAAAAAGGTTAACATTTCAGAAAACCACTTTGAATTTAATAATAGTAATATGAATACTAATAATAATACTAATAATAATATTAATAACAACAATAATGCCAGGAACTAGGCGGTGGACGTTCTTCTGTTTTAATTTTGATTTTATAAAATATAAGAGAAAAGTTTGGGTAGCACAGTTATTACACAATGTGCAGTAGGCGCATGTTATGCCAGATATAAAGATGAATTAACTTTGATTTATAAGCAGGCCAGAGGAAATGCCAGGTGCCAATAATGTGCCTTTTTCCTAGGGCTTTCTCAGGGAGTATAATTTAAAGTGATAACCAAGCCTTTAAAACACTTTGCTTACCACTTGCTACCTTGTTTTATAACAATGATGAAGGTAATTTTGTTCTGCATTTTCTTTTTTTTTTTTTTTTTTTTACTTTAAACCGGAGATATATTATCTCACTTTCACGTTTAATGTGCCTGCGTTACATTCCTACAATATGGTGCTCCCCTTGTATCAATCAGTTAATTAAAATAATATTGTTTACACACTAGAGGGCAGTGTTTTTACTTGTACTGCTGCTTTTACAGTGCAGTGCAATATCACCCCTCCACTTGAAGAGTAAGTAGCAGGGTTCTGAAAATTAGTTACACGTCCCCAAGTGTTGCTATAACTGTTTAAATATAGCAATTGTAATTCTTTTCATTGTTAACTTTTTATACTTATAATTTTAAAATCTGTTTCAAAGCTCTTTTCAAAATGGCTGCTGTAGTGCATTGACAGTGTAAGGATTATTGCCCACATTATCAAACAGGTAATGCAGCACTAAGAATCCATGATGTGGTATGGAACAGAAAAGCCAGAGCACTTGTTGTCATGTTATGTTGCAGTGATGTAGAGGACAGATCTCAAACCCCAGTGCACTACAGCGGCCATTTTAAAAATAACTTTGAAACAGACTTTAAAGTTATAAGTCTAATTAGTTGTCAGGATATTAACAATGAAAAGAAAAAATGACAGGTACATTGTAGCAACATGTGGGGACACATAAAGCTGTATTTTCTGAAATCCCGCTACTTACTCTTTAAAAGCTGAGAAAAATAGAGAAATTCAAAATACCTCAGATAAACATTGTATTAGACCTTCAGATGTAATGTAAACTTTATGATGCATCTGAGTAAAAAAAACAAAACACCATTCTAAAGACATGCCTGAAGGAAAATTCCTCTTTGCGAGCCTCATCTATGAAATAGTAAAAACCTCTATGGAGACGATAACTAAGGAGTGAAATCACTGTCATCATTGCTAATGCTCCAGTAACCACCTGCCATCAAAAAGCACCTCTGGCTTTTAAAACCAGTAGACGATAATAATAAAGCCACACAAAGATCGTGGGCTACTGGAGAGCAAAGCTGATTGCAAATGTTTTATCAGCCTTTGATTTCCTCGGCAGTATCTTTTCAAAGATAACTGATTTCTTGCCCAATTATATTTGTACCTGGGCAACGCTTCTCACTGCATTTGTGGACGTCTTCACCAGTTCCTTCACACTGTTGTCCAGTAATAGCCACGCCCTGACAAACCCTAATCCGCCTCTGCCAGCCCCCATCGCACGACTTCGAACATCCACTCCAGTGCCCCCAAGGATTCCACTGTCCATTGGCTAGAAATGAAAGAGATTTATAAGATAAATGAATACATCAATGGGTTCCCCATCTGCCAATCACACACACGATTATTCTTACCTGGGACTCTCTGCCTGTGCAATGTTTTGTCCAGTCAATTTCCCGCAGATCATATTAATCTTGAATCTCTAATAGTTTTATTATGAAAATATGATACAAACAATATATATATATATATATATATATATATATATATATATATATATATATATATATATATATATATATATATATTTTAACATGTATTGGTTAAATCCAAACTGCTTGTCCCTATACCAATTTTAAGATATTTTGAGTGAGGTTTAATGTGAGCTGCAGCTAATGTATGTCAATTTAGGACTAAAATGAAATGGGCATTTTTCAAAGACTCTCCCTTTTGCAAAGTCAATATTTATAAACAAAAAGATATATACCGATAGATGTATGTGCTCAATTCCTTCTCCAAATGGATTGGTTAATCGTAGCAATCCATTTTCCCTCCAGACCATTTATTTTAATTAGAAATTAGCTCAAATGAAAATAAATGATGACGCATATATCCCCAAAGGAGAAAAAAAAAATGCTGTTATGTATATTGATGATGTTATAACACAAAAACATAAGCCTGTGCATTTCAGGAGCTGAATGAACTGAATATCAAATACAGCAATGTAATAAAACCTTCCACACTCTCTGGAAGTTTAAACATACAGAATCCAGGGTATTCACAATGTATTCACTTGTCCTTATCCATTTCATTCCTTTCAAATTAGGCAGATTATTTCAATAGCCCTTAACATGAGAATTGTGCTTACTCCTGTCAATTCATTGGATTCTGATTATTTTTGCTTATTCTTCAGTAAAAGAGCCTAGAGTGGTGTTTGAATATAATTAATTGCATTCATAGATACCTATCGTTCTACTAAGAATCATACTGTACCCCCTACTAAAAGATATCTACTATAATCCAGACAAAGTTTAACTTCCTGGGCAGTATACTTTTCCAGAAAACAATCTTGACAATATTGACAAGTTAATTTACATTACTTTTGTTTTTATTCTTCAAATGTACTGTATTTGAACCATAGGGACACAACCCCCCTTCTTCCCTGAAATGTTTACCATGTTTCTTTATTTTTTATTTGCTTTACCATAACTCTGTGTGTTTTGCAACAATTACTTATCCTTTACCATGATTTTACTATACTTTATTATTGTTATTATTATTATTATTATTATTATTATTATTATTATTATTATTATTATTATTATTATTATTACTAGTCGTAGTCGTAGTAGTTTATTTGGCAGACGCCTTTATCCAAGGCAACTCACAGGTGTTACAGGGCAATACAATATTTAAATACAGTGAAGTTTACAGTAAGTACAAATACTACTAGAATACAATATGAGATAAGAACTAACAATTTAGGATTAGGACAATTTGTATCTACAATAACATAATAGTAGTGCAATAGTGCAATGATAGTGCATCAGCTGAGCACCCAGTAACATGGTGCTTAGGTCAGGCAAGTCCAGTGCATAGTAGATTAGCTACGTGCTCATACCTGACTTTACTCGTATAGGCAAATATTTTTAATATAAGTTAACTAGTCGAACCCACTCTTACATGTAATTATTTACTGTATTCTCTAATTTTTGCTCTTATTTGAATTTGATCTTTTGCTACTGATTTTATTGTACTTTACAACTGCTCTTATCTTTCATTTTAAGAATATCGCCCGGCTACGCCCTGTTCTCTCTATGGCTGCTACGGAGAAACTGGTCCATGCCTTTGTCTCGTCCAGACTTGACCACTGTAATGCCCTGCTTGCTGGGGTTACCAAGAACACCCTAAACAAACTGCAGTGTGTTCAAAACTCAACAGCCAGGGTTTTGTCTAGGTCTCGATCTGGTGATCAAATTACCCATGTTCTGGAATCCTTCCATTGGCATCCTGTTAAGTTTCTCATTGATTTTAAAATCTTGCTATTGGCTTTGAAGAGTATGTCTCCCCTTACATAACTGACATTTTGTCTATTTATACCCCTAGGTGCAATTTGTGGTCCACTGATGTTGGACTCTTATGTGTCTTCACGACCAGATTACGAACTGTGGGTGAAGGGGCCTTCTGTTCCTATGCCCCTAGGTTGTGGAATGCCCTTCACTAAGAAATGAGGGACTCTGAATCCTTGGGTGTTTTTAAATCTCACCTTAAAACTTATTTGTTTAAACTGGCTTTTTTTTAGATTTAATGTTTTGATATTTTTCGTATTGTTTATTTTTATTTTGTGTTCTTATGTACAGCGTTTTCTGATGACTTGTCATGAAAAGCGCTATATAAAATTAAGAATATTATTATTATTATTATTATTATTATTATTATTATTATTATTATTATTATTATCTGTAATGTGATATTCTGAAATGTGATATTTTGTAATTTGATACTTTGTACTGTGATATTTTGTAACAATTGTAAGTCGCCCTGGATAACGGTGTCTGCTAATAAATAAATAAATAAATAAATAAATAAATAAATAAATAATAATAATTACACTTTGCTATGGTTTTACTATAGTAAACTTTTAAAAGATACTAACTTTTTTTGTTGTTGTTTTTTATGGTAGTTATATACAGTACAGGGTGATTCATAATTTGTTGTTTTGCACTGTTTTCAATTCTACTTAAATGCTGACATTATCGAACAACCCTCTGGTGGCTAAACGGTGCACCGCAGAGTCTCTCCCAGACATGTTTCCTTTGCATATCATCATCCATTATTATTATTATTTGTTTATTTACCATGTACCCTCCAGTTGTGCAGGTGATGAATCAACCTGTATAGTAGCCTATCTTTAAACAATTACTGTTGTCTTTAAAACATGTCTTTAAACACATTTAAAACAATTTCACAGATCGACTTGGAGCTGCATATTAACTAACCATTACAAAATAATGAAACACATGCTAACATGTTAGTGATCTGGCTATTAGGCACTACCCTTTATTCACTAGGGGTTAAATAGGATAATGGAATCATTTTTATACATTCTATCCAGTACTCAAACATATATTGCAATGCATTTTAAAAACATCATATCATTTGTATCACCTTTAATGAAGAGCAATGAAATGAGCAATTAGAAATTAATCCATCCAATGCCCTCGTCTCATTAGTGAATATATTAAACAATAAACTCAACTCAATTCTTTAGGAGTGTATTTTAAATGTACAATTTAGACAGGACTTGCCTTGCAATTATATTCACTCCTGTGTGAAAAATATGAGCACATTTTTTTACAGGAGGTAATTATCTATTCTTGGATACAAAAAAAAACTGCATTCATCGCTACCAAGAAAAGGAGTTTGATTGAGGTCAAATGGTAAATGTGGGAGCCCTACCCCTTAGTAGATTGAAATTACAAGATTTTTTTTTTTTTTTTTTTACTGGTTTGATGAAACAGCTTATTCATTAAAGTAATTTGCAGTTGGGTAATTGTCTACTCACAACACTTATGTGTAATCAACACATAGGACATTATGAATGTCAATTACTTAAGTAGTGTGAGTATTAGAAAGGAAGCAAGTGGGTTAAAGGGCCATAAATGCCCTACCTCCAGTGTCGCAAAACAGTTTTAAAAAAGTGTGAAAGGCCAGGGAATGACCCTTTATAGTGTTACAGTACTTTATAAAGCCTAAACAATTAAAATAGTACTCTTGTAAATAAGACCCAAGTTAATTATACATAATGTAGAGTAGGCTCAATATTGCAACACATAGCTGGGCTTACACAGAACCCTTCTCTTTCTTAGGATAATAACAACACCACCGGGTATGTGGATCTGTACACCCACCAGTGCAGTCCGGGTTATAGCACTCTCTGCTCTCCGCCCAGTGTCCGCGGCATTCGGAGCCCCCGTGAGCTGCTGCGGAACACTGCCTGGTGCGCTGCTGGGTCCCATTGGAACATGTCACTGAGCACTCGCTCCACGCACTCCACTCCTGCCACTGTCCATCAACTGGGGCATCAGTCAGAACCCAAATCAAACAACGGGGGAAAAAAAGGACATACAGTAGTATGAAATGAGATGGAATGCAACAGTGCATCATTTTTCACTGCAATGCTCAAAAAAACAAGTGATATTTAACCCAGTACTTACAATAGAAAGACCTGATACTTGTTCATTAATGCACTACATTGAGTGGCTGACTATGGGAAGAACGGTACCTTTATAGAGATATTGTGGTTCACTCAGGGAACCACACTTACTTTAGATATACACATGGGTACAATAGTAGATACATTGCAGTTTATTGCTGCCAATGCAATTTTTGAGTCAAATCAAATGTTTAATTTGACACCACTATTTTTTTTCCCAATGAGGTATGCAGAATACAATATATTTTTTCCTATTTCAATATTTTTTTTCCTATTTCAGTATTCTTTTACTTCGGAAAATTACATTAAAAAACTAGATACCTAGTTAACTAGCTAACCATTGAGGTCTGGTCACATGGGTGACTTTTATCGATGGCAACAAGGAGATGGCAGATGTTGCCGGCTTGTCGCCTTGGCAACACTCCGGCAACGTATCTCCCACTTCTATTTTTCAGGCGACACAAGGGCAACATTTTCAATACAAGCCAATCATATTTGATAGTAGTGTCACATGATAATAAGGATACAGAAGACCATAAAGTCAGACAGACAGCGTATATGATATATTCTGATTTTTGCATTTCATCCAATTAATTATATGTAGTTATGCAATACAGTGTGTATGTGGATAAGCAAATGTTAAATGTCCACAATTACAATAACATATTTAAGCTATGAATAATAAAATAAATGTGTAGTGTATTTAAAAAATGTTTTATTTTAAATTGATTTGTGTATGCAGTATGCCTGTCATTCCTACATAAACCCCAATCATAACCTCTTTCATTTTAACAGTAAACTAAGTGAAAAAAAAAGATTAAAAAATCTCAGGTCTGCCTTCTTGCTCTCAAAAGCCTATAATTAAAAGTACAGTATTTAGGATAATGAATACCAATATATTTATTATGTTTGGCATATTAAATATGTAGACATTTTAGTATAGTTGTCTTCCTTCGCAGTCTCGTGACAAAAATGTGCATTATGATTGGGTTGCATTAGGTTGTTGCCTGTGTGTTGCCAGCTTAGCGACTGCAGGCTTGTCTCTCATGTGACCTCCTCAAACTGCAAGGCAACACTTAGGCATCAAACGTGTTCCTCTTGTTGCCGTCGACAAAAGTCACCCATGTGACCAGGCCTTTAGCCTTATAGCGACAGTAATTATACCAGGTGTACTGAATATCGTATAAGGATTAAAACATGTTTATGGGACACATTCTGTTTTATCAATTGTATACTCAATACAAACCTGGACACAAGGCTATGTTGCACAATTTTGTTTGTGTTTCTGGTCCATCACAAGCTCTACCCCCATACTGTGGCGAAACACATGTCCTTGTTCTTGTCCTTTGCCCTCTACCACATGTAAATGAACACAAACTCCAGGGTGACCATTCCTCCCACGAGCCATGCACTGCAAACAGACATAAGCAGACTTTGCAGTTACAGTTACAAGTATGTGTTTCATTTACAAACAGAACAATGGTTATCCAAACACAGGCGCCTTGGCTTGCCAAGAACACAGAAAACCCCAGGCTTATAGCAAGACTACAGCGAACATGTCGAGTTCTTGATTGCATTGTCGTAATTTCCAGCATACTTCTGGGAAAAGGAAAAAAGATAATAGATAAGAACTGGTGCAACCCAAAAACACCACATCATAGGAGAAAGACCAGGAAACAACAGAGGTAAAGACAAGGAGGCTGCTCAGGGATGATTTCAAGGGCACCCCGCTGATGTCTTATCACATGCAAGGGGATACAGTTCAATCCAAAATACCATTCTGTTGAGCACCTAGTCTCTCATGGCTGTAAGGCTTTGAAACACACTATCAGATCCTGAGGCACATACTATATATATTATATATATTGTCTGTCACCAACTCACTAAACTCTGCCCATGCTGACTCTCTCTCCTCTGTCCTAATTCTCCTCGACCTCTCTGCTGCCTTTGACACTGTCGATCACTCTATTCTACTATCCTCTCTAGCTGACCTGGGGATCTCTGGCACTTCTATGGCCCGGTTCTCCTCCTACCCCTCCAACCACACTTACCAGGTAACCTGGCGTGGAGCAACCTCCACAACTCGCCCTCTCTCAACAGGAGTCCCCCAATGGTCAGTCTTGGGTCCTCTCCTGTTCTCTCTCTACACCCGCTCCCTGGGCCCCCTCATCGCATCCTATGGTTTCTCATACCATTTCTATGCTGATGATGCTCAGATTTTCCTCTCCTTCCCCACCTCTGACTCCACCATCCCCTCCCATATCTCTACCTGTCTGTCTGCTATCTCCTGGATGCACTCGCATCACCTAAAACTCAACCTCTCTAAATCTGACCTCCTTTTCTTTCCCTCCTCCTCCTCCCCCTCCTCTGATCTCTCTATCTCCGTTCCTTTGGAATCTACCACACTCTTTCCCTCCTCCTCAGCTAAGAACCTCGGAGTCACCCTGGACCCCTGCCTCTCTTATTCCCAGCACATCTCCACTCTGGCATGCACTTGCCGATTCTTCCTGAGCAACATACGAAGAATCCGACCCTTCCTCACCAACTACGCCACCCAGCTCCTGGTCCAGGCCCTGGTACTCTCCCGTCTAGACTACTGCAGCTCCCTCCTGGCTGGCTTCCCTGCGTCCGCCACCCGTCCACTCCAGCTCATCCAGAACTCTGCTGCTTGCCTGGTGTTCTCTCTGCCTCGCTCCTCCCATGCAACTCCACTGCTCAGCTCACTCCACTGGCTCCCGATCACCGCTCGCATCCAGTTCAAGACTCTTGTACTAGCCTACAGATGCCTTGACCAGACTGCACCCAGCTACCTCCAGACCCTCATCTCTCCCTACACCCCCACTCGACCTCTCCACTCCTCCTGCACTAGAAAACTGGCTCTATCTCCTCTACGCTCCCCTGCCCCCAGAGCCCGCTCCTTCTCCACCCTCGCCCCGCAGTGGTGGAATGACCTTCCTACAGATGTCAGGACTGCCCAGTCCCTGACCACCTTCCGGCGCCTCCTCAGACAGCACCTGTAGAACTCCTCTTTTTTTTTCCCTCTGGACACGTATCACTCTTCCTTAAACATGCTTTACTTGCTCTTATCTGCCCCCTATTTTACTGCATTTAATTCTGTACTTTAGAGTACTGTAATCTGTCGTTATTTAATCTGTAGTGTTTTGTATTTAATCATATCCTGATGTAACTATCACTGACACTGTTATCTGCTGTATTATTGAATCGTATTTTGTCATACTTGTACTTGCTAGAACCAAAGTCATTGTATTTATCTTGCTCTTAATTGTATTATTACTTGTACTGTGATTCTTGAAATGTATTTTTGTTTACGACTGTAAGTCGCCCTGGATAAGGGCGTCTGCTAAGAAATAGATAATAATAATTATAATCATATCATCAGTGTGGTATTTAGTCAAAGGTTTTCACCTCAGCTGGGGACCAACTATACTGATTTTCAAATTGTGTAATAAAAATGATCTCAACAATTCATGTGAATTGTACATTTTCAGTCAGTCAGTCATTGTGTTAACATGGGAAGAAACCATGTATTTTTTCCTTGTCATCCATTTTTTTTAATGTAGAGCTTTGCGCATAATTAGACATTTTCCAGTGATATATACTGTATGTTTAAATACACATTTAATTACAGGTAATTGCTTTTAATCCATGTAATATTGCAGAAGCAAAGTTAACTAATCTAGTTTAAGCTAGAAACTTAAAGAACTTGGTACAGATCTGAAATATCAGAGTTATCTTAACTAATGTATGCTTCTTATTGTTTACAATCACTTTATCATTTTCTGTTTCATTCATAATATCTTGCTGACATTTCTCTATGTTCAGCTGGTACAAAAGACTGCAAGAATTGCCCTGTCCTCATGCAACACTAACCCCAGTAGATATAAGAAATACACCAGCAATAAATATCACATAGAACACATGTGGTATGTATTATTATTGTTATTTGTTTATTTAGCATAAGCCTTTATCCAAGGCAACTTACAGAGACTAGGGTTTGTGAACTATGAGCACTATCAGCTGCAGAGTCACTTACAACTACATCTCACCCGAAAGATGGGGGACAAGGAGGTTAAGTGACTTGCTCAGGGTCACACAATGAGTCAGTGGCTGAGGTGGGATTTGAACCGGGGACCTCCTTTTTAACCACTGGACCACACAGCATCCTATTTCTTTGCATCCACTGGGGACAGTGTTGCAGGGGGAGGCAAATGTGTACGCTGGTTTACCAGCTGAAGACATGTTTGACAGCCCTTTTGAGACCACAAGTTTAAACTTCTGACCAAGATATGATTACTAAAACAGAATGTGATGTACAAAGTGAATATAAACTGGAAGAAAACATTAGTAACATACTCTTATGCTGTCTGCTGTCTACTACAGAAATGTCTGCAGTCATGCGATAACCACACATTTTAGTGTCAAATCTTATATATATATATATATATATATATATATATATATATATATATATATATATATATATATTAAAAATACATCTTTTAATTCTCAAATTATAGCTCTTGTAGTTTACAATACAAGAAGAATTGTTTTCTTATGCTGTCTGCTGTCTACTACAGAAATGTCTGCAGTCATGCGATAACCACACATTTTTAATATATATATATAAATATATATATATATATATATATATATATATATATATATATATATATATATATATATATATTAAAAATACATCTTTTAATTCTCAAATTATAGCTCTTGTAGTTTACAATACATGAAGAATTGTTTTTTTGTTTTCTATATTAGTTATGCATTTTCAGTTTGACTTGTACTGCATTCTCTAAACTGGATATTTACTGTAATTAGGTGATCCGTTTACTATACTGTAGTGGTTTGTGACATAGGTGGGATATGCACATTGGGCACTAGAGGTAACTAATATTTCTCACTCAACATGGGGTGAAAGCTTTTTAGAACATTCTGAGACTTTAAGAACATCCTCACTACCAAAAAGATGTCTACATAATCCAAATAATTGTGACTGCATGAAGAGGGATATTCAGTTTGAGAGCAAGTTCAACCAATAAGTTTTAATGAGCCCAGTGCGTAGAAGGCCAGGCCTTATGGAAAAAGACTGAAATACCACAACTCCCTGTCTAGGAGGCATGAGTTGCAGTAAATGCAGTCTGGCAAAAAATGTGACAGTGAATGCGTTAGCTGTACACGTGTCAGCTAGGATTTACACATCCCTTCTGGAAATTAAAAGCCTCTTCTGACAACACATTTGTAAGTTATAAAAGACTGCAGTTGGCCAAGACAAATCATGCATGAGAAAGTTAATCCCCTATATAATAACAATAAAATGTAGTTGTTATCACAAGGCTAATGTGTAATGCCAAGGGAAATTTAGCAAAGGTGTGGTTAAGGCAGGGAACTCACTTTTAAGCTAGTTTCAAATCGTAAACATCAAGCATATTAAGCATATTGTCATTACCAGAACATTCATCACTCAAATGTCAAGTATCTAATTCGTCATTCGATAAACAACTCGTCAAATGATCAGCTACAAAGGGCTTTATGTATTACCTCAATATATCAGTCTCCACTGTACGCCAGAGTTCACCTCCTCCCCGGCCTCCACCTGTTTTTTGGCTTCATTTAAGGGGAGCAGCTATCCTGCCCCCATGCCCATGGCTTCCCTACAGTCAGCCTCTCCACTATCAGCAAACTAAATTACGAGCAGGGGTACCTCTAAGGGCGAGGCCAAAGGACAAAGATGTAATGAAAATATGTATAATGCAGTATTTGTTGTCTAAACTTTATTGAATATTGTTCTCATGGGTTTTCCTGACAGAAGTACTGTAGCCTTTGTTGGTTATGTAACAGCACATAATCCTTATTTCAAGACCAACTGAAAATGCATGACAGGAAATATTTTTGATCTCCAGTGTATACAATTTTGTTTCAAATGAAAAGGGGCTGTCTACAATGGCACAACACTTACTGTACTCTGGGTGCAATTCAAGCTGATGCAGGAGACAGCAATCTTAAGTGGATTCGGTTAATTTGATGTAGTGAGTTGTAATTTTATTTCAGATTTTCAACTATTTTCAATTGTGTTTGAAAGTCACCTTGATTGAACAAAATTGTAAGTTTAAATTGTAACATCACTATTGTGATATCCTATAATGTAGAGATGTAAGACTGAGGAAGGTAAACCTGCTCTCGTTTTAATTTATATTTAAGGTTAAAGGCCATTGCACACTGGATCCGATAACGCATCCGAATTTAACGTGCGTCTAAACAGAAAAAAACGATCATGTGCATTCACTATTGCACCTTGCACACCGAGTCCGTAATTATCGTACGACGGTGATGCGTCAATTCTGGAATCGAAACAAGTTTGTTTTGATCCGATTTGACGTGCGTTAAAAATGACAGTTACCAATGAAAAACGACTGGGAAGACACGTGGGTTCTTGCAGTACCCTGAACAAAATGGAAAATCTAATTGTGTGTGCCGCCAAACAAAAATTACTTTATGATAAATCCAACAAAGATCACAAAGACTTTGAAAAAAAAGAACACATATGGAAAGACATTGCCGTGGACTTGGGCATGAATGATTTGTATTATAAAACATGAAAACATGGATTTTGTGCAGTATGGGTTAGTACAAGCATATACTTTTGCTTGTCGAGGAAGTAAAGAAACAATGGCCTAACCTGGAGACACATATCAGAGCAAGAAGTGTGACAGGGCAAGAGCGGTCAGGGCTTAACAGTCAGAAAAGAGGGGCAGTACAGGAAAGTGATGGAAAGTATTTTCGGTAGCTAATTGCTAGCTTCGCAACTTTTAGATATATATATATATTTATTACTGGAGAGAGTGTTTGAAAAATTAAATATTGGTCATATGGTTCCTGATGATATGACAACCGTGTTGTGTAATATCATATGTTTTTTTTTATGTATTGCGTAACAACATTATTGTAATCTAGTAGAAACATAATAATTTTTTCATCAGCGTTTGCTAATCATTAAGTTTATAGTACATGTAACATTTTTTGTGTTCAAAGTTATGTAAGAATTAACAGAATTTTATTTATTTTACTAAAATACTGAAACTAGGTACAGTGCCTATAGAAAGTCTACACCCCCTATCAAAATGTTCACCTTTTGTTGCCTTATAGCCTGGAATTAAAATGCATTAAAATTGTTTTTTTTTCATTTATCTACACATCCTACCCCACAACTTCCAAGTGAAAAAACATATTCTAGAAATTTGTTGAAAATTAATTAAAAATAAAAACTGAAATAGCTTGGTTGGATAAGTGTCCACCCCCTTGTAATATCAATCCTAAATTAGCTCAGGTGTAACCAATCGCCTTCAAAATCACACACCAAGTTAAGTGGCCTCCACCTGTGTTAGATTGTAGTGATTCACATGATTTCAGGATAAATTCAGCAGTTCCTGTAGGTTCTCTCTGCTGGGTAGTACATTTCAAAGCAAAGACTCAACCATGAGCACCAAGGTGCTTTCAAAAGAACTCCATTGTTGAAAGGCACAGATCAGGGAATGGGTATAAAAAAAATATCAAAGGCCTTGAATATCTCTTAGAGCACGGTCAAGACGATTATTAAGAAGTGGAAGGTGTATGGCACCACCAAGACCCTGCCTAGATCAGGCTGTCCCACCACACTGGATGACCGAGCAAGATGGAGACTGATCAGAGAGGCTACCAAGAGGCTAATGGCAACTTTGCAAGAGCTACAGGCTTTTATGGCCAAGACTGGTCAAAGTGTGCATATGACAACAATATCCCAAGTACTCCACAAATCTGGCCTGTATGGTAAGGTGGCAAGAAGGAAGCCATTACTCAAGAAAGCCCACCTTGAATCCTGTTTGAAGTATGCAAAAAGTTTTGTGGTCTGACGAAACTAAAATGGAACTTTTTAGCCTAAATGCAAAGCGTTATGTTTGGCGCAAACCCAACACAGCGCATCACCCAAAGAACACCATCCCTACTGTGAAGCATGGTGGTGGCAGCATCATGTTATGGGGATGTTTCTCATCGGTAGGGACTGGGGCACTTGTCAGGATAGAAGGGAAAATGAATGGAGCAAAGTACAGAGAAGTCCTTGAGGGAAACCTGCTGCCCTCTGCAAGAAAGCTGAAACTGGGATGGAAGTTCACCTTTCAGCATGACAACAACCCAAAGCACACAGCCAAAGCTACACAGGAGTGGCTAAGGAACAAAAAGATAAATGTCCTTAAGTGGCCCAGTCAGAGCCCCGACCTAAATCCAATCGAAAATTTGTGGCATGACTTGAAGATTGCTGTCTATCAACGCTCCCCAAGGAACTTGACAGAGCTTGAACAGTTTTGTAAAATGAATGGTCAAATATTGCCAAATCAAGGTGTGCAAAGTTGGCAGAGACCTATCCCAACAGACTCACAGCTGTAATTGCTGCCAAAGGTGCTTCCACCAAGTATTAACTCAGAGGGGTGGAGACTATAATCTTTCAGTTTTGTATTTTTAATATATAATTTTTTTCTCAATAAAAACTTTTTTCCCCTGAACAGTGTGGAGTATGGTGTGCAGATAAGTGGAAAAAAATCCTCATTTAAATGCATGAAACTCTGATGCACTGACACAACAAAATGTGAAAAAAGTTCAAGGGGGTGTAGACTTTCTATAGGCACTGTGTATTTACTACAAAGACTCTACTGCACATCAGCACTCTGAAGTACGATATTAACGCATCTAGTGTGCAATGGATTGACGGACGACTTTTTCGGATGACGGATTCTAAATGACTGAACGGATCCAGTGTGCAAAGGCCTTAAGAGTAATCTTTTTATAAATGTGTTTAACAATTATATCAGAATTAGACATTGTTTAACCATATGTAATTTTGCATGTGTTAGAAATGTAAAGGCAATTACATTTTTCCTTCTTGGTGTGATTTATTAGAAATCCTCACTTGTTTGTTATTTGTAGAAGCTATAGATGTATATAAATAAACTCTCTTGAAAGTTATCCTCTTTAGTAAACAAAAATACTGTATATTTGTAAATGCATAATTAAATGTCTTGTAAATTAAATAAATCAGTAACTATACGCTTAAACATAATAAACATTTGGCTTAAAACAGTGGGGTCACAGATTGTCATTCGAAAGGCTAGTTGAAACAAACCCCTTATAGCCATGCCTTGCACTTTATTTTGATAGACTTTTGCATTCCAGGTACCTGGGAACATGAAATGAAAAACAGGAGATTCTGACTGATTCGAAATTTGATGTGGCCAAGTGATGCCATGAAGCTCAGATTAGGCCATCAGAATGGAAATGATTCTTTGTGAAGCAGCTTTGATCATTTGGGTTAAAAACATAGGCAAGGGAGGTTTAATTAAAATATAATCACAATAAGTTGATGAATTGCGCATCCCTGTAACAAAAAAACAAAACAGGCATATAGTTCAAAATAAGAAATAAAAAAGCATGAAAACATTTATTCTTTTTTTTTTGTCATTGTAAAAAATGAGGTAACAGCGAACAATCTGCTGCTAACACTACCTGGACAGAGGGCAGTGTTATTGCAAACCCTTGATTCTCTTAAAGGGCCGCTGCAGTGTGTCCCGTAAGGTGATACACAAGCTCTGGTTCGCACCTGCGACCCTTGACCACATGTAACTGAACATGAACTCCACTGGGACCAGTCTTCTGTGCCAGAGTCACCTGTGTAGAAGAAGGTTGACATCAATTAATGCACAACATTACAAAAAATACTGTAAAGAATTCGACAGAATAGCTATACTGGATACAGACCATCCCTTAAATGTCACTGTGCTTAATTTTGTGTTTTTATCTCATTTGTTTGCTTTACGATGCACAAATCACATGTCTGCTTTCTTATTTAATAGTTGTCCAACAGTTTAAGGTTACTGACATAAAATATAATAAGAATAAGAATAATACCACAAAAAAACATGCAGGCACCACATGGAAGTGTTATAAATTAAAATTATTATGTTAGCTTATGAAATTTAAGCTACTGCAGTACATGAAAAAAAAGAATTGACCAACAGCAATGCAATGTAATGGTCTAGTGCTGAGCTGATTGCAAATCAATATTTCAGATGATGTTATCACTGAATGGCAGAATCAAAAATCTATGTTTAAGTAATTTATTATCCACTATAACTGGACTTGTGCTACCCAACAGACAGATACATAAGCAGGGTGGTCAAAATTTGTTTTGTTTTACCCAACACATAGGATGGGATTCAATTATGACACAAATTAGAAAAAAAAGCTCTGAAAAAGATGAATTAGCATTAGTAGAGAGTCCTGCTTACTATCTGACTGTGGCAGCAGTGTCCTGAGCCAAAGACAAGGTCAAGGTCAAGGTCAAGACTAACCACTGTAGAGGATACTAAAGCTATTGCTATTACCAGAAAATGCATTTAAATATTTATTCGTTTTTGTAATGTTTTTTTTTTTCTTCTTCTTTACTAGATCGGATTTAGCTATCTAAACAAGGCTGCTGTTTCAGTGAGTTGAAACCTTCATTGGGAATCAGACTGGCTAAGCCAATCCATTAAATTTATACTTTCCAAAATGCCAAAAGTATCACCTATCTTTGTCATAGTTTTAGCTGGTTTTGTTATTCGGTGAAGGTTTTGGTCCTGATGAAAAGATCATGTATTTCAGTAGAAAGAGAATGTATAGAACACCAGTCTGAGAAAATACAACAATACCTGGCAGTAAAAAATGCCTTTCTTAAACCATCTATCCATGATAATCTGAAGTATTATTTTTAGCTTCTTGAAGAAAAGTAAAAACACTTATAAACCCAAGTAATAATTCTTAATAGAAGCTATCATATTAACTGCCATTGTTGTTTAAAATCAAATTATATGTATTGTGATGCACATTACATCTCTAGTCATTTTATTTGACCACTTTCTTGCTCTCTCTCTCTCTCTCTCTCTCTCTCTCTCTCTCTCTCTCTCTCTCTCTCTCTCTCTCTCTCTCTCTCTCTCCTTCTGTTTAACCTTTTAACTATACAACAGTATTTCTTGGGGATGAACAGTAAAGGAGAAAATTAATAAACAAATATATTTAGTGACTTCAGGTGATCATTATTTTTAATTTATACACAGGCACCCATTTCCTGTGTGAAATGCACTTAAGCAGTCACCAAAGGCATTTTTTTTCAATATTACAATGAAATCTTTTGACATGGATTTTGCATGCATTCATACACTAGCATGTATGGTTCAGTGCAGCAACCACAAATTAAACTACATGTATATTATCTGTGCTCTGAATACATTCACATTAATTGAAATCTTATATTTAAAATACATTAAAAATGAAGATGTTGCTGATATAAAAGACTGGAGGGTGAAATGATTCAATATAAAACCAAACTGCCCAGAAAGTGTGGTATGATGTATTACATGAACCTGCAAGAAAACAGTAAATTAGTAGTTCTAAAAAAAAAAAAAAAAATTAAAGGCACAGTAATGGATGAAGGAAAAAGGCAAATAGCAGCTCAAAGCTCAATTAAATGGAACTTGCACAACATCAAATGAGTGTTATATGTAAAATACATAAGCTTTGATGAGCACACCTATGCTTAGATATAATTACAGTATGACCACATTTATACAATACATCTTTAATTCATTAATGACAACACAATCTTCTTAACCTATTTTAAATTCAAACTTTGTTAAAGAAACAATTAAAAGAATAACATGCAATAATTATCCAATGTGAAACATTTATTAAGATTTTTGGCAATCCATAATTTTAAACATTCAATCATAAATGCAGAGGTGAAACTATAGGAAAACCTCAGAAATGAAGACATTCAAAAATAAATATTTTTTAATGTCTTCATTGTGTCACCTTTCTCTACTTTATTTAGTTTTGTTAATAGTTTTACCTCATGATTTCTGGCAGAATTGTTGCACTATTTAAATGTTATTACCAATCAAATGTAACATTCTTCCAGTTTCAATAAAGCTCTAGCTTTTAGGGAAACGTTTTAAGTTTGGAAGCAGCCAAAACACAACATCTCTGTCCCAGTGTTACAGATATTAATGCTTCGTCCTTAATTAAACAGAAAACAACCAGAAAACCCAATTCAATTGCTTATTTAAATGGCATTCTGAGGTGAACCTGAAGTTTGTTTATCTGTTTAACAAAAGATTTTTAAATGGGTTTTAAAATGTGTCGGCTTCTGTGTGTAACTGGGGATGTCAAAAAAAACAGCTCAAACTAAGAGTGCATTGCGATTAGAAGACATGCAGTGGCTTAGCTGAAATTCATTTCAGTAAATAAAAAAGAAAGAAAATATAACTAATGTATTACCAGTTTGTGCCATAAATTTAGCAGCATCAGCTTGCTCCTGAGGGACCCTTTTCTCATGAACTGATCGTGGCCGCTGACTTTTTACTGTATGCTCTCCCATCATTCCAAATTCTAAAGACAGAATAAAGGTTTATGAAAGCTATGCTTGTACAAGATTTTCAAGGATTTACATTTTTTCCAAGTTGTTTAAATAATGATTACATGGTTAGAACAAAGGAACACAGTTATTTAGGTTATTTAGCAATACTGGTAGCTTATATTGTTTATTATGTGAGGTGCATCTTAAAGAGTATTTTATGCAATTAAAAATGTCACAATTTTTCATAATATTTCTTATCTGTTTAATATCCCACTATGTGTCCTTTGCTTTATTCCCTGAACACTTTCTGCCACTTTCAATTGCAATTTTGCATGTTAAATTGCTACTCTGATAGAAAACTGTTATAACTGGCTTCAGGGCAAGACAGGAAAACCTCTTATCAGAGCTGTTTGGTCTAGTGAAGAGAAAGTAGCTGCTAGAAATTATTTTTCGTGTGTACTTTTCTTCCCCTGCATTGTGACTATAGAAAATATCATTTTTGAGAAGGAAAGTCATTTTTTTATTTTTTATTTACCCAGACCAATAGTTTCAAAATATGGCCAAATCAAAGGTTTCAGGTTTTATGTCTTGAGTTCATCTTGAACACATTGCATTGGTCCAGTTTTATCCATACTAATTTTATCATAATTTTTATGATTTCAAAGCCCGTACTATACTGCAAATTTTGCAGTCATTTCCACTTTCTTCACAGCCCATTACGTGTGTAGGAAGACCCATTAAGAAATGGGAACAATCTACAACATATTGACTCACAACACTGGAGGGTAAAGGTGCACACACTTTTACAGCATCTCAAGTAACAGGCTTTGCATTCTTGCTGTGAAGCCTCCAATAAAACTTTCTCATCAGAGCAGTAATGAAATGTGATATAAATCGATCAGTTCTCTGACTGTACGAGGGAATAATACACAAGATACGTAACTGGATATTAAAAAGGTAATACGTTATATATTATGAAAATATACATGATATAGAGCACCACTTTATATTTAATGCAGAAACGGAGTAAAAACATAGCAAAACATGCAAATAAACCCACACTGCTTTAAATAAATAGGTAATACAGAAACCCTTCTGGAATCAGCAAGATGGCTTAAAATAATAAAACGTCATGCTCTGCAAACCTATTGATCCACTGTCTCTAACAAATTCAAAGGGTTTCAGCAATTAGCTGGTAAATACAGGAGAGACTGGTTCAGTTGGAAATTATAAGCTATTGGTGGTAATTGCCGGTATGTCAAAAGAAGATCTTCTATTTGACAAATGCATTCTGTACTATGGTGTGATGTGAAATTAGGCTGCTATATTGTTTGACTTGTAAGGATAAGGCTGCATAAACTGAACACAAAACCAAAATGAGCCAACGCATTGTCAATTAGGAGGCAACTAGAAGAGTCTACGTTATATTGATATAATAACTTGCATCTTTTTGGTCAAATGAGCTGCAGAAAAATAATGTCACTTTTTAGTTTTACATTTCTAAAAATACATTTTACATACAGTAAAACCTGTACAATCCAGTGTTGCTTGGGACCAGAAAATTGTGTCGGATTAGAGAGTGTGCTGGATTACAGAAATGTAAAAAATCTAATACTGTACATAAAAAAAGGTAAAATGACAAAACTATTTGAGCGCGTTAAAAAACAACTTTATTACAGTGTAAGAAACACAATACTGGCTCAGCAAACTTTAAACACAACACCTCAACAAAATCTGTATATGTTATTATCACAAGCTGTTTTTAAACCATTTCCACAAAAAGATGTTCACTCGCATGTACTGTGCTTGCATTTGGGATTCAGGTGATTTCTGCTGACATTCAAGTTTTCTCTGTTATGCTTTTAAGTAGGCATCTTTTCTTTTCAGAAGGCCTGAAACGGTTTGTCTTGCGATTTAGAATTTTTCACTTTTTGTGCTGGTTTTGGTAAAGGTTCCGATTTTTTGATATGCACACATTTTCTTTCAAGAGATAGCTTGCTGTGGGGGCTTTTATACATTTATTTGCTATTCAACAACAGCACAATTCACAATTTCAATGAACCTGGATTGCAAAGTCAGATTTAGTGCATTGATTTTAGGCAAGAGAGACTTAAAAATCATGCCGGATTACAGAATAGACAGGTTCTGGATTGTAGAGAGTAGCACACCGTTCATTTCAGTAGGCATTTGGTCAGGACCCAAAAATTATGCAGAATTATACAGAATATAGAGGGGCGGGTTTTTGAGGGGCTGGACTTGACAGGTTTTACTGCATATCAAGTTCCTAATGCAGTTTTATAAAACAAACTAGAACAGTGTTTGAATAGCAACAAATACTTAATTATGTATTTAAATGTTAATATTATTTTGATCATTAAATACAGTGAGGGGATTCATGATCTTGTGCTGAATAACAAAATATAAAAATGATATATCATTACAAAGCTTTTACCACTCAAGTTGACAAAGCATACTAGTTTCTGGAATTGAAGTGTTTGTGTTTGTATCTATCCAGGTCCTAAAAACAAGGAAACATAAGGATGTCTCATACAGTATCTTGGGTCATCGTGGTACCTGTAGAAACAAGTTTCAAAACAATATACTTTTTTGCTTCCAACTAGAACTGAATGATGCCATGAGTCAAGCAGCATTCGGCTACATTTTAACATTATTTTGACAATAAAAGCCTTGCTTGAGAATAATGTCCATATTAAGCCGTTAATGTGATAATGCAATAGACAATGGCTTCAGCGTTCTGACATTCCAAGGTGCTATACAAACCGAATATAAATAACTGCTAAACAACTGCTAAAAAGTGTTCAGTCTAGAGGCACAGTCCCTGCATCCCACTTACATTCAGGCAGTGACTTCTATGACCTAGCATGCAATAGATTATTTATTAAAACATAGAGTAGACAACACTACTACAATATACATATTTTATACTACTTTCTTTCTTTTAGCTGCCCTCCCCCATTAGACGAATCCAAAAAGCAGGTGGAGGCTGGGGAGCAGGAGGCGAACTCTGGAACACAGAGGGGACGTAAAGGATTGAGGTAAGATATGAATCCTTTCCTTGACGTATTGTTTATCGAAAGACAAATACGATTCTAGCTATTCAACTGCTAATCTGATCAGGTATTGGAAATACATTGATGTTTACGTGATTTGACCTAAGGTTAAAGTGAGTTCCCTGCCAGAACCACCACTTTGCTTAATTAGCTGAAGTTTCTCCCAGCTACTGCTTACTGTAAACTACGATATCCGAATATAACATAATAGTTGTTCTGGACTGTGCCTGTCAGCAGTAAAACTTTATGTAAGATAACATTAGATAGTCCAAGATAAAAGTTTGTGAAATCAGCCATAAGTAATTGTGTTTAACAGACATATACTGAAGGAAAAAAAGTAAATAAAGAAATGTACAGAAGTTTGCACTTATGGCAGGTCTAGCTGGTTTCACACCCCAGATGGTTAACCATCTGGATGGTGATACTGAAAGGGTAAAAAAACCAAAAAACACATATATGTCTGCCATTTTGTACAGAACATAAGAAAAACCACGTTTTAAAAATGCAAGCTCAGGAGTGATACAGCAGTTTATGCTTGGCAGACCCCAAGGAACAGCTGATAAATAAAACAAAAATATATTTGTTGTGTTGTTACGGAACACCACTGCTTTCTGATGTTTCAGCCTTTTTTTTCCTACTGATACCTGTAGGTACTGTATCTCCAAACCTGGTATTATCCACCTTGATTTACTAAGCCAGTCTGTCTTTTGTAACCTTTCAGTCAGCGTCCAAAACTATTACCAAGATGTCTTCCTTCCCACTTCTCCACGGAAATGTGAGGTTTTAAATAAAGGCTTGAAATAAACATTGCTGATTATATAAGCTTCAAAGGTCTTTAGCCTGACATTTAGTTCGAGGGTAGACTTGAATGATTGTCATCATTAACCACAAACCATTTCTGAGCAGAATTGTATTTAAAGAAACAGATGTCATGTCAGATGCCTAACCTAGCATGAAAAGAGTCTATACTTACAGGACTTTGAATTTAAATCAAGCGTACAGCATTTTCATGCATGCCCATCTGCCTGCAAGCATGTCACACATGTAACTTTTAATGAGTTACTCTTCATTGCTTCGCACTGTACTTCCGCACTTGAAAGAGAGTTGGAACTAAATGGAGGTCTAGGTTACTAACTCTGCTGGTGGCTTTCATAGTCACTTTAAATTTATTTTTACGCTGTAGACAGTGGTGGTAATCTTCTAGTGCTTTGTGAGCTTGCTTGAAATACTTATCTTTCTTACTCAGTGCATTACAAATGTTCATATGTTTGATTGTCCAGTGTAATTCTTTTCTTCATTGAGAAAAATAAAGCAAGATTATAAGATTATGCTTGGGGACTAACAAACATGTTAATAAATAAACACAAAATAAAAATATTAATTGCAATAGTAAGCAAATAAGGAAAGAGCCAGCTACTTGTATTAGTGTATTTCCATTTTACTTGCTTCTTTCTCGTACATTTATCTCTTGGTAGACCACTCCCTGTTGTGCCTAGCTAAATTACAGTGCAATATATACATATTGAGGAGGGATTGGGGGAGCAGAGATCCAATGATTCTTTAACCTCTGTACAACAGTGCAGTAGCCTTGGTGCAGTCAGGAGGTAGTGCAAATGACCCTTATAAAATCAAATGGGAGCCCCCGTTTAACCCAAGTTCAAAAATCTCCTATTTAGCCGTGTTACTTGCTCCTCCATGCTTCCCTCTGTGACCTCATCTATGACATCGTCCTCGGGATGCCATCACAGTTTGCCACCTTGCCTTGGTGTCTGGCTGCCCTGATCCTCACTTCCTCAAGGACACTTCTGATACAGTAAGAAGTTTTTAAAACCAACCATTTGTTTTTTTTGTAATCTTTTTTTTTTTCATTTCTTTGTTTCTTTTTTCCTGCTGTGATTATTAATTACCCTGAGGCCAGGACTGGAATCTGACAGGTTAGCCAACCTCCTTTTAATAATGCATGTGATGTGCATGCATCTGTGTACAAAAATAAAAGCAAAGTGAACTCCCCCTTCAAAATACCTCCATTTACTATGCATAGATTTTTTCTGTTTGATGCTGCACTCAGAGGGTGGTAAGAAGTTTTTAAGAACGAGGAAAAGAAATAAATGAGTAATCTCCATTCCCCCACAACAAAGAGGCGGGGACAAATGTTTTGGGAAGTCTAATAAATCATCATATTATTCTAATTTAATTTAAACAAATAAAAATAATCCTAGATTTATTTTTGCTACCCTCGATAAATTAATTAATCCTTCCCCTAATAGTCCTACCCTTGACATTGGCTCCTCTCACAGCAGCAATGACTTCTCACATTTCTTTAAAAATAAAATACTAGACATCAGAAATGAGATTCCACAGACACCTTCTATTAAGGAGGACTCCAGCACAATTTTGCCAACTACACCTATAAAGGCTACTATGGGGGCTTTTTCTTTGATTACCTTACAGGAACTGACAGAGCTAGTTCAACATATGAGAGCTACTACATGCTCTCTTGATCCTATTCCTACAAAACAATTAAAATATGTTCTTGGTGTTATTAGTACCCACATTTTAAAAATTATAAATGGTTCACTTTCCTCCGGTATAGTTCCCTCAGCACTTAAGGTAGCTGCGGTAAAGTCTATGCTTAAGAAACACAATTTGGAACCTAAAGTCCTCAATAACTATAGGCGAATCTCTAACCTACCATTCTTAGATAAGGTTCTAGAAAGAGTTGTTGCAATTCAATTACAAAAATTTCTAACTCTTAATGGTATATTCAAGAAGCTTCAGTCAGGTTTTCGTGCTGCACATAGCACCGAGACGGCCCTGAATGATCTGCTGATAAGCTCTGACTCGGGATTTCCATCAGTATTGATTCTTCTTGCTCTAAGTGCTACCTTTGATACTGTAGTCCATTCCATCCTACTGAATTGTCTTGAAATCACAGTAGGACTGTCTGGCCTTGTCCTAACCTGGTTCAAATCTTATCTTTCTGATAGGTTTCAGTTCATCTCTATTGGGGAGGTAAAATCACCATTATCGGAAGTTGTCTGTGGTGTTCCACAGGGCTCCATTCTAGGTCCCTTGCTGTTTTCATTATACTGTTGACCACTTAATTTTATTGAATCATCTTGGAAGCTTGGTAGCTCTCTCAGGTGGCATTGTATCATGGTTTAGGTCATATCTTTCCAACAGATTCCAGTATGTCTCCATTGGGGAGAATACATTGGTATTATTGGAAGTTATCTGCAGTGTTCATCGGGGTTCTATTTTAGGCCCCTTGTTATTTTCTTTATATATGTTGCCATCAAGCTACATTATTCACAGACATGGAGTTAGCTTCCATTGTTACACCAATGACACACAACTGTACTTCTAGGCAACCCCTCTACTGGGCTGCTATCAGCTGCATGCCTTGCTGATATAAAGTGTTGGATGTCTCAGATTTTTTATGTTGAATTCAGACAAAACAAAGGTTATGTTTTTGGGCAGTCAGAACCAAATAAAAAGCATTGAGTTACATGAGTCAGGGTTCAGCAGTTTTTCGTCAAATCTAAAACTAGAAATTAGGAATTTGGGGGTCACTTTTTATCTAAATTTATCATTCGAGTCTCATATTTAAAAACATGACTAAAGTTTATTTTTATCATTTGAGGAATATAGCCAAACTTAGACCCATTCTCTCTGTACCTGACTCTGAAAAGTTAATGCATGCCTTTGTTTGATCCATCAAATCTAAAACTAGAAATTAAGAGTTTGGGGGACATCTTTGATCCTGATCTCTCATTTGAGACTCATATTACAGAAGTTACTAAATTATCTTTTTACCAATTGAGAAATATAGCCAAACTTAGACCAATTATTTCCGTATATCTGATACCGAGAGACTAATGCATGCCTTTGTTTCACCTAGAATTGATTACTGTAATGCACTTTTTTCTGGTGTCCTAAAACATGTGGTATCCTGCTTGCAGCTTGTTCAGAATACCGCCACTAGGATTCTGACTAAAACTAGGAAAAGTGAACATATTACCCCTGTCCTGCCTCTTTACACTGGCTCCCAGTGCAGTATAGAATTGATTTTAAGATTTTGGTGTTAACCTACAAGGCCCTGAATGGATTAGCACCTAGTTATTTGTAGGAGTTACTGACCCTGTGTGACATGCTATACAAATGTATTGTGGTTTGTTCTTTTTTCTGCTATGTACTGTACAGTGCTTTGCGATACTTTTGTATGAAAAGCGCTATATAAATGCAATAAATAAATAAATATATAAAAGCAGCAAAATATGTACGATAGAAATAAAAATCTGTAAAAAAAAAAAAGATAGTAAAACTTACTCAATATAATTTAAAATCATTGTATCACAGCCACCCAGGAAGTTTGTTCACACTACATAACTTCTGTCTATAAAATAAATTAGGCCACCACATTTGACTGAGTGACTTGGTAGAAAATCAGTGGATGCTTTACTGGATTATGCATTTGCTACACACTTCCAGTAATGGCAAGTTTGATAGAGCAGTCTAATGAGCAATAACCAATTTCATGCTCCATTTTCCAGAGTACTTTATATACCTTTTTGTCATTATATCAAAATGGAGAATCTTTCCAGTTTATGAGATTATTACACTCATATATGACTGATTTACTTTTTTCAGTTCAACTTCTATTTCCTTGCACACCAATCTGTAAAGTGGTATTTATTTGAATACCTAATTCTAACAAGCACAGTCTCTACCTCATATAAAACGCTTAATAATATGTTGTATTTAGTTTTCTAAAAAAAAAAAAAAAAAAAGAAAACGAAAAAGGGTTAAAAAGTGAAATACAATTTGGACAGTTGCAAATTGCTTTTCAGTCACGTTTTATATTAACTGGGATTACTGGATAATTAATAAGATCATTGTATGTAATTTCCTATGTTTCAAAGTAGTAACTGTTCATAAGGTCAAGGTTAGGGCAATGCAATTATATAATACAAAATGTAAAAACATCTTATAAAAATGAGTAATTACTGGTCGTTCTCTATTTCTGTTTTTTGCTTGTTCATTTTGTACATCACTCCTGGCACAGTCTGTCACACATTTTTCTTATTTACAATAGTACTTATGTGTTTGAAGACACCATTTGCTGAGATCCAAAATGGTTCAAATGGTTCAGTCTTTGTTACAACCACAGCAATCCCACATTTAATAGAAAGATAATGCAGTGAAACCATCTCTGCCTAATTTATTTAGATTACAGAGTCAGCTGCTATTACTAGCATGGGACATGCTATCAGCTAAATAGCACTGTAGAAGCTATATAAACAAGAAAAATGTGTTCTCTTTTAACTTTTCAGCTAACATTTCAGCTTGCTTTGCATAATTTTCAGACTGTTTATTAAACAAAGCTTTTTTTGGTGGGGATATTATAAAATATATTTAAGATGGCTGGAAGATTAATTAAGTAAATGACAACTGTACAGATATTATTTAAGTAGATGACATACTGTACAGAGGTATTTTATTTAAAAAAAAAAAAAAAACAGAAATCTAAATTTTTAAAAAGGGACTGGTTCCCTAAAAGATTAGACAAATTATTTCTTACACTTATTCTGTATATCATCTTCGGTTTTTTTTTTTTAGTAACAATACCTTGCAGTACCACTAGAAACCATCTAGATGGTGCTCTCACATTAGCAAAACACTATAGAAGTCCATTGGCACTCTGTATACTTTCATCATGCTGTTTTTTGGATCTGTTTCTTGAGGCTTTTAGCATAAGCCTGTTTTAGAATGCTCATCATTTACATTCATAATTTACTACTGTACTCTGAACAACCTCTGTCAGTGCCATATTTCAAACCATTAAAGAATTTCAGAGAAGGTCTGAACAAAGCAAGTAGTTTTCTAAATAACTGAGTATTTCAACTGCATATTTTGTTTAGATAATTTTTGAAAATCAGATGAGAATTTATACTTTTTGGGTGTGTTTAAAAACTCACCACCTTTTGTAATAAAAGTAGACAAATGTGTTTTCTTTTTTAAATTTAAATGTTAAATGTTATATTTGCTATGTTAGAATGATAAGAATTCACTCCTGAGTTTTCCAACCCTGTTTTTTCTTTACTGCAGGCCTGTCAGTGGACAATATGTTAAAGCATATTGAAAAATGATCTTCTCATCTTACTCTGCCTGTTTGGTAACATTTTCACACAGTCATGATATCATACTTGATAACAAAAAGATAGTGTGAAAAGTTAAAAGAAGTAAATAGCAAGAGTAATCAGTACCAAGGAATGGGGTTTCAAAGAACTGAACCATTTTCAATTAATTCGTTCCAACTGAAACGTCTTTCTGTTCTTCTTTTCAACAGAGTCGTTTACACGGCAAACTCAGATTTCACATTATATTGGTGGTGAGGCTCTGATGGAAGTTACTACACTTATGAGGTTGTGTGGTCCAGTGGTTAAAGAAAAGGGCTTCCAACCAGGAGGTCCCCGGTTCAAATCCCACCTCAACCACTGACTCATTGTGTGACCCTGAGTAAGTCACTTAACCTCCTTGTGCTCCGTCTTTCGGGTGAGACGTAATTGTAAGTGACTCTGCAGCTGATGCATAGTTCACACACCCTAGTCTCTGTAAGTCGCCTTGGATAAAGGCGTCTGCTAAATAAACAAATTATTATTATTATTATTATCCGCCAGTGTCATAGAGTAAATACAGGGGCTAAATTGGGGTTTAGTCTTGGATCTTTGATTTCTAATTCCTCATCTCTCCACAAAAGGTCAACATGCTTTGAGCTAAGCCTCAGGACAGGCTTTGGAGTTTCTTAATCCAATGATTTAGCACCCAAGATACCAAAATATACAGTATATACAGTATATAGGGTGTGAAGTTTTCGTTTTAACGGATAATAACTGAAAAAACACCCCTGAAGTCCAATTTAAAAAAAAAAAAAAAATTATTTTTTTAAACCGATATACCTGGGTTTCGGCAATATATTTTATATAGTGTCAATCATCCACTACTCTCTTTCTACATAAAGAAAACAGCTTTCAGAAGTGGGTGGTATGCAAAGACATTGCTACAGACCAATCATCAATTTTTGTGGACCTATGTAATAGAATATGCGTATGCTCATTAGAGTGACTTGTGACTGGGGTGGGCTGAAAAAAAACAACAACATGGTGTGATTGATACGGGGGTGGTAATAGGGCGTAAAACCAAATCTGTTACTTCTTCCAATTTACGGATTAAAAATGCATCCAGTGTTCTACTGTACATTGCCTGAATCTTAAATGTGGTCATCCTCACTTCAGCACACTTAACCTTTGTATATTTAAACTAGAAATTAAGGGGGGAGAAAACAAAAAAAACAGAAGGGAGACCACATCAAAACAAGGGCAACAACTCAGGTAAGATAACTATTAAATGTATTTATCTAAATGCTAGAAGTTTCAGAAACAAAATGTTAGAACTTGAAGCTACTGCACTAACAAGTAACTACGATGTGATAGGTGTTACAGAAACTTGGTTGTCTGAGAGTGATGGAGACAAATATAATATTAGTGGATATACACTGTATAGGAAAGACAGACAGGACAGAAGAGGCGGAGGGGTAGCGCTATACATAAGAAATAGTCTTGAAGCCCAGGTGTTAAATCTGGACGAAGAAAACAACACCGAATCAATATGGGTCAGAATAATGGACACAAATTCAAAGGGCATAATAATAGGAGCATGCTATAGACTGCCAAATTCTGACACCGAGCTAAATAATCTGTTATACAATGACATTAGAAATGCATGTAGCAAAGGAGAAGACATACTATTGGGAGATTTCAACTTCCCCCATATAAGATGCTAAAACCCGGTGGGAGAGCAAGATGGACGAAATTGAAATGGTAGAAATGACAAATGACTGCTTCCTAATGCAATTTGTCAAGGCAATGACTAGAGGGGAGACATGCCTTGATTTAGTCTTTTCAAATAACGAAGACAGAATAACTAAAACAGAGGTCAGAGAACCATTGGCAAACTCAGACCACAACATGGTCTCATTTGAAGTGATTTTTAAAACCCAAAAAGTAATGACTAAAGCTAAGGTTTACAATTTTAAAAAGGCCAACTATGAGGGAATGAAACAGAGACTAACAGAAGAAGATTGGAGTAAAATAGAGAAAATATCCACAGAAAAAGGATGGCTGTTTTTAAAAAATGTAGTACTAGAGGCGCAAAACAATTACATCCCAAAAGTAGACAAATCTAAATCTAAAACAAAATGGCCAAAATGGTTTAATAGATCAATTTTAAAAAATATTCAGTGAAAAAAAGGCACTTTACAGAGCTTTTAAAAGGGACCAAAAACAAGTACACAGAAAGAGTACTTAGAACTACAAACACAAGTAAAAAAGGAAATTAGAAAGGCCAAGAGAGAGATAAAAATAAACATTGCAAAGGGGGCTAAAACCAATTCCAAAATGTTTTTCCAATATTATAACAGCAAGAGAACATTCAAAGAGGAGGTTAAATGTCTAAGAGATACAAATGGCAAAGATAGACGAAGAAAAAAAAATAGCAAATATATTAAATGATTACTTTTCACAAGTTTTTACAAAGGAGGAACATGCCCCACATGTCGACCTGTTCCTATCCAATTTTAAATAACTTTAGCATAACAGAGGCAGAAGTGTTAAAGGGACTAGGAGCTCTTAAAATAAACAAATCTCCTGTGCCGGATGAGATCCTCCCAATAGTACTCAAAGAAATGAAAGAAGTTATTTACAAACCGCTCACCAAGATCATGCAACAGTCTCTTGACACAGGGACATGACATGATATCTATCTGATAACAGACTGGAGAATTGCAAACGTAATACCGATACACCAAAAGGGAGACAAAACCGAACCAGGTAACTGCAGACCAATAAGCCTGACTTCTATTATATGTAAACTTATGGAAACTATAATGAGATCCAAAATGGAAAATTACCTACAGTGCCGTGAAAAAGTATTTGCCCCCTGTCTGATTTTCTGCATTTTTGCACCTTTTTCACATTGTATTTGGTCAGATTTTTTTGTCGGTTGTAGTAGTATATAGAGGGAGTCTGAGAGAAAAAATGACACCAAAGTTTGGTGCTTCTTTCATTTGTTTGGTGTGCAAGGTAATCAAACATGCAATCTTCAGGTGTGAAAAAGTTATTGCCCCAGTTAACTCAACCCAATTAAAGGGATAATTAGGTTCAGCTGTTTGAGTACTTTTGTTAACAACCAGCCTTGCCCAATATGAATCTGACTAACTTTGGCCCTTACCATCAGAGTGAAGTTGTCAGCAAAAGAAATTCCTGAAGACCTCCGGAAAAAAGTTGTTGGTGCCTATCAGTATGGAAAGGGTTACGAAGTTATGTCTGGCAAAAACCAAACACTGCATTCCACAGTAAGAACCTCATACCAACGGTCAAGCATGGTGGTGGTAGTGTCATGGTTTGGGGATGCTTTGCTGCATCAGAACCTGGACGCCTTGCCATCATTTGAAGGAACCATGAATTCTGCTCTGTATCAGAGAATTCTACAGGAGAATGTCAGGCCATCCGTCCGTGAGCTGAATCTGAAGCGCAGCTGGGTCATGCAGCAAGACAATGATCCGAAACACACAAGCAAGTCTACATCAGAATGGTTGAAGAACATGAAATTTAAAGTTTTGGAATGGCCTAGTCAAAGTCCAGACCTAAACCCCATTGAGATGTTGTGCCAGGACCTGAAACGAGCAGTTCATGCTCGAAAACCCACAAATGTCACTGTGTTGAAGCAGTTCTGCATGGAGGAGTGGGCCAAAATTCCTCCACGGCGCTGTGAGAGACTAATCAATAACTACAGGAAGTGTTTGGTTGCAGTTATTGCTGCTAAAGGTGGCGTAACCAGTTATTGAGTCTAAGGGGGGCGATTACTTTTTCACACGGGGGCATTGGGTGCTGCATAACTTTCTTTAATACATAAATGAAATAGGTATCAAATCTTTGTGTTATTTGTTCACTCAGGGTCCCTTTTATCTAATATTAGGTTTTGGTTGAAGATCTGATAACATTCAGTGTCAAAAATATGCAAAAATGCAGAAAATCAGACAGGGGGCAAATACTTTTTTCATGGCACTGTATATGGTAACAGTATCCTGGGAGACAGTCAGCATGGTTTTAGGAAAGGGAGATCATGTCTAACTAACCTGCTTGATTTTTTTGAGGATGCAACATCGACAAGGGATAATTGCAAAGCATATGACATGGTTTATTTCGATTTCCAGAAAGCTTTTGACAAAGTCCCACATAAAAGATTAATCCTCAAACTGAACACAGTAGGGATTCAAGGAAATGCATGCACATGGATTAGGGAGTGGTTAACATGTATAAAACAGAAAGTACTGATTAGAGGACAAACCTCAAAATGGAGCGAGGTAACCAGTGGTGTACCACAGGGATCAGTATTAGGTCCTCTGCTATTCCAAATCTACATTCATGATTTAGATTCTGGTATAGTAAGCAAACTTGTTAAATTTGCAGACGACACAAAAATAGGAGGAGTGGCAAACACTGTTGCAGCAGCAAAGGTAATTCAAAATGATCTAGACAACATTCAGATCTGGGCATACACATGGCAAATTACATTTAATAGAGAAAAGTGTAAGGTACTGCACACAGGCAATACAAATGTGCACTGTAAATATCATATGGGATATACTGAAATTGAAAAAGGAATCTATGAAAAAGACCTAGGAGTTTATGTTGACTCAGAAATGTCTTCATCTAGACAATGTGGGGAAGCTATAAAAATGGCCAACAAGATGCTCGGATATATTGTGAAAAGTGTTGAATTTAAATCAAGGGAAGTAATGTTAAAACTTGACTATGCATTAGTAAGACCTCATCTAGAATATTGTGTTCAGTTCTAGTCACCTCGTTACAAAAAAGATATTGCTGCTGTAGAAAGAGTGCAAAGAAGAGCGACCAGAATTATCCCGGGTTTAAAAGGAATGTCATATGCAGATGCAGACAGGCTAAAAGAATTGAATCTATTCAGTCTTGAACAAAGAAGACTACGCAGTGATCTGATTCAAGCATTCAAAATTCTAAAAGGTATTGACAATGTCGACCCAGGGGACTTTTTCGACCTGAAAAAAGAAACAAGGACCAGGGTTCACAAATGGAGATTAGATAAAGGGGCATTCAGAACAGAAAATAGGAGGCACTTTTTTACACAGAGAATTGTGAGGGTCTGGAACCAACTCCCCAGTAACGTTGTTGAAGCTGACACCCTGGGATCCTTCAAGAAGCTGCTTGACGAGATTCTGGGATCAATGCTACTAATAACCAAATGAGCAAGATGGGCCGAATGGCCTCCTTTCATTTGTAAACTTTCTTATGTTCTTATGTTCTTATGTATTAGTGAAGCTTGCATGCAATTTATTATAGAAACTAAAAATGAGTGGTGTTAAATAATACACAAAAAATATAAAACGAAACAGTCAAGCCCTATGAAACTGATCAGCCAGCCTTCAGTTGTAATGTTTGTCCAAAAAGAAGCACAACTACATAAAGAATATATCTCTTGTTGTAATATTCCAACTCCAAACCACTTAGGCAAGGACTCTTGAAAGTGGTTGAAAGACTCTGGGGCTTGGCTTGGTATACTCAGAACTCACAAATACCTCCAGATTGTTTGTATTCCAAGCCAAGAAGTGAAACATGGCCAAATATTTCTTTAGTGTGAAATATATTAGATATTTTCTAACACCTTCGCTTTTAAATTAAGCCAACACAACAGCATTCCAGTTCCTTCTAAATTTTCAGGTCTACCCTTATGACCCACCATAATTATTGCAAATTCAACTACTGTACCATCTGTTTTTGTCTTGATCATACATTACTGGTAGATTGAATAGGGACCTATACTAAACAAAGTATAACAATTTAAATATATTCAACTAGCACTGTAAAAAAGCTGTTTTGGCAACTAATCCTAAAAGAAAATAAAGTGAAGGTTTATTATTCAAAGTAAATGCAAGAATACAGGGCACTTGTCTGTGAGTTTATCATTTTTTTCTTAACACATTTAATCACAGTTGTTTCTCAGCTATTACCACATAAATAATGTTCTCAGAAAAATTCATGAATAAATCAGTTGTATGATGTTTTTACCGCACACAATTTATGAAGAATTACCATGCCTACCGATATGTTAAAAGTACAGCTAAGAATATGCTGCTTTGTACTAAACACACATAATAACATAAGATAAACAGAAAATGAACAGAGTTCAAACTGGTTCTAAAAAGCTGTTTTAATCAATGTTAGCCAACTGTTTATTCTGTTTAATAAATACTGTTTATTAAATACTGTTTTGAATACTAAATACATTATTGTTTATCTTGGTTTCTGTTATAAACATGTGGAAAAAAAAAATGTTATACACAAGACGCTAAAGATATCTTTGGAGACATAGTTTCTACTTTATACCAGCATTTAAAGTTTGCTGTTTTTCCTCAAAAATTGCAACTAAGGATTTCCATTGCCAAGACCAATAGAGATGGGCTAAGTGAGCTTCTTAAGTTGAGGTCTATATTCCAACCAGGTTTAAATTGAACCAATTAAACCTTCACCCAGATCCTAAAGCAGTTCATTATTTCATTATACCTATTAAATCTAGAATGAAAAGCCCCCTGAACTGGAACTGCACAATTAATGGTATACAGTGATACAGCCAATAAAACCAGTTGAAACGCTGGGTAAATTGTGGCTTTTATTGTTGACATGTATTTTATTGTTCTCTCATGGTAAAAAGACAGTAGAAGTGGACTCAATCCTGCCTTTTCTGTCTCCCTTTGTTGTTTTTTTTTCACACTGAATGTGTATTTGGAATATATGATTGTCACTCGTCTATAACCAAACACACAAACTCATTAAAAATTCAGCTCATTAAAAATTCTGATACTTGTTTTGTTTTCTCCCAACCTTGCTACTCTCATGCTACACTCTGCTTCACACGCTCCACTGGTATCTATCTCTGCTCACATTCAATTCAAGACCCTTGTTCTTGCCTACCGCTCTCTTCACCACACTGCCCCCTCCTACCTCCAATCACTCGTGTCCCCCTATACCCCATCTCTCCTTCTCTGCGCCTCCTCTACTGGCAGACTGGTCATGTCTTCCCTCCACTCTCAATCCTCAATGCCTGCTCCTTCTCTTCCCTAGCCCCTCTGTGGTGGAACCAGCTACCGGAGAACTTCAGGACTGCTCCGTCTCTCATTGCCTTCCACCACCTCAAGACCCGCCTGTTTAGACTGCACTTGTAGATCCCTTGATCTACCCCTCATACTATGCACTGGACTTTCCTGACCTAAGGACCATGTTACTGGACGCTCAGCTGTATTGGCCTGTAACACCTGTAAGTCACCTTGGATAAAGGTGTCTGCCAAATAAACTAATAATAATTATAAAAAGGGTTTGTACTACAGTTGTCAGCGTTTATTTTTGAGAGGTGTCACACAAGTGACACAATAAACAAACCAAAAATGAATTGCTGTAGCAGTATGTTAGATATTTTGTTACTAATATAGAAGACAATCTGTGCTTCTGCATTTTAACACCTTTTTTTACTGTAGCAGAGTATGATCTTTTTGCCACCATAAAGGAATATTTCTAAAATAAATATTCCCTACTGAAACTTTTGATGGGTAGGAAATGTCCGTGGAAGCTGTCAATGCATGCCAATCAGACTGGAAACAATGCTCAATTAACCTGCTACATCAAATATGCATGATTTCAGAATGAACCACTCTTTCACTTTATTAAGACCCATGTACAGCATGAGGTCAGCAAAATTCATTACATTTTTCTTCTTATTACAACTTAATTTTGTCTTATTTAATGATCTTCCACGGATAATAATTACAGACCAATAAGTTATTTTTAGTAATTCATTGATAATAACCATACTAATTATATGAGTCAGTAAACCGGTTTTGTGATTTACCGCGGTTTAGGTACATTACAGTATTAATACAGTCCCTGACAAGTATTGTAATTACAGTATACAACGGTTAAAGTTATATTCGTGTTCCTATGAACAAAGTGAAGGACATGGCCAAGTTCATATGAACACCTTTGTATTCAACGTCCTGTACAAAACAAGTCTCAGAATACAAGTTTTACTGTCTCAATTAGCAAAGATAAGTGACTGTAGCGGGATAGCCTACTTATTCTCAAAGAAGTATTCAAACTTTTTTTATATATGCATGTGTTGACTGTCCCTGCCATTATATTGTAGCGGCAGGTGCAGACGGACCGGCTTTGTCTGGGGCTGTATTGCATTCCGGAACTGTTCACTTGCAGGACTTGATTGCTTGCACCATGTGACAGGGTGCTGGGCCTTGGCGCTGGATCAGGCAGTCTACATGGGGGTCACTGGGTGCTGTTCACGTGAACCCCATGCAGCTGTACAGGACTCTGATTGGGTGAGGAAAGTGATAATGTTGTTAGATAAAGGTCAGTGGGTGCTGAATGGTTGAAGCCTCACAACTTTGTGTTTTCTATGTCTGGGTCTTAGGGGGGGGATAAAAAAGGGTGCATGAGGTGTGTGAGTGTGTGTGGATTCAGAGAGTGGAGAATCGTGTGCTGTGAGCTGTGTACTTGCTGTGAACCTGCTGCTGTAAATAAAGAGCCTGACGGCTAATGAACCATGCTCTGTTGTCAAGACTGCCTTCTTTTTCCGATAGCAATTTCATCCAGAGCTACAGTATTATCGTAAATGTTTCAGATATTAACTTATACAGTAGAACCAGTCATATCTGATTTAATAGGTTCCAGGGTCCATTGTATATGTAAAACACTGTATTTCGTTATATTACATTTTTGCTTTATTAATGTCAGGACATTATCAATTAACAATTAACAGGTACATTAGTGTGCCTAAAAACACCAAAGTACAGCACTGCACGAAAATTATTGAAAAACAAAGTACAGTAAAATAGTATCTGGGAATTTACAAAATAGCTTCGAAAAACTGTACTTATTATGCTTTCTCATTCTATGCCAAAGTAATCCAAAAAAAGATATATATATTTTTATTTTTTGCACCATGTGTGTGGCCCGAGACAGAAACAATAACAAGAAAGCGCACACACAAACACAAACTGGCTTTGGATGTCCGTGAAAAAATCTTGTTTCTGCTTTTTAATGCTACGTTAATTAGATTCATCCTGTGTTTTCTTTTATTGAACATTGTTAAAATGGGCAGTTACGAGAAGTGACAGCATGTAAAAAGTGAAAAAAGATATATATTTTGTATGTGCAACTGAATCCATTCTGTCCTGCTAAGAGCTGAATCTACTGTTTTAGACCCAACTAAAATGTGCATTGAAAGTGACTCTGCAGCTGATGCATAGTTCACACACCCTAGTCTCTGTAAGTCGCCTTGGATAAAGGCGTCTGCTAAATAAACAAATAATAATAATAATAATAAGTTTCCATCAGTGCTGTTCGGTTGGTAGCAGCATGTGTAAATGACATAAGCCAGCGGTCCTTCAGTTATTAGAGGGTATCCAATCTTATAGGATCGGATATGACAGATTCTACTATACCTTGCTGGGATAAACCTCTGCTGTACTTTAGAGTACTTTACAGCACTGGAAATCACCCTGGATTGCATCAACCACCAAAACACAGTTAACCTAGTAATGCACCTAAATGAATACTGTACCATCCAGGTGGATTCCCTGGTACTATAAAATGCCAGGAGAGTATATGTTGATCAAATCAGCCCCTTCATACCTAGTGAATATTTCAATAAAATGTTGAAGGAATAGTTACAGTAAATTTTAATCTCATGCAATATCTTAACATAGGCTGAATAGTTTATATATAAAAAAAAAAATAATGTCCAGGTTTTATAAATAGCTTCACTCTCAACTGATATTATAGTGATTGATTATATTGTATAGGTCTTGTGTTTTACTTAAAAGATGGTTAATTTTATAATTTATATACTGAACTCCCCTGAGATGCTTCCCATTATATAAAGACTAGGTTACGGTAGCATATTTTGCATAATATAAAAAAGCCATTCCTATGCTTGGGAAGCTCAGTACCCTAGAGGTATTTATATGCAGTCAGCCTTTCATTTTGCATCAAAAATAGTAGTGTACTTTCATGCAAATGATCAAGTCATTAAAAAAAAAATCTGTTTACACCTTGTTAAACTTTAGTGAACAGGTTCTTTACTTTATGGAAATATCTTAAAATTACAAATGTTTAATAGAGAAATTGTACATATTTAATTAGAAAACAGGGTATAAAATGGCCACGGCTAACATGATAAAAATATTGTTCCATTTGGCTTTATGATAATTATTTTTAAGTGGTAAGTGTGAGGATTACAAATATTGTAACTCATTTTTTAAGGCCTTTGTTGTTCTCCAAATTGCTGCAGTGACATTGTAGATGCTATAACTAGTTACTGTAAATTAGATACTGTTTTAGCAGACACATTTCATTAAGTAAACATGTATCTGAATGTTTTTTAAATTAAAAGTAGAAATACAAAACTGACATTTTTCTTTGTGAATGTGCTAAGTGATAAATGCCAATTCAAAAACCATCAAAATCTACCAAGGTAGCAAATCTGCAAATTTAATACCAGCTAAAATTTCTTGTTATATGGTACATTAGTTGCTTAAAGGATTTCCACTACCTTATTAGAAATGCACTGTTTAGCACTGATCTGTACATTCTACTGTGCACCCAGCATTTTAATTTTAATGCTTTACATTACAAACCAAATATATGCGTGCGTGTATGTATAAATATTGCATATTTAGCGGTAGCCATTAGTAACATTGAAAACCCCAAACCAAATTTGAGTACATTTACAAATTTTGTCTCTTTTTACCAACACACAACCAATAGTGCTGTAGTTTTTAATGTCTATTAATAACGTTTGTTAATATTTATAATGCAGGGGTGGGGCGAAATTTGCCATGACACAATGGCTGTAAAATAATTCTGACTATCACAAATGGCCTTTTCAGGCTCAAAAATTATTATAAAAAAACCCCCAAAAAAACGTAGACAGAATCACCGCTTCAGAAATTGCATTGATTTACTACTGCATTACTCATCACCACAGCTACTTGTCTCAGGTAAGATTAGGCTCTAACCCACCATGATACCTACAAGATCTGGTGGTATTATGTTACACTGTATTTTTATGGAGCTAGGCTGACTGAGAAATATGTCCAGGTTTGGTCAGTGGAAAAGATGGCAACACTAATTACAAAGAGCTCTCAAAACAGGCTAAACTGTCAACCAGGTGACCAGATGGCCAATGGTTTCAAGGGAACGTCCAATTAAGATAGAGACTACACCCTGGTCTTGGTCACAACACCAGGTCAGAACCCAGTCTACTGTATTTCATACAAATGTTAGCCTTCAGTCATTCAGTTATTGCACACAATCAATTTTGACCAGGCTCAAGAACAGCCAGAGAAGCCTGGATGGTACTTTGCACCTAATACATCAATTCAGTCTGGAGCAAGCTTGCTGTCCATGTACAGGAACTGTTCTTACCCAGCAGAGACACAAACACTGACTTGAATTGAATAATAGTTTATTTTTCCCAGTTTGTAGATGATACCTCAAATCACACGTAGGGGTTGTGTAACTGTGACAGAGTGACTGACTGGTCTGACAACAGGCAGAAGCCGGAAGGAAAAATGACACCAGAGAGTACTGCAGGTAAAGTAAAGAATCGGCTGGCTGCCGTTTTTATTAATAACAAAAAAATAAATAAAATATTTAAACAAAAAAACACTTTGCTCCCAGAGCGAAATAAAAGGTTTAAACATAAACAAAATCACGAACACAAAAAAAAATACACACGGAATAGGTCAGGCTGGGCTATCGCCTTCACTGTTCCTATCCGTCTTACTGTTTCTCTCTCTCAGTTCTCTCCACTCTCGCTCTCTCCGCTCCTCAAACACCCACCCGGAACATGGAGAGCTGCAGGCTTTTTATATTCAGGTGACCATCTCCCGATTAGCAACAGAATTAATCACTTAATTAATTCGGGAGATGGCCACCTTCTGCATGAGTTTAATTATTCCTGGCAGAGGACGAGCACCAATCTCGCCTCTGCCAGAACACGTTTTTAAAAAGTAAACAAAACAATAACATACGGCGCTTCGCCGACATAAAAATAAACACAAAACAATCTGCACAGGGACGGAGGGGGAGACCCCGATCTAAAAGCAAACAAACAAAATGTACAGGGCACCTCGCCCTGTTACATATCCCCCTTGTGCAACGGCCACACATGGCCCCAGCGGCCACCTCCCCTCAGTCTCAAAGTCCCGGAAGAGTGGGAAGCACAGTGTCCATGGGGTGGCCATGGTGGGAGGTCCGGCACCCCAATTCTTCGTGGCCGGCAGCTCCCTCTTCCGGGGCTCCCGCCACACACTATCCTGCCGCGAAAGTGCGGCTGGGGGAGCTGGTCTCCTGACCTCCCCCCCCTTCTTCATGGCCGGCATTTCCCCTCCATGGGGCTCCAACCACACAATCTCCGGCAGCGAAACTGCTGCGAGGGGAGCTGGTCTCCTGACCTCCCCCCCCTTCTTCGTGGCCGGCAGCTCCCCTCCGTGGGGGTTCGGCCACAGTATAGTGACCCCAGGCGAAGCAGGATCCCCAGCGACACAAAGCGAAGCAGAGCGCCCGGTGACCCCAGGCGAAGCAGGACCCTCGACGACCCCAGGCGAAGCAGGATCCCTGGCGACCCCAGGCGACGGCAGCAGCAGTGGACCCTCGGTAGGCGACGGCAGCAGCAGCGGACCCTCGGGAGGCGACGGCAGCAGCAGCGGACCCTTGGGAGGCGACGGCAGCAGCAGCGGACCCTCGGGAGGCGACGGCAGCAGCAGCGGACCCTCGGGAGGCGAACTCGGGAGGGGAGCCCCTGGCCATGGAGGCGGCAGCGGGAGCTCCACTTCTCCCTCGTACCCTGTACCCTGTGCGGAGCGACAGGCAGCCCCAGGTGATGCGGAGCGACAGGCAGCGACAGGCAGCCCCAGGCGATGCGGCGCACCAGGCAGCCCCAGGCGATGCAAGGCCAGCATCCTTGGGCGAAGCAAGGCCCGGCATCCTCAGGCGGCGAGGCTGGCATCCTCGGCGGCGAGGCTGGCATCCTTGGGCGAAGCGAGGCTGGCATCCTTGGGCGGTGCGAGGCTGGCATCCTTGGGCGGTGTGAGGCTGGCATCCTTGGGCGGTGCGAGGCTGGCATCCCTGAGCGATGGCGAACTGGCACCCCCGGGAGCGATGGCAAACTGGCATCCTTGGCGGGCGAGGCTGGCATCCTTGGGCGGTGCGAGGCTGGCATCCTTGGCGGTGCGAGACTGGCATCCTTGGGCGGTGCGAGGCTGGCATTCCAGTGATGGCAAACTGGCATCCCGGCGATGGCAAACTGGCATCCCCGAGCGATGGCAAACTGGCATCCCCGAGCGATGCACGACAGGGCGGCAGCGGTCCCTCAGGAGGCGACGGCGGCAGTGGTCCCTCGGGAGGCGACTGCAGGAGAGGAACCAGGACCAGCGGCGGTGCTAGGGTTGGCCCTCTTCTCAGCCGCTGCGACCCGGCGGTTTTCCCCCTTGCTCGTTTTAACAGCCTGTGCAAGGGCAGCTGCGGACCGCCAGCCTTCTGTTTCGGTCCATCCTGTCGTGAAGGGAGAGGCAGCTCCTGATCCTCTCCCTCGGGTGGTGGTGGTGGAGAAAGAGGCAGCTCCTGCTCCTCTCCCTCGGGCGGTGGTGGTGGAGAAAGAGGCAGCTCCTGCTGCTCTCCCTCGGGTGGTGGTGGTGGAGGCAGCTCCTGCTCCTCCCGTTCTGGCTGCGAAGGAGGCAGCTCCTGCTCCTCCCCTTCTGGCTGCGAAGGAGGCAGCTCCTGCTCCTCCCCATCTGGCTGCGAAGGAGGCAGCTCCTGCTTCTCCCCTTCTGGCTGCGAAGGAGGCAGCTCCTGCTCCTCCCCTTCTGGCTGCGAAGGAGGCAGCTCCTGCTCCTCCCCTTCTGGCTGCGAAGGAGGCAACTCCTGCTCCTCCCCTTCTGGCTGCGAAGGAGGCAGCTCCTGCTCCTCCCCTTCTGGCTGCGAAGGAGGCAGCTCCTGCTCCTCCCCTTCTGGCCGCGAAGGAGGCAGAACCAGCAGGCATGCTCCATCTGCTGGTGGCGGTGGGAGCGACAAGTCGTCCTCCCATGGAGGTGGAGGTGGCACCAGCAGGAACTCACTCTCTGCTGGCAGAGGTGGGAGCGACACACAGTCCTCCCAGTGCGGTGGAGGCGGAACCAGCAGGCATGCTCCCTCTGCTGGTGGCGGCGATGGAGGCGGAACCAGCAGGCATGCTCCCTCTGCTGGTGGCGGCGATGGAGGCGGAACCAGCAGGCACTCACCCTCTGCTGGCGGAGGCGATGGAGGCGGAACCAGCAGGCACTCACCCTCTGCTGGCGGAGGTGGGAGCGACACACAGTCCTCCCAGTGCGGTGGAGGCGGAACCAGCAGGAACTCTTCCTCTGCTGGCGGAGGTGGAAGCGACACAGAGTCCTCCCAGGGCGGTGGAGGTGGAACCAGCAGGAACTCTCCCTCTGCTGGCAGGTACCTGGGCTGTGGATGTTCAGCCTTCCCTCTCTTGGGCTGTGGATGCACCGACTCCCCCCCCTTGGGCGCAGGACATTCGGGCTCCTCTCTTCCAGGCGCATGGCGTTCGGGCTCCTCCCTTTCAGGCGCAGGACGTTCGGGCTCCTCCCTCTTGGGTGCTGGAGATGACCGGGTCTGGTCCACTGCCCAGAACCACTCTGCAGCGTCCCCCACCAGACCCTGGTTCCACGCCTCTTCAAACTGGGGGTCCCCGTAAGGGCAGTCCTCCCTGACGTGCCCAAACTCAAAACAGGCGCCGCACACGGGAGCCCCCTCCTTCCTCCACTGCTCCTGTTCAGCTGCCCAGTCCGGGGGTCCAAACTTAGTTGGCACCCGGGACCACCACCTCTTGTTCAGCTGTTGTTGCAGCTGCTGCTGTCTGCAGCTCCTCCTTATTCCTCCCATCCTTCCTCTTCTTCCTCCCATCTTCCTTCCTCACCTTCCTTTCTCCACACACAATAATAAACGAAGAAAAAAAACCCGAAAAAAACTGCAGTACCCCACCTCTGCCTGAGTCCAGGAAGCGCTGGTGATCCCACTTCTGGACACCACGTGTGACAGAGTGACTGACTGGTCTGACGTCAGGCAGAAGCCGGAAGGAAAACTGACACCAGAGAGTACTGCAGGTAAAGTAAAGAATCGGCTGGCTGCCGTTTTTATTAATAACAAAAAAATAAATAAAATATTTAAACACAAAAACACTTTGCTCCCAGAGCGAAATAAAAGGTTTAAACATAAACAAAATCACGAACACAAAAAAAATACACACACGGAATAAGTCAGGCTGGGCTATCGCCTTCACTGTTCCTATCCGTCTTACTGTTTCTCTCTCTCAGTTCTCTCCACTCTCGCTCTCTCCGCTCCTCAAACACCCACCCCGAACATGGAGAGCTGCAGGCTTTTTATATTCAGGTGACCATCTCCCGATTAGCAACAGAATTAATCACTCAATTAATTCGGGAGATGGCCACCTTCTGCACGAGTTTAATTATTCCTGGCAGAGGACGAGCACCAATCTCGCCTCTGCCAGAACACGTTTTAAAAAGTAAACAAAACAATAACATACTGGCACTTCGCCGACATAAAAATAAACACAAAACAATCTGCACAGGGACGGAGGGGGAGACCCCGATCTAAAAGCAAACAAACAAAACGTACAGGGCACCTCGCCCTGTTACAGTAACACATGGTAAGAATGTGTCTGAAGGCTACAACAAAATTATTTTTTACCTGTTTTTTCTCAGTGTGGTGGTTGATCTAGAAAAATAACATGAGTATCATTTTAAATCTTGTTTATAAGGTTTTCCAACAAAATAAGTCTGTAAATTGGTGCACGTTATTGGCTGGAATGACCAAGACTACATTTATCTTGTAGACTCTTGCTTTATATCATGTCTAAAATATTGTTTAGAATGTTGGAGAGATTTAAAATTTCTTTGTTTAACATTGAAGCACATTTCTTCACATATAGTTAGACATTGATAGTGACATACATTTCTTTACATATATAAATATAAATATATAACAAATATAAACCAGTGTAGATTAATCACAAGTCAGTTGTCTCCCAAGGATTATGTTTAGTTTTAGTGGTTCTTAAAAAGCACAGGTGCTAAGACACATTGCTAGGGTTAGTGAATTTGCAAACAATACAATCTGTTATTTATACACGACTCCTCAGCAATTTTCTATAAAACCCCTAGCTAAAGTATAGTTCTTTAACAAACATTCTGAGTTATTGATTGAATCTAGCTTACATGATGATATCAAAGAGAAGTGGCTATCCTGTGTTTAAATATAAACCAAATAATCAAGCAATGTTTTACAAGCCAGTATGCTTATTAGATTTGCTACGAAAGACACACTAAGACCAAAGTATATTTATAAGCCGTCTACTCGCTACGCTAGTAAATCTTTAATGCTTCAATGCCCCTGTGGGGACCTTGGTTACTTAGCAACAGGGATTGTTGACATGAAGAACCTGCATTACGTAGCATTGGTTTCCCTGTTACACGCTTTCATTTGAGCAGCATTAAACTGTATCGTTGAAATATCTTTGTAAGTGAAAGAGAAATGTTTACTAAGACAAATACATTCTATATAAAAGGCTAGGAAAAGACAGCTTATAGTAGTTAATTATTGTTTAACTTTCTAAAAATGTATTAGATGACAAGGTTCTAAATGCTTCTCATGATTTATCTAAGATAATAACAAAAGCTTTTCACTGAAGACTTGTTTGTAAGGGATTGCATGGTCAAATTAGCAGAAAATGTACCGTGAAGAAGCTGGGTTCCCAGAAAGGAAGACTCTCAAAGAATACAAAAAACAAGAGTGAATGACCTGTCTGATCATCAACATCCTTTGAGAGTTAATACCCTTTTCTTTGGCCTACAACAAATGTTAGTAAAAGTACACAAAGCTGCCAATGTCCACTCATGGATGCTCTATATAAACTAGACAGGATGCTCTATATAAACTAGACATAAAAGATTCTATAGATGTGTTTCTAATTTCCATGCCAACTACTAAGGACCAGTATACTGTATGATTCCCCAATTAACTGTTGATTCATAAATCTGGGCCTGGACTTGAGATATACCAACTGCAATGATTTAACTGGTTGCTGAAATGATTTCTACATGTTCAGTAAATCAATCTATTCATTGCGCATTTCTTTTTTTTCTTAAAAAGCTTTTAGGTCCCATTCTTGAAGTTACTCAGAATTTACAGTTTGGCATGAATCCACTCAATGTTGTGGTTAAGCAGTAAAAACAACAAACCCTGATTACTGACAATCAAAGGAATTACTGCTCACTTGAGGCTACTTAGTCCAGGTGCCTCTATCATTCACTTGTACTGAAAATAAACATACAAGTTGACTGGCTGACGATAAGAGAAGTGGTCACCATTAATACATGATTTACTATAGCTATTTCTGTAGACAACACTGAAATTATGAGAACATTAGGCTATTATCATAATCGTGTTTCCCTGAAATAGAAATGTAACCATTAACATTTGGGTATTTCAATCAATCAATCAATATTTCTTTTGTATAGGCCTTTCATAGTGGACCACCATCACAAAGTGCTTTACAAAGATATTGAGGAACAATGCATAATAGATTAAATAAAGTGAAATACAGGGAACATTAAATACAAACAGTACAAAACTATGCAAATACATTAAATACAGGCATAATACATCAAATACAAGGTTAGGATGTGAATTCTAAACATTGTGGATGAGTGTGTCATGCAGAATCATACAAATAAGATGGAGTGAAAAACCTGAAATAGCAATTTAGACAACAGCTAATAACAGGTATCAGGCTTGAAGAGCATTGAAAGCAAGAGAGAACAAGTGGGTCTTGAGAGTTTATTTGAAGTGAGCGACTGTGGGAGCTAAATGGGAGAGAGTTCCAGAGAGTCAGGGCCATGAAGCTAAAAGAGTGCTCTCCGAGAGTGGTGCACTTTTGCTTGGGTATAACAAGCAAGCCTGAGTCAGAGGAGCTCAGCTTGCGTGCCGGGACATAGCACGTCAGCAGGTTGGAGAGATACTCTGGACCTGTGTGATGAAGGGCATTGTAGGCAAGCAGGAGAAATTTGAAAGTAATCCTGAACTTTACAGGTAGCCTGTGCAGCTGGGCAAGACAGGGGGTAATGTGATCATGTTTTTTACATCTGGTAAGGATCCTAGCAGCGGCATTTTGAACCAGCTACAAATCGGTTTATGGCGTGTGACGGAAGACCACCATAGAGAGAGCTGCAGTAGTCGAGTCTAGAGGAGATGAATGCATGACGAGTCGAGAGGAGTATCTCTGCATCTGGGAGGGAAAGATTGGGATGGACCTTTGGGATGTTTCGGAGGTGGCTGAAAGAGGATTTGACTACAGAGGAGATTTAGGCATCAAAGGAGAGGTTACTATCCAGAAGACCCTTAAAGACCCAAAACCTGAATAAGATATATCAAAGCTGCTCGACGAGCCTGTGACGCAGTCATGGCCCGCTCCAGAGGACATAAAAACACGGCGGTCACTTCAACGTAATTTTTCCTTCAAGCCTGCATCAATCATGGACACAGCAGCCTTGAAGGTTAATGGTTACATTTCTATTTCAGGAAACCAGGGTTATGATAAAAACCTAATGTTCGCTTTCAAGTACGAAATATAACCATTGCCGTATGGATAGGGGGTGCCAGAGCGGTCACAAGGGCAATATTGCGGAACAAATGGAAAGCTACAAGGCTAAGCTGAGAGGCTGCCTTGTGCGTTACCATACGGAACCCCAGTAACAAGTAGCTAGGGCTAAGAAATTGAGGGAGAAACTCACCTCTATGCCTGTGTTGTAAGGTTCGAGCGAGAAGCCGCCCTTAACACTAGTTCCAAAACCAGGGTTTTGAGGATTCACGACATTAAGTCTTTATAGAGCCTAGTAAACATATGTGGAGTATCCCACACCGCTGCATTGCAAATGTCCTTGATATTCCCCCTGGAATATAGCCTACGAAGTTGCCATGCCACTGGTGGAATGGGCAGTGAGCTTTTCTGGAGGGGGTGTTGGCCAAATCATAGGCAGTCCTGACTGTGTCTCCTATCCATTTGGACAGCCTCTGCTTAGACAGGGCTTTACCATAGGACTTTGCCCCATAGCAGACAAAAATTTGTTTGGACCGCCTCCAACTTTTCGTCCTGTGGTGGATGGAGTGCCGAGCAAAAAGGGAGGATTGGTACACAGCGTAACCTTAGTCCTGGCCCTTGTAAAAATGAAGCATGCTTTCACTATGGAGAATGTCTGCATCTTGCTCACCTGCTTTGCGGAGGTGATAGCAAGCAAAAAAGCCGCTTTGAGCGATAAATATTTCAGCTCAGATGAATGCAGTTAAGGACTACGTTTAGCCCCCAACGAGGAACAATGTCCTTCATAGGCGGCCAAAGTCACCGAGCCCCTTTCAAAAATTGCCCCGCCAGGAAGTGAGCTCCTGGGGAGTCCGAGTCAATTTTGACATGGCAAGCCGAAACGGCTGCCAGATAGACCTTTAATGTGAAGGAGGATTTCCCCTCGTCAAAAAAAGTCCTGCAAAACTAACTGCAATGTAACTGCCATGGGACCAGTCGTGGAGTCGAACCGTCTGAAAAACACCCCACTTGTACCAGTACTGGGACCGCGTGGAAGGTGCTCTGGCTTTCTGCAGAGTGTCAATGACCCTATTAGAAAGCCCCAGACCACTTAAATGCAGCGGTTCAAGGTCCAGACCCAGAGCTGCATGCTCGAGGGGTCGGGTGCCATTAGGTCCGATGTGGTAAGCTCTGTCCCGGTAAGGTACCGGCTGGAAACGGAGTGGGTCGGTGACCTCGGCTCCACTGGTTAGCAGTTACAGTGGGTAGCAATGTACAGGGACGTTCATCTGTATAAGCCACTGGCAAATCCACTCAGTCAGCACTCATACGAGACTGAGGGAAGCCTGCTTGTTAGAATGAACTGACAGCCTTCGTAATGGTGATGCAAAAGCTGTCACCAAAACGGCATCAAGAAACTGTGGGAGAGATTGCAAGCAACCACAACCGAAGCAAGTATCTTGGTCCTACGTAGCGCTGCTGAACACAGCAGCTGTCACTACCGTAGCCCCATGTGGCTGACAGGCCTGCGCTTAGTCTCTGTGAAAACAGAAAAACAGAATGAGAAAAAAAAAAACTTATGGGATGTCTATGAAGACAAACTATTGAACCATTAATCTTTTAACAAATGTACAATCTGGGTTTTTTTATGTTATTGTAGTAGTTGTTGTAGTTATAAAGCATGTAAAACATACTGAATACCTCTCATATTTTTCCTAGTTTGATAACAGACTGAATAGGAATCTTCTGTTTGTCTAGCTTCTCAACAGGATGTTGTTAGGAAGCACGTGCATTTGGATTAGCAAAATGGCATCAACCACTGCTTATATATGCATAGAAAATTAGCTATTTCATAATGGTCCATTACATTTTGCAGCTGAATGTGTAATAGGTTCCATATGGCAATAAGTGGTATGGTAAGCCAATAATGAATCATATCTTAACATTGCTGCCAAGAATGACTGCTTCTATGCAGGATCCCTAGATACCTGAAAACAATTTTACACACTGTTACATGATTTCACCATAGAGAATGTCAAAGACAACCCAACATGTATATTTGATCCGTTTTGTTGTTTTAAAGCTTTTTTGGGCCACAGTAACTCGAACAGTTTGATTAAATAATTGCTGGTGGGCAGTAAGTTTGGTGCTCCAGACATCTATTGATTTTGGGAGTGATACTGTAGATCCAGCGGCAGACACAGTGGTATTGCAGCAAACATTGACCCACCACTCTTACCCAATGGAATGTTTCCATCGCTCTGAACATTAGCACGTTACGCACTTCATAAGTGTGGACTCGCACACAGCGGTTCAGATGAGCTGCATACCTGCCGTTATTACCCATTAAAAAAATCACAAATACGCAATCAATTTTAATAAATGCGTAAAAATGCCCAACATAACAATGCCCAATCTCTGGCTAGCCGTTGTCCTTGCAGAATCTGCGCAGAATGATCTCCGTGAATGCACCCACAAATCCAACTGGAACCAACATCAGAGGCAACCGCTAAAAAAAGGTGCCTATAATATTAAACAAACTGTTTTAGAACTTATTTATGCATTTCCTTATTTTATTTATCTGTATAGCTTTATATTGAAGTTTTAACATGTTCACTGAGAATGTAATGTAAAAATAAAACTTCTGTTTCTGTGCTTATCTTTGTATATATGATCTGTTTCTGTGCTTATCTTCACAGTCGTATTGGCTGTGGTCAATAAAGTGAATAAGAATGGCTGTTGTCTTTGATTTTATTTTAATACTACGTTTTTGTACAGCAGTTCAAAGTAACATTGTAGTTAAAATGGAAGGATCTTTTTTAATGCCTACTCCATTACCATTAAAGATTGTACAGTATTTATAAAGATTACTCAAGACTTCAAGGTAATGTTACATTCTACCCCCTGAAAATACATGTTACTCTCTCAGTGTTAAAATTTGAGGGTAAGTTACCCCCAGACCCAAACTGATTTCACGACAGCACACAAGCTGGCAGTGAATGAAAATGTTACTGGTGAAAACAGAGACGTGTTAGTTGAAAATCAGGAAAATGCTGCCAGGAGAAAAAAAGATATAGAGTGAGTAAAACGTTTAGTAAAAGCATAACTCGAAGAAAATGGAGAAAACAGGAAAATCAAATATCAGTACAGCAACTCGACATGCTGGGAGCAAAGACACAAATATGAAAGTTCAATTTATTTCGGTAACCAAACAGACTTAAAAAAAACAAAAAGTTTAGTGGCAAAACAAAAGCTTTACAAAAAACAAGGGAAGGGAAATGGCCTGACGTGCTACTTTTTCAAGCTATTATCTGCAACTAATTATAACAAATAAAGTACACCAAAGTGTGCAATAAAAACCCTGTAATTGTATCTCGGGCTTCTGGTGACATGGATCCTCCACCTTCGGTCTCGTCATTTATCTTGCCATGAGAGTTTATTCATTTTCTTATTATTGTTATTGATGTTTTATTTTTTTAACTAACCTGTTTTGTCACGTGTAACGAAAAAAAGTTTATGTATATGCCATGCTTAGGGGAAGAGTAATGATTTGTTGTAGTGATTGTGAGAGTAAAATGATTAGAAATAGAACCAGCATAAAGATTTGTGAGTTAGTTTCCCCCTTAGTTTAAACCGGTATTTCAAATAGGTTTATTTGTTGCTTTTATTGTTGTTGTGGACTATCAGGCTGTCATTGTAGTTGCTGTTCTGTCTCGATGGCAGCGCGCTGTGTTTATTCATTTTTAGAAAGGGAAACTCAGGAAAGAACAGAAATACAGCATTCTGATTGGCTGAAGCACTTTACAGCATGTTGATGCAGAGTCGTTATCTACGGAACCGCATTGCTGCTATACATATATATCACGTAATTACGTGATGATTATCACGCAATTACATGATTGGGAATTATCACGTAATTACATGATAATTTTTAATCACATGATAATTCTACATTCAGAAGGACTGTGGGGTCTTTCATTTTCATGTACTAGTGACACCGGCTTAAAATTCAATTTCTGCAAGTGTGTCATATGATACTTGTTTCTTGTTGTTTGTATACTCTTAGTAAATGAATGGTACAACCAAAAATATATATTTTTTAAAACAAACAGCATTTATTTAATTTAAGAGTAGGTTTATATAATAGCATAAACATTATGTATGGACAAATGTGATCATAAAGTTATGTTTTTCCAAAGCTGGTAAAGGATTTACTCATGAGTAAGGACAGTACATGTGCTTAATAGAGTTACTGTATCGTACTTAGAGCTACTCAAACATGGTTGTAAAAAGCCCCCATAAATTATCCCTATCACGTAATTACGTGATAATTCCCAATCACGAAATTACATGATAGTCATTACATAATTACGTGATATATATTTTTTTATGTATGGCAGCAATGTGCTTCCGTAGATGGAATGTCAATGTGGTTTGGTGTGCGTACCATGTGAAAGATTACTGGGAGCGTGCCTGGCTCTGAATACAGGGTATTCAGCGCTTCACAGAAACAGGAAGCTCAATAGAAAGGCTTGTTTGCTAATTTCATTAAAAAGAATGCCACAATCAATTTAATAAGGTTCCGAAAGTGAACTGCACTGGCTACAAACAAGTATCGTGCTGGTATAAAATCAGCAGGGATAGCAATTGTTTTCTATATTATTCTCTTTCCCTCACGACTCACCTCTCTCATTCAGCCTCTGAACACATGAACCCCGAGTGAGAAATTCGTGCTGCTGTAAGCAGCTATGCCGGGACTTGATTGCTAATCATTCAATCTGGCCCCGGCACAGACTGCACGTGAAGAAATTGTGACTTCCCCCTGCCCACATACCAATCATACATTTTAAATCACCCGTGCTACATAACCCACACTATACAAATAACCCAAAAATACACCCAGAGGCAGGGATTACCCCATCACAGTAAATATCAGTACTATGGAACAGGACTTGTATATCATTTTATTTTGTATACTATTGTTTACTTTTTCCACAGCAAACACAAGACGGTTACCCCATCCTATTTTTCTTGCTGAGCTGTTGATACCTGGTACAATGCAGCGAAATAGCGTACTGATGTATGGCTGAGAAGGCTCGATGCAGGCAGGGGCGTCATTTGGGGGGGAGAGGGGGGGGGCTGCCAAGGGCCGACAGGGCCGCCCCCTCCAACCTCGCAAAGGGGACCCCCAAATGGCAGTATCTGTGAGAAGTTAAAAGGCTTAAAGGAAAGTGTTTCGGGACACTGAAAGTGCAGGGACTAGCCTGACAATGTAATGTTGTTGAATGAAACATTCTCTTTTTTCTTGCCAAAAACTGCAGTGCTACTATGTTTTAAAATTGTTCTGTCTAAAAAAACCTCATAGCAACAGTCTCTCCCAAGTGATCGCAATAATTTGCATTTGTTGAAATTCAAAATTAATGATAACAGCTGCTAGGTACTTTGTGTTACAAAAAAAAAAAGAAAAAGGTAAGTTTTAATAATAATTCTGTTCAAGTATTTATGATGTGTTTTGCGAACTTGTCAGTAAAAGTAATTAGCTTATAAGTAGGCTTGCTACTATTTAATTTTTGTCTCATTTAGCGAAACCCCTTTATCATATTCAATATGCAACAAAACCATGGTTACAAACATTCTAATTGAAATAATGTTTGGTCACAGCAGAGCTATACCTTGTGAAGATAAAGATCCTACAAATATTTAAAAATTGTCTCAAATAAACCGTAGAAAACACAGCACATAAAAGTGTATTACACATACTTTTATAGCATACATTTACGAATAAAAAATATGCACAGAACAAAACATTAGATAGTTGAACAGAGCTCCATCCCTCTCCTGCTTCAGCACAGCTGGACTCAGAGTTACTGGAAGGTAAGGCAGACAGGCCCACTTCATCCTGCTGCAGAGACTACAGCTGTCAGCCAGGGTATTGTGTACAGTACTCATTATGTGTTTTATCCTTGCGCCACATTTTCAAAACAAACTAGTAACTGTCACCGTATACCTATAGCAAAAGCTAACCTTCAACTTAACTCGCTAATTTAAAAGTAGGCGCTTTCAATGACAAGCGCTGTAACTGGCAAATGAAAGTGCACAGTCAGTGCAGGTCTTGATGATTGACAGTCATTTAAACGAATGAGAGCACTCTAGAGATGCTTCAGTCAACGACATCTGTCAGAACAGGAGGAAATGACAGTGACAGTGAAACTACAGTACTAACGGACCACTAAGATGACTGACATCCGACTGACACTCCCAGCCATTCAGAGACGGGACAGACAGTAAGTATAAAAACTACACAGATGATGATTTCTAAATGATTATTTTTGGTAAGAAAATGAAAAACAGTGGAGTGTTTTTACCGACGTTTATCGTATATAAATTTATTTCAGTCACTCATTTTTTGGGGAATTCGACTTTTAACAAGCTTTACCAATTAATATCAAAAAGTAGCAAGCCTACTTATAAGATCTATCATGTCACAGCAACTAAATTGATTTCAAATAGCATAACAGCCAGTGCCATTTCAACTCATTAAGAAGTTACCTGTGCTGAAGTGTAGTGTTATTTTCAGGTATGCCGTAAAAAGTGGTATTCAGCGCACTGCGCTTGCTCACGCATGCCTAAACAACATCTGCTAAGAAAGCAGGGAAGCGCCCTTTCAGACCTGGTATATAATGCTGTTTTCGGTCTTTTACATACTTCTTTTTTATTTTCCAGTCTTTTACACCATTATTAATGTAATTTATCATATTTTTCCACCATTAAGAAAATAGTATGCAAATATTTATCAGATGTAATACTTATCATATTTATCATGAGTCCTATAGATTTTTTTTACTTCTGCAACTTTGCAGTGGACTCCTCGTTTTGTCTTGTTTGTCGTGATTTTTTTTTTCTTTTTAGAGAAATTGATGGTGTGTTTCCAGTTTAAGTTTGCAAAAAAAATATGTATAATTAATGGCACATGTACCTGTTTGAAATAGGAAAACACCCCTCAGATCGCAAAATCTGACAGTGTACCACTTTCAATATGACAATGTATCACTTTCTGACATTACACGGGTCACGTTTTGGTACGCGTACCACATTCTGATGATGGACAAAATGGAGGAAAAAGATTAGTCAGTGTTTGATGACCAATCCTTGTCTGCTCCTAATGGCAACTGAAAAATCATGTCTTGGTTGATATTTGCAAAAATGAAGCCTTGACGATATCCGCTGCGTCACTAGGTTTATTAATGCAATGCCAGGGTTATTTTTGCAGAGGGCATATTGGGCTCCAGGGACAAGAATGCTGTCATGGAAACAATTTTGTTTTCTGGATCTCTCCATGGTCTTTCATTCCCGGGACTATACATTATTGATTAATAAACCTACTTTTCAGGTTTTAATATTTCATATTTAATGAACTGCACACAACTTGTTCCTATTAATAATTACTTGCCCCAAAAAACTCATATGGATCTGTTATATAATTACATCAATTATTTTAACATTTCTGTAATTGTTTTGATTATTTTTGCTTTATTACGCAGTTGTCACATTTATGCAAGTCGTAAGGTACATGTGCGACAAAAATAGAGTAAGAAAACCCTGTCCTTCTAAGTGTTGCGCCAGTGGCTGTCTTTTTATGGGAATTAAGCAGGGGATATGCTAACATTTCATATAGCACACATCATAAGAATGTAATTAAACGTGCATTGCATTAAAAAGGGTGTTTACAACAGCTTTGTAAGATTTTAGAATGATATTTCAGAAACAGTCCAATTTTACTTACCTAATCGTGGCCTTCAAGATTTACAGCAGGTGTAACTGTAGCATTTCTATCTCCAAGAATGGTTCAATGTAATTATTTGTTAAATATTTATATTATGATTCCCTCATAGCACAAAATGAAGTCCTTAATTTTCTGTGCTAAAGTTGTGCCAACATTCTATCGCTAGTACATAAGTTAATATGTGCATTGTTTTAGCACCATGACAATCAGAATCACTACACTGCATGAACTTCTTAAAAAAATGTTCTCCAGTAAAAGATGTACAATCCTTAACTTTAAATCAATTAATTTTCAAAGAAAGGATATAACTATTATAATTATTATACAGATTTTGTATTGAAATATTTTTTTAAACCGCAGTATTTGATGCTATCATCTTAAAGACTGCAAGATAAGGGTTCATTGCTTGATCTAAACAGAGCTCAGCTTTTTGATTTATCAGTCACAGTCTGGAGGTAGTTTTTTCAACTTGTTGTGGCAAAGTGGTAAGTAGTGTACAGGTGTACAGGTGATGCAGTGCTCAAAACAATTACAAACAACAAAGTGCTGGTGAAATGATGATGTTTATTTATAATCCAAATGTCACTTGACAAGAGCAATAATAAAGGAGGACTGCCAATACACAAAGATGTTTATTGCTCAGTGAAATAACCATGGGGTTCAGTCCCAAAATAATAAATGTTGACTAGGATTAATTTGCTCTCTGTCACACTTGTATATTGCATTTATAATGTATATGTATAAAAAATGTACAGTACTAACAGATTAACCTGTTTGAGAGATTTATGTTTTGAAATTCCTGAGAATGTTCTTTTGGCAATCGTGGGGAATCAATCATGTAGCTCTGTGCCTCTCTGGTTGGAAATTTATTTTGTATATATTTTTTATGCCGAGTTTCATTGGCCCTTGTGCTATTTGTTTTGATATAGAGTGATATGCATTTATTAACATGAGATTTGCAACAGGTTTACAAGAGGTAAGGAAGTGTATTTCTGTCTCAGTAAGATTACGAGTCTGCATTTTGTCCCGTGAATTTGACTAATTGAATAATGTTTATTGCACTAAAGGGGCACTGGCCTACCCCCTCCAGGTGTCTACGCTTGTAACGCACATTTCCAAAATTTAGAATAGTGTAGTATGATGACGGTATGATGACATCACAAATCTAGAAAAAGAACATTCCATTCTGGATGCCAAAACTCATTGTAAACAAATGAAATATTGCAATACAGCTACATTAAGGTACAACTGTTAGAATTTTTTTTCAATATCTACAGGAGCATGCTGACTGTCATCATTAGCCTTGATTCTTACATATTTTTCACCCCGTAGGTTATAATGTATTTAATAAGTAACTATAGAGCGCACATATGAATTATGAAAGTGTAGCCTAAAAGGATCAGCAACTACTCATCTTTCTCTAATACTGAACTCTACTACAGAACTCCACATGGGAGAGCATATTAAAAACTAAAGCAAAAAAAAGCTATAAAATAATAATACACATGTCTGTCAAAGTATATTTAGTTGCCACAAGAAGCCCAGATCCGTATAATAATAATAATAATAATAATAATAATAATAATAATAATAATAATAATAATAATAATAATGGGCATCAGTATTGATATTATATGATATCAATATTGTCTGATATTAATAATAATATCCATATTTTTTTATTGCTAATACTGCTAAAACACAAACACAGTATAATCACGTTCATGTTATATTAAGATACAATAAACCCTATACACACCAATCATTGTCAGTCTCATAGGCAAAGAAACACCACACACTAAAGTATTATTTAACCATTTTATTCCATTGATTGGTGTTTAGTTACCTGTCACGGATGACTGGGTGGTGATGTCACAGACCAGGAATTAAAGATGCACAGGACTGCGGGCGAAGCACTGAGTGTGTATTTATGAAATAAATCAAATAAATAGAAACAAAACGTTTTAATAAACCACAATGTGCGGGGCAAAGTACTGGATGGAATATATATTAGGCCCCATTTTGTATACAATAGCTGTGGTTTTTAAAAGAAAGTGTAGTTCAGCTATCAAAGAACCCTGAACTACATTTCCCATGATACCACACATGTCCAAACAGGTACTTACCTGGGAGTAATTGGAAACACCTGCGATCAGTTAAGGCACCTGTAATCATTTAAGCAGGGCTGAAACAATAGGCTGGGTCTTGGACAATTAAGTGCCCCTCGGGAAGACAATTGTTACCTCCTGCGGCTTTGGGCATTATGACCCACTATCGGTAACAATAGTCTTCCCTCAGGGCAATAACTTTCTACTATAGCCCTCCTCTCCAGTCGATATTTACTATATACAGTGGTTTGCAGAAGTATTCAACCCCCTGCAAAGTTTTCACATTTTGTTGGCACCTGAGCGTACTCCACGACACTTTCAAATTAGACTTTACATGTAGAATCTACACAAACTACTCCACATTGATAAAGTTAAGTAATGTACATAGAATATAAATAAGAAAGATTTAGAGAGAAAAACAGATTAATCTCAGTTGCATAAGTATTCAACCCCTTTGCTACTGCAGCCCTAAATCAGCTCAGCTGCAAATGATTTGTTTGAAAGGACACAAAATTAGTGAAATGGTTTCAGCCTGTGTGTACTCAAAGTGGTTTAACTTGTAGATAATTTCCCTCAGGTATATAAAGACTTTGAAGCTGCAACACATAGTGATCCAACAAAGCAACCATGACCAAGGAGCTTTCGAAACAAGTCAGGGATAAAGTGGTAGAGAGGCACAGAGCAAGAGAAGGGTACAAGAACATTTCAAAGGCGCTGATGATCCCTCTCAGCACAGTGAAGTCCATCATTAAGAAGTGGAAGATGCATCATACCACCCAGACACTACCCAGATCAGGTTGCCCTCCCAAACTGAGCATCCGGGCAAGCAGGAAACTGGTTCGGGATGTCACTGAAGCCAACAATGACCTTGAGAGATCTGCAAAGTACTGTGTCTGAGATGTGAGTCAGTGTCCACACATCAACAATAAGCCAGTCCCTACACAAAGCTGGCCTGTATGGACGGGTGGCAAGAAAGAAGCCATTACTCAAAAAGCCTCATCTTAAAGCACTATGGAGTTTGCAAAAAAGCATGTAGATGATACTGCAGACATGTGGAAAAAGGTTTTGTGGTCAGATGAGACAAAAATTTAACTTTTCTGTCTAAATTCCAAGCATTAGGTCTGGCGCAAGCCCAACACTGCACATCACCCAATCAGCACCATCCCAACTGTCAAGCATGGTGGTGGCAGCATCATATTATGGGGATGCTTCTCTTCAGCAGGGAGTGGGAAGCTTGTCAGGATAGAGGGGAGAATGGATGGTGCAGGCGTAGTAGGCGAAGTGCAGGCGAATCCTTAAGGAAAACCTGTTTGAGTCAGCCAAGACTCTGAAATTGGAGAGGAAATTCACATTTCAGCAGGACAATGACCCTAAGCACAAAGCCAAAGCCACACTGGAGTGGTTGAACAAGAAGAGAATTAACCCTTTGCGGTCCTATGTCGGACCTGGTCCAAAATTGCAATTATTCCTATCCGGTCCAATGTCGGACCCTGTCCGACATCATCAAAAAGACGCAAAAAACGGGTTTCTAGTCGTTTTTTCTCTGGAAAAAGCCGAGAAAACTATTCAATGGCCAAGTGGGAGCGACAGGAGCAGAGACAAGCCAAAAAAAAAAAAAAAGGCGTATCTCATGAATAGTCATACTTGCCCCTGGCATCAGATAACGGCGATCATAAGGAAACAAGCTGGCTGTTACTGAATCAGCACACAGAGAATATCACGGACATTTGCAGAGCTTTTTTGAGATGTTATAGTAATAAAATAATGACTTGGATCGCATTATTGAGGCGTTTGGTGATAAAACGAGTGATCAAGAGATGATTGATCGGTATGTACGACTATTATTATTATTATTATTATTATTATTTATTTCTTAGCATATGTGAAAGCTATAGCGAACAAAAGGGTGGGGCGGGGCTGGAGATGCCTAGTGAGTGCTTTGTTGATATGCAGGGCCTTTTAAACCCATTTGACTGTGGAAAAAAAATACTTTTAAACAGCGCGTCTAAAATTAACTGCGCGTGTGAAAATAAATTGGACCCGACGCGCCTGACACGCACTTAATACATGGACTGCAAAGGGTTAATGTTCTTGAGTGGCCCAGTCAAAGTCCTGACTTGAATCCAATCAAAAATTTATGGCAAGACTTGAAGATTGCAGTCCATTGACGATCCCCAACAAACTTATCAGAACTGGAGCAATTTTCCCGTGAAGAATGTGCAAAAATGACACCATCCTACTGTGCAAAGCTAGTAGAGACCTATCCAAAAAGACTCAAAGCAGTAATTGCTGCAAAAGGTGCTTCTACCAAATACTGACTTAAAGGGCTGAATACTTATGCAACCAGTAAATTTCATTTTGTACATTTTCTTTGCAAGTTTTGCTGACATTTAACCTCCTCCTCATATAACAGTGTTCAGTTTAACCACTACCGCTTTGAATAAAAAAAACTTTGTTTGAAAAACTGTAATTTGTAATTCAACAAAATGTGACATTATTGGTAGGGGGTGAATACTGCAAACCACTGTACATATATATATATATACACACACACACACACATAATAATAATTATTATTATAATAATAGATTAAATAATGCAGCATAAATGTAAAAAGCAGTCCATTTTAAATGAATATGACTAAGTGAAAGATGCAGCATTAATTAGTCTTACTTATTTTATTGCTGGCATGATTGTTACTGAAAAAACGTGATTGATGCTGCATTGCTTAATGTGAGGATTAAAAAAAAAGAAGTTAAACAAATACTTCCATCATAGAATTTTACATTATTAATATTATAATTAAACTACATTTGCTATGAAAAGAGTCTTCCATAGTTTGTTCAACACTAAGGCACTCAGACCCAAATTTATAAAGGGGAAAAACTGACCGTAAAAAGTCACGTAATGTGCTTGTCAGTACGGCCGCATTCAGCGTCAAAATAACAACCTATTTTATAAGACTAATTAGGTGAAGCAGGTGATTCCGCAATCAAACAATTTAAATACCTCAGTGAGCTGGCCCCAGCTGGCTCAGGCTCTCAGCCATCAACATCAAAGGCGCAGTGTGTGAACCACGTGTGTAAGTCACTGCACTACCACCACCAGCCTACAGGGGCAGCACTGAGAAAAAAAATTTACACACTTGGGGACCCCCCAGGTCCCCACTTGATCATTTAAAAAAAAACTTCACTAGAGGGGTCTAGGCATAATTTTAAGTTGCCTAGTGGGGTCTCGAGAACACACACACACACACACACATACTGGTTGATGTATAAGCACCACAAATAAGCAAGGACATTGCTTACAACCGTATGAATGGCATTTTCATGTTCCTTGTTCTCTAAAATGAAGGATAAGACAATAAAAAAGGCCATTTATTATCATGATAAACAATGGATTTGGATGGCAATTGCTTGTAGCACTAAAATACCTGCCCAAAATTGAAAGCGTTATTTTTACAGTAAAGAGAGAAAGAAATGCAAATCATACTAAACAGTAAACAAAGCTAAAATTTATTTTTCAGACTGAAATGTTCAGAACTGTATTTCTTTCATGTTTCTTTATTTCTTTATTTAGAGTATCTTTAATTTAAATACTTTTGTATTTTGTGTTGCCTGCACATTTTAAAATATACATTAATGTATATATATATATATATATATATATATATATATATATATATATATATATATATATATATATATATATATATTTGTATTTTGTATTTTGTGTTGCCTGCACATTTTAAAATATACATTAATGTGTATGTATATATATATATATATATATATATATATATATATATATATATATATATATATATATATATATATATATATATATCATTGACAACTGAGTCGGGATAGATCTTCAAGGCAAAATCTCTATTGCTGCTGTTTTTAGTTGCCTGGCAACAATATCCAAGCAAATGTTGATCTTCCTCATCTGCATACCAGATACCACAAAGAAGGGTTATTTGTCAAATTTAGGAAGTCTACTGTTAAGAAGGACAGATGAGGCAAAAGGAGGCAAAGTTCAGGCCAGAAGGGCTGGAAACTGCAGCAAAAGAGAGCCCAACACGGGAGAAAAAACAGCACATCTCAGGGGAGGTGTGACAGGCATGGAGAGTAGCTACCCTCAGAATCAGAATCCATGCCAGCTCCAGTTTGGCAGGTCAGTTAGTTAGGTGAACTGAGGGTGGAGGTTGGACTTGCTCCCAGTAACAGAGGCACCACACAAGAATTTTCAGAAGAGGGTGGCCAAGACAAAGAAGCTCAAGCTTTCAGCCTAAACCAAGACTGCTAACTGTATTGGTGGATGACAGCTCTGTTCTGAGTATTTCAGGAAAAGCCATGAAGGAGTCCTGGGGACCCTGGGCCTCAAAAGAGCTATTACAGAATTACAGAATTACAGAACTCAGCAGCCCTTTTTAGGACACACCACTTCAATGCAGTAGCCTCCGCGTATAGGAACACCTCCTAAGAGGACACTTTGCCTAAAGGAACAGGAAGTTTGCTAAAAAAAACACCTTTTTGGCACCGCTTTGTACTGTTGTGTAACCTGATAACTCATCATCATTAAACTTAAATGCAAATGGTTTATCAATCTTTTCAAACGTGACTTGTCATCGCGAGAGTGTCTTGAGGCACACTCAATGGTTTATTCAGTCTTTCCAGAACCACGTCTTATCATTGCCTCGTTTTGTATTCTGATTTCCATGACTGCACATCATTGCTACAAAATGGCATGTAAACAAACAGCAAAACGCGCCACTGTTTCTCTTGCTTCAAAAAGTTGTAAATTGTTCGAGCTCCTGAAAAAAACCTGAATCAGACACAAGTCGCAGAGCAATTTTGCGTTTTCCGTTCTGGTGAGTTGCTTCACCATTCTATTAAATAATTTAGTGGATGTCTTGAATATTGCTCCTGTACAGGTATTCATAATTAATCTAGAGCTGCTGCTGCATTTTTTTATGTGTGTAGGGGTGCTGTGTTAATTTAGTTAATTTAGTTTGACAGTTTATTAAAGTTAGTTTGTCTGCTACTTTATTATTATAGTTTATTTACATACACTTGCCTGTTGCTTTTCTCTTACTTATTCTGTTCATTTCATGACAAGTAATACATATTTATTTATTTATTTATTTATTCATATTGTGTCTGGTGGCCACCTCCGTCCAACAAGTGGCAGTGGATCCACATAACATACTGTAGAACCAGAGTCATTTACTCTACATACAAGTATCATTAGCCTCAGCTTTGTAATTAATGTCAACATGCTTAAAGTCAGGTACGAGAGCAAAGGGTTTAACTTTAGTCAATGCTGGTTGCGTCACTGCAGTGGAATCTTTAAATATACAGTACTATGCAAACGTTTTAGGCAGGTGTGAAAAAATGCTGTAAAGTAAGAATGCTTTCAAAAATAGACATGTTAATAGATTATATTTATCAATTAACTAAATGCAAAGTGAGTGAACAGAAGAAAAATCTAAATCAAATCCATATTTGGTGTGACAACCCTTTGCCTTCAAAACAGCATCAATTCTTCTAGGTACACTTGCACAAAGTCAGGGATTTTGTAGGCATATAGTCAGGTGTATGATTAAACAATTATACCAAACAGGTGCTAATGATCATCAATTCAATATGTAGGTTGAAACACAATCATTAACTGAAACAGAAACAGCTGTGTAGGAGGAATAAAACTGGGTGAGGAACAGCCAAATTCAGCTAACAAGGTGAGGTTGCTGAAGACAGTTTACTGTCAAAAGTCATACACCATGGCAAGACTGAGCACAGCAACAAGACACAAAGTAGTTATACTGCATCAGCAAGGTCTCTCCCAGGCAGAAATTTCAAGGCAGACAGGGGTTTCCAGATGTGCTGTCCAAGCTCTTTTGAAGAAGCACAAAGAAACGGGCAACGTTGAGGACCATAGACGCAGTGGTTGGCCAAGGAAACTTACTGCAGTAGATGAAAGACACATCATGCTTACTTCCCTTCGCAATTGGAAGATGTCCAGCAGTGCCATCAGCTCAGAACTGGCAGAAAACAGTGGGACCCTGGTACACCCATCTACTGTCCGGAAAAGTCTGGTCAGAAGTGGCCTTCATGGAAGACTTGCGGCCAAAAAGCCATACCTCCGACGTGGAAACAAGGCCAAGCGACTCAACTATGCACGAAAACACAGGAACTGGGGTGCAGAAAAATGGCAGCAGGTGCTCTGGATTGATGAGTCAAAATTTGAAATATTTGGCTGTAGCAGAAGGCAGTTTGTTCGCCGATGGGCTGGAGAACGTACACGAATGAGTGTCTGCAGGCAACAGTGAAGCATGGTGGAGGTTCCTTGCAAGTTTGGGTCTGCATTTCTGCAAATGGAGTTGGGGATTTGGTCAGAATTAATGGTCTCCTCAATGCTGAGAAGTACAGGCAGATACTTATCCATCATGCAATACCATCAGGGAGGCATCTGACTGGCCCCAAATTTATTCTGCAGCATGACAACGACCCCAAACATACAGCAAAAGTCATTAAGAACTATCTTCAGCGTAAAGAAGAACAAGGAGTCCTGGAAGTGATGGTATGGCCCCACAGAGCCCTGATCTCAACATCATCGAGTCTGTCTGGGATTACATGAAGAGAGAGAAGCAACTGAGGCTGCCTAAATCCACAGAAGAACTGTGGTTAGTTCTCCAAGATGTTTGGGCCAACCTACCTGCCGAGTTCCTTCAAAAACTGTGTGCAAGTGTACCTAGAAGAATTGATGCTTGATGCTGTTTTGAAGGCAAAGGGTGGTCACACCAAATATGGATTTGATTTAGATTTTTCTTCTGTTCACTCACTTTGCATTTAGTTAATTGATAAATATAATCTATTAACATGTCTATTTTTGAAAGCATTCTTACTTTACAGCATTTTTTCACACCTGCCTAAAACTTTTGCACAGTACTGTACATGCAACAATAATTCTAACAAATGAATCAGGAGAAAAACATAGAACATACAAATGTGTACATATTGTTAAATGCTAGTAAAACAGGGTTCTGCCAACCGGTAAAGTTGCAGCAGAAGGCTGACACAGAAACACTCTTCTGTTTCAACTCCTAAACAATATAATAATAATTATTGTTTATTCAGACCCAAGTACAAGAAAATGCCAAAACACCAATCTGGCTGGAGGCTGTTTGGCATCTTGCAGCTCAATACATACCCCCTTAATTAATTGTATTGGCTGATCCAGTATCTCCCTTTCTTCTTCTGATAGTCTAGGTGGGCAGCTCCTGGTTTCCACAAGCACTGCTTGTATTCATATACACATTGAGATACCTTTTTTGTCAGCCTGCCGAATATTCAATTATAAAAAGAATACTCTGACTAGATGTCAAGTAGTCAAAGATAAAATGTGATACATGTTATACAGAACTACTGTATCATACATGAATGGAATTTGTTAAAACTTTGTATAGTATGTTCATTAATACCAGACTGGTAATCCCATGGTTTGTTTTGGTAAATCGGTCCTCATACGCAGACATTTGATCAAAAAGTCTGGTCTTGCCAGCAGCTGGATACTGAAAACTATACAAAGGTGTTTTTATATACTGTGTACAAATCTAAACCTCACACAATTCTCATTCCATTCATTGAGCAAGGAGGAGCTGACCCTCACCCACACACAATTCAGCTCTATCGTGACTCTCCAGCTTATTTCTTCACTGTTTACCAACGAATGCCTTTATACGGTATATATGGTTAAAAAAATAAAAGCGAAAACCAGGTGGGATAATGTAAACAAGAGACAATGATTTGCCAATACCTTTTAAAATTAGGAAATAACATGATAATACAATAAACATACGTATGGTTTTGTTTCCCATGAAAATTGTAACTGTATCTCAGTGCTTGGTTCTAACATAGCAGTGCTGAAAATCAGTCCATTCCTATCAGTTAATGATTGCCTCAAAGCCAATCAGAGACAAGATCTATTTTAATTACAGTAGATTTATAATAAATAAACTACACAATAACATCGTCAATTTAAATCTCCAATTAATATATGTGATTATTTACTGTTTATTTTCTGTTACAAATTGAAGTAATTTCAAGGTTTTCACTTGGCAAACTGCAAAAGGCACAAAAGTAAAATAAAATGTCTGCTTTAACTAATTTATCAGCATATTCTGATGATAATGTTTTCTTACTGATTATTAGGGGTGCGCGATAATAGCGATATTCATCAGACAACACAATAACCAGTATTTGAACAACAACACCGGTGTCGTAAGGAATTAGTAGACCGGGGAAAAAGTGGATCGCGCAAGCGCAGTAAGGCAAAAGGAAGGCGCGGCTGCAGTTTGATTAAACAGAGCTTAACAACATGAATCAACATTTTCTATCTGCTCATTTTATTTGCCAGATTGTATGGTAATGTGTTCACACACCACTTTCTTTTTTATTTATTTATTTTCGGTATGTAAAATATATACGTGCGATGCAAAGTGTTCAGTTATACTGTAACTTACGTCTCTCTTTATACTAGGCCTAGTGTTAAACGCTTGTCAGCTTTTTTCTGCCTGTAAAAATGTAATTGTTAATCAGATTAGTTGATATGTGATCGCAAAGATTTATTTACTGTATATTAAAATGTTTTACACGTCAAAATGTTGTCTTTAATCGAAATTAAAATGTTTTAGTAATATATTCTAATGACATACAATCATATAATATTATTGTCGTATTGTAGGGGCTATTATTATTTTGTCAGTAGGCCTAGCATTAACTATCACAGTTTACAAAGACGAAACGTTAACATCCTAGTTAAAAAAAAAACACGATAGCTAAATTAGTAAACACGTTTCATTTTTTTTTGTTTGACTAGGAACAGGAGTTTTGTCGTGTAGCCTATGTACCTAGGTTGGAAAATAAAAATAAGTACTGTCTGTTAAAATAAAGCACATAATAAATAATAATAATACAAGTGCATCAGTGATTGCTGTGCATCATGGCCTAAGTTAGTAACCGCAGCATGGAGCTCAATTTTGTCCATGACTTAAAATCGTACTTTAACTTTTTGATAATCACTCGCATACCTATCATTACAGTACTGCTTACACGTTAAATATGTAACAAAAACATCTTGAGTTGCTATAATTTTTGTTAAACAAACAGACATATAAATGACATTTACAAAGTTCATTTTAAATGATTTATTTTTAGTTAATATATCCGATCAACTTATTCCCTGGGCTCGATTTAGAAACCTTAGAAACAAAGGAACCTACACTTTAAATTCTAATCGGCGATCCACTTTTTCCCCGGTCTACTTATTCCCCAGGACACTGGTATTTTCGGTTAAACTGATTCAGGGAAACGTCTACTAGAAAATGCCAGCTATTATCTTGCAAGATAATCACTTCCCATGAGAACTCGTAATGCGAGCAGTGCTAACACAAAAGAAAATATGACAGAAGCACACAGAGATTTTGAGCTGCTTAAATTCTGCAAAGCAAAGTCACATGTGTGGAATCATTTCCTAATAAAAAAAAATGTAAAAAGGATGGCTGTATAGCATTAAACAGTGCGGTATGTTGTTTATGCAAGGCTGAAGTAAAATATGCTGGCGGTACCACCAACCTTACATACAGTGGTGTAATCCTATATCTTAAAGTACCGGAGCGGCAATTAAAATATTGATTTTTCTAAAACAAATTATACAAGTTCTTGTTTTATTGGTATATTGACCTTGAGGTAACATTTAAAAGGTAATGCATGCATCTCGCATGTGACTTATAGGCTACTCCCCCTTGATCAGTGCTGCCAGATTGGTGTTTTTCCAGACAAATTTGACTTGTTTTGAAAGCATCTAGCAGACAAATGTTGTCTTTGATGGTTTGGTTATTTTTTGGCTATTTTTATCATGCATGTTTTTTTTCTGTTTTTTTCTATGAGGTCATAACCAGTGCAGAACTTCAATCACCACAACGTCCTGTATAGTATATCGCGTCCTCCCCTTGTCTTTTTTTTATGGAGCGCTGCATTCAACAAAATTACAAATTAAATAAACGCTCAGTTATTTTTTATTTGTCACCAATTTAAGAACTGTATCCGTACAATTTAAATTGTTTTTACATTTCTTTTTAAAGACTCTCTGCCAACAGTTCTGGACAATGTAATTGTACACTATATTCTGAATATATTCTGTTCTCTGGACCAACTGCATTTGATCACATCAGATAAAAAACAAAACAAAAACAGTGATTCTGGTAATGTATGTTGTTAGAAAAAAACAAGCAAAGCAGATATATAAATAAATAGTTTCTAACATTACTTACCAGTATTATTATTTTTTATTATTATTTTAAATAAATGTGTAGCACTTATTTATGCATTTGTGATATATATTAAATCTTAAAAGCAAGGTCAGTCATTTATTCCAAACCCCTGGTCTCTGCACTGACCGATATATAAAGCAGCTTTAAACCTGTGTTTATGGCCACAGTCATAGGATGCAGTTTTGAAAAACATGTTTAATACAAAATGAAAATAAAGATATTATTTATAATAAAAATGTAACAATGACATTTAAAATCAATGTTTTTAGAAAATTATAAATAGCTTTCAAACTAGCACTGTTTTTCTATTTTTAAAACTGGGAGCACATGCATGTACTTCAGAGGATTCGACACACACTAGTTAGCTTTCCATATTAGAGTTTAATTTGTCATATTACATTCTAATACTTTAAATTCCATAAAAATGACAAAAAGCACAGTTTATATACAGTACTGTGCAAAAGTTTTAGGCAGGTGTGAAAAAATGCTGTAAAGTAAGAATGCTTTCAAAAATAGACATGTTAATAGATTATATTTATCAATTAACTAAATGCAAAGTGAGTGAACAGAAGAAAAATCTAAATCAAATCCATATTTGGTGTGACCACCCTTTGCCTTCAAAACAGCATCAAGCATCAATTCTTCTAGGTACACTTGCACACAGTTTCTGAAGGAACTCGGCAGGTAGGTTGGCCCAAACATCTTGGAGAACTAGAACAAAGAATTGAAGAGAGAGAAGCAACTGAGGCTGCCTAAATCCACAGAAGAACTGTGGTTAGTTCTCCAAGATGTTTGGGCCAACCTACCTGCCGAGTTCCTTCAGAAACTGTGTGCAAGTGTACCTAGAAGAATTGATGCTTGATGCTGTTTTGAAGGCAAAGGGTGGTCACACCAATATGGATTTGATTTAGATTTTTCTTCTGTTCACTCACTTTGCATTTAGTTAATTGATAAATATAATCTATTAACATGTCTACTTTTGAAAGCATTCTTACTTTACAGCATTTTTTCACACCTGCCTAAAACTTTTGCACAGTACTGTATGTAGCAAAAAAAAATCAACAGCATCAGCATCATTCAGCATTGAATTCCAATATGTATTACAATACATATCGTAATATTGTCTTCAGTATTGCAATATATTGCAATACAGATTCTCAGTCCCAATATCCACCCCTACTAATTATTATTTTTTAATACCAGTAAATTGAATCATTACCATTATACATTTTAATATAGTGCCTCACCAGCAAATAACCTTTTTAATACGCCCCCACAAAACAACTTTTGATAATTAAAAAAACTGCAGATGTTCTCTTATTTTCTATTGCAATTCAGCATATATTATTTGTTATTATCATTTTAATGAACAACCCTCTTTTTTACACAAATTGCTCTGTTATTCTACTGTTGTGTTCTGCGTCTTTATTTCTTAATTTTCATCTGCTAAACCGTGTTCACTCAATGGCCCTATCCAACACTGTACATAGGGCAACACTGAGATATTCGACCCTGCTTGTTCCAAGCTGACAGTAGACACTGTTGCCTATTGCTCAGAGTGTTCTAAAACGTCTGCTTCTGTGTAACTAACAAAGATTTTAAAATATATATTTGCATAGGGCTAAATATGGTTTATCGGGAATGTCTTATGCACTTAGTTCAGACCTTTATCCATACATTTATTGTAAGACAAACAAATCATAACCAGGTAAAACTATAAGGTAGTCAAGCAGACAGAAATACATGCAGTTTTTCTTTGTTTTCTGGCTGGCGTGGCTTCTATTTATCCATGTGGTACATACACACACACATCCAAACATAATATAAAAGAATAATGGTTACAGTCGGAGTATTAAAACTTTGCACCAAGATGTGTTTTCCCACATTTAACAGTTTTATTTTTGGATGTGTCCAAATCACCCACTAGGGTTTGCTCAGCAGGTGTAAACAATACAGCTTTTAGACAGTGAAAGTGAAAGACTACAAATGAAAAAAATACCCTTTATGAACCAGTATTAATATATAATGGTTTACATCAATGATTCCACTAATTTGAAGTAAATTAAGTAGCTTACGTTAACTGATTTCAATGGAACCATTATATAAATACCAAACCTGGATGACTACTTATAAAAAAAAGCTTTCTACTGTTTGTGATATAATTGCAGTTAAGTGATTGAGGAAGTGGCGTATCCAAATGGAATCTTTTTGTTTTTCAAATTTACACGAGAAATGGAACTTAACTAAGACATACAGCTGTGCACCACATTTAAAGTTAATAAATGAAATGGCTCTATTTAGCAATAAGTGCAGTGGTATATTTTCTATACAGAAATACATCATGGTACTGTATAACAACAGCAAGAAACAAATCCATTGCAGTTTGCCGCTTGTCGTAGTTGTGTCTTGTAGCCAAATACAATTATGCTTTCTTGGTACAAAAGAATACTTTACAGCCCCAAATTGAGTGTAATATGGATATGATATACAGTATCATCAACAAAGGATTATAGATTATTTTTTCATACTACTGCATCAGGAAAAGACTGACATCATTTAATTCCTCATTCCATTCTAGTCTGGAGCACTCCACATTGTCTCAATATGAACTTGATTGTTTTGGGTCAGCATTTTTGTACCTGCAGCCCCCAACATTCAAGAATGTTTTGCATGATTTATGAGGAGTACTATGAGATCAGATTTCTCTTGTTTTGAAATCCAGTAAACAGCATGCACACTGAATTTTAATTTTAAGAAAATCCTGTATTGTATGTTAAAATATGCAATGCATAATGACAGCTTTTTTTGGAAAAAAAAATATACATAGCAGATTATGAGGGTACCAAACCTTTAAATAATGGAATAAAACTATACACATATAATATATGTACATAGTAACATCAACATTAGTTTGAGAATTTTGATGCAAAATACATCATATGTATGTATGTAAGATTTCACAGCATTATGCTGTGATCCAAGATAATGGATGTGGTTTTGCAGACATGCCAGAGTTAATGTGTAAATAAGGAACCCTTTACCTGTCTCCAGTATTCCAGGGGACCCATTATCGTAGGGTACGCCCCAGGCAGGGAAGAGGAGGGGTCTGGAGTATGAGTTTGCCAGAGACAGCAATGATGACAGCAAACACACAGAACTCCAGACACCCAGTTGGGAAAGAAACTGAATTCTCCCCGATTTATTATTGTTTCAGGAAGGACAGTGTTAGCAATGTTATGATTGAGTTACTTTAAATATTACTCGTGTTTAAATAAATAAATTATTTGTATAAAATATGTTATAGTGCAGATATGTAGAGTTATCGCTATTATACATGTACATAGTATTGATAATGTCAGTTTAATATGTCACAGCTTTATAGTGAGATATTATTAGAAATATTTTTGTTACATTATTATGATAAACAGAAAAGACATACTGAATTACAAAGCCCCTAAAACAGTTAAAATGGAAAAAAAACTACCTAATTCATAAAATAAATGTAAATTCTGCCACTTTTTAAACGAAGGTGCAGAAAAAAATACTGATGCTAATTTCAAGTTCCAACATCTGAAAAATCTTTGCGCATGTCCTTATTGGCATGTCTGAGAGGATTATATTTTTCAACTGCAGTACAACAGACAGCTCTAACCCAGAAATATTACACAAGTTTAATAGGATTTCACTACCTCTGAAATAAAAATGATTTCCAGATTACTAGGTGTGGAACGCATTTTAGCAACTAACACACAGTAAAGAATATTTATATTGAGCTGTAAAACATTTTCAGAAAGAGGTTAGAGATAGTAATATATGCAAAGAGTAATTTATATTTTGTCTCCTGGTGAAACTCACAAAATAATTTACATCATGGTATGTTATTCATAGATGCATTCTTAAGTCTACTGGTAGTTATTTGTTTAGGATTACCTACAAAATATGACCAATTTCAAGTTAGGTTTTGGAATTTTATTTTTTTCTTGGGGGTGGGAGGTGTTATGCAATAAACTAGGGGAATGAGGAGTAATATTAAATCTAATTTCATATAAAAATAATATTAATTCTTATTTGTAATGAATTTATATTAAGCTAAAACGTCAATGAAATTCTAGTAGACACATTTTTAATCTATAGTGATATACAGAGTATCTGTAGGACAGCTGATGCTAGACTATTCGATATGACTTAATACACTTATGTCAGAGGAATAATCTAAAAAGCAGTAAGAAATGTGTGTATTATTAGTAATAGTATCATTAATTAGTCATTTATCAGACGGATAAGTGACTTTCTCAGGGTCACACACAGTTAGTCGGTGGCTGAGTGGTGATTCGAACCAGAGACCTCCTGGTATCAAGGCCTTTTCTTTAACCACTAGACCACCAAGTCTTCTTATGTAGCTTTGTCAGAACGTACTATGTTCTATACAAACGTAATAGCTGATATCAGCTATCCTATTTATACCACTGCTGTTATGTATTCTGTGTTAAAGATAAACTGTTTATGGTCTATCTAGTTCTTAACAAGCACAACAGCAATTACATCTATTTGCCCTGAAAATATAGGAAGGGTGAGTACAGTTCCCCAGTAAGACTAATATGAATGAATATTAGTTACTGCCAGAGTACGGTACCAATCACCAACGTTCAAGGAGATTTAAAATAAGCCACAAACACACAGAAAAAGATGTACATTTATACTGAGGTGTATAGGGAAATGACTTAGAATTTGATAGTACAGTTCATTCATGTTTTCTAAAGCAGCTAGTGTATTGACAAATTTAAAGGATGATAACAATCTTACCTATTGTGCATTTCCATTCACTTGGTACAAAATGTATGATGTGCAAAAGTGAAAGAAGGATATCTTATAGCATTACGAAAGGGCACCATACATCTAAATATACTGTGTTATTTACTAACAGAGAACACATTAATTTACGTGCACACTGTTTGTCTCATTTACATACTATAGCGTGCACTACATGTATTGTGAGCGATTATTTAATGTGCATGATAATGTGCAAGACTTACCCATGACCACAGTGATATAAAAAGCCCCAGAAGTCCAGGCGTATCTTTTGGTCAGCAGCTTATTGTGAAAAGGTGGAGGTGGCTTACACTGACCAAAAAGGAGCGATCAACAGATGCAGCCCTCCGCAGGGGACAGGCAGAGGCAACGCAAACTAAAACTGCATGCAGAGGAGTTCAAAATTATAGAGGAGGAGGTTTTAAATTGTAATACTGTACCTTGTTTGGTGCAGTGTTTTATTTAACCACTCTATAATTTGTACCAATTTAACAAACTATAAAATAAAATCTAATAAATGATAACATTAATTCACGCTTATTCATGCTTAATTTTATTTACAGCTATTTTCCACTGCTCTATATAAAACTTTACTGCAAGTAATGCCTCCATGATGCCAGATAGATTTCAGCCCAGAAAAATAGGTTTAAATAGTGTGCCTGTCAGTGTTTAAAGCCTGGTTTCGATACAAACTAATTATTGCTCATTTTAAGGTGCACATTACGATTATCACCCTTTAGTGAATAAAGCTCATCTTATTATTCTGAGTGGGGTGCCGCATTTAAATACAATATCATGCATTAGCATACACATCACATATTAATTTTGATTACCATAGTGTGGCACAATAAAATCAGTGTGTGCCATAATATGGCCACTATTTCGCGATACAATTGTAGTAGTAAATACGGAAATCATGAACGTGCACACTAATTGCAATTATGATACACCATAATGTTTAGCGCCCTTTCGTAAATGAGGCCCACAGTATTTAAAACAAACAAACAAAAAAGAACTCTCAGTTTACATGCCTCAGTTATTCCACCTCAGTAATGTCTTCGGAGTCAAAGCATACCCCCTCATTAAAAGCAGTTTTGCTTTAATACTTTAAAAAAGGACACACTTCAATTTTAAACTGGTGTAAGTGGATAAATACTGTAAGGTTACAGTTTGTCTCCACTGCAATAATAATGTCAACACAAAGGAGTTCAGTTCTTGACATACTGAAGAATACTGAAGATCACAATGCATATAAGAACGAGTACAATTGTGTCAAGCGTTTGAATTTTATTTTATTTTTATTTTACAGAAACACTCCGACTAAATTCAGATGTTAACATGAACAGTCTTAGGAAATGCTAAAAAAAACAATCTGTACTAATAAATTAGGGTAAGTATGGTTTCCTAGGTGACAGCCTAGCAGTTGAATGATGAAAGGTTAATTAGATCATTTAAAAGAGCTCCTGTTTTGCATTTACTTAAGGTCCAGTTACTGAAATCTTACCCTCTTATAAATAAATCATGTATATGTTCCCTTTAAAGACATTCAATTGCTTTTATTGTTTTTCTTTACAGTAGTTGTGAAACAGCAGCAAAAACCTTCCTGCCTGCAAAGTTATATAACTGTGACAGAAACCATTGTTCTCAGTTAAAGCTAGCAACTTGTACATGTGTCAAGCCCAAGCCACGTGTGAAATTAGTTAAGCCTTCAGTCCCCAGTAAAAATAAAGTAGACAGACATTTTGCCTTTCCCAGTGGCCTGCATGGGATTCAGACGCTTTTCATTTTAATAGGGAATGTCAGTATCACCCATTGCACAATTAAGGCCTTTTTTTCTAGTTAAGGTATACATTTATGTAGCATTACACACTTAGACAATAAAACAGGGTGAAGATTGTTTGAATTTTATAGAAAAAAAACTAAAAAAACTATACAATTAACATCTATTTACAGATAACCTGAAAAGGCTTGTCATAAGGTTTGGCAGTTACAGGTTACCATGCTGCATAGCGATACACAAACAACACAAGCAGTGTTAATGATTTTTAAAGAACTGCTCTCCTGAACAAAGCACATAGAAATAGTTCTGGAATGCCCGGGACATTATGTTTAACTATTGCCATATTTACTTAGATTTTCTACAGATTCTGAAGCTCCAAACATTTGGGAAATTGTGTTTTTTTTTAGAATAAAGACATGTTTTGACGCCAGAAATGATATACAAATAGTTGAAATATATTTCATCAGAAACTGCTGTAGCACGTCAACTAAAGTGTTATAAGGGAAATTAAAACACTGTTAATAGTCTTTCCACCTCAATTAACTATTTAGTTATCCATTTTTTTATCATACTAGATACATTTCCAATATTAGTGATATGATTTTAAAATGATGTTCTGGCCACAGTGTGATTATACAGCAGTTAGACCACTTAAACATGACACAGCATCAAATATAATGATAACATGAATGTACAACTTGCAGGACACAAAAGGAGCAACATGCAAAGTGAAATCCAAAAAAATGGCCCTTATGGCCATAGAAGACACAGTCAGTATGAAGGAATTCATGCTGTTTATTTCTCCTCCAAATGTTTTATTTATTTATTTATTTATTTTCGTACCCCAAATTTTTGAACTGCCAACAGAAACTAGGGCACAAATGGAGATAAAAGGTGCTGTTTAAAGAACAAAGGTGCATGACAAAGAATCTTTAACTTTAATGGGAGGCCAAAGAAGACCACCAAATGTAAAGAAAAGACTAATGTAAAAAAATTGGACATTCCAAACATCAAACATGTCCGACAATACAAGGAGGTTGCTATTAGAAGCTGGCCTAGATCACGGCACCCTGGTGGAATGCAATGTTGAGGCTTGTTCTAAAACTGGATGAACAGAAAATCATCAATAGGGGGTAGTTCAAGGGATGTTGCATGTATGCTAAAGCATTTCTTTCATTTTTCATGAAGGTGTACCATTCAAGCAACTTACTGTTTTTTTTTTTGTTTTTTTTTTAAATAATTTAGTCGTTGCCAATTATTTTTTATTATTTTCTCCTCAATTTGAAATGGCCAATTATTTTTAGGCTCAGCTCACCGCTACCACCCCTGCGCTGACTCGGGAGGGTGAAGACGAACACAGGCTGTCCTCCGAAGCGTGTGCCATCAGCCGACCGCTTTTTTTCACACTGCGGACTCACCATGCAGCCACCCAAGAGCTACAGCATCAGAGGACAACGCAGCTCTCGGGCAGCTTACAGGCAAGCCCGCAGGCGCCCGGCCAGACTACAGGGGTCGCTGGTGCGCAGTGAGCCGGGACACCCTGGCCGACCTAACCCTCCCTCCCCCCGGGTGGCACGCGGCCAATTGAGTGCCGCCTCCTGGAAGCTCCCGTCCTCGGTCGGCAAAGGAATAGCCTGGACTCGAACTCGCCACGTCCAGATTATAGGGGACATCCTGCACTCCACACGGCGCGCCTTTACTGGATGCGCCACTCGGGAGCCCCACTGTTTTATTTTTTTAATTTTTTTTTTTAACTATCCTTACCACTTGATGTGTTGGTGACCTCATATTCTTCATCTCCAGTATATGTAAATATTCTAAATATTGTAATCAAGTTATGACTGTTTTTGTGTCTACTGGTAAACAAGTAAACGGCGCAATTAAAGAATGTTGCAATAAATGTTCAGGGATTGCAAACAATGTTTATCATCACATATGACCTTTATCACCATTCCTAAAAATTATTTAGTTTATTTAGTGAAAGTTTTTTGATCTCCACATGGGTGGTAAAGCAGTCAATTTTGAACAGACCTACAAATTTTACCTTGGGAAACCAAATGTGCTTTGTATGTTTTTGTTGTTGTTGAGTAATTCAGTTGTCACCTAAACAAGACAACTGGACAGAGCACACTGATCTACGAATAAAGTCTAAAAAAAATGCCACTGGCATAGAAGAGATAAAACAGCAAAAAACATAACATGTATGGGCACCACAGTGCTGCTGGCTGTTTTTGACATACTGTGCATCCCCTTTAAACTCTTCATGCAAATCATAGTTTGTGTACTGACAGATTAATTCTGCAAATCCCCACTGCCAAAGCATGACAAATATCTACTAGTGACCCAGTAGTTGATAACTGTATTGTTGCTATGCAATTACATACTTGATTTTGCAAAACTTTTTTTTTCATTCCTCCTTTGTATGAATTATTTAATTAATATTTTAACTTTTTTTTTTTTTAATTCAAGGACCAGAATCAAGATGTAGTTGAGTGGAAACTAAAGTATTTTCACCATCTTCAACAGATTGGTAATAGCTATCATTGTTCCCTGTAGTATTTTCAAGTTCAGATATGTGCAAATACAGTGCCTATAGTAAGTGTTACAACCTGAAATCTTGATGCATTTAAATGGGATTTTTTTCCCCTTTGATTTACACAACCTACTCGACACTTTCAATGTTTGAAAAAATGGGGGGTGAAAAAACAAATCAATTAAAAATAAAAATCTGAAAAGTCTTCATTAGTAGTATTCACCCCCTTTGCCTTCAGAATTCACACAAAAAGTTAAATGGAGTCCATCTGTGTGCAATAAAATTGGTTCACATGATTTCAGATTAAATACACCTGTCACTGTAAGGTCCCACAGTTGGGTAGTGCATTCAAAGCAAAGATACTACCATGAAGACCAAGGAGCTTCCAAAACAACTCCGGGATAAAATTGTGGAAAGACACAGATCAGGGGAGGGGTATAAAAATATTTCAAAGGCATTGAATATCCCTTGGAGCACAGTCAAGTTGATCATTAAGAAATGGAAGGTATACGGCACCACCCAGAATCTGCTTAGAGCAGGCCGTTCTCCCAAACTGAGCAGCCGGGTAAGAAAGGCATTGGTCAGAGAAGCCAGCAAGCGGCCAATGATAACTCTGAAACACCTACAGCATTCCATGGAAGAAACTGTCAACAATAGCTCAGGTACTCCACAAATCTGGCCTGTATGGAAGAGTGGCAAGAAGGAAGCCATTTCTGAAAAAAGCCCATGTAAAATCCCGCTTGGAATTTGCAAAAAGGCATGTGGGAGACTCTGAAAAGATGTGGCAAAAGATTCTGTGGTCCGATGAAACAAAAATTGGCCTAAATGCAAAGCGTTATGTCTGGCGCAAACCCAACACAGCACATCACCCAGGTAACACCATCCCTACTGTGAAGCATGGTGGTGGCAGCATCATGCTATGGGGATGCTTTTCATCGGCAGGGACTGGGAAGCTTGTCAGGGTAGAGGGCAAAATGGATGGAGCTAAATACAGGCAAATCCTTGAGGAAAACCTGCTTCAGTCTGCAAAAGTCCCAGGACTGGGACAAAGATTCACCTTTCAGCAGGACCCCAATCACACAGCCAAAGCGACACTGGAGTGGCTTAAAAACAAGAAAGTGAATGTCCTAGAGTGGCCCAGTCAAAGCCTGGACTTGAATCCGATTGAGAATCTGTGGCAAGACTTGAAGATTGCTGTCCACCAACGATCCCCATCCAACTTGACACAGCTTGAACAATTTTGCCAAGAAGAATGGGTGAATATTGCATGATCCAGATGTGCAAACCTGGTAGAGACTTACCCCAAAAGACTCACAGCTGTAATTGCTGCCAAAGGTGGTTCTACCAAGTATTGACTCAGGGGGATGAATACTTATCTAACCAAGACATTTCAGTTTTTTTTATTTTTCATTAACTGTTGTTTCACAATAAAAATTCTCTTGCCTCTTCAAAGTGTTGAGTAGGTTGTGTAAATCAAAGGAAAACAAATCCAATTTAAATGCATCAAGACTTCAGGTTGTAACACAACAAACTGTGAAAACGTCCAAGGTGGGTGAATACTTACTACAGGCACTGTATATGACACAGAATACATTACAGAGTTACCTTCCCGAGTCTGTTGCATACTGAACAATTGTTACAGCACCAAGATGACAAGGCTTTTGGTGAATATACTGTGAGGCACTTTTAGTTGTCTAGATATTTTATTTGCTTAGATCTAATTATCTTGAACAAAGGAATTACATTTTTATAATCAATATAATTCTATTGCTAAAACTGCAACACAGCTTTATTCTTACAGTATCTTACCAATAACCTGAAGCAGGATTGTTACTTAAGCATATTTATGAAATAATGCAAATAATGACCATATATAACCTTTGTGGCATTTTGTTTAACTTTTCCATTTGTTTTTACTTTACCAGTTGTTTTACTTGTTTTTACTTGTGCACAGTAACTAAATCTTAAAAGTCAAATGTTCCTGGGTGACTTTATGCTACATTCTTCCATAGTTTACATTTCAGGACACATGTCGTAATCATTTGGCCTAAGTGGTTTATTTACATTTCTTAAGGCTTGAAGCTGTCTTGTCACTCTGTCTAGTCCTGTGTGGCAGGATGGCTTGCAGTGGTGAGGTGTGGTGACGTCATGGACCAGGAAGTAACAGAACCAAAACAGTGGATTGGCGGGTGAAAGCTGAAACGCTACGGCGTTCAGCTGCTTTTATTAAATCATAATACAAAACAAAAGATTTAAACAAATAACAAAACACAAAACAAAACAGCGCGTTGGCCAAACAAATAGAAACAAATAAGCGTGCTGGTTTTAACCCAGCACGATACTTAGCAGTTGTTTTATTTTGTTTTCCTCGCTCTCTCCGCTCCCCGTACTCTCCTCTGTACACTCCTCCCCGCAGCACGGACAGCTGCAGGTTCTTATACTCTGGCCGAGGGGTTAACTAGCTGTTAATTATCTTATTACCCCTCGGCCACAGTCTGCATGAGTTTAGTAAGGATGCGTGACTGTCAGCTAGTTAAATAATCAGTAGCTGATCAGCCACGCATCCTCACAATGTTTTTAAAATATAAATAACAAATAACAAAATCGGCTTTCGTCGTAATAAACAAATCATAATAAATAAATAAACAAAGGGGCAGGACACTCCGCCACATCCTGCTATCACCAATAGTAAATCAGAGGTTTTAAAAGTGACCTGCATGTTCCTCTATATCTTAGGGGAGCAAAAAAAAAAAAAAAGATATTTAGAATAGATTTTGTTTATAGATTAAAATTCTTTTCACCAAATCTGTGAACTGTCGACAGAAACTAGAACAGAGACAAATGGAGATAAAATGTACTATTTAAAGATAAAAGGTGCAGGAAAAAGAATGAAACAAAACTGGCATAACCTGGAACATTGATGGGAGGCCAAAGAAGACCACCAAGGGGGTGATGCAAGTATAGGCGCAGTGCAAATAATTGTGGATGCAAAATTCAAATTGCATTGTGGAGCACGAAAATACAGACCAAGAGGAAAGTCCTCTTGGTGCACGTAAAAGAGAACAAACGTTTTCTGAGAAGGAGCTGAGAGGCCTTATGGCTGAGGTCACTCAGCATTAAACACAGTTGTTTGGAATAGCCTCAGCCAACATCTGTTATGTTAGTATCCTTAGGAAATTATATGTACTGGCCTGCCCTTTTCAGCATGACATCCAGAAATTTGCCAGCACTCTGGTAAAGGTGGATTGGGCTATCCCTCCAGACATTCCAACTGTGGTCTGAAAACAACCAGAGGATAAGTAGTGCAGAGAACACAGCACTTTCACATGTGCAGGGATAGCGGTCCCTAGATTGACCCTGGGGTCTAGCTCATCCCTCAATTCATCTATGAGGTCACGTATGACCTGTGGAGGGAGACGATAACGCTTTAGCACCGCATCCTCTGGCATTCCAAACAAAGTGACCCTGGGATTGATTATGCAGGGTCTTCTTCGTCTTGCCCTTCTCCTCCGAACGTGTTCTTGCCTCTCCTCAACAATAGCCAAGTGTCGCCACATCAGGAAGTGTACCACAGCAGCCACCCTGAAGCCAATGACAGGTCTCTGGATGTGTGTGCTTTTATACAGCTCTTAACAATGGTTTGCACCTTGTAAGAAGAGGTGTAAAGTTTTTGGAGGATCAGCAATTGCTTAAGTGCAAGGCAAAATCCTTACATCTCATTATAATATTTGCGTCTGCTTAGTATCCAGATCCTGTCCAATTCCATGCTCTTTTCTTCATATGAATGCATTTCAATATAATTTTAATGGATTAATGGCAAAGTGCAAATCTGATAGCGGGTGTAGAACGCCAGGTGAACACCATTCTTTACATCCAATGTATTTTTAGCAGCTGGTAAAATCAGACTTTCTGGCTGCTAAACATGATTTACGGAAGCATTATGGGGGTTTTGCACCCGCAAATCACTTTGTGCATAGCCTTACATCACCCCCCCCCCCCCAAATGTGAAGCTAAGAACAATGTAAAAAAATGGACATTCAAAACATCCAATTAAGTTAATAAAGAAGTGATGGAAAACATGTCTGACAACACAAGGAGGTTGCTATGAGAAACTGGCCTCAAGGTTAAAGTTCCAGTCAAAAAACCATTCATTTTTTTTACATTTTGTCTGTTGGACTACAGGATCTAATCTACATGCCTGTCGCTGTTACTGAAACATGGATGATTCAGTTAGGGTCTGGAATTTTGATGTGATTAACAATATAATAATGACCATTTTGTCCTGGTCCAGCATGACAAACCTACACAGTGAAAGTTGTATCCAGTCCAAATTTTAATGCAACTGAGACCCTATAGGAGTACTTGATGTCTCGGTGCCCAAGGCAAAGCTAACAGTCCTAAACAAGCTAAACCAGCCGATGTGCTCAATGCCACCTGATGTGAAGTAAATTCAAATACTGAACACTCAGCTACATCCCCATTTCACAGCTTATTTGTGGTCTTGCGCACTTACTGTACATTTAAACAGTACTGCTCATATTTGCTGATTCATACATATATTATTCTGTTGCTATTATGACAATATGAATACAAATATGCAGTTGTCCTTAAGTTTAAATGTAAAGTCTCCATTTGCAGTTTTTTAGTCCCTTTCAGTCCCTGCTTGTTTTGTGTGGTATCATTTTCTTTCTTAGTTTCTCGCTTCTCATCCGTGACAAGCTTCAGTAAGCTTCGAAACAGACCAAAAGTGCTTTCTGTCTCCTGCCAGCGGGTGGCATACAAAATCAGGTCATCAGCAACTCCCTGTTCTACGCGGGAGACTTCTACATAGTTTTGCAGATACTGGGCATCAATGTGGAACAGGAGAGGACCACGTCTGTTTATGTATGCACCCATATGTGTCTGAGCACAAAGTATCTAATATTCAAAATTAAAACTAGAAACTACACAATGACAGCATCATAATTCTGTTTGTCAGAACATATTTCTTATTTGCTGCTAAAGTCTTGACGCTAAACTGTAAATCCTGTTTTTGCAGTCTGTGAGTTCTTTGTCATTTTTCTATTCATGTATTGTATTTACATTTTTTAAATAATGTAAACACTGTAAATACGCTAATTTGCATTTTTCACTTCCATGGCATGCATTTTTAATGAATCCACCCAGGAACATGCTAGAAAAGCAACCAAAAAGAATGACTATGCCTCAAAATAAATAAACAAGCACTGAATACATTACTTGGGATTTGCTCTTAAACCTTTTGTCCTAATGGACGACTATAGCCATCACCAGTTATGAACTTTAATGACAATTTTTGATAGCCTACAAATCCCCCGACATTTATGAGTATGGATAGTGCAATAAGAAACTTGAACAGCTGGCTTCTAATAGCTTTTTTTTGTAATGCCACTATAAACAGCTGTTATTTCTATGGGGAATCATCTTACTTTATCTCAGTTTCTTTAAAATTCAATTTTAGGTTTAAATTATACCGGTAGTCAATATGGATATAACTATGGTTACAAATGGAAGTCATCCACAACCTTCAGTTAGATGACATTTGACATAAATATTTTTCCTTCCTTGTCTGCTTCCATGTGTAATTAGTTTCTTTGGAGATGGGAAACATGGAAGTGAAAAGCTTAGAATTATCTATCCTACACACTTCTAGCTGAAGTAACACAAATATCTGTAAAATACAGGCAAATGGGAAGAAAGAAAAATACCAAAAACTAATAAAAAAACAAAACAAAGGGACATGGCATAATATAAGGAAACACCATGGATATATAGATTATTATAGACAATATGGATTTTCTACACATATATTCAGAACATTTGGAAGAGTACAGATGGGATGAGTCTTGCTGCAATCTGTGGGCTTTACACACCAGGAATTTGTTAACTTAGATTTCTCTTGCAAGGTTATTGATAGCTTTTATTTTCTCTATGGAATCTCTTTACAAAAACACGTCATTAGAAGATTACTTAATTCTTTGTAACTGTCACTTGAGAAACACTTAATCCTGAAATATTAGCTTTCTAAAGTTGTGCTCAATGCCTAAGGTTATAAGTACAACAGACACCCCAACAGAAATACATTTTGTGATGGTTCTTTAACCTTGTGACCTGGATGGCTTGTGGTGATGTCAGACCAGGAAATACACAGACTCAGTATTACGAGTGAGGCGCCGATGCGGGCATTTATTAAATAAAATAAACAGTTTGAATAAAACAAAACACTTTTCAGAAAACAAAACACTTTTCAGAAAACAAAACACTTTTCAGAAAACAAAATGGCACGATGGCCAAAACAAACAGACACACAGAAACAAACAAGTACTGTGGTGGTCGAAATCCAGCAGAAGTAGCAATTGTAGTTCTGTTTCTCTTTAAACTCACTCATGTCTCGTTCTTACTCTCCACTCTCATCAACCTCCCCGGAGCAGCTGCTTCACTTTTATATATATGTGACCATCTCCCAATTGGTAATTACTTGATTAATTAGGAGATGGCCACATTATGCACGAGTTTTAGCTGGAGGGGGGATTTTAACCCCATCCATGCTGTAAAACAATAACAATACCAAACTTTGTTTAAACACAAAACATTACATCTAAACAATAGTAATACAAAATAATATATAATATGCACAAACCTCCTGAAGATTATGAAACAAATCCTAGATAATGACCACACAGAGAGAGATTCATGAATGTCATATTGCAGGTGTGTAGCCCTACCAGTTTGCATGTCACAATTTAGCTTGTGGGCTAAAAATGAATTTAGGTCAGACTTTTAATTAATGGCTGAAATTAAAGCTCAAAGCAAAACGATTCCAAATGTGTTAATTGATTTAACAAAGTGACTAAGTGATTTTATTTCATTTACAGTTTAAAATTTTTTAAAAATAAATGAAATTTCACTCCCCTGTTCCCTGATGTGTTATTGATGACAGATGAACCACACGTGGTTGAGAAAACCAGACTGCATGTGCACAAGGCGATCAGTGCAGATCATAGTGAAAAGGTCAATTTGATTTGTCTCCATGTAGGTGGGTCCTATGCAGTTAAAAACTTTTTTTCAAGGACTTTCCAAAACAAAATGGTTTTAAGTCAGTCTGCCTTCAGGTTTATGCAATAATTTGATTAAAAGCAGGGCTGGAAAATCTTCCCAGTACCCAGACAGTTTAGGGTAAACTGTGTATTGTTGTCTTGGTCCCTTCCAGCAGGTAATTATTATTATTATTATTATTTATTTCTTAGCAGAAGCCATCCAGGGCGACTTAGAATTGTTACAAGATATCACATTAATCAATTAAGACCTACAGACAAAGGTATGAAACTGTGGATGTGCACCGCATGCATCAAACCTGCCAGCAAAAACCTTTCAATGGCCAAAATGAAGTATGCTAATATAATATAATGTTTTCAAACTTTCATTTTCACCACCTGGGTTATGAGTTACACACATCTCTTATATTATAACGTCCATATATAGTATTATATTATTATATTATTATTTTATTTTATCAAATTGAAAAAAAAATACTAGAACCAATACTAGAAATTAGCCATGTCTGAACCAAACCTCATTTTCAACTCCCAAGTTATATTTTGCCAGTATTAATGAGTCAAGATGTATTTTAAAGCTTTATTCAGCACTCACTTAAGCCACTGATAATAATTTTCAAATAGTCCTGATGAAGGTACAGTATATGATGTTGAAATGTTGAGGTGATTTGAACTCTTATTGTACAAATGCATGTTCAGTATGAAGTTATTTAAAGACTTTAACTACCCGCTGTCTCATCATTTCAATGGTAACTCCTCAACTGATTTTATAAATCTGAATTTTTTATGAATGCCCTCCTGACATCTTTGAATAAACATATTATAGGAAATTACAGAATCACTGATCTAGACCTAGGAATCTGAACTATCCACCAGTGAAAGGATTTGAATTATTTTGGATGGCTTAGAGCACTGATTACACGGAGGCAAGTGTAAGGGCACCGTTCAAAGGCATTGCGGAAGCGCTGCAGGGAGTGGTCTAACCCAAGAGTGATTTTGATCAGATTTAGCGCCTGGCGCTAGCGTAATCTGACTCAATGTCTTTGCGCTAGCCAATCACTGTCGAAAGGAAGGTGAAATCTGATGCAATCACAAGTGTGTAACATTCCCTTTAAGAAGTTGTTGTATATACATTTATGTTTTGTCTTTACGTTCCTCTTCTCTTGTTTCTCCATGTTTTGCTTCCTAATTATGTAAAGGGTGTAATAAAAACATATATTGCTGGTAGCATTTTGATGCAAGCTTTCTGTTTTTTGTTTTAATTCTAATTTAACGAACAGCACACAGCACTTATTTTTTAACTAGGAAGGCCAGTGCAGAAATGACAGGATGCTAACTCAAGAGGAGCAATTCCGTAGCGTTACTGAGGCCTTTGCATACTTATCGGGCATGTTTATTGGGCAAATACACATTATGTTGAATACAGTATATTTTCTGGCTTAGGGCCATAACACTCTCTATGCCTTTTAGAAGCTCTTCAGTACACTAATTGGTTCTGATGGTAGAAACCGGTGTGCTGTTAGGCTTGCAGATTTAAAATTACTAAATGATAGCAGAATGTAGTGGTGGGAAATTAAATGGAGTTTTCCATGAGGAGATGAGACACAAGTCTGTGTCACAACCTTGCATGCTTTCGGCAGACAAGGAGTGTACTAATAGTATTAAAAGGAAAATTCTTTCCTTTGAAAGAAGTTTTTAATATTTGTACAATAAAAGTATCATTATGAAAGCGTATTTAAACCTATTTAAAACAGATGTGTCGAGGGTAGATGGGTCAGCAGCATTTGTCAGATGTGTAGCGAAACACGAACATAGCGACACGCAAATGAAAAATGCAAGACAGAGAATAAGGGCATGACTTGGGGTTTAAATAGGGAGATTAACAGATGTTATTGGCCCTAGCTCCTGTCCGCTGAACAACATACAAGGTTACAGTTAATAAATGTTGCCTTTAAATCTGTTTGCAGTTTGGCCTTATCTACAATGTGTTGAAAAACTACTGGAATAAAACTATATATTTTATCAAAAATACAATCTGTACAAAAATACAAAATCAATATCAAATTGAATTATCAGTAGAGCCCTGTGTTTTTCACAAATACAAAATAGCACAATAAAACAAAATGCAACATATTAAACAAAATAAAATGAAATGCAAATGCAAATATAAAACGAAATAAAACAAAAAAATCATTATAAAGCAAACATAGAATTACATTTTTAAATTGGGAGGTTTATACAAAAAATACTTCACATAATTGTCAAGGCTCAGCCGTTACCATAGACAGTCTGAAGGGAAACGGAAGCTCTGGCTAGCACTTGCACAGATGTATAATTTGGAGTGAGTCGTTTGGGAATTAAAATTGTGATGGAAGAGAAGTGATGCTTGTTTCTAAAATGCCTAAACTGCGCATAACAATTAAACAATGCTGCAAAGAGGGGATGTATGCAGCTGATGGTGACAAAATAACGATGTGCAGATTTTGCAACTGTTGGATGGAACGGGAGTCGAAAAAGTATTAGCTGTATATTCCTTTTGGGGAAAATATGACTTGTTTGCTTGTACAGTATTTTGTATTAGTTTGCTAATTCTTTGTTTTATTTCAAATGGTGTACACTTTGCACTGCAGCAAATGCTGTTTTGGTTTTCAATAATTGAATGTGCTTTGCTTAGTGTTTATATATTGAGAAGCCCCAAGCTTGTTGTGTACTGGAGACCTGCTTCAGTGCAATGGAATTGAAATACAATTCCTATTGTTTTTCTAATGGGTAGATTGCTGTATGTGCAATTATTATGACAGCCCCACAATAGTAGGGCAGTGTAAATATATGTGTTTTTATTTTATCTTATTGTATTTTTATAGAGGGCATGGGCAGTATACTGTAAATAGGCAGTTAATTAAAAAGAGTGGGAGACTGTATGTTACCGTTACTGACGAGAAATTGAGAAATGATGGTAACTAAATTATTTTTTCTGTGCGAGGTCTTTTTGTCAACATGTTTAATAAAAAATATGTATGTAGTTAAAACATGATGTATACTATACTATTATTGATATGCATCTATTTGAGTTGTTTTATTAATGTGTATCTGTAATAAAATGAAATAAAACAAAGTTTGTGAAAAATAAAACGAAAATGATATATATATATATATATATATATATATATAAAAAGAATTTCCCAGGGCTCTAATTATTAGTACATGATTTTATCATAAAGTACTATATGTGATTTTTGCATACTTCTACATTTCCTTTTTTTCTTTAATTTGCTGGTTGCAGTAAACAGCAGACTTTTTATGGAGCCTTTAACATTTTCAGAGACAAATACAATCAGTTTAATTGGTTAAAGTAGCAACAAACTACTATGAATTATATTTCAACTTACCTTTCTGCAACCAAGTTCTTTCTTGCTAGCTTTAAACAGTTACTTTTTTTCTGGACCTCTCAGAATTCAGTATGTGTCTCAAAATATGGCCTGCAGTATGTGTCCTTGTGCATTTGGCAACCATTCCATGCAACAACCATCTGTAGTCTACTTATTATTTTGTAGCAAATATAACAATTAAACCAGCGGCTGTTTGTCAATCAAGCCACGTAACATGCTGAACACTTGGCCATTTGTACTCCCACCTCTCTAAAGAACAATTGTCTTACAACAACTGGTACCTTATTTGCTATCTGTATTTTTTTTAGCTTTGCAAACCTTATTTTCACTTTAAAATATGTCACTTTTAGTTCAATTTCTGTACTGTAGGATCTAACCGTTCCTCTCAATCAGGCTACTGTTGGGCCCTGCCCCACAAAAACATATTTACGTAGCTAAACATTTCTTATTTGTGTGGTTCACTTGAAGAGCACAGAGCCCATTAACAAACAACCCATACTCCGTTTTGGGAGACGCACGTCTGTACCCATTGCTTGTATTTCTGAAATATACCTGTGTGTGTTATAATTAGGGCTGTATTTTTTTTCACTGAGAATTTGCTTATTTCACAGCATTTGACAGTCTAAAAATAGGTATTTCAAGATATTTTAGGATTAAACATAATGTTTATTAAAGCAGAAAAAAGTATACAACAAATGTTCCTAAATATTTAAATGTTTATCTGAAAAACAGTAAATCGTAGAACAAAAATGTGGTTTATTGTTATAAAAGTTCTTATTAAAAACAGGTCATAATTTATAAATATGTTTCTATACTCCATTAAGAAAATAGTATGCAAATATTTATCAAATGCAATACATTGGGTTCTGTAATATTATTTTACTTGTGCAGGTTAGTGGTGGACTTCTCAATTTGTCTTGTTTGTCATAAATTGCTTTTTCTTTTTAGAGAAATTGATTGTCTGTTTCCAGTTTAAGTTTGCAAAAAATTATGTATAATTAATGGTAAATGTACCTCTGTTTGACAAAAGAAAAACACCCATCAGATCGCAATTGATTGCACTTGTACCAAAATCTGACAGTGTACCACTTTCAAGGTGACAACGTACCACTGTCTGACAGTACACGGGGCAATTTTTCACATTCTGGGTTTAAATAACATTTCCTTGTACCTTCTTTTCCAAAGGCTACAATAACGATTTCGTCCTTTGAGTGATATGTATTTCCACGCATATCTTCAAATGCATTGGTAAAAGCATTCATTTTTCATTGCTCAATGTGCATAATTACTTGTAGATCACATCAAGACCGCTTTACTTCTAATGATACTGTAATTTTTCTCTTCAGAAACACTGAACCTTGAAAGCAGTCCTTGTTTTAATGCAGAAAGTAAAACTTTTTACAAAGCCTGTTGACCTATATTCTTGTATAGCATTCAAGACAGTGCTCACCATGTGACAGTGAGACAGAAGAACACAATTAGTGCAGACTGTTAACAAGCTTGAATAAGGACCCTAATTAAATACCCATACCTTATTCCTAAAGAGTATCTACCCATACCTTATTCCTGTAAGGAAGGTAAAAAGTTATTCAGTACCAAAAAGTATGCTTTGACTACCTAGACATCCAAATCAGATTTCTTTCAAAACTAATATACTTTAATATTCTGTATGTAGGGTCAAGTGGGGTACGGTATTTAGGGACAGTTTGTGATTTTTTAGATTGCTCAGGGTAGAAAGCATTAGCTGAATGCATTAAGAGAATGTTACTTAAATAATTTAATGATGACTTCAGACCAGATTAATGTCTTATAAATTAAACACAGAGTAACTATTCATTGTTAGACACAAATCACTAGTTATTACTAGGGGTGTGTGCCATACATCGATACACCACGATACTTTTCTTGACGATACGATTATCGATAGTGATCTATATCGTGTTTTTTTTTTTTATATGCATATATATTTGATATAACAATCATGTTTGTGCATTAATTTGTGTCAATGCTGATAATCAGATAATATTATTTATTAGTATGTACCCTAGCAGCCTCACATACCAAGTGTGTAGCTAAGGATGTTACATCAAGCCTGCGGGAAGTCGAGTGGAGGTGGCTTATTAATGTTCTTGATCGTCTCATCAAGCTATGGAGGGCGACAGCAAAATTCCATGGAAGGCCATCCGAGTCAAAAACACATATCTAGTACACGTATTGATTTAAACCAATCAGAATACATAAAATAGTATGTGTTTTAAATAAATGTAAATTAACTATGCATTTTCTGTGCAGGGGCTGGTCATTTTACATTAGTACTTATGTAGGTGTTGATCACTATACAATCATGCAGCATAATTTCAAGAGTAGCCAATCACCTTAGGGATAAAATCTTTTTAATTTCATACATGAAATACGCTTAAGAACAAAGTACCTGATGCGACCATCACATCTTTATATATATATATATATATATATATATATATATATATATATATATATATATATGCTTAATTGTAAACCCTACACCAAATCATGCACTCCAAACATGAACTCTCAAAAAATATATGGACGCTTCTCCTAAGAAGCTTTTCAAGTTTAAATGTTTAAGAAATTAACAATAAACATACATAACATGTTTGTACATGTGAATAAACCAAGTTCCAGGAAATGCGGGACCCCTGTGCCAAGAAAGAAAAACTTATGACAATGAAAAGTGCAAACTGGTTTTATGTAAAATTAAAGGATAATTTGCATGCAAAGCAGAACGTGGTTACTATTAAGAAAAAAAAATAGATACTTGGAAGCAAATCAATGCCGTAAATATGTGCAGTGACAGAAATATTAGTCAAAGAATGCAGTTTTGCATGAAGTAAGAAATATTGCCAGAGTTAAGTGGTGTGCAAAGTAATACATTTCCCAATGACGGCAAGTAATAGGATGGGTGGTGGGGTTGGGGTAGTCTATAGACATGACTGCAAAGCCTTCAGAATATCACAGCCAAGAAAATAACAATGACATGCAAGGGTACAGAAAATTCATGGACAGTTTCTGTTGTTATTAGCACACTCATCCAAATGAATGGCCCAATTTAATTAACTTTTAGCTGGAGGAGATTGATGATGTATTTGTCGAATCCCAGTAAATATTGCTCCACATTCGCTTTGATAATTGCATTACATTATAATTTCCCTCAGTGTTCCTACCAGCAAAAAAAGGTAAACTGGATTGGGGCAATACTTTACTTTAACCATCTAATTCGTTTTTACTGAGATGTTAGCAAGTAATTTTACACAAAAGTATCATCTTCAAAGTTATTTAATGTTACTACCAAAAACCCAAGTACGAAAACGACAGTAAACCTAATTATTATGAAATATTATCAGTTAAAACAGGGACAATTGCAGATAATAAATGTATGTTAATAACCTGTTTTACTTTTATAAAACATGTGACAGAATTGAGCCTGTTAGCTGCAATCACAAAACTAAAACTAACATAGTACATAGGTATATTTTGTTATTTTTTGTCCTTGCTTGTACTGTAGTTATCTAATTTTGCATTCCATCTAGAATACGTTCGCTAAAAGTATTACGCTAAACCACAACCAGATCAATCTGCTGCAGTCCCTAAACATGGTTTCTCAGCAGGCTCCTGAACTACACAAGCAAGAAAACTAATATACTGCATTCTGTATGTTTCAAAAAAAGTCTTAACACAACATAGAATAGTATTAAATGATTAAAAACAATTACTCATAATATATAATTAGTTTACTTATAAAAAGGGAAGTTTCTACTGCTCCTGGGTTGATAAAAACCCAGCAATATCATATATTTCATAGCAGCTTTCACATAGTTATTAGACACCTGTTAATACTGGTTGGTTTCTTATGGGTTTTATTTAGGTTTAGACACTTCCCACTGAGTGTTGTGAACTTCTATTACACCTTGGGAGAACCTTGGTCCATCGTTTGCCCCATTTGAATTTCTATAGACAGTATATTTCTACCTGTCAACATTAATGGATGCTACCATTGCAGTGTTTTGGCATTATAGTTCCTATTTTTCAAGCCAGTTGGCTCATTGTACATCTAGGGTCATTTTCAGGACTATTGCACAGTCAAGTTGGAGTCTCTGACAGTACCCCTTTTTTTGTCACCTGATATAAAGAGAAGAATGTCCTATTTGCACTTTTACAGTGATATTTGACTCTAAAGACACACAACTCTAAGACAAACTTAATGCAGATAATATATTTTTATTCTTATAATTTAATACTGATTTTATACAAGTATAACCAAAGTCAACTTTGGGTTAGCTGGCTTTAAATATTCTTATCAGAGTTAAAGTTTACACTTACCTGGGCCCTGAGCCACCTTTGGTCCTGTATAATTTACCATTATAGAGTTAATTTTTGTAATGCTTTTAAGTTTGTCAGACTTCAAGATGAGAAACAGTGTTTTTACACATCATTATTTTTTATAAAGCAGTGCTAAAATACATTTTAAAAATTATTGTTTATTTTTAGAACTACCAATACTATCATGGGACATAATTTTCTTCTGTTGAAAATGTTTGGTTCTTTGCTTTTATTTTATACATAAAATTTGAATGTGCAGATATTTCAGAGATACACTATAGATGACAGACTGTGGCTGGAAATTGTGCTATTTTTTCATTCACTTTTTCTTTTAATTTTTATGCATTTTGAAATATCCTTATAAAAAGAACAGTATACAGTCAGCACTAGGATATCCGTTACCCAGATCCAAGGCAGTCACATTTTACCAATTTCCAACACTGTCACCAGTTTTGTGATACAAAGCCCATCTCTTCAATGTTACAATGTACTTGTTTATCTGTCTTTTTTTCTTCTTGCATGCCAAATCAGTCTGTCTTTATTGTGCAGTTACACAGAGCTTCCTCCAATTTCACATGATGAAAATACAGCAAAAACAAAGTGAAGAAGACAAGCTACAGTAATGTAGAAGTTAATTCACGGGGAAATGAGCAATGAGCTGTTAGTAAGACGGGCCGAGCGATTGATGCTCGGCCAAGGATAGAGGCTCGATCCCGTAACTCGGCTTAGATGGGCCAGATAGGGCTCCGCTTAAATTATTATTATTATTATTATTATTTGTTTATTGAGCAGACGCCTTTATCCAAGGCGACTTACAGAGACTAGGGTGTGTGAACTATGGATCAACTGCAGAGTCACTTACAACTATGTCTCACCCGAAAGACGGAGCACAAGGAGGTTAAGTAACTTGCTCAGGGTCACACAATGAGTCAGTGGCTGAGGTGGGATTTGAACCGGGGACCTCCTGGTTACAAGCCCTTTTCTTTAACAACTGGACCACACAGCCTCCTATAGGATAGAAATTAGGATAGAAAGAGATCCCGACCTCTCCTTTTGCCGAGGATGGAGCTTGGTTGAAAGTACCATTCCTGAGGACCTGAAAACATATAAAATTTGCTCTGCTCGGCAGAGCCTCTAGGAATAGCCCGATTGTAGGGCTGAAAGGAGAAAAGGATTCCGTGACTTGTCTGGTGCTGCCCTCGCATGAGGTGAGGCTTGGCCTCCGAAGCTGGAAAAGGCCAACAGAAAGATGGGTTAGTCTGGGACTGGGCACTGACAGCGTAAAGCGGGCCACGTCCCTAGTGAAGGAAGGACAGCACCTCACATGGTGTAGTAGAAAAACGCATGAGCTGTGAAAGAATAGTGTGTCCGGGGGGTCCCCTCTGACTCACTCGGTGAGAACCCCCCTATAGCAAAGTCAAGGTATCGTAGCAACCTGAGGTCGGGGAGTGAATCGCACTTACCCCCAAAGGATGGACCCCCGGCTCCCTGCAGAGACTCTCAGCATGAGAAAACAATAGAGTCGCGCCAGTAACATAAAAAATACAGCTGGAAAAGATGGGAAAGGAAGTGACATACAGTACTGTGCAAAAGTTTTAGGCAGGTGTGAAAAAATGCTGTAAAGTAAGAATGCTTTCAAAAATAGATATGTTAATAGATTATATTTATCAATTAACTAAATGCAAAGTGAGTGAACAGAAGAAAAATCTAAATCAAATCCATATTTGGTGTGACCACCCTTTGCCTTCAAAACAGCATCAAGCATCAATTCTTCTAGGTACACTTGCACACAGTTTTTGAACGAACTCGGCAGGTAGGTTGGCCCAAACATCTTGGAGAACTAACCACAGTTCTTCTGTGGATTTAGGCAGCCTCAGTTGCTTCTCTCTCTTCATGTAATCCCAGACAGACTCGATGATGTTGAGATCAGGGCTCTGTGGGGGCCATACCATCACTTCCAGGACTCCTTATTCTTCTTTACCCTGAAGATAGTTCTTAATGACTTTCGCTGTATGTTTGGGGTCGTTGTCATGCTGCAGAATAAATTTGGGGCCAATCAGATGCCTCCCTGATGGTATTGCATGATGGATAAGTATCTGCCTGTACTTCTCAGCATTGAGGAGACCATTAATTCTGACCAAATCCCCAACTCCATTTGCAGAAATGCAGCCCCAAACTTGCAAGGAACCTCCACCATGCTTCACTGTTGCCTGCAGACACTCATTCGTGTACGCTCTCCAGCCCTTCGGTGAACAAACTGCCTTCTGCTACAGCCAAATATTTCAAATTTTGACTCATCACTCCAGAGCACCTGCTGCCATTTTCTGCAACCCAGTTCCTGTGTTTTCGTGCATAGTTGAGTCGCTTGGCCTTGTTTCCACGCCGGAGGTATGGCTTTTTGGCCGCAAGTCTTCCATGAAGGCCACTTCTGACCAGACTTCTCCGGACAGTAGATGGGTGTACCAGGGTCCCACTGTTTTCTGCCAGTTCTGAGCTGATGGCACTGCTGGACATCTTCCGATTGCGAAGGGAAGTAAGCATGATGTGTCTTTCATCTGCTGCAGTAAGTTTCCTTGGCCGACCACTGCGTCTACGGTCCTCAACGTTGCCCGTTTCTTTGTGCTTCTTCAAAAGAGCTTGGACTGCACATCTGGAAACCCCTGTCTGCCTTGAAATTTCTGCCTGGGAGAGACCTTGCTGATGCAGTATAACTACCTTGTGTCTTGTTGCTGTGCTCAGTCTTGCCATGGTGTATGACTTTTGACAGTAAACTGTCTTCAGCAACCTCACCTTGTTAGCTGAGTTTGGCTGTTCCTCACCCAGTTTTATTCCTCCTACACAGCTGTTTCTGTTTCAGTTAATGATTGTGTTTCAACCTACATATTGAATTGATGATCATTAGCACCTGTTTGGTATAATTGTTTAATCATACACCTGACTATATGCCTACAAAATCCCTGACTTTGTGCAAGTGTACCTAGAAGAATTGATGCTGTTTTGAAGGCAAAGGGTGGTCACACCAAATATGGATTTGATTTAGATTTTTCTTCTGTTCACTCACTTTGCATTTAGTTAATTGATAAATATAATCTATTAACATGTCTATTTTTGAAAGCATTCTTACTTTACAGCATTTTTTCACACCTGCCTAAAACTTTTGCACAGTACTGTACATGACAAACTGGAGAGGTTAAAATAGTGTTAGTGTGGTATGGTTATGTGATTACCTGATGCTCAGTGGAGAGGAAAAAAACCCTTCCTAGAAGGGGAAAACCTCTGGTTGCCCTGGCAGTCAGGTAGCCCCCCACACCGGGCATGCTAGCTAGTCATTGATGGCTATTGCTATGTCGGTAGGGGATGAACTGATGTATGAATCGACTGCTGCAGAGGACCAGCACCCCATGCTCCTCAACCGGACAGAGATCGATATTGGCTCTGGCTGCGGAAGTAGCTGCTCGATCCGAAACGATTGGGGAGGAAGCCGGTTCTGGAGACAAGAGTGGTGAGACCATCCTATGTGTTAGTTATTACGGGATCGATCAGCGGTTTGCTACTATGAAGGTAAATTCACATTCAGAGATTTGGGTTTCACAACTCCAGTCATTCTCCCAATAGTGGAACTCCTTAACTCATAATCAAGACAGATTTCCAGTCTCGTACCAGGTCTCTCACCATGTATTAAAGTTTGTAGTATTTGAAAGGCTGAGCGGATATACGACTAGATTGCTGAGGAAGTCAAGCGGAAATGGCTGCCACGATCTGAGTATTGGAGGCAAGGTGGAGCGTTGGGAGCTCTGGAGGAGGACAGCTGCAGATCTGAAGGTAAAGTAAAGCAACTTTTGCCTGCTGCAACAGTAAGCAGATCTCAAGAGGGAGCAGAGATCTGCTGTAGTGAGGAGCGATTAAGAGTAGAGGGCAGGATCTGCTGAGCAGTGTAGAGCTCTGAGGAAGTAAACGATGGAGTGCTGTCATTAGCGTGCTGTGGCCCAGCTGTAGAAAGCAGAGATCTGCTGATGCAGTTATATGTACTAGTGAATGGTAGACTGCCATCGGTAGTGTGCAGTGGACTGCTGTGGAGCGCAGAGATCTGCTGAATGTGAATATTGGACTTTGAGTGTTAAGGCGGTTTAGATGGAGCTGAAGATTGGGCTGGCTTCGGGCAGAGATGAAGAATGCAAAGATCTGAGGCCGCTGCATAACTTGAGGATGAAGAATGCATTGCTCTGAGATTAGGAGCAGTCTATGAGTGTATTGACCATTGCAGGGTAGAAGGGTGCCATGACTGAAACGTTGATAATAGTAGGACATGGTTTCCGTGGCCAACATGTGTCTCACATTGAATGAAATATTAACTTCTGAAGTAAAATTGATCCTGATTTGAAAACACATGACTTACGCAGTGAAAGAGGACCCGCTAAAATGTATAGACCTTGTGGTGTTATACTGCCCTCTAGAGGTTATGATTAGAATAAAACTGTTGACTTTAGAAAGGGATGCAGGGTAGAATAATTGATTATTGTGATTAATAGCCCTTTTGATTGGAATGTTTATCCTAAATGCTCTGATGCTGTATCATGATTGTATTTTTGGACAGAGGGAGGTAGAATGGGCTGTGAATCCAGCAACGCCTGAGAACTCTGCTTGTGAACTGCTGAAAATGCAGTTAAAAGATGACTAAATCGGGAAGACCAATCGACAAAATGGTTATCTTCTGCTGAAATGGCGGTGGCTTTAGCAGAGAATGTTTTATAGTACTGCTAGAAAACAGTACCCCTGTATCTAACAGAGCTCGATAATGTAGAATAAATATTAATCCGGCTCTTGACGGCGGTGTGGAACTTAATGTCGCGTGACTTGGGTGCAACATTGATATCTTTACCATCGATTATTTATTTGGTAAGACCTGAAAGGTAGTGTTTAAACTATGTTTCCAATTGGAGGAAACGGATATCTCCTATTATTTGCTTTCGAATGTTTGGAGAGAGTGTGGTGCCTAATGGTAGAGGCTGAATGAGAACTGGATGCAATTACTGATGCTAAATTGTACTCGGCCTATGCTTGATGATTCCTTGCAGGGTGAGACGGACTGTTGGGATAGACAGCAAGATAGGGGAAAAAACTGCCAATAAAACGATAGTGATACTGGATCCCACTAATGTATGATTTAATTGTGCCTAGAGCCAGATGGAAAAAGTCTCTTGTGTGTGCGATGAAAGCAAGGATCAAGTCTTGATTGAACGGGCAAGAAGAATCCAGTTTTGAGCACAGAAGACTGAAAGCAGTTACAGCCTGTGGTGCAAGATAACCTTGTGGATGGAACGCTTGCAATGGGGCTGGAGCTGCTACTGCGATGAGTGTGTGGAATCTGGTGATTCATAAAACCCCTTAATTCCAAGAAATGAGGCATCTGTGAAAAGGGACGAGTCATGGGGGGCTGAGATGTAGTCTTTGTAGAATAGTGAAAGCCTGTTCCAATTTAGAATTAATAATGCACACATTTTGATGTCCTTCCTGGATTGCGTGGATATGCTTTTCTGAGCTTCCTGGCTTGATGCTGTAGAAAGCAGCGAGGAATGCTCTACCCTGGGAGATGCTACGAATTGCGTAAGTGAAATGGCCCAGTAAAGATAGAAGGACTGTTTTTTTTTTGTTTTTTTTTGGAAAATTAAGGATCCGAGGTTGCCGAGTGTAAGTTATTGTGAACGTGTGAAATCCAGCATGAACAGCAATGTGAAACCTGTTTTCAAAATAAACTTGACAAAACAACAACTTAGCCATATCTTTTAGTACTTGCAAGCTGTCTTAAATTAGAACTGTACTTGAACATGTTCTTTTACAAAATAAATTAATGAGCTGGAAAATAGCTTTGAGAATCTAGCCCTTAATGTTGCAAAAGTACCGAAAGTATAAGCCATATGTGGTTGCTGGACTTGATTTCTCACTAGTCGCGTGCTATGGACCATTGAGGGAGCTGAGACCAGGTTGTAAGTAGGAACGTCAGCTGTGGGGACCTTAAGTGTTGAACCGTGACAGCCGCCATGATTGGAGTGGCGAATACTGGGCTTGATAGAGATCGCTGCAGCGTTGGCAGTGATCTGTTTGTCCATATCGTTGATCCTTGTATTAATTGAAGCAAATGCGACGGCGAAGGGATGAACGAGAGACTTCATGTCCTCGAAAATGTTGTTTATACAGCTGAAAGGTGGGATCTGTGGGCTGCGCTCCTGGTTGCTGTGCTGGGAGGAGACAAGTGACCACGACTGGAGAGGAGGGCGCTTCTGCTGCCTGTCCTGAAGCTCTGGGAGCAAGTTTGCGGAAGTGTGCTTGAGAAGCAGGCAGCATGGTGTAGCAGATATAAAAGGTACAATAAATATTGAACAACATACTATCGCTGCAGATATAAAAGGTACAATAAATATTGAACAACATACTATCGCTTCCAGTCGGAATGTTGATATTGTTTTCGTGCAGGGTTTTTTAAAAGTTAGGCGAGAGGCCGATCCTTGTGAAATAGCTGCTCCGGAGGCTGAGCATGCTGGCGGGGGTGTTTTGATCTCCATAATGCTGGGGCAGTGGGTCTGGATGCTGGGAGAAGCTGCATTAGAAGTAGACGGTACTGAGTTTCCAATGGAAAATGAATGAGATATTGTTGAGGAGAATCCAGCAGGGAGGTTTCCTGATCTGAATTGGTGTCGGTTCATGCTGAAAATTAAGAGTTTTAAACTTTTGCACAGAGAATGGATCGCAGGGTATGCAAGAACATGAGAAGGAGTGTGAGATTGGGGTTTAAATAGGAGGTTAATGATGATAGACATTAATTAATTAATCAGCGCAGGATTGGAATGGGCCAAAATGAAATAATTAGAATAGTTGGATATGTGAGTGCTGACTATACACTTTTATGTCTAAAAAAAAAAGATAAAATAGAGCTTTAGTGTTTTTATTTAAAGTATAAAAGCCAAGAAGTTTAATTAAGTAGTCAGCAAAACTAATAGGTAGTCTATGTATTACTCAATCTGTAAAAGTAGACAAGATGTCGGTCTATTTAAACTATACTCAAAATGTTAAAAGTGGAATTAAGCAAATTAAATGTTCTTCTTGCATACAAGAGATAAAAAAATTTTAAAAACTACCTGCAAACCCACAAACGAGAAGCTATTCATAATGTTCTGTCATTCATGCCCCTGCTGTGAAAATCTGTCATATTTAAACCTGTAGCTTATTCCATGCAGTGTCCCTAAGTGAACTATCAATCAAGGATGACAGGTATGAATGTAACCAATACGAAAAAGTTCTTCTACTTTTAGACATGCTGTATTAAATATTACAGTTGATCTGCTGTAGAATACAACCTGCATTGAGAATAATATTTTAACCCCCTTTTTCAGACACTGCAACGAAACATGAAATGTCAACAAGCCTTCAGAAGCCAAATTTGTGGGCTTGGTCCAGGCTGGCGAGCTGAGTCAGTGTGCAAGTTGCACAAAGGCTAAGGTCTGGAAAAGATAATATGTCTGCTGCTGACTGTTCAGCTGTACTGTAGTGAATTGTTCAAGCCTGGAAATAAGAGTATTAAGAACCTCAGGATTTCCTTCAACCAATCAGGAAGCTCCATTGCACACTCTAGATGACCTTGGACCTTCAAAGCCACCATTAACTGGAACAGCTTTCTATTGTGAAACACTAAATAACTTGCACATTATGAAAGCATTATTTGTCTTGTCAAAATTACAGACTTTTTTTTCGAGGATTATTTAAAAAACAAAATCTATATCTAGCATTCACGTAAATGCACATCTGTCTAATCTGTGCTCATTCTTCACTGTTCAGGAGAAAAACCATAAGCTGGCTGTCCCAGCCTTTTCACTCCACATCAAAGTAGCGCACTGCATTGAATATTCCTAACTTGGCAAGAATGACGAAATAAAAAAAAATACAAAAAACATGAAACCACTGTTTTGGTACTTTTCATTTTCAACAATATAAAATATGTGCTACAGTGTTGCCAAGGATATAGGAATATACCTATTATTTCCATATGTTTTTGGAGAGGTTAGCTGCATATAGTAACAGTTAATGTGAAACAAAAAGAGACTATATTTGTAGCTTGACTTGTGAACTGTACCATAGTGTGAATGATCGATTTCAGATCCATGTTATTATATGGGTTTATTCAGCCAGGTCTAATATCTCACAAGACTATATGCCATAAGGAAATTCTATTAACACTACTTCTGGAAATAAAATGTTATACATCCTTAGGATTGAGCACCACCAATCCTGATTAATTTACACATCACAGCCCACTAGAAGTGGCAAGTAAAATCCTGTACACGCTCCAATAATTTCAAAATTTTTCAAATTGCTTCCCATCCACCTCATCTTCATATTCCGGTGTTTTTTATATAGTACCTCAAGCAAATTTGCAGAATAATACGTTGCATTAGAAATGAACAGATTAATTTGCTTCACGAGGTAGCAGTTGCGGGGACCAGAACTGGCATTTAGTGGATCCGAGGATGACCCAGTGTATTATGTGTCAGGAGGTTTTGTCAAGCAAAGCTCTTAAACCTGCAAAATTGAGATGCCATTTATCTACAAAGCATTCAGAATGTGAAAAAAATAAATAAACAAAAGAAACAGGAATTTTTCCATCAGCAACTTTCAATGCGCAAAATGACAACATTCCTTGCTGACCTGGTTAGGTACAACAATCAAGCCCAAGAATCTCATTAAGTTAAGTACATTATATAAATACTTTACTTTCTACATGTAATACATATACACATAATTTGTTTCAAAATGCGGATGTGAAAAAATGTATGGCAAATGGTCTGTGGGAAAAATCCAAACACCAAGGTTGAAAAAGGTTGGGAACCACTGAACTAAAAAACCAGACAGCAACACTCTAAATCAGGCTTCTATTGATTAATTGAGATTAAAGTCCGATAGTGTTCCGCGGTATATCGATACCTACGGTACCAAAATCCTATGATACCTAATAATTGGGGTAAAATAAAAATATCGAGATAGCACGATTTTTAAGCTTTTAAAACAAAACTCTGTAATTGTGTGCTTTAAAAACAATATGAACTAAGCTTACCCATTTCCGCGTAGTGGAAGTGACCAACTGCCCTGTGCATTCTGGGAAAATTAAATGACTGCATCAGTCATGGCGTATGCCAGAGAAGCTTGGTGTGTAACTATTTTGGATTTCAGCCAGATGACAATGGAAATCTGGTTGAAGACGGACAGCCAAAATGTCAAAAGTGTTTTAAAGAAGTGAAAAATAAGGGAGAAAACAGCACCAATTTATTACTGTAGCCAGAGTGGTCGCCTTTTGTCTAATTTACTTTCTTTGCAAGATTTTTAACAACCAAATGAGCATGATGGGCTGAATGGCCTTCTCTCGTTAGTAAAATGTTGTATGTTCTTATTTAAGGTGCATTGGGATGCTGTTTTGACAGAGACATTTGGCTTGAATAACGCTCCTACAGCATGTCCCTATACTGGTGATTCATGCACTATTTGTCCAGTAAATAGGTTGTTCAAACTGTAAACAACTTCTCAGTCTAACTTCCGTTTCTGTCTCTCCCTTGTGCTATAGTATCTGAACTGAAGAAAAGCTGCGCTGGCACTTTATAACACACACATCTTATTCAGCATGTGAGGAGGATGACCAAGCTCCTCAAGCAAGGCTATGAAAGAAAAGTATTCTATAAGGCAGGTGTACTCAATTATTTTAGTGAAGGTCCAAAATTCTTGGCTCCCAGGACACCAGGAAACCCATACCTCCCAAGAAAACCCTGCTTTGTATTTTGTTGCAGCTCGTGAGAGACAGGGAAATTGATGAATTCTCCTGCCCACTTTACTAAAGCTGATGTTATATCTCACACTGCATATGATACAGCTGACTGACTCATGACTGCAGTATAACCCACAGTGGAACGAGCCATGGCATAAAATGTTAGTGCAGTGGATATCCTTAGTGCTACAGGCAAACAGTGTGCTCTCCACATGTCTCCTTCCAGGTCAGCCTGAAGCAGTTGGCAGATGTCAGTTTGTCTGTTGAGGTGAAACTACTGCATACATTACGTGTCAGACAGGCTCAGAAAAGACAAGTGACTTCTAAATATTTGGGGACATCTCCTCCTCCTCCTCTCTCTTTATCTGGCCATGTAGAAATCCAGTGTGCACTCCCTATTTCTTTTATTTCTCTTTTTTCTCTCTCTCTTTTCTTTACCTGCTTCCCTGGTAGTTTAAGCGGTATTTATAGTCAACCATGTAATTTGTGCACAGTTTAGACCTGGTTTTCACATGACAACTGAAACGCAAACACTAACACTGTTGATGGTTTGCTAAATCGCTACATTTGTATGTAAATGAGGACACTCCCCTAAAGTTCAGCCCATGTCCAGCGCTAAAGCTGACTTGCTGGGTGGGCACTAAAACATGGTTGCTAAATTGCATAGGTGGGCAAAGTCTGTTTGCCCACATGTGCGCCTGATTCTGGTGCACTAACTGTCTGCAAAAGTGTTTTGCGGTTGCCTTAGGAGTTTGTGAACATAGCTAAATAGGGCCCACAGTGTTTAAAATGAAGGACTACCACATTTGTGTGTATTTCCTAATGTAGCATTTTACTGTGTTTAAAAAAATGTTTCAGTGTACATGAATAAATCAGGCTAGTCTAGTTTAACATTTATACTCTGTTTACTTTCTAAAATAGTTTAACAGTTTAGATTCATGGAGGTATTATGTTGTATGTGACTTTTTAAGAATATAAGGAATGTTACAAACAAGAGGAGGTCCATTTGGCCCATCTTGCTCATTTGGTTTATTGCTCCAACTTCAAGCCATTCTTGTGAATCAGCTTCCACAACAGTGTTTCATTTTTAGATTCCTTGTTCACATTTTTGGAGCACTTGTAAGATACCCCTGTATGTAAAACATCTGGCCTAGTTATAAAAAGTCTGCTTCAAGGAAAGTATTTCTGTGTTATATTGTTATATATAAGAATGAAGAGAGTCCTTGTAATTAGAGTACTTGAAGCTGGCCAAAATACCAGCTCTCTTTTTTACGTAAGAAATAAGAAAATGTGTATTTTACACTAAATGTTGCACTTTCTTACCAGTTTTCTTTGAATTTTATAGTCGGTGGCAATGGCCTTTGAATACACTGGAACTGGAAATTTAAACAGCAAGCATTCCACCATGCTGCAGCATTATTAACTGTGTATTAGCCTCTTATGCACTTTGCACTTGCAAAAAACTGAATTTGGCAGCTTTTAACATGTAATGGACATAAGATCCAAAGTATCGTGACAGTATCGAATATCATGATACTGTGCATGGTATCGTATCGAGGCTCCCTAAATGAGGTATCGCATTTGCGTACATGCAAAACATGTTGAAGGAAGAATGTTACCTGGATTAGACCTCAATTCTACTTTAAGAAACCTTTTCCAAAATAGTTTACCGTTAGTCACTTATCTTGTTACTATGCCAAATGAAAACTTCCACCAAAGACGCCGTGGTTTGGACAGCTGCTAAAATCAATAGTGTTTTCTTGTGTATTGTGCGCTAACCATGCTCATAATCCAGTCCAGCAATAGGACACCTTGGTCCATCGAGTTCAGGTCTTTGATGTAACCAAGTTGTTCATTTTAACATTTAAAAAACCAAATAAACTTCTGACCGAGTCTTTAAAAAATGTAGTATGGTGGAATCGTCTTCCAGGGCCGCATAGCTACCCCAACACTTAGCTAATTTTGAGGATGGCATTGCAGACAGCAGTTTAGACTAATGCTGACCCATTTCTTTAGTCAAAATGTTTGTCATTTAATTTATTAAATGTCATTTTATCATTTCTAAATGTACCACTATTTGTTGTTTTATAATTATGGTCAAAGCTCAGTCAGTGACGAAGCTCAGTCAGTGACTTAATTGTATTTGTTTTTCAATTTCATGAAAAGGCAAGGATTTTTTTCTTTCATCTAACTTAACCTAAAGAGTCTCTCAATGCTTTCAGCTGTTAAGTCACAAACCAATGTAGTATCACTTAGCTGTCATTTTTATTTTGGAATTAGTCTTGTGTGCTAGATCCCTTTGTAAATGCATTTTGGCTGGCCGTTCTCAGATGAATAATTGCACGGGTGAAACAGCAGTGTTTAACTGCAGTACAACTGCGACAAGACAGGAGATTTCTCCCTCTGCAATTCTCTTGTGTGATTTACAACACAAAGCTAAAGCAGTGATTACCTTAACATTTGGAGATTCCTAGTCATATAAGAAAGATCAGCATTGCCTTTAAGGGGATTATTGTCTGCCAGAAGGTCAAATGCACACAGTGTGTCTTGGTTGAAACCCATTCAGCACCGAACGTTGTTTTTTTTTTCCCCCAAAGAAGTTAATAGTTTAATAAGACCTGTGATCACAACTCCTTAATAGCTGTAATTCCTTACTGCATAGTTATATGGAGTGTATTTATTTGAACAGTATTAACATTTCATTAGGTTAATTCACTGAAGGAGGTGCATGCTGTACAGAGAAGACAGATAAGCAGCAGCAGGTAGTGTAGCATCTTTATAGTTAGACACAAACAATATTATGTGGGACAAAGATGATTGATTTTCTTCAGCAAAACTGATAACACAATGTACTAACCAAATTGATGGCCCACATTGCCATTGTGGTTAATTTTAAATGAAAAAAATTGGTAATTCACCAATTATTACAAAACTGGATGACTTATAAACTCTATCTTGAATAATACAATACACTTTATATGTTATACAGTAGCAATTAAAATGACAAAGATAGCTTAATCAAAACATCAATTTAAGTTTTTAAGTATGCAAGTACTGTAATAAGTATTGTTTTATCTGTTGAATGCACTTGATAACTTTTTTCACATTACTATACTATGTGATTTTGTTCTCAACTGTTTATTAAATAGAACAACATTTTAATAACATTTCAAAATCTAGTGCACTGTTAAATGTCCTTTGTTACAATTCATTTATATAAAGACAACTGCTTATGAAATGGTGATCTAATTATGACATTCTTTGATATATAATACCTCTTGTTATTTAAAGAGACAGCAACCAAATACATAGTAAACCTTGTCTAATAAACAAACAATCCATAAGATTGGTTATTTTATTTTTGAATGGCACTAACACACAACCTAATACATTACTCTGCTATTAACTTGCTTAGCAGGTTGATACAATTTTGCACTTATTATTGGGCCAGTTAAAACTGTATCCGGGCCAGTAAAAACACTACCTCGGTGACCCAAGGGGCCAGTAGTAAAAAATCTAAATGTAGAGCCCTGCAAGTTCAAGGCAAAATCCTTACATCTCTTTATAATGTTTGCTCCCGCTTAGTATTCCAGATCCCCGCCCAATTCCATGCTCTTTTCTTCATTTGAATACATTTCAATATCATTTCAATGGATTAACGATGGCAAAGTGCTAATTTGATAGCGGGTGCAGAACGCCAGGTGAAAAACATCCTTTACATACGCCACATTTTTAGTGGCCACTAAAGTCCCATTTTACAGCGGCTAAGCACGGTTTGCGTGTGCAAAAAAACGATTTGGTGTTTTGCAGCCGCAAATCACTTTGCATGTATCCTTACATAACCCCCTAAATGTTAAAATTCAGCACATAAAATTAAAATCTTTTTTTATATCTATTTGTCATAGCATTGTATATCTACAGACTAACCACATACAAAATAATGTTCTTCCACCAATGACTCAACACAGTTGGAATTGTAGGCTAACCACATTTTTTAATCCCATTTTATCAAGAGTTTTAGTTTTTAGCCAACAAGTGCAGCAAAAGCAAGAGCAAAATATGCAAAAAGAGAAGTGAAACACAAAACAGTGCTGTAGATTCAGCAGTACCACAATACCGCCATTTCATTAAAACAGAGCCACAGTGAGCTGTTAGCAATCAGTTTTCTAATCAGAAAACCCTCAGCTGACTGATGCAGCAAGCAACAGACATAACGGTGCTCATTTCAATTGCTGGTGATCCAGTGGTTATCCAGATAAAGACGGATTTTCAACCCTGAGCTAAAAATAGGAACTTCAAGTAAAATCTTTAAAAATATAAGCTGATGTAGGCTTTGATAAGCGGTTATCAACATATTGAGAACAAAATATTTTCAAATAGAGGAATTCCCCCTTTGCTTATTTAATCATTTCTATTTCATTAAAGAGTTTTGAACTTCATAGAAAGCTTAGATTGATACACTTTAATATTGTTCATTGTTACCCAAATAAACAAACATGTTATGCCTTTTCTTTGTTCTAAACTACTGCTTGTTTTTTTTAAATGCCTCTTTAACAATTAAACAGATAGCACCAGATTATGTGGAAATATTTATGTTTTTTTTGTTTTTTTTACAATCCCAAAAGCTTTGTCTGGTTGATTACAAAATTAGCTTAGAAACATTAGTTCCAGCACTAAAAATCACCCTAGATCTAATACTTTGTGTCATTTTTTTCATTTTTTTTTTTTGTTAAACAAGATTAAAGCAAACCATCAAAAATATGAAATAGCAAAACAGAAAACTAGGAAAGTTATTTTGACTGATGTTTAAGACAATGGCAGAACAAAAATAACAATTGCTTTTGAAAGCCTCTGAAGCAAGACTTGTTTCATAATTCAGAATTTTATGAAAATGTATTTGTCTGTCAGAATACGCTAAGTACTTAATTTCCGTCTGCCAGAAACAGCGAAATGGAATGCACCAGTTTTAATTTGACTGGTACCAATATTAAAACAGTGAGCTACTGTGGAAAAACAAAGCACAAGGGAACGATTGCATGACATATTTAAATTGTGGTTTGTTGCACTGGCACTACAAACAATGAGTGAAAGCAATTAAGAGGATATATCTGTTTATTCAATTTTCAGTTTTCCTCTGTAGTTTTTAAACTCATAATGATGATGGAAGTCTGATACAATAATACTTGCTGTATAGGAAAAGTGTCCTCAAATCAGTATTCCATTCTAAAACGCCATTACCCCCTTGGTGTGCAAAACCCTAGCCCTCGCTCCTCCCCCAATTTTCTGATCACTGACACCAAATTTTTGGAGCATAATCCCAATCAATTGACGATAATTCACCTGGACAAACTCAAAATAAAAATGAAGTCTGTTGTGCATTTGCATAAATAAAATACTATTTCTTACTGGAGTCTAATTCCCTTGAATATACACCTGATGCCTGTATTATGACCACCAAAATGAATAAAAATAGTCAGGGTGCTGGTCAATACTCAGTTGATATAAACCAGTAGTTCTGAAACTGGGGTTCGTAACGCCCTGTGGGGTCACGGCAAGGTTTCAGAGGGGGTTTGATAAATGAGCACATCACATGAAAACCAGTACCATACATAATGGCTACAGTGCATATACTGTAGCAGCAATTCTTTTATAGTTGAGACATTTTAGCATCTTGCTTTAGTATTCATGAATTTCCTGTGCAATCAATACAAAATTAGGATTATGAACTATGATTTATTAGTTAAAACATTTTTCAATGGAGGTCACGTCAGACAAAAGTCACATTAAATGGGGTCCCACCTAGACAAATTTGAGAACTACTGATCTTAACAGTGGCAGATCAAAATAGCACAATATTTTCAATCAAAAAACAAAGGATGTTTGAGAAAACCAACATTTCTAACAATGTGTGTGTCTCCTGAATGTATTTTTTGTCAATTTGGGTCTGGTCCAAATGTAATATTTAAGTGGTGGCGTTATTTCGATTCACCCCTGTTTATATCAATAGAATAGTGCTCTTTGGAGAGCAGGTAAGAAATTTGCATTGAACCCACAGTACTGACTGTACCAACAATGTGGTTAGAAGCACAACACTATCTAATTTTATAGATATGTACTTTGAACTGTTGAATAATAAATCATGATATAATTTTAAAAGTGGGGTAGGAGGAAAATATCAAAGAAGCACCTGTATCTAGCTACCTATACGGTCCTAAAATCTATTTAAATACTGCATATAATCTGACATGAAATTCTTACATAACACCTAGACTCTGTGCACAGTATGTTTTTCTGCCACCTGCTCAGCAGGCAGAGAGCTATCACCACTCTGCCAACAGTAAAACCCTCTCCAGAGTTCTTCATCGCTTTCATAAAAGAATGGAAAGAGCAGGTTAGCCAGTACTGTAAAGACACAAGGCAGCAGAACAATCACACCACTCTGTAGACTGACGATTTTAAAAACCTGATATTGACAGTTCTGCTCTGCCAAAGACGCAATGTATTTCGTAGGTGTCCTTAACTGCTCAAGTATCATGCATTACGTAATGGCATTGTTTACATTATGGAATAACTTATATAAATTAGGTTATTACAAAAAAAGTACAGAAACAGTCAAATACGTCAACTATGAAGATGTGAAAATGGACATGCTTACCCTCTTTTGGCGGTCGTTTGACTTCGGCACTGAGGTTGCAAACCTGCGCAGTCCTGAGCTGTGCGGTTAGACATCCCTCTGTTTGAGCGTTCAGAGGCAACACCACGTTATTGAGCAGAAATACGTTTTCTAACTCTCCATCTCCCAAATGCTGATGGCAGCTGCATTTTGTATACACTATCCCACACGATTCTACAGTCCCCTTTTCAGCTTTCAAACAGGTCTCCAACCATGTGCACAGCACCTGACAGCCAAACTGGCTAGGGCTGACCTTGTTTAGAACTAAAAACTCCAAAACGGACTTTTGATCGTCTTCTTTCTTCTGTATCAATCCAGGGAAATCATAAGGGTAGACCCGCCGGAGCTGCACAAAATTTTTGTCGTGCTGCAAAAATATGTAGCTGCTCTTTGAATCACACAGGTAAACGATGGATTCGTTGCTCCTCAACAAATCGTTGATCTTTTCGTGAGAGTAATGATCAAACTGATAAGCCAACAGAGAAAAGTTAGAACAGTTTAGGTCACGTTTGTCAAATTTCAGGTAGATGCTGTATTTGGTAGGATCTGGGTTTTCCAACGTCCAAGTGCAGTTTGTAAAGTTTTTCGGAAACATTTCATTTACAGAGTAAGATCCATAAATTACTCCCTTGACCAAAGTGGAACACCAGAAGTCTTGTGCACCAATAAATCCAAACATAACAAGGAGATAGGTGGAAAATATATAAATCAGCAGGTTACGAATAGCCTTCATCCTTTGTCATTTGGCCTGCAAGAAGGAAACAAAAATGCAAGTAAAACACTAAAGGATTGCAGGAGGACACAAGACAGTCTTGAATTGAACCCTGAGAGCAACGTCTGGCCCATAGACAGTTTGATGGTTATTCCCTGTACCTCCCTTTTCCCTTAGACTCTAATTATCAGTGTTTTAGCAGCCCAATAAAATTAAGAAAGAAAATACCTGGCCAGCTCTCTGATAGGTTACAGTGTAACACAATGTAGAAAACTGTTTTTTTCCCGAAGGAAAAAATTAACTATTGGCAAACAGCGCCATCATGTGGAAGCCATATAACAAAAATATTAATAACACCCTTTCCGCAACCGTGTGTAAGGAAGGACTTACTAGTTATTTAAACACCTCAGCGTTTATAAACTTATTTTACAGCGTGAAAGTCTGTGTATTGTTTTATTGTTTATGTAGTAATGTATGTATTTGTTTTGTTTTACTAGTAAAACGGGGGTTTTATTGCTGAATTTCATTATGTAATCTCAGGTTATCTGGAAAAATAACAATTGTATTCTTATATTATTTTCGTATTGTTATTGTTTCAGGGCAATACTGTTAATGTTTTTGATAGAAAAGCTAAAATAAAACAATATTAATACATTATTGTATTAAGATCGAAAAAAAAATATGTAGAATGTATTGTGTGCTGTACAGCCAGCGCTGCAGTTCACTGCCTTCAATACCACAGTGCTCTGTTACTTTCATTTCAGCACCATAATCCCGTTAGTCTGAAATCAAATTTGGTATGGGCGAATTTTCAATTATATTAAACACTAATAAACAGATGGGCATGAAAACAACATGTTTAAATAGTTACCATTTAATTTTCCATTAACGAATGGCTTTTGTATAGGAATGAGGGTATTATTGAAATCAGCAGACTCCCTTAAACAGAATGCTACGTGAAAATGTAGTTTCATGCAACTGGTTTAAGGGATACTACAAGCCCTACATGCAATATAGCGGGTATTTAAAAAAAAATTCTCTCAGACATGTGTTTGTTGTTCAAATATATAGTTTGAGTTTATCAAATACATTATTCTCTGTGTGTTGTCACGTCTGTCTAATAATGCTTGTACTATTGACAAAAGTACTGAATCGTTACTCACATTCCTGCTGCGCGAGTCATTTTATTATACAAAGTAAATGATCTATACAAGTAATAGAAACACATGTATGTTGTGTATTTGTTATACATCATGTCATTTAAATATAAACCAGCCTGCTAGATTTCCTGATTGTAAATCAACATCCCACGACTGTGTAGCCTAATACACCGGCTTCCGTGGATTTGACTACACACGCAGATGAAGTGTTCAGATCGCGCAATAAAACCACAAGTTAAGCATCTTTGGAAAACATTCAACAGAATCAATAAATTCTATTTAATTTCAAGTAAGTGTGAAAATGATAGAAATCAACCCAACTAGCATCGGTTTAGGTCTGCCTCATAAAAGCTAGGGTTTTTAATCAAATCAAGTGTCCAGTGTGCCTAAGTACAGTCAGAGATACAACAGTGACCCCCACCCCCCTCACAAACCTGTCCACTTATGAAAGCTAATGAAGGAAGTTAAACAAAATATCAAGTTTGATTCTGTTATGTGTCTTTCAGTGCCAGGATATATTTGCATTTACTAATTCAACCAACAACCAACCACCCCCCTAAAATGTAACCGAATCAAATGCACTGGGTGGGAGTCTTTTTCACCTGCCTCATTCTACATTATTAGGATGTGCACATCTTTGTCATGTGTATTTCATATTTAGGTCTGAAACATGTTAACGTTTTCCATTAAAAACGTCTTTCTGGCTTAAAATGGTGTGTGGTGTCCTGATTGCATGAATAATCCTGCAGTCAATGCAGCTGTGTGCCGAGTCACAGCAGTGTGTAGGCGTTAAACACTAAAGATGGTGTCCAGAGACTCTCTAAGCGGATTCTCTAATGACTCTGATTTATGTTTATTAAGAAAGAATTGGTTTGAATTATGGAATCAACTATACCACGCACACCCATGTCTTTATGTAGATTATGCAGAGGACTTTGCTTGCGCTTTTATTACAACAGCCTAAAATACGAAATGGTGCGCAGCATTCCAATATGCAGTGTTCCACAAGCCGTGAATCTTTTTATTTTATTTTTTTAAGATAGTACTTCGTGTGTTTTATTGTAAAAAAATCTACATTTTATGTTTTTTTTTAAAACACTTATGTAATATTTGTATAGCCTGCTTGCACACTTGTAATATAGACTACATGTAAATTACGAAACACGGGAAATTGCTGGCAAATCTTTACATTTTAAAATCAAAGATAAGTTTTAAAAAAAGGGTTTTAGCTTGGGCATCTTTGCTGATAATTTCCAGTCTAGATGACACACATTTAATGGAACATAGACGGCGCCATAACTCCATTATTAGCAAATGTCCTACTAAAGAAGCACACTGCATTTCACCTCTCTTAACTTCCCATTAACCCTGATATATATATATATATATATATATATATATATATATATATATATATATATATATATATATATATATATATATATATAGCAATAATCCCAAACTCATATTGTTTATACTTAACAAAATATCAATACTACATTGATTAAAAGGGTCATTTTTTATATGGGCCGCTTAAACTTTCAAACTACAGTCGCCTGTTCAATGCAGTTGCCTGGCTGATGAGCTAGCAGCCTCAATTTTGCTATACAATTTATGTTAATAATAATAATAATAATAATAATAATAATAATAATAATAATAATAATAATAATAATAATAATAATAATAAAATAAAAGAAAGGAAAAAATTACCTTACACTCCGGAAGCAGTGGCTATTTTTCCAACATACTAGCACACATGCTCTAGTTATAACATCAAAACCAGCTGCCTTCTTTAAAATAAACACTTCCCATTGCCCACAGTAAAAGTCCAGTTCAAAAAAAACAAACAAAAAAAAACGATGAGTTAAAGGGGAAATCGCTATTCATTTCCAGTCTGGATCATTTCCCTTGCTTCTTCCACCAAAACAGAACCAAATGTCCAAATTTTATTACAGGGAAAAGGGATTTCGGGTGCCTTCAATTAAACTAATTAAAAGATAAACAAATCGGCTGAAGAATATATAATTATATATTTTAAAATATATATGCAAGCAAAAAAATGGGTCTTCTTTCCTTCCTTGTTTTCTATCCGCGTGTCTTTCCAGAGACAGAGACAGGCAGCAGATCGAAAAAAAAATCCTTGGCTGATGCCATGGAGGGAAGATGTTTGAATGCTGAGTGAGATAGGAAACCGCTCTCTGGCTCGCTTGTTCTCTCAGCTTCAGGACTGGGGCTGCAATATCACGTCACAGCCACAAAGATAAAGCACGTAGGACGCTACTTGCTGCGTCTGGTACTTTTTTCGCCTTTTGCCCACTAATTCCAGTTTATTGAAAGGGAGACAGGGTGGTAATTCTGCCCTGGATCCACAGTTTCTTGAGCTACAGAAGCTATCGCATCAGCACCACAAGGGGAAAGTCGCAGGTCTTGGTTTATTGCTACTGAGGTTTGCGGGGGTTGGGATGGGAAGTGTGCTTAGGACGGTGTTAAAGGGGCAGAAGCTCGGTATTTTATTTATGTATTTATGTATTTATGTATTTATTCGTTCTTGCGTTGGAATATTTGACCGTATCTACTTTGTCGTCACCAAACTTTGTGCTATTGTGGAGTTGATAAGAGCGTTTGTGTTTTTTTAAGGGGCGATTTGTTGCCTTACATACAATCATTGTATAATATTATTTAAATGTATAACTGTTCCACGGCAATTCAGAATTCAACCCGTTTTAGCATTTTGCAGAAAACCTGTATAATTCGTATGTGTCGAATAAATGAGGAATTCCTGTTTGTTTCAGAAGATATACTGCATTAATTCATAGCTACACAATTATACAATTAGAGTCAAATTATAATTTTTTGCGCGACATATTATGCAATTTGAGTTTGTGTGGGAGACTGGGGGGTTCTAGCAATAATAGGAAGAATGAGCAATAATGCACGTGTTCTGTTGGAAAACTTAAACAGTTTATATTTTAAGTGGACACGATTGATAAAATGCATCAAACATGTATTTTTTTTTTTAAGTTACCGTACTGAAAAATATACAACATTGCATATTTCTATATTTTTCCATTTTTTTAAATTCCAAGTAGGACTGTGTATTTCAGTACATCATGCTACTTAAATGTACAGCATTTTTTTTTGTTTTAATAAAGCATGTCTACACACATTTAAAAAATAACGTATTAATAATAATGAACTGTAAGAGAGTAGACAAAGGTTTTGCCAATTGCCCTCATGATGGCATTAGACATTGTTTTAAATAGACATGTGTCTTAATCTTTTATACATTAAATTGTATGACTCAGTATTGTAATAGCAACTGACGTCAAACATGTAGTTGTTTGGGTCTGGAGCTGTAATGTATAGTCAAACTGGGAGTAATGGCGGCCCCAACACTCATTTTGTCTAATTTGCATTAACACAGTTTAAACAAAAACCATGCTAAACACATTTTCTTTGATAACTATTACAGAAATAAAGAGCATTAATAAATTATATTTTCCAAAGATGTTCTGCCTCCTTCTAACTGTGTTATGGGGGAGATTAAGGGACATATAGCTATAATTGCCATTTTAAATTTGACTTTTTAATCCCTTCACTACCCTTTTAATGGTGTTTGCAATCATTTGAATGGTTATATATATATATATATATATATATATATATATATATATATATATATATATATATATATATATATATATATATAACCCCTAACTTTGCACTTTAATAACTTTGGCGTGGTTTGTCGGAATTGCCCTCCGATTTGCATGTTCCGTTGACTTGCAATGTTATGAAAGCGTGGAGAGTTTCGTGACGACATATTATCTAGCTGCCATCTTGCTTCAAGCATGTGTTGTTGTTGTTTTTTGTTTTGTTTTGTTTCCTGTACCTTTAGAAATGTCATGATAGTCAACTCCCTTGAACTACAATAATATGAGCTACTTAAATAAAATTGTGTTTGCATGACTTGTGATTCTCACGTTGAACATCGTAATTGCTTACTATCAGTGTTTGTCTGTTAACGTAAATGATCTGAGTGGAGTATTTTCAAAGCTTGATAACTTTAAGTAAATATCTATTATAAAGTGCTGGTAATAAAAAGGTACCACATTGTGCTATGAATGACCAAAACTGTAGAGGAAACATGTATTTTCTTGTTATATAGTATATTTTTGTTACAATAAGTTAAGAAAAATGTACAGAGTGCTGTTTGTATGCATTTCAATGCTGCACTTCTGCATTTAATACCACAGGTAAAATGCAAATGAAGGAACGCAGAGCCATTGAAAACAAGTGACTGATATGAAAAGCAGGAGAGTGTTGCAATGGATTCTGGTAGTTGGAGTTCTGTGAAAGGAAAGACATTGCAGCAATGAAACTGTTTCTTTAAGATTGTGTCTCTTCTTCAGAGTAATACAAAATAAATATACTGGTATTTTTTCTTAGCTCTACAGTATGTACTTACAACAAATCAGGAACAAAAAGAACATACATTTCAGTTGAAATACAGAGTGAAAGTAGATTTATACTTTTTAAACTGTGTAAATCTCTCTCATTCATGTTAGATAGCTAAACCTCAAACATACCTCCTAAGGAAGTTATTTTAAATCACATGACTATTGCATTTGTTATTTTCTTTAAAAAATGACAAAGCTTCCTCATGATTTCAAGAGATTATTATCATTATTATTATTCTTTTAAGAAACACGCTGTTTTTAGTAGAACATTTCAGAAATCTAAATGCAGTCATACATTGATGACATTTTTAAAAACTTTTTATACCATAATATGGAAACAGATTGGCAACAATAATAATTGCTTCAGAAAAATAAGTCGATTCCCATTGGATATTGGAGTTCATTGCAAGAAGATAAGTATTTTTATAATTCCTAGCATGATAAAGGAACACTCTGCTTTTTTAGTTTTATACACTCTATGATGAAACACCCTTATTTAGTAACTACCAGTAGATATTCACAATTTTCAGATGAAATACCTTATTAAGGGATAATGGCATTGCTGTGGCAAGTCATTAGTTGAATGCAGGCGTTCATTATTACAGAGGAACATGCTACAGCAATGCCATTATCACTATTACACAACAACTTTTTAAAGATTGATTTACCTTTGTCTGAAATAAGCATTGTAGTCCACTGAAAGAGCAGCGCTTGAGCATCAGTTAGCAGTGGTTTTAGAAGAGGTGTCATTAATTAGAGTCCTCTCTCAGCTGGGCTTTATTTACTGTACCATTATTGAGTAATAAAAAAGGCTGACCTCCATAGGAAACAATGGAGGAGCAGTGTTGGGTTGTTGTATAATAATAAATAAGGATATTATGTATTAAAACATGGAGTGGATAATATAAAGTAATTTAGTATACATAACCACTGTGTCCTGAAACAGTGATGTTTTTGCTCTAAAGCCCCCCCCCCCCCTTCCCCCATCATGTGAATACCACAATTAAAAAGTAATCAGAGGGCAGTATATGCTTTCTATTATGTGCTGTTCAAATTGCAGTCTAATGGGATCACAGCTATAGAACTGTAGATTGTTAGGCGTCTAATTGCTCAGCCACTGTGAAAATAACTGCATGTAACACAGATTTCCCTAGTTTCTACCTAATCAGATATATAAAAATACAAGCATGTTAGCATTGTTAATGGGAATGGGGAAATGTATATATTCCCATGGCACGATTATTAATTTTTTATTTAGCATTTAAGCCTTCTAAGTGCTTCAGTGTTTTTTAAATTAGTTCAAGGACAGTGGCTGCAGATATTAATATCTCTCTCCAATAACTTTCTGGCGAAGCATGGTAAATATACCTTTCACCTCTATACTGGTTTAATACACTCCTGTTCTACAATCCTATTTATTCTGCAATTCAGTTAATGGCATTTCCTAGATGTGTAAATAATGTACTCAATTCTAGACTATAATAAACCAAGTTTTTTAGTTAACTGGAAAATAGATTTACTTAAAAATACACAATTGATAGCTAATCTTTCAGTTATGACATTTTCACAGCATTAAGAAAAATGGGTTACTGTAAAAAAAAGTAATTGGTTAAATAAACTGCACTTTAAACTGTATAAATACAAGAAGGGTGAAGATTTTTTTTCTATTTGCCCACAGATCAGGGCACCACCTCACCATGCCTAGCAGCAAATGGTAATGGTAAATGTTTTTGCATTTCTACTTAATCAAACAAAAGTAGACTATATATATATATATATATATATATATATATATATATATATATATATATATATATATATTTGCTTTCTTTTTTACAGCTGTTGGGTAAATAGATGACAATTGCATTTAAATGTTCCATATGGCATACAGTATATACAGTACATTCAAATGTTTAGGGGAAGGATCCTTGAGGAGGTCCAGAAGCATTTAAACTAGAAAGGAAGGGGGGAGAAAACAAAAAAAAACAGAAGGGAAACCACATCAAAACAAGGGCAACAACTCAGGTAAGACAGCCATTAAATGTATTTATCTTAATGCTAGAAGTCTCAGAAACAAAATGTTAGAACTTGAAGCTACTGCACTAACAAGTAACTACGATGTGATAGGTGTTACAGAAACTTGGTTGTCTGAGAGTGATGGAGACGAATATAATATTAGTTGGTACACACTATATAGGAAAGACAGGCAGGACAGAAGAGGCGGAGGGGTAGCGCTATACATAAGAAATAGTCTTGAAGCCCAGGTGTTAAATCAGGACAAAGAAAACAATGCAGAATCAATATGGGTCAGAATAATGGACACAAATTCAAAGGGCTTTTTTTTTACAAAGGAGGACACGGACAACATGCCCCACATGTCAACCTGTTCCTATCCAATTTTAAATAACTTTAGCATAACAGAGGCAGAAGTGTTAAAGGGACTAGGAACTCTTAAAATAAACAAATCCCCTGGGCCGGATGAGATCCTCCCAATAGTACTCAAAGAAATGAAAGAAGTTATTTACAAACCGCTAACCAAGATCATGCAACAGTCTCTTGACACGTGTTGTACCGACAGACTGGAAAATAGCAAATGTAATACCGATCCACAAAAATGGAGACAAAACCGAACCAGGTAACTACAGACCAATAAGCCTGACTTCTATTTTATGTAAACTTATGGAAACTATAATAAGATCCAAAATGGAAAATTACCTATATGGTAACAATATCCTGGAGGACAGTCAGCATGATTTTAGGAAAGGGAGATCGTGTCTAACTAACCTCCTTGACTTTTTTGAGGATGCAACATTGAAAATGGATAATTGCAAAGCATACAACATGGTTTATTTAGATTTCCAGAAAGCTTTTGACAAAGTCCCGCATAAAAGATTAATTCTCAAACTGAACACAGTAGGGATTCAAGGAAATGCATGCACATGGATTAGGGAGTGATAAACATGTAGAAAACAGAAAGTACTGATTAGAGGAGAAACCTCAAAATGGAGCGAGGTAACCAGTGGTGTACCACAGGGATCAGTATTAGGTCCTCTGCTATTCCTAATCTACATTAATGATTTAGATTCTGGTATAGTAAGCAAACTCTTTAAATTTGCAGACGACACAAAAATAGGAGGAGTGGCAAACACTGTTGCAGCAGCAAAGGTAATTCAAAATGATCTAGACAACATTCAGAACACATGGCAAATGAAATTTAATAGAGAAAAGTGTAAAGTATTGTATGCAGGCAATAAAAATGTGCATTATAAATATCATATGGGAGATACTGAAATTGAAAAAGACCTAGGAGTTTATGTTGACTCAGAAATGTCTTCATCTAGACAATGTGGGGAAGCTATACAAAAATGGCCAACAAGATGCTCGGATATATTGTGAGGAGTGTTGAATTTAAATCAAGGGAAGTAATGTTAAAACTTTACAATGCATTAGTAAGACCTCACCTAGAATATTGTGTTCAGTTCTGGTCATCTCGTTACAAAAAGGATATTGCTGCTCTAGAAAGAGTGCAAAGAAGAGCAACCAGAATTATCCCGGGTTTAAAAGGCATGTCATATGCAGACAGGCTAAAAGAATTGAATCTATTCAGTCTTGAACAAAGAAGACTACGCAGTGATCTGATTCAAACATTAAAAATCCTAAAAGGTATAGACAATGTCAACCCAGGGGACTTCTTTGACCTAAAAAAAGAAACAAGGACCAGGGGTCACAAATGGAGATTAGATAAAGGGGCATTCAGAACAGAAAATAGGAGGCACTTTTTTACACAGAGAATTGTGAGGGTCTGGAACCAACTCCTCAGTAATGTTGTTGAAGCTGACACCCTGGGATCCTTCAAGAAGCTGCTTGATGAGATTCTGGGATCAATAAGATAGTAACAACCAAACGAGCAAGATGGGCTGAATGGCCTCCTCTCGTTTGTAAACTTTCTTATGTTCTTATGTTCTTATGTTCTTAAGATAAAAGAATAAACAGATACATTAAGAACTTTCAGGATTGTTTCAGCAGAATCAATGAAGCATGTTATACCATAGGAAAGGTTGCATAGTGTCATAATGTAAAAAACATGTCAGCTTGAATGTGTTTTCCACAGCAATGTAACACAAACTGCCACCATTATATATCATTCATGCGTGTGTCTATAGACATGCATGTGTATTAAATAAAAACAGTGTTTAGGCTCAGAGTATACAACCATTGCTTGTTGTAGAAATAACTAAACGTGGGGACAAAAGCAATGCACTCACACGATGCATATTAAACAAGAAAAACTGAAAAAGCCACATCAACTGGTTTACTTGAAATAGCCTACAGTAATGCATTGAGATAAAGGACATGTCCAAATGTGTCTTCACAGTAAATGCATTGTTGCACGTTTAGCATGTATTCTATAGAAAGCAAGCTTTCATTATAAATCTACAGCATACAAATATATAAGGTATGGAACCTTTTTGTCCTGTTTTATGTTTTTCTTGATGGTTGTGATTGTATTTAACACTTATTTAACACAAGAACTGCTGCAGTCTGGTGAATCTCTTGGCCAGGTCATTGAAAATGAAACTCTCTTCCCAATTGACTTACCTGTTTAAACAAAGGATTGATTTCCAGTAACCCTTGATAGATGAATTCTTTTTTTGTGTGTTGAGACACAGCAATTGGTGCAATACTTGTCCAGAAACAATTCCAGATAGACAACTGAAGAATTTTGTGAACCGTCACTTGACGTCCTACTTGAATAAGGCAATGATCAAGAACTGTACTTCATTTGGAATGGTAATGCATTACAACATGTGACACATCTGACAATATTTGTAACCACCTTGTTTTATTTGTTGGATATAAAAAAAATGACTTTGGACTGAAGATCTTCTACGCGCTGTACAACTAGATGAGACAGTTCAGCCCATTTCTCAGGTAAATGCCAAATCTTGTTGGAGATACCAAGTCAAATCAAGCCTTGCATATATGCAGAAATGACACGTCCTCCATTATCCCACATGTATAAACTGATCTGGGTCTAATATTTAAGACATGTAAATGTAATATTTGTATATGTTTAAATGTACAACTTTAGTATAATATTGTGTTAACATAAACATAATATAGAATGGGACTTCCAGTTCATAAAATCCAGGTCAATTATACGCTGTTGAATATCTGGTAAGTAGACATACAGTAACCTTCATGCAATGTTGTTGTAATTTTTGCTGTTGCCTTGTGTTTAACATGTTTGGTTTAGTGGCTTTAGTTATATGTACTGACTAATTAAACTCTTCTATTTTTATTTTCAGAATTTTGCTGGGTTTCTGTCATAATGGCTTCCAGTTGTAGTTTATCCCAGAGCGTTATATTGTAGGTAAAAACTAAAAATCGAATTAAATAATTGAATTGTCTTATACTGAAAATTTACATATATAATAGGTATACGCAAGATTAGTTTACTGCTGTATATACAGGTCTTTAGTGTTGGTTAACACAAGCTGGTATGCACTTGTAAGCTTATATGTTGTTATATACTTGTGCTGGAGATTGTGGTCAGTTCATACAGCAATTCTAAGGCTACACTGGGCTGTCCCAGTCCCAGTCCTAGTCCCTCCAATAATAAAAGGACCAGCATTTCTGTGCATTGTTCACTCTGAGTCATTGATGCACTGCATATCCCATTTGTTTGTTTGTTTGTTTTTTTCACTGGACTTGAAATATATGCATGGCAATGTTTCTTTGTTTGGGAAACCATTGTCCCTGAGAATAGAACTCTGCTCATTCTTTCTGGCTGATAAACATTTGCATAGTGATGGATTTATCCAGCTTTCCTGGGCTGGGGAATATTTTCTCCTCCAAGCAGTTGTATTATACAGTACAATGGGGTAGATGTACTAAAGTGTTGCGTCTGTCGCACTCATTGCAAACCACATGCAAACCAGAAGTACCTGTAGCATGAAATGTATAAAACAAACGCAACGTTGTTAGCATGATTTTAAGGAATGCTTTGCAGCCGCAGTTCTCGTTTGCGCTTTAGCCTTAAAAAGAATATGTAATCCTGGGCGTTCCTGCAAAAATTCGCAAAAACAGGGTGGATATGGTGCAAATGAGGGATCAAAAATATTGTAATGAGATGTACTAAAGCTGCGGGCAATTGCGACACTTACAATTGCATCAATTTATTCAGAACTTTTGAAAGCATGTTTTAAACAGTCGCAATTGTTGCTGACATTTCCCAGTCCGCTCTTTCTCGTGTGTTGCCAGTTGTGCTCAATGTATTTGAGACGAACACCCAAGTACCTAATTTTTACTAGTCAGGGTGTACTTACAAGCCTTGAAAACACATTTCTGTGACATTTCTGGATTTCCCAGCGTGTTGGGCGCAATAGACTGCACACATGTGCCATCTGTATAGGACCGTGATCTATTGTGTGTTAATTGTGTAGACTACTAAGTAGACCAAGTTAAAAAATAATAATAATAAAACAAAGAAAAGAAAAAAAACGTGGAATCATTTAGTTTCCATTTGAAATAATATTTTGTGTACACCAATGTGTACAATGCAGCAGCTTGATTTATTTAGTGTTATCAGTAGGCTAAAGTACAAAAAAGTGCGCTAGGTATTCATTTGATTTTACTACTGTACTGTATACTGTATAGGTCTACTGTACAGATTTATATTTTAACATAATGGAATGTGTAGTGTACCCAAAACACATTAGTGTTATTTCAGCGCAATGATTTCTATTTAAAATACATTGAGAACTGTAAATGTATGTGTGTACGATTTTATTGTATTGCTTTTAAACCCGACACCTCCTTATGTCGGAATAACATGTCCGTTTTAGCGAGGGGCACCTGCTACTGTATGATTAGGACAAGCTTTTTGGGGGTGGGGCCCCACTATAGAATCTGATAGGATTAAACTGCCTTTCTTTTTTCTTTTTTTTTTTTTTTTACATATATAACAGTATTAATTTTTTTTTTTACATATATAACAGTATTAAAATAGGTAAAATGAAGACGGAACAGAATGCATTGTACAGATGACGTTTACATTTAACAAAAACAATGTTATTTTGATTCTTACATCCTTGCATGTATAGACGGGCACTCTCTCTGCTGCACCAAACCACAACTCAACTGCCGCTATTTTATTTGAAAAAATGTCGCAGAACTCTCGCTAAGATGACGCAAATAATATTTAAATTAGTATATTGAGGCTGTCATCATTAACATATTTTTTCTTAGTACATACGACAAAATGTGCACTTTTGCGAATTGTTGCAACAAAAATGCAAATTACGGTATGTTTGCGCTGCGACTGGCCCATCTTCGTACATCAACCCCAATATGTTTAGTAAAGTGGGACGACCACCTGTAACACTTTCTTTAACGTTTAAGTTTGTAAGAGCAGAGTGAAGTGCTCAACAGTCCCTGTGAATCAAATTCAGTGCTGTTTGAGGATGGACTCGTATTATTAAAGTTCCATGGGTCGTATTAAATAAGATTTTGTCCCCATGTAAGGTTTGTATTAAAAATAAAAAGCTAATGTTTCAGTTCTAGAAAAATATACAGTACAGTTGCTTATCGTGCATTTGTTCAATGTTGGTCTGGCCCCACATGTTTATCTTTGATTGTGTCAATACACAGCACCTTGGTACCTTATATTAAAAGTGCAGGCAGTACACTGAGCCTGGGCATATTATTTGCTTCTCTATTCTCTTTCAGATTTAGTATTCCTATCTTTTTAGAATTGGAAAACAATTATAAATCTACTAAATAAGCCAATGAACATCTTGTACAACTATCAGGGATATTTATCAACTGTGTATGAATACAAATTTCTGCGTTATCAATTCAAATAGAAACCAAAGGGCATTAAATTAAGAAAAAAATGTCACTGCTTTTGATTAAATTATATTTGCAATCTTATTCTTCAAATTGTTAAATACCTGTGTTCATTATGAGTGAGCAAAGTTTCATAAAAAAATGCTGTCACTCTGACTTGCACAAAATTCAGAGGAGTAAATTAGTGAATGACTAGTACATGTAAAATTTGCAGTCAACATGTCCTTATCATGATTTAACCACATTTATGAATCATTAATTAATCTATTTAACAAGTGTAATTGTTTTCCAGCATATTCATCCATTCCTATGTATATAAACTTTAAATCAAGGATAATGCCAAAACGTTACTGTAGATATTTTGTTACAAAGGGTTTGCTTTTAAACAAAGGATTTTGGGACCAATGCCAGTAAGTATTATAAAGCTTGTCTGCCGCACGGAGATTTTGTATTTCCAATCCAATAAAGATCGTAATATTTCTAATTGCAATTATGTTTGTAATCTGATTATTCTAATTCTTTAACAGCTGACTAAGATACGAAAACAACAATAACTAGAAGGGCACAAATATTGAATATAGGCATTAACATTATTTGATAGGTCTCTTTTAAGGTCAATATTATTATCAGTGCAGGTATGCATACCTCCAGAGAAGGATACAGTAGAGTCATCCTATGTAATCTCTTAAAAACAGCTCATACCATGGAATACAGAACATAAAGGATAACCTATCTGTAGAAGGGTGGTGGGTAATTCACTGACACACGGGAGACACAAGTGAACTTGAAAACACCGCACAGGTGCCCAGTTCCCTTTCAAGTCGAAAATAACCATCAAATATGGGGATATTGCCGTCAGGCAGTAGCGATTGGCTGAGCTTTTATAGCAAAGCTGCCGATAGGCCTCTGCGCGAGCTGCCACGTAAGCCCGCCCCCTTGGGAGCTTACTATACGCAGCGCGCAGAGACTCACGTCCTCTTTTGTCTTCAGCCTTGGTAGCGGTAGGTACTTAGAGCTAGCAACTGTATTGTACTCATTAAGCTTAGGCTTGAGAAGCTGGTTTTTTCCCCTTCTCCGAGTTTATTTCAGTTGTAATTGTTATATTTTGGTTATATAATTGTATTATATATTATTTATATTACATTATATTCCTTCACGCTTTGCTTGCATCGCGTTTTTGTTATTACTCGTGGTCTCCGTCTTCCTTTACTTATAATTACTTTGTAATTGTTATCGTGTGTTTTTTGGGTTTTTGTGTAATATTTTATATTTGTTGTGTATATTTATATATATTTGTTAGGACGCGCGTTGCGTTGGCCTTTGGCCACGCGCCCATTGCAGCCTCGGTCTTGCCTGGCTAGACCGGCGTGTGTAGAGCCTGCTCTGCAGCCTCTCTATACTACTCCACTGCGGTGTGTTCCATCCCTACCGCGTGGTAGCTGTACGCTTACAGTCACATAAGCATTGCTGCAGCGTCCCACACAACAAAAAAAAAAAAAATCCCTTTTTTCACCATTAGGAAGACGACCACCACCAAAGCACATATTCCCTAGCACCCAGGTAAGTATATACAGCACCAGACACTGTACCAGCACTAGCGTCTCCGCTCTGCGGGTCAGCTGACGCTCAGGCGTCTCGTGCTAGCGTTCTACGCTTGGTACTCGCACTCGCGTGGTGTCAGCGCCCGGCGCTTGGTGCAGCGCCGGCGCTGGTGCAGCGCTTCTGCGCTTGGGACTCCATGCTCCACGCTCGACGCACGCACCTTCGGTGCTTAGCGCCGACGCTTAGGCGCCGACGCTAGTGCTTCGACGCTGCGCGCGCTCGACGCTTCGGTGCACGCACTCGACGCTTCGGTGCTTCGGGCGCTCGACGCCGGTGCATGCACCTCGACGCTCGACGCTCGGCGCCGACGCTCGGCGCGCCGACGCCTCGACGCTTCGGTGCACGCACCTCGGCGCTCGACGCTCGGTGCACGCACGCTCGACGCTCGGCGCCGGCGCCGACGCTCGGTGCACGCACTCGGCGCTTCGGCGCACGCGCTCGACGCTTCGGTGCGCGGCGCTCGACGCTTCGGTGCACGCACCTCGGCGCTTCGACGCTCGGCGCACGCGCTCGACGCTCGACGCTTCGGCGCTCGACGCTCGGCGCGTCGGCGCTCGACGCTTCGGTGCCGCGCACGCTCGGCGCTCGACGCTTCGGCGCTCGACGCCGGTCGCGCCGACGCCGACGCTCGGTGCACGCACCTCGACGCTCGACGCCGGCGCCGACGCCGGTCGCGTCGACGCTTCGGTGCACGCACCTCGACGCTCGGTGCTTCGGGCGCCGACGCCGGTGCACGCACCTCGACGCTTGACGCTTTGGCGCTCGACGCTCGGCGCGTCGACGCCTTTACAACAGTGGCAACCATGTCCGGGTTCCACCGTTGCGTCACCTGCCAGGCAAAATTGCCGGCGAGCGATCCGCATGACGACTGCGTAGCGTGCCTGGGACCAGAGCACGCCGCGTCTGCCTTAGCAGACAGATCGTTTCGCGCAGATTGCGCTAATTTTCAACAGCGCACTCTTCGCCAGAGGGCGAGGAAAGCGGTGGGTGGCCATTCCCCTTCCTCAGGGTCTTCTTACACCCTGTCTGCCCCGCCGTCATCCACGGCGACTCCACCGTCGCGACTGCGGGTATCCAGTAGCCCTTCCCAGCTTACAGCTGGCCAAAGGTCTCCAGACCGTAGACATGAGCGCTCTCATAGCCCGCCTATTCGCCCCGAGGCTCCTCCCTCGCAGGGAACGTTCCCGCCGGTCACGGTCTCGCTCCCTGTCGCCCGCCGTAGGGGACGCTCCCGTTCTCCTCGGCGGGACAGGCGCTATAGGGACAAGTCAGGTGTGGCAGAGCTCACATCCAAGATGTCCCAGTTTATGGATGTAATGATGGGCCAGCAATCGTTGCTGATGTCCCTTACCAGCAGGGCACCACCGGCCGAACCACTTGCCAGTCAGCCGGCGCTTCAGCCACAGCCTCTGGCCGTCCCTGTTATCCAACAACCCCAAGGGGTATGGGATGTAGATGCCATTTCCAGGGATGCTTCTGAAGGGGAGCCTCTCCTTGAGGAGGACAGTGTGGAAACTGACCTGGCATCCCAGCATTCCGAGCAGGACATTGACTCGAGGTGCTGGACACCAGTGATCCATTGTGGTCGTTGGTGGAGCGGGCAACTCGTCACCTGGGACTTGAGTGGCCAGCCGTGGAATTACCTCGGCGGTCGCTGTTTGAGTCGCCATCGGCACGGTCTCCACTGCCCAGGGCGCCCCTGCCTTCCCTGATTTCATCAAGGAGGTACAGTCCACCTGGGGGGCCCCTGCTTCTTCACCGGCAACTTCGCGGAAGGCCTCCGCGTTTGCCATGCAGGGAGCGAGTGAGGCTGGTCTGGCGTCTTTTCCACCGGTCGATGCTGCTTTTGCAGCCCTGGTTAAGACCCCGACACTTTCGGGTCTGGTTAAGGACCCTGCTTGTCCTAACAAGCAGTGCAGGACCACTGAGATCCATTTGAAGAAGGGCTACTTAGCAGCTACAGAGGCAGTTCGGTTGTCCAACGTGGCCAGCCTCCTTTCAGTTTACCAGGCGTCCCTGGTGAAAGATCTCCCAGAGCACCCGCCGGCGCCTCTGAGGGCGGAATTGGCGCTGGTCGCACAACTCCTTGTTAAAATGGCCCAGTTGAACGCACGGGCTCAAGGCAGGAGTATTGCTTCCTGGTGGTCGCCAGAAGGCAGCTCTGGCTCTCGCAGGCGAGAGTTCAAGAGTCTGACAAGGCTCCTTTGTTAGATGCCCCTATTACGCCAGGGCACACGTTTGGCCCAGCGGTGGAGGAGATGCTCCAACGTTCTGTTAAGGCCCGGGAGGCATCTCAACAATTGGCTAAAATGTGGCCGCATAAGCCCTTCCAGCCAAGGCGCCAACAGGAGCACCAGTGGCGTAGACCACCACTGCAGCACCAGCCACGGCCAGGGGGTACTAAGTCCTCTCCCTCAACCACAGCAGCACGCGGTCAACCTTCATTTTCAAGACCGCAGCGCGGAGGGTGGCGCCCTAGAGGTGGTGGCAGGCCACGCCCTCGGGGCTCTGGCCATGCCCCTCGCGAACGAGCCCAGCCTAAACAGCCCTGAGAACACCAGGCAGCTGTTAACCCGCCCCTACACTGTCTCCCAGCTCCAGTTCTGGCAACAATGCACCAACGACATCTGGGTGCACAAAACTATATCCACCGGGTACACCCTTCAGTTCCAGTTAAAACCTCCCCTTCCGGGAGTGGTTATAACTGCAGTAAAGGACTCGGTTCAGTCCTCAGCTCTGAATGTGGAAATACAGGCATTGCTCAGCAAGCGTGCCATTCAACAAGTAGACCCTGCTCTGATCGACCAGGGGTTCTATTCCAAATACTTCCTGGTGCCCAAGAAGGACGGCGGGCTCCGTCCTATTTTAGATCTGCGAGTACTGAACAAATACCTGCGGGTGTTATCGTTCAGGATGCTTACGCACAGGCACATCATTCAGTCAGTCCGGCACGGCGACTGGTTCACCACCGTGGACCTGACAGATGCGCACTTTCACGCTCCCATCTGCCCGGTCACAGGAAGTATCTGCGCTTCGCATTTCAGAGCAGGGTATACGAGTTTTGTGTCCTTCCATTCGGCCTGTCACTAGCTCCTCGAACCTTTTCGAAATGTATGGATGCCATTCTAGCTCCCTTGCGGGCTCAAGGTGTCCGACTGCTGAATTATCTGGACAACTGGCTCGTCTGCGCGCAGTCCAAGGAGCAGGTGGCACAGCACACAGTGATGGTTACAGACCATCTTCAGCGGCTAGGTCTGAAGATCAATTCAGAAAAGAGCCGCCTAGTGCCGAGCCAACAGACCGAATTCTTGGGTCTGCATCTGGACTCAGTGTCCATGGAAGCGACCCTGTCGACACAAAGAGTTGCCTCATTAGAGCGGTGTCTCTCCCTATTCAGGTTGAGACAGACAGTCAGCATGGAGCTGTGTCAGCGCATGCTGGGGTTGATGGCTGCCGCCTCACAAGCCCTTCCTTTGGGCTTACTACACCAGAGACCTCTGCAGGCCTGGTTCAATGCCTTCGCTGCATCCGCGGAGAGACAAACACCGCAGGCTAAGGGTATCCCGAGCCTGCTGGAAGCGCCACGCTGGTGGAAAGTTCCATCAAACCTCCGCCAAGGCGTACGCTTGGGTCCCATTTTCAGGAGGCAGGTCATCACGACCGACGCTTCCAACCACGGTTGGGGAGCAGTCTGGAACGGGACAGGGACCCGTGGAGTGTGGTCAGGACCCTGGTGGTCAGCCCACATCAATGCTCTGGAGCTCAGAGCGGTGGACCTCGCCCTCCGGCACTTCTTGCCAGTGCTTCTAGGCAAGCATGTGTTAGTGCGGTCAGACAACACCACAGTTGTGGCGTACATCAACCGCCAGGGCGGCTTGCGGTCCCCGGTCTTCACCGGATGGTAGCACGGATGTTGCTATGGGCACAACCGCGCTTAACCTCTCTGCGGCGGTTCATCTACCGGCAGAGTCAACTACGCAGCGGATCTCCTATCCAGAGGAGGCCCTCTTGCTGGCGAATGGCGTCTCCACCCTCAAGTGGTAGAGCGCATCTGGGAATGGTTCGGCACAGCCCAGGTGGATCTCTTTGCTTTGCAAGAGACCACGCACTGCCCCCTATGGTTCTCAGTGAAGGATCTCCACAGCCCCCTAGGAGTCGATGCACTGGCTCACGAATGGCCGCCAGGGCTCCTATATGCATTTCCACCGATTCCGATGCTCCCCGCCTTCTTAGAGAAGGTCAGGGTAGAGCAAGCGACAGTGATTCTAATCGCCCTCGGTGGCCTCGGAGGATATGGTTCCCGAGCCTGGTGCAGTTGTTGCACGGTCGGCCGAGGGAGCTCCCTCTGCGAAGCGGACCTGTTGTCCCAAGCCCAAGGAGGGCTATGGCACCCGAACCCCAAGCTCATGCAGCTATGGGCTTGGCCCCTGAACGGGACGCCTGTCAGCCTTAGGGCTCTCGACGGCGGTTATTTCGACCATTCAGAGTGCTAGAGCACCCTCTACTAGGTCGCAGTATACGATAAGTGGCAGTTGTTTCAAAGTTGGTGTCTGGCGGAAGGCCATGACCCAATATCCTGCCCTATGGCAGTGATATTACAGTTTCTACAGACACTGTTAGATGAGGGAAATCTCCCTCTACACTTAAAGTGTACTTAGCCGCCATATCGGCTTGCCATGTAACGTATTGACGGTTTGTCACCAGGTTGCCATTTTCTGGCATCGCAGTTCCTAAAGGGCGCAAGACGTTTGCGGCCTCCAAGGACGACCAGTTTACCGTCATGGAGCCTTGATGTGGTGCTGGAAGCCCTTACCAAGGCACCGCTCGAGCCTCTCCACAGCGTGGACATGAAGCTCGTGGTCTATAAAACTGCGCTTTTGCTATCAGTGGTTTCAGCAAAACGCGTGGGCGAAGTTACACGCACTGTCAGTGCATTCTTCATGTACTCGCTTCGCAGGAGACGGTTCTAAGGTCTCCATGCGTCCAAACCCGCCTTTTACCCAAGGTCATATCCCCGCTTCATATGAACCAGCCAGTCGAAGTTGATGGCGTTCCATCCTCCTCCTTTTCTTCCCCAGAGGAAGAACGGTTACACAGGCTCTGCCCCGCGCGGCATTGAGATGTTATATTGACCGCATAACGGCTGTGAGGCAAACTGAACAATTGTTCATATGCCATGGTTCTAGGACTTTGGGTCAGCCGTTGTCTAAACAACGCCTTTCCCACTGGATAGTGGATGCTATTAAATTAGCTTATGAATCTGCAGGCCTTCCACCACCAGGGCAGTTGAAGGCGATTCCACTAGGGGTATGGCGACATCCTGGGCCCTCTTTAGAGGGGTGCCGGTGTCTGACATTTGCGCTGCAGCCAGTTGGGCTACACCGCATACTTTTATGAGGTTTTACCGTTGAACGTATTGGATTCCTCTGCTCCACTGTTCGGAGCATCTGTACTACACTCTATGAGCCCTCAAGATGCGGACGTATAGAGTGGTTGACAGCATGGTGTTGACTATTCCACCTTAGGACAGGTGTCATTGCGAGCATAGACGCTGCAGGTGCAGCTCCGCATATGCGTAGATGTATTCCCTACACAGTTGCGTTATGACGTAAGTCTGTCCTACTGCCGAGAATCCTCCTCGCGACAGCTTGGGTACACTGTCCCCATATTTGATGGTTATTTTCGACTTGAAAGGAACGATAGGTTGCAGATGCAACCCGGTTCCCTGAAAGAGAAAATAACCATCAAGCTGCGTGGTCGCTCCAGAGGTCTTCACGGCCTGAAGAGCAAAAGAGGACGTGAGTCTCTGCGCTGCGTATAGTAAGCTCCCAAGGGGCGGGCTTACGTGGCAGCTCGCGCAGAGGCCTATCGGCAGCTTTGCTATAAAAGCTCAGCCAATCGCTACTGCCTGACGGCAATATCCCCATATTTGATGGTTATTTTCTCTTTCAGGGAACCGGGGTTGCATCTGCAACCTATCGTTTTATTATTGGTGGGGCAGTTCCACTTTTTGGCCCACAGAGGGCGCTGTTGTCTGTGGTCTGCCTAACAACAATGATATGCAGAGCCACAGAGATACCAGAGGCGGTACCGTTTCTCAGTAACGGCGCTGCACTTGGCAGCTTCACCCTGACCGTCGCTGTACCCGCACGGTCCGGGTCCCCGTCCTACCCTCACCGCTCCCTCAGCCTGCTAAAAAATACTGATGGGGTCTGCCCACGGTTTTCCCCGCTAGCCCTGTTTTCTTTCTTTTTGTTCTATTTTCTTTTGGGGTTTTCCTCCCCGGCCGTGTCTTGGATCTGGACCAGAGCGTCCGCACGCCTTTTCAGAAGGGCCGACCTGAGGGAACAGCAGAATGTTATTTTATAGGGCCAGCAATCCCCCCAAGACCCGCCTCTCAGCCATTCAGAGAGAAGGAACGCCCTCACACCCACTCTCCCACCTCTCAGTCTCACTGCCATGACTGACAGGCGAATATTGACTGGCTACTGCCCTCTTCCTGCAGCACTTTGAACACCTCAGAGTCAGTACAGGTCTCCCCCAGTTACACCATCCTTCTAAAAGGTTTATGAAGACTAATCCAATCAGGAATTGCCACATAAACCATGAAGTGGCAAGTGGGGTTTTCCATCACTTTATTTATAATCCACTCAGTGCAATGGGCAATCCTATTTATACCATGAAGGGACTGCCTTCGGAATATCCCCTCCTTCCTCAGTCCCTGAGTGATACCATTTCTATGATCTCTGAAGCTGGTATATGTATATATTCTGGTGGTTAAAAGGAGGAAGAAATAGTAAGAAATCAAAGCTAATTTACACTTTTTTACAATGTCTGCAAACTTTATGCTTACACTGCTGTCACAACCCAGAATTCAGCTAGTATCAGGCCAGCAGTACCAGACTCTTTTGAACTAATTATATATAGGTGACAATTACACCCCATAACATACGCAAACCCATAAATATGCCCTGGAGTATATAATCCAGGAGCAGTTTGATTACTCAGGACCCCACTGCTCACCACTCACTCTGCCAGACCGAAAAAGCAGATGGAGTGCAAAATCAATTTCTTCCTGCTCACTGGTAAATCCATCTCAGTTACATATGTGAGCAGGAGGATGATGGGAAATGTAGTTCTGAGAGGTCCATGCGGGTACATGGGAATGTAGTTTAAAAGTTTTAAAAAGTGGTCAAAATGTAAACAAAAAAAAAATAAAACAATACACACACCTTACCTAAACAGTTGTAGCAACACATGGGAACATGTAACACAATACAAAAAAGGTCCTTATGTACCCTTTAATTTCATACTATTGAAACACTGACATTTCTGGGGTAACATTCTCTAGATACGAGCTACAAATAAACTCAAGTAGCGGGATCAGATTTAAACTGTGTTTTGCAAGGGTCATTCAGTGACCACCATTTACTGTAAACCATCAGTGGATTTAAAATGGAGAATGTCACCTCAGATTATCTGTAATTCCCTATTCACTCCTTAACAATCCTCCCCAGTGCGATCTTGACACTGACTCGCCTACCTCAGGAATAGACCATGTTATTTCTGACCCTGAATTAAAAAGAATTCTCACAACAGCCTTATGCTGCCAGCAGGAAAAGGCAAAAGAGAGACAGCCTATTTTCCCTCCCTCACAGACAGCTCTACAGCAGTGCCTCAAAATGAATGTGTTACCAGCTAACAAATCCTTTCTTTCAAGGAATGCCACTTTCATGCTAGGAAACACACATTCTGGGCTGTCCCAGTCCCTCCACTCTAAAAGAAAGGCACTATCAGTCTATCTCAAGTTTAAATTTGTGGTGAGGGATTGCGCCAAAACTGCATTAAGTGCTGTCTTTATTCTTTTAGACACACTTTATACAAGATGTTTGTAGCTTTCAGGTAGTATTGCATTATGTTTCTTATCCAGAATACTGGACAGCTGAGGTTAGATCTTTGACTGGCCATGACAGAATACCTGAAAACACCTTTGTTACAGATCGAGCGCAAACACACCGCCTTAAAATCTCATGAACCAATACATCTCAACAGTGTTCTGCAGTCATGTGTCCTTGTTACAGATGGCTTTGTGTGGCGTGTGGGTGGTGACATCAGGTTCAGGAAGCAGCAGTCAAAAACAAAGTATTCACTGAAACAAGCACTGTGGCTGCGCTCGGTGTTTTATTAAATAATAAAACAAAAGATTTCAACAGAACACAAAACAAAAGGGCACAAGGGCCAGCCAAACAAACAAACAAACAATAACGTTAACAAGTATATTGTATATAGCAATTGTTTTACTCACTCACTCACTCACTCACTCACTCACTCACTCACTTACTCACTCACTCACTCACTTACTCACTTACTTTGCAAAACACGTCTCACCTCTGACACTCTCCGCCTTCTGAGCCGAGAGTGGGTCTTTTATATTCGTGGCTGGAGCCTTAATTACCTATTAATAAATTACCTTATTAAGGCTCCAGCCGAATTCCCACGAGAGTTCTATGGAAGGGGTTTTAAGCCCATCCCCACGACTACATAGGACGGTGCTTGACTGCCCGCACATAAACACAATAATAACAATTAGGACGGACGGCTTTGTCCATACAAATACAACAATAATAATAATAACAACACAAAACACACATACTGTATATACAAATAATAATACAGGGGTGGGGTGTACTCAGTCACAGTCCTTTGTTGTAAGTATTGGTCTAAGTACAAGTCAATAGGCTGAAAGCACCAATTTAACTTTTGCCATTGACTACTGTTCACCAGGTTGACGCCAGACTAAGACATCTGCTTTAATCATCATGTACAGTGATTCATCACTCCATGTGCACTTTTCCTATGCTCAAGACTCCACTGATGCTGCTCCTTGTATACTAGTATTCATATTCCGACCACGGTATCCAGACTCACGGACTATATTCACACAGACAGATGTCCCTGCAGCTTCTTGAAAATGTATTGTTAATTCATTGATGCCAGCGTACCTGTAATGATCAGCCTCAGTGTCCTCCTTGTGGGGTAATATTTGAATGCCGACCAGAAAAGAAGAGACTTGTTGACTTCAATGATTTACGCTTTTTTCTTCAATCTATTTATAGGGAATTTCTACCTTCTAGTAGATCATAACTTTTGGTGTATTTAGCTTTTTGTATTACTAGATGATTTTGTCTTATGTTCAAAGCATATTGACACTAAAAATGTTACCTGAAAGTTAAATTATGACCTACATAGTCTTTAAGGCATTTTTCTATAATACAGTATCTTATCCATAAAACCTAGACCTGAATCTGAACGGAAGAGGCAGTTGCATGAGTGTAATTCAGGTACAGTATGCACTTAAAATGTTCTCATAATACATACAAATATGCAATACTGAGCATTTTTTCCATTACGACTGACCCCTTTAAATTAATACATTAGTCATGCCTCCCACCTAACTACACACTGGAATTCTTCAGTTTGGATTTTAAATGTGACACCTCTCAAGAATATGGAATTTTAGAGCTAGTGATTGCTGAATTATTCATTGCTAAATAAATCATATGCAAGCAAAAAACAGTCTTCTCACCTCAACCCTGGTTTATAAATGGTGACTGTCATATTTATATAACCAGCCATCTATAAATAGCTTTACTACTGTATATTGTGAAACAAAAGCAATCTCCAATGAGATACAGAGTTCTTTTGTACAAAAATCAAAGAGCAAAAAATGATATACATTATGTTAGTAGATTTAATTCACCCATGCAAAAGATGGTTTCGTATTAATGAACACTTTAGTGTTGTGCATTTTGCTCTTAAATGAAAAACTAGTTACGGTAGTACAGCTGAGAATAGATGTTTCTGATGCTCTTGCCCTAAACACATTTGTTTTAGTGAACATATCTTAGCAGTTTAACCTTCTTATCCTTGATGTTTATTTTTCTTATATTTCCACATTAACTTGTACTTATATAAGTTATTGAATTAAATATATATATATATATATATATATATATATATATATATATATATATATATATATATATATATATTTACAATTTCTCTTACGAATGGCTATGAAAATTTTGTAAACTCAGCAACTGTGTTATATCTAAAAGCTGGTTTTGTTTCAGGCTGAACCAAGCCTTTAGCCATCATTTTCCACACTCTTCATCAATACAAAAATATATGCATGTACCCTGCTTTTTCCAAAAAAGTGCATGTTTAGAGAATTTTTATTGGATTCACTTTCTCAATTCATGCAAACACTGAAAAGTGTCCAGATCACATACATTCCTTTAAAAAAGCAGTAAAATCAGTTAGAGCAATGTCTGGTGTAACCACATGGACTTCTTAAGTCTTGTACGGTATATTAATGTTGCTAATAGTCCTAATTAAAAATAAAGAAAAGACTTATTTTCCAATGTGGTTCTCTTTCATTAACAGGTTTGTTTTAGGTACAGTAGGGAGCAGTAGTGATTAGCCGTGAATCCAGAGTCTCAGGCAGGCACAGACTGCCACAATCTGGCGGTGGTTTTCCTTACGCCGAGCTGGAGGGCTCCTCTCGTGTCTGCACTCAAGTGGAAGAGCCTTTGGAAACCCAAACGATCGGGCTTCACCAATCAGGAATAGGAAACTATAAGATTGACTTTGGGAGGTGGGACACAGCTATAACTTAAACATTATTATTATTTGTTTTATTTAGCAGATGCCTTTATCCAAGGCGACTTACAGAGACTAGGGTGTGTGAACTATGCATCAGCTGCAGAGTCACTTACAATTACGTCTCACCCGAAAGACAGAGCACAAGGAGGTTAAGTGACTTGCTCAGGGTCACACAATGAGTCAGTGGCTGAGGTGGGATTTGAACCTGGGACCTCCTGGTTACAAGCCCTTTTCTTTAACCACTGGACCACAAAGGAAAAAAGGAACAAACGTCACAAAGCACATCCTGTAAAGAATGTGTTGAAAGGTCTTTAAATTTAGTTGGGAAAATAATAGGAAGAGCCACTTTTAAAATGTGCATACTGTAATAAATCATGATCTTTCTTCTTGTGCTGTAGTCTTTTCCTGCCAATGATATACAGTTGTGTAATGCTCTTAATATATATAATTAGGTTCCAGTAATAGATCATGTATGCTATTTTGAGTCTGTGTATAATTTATTTCTCTCCTTGAATGAGATGTGAAATGAAAACAGCACCAGCAGACAAAACTGCAGGAGCCAAGTGGTAAAGTGGAGTAAACATGAGAGCAAAATCTACATCCTCTTTGTCTTTCTTGAGATTGTCTGCCTACATATACTGAGGATCTGTTGGAAGGGAGGCAAGAATGATTAGATGTCCACAAGATTCATTATTCCTTCTATCAGCCAAATTCTAAATATAATATAATTATTCTGGCTGTTTGAACCTATTTGAAAACGGTGTATTCTATCCCTTAACGAACTTGCATTAAAATTGACATTGTCTAAACAGAATTTATTTTTTATTTATTTAGTATTTATTTATTTCTTAGCAGATGCCCTTATCCAGGGCGACTTACAGTTGTTACAAAGTATCACATTACAAAATATCACATTATAAATAAGAGCAGTTATAAAATACAATAAAATCAGTAGTAAGAGCAAATTCAAATGAGAAAAAAACAGTATATCATTACATTTGAGAGTAATTACGACTAAGAGCAGTTAAACTTAACTTAAACTTAAATTCCAATAAGAGCAAGTAGTAAAAGTACAATAAATGGATAAGAACGATTTCAAATCCGAGCAATTACAAAAAACGGGAATACGGTTATGTGACAGGCTGGCTCGCAGTGGTGACGTCACGGACCAGGAAGTAACTGAATCACAAACAGTGGATGGGCGGGTGAAGCTGAATGCTATGGCATTCAGCGATTTATTAATAATTCAACAAAACAAACGATTTAAACAAAACACAAAACAAAAGGCACAAGGGCCAAACGAATAAACAGACAAACAAGTAAGTGCGTGCTGGCTAAACCAGCACGCTTTAGCAATTGTTCTATGTTGTCTATGCGCTCTCTCTCCGCTCTCCGTACTCTCTACTCCAAAACTCCACACCGCAGCACAGACAGCTGTCGGTTCTTATACTCTGGCTGAGGGGTTAACTAGCTGTTAATTATCTTATTACCCCTCGCCACAGTCTGCATCGCTTGGTAAGGATGCATGACTGTCAGCTAGTTAAATAATCAGTAGCTGATCAGTCATGCATCCTCACGGGTTTTAAATATAAATATAAAGACGGGCGCTTTTACCCGCAAAACAAAAATACAAATAATAATACATAGGAGCGGGACACTCCGCCACACATGCCCCCTTGTGCGCAGCACACATGGCCTTTTCGCCACCTCCCCCTTATTCCCTAAAGTCCCGGCTAGCAGTCCCGGCGCAGGAACAGGGGCAGCAACGGGCCAAAGGTGGCGGCCACGGTGGGATGTCCTCCTCCCACCCAAACAGCCGAAGCGCTCCAATGGCCCGCGCGACAGGCCGCTCCTCTGGCCAAAAATTTTAGGGTCGCCTCCAGACCTGCCCCCTTCTTCATGGCCGGCAGCTCCCCGTGGGGCTCCGCCACCCTCTCCTGCAGCGAAATTGCTGGGGGAGCTGGTCTCCTGACCTCCCCCTTTTCCGTGGTCGGCAGCTCTCCTTCATGGGGCTCCAGCCACAGTATTTCCTGCCGCATGGCAGGACTGGTAGCGACCCCAGGCAAAACAGGACCCTCGGGAGGCGAAGGTAGCAGCTGCAGACCTTCAGCAGGCAACGGCAGCAGCAGCGACCCTCGGGAGGCGACGGCAGCAGCAGCGACCCTCGGGAGGCGACGGCAGCAGCAGCGACCCTCGGGAGGCGACGGCAGCAGCAGCGACCCTCGGGAGGCGACGGCAGCAGCAGCAGCGACCCTCGGGAGGCGACGGCAGCAGCAGCGGACCCTCGGGAGGCGAACTCAGGAGGGGAGCCCCTGGCCATGGAGGCGGCAGCGGGAGCTCCACTTCTCCCTCGTACCCTGTAACTGGTGGCTCTCCAGGCGATACGGAGCAACAGGCAGCCCCAGGCGATGCGGAGCAGGCCTCCTTGGGCGGTGCGAAGCAGGCATCCTTGGGCGGTGCGAAGCAGGCATCCTTGGGCGGTGCGAAGCAGGCATCCTTGGGCGGTGCGAAGCAGGGCAGGAGCAGTCCTTCCCATGATGGTGGATGTGGAACCAGCAGGTATTCACCCTCTGCTGGTGGAGGTGGAGATGGAACGAGCAGGTATTCACCCTCTGCTGGTGGAGGTGGGAGGGGCAAGCAGTCCTCCCACGGCGGTTGAGGCGGAACCAGCAGGTATTCACCCTCTGCTGGTGGAGGTGGGAGCGGCAAGCAGTCCTCCCACGGCGGTTGAGGCGGAACCAGCAGGTATTCACCCTCTGCTGGTGGGGCTGGGAGCGGCAAGCTGTTCTTCCACGGCGGTTGAGGCGGAACCAGCAGGTATTCACCCTCTGCTGGTGGAGGTGGGAGGGGAAAGCAGTCCTCCCACGGCGGCTGAGGCGGAACCAGCAGGCATTCACCCTCTGCTGGTGGAGGTGGGAGGGGCAAGCAATCCTCCCACAGCGGTTGAGGCGGAACCAGCAGGAATTCACCCTCTACTGGTGGAGGTGGAGATGGAACTAGCAGGTATTCACCCTCTGCTGGTGGAGGTGGGAGGGGCAAGCAGTCCTCCCACGGCGGTTGAGGTGGAACCAGCAGGTATTCACCCTCTGCTGGTGTATGTGGGAGGGGCAAGCAGTCCTCCCACGGCGGCTGAGGCGGAACCAGCAGGCATTCACCCTCTGCTGGTGGAGCTGGGAGCGTTAAGCAGTACTCCCACAGCGCTTGAGACGGAACCAGCAGGCATTCACCCTCTGCTGGTGGAGGTGGCGGAGGCAGAGGCAGCTCTTGCTGCTCTGCTCCTGACGGTGGTGGAGACAGAGGCAGCTCCTGCTGCTCTGCTCCTGGCGGTGGTGGAGACAGAGGCAGCTCCTGCTGCTCTGCTCCTGGTGGTGGTGGAGACAGAGGCAGCTCCTGCTGCTCTGCTCCTGGTGGTGGTGGAGACAGAGGCAGCTCCTGCTGCTCTGCTCCTGGTGGTGGTGGAGACAGAGGCAGCTCCCGCTGCTCTGCTGCTGGTGGTGGTGGAGACAGAGGCAGCTCCCGCTGCTCTGCTCCTGGTGGTGGTGGAGACAGAGGCAGCTCTTGCTGCTCTGCTCCTGACGGTGGTGGAGACAGAGGCAGCTCCTGCTGCTCTGCTCCTGGTGGTGGTGGAGACAGAGGCAGCTCCTGCTGCTCTGCTCCTGGTGGTGGTGGAGACAGAGGCAGCTCCTGCTGCTCTGCTCCTGGTGGTGGTGGAGACAGAGGCAGCTCCTGCTGCTCTGCTCCTGGTGGTGGTGGAGACAGAGGCAGCTCCCGCTGCTCTGCTGCTGGTGGTGGTGGAGACAGAGGCAGCTCCCGCTGCTCTGCTCCTGGTGGTGGTGGAGACAGAGGCAGCTCCCGCTGCTCTGCTCCTGGTGGTGGTGGAGACAGAGGCAGCTCCCGCTGCTCTGCTCCTGGTGGTGGAGACAGTGGCGAGGGCTCCTCACCCTCTAACGCTGGAGACGGCAGCAATGGCTCCTCTCCCTCTGGCGTTGGAGACGACAGCGACGGCTCCTCTCCCCCTGGCGCTGGAGACGGCAGCGACGGCTCCTCTCCCTCTGGCACTGGAGAAGGCAGCGACGACTCCTCTCCCTCTGGCACTGGAGAAGGCAGCGACGACTCCTCTCCCTCTGGCGCTGGAGAAGGCAGCGCGACTCCTCTCCCTCTGGCTGGAGAAGGCAGCGACGACTCCTCTCCCTCTGGCGCTGGAGAAGGCAGCGACGACTCCTCTCCCTCTGGCGCTGGAGAAGGCAGCGACGACTCCTCTCCCTCTGGCGCTGGAGAAGGCAGCGACGACTCCTCTCCCTCTGGCGCTGGAGAAGGCAGCGACGACTCCTCTCCCTCTGGTGCTGGAGAAGGCAGCGACGACTCCTCTCCCTCTGGCGCTGGAGAAGGCAGCGACGATTCCTCTCCCTCTGGCGCTGGAGAAGGCAGCGGGGCCCCTCCCATATCTGCAGCCAGGTAGTTGAGCACCATGGCTGCGATGTCTGGGAGGGATGCTGGTTGGTGTTTCTGTTCCCAGGCCTCCCAGCTCCCCATCTCTCGCCCACAGGAGGTTGATCACAGCAGGGAGGGCGACCATTATATCCCTCTCAGGCTCCGCCAGCCAGTCCCAGATCCCCTCAGAGGAGACGGGATTCTTCCGCCGGAGGATGCGGGTCCTCTCTCACCCTTTCTGGATGCTCAGGCTCCTTCCTCTCCTGCCATGGAGGGGTTGGTCCGGTGCCACGTGCCCAACCTCACCAACCGCAAGCACCACTCCTCACCCTTCAGGCAGGTGAGGCAGACGTCCAGCGTGGTAAGGACCTGCTGCTGTTGCTGCGCCTCCTGCTGCTGTTGTTGTTGCTGCTGCTTTCTCCTCCGGCTACTCTTCCCCATTTTTTTATTTTTATTTTGTTTCCAAAAACACAAAAAAAATACTGTTTGAAAAAACAAAAACGTCCTTTTCTGGTCCGCTGTTGAGGCGTTGTTTGTCCCACGCAGGACACCATATGTGACAGGCTGGCTCGCAGTGGTGACGCCACGGACCAGGAAGTAACTGAATCACAAACAGTGGATGGGCGGGTGAAGCTGAATGCTATGGCATTCAGCGTATTTATTAATAATTCAACAAAAACAAACGATTTAAACAAAACACAAAACAAAAAGGCACAAGGGCCAAACGAATAAACAGACAAACAAGTAAGTGGCGTGCTGGCTAAACCAGCACGTTTTAGCAATTGTTCTATGTTGTCTATGCGCTCTCTCTATGCTCTCTCTCCGCTCTCCCGTACTCTCTACTCCAAAACTCCACACCGCAGCACAGACAGCTGTCGGTTCTTATACTCTGGCCGAGGGGTTAACTAGCTGTTAATTATCTTATTACCCCTCGCCACAGTCTGCATCGTTTGGTAAGGATGCATGACTGTCAGCTAGTTAAATAATCAGTAGCTGATCAGTCATGCATCCTCACGGGGTTTTTAAATATAAATATAAAAGACGCGGCGCTTTTACCCGCGCCGCAAACAAAAATACAAATAATAATACATAGGGGCGGGACACTCCGCCACAGGTTACCTTTCCAAGTAAAATCAAGTACGAGATACAGAAAATATCATTATGATTGAAAGCAGTAGTAAAATACAGCAAAGTGTGGAGCAGTTAATTGCAAGTACAAGATGATGCAAGTGCTGATACAATTGGGTGCTATATAGTCCTGTATAGCGAGAGTTGTGATGTTTACAGAATATACTATATCAGATTCCACTTAGTTAAAAAAATGTGCTTTTTCTTCTCATTTTTTTTAAACTAAAAATTGTAAACTTAGTTGCTTTTCTGCAAGGAGAATCCGCCCCCAACCAATGTCATCAGCATGCGTATAAAGGCTCCGTGTGTTATTCTCCCATGTCGCTTCTTTAGTTTCCACTTCTCAGTCACGTGCTTGGAGGCTGAAATGCGAGCTTAGAGCCTGGAGGAAGGGCTACCCTCAGCCAAGGAATCTGTGAGGTTTCCCCCTACATCAAAAATAAAGAATATGTGAGTAGGGGTTTTTCCTTACCTGAGTGCTGAGTGCTTTGTATTTAGTTCTGTGGGGTGCATGGTCAGGCTGACACAGCATGCTCTGGGGGACATGCTGTGTCTCAGCTGATTAATTTTTCAATATTTTGGGGGGTAGGTGGCAGTGCGCCACTGTGGGGTGCGTTAATCATTATTATTATTTTTCCATTCATGGTTTGGCGGCCTCGTCTTTTGGGGGGAGGTGGCCCATAGCCACTTCCTATCTGCGGCACTGGGGTGCATGTAACTGTTTTTCCAGTCGGCCTCGCGCAGGTAGCCCTCAAGCATCCATGGACGACACCTCAGGACAAATTTATCATTCACTCGGGCCCTGAGCGCCCATCACAGTTCATTAAATCATCTGCAATTGCAATCAATAAATCATTCATTCATTGCAGATTCTCTGTGCTGAAATAATAATGTATACCTATAATGATGACATCTAGACTATAAAAAGGAATATTTTGTTCAACTAAAAGTAAAAATAATCATTGCTTTTGTTCCTTCAAAATCAGTTAAATCTTTGTGTTCAACATTCATGCCTCATTTATTGATCATCTGAATCAAAACTTTCTCCTTTTTATGCCTTGTTAGATAAAAGTGGTACTATTAATCCTATTCTGTATGCTTATATTTTAAGTTTTTCTGTTGAAGTCTCACACACTATTTATCAATAAGAAATGTATTGGGACATGTTCTGGATTGCATTTTGCAGGGATATATTCTTACATGATTAATTTAATTTAAAAAATATGCATTATAAAGTGCAAATTACCAATACTGTACTTATGTGAATATGTGCTATGATTTATATTTCTAATTTGTAAAGGAATGGTACTGTATTCAATTTGATAAATCAAATTCAACTTTATATTTATTGTATTAGAATGTTTTGTACTGTCCTAAATATAAACTGATAAAGTCTTACACTTTGCCACTAGGATTGATGATTTTAGGCTGTATTTAAAAGAATAGGTTTAATAAATATTTGTTCATTTTGATTATCACAGTTGCTTGATAAACTGGCAAAGCTGTAACAACACAAACATTTTTTTTATGAGTAAATAAAAACAGAATCAAATGGTTGCTAACATTTATGTTTTAAATTACAGGATTCTTAAGAATCAGACTGAAATGCATGTTGCAGAAATGTAAATGATAGGTTAGTATTGTTCCTATGAGTGCCACTGGTGTCAAATTAAAAAAAAAAGCCAAAGAACAGATTCATGAACTCTACACAAAGATTTCAATATGCTGGCCTGCTGTGCTTGTGTCTGCTTCTGTTGTTCTTGCCTCTGTGAAGTTCAGATCCCATGACATCAACTTACGTTGATTAATGTCACCATTTTAAGATCTAGACAACCCACTCATTAAACATCCGTGCACTGAAGTACATAGAGCCTTCTGTTACTTTTGAGTAGAATCTGACAGATTTGTAGGTGGAGTCATAGATGTATTGAAAGACAGGAAGGTTAGTTGATTACATGAAGGAAATTAAAGTAAATAACATGCAGTCATACAGACTAGTATGATTGAAGTAATTAAAGGGAATGAATGCTTTGAGACAGGGTACCCTGAGATTACTTTTTTTTTTAAACAATTGTATTGTTTACCCTTGTTATGAGTGTAACAAATAAACAATTGTTTAAGGAAATGGGTGATTGGTGTTCCCCAAGCCTCTGTGCTGACTCAGTCATGTGAAACTAATTTCCTGGCTCTCTCTGAATAAGTAGAGAGCCACACTGTAGCTGTTTCTGACAAGAACTCGTGACTTGAAAAAGGAATCTTGCTCATAACATTGCATCTCTTGACTGCAAAAATCCACTGACAAAGAAAGCTTCCTTGATGTAGAGTGAACTTTACAGTTATAAAGATTGGATATGTGGTTTGGTGGCAGTTGCCTCAGGGAGCTGAAAATAAAAAAAATAATGTAAAGTACAGACAATCTTATTAGTAAAAAAAAAAGAAAAAGAAAAAGACAAAACTTTCATCCCAGAAGTTTAAATTAGATGTTGCAATGATTTTGTTTGGTAAAACAATCTTCAAATTGAAAGTTCCCTTTTATTTTGCGGAAGTTCGTTTGGTTCTTTGCTTATATTTTATACTTCAATTTGGAATATATTTGGCTATTTCTAATGCAAAGATGCAAAAAAACAAGTGTTGCAACGGTTTCCTGTTTCATGAGTTATAGTTGAAACTTACTTCAATGGTCCAGTTACAATCAGACCATGTGATCTACCTCAAAGGTACTAGGATGTGGCAGTGAAGAACCAGCAAAGCTAAAGAAAAGATGTCTGGTTACTGATATACTGTTATTTTTTATATGTGAGTATTTTTTCAGACCATTACTGCCTGCAATCAAAAACACCAAATAGATCAAAACACTTGACTTATCAGCTGAAACTAAAAATGGAGTAACTACTGTAATAGTGTTTTGGGGGACTTACAGTACATATCCATTGTACAAAAGATATTACAGTACCTGTCAGAACCATGAGAAAGTAGGTCACCACAACCAACATTCAAAGCTTTTTTGAATGTTGAACATGCACGAATTGCTGAACGTGAACAATTTTCTGATAGCTGTTTACAAAAGGCTTGTTGCTTACACTGAAGCAAAATTACAGGCTGAGGTGTAGCTAATTTACAAGGGGAACAACAATCATTGCCGAGTTCACTACAGGAGTTACAGTGATGCAGCTTGATCAGGTGGAGGATGGGATTCATGTGCCAGTGTGGATGTGCTAGTTCAGGAATTGGGATTACAAGACTGGGGGCTGCTCAGTACGAGGCAGTTACAGAAATACTTGCCTGTGTTTAGTTCAGGTAATGATGACCTTGGCAAAACTTCCTTTGTGTATCATGAAATTAATACCGGGTTGCCCAGACCTGTTAAGATGGGCCCCAGGAGAACTGCGGTGCCCCTCAAGAAGAAGTCAACACGCACCTTCAGAGATGCTGGATAGTGACATCATCAGGCCATCACACAGTCACTGGGCAGCCCCGGTGGTACTGGTGCAGAAAAAGGATGGGAAACTCCGGTTCTGTGTTGATTATAGGAAGCTGAACGAGGGCACAGTAAAAGACGCGTACCCTCTCCCTCAAATAGATGATGAGCTGGACACTCTGCCCGGAGCCCAGTGGCTATTGGCAAGTTGAGATGGACCCCCACAACTGAGAGAAAACAGCCTTTTCAAATATCTTGATGATATTATTGTCTTCAGCTGGACCTTTGAGAAGCATCTGGCACGTCTTAGGGAAGAACTTGGAAGCCTGGGGCTGGCTAACCTGAAAGTCAAGCCAAGCAAGTGCCAGTTATTTGCTGCCCAAGTCCAGTACTTGGGGCATGTGATATCCGGAGAGGGGATTTCAGTGGACCCAAGTAAAGTCAACACCATTCAATCTTGGCCTGTACCAAGGACTCCCACTGATGTAAGAAGCTACCTTGAGTTAGCCTCATATTATAGGCACTTTGTAGCGGAGTTTGCCACCAAAGCCCGCCCTCTCCATGCTTTTGATGAACTAAAACAGTGCTTGACTCATTCTCCTGTCCTGGCATACCCTGAAATGAATAAACAGTTCCTGTTGGACACAGATGCGAGTAATATGGGCATCGGAGCGGTGCTATCCCAGATGGATGGAGATATTGAAAGAGTGATAGCTTATGCAAGCTGTGCCTTGACCAAGCAGGAACGCAACTACGCTACTACAAAGTGACTTTTGTGAGTATTTCTGGCATTTTTTGCTAGGAAAAGAGTTCACTTTGCGAACTGGCCATAGGTCATTGCGATGGCTGCACAATTTTAAAGAGCACGGTGGCTGGAACGGTTAGCATCATTTCAATATTCAATTATACATCACCCAGGGCATCTGCATCAGCAGATGCATTATCGCGTTGACCACCACAGGTCACTGCTCCAGCCTATGTAATTCCACTAAATTAAGGCTTTTCAAGCAAGCAAGGATGTGGGAGATGTTCAAGAAGCTCGGAGTGCTGACTCTGACTTGTGTAAGCTCATTCAGTAGAAGACTGAAGGCAAGGAGCTGCGCCCAGAGCTGCGAGACCACCATGAGCTGGGGAAGTTTCTGGGGTTGTGGGGACAATTGACTATAAAAGGTGGCATCCTGAAAAGATGCTTAGGAGAACCTAATCAATTGGCTTCAGAGTATCAAGTTGTATTGCCAAGGTCATTAATACCAGTTGTCTTACAGTCCCTTCACAATAGTGTTACCTGAGGCCATTTGGGGGTTACAAAACTTAAAGAGAAGGTTAGGGACCGGTTCTATTGGCCGGGTTGGGTAAAGGATATAGAGGAATGGGTGGGGAAATGTGAAGCATGTAATGTTTTTAAGACTACAGGTGCTGCCCTTCGTGCTCCAATTTGCTTTCCACCCCTTCAAGCTTTCCGCCCCCTTGAGAAAACAGCTACAGATCTAGTAGGGCCTCTCCATACTACCCCTAGTGGCCATTGCCATATTTTAGTAATCATGGATTACTTTTCTAAATGGGCGGAAGCTCTACCAATCCCTGATAAAGAGGCTGGTAGAGTAGCAAAAGTATTGGTTGAACAGTTTGTACTGCGATAAGGGGGCCTCATGCACCATCCATACAGACCAGGGTAAAAATTTTGATTGTAGGCTTTTAAGGAAGTTTGTTATCTCCAATAGATCCACAAGACTCACACTACCCTGATGGCCTAGTAGAAAGGTTCAATAGGACACTAGGAACCATGCTATCTGTGCTTGCCAATGATAATGAGAATAACTGGGATGAGTTATTCCCTTATGTGCTGTTTGCATACCATAGTAGCATACAGGCAACCACTAAGTTCATTCCCCAAGAGGTTGTCATGCCAGTAGATTTACTCATGAATTTAGAACGTTCTGAGAAGTATAATTATAATGTTCAGGTACTAGGAGAGAGGCTGAGCTCAGTACATGGTGCTGTGCAACGTCATCAGAAGAAGGCCTCAGAGAGACAGAAAACATTCATATACATGATTTAAAGGTAAGCATGCAGTATTATTCTGAGGGTGAGAAAGTGTGGGTTATAAACACAGCTCGGAGGAGAGGTAAGTGCCCTAAGTTTCAGAAGCACTATCTGGGACCTTATACTGTGACGAAAAGGCTATCTGATGAACTGTACCATCTTATTGGACACTGTGGACAGGCTTGGGTGATGCATTATAATCGATTAAAGCCATGTTTTAGTAACTCTGTTGTTGCTTCTCAGAATCTAGCATGCTCTAATGACCAGTCTCAGTACCTCCAGCCTACTGGAAGAGGAGCAGAGAGGACGTTCAGCATCAGCCGACAGGGGGACCTTCGGGTTCTTATCCTCAACCTTCCCGACGGACAGTAGGTGACGCCCCCAATACCTGGTGGGTTTATCAACGAAAGACAGACCTGGGTCAGCCTCCTAGAGCAAGCAGCAATGCACCTGTTTCACCACGCACAAGCAACGAGGGACCAGCTGTTCCTCTGCACCTTACCAGTAATGAAGCAGTGTCGTTGCCCACAAGAAATGGAGGACCAGCCATTCTTTTGCATCCTAGTGGCAGTGAACTGACAGTCTCTTTGTTCTTTGTTGTTTTTGGACTGAATAGTTCGGCACCATCTAGCGGATTGCCAAGGTCAGGCCGGCAGTGACGACCACCAGCGTAGCAACAAGACTATGTATGCTTTGTAGCCGATTGGTTTCAAAAGAATGTGTACATGGACAATGTTGTTTGAATTCTATACATAACAGATTGAGACATGTTTTTCCTTTTTTGAGACTGAGACGCGGGGACATGTCTTTTAGAAGGGAGGGGGTAGTGTAATGTCTAGTTTTGTATTAATTGTCCTGTTAATTTTAACCAATTAAGTAAATTACCTGCTCGTTAGGAGGGGAAATAAAAGTAAGGGAAAAATGGGAGTGAGAGAGTGGTGTGGCAGGAACGAAAGCGCTGTGTTGAGCGCACCGTTTGAAGCAGAGAAATGGAAACTGTGCTCTCCGTGTTATAGGGCACGGCATATAGAAAGTCTAGAAATGGGACACTTGCAGTTTGGAGCGACCAAAAGTGAATTCTGACTCAATTGCTGTTCCAGCAGATTGTTTGCAGCTGAAGCTCAGATGGCAACAGAGTAATCACTTCAATAAGTTAGACAAAACCTCTCTCTCCCTATAGTGGTGTTCTGACATTCTCCCTCGAATAGTACTGCTTGTTGTTTGTATCTAAAAACACTAACTAAAGCATAATGTTGGGAAAAGAAGTGACCCCTGGTATTAAAATCCCTTGATGGACCTGTATAAATACATTATACAGCAGAAGTTACATAAACTACCAGCCTTTTACAAAACAAAATGGCAGCTCCTTAGAGAAACTCTCCAGTGAGCAGTTATCAATTACAGTGCATTTAGAAGAAAAGGCTCCATCAATACAAAACAAACCATAAAAAAAGTGTCCTAACAGTCTTTATTGACTTTCTGCAAGCAGGGAGCTGCAATCTAACAACACTGGTGAATATTTGAAGTGCATCTCATCATCAGAGAGAGAGAGAGAGAGAGAGAGAGAGAGAGAGAGAGAGAGAGAGAGAGAGAGAGAGAGAGAAGGAATTGCAGACAAAAAACTAAATTTACATAAGAAATTAACTTCTGAGACATTTCCAGAGAGCAAAACACTGTACCATGTCATATAACAGTCAATTTCATTTTATGCATCTTTTTAAATATATTTTACAGTTATAGGTTTAAATAAAGTGGGATACTACTTTATGCTGTTTTTACTGATACTACAGTTATAAATGTGACTAATACCAAGCAATAATGCACTCAGCCTCTGTAACATTTTAACATGTATATACAACCCTAGCAGCTGATTGCTTTATGTAATGGAGTGACTGTTTGTAATTCTGTAATGTATTCTGTTTGATTCTTCTGCCCACCACTTCTTTATTTTAGCAAGCCAACCTGAACTAATATTGCAGGAGTAATTGTCTATAGTCACTGTAAAGATACAGGAATCATTTCTTGAACCTACCTTAATTTACCAAAGAAAGTTTTAAATGATAGAAGAAGAAGAAGAAGAAGAAGAAGAAGAAGAAGAAGAAGAAGAAGAAGAACTATGCTGCTTGTATTCTTCAGTCTTCACTAGATATTGTAACAGTAGTAGTGGCTTTATTTGAAAATACGACGGTGTGACGTCTTGTGTCACAATGTTTTGTTGTTATTTTGCAGTATGGATGGGGTTAAAATTCCCCAGCCATGCTAAACTCATGCAGAATGTGACCGTCTCCAGATTAATTAATTTATTGCTAATTTGGAGATGGTCACATGTATAAAAACCTGCAGCTGTGGCTGAGCAAGGTTGGAGTGTTCAGGAGTGGAGAACGGGAGTAGAGAGAGGAGCTGAGAATCAAAACTAGTAAAAGAAAATAATTGCTACACGTGCTGGTTCAATACCAACACGATACTTGTTTTAGTGTTTGGTTTTGTCTGTCTATTTTGGCCAAGTGCCATTTTCTTTTGGAAACTGTTTTGTTTTGTATAAATGTTTTTATTTATAATTAAAATGCACAAGCAGTGCATTCATACCCCAGAGCTGTCTGTGTCTGTCATCTTCTGAGTCTGCGACGTCACACCACCCAGCCACAGACGGTGATGTTGTTAAGGACTGTCTAACAGAACAAAACCACTGAAGTTCACATGACTATGTCAATGTTTCTGATTATCAATTCTTAAAGTTTATTCACAGTTTCCAAAAACAATAATACGGGGGTGTAACATGGGTGTACTGTTACGGTGTGGATATCTGCTGAGAAAGCGTGAGAGACACAGAGGGTTTGTATTTGAAACGCTGCTCAGGCATCCGGGTTTTATTAACTACAAGTATTGCAGGCAGTTGCAGTGCTTGGTGGCGGCCAATAGGATACCAGAAATGGCACTCCTAGTGCGGGAGGATATTTACAATACAATACAATACATGAATAACAAAAATGCAAAACAAAACATTGTGCAAAAACAACTAAGAAATAAAAGGTGGCCAAGCACTAGTCCCACTAAAAGGGAGGTCCCGCTTCAGGAACCTTCTCCCTACATAAACTAAAATAAACTTGGGTAGTAGTAATAAATTCCTTAAATGAATCCCTACCTCTGGTCCTAAGGATCACAGTTAAACCTGCAGTCGTGAGGGTTCTCAGGGTCTAACCTCCCAGCCCTGCCGTCCAATTAAACAAATCAAACACATTATTATTTACAAACCCAACCAAAACCATATTTTATTTAGAAACTCAAAGCAAAACATACTATTTATAGGGGCAGGCCTCAGCCCTGCCACAGGGGGCTATTTAATTGGCTCTGTTTAAATATAAAAAAATATTAAAACCTGAAAAATACACTAAAAAGACTTGCACACACTTTCAGAGATTTTTTTTTTTTTTTTCAGATAGTTCTGATTCTAATCATTTAAACAATGGCATAATTAAGATCTGGCACTATTTGGATTAATTGACTTATTTAAATACTATTAAATACTATTTAAATACTAGCTAAGTCACAAATCTGGTTTCATGTTTATAAGAGAAAGTAGGCTGGTTTATAAATGTGATGGAAGTTCTGATTCATAAATTAGAAGCAGTTGGCACATTTTTAAATGTGTTTGTGTTTATAAATCAAAAATAGTACCTTATGTCTGATAAAATGTTCTGTATCAGGAGCACAATTTCCCAGATTTACAAATAAGTACAAATGTGAGTTTAAAAGTGTTCCCCAATGTCTTGCCTACCTCTACAATATTTTTTGCACGTGTACATGTATGTCATCTATGGGTTCTACTCCATATCTAAGTTTTATATTTTATACTGTATTGTCAGTTAAAACATGTTGCCCATTTTTCCAATCAAAAAACACCTTTTCAACTCAGTATATGTTTCTCATGTTCGTAGGGCCAAGGCAGTCTACAGAGAATCTATGTTGTGACCAGGGTTGACATAAAACTTCTTTAAAAGAAAATCAATTATACTGCAAATTGCTTAGTCTCCTCTGTGCCCAAAGATAAAAAGAATAACCTTGATTAAATGTAAATGACTGTATTTCATTAACTAATAGTTTCTTGCACATTATACCTACATCTGCCTTGTGTGTTCTCTACTGCCATATGCTCCCATGGAAGTATTGTAAAATGTATGAACAACTGTCATTTGTTAAATACATATAGTTAATATATTCCAGTACTGATGCCTGAATCGAACCACTTCTGAGTATCAATATTTGCATCTGTTTGCTTTCAAATATAGTACAAGTAAGGGGATTTACATAATTTATTTTACATTAATGATTTGCTAGCCATATATAAGTAACAACATTCGGTCAAAAGTGCAATCATAAATTGCATTAGTTTAATGTTAATCATACTACACTGTCTTATTCTGAAGATGTGTGTTTGTGTGTTTTTTTTTTTGCAGAGAGGAAACCTCAAGAGTTGTCAGCTGTAAGAGAGCACATAAATCACAACCGGCAAGAGCTTTATTAGTTTGTAACTTACGTTTGTTAGTGTTTATTTTGACCTTTGAAAAGGACACAACATTAAGTGGATAACTTATATAAGAATTAAAAAAAAGCATGTTTGTTGTGAGCTCAAGTGGAATTGTGGACAAAAGAATGGATCGATAGCTCATACTAGGTTTCACTACCAAAGGTCTTTGGAAATCTCTGGTAAAAAAAACACCAATAACATTCAATAATATTCAATAACTACAAATATGATATACAAATGGACACAAGATGATGGAGCCATCTGCCAAAAAAAAGTCAAAGATGGGCACTAGTCAGTCACCTTTATTAAATTAGATTCTAAAATGAAAGGTCATTGCTCAATTAAATTTGAAACAGACTCATTCAGCCGCTTTGGAGCAATTGTGGTATCATGAAAACCTCCCTGATGGGTTCTGGACAGACATAGTGGATAAGAGATGAAAGTAAAGGTCACTCAACAAATTCCCCATTAGTGGTTATTGGACCTTCCAAATTCTCTACAAAATTGTAAAGCTAACATATATTTTTTTAAATCTTGGAACATTGAGCAATTAGGCCGACTGCTACTCTCTATTTTGTTGTGTCAGGGGACCTAACACACTGACTTTTGGTTTATTTATTTTGAAACTATGAAGATATTCCATATTTCCATCTTTTCAAAATTGAATGAATGATTCATAGCAAGTGAGAAACTCATTAAAATAACAATGATCTCTAATTTATGGTCCACATGCCATATGCCAAATAATTATCTGATTGTTTTTAATCTTTCAAAATAAAGCACTTGAGATACCTTAGTATATAGCTACCATATTATATAACACAAATAAATGGCCTGATACAGTGATTGATTTTTCAAAGTCAGTACTGTCTCAGTATAACTTATACATAGGCTTCTGTTTTTTGGTTTTTATTAATTGCATGTTTCGGTGCTTATTTTGAGCTATTTTCGAGTTGTATGTAAATCGTTTTTTTTTTTCACGGATGTCGTTTTGATATACTGTATGAAATTACTTTCCAAAATGCTTGAGCGCTTTTTTTCTGTCAAAATATGTATAGTAACTCAACAGTACTTGCACACTTAAGTTGTACCTTCTTCCCTTTGCTGTCTTCCACAACGAAATCCCTATGGTCACAGGCACATGCTTCTGGGGTTTTTGTGTGTAGGCATTTTTTTACATTTCGCCACAATTCTGTTTTAAATCCTCTGTATCTTAACTGTGATATAGTTTTAAATCCCGCTAACAAGCCTCCATTCCTGATTGTAATCTCGTTTTAAATCCCACAAGGAGAGTCTCCAATAGAAATGTTGGAATGTGCTGTCACTCAGAAGTTGGGGTGGGTTTAAAGTATTCAGAACAAATCAATGATAGATACAAGTCAGGAAGGCGGGACATTGCCCAGCAGCACTGGGAAATGTATTTATTATTATTTTTGTAGTATGTTTTATTTTTTTAATGGGAAAAGGGTAAAGTCAACGTGAATTGATTAACCATTTCCACAGTTTTTCCGGTGGTAATTGGCTATCCACCGATTTCATTTTTTTTGTATCGAAAATCAGAAACCCTACTTATACATTATGATAAAACATGTAGAATGTTTTACTTGTTTATTCTTTAATCAGAAATTAACACATCAAGGCAATTTAATTATGTATAAGGATACCCTGGCAAGAGGGCCAGCAACAGGCAGCAGTTACTAACATGACACAAATAACATCATAACCATATGCACTAATATTAAAGAAGAGCTCAAACCTAATGTTTATATATGGAAAAGTAAGTTATTTTCCTACAGTAAATATATGGTCTCTAACTACGACAACAATAATATAATCTTTTTTTTTTTTTATAGCACCTTTAGAGGTCAATCAAAAATGAAAAGTTTAGAATTAAAATTATAAGTGTTCATATAAATTAAAAATGGACTTAACATATTTTATTGAATAAAAATGTAGTCAATAAAATCACCTTACTCTACTTGCTGGGATCCCTGTGACTAACAAGCCAAAACTTACAGAAACATTAAGAGTCATTAAGAAAGGAAATGATTTAAAGGGGTAAGAGGTATACCCATTTCTAAACAGGAAGGCAATCAGCCTCCTCCTATTTGATTAAACACAAGTCAGTCAATGATTTCTTCTTTTCTCCCCTTCAATATTCTGGTCCTGTCTATTTTTGCATTTGAGTTTGGCAGTCTTCAGCATCAATACTTATGGATGTTCCTCATTAGATACAGCACCTTGCCATTCCTAAGGGTTAGTCCTGGTTTAACCAGATGTCATACAAGTATCCCCCTTTTTTCTTCCACATTTTAATCATTCTCTCCTTTACCACAAGTTAAATTTGATCTAGCATTTTAGTAAATGAAATGCACTTATGTGTCCTTAAATGACCATTTCTGTCCAAGTGGAACAATTTGCAGGTGGGACAGTTATGGTAGGGAGGTCTCACAGTTATTTGGAGGACTGAACTTTGTGTCATAAATGGGAAATTCACAAGCCAACATTCCATTGACCCTTTTTGTTTTTTGCTTAAGGTTTAGGTTCAGGTATGACACTGCAGCATGAAAATTATGGCAAGCCAAATTATCACTTGTCATACTATATTTACAGGCTTTAAATCAAGATATTTCTAAATCATTTATAGATATCTTTAAATGAATTGTTTCAAATGAAGGTCCTTTTAAATATCTAAAACATAGAATTAAAATATCTGCAAATGAATGATCTGTAATTCATTTCAAGACATCCCTAAATGACTCGAACAGGAAGTCATTTTGAGACGTCTTTAAATACATTAGCAATATCTCAAAATAAATTATAATAACTTAAAATGAAGAAGTCATGTTTGAGATCTTCAAATAAATTACAGATATCTCGAAATGAAGAGGAAGTCAATTTAAGGTAAATGTAAATGCACAGGAATTTATTTTGAGGTATATTAAAATAAATTTGAGAGATCTTAAAATAACAGGAAGCCAATTTGAGACATCTTATAATGAACAGCAAGATATTTTATGAAATCGCTTAATGAATTACAGATATCTCAAAATAAACAGGAGGTACTTTTGAGAAATCTTTAAAAGAATTACTGATATCTGAAAATGAAAGGAAGCTGTAATTAATTTTACGATATCTAAAAATAAATATTTAAAGATATATATTTTTTAGATGTCTCATAATGTATTTAAGTTGTCCTAAAATGATTGAGATTTATCTTACAATATTTGAAGATTTCTCTAATTGTTTGAAAATGTCTTAAATATTTAAATCTATCTGTAAATGATTTACTGTAATGATATTTCTAAATATTTATGATATCCCTAAATTAATTTGAGATATCTCTAAATGATCATTTTGCTTGCCATAGAAAATGCCTGAACACAAACTGGGTGAGTTTCTAGTGGATGAATATTTAGAGTTACCATAAACAACACATTAAACATCTGCCATCTAGCAATTATAGAAAATTATATTAAAGCGTTCCTGGTAGCATCTGTTTTGTGAGTCAATTTTCACTATGCCAGCATTAAGCTGAGTGTAAATGTTGCTCATGAAGCCTACTCTATGTCAATTTGACTTGACACAAATTATCTCTGTTAAGAATAGCTACGGCTCTGGGTCGACTGCAAGCTGATGTAGCATCATGCCACAGTTATTTACATTTCTATTGCCCTCAGGTCTTCCATCTGGTCTCTTTCCAAATGTAGCTATTGAAACACTGAAAGAAGAGGATATTCAACTTAGGAATTCCATATTCCGTACTTTGCTGTTAAACTAGTCTGTCACCTATTTTATCATTCCATATAATACGTCTTCAATCTCTTCATGGTCATTAAGGACAACTCGTGCCTCATTTGTCTCTCTCTCTCTCTCTACCTAGAGCCTTTATATGTCTGCATGCTCATTCTCAGTTTCTGAATCACTCTTCATCTCTGGTATTGTGACCCACTCATTATTAAAGACTTCCTCTTACTCCACTCCTCTCCCTACTTTTCAATTTCCATGCCATATTATAACTGCTCAGTTAGTTACTTACCCTGAGGTGTAACTGAAATTCTTGTAAAGACGCATCCCATGTTTCTATCTTGCAAATAATGCTTCTTATACTCCAATTGGTCAGTGCCCCCCACCCCACCCCCACACACACACACACACACACAGTATACTTTTTTTTTAACAAAAGGTTTAAATAATTACAAAACAAAATGATGTATTTAATGATGTGTGACCCAAAGTTACGTAGCATCACAGTTATCAAATTCTCACAAAATGGTGGTGTGTGAAAACAGACAGTATGCTACGAAAATATTTTGCCACAAGTTCTGTAAAATCAGATTCGGATTAAGCTGTTTGTATAGATAACAGCAATTCGAATAAATGTAGAAATTGTGAAGAGGATGTTCCAGGCAAGGGAATGAGCGAAAAGGATTCAGAGTGTGTCAGCGGTATGGGAGGCTCAGATCGGCGGGAAGAATTGACGTTAAACCAGCCAAGCATTGTCTCCTCCAATGACACTGAAATGCAACTAAATCCTGCATCTGTACTACAGTGTTTGATATCCCAGCTGCCCTAGCGGTATGGCGGTTGCGCAGTAGGAAAACAAGAAATATGTTTGTTAGACCTGCTTTGCGCATTTTCGGGGAAAAAAATCGATCATCTCTCACAAATATTTTTTTATGTTGATCAGAACAATTTCTTGTGAGGGTTTGGGAAATTTATTTTAGCCTCCCCAAGTCTCTTATATGCGCCACCTATGAATACAAACAAAATTAAATGTGTACAATAAATAAGTTAAATAACACACAAATGTGATCCAAATAAATAAAATGGACCAAACTGAAGTGACAAAAATAGTGACAAGCGCCTCCTTCTCACTCCTAGACTATCTAAAAGAAACCCACCAGATCTCCAAATAATGAAGCTTTGTTGCAGCAGCCACCTGCATGACATTACCTGCCCCACACGTTTAAATAGTGAGGCTAAACGCAGCTTGATTATCAGGCATGCCCCTAAAGACTAATAAAAGTGTCAAGGTAGCGAGTGTGCTTAGCTGGCTAGATACGTTTTGTCCAAAAGACCATTTTCAGAAAAGTAAACACAGATCAGTACACTTTTTCTTTAAATATTTTAAATATGTTTGCTATACAGTGTTGATTTTGTTTTTCTACACAGCTGAAGAAGGGCTTTCCTTATGTATGTACAGAACTTCGAAGTACAGTCTCTCACTTTTCACAGCTCCAAATCTCTTGTCAACAGTGAGGTATTTTGGTTTTCCTCAATCAACTTTAAAGCTTTTTCGTCTCCCTTCTTTTAATTTCGTTCTGTTCGCTAGATCTATCAATTTCTTTCTTATTTCGGCTATTGTTCTTTGCTCCTACACAACAGTGTTTACTGCAGCAGTGATCTTTTTTTTTCTTCGTCACTAAAACTTCCAGAAAACTTGCCAAATAGAACGGATTTGTGTTGACCAGCCTCATTTCAATAATTGTTTAATTTTTTTTGTTCTTAAAAAAATTGCTTTCCTTTGCAACCCTGCTATTATGTATTTACCTAATCGGTCACTGTGCCTTAAAATGGATTACCGAGTTAGTGATTTCACTCATCGCAGATCACAAAAGAGTGAGCACAAGCGACCTCTTCCCAACCTCATCGCAATTGCTGACTTTTATGAAATAGGGCCAGAGCAAAAGTTTAGAAAAAATATATAATTTGATCTCTCTATTAAAGTCCTGACCTCAGGTCCTGCATGCTATATATACCAGAACATAACACAAAAGGCTTAACCTTTGTGCCTTGTGAACCTTTTCTACTAACCTTCCTCGATAGCATCCTCAACCCTTGACATTGGCAAACACATTACAACTTGGTTGAGCTTGTCCATACCAATCATTGTCTAATCTGCGTTACTTAAAGAGTAAGTAGCGGGGTTCCGAAAAAGATAGCGTTACACGTCCCCACTTTGGATGATCTGTTAAAACCACAAGACACCATTTTTCTTATTATATTCCACAGCTTTTTACATACACATGAACTCTTTCTATCCCTGCCTCCTTTAAACACAAGTGTACTGCTGTACATACTTGAGCATATAGGATACTGTAGTGTTTTTGGAAGGTACTATAGTATTTTTTATATGGGAATAATTACATTTCTGTTAAGTTTACTACTTTTTGGCTTTTCTAAAAGGCCCTCTCCATCCAGAGTACTGAAAAATATTTACTACCTGTTCTTCTGCCCTTTAAAGAAAGAGAATACTACCTTTTTCTTTACTGCACTGTGCAGAAAAGAAACCAATTATTTATAGATATGCAAGAAAAAGTAGTCTTCCCTTATCCTTATGTGCATAGACTACCCCCTTAAACGCCTTTGTATACAGTAGATGTGGTATAGTTTAAATAATAAACAATAAGAGGTTATTGTGTGCATTGTGTGCAGTATGCTTTAAACACCACAAGCAAGTAATCATATCCATCTACACAATAAAAGGAAATACAAAAGATGATCATATTGCTGTCATTTAACAACAGGAAGCTGGGTGTACATACATGACCAACAATTTACTGCAACTGTTAAAATACTGTTGATTTCATTTAGAGTGTATGCTAATTCATGGGAGAACATTTTTACAGGGTTTATTTCCTCTTAAAAAGGTTAATTTCAAGTGACTACAATATTCACTTTAAGTATCTATATACACATTATTATTGAATAATACAGGTATTGTCATTAATTGAGCATGCCATTACAAATCTCTGAATCACTCAGAAATAGACAAGAATAATAGTTCAGAATAATATTGCAGCAGTGGTGGTAGACTAGTAAAAGAAGGTATTTGAAATGTTCTAGTCATGAAAATTACACCCTGCAGTGCATTTCACATGTCATTATTTAAGTAATAGAAATTGTGTTTTATCCTTAGGCTTTATAATTTATTTATAGGGGAAGAAATGAGGTAGTTCTTTCCTATAATTTGATCATTACATTTCTGATAATGATTAAAGTATGTAGGTGAAAAAGCACCATCTTTTTCTTGCCAGTGACAGTCCAGCTGCTGAACACAATCTTTTGAAAACCAAATATGTAATTTATGTTTATTTGCAGAAGCTTAAAATCTGCCAATTAACTTATGGAAGTAGCATTTTCCTGTAAGGTATTTTTGAAGGGCATGCACTTTATGCTAAACAAGTATTATGGACTCTTTATGGCAGTCAGGAGACTTGCTCAAGAAAATGAAGACTCTTGCTAATCAAGGAGAGCACAGGTCACCTTTCTGATCATCATTTCAGGATGCATACAATAACAAATTATCTTCCCAACAAACTGCCAGCCTGATTTTCATTTCAGATTTTTAATGTATTCTATTTTATAATGAAGAAGTGGGAAAAGAAAAAAGTGACAAACTTTAAAAAGCTACAGAAGGTTAAAGGCAACACTGACAAACCCATAATTTACTGTCGTTGTCAACAGAGCTAGTTAACCATTGACAGCTATTAGCATTCACCGTTGGTAGTTAAGACACACCTTCACTAATCAACATTCCTTTGTTCTCACACTAAATTGCCTAGATTGTATTTACTCCTTATTTGATAAATTATAAATGTGTTTCATGATGGTTTGCCACTCCATGGACTTGTTACCTTGTCACTAAAAAAAAGGCACCCTCTGGCACCCACAACCGGACTAGGTGCACGTGCATACGGTGCTGCACGGTACTCGGTGCATGTAGTGCATGCGGTACTCAGCACACACAGTGTATGGTGTTCAGTGCACCTGGTGCGCACGGCGTCCAACGCACACAGTGCCCACTGTGCTCGGGGAAGCCCAAGTCGATCTCTTTTCCATGGCAGAGGAGACCCATTTCCCCCTGTGGTTCTCCCTCCGCAGGTGCGGAAGTCCACTAGGCATCGATACCCTAGCCCACGAGTGGCACAAAGTGCTTTTGTACGCTTTCCTGCCGATACCACTGCTCCCTGCCTTCCTCCAGAAGGTCTGGAGAGACAAGGCGACAGTTCTCCTGGTGGCCCAGGAGATTCTGGTTTTCAAACCTCTGGATTTCCTCAGCCAGGCACAAGGCTCCCTCTGGCACCCAGAACCGGGCAGACTCCAACTGTGGGTCTGGCCCCTGAAAGGGACCGCCTGACCACCTTAGAGCTCTCAGACGCAGTTGTCAGTACACTGCAGAACGCTAGGGCCTCCTCCACAGGAGCGTTGTATGCCTATAAGTGGAAGTATTTTCAAAATTGGTACATGACCAGAGGTCATGAACCCAAATATTGCCCTATAGCAAGTATTTTGCATTTTCTGCAAGATCTGTTGGAGACGGGTCGATCCCCCTCTATGTTGAAAGTGTACCTAGCAGCCATATCTGCATGCCATGTCCCCATTGACTCAGTGTCCCGGGCACTCATTTACTAGCGACCCATTTTCTGAAGGGTACTCGGCAGTTACGTCCTCCTAAGAAGGACGTTCTCCCTGAATGGAGCCTAGATGTGGTACTGGAGGCTCTCACTAAGGCCCTGTTTGAGCCTATACACTCCATAGAGTTGAAGTATCAGTCTATGAAGACAGCCTTCCTATTGGCTATCACCTCCGTAAAGCGGGTCAGTGAGCTACAGGCGCTGTCAGTGCACAGATCCTGTATGCGTATTTGGGAGGATGGCAGCAGGGTGTCACTACGTACAAACCCTGCTTTCCTCCCTAAGGTGATCACAGCCTTCCACATGAATCAGTCTGTGGAACTGGAGTCTTTCCATCCACCTCCGTTTTCTTCGGAAGAGGATAGGCGATTGAACTTTGTCTGCCCTTTGTGGGCATTGAGGTGTTACGTGAATAGGACAAGAGCTCTGCGTCATTCTGACCAGCTCTTTGTCTGTCACGGTATACAGACCCTAGGACAGCCCCTCTCGAAGCAGCAACTGTTGCACTGTGGACACAGTCTTGACTGTGTATGACAATGCTGGCTTGTCCCCACCTGGGTGGGTGGCCGTGCACTCTACCAGAGGGATGGCTACATCTTGGGCCCTCTTCAGAGGGGCCTCACTGTCCAATGTTTGTACTGTGGCTAGCTGGGCTCCGTCGGATACTTTCGGATAATGTGCTAGATCCTTTCTTGCCTTCGTTAGGCACGAGGGTTCTTGAGGTTGCACGCTCGTGCTGCTAACCTTGGGTTATGTGGTTCTGATGCATCCCTCATATGCTGCTTTTCCTTCTCCCTCGCGACGGCTCTGGTATACATTTCCCATACATAATGTTTTGGTGGTCTTCGAATGTATCTTCGAATTGAAAGGGAACATTAGGTTATTTACCGTAACCCTGGTTCTCTGAAAGAGAAGACGACCACCAACAGCAAGGTCGCATCTGTCGCCCTCACGGGTTCGATGCAAAAAGAAAAATGGCTTCTGTGGAATGACGGTTTTAACCCCTCTGTAGGCGGGACTGAGGATGTCATCCAGAAGGGGCCTCTGTCTGGTATAGAGAGCTCAGTGAATACCTACCAATAGGCAGGCACATCCCATATGTAATGTTTTGGTGGTTGTCTTCTGTTTCAGGGAACCAGGGTTATTGTAAGTAACCTAATGTTCTGGTACTGTAGGTTGTGAGAAAAAAACAAGCAAAGCAGATACATAAATAAATAGTTTATAAAATTACTTAACAGTATTTTTTTTATTTAAAATAAATGTGTAGCACTTACTTATGCTTTTGTATTCCAAACCCCTGGTCTCTGCACTGACCGATATATAAAGCAGCTTTAAACCTGTGTTCATGGCCATAGATATAGGATGCACTTTTGAAAAACATGTTTAATATAAAATGAAACTAAATATATTATTTATAATAACAATTTAAAAATGATATTTAAAATCAGTGTTTTAGAGAACTTCAAATAGCTTTCAAGCCAGCACTGTTTTTCTATTTTTCAAATTGTGAGCACATGCACGTACTCCAGAGGATCCAACAAAAATGAGTTACTGGGCATTTTATATGAGTTGAATTTGTCATATTACATTCTAATACTTTAAATTCCATAAAAATGACAAAAAAGTACAGTTTGTATATGTAGATTTATTTTGGTAGCAAAAAAATCAAGATCAGCATCATTTAACGTTGAATTCCAACATGCATGGCATATCATTCGTAAATTAGTTTGAAGAACTGAAGAATTTGTCTTACAAAAATAATGATGTGACCTTCTGTTTCTGTCACTGATGTTTCCCATTTACTGTACTTTATAAATAAGTTTCAAACAACAATAAAACACAATCTGCAGTTTTTACTTCAATTTTTGCAAAACGTAGCCCTATGAACAATATTATTCAAAAATGATATACTGTTATAGTTATTTTCTTAAGATATATTTTTATAAGACAATATTACAATACTTTTTATTTTACACTTTTTTTAAATTTCCTTAAACCATATTTATTCATTATCACCTTCAATCTTTATTATTTGTTTATTTAGCAGACGCCTTTATCCAAGGCGACTAGGGTGTGTGAACTATGCATCAGCTGCAGAGTCACTTACAATTACATCTCACCCGAAAGACAGAGCACAAGGAGGTTCAGTGACTTGCTCAGGGTCACACAATGAGTCAGTGGCTGAGGTGGGATTTGAACCGGGGACCTCCTGATTATATGCCCTTTTCTTTAACCACTGGACCACACAGCCTCCTATAAGCCTTTGGCATAAGCAGTCCAATTTAGGGTCAGCAGAAAAGGGGAAAGAAACTTTGTGCAGCCATCTATCTCACTGAAGCTGACTGTTAACAGAATTCTATAGCTCAGAAGTGCAGTTAATCAGGTGAAAGCATTTTCTGGGAGCTGAATCTGCTTCCTTGTACAGTTAAAATGCTTTATCTCCTGTGTCATTGCCTGTTAGCAAGTTTCCTTCTTAATGCTTCTGTTTTTCTGAGTTGGTCAAACCATCAGGGTGGGATGTTTAAATTATAACATCGACCATAAAGTCAGGTTGGATCTACAGCAGAGAAGTACCTTTCAAATCAGTCATAATTTGGCAAAGACAATGGCACAGAAAAGATGGTGCAACTAGATATACAGTGCTATTATAAATAAACCATGTTTTGTTGCTATAACATTTCAAGGCGATATTGACTGAAGTTTATATATGACTGAGAGGTAAAATAGCCTAAAGGCTTTTGTTCCACACTCACCAGAAAGCAGTAAATATAATTAATAAACCCTTAGACTGAAACGTGTAGCCCTATTTAGAAAATCACATGACCACAAAAAATGATTGGCGAAAAACATATACGCTGATGTTAGTTACTAAAAACAAGCAAGAAGAACTGAATATGCTTTGTAATTTGGAGCTGCTTAAGAGGACTTCAAGTCCTGTTTAACATCAGCTAACGCGATCACATTGTTTTCTTTATGGTGATAATTAAGTTTACAATTTGTCCAGGGCTTTGCGTACAGATTTAGCAACGTTTACAAAATGCATCATACCGAAGGAAATTATGAATTAAATATAAATATACTTGGATTTTTAATCTGACAAATGAATAAAAACCATGGCCTCAGGGAGTTAGTTTACAATTTGGTCTATGAATTCCAAGTGGGGCTACAGGTTAACATTAGTTATTACTGATAAGTGTATTATATATTTCTATTCTATTAGTTTTAGCATTTTAATATTCCCCTCAAGGACCTAATATATGAATAATGTACACACATTGACCCATATTGCTTGATTAAGCCCACCAGTGGATTTTTTTTATAGATAAAACAAATTGTATCCCTTGGTGTCTATGAAAAGGCATTGAAACAATTAAACCTAGCTGAGACACAAGAGAGACACAAGAGACGAAAGAGGCAGAGCATGCTGATTCATGAGTAGGAATTGTTATGTCAATCTGGGATTATAAAAAGGGAACTGTATAACAGAAGATGTAAACAATGAAAAATGCACACAATACTTTTTCACTCTTTGAAACGGGAAGCTAACTGTTGGTAACTAACATTTAATTTCTACTTCTCCCAAGACTGTACTAATGCACAGCCACCATACAACACAGACATGTGACTTGCTTACTTGACTGCATCTCACCAAAACCTGTGAGTGTACTGTGACATATTGTACTGTTTGTGTATCCTTCATACTGATGGGTTGTGGTCTCCTTAAACCCATGTCTGTCTATGACCTATACTACTTTCATGTCAAACAAAAAATGCATACTTTGTTGGGGAAGGGAAGAAGGTGGGGGTGTATTTTAAAACTAGGTACCTGGGATCCAGCTTCTCTGTCAGTAAACTAAGTGGTGATGTTCAATCAAAAACAGAGCTATGCCTTTTGACCCATACTGTTTCCCTGTTTGATGTCACTATTCATTAAAACTTCCAGACATAATGAGGCCTATTTTCGTACAGGGGTTTATGTGCGCATACCATAATTGTTTTAATATAACGCCTACCCTGTGTATCAGTGTTAATGTATATGCATGGCCATTTTATTGAGCCAAGATATCCCCATGTGCGCTTTTTTTTCTTCACTAGTTTCTAAGGGGTCTATTCATAACGGTTGTCATAAAAGGAAAACAGGAGTACATTTTAATATTTTGTCTAGATTTTTTTTTTCCTTTATTAAACTCACAAAATGTCTAATCATAAACACCCTTACAATTGCACACATGCCCACCCCTAAAAAACCAAATTCAAGACACAGATTTTGAACCATTTGTATGTATTTTTTTCAAAACTTCAATCAGTAACAAATTTTCATGTGCCCGAAAAACGGCCCTTTCTTTGCCTCCCCCGCACTTGCATGTACCTCTGTATTGCTGTTGGTAGATTCCTTTAGGCTATGTTTTCAAGATTTCCATTACATGAGAGTAGATGTTAAAACTTCATGCTGATTTGAACTTGGCTCTCGCCAAGATAAGCACCAACTAAGACGTAGCTTCACAGTAAACTAATGTGATCCATATGTGTCTCCATCCATTTGCGCTTCCTTCCATATGATGATGTAGATATCCTTCTGTCTGGTGTTGATGGCTGAAGTGTAATGCTGGCTCCAGGGATCAGCTTATTTTGCCTCCCTAGCGCATCCAGCACACAGCGGCTGCGATGCTGGCTCCGGGATCAACCATAGTGCGGTCTCCCAAGCGCATCAGCATGACAACCGTCTGGATTGAGCTAAGTAGGGTACATCTCTGGGGTCTTCAAGTGGGCACCTTCCATCCTCGGTGTTTCGTCGACTAGCCCACGACACCTCAAGAGGGCTCGGCGGTGATTCTGGCGTCCCAGCATCACCCCCTCCGTCCCCACTCAACTCAGCCCAGCTTACTTACCTGTATATCAGCCTTTCTTTCTTTCTATTGTGCTTGAGATCCCCAGCCAGAATCTTTCCGTCTCAACCACAGCCAGTTGCTGCTCCTCTCTGCTGCTTCAGATAAGTTCTTCACTGTGCGACGCAACTCTTGGCCATTGAATCCGACATCTCTGAGAAACCGGGTTGTAGAGTGTGCCACAAATCCTCGACATCCCACTTCCACTGGGTAAACCCAGACTCTCCATCCTCGCTGTTCCGCTTCAGTGGCTAGTTGAGCATACCGCAGTTTCTTCCTCTCATCGCCTCATCTACAGCATCCTCCCATGGCACTGTTAACTCCACCAGGTGAACAAGGCGTGCTGATCCAGACCACAAGACAATATCTGGTCGAAGGTTTGTGGTGGCAATCTCAGGTGGAAAAATAAGCCGTTGACCAACATCCGCCAGCATTTTCCAGTCTCTAGCAGCTTCCAGTTGTCCTGGGCGAGGATTGGTTTTAACACCTTTTCTTGGTGGTTTGCTCTCCTGGGCGGAGGAATGTTGTCTTTTGTGTGTAATGTTTTGATGGAACAGGTGGCAACTTATTGGTCATGTTACGCTTGTCTTCCAATGCTAAGGCCAAACATCGCAGCACCTGGTCATGGCGCCAAGTAAACCGTCCTTGGCTAAGAGCCACCTTACATCCAGTCAAAATGTGCCTTAATGTTGCAGGTGATGAACACAAAGGACATGAGGGATCCTCTCCTACCCAGAGGTTTAGGTTCTGTGGTGATGGGAGAACATCATATGTTGACCTTATAAGGAAACTGATCCTGCTCTGTTCCATTGACCATAGGTCTTGCCAGCCAATCTTGCGTTGTTCCACACTCTCCCATCTCATCCATTCTCCCTGCTTGCCCTGGGAAATGGCCTTTATACACCTCATCCTCTCCTCCTGCTTTTGCACCTCGTTGACTACAAGCTTCCTCCGTTGCGCTGGGGCTGCCTTGTGCCATGTAGGAGGAGCTGAACTGAGACCAAGACCCCTCTTCCATGCTGAACTTGCCCCATGATATCACCAATTCGAAGGGCAGCCTTTGCATCCTCCACAGCTTTCTTTGCCACCCACTTTCTTCCAGTTTTCAACACAGGTGCTGCCTCCCTTACGCATTTGTCGCGTGACTCTACTAATGTCATTTCCAGTCGGACCTTGGCGCCTTAAACTCCTCGGTTAGAGCGGAGACAGGTAGCTGCAGTATTCCTTTACCATAAAGTCCCACTCTGCTGAGGCAGCGTGGAACTCCCAACCATTTCCTGATGTGTGAACTGATTAAAGCTTCCAGCTTCTCTACTGTTGTCAAAGAAACCTCGTACACAGTCAGTGGCCACAGCAGCCGTGGCAGTAGGCCAAACTGAAAGCACCAGAGTTTTAGTTTGCCTGGTAAAGCGCTGCTGTCTATGCTCTTCAACCCTTCCACAGCTTGTTGTCTAACTTCTCCCACACGAACTGTGTCCTTTAGATCCCCGTCGTACCATCTCCCAAGGCTCTTCACTGGCTTCTCAGACACTGTTGGTATTGCCTCACCATTAATGAAGAACGTTTTATCTACTACTTTACCTTTAATTATAGAGATGCTCCTTGATTTAGTGGGCTTGAATTGCATTCGTGCCCATTCAATGTTATTGGTTAATTTGCCCAATAACCGATTAGTGCAGGCTACTGTTGTAGTCATGGTTGTCATGTCATCCATGTATGCTCGAATTGGTGGTAGTCGCATTCCAGAAGCCAAGCGCTCTCCTCCCACTACCCATTTTGATGCCCTAATGATTACTTCCATTGCCATGGTAAAAGCCAGTGGAGAAATGGTGCATCCTGCCATTATTCCAACTTCTAGGCATTGCCATGTAGTGCTGAATTCTGAAGTTGAGAAACTAAATTGCAAATCTCCAAAGTAGGCTTTGACTAGATTTGTTATTGTCATTGGTACACTGAAAAAATCAAATGCTGCCCAAAGAAGTTCATGTGGCACTGAACCATATGCATTAGCCAAATCCAGGAATGTCACATGGAGCTCCTTCCTCTCCTTTTAGCTGATTGAATTTGTTGCCAGATCACATTGATGTGTTCTAAGCATCCTGGGAAACCTGGAATGCCCGCTTTTTGTATTGAAGTGTCAATGAAGCAGTTCTTTAATAGGTAAGTTGACAATCTCTGAGCAATAATGCTGAAGAAAATCTTGCCTTCTACGTTTAATAGGGAAATAGGGCTGAAACTGACTGATGCTGCTAGAATCTTTTTCTTTAGGTATAAAGACTCCACCTGCTCGGCGCCATGCTCTTGGTACAACCTGTTTTTCCCATGCTACTTTCATCAGTTTCCACAGGATTCGTAGAACTCCTGAAGCTCTTGTACACTCTGTGCGGAACTCCATTAGGCCCTGGAGATGATGAAGCCCTTGCTTTTTCACAGCTTGCTCTACTTCTTTCCACTTAGGTGCACAGTCCTCCATTTGGTATTCTGGTGGATTGATAGGTGGGATGTCTGAAGGAATTGACATAGGCTCCTGCCTTTTGAATCTGTATGCGTTTCCTCCAAATATCTCTCCAACTCAAACTTAGATGCTTTTAGTGTGCCATTCTTCTCACTGGTGAATAACTTCTTTACAAATTTGAATGGGTCTTTATAAAAGTTAGTTCTCGCACGCTCCTTCTTTTTGTAGCGTTTCCGTGGCGCTCAGCTCTGCGCAATGTTGCAAGCTTATGTTTTATGACCCTTTGTAAGAGATTGAGTCCCTCCTTCTGACTTTCTTCTGCTCTTCTCCATTGCTTCCTCAGCTGTCTCCTTTCTCTAACTAAGCGTTCAATCTCCTGCTGCCGTCTAGACTTTCCAGGAATAGTTTGTACTTTTTCCTTCCTTTTTCAACTCCAAACCTCTCGCTTCCATATGCGTAGATGATGTCCCCAAATTTATCCAGTTTCTTTTCAACGGTTCCACTTAACCTTTCCAATGCAAAGCAGAGATCTGTGTTTACTGTGTCCCATGCAGTTTTCTCACAAGCTCTTGGCCATTTAACTCCAGGCTTGTGCCCGTTGAGGTTCTTTTCTCTCTTACGCTGGTTTGTCTGCCCGGGTTCACAAGGATCATTAGGTTCATCACTAACTGTGTCCATGCAAGTCCTCCTCACATCTATGACAGGGGTGCTGATATCCTGCGAACTGTGGTTTGCTTCCTGTCGCTGGATTTCAGCTATCAAGGGCCATAAGGGAACATTTATAGGGCTGATGATGCCATCAAAAGGCAGATTCCGTTCTTGAATGAATATTTATTTCAAGCACTTTTATGAATAGACCCCTAAGTTCATTGAAATGATAAGTACTTGTGTCAGTGTGCCCCGCCTGTGTGTATTTTATGCTGATAGGTTGCATGTGGCATGTTAATGTTGGTGTGTATATATATTGGTGCACGGGATATAATGTGGGATATTTAGCACGAGTGTTGTTACAATATTCATACCCTATCAATTGAGATTACAGTGTTATGATTAATTGGACAGCCACATTAATTAAAATAATGCCCTAGTCATACAAGCATCCTATTCACTTCGTGCTGGACAAAAATGTTACTTAAAACAGTACAGTAAAATTTTAGCCTTTCAACTTGCTTTTAATAATTAATTTACCTGTAAACTGTTAAATAAAGATTTATGGGAAGCCACAAATCTTCAGTCATAATAGCCCAGGAATTGTATTGGTCATCTATACATAAACTTTATAGCTGATCCCATTCATGCAATTTGTAATCCTGTTCAGGAGGAAACAACAGAAGGCCAGTAGGTGACAAAACATCAGATTTAAATAAACAAGCCTACCTGATAAATCTCTTTTAAATTAAATACTGATCTCTGTTAATGGAGAAAACTGATCCACGGCCTATACAGAATACAGATTGCATGTTGCCTAATGATGTTTTTGTAAATGTTAGCAAATGGCTGCACTTTGTCAGCATTCATTAGCTAAGTAAAGGAAACATACATTGCTTGTCTCCTGTTGGAGTAAACCAGATCGTTTTCCAGAGGACACAGACCAATTCCCTAGTCACTAATGACTGAACGACAGCATTTCCTTAGTATTTACCACCCTGCAGATCTGGCTGATGAGGTGTGAGGCCTAATAGTGTACCAAATTGAATACTGTACCTCCCTGTGTGCTTATTAAAAGGCCACTGGGGAATTTCCCTAGAACGTTTGGAGATAGTAATAAAATAGTCTCCAGTGTAAACTAAGAAAATGACATGTGGTGCACAAGCAACAACTTTATTCCTCATTAAAGCTTGTGGAATCTGTTCTCACACTCAATTACAAATGCCCGGAAACATTTACCAGGCAATCTGTATTTGCAAAATTTAAAAGAGGTGGAAAACTGCCCTGCCTCCCATGAGTAATATGCTCTGGTCTCCTGGCCGGCAACTTCCATCGAACCAAGAAATTCTGGAAAGTGACATATTGGTCAGATGGTTGTCATACTTGCCAGATTCAAAGATGATGAATGATGCTGAAGCTGTGATCTCAGCTCCTGCAGAATTAAACTTTCAATCCTCAAAGGGCATTTTGGAAACCGCATCAAGCACTGCAAGCAGCAACAGAGAATTGCATTGGGAGGCACAGGCTTGGGCTTCCATGGGTTTCTTCAATGATTTTCCTCCATACATCAATTAATAGGCTATTTTTCTTCAAGCACTCCTGATTTGTGTTGACTGACCCAGTCTCTATTAACTGACTCAAATCAACCATACATAAGAACACAAGACATTCTAGAACGAGGAAAGGCCATTCTGCCCACCTATGCTCGTTCACTTTTGTGCCAGCGTGGTCCGTTAGCACGCAGGGTAGCTTCATGGAGCAGAACAACAAGTGTAATGCCTTGATACAGAAATATAGCCCACTGGCATTTCACAGATTATATTTTAAGATTACTTGTGTAACTGCTCATGTAAAGGAAATCTATTAGAACTACTTCAATACTACAGTATATGTAAGACATTTTCAATTCCAGAATCCACAATAAGTTATAAGTGTTGTTTGTGAACTACCGGAAATCGCATATGTACTAAGGCTGCTACGATTAAATTGAAAATTGATTTTTCGATCGATTCCATTCCTCATTATATACATTGATATAAATACTGGATAATAGATTCAATAATTATGTTTTTGTAATGTGCATAGTTAATAACATTATTTAAGTTTATCAACGAAACTGCACCAAACGCCCTGCCTTGCTATTTGCAGTATTTCAGTATTACTCAACTTTTTATGCCCAGCCTCTGCTCACTTATGATTTGACTGCTGCAGAGAAAAGGCAGATTACATGCATTCAAAGTACCTGAAATATTAATGTGCCCCTATTTTTGTATACCACTGCCAGCCATGTTTTATAATATTTGTATGTGATGGAGAAACTATTTTAGAGGCATAAGTGTGACTGCTTATGTGTTTTTCATTTTATGTTTCCTTGCCTTCCTGTTAACCTTCTAGATTAGAAAACATATTAATAAAATGGAACTAATTCTTTCTATACCTCTCCTGACCAATAGTATAGCTGTTGGGCGTATGGACTGGAGCAGCAGTTTTCAACCTTTTTTTTTTTTTTAAAACTGTACCCCTTCTATATGGATGTTTCAGCTCAAATACCCCTTTACAATTTTCACTCTACTGAATGGTCCACAGTCAGCACAATTGTTTGCCATTTAAGATGTTTAAAGCATCAAAAACATTAACCTCAAGAAACAACTATAATAACTAACATTGATTAACTTTTGATTAATGCCAACTAATAGAGCATAGACTCTGTACATGGGGGTGCACAGTTGTGTGAGTGAGTTTGGTGGCTGGTGGCCATCTTGGTGAAGGGCAGCCTGTAACCAAGATGGCCACCATTTGCACCACCACATAGTTGTTGATTGTTGGATTGAATGATTAATTGTTGTATTGAGTGTGTGGAATGTGGTCAGGTAGTGATTGATTGAATGATTGATTGTCAATCACCCCTGGCCACTTGGTAAAAAGGAAGAGATGTTTGGAGAGAGAGAGAGAGAGAGAGAGAGAGAGAGAGAGAGAGAGAGAGAGAGAGAGAGAGAGGTTAATATTGCACCGTGATAGCCGTAGCTTGGGTGCCGTTTTGTTTATTTTGAAGAGTTTTGTTTGGTGTAGTAATGTTTTGTTCAACTCTTTAATTAGTTCCTGTGTTTTTGATTTTATTTGTGTTATTTTTTAAAAGTGTGCAGAAGAGCACTTAAACTACAGCTGCTGTGTCTGGGTCTCATATTTCAAAAGCGCAGACCAGCCTTGCCCGGTCACACCAACACAAATTATTCACAGGGACTGTGTAACTTTCTGTGGCTTGGCACTTTCTACAGACGCTTTTGTGAAAATGTATCAGTTTTTGACTCGATGGTACACGGCCGCTATTGCTATTACTAAAATACATCTGCACCTAATAAATAGAATAAAAATTGTGATGATGATTTATGTTTACCGGAGCATTTATACTTCTAAATAATGCAGAAAGACTGTGCTTTTACTGATTTGTATTCAATTATACGATGAGTTGAAAACTGTCATGAGCAGCACAGAGTACTTTGAGCAGAGCTTTCCATAGGCAGAATGGCCAGATGCCTGCTTCACCCACCCTTGTATCACTCCGCTCAATTGAAATCATGCATGTGCACTGGTGGATGATAGGTTTGAAACTATAGTCAGACTGTAACTTTGAGCTGCTCAAAAAAATGAAATATTTATGCAGTGGTTTAGAGCTAAAATATATAATAGTTTAAAAAATCAATTCAAGATCATTATTTTCTTTTACTTTCATTTTAATGTTTGCATTTCTGATTCATGCTCTGTACCCCCTATGACCTTTAGAAGTACCCCCAGGCTATGCGTACCTCCAGTTGAAAGCCTCTGGATCAGAGGATTGTGTGGTAAGTATATTTATAAACTCTAAAGTTTAAGTGAATTTACTGGGTCAGTTTCCTTTCTTAATTCTGTACTAGTATTATTGATCCTGTGAGAAACAAGCTTGTGGACTTTGCAGATCCCATTCATGACATTTAAAACCACAGAAGGTGCAATGCAACTTAATTCTAAAACAATGTCAACTACATCTTACCTTCTCTGAACTAGGGAAATTAACTAAACTGGGACACACAGATTATTGATATTACTTTTCTTACTATTATTGCTGTAGTTGCTATTATTATTATTATTATTATTATTATTATTATTATTATTATTGTGCTTGTATCTGTTGAACAACTGTTGTGTGGTAAACCACTTTAAAGGGCAACACTCCCCACGGATGACAGCTACCCTTTTGTCCAGTGAACCGCTTGGGGTTCTAATTGGCTAATAGCTAGAAAGCTTAGGTTGGAAGTGGGCCTAGCCTGTGGTTTTGTGAGCAAAGATTGTGTCTGAGGGGTTTTTCCTTCCCAGATGGTAAACTATATCTGTATTATGTATACAATATTGTTAAGCATGCTATTCATCTTACTGTACTGACTTTGTGTTGCTAATACTAGGGAGGGTAAAAAGGCGATTTTTAGATTTAACTTTTTGTACAACTTCTTCCTGAATAAAATCTGTCAACGTTTTATTGAAATTTGTGTCTGGTTCCTTCTCTGTATGTAAGTTGGCCCTCTGGATATATGCCTCTCCAGATATAGTGAACCTGTGTGTCTTAACCCAATTAAATTAACATTTATTTGAAGCGTACTCACTTCAAATTGGTGCCTGTGGCAGTTCTGCAAGAAAATAATTCAGGATAGTCATCCCCCAATACCCAGGGGTCTGACAATCGGATGGAAGTTAAAACACAGAAATCTAATCATTGCTTCACACCCACTGTTGGCTGCAATCTACATTCTATGTTCAGCAGACTGAGAGGACGCTGACAACCATGTGTGGTATTTGTAATGGTTTTCATTATCATTGGTTAAAGAACTTAAATATTAAGGGCATGCATTATTTAGCAGTGAAATAAGGGCTCTATCTGCTCTAAGTGTGTTTCTATATGCCAGAGATTTTACACATAATTGCTTCTGTCCATCAACCAGCCTTTAGTTGTTGACCCATGCCATCTGTGTCAATGCCGAAAGGTCTGTTTTCTAAATAATTAATAGTCTAATAAAAGTGCCTTATTCACAGAACTTTTTCAAATCTACTGGAAAATTAAATGGTTGTCAGAGAACACTTTTTTCTCTCAAGTATTGTCTTTTAGCAAAGAAATAATGTGAAAAAACTTTACATTTCAGGAGAATTAATGTTAAATAACAATGACGCTTTTACTGAGTTGTTTTTATTTCAAGTTAATAAAATGAATCTGATATCATCCTTAAACCAATTCCAGTTTGAGTTCTCAAGCTAATTCTCAGGTTGATACCCAACTGTCAGCTGTAAGGCCCCCTTTCCCTTTCTAACTGCAGTGTTCTTTTTTTAAAGCCCATATTGGATTCTACATTGGATTTTAGGCTTATTTCCATTTTGACTTTTGGCTGGGAAAGTTTTGGCAAAACAAACGCTATAATGTCAACTTTTAGATTCAGTTTTCTTTTAGCTCACAGCATAAAGCCTATGAGTCAGAGTCTACAACAATATATTAATGCTTTCTTGATGTCCATTCTTATCCTTTTAAACATTTGTCAAACAAAAACCATCACATTTCCCTTATACATCCCCTGGTACTGCTCTATTTAATTGCATTTTTTCTTGCCTATTTTATTTAGCTTTTTACTTATTTTTACTCACTGAAAGTTATGTCACTGGTTTCTACAGTACAGAGAATTGACCTACTGTATTCACACCTGCATAATTACGTTCCTCCAGGCTCTGCAACTGCTGCTTTTCATAGAGAAGACATTTGTTGTTTTATGCTGACAATAGATTTTGGTTTTATCAAAACTGAAACTATGTTATAACTCCTCAACACATTGTGGATGTGTCAAAGTTTTCCACAGTTACATTTATCTATCCTATTCACACCACCTAGATCTACACATTCTGAAACCATGGTGCACATTTTTAAAATGTTACGACTGCAATATTTAGGTAGCATAAAAAGAATGCAAGATGCTCTTTGGCTATCAGCTTAATTTGAAGACACTGAAAGACTTTAGTCAAAATAGTTGTCCTTTTAAGCTTCTTTTTAGTATTATAAACTTGATCTTGTCATTGAACCAAGCACAGATATCACAAATATGGATATTATCTTTAACCTACAGTTTACTGTCTGCCCAGAATGTTAGAGTATCTCTTATCACCTTGGAAACATTGCTAGATTAGGCCATGTCTATTGCAGTAAAAAAGAAGAAAAAAAAGCATTTTGTTTCATCTAGGATTGGCAAGCATAGCAGGAATTAAAATGTGTATTATTTCCAGATAATGTTCAAACTTTTTTTTGTTTTGGTTTTTAACATTGTTGAATATAGTACGCATTTGCTCAGTTACACAATTGTGTAGGTTATTAGTGCAATAACCATTGAAAGTTCACAATGGGTTTTGAGTGCTTTAAAAGCCATTGGAGATTTAAAATCTCTTTTTCTTCTCAATCACTTGATTCTAAATGCAAGAAAAAAATTCAAAAGATACTCTCCAGGGAAAGTGTTCTGTCCATACATGTAAAACAATTCTCATTTAAAGCTTTTCTCTGACCTTCCCTACCTATTTTAACACAAATGTGCAAAGGCATATGTTTCCTTCAGCTGTGAAACTTGTCATAAAATGAGACCAATTTAATAAGTATTCAGTGCAAAACAGACCATAAGTTTTCCTTAAAATCTGATTTTCTTCAGAGAATTGACATGAAAGACCTGGTTTCAGAACAAACTGAATTCCTAACTGTTTCAATGACATTACTTTTATGGATGATATTATATATAAAAAAAACAGCTAAAATGAAAGATACTAGAACTCTGAGAACTCTTTTTATTGAATTTAACATTTAGGAGCAAAAATAATATTGTATTCAAACAGTAATATAACTAACATAAAATGTATTGACTTAGTATACATCACAAAAATTGATTTGTGACTTTCTCTCCACTTAATGTACCCGACTGAATTACATAAGGATAATATGTGCTACATGCAGACCAGCTCATAGTCTCACATTGATTTTCTCTGAATGGAATCATTAAGAGTTGTTCAACCATTATCCCCGTATCAGTAATTTAAATTCTTAGTGTTGGTGTAACAAGGGAGCTGGCGCGAGGAGGTGCAGAGCCCACCCTGCTACCAAAAGATAATACAAACTATATTCATTGACTTATTTCATCACTACTATTACAGTAGTCCCAACTACGCCACTCTCTTTAGTTTTTATATAGAAGTGAGAGATGCCCTAGAATGATTTAATTAATTTACCTCCCAACTATAAAGGCAAGCCAGAATAAAGTAGTTCCACACACTACAAGTGCTTGTGTGAGGGGACACATAAGCACTTGTAGCCGGGATGACCCTAGGCAGCCAAGCACAGCACCACCAGTCCCCCCTTACCTGAATGGAGCCATTTCATTGACTAAACTTTTTGCCTACATGACTAGCCAATCAGCACCAAACCCTCTATTGTACAAAGGATGCTACAGGTATCGGCACTCGGTACACACCTCAGGAATACAAATTAGCCCAAATAACCTCCCTCCTGTATCAATTAAACAGTCCACAACCAGTATGAGACTCTGATCTTACTATTTACTGTACATGCAACCTTCATTTAGAAATCACAAACCTAAGACTGGTAACATAAAACAAAAAGGATTACCCATAAAACATATTACACTCTCAAAACTAGTTTAGTTTCGTTTCATTCTTATTAAATAGTTTAAGTCACTTGTATAATTCAAGTACCTCCAGTTTTGTTTTTAACACATTCTAAATTCCTGTACATTATTCATTAGATAACATGCAAACCTCAGTTTCCCCGTATAAAGGAGAATAATCATGCTTGCTTTAAAACATAGCATTCCTGCATCATTATAATTTCAACCCATATTCTTTAACACAAGACCTTTATAGCTCATAATGTATATTCAAAGAGGTCTGCAACCTGTTAGGTTTACAAAAACAAAACCAGAATTAAAAAGACAAAAGACTGAAGGTAGCTTATGTCTCACACAAACCACACAACAACAACAGACAAAGAAAGAAAGAAGAAACACCAGCAAGACACAGGACTGCTTTCTTTCGGCCCTCTCCATTCTCTCTCTTTCCAACCTGGTTCACTGTTTGAAGTAAGCCGCAGGTGCAAATTGATTCAATAAACACTTCTGTCATCTCGCTCCTGCTCGGAGGACAGCTGTCAATCACTAGAAATCAACTCCACGCTCTGAAATTCAGCAGGATCATTCACTCAAGGCACATGCAGGGGTAGGAACACAAAACAAATGAAATATTCACACACACTTCAAACAGTGATCAAACAATAATCCAATAGTGAATAAACAAAAGCAACACTCATAATAAATCATAATAATCTAAGTAATACTAAATGACAAACAATACTGTGAATGTGCAAATAAAAATACATTAAAGTAACACTGTTACACTTGTGCATATAAAATAGAGAAGAGGTAAACATCAATGATACAAGATTATTTTGTAACATTGTAAGAATTCCTGGTTGCCTAGATTAGATTGTAAGTGTGCTTTACACAGACCACTGAACTGCACTGGCTGTGATACTCATCATTAGAATATACTTGAAATGTCTACAGATATTCACTGTACTGAGATTTCCAAAGTTTATTTGATACAGAGTGCACAAATTACCATAATACATTACTCACATTTTAGAGCAATATATTTGACTCATGTTTTTCATTGAAACAATGCATGAATTGGATAAAACATCTTCAACTTTCTAATTTAAGCATCACGTCTTATTTCTAACTACATTATTTTATCAAACATTGAAAGTATCAGTTTTACAAATACAGTACATTTTTTATTGCACTTCAGTGTTACAACCTAACTTCAAAAGCATTAAGCAGCAAACCCTGCTGTTGCACAATGAATAGGTTTCATGGTGTTTCAATTAAGAATCTGGGTGGACTAAAATACGTATGCAGTACACAGTACTCTAAAAGTTGAATGAAAGTACTTTGTGCACTCCTGACTACAGCAGACAAATTACATAGAATGCTGGAAATGTTTAGTTATGAATTATAACCAAATATGTATCAACGCACTACCATTTCAAAATGCTATGATATAATTAAATTAATCTGAGTAATAATAATTCTATAATGTTATAAAAATGGCTAAACAAAAATAACTTGTAATTCACTACAATAGGAAATCTACATATTTTTGGTGTGGAATATTTCAAGGTGTAACTTCTTCAAAATTAGTTATCATGTTATATGATTGAGGTTAAGTCTAACAAATGGAAATGTTCATTTGTTCCCAGAATTCCAGTGGTGCCAAAGCCTCCTGGTGTCTTTTGTGAGATTTGAGCAGTTCCCATTAGTATTATGGGGGTGAGGTATGGGAGCGGAAGTGCACATACAAAATCGCTACACACCAGAAGCGATGCAACTAAATTAATAGAACCTGTACTTTTGCAGAGTATCTTTCACACCACAGGCAACACCAGGATTGAATCCTATTTTTTGCAATTTCTTTGCTTGGCAACTAGGGAACAGCTTCAGTGCACGGTGTCCACCAGGGTGAAGCAGTAGCCAAACTAACGGAGGAAAAAACAATACTCACCGTGGAAAAATACCCAGAGCTTTATAACAAAGATGATTGCAATTTTTAAGATACAAAGATAAAATATAATATATGAGAGTCCATTTTGCAGGAACCGGATAAGTCTTGCATGTATGATTTATTGTCATATATGTTGAAATACCGTCAGAGAAGACACTCATAATTTCCACATCATGTTGAAATATGTACCAGTCATAGTTTTATCAATAGCAATTTTGAATAGTTTTATAGATCTGGCAGTTTTCAAATCTGTCGCATTGCACCTTTGTAACTTAAGGTGTGTATATTTATGTCGCTGACAAAGTACTGTAACGTCGACAGTCTGTGAGGGACTGGTGGGCTGATGTCAGGAGGTTTGGGATTAAGGGGCGCTATAAACGCAGCAGCATGCCCTCAGCACAAGGAGAGTATCAGAAGTAACTGAAGAGATTGGTCAGCGTTGTAGAAAGTTTGTTTATATGGTTGTTTTGTGTGTCCCATTATATGTTGCAGTTCTGAGATTATCTAGTAAAGCAGTATGCTTTCCTAGGGGCTTTCAGTTTCCTTATAAAGACACCAAGCAGGTTGTCTCCTCTGCTTCCTCCTCAAGGCAGGTAAGTAAGGTGTCCAGGCCACCATCCCTCAGCACTGGGAAGGAGGGGAGGGGTCTGTCTTTGGCAGTTGTGAGGCCAGTGTATGGAGCGCTTTCAGACAGAGCCATTCCTCAGCCGACTCCACTTCATTCACATTGAATGCCTCCAAAAACAGGGGGTCTTCATATGGAAGAAGCGGTGCCCAAACTCTGCGATGGCGTTGCTGGTCATTCCAGTCTTCCATAACGCATTTGAAAAAAACTGAAGTTCCTCTCTGAATCTCTAGGGGACACCAAATGTGACAGGATAGTGTCATGGCCCAAGCTGTTACCAGCAGGAAGGAGATTACAGTTTTAACGCTAATGCACACGTTTTATTGCACAAATAAATGGAACAGGAACAAACAAACAATGGCACGAGGGTCAAAATAAAAGGTTTAAACAAAACAATACAATATAGGTAGGGCCTTTGCCTTCACTATAACATTTACAAAATCACATCAAAGCACACAGGTAACTCGCCCAAACTCCCTTTACAGATGCAGGGCAGCAGCCCTGCCATAGATGGCCATCCCTTTATATTTAGAAGTTACTGTTCATGCACTATTCATGATAGAGATCAGATTGTGTTGTCTACAGGGACTCCTTGTTAAAGTACATTTTAATATTCTCCAAGAGGAACCGTTACATTGAATACAGGTAAGCTATGCACATATTTAATGTATTTTTAATGTGATGATTTAAAACAGTTAACATGTGAAAAATAATATGTAAACAGCACAACCCAGGCAAAAGCATTTTAGCCCCTCCGCAACCAAGCAAACCTCATCCCACCCCACCCTCTGGCCATTTACTTTTATTTTGGCCACTCTCATGCCTTGTTAACATGCAGAAGATTTTAAGCAGATATGTCAGCCGTCTGCAGATAATTTTAAAGACCCATAGAGTGCCAGTCAATCAAATGGTATTTCAAGTCTTTCAAAGTGGCCTATTTAGATAATTCAGCTGTCTACATCATTATCTTGACATGGAATACTTCTGTGTTAGGAAGATTAAGATTAACAAGGCTTGTGTTTTTACACTTACAATACCATTCTAATGTAGAATAGGATATATACATATGCAGCCGATACTATTAAAAGGTATCACTAAAAAATAACTTTTCCTCCAACAAAGACTGGATAAACATTTTCTTTTAAAGCATTTTTAAAGCTTTATTGTTTAAAAGTTACAGTGGCATTTATCCAAACACTTTTGTGGATATTTTACATTTCTTTTTTTTCCAATTTTGGTGTGAGAGCATACCACAGAATGTCCCTGTATATTGTGACAGTGCTGAGGATCATTTCTCAACTGGACAGTAACTAGTTTCAGTCATGCAGCTATAAGTCAAAAATCCCCACTTGCACAGCTACACTCACTTTGTAGAATGATGAGTAAAGCCCTGTGTTTTTCGCAAATACGAAATAAAATAAAACGAAAAATCATAAACCAAACACAGAATTACATTTTTAAATTGGGAGGTTTATACAAAAACACTTCAAATACATACTTATAATCATAGTTTTCAAGGCTCAGTCATTACCATAGACGCAGTCTGAAGGGAAATGGAAGCTCTGACTAGCACTTGCTCAAATGTATAATATGGAGTCAGTCATAGTCAATTGTGATGGAAGAGACATTTCTTTCTAAAATGCCTAAACCGAACATAACTATTAAACAACGCTGCAATGAATTTGAGCATGAGGGGATGTATGCATGACGGTGACAAAATAATGATGTGCAGATTTTGCAACTGTCTGCTGGAATGCGAGTCGAAATACATCGTTGTTAAGCATTAGCTGTTTATTCCTTTTGGGGAAAATATGTCGTCTTTGCTTGTATTTTGTATTAGTATGATAATTCTTTGTTTTATTTCAAGTGGTGCAAACTTTGCACTCTTTTGATTTTGAATACATTTGAATGAATGAATCTGCTTTGCTTGGTGTTGAAATACAGAGAAACCCCAAGCTTGTTGTGTACTGGAGCCCTGCTGCAGTGCAATGGGATTGAAATACAATTATCGTTTTTTTTAACAGGTAGATTGTTGTATGTGCAATTATTATGACAGCCCCACAATAGTAGAGCAGTATAAATATATATATTTTCTATTTGATCTTATTGTATTTTTATACCCCCTGCCCCAGGGTGTATTTTGGTTTATTTTGCATAGTTTGGGTTATGTAGCACAGGTGAGTTAAAATGTATGTTTGTATGTGGGCACGGGGAAGTCACAATCACTTCATGTACAGACTGTGCCAGGGCCAGATTGAATGACTAACAATCAAGTCCTGGCACTTTGTTCAGTGTTTGTTTTGTCTTTCTGTTTTAGCCACTGTGCTGTTTTTGTTTTGTTATTTGAAAAGTGTTTTGTTTTATGTTCAGACCTTTTATTTTTCAATAAATTCTCGCATCAGTGCTTCATACCCCAGTACTGTGTGTCTCCTTCCTGGTCTGACGTCACCCACAAGCTATCTTGTTCACACGTGATGCCCAGAAGTGGGATACAGCACCTCCATGGACGCTGGCCAGGAATATTACTGCAGAAGGATTTAATTTTTTGAAAGAACTATTGCAGGAGGACCTCCCGATGGCAGTTGACCTGCTATGGGCCAGAGATGTCGAGCAATGGGAAGCCTGGGTCCAGCAGCATCGTCTGGAGTCCCTCCTAGACATCGCAGCCATGGTGGCCAATTACCTGGCTGCAGGTATGGGATGGGCATCACTATCTCCAGTCCCATCAGGAGGAGCCATGCCTACTCCAGCTCTACAGGCAATAGGCATGTCCACACCAGAGCCCAGAGGAGAGCCACACCTGTCCACAGCGACCAAGGGCAATCCGCACCAGTCTCCAGTGATAGAGGGAGACTATCTGCTGCTCCTGCCTTCGCCGCCAGGGGGAGGCTACCAACTGCTCCCACTTCCACCTCTAGGGGAAGACTACCTGTTGCTCCCTCCTCCACCACCAGAGAATAGTTGCTCCCGCCTCCACCACCAGAGGAGCTGAAGCTACCTCTCAAAGGTCCTCCTGCACCGCATAGGGCTGCCGAGCCTGCACCACCCAGGGCTGCCGAGCATGCTTTGAGCTGTTGCAGTGATCGAAGTTTCTTTATTGAAGTGATCTGGTTGTTTGTAAAAAAATAAATAATAAAAAAGATAAATGGAGTATTAGGATTGTGATTTTTCATTTATATGATTAGATAAGCATACTTTACATTATAATCAATGTTTTTAATTATTCAATTTGCATTAGTGACTATTTCTTGTATTGGAAGTTTATTGTGTTTTGTAATAGATGCATTGCTATTTATGTATACAACTTTTTTAAGCTTGTGTAATTGAATCTACTAATTGAATAATCATTTCATATAAATTGGGGCCGTTTCTAAATAGCAAACACTATCCACCTGACGAAGACACAAGTGTGTCGAAACGCGTTGTGGTGTACAGCTATCTGTTTGTGTGGTGATTTTGTTTTTAACAATAAAATGAAATAAGTTTTAATAATTTGTAGTGGTCATGTTCTTATAAATCGAAGTTATATGATGAGCGTGCAACCAAGACGTCTCTATAAGGTCTACTATCTAGCTACACGCCTTTGCCAACAGCGATAAAAGCATTTGGATCTTTATTGAGACTTTCTTTTCTCTCTCTCTCTATATATATATATATATATATATATATATATATATATATATATATATATATATATATATATATATATATATATATATATATATATATATATATATATATATATATATGAACTCACCACTGCTTTAAAACCACGACCCAACACACAGGAATGGATTTTTCAGCGCTAGTGCGCTATTTTTAATTACACACAAAATGAACAAACAAAAACAAACACCTAGCTCTTTACGAGCACTAACTAAACAAACAGGAACACCCTGACTACAAGTAGGACGGCTAAGCCGTTTCCCCACCAAACAATAAACAAAAACCACACAGGTTTAATACAGCACTTTTTACCTCACGACTGCCAGGAAGCAGAGCACTCCTTTCTGCCTTCTCCTCCTCAGCACATCCTAACAGACTGGCTGCTTTCTTTAAATACCCTGCACCTGGCTCTAATTTAATAATAAGCACCAGGTGCAGGGAATGATTCATAATAAAACAATTAACAAAACTGATTAACAAAACACAACACAATTAAACAATAAACCAACGTGCATTTTCACATGTTTTTTTTTTCTTCAGGGAGGCTTTAACCCCCTCCCTGCTATCTCACAATATATTGTAGCGCGCCTGGTGCTGCAGTCTTCAGAACTGAAGCAGAGCTGCTACAAAACAGGATGCTTAGCGGAACTGTGAACTGTTCATGTTTCTGTTATTAGTGTTTATTAGTTATCGTATGTGTTTCTTACCTGCTGTTGCTCCCCCTCCTTTTCTCCCTGTGTGTGTCTGTCACTGCCTGGTTTTAGCACTTGTAAGTGCTGCTATAAGTGCGTGTGCAGAAGTGCTGCATTGGCAGCCCATTAAAAAGAGCATTGTTTTCGAATACTCCTGTCTCTTGCCTCTGCTTTAATACGCCTGCGCATTGGGTGCTGCACTGGTGTCAGAAGTGGAAGCATGGAAGGCAATTACTGGGGAGAAGATGACAGCAGCAAGAAGCAGCGAGCGGAGAGGAGGAAGCTGCGGGAAGAGATCCAGCTCCTCACCGAGGAAGTAGGAGCGGCGAGACGGTGGCTGCGGGAAGAAGCCCAGCGTCTTGCTGAGGAGCTGGAACGGCGGCAGGAGTCCACAGAAACCTGCCGCTCCTCCAACAACGAAGGGCTGCCGACGCTGGGAAGACCGACCCCCACCACCCCCCCCCCCTCGCCGTGGTTGGTCGCGACGATCCGACAGGAGATACGGCAGCTGATGGAAGACCGAGGGGGCTGCTGCGAGCCCGCCGAGGCCGAAGCCTGGATGCCGACAAGGAAGACAGTCCGGGCAGCAAGATTTGATGGCAGCGCAGCCTGGGAGATGTACCAAGCACAGTTCCAGCTTGCCGCGAATAACTAGAGTCCAGAAGAAATGGCTGGCCAGCTCGCTATGGCTCTGGAAGGGAAAGCGCTTCAAGTTCGGCGTTGCTGGCTGGAAGTTCCAGCACGAGTTTTGGCTGGCTGGTCCAGGACTCATGCATACTGGGCCTGGACACCAGGCCGTGCAGGAGCTTTTGCAATGGAGCAGTGAGGGCCTGACAAGTGAAGAGAAGGAGCAGCTGAAGGCATTGTTGGCGGAGTAGGAGGACACCTTTGCTGCGAGGGACGAGGACTAGCCGTACAGACTTGGTGCAGCACCACATTGACACTGGTTTGGTGGCTCCAATTCTAGCAGAAGATCAAGGAGATGGCCGCTGTGCGGGTCAACGAATCCTCGGACAGTCCATGGTCCGCCCCAGCCGTCCTGGTCAAAAAGAAGAATGGTTCGTGGCAGTTCTGCATCGATTTATCAGGAGCTGAACGACGTGATGCGGAAGGACTCGTACCCTTTGCCACGCATTGACGGCGCACTGGATTAGATCGCAGGGTCACATTGGATCTCCGCAGCGGCTACTGGCAAGTGGGGCTCGCACCGGAGGTCAGGCTGAAGACGGCCTTTTCCACTGGGCAAGGACTGTGGCAGTTCATGGTCATGTTCTGTCCCCGGCGGAAGAAGGGTTTATGTCCCAAGCTTTCCTCTCGTCGGAGGGGCCATGTGCTATGCTGGAAAGGATATCTTACTTGCTGTTGCAGTAATTGTGTTGCATTTGTTGTCTCTCTTGCCCCGAACCCTATCCATGTGTTTTCCCGGTGTTGCATGTGGTCACCCTCAGCTGCTTGGTTCTGTTCAGAGATGACCTCCCCCCCCTTTTCTCCCTGTGTGTGTCTCTGTCACTGCCTGGTTCTAGCACTTGTAAGTGCTGCATTGGCAGCTCATTAAAAAGAGCATTGTTTTCGAAGACTCCTGTCTCTTGCCTCTCCTTTTTTACGCCAGCGCAGTGAGCGCTACAATATATAGATAGATAGATATATCAACCTATAAACAAATTATTGTACACCAGATTATGTTTTTTTACATTGTCAAAATATTTACAACTATATACAATCATCACTCTGGTTACAAACGGTAGTGACATCTACTGTCAGCTCTACAATGACAATATTTATGATCAATGGATTCTACCACCATGCATGAGCTTAGAGTTATAAATAACAATTGATACAGGATATACAGGTTGCATCAAACACATCGTATTTTCATTGTACCTTATTTGTACAGAACCATATTGCGTTCCTTAATTACTATAAAACTGGTATCTAACTTGTAGGTTAGTGATCATATAATCATGCACAGCAAATCCCCCAGTGTTAAATCAACTCAGGGAGTTAAAGTAGCACGGATCAATGTTATTTTGACACTGATCATTGTTATTTTAACACTCTCAGTTTAACACTGTAGGATTTGCTGTATGACTCTCTTAGAGCTCTGTTAAACATAAAACCACACAAACATACTTAATATACGTGGTAAGCGCTATTTGTATGACATTTGAAACAATATAAATGATACAATTCTAATATAAATATAAACATTAAAATAACTCACAGTTCCCATGCGCAGTGCACTCTCAAAATAGGTAGACCAAAACTGAAAATGGCAGTGCAACGGACATGGGTAAGTCTCAAAATTGACTGTGACTGAAAAACAAACTTAGAAAAATGTGTGCCGAATGTAATTTAGGTGAGCAGTACAATCAAAAGAACGATTTTTTGTGAGATTGATATTATATTTTAAGAAATTGTTTTACTATTAATACAAAAGGTTCTGTTGTATTTTACTGTTTGTAGTAACTTTAGAGCTCTGCTAAACATAAAAACCACATAAACACATTTTAAATATTTGTACACTGATGGCAAGTCCTTCAGGCACCTGTGCTGAGTATTTCTCCAAACATAGCAAAGCATTGGTGGACAAACAAAAAATATAGTTCGGTATTACACTTCCGATAAACCGCACTACCTGATGCGATCTACTTTAGAACTGGACTCGAGACTACCCCCTGAGGTAGTATGGTACGGTATTTAAACGCTGTGTAGTGTGGACACTAACCGTATTTAACACTTTTAAGCCGGTTTAAAGGCATAGTGTGGACAGGACCTAAGACAGCACAGAGAAATCCTAAAGATCAAGAATCCAGAGGCTTATTCACCAGTCACAAACACGCAAACAGGTAAGTATAATAATGGTCTCTTTATTACAGAGAATTTAGACAATCAATTACAGTGTACAACTTATTGCAAACTCCCCTCTTTCAACCACCTTGCACGTTATCTCCAACAAAACCTATTCTAAAAACACCTACAACAGTGCACTAAGTAAAACCACTAAAACCTTCCATAAAATATTTTAACAAGCTACTTGTGACTTAAGGGGGCTATTAGTATTATAATTATTCCACTCCACACAATATATTATCACAACACAGCCCAGAACAATGTAAGCAGCAGTTTGGTGAAACGATAGTTCCAGTATATTCACCTGGGCCTCAAAAGGCCTTGAAAACTCAGTTTGTAGGTCCTGTACTTAATCCAAGTCGCCAAACACTGTCCCGGTAGAAACACCAAAAAGGAAAGGTAAGCTTGAAGATGACCGATCCAAGAACCTCATAAGCCGTTGGTTTGTCCCAGTGTAAGGCTTGTATTTAGCTCCCTTCAGGCTTGCCCCCCCCTCCCCCCCTCCAGCACCACGACGCAGGATCATGCAATAGAAGAACAAACAGCACTTGATCTCCACACTTTCCATGTGTCCTTGGTCATTCACCACATACACCCCTATCTCGGCTCTCCTTATTCTGATGTGGTCTTCCGACCCGGCCACTAGTACTTAACAGTACAGTAGGACCTTGTGTCTCAGGTGTGTACAGGGAGCTGGTTGTCCGTCCCTTGGCTGGTGCCTGTTTGCTCTTCTGGGACGTTGGTCATGGAGGGGGGTACCTTGAAAGGAAGCAATACAACCCCTTGTCATAAACCACCATTAATACTGGTAATCTAAATATTTCTGCCAAGTGTCTTTACTTCTGCAGCATTTGTCAAATGCCACACGGTCCTCTGTGTAATAACATTAACAGTCCTCTTTTAATCCACAAAGCATCACTTCGACAGTAAAATTCAAGGATAAATAGGTAGCTTTGCTATCAGTTTCTGACCGGTCCTTCCTTCCATCGGGCTGCCATGTCTTTATCTTTCTGCATTCCCTTTAAAGTTCTCAATGATCCTTGTTGTTTACCATCCAGGGGGCCGTTTCCCAAAAGCGACTTGAGCCAAACGAACATCGTAAGACCATCGTAAGAGCAACGTGTCAAATCTGATGTATTTCTCAAACACCGTTGTTAGTCAAGTAGTTTGTGAATAGCATCGTGGGCTCACGAGTGGTCTGGGATAATCGTGAGGAGAGATGTGAGTTGTGAAAGTACATAAATGCATTGTGAGAACATCCCCCTCTTGCTGTATCTGGCAGTATGGCTACGATTCACAGAATTGTGGAACTTAATTGTCGTAGACGCTGCCCACGCAGTAGATTAGTAAGAATTAATGCCAACATAAGAACAAACTTAAACCCTTTAGATATACTTAGTGACATAGAAATCATTAGACGATACCGGCTTCCACGGCATGCAATTCAAAATTTACAGGATTTACTCACACCGGATTTGAGGAGGAGCACTGAGCGCAATTATGTACTAACTCCAGCTGTGCAGTTGCTGTGCTCATTGCGGTACTATACCACAGGTAGCTTTCTCCAAACCATAGGAGATGGGCTGGGACTCAGCAAAGCGCCTGTATCGCGGTGCGTCCAAGCAGTAACGACAGCGCTTGTTAGGCACGCACCTGAGTACATTACGTTCCCGAGAACACAGGCAGAATTTCGTGACACTCAGAGAGGATTCCATTCAATTGCAAACAAGTTATAAGGGCAATTGGTGGTACAGTATTCCCATAATAACCCTGTGGATAGACGAGCCTCTGTACTTCTGCAGAAAAGGCTACTCAGCAATCAATGTCCAACGGTGTCATCATGGACATTGTGGCAAAGTGGCCGGGGGGTACCCACAATGCCTTCATATGGTCCAATTCCACGATATCCCAGGCAGCAAAGAACGGGCAATTTAGTGATGGCTGGTTGTTAGGGGACAGTGGATACCCCTTACGGCCATATCTCCTCACCCGTATTCTACATCCCCACAATGCTGCTGAGGAAAGATTCAGCAATGTGCATTGCCTCACTAGATGCATCATTGAACGTACCTTCGGTGTGTGGAAAATGAGGTTCAGATGCATTGACAAGCCAAGCGGGGGACCACACCAGCTAAATGTTGTGCTGTGATTGTGGTTATGACCATGCTACACAACATTGCAGTGCAAGCAAGATCACTTTTGCCCGAGGACGACAACATAGTTGAATCTGAGGGAGATGATGCAGATGAGCCTGTTACTTATGCAGGACGAGAATACATTGCAGGGATTGCTACTCGGCTCCGTCCCATACGCAACATCTTTGACCATTGAAACAAGAATGACACAGAATTCCAGTTGCCATGAACTTTTCTTTTTAATATGTCACATATGCATAAAGGATGATGTAGAAATAAATTGTTAATATACAAAGATAATTTGTTTTGTTAAGCAATATATTATTTAATTCCTGTATATCAAAAATAAAATTGCACCATTTTTAACGTAAGTGTCTAACAAATTGTCAAACATAAAAATAAACAATACATAAGTAACAAATAAATGGCAATTATTGGCTTGTGTCACAGTGGATGAGTGTGGAGGTAGTGGGTCGCCACTGTGACTCTGCAATGAAAAAAAGGGAGGGGAGTGCATGAAGTCAGTCCCTCTCATGCGTCTTCTCTCCGTCAGCCCCTGCCCCCCCTCCTCCCCAAACACACACACACACACACACACACACACACACCTTCTCCCTCTGGCAGGATAATTGGCACCAAGATGGTGGGTTGATGAAACCATGCTTGTTTTTGAGTTGTTTTTGTAGTATTTTTAATTTTGACTTTTTAATAACAACTAGTTATTGGTGGTGCCAGTCCTGCCGCTGAATACTACTTTAAGAATACTTGGCTTATTGTTTTCAAACTCAATCAATTCCCCGCTGCATCCACATGTGTTATTTTCTGTTCTTTTTCTTTTGCCTAGTTGCTTCTCCCCGGTTGCTAGTTCCTCACTTCCAGAAGGAGTTTCTCTTCCTACATGAATGTCTTGCTGAGGAAAGTCATCTTGCAGGGAAGAATCTTGCTGGGAAAGGTCTTCGTCTTACAGAAAAAGGTCTTGCTGGGGACTGGCTTACCACTAGTAGAGGCAGACACCTCACATGTGGGAATTTCTCCAGCAAACAAATCTATTCCCCCAGAGACACCATGCAAGGCAGTGGGTCCCATTATGTCCATGGCTTTTTGTTCCTCGGGTTAGTTCCAACGATATCTGGCCACCCCCCCCCCTTTCCTTTTTTTGGTGCATTTTTTAAATTTCAGCAGCCTTACGTTTTGCCAAACTCGCAAAGTCCTGCCACTTTTTTTCTGACATCCTTGGCCTCTCTTGGCAGTCTGGGACTTGAGGCTATGATCTTTGACGCTATTTCTTCCCATTTTTTTTATTTTAATTTGATTCGTTATTGTTGTTTTCAGCTTGCTAAACAACACATCTTTGTTGGCCTCCACTTCATTGACAAGCATTTCCACCTCTGATTTAGTGAATATGTGTCTTCTTTTTTTGGTGTCCTTCTCCATCCTTAAATGTAACCTATTGTTTTTCCCTTATTCTTTGTCTGCTGCAACAAAAAAGTAGCGTTTACTAGGGTAATTTATAGGCGTATTCAATTCTTACATTATTGGGGTGACAATAAATCAATTGTGCAGACAAATGTGGTTGTCACAAACACACATTTATAAGATGATTAAATTAAGTTTCAATCTATTCCTTTACTTAGTCGTACAATATAAAATCCCGATTCCACTCCAAACAAGTTTTAAATGTAGGCCTATTCTTATTAAAATCACGGAAAAGATATTGAACAAATCAATTCTTTTGTGATTCACTCCTTTTCAGCACCTTTGCTGGGACAGCACCTTCAGCGAAGCACTTTAAAGGTGTTTGGGGAAACACATGTGATGATCGATCGAACTCAGCTGCAGTCAATTGTGAGAATGATCTTGAAACCTCAACTACTACCGTTATCGGGAAACGGCCCCCGGGTCTGTCTGTCAAACTGGCAGACTTCCTGTGTCCTCCATTTGGTTCCCCCAGAACCACTCGCTTCCCTTCCTGTGCTTTTGGTTCTCTTTTTATAATGGACTGTCAATGATAGTTAATTGGTGCAAATGGAAAACACCTGTGGCTGCATTTAGAATTAGGGAATGGGACTAATTTCTCCTTCTATTCACCTGTGCTATTGTACAAATAATAACACACACTTAACAAATAAATACATAACACAAAAATACAAAATAAGCAACAAAAGTGCCTCCATTTGGGTAATGAACAAAAATAAAATGTGAAACATAACAAGTGCAAATGAAACCAAATGAATCTAATAAATACAAAGCAAACTCGTGACACATATTCTTTATGCATTCAATTTAAAAATCATGTGTAATTCATATTTTTTCAATGCATAAAGTACATAACATATCTGGAGCGCTGACTATACCTGAAAGTAAGGCATGCAAACTGACACTTTTCTTTAATTTAGCATGGTACCAAATATTTCTTTAAGTAAATAATATAACGTGTTTCTTTCAAGTTGTAATCTCTGTTAAATGAACTGGTTGTGTAGTTTCATTTTTTGTTATTAAGCTGAGTAAACTTCATTTTGACACCAGTCTTCTTGATAAAACCTCACCACTAATGCTGTTTCTTGTCAGTGCCAATCTTTCCCACAACCAGTCACTATTGAACAACAGTATTACATCCTTTTAGTTTCATTTGATCGACTAGGGAAAGAATGGGCATAGGATTTTGTTAGCCATTCATCATCCTGATGAGCTGTATGAAGAAACTAGGAACCCGTCAAATCTATTTGCTGTTCAAATAATGTGAAAAATATGCTGGAACTGTGAACAATATTTATCACGTATGAAGTTCAACTATAATATTGTCTCCTTTTAGGCGGACAAATGGCAAATTATAATTTCCAAAACCATAGTGATTTATAACACATACAATAAATATATTGTACTTACTATGTAACTCAAGGATCTATCCATCTATAGTACTATTTTAGAACTATATCAGTGCCCTAGTTAGTAAGAATTATAATACCATACATCCCCTGCAATGGCTGTTAATTCAGAAGAAGAGCCATAGGTATGATGGAAAGTTGATAGCCATGACTTATATCAACAGTATGTACAGAATATTATAGAAAAAAATAAGCAATTAAATGTTTAATCACAATTTGATAAGCAATGCTCTAGATGTATGCAAAAAGAAAGTGCCTTCCTTTTCAGGTCACATGAATTAGCAAAGCTTTGGAGAGTAATTTAAAAAGAAATGGTCTCTATGGCCAAGATCATGAAATTGAGTTTTGATTCAGCAATTTATTTATGTTCGGGGACAGTTGTATGGAAAGTGACAAGTAGGGTGTGCATTTTTGTGAATATAGTGTCAAAATCAATAAAAGCTTGTAGGAAATTGATCAATTTATTTGTGACACCACAGGCAACATCTACGTTTTGTTGAAGACAAACTAAATATTCCAGCAAATGTAACCTCCAGTGCCACTGGCTTTCACCATGGGAAACGTGTCCCTTACCATTAAGACATAAAATACATCTCAACATAAGTGAGATTCTTCACATGTGAGCTCACGGATTTGTGTTTTACAGGTATGTGTACGATGTCATTTTCTGCTGGTGTTCTTTCAAGGTCTTTGTTACTGCCTTTAGCCATAATTGTTACTGCCTTTAGCCACCCCCATTCAGTGGCTAACGCACTAAAAATAAATGTACTTTGTTCAGCTGATTTCATATATGTCCCCACTGCATTCAAATAATAGACAGCAGTCGCTATGTAAAATATACCCCCATCAATTAAAAAAAGTAACATTAGCACTGTAAACAACACACAACTTACAGAATTGCGGATACAGGTTTTTATAATCAGTTGGCAAATTAGAACCTTAAAACTACATATTATTTAGTTCTACAATTCATTATGTGACACCAGCGTGGAACATTCACTATAAAGACACAAATACAATATCACAAAATCATTAAATGTCATGTCGTGGCAATAAATTGACAGTTGTACCATTAAAAGAGATGAAACTTTGCCTTATTTAGTTGAAAGAAGGAAACATGGCCAACAATAGTTTGTTCACAGCGCTGCCTGCCATTTTATGCACTCCTTGCCACGTTCGTTTTCCGTCTTTCTTCAAAAACTCCAGTGCTAGTATTATTCTGCCGTCCTTAACATTTGAACATCTCTCTTCTTGGGATCTTGCTGTAAAACTTATTTTCCTCAGGTCGCATATATCATATCAGATTCAACTAAAGACATTTTTGAAAAAAATTAAATCGCATAAATTCTGCACATCCAGGAGGTAAAAAGCAGCTTTGTGAGGCACTTGAGGTTTGTGCCTCACGCAGCACTGCGACAGCACTACATTGTTCCAGCTTTCTGGTGTTGCTAAATGTTTTTTATCCTTTGGGAATTATTGGTGAGGCCATGCCTCACTTGCCTCGGCTGATGAGCCGCTTCTGGTCAATCCGCTACGGAAAAAGGTTACGTGTTTCTTTGCCAACTGTGCCAACTAAAGCAAAAATGCCTGTAGACGTCAAGAACATCTAACACCAACCTAAGGATGCATATTATGATGAGTTAGGCCTATTTTAAATACATTTAATCAGAAATGTCTAACTTTACCACGGTTTTGTTTGTTACTCTTACGATTACTTCTAGTAGGCCTAATTAGTATTTGCCTCGTGACTGCAGCGTGTGCATCTGTTGAACTTCCATAGTTCTCCTATGGGGCATTGTCACAGGATGGCTTGTGCAGTGACGTCAGACCCGGAACAGAAACACACAGAGTGGTGAGTGAATGGTCAATGGCGCTGTTGCGCCGATTTCTTGTAAATGAACAAATAAAACAGTTGAACAAACGAAAAATTACAAACAGCGCATTGGCCAAAATAAATAGACAGACAAAACAGACAAAACTAAACCAAACAGCGGACGAACAAACAAGTACCGTGCTGGTGCTTCCAGCACGAAATAGCAATTGTTATTTTACTTTAAAGTTTACTCCCTACTTTCTCTCTCCCGTTCTCCACTCTCAAACACACAACCCAGAGTGAGTGAATCGTGCACCTATATATATATACGGTTGTGCCGGGATTCAATTACTAATTAATTATTCACTTGAATCCCAGCACGTGAACTAATTTGTGTGCTCCCCGTGCTCACATACTAATACACATTTTATCTGCACGTGAAGTGATTGTGCAATCCCCATGCCTAAATACATATTACAAGACTTGTGCCACATAGCCCAATTTATATTCTGTGCACCACTATATCCACATATAACAGACAACATGAAACACACCACATACAACATAAAACACAAAATACGCACAGGGGCGGGGCACACTACCACAGGCACTGAATGTATTGTTGAATAAGTTTGGAAGGAAGTGTGCAAGGTGAATGGAGGGAAATTATTCTGTTCTATCAACAGCAATGTTAGACTATGTAAAAACTTTTTACATTGAGAATGTTTCTGTAATGACTCCATTGGCACAGGCGCTTGACATTCTGCAGACCAAAGAAGATGGCTTATCTGAGTGTTGTGATGCCAGTAATTTCCATCTTTTTGGAGAAAAAGTTGTTGGACTCAGTTGTGCGACACAGCATGCCTTTGCTTGATGCATTCTCAGTGTTCTGCAGCGTAGGTTTGGCTACATATTTGAAGAAGAACATTACCTTCTGGCAACTGCACAGCATGTTCTGGCTACAATACCTCCGGACAGAACTAGTGATGAACCTAATGATCCTTGTGAACCCGGTCAGATGAACCAGTGTAAGAGAGGATAGAACCTCAACGGACACAAGCCTGGAGTTAAATGGCCAAGAGCTTCTGAGAAAACAGTGTGGGACACAGTAAACACAGATCTCTGTTTTGTGTTGGAAAGGTAAGGTGGAACAGTCGAAAAGAAGCTGGATAAATTTGGGAATACCATCTACGCATATGGAAGCGAGAGGTTTGGATTTGAAAAAGAAAGGAGAAAGTACATTCCTGTAGAGTGCTTAGTTAGACAAAGGAGGCAGTTGAAGAAGCAATCGAGTAGAGCAGAACAAAGTCAGAAGGAGCCACTCAATCTATTACAAAGGGTCAAAAAAAAGATAAGCTTGCCACATTGCGCAGAGCGAGAACTAACTTTTATAAAAGACCAATTCAGATTTGCAAAGAAGTTATTCAACAGGGAGAAAAATGGCACACTAAAAGCAACTAAGTCTGAACTGGAGAGGTATTTCAAAGAAACACACACAGATTATAAAAGGCAGGAGCCAATGTCGATTCCTTCAGACATCCAACCACATCCCATCAATCCACCAGAATACATGGAGGACTGCGCACCTAAGTGGAAAGAAGTAAAGCAAGCTGTGAAAAAGGCAAGGGCGGCATCTCCTGGGCCGAAAGGAGTTCTGTACAGAGTGTACAAGAGTTCTACGAATCCTGTGGAAATTGATGAAAGTTGCATGGGAAAAACATGTTGTACCAAGAGCACGGCGCCGAGCAGGTGGGGTCTTTATACCCAAAGGAAAAGATTCTACGAGTATCGGTCAGTTTCGCCCTATTTCCCTGTTAAATGTTTTCTTCAGCATTGTTGCTCAGAGATTGTCAGCTTACCTATTGAAGAACTGCTTATTGACACTTCAGTACAGAAAGCTGGTATTCCAGGTTTCCCAGGATGCTTAGAGCACAGCAGTGTGATCTGGCAGAAAATTCAAACAGCTAAAAAGGAGAAGAAGGAGCTCCATGTGACATTCCTGGATTTAGCTAATGCATACGGTTCAGTACCACATGAGCTTCTTTGGGCAGCATTTGATTTTTTCAGTGTACCGATGACAATAACAAACTTAGTGAATGCCTACTTCGGAGATTTGCAATTTTGTTTTTCAACTTCAGAATTCACCACTGCATAGCAATGTCTAGAAACTGGAATAATGGCGGGATGCACCATTTCTCCACTGGCTTTTACCATGGCAATGGAAGTAATTATTAGGGCATCAAAATAGGTAGTGGGAGGTGAACACTTGGCTTCTGGAATGCGACTGCCTCCAATTAAAGCATACATGAATGACATGGCAATCATGACTACAACAGTAGCCTGCATTAATCGGTTATTGGGCAAACTAATCAATAACATTGAATGGGCACGAATGCAATTCAATCCCCAAGTCAAGAAGCATCTCTATAATTAAAGGTAAAGTAGTGGATAAGATGTTCTACATTAATGGTGAGGCAATACCAAAGTGTCTGAGAATCCTGTGAAAAGTCTTGGGAGATGATATGATGGGGACCTAAAGTTTGTGTGGGAGAAGTGACACAACAAGCAGTGCAAGGGTTGAAGAACATAGACAGCAGCGCTTTATTGGACAAACTTAAACTCTGGTGCTTTCAGTTTGGTCTACTGCCACTCACTCCATGAGGTTTTCTTGACAACTGTAGAGAAGCTGGAAGCGTTAATCAGTTCATACGTTAGGAAATGGTTAGGAGTTCCACACTGCCTCAGCAGAGTGGTACTGTATGGTAAAGGGATACTGCAGCTGCCAGTCTCAGCTCTAACTGAGGAGTTTAAGTGCGCCAAGGTTGGAAATGACAACGACGAATGTGTGAGGGAGGCAGCACTTGTGTTGAAAACTGGAAGAAAGTGGTTGCCAAAGGAAGCTGTAGAAGATGTAAAGGCTGCCCTTTGTATCAGTGATATCATGGGGCAAGTACAGCTCCTCCTACATGGCACAAAGCAGCCCCAGCTCCGCTCACCTAGAACTCTAGGATTGAGACATAATAAAAAATAAAAAACAACTTCATGAACATAATTTCGATCTTTTATTTAACATCATGTAATCAAAGAAACTACAAAATGATATTACGTCTAAAAGTATAAGGAAAACTATAAACCTGAATGTAATATGTTAACATAACATTATTCAGCAGGTTTCATTCGACTTTATGAAGCAACATTTGTTAATTATATAGGTTGATGCAAAATGGTTCCCTTTCAATTCGAAGATGACCAACGACCCAAGTTGGATCCGTCTGTCGTCACCACCTAACGGCTGTGGATCACTCCTATCCTTACACCTTCGCACAGGAGGCTGTGTGGTCCAGTGGTTAAAGAAAAGGGCTTTTAACCAGGAGGTCCCCGGTTCAAATCCCACCTCAGCCACTGACTCATTGTGTGACCCAGAGCAAGTAACTTAACCTCCTTGTGCTCCGTCTTTCGGGTGAGACGTAATTGTAAGTGACTCTGCAGCTGATGCATAGTTCACACACCCTAGTGTCTGTAAGTCGCCTTGGATAAAGGCGTCTACTAAATAAACAAATACAAATACAGGTGAGTGGTCTCTTCCCAGCATACGTGAGACATAGTCAGCCGACAGTGTCTGACGTGTTTGGGATATAACTGGAAGGCAATGGAGTAACTCTAGTTGGATGGCTGATGAAGCTGTGGCCATCAGACCCAATAGTTTCTGACACAACACCAATTGTACTGTGGATTTCTGTTGAAACAGGGCTAGACAGCTGTGAACGGCGGCCACTATGTCATCCTACAGGTAGGCTCGCATTTTAAGGGAACCCAGTCGGAGACCCAAGTAAAGCATGCTTTGCACCAGTATTAATTGGCTTTTGGCATCGTGGAGAGTGACATCCAGACTTGCCAGATGCTCTGTCATGATAGCCGTGTGGGCCATTGCTCCTTCCTGCGACTGGGAGTAGATCAACCAGTCGTCCAGGTAGTTCAACACCCTGATCCCTTGCAGCCGCAAGGGAGCTAGGATGGCATCCACGCACTTTGAGAACATACAGGGGGCTAAGGAGAGGCCGAATGGCAGCACGTAAAACTCATAGACGCTTCCCTGAAAGGCGAAGCAGAGATATTTCCTGTGCACAGGGCGAATTGGGACGTGAAAATACGTATCCTTTAAGTCCACAGTGGTAAACCAGTCGCCAGGCTGGACAGACTGGAGGATGTGGCGATGTGTGACCATTTGGAACCTCCTCTCCCTCAAGAACCCATTGAAGTGTCTCAGGTCAAGGATGGGGCGAAGGCCCCCGTCGTTTTTTGGCACTAGAAAGTATCTTGAGTAGAACCCCTCTTCTAGATAGGTGCATTCTATGAGGCGGGTGGCTTGCTTGAGAAGTAACATTTTTACTTCTTTTCTGAGGGCCAAGTCTTGGAGACGGTCGCTCACGGATGTAATCGTGACCCCTTGAAAGGGAGGAGGGCCAGTGTGTACGGTGGCAAGCACCCAAGAGTCTGAGGTGCAATTGCGCCAGTATTGCAGCTGGTATTGTGAGAAGGGGTGGGTCTGAGGCTGCAAGCCTTTAGGGCCTCTGCTGGAGCTGCTGAGACTGTGGTGGAGCCTGTCTTGGAGGCTGCCTAGGGCAGGTCTGTTGTAACTGTCTCTCGGAGCAAAGATGCGCTGGGGCCCCACATTTGGCGCTACCTCATCCTTGCGGGCGACCCCGGGTATTAGTTGCTGCAGAATCCTGAAGGTGATGCCTCAGGTCACCATGCGGCGCAGTGGGGATTGGAACTGTCCGGGTTACCGTTGTTACGGGTGGAGTGACTACTTATTCCCTCGGTAGGTGGGACTGAGGACATCACTGCCCGGAGGCAGCTCTAACATAAAATGCTCAGTAAATACCTGACCTGTGGCAGGCATATCCCAAAAGTATTGGTTGTTGGTCGTCTTCGAATTGAAAGGGAACCTTTTGCCATAGATGTACATGCAAACCCTTCCCCTCTTCATATTTGCAGTCTTGTCACAATTCAGGAATGAGATACCACCCACAAACACTACAACTAAATGCCGTGGGCCAGTTGTTTAATGGATGAACTTGCTCCCTGATTTCCCTCTGGTTTTAAGTTGTTAGTCGCTGTCCCCTGTCCCAGGAGGCTGTGTGGTCAAGTGGTTAAAGAAAAGGGCTTGTAACCAGAAGATCCCCGGTTTAAATCCCACCTCAGCCACTGACTCATTGTGTGACCCTGAGCAAGTCAATTAACCTCCTTGTGCTCCGTCTTTCAGGTGAGACGTAATTGTAAGTGACTCTGCAGGTAATGCATAGTTCACACACCCTAGTCTCTGTAAGTCGCCTTGGATAAAGGCGTCTGCTAAATAAACAAATAAAAATAATAATAAAAAATGAACCAAGAGGAAAATGTAATTACGATAACCAAAAATACATATTTTTTGACATTTTAGAAAGACAAGGTCATTTTCAAATGTCAATACTTTGTAATTTTTCAATAACATCTATGAATGTTTCTGACCTTGGTACAAAAACATTTTACGCTTAAGATCTGCAAATTGAGAAGATCTGGATTCAAAGGATGTTCATAAAGTGTTACAAAGGAAAGGACATTTTTAGTGCATGTTTTTGTTTATTCCTACAGAGCATCTCAATTTACACATTTGAGGAATGCATTGCTGGAGAATGCACAGCAGTACAACCCTTTGTTAAATGATCAGAACAATCAAGATTCCAAACCAGTCATTGTTCGTTATGACAGCTACAGTTTACTATAATGGACAGATATTGGCAGACTGAATAGCCTGTTGTTCCCATGAGCACAACCTTAGCAGACACAAGAATGACAAAGGACTGAATTCAGATGTTTGTCTTTGGAAGTGTTTATACTGTCACATTTGAAAAATAATTCCAAACTATGATACAGTGTGATAGAAAATATATTTGTTTTGAACATACCAAAGTGCCTTCATTAGATGGCTGGTTACAGATTTGCATTCACGAGCAAAGGCCAAAGATATACTTAAATCTATGTATAAGCTTTTTGCGGGCAAAGGACCATAAAGAATGATGATGTATCCTTTGGGACAGAGCCTCCAAGTAGACACTATGCCACCAGCTTCGCTAGAGATCAGTGCTGCGTGAAGCTGTCACATAAATCTTAAGTACCATCAGAACAGCGACCTCATCAGGAGTAAATAACTTTGAGTTTGCCCTTTCTGTTTTATTTAAGGCTGGCAGTGGTTCTGAAGAGTTCTTAGACAATGTATCCACCTTTTCTTTCTGTTTTACCTGTTTTTGTATTACCTCTTTATTAATGCTCACTCTGACTTCAGCTGCCTGTGCTTCAGTCCTTGCCCAGAGGATTTTGGGCTGCACCCTCGGCTGACCGGAGCTATACTCAATTCCTAAATGGGGTCAGATAGCTGGAGAAAATGAGCGACCACAGCTTTTATTCGATGAATCAGCTATTCTTATTTTTCTAATAAAATTAATAAGCTTGCTAATTGTCTCTGTGCCCTTTTGAATTGCATTATTAAATGTATCACACGAGCTGCATTTGGCAAAGGACCTGTGTTAGCTATGACAGTCCCCTTTTCAGCCTGCAGGATGGTGTTTGAATTCCCACTCAAATGACCACTCTTCCTACAATACAGAGCCCTATAAATCTTGCACGTAATTTTAATACCAAATATTCGCTCTGAGGAGTATTTTGAGAGATTTGTTATCATTTTCATCTTGAAGGTACAAGGTACTGCAGTAAGGTTAGAGTTATGGTCATGCCTGGATGCCATCCATAGTGGTTGAAAACAGAAGGCCTAGTCTGTTTAAATAACACCAAGAACATTTGAAAAAATTTATTGAAGGCTGGACAGTAGTGTTTGCATACATATAGGGGTAAGCATAAAGAAGACTCTCATGTCCTTGGGGAGAGCCCTAACAAGACATTATCCTTGTATTTAATAGTGTTTATTCTTTTCACTTTGTTCTCATGGATTTCAATTGTTTTCTGTTCTATACACACACATTTAGAGATTTAGAGGGTTATTGAAATAAGAATGTTTCTTTCACTGTTTTTCCCCTCTCTATATGATGCCATCAAACTTTCCATCAAAGGTGATTTTTATACTATAATTTATTGGACTTTATTTCTAGACATGGATAACTCTTTTCACCATCAATCAATTGATCAGTTAAACTCAGCTTTTTAAACCTAGCTGAGTCTCTATTATCTGCAGATTTTGAATTCCCATTTAATTCATACTGTGAGACTTTCAATTTCCGTGTCTTAGCTGGGTGTTACAGGACCTATTCCATTTATTTTGGTTTTATCCATTAACACCAAGTAGAAATAAAAATAATCTTCCTGTGGCAGGGAAGACGCCCTGCTGCTGCAAATGGTTTGTGTGTGGGAATGTAAGGTTGGCAGGGATGGGGTTAAATCTATCCCTGCCAGCAATCACAGGTGTGGCCATTCCCCAATTAGGTAATTGGTGCTAATTCTTTGTTGGGGAAAGGAGTTTGGGGGTGTGTTTGTGCTGTAATTTTTGTATTGCTGTGTATCTGTCGTGAAGGCTAATGCCCTGCCTACAAGTGATTTATTATTTTGATTTATTATTTTGTTCCTGTTACTGTTTTTGTTTTGTTAATAAAGGTGCACACCGGTGCTTAAACTGCAGCTTTCTGTCTCTGGGTCTTTCCTGTCGGTAACAGCTTGGGGTTTGACGCTACCCTGTCACACTTCCCTTTCAGATCCTGCCCTCAATTCAGCAACTTACCTTTTCCCTGTGACATATGACCAGGTCAGGGGTAGACAACTCCAGTCCTTGAGGGATATGTTTAAGGTTACTTGATCACACCACAAAGTACATCTCAAATGTTAAAACACATGTTAAAATATACAGCACCATTTTTGTTGAGTTGTATTTAAAAGGGACAGACATACATAAACTTGAAAATAATAACTACTGTGCATTACCATATTTCAGCTTGACATAGTTTTATTGTCTAATCTGAGTTTTGTTTCGGAATCCCCAATATATTTACAATTTTCTCTGACTGATATATACCCATTCACACAAACTTAGCACTTTCTTTTTCAAATTGCATGCATAATACAACATAAATGTTTATAATTAGGATACAGGGTAGATAATATTAATATGTTGGTGTATGGATAAAAAGCCCATATAAAATACCTTAGTAGGAGAAAAAAATAGTTAGTTTAGTTAGTTTGTCAGTCTGTAGGCTACTATGAATGCATACTTGCATTGTGATCAAAATTTGGCCCCTCATCTTTTAGCCAATAAAAATGTCCTGATACATTGGGTAACTGAATAGTTTGGTACAGTATGTTGCAGCGTTACCTGGAAATGAAGGCAGACTCACAACAGAAAGTGCAGTTCTCAAACTACTCAGCTTATTTTACTGCAAAATAACTACTCTGTAGCTGTAACAAGCAGTAACAGATAATGTAGAGGGTGATAAAGTAGTGTGGCAGAGTGTCACAGACTACAGTAAAAATAAAATTAGGGGTTTTGCTCTCTCACCAGTCCCAAACCAAAAAAGAGGGCGTTTTCAGTGTGTCTGCCCCTTAAATAGCTTTCCATTATAGGTCTCTCCCTATAACTAGGCAAAGCTGGCGCCAGGTTTTTGTAGGCCCCGGGCAATGGACCACAATTGATTGATCTCTATGAGAAATATCCATGTTTATATAATACGAAAAAGAAAAAGTATCATGATAAAATGAAAGCAAGGTAATCGAAGGAATTGCACCTGAGAGTAACAAGTCACGTGATGTTTTGATATTTAGATGTGAAATGCCCAGGCCGGACAGACCTACCGGTCAGTCTCTAATATTAGAAAATATATTTTGTTAAATATATTACATTTAAAAAAGGCATAGTCTATCCCTCGCTAAACCAGACATGTCAGCCAATAGCTTTCGGCTTTACGAAGAACTGGGGAGGACGGAAGCCAATACGGAGTGAGAAGAGGTGAGACTATGGGAACAGGACACAAGCAGGAAAAAAGAAAAAAGGGGAGATCTGAAAAGTTTCACTGCACTGCACACATACAATTTAGTTTTGTTCATTGAAAACTAAATGTTTCTAGCCCTAAAGGCTGCTGGAGTAGAATAGCTGGCACAGAAATAGTGCATTTACTCATATTTGCAATTTAATTTTTGTATGTGTGTTGGCCCCCCTCTGGCATCGGGGACCCGGCAGTTACCCGGGTTGCCTGGGTGCTGATGCAGGCCTTGTAACCAGGCTCACCATACATCCAAAACAGTCCTCCGCTGACGTCACAGACGCAGTTACACTTCAGGGGCTGCAGAAGAGAGAGCGCTCGAGACCCCCAAGTCACATGACCCACCCAGTTTCCCCAGCCATGCTACAATATGTCGCGTGAGATTTTATGACTTGATCATAAGGATGTGAGACAATGTCCAATCCTTCTTTATGTGGTGTTTTAAATGCTAAACATTACAATTGTCCCTTTACATGAAGCTACATTGTGATTATTCTTCCTACTTGAGGTGTGAGGTAAAAATGAAGGTGACTTTGCTTGTGACAAGTTTAGTATTTTATTTTTGTTTCTGTTTGTCACATATTTATTGCTTGTCATTGATTTCTTTCATGTTTCCTTTCACCCACTGTCAACATTCTTGACCTACATTAGACTTTTTTATTAATGTTATGCATCATGCCAGTATTCATTATCAACGGGAGTCAGCATTCACATTCATTGCTACCATAAAGAAACATTCAATAATTCATTCATAACCTGCCTGCAATACATACTCTTGACAGCAAGGTCTCAAATTGTTGTCATTTGAATTTCAATAAACAAACTTGAGTTAAATTTTTCTGAGCTCACCAGTATCTCTATCAACAGTACAGTAATTGTAAAGAGGATGTACCTTCTTATGTGTGAAATTGGATTGAATATCTATTATTTTCACAATATGTTCTGAAAACTTGAAGTTAATACCTTTTACTTAACAAAATATTTTATTGAACAAACTGCTTTCAGGTAAAATAGATCTGAAAAAAAAATTTAAAAAAATAACTTTTCTGGTATTGTAACTTCAATGGGTGTTTTTTCTCCATTAAAAAAATAATGACAAATAGGTATATTCAAATAATATACCTATTTACGCAGCCATCTATTAGAAACAAACAATTTTAGTTTCTGTCTGTTTTAAACAGGTGTTTTCTTATATTAGACTCACAGTTCTTCCAAATCCAACTTAATGTTCATCCTTTCACACTTATTTCAGGGTATTTCAGGGTTCTTCCCAGGCCTTTTCAGACAGGCGGGCCTCCCGGCGAAGTGGCTGTCGCCGCCTGTCTGAAAAAACCTGATCCGCCTGTCTTGCAGATGCTACTGTGCCTTTAACAATAAGGATTGATTTCGCTTCTAGCAGACTAGATCACTTGTGCGTTGCTGGGTGAAAAAGAAAAACTTGGAACCACATGACAGCTGTGTTACATCTTGACACAACATTTAACCAATCAAAGAGTTGAAGGGGCGGGTTTTCTGTGTTAAGCACTTCGAGAGACTAAAACGTTAAAAATGACTGCTAAAAAAATAACCAATTATTTTCAAAGTAAAAATAGTGACAATGAATGCAGGGTGTCAAAATAAGCCGGCAATCGGCGCAATCCACCGCCTAATGCTATATTTGCACTGGCTACTTTATTAAAAAAATATTAAGATTATTTTCAGGTATTATCATTCAGTCCATTTTTTGTCGTATTATTGTATCCCCTGGGCAGGATGAGATCCTACCAATAATACTCAAAGAAATGAAAGAAGTTATTTACAAACCGCTAACCAAGATCATGCAACAGTCTCTTGACACAGGGGTTATATCGACAGACTGGAAAATTGCAAACGTAATACCTATCCACAAAAAGGGAGACAAAACCGAACCAGGTAACTATAGACCAATAAGCCTGACTTATATTATATGTAAACTTATGGAAACTATAATAAGACCCAAAATGGAAAATTACCTATATGGTAACAATATCCTGGGAGACAGTCAGCATGGTTTTAGGAAAGGGAGATCGTGTCTAACTAACCTGCTTGATTTTTTTGAGGATGCAACATCGACAATGGATAATTGCAAAGCATACGACATGGTTTATTTAGATTTCCAGAAAGCTTTTGACAAAGTCCCACATAAAAGATTAATTCTCAAACTGAACGCAGTAGGGATTCAAGGAAATGTATGCACATGGATTAGGGAGTGGTTAACATGTAGAAAACAGAAAGTACTGATTAGAGGAGAAACCTCAAAATGGAGCGAGGTAACCAGTGGTGTACCACAGGGATCAGTATTAGGTCCTCTGCCATTCCTAATCTACATTAATGATTTAGATTCTGGTGTAGTAAGCAAACTTGTTAAATTTGTAGACGACACAAAAATAGGAGGAGTGGCAAACACTGTTGCAGCAGCAAAGGTCATTCAAAATGATCTAGACAGCATTCAGAACTGGGCAGACAAATGGCAAATGATATTTAATAGAGAAAAGTGTAAAGTACTGCACGCAGGCAATAAAAATGTGCATTATAAATATCATATGGGAGATACTGAAATTGAAGAAGGAATCTATGAAAAAGACCTAGGAGTTTATGTTGACTCAGAAATGTCTTCATCTAGACAATGTGGGGAAGCTATACAAAAATGGCCAACAAGATGCTCGGATATATTGTGAGAAGTGTTTAATTTAAATCAAGGGTAGTAATGTTAAAAATTTACAATGCATTAGTAAGACCTCATCTAGAATATTGTGTTCAGTTCTGGTCACCTCGTTACAAAAAGGATATTGCTGCTCTAGAAAGAGTGCAAAGACCAGAATTATCCAGGGTTTAAAAGGCATGTTGTATGCAGACAGGCTAAAAGAATTGAATCTATTCAGTCTTGAACAAAGACAACTACGCGGTGATCTGATTCAAGCATTCAAAATCCTAAAAGGTATTGACAATGTCGACCCAGGGAACTTTTTTGACCTGAAAAAAGAAACAATGACCAGGGGTCACAAATGGAGATTAGATTCAGAACAGAAAATATGAGGCACTTTTTTACACAGAGAATTGTGAGGGTCTGGAACCACCTCCCCAGTAATGTTGTTGAAGCTGACAACCTGGGATCCTTCAAGAAGATTCTGGGATCAATAAGCTACTAACAACCAAACGAGCAAGATGGGCTGAACGGCCACCTCTCGTTTGTAAACCTTCTTATGTTCTTATGTTCTTATCTCTAAATATTTCAAGATATCTTAAAATGCAATTTGAGATATCTCTAAATGATAATTTGGCTTGCCATTTGACCAAACATACTGTTTTGTTAAAAAAAAAGGTTAAAATGAACAGTTGCATTCAAAAAATGTAGAACAGCGAAAAACAAAAATAGGCGTGCATTAACAAAATGCCCTGAAAACTAAACATAAAGAAAACAATTTAAATGAAACAATAAGTAAGCTAAAAAGGAAGTGGAAAGGTTACCGTTTTTTTTTTGTGAACTCCAATAACCCTACGTTATATTTCCCCAGTCAAATCGTGCCAAAATAAGTCAAAATAAGCATGATAATGTACCATAATAAAAAACAGTAATGAAAAAAAAAGTAGAACATAAAAAGGCGCAACCAGATAGTCAACGAAAGACAACATATTGTTCAAATTCTTTGTCGTATTATATATTTAAGGCAAGTTTATTTTCCCATTAAAAGTGCTCCCGGCTATAATGTTCTGCCGCCCGGCTGTACAGAATTGGCGGTATTGCTTATAGAGGGTATTAGATTATTTCACCCCTCGTCTGCGACAAGAGTATGACATCACCATCCACTTTTGTGCTTGTACCAGGCGGTATTCAATTATAGGGTGTAGCAGGGCGGTAGAGAGCCCTGCTGTGTAACTGAATTTTGTTTATTTTTAGAACGGGGTGTCCCCCTCCGCCCCTGTGCAGTTTATTTTGTATTTGTGGTTTATTATTATGATTTAGTTATTGTATTTAAATGACGGTGAAAGCTGTGTCTTTTTGGTGTATGATTTATTTCTATTTATTATTATTGTTGTGTTAATGATGGCGTGCGTCATTTGTTATTGTTCTGTTTATTTTTAAAACGTGTTCTGGCAGAGGCGAGATTGGTGCTCGCCCTCTGCCAGGAATAATTTAAAAACCTTGTGCAGAAGGTGGCCATCTCCCGAGTTAATTGAGTGATTGATTTGTGGCTAATCGGGAGATGGTCACCTCCATAAAAGCCTGCAGCTCGCTACACTCAAGGTGGGTGTGTCAGGAGCGAGAGCGAGAGAAAACGAAACTTAAAAGAATAACTCAAAGGATCAGTGAAGGCTATTGCCCAGCCTGATCGTTTTATTTTGTGTTCGAGACTTGTTTTGTTTCAATATTTATTTTCGCTCTGTGAGCTCTTTGTTTTGTATTAAAAATATTTATTTTATTTTTGTATTATTTGAGTAAAACGCGCCGCCGCGTCTTTTTCTGTTTAAAACTGCAGTTTGGTGTCAGTATTTTTAGTTCCTGCCTCTGCCTGACATCACCGCCCAGCCAGCCTGCCACATAGGGTTATAGGAATGCGAACGTGAATATAGAAGATACATCATGAACGTTCAAAGAATACTTTAGTTGCCGAAAAAACATTGTTTTGTTTGATTGTGGGCCAGATTAATTTTCAGTGATTTATGGTTATAGGTGTTTTGTTAAAAAGAAAAAAAGACAAAGATAGGAATATGAATGTCAGCAGCTGGCTTCAGAATTATTTTCAGAAGGCTTCTTCAGTAGATACTTTGAACTAAGATTCTGAACTCGGCAACATTGGTTTTTACACCATCACCGGATCCTGCAGGCACTGATCAAAATGAGTGTGTCCTCATTGCATCCTCTGTTTTTTTGCCTCGGTACATCACATATGATTTTTATTTATTTATTTGCTGTACTAACATTAACTCTCAGAGTTGGTGTGTGCCTGCCCTCTAAAGATCAAGGGCACACCTCTGTGTCCACTACAATATTCATGCAACCAGAAGCTTCTCAGCAGTAGTTTCCCACCAGACATTGCCTTTGGTATCCCACTGCTTCTTAACAGATTAAATTAAGTCAAGCCAATTAAACAGTAGTACCTTTTTTTCTTCTTTTTTTTACTATTTATGCACAGTATTTCTATGTATTTTTTATAAACACACCTTGGATAAGTGTTGATATATATTTTAGTGTGTATTACAGTATAGATGAAAATGTAAGTGAATACAATTGTGGTTGAATCCTGGTACATTTTGGTGACTCTAATATGGATGGAATGATTGGAACTATAATGAGTAGCCTGTGGTCAGGTTTTGTCGACTGTGCAAATACCCAAGGTAGTTCTAAATGACAGGTCTGTAAAATACCTGTGAATGAAAATGACCCAAGGTAACTGAAAGTAACTCCAACTGCAGGTGCAGCTGGACTAAATGAAATGGAACCTAGCCACAAAGGACTAAGCTAGCTATGTTACGATTGGTTTTGGAAAAAAAGGAGCCTGTAATTTGAGCACCCTATAAATATAACATCAATGTGAAAAGTAATATCCTTTCATACAAAATTAATATCTAGTTACTGTTTATCTATGTGCATAAGGATGATAAAGTACTATTTCAGGGTACAGTATACACTGCAGTCCATATCCATTCTTTCAACCTTGACTTGACATGAATATTTAAGAAGGTCTTGTGGAAATTAACTGCAGTGCTGCTGTGTCCCTTACGGTTAATGTGCATGTAAGTGGAAGCAGATATGCTATTGTTTTAAATATTTTGAACATTTATAGGCATTTCACACCTAATCACTGCCTTCTATATAAATGCTTAACATATCTGAAATCATCCACTCTGGTCCAATGTATTTTCTGTGCTATCTTCTATTTATCTGGCTTGGTTTCTGACTTCTGGCACCACAAGCGTCCCTCATAAAGGTTTACTGCAGTATACGTAGTGTAAACATTGTAAAGAAAAGTAAAACAATAATAAAAAGAACGGTAGAGCACAGGCAAACATAATTAAGAAGTCAGAATTACAGTAAAATATTGTAAAAAAAACATGGTTAACCACAGGACATGCTTAGAGCATGGAAAAAGCACATGAAACTGCTTACCATGCAAATCTACTGTGGTAAACTTTTAATGGGTTATCCAAAATCAAAATATTCTGTAAAATTCCAGAAAATGGAGTTGTGAAATTTTAACAGACTTTTTGATGTACATTTGTCAGGTTACAATATGTTTGTTATGATTAAATTGCTGTAATTTTACAGAAGTGTACTCGGCAGAAAGCTGTCTTGATGGGGAAGGTCTACAAATAAATATGTCATGAAATTAACCAGAGGTGATACAACTAAAATGTACTACTTCTTGGGTACCCAGAGCTGCAACTATGTTTTGTTAATTTTAGCAGACACACTATTCCTCAATATTTGTTTTTATTTCAGACGATAAATGTTGTTATATTACTAGTATCCAGCAGGTGGCATTGGTGTATATACAGTATGTATGGTTAGTTCTGGGTGTATATTGAAAATGCGACGTTAGTTTATATATTATTCTGCAATTTAATTATTTCCCTTGGATAGTAAAACTATAAAGTTGTATATGGCAAGATTTTCCATTTCTGATATTCCCACATTTGTTATACACCATTCTATTTCTTACTGGCATGAGAAATGATCCCCTCTGTGTACTGATGCTGACCTGATCTCATGTACTTCTTGAAAGTACTTTGCTGCTTGAACAAAAAAATGCCCTTTTATAACTTCAATTTATAACTCACTGTTGGAGCTATTTATATTTTGCATGCTCATCCCGATTTTCATAGAGATGGCATATAAGGAACTGTGACAGAACCCTGATGTGAGTCCAATTGTGGATTAAAATGTTGTTGTTTTTTTTCAACATACTGTAGATCCTAATGGTTGTGTTTTAGGTAGATATTACGTTTAACAGTTCCTGATGTTTTACAATTAATAAAGGTAACATCTTACATATGATGAATTATATAATCTTGTGATTTTAATGAAGCTTCATATGCTTATCTTCAGAACTAAACACCTTTGTAGAATTGGCAACGTTTTGTTGTTTTGATGTGGTTTCAGACATTTTTAATATTGGAATATGACTGTGTATGCTTGCCAGAAATTCTGATGCTAGTCGGAAATCTGGCATTTACTATTCATCAGTTAGCAACCCCTCAGTTAAATATTGTTTTGTTTTTTCTTTGCCTTTTGTGTAAATCTGGACAAGGGTAACTTTATGGCATTGAAGGAACTAGTAAGCAATTGAAGACCAATTAACTTTAAACTGTTTGGACATTTGAAATATGTTTCGAAGGGTATCTGGTTCTTTATTCAGATTACACAGGGGTTAGAAAAGAATGTCTGAGCTGTCTCTTTCATTAAGATGTTTCAAGAAAAAATATGTATGATGGAGGTAGACCAAGCTTTATGCTGGCAGCACAAAAGGATGGTTGATGTGAGCAACCCCTTTTATTTTAATATGGCTGTCCAGAGGGATTTCCTTTAACTGTGATTGGACATGGCACCAGCTAAAGTAAACAATGCTACAATTAAATATATTTTCTTGGCAGAATAAAATAATCCCCTGTGGCACTTTTTAGGGCATCTCTGAGCTTTGGTGTTTGACATAAATAACCAGTCTGTGGCGCTGGATCTACTCATCAATAATGAAATATTACAGTCTAGGGAAAGCAGACTAATAGACTATAGTGATGGAGATTAGATGGAGGAAGTGATATATTGAGGCCATAACAACATTCCCTGTGTATTTCTTACTTTTCAATAAAAAAAGAAACTTTAAATAACTGCTGACGGCAAAAAAATGATCTGTCATAATATTTGGTCAGGTCTTTCAGATACAGTGCCTTGCGAAAGTATTCGGCCCCCTTGAACTTTGCGACCTTTTGCCACATTTCAGGCTTCAAACATAAAGATATGAAACTGTAATTTTTTGTGAAGAATCAACAACAAGTGGGACACAATCATGAAGTGGAACGAAATTTATTGGATATTTCAAACTTTTTTAGCAAATAAAAAACTGAAAAATTGGGCGTGCAAAATTATTCAGCCCCTTTACTTTCAGTGCAGCAAACTCTCTCCAGAAGTTCAGTGAGGATCTCTGAATGATCCAATGTTGACCTAAATGACTAATGATGATAAATAGAATCCACCTGTGTGTAATCAAGTCTCCGTATAAATGCACCTGCACTGTGATAGTCTCAGAGGTCCGTTTAAAGCGCAGAGAGCATCATGAAGAACAAGGAACACACCAGGCAGGTCCGAGATACTGTTGTGGAGAAGTTTAAAGCCGGATTTGGATACAAAAGATTTCCCAAGCTTTAAACATCCCAAGGAGCACTGTGCAAGCGATAATATTGAAATGGAAGGAGTATCAGACCACTGCAAATCTACCAAGACCTGGCCGTCCCTCTAAACTTTCAGCTCATACAAGGAGAAGACTGATCAGAGATGCAGCCAAGAGGCCCATGATCACTCTGGATGAACTGCAGAGATCTACAGCTGAGGTGGGAGACTCTGTCCATAGGACAACAATCAGTCGTATACTGCACAAATCTGGCCTTTATGGAAGAGTGGCAAGAAGAAAGCCATTTCTTAAAGATATCCATAAAAGTGTCGTTTACAGTTTGCCACAAGCCACCTGGGAGACACACCAAACATGTGGAAGAAGGTGCTCTGGTCAGATGAAACCAAAATCGAACTTTTGGCAACAATGCAAAACGTTATGTTTGGCGTAAAAGCAACACAGCTCATCACCTGAACACACCATCCCCACTGTCAAACATGGTGGTGGCAGCATCATGGTTTGGGCCTGCTTTTCTTCAGCAGGGACAGGGAAGATGGTTAAAATTGATGGGAAGATGGATGGAGCCAAATACAGGACCATTCTGGAAGAAAACCTGATGGAGTCTGCAAAAGACCTGAGACTGGGACGGAGATTTGTCTTCCAACAAGACAATGATCCAAAACATAAAGCAAAATCTACAATGGAATGGTTCACAAATAAACATATCCAGGTGTTAGAATGGCCAAGTCAAAGTCCAGACCTGAATCCAATCGAGAATCTGTGGAAAGAACTGAAAACTGCTGTTCACAAATGCTCTCCATCCAACCTCACTGAGCTCGAGCTGTTTTGCAAGGAGGAATGGGCAAAAATTTCAGTCTCTCGATGTGCAAAACTGATAGAGACATACCCCAAGCGACTTACAGCTGTAATCGCAGCAAAAGGTGGCGCTACAAAGTATTAACTTAAGGGGCTGAATAATTTTGCACGCCCAATTTTTCAGTTTTTATTTGTTAAAAAGTTTGAAATATCCAATAAATTTCGTTCCACTTCATGATTGTGTCCCACTTGTTGTTGATTCTTCACAAAAAATTACAGTTTCATATCTTTATGTTTGAAGCCTGAAATGTGGCAAAAGGTCGCAAAGTTCAAGGGGGCCAAATACTTTCGCAAGGCACTGTATGTAGACATTTCATTTTAAAGTACTTATATAATAATTATACTTATAAAATAATTATGTGGACATTACTCATTTTCAGGTCTCTGAATTGGCTCAGTCACTTTATTGAAAATGAGGGAATGATGCTTATTTGTTATGCTTGTTGCACAGATACACACATAAGAACAATATACATATTACAATTCCAGTCATAACCACATGGTCATGAATCCTCCTTGTATATGTTCCCTGTGCCATATTTGTTTCTGCCTTAATAGGAACAGCGCATCTTGCTGTAGAACTGCAGAATACACCCAGTCTTAAATTCCAATCAACCTGAACAGAAACTGCTGGAAAGAAGTGGGTCAGGATCCTTTCTTTATTTAAAAGGGATGTTACTTTATTGCATATTTTCATGTGGTGGCACAGGATGTGGGATAGTAGCCATCAATATTTAATCTTCTCTTTGGATGTGTGTGTGTGTGTGTGTGTGTGTGTGTGTGTGTGTGTGTGTTATTTTGTTTCCTTCTAGATTGAAATCTCCATCTTAAAGAAAAAGTCTAGAAGTAATGTTTTACCTTTCCTTCAGCATAAAGTGTCTGCAGATGTCTTCAAGGCTTTCTGTGTTCAAAATATGTCAAAGATTGAAACTAAGCAGGGTAAAACACTGTTAACATCCTTACATTTTCCCTCTGCCCTCATTATAGGGCCCACAGATTGTTATTTGTTTATTTAGCAGACGCCTTTATCCAAGGCGACTTACAGAGACTAGGGTGTGTGAACTATGCACCAGCTGCAGAGTCACTTACAACTATGTCTCACCCGAAAGACAGGAGCACAAGGAGGTTAAATGACTTGCTCAGGGTCACACAATGAGTCAGTGGCTGAGGTGGGATTTGAACTGGGGACCTCCTGATTACAAGCCCGTATCTTTAACCACTGGACCACACAGCCTCCTTATGAGAACATTACTATAAGATATGAGAACATTACTATAAAAAGACTATAGTATTTACCCTATGACAGTCACCATCATTATAACACTATCAGCCTTACAAAATGCATAATGCTATGCAGCAAAAGTGATGTTTTAATGAGAACAGGGTGCACCAACCTTGCAAGTACAATGATGTCAAGAAAAAGTCAAGTGATTGCCCCTCTCATTACTTACACAGATTAGAATTTAAAAAGTGAAAAGTCCTGATGTCATTAATACTTGAATTACCAGTACCTTACAAGATGGCTCATGGCAATTCGTATCGGTGTGTTTTTCAGTTAGATGTTGAAATAAACCAAGCAGACTAAAGTCATAACATGTGATAATGCATCTCAGCAAATTTAAAAGCAGGTCAGTAGTTCTCCATGGTATGAATTGTGTAAGTGTGTAATGTTTTTCATATGAAAAGGAAAATACTGCACGGTGTTCCTCTGTGATTGACAGTATTATTTTCTTGGGCCATGCCGTGATACATTATTTTACGGCACAATTTCACAATGGTACCATGACCAGAGACCTTGTAAATTAAGTGGTCGATGTCAACCTCCTACATTAAAAACCAATTCACACTACTTAAAATAGACATGCCTGACAAAATCCTTGAATAAAACAAAAAGATTTGAAGTGTAAATAATATGTCAGAACATCTCTTTAATAAAACATAATCTTTTGCAAAGTAATAGATGCATCAACCCAGAAGGCAAGAGTTTTAATCTTGATATACTGTACAAAATGTCTAACTCTGGTCTTTACCCTACTAAATATATTCACATTATATGGATGCCTTGAATGTATTTATCAAATGTGCATGCTTTGGTTTCTATGTTCTTTACGGTCCAGTTTATTATGAAATGCAAGTGTTTTTGACTTTACATGACCACTTCAATTGCTATTAATAAATAATTAATAAATAAATAAAAATGGTTCTAATAAAATCCACATAAATATTATTTATATTATTATAATAATTATTATAATTATTATTATTAACTTGTACAAATACATGTTTTGTTGTGTACCATATCTGAAAGTGTCTCTTAATGACCCTTGCATTCAGTGTTGCACAGTTATCTATCCCTTGTTTTCTGTTAATTATGGTTTTCCATAGCTTAGCTTTCTGTGCATAGTTTGTTTCAAATCCCAAAAGATAGTTCAAGCTTTAGGGCCATCCAAATAGCCATGTTATTTACGGTGAAAACCTTCAGCAGATGGGGCACTACACCTTTAAAGCTGGTACTGGTAGTTAATTTTGTGTGTAAATATAGCTACCATGGACAGATCCTTAGATGTTTATAATAATATTGTTCTGTAGAAACACTTTTTCACTATGTTCAGTCTAACATTTTTGACTTTGAACGCAAGCATACAGAGTGATTCATATTTTCTCATGTCTAGGGAACAGAAGCGATGTTATGGGTAATGACAGAGTAGGCTTTTTTCTGTGCTAGTCTCCTGAGAATAATGCCAACTGCCTCGGGTGCTTTTAGGTTTTGATTCGCTGCTTCTCCACCTGGAGAGACACCTGAGAATTTTCATTTCACATCTCAAAGGTTATTCTGGTTGTCATTACTTTTTTTCACAATCTATTCTATTTTAAATCCAACTATCCACTAATATTGGATATTAGTCATGCAAAAAAGCAGTTGGAAACACCCGAGCATTTCAGCTTTTCTGTTTGCTTAGATAAAGGCGTTTAAACCTTGGTGACAATGTCCAGTTACATACAGCATGAAGGACATTTTTTTTTATACAGTAGTAGTTTTTTTTTCTACATTAGTTTGATGTATAGTCCTTCTTGGCCTGCAAAATAAATCACCATCCTTCAAGATAAATGTAAATCTATGAACACTACAAACTATAACATTACTTGACAATTTGATTCTCCTTCACTGTGTCCTTGAAACTTTGCTTAAATTATAACAAAGTTGGACGTATTTATTTAATCCATTTTAAGTGACCGATCCTGATGCTTTTTTGATGTAACTTTTTTGTTGATATTTAAATATTCTACCATTTATAAATCTTACCTTGGGGATGAATTCATATTTTTAAACATTTTTTGAATAGATACTGCAGTTAAAGTCATACTGTGAAAATTGAGTTAAATAGTTTTTTTTTTTTTTTATATACATAGCACAAAGATTCTAAAATGTGTGATTAACATGGAACACGTGCAATAATAAAAATGGATGTAAATATCTTTGAGTTTCAATACATATTATAAAAAAAAGCTTTTATGCATTTAGTTGCAGGATGGCTGTTTATTTCAAAGAGAGATTGTGGCTATTACGTTTTAAGGTGTGGGACAGTAAATTCTACTTTTGTATAATCCTATAATGACTGCAGTCTTTTCACAAAATGTATTGATTTATTAATGTACTATATCACTTTATATAAAAGTGCACTATTCACCTCCATATTATCAACAAAATACAGCACTGAATAGTATCCACATATACAGTAGGTTAACTGATTTAGTGAAGAAATAATAATTTATTTCATTAGACAGCATTATTATAGCATCCACACTGTGTTATGAAAGATGGCAGTTATGATCTACAGTACTTTTAAACCTACTTTCAAGTCTGTACTCTAAATGTGTATTTATATAGATAAATACAAATGAGATCAATGGTCATAAACTGTGGTTATAAACCTGTATAAAACTCACATGAAAAGTCATCTTTCTTACAGTGCAGTAGTAGGGTAATACACATGTGTGTAAGCGATCAGAATTTGACAGCACTGTTTCTGAAACTGACAATACATAAACTCCCCAGTTGCTACTGATTTTTGTCTGATCACTTCTTTGAAGAGTTCTCTCTTAGATTGTATCAACAATTCGATGTTGTGTTTTTGTGCAACACTGTGACAGGGTGGCTTAGTGGTCTGACGTCACGGCAGAAGCAGGAAGGAAAAGAAACTGACACCAGGGACTGCAGGCCGCCATTTTTATTAACAAAAAGAAATAAAATATTCAAACAAAAACACTTGCTCACAGAGCAAAATAAAAATGTAAATAAAACAAATCACAAACACAAAATATACGATCACAGGTCAGGCTGGGCAGATTGCCTTCACTGATCCTGGATCTTTTTAACTAACTCTTTTAACTCGTTTTTCTCTCGTCTCCTAACACACCCACCACGAGTGCCGAGAGCTGCAGGCTTTTATATTCAGGTGACCATCTCCCGATTAGCAACAAAATTAACCACTTAATTAATTCGGGAGATGGCCACCTTCTGCACGAGTTTATTAATTATTCCTGGCAGAGGACGAGCACCAATCTCGCCTCTGCCAGAACACGTTTTAAAAATAAACAAAACAATAACACGGTGGTATGCCGTCATATAAATACATAAATAAAATCATAATAAACAAATACAAAATAACACAGGGGCGGAGGGGGACCCCGTTCTAAAATAAAATAAACAAATCAATGTAGAGGGCTGCTCGCCCTGTTACAAACACTTTAACTAAGATTTTAATAGAACAAAGTAAAATAACATTTTTTACCATGGCTCAGCAGGAACACTATTTGCTTGGCAGTCAGAAGGTCAATTGTCTTTCTTCAAAACAGTTTATTAAGTCCCAGTGTGATTACAGCTTCTCTGTCAACTATGAGCTCATGAATAAAATAAAATGTTACAATACCCACTTTGTGTTCATTATTTTTTTTAGCAAGTGAGGTGATGCCAGTAAAGACTAATTTGCTATTTTATTTAATGTTATTTTTGCGTAGTTCAGAATAATACTCTTGTGTGGACTAAATCATCTGGGATTGAACTATTAAAGTATTTCCCCACATCATTATGCTAGAAAATCATGGCTGACTAACAAAAAATGTTGGAGCCAGTTTCTAAATCTAACAACTACTGTAATTAAGGGATTTTTGTGCAGCTTTTAAGATTACAAGGAATATATATATTTGAAAAAAGGTACTGTTTTAAAGTCGATTTTTTCAACCAGCTAAGAGGGGTAAACCCTCATCAATATGCATGTGTGTGTGGTTGGATTGGCAGGCCCAACAAACCCTGTGCATGGGGTAGCATTTGGTTGAATGCTTTTTGAGATACAGTGGCAAAAAACATAGCTGTTTTTAATTTTTCTTTTTTTTTAAGAAATGGCTCAGATGCTTTTTTATACACCTGTATCTCAAAAAGTATAGCAAATTAAGGAACGAAATTCAGCATACACAGTCCTGGGGGTGTAGATAACGGTCTGTCGTCACTGCTGTCTGACGTCATTGCTAGGCAGTGTGACTTCAGAGTTCAGCACACATGGGTCACATCTGTGTTTCTGTCTGGATTAAAACTGGTAATCAGTGATTATGTTTTTTTGTGTTTGTGCCTTCAACACTGGGGAAATTAATAATAATTTGTTAATTTAGGAAATACAATTTTCATTTTCCCCCTCTCACTTTTGTTGTTATGGTACGGTCGGGAGTTCAATGATACCATTCCATTCTACAAACAAATCTCTGTTTCTGTCGGTATTTAAACTGTCCACTTCTCTGTGCTTTTAAATAATAAAACATGAAAAATGAAAGTGACCCTGTGTATAGTGTTACTTATTATAGAATTAAGATTAAATTAATCTGGTGGGGATGCATCCTCTAGCATGTAGCTACAGCAGTTGCAAGCAATGACACGGTCACAGTACAGCATAATGTTACCCTGCATCGATCTCAAGAAGTACAGATTACTATACAGTGCAGTTTATAATCTGTAGGGACAGTACAGCAGTATTGCTGTTACCCTGCATCGATCTTAAGCAGTACAGATTACTATACAGTGCAGTTTATAATCTGTAGGTACCTGATGAGAAGGAACATCTGCACATACAAACAGATTTCTTTCAGAGGTACGTACTGATGTCCACATTTAGCAAAGTTTAACAATAACAAAATGTCTGTTGGCAATAAGACATAAATGATAACATGCTCCTGTTTACAGTTTGTAAAACAATATAAACATGGAATTAATTATGCCCCATATTGTTTATTAGTTTATTAAAATTATACGATATTGTAGTTAATACATCACTTGCCAATTTCAAACATGGCAGAGTTGTAATTGATAGGAAAACATTTTCAACTCACTATGCTGCCTGGGTGCAAAAAGATGAGCAATGGTTTCAATATAATGATACACAATACACACAACGCAGCAGACTGCCTAAAAATCTGCAGGATTCTTACATGATCTTTCTAGAGAGAGTGGACAGAGCCATACAACATGAAGAATAACTGCCCTCAGCAGTACTGTTCAAAGTTGTCACTACCTCTCCAGCCTCAGGGACATATATATATATATATATATATATATATATATATATATATATATATATATATATACAGTGCCGTGAAAAAGTATTTGCCCCCTGTCAGATTTTCTGCATTTTTGCATATTTTTCTTGACACTGAATGTTATCAGATCTTCAACCAAACCCTGAGTGAACAAATAACACAAAAATTTGATACATATTTCATTTATTAAAGAAAGTTATGCAACACCCAATGCCCCCGGGTGAAAAAATAATCACCCCCTAAGACTCAAAAACTGGTTACGCCACCTTTAGCAGCAATAACTGCAACCAAAAGCTTCCTGTAGTTATTGATTAGTCTCTCACAGCGCCGTGGAGGAATTTTGGCCCACTCCTCCATGCAGAACTGCTTCAACTCAGTTACATTTGTGGGCTTTCGAGCATGAACTGCTCGTTTCAGGTCCTGCCACAACATCTCAATGGGGTTTAGGTCTGGACTTTGACTAGGCCATTCCAAAACTTTAAATATCTTGTTCTTCAACCAGTCTGATGTAGATTTGCTTGTGTGTTTTGGATCATTGTCTTGCTGCATGACCCAGCTGCGCTTCAGCTTCAGCTAACGGACGGATGGCCTGACATTCTCCTGTAGAATTCTCTGATGCAGAGCAGAATTCATGGCTCCTTCAATGATGGCAAGGCGTATAGGTCCTGATGCAGCAAAGCATCCCCAAACCATGATACTACCACCTCCATGCTTGACCGTTGGTAAGAGGTTCTTACTGTGGAATGAAGTGTTTGGTTTTCGCCAGACATAATGGGGCCCATGTCAGCCAAAAAGTTCCACTTTTGACTCATCTGTCCATAGAACATTGTTCCAGAACTCTTGAGGATCATCCAGGTGCTTTTTGGCAAAATTGAGACGAGCATTCATATTCTTCTTTGTGAGCAATGGTTTCCGCCTTGCTACTCTGCCATGAATCCCATTTTTGCCCAGTGTCTTTCTGATGGTGGAGTCATGAACACTAACCTGCAGATCCCTGGATGTTGTTCTAGGGTTCTTTGTGACTTCCTGGACGATTTTACGCCTTGCTCTTGGAGAGATTTTGGCAGGATGGCCACTCCTGGGATGATTCACTACTGTCCCAAACTTTCTCCATTTGGACAATATGGCTCTGACTGTGGTTTGGTGGAGCCCCAGAGCCTTAGAAATGGCTTTGTAACCCTTTCCAGACTAATAGGCATCAACAACTTTTTTCTGGCGGTCTTCAGGAATTTCTTTTGTTCGTGGCATGATGTGCCTCTAGAACCTGTGTGCTGACAACTTCACTCTGATGGTAAGGGCCAAAGTTAGTCAGATTTATATTGGACAGGGCTGGCCCAAATCAGGCCTGGTTGTTAACCAAAGTACTCAAACAGTTGACCCTAATTATCCCTTTAATTGGGTTGAGTTAACTAGGGGGGGGGGCAATAACTTTTTCACACCTGAAGATTTCTCTCGGACTCCCTCTATATACTACTACAACCCACAAAAAAACTGACCAAATACAATGTGAAAAATATGCAGAAATGCAGAAAATCAGACAGGGGGCATATACTTTTTCATGGCACTGTATAATCTTAGTTAATCTTAGTTTTAATGTTCATGTTTAATTGATACAATTACTGCAACCATCTCATTTGTTTGTTTAATTACTGATGCTCTTCTTCTTCTTCTTCTTCTTCTTCTTCTTCTTCTTCTTCTTCTTCTTCTTTTAAAGTTCTTCTTATTACCCTTACGGCCTTACATGGTCTTGGACCTTCTTATCTTAAAGATCTGCTGACCCCATATTTCATTGGTCGTTCCCTGAGATCGGACAATGCTAATCTTCTGACAGTTTGTGACAAGCAGGCTGTAGTGGATGACGTCAGGCCAGAAAGAATCACAGAGACAGGCAGTACATGAAACTGAGTCGCTGCGGCGCTCAGTATGTTTATTAAACAAACAAATAAAAGGTTGAACAAACAGAACACGACACTTTAAGCCAAAATAAACAGACAGACAATACAGTCTAACAAACGGTGGACTAAGAGACAAACTAACACGGTGAGTACAAACACATTATTATTATTATTATTATTATTATTATTATTATTATTATTATTATTATTATTATTGTTTATTTTACCTCTCCACACCCATTCTTCACTCACCGAACACACAACCCTGAGTGAGTAACACGTGCTATGTATAAAAAAACTAAAACAAAAAAAAAACTACTTAACCCAATTGTGTATCTATATATACTGTTGTGCTGGGATTCAATTACTAATTAATTATTCACTTGAATCCCAGCACGTGAGCTAATTCTGTGCAACCCCGTGCTCGCATATTATTACATACTTTAAATGCACGTGAAGTGAAGTGCAATCCCCATGCCTAAATACAATTCTACATTTTAAACACTCGTGCTCATTACCCACATTATATCCCGTGTACCAACTACAATACACCAACATTAACACACACAACATAAAACATAAAACACAAAAATACTCACAGGGGCGGGGCACATTGCCACACAGTCCCTCTGTCGGAGCCGGGGCATTTAGTTATAATGCCCGTCGTCTTTGGAAATTGCTCCCAATTCAGATCAGGAATGCTAGCACAACTGAATCTTTTAAATCCTGTTTGAAAACCTATTTGTTTGGTTCTGTTTATTTGTAGCTGGATTATATATTAGACACAGGCTTTTTTATATGTATTTTGTAAAGTGCCCTGGAATGCTTGTATGAAGAGTGCTATATAAGTGACATTTGAATTTTATTATTATTATTATTATTATTATTATTATTATTATTATTATTATTATTATTATTCTATGCAAAAAACAACCCAGCATAAAAAAGTCTTGACTTAAAAACTGTAATGGTCCCAGCTTCCCTGACAGATGCAGGCAGAGCATTCGACAATTTCGGAGCTTTACAAAAAGAAGCCCTACCTCCCATGGTGATTTTTGATGACCCAAGGAATAACCAGTAGTCCCGCATCCTGTGATCCAAATAACTGGGTGCTAATCCATTCAGGGCTTTATAAGTTAACAACAAAATCTTAAAATCAATTCTATAATTGTATTCCTATAATTAAACAGAAGATTTGCCACACAGTGCTGTAGTAACCACCCTGAATGTGAACTTTTATCCAGAGCTCTTTTAAGGCTCTGCACCAGTCTTTCAGCGTCACCATTTGATGCTGGATGATAAGGGGGTATTTTTGTGTACCCCCTTATCACCAGGTCTCAAAATCATCTTAAGTAAATAGTGGCCCATTGTCAGAGACAACATCTAGGAGACCGTATGCAGAAAACAAATTCTGCATAGTTTTTTCAGTGGTTGTGTTTGACATGGGGATTACTTCACCATCTAGAATGAGAATCTGTTACCACCAAAAACCTTTGCTTTATTCTGCTCTTGCACCAAGTGTGTGGTATACAGGTTGACAACTGGTCAGTTCCAAATAAATGTGATATTATAAGAGGCCTCTTCATGATAGTCTCTCCATATAATTACTGTCTGTGAAGCAGCAAGGGCAGTTATATTTCAAGGGGAAAAAATAAATCAAGTCAAGCTGACATTTGTCTAGATCTTAAGCCAGCTGTAATATTCTACTTTGCCTAAAAGCATAATATTGGTACTTGCAGCAGGCTGTCAAACAAGGCTGGCATACTCAATGGCTGGACAGATATAAGCATTAAATAATATTGCTGTTGAATGTGACAAGGAAGAACAATCATTTTTAGAATACCAACCTAGCTGACATTAGCAGCCATTCCTTTCACCTGTTTTCCACAACATGTAATGTAATAACCAAGACAGAAAACCAGTAGATTAACTCAAAACAGCACAAGATTCAAACATTAAAATTGGCTTGGAATGTGAGACAGTATGTCAAGGGCTATTGGTACTGATTCAATCTAAATTTATACAAACTAAAGCCAACCAAATTAAAGTGTTTATCAGTCTTTAAGTCAGATTTCAACTTTTCATTGTTACTAATTTTGTAATTAAATTAAAAAATATTTGCAATGTTTTTATTAGGGTATGGTAACAATGGACAATGATAATTCAAATAAATGTCTGCATACAGTACAATTGTCTTTATGTATGATTATCTTGAGAGAGATGAGCTACCTTAATATGTTTCTTAAACCAGTCTTGAGGAATTTCCTTCAAATATTTTCCTTATGCTTTTCAATGGGTCTAACAATTTGGTGCAGCAGTTTTGGAGAAGGAGATTTTTTTAAATTGTGGCCACCAAACCATGTGACCTAGGACCTTCATTTTCAGCCTGGCACAACTTCCACAGGCCTCTACCATTGTTAGTTTTCGTGCAATGCTATTGATTTTACAGACATTTGAAAATTTGGAATAATAATAATAATAATAATAATAATAATAATAATAATAGGGGTCCAGCAACTTCTTTGCTTTTCTACCTAATAATAATAATAATAATAATAATAATAATAATAATAATAATAATAATAATAATAATAATAATAATACAGTGCCTCTCAAAAGTATTTCACCCCCCTTGGACTTTTCCACATTTTATTGTGTTACAACATGGAATCAGAATGGATTTAATTAGGAGTTTTTGCCACTGATCAACACAAAAAAAGTCTATTATGTCAAAGTGAATCTATAAATTGTTCTAAATTAATTACAAATACAAAACAGAAAATAATTGATTGCATAAGTATTCACCCCCTTGAGTCAATATTTGGTAGAGGCACCTTTGGCAGCAATTACAGCCATGAGTCTATTTGGATAAGTCTCTACCAGCTTTGCACATCTGGACACTGCAATTTTTACCCATTCTTCTTTTCAAAATTGCTCAAGCTCTGTCAAGTTGGATGGGGACCTTTGGTGAACAGCAATTTTCAACTCTTTCCACATATTCTCAATTGGACTGAGGTCCGGGCTTTGACTGGGCCATTCCAGGACATTGACCTTTTTGTTTTTAAGCCACTCCAGTGTGGCTTTGGCTGTATGTTTGGGGTCATTGTCCTGCTGGAAGATGAATCTTCTCCCAAGTCCCAGGTCTCCTGCAGACTTCAGCAGGTTTTCCTCCAGGATTTCTCTGTACTTTGCTGCATCCATTTTGCCCTCTATCTTCACAAGCTTTTCAGGCCCTGATGCAGAGAAGCATCCCCATAGCATGATGCTGCCACCACCATGCTTCACGGTAGGGATGGTGTTCTCAGGATGATGTGTGGTGTTAGGCTTGCGCCAAACATAGCGCTTAGCGTTGATCCTAAAAAGCTCTATTTTGGTCTCATCAGACCATAGAATCTTCTTCCACTTGGTCTCAGAGTCTCCCACATGCCTTCTGGCAAACTCTAGCCGAGATTTGATCTGAGTTTTTTTCAACAATGGCTTTCTTTTTGCCACTCTCCCATAAAGGCCAGTTTTGTGAAGCACCCGGGCTATTGTTGCCGTATGCTCAGCCGTGGAAGACTGTAACTCCTTTAGAGTTGCCATAGGCCTCTTGGTGGCCTCCCTGACTAGTGCCCTTCTCGCCCGGATAGTTTTTGAGGACAGCCTGTTCTAGACAGATTCACAGATGTGCCATATTCTCTCCATTTCTTAATAATGGACTTTACTGTGCTCCGGGGGATATTCAATGCCTTGAAAATGTTCTTTTATCCTACCCCTGATTAGTGCTTTTGAAGAACCTTATTCTGCATTTGCTTTGAATGTTCCTTTGTCTTCATGATGTAGTTTTTGTTAGGAAATGTACTAACCAACTGTGGGATCTCCCAGACAGGTGTATTTAACCTGAAATCATGTGAAACACCTTAATTGCACACAGGTGGAAACAGGTGGACTCCATTCAACTAATTATGTAACTTCTAAAGACAAATGGTTGAACCAGAGCTTATTTAGGGGTATCATAGCAAGGGGGGGTGAATACTTATGCAATCAAATATTTTCTGTTTTATATTTGTAATTAATTTAGAACAATTTGTAGATTTTATTTTTCACTTTGACATTATGGACTTTTTTTGTGTTGATCAGTGGCAAAAACTCCTAATTAAATCCATTTTGATTCCATGTTGTAACACAATAAAATGTGGAAAAGTCCAAGGGGGTGAATACTTTTGAGAGCCACTGTAACAATGCAATATAAAATTTACATTAATACCCACTAAGACAAGAAAAACATTTTATAAAAGTAAGTTTTCAGTCTTGACTTAAAAACTGTAATGGTCTCAGCTTCCCTGACAGACACAGACAGAGCCTTCAACAATTTAGCAGCTTTACAAGAAAAAGCCCTACCTCCCATGGTGATTTTGTTGACCCTAGGAATAACCAGTAGTCCCACATCCTGTGATTTCAGAGTGTGATTTGGAAGATACAAGGTCACTAACTCCTGCAAATAACTGGGTGCTAATCCATTCAGGGCTTTATAAGTTATTTATGTATGGTTATCTTGAGAGAGATGAGCAACCTTAATATGTTTCTTAAACCAGGAATTTCCTTCAAATATTTTCCTTATGCTTTTCAATGGGTCTTACAATTTGGTGCAGTTTCTCAAAGATTTCTCTGGCAGGCAGCAGTCAAGGTGTTTTAGTTTTACATTTCTCATGAAAATCACTCCGCCTTAGTTTATGCTTCTGCACACTTAGGCCAAGGCTAAAAACCAATTGAATCAGAACTCTTGGGATTTGATATAACATAACACAGCACTGCTCACAATTTTATTTGTGAGACAGCATTTTGACCGCTGGATGATCTTCCAGACAGTGATATCAGAGTTTTTTTATCTATTTGTTTTAACTCATTCATCCTGACAAGTGCCTGGAGGCTCTGTTCATTCAAGTCACATTGCTCCCAATTGCGCTTTGAGCCATCCTCTGAACATGTTGTCTATCAAGTTTGTTCAAGGCAAGTCACTAAATAAAATATGGTCAGCTATGGCCAATTTGCACATATTTACATATATTGCAGTATGTATCTAAGGTAGAATGTTGTCGACTCATGAATCTTCACAGAGTAGTGGAGGCCGATGGGAATTAATGTACGGTCTATTAAAAAAACAAAAATCTCAATCTTGACCTTTGACCTCTCATTAAGGTCAAATGTAAAACTAGCTTTTAACTCCTTACAGAATGCAGATAGGGTCATGGTTACTATGGAACACTGATAGGAACCCATATATGCTCTATCCAAAAATGACCTTGATCGTGGCCTTTGACCGCTACTTAAGGTCAAATGTAAAACTAGCTTATAACTCATTACAGAGTGCAGATAGGGTCATGTTTAAAATGGAACATAAATAGTAGCTCATATATTTATCCAAAAAGGTCCTTGAACATGAGCTTATACCTCTCCTTAAGGTCAAATACAAAACTGGCGTATACTTCTTAGAGAGTGCAGATAGGGTCATGGTGACTATGGAACACATATAGGAATCCAAAAATTACCTTAACATTGACCTTTGAACTATGAAGTTTGTTAAAAGTAAAGTTGCTGGGTCAAAAAACATGCAGGCAGACCATGAGCAAATCAAATGTCACCATCTATTGTACTATTAATCTATGGTTGAATATAGTAAAGTCTTCAAAGTTCAAAAACGAGTGGAGGCCAATGGGGTGCTATGCCACAGGGGAAATACAGTCATAAGTCACATGGTCTGGCACTGTGGTCATTGCTGCTTGCAGCTATTATTATTATTATTATTATTATTATTATTATTATTATTATTATTATTATTAATGGATGTGTGTATGTAAGTATATTTATCTATGTATGGATGTGTGTGTATGTGTAAATGTATGTATATTTTTATTACTGTTGTTTGATTATGTTATTTAAATGGTATGATTGTGATAGATGTGAAATATGTTTTACAAATGGTTTTGTGGTTTGATTTTTTTTTACTATGTACTGTAAAGTGCTTTGAGATACTTCTGTATAAAAAGCACTATAAAAATGCAAATAAATAAATAAATAAAACATGCCACAACAGGAAACACACCAGAGTGCAGATACAGTTATGGTTACTATGGAACATATATAGGAAACCATATGCGCTCTGTCCAAAAAAATGCCCTTGCCAGTGACCTTTGACTTCTCCTAAAGGTCAAATGCAAAACTGGCTTATAACTGCTTACAGAGTGCAGATATGGTCAAGGTGACTAAGGAACATATATAGGAAACCATATGGGCTCTATCCAACTGCATTGGTGGCCATATTGGATTTGTCGAAAAATACTGAAACATCTTCTCTGAAACCATTTTGCCAATTGTAGTTCAACTTTGCATACTTAACCTCAGAGAGATTGTCTGTGAAGTTTGTTGAAAGCAAAACTGCTGCATCAAAAAATATGGAGGCCACGAGCAAATCAAATTTCAGCATATATTATGCTTTTAATCTATAGTAAAATATAGTACAAAGACTAGTAGAAGCCAATGGGGTACTATGCCACATGTGAAATACGGTCATGGTCTGGTGCTTGGATGGTCATTGCTGCTTGCACCTATTATTATTATTATTATTATTATTATTATTATTAAAGATAGCTATTCATCTTTTTTTCCTCTGGAAGGTACCAAAACCTGTGCTGACAGTGACAATATACTCCTTTTTGCCATAACAGGGACAGTGTACCGCAGTTTGTCCTGACAGGGACAGTGCACTGCCGTTTGTCCTGACAGGGACAGTGTCCTGCAGTTTTTGCCATAACAGGGACAGTGTACCGCAGTTTGTCCTGACAGGGACAGTGCGCTGCCGTTTATCCTGACAGGGACAGTGTACTGCAGTTTGTCCTGACAGGGACAGTGTACCCCAGTTTGTCCTGACAGGGACAGTGTACCCCAGTTCGTCCTAACAGGGACAGTGTACCCCAGTTTGTCCTGACAGGGACAGTGTACCCCAGTTCATCCTAACAGGGACAGTGTACTGCAGTTTGTCCTCACAGGGACAGTATACCCCAGTTTGTCCTGACAGGGACAGTGTACCCCAGTTTGTCCTGACAGGGATTGTGCAGTCAGGGTTCTAAAGTTTTGCTTTTAGTATGTTTACACTTTAATCTTATAATTGATGTTTGTTTTTTTGTATACAATTGTACGTATGTATAAGTTAATAAACACAAGTTATTTTTGACCAAAGATACCTAGAGCTGATGTAAAGGGCTTAATTTTCTATATATTAATATTAAGCTACTTTGTATAAACTGTATGTGTGTTTTTGTATTGAAATAAGACTTTCTGTCTAATATGTGTGTAGGAGTTTGAAAACACATTTCATTCGTACACTAGTTAATATAGCCTTCTTATGGTGTGGTGCTGTCTGCTGAAAGAATGTGTTTACATTTGGGGGAAGGGAAACCAGCAAATGCCATATTGGGGTACAGGTTGTGTGGAAAGTGAGTCACAGATAACAACCGACAGAGGGTATATCAGACATAAAAAGGGGTCAGAGCATTGCACGCCTGTAAAACACAAACACCATTCTACATCGGCAGCAGTTCGTGCAGAACGGGTAAATATTTATTTTGTTCTGATAAGGCTACCAACTTATAAACTAATATAAGTTGTCACAATTTTATATATCTCGGTCGTAAAATGATGATTAAATATAAATTGTTGGTACAAAGGACATGAACCTTACACTGAGTGATGGTCTATTTCTTTATGGTAAATTGATCAATTGTTATCTCATTTTAATTATCTTATAATTACATTATAACTGTTTGGTTTTCTATTTTTAGGTTGATGAGGCTCCTAATTCTATTAAAGAGGTGCTTCAAAGTCTGTTGCAGGAAGGCAAGGGTCATTTTTGCATGTCAATAAAATAAATGATACAACATATTACCACTGCGAGCAGCAACAAAAACCAAGAGGCTTGTCATTGGTCACCCTAGAATCACTAGAGCTACAATCACCAGAGGCTTGTCCGTTGGTCACCCTAGAATCACTAGAGCTACAATCACCAGAGGCTTGTCCCTTGGTCACCCTAGAATCACTAGAGCTACAATCACCAGAGGCTTGTCCGTTGGTCACCCTAGAATCACTAGAGCTACAATCACCAGAGGCTTGTCCGTTGGTCACCCTAGAATCACTAGAGCTATAATCACCAGAGGCTTGTCCGTTGGTCACCCTAGAATCACTAGAGCTACAATCACCAGAGGCTTGTCCCTTGGTCACCCTAGAATCACTAGAGCTACAATCACCAGAGGCTTGTCCGTTGGTCACCCTAGAATCACTAGAGCTACAATCACCAGAGGCTTGTCCCTTGGTCACCCTAGAATCACTAGAGCTACAATCACCAGAGGCTTGTCCCTTGGTCACCCTGCAATCACTAGAGCTAATAGCTGTGGTGCTGTGGCAGGACGGCTGAGTGATGACGTCCCCAGACCAGGAAGCTGACACAGAGGCATTGCATCCAGGAAGGGGGCAGAGTCACAATGACCAAAGTCATCGCCCTAGTGGTACGCGATGTGTCAGTCATGGATTGGAGGAGACATGAGTGAACTAGCTATCGCAGGGGTTGTGACTAAGGGTATAATTGGGGATGTGACGATGTAATCTGTTCCTTTGATGTGGTTAAGAGAATGACTGAGAAAGGAAACGGACTGTGAGAAGCGTATCGTGAGTGTTAAGTGTTTTGTTTGTTTCTAACTGTCTGTGCTTGTTATTATAGAAGGCTAACCTCCGGAAGCTGTAGTAAACCGCCAGCAATTAAACCCGGACTCCACTTCACCATTGTACACGAATAAACCTGTAAACCACTGTCTCATTCCTCCCTCAAAACACCCACCCCGATCAGCAAATGCTGCAGTGTGTGGCGCTCCCCATCACTTTGACTAAAATTAAGGTGAAATAAAGAGAGATAGACACACCATCAATTTCCAATTGTTCTGTTATTTCTTACCATATGGCGTCATTCTTTTTATTGTCTTTATAACCACTGACACTAGCATCATAAAGAACATTATTTTTTACGACTTTAATAATTCAATTCTCATTGATGTCCATTTCTCTTTTATTTCTGTGGTAATTTCTGCGTGACCGAGGCAGTGACAGTCTGACAACCTCTCCTTCGGCTCTGTCCGAGTAATGACGTGTTGTGTACAGAAACATAGAAGGCTCGCGCAGACAAACCGTCAGTTTGAGACAATAAGGCAATTCTATCTTTGGAGTAAGGAGTTTCCATAGCAGCTACAGGAATATAGAATGGTAATGTACACCTCTTCATGGTGACCTCCCCCAAAATGAAATAATACTCTTGGTCAGTTGTATTGGATTTACCACTGTATCATGTATAAAGGGTTTTGCAGCCTCGCAAACAATAACAAACTTATGCACAAACATGAGAATCCATTGCACGGACGTGAGTTTCACAAGTAAACCTTGAGACTTCACATCCATGCATGTTGGGTTAAAAGCTCATCAAAACTAAATAAGACAAGACATGTCTGGTTCTGTATAACTGTGACAAGGCGGACCTCGTCACTGGTTTATCTGTGCTGCCGCTGATTGAACAACCATGCTCCCAAGGGACTGGGCTGATTGGTAGTTCCTGATTGGCTGGGGGGTGTGCCCGGGGAGCCTACAGCCAGATAAAAAACCGGCTGCGCCACAGATCTTGGCTTCTGGTAGGTGTTTACGTTTCCATGTTTCACCTAGGAGGACAGCGTCCACTCCAGGGGAAAATGACTACTACGGAACTCTTCAACTCCCAGATGGTTCCGTGAAGATACTGTCCAGAGAGGACCATCAGAAAGAGCTGGAGTTGCTGGGTGGATGCTGAGACTCCAGGAGCACCAGAACTAGGTTACTTTACAGTAGGTTTATTTCCACAACAGTATAGTGAGGGTTACATAGGGTAGTAAGTTCCTTGAGCAGGACCTCTCTTTTAGTGGAAGTCACGCTCGCTATCTGTGGGCAAACTTGTATTTATTAGCTGTTTTTTGTTTTGGTCTTTATTAAATCCTGTACTAGGGCTACCATTGTTGGAACCATTGTATGCACTTTTGTGTTTATTGAATCTCGCACCTGTGCGGTGTGTCAAACGCCAATGCTCTGTGTTCATGGCTTATTATCAGTGACAACCCATACAGGTAACACTCCCCCTGTTACAATAACCTATTCCATTGTACAGCAGGTGTATTTAGATAGGTCAGACATTCTAGGGTTTGCCATAATATGAACTGACATTTGTCTGACTTAACTGTTTTCACTCATGAGTTATTCAATAATATTTTTTTCAGTTGGGGAATATTTGGTATCTATTATTAATAATGCATTGAGAAAGAAACAAACATTACATTGTTAATTAGAATTGTAATGGCACTTGCTTTATCATATACAGTAGATTACAGTGAGGGTATGAAGCATATTATTTACAAAACCAGTTATGGTTTCTGACAAGAGGCACATTTTTATCATGCTTCATTTACCCAGAAGATCGTTCATATTTGTTTAGCTTAGCTATAAATGAGTGAAGTCAAAGTAAAAAAGTCAGATATTTGAAGTTATCTCCGTATTAAAAGGGCCAGTTTCCAATGATTTATGCTGTTCGTGTCTGGAGACTGTAATGGGGTGCAATTACAGTGGTGAACCACTAGAGGTCATCACCACATTAGAAAGTTACTTACCTGTGTTAATTCTATAATAAGGTCTAATTAACAAACCACTAAGAACAGGTGTTTTTGTTAATCAGTGATAGTTGTTAATTAGCTGAATATAAACCTCGAGGAAACAGAGGTCAAGGAAGGAGATAGGTGTTGCTACGTGGGCATAAGGAGGCTGTGTGGTCCAGTGGTTAAAGAAAAGGGCTTGTAACCAGGAGGTCCCCGGTTCAAATTCCCCCTCATCCACAGACTCATTGTGTGACCCTGAGCAAGTCACTTAACCTCCTTGTTCTCCGTCTTTCGGGTGAGACGTAATTGTAAGTGACTCTGCAGCTGATACATAGTTCACACACCCTAGTCTCTGTAAGTCGCCTTGGATAAAGGCGTCTGCTAAATAAACTAATAATAATACATATGCTGAACATCTGTGTGTACTGGAAACAGGATTTGTGTGCAAAACTGTGTTTAAACGGGAAAAACAGCCTAGCTGTCCCATACTAATAGTAAGGGAAGACAACGGGTTAGTTAGTCCTTGTAAACAAGTAGGATTTTGTTTTGTTTGTTTACCTTCCCTGGTTTTTGTTTAATAAAACTTTATTTTGATTTAATTTCAAACACTTACAAAATGTTGTCTGTGTTTTTATTATCACCAGGAACTGTTTAGCAATAAAATAAACAAGATTTATATTTGGTAAGAAGAAAATATTAAAATATTTGCTAGGCTTCCACCCTAGTGATGTGGCTGAAGATGTGGCAACATGGTAAAATCACCTGTATTCTTATTGGTATCTTGATTTAGAAGTAAGTTTGCATGCACATTTTTTTTAAATACTCCAGAAAATGTAAAAATAAAACACATATGGATTTACTAAATTGTAGAGTTGTACCATGACCTTTTATTGTGCGCTAGCTCAGGATTTGTTTACATTTAATTTCTTCCTTCCACTGCCCAAAAAAAATATATCAGCCCCCTTTGTATTCATAATACCATTATACTACCATCATTGTGTACTTGGCAACGTGACATTTAATTAATAAATATAATGATCCTACATGTAAAAAAAAAAGGTATTCAGAAAACTCCTTATCCTGATGTTTCTTAATAATGGATATTCATGTAAACATACTCAACTGAACAAAGCTGACCAGGAGAGTTGCCAAGCAACTATATAATCAGATATCATTGTGCATATATATATATATATATATATATATATATATATATATATATATATATATATATTGTGAAAGATCGCACCACTCACGGGTTCGTGCCCCTTTAAAAATATGACCCAGAAACACAGAAATGGAGTTTTCCGCGCTGTCGCGCTATTATTTTAATAAACACAAAAATAAATACAGCAAAACAAAACAAACACCTAACTCCGATTTGGAGCACTTACTACACAGGTAATTTCCCTGACTAACTTGCAGGACGGCTAAGCCGTTTACCTGGCACCACAGAACACAAACCACACAGGTTTAACACAGCACCTACTATTTTCTTTCTCTTTGACTGCTCGGAAGCAGAGCACCTTCCTTCTGCCTCCTTCTACTCAGCAGTCCCGTGCAGACTGACTGCACATCTTAAATACCCCTGCACCTGGTACTAATTGATAATAACTACCAGGTGCGGGTGATACTTAAACAAATAAAACAATTAATTTAAACAAAACGTGCATTCCTCAAGACATAGTTTCTCTCTGCAGGGAGGTTTTAACCCCCTCCCTGCTGTCTCACACAACCCGCTGTCTTACAATATATATATATATATATATATATATATATATATATATATATATAAATAATCGTAGTTTGACATAGGAAATTCTGTATTCTATATTCTGTATTTTTCTACAGAAAATATAGAAAATATACTGCATTTGAAAATATACTGAGCATCAAAAGAAACATCACTTATATTTGAGCATCAAAAGAAACATCACTTATATTTGGATAAAATTCACTAGATGTGATCGAAAAATGACAAACTCTGTTTTAGAGTAAGTGCAGTAACTTTTTATTGTGCTGATTAACAACCAACATCACGAAGATGCTGCAAAATGATCTGTAGATCTTGGGCAGGTGTTGTGACTCTTGGTCTCCCAGTTCATAGCCTGTCATTGACAGAGTGTGTCTGGTTATACCGTCTCGCCAGGTTTGAAATTGCTGGCTGTGAGCACCCAAGACGGCGAGCCACAGTACGCTGCCCTAGTCCAGCCTCCAACTTGCCGATTGCACGAAGTCGCTGCTCTCTTGACATATGTGGCATTTTGTTTTTTTCTGTGATTTTCTTTATTGCTTTTATTCAAGCTTGCAATTCAACAGCTGAAATCACTCCATATCCAGTGTCCAATCAACTGTCTCACTAATTAGGTGATTAAGTGCATATGCTTTATTCATGGTCAAGGATGAATGATCGAGTGATTAAAAAGAAACCACAAACATTTCGTCAGTCCATCATTTATATACCTTTTTTCAAAAATAAGTCTTTGTACTTGACATTCAAGAACGTCAAAACATGAGGCCAATGCAAAACAAACAAACAAAAAAAAAAAACATTAAACAAACTGGTGTTGAAAAAACATTCAGGATATGGTTGTGGGATAAAAGCAAAACTAAACAGTTAGCAAGCAAATCATTTTCAAAGCTTTTGTGTACTTAAATCCATTTTTGCATTGAAACGTTTTTGCATTTGTCTTATTTAAGTGGTTAGATCGTTTTCAGCAGCTCTTTATTTCAAAGTTTTTTTATGCTTTTGTAACGATGTAGGCAGGGGTATTCGATCATTTAAACTTTAGGGACTGGCAAGAGGTTGGGTTTGGTTTAACATGGCAGCTTAAGTGACTAAAAACAGACTTTTTCTGGAAAATAAACTAATATTAACAATTGCAGACACAGGGCTCTATGTACTAATATTACTTATGTGTTCATAAATACTGCAAATTCGTAGCCTCCGTCCTTGATAGAATTTCTGCGTGCGATGTATAAACAGCTCTTTTTCGTGAACAACTACCGTAATATCAACGCAAGTTTATGAACAGCATAAATTACTGCTCATTATATATGAGAGATCAGAATTTGCATCTCATTATAGATAGATTCACAATGCTGAAAGTCAAGATTTAGAACTTCCTTCTGGTTAAGATAAATGAGTTGTATAGTGAGCAGAAAGAAGTAGTTGGCAAATATAATAGGAACAAGCTATGGCTTCTGCAGACTCCGACCTAGATGCAACTATGGCACCAGCCAAAAAGAAAATGAAAACAAATTTCCACAAAGACGAAACTGAACTGTTAGTTAGTGAAATGGAAAAAAAGCAAGAAATAATATTTAACACTTTGCAGGGCCAAAAAACATTAAGAAAAGAAACATGGAAAGAAATAACTAACAAAATAATAATAATATAATATCTTTATTTTTATATAGCGCCTTTCATAGTGGACCACCATCACAAAGTGCTTTACAGAGGTAGGCTGTGAACTGTGCATTATATGCAGAGTCATTTACAGTAGGACATTGATTTAACATCTCATCTGGAGGATGGAGGGCAGCAGTGTGGAGTAGTGGTTAGGGCTCTGGACTCTTGACCGGAGGGTCGTGGGTTCAATCCCAGGTGGGGGACACTGCTGCTGTACCCTTGAGCAAGGTACTTTACCTAGATTGCTCCTGTATAAATGGGTAATTGTATGTAAAAAATAATGTGTAAAAAAAATAATGTGATATCTTGTAACAATTGTAAGTCACCCTGGATAAGGGTGTCTGCTAAAAAATAATAATAATAATAATAATAATAATAATAATAATAATAATAATAATAATAATAATAATAATGGAGCACAAGGAGGTTAAGTTACTTGCTCAGGATCACACAGTGAGTCAGTCAGTGGCAGAGGTGGGATTTAAACCCAGGACCTTCTGGTTACAATCCCTGGACTTTAACCACTGGACCACACATTAATGTTGATGAGTTCATCATCTTAGTGGAAAGACAACTCGCTGCAGAAGAGTTGTCACGGCAACCTCAGACCTCTGTGAATAACAATCCTCAACAGACCCCTGCCTCTTAAACGGGGGGTTGAAGATTGGTTACTAACTGTGAAGGGACATTTTAAAGACACTGGGTTGTGGGTAATCCATACATCCATTACAAGTGTTACAGGTGCAAGATAGGGCACATTGCTAAACAGTGCAAGGAAAGTGAATAACCTATGCAGTGTAATATAGGGGAACACTATTGTTGCAGTATTATTGTGCCAGGGGTGATGAAAGGAAAGTATCCCTATCTTATAACCGTGTCAGTAAATGGAACAAAAGCCAAAGCGCTCATTGATTCAGAACGTGTCATTACACAGATAACCCTTGACTTCGTGGGTACCAACGAATTTGGACAACAGACTGGTGTTACTGGTGTTATTGGACAGACTGGTGTTACTTGCATCCATGGGGATGTAAAATACTACACAACCTCTAAAGCCAGGTTAAGTTATAAAGATAATGAACAGGTTTTAAGGGTAGGAGTAATTCCCAGCTTGCCACACCACGTAATACTTGGTCGAGACTTCCCAGGATTCGAGGACCTGGTGCAATTCAACAGGGAATTCGACAACCACGAGACAAATGAAGAGGCGACATTCAAGCCTACAGAGAGGTTGGAAAATCTGTTTCCATTTACAGACCCTGACCTGTTTAAACGACAGAAATCAAATGCGGTAATTAAGTTCCGTCGGCAGAGACAGCTAGATAAAAAGAGAGGTCCACCTCTGAGTTCTGCTTTGTTGGGTAGCCCTAGTAAGTGAGATAATAAGGGGGTTAGCACCCAATGTAATCTAGATGAGATTTTAAATAAAACTGGAGAAGCGCAAATTAATGTAAATCAGGACTCGGACACATGGTATGACACATTTAATCTGGATAGTGGGCAGTTTTGTAGGGAACAAGAGAGGGAACCAATTTTGATAAATGTGAGAAAGGGGGTGGTATCAGTAGATGGTGTTCCTGTTGAAAACAGTATAGTAAATCCACAAGAACATTTTATTATTAAGAATGATTTACTGTATAGGAACAAACATTATAAATGGTGTTTTGATAGAACAATTGTTGGTCCCCAAACACTATAAAAATACTGTGTTGAAGTTGGCTCATAACCATTTTTTTGGTGCACATTTGGGGGACATTACAGAGGATACTTCAAAGGTTTTATTGGTTGGGTATCAGAAAAGAAGTAGAGCAATTCTGTAAGTTCTGCCCCGAATTTCAGTGGGTGAGCCCACGTCTACATTTTAGAGTGCCCCTAGAGTCGATGCCCTTAATAGACATACCCTTGGAGCGCATGGCTATGGACCTCGTAGGTGCCTTTAAATAAGTCAACCTGAGGCCATTAATATGTACTTGTTGTGTTGGATTATGTGATTTGATACCAAAAAGTGATTCCATTGCAGAATATGGCTTCCAAAAGTATTGGAATTTCTAGGGTAGGGATACCAAAGGAGATCATTACGGATCAAGGTTCTCCCTTCATAAATAACTTAATGCGAGATTTATGTGCCCTGTTAATTAAGAATTAAACCAATCCGAATCTCTGTGTACCAACCGCAAACAGATGGTCTCGTTGAGTGGTTTAATAAAACCCTGACGTCAATGCTGAAAAAGGTGATCAGCAAGGATAGGACAGGGATTTATTATTGCCTTACCTGCTTTTTGCCATTTGTGAAGTTCCTCAATCTTCCACTGGGTTATCCCCATTTGAACTTCTTTGTGGAAGACAGCCATGAGGAATTCTAGATTTGGCAAAAGAAACCTGGGAGGAACCGATGTCCTCAGGAAAAAGCATTATGGAACATGTGCTCGAAATGCAAGACCAGATTGAAAGGGTGACCGCTATTTTCCAGAGGCACATGGAACAGTCCCAGTCGCGAAAGACACACAACTATAATAAATGTGCAAAGGCGTGAAGTTTTCAGCCGGAAGATCGCATTTTAGTTTTGGTACCTACTCCAGAAAGCAAATTATTTTCACGCCGTATGAGGTGATCAAGGCTATAGGTCCGGTCAATTATAAAGGCAGCCAGATAAACGAAAGACCAAACAAATATATCATATTAATTTACTTAAACCCTGGACCAAGTGCGAAGCATTAGTGGTAGCTTTGACATGTTAAAGAAAACAAAGTAGGAGAAAAAAATCCCTTAAAGAAAGTAATGTTAGGTGAAGTAAAACCTAAAAGCGAGAATCTAGGACCTGATTTAAGTGAAGAGGAGATGCTAGAAATAGAAGCTTTAGTGAACACAAATAGAGATGTTTTCTCTACTTTGCCAGGTAGAACGACACTCCAACATGACAGTGACTCCTCCTGGAGTGTACGGTAAGGGTAAGGGTACGGCCATATCGCATTATTAACAGAATGAGAAAGCCATTACTGTGTGTTTTGGAGTATGAGCAGAGCGAAACGACCAATAACAAAAGAATAATTGTTGGCGAAGGTAGCCGTGAGTAACATATAACTAACAGAAATCTTGTGTGAATTTGTTAGTTCAGAGTTACTGTGAAGAATCCTAGAATGTGTTTTTAAGATTACGGGAACCTCACTATTTTACTACGGAAATATTCAACAAGAAAAGTAACTGTGTGCTACTTGTTTGTTTTGTTACGGAGATCCCTCTTAAATGCCTTGTTCTGGGAAAATATTGTGTGTATTTCTATGAAGAGGACGTAAAAGTCTGAAAGATAGCTGTGTGCTGAAGGGGAGATTAATGCACAAACTGCGTGTTTGGAACATTCTGTGTACTGTAAAATAAACGTTGGTTTCCAAGGACTCGAAAGAACTATAAACAAGTGAGCACTTACAAAAGGACTGTTATACTTTCCAACTGTGAAAACAAAGGTCTGTGTGTTCACTATAGAATTAGAACGAAACCAGTGGCAGGGCTGAAAGTTCTATTCTTGCTTGGATTGAAATCTTCAGCACTTCAGTGTTCAATCAGCTGGGAAAATTTCTTGGACTGTGCCATTGCGATACCAGATTCTGCCAGTGCGAGTCGCCAGAAACCTGAAAAGCAAAACAGCTTACCTGTTGGTATAATGCTGTTGTCCTATAGAGGGAGACAAAAACTTACCTGACAGAACACCATAGTTTACTTGGGAACAAAGTCAAAAAAGAGTACATGTGTTGTCTTATTTGTGAACCAAGTGATAAGCACATGAACTTTAAGAGTGGAAATAAAACAAACTTACCTTTGACTTCTGGGTGGAGATTATCTGCATTGGTCTTGCTCAGCCAGTTTATGCCCACAAACTGAATACTTTTGTATTACTTAAAGACTTAAAAGAAAGTTTATTTTGTTTAACCCTTTAAGGACTGTGAGAATTCTAACATTTTGAGGGCCGACTGAGATTACTTAACTTTAGAGCACGTATCAGACCAAATATCCACTTAAAGTATACAGTATTATACATTTCTAAAAAGCTGTTGCTCTGCAGATTACAAAATAAATAATGATTTAATTTTGTGATCATGTATTCCCACACTGACCTAGTTTGAATGTGACACAAAAGTTTAAAAATCCACTTGAAAATTAATTGTTTTCTTTAGAAATTTCCTCATAAGGGTAATTTAATGATCTCCTACTTAAAATATGTAAAGTTACCAGTGGCAGCCACAACCCGCAGGAACAAAAATCTGAAATATATGTTTGTTTGTTTTTTTAATATCATGTATGGTCTTGATTTTATACCAAATTGTTTGATGGGGTGCACATTTTTACCTTTTTGAAAAGTGATTGGCAGGGTTTTAGCTTATTATGTGGGTTAATGTATATATCTATTTAAAGCACAGTGTGAGACCTTTTTGAAAAGCTGAGTGTCTGTAGAACCAGGACATACCAAGGGATACACTCTGACATTAAGTAAAATCTTAATTTACCAAATGAAAGCAAAGCAAAAGTAGAAAAAAATACACAATTTCTTGTCTTTTTTTAATTGCTTTAAAAATATTTTTTAATTCATAACAAATATCGTCCGTATACTTATGTACATACATATGTTAGAATATGAACAATGTCTGAGCAACAGCAAACATAAAAAAAAAGATTTCAACAACTTTTGTTTAACACTTTGTAAAACAACACATTTTCAATATAAATAAATAAATAAATATTAAATACTACATTATAATAACTAATTAATAGCTATACAAGTAATATATTACATTGGAACAAATTAATGAATGGCAAAATGAAAAAGGTACCAATAATGTAAAAAATAAAAAAAATAAAAAAATAAAGGGTAGCACTAACAACAGCAAAGTGTGATGCAATATTGTAAGCAGTCTTTTCATTTTCATTTAAAGTAGGAGGCTAGAAATCCTAAGTAGAAGGCAGGAGATATGGGGTCCTCCCCCACCGTGGGTATAGGGTGTAACGCCCCCCCAACGAAAATGAATTTCAGGGTTTTGTGGTGGTCTAAAACTGCATATCCTGGGCCTAAATATGTGCCTTAATAAGGACACAAAATTCAAAATAAGTGTATAACTTATATGTTACTTATATGTATCTATGAAAAGTAATTACAAAATAATTAATTTATATTAGAATTTTAAAACCAGAAACCAGTAATTTTCACAGTAAGTAAAGTCCATATATTTAAGCAAACTGTGTGGCTTTGCAATAATTTATTACACAGAAAAAAGTGGTGAATGAAAGACAGAACCAGACACCAATGAAACAGAGAAATTATATTTCAGGCACAAAAAAACAAACAATGTCACATTATATAGATACCATAATAGCAAGTGAGACAGAAGAGAAAAATGTGAAGCAATTTCTAAATGAAAGACATAAGAGAAGAAGCAGTATTAATTGGCTCATAAATTTGAAAACAGAATAGGTAAGCCATCAGCTGTGTTTTGTTTTTTGCATTTTATACAAAAAAGACCAATTTTAAGTATACATACTTTCCCATGGCTCCGTTTCTCATTAACTACCGAGTCCGAAAATGTGCAAGTACATTAATAAAGAAATAAATAAAATAATACATTTTAAAAAATGTGCTTGTGATTTCGAACACTTCTGTTGTTTCTGTTGCATTTTCTGTAAACATGAATGTGATTTCTACAGTAAGTTGTATTTTTTTTCTTTTGTTTTTAATATTTTTTCAATTCTGTTAACTGTTGCTTGATTAAAATAAGTACAAATAACAATAAATAATGTACTGGCATTTACTTGAACAACATAGCTTGAAAAGTCCAGTACATAAATATCAAGAAACAGGTAGACGAAATGGAAAAACATGGAAATTACTTATGAAATGAAAAAGAGTAATGTTGAAACGGAAAATAACTTTAGTCTACAAATATATACACAAATGGTGTTGGATATTTCTTATTCATTTTATTAATACAGATTAGCACAAACAGACATACCACTTTAGCATGATTAGCTACTATAGGAAATCTGGAGCAGCTTCTCTTTTTGGCTGGTGCTTGCAGTCTGCCACAAAACACTGCAGTACACAGCTTAGAAGCTTAAAGTTGTATTAAAGTACAACCATGGAAACATAAGTCCGGAAACTAAATGCCCTCAGAGAAGGAATGTTTTACTCGAATTACATCAGTGGCGGCTGGTGAGGTCTGTGGCAGGGGAGGCGGGAGCACGAGTGGAGAATTAGTGAGTTTGAGCTGTGGCTGAACCCAACTGTACGGCACTCTTATGTGTGTTGGTGTGAGTCAGAGGAGCCTACCTGTGTATATAAGGGTGTCACAGAGCAGCTCACAGGTTGATGGTGTTAGTGTGGAAAAGGCTCCCTAGGTGGGTGGTTAGCTGAAGACGTATTATTCTTCCTCCCTTTCTCTGATCACAGGGCGTCACACAGTAGGGCAGACTGGGTGGATGGCTGTTTGAGGTCTACTCTGTTTTTTTCAATCCCTCCTTTTCTCTCTCTCTCTCTGGTCTGTCTCCCTGCCTTTACTGTTTCACTGCTGGTAATCTACTGTAATAAACAAAATAATAATGTAATATAATCTACTGTATTAATAAAAAAATGGCATGTTTGCTTGTTTGTTTTAAATAGTTTTTCTGGAGAATTATATATATATATATACTTTGATGCCGTGATCTACGGTAATCTTGAGTAAACACTGCAACCATAGATACTGCAATGCTGCACTGCGTCCAAAAACTCAACTCTATTGGTTAGGGGCTTTAGTGAAATACATTTTGATTGGTTTGTCATGCCAAAAGTTTGTCACACAAATATTTCACTACAGTAAATATTTTGTTTGTTTATACACATTCTGGGCAATTTAGTATGCTGTCAGGTAATTCTTTGTACTTGTAGAAAGCGTTGTAGTCGCTGAATTGGTCATTTTGTGGCATGGTTGACCTCCCACAACTTTGTCCAGGATGTCTAGTGTACAAACCTGTGGTTTGATTGCGTGTCCACAATCTGGAAACAGTAGGGGACACACGAAATTGACCAGCTGCACGTCATTGTGCATCCCCTCAGATTCCAGTATTTAAACAGCTATGGCAGTCTGGACTTCAGATCTTCAAAAAATCTTCACCTGTATCATTAGAAGCCATGATTTACAAACTAACAAGTTATCACCTGATCAGCCACTTGACAAATGATCACATCTGATGTCTAAATTAGTGTACTGTACCTGCTTTTAAGGGGGGCAGATGGTGAACAATGCATCTCAACAGCTCTCACTGTTATTGAAGAACACATAAAAAGTCTACATGTCAAATGTCGTTAATCCTATGTATGTCCATGTTTTTATTTGCCATATTTTATGTTATCTACTTGAATTATTTGAGTTGTGCACATTTGCCTCTATACAACACTGGTAGATCATTTAGAATGATTAGCTCTTAAGGTATGGCTAGGGAAAGGTCACATGTACATTTCCCAGTTAAGCATCATGTTATGGTATACTTTATTATCATTAATATTAATATTTCAAGTTTAGTAAAATGAACTAGATAACATGGGCAGTGTTATTGTATCAAACTCGTGGTATAGTAATGAGAGCGTTAGTAGTAAGTGATTTTCAAACAAAATTTGTTAATTAAATCAGTTCGTTAATGCTTTGAAATTGAGTCGATGAGGTCTTTAATAAACGCATTTCTCGTTAATAAGCTTAATTGTCGCAGGTCACATACATCACTTCTTGTCTCAACGACTAGATAAGGGGAACTTCAAGGACTTGGGTATTTCAAACTGGTTACGTGTAATTTCTCATAATGATGACTGATTGCTAATTTTACTTGAAGAAAATAAACCGTTTTCCCCAAATTAAAGTGTGACGGTCTTAATTAGATGTAAGGTGCACAAGCTTTGCTCACTGCAGCTAATCAGCGCACTGTATTTAGAAAGAAACAGCGATTCAGAGTCGGCATAACCAATTAACTTAAATCTTTATTTTGTGGCAGAAAAAATATATGCTACTACATTCATGTATAAATATTTATGTTCCCGCTATGGAGATGCCACACCGGACTCGCGGATACTTGTGGTATAAAGTATCGCAGTTATTTTTGTTATTTATTTTTTGATAATGTCCGCTGAAACCAAAGTTGTTACATTTGCGTGTTAAAAATAATTTCCATTGAAGCAAACAAATGGAGTCCAAAATGTGTAAAATGCAAGAAGACAGTTGACACCAAAGGGACTACATCTGGAATTAATATTTTGTTTAATGTCCCATCATATAAAATGTATTTGGCCTCAATAAGTAGTCAACAGCTTAACGTGGAAAAAAAAAACACGTCTACACATTAACCTTCGGAAGGCTTGCAATATTGAAAGGTATTTTGAAAAACGATTCCCGTGTAGTAATTCTGATATGACAAGGGGTGTGCTTAGAGATACCTGACATATTTAATCTTCATAAGCATAGTTCAAATGAACAGTAAAATTAAATGAAAGATTATGATTGCTTTCATAGAACTACACAAAAAGTAATATATTGAATATATATTCAAAATCCATTTGAAAGTGGCACGTCTTTTCCAGGTATTATTATTTATATTATTAGTATTATTATTAACTGCTTCACCTACATTAACATGGCACATTGTGCAGCATTACTTGGATGACATCAGTTCCCAGACTCGAGGCACATTTTCGGGGACTGGGGTTCAGCACAAGAAATAAATGTTTACTTTGTTTCTTTTTTCAGGTGGAAAAAGTCCCCTGGTTCAACATTGTGAATGCCTTTTAGGATTTTGAATGCTTGAATCAGATCACTGCGTAGTCTTCTTTGTTCAACACTGAATAGATTCAATTCTTTCAGCCTGTCTGCATATGACATGCCTTTTAAACCCGGGATAATTCTGGTCGCTCTTCTTTGCACTCTTTCTAGAGCGGCAATATCCTTTTTGTAACGAGGTGACCAGAACTGAACACAATATTCTAAATGAGGTCTTACTAATGCATTGTAAAGTTTTAACATTACTTCCCTTGATTTAAATTCAACATTTTTCACAATACAGCCGAACATCTTGTTGGCCTTTTTTTATAGCTTCCCCACATTGTCTAGATGAAGACATTTCTGAGTCAACATAACCTCCTAGGTCTTTTTCATAGAATCCTTCTTCAAATTCAGTATCTCCCATATGATATTTATAATGCCTGCATGCAGTACGTTACATTTTTCTCTATTAAATGTCATTTGCCATAAGTCTGCCCAGTTCTGAATTCTGTCTAGATCATTTTGAATGACCTTTGCTGCTGCATCAGTGTTTGCCACTCCTCCTATTTTTGTGTCATCTGCAAATTTAACAAGTTTGCTTACTATACCAGAATCTAAATCATTAATGTAGATTAGGAATAGCAGAGGACCTAATACTGATCCCTGTGGTACACCACTGGTTACCTCGCTCCATTTTGAGGTTTCTCCTCTAATCAGTACTTTCTGTTTTCTACATGTTAACCACTCCCTAATCCATGTGCGTGTATGTCCTTGAATCCCTACTGTGCTCAGTTTGAGAATTAATCTTTTATGCAGGACTTTGTCAAAAGCTTTCTGGAAATCTAAATAAACCATGTCATATGCTTTGCAATTATCCATTGTCGATGTTGCATCCTCAAAAAAATCAAGCAGGTTAATTAGACACGATCTCCCTTTCCTAAAACCATGCTGACTGTCTCCCAGGATACTGTTATCATATAGGTAATTTTCCATTTTGGATCTGATTATAGTTTCCATGAGTTTACATATAATAGAAGTCAGGCTTATTGGTCTGTAGTTACCTGGTTCGGTTTTGTCTCCCTTTTTGTGGATCGGTATTATGTTTGCAATTCTCCAGTCTGTCGGTACAACCCCTGTGTCAAGAAACTGTTGCATGATCTTGGTTAGCGGTTTGTAAATAACGTCTTTCATTTCTTTGAGTACTATTGGGAGGATCTCATCCAGCCCAGGGGATTTGTTTATTTTAAGAGCTCCTAGTCCCTTTAACACTTCTGCCTCTTTTATGCTAAAGTTATTTAAAACTGGATAGGAACAGGTCGACATGTGGGGCATGTTGTCCATATCCTCCTTTGTAAAAACTTGTGAAAAGTAATTATTTAATTTATTTGCTATTTTGCCATTTGTATCTCCTAGACATTTAACATCCTCTTTGAATGTTCTCTTGCTGTTATAATATTGGAAAAACATTTCGGAATTGGTTTTAGCCCCCTTAGCAATGTTCATTTCTATCTCTCTCTTGGCCTTTCTAACTTCCTTTTTGACTTGTGTTTGCAGTTCCAAGTACTCTTTCTGTGTAATTTGTTTTTGATCCCTTTTAAATGCTCTGTAATGTGCCTTTTTTTGCTGAATGTTGTTTTTAATTGATCTATTAAACCATTTTGTTTTAGATTTAGATTTGTCTACTTTTGGGATGTAATTGTTTTGCACCTCTAGTACTACATTTTTAAAAAAACAGCCATCCTTTTTTTGTGGATGTTTTCTCTATTTTACTCCACTCTACTTCTGTTAATCTCTGTTTCATACCTTTGTAGTTTGCTTTTCTAAAATTGTAAACCTTAGCTTTAATCATTACTTTTTGGGTTTTAAAAATCACTTCAAATGACACCATGTTGTGGTCTGAGTTTGTCAATGGTTCTCTGACCTCTGTTTTATTCTGACTTTGTTATTTGAAAAGACTAAATCAAGGCATGCCTCCGCTCTAGTTGGTGCCTTGACAAATTGCGTTACGAAGCAGTCATTTGTCATTTCCACCATTTCAATTTCGCCCGTCGTGCTCCCCACCGGGTTTTCCCATTTTATATGGAGGAAGTTGAAATCCCCCATTAGTATGGCTTCTCCTTTGCTACACGCATTTCTAATGTCATTGTATAACAGATTAATTTGCTCGGCGTCTGAATTTGGCGGTCTATAGCATGCTTCTATTATTATGCCCTTTGATTTTGTGTCCATTATTCTGACCCATATTGATTCGGCATATTTTTCATCGTCCAGATTTAACACCTGGGCTTCAAGACTATTTCTTATGTATAGCGCTACCCCTCCACCTCTTCTGTCCTGCCTGTCTTTCCTATACAGTGTGTACCCACTAATATTATATTTGTCTCCATCACTCTCAGACAACCAAGTTCTAACATTTTGTTTCTGAAACTTCTAGCATTTAGATAAATACATTTAATGGCTGTCTTACCTGAGTTGTTGCCCTTGTTTTAATGTGGTCTCCCTTCTGTTTTTTTGTTTTCTCCTCCCTTCCTTTCTAGATTAAATGCTTCTGAACCTCCTCAAGGATCCTCCTTTCTCCAAGTAGATTGGTTCCCTTTTTGCCCCTCGTCTTTGAAACTTGCTCCCGATTCATATCAGGAATGCTAGCACAATTAAATCTTTTAAATCCTGTTTGAAAACATATGTGTTTGGGTCTGTTTACTTGTACCTAGATATATTAGACACAGGCTTTTTGTATATTTATTTTGTAAAGCACCTTGGAATGCTTGTTAATGTGTTGAACTGTTTCATTTTGTTGTGCTGGCTTGCTGGCATATTATAGAACACTTTCTTTGACAAATACATAAATGTTTTATATCAATCTGATACATATGTAATTCTGGGTATTTCTGAATGAAACCGCTAAAATTGGGAGGGGATTTTGCAAATTAGGTCTATCAAATATTCCGACTAATTTATTAAAGTTGCCGATAATTGCAGGCCTCATATCTGAGTGATTATTTTAAGAACTCTGAAAATTATTTTGCCGCAATCAGACATTATATAAAAGGCAAGGTGATGTTGGAGAGTTGTCTTCTAGCTATGGCAGCTGTGATTGCAGCAAGAAGATAGAGACGAAATAGAATAAGAAAGGAAAGGGTTTTTCACACAAGAATTTCCCTCTTCTAATTGCTAGAAGACCAAATTATAAAGAGGTACAGGCTCATAAGCTACACGATAATCGACCTACTTGAGGAAATTAAGGAAGACCTGGAACCCCGCACCCAGAGAAACTATACTCTGCCACCAGTGGTGAAATTGCTGCCGACCCTACATTTTCTTGCGTCGTTTTCAGGGGACAGTGGCTCCTGTGGCTGGCATCTACCAGTCCTCATTTTCTTGTGTGCTGCCCGTGGTGCTGGATGCCTTATTAAGGCGATCGCACCGTTACATTTACTTCCCCAGCAGCAGAGAAGATGTCCAAAAAGTTATACTTGATATTTTCAACACTGCCGATTTCCCACACATTCTCGGTGCAATTGACTGCACTCATGTTCCACTGGCTTGAAAGAAGGTCACCTGTTAAGGGGTGTTCACACCAGACACGGCGTGCATGCTGCTTCCTTGCAGACCACTGTTCACACCGAACGCAGCAGGGGAGCGGCAGGGGAAGGTCAGTGGGCAGTCTGTTGTTACGTCACGGCCGCATGTACAGTGACTTTTGGTTGCCAAGCAACAAACAGTAAATACCAGCGGGAAGGGAAAATTCTTTTTATACAGAAGACACAAAGCTTAGTAAAATATATATATTTCGGATAAAGGTGTCTGCTAAATAAACAATTAAACAAATATATATATATATATATATATATATATATATATATATATATATATATATATATATATATATAAGTAATGAGGAGCGAAACATATTTTTTTTTTTATAAAACCTAATTTTAACCCCCCAAAATATCAGGCAATTGTGTTGTTTAAAATAAAATAAAAATATGTTGCTTTTAAAAAATTGAGATATTTTCTTTCTTTTTTGTGAGTTTTGTCTGGTTTGCTGGGTATAGGCAAAGAGACTGTGAGTTAAAGGCATCATTATACATTGATATTATTGAGCATTATCGTATACACATGATTAAAAAATGCAACTACTGTAAGATCGCTGTGGGTCCATGACATCCTCAAGAAAAAAAAAAGTACGGCGAATGTCATCGGCTGATACAGGAGCTGTGTCTTCCTCGCAAAGGAGCCTCCCACTTTCCCCTGATTGGCTGCTGGTAGTTTACGTCATGGTGCGGCGAACGTTGAAAATATTTAATCTCCTGCGTGCCACTCTGCTGCTGTGCGTGAGCGCCTTCATTGAAAATACGGTAATTGTTTTTTTCCGCGAGGCTCTGCCGCACCGCGTCCAGTGTGAACACCCCTTCAGCCATAGATTCCAACTGTATTCGTGCGTGCGTGCGTGTGTGTGTGTGTATGCGTGTTTTTTCTTTCTTTCTTTCTTTATTGTGTATATGGTATAGTTCACTTTGGTAATTGTTTTGGTTTGCTTTGTATTTCAACTCAACGTATTTTGATATACAGTACGTTTGTACAGTTAGTTTCTATGAGTAAATTGTTACGTTGGTTAATTCAGTTAGCTTTAGCTGAAAAACATTTGGGGGAAATACAAATGTAATACCATAACTGTAAAAAGCAACGTAAATGCTTTTAACTTAATGTACTATTTAGAGTGTTTTGAAAGTACGCAGTGTGTTGTTTTGTACACAGCCCAAATTTAAACTGTTTTACCTGTGGAAAAATATTGTACTAGAGCAAAGATTTGTTACCTAGTACAGTATATTTTATTCAAAAAATACATAATAATGTGAATAAGTAATTAAAGGAAATTATAGAAAAACATGACTTAAATTGATGTATAGCAAGTTACACAAGCGGTTCCAAATAGTTTAAAGAATAACTGTCATTATCTTATCTGCAGTCAAAATATAATGAGATTTAAGTTCAGCCAAGAATTGACTCCACAGTACAATTAATCTTTACATAATTACGAGCTATAAAAGTACCATTTATAACACCTCTGGTGACAGTCCTGTACATGAGAAAAGCTTTCAGCTTGCCTGTGGGAATTAACCAGCACCGTCAACATTCTATACGCTTAAATCTGGATACTTTGTTTTTACTTTAGTAGGGTATGAGAACATTGTTTTAATAGGTCCAATATGGGATTTTTTTTATTGCATATTAGTATTTCCGTATTTGACTAAAATTCACAGGAAATTGATCTTGTTGACACAATAACAATGGAAAGTTCACAGCCTGCTTTAAAAAGCAAGTTGTCAGCCTTGGATGTCTAAGTGAATCAGAGATTTATTGGGAATTTAAATAATTTAGTGAAAAAGTATGGAACCCGTTCTGTGCATTGGGTTATAAACTACTCAGTCAGCACTATAGAGGTTAATTGATAAATGACACCTTAGAGCCAACCAAGCAAGAGTTTTGGCAAGACAAGTGTTGGTTTTGGTCTGACTCATAAGAGCCCAGTAGGTCAGTCAATCTTTGTTTCATAGCTGTTCTATGGCTTGTATTTAATCATTCCCCTAGTTTTTCCATTTTTAAATCTATTAGTCTTGGGCCACACTCCCAAGTCATTATGACTCATATACGGTACCTTTTCCAGTTTTCAGGCACTACAGTTCACAGCTTTAAACTTGAGAAAATTAACTTTCATGTGTAAATGTAATTCCTGTTATGTTATTATGGTTGACAAAGAGTAACATCCTACTAATTACAGCATTCAATGACTCAGCAACACATTTTCACATTGACTTATATATCCAACAGTTTATGTTATCTAAATAAAGATAGTGCTGGTTTAATGATATGTTTTTATAACACTACCTATCTGTATTTACTATGGCTGCACCATTTGAGCTTGTTTCAAAGATAACCTCCACTATTAACCCCCAGCGTGTACCGCATCTCTTCATTATTCCGTAGCAGTAACAGAGACAATCTGTCTTTTCATAGTGAAATTAAGATAAACACATTTTTTGAAAAATCTCCTATTTAATTTCTTCTGAATCACTTACATGACAAGGTGAAAGCTATTGCATGTTTTAATAAAGAAGCTTCATGTCTGTGGTGCTGTAATGAGCTGTTGTATCATTTAAAGGAAAAGAAAAACATTACCTGTGGTTTTCTGCGCACAATTTATTTATCATAATTTTTTCCTTACCTTTATTAGTCCCTATTCTTTCTCTGATGGAACCAAACTGCTACACATTGGATTCTGCCAATGGAGTGTTTTGCTTGGCAGATTTCAGCTGCTGACTAAAGCTTTTTTTTTCTGCTTGGTTTCCTAAATTTGATTGGTTGTTTACTGTGATTTATTTACCATTGTTTACTTGGATTAGTCTACTGATGTACAGGTTAGTGATTGCTTTAGAATCTTACAGTACACAATATTGGACAAAACATTAAGGTTAGTGTTCCTGGATTTTAGTAGCTGAGGCATTCTGTGTATTTAGAAGTTAGTTATGGTGATGTCACAACCATGCAGGTATTAGTACTCAGCTTCAAAGCAAATGTTTTAACATCAAAATCGCTGTTGAATACAATAAATAAAGTTCCACAAAAATTCACATATACTTGTAATAATGGGTTTGAGATTTGAATAATACCATTTAGTATGTTAAAAATAGTTGTACGGTAAGGGTCATATGGTTCTAATCAGATCATTGTACTTTTCGATGTGGAATGTCATATTATAAAATACCTTTGCTTCTCTGGTAACAACATGGATCTTTTGTTCAAATCCTGCTGTGTACTTGGTAGTCAATACATTTTCCCTGCTTTATCCTGCCATCTAACCAACAACAAAGCACTCTTTCAAACAAAACAGGCCTGCCATTTGTTGAGTTTTTCTTGTACAACTTCCTTTGGTACCCCACTGTTGGATCGCATAGTCCCATTAATGTGCTTATTTTGGGTTAGCAAGAATGACACAAGCCTGATAGACATATACCAATTGTATTAGTGCATGATCTGTCTAATACAAAACAATCCTTTCAAATATGCTTTCACTTGCTTCTGGATAATGTGAGATGTCAAATGTATCCTTTCCAATGTATATTTGGAAATTCCAAGTGTAACCCCTCAAACTTTGATCATTGGGACACATGCAGAACCGTTTTATTCCAAATTGAGATATTTTTGTTTTTATGCTGTCACTCAATAAAATTATTTGATTGGTTAATTTATGGGCGTTAGTTGATTAATCGGTAGGTAATGATCTTATAGTTGTTGTCCTGCATAGTAATACTAAACAATCAATAGAATCTAAAAGAAATAAGCCCAATGGGAATTTGGTCTTTTTAAAAGCATTTTTATTATTATTTTTATTTTAGTAAATGTAACACATTTTCACAGAACAACCGTTCTTTCGGAACACTGTCAGATACATACCTGAAAACACAACACAGCTGAGCTGTGTTTCCATTGTCTAAATCCATTATAACTATGTATTTGGCTTCTTGTACTTCTGCTTTTATTTGCTCTGAATCTTGTTAGTGGTACCCGAGGATACTGTGGCTATTGACAAGTGATTGCTTAACATGCTGTCATAATCAGAAATCAGAGAAAGTAATTCCACACAATTACCTCTATTTGAGGAATCAGTGCCTTTATCGTGCACTCTGAATGCCAGTTCTTGCTTGCCAAGGTAAACAACAGAATCAATCAAGCGTTTAAGAACCTCACGATTTTTTCTTACTTGCTCATTGTGATGTATTGTATCCCTATGCTTCTGCTCATCCAGTTGAACATCATTCCGGGTTTTCCCAAAAGTTTTGAGTGTAACAGTGGCTCGCAAGTAACTTTGGGAACGCTCTTGTTTTTATCCTAACTTTGATAGACATTCTAGATTGCTGTAGCCAGAGGTGTTCCATATCACCTTTTCTGTACTGAATAAAAGACAGTTCCAGCAGTATATTTATTTTAATTGACACAGATACCTTTCATAATTTGAAGGTTGGAAGTGGCGAGTATATCCCTTCCCTTCCTGTGTCAGTTTGGATATTTGTGGTGTATACCTCCCTTTTTTTAACAATCTCCAATTTTTCTGAGAAAGTTCTTTTTGAAAATTGATTCATAACCAAACTGACTACGATGTCTCCATTGTCTGTTGACATTTTTTTTTTAATGTGTGAAAAGCAATTCTAAATATTACTTCGAAGTTCTCAATATCGGTCTCTATAATATTAGCAATATCACACGAAATTCAGCTATTCTTACACTGCGCACCCTAGCATATTTATGTCCCGCCTCTGCTCACTAATGATTGGACAGCTACAAAACAAGGGGCAGATATTTGACTTTCCCATTGGTTAAACTCACAAGACCTTCAACTGAAATGGAGAATACCTTCACGGTGTATGCCCCGCCTCTGCTCACTGGTGATTGAACACCTGCATAACAATGGCAAATCTTTGTCTCTCCCATTGGCTAAACCTACTCAAGACCGTCAACTGTTTATGTCCCGCCTCTGCCTACTTATGATTTGACTGCTGCAGGGAAAATGCAGATCTTCTATAACTGATTTGATTATATATATATATATATATATATATATATATAATTTATAAATGTATATATATATAAAATAATCTGCACGATTAAATTGTAAAAAAAAATAAAAAATGAATCTGCGATCAACTCTTTAGTTGATTAATTTGTCTGATTAATCTGTCAATCAGAGCAGCCCTAGTTTTTATGTATTAATGAAAATGAAGTCGTCGTTTCCACAGTACAAGCACCACACCAATGGCTATGTGCTGTCCCAGGTCGACCAAATCCTTTCAAAGCCATTGATGTCTCTCTGATCAGGGAATGAAATGGCTCCAGTCTTGCAGATGGATGGCCCTTTTGTACGTATCTAGTTTGGAGAACCACAAAAACTTCATAATACTGAGTAAGTGGTTTCTGCTATTCATTCCTTTACAAAAGACAGGAGGACCTTGCATCAAAATGTTTTGTGACCAGTACGCAGCCATTTGCTGTGGTTGGTTTACGGCCATCAAAAACACAACAGTAAAAAAAAAAAAAAAGAAAACATACATCACACCAGGTAAAACATCTTGTTATTTCAGTCCAAACAAATTTCCCTTTTTATTCTGTTTGTTTGTGAAGTACTTGTGTTCTCTTTTGTTGGTGCAATCACATAGGAATGTGATGACCTCAAATTTTCAAGTTCCATGGCAGGGTGTACATCTATATCCATGGGTGAAAAATTAAATGATGGAGGACTGGCATATGGATCATTATGACATTATAAAAAGCAAAATGAAGTATTCACTTCAATTTAAAACTCGCTATTTTGATCGCTCTGCTCCTTCTCATTGAACTCTGTCAGAACTACAGCGTTTCCCTATCCCATTCTGAAAATAAATTGTTTAAAATACATATCTTAAAAGAGACTGGTAGTTAAATGGATGTTTTGTTGCCACTGCCCCCGGTCTATGTCCATACTCCTCTGGTCAGTAGCATCTCCTGCCCAGCCTGCAGCCACCAGTCCCACCCCCTGCGCAGCTGTGTAATCTGATGCAGAATGTTTATAAATGCATCTCGACATTTCCTTTCTCTCCATCTGCTGTGCCCTGCATTGTTTTAGTTTTGTTTTAACATGGGCCCAGTAGTTCTGCACGCAGTGGCAAGAAATAACATATTTCTTGCCACTGTGAAACAGGGATGGATACCTCCTGTCACTACCCCAGAAAACAAAGGGCAGGTCTTGAAGAAGGGTCGGCGTGATATAAATCACATTTATGCAATTTATTTAGCTGTATACAAGCTGTATAAAAAAATCAAATAAAGAAAAAACTGTACTTTCAATGGCAATGTTCAATTCAACATTTATAAATCACTTTTTTTTCAATTAATGCATTTAATGTTCTATGGAACAAATTTTTCTTAGCTCGTTTTTAAGCGGAAGGATAATTAAAAAAAAATTAAAATTAATTAAAAAAAAAGTTTTTACATTTTTTTTTTCAATTTAGTTAGTTAACCCACTTTATAAGCGCAATAAAGCACTTCAGGGTGTGACTTACAATACTCCCGGGGCGTGGTGATATTAGAGTATATCATACACCCTGTCGTGCCTTATTGCTTACTTAACAAACACCCATCACTAAATGATAACTCAACATCACTGTTGCTGCTTTCACGGTTCAAACTCTTCATCATTCCCGTTGTCAGAATCAATGTAAGCTTCCATATTTTGTTTGCAATCAAAGTAATAGCAGTATAAAATAAAGGTAAATTAGCAAAACTGCAAAAATAATATAATCAAATACTATACATATACTTTCAGATAATTGATTGCTGCTGTACCTCCAACTCTTCTCAATGTATTCACAAATCAATAAGGATAATTGCGCAATGCGATCTCTCATTCCCGAGTTCAAACACATGGCACAGTACTAACACTGCCTTAGGGCATGCATACAAAGAAAAAAAAAACATAGAATTCACTGCAAACCTTGATGTACGCAAGTATGGCATGGCACTACAGGTGCTCTTTTATTTGACGTACATGCGTACGTCCTGGAGATGATGTGGTGAAGCTTGTTGCCATGGTAACTGGCTTGTTTTGAGTGATGAGAATCATAAAGTGGCGTTTTCTTTATTAAGTAGTACCCTTGGAAAGGTTTGAAGTAAACTCTAAAAATTCTGTGCAGCTTTAGTCTGCAACAAAACTCTATCCTTATACTGCAGTCGATGAGCTTACAAACAGACACAAAGAAAAAAGACACATTTCATAAGCCTGAAGGGAACTGAAATGTACAGTCTGCACTGAATTAAAAGTATATATCTCATCGTAATACAATTGCTGATGGCCTATGTGTTTAACTGTATTTTACAGTATGAGAAACATTTGTGTTAATGCTGTTTTAACTCAGTCGTGCCAGCTGTAGACAAAAGGTGCTTATCAACTACAATTGTAAATTGATCCTGATCTTTTGGCATGGTAATCATACAGTGATTTTACGTTTAGTTTATAGGTGTAGAAATATACAAAAGCAACCACTGCAAAATATCAAAAGTAGACAACAAAATACACACATATTAGACACTTTATATTCAGATTCATATTCCATAGCTAAATATATTATAAGAACATAAGAACATAAGAAAGTTATGTACAAACGAGAGGAGGCCATTCGGCCCATGTTGCTCGTTTGGTTGTTAGTAGCTTATTGATCCCAGAATAATTCTGGTTGCTCTTCTTTGCACTCTTTCTAGATCAGCAATATCCTTTTTGTAACTTGGTGACCAGAACTGAACACAATATTCTAGATGAGGTCTTACTAATGCATTGTAAAGTTTTAACATTACTTACCTTGATTTCAATTCAACACTTTTCACAATATATCCAAGTATCTTGTTGGCCTTTTTTATAGCTTCCTCACATGATGTCTAGATGAAGACATTTCTGAGTCAACATAAACTCCTAGGTCTTTTTCATAGATTCCTTCTTCAATTTCAGTATCTCCCATATGATATTTATTATGCACATTTTTACTGCCTGCATGCAGTACCTTACACTTTTCTCTATTAAATGTAATTTGCCATGTGTCTGCCCAGTTTTGAATGCTGTCTAGATCATTTTGAATGACCTTTGCTGCTGCAACAGTGTTTGCCACTCCTCCTATTTTTGTGTTGTCTGCAGATTTAACAAGTTTGCTTACTATACCAGAATCTAAATCATTAATGTAGATTAGGAATAGCAGAGGACCTAATACTGATCCCTGTGGTACACCACTGGTTTCTCCTGTAATCAGTACTTTCTGTTTTCTGCATGTTAACCACTCCCTAATCCATGTGCATGCATTTCCTTGAATCCCTACTGTGTTCAGTTTGAGAATTAATCTTTTATGCGGGACTTTGTCAAAAGCTTTCTGAAAATCTAAATAAACCATGTTGTATGCTTTGCAATTATCCATTGTTGATGTTGCATCCTCAAAAAAATCCAGCAGGTTAGTTAGACACAATCTCCCTTTCCTAAAACCATGCTGACTGGCTCCCAGGATACTGTTACCATATAAGTAATTTCCATTTTGGATCTTATTATAGATTCCATAAGTTTACATATAATAGAAGTCAGGCTTATTGGTCTGTAGTTACCTGGTTCGGTTTTGTCTCCCTTTTTGTGGATCGGTATTACGTTTGCAATTTTCCAGTCCATTGGTACAACCCCTGTGTCAAGAGACTGTTGCATGATCTTGGTTAGCGGTTTGTAAATAACTTCTTTCATTTCTTTGAGTATTATTGGGAGGATCTCATCCGGCCCAGGGGATTTGTTTATTTTAAGAGCTCCTAGTCCCTTTAACACTTCTGCCTCTGTTATGCTAAAGTTATTTAAAAAAAGGATAGGAACAGGTCGACATATGGGGCATCCTTTGTAAAAATCTGCTGTTGAATTGACTTCCAGCTGAAGCCACCGTCTGGCCAGGTGAGCAAGATCAAACATTTGGGATCTCGGGGCCTGATCCTTGTATTTCCATGCATGGAAATGTTGAGCCTGCACTGCAGTAGTCACTCCAGCCAAGGCCAGAATTTCCGCCTTCAAGCGGTCATAATCTGCAGCTGCAGAGAAGTCCAAGTCATAGTACGCCTTCTGTGTGACTTCGATTAGAAAAGGAGCGACGATACCAGCCCACTGTGCTCGGGGCTAGGACTCCCTGGCCACTACCCGTTCAAATGTCAGCAGGTATGCATCGACATCATCTTCTGGAGGGGATGGCTGAGTCTTATGAGGGTACCAGCTGGTCGGGCGGCTTCAGTTGCCATAAGCCTGTTTGCCAGCTCTTCTTTCTTGCTGTGCCTGGGCAATCTGGGTCATCATGAGCTGGTTTGTTCTTGCTGTGCAGAGGCGGCTTATAAAAGAGCTTTCACCACATCTTCCATAATTTCTAGGAACTTGCACTTCCACTCCGAACCACCAAGGGGCGCTCACCTGTCTCTTATGACACCACTTATGGTGATGTGGCCAAGTGTGGGGGTATAGGAAACAGTTTGGAGACTTGATTTGTGGTCCCAAACACTGTTACGTTTATTTTTGTCAAACTATAAACAAACACAGGAAAAACAAAAACAAAACCTGACAGAAATCCTGACTACACACTTTTTTCCCTGTCTAAGGTCAGGACAGATAGACTGTTTATCTGACAACTTAAAATACAAAGAATACAGTTGTCAAAGATTTAACTTAAGTAACATTTATGTAATCTAGGAATTCAATTACCTTTTTTCTAATACTAATTAATTTGTCTTGACCTAACTGAAATGTCAAGATCATGAGATTTTTTGTACTTAATGAGCTATCATACTTTTCTTTTTTTGTTTACTTCACTATGTTAATAAATTATATTCATTTTTGTCATAATTTCTAATGTTTTTTCATGGCTTAGTCTGTACTTTCATAATCCAAAGCAATTTCAAATCCAGAATACTGCACATGATTTATGTTGATGTAGAACCTTCAATATTCAATATAGATAATAAATATTCTGCTGACTCATTTTCATGGGATGAAGATTAGTGCTAATCAGGGTCACTAAACTTGTGCATAGGCTTAGGGAATATATTTAATGTTGTTTCTCTATTAAATTAACTTGATTTAAAACCTAACACACGGTGTATTCCACTCTATATACTCTTCCTTCACATGAAGTACATTTCCATTAATGAAGATGTGGTATTTCAGCCTGGCCGATGACCTGCACATGTTCTAACTGTCTGGTATTGATCATTTCAATTATTCAAATTGTATAGCCTTTCTCGTGAATGACCTGCTGAACTGTATTATTTGTAAAGCAGATGGAGTTCATACTCATACTTTTAGCTCTTACATACTGAAAAAATGTACCTGAATATTGTTACTGCTCAAGCCCACACCACAATGCTTGATGTTTATCCAGACAGACAGGGCACCTTTCAAGATAGTAATATAACCAACCACCAAGCTGACACTGTTTGTGTTGAAACAGACTCTAGTCATCTTCCTTGAGCAGCACAATCCCTGGACCTCAATTAAATTGAGATTAACTAAATTTGAACATCACATTTATGGCTGCATCCTCTGCCTGCCTCATGGATATATGAGCAACAATTGTGCAAGATACCTTTACCTTTAAGATATTCTTTCCATGAAATAGACTGACGAGGTGAATCCAGATGAAAGCTATGATCCCTTATTGATGTAACCTGTTAAATCCACTTCAATCTGTGTTGATGAAGGGGAGACAGGTTAAAGAAGGATTTTTAAGCCTTGACACAATTGAGACATGGATTGTGTATGTGTGCCATTCAAAGGGTAAATGGGCAAGACAAAAGATTTACAGTAAGTGCCTTTGAACGGGGTATGGTAGTAGGTGCCAGGCGCGCCGGTTTGAGTGTGTCAAGAACTGCAACGCTGCTGGGTTTTTCACACTGAACAGTTTCCCGTGTGAATCAAGGATGGTCCACCACCCAAAGGACATCCAGCCAACGGCAGGCCAGTGGTCGAAAACAGCTCATTGATGAAAGAGGCCAAAGGAGGCTGACACGAATTGTGCAGAGCAACAGACGGGCTACAGTTAGTCAACAGTCCAGTACAACATTGGTGCCGAAAGACCCATAAAAGAATGCACAATTCGTTGTACCTTGACACGAATGGGGTATGGCAGCCGTCGACCTAACAGAGTTCCACTTCTTTCAGCAAAACACAAGAAACTGCGGTTGCAGTTGGCTAAGGAACGAAAACACTGGACACTGGAGGATTGGAAAAACATTGCCTGGTCTGATGAATCCCGGTTCCTGCTGTTTCACGCTGATGGGAGGACTAGGTTATGGAGAAAACCACATGAGTACATGCATCCATCATGCTGCGTGTCAACATTGCAGGCTGGTGGTGGTGGTGTGATGGTGTGGGGTGTGTTTTCATGGCACACATTGGGCCCCTTGATAAAAGTGGAGCAACGTTTGAATGCCATAGGATATCTGAACATCATTGCCAATCAGGTGCATCCCTTCATGGCAGCAGTGTATCCATCTGCTAATGGATTTTTTCAGCAGGATAATGCCCCATGCCACAAGGCTAGGATTGTCCAGGAATGGTTCCACGAACATGACAGTGAATTCAGCTTATTGCAGTGGCCTGCCCAGTCACCAGATCTCAATCCAATTGAGCATCTGTGGGATGAGATGGAACAAGCTATTCGGAGTAGAGATCCACAACCAGCCAACTTGACACAACTGTGGGAAGCATTGGAGTGAACATGGGCCAGCATCCTTGTGGAACGCTTTCGACACCTTGCAGAGTCCATGCCCAGATGAATTGAGGCTGTTCTGAGGGCAACAGGGGGTGCAACTCAATATTAGGAAGGTGGACTGTTTTTAGATGGAATTACTATTAAAGCTAGTTTTAATAGTAATTAAGTAATAGTAAATTTGGATGTTGTTTTGGACCCTTCTCTAACCTTTGAGGCTCATGTATGCAGTGTTACTAAGACTGGTTTTTTCCACCTTCGTAATATCGCTCGTCTACGTCCTTTTTTGCCACTAGTTGATGCCGAAAGGCTAGTTCATGCATTTATTACATCTAGATTAGATTACTGTAACGCATTGTTGAGTGGCCTTCCAAATAGTACTCTAAGAAGGCTCCAATATGTTCAAAATGCTGCTGCTCGTGTTCTAACTAGATCAAAATCCCACAACCACATGACACCCATTCTCTCTAAACTCCATTAGCTGCCTATAAAGTTTAGAATAGATTTTAAAATTGCTCTTTTAACTTATAAAGCCTTACATGGCATGGCACCTGCAAACACTGCTGACTTGATTGTCTCCTACGCCCCCTCCCGAAATTTACGTTCTTCAGAGGCTGGTTTGTTGGTTGTTCCGAAATCAAGGCCGCGCACTCAAGGGGATAGGGCTTTCACTGTCTGTGCTCCCAAACTTTGGAATTCCCTCCCAAATATTGTAAGAAATTCAGACACTTTAGTGATTTTTAAAATTCGTCTTAAGACGTACTTATTTGATTTGGCTTTTGTATAACTCTCTTTTTTTTCCTCTGTGAAGTGCCCTGGGTTACTTGTTATGAAGGGCGCTATATAAATGAAATGTTGTTGTTGTTGCTGTTGTTCCTAATGTTTTGTACACTCAGTGTATATATATATATATATATATATATATATATATATATATATATATATATATATATATATATATATATATATATATATATATATATATATATATATATATATATATATATATATATATATATATATGCTTTTCATGATTAATAAATGTTTTATGGTCAAGTAGGAACTATTGGTTACATGTTTTTAATTTACCAGTAAACCATATGTTCGCTCACCTGTAATTACGTTTAAATTGCATCGACTTAAAGTGTTGCCCTAAAAAGTACAGTATACTGGCACTTTAAATAAATACAGCTGCAACAAACTTTGGTAACATTGGATTTTAAATGTGGTAACATTTCAGCAGTGATTGATTAAATCATGGGTAACACTGTAAAATAATGGCTATAAATGAATATGAATTTCCATGGAGTTTAATAGGATTGCATGGGAGTTAACATCTGAGTAACAAATGTTTTGTTGTCATCATATACTGCTTTTTGTAGTCCTTTAGATTGTCACAAATTCACAATGAATTCAAGTGGAACATGACTGGAATATCAGGTAATGCACTGGAATTCATAATACATTGTAACCAATTTTTGCAAGATAATATTTAATTGTGTAATGTTATAAGGAGGCTGGTTTGTTAATGTGCTGTTTTATGTGTAGTTAGCATACCTGGGGGTAACAATTTAAAATAAGTTTCTGTTCATGAATATTTCATGTGTATTAGGGGAATGTTATGAAGTCATGAAAAGTATGTCATGAACTCATAATTGTGACTTTTGAATTCAAAAGGAATTTAATTTGAAATCAGTAGGAAATCATGTGTTAGTTACATTGGAATTACAGACACTTGTAACACAAGTGTTAACGTGTTACCAACTTGGGTATGTGGAAGTGGGAAGATGCAGTAGAAATGTTTTAGGGGTCATCTGGGATTTGCTTGTGGATCGCAAGTGGCATTCTGTTGTGTCTGAAAAGACTGTCGACTTTTACTGAACATCCCTTCAGGATATCAAAAATGTAGAAGTCAAATTTCCGGGTTTAAAACAGAGCTTATCTAAATGGCAGCCAAATACTCTTTCACTTTGTGGAAGGACTGAAACCAATAAAAAGATGATCGTCTCTGAACTTAAGCACTATTTTCCAGTGATTTCTCTTGAAATCCCCAAATCCCATTTTAATAATGTAAGCTAAAGTTCCATTAAATGATAAGAAACCTGCCTAAATGTATATACTTATTTTTTTCTTTACAGGGATGGTAAAATCTGCATTTGATACCAGAATCTCACCTTTTATCATTAATTCCACCCTGTACTGCAGTACACAATGCAAACAGTGGTGTTTCAGTTTAACTGACTTTTAAGTAGTTTTTTAATGTCTATACATGTGCTTTTAAAGATATTAACATCTATTAACAAGGAATGGCAGTTTATTACAGTATCATTTCACTGACACATTACCACATTATGGGATATATTCATAAAGGGTTAATGGCTGTCGTAATGGGGAAACAGGAGTACATGATTGGATTTCAACCATAGCTACTTAATTAACAGCCATTGCTATTCATATGTCATTAAGCCCCAAGGACATTCGTTCCTTATGCTAATCATAAACCTGAACAACAGCAAAATGCTGTCGACAACTAGGTATAATTGAACACTTGGTGCGGTCAAGTCTAGACTAATGACAGCCTCATTTAAAAATGTGAAGTGATCACCATTGTTGAAACAAGTAATCTGAACATTTAAAAAAGGTCATCTCCCACAACAATGTTAAAATAAACCATACAAACATTTTTTTAATTTTTTTATTATTAGACTGCTGGGCACTGTTACACAATTTGCTGTCCCTGAGATCAACAGTCTAATATGTCATAAAAATGAATAGTCATACCCTGTGAATTGTCATACTGCATCCGTGTTATGCCAACTTGGACCAACTTGTTGTTCCCTTGATAGCTCGGGAGGTGCACTTCAGTGCAACCCCAACAAGGTGTGATGCATCACGACTGCAGCAGCAGCACCTGTTCCAACAGATGGGAGCAGACAAGGTAGCACAGAAAGAAATTCTTTACATAGTTAAAAAGAAAATCAACCAAACAAAGTATATTTTTAAATACATATCTGTTTATTTAAATATCCTGGATAACATAACAGTGTTTCTTTCTTTTTATGGGGGTGGGGGATTTATAATTTAGGCTAGAATATTATTTCCTTTATTAAACTCGTAGAATTTCTAATCATAAACACCCTTACAATTGCACCACCCCTAAAACAAAAGAAAAGAAATCTAGACATGTCCACCCCTAAAACAAAACAAAAGAAATCTAGACATGGGTTTTGGACCTGTGGCAGGATGGCTTGCAGTGGTGAGGTGTGGTGACGTCACGGACCAGGAAGTAACAGAAACCAAAACAGTGGATGGGCGGGTGAAGCTGAACGCTACGGCGTTCAGCTGATTTTATTAAATAATTAAACACAACAAAAGATTTAAACAAACAACAAAAAAAAACAAAAAGGTGCGTTGACCAAACAAATAAGCGAGCTGGTTTTTAATCTATCTCTCTCCTCGCTCTCTCCACTCCCCGTACTCTCCTCTGTACACTCAACCCCGCAGCACGGACAGCTGCAGGTTCTTATACTCTGGCTGAGGGGTTAACTAGCTGTTAATTATCTTATTACCCCTCGGCCACAGTCTGCACGAGTTTAGTAAGGATGCGTGACTGTCAGCTAGTTAAATAATCAGTAGCTGATCAGCCACGCATCCTCACGGGGTTTTAAATTATAAAAACAATAACAAATACGCAGCGCTTTTATCCGTGCCACAAACAATAATACAAAAACAGTGCACATAGGGGCGGGACACTCCGCCACAGGACCATATAGATTATGTTCATTTTTCAAAACTTCTTCAATCAGTAATGCATTTTCAAGTGCCCGAAAAACAGCTTTCTTTGCCTCTTCAACGTGCTTGCATGTACCTCTATATTGTTGTCAAGGGCTACAGAGGGCCCCTAGTGAACATATATAGGGCTAATTATGTCATCAAAAGGAGACAGATTTCGTTCTTGAACAACTACAGTATATGCCCATTCATAAATTGCTTAGCAACAGTCGCCTGTATGTACAGATCATCTTATAACAGTTTTAACTAAAGTTATATATAATGTTAGTCCTTAAATTGGACAAAATTATGCAACACAGTCAGGGCAACCTTTATGTTAGCAGGTGGTGCAGATGATTTTCACAAATATTTTGAATAATGTCATTGTGATATGATGGGGCGTGTGAACAACAAAGAAGTCCAGGCAGTATTGAATGTGAAAAAACAAAGAAGGATTATTTACAAAAATAAACGGAACCTGTGAGGGGATTGTGGTGACAGGTTAAATATATATAAAAAGTGGAGCACTGTTTGTTCTTTAGCTACCATCTCCTTCCAGCTGACGGCAGACTCGCAGCTTCTTTACTCTGCAAGCGGGTTGGGTTGTACTGAGTAAAATAAGAACAAAAACAAACAAGCAAACAGTCAGCACTTACAAAATTATCCCTCCTCCCTCCAGCGTCACAGACTCCTCCTGTGTTTCAACGACCAACCCTGAGCACAGCAGCATGTCCCCTTTTATATGCCAAGCAACACCCCTGTAGCCAGTGGAACACCAATCCCCATGCTCATAATGAAATTAATATGATAGTGTGATATCTATTCAGTTCTCTATTGAACCAATTGAGCATAGATTGGCCGAAGAGCTGCCTCCTGGGTTTGCTCTAAATTACTCAGTGTGGAAGTTCACTGGACAAATTTGTTGGGTACGGTTTCGCTGAAACTGAAGAGTTATCGTCCCACTTAACATTGTAGATTATTTAATCACAAGAGCCCAACTGAGATATGTCCCTGCTACAAGCATGTTCTACTAGCAAATGCACAAGGAAGTCAAATCATGTATAAGGTAATGCTGTGAGTCAGTGTCTATCCCTATGCTCTGGTCAAAGTGTTCCCTTAACATATTAAAGGGCTTGACAAATCAGCCTTCCACATAACGTACCAATATCATCATACAGTGAAAAATTGAGCACTATTTTAGACTCACTATTTTTACTTACACAATTAATGAAATCTCCGCTGGATACAATGCCAAGTAGAATAATTACCCAATGATATAATTTATTCATTAAATTATACGGTCGCTCAACTGTTTCACAGCTTTATAGCTCCCATGCTCCACAGGTGATGTCGTGAATGTATAATATCAGACAAACTAACATCTACACATCTTAGACATCTGCCAAGAACCTTATTTTTAAGGAATATAAACTGAGATGTATTTGTTTATTTAGAAAAAATAACTGTGATCTGAACTGTTTTTATTATTATTAAGTACATTCATTTATGTACTTTTAATACATAACATAGAATATTTTAAATTTTTACATGATCCCCAAACAACTGATCTCTAAAGTATGTTAGTACAGACAGTTAATCCTTGAGGGTATTTGAACCTTACAGTTTTATCTCAGAAGGTTGTTGTGCCAAAAGTAATAGTAATATTTCAGTATGGGATAAACAACGATAAGTGTTGAATCAGTAAAAATAATTCACTGTTTCGAGTTCTGTTAGGTACGAGAAACAGTGGATTATTTTCTTACTGATTCAAGTTATTTGAGTTATTTATGCCTGTGGCAAAGTGGCTGCTGAATAGAAACAGGTGTAGGGGTGATGCAGTGCAGAAATAATCACACAGAGAAAACTGTAATCCGGTTTGGAAAAGGGGTTTGTTTTATTTTAAACTCCTGGTCTGGCGACCAAACAATAATCCCCCGGCAATACACACCAATGTGCAGAGCACGGCAGGAAACAATAATAATTGGTTTTGCAAACCAAATAATAGTACACGTTATCCGCCCCACAATACAATACAATACACCAGTCCTGGTGCGTGCAGTAGTGTTGGTGGTGGGTGATAACAATTTAAACAGTGACTGTAGTGCAGTGTTGTTCCAGGTAGTGCTGGCCCAAGGCGACAGCTCCGGAGACGTGTTAGCCATCTAGTGAATTTACAAACAAAAGACAATTACTAACAGCGACAAAAACAAACAAAACACTCACAAATACTTTTCACAATAATTCAATGGGGATCTCTCCCGGTCCTTCCAGTTCCGTATCTCCTCTGAAACCAAGTGAAGGAAAAGATTTACGGTCCTCCGTCCCCTTTATGCTATCACGCATAACCCCTTGGTAAACGATTGCAGCTGTCTCTACTGTCTGCAGCTGCTACATCGTTTCCATTCGGGGTCAATACGTTCCTGCAACAGAGTCTCGCTTTCTTCCAGACTGACCGACTTCCCGGCCAGGGGAAAGAACTGTCAGGCCAGCCCGTCCAAAGCCTTTCCCTTTCACTGCTTAACGCCCTCACAGGTCAGGAGGGAGATTTACAACCAAAACTAATTATATTTCTGTCACAATGCCACTTAAAACATTTCTTCTAATTGAAACTTGCTCAATAACGAGATTCAATTAATTGTTAATTTGGTAATTGTATTTGGTTTTCGCTCCTTTATTAGCTTAGTTCAAAAAGTTAAAATGTTTGTCTCTCACATTGCGGGAATGTTGTCATGATTTCCTCAAAGTTTGTCTGAAATCCCAATTACACAGACAAAATGTCTGTTGTAAGTGAAGACAGTAGTGAGCTTTATGTTTTAGATGTACAACATGAAAAAACAAAACAAAGGAATGTGAACCGGGAACAGAGAGTAAACCCAGACAGCAATTTTTAGTTGGGCCAACGTTGGGCTTACGTCGACAATTTGGTTGGCCCTACACTGGCAACTAACGGCAGGCCAAAGTCATTTTGCTCATTGGGCATTTAGCCACCATCCCCGGGGGGGCAAAGTTGGTACAATGTTGGCATTTAGTCATTTTCCTCAGGTGGATGGACCAATGGAATGGTTGGACCAATGGAATAAAAATGTATGAGTTAACAATAAAATGGAGATACCTCATCTATACTTTTAAACTTTTTGTAATTTAACAAACAAAAACAAGTTAAGAGAAGAACATGTAAACATAAAGAAGTAAGTGCTCACCATCACTCGAAAAATACATATTTATTTAAGTTTCACAATTAATCAGCAAGATTTAGTCTCGTGACTCAGACTGAAAACTAAAAATGATTTTGCTGTTTTTTTATTGGTATTTAATCGTAATATTTATACTTTTATTGGTTTTGTCATTTATCATCTCTGGATCCTATACATTACATTGATCTGCATGTGATTAAAACCTTTATAGTAAATAAAGATATACATAAAAATGGTTTAATTCCGATATATGTGTGTGTGTGTAATTATATATATATATATATATATATATATATATATATATATATATATATATATATATATATATATATATATATATACTGTATGTATATGTATATATAATTAATTTATAACATGGCTTGGAAAAATAACAACCTTGGATTGGTTAAACAGCATCACATGACCGTGCATATATATATATAGCGTATAGCATAGCTTGCATACTAATGAGCCGCTTCACACTAAATAAATCATTACGCACCACGGCACTCTAAATTTCATGACAAACTGCCATTTTATTTTGTTATTAGTTACAAAACCACTGCCAAAAATGAGTGACATTCCACCTACTGTATTTCCTTTAATATATTTGGGGATGAAACTCAACATAACTGGTACAACACCAACTTTCTGAGTGAAGACAGCAGTCCACCTGAAAAAAATAAATAAATAAAATATGTGCACCAGCAACTGTCAAGAGTAGACACATAACAGTAGCATGGGCTGGTAATGTACTTAAAGACTGGTTTAAGAAAACAAATATGGACATTCATTTTAAGGAAATAAGTAAAAAATAAAAAAAAATTCAACAACCTAAGGGAATTTTATGTGAGTGCAAGAAGTTCAGCTGGGGACCAGTATTCAGTCTCCAGTTTTATAATGCTGAGCTGGACTAAATTGATATTTTAACAGTAGAAGTTTTAACATCTCTGCTGACAGCAAGTTTAAAACCATCAAGAACGTATTCCTGGCAGTCATAAAAACTTTTAGAAAAGCAGGTAAAGACAAGGCCAGACACCAGCCCCTGAATTACCGGCCTGGATTTTAAGCATCTGTGGGAAAGTGAGACAGTGTCCCCTGACCCAGCGGTCGGCTTGGTGCGTAAAGTCTGGTTTGATCTTCAACTTAATCTGACAAAACTTGGACGCGAGGGTGTCCAACAACTAACAAAAACATCTTCTGAGATCTGAAAGGATGAGAACGGACTTGAATATGTGTGCCTCGCATATAACGAATACACAAACTCACCTGATACAGATACAGCTTCAGCATCCATGGCAGCTTTTCCCCTTACTTCCTCGGTGTCATTTGAAACACCGGCCATCATCAACGTGTGTTCAGTCCTCTAGTAGATTCTAGTTAGATGCCACATTCGATGCAGAAATTCACAATAAACAGACATGTGCAATTTATTTTTAATAAGAGATCAATAAGTTAAATTAAATTACATTTTGGACTATATTACACTGCGGATGTATACACAATGAAAGTTTCTGGTTTTGTCTTAATTTAAAATGTGTTTTAATTATTTTAATTATTTTTCATCCCCCAAATGACAGTTAGCCGTGTTATAGGCGGTATAAACCACTTCAGGCTTTGTGGTTCCGATGATATATACCACTTATGGGGTGGTTAAAGGCTTATCACCAGCCCAGGTCAACCGTATGGGAACCGCACGGCCCGTCGTGGTTTATACCTTATATAGAGGCATATGAAAGAAAAGGTTTTTAAAAAATGTACACAAAAGATTTAAAAGATTACATTTTTTTTTTTTTTCAGGACGTTTCGGGCAAAATCCCTTCTTCAGCTGTTTAAAAAGAAAAGTAAACACAGTGCAATAAACTTGTTGTTATTCAAAAACTGTGTCATGATTATTAGAATAGAATGTTCATTCCGAGGTTTCAAAGTTCCCAGTTTGAAGACAAACTCTCGTTCCTTTTGTTTCCAAGCAACATTTGTTCCATAGCACTGATTGATCACACATGTCTTCAGCAGGGTGATCATCACTTTTGAAGTGTCGGGCTACTGGAAATGCAGTGGTGTTAATGCTAATGCTTCTTAAGTGTTCTAAAACCGGTCTGATAAATGCCTTTTAGTTTCCCCAATATACAATTTGTTGCATTTCTTGCAGATAATGCAGTAGTATATTTCTTTAGAGGTACATATAAAATGTTCATGAATGTTGAATGAAGATTTAATGCCTCTAATCTCTGTTTCAGAATGAATGTATTTACAGGTATTAATGTAATAGATATGGATATGTGCCTTTCAAAGGTTCCCCAGAAGGACGAATAGCATTGTGTACCACATATTCTCTTATATTCTTGTCTCTTCTATATGACATCAAGGGGGGAGTCTTGAAAATAGGTGCTTTAGATGGGTCTTGTAAAATTTTAAAGTTTCTTTGCACAATTGTCTGTATCTTTCTGTTGGTAAGGTGGTAAGTGAGGATCAGAGGGATTCTATCATCTGTGTGTTGTATATTGTTATTATATAAAGCATTTTTTCTATTTGTATTTTAAATGTGAGATTTAGCTTTAGTGATGATATTGGCTGGAAAGCCACAATTTCCAAAACACACACACATTTCCTCACTTTTGGCAAAGAAATCTTGATCGTCGTTGCAAACACGTCTGAGTCTGAATGAAACCCACCTCATGCGTACTGGATCCTATTCCCTTTGTTCTTTTTCGTTCTTGTCTTGCAAATCTTAGCCCCTTGGTGTTAAATATTTTAAATGACTCCCTGAGCTCTGGCGTGTTGCCGGCTGCTTTTAAAATGGCGGCAGTCACTCCAGTGCCTAAAAAAGCTAACATGGCTTTGGATCATTTTAATAATTATCGTCCCATCTCAAATCTGCTCTGTCTTGCTAAAATATTAGAGCGAGCTGTCACTTTGCAATTAAATTGCCATCTAACTGCAAATAAACTCTATGAACCTTTGCAATCTGGTTTTCGACAACTACACAGTACTGAAACTGCCCTTGTTAAAGTTACAAACAATCTTCTTATGGCAGCTGACTCAGGTGTGTTATCAATTTTAATTCTTTTAGATCTTAGTGCTGCATTCGACACTGTAAATCATGCTATCCTACTTGATAGGTTAGAAAGTTTGTTTGGCATTTCTGGCATTGCACTAAAATGGTTTCAGTCTTATCTTACTGGGCGTCAACACTTTGTCTCTCTTGGAGGTTGGGCTGGTAACATCTGGCTCACTTTTGGGCCCTCTACTATTTAGTATTTACATGTTTCCCCTTGGTCACATACTAAGATTACATGCCCTGAATTATGATTGTCATGCAGATCACACCCACATTTATGTGCATACTAAATCTGATGTTGATGTTGCTGCCTCTGTGCTTGCTGATTGCATTTCTGATGTTAAGAATTGGATGTCAAAAACTTTCTGCATCTTAACTGTGACAAAACGGAGGTTATGTTGCTAGGCACTGCCCACCAGTTACGTAAAACCAATGCTGTAAACTTGTCAGTTGATAGTACTATGCTTGAGTTTAGATCCAAAATGAGAAATTTTGGGGTTATTTTTTATCCTGGATTAACTTTTGAACCTCATGTGCAGAATACTGTTAAGGCATCATTTTTCCACTTTAGAAACATTGCTAGGGTGTGACCTATGCTTTCTGCATCTGTAGCTGAAAAGCTGGTTTATGCATTTGTTTTTTTGAGGATTGATTATTGTAACGCTCTGCTTGCAGTCATCTCCAAAACCACACTGTCCAAAGTACATGTTCAGAACTCAGCAGCTCATATCCTGACAAGGTCACGTGCAAGGGATCATATCACTCCTGTTCTAGAGTCTCTGCACTGGTTGCCTGTCAGGTTTCGAATTGTTTTTAAAATTTTACTTCTTACTTTTAAGGCTTTACATGGTTTGGTTCCACAGTATTCATCTGATCTCTTATCAGTCTACAGCCCTTCACCCAACCTTCGCTCAACTGATCTTGGATTGTTATGTGTTCCCTCTGTTCACCTACGTTCTATGGGTGACAGGGCTTTTTGTTGTTATGCCTCAAAACTCTTAATGCTTTTAAATCTAGCTTAAAGACCTACTTTTATAGAAAGGCATTTTTATGGCTGTTTTTATTTTCTGTTTTGTTTGTTTGTAAAGCGCTTTGAGATGTTGTTTTTAAAGGCACTATATAAAATAAAGTTTATTATTATTGTTATTATTAAGAGTAACATAATTCCAGTAAAAAAGCAGAGGAAATTGAAATTGATATCATGAAACATTGAAACGGATATCATGTTTTAAAATGTAAATACATGTTTGCAATAACATTTTCAAAACTGCACGTTCCAGACCTCTGTAGCTAATGGAAGTGCAAAATAGAAGATTTATATAATTATTTTGTTATCTACAATTACTTTAAGTATGACAACTCCTCAGGAAACAGACACACCCTCCATTTAAGTATGTAAATAGCTCATTATTATTACTTTAACATCTCATAAGCCTTAATCAGGATCTATTAGTTACCTAAAAAAAAGTTTTGATGCTTGCTCTACGAATATCTATTTGGTACAAAAAAAAAATGATTCTGAGAATCCTGCCCATTCACTTTTATACTTTGCTTCCCATGAGGTCAAACCTGGCCTCATCCAGTTATCCACCCAGAATGCCATCATGGCATTTGCTGTGGCAGTGGAATTTTATTTGTGATTACACATCCCCTACTAATATGATATGATTAATATTCTCAAACACAAAAATTGTAAATACAAATCTGCACAGAATGACCACTATTTATCACTGCCTTCTTTTTCATTTTAAAGTAGCTCTACTGTTCATCTTCAAATGACCTGCCACCCTAATGGCTGTTGTCAGACTTCACATTTTAACTCATCAGTGAATCTTTATGATCCACTTAGCAATGTTTCATTGCTTTATATCTGTAGACCATTTAATTATTTTCTGTGGATTTCCTTTGGGCTCATATTTTTAGCTGCTGCTCATCCATTAAGACCATTTGGAACCAATTGTTGGAGTATCAACCTTGAAGTAGCCGGAATGATAATGTCCTTGATCAGTTCATTAGCTAAACCATCCATAACTTCATCTACACTAAATCATAGATTTTAAGATACTTTCAGTAAGCTCAATGTCATTTTTGAACCCCCGCACTCTTTTTTCTAGTAGTTGAAAAATAACGTTTGTAATAGTTACTATAGTAAATAATGATCTATAAGAACAGAGAAAGATAGAGAGCACAGTGCATTATAATAGTAAATTATGCATTTCATGCATAATTTTCTTCAGTTCATTGGAGCTTTAAATGGATAAGCAATGAACCTTGAAGCTGTGTAATCCGCCCAAAAAAAAAAAAGGTTCTGGTTCAAATGTGTTATCAGTGTTATATAAACACAATTGAAACATGTCCCAAAACAGCAGGAAAACATTTGTCAAAATGCAGATGTAAAGGCAAAAAAGTGCAAATTCTTGCTTCAGGAGCTTGAGCTGATTGTGTCATTTGTAGTCTTATCAGAACCACTTGTTTAACTTAGGACAATATATAAAAAAAATATGATCATGTACACCAGGGGTTTTCAACGGGGGGTACGCGTACCGCTGGGAGTACTTCTAAGGGTCATTGGGGGGACCTGAAAATGCACAACTAAAAAAGTAAGAGAGAAAAATTATCTTGATTTTTTTTATCGGTATTATATATTCTCTAAACCACGGTGTATACTTGTTTAATATTTTTTAGCAGCTCAAAGTTAACCGCTAATGAAAAAAAACACGCAGAATCCATCACGTCCACATTTTCCACCTGTACGCAGGCGCAATTTCGATTGCGCGGATTTCCACTCTGATATGTAGGTGAAGCAGGTGTCTGGCGATTGTGCCTGGAGAGCGCTCTGTGCTGCTTGTGGTATTTGCTATTTTCATCTTGTCGTATCAGTGAAGCAAGGTGTTTCTGCATTTTTTAGAAGTATAAATGCTCTGGTAAACATAACTAGTCATCACAATACTTAGACTTGGACATTTTTTGTTTATTACTGTGGCTGCATTTTAGTAACAGTAATAGCGGCTAGTTGAATATGTGTTCGGTACATTTCTTACTTGCAATAGAAAAACAAAGAAAAACACAAAAGTCAGAAAGTGCAAAGCGACATAAAGTTATACAGAGTCCCTTTGGATCATTTTTAGTTAGTATTATAGTTGTATCTTGAGGTTAATGTTTTTGATACTGTAAACATTAGTATTTTGTGTTATTTATAATGACTTTTTAATTCTTTGCATCCAAAAACATGTAATTAAGTTTTAAGAATGAAGTTTTCTGTCTCGGCAATTTGTCAGTCCCAGACTGTTGTGTAAAATGATATGTTAAATAAACGGGAGAAAAAAGAAACGTGTTAACCAGATTATTCTGCCTTTTATTGCAACTGTGGTACCATTCAGTGATCGAAAATTGTTAAGGGCACTTTAGCTGAAACCTAGAAAGGGTACATTTTCAAAAAAAGGTTGAAAACACTGTTAAGAAAATCCATATTATTGCAGGACAATGCAGCATTGTAATCTTAACATATTGTAAACATATTGATTAGTAAATGTAAATTGTCATAAAACATATTTAATATACTCTACTTGCAAATTTACTGATATTTACCAATAAAAATCTGTGTAGTGTGCATATACAAATGATCATTGCCGTTCATTACTCTGGCAGCCAGAAGCAATATCGCTATCCACATTAACAATTACAATAAAATGACAGTATTTTAATCACATTGAAATTAAAGGGTACAAAATACAAATACATCAGGAAGCAGTATTTGTCTATGTATAAAAGACTGAAGTTAACTGTGCAATATTTAAAATTAAAAGTGTGATCGAAAAGCAGCTGCTTTCACTCATTCCTCTCAAAATGTTCAAGTAATGGTTATTTATTTGGTTATTTATTTAGATTCACCAAGAACCAAGAAGCAAAAAGCTATGTTTTACCTTATCCACTAAATGAAAATATATAAAATATGTAGGAAGACTGTATACACATACATACATTTCACATAGGCTCTGACTGGGTCATTCCAAACATGTATTTGTAGGCGCCATGCGTTCTCCCGGGGATGTGCATATTAAAATGATTTCAATTAATGAATGTCTCTAGCTCTCTGCCTTAATACACTTTTGTCTAAAATGGCTCCTCATATGAGAAATGGTGAATGTATGCCTACTTTCTTTTAATAGCAAAGCAGCACCCCGGAGCATGTGGTGCTGCTGAGAATTTACCAAAAAATGAGTTATTCTTTTTGGGCCATTTTCAATAACTGTTCTATACAACCTTCTGACACATGTACACAGTGACATTCTGGATGCGCAAGATGTCCCTCATGAAAAAATATATCAGCATGACACCAGAGCACAAGTCAATCTTTGGAGCCTGACTGTCTCTGTCAACGACAACTGTAATACAACTGAACTGTTCAACCTGTTTTGATAAGCAAACATTTATAAATTGCAGTATTTAAGTGGATCATTACAGAATATGATGTGTTTGCTCTAAATGGTTCATGGTAAGCATGTTGTAAACATTGTAGCAAACACCGTATACAAGATGACACAGTTAAATTATAATACCGTAATAATACATTTACCATTGTTTTGCATTTAACTTTTTTTTTTCTCATAAGAATCCAAAAGTTATAATCCAATGTGTGTCCAAAAGCAAATGGTAGCCTCTTTTTTAAAACTTCTCCCCAGTGTATCGTTGGATAAAAAACAAATATGTGATATGAATTAAGTCATTTTTCACAGCCTGGGCATTTGTATGTATGGTTTTTAAAACATAATAATAATAGTTCAGCACAGGTTCTTGTCAGCAGCTTTCCTAGGCACGTGAAAATGGGACATCCTGAATTTTGAGAGGGACATAAACGGTGTTTGAAAAAGTTGAGGGGGACATGGTAGACTCTGAAGTGCTGTTGCTCTTTTTATACTTGTGGATAGTCGCGTATTGACCATTCTAAAGCAGGTGGAAAACTAGTGGAAGTTATCCAACACTTTGGACTTTGGAAAATAGACACAGATTCTTAGATCATTATATGCTCAGCCAGAATGAAAGCTTCATAACTAATGAACCAAACTAGCGGATAGATTCCCACCGTTTTTTCTGCACCTTTAGAAAATACTCAGTCAGTGGAAAAAATAGGTTCAGAAAATACAGTCGAAATAATGGTGTATAGCACTATCCTCCAGCGGATCGCCTTTGAAAATAACCCCCATTGCCTGTTTATTAGGTAAGGGTTAAAAAAGAAACATTCTTTTAAATTATATTAAAAAATAACTTAATATAGCAGTTGACATTGTGAACTTAAGCTTATGTTCAAAACAGATTTCATTTTCCTCAATAAATGATGGCTGTCAACATTTTGTGTATTTGTTATCACACAGGCAATTTGTTAATAATTTTGGAATTTCTCCACAATCTGTGCAAATGTTAACAGATATGATAAGAAGGGTATTGCTGCTACCCTTTAACTGTAGATAAGGGATCATAAAATTGTTTCTATGTCATTTAAGACTAATTATTTTTAGGAAACCAGGGCCTCCATCTTCTATACTGGTTTATGGTAGTAAAAACATTGGTGCTTTCTAAATCATTTGTAAACTTTTTTTTTTATATTGTATTCTATATTTGCAATAATCTGAGGGCTTTTCAAATGTTCTATGTGTATAAATGTAATTTACATTGATGGGTATTTTGAAAGATTTTGGACCGCAAAGTTATTTTCAACTTGGTTAAACCATGCTTTTTCCTATTTAATAGCCATCTGTGTGTAGAAAGTCTTGCATTTAAGTGATAAGTGATACATCTTAATAAAGAATTAACTGATATGTTTAAATGAGAAATAATAACATGGATGATAAATAAAACAACCCATCCCAAGTACATAATGAGCACACTAATCAAGATTCCAGCTTTTCCTCTGTGTAAAAACACAACTGATTGACATTACATCACAGGTCATTTGGTGCGCTAGAAGCTGATTTGATGAAGACATGGTGTCTGAATTTCAAACTAGGGTGACTATATTTCTTTATTTTTCAAAACATTTTCCCAATTATATTACCCCTGATTTAGAATGTCCAATTACCACAGCCATTCCTAACAAAAAGTGAATGAAGAATTTTAGATCAATTGGTGTCCTCCGATCCCAAGACCAAACCAATTTCCTCTTTACACCCAGAAGCACAAGAGCTACCCAGCCTTGGGAGAACAAAGGCCATGCCTGCACGTCTGTCTGAGCTCACTGAGCCAGTAGTGTAGCACAATAAAGAGAAAAAGTCCTAGACGACCTTGCCTCCTAACCCTGCGGGAGCACTTTCCTCAAGTGAGCGGACTTCTGACATTTCTATTGTTTCAATGAAGGGAAGTAATGTTAAAACTGTATTAGTAAGACCTCATCAGAATATTGTGCTCAGTTCTGGTCACCTCACTACAAAAAGGATATTGCTGCTCTAGAAAGAGTGCAAAGAAGAGCGACCAGAATTATGCAGAGTTTAAAAGGCATGTTCAGACAGGCTAAAAAAATTGAATTTATTCAGTCTTAAACAAAGAAGACTAAGCAGCGATCAGAATTCAGAATTCTAAAAGGTATTGACAGTGTCAACCCAGGGGACTTTTTCAACCTGAAAAAACAAACAAGGACCAGGAGTCACAAATGGAGATTAGATAACGGGGAATTCAGAACAGAAAATAGGAGGCACTTTTTTACACAGAGAATTGTGAGGGTCTGGAACCAACTCCCCAGTAATGTTGTTGAAGCTGACACCCTGGATCCTTCAAGAAGGTGCTTGATGAGACTCTGGGATCAATAAGCTACTAACAACCAAACGAGCAAGATGGGCCGAATGGCCTCCTCTCGTTTGTAAACTTTCTTATGTTCTTATAAGTCACTCGTTTTTCTAAGAAATTCATTGCTACCCCAATACACATTGAAAATGGATCACGAAAGACACAGGACAGCAAAGCAGTGTTTGGAATTACTGCAAAGTTTACCAAACAACAATTCTGATGCAGCAGAGATAGACAATGGCGAATCTGGCTCTGACGTAGACTGGGTTTGCGAAGATGAATCTTCCAGCAGCAGCGACATTGAGGAGGATGCCACCAAAATGCCAGGACCGAGTGCGTGAAGAGGGCGCAGGAGATCCCATGGGAGAAGAAGCAATCCTGTGGCAGCCCCTGCAAGGATGCCAGGCACTTCACCTGCATCAGCCCCTGCACCTGAGCCAGCCACTACTTTACCTGAGGCAGCCACTTCTCCAGTGGTAGCACCACCACCTGGCACTCAAGAGGCTGGTCGTGATGGCACTGTTTGGGACACAGTAAATCCTGGTGTTGAAGCTGCAGCTTGAAGGGGTGAATATAATATTTTGAGGGAAGTTCCAGGGCCCACGGCATATGCAAGACGCAACATTGATGAGAGCGCATTGAGTGCTTTTTGTCTATTGATCAACATGCATACGCTTCACCACATACAACATTGCACTGAAGCAGAAGCCCACAGACAACTCCAAGTGATTCCTGGTCAATGCCCTTGGAGGAATTAGAAGCTTTAATTGTACTAGTAAATCCCCATGGAGCATTTGCTGTCAGAAGCCTGTCACTGTACAGTTTGTGTTCCAGTAAGTGGGGAGTTGCTTTTTTTCCCAGAGATAATGCGACAAAATCGCTTTTGTGAAATGTTTTAATTTCTGCATTGCGATCTGAAGCAACCAGAAGCGCCCAACTTCAAAATGATAAATTTGCCCTGGCATCTGAAATTTGGGCCTGCTTCATTGACAATAGCATTCTTTGCTACAAACTGGGACAGAATATTACAGTGGGTGAGCAGCTTTTCCCAACAAAAGCAAGGTGTCACTGGACTCCCTACATGGCTAATAAACCAGACAAATTCAGGATCAAGTTTTGGCTGGCTGCAGACGTCCACTCCAAATATTTGGTAAATGGTTACCCCTACTTGGAAAGGGATGAGACTCGCCCAGCTGGAAAAAGGTGAAAACGTGGTACTTCGGCTACTTGGACCCTATTTAGGGAAAGGGAGGAATAGCTGCAGAAGAAAAAAACACGCCTGATTGGAACAATGAAAAAGCAAAGGAGAGAACTACCACCATCTGCAAAAAAACTGCAAACACAACAACTCCACTAAAATCCTCAAACACTCTGACTGCACACTGACTGTTTATAAATGCAAGCTGAGAAAGAATGTGATTATTCTCAACTCCCTTCATCCAACAGTTGCGATTGGGACAGGTAGAAAAAAAAACAGACTGTTGAGTTCTACAATTCAACAAAGTATGGAGTTGACATTTTAGATCCGATGGCAAGGAAATATTCTGTAAAAGCTGGTTCTCGCAGGTGGCCTGTCCAAGTTTTTTTTTTACAATGTTCTGGATCGCACAGCTATCAATGCCTTTGTTCTCTACAAGGAATGCACTGGTGAAAACATAGGAAGGGAGACTTTACATTGAAGTCAGCCGAAGAACTTCGCCAGATGCATTTTCAGTAAAAGACTGATAACCCGGTACCAGCAGCTGCAGCTGAAGGTGCAGATAAACCCATTGCCAGCCGCATGAGACGACAATGCCAGATTGCAAAATGTAATGGCAACAAGACTGTTGATAGCTGTGCCAAATGCGCAAAGACAGTCTGCGGTTAGTGCACTGCATGTTGAAAAGCGTAGGATCTGTGTGATTTGTGCCAGCACTTAGACTTTGTAAACGATTGTAAATGAAGCCCATTCTGTTCAAATGTTTATTTATTTATGTAATTTCGATTATAGTATGTCTGTGTATAAACACATAGCTTCGGTTGCATACATGCGCTTTGTTATGTAGGCAATATAAACCCATTTATTTTACTTTTTTTCATACTTATTTACATTGTTTCAGTTGTACAGTTTTGTATGTACATGATATACCTGTATATACACACTACACACATTTATTGCACTTTATGTAATATGTCTGTATATAAACACATTTCTGTTCAAATGTCCATTTATTAACAATGTTTGAGTAGATGCTTTATATGACATTCCTGAATAAAACTACGACTCATATTCAATTGTTTGTCCTTTCATTATAATATTTATGTTGTTGTTAATACGCCAGTGAAATACAACTCTTTAGTGCTTTCGTCACTGACACTCATGATACTTAGAGATGGTTGCTACCTGGTTCCAAACAACATGGCGCTTTCAATGTTTTCAGGGCACACTTTTTTTTAAAGGGAAGAACAACTAAAAAAGGATAAAATTCTCAAATAATCATAATCATTTTATATGATGGTACACTTGGTGTCTTGAAAGCCAAAGTTAATGCCAGTGTGAAGGCTAAAACTTATGATGTTGAGGTAAATTAAATGGACTCTCAGACTACCGTTTGATATAAGAATTATTTTAAAAGATATTTTTAAACAAGAATAATAATAATAGCAGATAATATTAATGAAAAAGATGTGGAATAGCTGACACCAATTTATTATTCTGCTAAACATTTGAACACAGTTTCACTTAGTTGTTGGCCGTATGGACACATTACCTCAGAATATTGTGTACTATTATGTACTATGTTTAAATAAAAAACAAACAACTTTTTTATGCAAAAAAAAAAAAAAAAAAAATTAAATGTGATTTTATTTAAAGGTGTAGTGCCCCATAAAGTGGTTCCCGTTGAAACTCATGTTGAAAATAGTCCTGGGAAACAGGGTTAGGACAGGTATTTTAGTTGCCCCTGAGTGAAGGTAATATTAACGTATTTTGAGTGGAAACCCATTGTTAAATTGATATTCTTGTTATCGCGAAGCAGATTTACAATAGTCTATTGCAAAGAAGAGACCTGAATAATAGATACATTAATTAGTAACAAGCTTAATTGCGTCTGAATGATTAAGGTCACCATAAAATCTGGAATGGCTCAAATTGGTATGAAATGGGCGTCTTAGTTCCTTCCTTGAATTGTTAATTTTTGTACAGATATGGCTGACAGATGACAAGGGTGTTCGGACTACATTTTCATTTTTTTTTCTTTCTGAATGGTGGTTGCAGTCTGCCGCAGAACACTGCACCATGCTGTTTACTAGCTATAATTTGATTTATATTAAAATACATGCTCCGATGTTTTACAACGCACCAATTACTTTTACTATAGCCTCGCCTGTTTGTTTGGAACCACCTAGCAACAATCACCACGTATGTGACATCACACTAAACAAGCGTATTGACCGCTCAAGGTTGTTCTAGGTATGCGGATAAATGCGGTCTTTCTAATATTAAATGGACTTTTTCCTGTTCAGGTCTGTGTGTGCTATATTAAATGGGGAAAGCACAAAACTTAAAAATTGGTTATTAGACAAGATAACAAAGGAAAGCAAATGCCATGTTAGACAGGGAAGAATACATATGGATCACGCACAAGGTTTCCACTTCTGCTCTGGATACCTACTTTGAAATATTGCACTAAACCTGAAATCAATATTGCTATGTGTGTCATGTTTGCCCGCTGATCTTGTACCACATTCCGTTTTGGGCCTGGATAAATACTTGTGTTTGTATTAACTTTGAAATGAGCAGCCTGAGGTGATTTATCCCCAGAAATACCCCAGAGCCCAGTTACTTATTCAATTTTAGTTACATTTGTGCATATCAGCAAATAAGAAGCTGGGATGCAAATAAGAAGCTGGGCTGCGAATAAGAAGCTGGGCTGCGAATAAGAAGCTGGGCTGTGAATAAGAAGCTGGGCTGCGAATAAGAAGCTGGGATGCAAATAAGAAGCTGGGCTGCGAATAAGAAGCTGGGCTGCGAATAAGAAGCTGGGCTGCGAATAAGAAGCTGGCCAAATAAGAAGCCAACTTCAGCATCCTGTTAATGTGGTAATAAATATGTTGCAGACATTCAGGAGGCTGTGGTCCAGTGGTTAAATAAAAGGGCTTGTAACCAGGAGGTTCCCCAGTTCAAATACCGGCTCTGCCACTGACTCCCTGTGTGATCCTGAGCAAGCCACGTGTGCTCTGTCTTTTGGGTGAGACGCTGTTGTAAGTGACTCTGCAGCTTTGCTTTCATTTCTCTTCAGAGACCATCTTCAGTTTAACAATACAGTACTCAGTATTTCGATGCATATGCGCTACTTGCTGTATTATTTTGTTTTAGCACTGTTCCTTTTTTTAGTGAATATTTATGATTTTGGAATGTTTTGATATTATGCTTGTTGCAATATTGACTTAACAATAAAACATTACTTAGCCCACTTTAGTACTTCTGAAATATATAAATAAATAAACCGGATGGTTTGATGATTTTATTTAAAAGCATGTCTGCAATGCGTTATTTATTACTTTTTACATTTTTATTTCCAAAGTATAGTTTGACACATTTGGTTCTACCCTGGAAAATAATTCAAACTATTCTTACTTTGACACGAAGGGGTGGTCAGATCTTGTTCTGGTATTTGTTTTTATTCAGGTCGGCTTTGGGTAAAGTGAATTGTCTGCAGAAACCGAATAAGATTTCGGCTTTCTAAAAATGTCAATGAACGGTCCTCCAGGCAGTGGAGTCGACCCGATCCCAATGGTTTTCATTCATTTTCTTTGTTGTACACTGCAGCTATACCTCCTTTCAAACCAATAACTCACACAATTTTTTCGATCATGTTTGTTTGTTTTACATTGTCCTAATTAAATAAGTAATTGGAATGGAAATAAGAATTTGCCCTCATGTTTGCATTTGCATTTTTACTCATTTTTCCGCTGGTTTGGTACAATTTTCGATTGTGTTTATATAGCGTGTGCTAACACAATTAAGCTGGAAGTATTATTTTGGTGGATAAAACCACTTAAATGCTCATTACTTATTCATTTAGAACTGCAGAAAATTATGCGGAAAATTAAATTAAATGGAGGATCACATTAGAAAATAGGCAGATATTTTTTAACGGATTAACAGGTGGAAACATTCTGCACATTTTGCCATTTCCACCGAAAATGAAACCCCTTTTGAAAATCGGTCCCAATATGTTATAATCCACAAAATTTGTAAATTTGACTTAAAAAATACAGGGATCGTTCTGTGGTGCTCTGTTGTTACCGATTCTGACCCCTGCAGGTGAGAGGAAGTTAAAAGCTCAATAACTCCTTGCTTCTTTGTACAGATGCTCTCTGGAGAAGAGCAGGGATGCATTTCAGCCTTTTGGTTTGCCATTGGTTTGCTCTGGGGAAACAGGTATAATAAAGGCTTATGGTGCTATATATGAAAGATATAATGCAAATGTTCGCAAAGGAATATTTCAATGGCATAAAATGTGTTTATTTGCAATTCTTTGTGAGTCTGTTAAAGTTGTTTTATTCCATTCAGAACATGTGTCTTTGCCCTTGCACCTGTGGCTAAATCGGAAATTTTAGATTTAAACCTGAACCATAACACAATCTAAACCCGATATGAAATTACAGAAATTTCCTAAATAATGTAACAGACAGTCCTGCTTTTATGGATACATTCCAAACTTTGATGAATAATAAAAAAAAAAAATTAAAAAAAACATCAAGTTGACAATCAAATAAAACATATGCTAATATTGTACATGACAAAATTTACAGTAAATTTAAGTCAAAGTGATTGATGCTGTTACTAAACTATTATTGCTTAAATACTGCGATTATGCAAAAGCACTTCTTGAGAAAAGGCCCTTGGGCACATTTACTTCATCCCATTTAGTGTCATGTATTTAGTGTCATGTTTTATTTAGTATTTGTGCTGTATGTAAATTAAGGGTTAAGTACCTTCTGATAATGCCAGGTAGAAAATGATACAAAAAGAAATACCACTCAGAAAGGAAATATGAGGTAAGGGAACCTTAAAGAGGAAGTTGCGGGGTTCCAAAAATATAACGTTACATGTCACCATGTGTTGCTGTTTAATGTTTAAATGTTTAAATAATCTACCTGTCATTTTTCTTTTCATTGTTAACATCTTGACAACCTTTTACACTTATAATTTTAAAGTCTGTGTCGCGGGAGTCTTTAATGACCAAGCAACACCTACCTCCACACGACAAAGACTTGAGGAAAAAACAAGTACACACCAGTTTGTACAAAAAAGGTGAAAGGGAAACTTTATTTTTCAGGTAGCTCCACGGTGCATATGAATATCCACCACACTTAAAACAGCAGCACAACAGACATGTTCTTATTTAGTACTTTAGATCAACATGCAAAAACCAACAGCTCAAGGCACCAACTCTCTCTCCCTTAGGATGCCATATTGCCTTCCTTTTATGAGAACCATCCCCACCTACAGGTAAGTTACCTTTAATCATTTAAAGGGGTATGGTCCCAAAAGAAAGTTCTATGAACTCTCCTCTTTATCATGATCCATAAATCAGTTACACATACATCCAAAAGAGAACATCAATACAATAACTCCCACAATGTATACATATATTCAATACACAATATTTAGTATGGCCAATATAAATAATGAGAGTCCAGATCTCAGATAAACTGCACAATACTAACATTCACCTTTAAAGGTCCCTACTGCAACTACTTGTACTCTTGACACTCCAGTTTGTTTATGTTGTTGATTTAGGCTAACTTTATTTTAACAGCAATCTTGCATTCTTTAAGACTAAGTGCATTTAAAAATATAGTATATTTATTATTACAATTAATCAAACATTTTTGTCTCATCTTTTATATCTTCCCATGGGAATCCTTGAATTGTAGGTGAAACCCAACACACACAGATAAGTTTTCACTTGCTGCATTTACAGGGCTCTTTAAACAGTGATAGTTCACCTTCACAGTCTATTTCAAAGCTCTTTTCAAAATGGCCACTCTAGTAGACTGGGGTTTGAGATCTGTCCTCTAAATCACTGCATGAAGAGCGACTGAAAAAAAAAAAACATAACAACAAGTGCTCTGGCTTTTCTGTTCCATACCACATCATGGATCGTTATTTCTGTTTTACTGTTTGACAATGTGGGCAATAATCCTTACACTATCAGTGCATTGGGATAGAGCGGCCATTTGGAAAAGAGCTTTGAAACAGACTTTAATGTTATAAGTGTAAAAAGTTGTCAGGATGTTAAGAATGAAAAGAAAAATTACAGGTACATTATTTAAACAGTTGCAGCAACAAGGGAGGACGTGTAACACTCTATTTTTCAGAACCCAGCTACTTACTCCCTTAATAAAATAAATAAAATGACATCTGACTTATACTTTATTTTTCTTTTATTAATACAAAATGTGATGAAAAATGCTTTGCTTGAAAATAGTAAAATTACTTATCGGTACTTGCTTGTAATTTACAGGTCGTTTTTCAATGGTTTTGCTTGTGAGCTAATTTTGTACTGCTCAACCTTTTCTTAGCTTTTGCTCCAAAATACTATTTCCAGAAGGCTTTTTAACTGAGCGAACTTGCTTAGTAAATCTCATCATCTTTGGGCTTTCAATCCAAAAGAGGTGCAAAGGAGTCCATTTAGCTACATTATTTTACATCTAGTTCTGGGTGGTGTACAGTGAAAAGCAAGCTATAAAACAGATCAGTGTAAATGAGTGTGGACTAACCTCAATGATTTCCTATTCTATTGATAATTCACAAACTGCTTTTAAAGGGATTTCCAAAATGAGTTCTACAAGATGATAGATGGAGGCTGGGATGTTTTATTAAGAATTAGAAAACAATTCAGTATCATCAGTCAATCAGCTTCCAGCTATACAGTAGATGCCTGCTGGAACATCACTGTATCAGTGCACAGTTCCTGTATGCGTGTTTGGGATAATGGAAACATTATATATATATATATATATATATATATATATATATATATATATATATATATATATATATATATATATTAGATAGATAGATATTTAGAAAAAATTGCTTGGAAAAATAACAACCTCTGATTGGTTAAACAGCATCACATGACCTGTTCCTGTTTGGAAGACCAAAGAGAATTTAAAATGCTGTATTCTTCATTATCATAGGAATAAATGCTACGGAGCAAAATTTGCATTTTTGCACCATAGCAAGTGAAGAGCATATTAGCATACAAAAAAAGAGAGCATAGCAAAATCTGTCAAAGTCAGCCTGTATATCTTAACAGCAACCAACATTGAAAACAGGTCAGGTGGCAACCCCACTGGTAATGTTTTACCAATACAAAGCAATAACATATTAATCATATTTCTTTGACTAGCTAATTTTGGCAGCTGCATTGCATCACTGGTCGAAATAACATTTACAAAATGAAAATCACTGTGAACGAGTGGTTTGCATTGTGCAGGTGTACAGGTGATGCAAGTGCTCCAATCAATGACAGACACAAAGTTCATGGTTCAAAACAGTTCTTTTCTTTATTTCTGTCTTTTGAGACCGGTTAAATAATAGTACTAGCTCTACACAATGATGTGTATCGCTAGCATATAAACCACGGGGTTCAGTCCCGACAGCTCCCGGGTTTGTGTTAGCCGTCTAACAATGACAAACACAGACAGTTAGCAAACAAACAAAACACTTAACACTCACGATAAGTTTCTTACGTCTCTGATTCCTTTTTGATAACCACAACAAATGAACAGATTACATCATCACATCCCCTATTATACCTTCAGTCACACCCCTCTGCGATAGCTAGTTCAATCACGTCTCCTCCAATCCATGACTGACACTTCACGTACCGTATTAGGGCGATGACTTCTGGCATTGTGACTCTGCCCCCTTCCAGGACAGCTGGCTTCCAACTGACCCTGAACTGCCAAACCATCCAGTCCGGGGCACACTGTTCCAGCTACACAGCGCCCTCACAGATCGGGAGGGAGATTGTTGACTAGGATTCAAAAAGACATACATATTCATTTCCCATTTTATAGATTATTTATAGATTTTTATAGATTTTGACTTCAGTGACGGTTAAACGTGTGTGACGCATATCTGATTTCATTTTGGCCCGTTCCATCCCTTATCTGTTTTTCAGGGAACACAAAAAAGATACAATATCAAAAATACATATCTGAAAGGACTGTGTTTTAAAATAAGTAGGCTTCCATTTAGATATACTGTATTGGTTTTGTTGGTACAGTATATTTTCAACAGAAGTAGTTTTTTAATTCAGAAAGATATAATTCTGAAAATATCACTTGCCAAAAGAGACAATACATGTAATACAGTACATACTTTTAAATCCAGTATGTATTGCAGCAGTATGTTAAATTCCCCATTAACAACCCAACAGCAAAATGAAATCAAAATGTTACCAAGGCACTGAACTCCATACAACGTAAAAGGCTATGCAATTTAGCAAAAAATTAAAAAAAAAAAAATCAATTTCCAAAATTAAAACAGTATCCAAAGTCAGTATTCAAAATTGCAGAATATAGTGCTTGATAAGGCCCTAATGTCACAGATCACTTGCAAATGAAAATGCACAAAAACAACTAAAGATCACAGATTTAAAAAAAAAAATACATTACAGTATTAAAACTATTACATTACCATAGCTTGTCTCTTCGCTTTGTTTTGGTTGCATTGGGGACATTGAAACTAGAGGAAGCGCTGTGTAACTGCACAATAAAAACTGACTGATTTGGCATGCGAGAAAAAAAAAAAAAAACACGGGCTGTGATGGATATTCAAATAAATTGTAACATTGAAGAGATGGGCTTTGTATCACAAAACTGGTGAGGGAGTCGGAAATCGTGTAAGATGGGTAAGTGCATTAATTTGATATATAATATATATCAACATAGCATCGATGCTGAAGTTTTGGACGAAACTAGACTCTTCCAAATTAATGGCATGGGTGGACCGGATTCACCCAGCATCGATTTTGAAGCCCCGAAATTCAGTGAAAACTGTTGAAAAAACAGGTTTCGCTCAGTCGTCTTTTTCAAGTTCTGGGCCAGTCTAGATTTGCCCGACTGCACGCAGGCAAGTGCCAAAAAAAAAATGGTAACTTCAGGATTCACCCAGAAGCCCTTGGTAAAACTAGATTGGCTCGGGCAAAACTAGACTTGCCAGACCACCGGGTTTCACGCTTAACTGACATGTTTCTGGGTAATGGATATCCGAGTGCTGACTGTATTACAGGATTACGAAAAAGCACATTTCAAGAATGTAATTTCAAATAATATAATAGATTACTAGTTTATACATGTGCGATGTAAAAATATGTGCATGGCTTCTTAAAGCCTCAGTATCTCACACATATCTCACACTTTTCATATAACTATATACAGTACCAAAGCGATAATTACATGGTACATCAAAGGTACGAGGAGAGACAAGTTGTCTGAATCAAAGGATAAATTACAAGACAGAGATAAGGTTTTTAGACTAGTGAGCACAACAGTTGTCTCCTAGTACTGTACACTTAATGAGATATCTAGTTATAAGATTTCCTTTTATTTAAAAAAAGTCAGTTACAGTATGTACTGCTTCCACGCTGAGTCTGATTTCAGCAGAAACAGACATTCAACAATAGGCTGTATAATATTCTGTAAATAGGAGCTTTTGTTACATTTGTTTACTGAAACTATTTCCACAAAACACCCGAATTTAAAGTCCTTATAAAATAGAGTGGCAGAGAGATTCCGCTTGTCATATAATGGCTTATACAGAAGGCACTTATTTTACTATGCACCACTTTTTAGACACTATTAACTGTGATACTAGAGTGAGTTGTGTATTTTGGTGATTGAACTTTATAGCTGGAGAAGTTATTTGAAGCACCTTGCTACTTAGTTTCTGTATTACTATAGTAATTTGTTAAGTTGACAGTTTTTTTTTTTTTTAAATGACATTACCAAGAAATAAGGGGTTATTTGAATATATTGTAGTTGTTTTAGTTTAATTATCTGGTCACTATACTGCATATTTAACATTTTAAGGGTGACCCCCTTCTACTAAATCTTAAATAAAAATGTTTCTAGTTTGGAAGATACATCAACAAGATTTCCTGTCAGGCACATGGATCAGTAATAAAAATGTTGTGCCAAGTGCTATCTTTTATATCTACCGTCAAGAAAGGATACGTATCACTGACATACGCACTGTGAATAAAGTATGAGTCACGACACCCAGGCAAGCACCCTATTATTTTTCTTTTCAGACACCCTTTTCATTGTACTTCTGCTTCCTGTTGGCACATCAGTTTTGCAGCTGTGTGATCTATTGGGTGTAGGTTGGATCAAGATAGATATGACCGTTCTCGTTAAATGGGGCACTGTTTGCAGCATGGAAAGAAGACGTATTACTGGCCTGGAATGATATATATATTCCTACAACATATTGTAAGCACAGTCCATTATAAATGATTACCATCAACAATATAGTACAGCTAGAGCAAGTTCATAATTCCTTAGAGCCTTAAGATGGGGAAACAGTGTAGCGGACAGGGCAGCATGACTACAAGCCCTGCTGCTGGCTGACCCATGTCAACGGTAATCTAAATCAAAGTGGCAGCCACAGAAAAGTTGGAAAGAGCCCTTTTAACATTGGTGGCCACATAGTTAGAGCAGAAGATCTAAAAATAAAGATAGTCCATCAGTGTCAGCCTATAAAAGTGGCGGTTCAGAGTAGTTTGCAAGAATTTGAAGCCTGAATAATGCTTTTTCACTGCAAAGGCTTTCTAGTGTGATTTGTTCTGTGTAGTCTGGAGTATTCCACCTCCATAATTTGTTTATTTCTTTAGCACCAGATGACAAATGGCAGAGGGGTCATTTTTCTATGTTGTTTACCAACTTTTATGTATTTGTTAGTACAGTAGTCTCCGCGTATAGGAACACCTCCTAAGAGAACACCCTTGTGGTGAAACTGATTTTTCCCATTGTAAATGCTCCAGCTAAAGGAACAGGAACTTCGCTTAAAAGAACACCTTATTGGCACCGACAGGGATTCGTTCACAACGGATACAGTACTGATTTGTAACCTGATAACTCATAACTCATCATCATTAAATTAAAATGGTTTATTACATTTTTCCAGAACTGCCGTCATATCATTCACTCGTTTTGTATTCTGATTTCCACGAGTGTACCTCATTGCTACAAAATGGCATGTAAACAAACGGCAAAATGCGCGCTGTTTGTCTTGCTACAAAAAGCTGGAAGTTATTCAAGCTCTTTATAAAAAACGTGAATCAGACACAAGCCACTGAGCAATTTGGTGTTTCCTGTTCTGGTGAGTTGCTTCACCATCAACTTTGAACACAAATACAATTCACAATAACCTTGAGCTGCCAATTACATTCAATATTTTATATTGAATTATATTGCAAAGGGCAAGCAATAAAGAAAACAAAATAAATAAACATTGTTTCGCCCCAGAATACAAATTCAAGACCAAAAAGACAACATACAATGCTCCCTAGAGTAGCAATAACTGCTACTAAGAAAGATAAACTGAACTTTTTGTTGCTCTTACTTGGTATGTGACAGCAATTGCAGTTTGTCAATGTAGCGTAACTGTCTGGTCATTGCTCTTAAGTTCATTGCACTTTAACTCAGGAAACTAGGGTGACTTCTGATTCAACATTGCCCTGAGACTACATCTTTACCCCTGGAGTTTGTTTCAAAGCACCCTTGAGACAATGTAAAATGACTGAATAAGTTCTGAAATCCAAGGTATGTTTAAAAGCTAAAAGTGCACTGTAAAAGCACCATAAATAAATCTTCATGTGACCTAATTACATAAAGATCCCAGGTACAGTATGCAGATGATCTAAAACAAACATGCTTGTAGGTCATTCAATACAGTGTTTTTCTTCCTATGTATCCTCCTCTGTCCTCATACTAATTTAAATGGACATTTGGATTTTCATTTAAACACTGCCGTTTTTTTTGGAACAAGGACATGATCGTTTCTGTCTACTATGTACCAAAATGTCAGCTAAATTCGCATCCCTTCTAAAAGCCACAATCGGCGCTTTCGGAAATATTTTTTCCATTTTCTCTGAATTATGAAGTATACGTAAATGCTTCCAAACTATGAAATAATTGAGAATATGTAATTATTAATGGTATTCTTTTAATCTTCTTTTTTCTTATTATGTTTTATTTAGTAGTTCATTTCTATTGAGTTTGTCAACTTTTCTCAATTCTTTCTCAATAATCTGTTCTTTATAGCCTCTTTTTTAAGATTCATTTTTAATTCCTTTCTGTTTTTATAGTCATTCTCATCAGAACAGATTATTTTTATCCTTATATCCAGTTCTTTAGGAATGGCTCTTTTTGTATGGATAGGATGTGAAGATGACAAATGCAGGTACTGATACATATCAGTAGGTTTCGAGTAAAGATCTGTTTTGATAAATCCTTGATTAATACTGTATATACTCCACTGTATAATAAATAACATTTTATTCAGTTTGGCTTACAGGAACATGGTGAATATACATTGAAAATAAACACTGCCTTAAATGTTCTGGTCTAGGCTGGTTGTTTGAAATTATTCTTTTGTAAAAGCAAATGCTGAGTGCAAATGTCAGTTTAATATAAGAATATTTTATGTGCCGCTTCCTGCAGGAGGAACTGACGGTTAAACAAAACAATGAATTAAAAATGAGAACTGTTCCTTATATTTAACCAATACCAGTTTGTACCTTCCAATATGTATCTAGGAATTTGCCATTAGGGCGTTATTCTGATTGCTTTTAAACCAGGTTTTGAGGTTTTGTTGACAGATCTACAAAGCTGCCCATAAGTGCAGTATTGGGAGTTCCACGCTGCCTCAGCAGAGTGGGACTTTATGGTAAAGGAATACTGCAGCTACCTGTCTCCGCTCTAACCGAGGAGTTTAAGTGCGCCAAGGTCCGACTGGAAATGACATTAGTAGAGTCACGTGACAAATGCGTAAGGGAGGCAGCACCTGTGTTGAAAACTGGAAGAAAGTGGGCGGCAAAGAAAGCTGTGGAGGATGCAAAGGCTGCCCTTCGAATTGGTGATATCATGGGGCAAGTTCAGCATGGAAGAGGGGGTCTTGGTCTCAGTTCAGCTCCTCCTACATGGCACAAGGCAGCCCCAGCTCAACAGAGGAAGCTGGTAGTCAACGAGGTGCAAAAGCAGGAGGAGAGGATGAGGTGTATAAAGGCCATTTCCCAGGCCAAGCAGGGAGAATTTATGAGATGGGAGAGTGTGGAACAACGCAAGATTGGCTGGCAAGACCTATGGTCAATGGAACAGAGCAGGATCAGTCAACATATGATGTTCTCCCATCACCACAGAACCTAAACCTCTGGGTAGGAGAGGATCCCTCATGTCTGTTGTGTTCATCACCTGCAACACTAAGGCACATTTTGACAGGATGTAAGGTGGCTCTTAGCCAAGGACGGTTTACTTGGCGCCATGACCAGGTGCTGCGATGTTTGGCCTTAGCATTGGAAAGCAAGCGCAACATGACCAATAAATTGCCACCAGTTCCATCAAAACATTACACACAAAAGACAGCATTCCGCCGCCCAGGAGAGCAAACACCAAGAAAAGGTGTTAAAACCAATCCTCGCCCAGGACAACTGGAAGCTGCTAGAGACTGGAAAATGCTGGCAGATGTTGGTCAACGGCTTATTTTTCCACCTGAGATTGCCACCACTAACCTTCGACCAGATATGGTCTTGTGGTCTGGATCAGCACGCCTTGTTCACCTGGTAGAGTTAACAGTGCCATGGGAGGATGCTGTAGATGAGGCGTATGAGAGGAAGAAACTGTGGTATGCTCAACTAGCCACTGAAGCGGAACAGCGAGGATGGAGAGTCTGGGTTTACCCAGTGGAAGTGGGTTGTCGAGGATTTGTGGCACACTCTACAACCCGGTTTCTCAGAGATGTCGGATTCAATGGCCAAGAGTTGCGTCGCACAGTGAAGAACTTATCTGAAGCAGCAGAGAGGAGCAGCAACTGGCTGTGGTTGAGACGGAAAGATTCTGGCTGGGGATCTCAAGCACAATAGAAAGAAAGAAATGCTGATGTACAGGTAAGTAAGCTGGGCTGAGTTGAGTGGGGGACGGAGGGGGGTGATGCTGGGACACCAGAATCACCGTTGAGCTCTCTTGAGGTGTCGTGGGCTAGTCGACGAAACACCAAGGATGGAAGGTGCCCACTTGAAGACCCCAGAGATGTACCCTACTTAGCTCAATCCAGACGGTTGTCATGCTGATGCGCTGGGGAGACCGCACTATGGTTGATCCCCGGAGCCAGCATCGCAGCCGTTGTGTGTGCTGATGCGCTAGGGAGGCAATAAGCTGATCCCTGGAGCCAGCATTACACTTCAGCCATCAACACCAGACAGAAGGATATCTACATCATCATATGGAAGGAAGCGCAAATGGATGGAGACACATATGGATCACATTAGTTTACTGTGAAGCTATGTCTTAGTTTGTGCTTATCTTGGCGAGAGCCAAGTTCAAATCAGCATGAAGTTTTAACATCTACTCTCATGTAATGGAAATCTTCTGGTTTCCATTAATCATTACTCTTTTGTCTTTCTACACTACTTTCATATTTTTACAATTAGCAGAACAGAAGGGAAGAATATAAAGTATTTGTCATTAGTACTGACACCCCGCATTATTCTGAATATTTGGGATGGCCTCCTTTGGCCTTATTCCAGACACGGTTTTCTTGTTTAATAACAAAATGTGTTACAGTTAAATATTTGAGAGAAATCTAGAAAGCTGCAATTGTGAACCACATGTAATAGCCTTCATTGAAATTGTCTTGTAATTATGAATATTTGTAAAGGAGTACTCTCTGAGGGCTGAGTGAATGGCCTTAAGTTAAGCTTTCAGGGCTGTAGGAATGCTACAGAATATCATTAAACAGATTGTTTTTAGACAGCTGAAGTTACTGTATATTCAGTATGCAAGACTTTTTATCCATAATAATAATGAATTAAAATATGTAGTGAAATTCAACTTGTATGCATTGCAGCTCCCAGAACATGACATAAATACTGACCATATCTTTTTTTTCAGTTTTTACCACCAAAGAAACCTAAGCAAGTCTTTTTTTTTTTTTTAATGATGCCATCCAGTGCATGTAATCAAACAGTGTTTGGAGAACACGGCAAAAAAAAAAATACAAATTATGATACTCTGCAAATTTACAAACTATCCTCAGGTTCTATATTTTACGTATGTTCAGACCAGGTCTAAAGAGGTGCACTAAAAAGTGCTGCCACTATAGAACAAGTGCAGCAATGTAATATTTGGATAATTTAGCTTTTACAAAGTGGTGACTAGGGATGCAATGGTTAGGATTTTTCCAAACCCAAACCAAACGATACCAACAGAAGGACCTGAAACCGATTAATTTTTACAATGGGGGCACCAAGAAAATAAAATAAGTTTAATGTTTATTAATACATTATTGAACTATTAATTATTGTGTCCAATTGTATAAAACATTGGTATGTGATACAATCACACTGTATTGAGCTTATCTGTCATAGTTAATATATACATTGTAAGGCAGCGGGTTGAGTGAGACAGCAGGGAGGGGGTTAAAACCTCCCTGAAGAGTAAAATGTGAAACTATTGCACCACTCACGGGTTCGTGCCCCTTTAAAAACTACGACCCAGCACACAGAAATGGATTTTCAAGCGCGGTTGCGCTAATATTTTAATAAACACAAAAATAAACACAGCAAAACAAAACAAACAAACACCTAACTCCGATTTGGAGCACTTACTACACAGGTAATTTCCCTGACTAACTTGCAGGACGGCTAAGCCGTTTACCTGGCATACAAACAAAAAAACCCCACAGGTTTACACAGCACTTACTTCAAGGACTGCTCGGAAGCAGAGCACCTCTCCTGCTTTCTTCTACTCAGCAGCCCAGAGCAGACTAACTGCTCCTCTTAAATACACTGCACCTGGTCCCAATTTAATAATAAGCACCAGGTGCAGGGAATGATTCATAATAAAACAATTCACAAATCAATTAAACAATAAAGTAAAACAATTAAACTAAACAAAAGATGCATTTTTTCCCCTTCAGGGAGGTTTTAACCCCCTCCCTGCTGTCTCACACATCCCGCTGCCTTACAACATATATATATATATATATTGGGAACTTGGGTTTCTGGGTTACCCAGTTCTCGATATTACCCAAATCCATTTTCAGGATTCGATTTCTCTTCGAAACCCTTTTTGCTAAAATCGAACGTCTAAATTTTCCACGCGACCTGTTGTAGCGGAGCCACTCGACTTGACCGGCTAGACCAGTGGTTTTCAACCTGTGGTACCTTTGTATTTCTGTAAAATGACGCTTCTTTGTTTTAATAATGTTGACCAATAATAATAATCACATTCACACACTTAACTGAAGAATTTATTAAAACTGAAAATCACTAGAAAAGTATATTAAACTAATTCTCAGTATTTACAAACAAATATGTGTAGATGTATTCTTTTTTAATAATTGAATTGTTAAACCAGATCACATATAAACATTCACTGTTAAATGTCCTTTTTTAGTGTGTGGTGTACCCAGACTATTTCTTTGTTTTATTTATTTTATTTAATCTCCACAAAAGATGAAAAAGCAGACAGTATTTTCAGGGGTCTCACTGGTATGAACACTTAGGGGTTGACATGTCTGTATTTATATATTGCCTGTCAATATACTTGCCTTTCATTTTTCAGTGTCTAAACTTTTGAGTAGAGATGTTATATTTTATCAGTAGGACACCACTTTTGTTATAGGTTATTGTGATGTTCCTGCTGCTAGGAAGATGCATGGAATTACACAATTCCTTGTAGGAAGATTCCATTGTCAGGTTTAACATATGTATTTCGGTCCTTGTTTCACGTAAATGCCCCAGGTGGCGAAAGCTTTTGTTTACTCCAGTTGTACTTTTTCAGAATGATACACTGAGTGCATTTCTTACTCCAACCCACATATTTCTAAAATAACACATTTCATTTTTACTTCGGCTCAAATGCTTATTATGTTCTGTGACTATTCTACTTATACTTATACTCACTCATTTTATTTCTTGCACAGATTGTATTGTTCATATTGTTGTGTCACAAATGACCAAAGTTTTCATTGTTTTATTCACTGGTGGTTTTATTTGTACACTGTTTTAGTTGCACTATTTATTGTATTTTTACACTGTGTGATATTTTATTGTACCCAAAGGGAGACCCCAATAAGGGGTTACATTTATGTGTTTTATGTACCCAAAGGGAGACCCCAATAAGCAGTTTTATGTATGTGTTTTTATCCTTTTAATTATTTTATCATGGGCATGGTTACAAGCGATTGGCACCTCAATTGTAATCAGGTGCAGGCCATCAGCGCCACTTGATTAGTGCCCTTATATAACTGGAACCAAAAGAACAGGAGAGAGAGAGAGAGAGAGAGAGAGAGAGAGAGAGAGAGAGAGAGAGAGAGAGAGAGAGAGAGAGAGAGAGGAGAGAGAGCGGGAGGAGAGGCATGGACACTGGACACTGGACACTGGACACTGGACACTGGACACTGAAGGAAGAGAAACAGCACTGGAGCCTAAGCAACAAATACATTGAAGCAGAAGGAAACAAAACAGAACAACTAAATGCAGTGAAGACTCTACGTCACAGAAAATAAAGTTAAGTACTTTTTGCATTGTTGAGATTATGAGAATACTGTTTCACAACGGACTGCAAACATAACTCGTTTTGTTTACGTAAGCATCCAGTTTGATGGATGCTAGTGTTCTAGTTATTGTTAACTGTTATACGACTCTAGAACATAGGGACTGTGAATGGAATAGATATACTGTCGGACAGGAAGATATCTTTATTGTATTACTGGAGGTTGGCGTGGGATCTGGATGCAAAGTATTGGCAAGGAGCCAGTTGGACTTTCGTGGAGGTCAGGTGACACTATGATTTCCATTACATGAGAGTAGATGTTAAAACTTCATGCTGATTTGAACTCTGCTCTAGCCAAGATAAGCACCAACTAAGATGTAGCATTACAGTAAACTAATGTGATCCATCTGTGTCTCCATCCATTTGCGTTTCCTTCCATATGATGATATAGATATCCTTCTCCACATGATGATGTAGATATCCTTCTGCCTGGTGTTGATGGCTGAAGTGTAATGCTGGATATTCAATTATAGTATCCCTGGAAAAACCATTGTTATTTTAGGGGGTATAAGTGTTCTTGTCATTGACATTTCTTTGTAAAAAACTGTAAAATACTTACCTGCCTGTGTGGTTCCTGTGCGCTCCTGGGGTGGTCTGGTGGTCAGTCTGAGATCCAAACAACTTGTGGGGTATAGAAGAGAAGGTTATTATAGAAAATATATACTTACCTGTAAAGTCATGCAAACATAACCCCTGACAGTTGCACAGTCCCTTTCATTGACCTATTTCCATATGTTCCTTTGCCTGGCAGATTTGATATGCCAAGTCAGATAACAAATTCACTGAACTGAAGTGGCAGCATTTTCTTTTTTTCTTTAAATATGCTTTGCTGTGCCCAGCCACAGCAAGGTTTGACTGTGAAAATGTTTCCAAAGAAAAGCTACACGTTGCATTCATGTTAACAGATGTTTACTCCTAAACCAATTAATTTAATTCGGCAACATGAGTCATACAAAGACCGACAAAGCCTAACTTTTCAGAGCTATTTGTTTTTATCCTGTCCCATTACGAGATTTCAAATAAAATGTAGCTTTCTTTTAACAGAATACATTTCAAATTAAATGGTGAGCATCTTGCAATCACTGTGTTTGCTGAACCCAAAAATTGCACTGTTAATTCATATATAGATTTTTTGGACATTTTGTGAGGTACCTGTCTGCAAAGGCTTATACTCTTTGTTTTGTTGTCAGGATTGCTTTCAATACAGAAAATGTGTGCACCCCTTAAAGAGTAATAGTAGCTCTGGTATATAAAGCGTTATACGCTCCCACGTGTTGCTACTGTTTAAATAATGTACTTGTAATTTTTCTTTTCATTATTAACATCCTGACAACCTTTTACACTTAACTTTAAACTCTGTTTCAAAGCTATTTTCAAAATGTCCGCTCTAGTGCATTGGGGTTTGAGATCTGTCCTCTAAACACTGCAGGAAGTGCAGAAAAACAAACAAACATGTGCTCTGGCTTTTATTTTCCATACCACAGCATGGATTGTTATTACTTTGTTACCTGTTTGACAATGTGGGCAATAATCCTTACACTGTCAGTGCATAAGAACTGCCATTTTGAAAATAGCTTTGAAACAGACATTAAAAGGTAGCAACACTTGGGGACGTGTAATGCTATATTTTGCAGAACCCCGCTACTTCCTCCTTATAAATGTAAACTCTCTCTCATATGTCTTTTCAAGATGTCTGATTAATGCACGGGTTTGAGATCTATGGAAGGCCATCCAGGTCAAAAACACGTTATTTAGTATACGTTTCAAATATTTAGTACATGTATTGATTTGGACCAATCAGAATACTTAAAATAGTATGTATTCTAAATAAATGTAAAATAACTACGCATTTTCTACTTAGGGGCTGTTCATATGACAGTAGTACCTACGTTGGGGCTGGTCTTTGTACAGTCATGCAGTGTAATTACAACAGTAGCCAATCTTTTTAATTTCAGACATGAAATAAGCTTACAAAATCAAGAATAAGACAATGTTGACTGTGACATGGTTCAGTTTGTATTAACAAGGTACACAATGTTTTTTTTTTTGTTGTTTTTCTTTAATTATATATTTACAATAAAATAAAGTTTTACAATAAACCATTGAGTTACCATAGCTAATATTAGGTTAAATGTTGAAGTGAATTTAAGTGATTTCTAAGGCTCTGAAACTGCTGATTGATGCTCATCTCAGAGGGTCTGGGTCTATCCATCTTTCACTAGACTAGTATATTATTATTATTATTTGTTTATTTAGCAGACGCCTTTATCCAAGGCGACTTACAGAGACTCGGGTGTGTGAACTATGCATCAGCTGCAGAGTCACTTACAATTACGTCTCACCCGAAAGACAGAGCACAAGGAGGTTAAGTGACTTGCTCAGGGTCACACAATGAGTCAGTGGCTGAGGTGGGATTTGAACTGGGGATCTCCTGGTTACAAGCCCTTTTCTTTAACCACTGGACCACACAGCCTGGACTTTACCAAGTCTGTATACCGCCAGATGTAAGGTGACTTGTAATTGGATAATTTATTGCACATACTATTTTCTTTAAATTCATTGGCTCTCATTTCATTTTCCGTGATCTGATTGGCTAAATTAGTATGTGTAATAATTAGAATTACAACACGTACTAAATAACATGTTTTTGACACAGATGGCCTTCCATAGAGATCAGACGTGTGTCCTCTCTCTGATCACTGCCGGTAGGCGTACATTTTTTTTCCCCTACCCATATTCCTGAAGAGACACCCCCAATGAAGCTGAGGCAGTGACGAACGTGTCTTATTTCTTTCTTTATCTAGCTATCCAAGTATCTATCAATCCATCTATCTATCTGTATAAGGATCCCAAGCCAAACTATGACCACATCAAGATGCAGAAAATGCACTTTACTGATCTGAAGAAGGTCCTTTTTTGTTCTAAATAAATAGGTAGGCAATGTATTTATTAGGCTACCACATTAATGTTTTTTTTTAATAGTTTGACACAGTTGGGGTTACTCTGGAGAATAATTCCAGCTAGTCTAATTTTTACATGAAGGGATGACAACGAAATAAACATTGTCTATGGGTAGCATTGTACACAGTTTTTTTTTTTTATAGTTTTATGTAAGATTTAGAATTGAGTGTTTAAAGTTGTAGATCATATGTAGAACATACGAAATACAAAACAGTACATCTCTTTCTTAAACTAAGAGCTTATTTCTGTGCATACAGGATCATCTTCAGTTTCATACAATATTAATACATACATTCTTTCATGTCAAAGTGAGACTACTTTGAATTGCCAATCTGAGTTTGAATTATTCTCGGGGTCGCCCCAAATGTGTCAGAATAGGCTACTTTGGGGGGGGGAGGGGGGATTAATGTTCATCCTGTATGAAGAGAAATTAAACTAAAGCTATTTTAATGTATTGTATATTGCATTTTGTATGTTCATCCACAACTTTAAACACTCAATTATAAATCTGACATAAAACTATAAAACCCATAGACCATGTTTAATTATTTTTCATCCCTTCATGGAGACTAGTTAGAATTAATCTCCAGGATAGCCACAATTATGCCAAACTATTTGGGGGAAAAAAAGAGACAGAGAGATTAAAACCACACCATAGTCAGGTAGGAAAAAAATGGCCTCCCTGTACAATGTACATTTTTAAAGAGTTGACTCAGTAGCTAGGCTAAATGTTAAAATGTTTCAGCCTTGGTTTTTGGGTGATGTTCTTGATGAACTATCAATTATAACAGATTTTAGGCAACTTACATCAGTAGAATATAATGTAAATTTTTTTTTTTTTGTTTAATAAAATGACGGTTTCGTGACACTCCATGAAATTCATTTTTTTTTTGTTGTTGTTGTTGTTGTTGTTGTCATGCATGAATTTCTTTTAAAAATACTGTGAATTATCTGGGCCCCTATATGACTGCTGCCATAATGCTATTTCCTATCAGCTGCTTTATGACTTTCTTTACACCCAAATAAGACCAATTTGAAATCGGTTGTGGACCCTTTTAGGGCCATCGCTGCTGTTCTGCCACTTCATAAATCTAATTTTAATATCACAGACTTTATTTACAAATGAGCCCCACCTACAATTTGCCCGTGCATATAATGAAGACTTGACACGCCTTAAACTGCATGACTAATGGCGAAGCACATTTTGGCGGTGCTAACACGGCCTTAACTTGCCAGAAGTGTCATGATACATAAGGGGCAATTTTAAGGCCAGCTTGGCGCTATGGCCTTAATGCCATCGCAAATGCTTGATACATGTCCCCCAATGGGCCTCATTCACTAAATGGCGGTAAGCCACACCATGCGCAAAAATGAACAAGCTGTAGCTCTATTCACTAAGCTAATTATATGCACAAATAAAGTGAACTAAATGATTAATTTGCTCAACTTGCAGAATCATGCATGCGGAATTCAACACGTGGAATTAAGCATGAGGTATACACACACTGCATTATATATATATATATATATATATATATATATATATATATATATATATATATTAATCTAAAGTTTACAGACCAGGAGCTAAATGTATTAGCAGAAGAAGTGGTGGGGAATTATGAAAGGCTTTTTGGTGTTGAATCAGCGAGAACATTAACTTCAATGAAACATTAAGGACAAAATAAATGCGCTCCTTAGGGGGTCTTGTCCCAAATCACAGCGTCCTGCGAGACAGTCAAAGCAGAGAAAGTAATTGTTAATGGAACATTTATGTTTAACTCAGCAAATAAAATATATGTTTGTTTGTTCAACTTGATCGCCCTCTGATTTATTTTGTAATATTAATCAAAAGTCAGCAAGCACTCACTCAGTCAATTAAAAATTCACTATTTGCACTCCAAAAGTGTTTTTGGCGAAACATCACTTTTTTAACATTAGATGCCTTTGATTGCTTGTATTTATGACTGCACCTCAACTTGCACTCTGTGTACATTCATTTATTGGACATTTAGTTTCTTTTGTATATTTTAAAACTATTTTAAGCATAGCCTACTTAAATATCACAAGTACATGGTGACTATGTAAATATATTAACATAATATTACTGTTGATTATAACGATATAATACAACGTGCTACAGTTTTAATGGGAGTAATAGTATTACAGTTACTTTCCGAAAAAAAGAAGCAAGTTTTTTCTCGCTACATTATTATGTTGTACATCTAAATGATGTGGTGTTTAGCCAGGGAATAGGATAAGTAAAACTCAGAAGCAAGCAGCAGTAAATTCAACAAGACTTTACTTATGTGCGCCATATCAGAATCACTATACACGTGTACATAGCATGTAATGTCTATGCAGCGGTGCCATCTAACATCGCAAGTTTCCTTTTTTATCTGGCTACCGAATCAAAATGGCACCCACTTTGGACTGTCCGCCTATATTCGGTAAATAAAAGAATATGCCGGTATTGAGAAAATAAGCACAGGCGCTGTATCGAGCATATACTGTAATTGTGTGCGTGTGTACTGTGCAGTCAGACCTGGCTTACGCACAGAGCTTCATAACGGTACTGTAAAACAGAGATCTTAACATTTTTAAAAAAATGTCTTTGCAACTTACGCGGCCTACCTTCTGTGGTTGAAAGTATTCCCACTACTTTGACATGACCGAGGATGATGGCAAAAATATCAAAGTCAACTGCACTCTCTGCCCAGGGAAGAAAATCCTGTCATGCGCAAGGAATACAACGTCAAATCTCAAAAAGCACCTCGAGACTGTTCATAAAAGTACAAATATCATTGCCAAGGAAGTGCCTACAGCCACATCTTCGACAAAACGAAAGACTGGTGACAAAGACGAGGAAAGGGCTTCTGCAAAGCAACAAAAGATTTGATTTACCCCTCGCTCGGTCAATCCCATGGTAACACCTGAGAAGTAAAAAAAACCACATTGCTTTGTATGTTATCGAAGATATGCTGCATCTCTCAAATGTGAGAACTTTTTCTCTCTTAACTCACCCAACTGTGCACTTTCATTTGCCAGCTACAGCGGCTGTCATTCAAAGCGCCTACTTTGAAATTAGTGGATTAAGGTGTAGGTAAGCTTTTGCTTTTATAGGTATATACGGTGACAGTTACTAATTTGATTTGAAAATGGGGTGCAAGAGGAAAACACTTAATGCGTATTGTGCACAATGGCTCAATGGATCAATGGCTGAAGTCTCCGCGGCAGGACGAAGCAGGCCAGTCTGCCTTGCCTCCTTGCCTTCACTCTCTCGCCAGTGGCAACACATATGAGGTCTGGAACCTATCAGGTGAACAAAAACAAAACAGGAATTAAAAAGACAAATAAAAAAACAGGTATCTCTGCATCTCACACAAAACATGACAAAACCAGGTGGACAGACAAACAAACCACAGGAATGCTTTCTTTTCCCCCTTTATTTTCTAGTGCCTGAATTACAGGGGCTAGCGTGACCAATCACTTCTAAATGACCACTACAATACTGTAATACTGTGAGAAACATGTATGGTAAAAAATTAAAGCCAGTTATATATTCAGCCTGATTTACTATATGCTACTGTTATACATGAAAAGCATATTTCATTTTCAGAGATATTTTCATGGATACAGCAGTGAAAAAACATGCTGAATGTTCATTTTAGTCTTCTCATAAAAGCCCTCATTTCCCATAAAACTTAAACTGACAGCTTCTTTGCTCTACAATGAAAAGGTTAGATAAATCGTCTATCATTTAATAATGTTTCACTTTTCACGTGGGGCTGGGCGATCTGTTTAAGAGGATGAGGATATTTTACAAGTCCCCACATCTCAAAATCCTTCAGTACGAGGAAAATAATCCTATCCCTGAACAAAACAACAGAAAAGCTTAGTGTTTAATACTAGGGTCTGGGAGCCATAGAGTCCCATTTGAAGTCCCTTCACTGGCACTACAATCCATTATTCATCTATTCACAGTATTTATATTTAATTCTGTACTGTACAGCATGCTTTCTGTATAAAAAAAGCTCTTTAAGTGCTTAATACAGATGGAATAAACCATAAATGCAGGTAATAACGGAATTTATAACTCAGTCTTGACTGAAGTTGTAACATTATGAGAGACAAAAACCACAGGTATCAAAAAAGTAAAATAAACCATACAGAAACATGTAAAAAATATGATGAGCAGGCTTTAATGCAGTTTTATTTTAAATCTCACTTGATGGGGACCTTTAACATATAGTATTGGTGTTCCTGTGATTTATGCTATGCACATACAGTTTGAACCTGTCCATATAATCTAAATCTAAGTCTCCAACCCTGGTCCTGGAGAGCTATTGGGTCTTCTGGTTTCTGTTTCAACTGAGCTCTCTGTTATTTAATTGCACCAGTTATTGGCTTAATTAGTCAAGATTAACCGGTGTTCCAGCTCTTAACCATTGATGACATTGGGGGGAGTTTCCACGTGTGGTTATTTACATGTGAAGTGGCGATGCGTGTGTACGTCTAGGAGAACAGCTCGAGAGGATCAGGTTTGTGGCCGAAAAGAAGGGACACAGAGAGGGATAGGGCAAATCTCATTTACTCGTGAATCCACGCCCATTTTCACATGGAGACCTGCATTTCACATGAAAATGTCCATTGCTCTCAATCCAGACAGCCTTGGGAGCATACGTGGAAGGTGCCTGGCACAGATGTCTGTAATCCTACGTCTCCACTGGTTTTCAGCCATGGTGATCTGCAATAGCTGGGTTGGACAGTTTCATTATATACTAAGTAGATTAAAGTTACCTACGAGTTAATTATTTTATTTTTTCTTTAATAAGTCATTTGATAAATTAGTTGAAATATTATTCACAACTAACAATATGCCACCCCACCAATTTGGCTCAAGCACAATGTCGCGAGAAATATACATACATGGAAACTCTCCCATAGACACCTATAAAACCAGAGGATTTGGGGCACTCCAGGACCAGGGTTGGATACCCCTGGTCTAAATGAATTAGAGTTCTAATCTTTTTATGTCAGCTTATGACACCAATAAACACTTGTGCCATTGGTATGTACAGTCTATTAACCCTGATGAGAAACAATCCATTTCACACAATATTAGTGTTAACAACAACAATAAAAAATGTTTTGTAAGGTATATTTTATATTGCCTCGCAATGCGGTTAACTGTTAGCTTTTATCCAGGTACAGGCAAATTGTCTTTTAATGTAAAGGAATGCATTATACTGTACCATTTACATTTTTGGAATGTTACATTTCTCACTTGTTTAATATCCTATTATGTGTGTTTTCTATAATTCGTTAATGTTGTTTTGCAAAGTTAATTATTTACTAACAAATACATTGATAGACTCCCAAATGCTGAATTTTAGCACACAAAAGAAATTTTTTGTACAAAAAAATATAGCATAATCATAAAAAAATTCAGAAATGAATATTAAAATGTAGATGATAAAAAAGTAACACTAATCAATCAGTACTGATATCTGTACACCTACGTACATGTGCAACTCTTAATATTTTTTTTTAACGTGATAGGCTCAAGAACATTTTCAAACATATGAGAAAAATAACCAGAGCTTGCTGGTGCTCTGCGCTTGAAAGACAACAATTTCCATTTTATCGACTTCTCCTAATATTCTGAATTAATTAAAAATAATAATACAAAAAGCAATTCAAATATAAACTGTGTTTCTTGGCAAGCATATCTGCTACCATCTCATGAGTCTAGTTTCTTGGCATGTATATATGCTGCCTACTGTCTCATGCAGACAAGTACTGCCAATAAATGATGGATTGAATTTTTAATTTCTGTGGATATTTTTAAATGATCTGGAAACGTAGCAGTTGTAAAAAAGAAGTGGTATCTCAGCTTGACTATCATGGTTAATTAGTTATAAAATGTGTTTAAAAATGAATTGCTTTTGGACTACAGTACACAATAACGGTGTCACAAAATATATTTTAAAAACATTCTCTTCAATTAAATTGGGTTGTACTTGTTTTGCGTCTTTCTAGGTCTGAGATAAAAAAAAAAAATAAATACAAATAAAACATTTTTGGTGTAGTATTTGTCTCTGGTATGTCCCTGAAAGCTCATATTTAAAATGTTCCTTTTTCTGTTTTTTGAATATATAGATTAAAGTCTTGTTTCACTGTGTACTTTGGTATCCAAAATAATCACTTCTCCAAGCATCAGATGGTTCAGGTTCAGAATGGAGCAACTGTTATTACTATCTTTAACACCCCCTCCGGCTCCAACCCCAACCCCAACACCCTCTGTCTCCCCTACTAACTCACCCTCCTTCTCCTCCTTCTCTCCCCTCTCAGACTCTGACCTCTCCTCCCTCCTCCAGGGCCACAAACCCACCACGTAGGCCCTGGACCCCCTCACCTCTTACAAGCTGCTGCTCCTGCTCTACTCCCCTTCATCTCCTCCCTTCTCAACACCTCTCTCCTCTCCGGCATCTTTCCCTCTGCCTTCAAACAAGCCTCTATGACCTCCCCTCCTCAAAAAATCTACCTTCGACCCAACCTCCGTCCAGAACTACCGTTCTGTCTCTCTCTTACCCTTCCTCTCTAAAACCCTTGAGCGTGCAGTACACTGCCAGCTCTCTGCTTTCCTATCTAACCACTCTCTGCTCGACCCTCACCAATCTGGTTTCCGCTCTGCTCACTCCACTGAAACTGCTCTCCTGTCTGTCACTAACTCGTTAAACTCTGCCCATGCTGCCTCTCTGTCCTCTGTCCTAATTCTCCTCGATCTCTCTGCTGCCTTTGACACTGTCAAACACTCTATTCTCCTATCCTCTCTCGCTGACCTGGGAATCTCTGGCACTGCTCTGGCCTGGTTCTCCTCCTACCTCTCTGACCGCACCTACCAGATAACCTGGTGCTGCTCAATCTCCACACCTCACCCCCTCTCAACAGGAGTCCCCTAAGGATCAGTCTTGGGTCCTCTCCTGTTCGCTCTCTACACCCTCTCCCTGGGCCCGCTCATCACATCCTATGGTTTCTCATACCATTTCTATGCTGATGATGCTGAGATCTTCCTCTCCTTCCCCCCTCACTCACATCACCTAAAACTCAACCTCTCGAAATCTGACTTCCTTTTCTTCCCGATCACTGCTCAGCAATTTTTTCAAAAATGTTAAGTAGGTAAGTATTTTTACCCTGACAAGGAAAATGAAATTAATAGCTAATTGAAGCACCTTTAGCAATAATAACCTCTTTCAAACGATTAGGATATTTGTCAATGAGCTTTTGGCATGATTCTTTAGTGAATTTTGACCATTCTTCAACATAAGAGCATAAGAAAGTTTACAAACGAGAGGAGGCCATTCGGCCCATCTTGCTCGTTTGCTCATTAGTAGCTTATTGATCCCAGAATCTCATCAAGCAGCTTCTTGAAGGATCCCAGGGTGTCAACTTCAACAGCATTACTGGGGAGTTGGTTCCCGGCTCCCACAATTCTCTGTGTAAAAAAATGCCTCCTATTTTCTGTTCAGAATGCCCCTTTATCTAATCTCCATTTGTGACCCCTGGTCCTTGTTTCTTTTTTCAGGTCGAAAAAGTCCCCTGGGTCGACATTGTCAGTACCTTTTAGAATTTTGAATGCTTGAATCAGATCGCTGCGTAGTCTTCTTTGTTCATGACTGAATAAATTCAATTTGTTTAGCCTGTCTGAATATGACATGCCTTTTAAACTCTGGATAATTCTGGTCGCTCTTCTTTGCACTCTTTCTAGAGCAGCAATATCCTTTTTGTAGCGAGGTGACCAGAACTCAACACAATATTCTGATGAGGTCTTACTAATACAGTTTTAACATTACTTCCCTTGATTTAAATTCAACACTTTTCACTATATATCTGAGCATTTTGTTGGCCTTTTTTATAGTTTCCCCACATTGTCTAGCCCTTTGCGGTCCTATGTCGGACCTGGTCCGACGTTGCAATTATTCCTATCCGGTCCATTGTCGGACCCTGTCCGACATCATCAAAAAAACGCAAAAAAACGGTTTCTAGTCGTTTTTCTCAGGAAAAAGCCGAGAAAACTATTCAATGGCCGAGTGGGAGCGACAGGAGCCGAGACAAGCCGATGATTTAAAAAAAAAAAAAGGCGTATCTCATGAATAGTCATACTTGCCCCTGGCATCACATAGGGGGCGGTCATAAGGAATCAAGCTGGCTGTTACTGAATCAGTGCACAGAGAATATCACAGACATTTGCAGAGCTTTTTTGAGATGTTATTTATTTTGTATTTGCATCTAAAATTAACTGCGCGTGTGAAAATAAATTGGACCTGACGCGCATTTAATAAATGGACTGCAAAGGGCTAGATGAAGACATTTTTGAGTCAACATAAGCTCCTAGATCTTTTTCATAGGTTCCTTCTTCAATTTCAGTATCTCCCATATGGTGTATATATAATGGACATTTTTATTGCCTGAAGCAGTACCTTACACTTTTCTATATTAAATGTAATTTGCCATGTGTCTGCCCAGTTCTGAATACAGTCTAGATCATTTTGAATGACGTTTGCTGCTGCAACAGTGTTTGCCACTCCTCCTATGTTTGTGTCATCTGCAAATTTAACAAGTTTGCTTACTATACCAGAATCTAAATCATTCATGTAGATTAGGAATAGCAGATGACCTAATACTGATCCATGTGGTACACCACTGGTTACCTTGCTCCATTTTGAGGTTTCTCCTCTAATCATTACTTTCTGTTTTCTACATGTTAACCACTCCCTAATACATGTGCATGCATTTTCTTGAATCCCTACTGTGTTCAGTTTGAAAATTAATCTTTTATGCAGGACTTTGTCAAACGCTTTCTGGAAATCTAAATAAACCATGTCATATGCTTTGCAATTATCCATTGTCGATGTTACATCCTCAAAAAAATCAAGCAGGTTATTTAGACACGATATCCCTTTCCTAAAACCATGCAGACTGTCTCCCAGGATACTGTTACCATATACTGTAGGTCATTTTCCATTTTGGATCTTTTTATAGTTTCCATAAGTTTCCATATAATAGAAGTCAAGCTTATTGGTCTGTAGTTACCTGGTTCGGTTTTGTCTCCCTTTTTGTGGATCGGTATTAAGTTTGCAATTCTCCAGTCTGTCGGTACAACCCCTGTGTCAAGAGACTCTTGCATGATCTTGGTTAGCGGTTTGTAAATAACTTCTTTCATTTCTTTGAGTACTATTGGGAGGATCTCATCCGGCCCAGGGGATTTGTTTATTTTAAGAGCTTCTAGTCCCTTTAACACTTCTGCCTCTGTTATGCTAAAGTTATTTAAAACTGGATAGGAACAGGTCGACATGTGGGGCATGTTGTCCATATCCTCCTTTGTAAAAACTTGTGAAAAGTAATCATTTCATATATCTGCTTTTTTTTTCTTCGTCTGTGATTTTGCCATTTGTATCTCTTAAGCCCGCTGCACACAGCCCGACTCAAGCCATCCCAACTCATCTCATCTGAGTATGCACAGATTTTGCGATCAGTTGTGCTCAGTTTTGGTTTCATGTCACAATTGAATTTTTCCCGACTGGGTGTCGCACACTGCTAAGACTGAATTAGACGGACCACAACTATATCCTGGCGATTACTATGTATGCAGATTTAATTAATACTGCCCTGTACACATTTTTGGATTAACTTAGCCCAACATAGCCACCCTCATATTATGCATGGCATCGTATGCTGATTAGGCTATGGAGACAGCGCAAGAGGCAACCAAAAGAAGCGCTTAGCCTATTAATTAATTGACCATTTACACCGTGCAAACGTTTCAGGCAGTGTTTGACTTTTTGTATAGCTTGTCTACTACACTTTAGCCTGTGGTAAATAAAATCCAACCTGTTGATTTTTTATTTGACTTTGGCTTTTTTTTTTTGTTTGTTTTTTTCTCAGCATGTGGATATAAGGGCTTGTGATTTGTGACTTATTTGAGATCGACACACGGGTTACTTCTGTTTTAGCGCAGTAAGAAAATATAGGCTGCCAGTAGACTGATAATAAAGAGGTAAATCGATAATTTACCTTTGATTAGTAAACGCCTAAAAAACCTATTCAAATGTGCACATATCTGATATTTTTTAATTCAGGACACTCAGAGCAATTCAAGACTAATGTATTTTTACCTGTGGAACTAAAGCTGTCAATATTCCGCTATCTTGTGACAAGTCACATGACAAGCTACGTCACTTAAACCTGCTTCACCATTGGTTGACACCCTTATGACTAATCGGTCTCAGTCAGTCTTGGTAGGCAAACGCTGCACACAGACTGATCACTTCTGAACGAAACTGCGTCTGAAAAAGATTCAACATGTTCAATCTTCAAATCTGAAGACATCCCGACTGAAATCTGCATAATCTTGGTTTTAAGGGCACGCACACTGATACGATTCATCCAAACTCTGTACGGCCAGTTGAGATGAGATGAGTCGGGATGGCCTGAGTCGGGCTGTGTGCGGCGGGCTTTAACCTCCTCTTTGAATGTTCTCTTGCTGTTATAATATTGGAAAAACATTCAAACATTGGAATTGGTTTTAGCCCCCTTAGCAATGTTCATTTCTATCTCTCTCGGCCTTTCTAACTTCCTTTTTGACTTGTGTTTGCAGTTCTAAGTACTCTTTCTGTGTCTTTTGTTTTTGGTCCCTAAACTTTGGTATGAGTTGAAGAAGACTGTGCATCGGAATTTGAATGAACAGGAACAATTTTGCGTTCTCCAAATGTAAGCAATCTACTACTAGGGAAAAGAATACTGGAGGAGGTTCAGAAGCATTTAAATTAGAAAGGAAGGGGGGAGAGATCAACAAAAAAAACCCAGAAGGGAGACTACATCAAAACAAGGGGAACAACTCATTAAATGTATTTATCTAAATGCTATAAGTCTCAAAAACAAAATGTAAGAACTTGAAGCTACTGCACTAACAAGTAACTACAATTTGACAGGTGTTACAGAAACTTGGTTGTCCGAGAGTGATGGAGACGAATATAATATTAGTGGGTATACACTGTATAGGAAAGACAGGCAGGACAAAAGAGGCGGATGGTTAGCGCTATACATAAAAATAGTCTTGAATCCCAGGTGCAAAATCTGGATGAAAAAAACAAGAGTCAGAGGACCTCAGCTTGCATGCAGGGACATAGTGGGTCAGCAGGTTGGAGAGATATTCTGGACCTGTGTGATGAAGGGCCTTGTAGGCAAGCAGGAGAATTTTGAAAGTAATCCTGGACTTTATAGGTAGCCAATGCAACTGGGAAAGAACAGGGGGTAATGTGATCATGTTTTTTTTACATCTGGTTAGGATCCTAGCAGCGGCATTTTGACTCGGCTGCAATCTGTTTATGGCACGTGATGGGAGACCACCATAGAGTTGCAGTAGTCGAGTCGAGAGGAGATGAATGCATGACAGAGTATCTCTGCATCCGGGAGGGAAAGGTAGGGATGGACCTTTGAGATGTTTTGGAGGTGGTAGCAGGAGGATTTGACTACAGAGGAGATTTGGGCATCAAAGGAAAGGTTACTATCCAGAAGTACATTAAGGCTTCGTACAGTGGGGGAAGGCAATCCTACTAGAAGAAGTTCAGATTTGTTAGTGTTGAGCTGAAGAAAATTGGCAGACATCCAGGCCTCGATGTCTTGGATGCAAGCTGAGAGCCAGACCATGGCAGAGGGACATCCAGGGTCCAGTTTTAGGTAGAGCTGGGTGTCTGCATAGGAGTGAACCATGAGGCTATGTTGGTGGATGAGGTGACCCAAGGGAAGCATGTAGATGTTGAAGAGAAGAGGCCCAAGAACTGACCCTTGAGGGACACCACAAGTGACCAGGGTTGCGTCAGCACTGCTTCCATCATAGAAAACAGACTGCATGCGTCCAGATAGGTAAGAGGACAGCCAGGAGAGACCAGAGATCCAGAGGTTCCAGAGATCCCAGCATACTTCTGAAGGCGGTAAAGAAGAATGCTATGATCTATGGTATCAAAAGCAGCAGTTAGTACAAGGAGGACAAGGACAGAGGGAGCAGCAGCATCAGCATTAAGCAGGAGATCATTTACAATCCGGAGTAGAGCAGTTTTAGAACTGTTAAGCGGCCGGAAGCCAGACTGCAGAGATTCAAGCAGATTTGTTATCTGTGAGCTGTTTTGTCAGCTGGCTGGCTACAGCCTTTTCAAGGCTTTTGGAGAGAAAAGGAAGATTGGATATAGGACGGAAATTAGATAAGACAGTCCGGTCGAGGGAGGGTTTTTTGAGCACCTGCGTTACTCGGGGGTCACATGACCCACTGATCTACATGGACGCTTGATTCTTAAGCTCTGTTACTCACCAGCTATAGTTACAAAATCCTTCCAGTTTACAAACTCAATGACAATTCTGAACTAATTTAAAACATGGCTAACAACCAAGGGATTAAAGATTGCCTGCTTTTCGCTCGGTCGTACAAGGCTACCGCCGCTAAAAAAGCTAAAGATTGTCAGGGCCTGGGCGATCCTCGGATTACTGCCTCGGCCACCATTGAAGCAGCACCCGTAACAACTCCTGCCTCCAGCCTGGTGGAACTACTTCCTGAAATCCTAGCTGAACTAAAATCCCTTAGCTCCAGGTTTTACACAAAATGTAATGTGTTTGACGCCTTCTGAACGCTATTGTGACCTCTGTTACTACTCAGGAAAACTCGCTGTCAGAGAATCAATGTGCTGGGAGCAGGCATTGAAACCGTGGAGGACAGGATTGCAAGTTTAGAATCTACGTTACCAGCAAACAAACTGCTACTAAACTCTCTCAAACACAGGATGGTATAGTTAGAAGAGAAAGTGGATGATGAAAACCGGGCCAGATGTTAAAACATTCGAATAGTGGGTCCGGCTGAAGGAGAAGAGGGCTTGGGTCCACTGTTTAAATATCTGCAAAACATGCTGCCTGCCTGGTTTGACTTGCCCTCAGATCGGTTGTTCAAAATAGAGAGAGCGCACAGATCTTTTGGGCAAAGACCCGGAGCTAACCAGAGGCCGAGAAGCATTGTAGTGCGCTTTCTGAAATATCTCGACAAGGAAGCCATTCTGAGTGCTTTCAGAATTAAAGGAGAGGTTCTACACAAGGGCTCAAGGCTGTTTTTTCAAGATTTGTCCATGGAGGTGCTACGCAAGGGGAGAGAATTAGCTGCAGAGAGAAAGAGGTTCACTGACCTCGGAGTATTCAGAGGCTTTGCCTATCCAGCTAAACTCTGAATCCTGCACAAGGGGAGGATTAAAGTTTTCGAGACATCAGCCTTGGCAACCAAGTTCCTAAACAGGGACTTCAAAAGCCATTCTGCGGTTCCCCCGGTGTGAAATTGAAATTGGATTACACACCAAGAATTGTCTTTTCTTTTATAGTGTGGAGGTAGGATAAAGAGTACTATACCTTCCTTGTTTGTTTTGACATGTTTTGTTGATAAGAAGATCACTTGACAGTTTAAACATATACATGCTGTAACAGGCATAATAAGAACTGTCCTTTTTTTACTATGACTGTTTTCTATTTTCATCTTAATTATTTTATAATAATGTTCTGTGTTGACTTTATATTAATGTTCTGCGTTCACTTGCACACGCACGATGCCTGTACACTATTGTAATATTTTATATTTAGGACTAAGGACTTTTTTTCTTTTCTGTTTCTGGTTGAGGCTGTGTGGTCCAGTGGTTAAAGAAAAGGGCTTGTAACCAGGAAGTCCCCGGTTCAAATCCCACCTCAGCCACTGACTCATTGTGTGACCCTAAGCAAGTCAAGTTAACCTCCTTGTGCTCCGTCTTTCGGATGAGACGTAATTGTAAGTGACTCTGCAGCTGATGCATAGTTCATACACCCTAGTCTCTGTAAGTCACCTTGGATAAAGGTGTCTGCTAAATAAACAAATAATAATAATAATAAAGTATGCAAGAGTGTATGTCTCTATGCATGCTCGCATACTGTTTTTTTTTTAATGAATGCCTAATGAAGTGACTTCTTGTAGTACTAACTGTAACACTGGTTAGTTATGTGTGGTATTATGAATGATATAACAGTCACAGTGGATGGCGCTGTTTAAGATATGTTGTGTGTTATGGTAGGAAGAGGAAGTTGATTAAGAATGGTAGTTGGTCTTGCTTTTGGTGTTATTCCTGAATGACCATTAAAGACAATACTTGTTTACTGTGTGTGCTTATTCTTAATACACAACATATTGGCGATGAGGATGGCTTTACTTGCACTTACACCACCTGTTGCCTTCTTACAAAGTCCAGGTGAGCCTACAATGACATTTAATTCGTGGATTTGTATGTTTGAAAATTACTTACTTGCAATAAATGAAGAGGAGTTGTCTGATTCAAGGAAACGTGCACTCCTAATACACTGCCTTGTGGTGGAAGGACAGCGTTTGTTTTACACGCTCCTGCTTGCTGATGATAGCTATGCTTTTGCGCTTGCTGCATTAATAGCTTTCTTCATGCCTAAAGTCAACATTGTTGCTGAAAGAAATAACTTTCGCAGAGGGCTCAGAAACCAGGCGAGTCCAGTGCTCAGTACATTGCTGCTTTGCGAGAGCTGGCTATTAATTGCGAGTTCAGGGATCTTGCTGATGAGATGATACAGGACCAGCTGGTAGAAAAAAACATTACACCTCGCATACGTGAACGTCTGCTTCTATAACAGACTCTTACACTACAGAAAGCTATTTTAATGGCTTGACAGATCGAGTCTGCTTTGGCAGAAGCTAAAGAAATTTCACAAAGAACAGCAACCCCTGTCCAGGCTGTACAAAGCGTTCCAGAATGAATATAAGTGTTACAATAGATGGCGCTGTTTAAGATATTATGCTTTGTTACAGTAGGAAGAGGAAGGAGATTAACACTAGAAGCCCCGCGGCAGTCATTTTGGCAGTTTTTGGTTTTAAAATGTAATTTTCTCCAGTTGTGTAACACATATGGGGCTGTGCGTTCGTGTACCTTTCTGTCCGTATGCATTAAATATTCTCACAAAGCATGAAACACGGGAGTGCAGAAATAAAGGAGATATATTACATTATACCTAAAAGTCCCGGGAGCAGTCACATTGACGGCCACACAGAAAACAATTATATTGTGATTATACAGAACAGTATTCTACTTTATTATTATATTTTTATTTACCAGTCCGCAATGTGTTTAGCTGTAATTAGATAAGTCTCTACTCTCTGCCTGAGTGAATGACTGACAGTCTTTTGTTTTTCAATCAGCCTTTTGAAAAGCTGGCACCTGCTTGCCAGTTGCGCTGCTTTGGTCAGTCAGTTAGACATCGGGACTAGTGAAAATAAATACCAGGGACCGCAGAGTTTTACGCAACAAGATATGGAGTTGATGTTTTGAATCAGATGGTACGGAAGTATTCCGTGAAAACTGGCTCCCGACGGTGGCTCGTTCAGGTGTTTTATAATATATTGGACCTAGCAGCTGCTACGGGGCTTCTAGGTATGGGTATATCTCTGGTCCTTCTAGCGTTAAGAACGGAAGTTGGTCTTGCTTTTGGTGTTGTTCCTGAATGACCATTAAAGACGATACGTGTTTGTTTTAAGTACTGTAGGAGCTTGATTATGGTCATTAATTTGGCCTGGAAAAAGACGCTGTTAAGTGTAATTTTGATTACACTTATTATGCTAGGGTACACTGATGCAGAAGACAATGGCTGCCAGGTCATTTGGGGGCTTTTGTTTGCATCTTTTCTTTCTCTACCACTGCTGGTTATGCTATTTACTTAACCGTACATGCTGTGCAACTGCACCTATTACATCTTATGTTTTATTCATTGCAATGGAACTTTTTTATTTTGTATCTAGGACTATAGTACATTGTGTAGCCTGATGGTTATTACACGGAATGTCAGGGGCCTGGGACCCCCGATAAAACGTAAGAAAACTTACTTTCCTTTAGAAACAGAAGGTATCAATAGCATTATTACAAGAATCATATCTAAATGACAATGAACATATTAAACTGAAGAGAGACTGGGTAGGGCAAGTATTTTTTTCTTCCTTTAAGTCTCATAGTATGGGTGCTGCTATTCTAATAAATAAACATGTTCATTTTATTTTAGAACATCAGGTTGCAGACCCAGAGGGCAGGTTTATTCTAATTACGGGATCACTCCTTGGCCAACATACTCCATTTCTTAATATTTATGCACCAAATGAGGACTCCCCTAAATTTATGTAGGTTATGGTCACTGTATTTAATCAGCACTGTAGGGGTATGGGCTTGATGGCAGGCGACTTCAATTGTGTTTTGAACTCTAACCCTTTGCGGTCCTATTTCGGACCAGGTCCAACATTACAATTTTCCCTTTCCGGACTGACGTAAAACACAGGTCTCTAATCGTTTTTTCTTTGGAAAAAATCAGAGAAAACCATTCAATGGCCAAGTGAGACCAATAGGACCTGAGAGAAGCCGAAAAAAAGGGGGCTGATCTGAGCAATACACATAGCCCCGGCACCACAGAGATAACACAGCCATAAACAAACAAGATAGCTGCTTTTGCATCCAGCGCTCAAAGAATATCACGGACATTTGCAGAGCTTTTTGAGATGTTATAGTAATAAAATAATGACTTGGATTGCATTATTGAGGAGTTTGGTGATAAAACGAGTGATCAGGAGATGATTTATCAGTATGCACGACTATGTGAAAAATACAGCTAATAAGGGGTGGGGCGGGGCTGGTGATGTTGATATGCAGTGCCTTTTAAACCTGTTTTACTGTGAAAAAAATACTTTTAAACAGCGTGTCTAAAATAAATTGCGTGTGTGAAAATAAATTGGACCTGACGTGGCTGAGACACGCTTAATAAATGGACTGCAAAGGTCTAAACTTGATAAGTCTTCTGATACTCCTCTTTCTAAATCTAGAGCCTCTAAGACCTTGAGTTCTCTATGTGAGAAGGATGGTATTCTAGATATTTGGAGAGAACTAAATCCTACAGTAAAGGACAACACATTTTACTCCAACCCACATAAATCCTATTCTCGCCTGGGTTATTTTTTTTATTCTTCATAATTATGCTCATTCAGTATCATCGTTTCATTGATTCTATAGTCCTCTCACATCATGCACCTGTTTATTTGGAATTGACTTTAGATAAATTTACACCTAAGACAACAAACTAGGGGTTCAACACATCAAGTCTATCAGATCAGAAATTCTGTGATAAAGTTTGTGAGTTGATTGTCCATTATAAGCAGGATAATGAGGACTCTCCTGTCTCCCCAGTTACTATGTGGGATGCTGCTAAAGCAACCATTCGTGGTCATTCAATATCTTATGCCTCATCTAAAAAAACAAAAACAAAAAAAAACATTAATGCAACACAGAAGGGAGCTGGAAATGCAGGTGAGTCATTTGGAACAGCTGCATAAGCAAAATCCAAATGACACAAACTGTACTAAGCTTAACCTGGATCACACTTGACATACAAAAAAACTACTATTTCTTACTAAACAAAGGTTTTATGAGTTCAGTAATAAATCTAGCAAATTACTTTCTCACCAGCTTAAAAATGAACAAAACAAACGCCTTATAAAATCAGTTAGAACCCCAGATAACACTATTACATATGACCCAACATTAATTAATAACAGCTTTTATGACTTCTATAGCAACCTCTATCAATCTCAATCGAGTCACACAGAAAAAGATATGCAAGCCTACTTAGATGCTCGTGATCTTCAAAAAATGTCTGATTATGATAGTGAAAATTGAAATGCTCCATTCACACCTGAGGGGGTTCTGAAGGCCATTAAAGCTATGCCTTCTAATAAATGTCCCAGATTGGATGGCTACCCAATTGAGCATTACAAATGCTTTTGGCCTGAACTTATGCCAGTGTTTATGCCTATGCTCAACGGTTTTGTAGAAAGGGGTTCTTTGCCTAATTCTATGAGGTCGGCTGCCACCAGTCTCCTGAAATAGAAAGCTAAAGATCTACTGGAGTGCTCATACTTTAGACCCATACCACTACTCAATGTGGATTATAAAATTATTGCTAAGTTATTGGCCCGAAGATTGGAGTCATTTCTCCCAAAGGTAATTAAACTGGATCAGACTGGTTTTGTTAAAGGGAGGTGTGCCTCTGATAATATCCGCCGGCTATTGAATATCATTGATCATATAAACAAGCATAAGAAAGGCCTTTGATAGGGAGGAGTGGGGATTTCTTTTCTCAGTGTTGAAAAAGTTAATTTAGGACCTAATTTTATAAAATTTATTAAATCAATGTACTTTTTCCTCAAATACTTATTAATGGTATTTTATCACAACAATTTTCCCTTAGTAGAGGCACACGACAGGGGTGTCCCTTGGCAATAGAACCTCTCGCAGAATCCATTAGATCTTCTTCATCAATTGATGGTATTCTAGCAGGTAACAGTGAACACAAAATATCCCTTTATGCCGATGTTATTCTCTTATATTTAACAAACCCCAAAAAATCTACCCCTGGTGTTCTTGGTGCAATTGATCAGTATAGCATTTTTTTAAAGGTAATATCTCCATTGCAATGGGCCCAAGCAGGTTTTAAATATCTTGGTATCTTTATTACCCAAATACTCAATAATATGTTTAAGGCAAATTATTCCCCTTTAGTGAAAAAAATGTAAGAATCTGGACTCATCTACCAATCTCTCTAATGGGTCGAATGAATGTGATCAGGATGAATATCCTTCCTAGATTTAATTATTTATTCCAGTCCCTGCCCTGCTATTTGTCCCACTACTTTTTTAAAGAGATCAATAAATATGTATCAAAAATTATTTAGAACAAACAACCAAGAAATAGGTTTGCAACCTGGATTAAGCCCTCAGAAGAGGGTGGCCTTGCCCTGCCCAGTCTTGAACTGTACTATTGGTCGGCTTAGGTCAGGCAGATGATGGGAAGAGATCTCCGAGAGATGGGATCGTCAAGATTCTCTTTGGATACATACTGAATCCTTGTCAAGTCACCCTATCTCTCTGAGATCTCTTCCTTTTATTAATAACAATAAATCTGTGGGTCTCGTAACAAAATAATTTGTGATGCATCATATTTTACTCGCTTGGAATGACTGTAGAAAATTCATAAAATTACCACTGTGTGTTTCTGTCCTTTCCCCCCTCACTCTCAATCCAGATTTTCCTCTCACTATTCGCAATATTGGTTTACGGGGTTGGTTTGATAGGTGATTTCAGTATTTATCTCCCTTGCTTGAGCAAAATACTCTCAAAACATTTGCTGAAATAAGTAGTGAATTTAGAATACCTAATAAAGATTTCTTCAAGTATCTTAAAATTCGACAATTGATACAGTCACTGACTCAAAGAAACAAATTTCCAAATTGATGACATTGAAAATTTTTTACTTACTACTACCTCTATGTCCAAAATAATTTCAAAAGTCTATGTGATTTTATCAAACTGGATCACATCCTCTTTTTTGCCCCTGAAACCACTGTGGGAGGTTGATTTGAATCATTATATTGAAGATTTGCTTTAGTCAATAATTTGTGAGAAAGTTCATCCCTCATCAATTTCCAATAATGTCAAAGAACTTAATTATAAGTTTATTTTTAAAACTTCTCACTCCAGTTCGACTCAATAAGATGTCAACAGAATATTCTCCATTATGCTGTAGATGCCATTCTGCATTAGGCACCCATATGCATATCTTTTGGCATTGGGACACAATTAAAACATTTTGGCAATCTATTCACTTGGCTATACAAGATATACTAAATTTAAAATTTGACATGTCACCAATCTTATATCTTTTAGGTTCAGATCCAAATTTAGTACAAGACCCTAGTCGTGAAAAACACATTAACATTTTTAGCAAAAAAAATCCATCCTTTTATTGTGGAATTCAGATACAGCTCCCTCTCTTAAACTATGGATTTCTCAGGAGTTAAATATTTTGCCTTTAGAAAAACTAACATATGATTTACGCAAAAATCTGATACGTTCTGGAGGGTTACAGAACATCTATTACAGCGCTTACAGCGACCCCACCACCGCGTCACCCAGTACAGCTTAACCCCACCACTGCGTCACCCAGTACAGCACAACCCCACCACTGCGTCACCCAGTACAGCACAACCCCACCACTGCGTCACCCAGTACAGCACAACCCCACCACTGCGTCACCCAGTACAGCACAACCCCACCACTGCGTCACCCAGTACAGCGCAACCCCACCACTGCGTCACCCAGTACAGCGCAACCCCACCACTGTGTCACCCAGTACAGCGCAACCACACCACTGTGTCACCCAGTACAGCGCAACCCCACCACTGCGTCACCCAGTACAGCACAACCCCACCACCACGTGACCCAGTACAGCACAACCACACCACTGCGTCACCCAGTACAGCACAACCCCACCACCACGTGACCCAGTACAGCACAACCCCACCACTGCGTCACCCAGTACAGCACAACCCCACCACTGCGTCACCCAGTACAGCACAACCACACCACTGTGTCACCCAGTACAGGGCAAGCCCACCACCTCGGGACCCCTTACCGCGGGACACCTTTACAGCAACAGACCTCCACCGCGACACTGGATCTATTTTTGTTAGAGAGGGAAGCAGAATGTTGTTTCACTTTGTTTTGACTTTATTTATTTATTTTGGTACTGTATGGCAAATAATAATTAAAAAAGTGTCCTTTAACGAAGCTCTGCATGGAAAATACGTCTTTACTGAAGAAGAGCAACTTGTTAAGGTAATATGTAAAAAAATAAAAATAATAACAATAACTTGAAACATGCAGCTAATTCACAATAACTTAAGACCCTGATTGCATCTCGGGCAGGCAGCAAGTATAGCTACAAAGTTGTGCGCGGTGATGCTCTGTAACAGGGCTTGCGGTTGTGGTCTGTCGCTGTAAAAGTGTCCCGCAGTGAGGGGGTTGCGCTGTACTGGGTCACGCGGGGTTGGGGTTGCGCTGTACTGGGTCACGCGGGGTTGGGGTTGCGCTGTACTGGGTCACACAGTGATGGGTTCTCTGTAATAGACGCACGGTAGGGTCTGGATATGGTTCTGGAGTATATGGTCTCCTTTTTGGGATTACATTGAGAGTAGGGGGGAGGCAACCTTCAGCTCCTGATAATTAAATACACCTTGACTTCCGTGTACTGCGCTTTCCTTTTATTTGTGTTTACCATGATATATTACATGGAAAGTGTTTTTGTGTAATGCAGTGCTTTTTTTATTTATTTAGTTACCTATTTATTTATTTTTATTATTATTATGATGCATCTATTATCTTATTGTATTTTATGTGTATGCTTTATATTTGTGTTACTTTTATATCATTTTGTATTAATAAACTCCAATAAAAATTTGAATTTTGTACATACAGTAAAAGGGGTCACGTCTTCATTGTATACTTACTTTCTTGTGTGCAGACTTAATGATCTTGTATTCTGCAGTAAGAGTGATAATAATATAGTCAGAAGCCCTATTTTAAACATTCTCTTTTATTGGATGATATTAATCACTGGACAGATATTAAAGCCATAAGGAGTTCAATGGCCCTGGATCTAGAAAGGAAAAGGTCTTTGAGATGAAAATAAGAACACTCTCTACTTCACTGGGGAACTAAATTCAAATTCAATTAAGGAGCAGAATTCCAAACTTTTTTAAAGGGCAAAGTATCACTTCATAAAATAGTACGGTCAAAAAGATCTAAAAAATGAGTGTGCCATGAATCTATTCATAGACTGATACTAGGGTGACATACAACATTTTCAAGAGAATACAAGCATACCAGTAGCATACTGTGCACGGATATCTGTCTTGTTAACACATTTGCTATGTTTTATGAGTAAACTTTTTGAGAAAAGCTTTTAGAATACATTTTCTTCTGTAAGACTGAAAGCTTTGCTATTGATTTGGAAGATGGCTTTTGGGCACTAGTGTACTTTGAATTGAATTCAGAAGCACTTTGACAGCTAGTTCACATCAGGGGCATGTTTCCAACTCCATTTGAGCCAAGGCAAAGGCTGCCTGCCAAAAAGTGTTTCAACACCTTGTAAGCATTTCTAAATTACAGCCATGGATGAATAGAAACATCTATAATTTATTCACACCACACTGTGTAAACTGGATTTATTATCAATAAGTGTTTGTATCTCTTTTATAAACTAGGCAACTTATATGTATATTAAATAGATTAATGCCAAATACTGATTATGCATTTCCATTGTAATGTGTGTGGGTGCTAGAACAGAGAAATCCACCAAAACAAATCTAAGCAAGTTATTTGTTTTCCATTTTCTGCTTGGAAGAAAAAGCATTTGTATTTTCTTTTTATTTTATGGTTGTTGTTTTTTTTCTTCAGACTATACTGCAAAATGTATCCTGGATGTTTAGTCATAGTCCACATTAGACCCCAATAATTAAGTAAATTGAAACTTCAACATGCATCACCCTGACTTACTGTGACAGTAGGGCAAGGTGAAAGCCTTGCCGGTGTACGTGTGTATGTGTTGGTTTGGGGATTATTGGGTTGTCAGGGAGGGGGAATGTGGCTGGATTCATGGGTGTTGGCGAGAATGGATAGAAATGATTAGTGTTGATGTTGGTGAGAGGTGGAGGTATGTGTTTTTGTGTTCCATGCTGTCCTGTCTGTTTGTTTACATTTTTGTGAGTTTTGTAGAACCTTTTATTTTGTTAAATATGTTTAGTCTAGAGTTTTGTCTGTGTTACTGTGGCAGGCTGGCTCGCAGTGGTGATGTCACGGACCAGGAAGTACAGAAACCAAAACAATGGATGGGCGGGTGAAGCTGAGTGCAACGGCACTCAGCGTATTTATTAATAAACAAAACAAAAGACTTAAACAAACAAAACAGAAACCAAAGGGCACGAGGGCCAAACGAATAAACAGACAAACAAGTAAGTGGCGTGCTGGCTAAACCAGCACGTTTTAGCAATTGTTTTGTTGTATTCTACGCGCTCTCTCTCCGCTCTCCCGTACTCTCTACACTCCAACACTCAACAACCCAGTACGGACAGCTGCAGGTTCTTATACTCTGGCCAAGGGGTTAACTAGCTGTTAATTATCTTATTACCCTCGCCACAGTCTGCAGCGTTTGGTAAGGATGCATGACTGTCAGCTAGTTAAATAATCAGTAGCTGATCAGTCATGCATCCTCACGGGGTTTTAAATTATAAATAACAAAAGACGCCGGCGCTTTTAACTGCGCCGCAAACAAAACACAAATAATAATAAATAGGGCGGACACTCCATACAGTTACTTTTGTTTATTTGATTGTTAAACATGCGCATTAGCGCTTAACCTGCAGCTTTTCTTGTCTGAGTCTGTCTTCCTGCTGGTAACAGCTTGGCCATGATGCATGCCCACATACATCTTGGGACACATCCTCCTGGGGGAATGTAACGATCTTGGAGGACTGGAATGGTTATGGGCACTGTAGCAGAGCGGTAGAAAGCCCTGCTGTGTAAATGTATTATTTATTTATTTTTAGAACGGGGTCTCCCCCTCTGCCCCTGTGCAGTTTATTGTTTTGTATTATGATTTATTTATTGTATTTATATAGACATGACGGCAAAGCACCACGGGTTTTGTTATTGTTTTGTTATTTATAAATGTGACGGCATAGCCGTGTGTTTTATTTATTGTTTTGTTTGGTAGTGTGGATGGGAAGCCCATCCACGGTAATTAAAAACCTTTTGCAGAAGGTGGCCATCTCCCAAATTAAGTGATTAATTTGTTGCTAATTGGGAGATGGTCACCTTCATAAAAGCCTGCAGCTCTCAGCACTCAAGGTGGGTGTATGAAGAGTGAGAGCAAAGAGAGCGAGAGCAGCAAGAGGAGCAAGAGAAAAACAAAACTTAAAAGAAATACAGGATCAGTGAAGGCTGCTGTCTAGCCTGACCTTGGTTTTGTTTATTGTTTTTGTGTTCGTGATTTTGTTTTGTTTAAACCTTTTATTTTGCTCTGTGAGCAAGTGTTTTCTGTTTAAACCTTTTTATTTTATTTTTGTTATTTAAATAAACGACGCCCGCGTCTTTTTAAACTGCAGTACTTCCCCGGTGTCAGTGTTTCCCTTCCTGCTTCTGACCTGACGTCACCACTCATCCACCCTGTACAAGGCACTTCAGTGGTTATGGGCATTCAAAATTCTAAAAGGTATTGACAATGTCGACGTTTAAAAGCATACAGTACCTCTCCTTTGCTGTGGTAAGTCTGCATGTCACAAAGCCAGATTCACAAAGACATTACTTGCACTTTTTTTGTGAAAAGAGAAAAACACCAACTACAATTTTAAAATCAATGAAAAACGATTTACATTAAATGCCCCTAAATGAACTGCTTGAGTTGTTTGTTTTTTAGTTTTTGTAACTCTATTGGATGCATTGAGTCAGAAGAAAGAAAAAAAAGTGTGCTAATAGGAATTTGGATTAAAGTCTATAACGTTTTGTCTAGTCTGATGACGCAAATTTGTGAATTTCTCATAGTAGTTTAAGTTCTGTATAGAACCATTATTATACATCAAACAACAGAGGTTTCTGTATACAGTAAGTATATAGACCACTGTTGTTCAGTGTAATACAGAGCTTGACACTAAGAATACCAACATAACCATATGATTCTAAATAGGGAATATACTCTTTATTCTTTTATGCTCACTATTTCATTGAAATGACTAGGTAATAGTTTTTTTTTTCATTCAGCAAGCAAGTGGTTAAATTAATTTATTACACTCTGGCACGAAAAATAATATCTTTACATACAGAAATAAACATGATTCTTACTTCACAGTTGAAACTGCTGTAGGCACAGTTCCATAAACAAAGTAATCCACCAAATCTAATATGGTAAATCCAATCACACTCAGCTCCACATAATTGTATTTCTGCTGAACTGAACTTCCATCTCCCGATCCAGGGCCAGGTGCAGTTGGTTCCGGCCGACACACAAGGTTCCCCCGGCCAAGCAGATGGTGACTCCCACTTTGGCCAGGAGATCCAGGCCCAGGATGCAGCGATCCTGCATCTCCGCCAGCCAGAACTCGTGCTGGATCATGCAGTCCCCGAGCTGGACCTCCAGGCACCGTCGCCCCAGCAGGGCGGTGGACTTTGGTCGCCGCCCAGCCTCCCAGATGACCACCATATTCTCCGGGACCCTGGGCCGCAGGATAGAAATGGTGGAGCCAGTATGAACCAGGGCTTCGCCAGGTCTTCTTGTATGGCCGGTGGTAAACCTGGATACCCCTGCTGCGGCAATTACATTGTATCCGCCGCCAGTACCCTGAGCTTCTCACCACTGGTCCTCTTCCGCGTGGCGAACCGATGGCGCAAGAGTTCACCGCCACAGGTTTTCAGGGGCGCGAGTCTTGCCCCTCCGCTGCTTCTCCACTGCATTCCCTGGACATCTTCTCTCAGCCTCCAGGTCCCAGCAAGCGGTCAGCAAGTGTGTGTTGTCCACCCTGCTATGACACCAATATAGTGAGCATAGGAATCACTGGAGACACACACCAAGGCTCTCAGGTACAATGTGGTTTATTAGGCAGCTAGTAAGCAGTTAACACCATCCACGCACTCAGTCGCAAAAAAAAAAAAAAAGATCTTCCCTACCCCAGAGCACTACCCTGCCTCTCAAGGGGACATTCATACAGCAACCAAACAACACAGGAAGGGTTCAACAATTACAGGGTATATCAAGTAAATAATAAAGGCACTTCTAATAATCAATACAAAATAATCAACGATAATAGACAATAGTTTTCCCCACAATATTTCACACTCCCAGCATCCTTTGCTGCTAATTAGCATGTTGATGAAAGGCCAGCTCTGGGCACGGCACTCAATCTGCCAACAGGTGGCGATGGCGAGTCAGTCCAGCAGTGCCTGTTAGAATATTAAACCTGTCCTTTTGTAAATGCAGCAGGTTCCTGTCACATTTATTTTGATCCAAAAATACTCTCCGCTCCACTGCAATTTTCGAGATTTTGCTTCATTTTATTTTGATGCTGCACACAGCATATTTTAGGAATAGCATTAAATGGCTGACAAAGCCATCTGATTGACCTTTTTGCAGATCTACTCTTATTCTCCAGCTGCATATAAAGGTGTTACACACTTCTTAGCTGCCTCAGCTGCACATAAAATCATTTGTTGAGATTCCCTGTGCTTCTGGTACGCTTAGAAACAAGTAATGCATCAATATTAGTAACATTTTTTACCATGCAGTTCCTAGCTCATGCTTTTTAACAAGATATTGTATACATGCTTTATAATTCAGATGTCAATTTGCTCAACCCTTATTTTTCTGCACCTGGCATATCTTTTTGCAGTTGTAATTACACATAGATGCACAGAAGTAAATACCCAATACTTTTCTAGGCTTCAAATCACACGTGTGCTTGTTTTGACAGAGTATTGATGTTACCAAATGTACAAAGTAGGTAGATTTTATAGGAATGTCCCCTAAATATTGCAAAAACACCTATTCAACATGTGCTTTTTATATCATAAGATTATTTGGTGAACCTAAATCATAATACAGTAAGTTCAAAATGTGTTTTTCTACTAACAAATATAACACATGCTGTCTTTATTACACAAGGGAATATACAGGACAGCTTAATTAATTACCAGATTTACCTCGGAAAAACTATGTGGAAAATCTATGTGAACAAACAGGAATTGTGCTTGTTTTTTATGGTTAATAATTTACTTTGATATTTCCACATTATTATCTCATTTTTAATTCTCATTGATGAGTCATATCTCATTTCAAAGAATAATGTAAGATATTTTTAACAGATGTGGTAGCTTTTCTGCAATAAAATAGATTAGCAGTTACCATCAGTTTAAACATTCCACACCCTATTTTTGACAGCTGTGAAAAGTTATGCCAGGTGCAGAAAAATAGGGGTTGAGCAAATTGACAGCTGAATTATAAATCATGTATACAATATCTTATTAAAAATCAGGAGCTAGGAACTGCATGGTCACATTTTTACTATTATTCATGCATTACTTCTTTCAAAGCGTTATGTTTTCTGTAAAAGTACCTAGCCAAAGACTTATTTTATGGGAAAGGATTTGGAAAATAAACCATTACTCTGTCCAGCAATCTTAGTAGATAAATGGCAGCTCAAAAAAAAGAAATACAGGCTTGGTAGAAAATCCTTTGGAGAGACCTCAAGATTTGCTTGATGTAGACATAGTGGCAAGTAGGAAGAGAGCTGAAGGTGACAGACTGATGGAATGTGTCCTTAAATGAGGAAAGGGATCTTGGCATGCCAAATAGTGTTTGATAACACTGTTGCAGAGCTAGGTCCAACTGATTTACGGGGTTTGACATAATACACTGAAGAACATATTTATTGTTGCCATTGATTCAATATTGGGTGGAGGTTGCACATAGAGGATATGTGTTGGTTTTATGTGGGGATTGCAAATTTCAACAATGAGTGGAGAGGACTACACTTAATTTACATATAAGCAAATCTTAAAATAAATATACATTATCAAAGCTCAAAGCATAATGTTAATGCAAAGGATGTTAGGGCCTGATTATGAGGCACAAATGGGCACAATCAAACTTTGCCCTATGAAATGACTTTGGTACCATGGTTTGTGCAACATTCTTATGCCTCCACTACTTCCAGGTGTTGGCCAGACATTCAGAGTGTAGCCTCATTAACATGTTCATAAAAAAGAAAGGGAAACAATTATTTGGTTTTAATTCCAGGTATAAAAAATATCACTTACCCTCACTATTATAAATAGTTTAATATAGCAAGCATGAGTTGAATGGTTAGCATACATAATAATAAAAAATAATAAAAAATTGAGGCCGGTCCCTGAGTGGCTCACCTGGCAAAAGCACAGCTGTGTGGCGTTCAGGGTGAGCGATACAGCACAGGTTCGCGTCCTGGCTGTGAAGGATTCCAAAGGGAGTGTCGCATTGGCTCTGGCGCTCCTGTGGGTTAGGGAAGCAAAACTGGCAGGGACTGCTTCTCCTCATCGCACTACAGTGAACTACTGTTCAGGTTTATGTAGAAGTGTGGCAAAGTGCCCCCCCCTGTGTGTATTTTGTGTTACGTGTTGTGTGTAAATGTTGGTGTATAGTCATCGGTACACGGGATATAAACGGGTCTGTGTTTCAAGTGTGATTTAAAAATGTAGATTTGTATTTGGCACGAGGAGGGCACAAATCACTTCATGTGCTGGTTATAATATAATGTGTGGTCACGGGAATTGCACTTTAATTAATTCACGTGCAGTTGTACCGAGATTCCAATTGAATGATTGACTAGCAATCGAGTCTCGGTACAACTGCATAAAAGCTGCATGTTTTCACTCACTTTCGGGGTGGTGTGTTCGTTGAGTGGAGAGCGGGAGAGAGAAGGAGAGTAATACTTATAACAATTGCTATTGCGTGCTGTAGGACCAGCACGATACTTGTTATTTATTTACTCACCGTGTTTGTGTGTCTGTCCGTCCGTCCACCGTTTGTTTAATTGATAGTCCGTTTTGTTCGTCTATTTATTTTGGCGCAAGTGCCGTGTCCTGTTTAGTGTTCTGTTTTGTTAAACCTTTTATTTTGATTATTAAATGCTGGCAGCGATCACGCTCAGCTTCACCAAAACCCCAAGTCTCTGTCTGTTCTGTGTTCCTGCTTCTGCCGTGACGTCACCGCTCAGCCAGCTTGTCACACGTGGTGTCAGAAGTGGGATAACAGCGCCTCCAGGACTCAGGCCAGAGCAGGAACCGCAATTTGTTGGTTAAAAAAAAAAAAAAAAAAAAAAATGGGATGGGAGGAAGAAATGCAGCCATGGCGTAATCGCCAGGAGGAGTTGAAGGAAGGAGGGGCTCCATGGTGTGCCTCCTGCATGGAGTATGGGCACCTCCGGGAAGGTTGCCCCTATGAAGACCCTCTCTTTTTGAAGGCCCTCGATCAGGGAAAGGTGGAGGATGCGGAGGAGTGGCTTTGCTTAAAGGCCACGAGACCAGTCCACCGCCAGGAGCTGCCTCTGCCTCTTCCGACTGCAGTTTCTGGTTTAGGAACAAAAAAAATAATAATAAGGAAATGGAAGGCTGGAACTGGAGAGATGGCTGCCAGGATCTGGAGGTCCTCCTCGGTGGTCTAGAGGACCAAGGCTGGTGCCTTGCCTGTGGGGAGTTCGGGCACGCGGTGGTGCGCTGCCCCTACCAAGAGGAGAGGAGGAACTGGCCCAGGAGAGGAAGGTGAGGAGAAGGCAGAGGAGGGGAAGGGGAAGAGGAAGGCTGAGTGTCCACAGCCCAAGTGGGAGGAGCCTGAGTGTCCACAGCCCAAGCGGGAGGAGCCCGAGCGTCCTACGCCTGAGTGGGAGGAGCCCGAACGTCCCTACGCCTGAGTGGGAGGAGCCCGAACGTCCTACGCCTGAGTGGGAGGAGCCCGAACGTCCTACGCCTGAGTGGGAGGAGCCCGAACGTCCTACGCCTGAGTGGGAGGAGCCCGAACGTCCTACGCCTGAATGGGAGGAGTCGGTGCGTCCTCAGCCCAAGAGGGAGGAGTCGGTGCGTCCTCAGCCCAAGAGGGAGGAGTCGGTGCGTCCACAGCCCAAGAGGGAGGAGTCGGTGCGTCCACAGCCCAAGAGGGAGGAGTCGGTGTGTCCACAGCCCAAGAGGGAGGAGTCGGTGCGTCCACGGCCCAAGAAGGGGAAGGTAGAGCGTCCACAGCCCCAGTCTCCACCAGCAGAGGGTGAATTCCTGCTGGGTCCACCTCCATTGCCATGGGAGGACTGCTTGCAGCTCCCACCTCCACCAGCAGAGGGTGAATTCCTGCTGGTCCCGCCTCCGCCACCTCCATTGGCAGGAGCAGAGCAGCAGGAGCTGCCTCTGCCTCCGCCACTTCCATCGGCAGAGCAGCAGGAGCTGCCTCTGCCTCCGCCACCTCCATCGGCAGGAGCAGAGCAGCAGGAGCTGCCTCTGCCTCCGCCACCTCCATCGGCAGGAGCAGAGCAGCAGGAGCTGCCTCTGCCTCCGCCACCTCCATCGGCAGGAGCAGAGCAGCAGGAGCTGCCTCTGCCTCCGCCAACCCCACCAGCAGAGGATGAATGCCTGCTGGTATCACTTCCCCACCAGCAGAGGAGGAATGCCTGCTGGTAACACTTCCCCACCAGCAGAGGAGGAATGCCTGCTGGTATTACTTCCCCACCAGCAGAGGATGAATGCCTGCTGGTAACACTTCCCCACCAGCAGAGGATAAATGCCTGCTGGTATCACTTCCCCACCAGCAGAGGAGGAATGCCTGCTGGTAACACTTCCCCACCAGCAGAGGAGGAATGCCTGCTGGTATCACTTCCCCACCAGCAGAGGAGGAATGCCTGCTGGTATCATTTCCCCACCGTCACGAGGAGAGGAGCAGGAGCTGCCTCTCCCTTCACCAGAAGGACCAGGACTAGATGCTGGCGGTCCTCAGCAGCCCTTGCATAGGCTGCTGAGGGAAGCTGAGGAAGAACCGCCCGGCCGCAGAGGCCGAGAAGAGGGCCAACACCTGCACCCCAGCTTGTCCTGACTGCCTGCCTCGCAGCCCAAGGATGCCGGCCTCGCCGCCCAAGGATGCCGGCCTCGCTTAGCCAAGGATGCCGGCCTCGCTTAGCCCAAGGATGCCGGCCTCGCCGCCAAGGATGCCTGCCTCGCTTCGCCCAAGGATGCCTGCCTCGCCGCCCAAGGATGCCTGCCTCGCCGCCCAAGGATGCTTGCCTTGCATCGCCTGGGGTTGCCAGCCGCTCCGCATCGCCTGGGGTTGCCAGCCGCTCCGCGATCGCCTGGGGTTGCCAGCCGCTCCGCGATCGCCTGGGGTTGCCAGCCGCTCCGCATCGCCTGGGGTTGCCAGCCGCTCCGCATCGCCGGGGTTGCCTGTCGCTCCGCATCGCCTGGGGCTGCCTTTGCTCCACACAGGGTACAGGGTGCGAGGGAGAAGTGGAGCTCCCGCTGCCGCCTCTATGGCTAGGGGCTCCCCTCCCGAGTTCGCCTCCCGAGGGTCGCTGCTGCTGCCGTCGCCTCCCGAGGGTCCGCTGCTGCTGCCGTCGCCTCCCGAGGGTCCGCTGCTGCTGCCGTCGCCTGGGGTCGCCAGGGATCCTGCTTCGCCTGGGGTCGTCGAGGGTCCTGCTTAGCCTCGGTCGCTACACTGTGGCGGAGCTCCATGAAGGAGCTGCCGGCCATGAAGAAAGGGGGAGGTCAGGAGACCAGCTCCCCAGCCGCATTTCCGTGGCAGGAAACACGGTGGCGGAGCCCCACGGAGGGGAGCTGGCGGCCACAAAGAAGAGGGGAGGTCAGGAGACCAGCTTCCCCGCAGCAGTTTCGCTGCGGAGATTGGGTGGCGGAGCCCCACGGAGGGAACTGCCGGCCATGAAGAAGGGGAGGTCAGGAGACCAGCTCCCTAGCTGCACTTTCGCGGCAGGAGATAGTGTGGCTGAAGCCCCGGAAGAGGGAGCTGCCAGCCATGAAGAAGGGGGAGATCAGGAGACCAGCTTCCCCGCAGCAATTTTGCTGCAGGAAATACTGTGGCTGGAGCCCCATGAAGGGCAGCTGCCAGCCATGAAGAAGGGGGCAGGTCTGGAGACCACCCCAAAATTTTTCTGGCCAGAGGAGCCGGCCTGTGTGTGGTCCACTGGGACTCTACAGTTGTTTGGGTGGGAGGAGGACATCCCACCGTGGCCGCCACCTTTGGCCCGTTGCTGCCCCTGTTCCTGCGCGGGACTGCTAGCGGGACTTTGGGACTGAGGGGAGGTGGCCATTGAGGCCATGTGTGCTTTGCACAAGGGGGGTATATGTGGCAAAGTGCCCCCCTGTGTGTATTTTGTGTTACGTGTTGTGTGTAAATGTTGGTGTATAGTCATCGGTACACGGGATATAAACGGGTCTGTGTTTCAAGTGTGATTTAAAATGTAGATTTGTATTTGTACGAGGAGGGCACAAATCACTTCATGTGCTGGTTATAATATAATGTGTGGTCACGGAATTGCACTTTAATTAATTCACGTGCAGTTGTACCGAGATTCCAATTGAATGATTGACTAGCAATCGAGTCTCGGTACAACTGCATAAAAGCTGCATGTTTTCACTCACTTTCGGGGTGGTGTGTTCGTTGAGTGGAGAACGGGAGAGAGAAGGAGAGTAATACTTATAACAATTGCTATTGCGTGCTGTAGGACCAACACGATACTTGTTTATTTATTTACTCACCGTGTTTGTGTGTCTGTCCGTCCGTCCACCGTTTGTTTAATTGATAGTCCGTTTTGTTCGTCTATTTATTTTGGCGCAAGTGCCGTGTCCTGTTTCGTGTTCTGTTTTGTTAAACCTTTTATTTTGATTATTAAATGCTGAGCGATCACGCTCAGCTTCACCAAAACCCCAAGTCTCTGTCTGTTCTGTGTTCCTGCTTCTGCCGTGACGTCACCGCTCAGCCAGCTTGTCACAAGAAGCTATAATAATTTGGTAGAGATATTGCAATTGAAACAGACAGAGTAAACATAGAGTAAGCATGTTTCACGTTAGCATTTTTGACTTGCTGATTGATGAGGCACCAGTATGTGCTCTTTAATAACCGTATTTACCTGCTGCCCTATGTCCCCCTGAAACAGGTGATTATGTAAAAAAAAAAATTACTATAACTTACTGTAGTTCATGTGTTCTATATATAATCACTATCCCCAATAGTGTTGATGTACATTGTAAATGAACAGAGCTCTATTGTGTTCTTGTGGTAATGTTCTGTGATGGTATTTGAAATATACAAAGTAAAATACAATTTATGGGGGCCAATTAAAAACAGCTCTATATCCAAGAAAAATCAGGATCCAACAGGATACTCAATCACTAGAAATACTTAATGAAGAAGAAAAGTAATTGATAAACTGAAAACTCCCTATTTTAATCATTTTCTACTTCCGCCTTCTACAAATAGCGTGGTCGTCAGTGATGAGATCCACTACCTTCAGATACGAGAGACAGCAATGTGTACCCGCATGGCTCCATCCTATGCAAACTAGAAAACCACATTCTTCTTGAATTAAGATATTAACCCTTGGTTTGGTGGCGAACAATGATGACACCTTTGTAATGGGGACCAAAGGGGGATCTTTAAAACAGTTTACTAACTGTATTAATGTAGCGTTTCGGCCCCACATGAAATGAAAGTGTTATCCGTGGGAATGGCTTACAAGCCGTGGCGGAATTCAAGTTTAACGACTAAGCCACTGGGGGTTTACACCCCAAGAATATATATAACATGAAGTGAGTCCCCTGTGCAAATTTTTTTAATCTGGCATAGATCAGCAACACTGCACAATGCAGGAAGCCGCTTCTTTCTTTATTTTACAAAAAATCAAAAGGTGGAGTACAATAAAACAGGTTAAAAGCATTGCACAGCACATAAATACATAATATACAAAGTAAAATACAATTTATAGGGGCTGATTACAAACAGCACTAGATCCAAGGAGAATCACTACTGCTAGATATCCCAGGGGGATCTGGAAGCTAATAATACAATGAGCTCTAATAGCCCCAGAAGCACTACCAGCTCCCAATTAGCTACATGGAACAGGCACCTATTAAACGCTATGCTTTTACCTAGATGTAACCCCAATCCAAATCACCACAACCTCTGATTACAGGGGCTAGTAACCAACCCATGCTTACTGGTAGCAGCCCCAACACACACAACACAAAACCTAGTCTTACAAAGATCCTGCTCAGTAAAATATGAAATATTCTAACCACAAAAAGGCTAATATTTCTTTGAAAGAATATAAAATATGCCAAATACAAAAAAAGCAAATATTTCTTTAAATGTCAATAAAAAAACCCAAAATATTTAAAACCCAACAATTACAAAAACTAACTAAAATCAAGTTGACTGCTTGTCACAACTCTGACCTGAATAATAAAATGTTTCTTTCTTTCTGTTTTAAAAGTTAGATATCAGAGGCCCACACCACATCACATTTAAAGCGTGGCATCTTCCCCTTTACATCCACTATTTTCACTTCACATTAGTTTACCCTGAGAATCTGCAAATACACCATTTATTTAGACCAGGGGTCTCCAATCCTGGTCCTGGAGAACCGGTGTCCCTACTGGTTTTGTACCAACTGAACCCTAACATAATTAATTTGACCAATCAAGCTTCTAATAAGCACTTAATTGGTAAGTAATTTAGGGCACGGTTGGAACAAAAACCAGGAGGGACACCGGCCCTCCAGGACCAGGATTGGAGTCCCCTGATTTAGACTGGATACAAGCTCATCAGCGAGATCCTGCAGCAGATCAAACTTTCACAGTGGGGCGTTGTGTCTCTTGGCATTGTCCTTAATAAAACAGAAGCACAACCTGAGTCAGGTATCTGGCTTGCTGCACTACATGACAGTCTTTTAAACAACGCAGAGGGAAATTGAAAGATGGGACTTCTGCTAATCCTGCATCAATCATTGTGACTGACAACATGGCAATACATTATGCTCCTGGGGCACTTGCACAGGGAGGCCCAAACAAACAAATATAATACAAAAAATAAAATGCAAAATAAAGAAATCAACATATTGTAACGGTGTTCTCAGGCAAGACGCTGAGAGACGCTGGTTATCTGGTCTGTTGTCAGTTCCAGAGAAAGGGATCGTAAAGGGATCTGGTACCCAGAATGGAACATTCTTTTTTATGTCATCATAACATCATCATACTATACTTTTCTAGATTTTGGAAATGCCCGTTCCAAGTGTGAAACGTCTAAAGGGGTTAGGCCAGTGCTAGTCCGATACAATTAACATCATTCCATGGGCAAAATGCATCAAATTCAATTGACATATCGGAAGAATTGTCAACTTACTGAGACAGAAATACACTTCCCAATCTCCTGTAATCCTGTTGCAAATCTTGTGTTAAGAAATGCATATCACACTACAACAAAACAGATAACGTAAGGGCCAATGAAACTCGGTATAAACTTTTTTTTTTTTTAAATGCCAACCAGAGACAGAGGAGTGCTTCCGCCATGGTTGTCAAAAGTACATACTCAGGAATTTCAAAATAGCTTAATCTGTTTATACTTGTGTACACCCCGCCCCTGTTTTTATATGTATTATTTTGTATTTGTGGTGTGTTATTATCATTTAAAATGTATGTATTGGTATGCACGAGTGTTTAAGGTCGGCAGGGAAGGGTTAATTCCCTGCCAAAGTACTTCACGTGCTGACTGTGCCTGGTCCCGATTTAATGATTATCAAGCAATCGAGTCCAGGCACAGCTGCATAAAAGAGGCAGAAACCTCTCAGTCTCGGTTGAGTGTTCAGAGTGGAGAACATGAGAGAGACAGTAAGATCTATAAAAAAGTAATCAACTGCTACCCGTGCTGCCCTTAAACCAGCATGATACTTGTGTCCAGTGTCTGGCCATTGTGCTGTTTATTTTCTATTCAGTGTTTGTAGATGTGTGAAATCCGCGGATAAATGACTAGAATGCATGAATACAATACAGAAACTAGTAATGTAAGCCAAATTAGAGTTTACTGGAGAGGTATACAATATATTACAAAAACAGAAGAATGTTCTAAAATTAGTTTACTTTGACAGTGTTACTCCTCGCCAAATCTTTTCAAAATACGATACACCTCCAACCCCGTTTCCCTAGCTTTTTCTGTTCTTAAAATAAATAAATAATAATAATTATAAAAAAAAAATACAAATAAAAATACAAGATCATAAGACATTTTATGACAGGAATAAACTAGTCAGTGCATCACAGCTCACAATCTGAGCTCACAAAGTAGATTACCTGGGTGAGCTGATTTTCAGGCAAGCATGACAGAGAAGTGGGTTATGGGTTATAGGTTCTCTAACATTCCTACGCAGGAGTAATGTGTCCAAGCCAGGTGCTGACCACATAATCTTGATGGGGGCCATTTTCAGGACATAAAATCTGTAGCCAAGGTAGAGAGAATAGTGACAAAGCTGTCTGTTTAGTAGATTAATCGTGGTACAAAAAAGAGTCCACTTTTGTGTAGGAAGTATTAACAAATAAATACATTTACAATACCCAATCGAGAGTAACTAGCTGTGTAATGTAATGGTTTTAATTAATTAGCACTCTTAATTATTAATGACTTCCAACCAAGCTCAAGATCTGGAAAGAGAAACCCAGTCGAACAATAACAACACAACACGGTTATACAGTCTATACATTTGATCAAAGTGAGTTCAGTGATATGGTACAAAAGTAAGAAAGTTAATTAGTATCAAAATAATCAGTACATTAAGTTTAGCAATGGATAATAATCAGGTAATACTTTAGCTTCAATGTGACATGTCAATTATAAGTAAAAGCAAACATTTATCAACATTTATATTTGTCTTTCTATAATAACAGCAAGGTTCTTAAATCAATAATTAAATAGCATGAATAAAACATGTAAAAAGGATAACTGTTTAAATATATATATAGTAAATATGGACTGGCAAGGAGGGTTGCAGTAGAAAATGATTAACCCGATATATGGCTATAATGCTCGAAGCTGCAGGTAGAGAATAGTTTCCGGGGGTTGTTAGTGGAGGATTTGATAATAGATTGGAAATAGGAGCATTTAGCAGAGGAGAGAGTAGAGGAGAAGGAGGAGAGGAGGGAGGGGTAGAGGTCTAGGGCAACAGGGAGTTTGGTTCCCTTCCATTTCTTTTCAGCAGAGCGCAGTTTGGTTCTTGCTGAGCTGAGCATAAAGGAGAGAGCCAGGGTTGGGGAGGGGAGGGGTGGGCAGGTCAGGAGGTGAATGGACAGAGTCGAGGGAGGAGAAGAGGGTGGAGGTAGCAGAGTCTACAGAAAGTTGGGAGATGAAGTCGATGTAAGGTAAGAGAGAGCGGTGGAGGCAAGGACAGAGGGGGAGAGAGAGCGGAGTTTACAGCGGGAGGTGACAGGTGGGGTAGGTGGAGTAGGGAGAGAGGGGAGAGACGGGCATTTAATTTTCCACTATCTTAGTTGGTGCTTATCTTGGCGAGAGCCGAGTTCAAATCAGCATGAAGTTTTACCATCTACTCTCATGTAATGGAAATCATGAAATATCTGTTATCCTTTGCTCACAAAAAGAGGTATCTCTAGATACCATTTCCTGCTTAACATACTGCTGTGTCAGATTTTCTAACTCAACTACTCTTCTTTCTGTGTGTGGCCTGACAGAGGACACACACTAAGGAAGTTACTTAAACTAGCCTTAAAATTGGAGGTTAATTGCAAGCATCAGTGTATGGGTGGCATTCACCACAAAACACAGAAAAGAACTGATAGAGATGGATTGTACCCAGTATGCCTGGCTGTACAGTAAAGAACTCCGGCAGCCACTAGATCTTCCAAAACTCTTGTGTCCCTATCGTTTTTGGTTGCAGATGGCAGAGGACATTCAAAGCTACATATTTTAATTAAAGTTTTCATCTGTTATGTACTGTGTTAAAGCATACATTTGGCATTATTATACAGCAAATATTTAGAATGAGTGTGTTACAAACGTTTTCCGTTCAGTATATGTATTCAGATAAAAAGGGGAATGTCAAAACTTTGCGTGGTTCCTGAATGACAACAATGAACACAGGAAGACGGGATTTAACATTTCACATGACAGATGTTGTTTTTCAGTAAGTGTCAGAAATCAAACAAACGCCAATAATGCAAATTACTGTATATATAAACAGCAATCAACCAAAATCAACCATCTTGTTATTTACACTGTACTTGTTAGTTCTGTTATGGAGAATCCTACAATGAAGAGTAGGACTGCCAAGAAGAGGTTTATTTGTGCTCTGTATCAAGAGTTAAAAAATGTAGGCCAGTTATGTTTTCATTATTATTTGATATTTACACAGGGTCGATCCACAAAGATGCATAATTGTGTTTCTAGGGATATCTAATGGAATCAGGTAAGTTCATATTTCATTTAATTAAAGCAAACAAGGGTGATTTTTGAGACCTTGTAATTTGAATCGGTGAACTATTTAAGATCTTTGGAGGGACAGGGTAGCGTTACTCACCACTGTAAGGCCTAAAATCTAACACATATAACCTGTCAAAAGCCATACACTTATTTATTATTATTATTATTATTGTTATTATTTCTTAGCAGATGCCCTTATCCAGATTGACTTACAATTGTTACAAGATATCACATTATTTTTACATACAATTACCCATTATACAGTTGGGTTTTTACTGGAGCAATCTAGGTAAAGTACCTTGCTCAAGGGTACAGCAGCAGTGTCCTCCACCTGGGATTGAACCCACGATCCTCCCGTCAAGAGTCCAGAGCCCTAACCACTACTCCACACTGCTGCCCTTTACAATAACACCAAAAATCAAATGTGACAGAGAAAGAATGAATCTTGCTTCTAAATCTCCCTCCTGACCTGTGAGGGTGCTGTGTAAAGGGAACAGCGTGCCCTGGACTGGATGGTCTGACAATTAATTCCAGGGAAAGGTGGAAGTCGGCCATCTAGAAAGGGGGCGGAGCCACAGTATACCAAGTCATCGCCCCAGACAGGAAGTGATGTGGCAATCGTGGATTGGAGGAAAAGTGATTGCACTCGCAAACCAAGGGTGTGTGGCTGAAGGTACAAAAGGGGATGTGGCAAAGCGAACTGTTCCTTTGATATGGTTGCGAGAGAACCAATGAAGGAGTAATAAAAGAACTGTGAATGTTTAGTGTTTGTTTGTTTTGTTGTTTTTAATTGTACTTGTTTGTTCTTGTTAGACGGCTAACACGTACCGGGAGATGTCGCTAAAGGCCAGCACCAACCCAGACAGCACTACACTAATAAATTGTATTTCACCACTTGCACATTAGCACTCACTCTGGATTTGTGATTGTGTTTGTGTGTGTTTATACTGTGTTTATTATTTCGGGACTGTAACCCCTGGTTTAAACTGTGCAATGCAAATTGCTGTATATTGCCTGGGATTATTATTACACAACCTGTATTACAAATAAAACAAATAAAGAATTTTTTGGACTGTGAACTTTGTTGTTTGTCATCTGTTTATGCAATGCATCACCTCTACACCTGTGCACTGCAAACCACTTTGCCACACCCAACCAACAAAATAAACCTAACTCCACCAAGGAGTCCTAAACTGCATTTGTTTAGACCAATCGGTCCACCAAACTTCCCTACCTAATAAGGGACAAGCTAAGCTTGTTTACTCAAACCAAAATCAGTGTTCTTTGTTTATTTCATAGTATCTTTTCCACACACCCATCTTGCCTTTTTATTCCCAAACCTGATCAGTCGCAGCTAATCAGCATTTACCCAATTACCCTAATTCTTTCACCTAGATCAGTCACAGCTAAAACCCTCTGATTCCTATCTGAAACATACACACCATCACTATATATATATATATATATATATATATATATATATATATATATATATATATATATATATATATATATATATATAGTGAACAATGTGTTCTGTATTTGTTGTGGTAGTCCAGTGGAGCAGCAGAGACGTGTGTACAGACACTCAAGAAAACATTGAAGAAGAAAGTACTACCTGCTTCACTGAGAAAGGAATATTACACTGAAACACCGCTTAGCCAACTTCCTATTCCTGTACAGACACACTCACTAACAGTTTGCTCACCAGCTATGTTGCTTCTTAATGAACAAAGGTCACTCTGTTAAGACCAAACTTGCACAAGCATGTAGAAGACAAACAGATGAAGCACAAAGCTCAGGGTGACGAGGGTTGAACGCTGGAGACTGTGTAAGATTACATGGTTTCCAGGAGGGGAAGGAAAATTGGGAACTCAGAACGGTTATGAGCAGATGTGCACCGCTAGTCTATGTGATTTGACTCAGAGACAGGGTACGCAGAGTGCACGTCGACCGCTTGTTGTTGTACAGAGAAACACCGACCAGAGAGAGTGGAAGAGTTGGACTCCCGCTGCAGCCCAAGAAACATCAAACATACAAAATGGCATCGAAGGATTTCCACTTATTTAAGATGAGCCAGACCTTCCTGATGAACCAGCACATTCAACTTCAGCTGGGGTTCCAGAATGAAGAATGTCAAAAGGCACTGAACATGTACAAGATGCTGCAGGCGAGACTAATTTGCAGAGACGCTATCCTAATAGATTGAGAAAACTGCCTGACAGACTGGAGTTATAATAGTTTATTCAGGAGCAAATTCAGTTTCAGTGGGACAGAATAATTCCCAGAACTTGTTACAAAGCCAGGGCAGTCTACCCCTGCTTTTTTAGTTAGCTATGTAGCATAGGAATTATTGTAAATCCAATAGGGGAATTAGTTTAAAAGTAAAAAGGGAGGAGTGTTGTATTGTATAGTCAATAAGGTAAGGAATTTTGGTATTGGGGTTTCAGTTCCACCCAGAAGTGTTAGTTGGGGAACACGTAAGTATATATGGGACACAGCCAACATAGTGTGTGCCTGGAATAAGCAAATAAAGAAACCGTCGGCAGGTTTTGAATATCCACGTAATAAAGTGTGTGTGTGTGTAGTTTCACAAACTCACAATATATAACAAGAACATTGCTCCTATTCATTCTCACAATAACCAAACATGTATAAAGCTACAGTATAACATTCAATAGCCATACTCCCCACACACCACCTCAACCACAATTCAATTACATTTTACTGAAAAGCAACATAGTCTAGAAAACTAGAGAAAGGGAAAGGGTTTAATGTACTATTTATATCTTCATTTTATACACATAACATTTTAAATCCATTGCATAAAGTAACAATTTTCATTATAAAACTGGAAATCAGCTTTTGCTAATTTTCTTGAACAGACAACCGAGGTTTGATTGTAGCACCATATGTCTTCCACTTTAATTTACTCAAATAAAAGCTAAAATAATTGCAGTCGCTGGGGAATATAATAGCTGCCACAAAGACAGCTTGAAAGGTACATCACATAATAAGACAGGGCCTGACTCAAGTTGTTTAAGGACCGACTAAAATCCGAGAGAATCACTTAAGCCTGATATTGACTAATGCCCCAGAGTGGATTTTGCAACCCATGACTAATTACAACATTGGAACATCAGATCACCACCTCATCTGCTGTCACCACCAAATTACAATAGAATAACCACCACTAGAATTGGCAATTAAAGAAGGTAGTCAGCGATAGATTAAATAGGGAATTTACAGGCACAGACAGGATTGTGCTCTTGAAGACCAACCATGCATCCGCCTGAACCAAATTAAATGAATACGACTCCAACAGGTTTTTAACCACATCAAAGAACTTCAGAAAACCTGTTAAAATCTTTGTATACTATATATATAATCTAAGTAATCAAAAGGGGAATAATTTGTATGGGGGAAAAAATGCCCATGCCGTAGTAAATAAATTAGATGGGCATTTGCACAAAGGGAAAATCTGGGGTGGATAAGACATTCTTTAATTTAATTAAAAGTCGAAATACAAGACCTTTAACTTGCTAATATGTGATGTGATCTGAGATCATTTAAAAAGTGTTTTGGACACATTTTAAGTTTTGTGTACTACAGTACATTAGCATATCTGACTGTACCAATGGAATATGACAAGAATAAATCAAATCCACCTGTATTTTAATTCAGGCTTGTCTTTTCTTTGTTCTCATCTCATGTAACCAGGGGGATTACGGCAACGTACTACCGCAAAGCACTAGGTGAAATCCGAGGATACTGTTTATTATGTAACCAGACTCAAACACGATTCACGTCCAGATTACAGTTAAACCAGTTTATCTAACCCAGTTATGCTGACAACCGCGTTCTAGACTACCTCCTGAGTAGGTTTCAAACTCAGTTGTTGAACTCAGTTATGAACCATGTTTAGTGTGGATGCAAATCGATTTAAGCACTTTTAAACAGGTTTTGAACACTTAACTCAGTTCTAAAACGCTAATGTGGCCAGGGCCTAAAAGACTTCTTAAAATAGCATACAGGCAATGATTACTGTACTGTACCTGAACTAACACTAGTAAAAGAGCGTGATCCCAGAGCAAGCTAATAACTCACTGACATAGACGATGTAGAGCAGGTGTCTCCAACCCTGGTCCTGGAGAGCTACTGTGGCTGCTGGTTTTCGTTTCAACCAATCTCTCAGTTACTAAATTGAACCAATTATTGGCTTAATTAGTCAAGATTAACAGGTGTTCCAGATCTTTATCCACTGATGATGTAAAGACACCTATAAAAACTGCTGGATAGGGGCTCTCCAGGACCAAGGTTGGAGACCACTGATGTAGAGTAAGTCCCCTACACCAAGCAACACAGAACCTTAGAACTTTGGCAGGAAAAAAATGTGTGATAGTGTGTGATAAATGAGAATTTAATGCCCACCCTCAGGGTGGGATGCTTAGATAAATGTTTAAGTAGCACCCCACCCCTCGGGTAGACATTAAATTCTCATATCACACACTATCCCATGCATTATTCTCTATAGTGGTGTATAGGGTATACACGTTTCATGTGTAAGAAATGTGTACAGCAGCAAAAATCTATTTCACATATATGAACACAGATGAACAACAATAACCAGGTCCAATCAAATATGATAATAACACACATATATAGCACCAGGGGTGAAATTCTCAACAAAAAAGTTTTGTTTCAAGATATCATAAAAAAGGATGGTGTTATACAAAATTGTATAAAAAAACCAGCTGTGCTATGAAAAAATTATACAAAAAGGTATAAGTCCAACAATGCATAATAGGGGCTAAAATACCCCTCACTTGTATAATGTAACCAGTACTATGACTACTAATGATGTACTTGGCCAATTTAATCTCCATAGTATTCTCTGAATCATCCCTATACTTTCCAGACCCTGGGTATTCACCTACAACAGGACATGGCTATGCTACAATAATAGCCTTGGATTAGAACATATATCCCTGTTTCAAACTCTATTGTGTTTCTGTGTAGATTAATTTATCATGATCTATTCCAGAAAAAAAATTTTTTCAGGCAGAAACAGTATAAAAGTAGACTTGTTTTATTTTACTCCCGGTATTGTGGTTTCTGCACAAGCAACAAAGTGGCAAGAGACACGTTTTCATAAAGTAATATCATTATTGTGGTTTATTTATGCCTTTTTTTACACAAGTAAGAACTCACATTTAACTTAAATAAACTCTTCAAAATGTTTAGAAAAGGGGGCATTGTACAAAGAAAAAACACCTCACCGTTTTGGTTTTCATTTATTACAGTCCTGAAAATACTAGGATTGCAACAAAACAAAATGTTGATCACTATGCTTAACATGTGCCTTGCAAGTTGGACCCTTGCTTGAAAAGTGTAAAGCACACTTCTATCTGTATCCCGATTCTGACTCGCTTACCAAAATGTGAAGCTGCACTTTGATCCTGTTTTTAATGTTATTATTAATCCCTACTGTGCCACACATCACTTGCCATTTTAGAAAATTTCACGCAAATTCTGGCAATGTGGTAAATCGGTGCAAGGCAAAATGCGTTATGATAATTATTTTTAATATTTATCAACTACTGGATGTTTGCCTTCATATTCATGTGCAGCAATGTATGTTTCGAATATTTCAAATAGTTTCTCCGCCACACTGAAGAAAATAATTATGACTTCATAATAATGATAATTACTCAATACCGCTGTTTTCACTTTGCACTGCTAAAGTCTTCTCTCTTTGATCAACGAATGAGCACTGACACAAAGCGAAATGGGCGGAGATTTGTGACTCATGCAGAATGAAAGCTCGGCTAATCAACATGCAGTGATTATACTGACGTTAATAGTGGCCAGTAGCAGCTAACAGAAACAGAAGTAGTATGAAGAAACAATGCAAGCAGCATGAACTGTGCTGAATGAAAGCGCATTTGAGAAACGTTGCACTAGTGGACTGTGTGAGTGGATGGAATGCATCTGCGTTGGATGAAACACAGATTAAATAAGTTCCGGTACCCAGTACTGGCATCAAAATAAGTCCCAGTACAGAGTACCGGTGAGTACTGGCAGAATTTCACCCCTGTATAGCACCCTCTCAACCCTAATATTTTTAGTTTTCTAAACGACAATGGTAGGCTTCTCTAGTATTTATGCACTAGCATTGTTGTGGTTTGTTTTCAAAGACTTATTGCTTCAAAGATGCCTCCATGGTACAATGCAGATGAACGAGCCTTAGAATGGCATTGTAATGAAGACACAATAAACTTCTGAAACTCAATAAACATAACTTGAAATTGTTTAGGTTACAAAACTTGTAATAATGATAACGTGAAGGATAATGTAGGGACTCAAATGTATGTGTCCTAGTTATTTTGTAGCATTACCAGTTGTTTAATTGTCTTTTTGGTGTAATAAAGACCCTAAATCACAACCTGGCGGGCAGGTAGATACACAAACCAAAAACTCTGCAAAAACAAGACAGATATAAAGTTAAACAAAGGTTGTTTTACGGCAGTCAGGGTGGAGCATCTTGCAATTTAGGGCCCAGCAACACCCTTCATATGCACCATCTTATGTTGCTCCAATACTTAGATATTATCTTAATCATCTTGTAATTTACCTGGAGAATCCTAGCTGCCAGCACTGTAAACTTTCCATTCAAATCATTTGACAATATGACCTTCAGAGAGAGAGAGAAAGAGCTGAAAGGTCATATTGTCATATGATTGAATTTAAAATTTAATGAAGAAGTCTGTTCAGTGCCAGTAGCCAGGTAAAGAAAGATATTAAAAACAACTCATAATTGGAGCAACCGGTTCTGAGCATTGAGCCACCCAAGATGATAGGTGGTAAATGACCAAAGGTAATTCCAATTTTCCCTTTCAGAACGAGGACACGTTTAATGCACCATGCAAATTGATAATGATTTTATCTATTAAAGTTTTAGAATCTAGCAACACAATAAAATAGTGTTTCAATTGTAAGATTGTTTGAAAAATTTGAGATTCACAGTAGCCTGCAAACCAATTAAACCTCCAGCATGTTAGCTCAATACACTAGTGTAAAAGTGTTGACACTTCCACTGAAGGTCACAAGTACGCAGAGCAGCTGTGCTAGTTTGGATGAGATTTAATCTCAGCCTTAAGATGTGGATGTCGTCCAAATCCTGATCTCTCCCCACAGGGGGTTTTCCCCTGAATTGCAGGGCAGCTGTAGCCTACTAAGAATGAGCAAAAGTGGGGCCAGCCAATGCTCTATTACTAAATCAAGGAATTACCGCTGAGCTACATGTGTAGCTACTGTCAAACAGTTTGTTCATCAGATATTAGAATCTACTATATTAAGTGTACAGTATTTGCATTATTCTATGTACCCCTCTATAATAATAATAGAAGTAAGTTATTGAGTAAAAAAACAATGATGACCAGGGTCCAGGTTCAACAATTCCTGGTGAATTTGGAATATGGTTACCCTATTAGTTTACCATATACAATGTTGTAAAGGGCGCCTTTAACTAATTATTGAAAGGAAAACCTAGCTAATGCTTTCAGAGCTTCAGACCTGATTCTGTGCAAGGTTTACTTCTTTACTGTAGCTAAGCTACTCAACTCGCATAAGATGTCCAGGGAAAGAGACTAACCCTGGGGTAGAAAGAAGGTAGTAAAAAGCTATACTTCTGGTCTTTGACTGCTTGTCAAAACGGGTCTGACTCTTTCGAAAGTGATTAAGATCTGGGCTGGGAACGATATGGTACGAAGTTCGTGCCCAGTCTTTTCATGTACATTCTGTTGCCTTGTTTCCTCTGCATTTTATTTTCTGTGGTGGAAGGTGGGCACATAATTGGAAATTCACATTAGAACACCTTCCCAACTTGTGGTCGGTGAGTTAACTCCAGGTGGTCCGCAAACAAAATTCAGTTACGCAGTTCTTGCAAAAACCCATTTCTACACAATCACACGTTGTCTTCATCTAGACAATGTGGGGAAGCTATAAAAAAGGCCAACAAGATGCTCGGATATATTGTGAGGAGTGTTGAATTTAAATCAAGGGAAGTAATGTTAAAACTTTACAATGCATTAGTAAGACCTCACCTAGAATATTGTGTTCAGTTCTGGTCACCTCGTTACAAAAAGGATATTGCTGCTCTAGAAAGAGTGCAAAGAAGAGCAACCAGAATTATCCCGGGTTTAAAAGGCATGTCATATGCAGACAGGCTAAAAGAATTGAATCTGTTCAGTCTTGAACCAAGAAGACTATGCGGTGATCTGATTCAAGCATTCAAAATTCTAAACGGTATAGACAATGTCGACCCAGGGGACTTTTTGACCTGAAAAAAGAACCAAAGACCAGGGGTCACAAATGGAGATTAGATAAAGGGGCATTCAGAACAGAAAATAGGAAGCACTTTTTTACACAGAGAATTGTGAGGGTCTGGAACCAACTCCCCAGTAATGTTGTTGAAGCTGACCCCCTGGGATCCTTCAAGAAGCTGCTTGATGAGATTCTGGGATCAATAAACTACTAACAACCAAACGACCAAGATGGGCTGAATGGCCTCCTCTCGTTTGTAAACTTTCTTATGTTCTTATGTTCTTACTATTACTAAGCAACACCACAAACAGCTTTAACCACGTTATATATAATTATAAGATATGTATGTAGTCTGCATTTTTCCCCTTTATCTGTTTTCTTTTATTACAGGTGTGCTTATAAATTAATTTATACAATGTAAAACAAATACTAACTATATAACAGTTACACATTATAAAGGAACATTTGTCGTGTCAAAATTAAAGACTTATTTTGTTTTAGCCAGCATTATTTAAAAAAAAAAAATCTGTGCTCATTCTACTGCGTGTTTTCACCTGTTGAAGGAAAAAAACATGAAATCTGGCTGTCCCAACCATTTCGCTCTGCATAAAAGTAACACACTGCATTGAATAAATTAAAACAAACAAACAAAAAAACAACGATTGCCAGAGATCCCTATTTCCATAGTATACGTTTTTAGAGAGGTTAGCTGAATATAGTAACAGAAGCTAATGTGAAACAAAAACAGGCTATATTTGCTGCTTGAATTGTGAGTTGTTTAAACAAAAGAAACAGGAACTTTGCCATCAGAAACTTTCCATGCACAAAATGACAACATTCCTTGATGAACTGGTAGTGAAGATTCAAGCCCAGGAGTCTCATAAAATTAGGTACATTATATAAATACTTTACTTTCTACATGTACTTATACATATACACATACAAATTAGTTTCAAAATGCTGTTGTGATAAAATGTGTGGCAAGTGGTCCGTGGAAAAAATCCTTAACACCAAGGTGGTCCCTACATTGAAAAAGGTTGGGAACTGCCTTAGGAAACAATAAAACAACAACACTGCATTTTAACACAAGCTGAAGTTGCGTGGGACTGGAATCACCTTCTGCCATTCCCAAGGAGGGCAAGTTGTAGGCTGCTGATTTGTGTGTCTGTTTTAAAGTTGTACATATAGAAGGTTTTCAGAAACATGCCCCATCCTCCATGGCTGCCTCTAAGTAGTTCTGAGGTTGAAGATGAGACACCTTTGACACTGCTTGCCTTGGCCATCTGGTGAGCACATCTGATGAAGAGACTGTGACCTAAGCGAAGGTTGTGAAGGAGAACTGCTGAGAAGCATCTGCTGGAGATGGAAATGCCATGGGTACTTCAGCTGACATGACAAATTACTTTGGACCAGTTTACATTTAATTATTCACTTGAATGCTCATTTACTTGGAAAATAATTATTTTCATTTATGATTTTTAAATATTATGCAGTATGTTTCAGTATAATTAGGGTTCTTATTCCAAAAAAAAAAACCAGGCACCCTTTTGCACTGATAGTGTCTGTCCGTCACACATGGTGAACACACCTTGATTTCAACAGACTTTTAGCATTCTAGCCCCCTATAGATGTTTTGCATTGCATTTGGGCTACAATCTGAGAAGCTGCTGATTTTATACAACTCTGGTATGGGTTTATGGGTCGCCAGTTATTGGATAGAATTAACACATTTACTAATTCAGTAGTTCAGGACAAAACCCACAACACAGAAATTTGAGTTTAATGAAATGTTCTTTTTATGATTATGTGATGTATGGAGGAAACAATTTGGCATCAAACCTGCTTGGTTTGAGGGTTCGCCACCTGGCTGTCTGGACGAAGCAGGAGACCTCCAAAATATCCAAGCGGTTGCCAATGCCGCAGAATAGATTTCAATTACTGAGCAGGTAAAAACATTTTTAAGGACACTGATGTCTGTTCTGATATATATGACTGGTATGTTTCTGATGACGTGTCGTTTGATGAGGTCAACAGGATTCCACGACTGGAGGCAGTGGAAGCTGCGCCTACCTGAAAAGAGTGACCTGAATATTTCCCTACTGGAAACCCAGACCAGAACAGGATCTGGAGGAGGTGACAATGGTTCAGTTTTCATTTAGAAATAGGGGATCCGATTTGGGAGCTCCCTGTGATAGCCAGAGTTGTTGAAAGATTAATATGGACTTAATATTTAATTTAAGCTGAAGTAATAAATCGAGAAGCCTTTTCTTTCTTGGTCAGTTTTGCTGGTTTTTAAGTGGAAGGTAAGAGTATAATTTGATAGAATGGCCAGGTTGTTGATGTATGGGTGAATGAGAGGGTTGAAGGCAGTGAATTCTGAACATCACAAGAACCCAAAGAAGGCCAGGAGAAATAACATTTCTAGGTCTAAAGCATTGGAGTGATAACCATGCCGTTAAAATGGAGGCGTGTTCAAAGGACCGATCATAAAGTGTGGATCTAATTATTTTAGATGTAAAGAATCTACTGTTGCAGGATCAGGCATTGCAGTTTTTTATTTTTTTATTTTTTATAGTTATGTTTTTTTTTTTTTGAATTCTGCTTAGAGATACATGTGTAAAAATGCATTATTCTGTGACCTGAGGGACCTTACAATACTTCCTGAAAGTTTTGTTGAAAAATATTGATGTATGGGCAAATTACAAGACATTGTTTCACCTGAGTGATTGCAATGACATAATACACGTTTATTCTCAGGGTCTTTATAAGCAATAGTGGACACTACTCTGGATTTTATTTTCTCAAAATAAATATTTATAAATAAAATAATAGTTATTCATGCCATTATTATCAGTAATAAGATAAAAAAATGTACCTGATACATTTACTTCATGAAATAGTATATGCTTATATCCACTCATTCCTTGATATTTTTAACGACCCTGATAATGGCATCTGTGCTGGACTCTTGTGTTCATTTGTCATGTCTTGTTCAGTGTTACATGTAGTGTATGTGTATGGGGCACGCCATTAGCATTAGTGTTAGTGTGTGTGTGTGCGTATGGTGTTTGTGCGTATGGTGGGAGGGGGGAGGGGCCATCCTGATGCTATAAGAAGGGGGGGGAACGAGCCTCGAGAGGAGAACGCGCGCAGACTTCAACTGGTGTGGTTGCTGTGAACCTGAGACAGAGAGAGGTTGAACGAGAGGGACGTAGCTGTGAAGCAGTCAGAAGAACCAGAGAGTCTGTGGAGAGAGGGATAGAGTGAGCGTGATTGAGAGAATTGAGAGAAAAGAAGATACCTGAGAGTTACAGAGAGTGAGGAGACGATTGAAGAGAATTAGTTACATTATGTTGTAAAAACATATATATATATATACTGTATATATATATATATATATATATATATATATATATATATATATATATATATATATATATATATACACACAGACACACACACACAGTATATATATATATATATATATATATATATATATATATATATATATATATATATATATAAACACATGCGACAGAACAACCGTTCTGATATAATTATAAGTCAAATACATCAGATTTACAGTGTTTCCCCTTTTTTATCAACTCTAAACAAGTTCTTGTGATGTTTTGTTTCTACTTTTGTCTCTGAGGACAGCTGTAAACTATAGCCATTCTTTAGACACTAAATGCCCCTCTCAGTGAAGTCACATGAACAAAAAAAATCTATCAGGAAGTGAATGTCAGTCCCTCCCTTATACAAAGTACGATGGCCTTGTAAGTCATTAAAACAAAGTGACTTTTTATCATTTTTTAATCCCAGTCCTTAAAGGGTTAAACCATCAGTGAGGTAAGAAACTAATTGTGAATCAGGGTGAACAGTTAATTCAGAAGCAAGTGCCTGGATGTTTATTGGGTTAGCGTGAAATGAAGTCACAGGGGAACATTTGAATTGGGAGGTTTGCGTTTTTGGATTAGGGCTGAAGGTGTCTGGGGGCATACTACTCAAGCGTGAGCTTCTCCATAGTGGTTGCAGATGTGTAGGAGACTGCACATGCTCCATTGTTAAAGTTATTGCATACTTGGTAACCGCTTGTAAAAATTATGGGTCGAGCACACCCATCTTTGGAACGGGAAGGAGCAGTGCTTTTAGCTGCCGAAATTACCGAAGGAGAAGAAAAAGAAGTGGTCTGATAACATGCTATGGTGGAGTGAGATGAAGACCCAAATATGGAACATGAAAGAACCCGCACCTCAGTGCTTTTCTGAACAAAGGACTTCCAGACGAGGCTGATAATTCACATTCTCAGATCATCTTCAACATTGAGACAGTTATGGTATTTGCTTTGATTGCAATGAGATTCTAAAATGCTGACTCACAAAGGTATGCCGATGCAAAAGGCACAAGCACTTTCATGGCTTTGCTTACTAGTTCTGAGTATTCCATGCGCAGAGAAAAATCACAAAGCAATTGTTTTGGAAAAATGATCTTCAGGGTATTATCGCATGATCAATCCACAAGCTTGTCCTGTACTGCTGCGGGCAAGGCTGCATTTTTAACAGCATCTTCTTCAAATGTTTTTTTTTTTATCCAAGGGCTACCTGTTGCTGTAACTTGAGGAAAATAATGCCGCAGCTGGTTTTGTATGCCTTGCAAGCGTGACAGGATAATGTGCTCTTCAACTCACAGAATACATTTTCTCTCATGAAATCTGCCATCAGAGAGAAAATTTAAAAACTGCCATCCTGCACACGTAAACACCATATATTAAGCTTTTGAATGAATGCTTCTATCTTGTCATTCATAAAAAGAAGGTTCGTATCATGTTCCTGTCGACTTCTGTTGAGTTCATTGAGCCGATCAAACACATTTGCAGATAAGCAGGCATTGCAAGCCACTGGGAATCTTGGAGAAGTCCAGCATAATGAAATCTTTGTTTCTCCAGAAAAACCACTGCTTCTCGTCTCAGCTCAAACAACCGCCTCAAAACCTTTCCAAAGAAAAGCTGTCATACTTCAGTGTGAAACAGCAATTGCTGATGTTCAGAACCCATTTCTTTGCAAAGCACCGAAAACAAACATGCATTAGTTGGTTGACCTTTGATGACGTTCACCACTTTTACAGCCTCATCAAGCACCATGTGAAGATCAGTATTCTTAGCAGCTAAAGCTTCACGAAGTATTGAACAATGCATCCAAGTAGTATTGCATGCAACATGCTGAATTCAAGTCACCTGACCACTGTTCTTTCCTGTCACAGATCATCATCCGAAGAGTAATCGAGGATTACTTCCATCATGAACAGCGAATGCGAATTAATCAAACACAAGAGAGGCGTGAGTTACGTCGGTATTTATGTGTTTTTGGAAGGTTACAATGAGAGAAATGTGTAGGGGCCGTCCCTCCTCCCGAACTTTGGTTTGTAAACTTCATTAAAACTAAATGGAATGAAGACCAACTTTAAGCAGTTATCTTTCTGCAGTTACTTACAAGATATAAATTGGGTTGTGGACCTGTTTTCTCATTGTTGCATTCTTTGCAGTCATTGCTATCTGTAGGTGATGTGACAGACCTGAACTGAAGGAGTAGAAAGTCATTCACTACATTTTTCTCTTTGAATATATGATCAACGTTTCACTTTAAACCATTACAGTACATAGAAGCTTTCATTATCCTGAAAAAATAGCATGCCTGATTCAGTTATTGAGCTTGCTGTCTCCATGTTGGATCTGTCCATAACCAGACACACATCCTGCAATCAAGTAGACAGGCGGTTAAGTGTATGGCATTAATTAAGAGTTTCATGCTGGTCACTGTGGATTAAAGCCCAAGCAATGGGAGGAGGTAGGATGATGGAGACAGTGCATATAATCAGGCTGCAATATCTGGTCAGGTGTAAAGGGATGATTTTCTGCAGGCCATTGTCATTCCCTTTATAGCAGATTCCAGCAGGATAATGTCCATATGTATAACATGTTTGTTTGTTGTTCCCTCCAGCAAAATAATGTTTCAACCCTTCAATTCATATTTGTGGTACTAGTGATTATTGTTGCTTATTTAATGTATCAATTGTAACCTCATACTGCTGTAACCAGTAGCATGAACAGGCCTATTTGGGTTAATCAAAACCCTAACCCTTTCTTTTTCAACCTGTGGTATGCTTGCCAGTACTGGCACAATGTTTAAGTTTAATTGTGGCAGGCAGCATGTTCTTCAATCTTATTCTCATGAATCACATGCATTATTAGTCTAGTCTGCACATACAGCAGCACCAGCATCTATAGTGCTAGTTGCAAAGTCAGTACAGAAATAGAAATAACCACATTAACCAAAAATGTTATTCAAAAGGAAAGGACCAAATATGGTCAATAATAATAATAATAATAATAATAATAATAATAATAATAATAATAATAATAATAATAATAATGACTACTATGACTACTGCGACTACTACTACTAATAATAATGGAATTACAAATACTAGAAATTAATGATATTCGTCAAAGTAACATATTCAAAGTAACACCCACCATTCTTGTCCAAGGCAATCTGAACACCCCCATTTCAACCAGAAATTTGTGACATCCTGAAATAACCAAAACATTCCCTCAGCAATACACTGGGTCAATTGCAATGAACATTCAGAGTTAGTATGTACCAAGCGTACTAAGTTGCGGACTACCTAGTACAGTACTTTCCTGAGGATCAATCCCCAGCTGCGGATTAAGTTAGTTCCAATTGCAGCGAACAAACGAGCTGGGGATCAACTGATCCTCAGGTTTAGTAGCAGAGGATCAAGACTATCTCCAAACCTCAAGTGCGGGGTGCGCTCACAAACCCAATTGATTCCAGTTTGTTATAGTTCAAAGGATTCATGTAATCAAGCATATTTTTTTCTGCAAAAAATAAATAAATAACAAATAAACATATATATGCAAAACACGAAGATAATACATTTTAATTAGCTTAATAATTTTACATGGTATATACAAAACATATTTATCTGCATAATTTAATTAACAAAGACCATTAATCAGAGCAAGAATACCATTATTATACCATTATTATACCATACCAAAAAAAATCATGACTGGCCGTCGTGCACAGCATTACTCGACAGAGCAGAAATGTTATTTTGTCGAGTGCATACAAACTACATTAAAACGGTGGAAGACGATAGAAAACACCACACAGCGATTCTGCAACCCTGAAACCCTCGACCAGGAACTCCGCGCATCATGTATGCTGCCTGCCCATCCTGCTAAACACGTTGCATATTCGGAGATGATGGTCACACATCATCTGGCAATTGATTTACATATACCTATTCCTGTTAATGAAGCTCAGATCCTTATATTGCCTGTGAAAGCGAATACGGATGTGTGTGCAGTTTATGGCCCCAATAACTCCAGGTATTCCAGATGTAGAATAAAATGCGGTGCAAATATCTCGTTGCTCCTCTTCATTGGGCATGACATTGTAGCGTTCATGAAGTGCCGCTATGAGCTTCGAGATCCCCCCCAACACACTAGAAGGATCCTGTGGTATAAAACTGCATAGTTATTAAAACCTGAAGTACTGGGTCAATAGGATGCCCTGTTCTTCATCTAGTTTGTAGCCGTGGTTCCAGCAACTTTATCAGTCTTCTGACTGCCGCCTTGGATAAACGACATCGCCTTTTAAACTCCTGTTTATTGTTTGCATGGATCTTGTAAACAAAGATAATATCATTTTTATGATATGTGGATAGCTGGCCGTATTCTTCGAACATACAAAACATAACCGTAGTCACTTAACATCTTTGCACCTATTGAATTACAGGAACAATGATGCACACTTATAAAGGAGACAGCTTAATATACAATTGACACATAGGCTAAGGACAATATCCACCTCCATGATTTCAATTTAGCGAACTTGGAGTGACTAATAAAAGCTTTTCATTATGGGGTTTTATTTAATTATATTTCATGCCTTATTAACAATTAAAAGCTCCGCTAAATGTCAGAAAAATATTCTGTATTATATATCATTGATATCGGTTTTATTAATGGTTTCATTTCAGAAAACGTGGCTTTAATGTTTCTCATTTTAACCTGAGTTAGTACGGTAACTCTTCTACTTAGTCTAAAGAGTTTGAGGGTTTCATTTAGTACTGTATATTAGGAACATCTAGGGGCAGCAGTCATCATCTGGAGTTCGTTGCAATTGGCAACATTTTTAATAAGTATCTGGGGACTATCTGGAAGTTCTTGGTTCTTTGCAATTGGTGCTAACTAGCGTACTAGTTTAGTATAGTCCTGAAGTACTAACCACAGGATCACCCACAGCTTTTTGTTCATTGGAATTGACCCACTATGATTAAAGAAAAAAAGGAAAAGAAATTAAGTGAAAATCAAAGGATTACAAAAGCCACTAATATCAATCGAATAAGTTACACCAAAAGTAGCAATCACCTTGATTAGTAATTGCCTCTATCAACAACCTTTTTTCCACTAAAACAGAAAGAAAACAGTCAATATGTCACAGGTCATCCCACTTTTGAAAAGAGCAAATTGCAGTAAAAAAAGTAAACAAAGAAACCTTTAAACATCAAATGATTGTCAACCCAGCATTAAATACTGGGCCCACTGATTTACCTCTTTAGAAAGCAGATTCTCACAAGTGTTTGTATACATGATTTATCAAATGCTGCATTTTGGCACAGGTTCTAGTTCTTACAGAGCACTCAGTGCCGCCTCATAATGTTGGCAGGAATCGTCTGCCAGAGAGGAAGGGAAGTGCCATGTCTGTCACCTCCCAAAGGAATAAAGGTAACCTGTGGCCTTCAGTTGAGTATATGCAACAACAAAAAACATTCTGGCTATTAATGAAGCTCAACTTTACTGGCAGGAACCACCCTCTTTGGGGTGACATGGTTGGTCTGTCTCCATGGTCATAAAATTCCCTGACAGTTTAGCAACGTACAGCTACAATGTATATGTTTCTGATTACTGATGCCCCCCCCCCACCACACACACACCCACCCACACCCCAGTTGATATGTCACATCTCTTCTGCAGCTTATCTTTTTCAATGGCAATTGGCAACAGGAAAGGCAGGCTCCATGCTTCACGCTCTCAATTATTACTCTACTTGCATTTCATAGTGAGCTTTTTCTGATATGTAGCACGCTGAAGATCTTGGGAGACTTACATTTCAAGGACTATGGGATTTCTTGCAGGCTGTAAGGATGACTGGTGACGTCTCTGGTTGGACAGAAAGCATCTTTCCAAAAACTTGCATTGGAGACATGACTTATTATGGCTGAATAAATGGATGTCTTTGTGAGGTTAGATCAGGGTATTTTAATTTTTTGTTTATTTTATTTAGGTCTCAGAAAACATTTTTAATTGCTGTGAAATTAATATTTCTGCTCTTTTAATGAGCTGATGCTGTTCAAGCCCAATTAAATCTTCTTGAAGAAAGTCTATGTCCTGCCACCTTCTTATACAAGCTTTGGCAGGCAAACAGCTGCTGTCTGTAGAGATAAGATTGCATTTTTATGTCATCAGCTGCCCATGTCTACATGACGCTGTACTGCATGTGAATGGTGCTAGTCTCAACTTTAGTGCATCTGGGAAGAAGCTGCTCTCTGGGAAAGACTTTACTTTTGTTACCTGTCCCTTTAAAGGGATAAGCTATATTATCTGCATTTTCATAATACTGTACTTACCTGTGTTAATATCCTGTTCCATGTTTGTTTTTCATTTTTTCCAGCTGTAATTTTCTGTTCTCTGTAACTATGATTTTGTACAGATTTAGTAGCAGCGGCTAGATAAAAGCTGGACCATTTCAACAGTATCACTTCAACCGTGAATGATCTCCTGCTTAATGCTGATGCTCCCTCTGCGCTTGTCCTCCTTGACCTAACAGCCGCTTTTGACACCATAGATAATGGCATTCTTCTTGAACGCCTTCAGAAGTATGCTGGGATCTCTGGAACCTATCTCTCCTGGATGTCCTCTTACCTATCCGGACGCATGCAGTCTGTCTTCTATGCTGGATGCAGTGGTGTCGCAAACCCAGTCACTTGTGGTGTCCCCCAAGGATCTGTTCTTGGGCTCTTCAATATCTACATGCTTCCCTTGGGTCACCTCATCCGCCAACACAACCTCATGTTTCACTCCTATGCTGACGACACCCAACTCTACTTAAAACTCGACCCTGGAATCCCCTCTGCCATGGTCCAGCTCTCGGCTTGCATTCAAGACATCGAGGCCTGGGTGTCTGCCAATTTTCTTCAGCTGAACACCAGCAAATCTGAACTCCTTCTAGTAGGATCTAAAACTCAAGAATCTCAATATAGCTGCCCTGAACCTCGGAAACTGTCTGCTGCTGCCTTCCCCCACAGTATGAAGCCTTGGTGTACTTCTTGACAACAACCTCTCCTTTGATGCCCACATCTCCTCCGTGGTCAAATCTTCCTTCTACCATCTTCAAAACATATCCAAAGTCTTCCCTACCTTTCCCTCACGGATGCGGAGATACTTTGTCATGCATTTGTCTCCTCTCGACTCGACTACTGCAACTCTCTTTATGGTGGTCTCCCAGCACGCACCATAAACCGACTGCAGCTAGTTCAGAATACCACCACCAGGATCCTTACCAGATATAATAAAACGTGAACACATCACCCCCCGTTTTGCCCAGCTGCACTGGTTACCTGTAAAGTTCAGGATTACTTTCCAAACTCTCCTGCTCACCTACAATGCCCTTCATCACACAGGTCCCGAGTACCTCCTCAACCTGCTGACCCGCTATGTCCCTGCCTGCAAGCTGAGGTCCTCTGACTCTGGCCTGCTTGTTATCCCCAAGCAAAAGTGCACCGCACTTGGAGATCGCTCGTTTAGCTTCATGGCTCCGAGTCTTTGGAACTTTCTCCCAGCTTTGGTGCGTGATGCTCCCACCGTCACTCGCTTTAAATCAACTCTCAAGACCCACCTGTTCTCTCTTGCTGTCCATGCTCTTTAAGCCTGATATCTGCTATCAGCGGCTGTGTTGTTGCTACTATTTCATGTATTATGCTACTATATCATGTATTATGCATGTTTCACTATTTAATGTATTATGCATTGGTTTTTTTTTTACTGTATAACATGTATTATGCATTTCTCTGTATTTAAAGTATTATGGTTTTTCTTGTTACTGCAACTTGTAAAGCGCTTTGTGATGGTGGTCCACTATGAAAGGCACTATATAAAATAAAGATTGATTGATTGATTGATATCACTGATTTTAATGCTGTGTTAATGTTACAGATCTTTTAAAGGCAGTTAATAATCATGGGCGTCTACATAATTAATTCTGGGGGGACAAGGTGTTTAAAAGTAGTCAGGTAACATGGTTTTGTATTGCATAATAATTCTTCTAAGCCTCATTTACATTGACAGCTGTAAAATGTGCCTCCATTAGGGTTGCCTGGTTGGGGGAGTTCTGTTCCTATTTAATTATTTAAATATAGATGCTCAGAAATCATATCCTACAAAGGAGTAAATTACAAAAAAAACAAAAAACTTTGCACAGTGCAGCTTTGAGAGAGTAGCTCATACCCAAACAGCAATGAACAGTGGTAACCCTAGCCTCCATATTGACTCCGATTATCAAATTCAGACTAATGAACATAAAGAAACACAGAGTAAAATGATTTAATCTAATTAGTAATAAGGTACTTTACTGGTCCGGGTTTCTTTCCGCTCTTGGTTGTTTGAATTTGTGAGTTCTTTAATGTTGCGCTGCCTCTCTCTCCCTGTAGTCTGCACACTGAACGCACAAGTTATTTCCTGCCAGCAAAAAAAAAAGGTCCTGCACAAGAATCTCTGGACAGCCAGCTTGTTATCCTTTTGATCAGCTTAGTGTGCTTTCCTATAGCTTTCAAAAACATTATATCATCACCTGAACAGATGACTCCTCTGTACTACTGCGTACCCCTAACTGAAACAGTTAAGGTAGGGCTAAGGAAAGGGTTTAAAAATAACTAACATAGCTTTTTTGGGGTTTTCTCACGATTTATTATTTAAGATGTGTAAAGTAAATTACTAACAATTAATTAAGATTGGGTCATTTTATATGCAGTTTGGGACCAAAAAGGTCCACTATCTATTTACATATTTGTTCTGAACCATTTTTCTGTCTGAAAAAGATGACTGCTTTAGCAAAGACATACCTCATTAGTTTTTCCATAAAAATCTTAGAAAAAAAACTTATACATTTGTCTGCTTTATTTAGCCTTCTATGGTATACAGAAAAAAGTAACATGGTTACCTTTCAATTTTATAGCTTTAAAACATTTGTTTACATCTATTTTTTTAAACAAAACAAAACAAAATGGGTAAGGGAGAGTAAGCACATGGATTACCTATAAGAAATAATTTTTTAGGAACTCAAAAATCTTCTCTATATCTGTGAGCCTCATAGTTGCTCTGTGTTTTAGAAACAGTGTTAGCCCATTCAGTCCATCATTTTTTACCACTTTTTACACTTACATGCAGCATGTGTTGACATCGTAGCAGCATTTCTTAGAACTGCCTGCTGTAGAGTGGTGTTTTCTTTCCGTGTGTCTTTGTTGGCGTATACGGGATATGATCGCTTGTTGTGGTCACTTCAACTTCCCCTGCTGGCACATGTGTGATTAAGGATATTTTTCTAAACGGAATGAGGTTTAAAAAAACATTTGGAAGCAAACTTTCCTTTCACTCTGGGCCCTGGCAGAACTGCCGTAAATGATACAAAACACGACGCAAAAAGTATGCAAATTAGCAAAATGATAATGATTCATCACACACATGTGACCTTTCCTTAGCCCTACCTTAAATATACATAATATTCTTCTCAGGAGTCATTTACTCGCCACCATACGTGTTTATGTCATGTTTAAATGTAACTTCCCTTTTAAAATGACCCTGAGCACTATTTAATGTGTTTTGGTTTCTGAATTAAAACAGAGAAACTTTTAATTGTGAAATTAATTCATAAAGGAGAGGTGAAAAGTTGGAAGAAAACACAATCATACTGAAGTGGGCTTCTAGGACCGTGATCGTGTAACATGCTAAAAAACGCACTTCGTTTTGATGACTTACAGGGCCACCATACTTTGCAGTACAGGCTTGAAATACATATCATTGGATAGGGGAAGGATTAAATTTCACTTCCTGATATATATATATATATATATATATATATATATATATATATATATATATATATATATATATATATATATATATATATATATGTATATATATTTTCGTGTGACATCACTGGCAGCGCAGAGAGACAGCCTGCTTCAGAGAAACTTGGCTGGAGGTAAGAAAGACAAGGAGACACGCTCTAAATCCAATCTGACATAATTATATCAGAACATTTATTCTGTCTGTGATAGGGGTGACCTGTGCAGGCGATCAGGCGTATGCATGATCCTGTAGGGGGTGGTCGGGATCCCTATGGGATCCACCTGCCAATCATGGCAAAGACACAGAGAGGCTGGGTGAGGGTGTGTCGTGTCTCCCTCTGTCTGAGTGGTCAGGAAGCGGGTCTTGCGGGGTCTATCGACCAATAAAAATGACTCTGCTGTTCCTTCCTCGCCCTTCTAGGGGAAACAACAACAGGAGTTGGGTTCATAAATCTGGAGTATACAAAATAAGACAAGATCACCAGTGTCTGGAACGAGAAAAGGGGCAAGCAAGCCCTGATGAGGAAGACAGCCGCTATCAATTATTTAATAAATTATTACGTACCCGAGTGGAACGTTAACAACCCTGTGAGTGATAGTGAGGGAACAGCAAAGCGTAACTGAGATCCGAGCCACACCAGACAGTGGAGGCTGCGGGACGCTGCAAGAAGCAGCACCTTTTGTTTGTAGTTTTGTTATTGTGTTTTTTTTTTCCTTTTTCCTTTCGCCTTCTGTTTTGAATATTATTTTTAGCACCTGCGTTTGCACGACAAATCACCTGACAACAGAAACTTACCATTGTTGGCATTTTTCAGCAAGCTGCCGCGGAAATTAACCTTACCATTGTTGGTATTGTTCGTCCGCGGTACAACAGTGCCCCCTGTGCCTTAAATAAAAATTGGACTCCGGTGAGGCAATCTCAAAGAAACTTTGTCTCCCGTGTGTTCAGTAAAACCCCACACCCTCCCACACTGTCTTGTGTGTTTAAAAATATATATTATTATTTTTTTAAATAATGTGTTAATAATAATAATGTGTTTTTACAACATTTATAAATATCAAGAAACGAGTGGATATAAGCAGATACTTTATCAGGTAATTTTTTCCCTTATTACTGATAATAATGGAATGAATAACTTATTTTATTTATATATTTATAATATTTATTTTGAGAAAATAATGGAGAGTAGTGTCCATAAAGACTGTGGGAATAAATGTGTATTATGCCATTGCAATCACTCAGGTGAAACAATGTCTTGTAATTTGCCCAAACATCAATATTTTTCAACAAAACTCAGTATTGTATTATCTTCATAGGTCATAGTTTTTATACATGTATCTCTAAGCGGAATACATAATAAAAAGTGCTTAACATTAAAAAAATATATATATATATATATATATATATATATATATATATATATATATATATATATATATATATATATATATATATATATATAATGCTGTAACAAAAAACAAAAAGTTTGTATGGTTTCTGAAGTACTTTATAATGTTCCCCAGAGTCTTCTGGAAAAAAGGACACCATTTCCAAGATGCTACTGTAAAAAAAATTTATAGGAAGACAGTAAAAAAAAATTATAGGAAGACAGTCAAATACAGCCAAAAAATGCCTGGTCCAGGAGAAGCATCCCACTGAAAAATGCCTAGTCCTGAACCATTCCATCAAGTTTTTCTGGGGTAATTGACACCTTTACCAATGTGCCAATGTGAGCAGAATAAAATAACATTGATACAATGTTGACACCATTAATTAGCTACTAAGTTATAAAGAAAAACTCAGCTTGGCTCCACCATTTTGGAAAACCTGTTATTCATAGAAAGTGGCCACTCTCTGTGTCCAGAAACAAGGCTTTCCAAGAACCTCTGGGTGTCCCCTAACACACCACACAAACAATTGTTCTTCATGGGGTAGGTCACAGAATCACCTTTTACCTGATTTGGCACATGGACTAATTTTTTAAACCAAATCAGCCTTTCAGAAGGAGTCCCAGTGGTTCAAAAAGAATATGATTAGTAAGCCTGGTAAATAATGATCTAATCACAAATAGCAAAGGAGAATTAGTCACAACACACACAATAAGATGATAAGCAGGTGAGAAATTAAATATTCAGAGAAATTAAATATTCAGAAATGGTAGATGGTATAAAGTACCCCTTTAAGCTGCTTATTTGCATAGCCAATTCTGATTGGCTAGTGTGCTCTCTATCTATTCCTGCAGATTAATACAGGATCACACAGGATCAGCATCAGCAGCTGTTATAAAGATATATTCGTCACAATATTCCTTTGTCTTTTAGAAATGTGCAGTAATGCTGTGCTGTTTTATATGTTACACTCTTGCACACAGGTACATCTCTATTACACCTTATACTTAAAATAGATCACTTATTCTACCTAATTATAGCATAAAACAATCATGTGTGCAACATTTCTGTTAACTGGTAAGTACTTGTCAGAGACGGTTTCAAAAGCTAGTTGACAGGCAGAGACTGAAGCCAGCTGTCAGTTTGACTGGCAGTATAAGGTCTGTGAAGGGCATCTAGAAACACTAACTGTCACTAACAAGAGCGAATGAGTGTCTTGACTACACCCTTAAAGGCACAGACAAACAAATGAGTGAGTGATTTGGCAGTTCCTGTCCTAGCGCATGCTTGTCAGCAATAGGCCGATTCAATCCACGCCTCACGCCCCACACCTCCTCCTTTCATACCCCTGGTTGATTCTAATTGACTTTTTCTCAAGTTGTCCGTTAAAAGCATAACACAGAGCAGATTCTTTTTCTATTTTTCTGTGTAGCGCAGTACGTACAGTAAAGCGGTGTCTGTTTTGTTGGCAGGAAGACTGCATTGTTGTTTCATCAAGTTCAGTTCGTAGGCATTTTCAGTTGCATTTAGTATTAAGTTGTAATATTTGTTCCTTCAAACTTGGAGACAAACTCAATCAATGTTGAACTGGTTCCAACGTTTTTTGCTGTTTTCAAATACACACAATATCAGTTCAGTTAAAGTATTATGTTGTTTCAATTGTTCATCAAAGTAACATTGTTTATATTTTTTAATCTTTAGCAAAGTGTTAAGTTATATTAAACGTTTTTTTTTTGTTGCATGTAAATATTTCTTATATAAACAAATAGTATTTTACTTGAATTTTAAAGTCTTAATACTGAAACGTAATAATTCTGGAAATGTGTTCGGTGATTAAAAACAATGTTGAGATGCAGTTGGTCTTCTTGGAAACACGCAGAGTTGCAGGATGCAGAGATGAGAAGTCTTCTTCAGGATGAAGACATGTACAACGTTTGAATGGGTCCCCATTCAAGCGAAGGCTCCATGATCGCTTCATGGCGAGATGTTTTTGAATCCAAGAGAGAGAGAAAGAGAGAAAGAGAGATAGTTTGTATTGCTTTAAATATAGCGCCCAAAGGGAGTTTACATTGTTGATTCCATCAACACAGGCAGCATCGTAACCAGAGAACATTTGCCAGGAACTCAGCAGAAGGGTCTATTGGCAGCTTTGACATAAAATCCTCAGAAATACCTACCAAAGGCAGGCAATATCCCAAAAGTATCGTTGGTGGTCGTCTTTTCTTTCAGTGAACGTTTTGTTTTAAGATATCCTAAAAAAGGGATGCTGTTATAAAAAATGGTATAAAAAAACCCAACTGTGTTATGAAAAAATTATTACAAAAAGATCTAAGTCAAACAATGCACAATAGGGGCTAAAATACCCCTCCAATTATTTATGTAACTAATGATGTACATTTTAATCTCCATTCTCCATAGTATTCTCAGCAATCATCCCCATACTTTCCAGACCCTGGGTACTCACCTACAACAGGACCTGGCCATGCTACAACAATAGCCTTGGATTAGAATATATATGCCTGTTTCTTTTATTATTTTTTGCTTGTTACTTTACCTTTCTCTGTTGTGTTTCTGTATAGATTAATTACTATGATCTATTCCATAAAAAGATTTTCCAGGCAGAAACAGTATAAAAGTAGACTTAAAAAAAAGTATCCCTGGTATTATGGTTTCTGCACAATAAACAAAGTAGCAAAAGACACGTTTTCATAAAGTAATATCATTACTGTGGTTTACTCCTGCCATTTTTTTTTAGATGTACACAAAAATTCATGTTTAACTTAAATAAACTCTTCAAAATCTTTTAGAAAAGGGGGCATTGTACAAAGAAAAAAACACCTCACCATTTTGGGTTTCGTTTATTACAGTCCTCATAACAGGAAATACTAGGATCACAACAAAACAAACATTGATCACTATACTTAACATGTACCTTGCAATTTGGGCCCGTGTTTGAAAAGCGTGAAGCACATCTACATCTGTATCCCGATTCTGACTTGCTTACTAAAATCTGAAGCTGCACTTTCTTGATCCTGTTTTTTTAATGTTAATCCCTACTGTCCCACACATCACTTTGAAACTTTCATGCAAATTCTGGCAATGTGGTAGATCGGTGCAAGGCAAAACGCACTATGATAATTATTTATAATATTTATAAACTATGTAATTTATGGAGAACACTGATGTGGCTTTTTGCCTTCAAATTCATATGCAGCAATGTTAGTTTTGAATATTTCGTTTCGCACTAAGACAATAATTATTACTTCATAATAATCAAAATTACTCAATTTTCACATTGGTCTTCTCTCGTTGATCAATGAATGAGCACTGACACAAAGCAAAATGGGTGGAGATGTGTGACTCATGCCAAGATGAAATCTGACCAGAATGAAAGCTCGGCCAATCAACATGCAGTAATTATACTGACGTTAATGGTGGCCAATACAAGCTAACAGAAGCAGTATGAGGAAACAGAATGCAAGCAGCCCAAACTGTGCTGGATGAAAGCTCATTTGAGATATGTTGAGCTAGTGGACTATGTGAGTGGATGGAATGCATCCGCATTGGATGCAAAGCAGATTAAATAACTCCCAGTACTGAGTACTGGTGAGTACCAGCAGAATTTCAGTTGAGGTAAAGCTACTTCATGGAAAAGCACATGCATCCGCAAGATAAGATAAAACCTTCAATGCTGTCTTATGTAAAATACAAGATAGCACCTTCAAACACAGTGGGGATTTTTCAGACTGGATACATGTGATTAACAGATAAAATGACTTTGAGTCAAGGATATTGATAAAATAGAAATGTAAACACTTCTCTTTACTTATCAAAGTTTACCACTCCTCATAAGGAGTGCTAAAGCAATCCTTTACTTATATAACATTTGATCATTTTCTTAGGTTCAAGAAGGTCAGTTTGCTTGTAGGGGGTCATTTTGTTTTGAGTGTTTATAAAAGTTAGTTGCTAGCTTTCTGCTTTTGCATTAAAACAATGCTTTAACTTTGTGTCTCCTTTAAAATCTTTCTCTATAAAACTATGTGCAGTTTTAGTAAAAATGCACTTTTAGTGAAGTACTATAATGTATAAATCTGTTAATTTTATAGTCTGTTTGGACTATTGTTTGAGTTGAGTTGTTTTTTGTTTGTTTTAAAAGCCATGATCTAGGTTGAAGAACTTTGCAACTTTTCATGTTGGAAAACATTATTAATTTAAATAAAATACAAAAATCAAAAACATTGTATTTCCTAAATGTAAAATACCCAAATATAAATTATTTTCATATATTATCAATTAGAAAACAACTGAGTGTGAACAGCCAATCAGCTTCCAGATCTAGCAGGATTCTATTTTGCATAGATGCCCGCTGGAACGTTGAAGTGCTTAATTGTGAATTAAATTTTAAATCAATGTGTGCATAAATACCATCTTTTTCCCTTAACATTCTAATCTACAACTAATCTGATAATGTAAAAAGCTACGTAAACATTGATATTTTCTGACGCTGTTTCAAGAGACAAGGTAAATCATGTCTGTGACAGGACACTGTAGTGAAGGTTCAATTCGCAGCTACTGGACAGCAAATCAACAGGAAAGACACGATTGGTCCACAATTTTGTCATCAGCTGGATCCAAACAACACCCTGCCTCAAAACCAGCCAGTCAGACTGCCATCCTGTTTCAGTTAATTTATCTGGCACTATTCAACAATTGTATCGTTAATTTATCTGGCAATGTCCAGATAAATTATAATAAGAAACAGTAAGACCCCAATAAATGAATATGATTGCCAAATAATAATAGTAAAAAACGTTTTCTCTACGTGTATGTCATTTTTCTATTCTAATTATGTTAAAATTGAGAAAACATCCACAGAAAAAGGATGGCTGTTTTTTTAAAAATGTAGTACTAGAGGCACAAAACAATTACATCCCAAAAGTAGACAAATCTAAATCTAAAACAAAAACAAAATGGCCAAAATGGTTAAATAGATCAATTAAAAACTATTCAGCGAAAAAAAGGCACTTTACAGAGCATTTGAAATGGACCAAAAACAAAGTACACAGAAAGCGTACTTGGAACTGCAAACACAAGTCAAAAAGGAAGTTAGAAAGGCCAAGAGAGATACTGAAATCAATATTGCTAAGGGGGCTAAAACCAATTCCAAAATGTTTTTCCAATATTATAACAGCAAGAGAACATTCAAAGAGGAGGTTAAATGTCTAAGAGACACAAATGGCAAAATCATAGATGAAGAAAAAAAAATAGCAAATATATTAAATGATTACTTTTCACAGGTTTTTACAAAGGAGGACACAAACAACATGCCCCACATGTCGACCTGTTCCTATCCAATTTTAAATAAATTTAGCATAACAGAGGCAGAAGTGTTAAAGGGACTAGGAGCTCTTAAAATAAACAAATCCCCTGGGCCGGATGAGATCCTCCCAATAGTACTCAAAGAAATGAAAGAAGTTATTTACAAACCGCTAAACAAGATCATGCAACAGTCTCTTGACACAGGGGTTGTACCGACAGACTGGAAAATAGCAAACGTAATACCGATCCACAAACAGGGAGACAAAACCGAACCAAGTAACTACAGACCAATAAGCCTGACTTCTATTAATGTAAACTTATGGAAACTATAATAAGATCCAAAATGGAAAATTACCTATATGGTAACAATATCCTGGGAGACAGTCAGCATGGTTTTAGGAAAGGGAGATCGTGTCTAACTAACCTGCTTGACTTTTTTGAGGATGCAACATTGAAAATGGATAATTGCAAAGCATACGACATAGTTTATTTAGATTTCCAGAAAGCTTTTGACAAGGTCCCGCATAAAAGATTAATTCTCAAACTGAACGCAGTAGGGATTCAAGGAAATGCATGCACATGGATTAGGGAGTGGTTAACATGTAGAAAAAAGAAAGTGCTGATTAGAGAAGAAACCTCAAAATGGAGCGAGGTAACCAGTGGTGTACCACAGGGATCAGTATTAGGTCCTCTGCTATTCCTAATCTACATTAATGATTTAGATTCTGGTATACTTGTTAAATTTCTGGTAACTTGTTAAATTTGCAGATGACACAAAAATAGGAGGAGTGGCAAACACTGTTGCAGCAGCAAAGGTCATTCAAACTGATCTAGACAGCATTCAGAACTGGGCAGACACATGGCAAATTAAATTTAATAGAAAAAAAGTGTAAAGTATTGCATGCAGGCAATAAAAATGTGCATTATAAATATCATATGGGAGATACTGAAATTGAAGAAGGGAACTATGAAAAAGACCTAGAAGTTTATGTTGACTCAGAAATGTCTTCCTCTTGACAATGTGGGGAAGCTATAAAAAAGGCCAACAAGATGCTCGGATATATTGTGAGGAGTGTTGAATTTAAATCAATGGAAGTAATGTTAAAACTTTACAATGCATTAGTAAGACCTCACCTAGAATACTGTGTTCAGTTCTGGTCACCTCGTTACAAAAAGGATATTGCTGCTCTAGAAAGAGTGCAAAGAAGAGCAACCAGAATTATCCCGGGTTTAAAAGGCATGTCATATGCAGACAGGCTAAAAGAATTGAATCTATTCAGTCTTGAACAAAGAAGACTACGCGGCGATCTGATTCAAACATTCAAAATCCTAAAAGGCATAGACAATCACCTTTTTTGAGTGAAAGGTGTATGCAGCAGAGATAGATGTCTCTTTGATAGAAACAGTTTAATTTATTTGAAGTCTTCCCACTGATGATGGGAATGGGAATAGAGAGATGAAAGCTCTGCTAACAAGATTTAAGTTTGTGCAGGTATCAGGCTTTTAAAGACACACTGAGAGCAGAAACTGACCCAAGACTCTGACAGCTACTGGAAGCAGGCTGATCTTTGGCATACAAATTGAACATTTGTGAAACTGCATGTGTGTTAAAATGTTGTAAAAACTGTACTGTGTTTTAAAGAATATAAAGCCAGCAGAAATACTAAACAAATTGTTAAAACACTCTGTTCATCCAAAAAGTTATGATATGCTATGTATTAACCTATAGTTATGCGAGAGCATTATGTATTCCTGTTTATTCTGTTATAACAGTAAAGCATATTATTGGATCTTTTTAAGTCTGAGTAAAAAGGGAGCTAGGTAGGGGTCACGCTGACGAAAAAACACCTGTGAAATGAGCTGTTTGTCTTTGTCTAATCTACTGGTGCCAAGGTTTATAAGCCTGAGCAGAAAGGCAGACGCGAGCATCAAGTTTCTTTTTTAGAGAAGTAATCTTGATCTGAAAGTATTCTTTAAGCTAAACACAGGCATTCTAGAATAATTCAAACAGAATATAAGTCTAAATATTTTATTTTAACAGAAGAACTGTTAAGTTTTAAAACAAGAGAATATAGTGCAGAAATTAACTTAAAGTAAAAACTTCAAAGCATAATGGTACCAGTCTGTGTCAGGCATATGGTAGGATCTGCCAAAGAGAATTTTTAACCTTTGTTAACCTTGTCTTTGCTTGAAACGAATGGTGAAACTAGACTTATTGGTCAGCAGTTTTACATCAAAGGTTTCTATGATGGCTGATCTTTTTAAGAAAAACCTTCTGGTACATGAAAGGGAGTATATGGTGAACTGTCTATGGCTTCATTAAATCATAGAAATTAATGAAGACTGGTAAAACAAGTGAGAGGGAGCAATAGCATAGAACCATATTTAGATTTAGTAAGAATGCCATATGATTGGGAAAATGCTTACAGAAGAATCATCTATTAATGATGAATGACCTTGGCAGAAAAGCAGGTGATCTGAAACTTGCCTGAACAGGATTTTTGGAAAAACAGAGAGAGGTCACGTTTAGTTTAAAGCATTGACTAGCTAAAATGGGACTGTTATATTTTGACTGTGTTCTTGATAGACTGGATTTAAGTGAATATAATTGGATATATAATTGCAGGCTTAGAAGTTTGATATGAACCTTCTACCAGCCTTTATCCAATATGTTTTAGTTAATTATTAAACCACATCTATACATGTAATAAAGCCAACCTAATAAGGAGGATGTATTTTGATGTTAAAAGGGAAATATATTTTTAACCCAGGATTAGAATAATTAAACCAAAATAGGTGTTATATATTAAACACATCTCTTTATATGTATTTTTCTATACTTGCACTGTATTCCCTTGCATGCTGTGTTCAGAAACTCACTGGTACCAAAACAGAATAACATCAGTTCAAAAGTTCACCTCACATATTTTGGAAATGTAGGGGAGGTGGATTATGGGATGATGGCCCATTAGATAGAGCTACTCGGTGTATTTGAAAATGTTATTCACTTGAATGTCATGAGAATGTCAAGGCATATTAATGTTCAAGATTTAATTATGACTTCTGACGTAAAAAGCGAAGCAAAAACTCTATAAAAACTGAGGTAAAATCTTAATCAAGGGTCACTCAACTTGCTAACTACAAGCTGATGTGATGCATGCTCTGAAGATCTCTGATCAAGCTGATTGCTGTTGGTGTCGTATTTAGAATTATTTGCCTTTGAAGACAGTTTCTGTCCTTACATTATATTCTACACTTCCATATATTTTTTGAAAGGTAAGAACGATTTTGAATATATATCTATTCTATAGTAATGCATTGCAATAAGATGACTTATGTTTTAGTCGAAGAGAGTGATATATTGGATGATCTAGAATTTAGCAGTGGGCGTTTTTATCTTTATGCATGCATAGCTTAAGGGCAAAACATGTTATAACCACAAACGTATTGAAGCATAGTTCACACACCCTAGTCTCTGTAAGTCGCCTTGGATAAAGGTGTCTGCTAAATAAACAAATAATAATAATAATACCTGTTAAGGCACTGGACCTCCCAGATTGCCTGTCAGCTGGGATTCAACATAGTCTGTAACTACTCAATCCTTTTTTAAGCATTTAATAAACCGAAGGAGTACTAATACTACTTGATTCGTTAAAGCATCAAATCGAATGAGTCTGTGTGAGTTTCTTGATTATCAAAAGTAATCTGGATACATTGCAAGCCCAGTGCATGAACGATCCACTTACAGGAGTCCGAAACATCTTTATGTCCTTCTGAACGTCTCCCCTGAGTTTAAGAGTGTGTTTAGAGTATATATATATATATATATATATATATATATATATATATATATATATATATATATATATATAAAGAGTACTTTTATTAACCATTTAATTGACTAACTAGTTCTTGCTGAGAACTGAACCTTTTCAATACATGTAATGGATTTCTCTGTATAATTTTACCTGTATGTTAATAATAAAACCTGATTACTGTAATTTGAAATTGTTTGGCACGTCTGGATGTCTGGCAATTCTACTCTTAGGGTCTCAATAGATATTAAGAAAACAGTAGGCCTTGTTTCCTTTCAAATTGGCGACCACAAAGGGACCTGAGACGTGGGGAGTCTAGACTCACTATTACATTTTAATAAGAAGTTGGGAATACCCGCATTAAGACACACCAGTCATTTTTCACTCCCAGCATAGGAAGTGAACAGGGAACAGGTTTTTAGAATTGATTAGCAGTGTATTGAATATAGAGAACCTATTGGTAATAATGATTATAAGGTAGGGAAATAGTGTTGGTTTTACCAACCCCTGATTAAAGGGTGTAGCGGGGAAATGAACAGGGAGTGTCAAGAGTGGCTAAATAGAGCTGTGAGGGGTACAGTGCCACAGAAAAGTTGGGAGTTGTCATTGCCATGAGTGCTTGAGCGACAGACAGCATCCAGACTTAGTGTGTAGCACACAACTTAATCTGAGGGTATGGAGGTTCAATAGTGGAGTCCCAAAATATAGGAGCAAAAGGAAAATATCTTTTGGCGGTGGAGCATAGAAACAATCTAAGCAATTGGGTTCAGATCCAATTTGAGGAAAAAAAAGAAAAGTAGCTACTGCTGGGCTTGCAGACAAGTCACAAAGAGCAGATGAAAGAGTTAACCAGCGGGATGAGTGGAACCGAGCAGTTGTCAGTGCTGCCATAGGAGGCCTGCAGCGCACACTTCTGATTGACACCGGTGCTATTGTTTCTGCCTTTATTTTTTTCTAATGCTGATGCTTTTATTTCTAAATCTGTTTCTCTCAATCTTGGTACACACTCACTTTATTTTCCTCCCATGCTCGTGTGCTTATCAGACTTTATTTCTATAATAGGTCCTGACTTCTTGAGTAATGGCATTGCAGTTGATCTGTTAAATTACATGCTGTGGATAACTGCAAGCCAGGGTAGTACTTTTATTTATGTGTGTGTGCTATTGAGAAACCTGAACTTTTTCTTTTTCTCCATGCCCAATTTATCTCACTCAGACCATGCGACAAAGTGGGCTGAAATGTTGTACCTGTGCTTAATGGCTATTAGAGCAACACCACATTCTACTTTTCATTTTTATGTGCTTTGGGCATCTTGCCACAAGAGAGATAAGGAGTCAGAAAGAGACTCAGTAACTATGGCTACACTGATTGTGAGCAATGAGAGATATTGTTTTGCCAACAGAGAAACAAATGCATCCTGTCATTGACAAAAGAGAAGCAGCACTCACTTTAAGTAGAGGTTTTATGAATTTCATAAACCTTTCAGGTTAAACAAACCACTGTCCAAGAAGTGTCTTTTTTTCCGGGTTACAGAAAATGGAATAATACCTACAACACCCATAGAGATAACAATCTTTAGTTAATTTCAGAATACAGATACAGGCCTGAGACTTTCTCTTTTCCTACAGATCCACTTTGGATTCCACTATGAGGGTTGCAAACTGATATTTCTGATAAGCAGACCTTCTGGTGGCCTGATATGGATGGAGACATAGACATATACTGCCACAATTGTTCACCTCCTAGAAGTAATAATTACATTTTCAAAATGGATTGAAGCATTTTCAATTAGAAAGCAGCACAGCATAACAGCTAGAGTTTTATGGGAACAAGTATGCTGTAGATGGGGGCTCCCAAAGTATAAGGAGTGAAGGAGGTACAATTTGAAGGGGCCCATTGAGGTCCAAGTAAAAGATGTTAACAAAGAATAAATACTGCACTTGATTTCTTCCAGATTGGTTCTGAAATTAAGTTGTTACTGATTCTGATGGTGATTCAAGTGTTGTCTCCACCCAGGTCCTGGTTCCCAACAATGGAACTGTGCTGGCAAGAGGGACATCAAGCTGACAACAGGGAGCAGGAACAGTCAGCTGACCATAAAGAACTTTTCACTCTCAGACAATGGGGTTTACAGGTCCTAATGTTGCAATAATTGAGAACAATTATGTAATTATTCCAATTATTTTAAGCATGTCTGTTTGTATGCACCCCAGAATGACTTTCCCCTCCCTGGTCGAATGTAGGATGTATTTCTATGATGGGTAAGATCTGGGTGCACAACTAGACAACCTAAGACAAAGAAACATCATCATTAGTGTTGTAGATACCACATGTGTATTGCACAGGGTTATCTGAGAGGGGGATTGTAAGAGTAAAGAACTTAAGTTATTATTATTATTATTATTTATTTCTTAGCAGACACCCTTATCCAGGACGACTTATAATTGTTACAAGATATCATATTATTTTTTACATACAATTACCCATTTTTATACAGCTGGGTTTTTACTAGAGCAATCTAGGTAAAGTACCTTGCACAAGGGTACAGCAGCAGTGTCCCCCACCTGGGATTGAACCCATGACCTTCCGGTCAAGAGTCCAAAGCCCTAACCAGTACTCCACACTGCTGCTGTTAATAACTGCATTTGTCTGTTTTGTGGAAAACTACTGGGTAGTGTACACATGGCTGACGCACAAGTGGTAAACTACGCATACAAAGTAATGGATACTACTGTATAACCACTAATGAAGGGCAATATAATTCCAATTACATTACAAACTCAACATTATGTTTCACCCATAAAAAGGATGTAACTATAGGTTCAATAGGGGCAGCAGTGTGGAGTAGTGGTTAGGGCTCTGGACTCTTGACCAGAAGGTCGTGGGTTCAATCCCTGGTAGGGGACACTGCTGCTGTACCCTTGAGCAAGGTACTTTACCTAGATTGCTCCAGTAAAAAAAAACCCAGCTGTACAAATGGGTAATTGTATGTAAAAATAATGTAACAATTGTAAGTCGCCCTGGATAAGGGCGTCTGCTAAGAAATAAATAATAATAATAATAATAATAGTCATCCCACACGTTCCTAAATGTGTTTATGTTAACAACTCTGAGAAGTTTGATTTTGATGTCCATACTGGGATAGCATTTTCAAAGGAGTTAGTTTAGCTGTGGGTTTAATTTTTCATTTAAAAAGTATAAACATTAACATTTATTATTTATTTGATATTTTGTATTTTACTAAACTTTTGATTTATGGGTTTGTGAATGTGAAAGGTCGGAACACTGTTCTTTCCCTTTTAGGTTGTGAACTGTCACATCTAGTACTTTTAACCATTTTAGTATTTTAATATACTTTTAATAATCATTTACTTGACTAACTCTTTCTTGCTGAGAACTGAACTTCAATGCATTAATGGCTGGGAACTGTCGGGGGAGGTGACATCTGTACTCTGTTAAGTGAGGAGTTGGGGGTTGCTAAGCTCTCTCCTTATCTGAGGAATGTATGTATTGTTGGAAGTAGAGGGTGGGTGTTGGAGAATATATCTATTGTGAGGTGTGGCAGGGCAGAAAAGCCCTGCATGTAAAAAGGGGGCAGGACAAAGCCCTGCTTGTACATGTATTGTAAATACTGTATTTTTTTTTTTTTTTTTAAATGGGTGTATGAATTTGGTCTTTATTTAAAAACAATGTATTATGATTTAAAAGGAAATGTGTTTTGTGTTTATTTAAAATGAGTATGTTTTGTTATTGTTTAAATGTGGTCTGGCAGAGGTGGTGTTAGCAGCGCGTCTCTGCCACACAGCTCGTGAGAATGCATGGTCGGCAGTCAGTGGTTATTGACTGTCGGCCATGCGCCGAATGTGACCATCTCCGTATTCAATAATGTAGTGTTAATTTGGAGATGGTCACCGGTATAAAAGCCTGCAGCTTCTGTTGTTCTGGGTGGGAGGAGGTGCGTGAGAGCGAGAGAAACTAAAGTAAAAACGAAGCACGATATTTGTTTGGTGTCCGTTTGTGTTTGTGATTTTGTTTTTGTTTGAACATTTATTTTTGCTCTTTGAGCAGTGTTTTTGTACAACCTTTTTATTTATTTTTGTTTGCAATAAAAATGGCGCACAAGAGTGCTTTTCACCCGTAGTACGTGTTTGTGTGTGTCTCTGTCAGCTTTCTGGTCTGGGAATGTCATCACTGCTCGGCTACCGTGTCACATGGGGTACTGGAGACTGACTTGCAGTTGGGAAAAGGGAGAGATAGCTGACATTGCCAACTATCCAGATTCCAGCAACTAAGTAACATTATCTGTTCATCTGTATTAGGGCAAGTTCATATACTCTAGTAGTAGTGGATTTCTCTGTATAATTTTACCTGTATGTTAAAAATGAAACCTGATTACTGTAATTTGAAATTGTTTGTCATGTCTGCCAAGTCTACACTCAGATATATATTAAATATTAAGAAAACAGTCGGCCTTGTTTTCTTACACACTGCTGCAATACAGTTCTGTAGTTGTCTATTGATAGGCTGCCTGATATTACTATTAGGTTCTTTACTTTCTCTTTGTTTTTCCTAGTTACTGCAAAATGTAAGTACCATGATGTTTTCAAGTTTCCTTTTCCCAAAACTTTGTTAAGCAAAACGGCAGTAAAAAACAGATGGAATAGTTACAAATCAATTACATACATTTTATCCTGTTTTCTGTTGTTTTTTAGACTTTAGCTTTTCAAACACGTTACTTGGTTCAAGCCATGTTGACAGCTAGTCTGTTCTTAATGTAGCTGGTCTCCTAGTCTCACCTTTTATGCACCCATAATGTTATAAAATAACAGGTTGCTTGTAACAGTGTCACATGGGCCAATGTACCTTGAATAGCAGGCTTGGCTACAGTAAACTAGTCATGTTTGCTTTAAACTACAAAGCATTAATTTGTGCTACTCTGCTGCCAAAAACTCCCAGCATAAATAAATAATTCAAACATACTAAAATCAAAAAGCAGTGACTGAGGTAATGGTTCATTGTTGTTGCTAATTGGTCTGCTTAGAGAAGGGGTGATACAATTAGGCATAGCTAGCTACATAATCAATTCTGCTTTTGTATTGCATATATGAATAACGAAAACGTTTAAGTATGCTTTCCCAATAAAATTAAAATGCTTATTGTGTTTTAAGAAGTGAAAATAATTCATAAATGATTTTATTTAAATTATTGTATAATGTGTTTAAAATGCTTGTAATGGTAATTTAGTTAGGAGAATGAAACTGAATTATCCTTCTATGGTCAATATAACTAAAGTTAGAACAAAAGTTTTGTTCTATAAAAGTTACTGTATTTACTGTTATCTCTCCATGGAGGAGGGGACGCTACCTGTGCTAATGACACACATTCAAAGCGTCTTTCAAATGCTGTAAGGACTGATTTTGCTCAGGGATTAGCTTCCTGTTTTACCCAGAAGTGATTGGATCATCACAGTAAACTCCTCTTTGGGAGCTATATTAAAAGCGAATCAAGGATGAACTCGTTCTCTTTATCGGATTCGGATTCATCTCACAATGAAGTAACCACTGAGCCATTGCTTGAATGGGGCTTCATTCGAAGAGCTGTAATGCTGGCATCATCCCAAGATGTCGACTCCACATCCGACTGCAACTCTACGTGTTACAAGAAGACCAGCTGCATTCCAGCTTTGTTTTTCAACAACGACCATGTCTCCAGAATAAGCATTACGTTTCAAAGACTTCAAGATTCAAGTAAAATACTATGTTTGTATAGGAAATATCTACATGCAAACCCGAAGTAAAAACGTTTAATACAACACTTTGCTAAGATTAAAAAATACAAACACTTTGATGAACAATTGAAACAAGATAACTGAACTGATGATATTGTGTACATTTGAAAACAACAACTGTGAACGTCAGAACCATTTAAACATTGATTGAGTTTATCTACAAGTTTTGAAGTAACTTTAGATTACAACTTAATACTAAAGGCAATTGAAACTGCTTGTGAACTGGAAAATGCAGTCTTCATTCCAACCAACACAAGAGACGCTGCTTAACACCATCACTGTACGTAGTGCGCAGGAATCCTGCATTCATGTGTACGTAACCATACTGAAGCCTGCTTGCTTATGAAAATATTTGTTTAAATGTTTTATTCCTGCCTGTATTTATTCTACTTATAAGAACATAAGAACATAAGAAAGTTTATAAACGAGAGGAGGCCATTTGGCCCATCTTGCTTGTTTGGTTGTTTGTAGCTTATTGATCCCAGAATCTCATCAAGTAGCTTCTTGAAGGATCCCAGGGTGTCAGCTTCAATAACATTACTGGAGAGTAATGTTACCATAATTCTGGTACCGTGATTTCTAACTTTTATATTCTTTCATGTGTTGAGTTTCTTTTTGCCTGTTATGAGTACTAAAGTAAGCATTTATGATTGATTTGAGATCCTTAGGTATATTAGGGGTGGGCATTGATATGAAAATTGTGTATCGATATGGTGCACGTATTTCGATATCGATAATATTATATCGATAAAGTCTTCCAAAACACAGAAAAATATAATAACATAATTGCAATATGACATCTATACATATAGACATTAACAGATATTTAAAGCCATAAATTACTTTAACTTAGCTTTCCTTCACAATATCCATAGAGAAAAGGTATTGTTATATTGTTTTATTTTCTATGCCATCGTCAGCCATCTCAAAACCGAAATATTTATATACTTAGAAATGCATAACACATCTAAATGTATTAAGTAGGTGTTATACTGAATGTTGCATTATTTTGAGATGCGTTTTGATGTTTTAAAAGAACATCTCATTTATAATCCCGAAAGTTCACATTTTAAAAATACAGTACATAAATAACAGTGTACATAATCATGGAAAAAATGCAATGAACCACACTGACAGATGTGCATATCTCAAAATAATTCCAATAGTGCTTAAGGCAGCATGCAAATAGCGATCAGTACCTTATGAGTACGTTTGAATGGAAGAAAAAAGATTTATTGTTTATTATGTTGTTTTTAGGTGTGTATCCCTTTAAAAAAGAAGGTCCTGTTTCTTAATTAGTTGACTTTTTTGAAAACAGGATATGGTTTCCGATAAGCGATTGGCCGGTGACAGGAAACGGGTGAAGAAATGGGAGTAGAGCATATGAGAGAGGGTACGCAGGTTGTGGATTTCTTGTTTTTCTTGATTTATAGCTATTGAATGTTTAAGAAGCATTTGTTAATCGGGTTCTTAGAAAAATAAAGACACCAATCAATGGAATAAAATAGTTAAATAATACTTTAGTGTGTGGTGTTTGCCTACGAGACTGACAATGATTGGTATGTATAGGGTTTGTTGTATCTTAATATAAAATAAACTTGATTGTACTGCATTTGTATTTTTAGCAGTATTAGCAATAAAAAGTATGTCTCTGCAAACGTACGTGAAGTTTTTGTTATCCCACGATATCGCGCTACGGACATTATTATCGATATCGAACGATATCGATATCATATCAAAATATCGATATTGGTGCCCACCCTTAATCTATATATTTCTTTTCTATTTTGTTCATAGTTATTTTGATATATTTGAAAACATCAAATAATGGAATTATGAGAATTTTATAAGAAATATGAAATTTGTGACGGACTAAAATCCTATTTTTAAATATTTAAATATTAATCACAATGTTTGTATATTGCCAACATATTGGGGGGTATCCTAGGATATTGAGTTATTAATGTTAAATATTATATTTTCATAAATATGCACTACAACGGTGAGCAAGTCTTGATATCTGCAGTTGGCTGACACCTATAAAAATTCACAAAAAATATTTTTGACAGTAGCATCTTGGAATTGGTGTCCTTTTTTCAGAACAATCTAGGGAACACTATTATGTCAGAAACCATAAAAACATCTTTCTTTTTTTCAACACTATATTTTGTTTTTTCTTTAAAAAAAAAAGTATAGGACCCTACAACACTCCATGAAAGTTTTGTTGAAAATGTTTTAAATATGGACAAATTACAAGACATTCTTTCGCCTGAGTGATTTTATGAATGTAGAGCATTGTTGTTAAAATACAAACACAACACCTGGTTTAGAATTTAACATTTATTTTAAAAATAAATAATACTGAGAACACCTATATTACATAAACTGAATCGGCAAACTCTGATTCACAAGAATCAGACACCAGTATTTCTGCCAAAAATGATTCACCTAATCCTCTTGCCATCTTGAAATGAAATTCTGTAGTGGAAAGGTTTATATTATTGAGTGAATATACATTTTCTGTACATAAACAGTAAGCATATTGTAGCAAACCTGCAAAAATCAGGAGTTGTGAAGCAGGTATGCGGTTCCAAACAGCAGTTCTTTATTAGGCGCATTTCAGAATCACACAACTGGACAGGACTATCTCAGCAATTCTCTGTAAACCACCAATACACTCCCATACACTCCACCCAATCAGAGCCCTCCACCAATCAACTCCCCCATGCCTCTGGCCAGGTGCACCCCTGTAACAAAACATATGACAGAATAAATGTTCTAATATAATTACCATATTCCTTCGAATTTAAACATTTTTCTTCTTAAAAATGGCCTGCATCTTAAATTCGAGTATAGTGATGTGTGTATTAAAATTGTCAACAAAAGACGTGACTGCCTGAATACACAAACAGGTACATGACTGACTGCCCAATACTGCACGATCTCAAATCATCCATGACATACAGGCAGCAATTTTCAAAGAAGCCTCTGGAGTACTTCGAAGAGAAGTTTTTACAATTCCAGCGTTTTGATATGAGGCTCCATTTTAACAAACACCACCATCTTGGACAGATCGTAAATGCTGATCCGACCCCCATAATCTTCAACATACCAAGCAATATCACAGTTCACAAAAAGGGAGAAAAACAAGTGCGAGTAATCACAAATGGAAATGAAAGCAGTGCACAACTGTAACGGTCTGTGTGACAGCAGGTGGCTGCAAACTGCCTCCATAATTCATTTTCTTAAATGCGTAATTGAGGTTGTATCTTTGTTAATGCATCTTTATTTGATGTTTTATTTTTTTCATCAAATTAAGGGTGGGAAATTTGGGCTGAGTATTAAATTTGAAGGAATATGGTGTAAGTCAAATACAGTATTTTTCAGTTTCTTACCTCTAAACAAGTTATTTTGATGTCTTTTCTCTGCGTGGTGCTGAACACTTTCTCTTCACAGTCTTGCACCAGGGCCTAGTAAATCCTAGCGTCGGCACTGATATACAGTGGCTCTCAAAAGTACTCACCCCCCTTGGACTTTTTCACATTTTATTGTGTTACAACATGGAATCAAAATGGATGTAATTAGGAGTTTTTGCCACTGATCAACACAAAAAAAGTCCATAATGTCAAAGTGAAAAATAAAATCTACAAATTGTTCTAAATTAATTACAAATACAAAACAGAAAATAATTGATTGCATAGGTATTCACCCCCTTGAGTCAATATTTGGTAGAGGCACCTTTGGCAGCAATTACAGCCATGAGTCTGTTTGGATGAGTCTCTACCAGCTTTGCACATCTGCATACTGCAATTTTTGCCCATTATTCTTTGCAAAATTGCTCAAGCTCCGTCAAGTTGGATGGGGACCTTTGGTGAACAGCAATTTTCAACTCTTTCCACATATTCTCAATTGGATTGAGGTCTGGGCTTTGACTGGGCCACTCCAGGACATTGAACGTTTTGTTTTTAAGCCACTCCAGTGTGGCTTTGGCTGTATGTTTGGGGTCATTGTCCTGCTGGAAGATGAATCTTCTCCCAAGTCCCAGATCTCTTGCAGACTTCAGCAGGTTTTCCTCCAGGATTTCTCTTTACTTTGCTGCATCCATTTTTCCCTCTATCTTCACGAGCTTTCCAGGCCCTGACGCAGAGAAGCATCCCCATAGCATGATGCTGCCACCACCATGCTTCACGGTAGGGATGGTGTTTTCAGGATGATGTGCGGTGTTAAGCTTGCGCCAAACATAACGCTTAGCGTTGAGGCCAAAAAGTTCTATTTTGGTCTCATCAGACCATAGAATCTTCTTTCACTTGGTCTCAAAGTCTCCCACATGCCTTCTGGCAACCTAGCCGAGATTTGATATGAGTTTTTTCAACAATGGCTTTCTTTTGCCACTCTCCCATAAAGGCCAGTATGCACAGATGCAACCGCTCCTCCAATCCATGGCTGCCACATTGCTTCCCTTCCGGGTCGATGACTTGGTGTACCGTTCGTAGCTCTGCCCCCTTGCTAGATGGCCAACTTCTACCTAACCCTGGGAATGAATTGTCTGGTCATCCAGTCCAGGGCACTCTGTTCCCTTTACACAGCGCCCTCACAGGTCGGGAGGGAGATTTATCACCAAGAATCATTCTGTCTCTGTCACAAGCCCATAGCATTTTTTTTATTATTCCTTTGTTTTGTTGTTGTTAGCAACACATATAGTCTGTTTTTTTCTTTGTAAAATATTATCTTGCTCCATTGGTTCATGTGTGTAAAAACATTTTTGCCACACCATTATTAAGGAATAGGCATTTTAGGGACGTTGTTTAATAAAAAAAAAATACCCAGTTGCTAAAATGTACTTTTTTTCTTTTCTTTTTACTAATAATGTGTCACAGAAACATCTTAGGAACATCAATACAAGGAGCTGATCATTAATCAGGAATGTACTTTTATCCATTTTGTTTATCCCTGAAAAGTTATCACAGATTAGCCTGCTATCCATCTCACACTGAAGAAATGGCTACAATGATTTAACTGATAGGGCAAAAAGACACTGATAAACTTCATGAAGTGGTGAACACAGATGAATTAATAGTCACTTTAGGTGTTAATTTAAAATCCAAGTCATAATAAACATAATAGACCCTAAAGGAGAAAAAATACAGTGTAGAAAGGGACTAAAGCAAAAGCAGGGCTACCTTGACAAATCCACCTGGGCTGAATCAACATGCATGACACACAATTCTGGACATATTGTACAGTATGCTCTAAATCAACATTTCCCAAAGTGGGTCGAGGAAAGGTTTCTGATGGGTCACCAAACAATCTACAAAATATCACATTCAGTGCACACTATTAAGAGTTTGTTTCACTATGCAACTTATTGTGCTTATATTCAAAATAAATATAATTCACATACAAATCATTAGCAGTAATTATATAAACAATGTATTTTTTTAACACCAGTCTTCTGCTTTAAATATGAACCAGAAAATAAAGCATAAGAGGACATTTTATTTGCGGTTACTTGTTATTTTGAAAACAGTCAGTCATTAAAATGGATGCAAAAGGGAAAAGGTCTAATCCTACTTGAAGCTCAAAGAAACAAAAAGGCGAATGAATGCATCCTTCCTAGTTGCAATGAACAGCCAGAAACTAAAAACTGCGCAGAATTGGTGGATTGGGACACCTCTCTTACGGTGAACAGAAGGAAGGGAAGCATTTTAACCCAATTCTTTGTATCTCTTTCTACAAAGCACCTCAGCATTTGTTTTAGGATCCTATTAAAACTCTCTCTACCAAACCATCTGTCTGCGGGTGGTACACCAACATTCTGATAGAGTGTACTTAGAGAAACTTGTACATTTGCTGAATGCGCTCTGACATAAACAAGTATCTCTTTCAGTGTGCTCACGCAAGAAAAGATTTTCACCAATTCATCCACCACGGACTGTGCACTGATACTGCGCACAGGAACAGACTCGATACCCTGAGTCTGTTCCATCTAAGGGGCCCACGATATCTACCCAAATGCAATCGAATGATGTGGAGTGGGACCAAAGGAGCTGGCCTTACTCATTTTGAGGTTGTTAATTGATATTTGGAACATGATGTCACATATTTCCGTATATCTCCATAGATCCCAGGCCAATAAAATCTGTCTAGGATCCTTTCCTCAGTCTTTTCATGGCCGAGGTGACCCGCATAAAGAATGTCATGGGCCAGTCAGAGCACCTGTCCAAAAAGACTGTGGAACCAGCAACTGGTAAATCACCTGCCCGATGCTCGGGGTACCCGATACAACAACTGATTCCTAATGGAATAATACAGATAAGTGATTGGGGTTGAATTATTTACCACCTTCCCCTCCACAGAACGGGCCTGTTCCTTTAATGATTGAAAGGTGAAGTCATTGCCTTGCTCACCCACCATGTCAATATCACAGTGCCAAAATGTTTGTGTTTCATAAGGAACAGGCTCTACAGCAGTGATAAGCTCTGAGTGGGCCAACCCGGGTAGGTCACACTGTTTTCCCACCCCTTTTCCCCCCTGTTTTCTAACCTGGGGGGAGTTCCTGACCCTGCTCCTTCTTCCACTGTTAATGGTCCCCTCCGAACGTTCCGCCCTGCGCTCCTATTCCTGAAACATGGGATTCAACCGATCTCGGCAATCGTTTTTCCCCTCTTGCTTGAGACTGGGTGGCCACACAGACCTGGCCTCCTCCGATGAGGTCTTCAAAAGTATGGCCAGTCCGCCCCAAAATCACTGGATACCGCAATCTTTTTGCTACTGCCATGGTTACGTTCGCGGTCTGATTTTGCACTTTTAAAATCACTTTGGTGGTGGGGTATGTCCTGGTAGCGCCATGAATGCAAATGATAACCACTGACTGAAGTGGATGCCAGGCTATGTAATCTACGGTTTCAGTTCAGGGAAACAGAACAACAATTTTTCAGCATTTAGCAATCCCACTGTCCTCCAGATGCCAAGACCTCCTCAAACCAGGAATCAGCCACTAGTCCACACAGTTCCCATATATAGAAACAAAGAGAAACAAATGCAATAAAACTGCACAAAACATGGTCTGTGGTAAAACTGCAAATTGGGCTAAATAAAGTCACTTCCAGTATGCTCAAATAGACTTTAGACACCTTAAGATCTCTATTGGTAAGTTGGTCAGGTTTATAACACAGTTTTAATTGACCTGGATTGACCAACAAAGACCACGTTTATATCCTGCATGGTATCAATTGAAAGGTGCCACACACACTCATACTGACTAGTTTTGTCAAATGTGATTGTTTTATCAGAAAGCAGACCTCATATAGGCTTTGCTTACTTTCTTAAGAGGCATTTTAGATTTAAGAAACTTCCCCTGAAATCTCCTTGCCACTATGTGAGTCTAAAAGGATGTATTCTTGGTTTGACTTGTAGCAGTTACGAATTAACTATTTAAAATATTGTGGTGACACGGGGTCTCCTTCGCTTTTTTCTTTCTTTAAAAGCAGAATGAATGGACAGACTCGGGGATTGCAGGTGCAAATGAAATATCTGCTTTTTATAGTCTCTCTGGTACACTCGGTCTCTATGGGCTGAGACTATGCCAAAACAACAAAACCCTCTATTCTCTGGCTATCCAACTTCCCCTTCTCTCTCATGTTCTGCTTCAGTCCTCTTTCGTCACCCTCTCAGCCTTGACCGGCTCTCTCACTCGCTGACTCTCACAGGACTCTTCTGTGCAGTTTTTTTCAGGTTGGCACTCGCTCTCGCTCTGTTTCATTACTCTCGCTCGCAACTCTCTCCCGCCACTGACATTGCTCCCGTTCATATACCACCCAGCAGGACTTCACCCTCCCCCAACCTGCTCTCCTCCAATCATTGCAGCACATCACTCTCACTGACTGCCACTCCTCCACACACACCCCTCCCCCTTGCTTACCTAACCTAACCCTCCCTGGCATGGTCCCGTCCCGAACAACACATGCGCCTGCTTCAGACAAACAGACAAACAACATAAAGTGTCCCTTCAGGGTGCAGCACTCTCAGCAGTTCCACAGGTTGCTCCAATATGTTATAATTCAAGATAGACAATATCATTTAGAAAAGTAGAAAATGTGATAAAGTAAGACTTTTACCAAATTTTACCAAATTAGGAAAGGCAAAAATTAGGAGGACATTTAACCATGGGAACACTTTTATCCAAGTAATTATCAAAAAAAAAAAAAACTGCTCTGCCTGTTAACTGAATTACACTTTCTTTACAGAAAACTCTTGCTTTTGTATTCAATTATTTCCTAAAATCTTGTTTGATCTGTTTAAAAATGCAGCACTAAATTTCTAAAGACCACACATGCTGACACTGCCTATGAAACTAATTAGAGAGAATGACAGTAACAACTTCATGTCTGCATAATATTGCATGCTTTGTAAAAGAAAGAAAGAACGAAAGAAAGAAAAAAGGATGAGAAGAAAATAATATATGAACAGTACAAGCCTAAGCAGATTTAATTTAGAAATACAAATGGTAACCCCATGGGGACTATGCAGACCAGAAAAATATTGAGATTATAACAAAGACCTGAGATTGGATTCAAGAGATAAAACAATTCAGAAGATGTCTGCCTGGATCCTATATTTGCATTTAAGTTATCCCATAAATATGCTCATTTCACTCAACCATCGTTACAAAGCTCTGTGTTAAAAGACCATCTCTGATTTAGGGCTACATATTCCCACTATGCTGATTAATTCTAACACCAAAAAAAAGAAAGATTATTTAAGGAAGTATTGTACAAGGTGATATATGTATTGTACCAACATATATTTACAATATACGGTAGACTGTTACTAATGTGGTACAGCCATCTGAAAATTATTTGTATAATTTGTATTTTGGTGGGGGTGGGGGTGCGGGGGTTCAGCTTGCATTGGCCCTACACAAAAATGCTACAGACAGCACTCCTAAAACAATGTGTAGCTGGAATTCACCTAAATTTTAAAGATATAGCCGGTGATTTTATATGATGCAGGTTTAGATCATGATTCCCCTTGTTTAGCTTATTGACTTATGGGGCATGTTTCATCTTGTTTAAATTCTAGACATTACTTATACAACTGCATACTTTACTGTTCCCGTTTACTGTTCTATAATGAATATGAATTCAACATTTCCCACCTTTTTATATTGTGCATAAACTAAATATAGCCTACTGCTATTGTAAAAACATAAACAAATTAAATCATAGCTGCAGCACAGAGAGCCACGAATGTATGATTTATAGCACTGAAAAAAAACATGTTTCTCATGCTGATGCTGCAGTTGAAATGTGTTACGAGGTAATAAAAATATTATTCCTCCAAACCAAATAATCTACAAATTGATATGCACAATTATACAAGTAATCACTGAAGACAATTTAAGGGTTTACAGTGGATTGTTTTCCAAATTAAATAGCATGGTTTAATTTAATTGTATTCCCAGATAAATAAATATTGAATGTGTTTACATCTAAGCGATCAACAGATTTTAATGAGTGAGACATTAAAGAGCCAGCTTTTGTAAGCTGTAAAAATACCCTATGTTAATATTAGATGATTGGATAATATTAGACCCCTTACTTACTAAATACTCAGGGGTAGATGTACTGTTGCGGCTGTCGCAATAGTCGCAAACAAGTCGGAAGTCTAGGGTGAAATGTACTAAACACGCGCAATGCTATTAGCAACTTTTTAGGGAATGCTTTGCGACAGCAGCTTTTCTTTGCAGTTCAGCCTTAGTTGAATATGTAATTGTGGGAGTTCCTGCAAAAATGGAGTTCTCATATATTATAATGAGATGTACTAAAGCTGCCGGCAATTGCGACACTTACAATTGCATCAATTTGTTAAGAACTTTTGAAAGCACATTTTAAACAGTCGCAATTAGCAAACGTTTAAAAGGCAGTATGAAAAACACTATCCCCTAACCATGGCCGCTGTGATTGCAGCAAGAAAAAGACATTGTCTTCAGCAAGTACAAGTGATTTGTTGCATGAGAAGAGAAAGGGTATTTCGTACCCACATTACCCTCTTCGATTTAAATGAAACCATATTAAGCACAGGTACAGGCTCGGCAGCCACACAATTCTTGAGCTGCTGTCTGATTTTAAAGATGACTTGGAGCCTGTCACCCAGAGAAGCCATGCTATCCCTGCAGTGGTCAAACTATTGTCCACCTGCAGTATCTTTCCTCTGGGTCCTTTCAGGGAATGTGGAAGCTGTTGCTGGCATTTCCCAGTCCGCTTTTTCTCCTGCTTTGCCAGTTGTGCTCAATGCATTTTTGAGGTGAACATCCAAATAGCTATTTTCCCTAAAAGCAAAAAAAGGTGTCCTTACAAGTCTTGAAAGCACATTTCTATGACATTTCTGTTTTCCCCAACATGTTGGGAGCAATTGGCTTCACACATGTGCCGCTAACCCCTCCAGCTCATTCTGCTCTGCATAGGAATAGGAAACACACTTATTTTATTAATGTGCAGGTGGTTTGCAATTGTGCACAATTTAGTACTGCACCACTGACTTACTTAAATAAAAACTGACAGTGTACATTTGGCTTATAGTCTTCTCATGATAATACAAATTAGTGGTACAGTATAATGCAAAATTTGTTGCTGGTCCCTTGAAATTCGTATTAATGAGAATTGACTGTCCTCCTGTAAGTATCATAACTTGTCAATGCGGCACCATGATCTGTGTTGTGTTCATTGTCTAGGCTACTAAGTATGCTAAGTTAAAAATAATATATATGTATTTTTTTTAAATGTTGAAATCATTTAATTTAAATAAAAAATATGATTTTATTGGCATTGTACACCAATGTGTACAATGCAGCAGCATGATTTATTTTGTGTTACCAGTAGGCTAAAGTAAAAAGAAAGTGTGCTAGGTGTTCATTTGATTGTACTACTGTACTGTATACTGTATAGGCCTAATGTACAGATTTATATTTTTACATAATGTAATGTGTAGTCTACCTAAAACACATTAGTGTTATTTCAGCGTAATGATTTATACATTTAAAATACATTGAGCACTATAAATGTTATGTTATTGTATTTTTTTTTAACCCGACACCTCCTTATGTCGGAAAAACATGTCCGTTTTAGAGAGGGGCTACTGTATGATTATGAAAAGCTTTTTGATAGAAACACATTTATTATTTGGGGGTGAAGGTTGGGGCCCCACTATAGAATCTGATGGAATTATCTGCCTTTCATTATTTATTTGAAAGAATGTCGCAAGGCTAGCGATCTCACTAAGATGACGCAACAAATATTTAAATTAGTATATTGCGACTCTCTTCATTAACATATTTTCTCTTAGTACATACAACAAAATGTACGCTTTGCAAATTGTCACAACTGAAATGCAAATTGCAGTATGTTTGTGCTGCAACTGGCCCATCTTAGTACATCTACCTGTCAATTTCTTACATATTATTCAGAAAAAACAAGATATTTAGCGAGCAAGTAGTCAACATCCCCAATTGTACAGCTTTCCTAGAAAAAGGACAACATTCTGGGGTACTGTTCTACTTGGATTTAGTAAGTAAGGGACAAAGGCAATTCAACCCCCCACCCCTAGTCTTGCTGTAAATTATTTGTTGTTTCCAACCTTTTGAACACTACTTTATATTGTTTTATATTTTCTAGGGTTGCACATTAAAATGTACAGTGATACTATACTAATCGCAACAGCTACCTGTACAAAACAAACCTAATGCTTTATAAATGTTTAAGACGACAACACATTTTTGTTTATTACTATTATTATTATTAGTCGTAGTCGTCGTAGCAGTAGTTGTATTCATAGTAGTCTTATCAGGGGCTGTACTGTTTGTGGTTTGAGATTTTATATGTATCTTTGCTTACAGGTGTATAGAATATTAATAATAATGTTAATATCAATAACCTGGTAATGGACCATGGGCACAATTCTGGAAACGATCAGCAAGCCCATAATAAATGTTTTGAGCGTGATGACTTGGCCCATTTCTCCTCCATGATTCCAGCATCTCCGACAGAGGTGGTAGCAACCCCATACTTGTGGTTTAGAATAGATTTTGTCCAGTTCCCAATATCTTTTCTATCCTTCTGTGATACAATTTGGGGACTCCTAATCTGGAAAACATATTTTTATATTTATTTATTTATTTTTAATTTTTTGAAGAAATGGTGTAATTCGCGAAACATGACTCTGGGTGCATATAATTGGGAGGAAAAGAAAACCAAACCTTTGGCAATGTGTAACATTATATGTAATGCTCACGGTTTTCAGCATTTATTTTTGTACTGACTCGTATAAAGACTCATTTACTTTATGAAACCTTACGAGTACAACAGGGTGCAGTGGCTTTGTTAAATAATGCTAGAAATGTCTATGGGTTATTTTGGGATGGCCAGAACAGAGAGATAAAGGCTTACCATCAGTTGGGCAAATTAAATGATTGCCAATTATAGTAATTGAACACCCACCTTGCCTCAGCTGATGACAGTAAGTCAGTAATTTCTCTCATAATTTAACCCTTAGTACACCTCTGGCAGGTGTTAACCACAAAAGAAAATTAAAAATTAAAAAAGTACTGACTTTTTAAAATACTGAAGTTAGGACTGCTGCTATGTTGTCTCTGCCTCCATTCTGAGCAACATAATGGCTTTTATTACTTTTTGAAAACGTACGAATATCCGAACAAATAGTTAAATTATGAGCAAGCAACATGAAAATCCTGTGTTCGTCCCAGCACTATCTAAAAGCATTTTAACCTTGTGTAGAACCATGTCTTTCAAACCTCAACATTTGAGAAATATTTAGTAGCTAAAAATACAATAAACTTATAATGAGACTACTTTCAAGCTCCTAAATACAAATTTGTTTAATTTTGGTGTGTCTCTGAAAAACAAACAAAAAAAAACTTTAGCATTAAAATAGGTAATTAATTATCATTACTGCAACTGAAAATGGTATTGAATTGTTAACCTTACAACCTTACATGTCATTGGATTTACAACTCAAGGTCATTCAAATTTGAAATAAACAAAGGCCTGGTTCACTTACAGCAGGGGTGTCAAACTCCAGTCCTCGAGGGCTGCAGGGTCTTCTGGTTTTCATTCCAACTTAAGCTCTCAATTAATATAATTGATCTAATTATTTGTTCGATTGGACATATTTCATATTTTTCAAGGCCTTTTACAGTCGATGATTTAAAAAATGCACTTGATTCAAGGTACACGACCTATGAAACATTTTGAAACCTGGAGAGTGTTACATTTGTCCAATTAATCAAATCATTAGACCAATTAAGTAATTGAGAGCTCGGGTGGAACGAAAACCAGAAGACACTTCGGACCTCCAGGAGCTGAGTTTGACACCCCTGACTTATAGTGAGGAACTAGACATGGTATTCTGAGGAAAATGGAACTGAGAAAACACTAAATTAGACCAATTTCCAAGTATCAATGCTAGAAAGAACAGACAGAATTAAAACAAACAGTAAATATGTCTATATTGTTGCAAAATAATGCTAAATAAGATACAGCTTTCTAAAATGGCGTACTCTATACAGATTGTTGGCCCTGTTAGGGTTATTATGGTACTGTACACAAGTATAAATCTAATTATATAGAGTTTGTCTGCAAAACGTTAGCGCCATACAACATAAAATAATTGTAGGAACATGATTAATTGACCATGGTAAACATGCTTATTTATGGGCTTATATATGCACACGGATTAACCTTCTGCCAGATAGAAATTAGACAAACCTCATACTATACAAATGAATAGATTGTGCCCAATATAGCTTTTGAATTGAACCATTTTAGCAGCTCCACATATTGCTTTTATTGTATCTTGTCATGCATGCTTATATTTCATATATATTTAAATCTAATCCATAGTATCTCTTGTCTCACGTGAAAAAAACTGCATTGCAATTACATTTCATCCTTGAAGATGCCTTTTTTATTTCATAACTCATTCCTCTCATAAATTAAGCATGGCCAAACCTTTATTTTAATATATTCTTCAATCTGAAAGTTTAACCTTACCATTTTTTTTAAAGTTTTTAATGTAAATGGTCGTTTTTAGGATTGCAACAAAATGCCACTATGACCACATAACCAATCCACTTTAACCCATATTAACCCTAATTCATTTTTCATCAAAATGTCTAATTTTTTTTGTTTCAAATGGTTATTACACACACTGTAACACAAATCTGGCAAACTTTGAAAAAAAAAAAATCTTAGAATTCTTAAATCAGTGTCTGACCATAGGGTCACACTAGGCTATCTTGTTAGCAATTTGTAGTTTTACCACAGCGGACTACTGGGTGTGGAAAGTCCCAAAGCAGTCTATGCACAGTCTAATTCCGCACTTTTGGCACTCTGTACACCCCACAGCTTTGCAGCCTTCTCCAGCACTGTGCCATCTCTTCTTGCTTTCAGAATCGCGTCGGACAGCCGACTGTTTGTAGTATTTGCATGCGCCATCGATGGTCTCCCAGCTCCTAGGGGCGGTGCCTTGTACCTCGTGAGGTAGGTTTTGATGATCTCCTGCCTGAAGCCAAGCTGTGGTATGTCCAATCCTGCAGTCCAGGCCAAGATCCAAGCATTATGCACAGCAACGTCAATGAGCCAAGTGAAGAGGGGCCACCACTTCTTCCCTCTGATTCCAATCCTGTACTTTACGATGTTCTCATCCATTCTGTCAGTTCCTCCCATATACATGTTGTATTGTCTGAAGAGTAGGGGATGTTGCACGGATCTTCTTCTTTGCCGACTGAGAATATCGCTGCACAGTCGAGACAGGAGACACACCATGCCCCGTTGAGGCAATGGTAACAATGGCATTGTCAACCCAGCGTGCAATGATGATGCCATCCTCTTTACTCTGCACACTTTCAAATGTTCGTGTTGCTTTCTTCATCTCCTTGCTGGAGAAGAGGGGACATCCTTTCTGGATGCGATTTTCACAAATTGTTCCTGTTCCAGTATAGCCTGACTCCTTGAGGTGGCTGAGAAGTTGAATCCTGTGAATAATTTGTCAAAATTGAAGTTAAATGGAAGGTGTCTAAATTCAGCCGGTATTTCGTCGATAATTACGGCTAATGGCGAGGCAGCCTTTCCAAATTTCTTTTCATATTCAGTGTTTGCATTTGCGTTCTTCCCTTGGTATACATCGAAGTTGACCAAGTATCCCCGACTTGTATTGAGACACCACACTTTGTAACCAAAGCGGATTGGATTGCCATGCAGAAACTGTTTGCAACCATAGTAGGCTTGAAGTGAGAAAGAAATCTCTTTTTCATCATTTCCGTAAGGGGCCACAGCTTCCACATCCTGTCCCTGGGGTCCATCTTGGTATTATCTGCACAGTGGATGATTCTCATGATTTGTACAAAACACTCCCTCCTTATGGCTCTGTAAACAAGCTCATTTCGCATATCACTACCACTTTCCCAGTCGAGGTGCTTGCCAGGCAGTTGGTTATAGTCGCTAAGAATAAGGATTGCAATGAAAACTTTCATTTCAGAATTGCTGATCTTGGGATCTCTGCTTGCATTGCGAATGTTTTGCGTAAAATCGCAAGTGAGTGAAATCTAAAAGAGTTTCTGAGAAACTGCAATTATTGCAGCCCTGCGGAAATTAATAAATTAACATGAATTAATGCAGGAAATCAACTGCAACTCTCGAGGTATATAACCATCACAACTTTTTGCAAAAAGAAGACGCATTCTCTTCAGCTATAAAAGATAAAAATGTCATTAAATATTTTGCTCTCAAATATCAATCTTGTGTCTGGGTCTGTCTATTAAAGGGTGAAATGAACCCGAGCTGCAAGGGTCGTTATATATATATATATATATATATATATATATACATTTATGTGTGTGTCAACATTTATCATTCTCTGTCCCAAATAGCATCATGCAAGAAGGAAAAAAAAACAGGCAGTAATTGGGCCAGTTTACAATGAGATAGTGTGCTGCACTTTGTCAACATTGTTCTTATTCTAAAAATAAATTATACAAAATGTGCAAAGCAAGCATTTTTAAAGCCCAGCACTGGTTTATAACAAACTCGAAAAATGTAATTCCAGTAAATCTCATTTTATAGGAATAAAGTGTGTAACGTTACGGTCATTGTTTTCACTGAAACCTTTTGCGTTTTAAAAGTGGGTAAAGGCTTTAACGGTAACCGAATTGCTTTGCTGTCAGCTTCCGATATCCCAGTTAAGTAAACATTTTCAGTGACATACTGTAACTATTGCTACATTAAATAAACAGTGGTACAACATCATTTCTTAAACAGTAGCAGCTAGAAACATTAGACTACTCTTATTTCAGATCTTTGAAGAAAAAAAAAGTTATGTATTGCATGGGCTTTCCAAAAAGAGCCTAGGCATAAGAATGCAGCATCCATCCGAATACACATCACCTTACATCTCTAAGGTAGTCCATTTGCAGGGGAGGCGCTATATTTCAGATTAGTCCATTAATCTGTGCTCCCAGGAAGCCCATTTTGAGGGGGAAGCACAGATTTTCAGAACAGGTAAAAATCACAAACAGTATACACATCCTACAGTTCACGCAATAATTAGAGTATATATAACGACAGTCATAAGTGTTCAAAATGTGTATTTTTAAATTTCACAAGTGTTGAGTAAGTAGCATGAATTTATGTGATACATAATACGTTTTTCTTATTATTTATTTATTTATTTTTAATCTGCGGTTCAGGGCTTCTGTACTTTATGAATATGGCCTATGTTTTTTTAAACAAATATTGAAAGATTTTTCTCCCGTCTGAAACACTTCAGGGTGAATAACTTTTTCAATTTTCACTCCAAAGATGCATCTGCTTAGCAATTGCTTAAGCATGTGCAGAGCTTGATATACATTTCCAAGACTTAAGCTATTTAACTGAAGTTTAAAATACTTTATTTTCTGTATATTATAATGTTTATATAAACAGGATACTCCATGAATGAAAATGGATTGCTGTGTTTATTTCACTCAGTAGGACAGCCATAGACAACCCACTCACCAGTTGGTTATTCTCGGGAATAACTACAGTACTCCATAAACACTCATAGAGTAGCCACTATATTTGCATCTGCCCCGTGAAATATGAGTTACATAAAATAATAAATATAACACATACATATTTATAGCAACACTGACTACAGTGGCTGACCTGCTAAGAATATATAGCCAGCAGTAGAATACTGTATAGCAAAACCTGAATTAATCCTTTGTGTGTGGTGCTTCATGAGGCGGGAGCAAGGCCACCCAAGGTGATGTTTAACAACATGGAATTAGTAACAGATGAAATGTGTTAAGAGAGGGGCTCCGCCTCTTTGAAGGCCCAACACATAGAAGAGGGGTTCCGTCACTGAGGAGATCCAACCAAAAAGAGAGGAGTCGCCATCTCTGAGGAGACCAGACATATGAAGAGGGACACCGTCTCAGAGATGACCCGACATGAAGGTTGTAACATCTGCAAATCTAAATGTGAAGGATATTATCACTGTTAAATATTTTTTTTCCAAACTTTTAGACTCCTCTGAATGTGTGGGCCCCTGTGCAGTTGCTCTGACTGTTCCTCCACCTGTGAATCTGCCCCAGTACAGGAAACATGGCCTAAACACGATCTACCTGCTAGCAAATCTACTCTATCAACATTCCAGTAGTAATATCAACATCTGTTAATGTAATCAAATCACTCATGAATATTCTATAAACAAATAACAACACAGAGAGTGTGTATATCATCCAGTGACAGGCAATGACACTGAATCATGGCCAGGTGAAGTAAACCTGCAGGCAATACTGTCACTCTGGAGTTATCTTCTAATTTGTTTCTGACAATATTAGATTATTATATATGTATGAATTGACTGGTTCACTGTTTCTCTTGCATTTCTGTTTTCATAATATTTTATATTGACAGCACTTTGCAGGATTTATATGATCCAATAAATAAGAAAATCCTTTCTTTAGTCATCTTGACATTCATATACATGTGTATCCCATACTGGCATGAGTCGGCAAAGCACTGCCACCTGTTGAGAGATGCAAGCAGGTGCAGATACTGTGGGCTGGGGCTTCGGGTCACAGATAAAACTGATTGTGGAGTTCCTTGGAAATACATTTTGATGATCATTTGTTTTATTTACCATCAGTCACTTTATGACAACCAGTAATCATGCCAGTGTAACTCTTCTGATTTTGAAGCTCCGGTCAGTACCCAATGACGCACCGCACACAGTTGAGGTTAATTTATTTTCTTTATTTTGTACTGATAAAATATAAATACAGATTATATTATCATTAGGGCTGCTGTTTTTCAGGTTTTATTGAATGTATTTTTCAGTGCTTATTTTTAGCTATTTTCGAGTTTTATGTAAATCGTTTTTTTTCGGGGCTTTTGTTTTTGATATACTGTATGAAATTAGTGTTTTCGGTTACTTTCCAAAATGCTTGAGCGTTTTTTTTTCTGTCAAAATATGTATAGTAACTCGACAGTACTTGCACATTTAAATTGTACCTTCTTTCCTTTGCCGTCTTCCACAACGAAATCCCTACGGTCACGAGCACATTCTTCTGGGGTTTTTGTGTAGAGGCATTTTTGTACAAAAATGTGGAAAAGGGTAAAGTCAACGTGAATTGATTAACCATTTCCACAGTTTTTCCGGTGTTTTCCGGTGTTTATTGGCTATCCACCGATTTCATTTTTTTTTGTATCGGGGGTTTATCGGGTTTTATCCGCTAAAATCTGAAATATAAACAGCGATTTTTATTTTTCTCATTGTAATCCAATTTTAGTAATTAGAATAGGTGTATATATACAGTGACATGGCCTAACACAATGTAGTAGACATTTAATTTTAAAAAAAGTGTAATGAATATTTAATTATAATCAGCAATAAGTCTCGGATTACAAGTATAACTATCTTACGTTTAATTTTTAAAAACAGTTTTTAAGTAAATAATAAAAATTCCTGTCAGAAATGTTTTTGTTTACGGAGAGAGACTGATTCACATACCTCCAGCCACAGCAAACCGTTATTTCTGCTGTGGGCAGGAAGTTGCATTACCAATCTAGCGCCCGCACTGTCAGTTGCATATTTTGTCCACCAGAGGTCCCCCAAGAATTATTAGTTACAGCAAAACAACAAGCAAGAACACTAACTGGAATAATTTTGGTGAAAGTCACATTTATAAGCAGGTCATTTTTAACTCTGTTACACCAGGTACATTTAACCCTATTTATTTATTCTGTTGAGATTACTCGTCTCTTCCACCAATAACATCATAGCAACTGAACCCCTATTATTGGACCAGTATGTTCTGTATCATATATCAGGCAGGTTTGCTTTTTTTTAATGCTTTGCTATATTATTTTACATGCGACTACTTTGAGCAGATGTGTGGTGTAGGATGTTTTTTTTTTAATGTATGATACACTGCCCAAAATAGACAATGAGGTGTCATTAAGTACAGGTGAAAAAAAACAAGACAGTTAAATGCACAAAAGCACTCAAGCACTAATTTTGCTAATGGCATACCTTTCAAATAATATGCTAACAAGAAAAAAAAAAAAAAAAAAAAAAACTTAATGAGCTGTTCTGCTGCTTGTGGTAATTGCTTTCTTTCTCGTTAGTCTTACTATGACTTACATGTATAAAGTAATAGTTGCTTTTCTATTTATGGTTTTCAATTAAAATCCCAAATTAGCAGGATGGTGTAAAATAACTTTTTAATTTCATAAAGTTGCACCATACTGCACATTTTGACACCATTTTTATAACTTAAGGCATATTGTTAGTAGATCTTTGAAATAATATAATTTAGAAACCATAGCATATTGTTTATTAAAAATGGTTAAACAAGCTTTAAAGTACCATAAATGTAACACTCATAGATACTATAAGCACACCAAACAAGTTTTAGATATTCACAATTAGAATTGTTAAAAGTGATCAATATATATGGAAAATATGACTACATAAAAGTGTGATTTAAATGAATCTTTTATTCCAAAATAGTGATACATCAGTGGTTGTATTTCTTGTCAAACTGGATGCGTTCTTGCAGAGCTCCACATGTCACACTGGTCTGGGCAGAATGCACTCTGTTCTGTGAAAAACCCAGTTTCTTCAGGGGACTTTTTTTGGTGCACCAGAAATTACGTTGGAGGGGCAAAAAAATGCAGTTTATTACAAAGTTTGTTAAGCATAGTAAAGTAAACGGGGCTGTTTGGATGCAAAAGAGATATATAAAACAAAGATAAATAAAACAAACGTAAACTGTAATACCAATCAGTATTCCCTTTAAAAGGTTAGCTCTGGGTACAAATTAGAGGTCGACACAGGTAGAAAATACATAGAAAACCAGGTACCTGGCGTGAAAAATACCTGGAGACCCAGTTCTTTTTTGAGTAATGATTTTTTTTTAAAAAACATTTTTAAGTGCATGATACATATTTAAATACTCTATAGTACACATACATTTAGTCCCTTTGGATGTGTAGACGTGTGTATCCTTTTTAAGTACTGGAAACATCGAAATAATAATAATAATAAAACGTCTCAATTTGAATACAGTTATTAACGTTAAATGCACTGCATGCTGTGTGATTCTTTGTGACATCTATTGCCATATTCTGCTGTTGGTGTTGTTTTAAAACATGGCATGGAAATTCTTTATCAAAGCAGGAGAAAATTGATTTTTCTCTCAAAGGAGGAAGCACAATTTTTTTTTTATTTAACCCAAAACAAAATAGGTAAACGTTTCGTAAGTGTGTGAGTAATGTTTTTCTCATACTGATTTAATTTTGTACCTACAGATTTTGGAGTGCATGCCTTTTCTTTGTTAATCTACTTCATTAACACAGCCCACAATATTGTATTTATTTGTTTATTTATTTTTAAGTAAAGGCTACTTATTTTATCTTTTTCGGAAGAAACTATATCAGCGCAATCGCTGTAGATAAAGTATTCCGTATTCAAGGCCATAGCCAGCCATGAAAAATCACAGAGGCACTTATGTATAGTCAGTTACAGTTTCTATCGGGGACAAGCCCCCAAACCCCTTCCTAAAATGACATAATAATATTCACAATTAAACTATTGTTAGTGTGCTAAACTACAGTTTACAAGCCATTTCTACTAGCGATTTAGCATTGAATAACAAGCTGGGTTCGCTAAACATATTCCTATTCTTAGGCTGATATCTACTTCTTTAAATCAACATTATTACAGTAGTTTGCCTCACCTTGTAAAAAAAAGTCAGTAATCCTTGGTTGTTTCAAAGCCATTTGAACATGTTTAACTAGCTATAGAACTTAGCCGTACGGTGTCGCTGTAGTCTGCAATGATAGTAAACATTTTTGAAGAGCACAGCAGAGGCTATAGATATCAGTGGGACTTGGGAATTAGTGTTTGCACACGCGGGATGAAATGCATTTTATTTTATGGCAAAACAACTAAACAATGTGCAAAAGCGCCTAAATAAATAATTATTAGTATGACTTTATCCGAGGCCCGTGCCTCGGGTGCCTCATAGCTGACTCCGGGCTTGGTATTGAAGCCACACGGTTATATGGGTTTATGGCTTCACTGACATAAACCCAAAAGGATGGTATGTTGTCTTCTTTCCGATCTAGTTCCTGTGAAGAATAGTCGCCGCAGTTGTTATTATTGAGCTGTACTTGCTGCTGTTATTGTTTTCTGTAAAACCTTGACATCCTGTCATTAAGGAAAGGCTTAATGCAAATGGCAAGAGACCTACGGTTACAATTGCATTGTCATATTTTCTTTAAATTGTCAAATTAATAATCGAACCCGGGTAGTAAAAAGAAACCCGGTTCGGGTTGGGTAATTTAAAACCCGATGGGTACCCAGGTTTGTAGGTGCCCTGGCCGACCTCTAGTAGAACTGCCCTGGGTTTCAATAGATGTTGTTAACAACTGACTTTTCCTCTGTGTGTGACTACAATATTTTTAAAAGCCTATTTAAGGATAACACTGACACAACTTGACTGCCAGGATTAATATCATGCAAATGCAAATGTTATAGTTAATCTTTAATCAGCTGTGGCATTTAATTTTGTTTTCTACAACTAGACCTGATTTGCAAAATCCAAAGACCCGTTTAGACTCACAGAATATAAATGAGTTTCAGTGTCCCACCCAAGCTGAATTTGGCAGCCCTAAACATACTGTCGCAGACAAAAGTATTTGGGCAGTTATAAAAATGAAACAAACCACAAAGAAAGTGATTTCTATCATTTCTAATTGTTTTATTGAAAGATATAAAGTAGCATTGCAGCTTTATAATAAAACAAATTATTACATAACATGCATAAAATGAAAAATAACATGCAAAAACTAATTTCATACTTTGACAAAAGTATTTGGGAAATCAACATATTTTGTATGAAACCCATTCGTTGCTAATTATTGACAATTATCATGATTGAAATCCAACACCTGATGAAATAAATACATAATAAATAAATACATAATCTTTAAGTGCTCAAAAATTAATTGGAATTTTGTGATTCAAAAAAGCAACACAATGGTTAAAACTAAGGAGTACAGCAACAATCTCAAAATGGCAGTGATGCAACTAAACGTAACTTCCAGAAAAGGCTGGCTCTTGGGCCATGAGTAGCCCACTGAGCTCCAGAATATGATTTAGAGGTGAAGTATCCCACAAGGGCAATCTGTAGTCTTTGGTAGAAGTATAGTCAAAATGCAACAATAAAATATTAATGTATATTATGTGCAAAACCAACACAGGCTTGCACATTTTACTGCTTAGGGTGTGGGGTCTAAATATGGTGTATGAATGTGACCTAAATTGTATTTAACCATGAAGACATTGAGAAAGGCTTCTAGCTGAAACGCTTGTCGAAAAAAGGAATATAAATTATATTATTTTATTATTAACCATGGTGGAAGTACAGTTGATTGGATATTACTTTGTGTTAATGATTACTTCCACAACTGTTATTTTTTTAATAATTGAACATTAAGTCAAGTTAATTGGGTATACTTTGATATCAACTACTGACCTTTCCAAAAAAGCAGAGGTTTATTTATTCATTTATTCATTGCTGTTGTGTTACTCTTTACATTAGCTTGTAGAAATGAAATGCAAATTCCATCCATTTATCAGCAAACAGTTGATGCTCATCAGTATTGTGCACTGTTAGCGGTGATGATTAATATTTATTTTTGGAGAATGTTTATTAAACACTTGTCACTGGAAAGGACAAGAGAAGAATGACAACGTTTCCATGTTTCTTCCAATGTCTGTACTTAAATCTCCCTAGTCTCAATTACGCAACTCAGGAATCTTCTTCAGTTCCCTGGTTACAGGGAATTCATGGGATGGGAGCAATAGCTGTGATAAATTATTGCTAAAGAGCCTTGTTAGTTTAGAGAGAATAGGGGAATTGTATGCTTGTGAATGGGAGATATAAAGGTGATTGAAGATGAAGGTAAGTCCAGGAGTGTCCCCCTGGCTCGCTGAGAAACTCCCTCGCTGAAGTGAGGCTGGCACTACCAGACCTCCAAGGTTCAAACATGAGCTCCACTTCCTCTGATGGGGACTGGAACATGGAAAGACATAGAAATAGACAAAGACAAGAAGAATTGCATATGAGAATCTAAGTGTAAAGGGGCTGAATCTGTTTGTTTTTTTCTTTCTCTCTCCCCCTCATATAAAAGTAATACCGGATTCTGCCACATCTCTCTTGCATTTCTGCCTTCCATTGTAACAATTTGTGTTTTTCCAACTCCAAACTGTTTGGCAACTTGTTCGGCAAGTGGTACCGGCTTCTAGCTGTGATATTGCTTTATCATGTTGCTCCAGGGTAAGAAACACTTTGGGGTTTTTAAAAAAAAATATTTTTCACTTCCATGTTGACTTCTTTTAATTTTAAACTGTAACTTACAGTAGTGTACACTTTTCGTTTCAACATGTTCAAGTTTGTTCATGTTGAGTATAAAGCCATATAATGCAGAAACGGTAACGAGCACGAGAAAAAATCTTTTGCTGGAAACTTCAAAGAAACACAGACTGATAAGCGGAGATCAGTTTCTCCTACAGGTTTTTTATATGGGTGTGTGTAAGAAAATGTGGTCACCGGTCGCATATGACAGGTGGTCGTTCTTCACAGTTAAATTATAGGGTAAAAACATTCTGGGGCCTCTGCAAGTAGTTTCTCATGACAGGTGGTCTCTCTTCAGAGGTGGTTGCTAAGGCAGGTTTTACTATAGTTGCTATGTGCATTGAATGATTCAGGGTTAGGGTTATCTTCGGTTCAGATAACGAAGAATTGTAGTTTGACAGTTTCAGATCAGATGATACAAACTCTGCAGTTTGATTGATTATGCTTTCCTGTTAAGCTACAATCCATATATTGGATTATTATTATGTTTTTAGACACTGCAAGAGCTTATAACTCTGGCACAATTTTTTTTTGTATTGGACATTTTAATGCTATAGTGCTACTTTGGATGTTAATTTATTATTTTGTGTTATGTTTTCACAATGGTCACTGAAATTTCTAGCTTGCAGAGGTTATGTAAAGCCCTAATATTTTAGTAGACCGACGATTCCACGTATTTATCATTTTTAAATGTAGTGACTTTTATTTTAGCGTTTTTCACCTACAAAAGTGGTTTTTCATGATGCGGTTTTGTATTGGACAATACAGCTTTAAAATGTAATGTTTGTTTTGTGAAAAGATTTGAAATGACCAAACAGTGGACATACTGCAGCAGCTTTGAATTGTATTTTACCAGTCATTAAATATGTTAACTGCACTTCTTGATTCTTTATTATGACTGTGTGCTGTACTCCATCTTTGAATTTTAAGCATGCCAAATTGTAAACGTAATCTACCTATCTAAGACATGTCAATATCTGGTAAAATATGTATGTTGGACCAGAACCACTTAACCTAGACGTGCCAGACCGCTTTAATTTTGGAGCTTAAGCACAGATGACGCGATCTCTTTACTGGGATATCTCACGGCAATAATAAGCCATGGGGCAATCAAATCATTCTGAGCACTGTCCTTGAATAAGGCTAGGCACTAGGGACAAAAAATGTATCCCTACATGGCAATTTTGATGATACACACAGGAAAGGCATACACAGGAGACGTGTCTACCAGCGCGTATTTTGAAGTGGAAGAGGACAAGATCAAGAGGAGGCTGTACTTGACAGTATGTACACCACACTACATTACTTTTATTTAGTTATTTATTGATTTGTTTTAACATGATATTAATACCTGGACATGTATTAATGATATAACTGGACTAATTAATGAAACTGCTGTGTCTTAGGAAAAAGGGCCCCTTGGTTCCTGGCAGGAATACGGAACTGAAGATGACCAGGGCTAGGAGGGGTGCATTTGGACTGGGTGAAGCTGGAAGGACAGTGAAAAGACCGCAAAACTGCAAACACAAGTGGTTTGGTGCAAGGAAGACATAAAATATAGATGTCAACAAGTCCCAACTGCAACAACAAGCTGCTGGACGAAAGGAAGAAGACAAAAGACAAATCTCAAAGATTTGTGAGTTAAAAAGGAAAGATACACAAATGATCTCATGAAAGTGGCTATAAAGACTATAAATATCCAAGCAAAACTAAACATTTTGCGCTCCACATCGAATGCTAAACAAGGTGCTGTCACTCTTTTAAGCAAAGCTGCAACTCCAGGACTCTGCCTGAAAACGGACCCAAGAAGAGGAAGCAAGCGAGTCACTACCCCAAGCAAAGATACTGAGGCCCGGCTGGAGGACTGCCATAAAACTTACAGTGACTGTTATCAGGCAAATCAGTCTGGGTCTGTTGTACACCTAAAACCACAGTATCCAAAAGAAACTGTGCCCTGCTACCTAGAGGACAGAGCAGACAGGCGCTGTTGTGGATCCTATACAGAGGACTGAAGACTTTGTTGCAGCTGTTTATTGATTCTATCGAGAATTGAAAGCTTTGTTGCCGAGTTTGATCCAACATAGGATTGAAGATTTTGTTACTGAGAGGAGAGTTTTTATTTGTTTGTTTGCTTTAAAGTGGTGACCACATTTTTTGCAGTAGCCCAATATAGGTTTACTGCCTGTCGCCATTTATAGTTCGGTTTTCAATATACTTTTTGTTGTTGTGTTATAGTTTGTTTTTCTATAAACTTTCTAAAAAATATATATTTGCTATTTGTGGTTATATTGAATTCTAAAAATCAAATAAATATATAAATATGATTTTTCTCTTGATAATGCAAAATTATTTAATAATTTATTAAAAACAACTGCATTTTGTACTTATATTTATTCATTTATTTTAAGGTTAAAATGTTTTACATACAAATTGGCAATGTACTTTGTGATATTTTGCTTAGTCTGGACTACTTCCATAAAATAGCTGTAAATACGGTAGTTTCATCATACAGACCATGGCTCAGACAAAATATTATTTATTTTAACATTGGAAATAGCTACGTAAGGCCTTTCTGTGGATATGTTGGGTTTTAATTTCTGATTTAAGGTTGCCAAACTACAAGCACCCATATATGGTCATGCTGTTTAGGCAGGAAAGGGTTAATGAAGAATGTATTACAAAAATAATACAAACAAGAGTAACAAACCAGGTGGAAAAAAGTTGCAGGCACATTGAAATACATCTTGAACATTAAATGTAGCACACACATTTTCACTTGACAATGTAGCACAAAAAACAAATATCTATTGCAAATCATCATGAATATTCTAAAGACCAAGCAAGCCAGGGGGTTACCCTGAAAACATTTCTATAGGCTTGAGGTGCTAACTGTAGCTGGTGTTCACTAAGGAATGCAAATTAGTTTGGTGATCCAGCAAAAAAGGTTCATTATAGGTTATTTGGTGAAAGTGCGTGCTGGATGAAGTCCTTGTGGCATTCATTACTTCAGGAAGAGCACTGGGGATTGAAAGTAGACGGACATTTGTTATTGAAAATAGTGACTGAAGCCCTGCTTTAACAAAGCAGTAATGTGTTTGTTAACAAAATGAGAAATGTAATTTGTGCTTGTAAAAGGGGTGTGTGAATCTGTGAGAGAGAGAGAGAGAGAGAGAGAGAGAGAGAGAGAGAGAGAGAGAGAGAGAGAGAGAGAGAGAGGATCTTTGACTTAAGATCCTTTATTAATAAGGTAAAAACAACAAAATGAAGATTCTTGCTGCCTCCGGGGATCAGCCAAAACCTCCCCAGCGCATCAACATAAAATCCTAAAAAAAATCATGTTTTCCTTAAAAGCGATTTTAAACAAATAAAAGGATAATAAAATACAAATAAAACACATAAGCAAGTATATAAAAAATATCTAAACAGTGTTTTTTTTCTGTAAAATCAGATTAATACCAAATTAATAAAAAAAAACTGTAAAACAATAAAATACAAAAAAAAAATTAAAACAGAAGATAAACTGGAGATCACCTCCTCAAAAGCCTTCTCTTGATCAAGGAATACCAATCCCATATTAAAATTAAATGTTTTACTGAAAGTTAAAATGTCTCTAACTAAAAACAGGTTATCAAAAATAGATCTTCCTGGGATGCAATAACTTTGATCTTTATCACAGTACCTATACATTTTTTAACTCTATTTGTGAGACACTTAGAAATCATTTTTTAAATCGGCACATAACAGCAAAACAGGTATCCAGTTCTTTAAAAAGCAAAGATCTCCTTTCTTGGGCAGCAGTGTGATCACTGCCTGCACCTGGAAAAAATCCTCCACGATACCCCCAAGAAATGTTTGAAAAACTCAGCGGGGAGGCCGTCTATCCCAGGCGCATTCCCGCTGGAGAGCTGCGTGATGGCAGTGGTCAGTTCCACAAAGGTCAAATCTTTTTCCAGTCCACTCTGCTCCTCCTCATTCAGGCTGGGCAGATCCTGGAGCGGGGTCACACTGTGTGTAGAACTCCACTACTGCCTCACTGATCTCCTCTCTGCTGTGCAGCTCTCTGCCGCAGGGCGTCCAGACACACATCAGCTGCTGGCCATATGCTCTTTTCTTCTCTAGGCCAAAGAAGAAAGAAGTGGGCGCGTCCATGTCCCTCAGCTCCACGAAGCAAGAGCGCACTAACACCCCCTTCACCTTCTGCTTCAGCAAGCTGCCTGGCACATTTTTTTCAGTTATTTTTAATATTTGTTATTTTCTATATTTATTATCTCTTTCTATATCTCCCTGACTGCTTTGTCCAGTTATCTGGTTGCCTCCAGGGTGTACTGCTGACAAAAAAATTGAATTCGTTTTTTCCCAGTGTCACACCACTGCCTTAAATCTTTATAATTGGTCCTTTGATTTTGCCAAATTTTCCAGAAGTCTTTAACAACATTCCCGAATTTGCAGTCCTTTAATAATTTAATGTTAAAATGCCAATAAGAAGATTTGTGCCTTTCAGTTGGAATAAGTACAGTGACTGGTACAGAGAGTGGTGGTCAGACAGACTATTGGGAATGATACTTGAACTTACAAAATAATTGAGGTGACAACGGTACGAATAAAACTGGTCCAGTCGTGCTCTGGATGTGTAATTACTACAAGACTGGGACCAGGTGTACTGTCAGCCATGAGGGTGCAGACATCTCCATACATCAACCAGGTCACTGGACTGTAAACTACAGGGCATGAGGGTGCAGACATCTCCATACATGAACCAGGTCACTGGACTGTAAACTGCAGGGCATGAGGGTGCAGACACCTCCATACGTCAACCAGGTCACTGTACTGTAAACTGCAGGGCATGAGGGTGCAGACATCTCCATACGTCAACCAGGTCACTGGACTGTAAACTGCAGGGCATGAGGGTGCAGACATCTCCATACATCAACCAGGTCACTGGACTGTAAACTGCAGGGCATGAGGGTGCAGACACCTCCATACGTCAACCAGGTCACTGTACTGTAAACTGCAGGGCATGAGGGTGCAGACATCTCCATACGTCAACCAGGTCACTGGACTGTAAACTGCAGGGCATGAGGGTGCAGACACCTCCATACATCAGCCAGGTCACTGGCCTGTAAACTGCAGGGCATGAGGGTGCAGACACCTCCATACGTCAACCAGGTCACTGTACTGTAAACTGCAGGGCATGAGGGTGCAGACATCTCCATACGTCAACCAGGTCACTGGACTGTAAACTGCAGGGCATGAGGGTGCAGACATCTCCATACATCAACCAGGTCACTGGACTGTAAACTGCAGGGCATGAGGGTGCAGACACCTCCATACGTCAACCAGGTCACTGTACTGTAAACTGCAGGGCATGAGGGTGCAGACATCTCCATACGTCAACCAGGTCACTGGACTGTAAACTGCAGGGCATGAGGGTGCAGACACCTCCATACATCAGCCAGGTCACTGGCCTGTAAACTGCAGGGCATGAGGGTGCAGACATCTCCATATGTCAACCAGGTCACTGGACTGTAAACTGCAGGGCATGAGGGTGCAGACACCTCCATACATCAGCCAGGTCACTGGCCTGTAAACTGCAGGGCATGAGGGTGCAGACATCTCCATATGTCAACCAGGTCACTGGACTGTAAACTGCAGGGCATGAGGGTGCAGACACCTCCATACATCAGCCAGGTCACTGGACTCTAAACTGCAGGGCATGAGGGTGCAGACATCTCCATATGTCAACCAGGTCACTGGAATGTAAACTGCAGGGCATGAGGGTGCAGACATCTCCATACATCAACCAGGTCACTGGACTGTAAACTGCAGTCAGCTCCCTGGAGGACTGAGGATGTGGCTCTTCAGTATTTCTATCCTTAATAAAATCTTTATTACAATTAAAATCACCCCCAACCACTAAAACATCACTATTACTACATTTTAAAATGGTTTGATTTAACTTTTTAAACAATACAGTTCTTCCCGTATTAGTTGCATAAATATTCATAAAAGTAAAGTTAAAACCAGCTATTTGTGTCTGTACTTTTAACAACCGCCCTTTCTCGATGTCTTCTACCTGCTGTACGCTCACACCCGGCGCTGATTGAAAAAGCACCGCTACTCCCACACTGGTGCTGGAGCCATGACTGAACACACACTGACCTCCCCACTCTGACAGCCAGACCGCCTCATTCTTCTGGTCAGTGTGCGTCTCCTGCAACAACACAACCCCAGCTATTTTCTGCTTTGAAAATTCAAATAACTGTGCTCTTTTAAAAGACTGTCTACAACCATTGATGCTAAAAGAGATTTAAAAAAATAGACTTTTCCATTGCGGTTAAAATATTTAAAACCATCAAGATAAAACAGACACTTAAAAATAAAAATGTGTTAAAAATATCCATTTTTTATTTGTTTGATCGTATAACCATTTTCTTTACACCTGTACTATTTTCTTTAACCTGTATCTCTTCTGCTTATCTAACTCCTTAAGCATAGACTTTCTGGAGGCTATATGCGCAGAATGTAAAAACAATTTTAAATCAGGAAAAAAAAAACTTTTAATGTCCACTCCCCTTTTACCTTTAGTGCTATCAAGAAAGTGATTGCTCTCTTCTACTGCGTATAACTTTTTCTTGACGGGTTGGCTGTCAGGAACGCCTGAGATTAATGAGGAATCAGAAAGCCCCATGTAATCTGTCTCGTACATGCCATCATCTTCTTCACCGTCTGCACCGTTCTCTTCAGTAGCCTCACCTCTCTCCACAGCCACAGCCCTCTGTCTTACTTCCTGTCTGGGAGTCAGACTGGGGTAATTCTGTAGCACCTCTGATTTCTTCCTGTGGGGAAGGTGGCACAGCCTCTGGGGAAGACTTCAGCCCCTCCTCTGGCATCGACTGGGGATTTCCTCCACTCTCCGCAACTTTCACACCGCCGGAGGACTGAGTCCTCTCTCTGCTGTCCAGAGACACTGACCAAGAGTCGCCCTTTGGCTCTCCTTCATCAGATAGTTTTGTATTTATTTTTCTTTATTTCTTTTTTCACCACTTGTCCATCCTCTTGTTCTGAGGCTGTTGTGCTTGGCTGTCGCTGTGTCTCTTGTGTTGAGGAGCAGACTCGGCTTCAGGCTCTGCTCAGGGGGCCGCGCTCCTCCTCCTGTTCTTCCCGATTGTCCCCAACCTCCTCCCCACCAGGAGCTCCCTGATTTCTGCTCTTCTTCAGCCCTATCCCTTTTTCTTGGACAATGTTTTCTTTGATGTCCCTGAGCTCCACAATCAAAACATCTCATTGTATCTAAAGTGGCAACAACAACACAATTCATCCCTTCAACATTAAAATTCCACACTACATCAATAATTTTTTTTTAAATGGTGCTCAGCATGGTTCATCGCTATAGGCCATTACTGTACAAGATGCCTAATGGGATACATTAATTTTCCATATCGAGCTAATTCTCTTTCCAGTAGCTCTTTTTTTAAGAAGAGAGGGGCATTAGACAGTATTACTTTTGTTACGGGTGTCACCAAAGGTGAAACTTCAATAAATTACCCCTGCACACTAAACCCCTCCTCCACTATCTTGTTTACGAAGACGAAAACCATAAAGTATTCATTCCAAAATATATCTTTTTTTAAATTGGTCACGTGTACTGCACTGTTTCACCACTTGTTCGTCTTTTAGCTTTTACCGATGCTTAAAGGACATATCTAGCAAAATAATTAAACCTAAATCTTATCAAATATGAAACTGGATTGTAAGACACTGTTAATAGGATGGTTGGTGGATGACGTCAGACCAGGAAAATAATTCACTTCAACAGAGCCGACTGGGGTATGAAAAGCGCTGCGCTACGTTTATTTCAAAATAAAAGGTTTAAACAAAGCAAAAGACTTTCACAAAGCAAAAGGCACGAGGGCCAAAACAAACAATAATGATAACAAGTAGCAAGTGTTAATTATTGTTTTACCTCTTCTCTCTCTTTCTCTCTCTCTCTCTCTCTCTCTCTGACTCCTGTTCTCCACTTCCTGAACAATCAACCCTGTGCAGCCAAAGCTGCAGGTCTTTTATATTATGGCCGAGGGATTAACTGGCTATTATCATATTAACCCCTCAGCCATAGTCTGCACGAGTTTAATAGGTCTGCGTGACTGTCAGCTAATTCAATAATTACTAGCCGACAGTCACACATTTTCACGAGAGGTATTTAAAATCTAAAACAACAACAATGGCGAAAGGCACCTCGCTCGTCCTGCCAAACATAATACATAAAAATACAAAACATAATATGCACAGGGGAAGGGAGTACCCCGTCACAGACACATTTCTTTTTTTTAATCTTTTTGCCCTCTATATTCCTTTGCACCCGCCTAACCTAAGCAACAGAAGTTATTAAGTTACTTAAGCATGGAGATAAACACTGTGTCTGGGAGGTCTTTGGGCACCTGGCCAATGGTGATTGCTGGAGAACTATCCCCATTTGATTTTCTGTACTAACCCTGCAAGAATGCAAAGGGCAATGTAGCGATTCCTGAAGGTGCCCAGCCAAGATTGGCAACCACAATTGCATGACCATAGGTATGTTGGTACTGGTTCATTGGTTCATTGGTTCAAGAATGCAAGAACATAGCGATTCCTGAAGGTGCCCAGCCAAGATTGGCAACCACAATTGCAAGACCATAGGTATGTTGGTATTGGTTCATTCTTCATCAAAATCGAGGACAATTCCTCTGCTTTATCTGAAGTTACATTTGGTGTCCCACAAGCTTCTGTTATTGGACCCATTCTGTTTGCCATATATATGCTGCCTCTGGGTGCTGTTGTCTGTAGACATGATATAAACTTTCATGGCTATGCTGATGATACTCAATTGTATTTATCTTTGAAGCCAGGTGATACCTCAACTGTAAATGTTCTGACTGCCTGTCTTGCTGACATTCAGCAACTGATGTCAGAAAATGTGTTAAACCAGGATACAACGGAGGTAATGTTCCTGGGATCAAAAAGTCAACTAAATAATGTAGATTCATCTGTTATTAGAGCAGACAGCCTTCCTTTTGAGCAGAAGACTGCAATGAGATATCTGAGTCTAATTCTTAACCCAGATCTTTCATTCGAACCTCACATTAGGAGTGTCGTTTTTCCATCTAAGGAATATTGCTAAACTAAGACGCTCACTTTCACAACATGATGCTGAGAGACTGACTTCATGCTTTTGTATCATTCAGAATTGATTACTGTAATGCCTTGTTTACTGGTGTTTCAAGTTATGTCTTATCCCGATTGCAGCTTGTGCACAACGCAGCTACTGGGGTCTTAACAAAAACAAACAAATATGACCATACCACGCCTATCTTAGCATCCCTACACTGGCTTCCAGTTTGGTCCAGGACCGATTTTAAGGTCCTGCTAATAACCTACAAAACCATAAATATTTCAGTCCCATCTTATATGAATGACTTGTTGATTCCATATGTTCCCAGATGACCACTCCGATCACAGGATGCTGGATTGCTCACTCTCCCAAAGATATATATATATACGTATATATATTTTTTTTAAATACAGGCAGTATAGCTTTCAGCTATAGGGCTCCTGAACTTGGGAATAAACTACCTCGTTCCATAAGGGAAGCAACAACCACTGCTGTTTTTAAAACAAGACTAAGGACACATTTTTATAGTCTAGTCTATTTATTTTAAAAATTACTTGTCTGCCCCTTTAATTATTTTGGTATTACTGTTTTATTTTATTAACGTTTTATTCCTAAGCTTGCTGGATTCTGTTCTAAATTGACAATGTACTGGTTTTTTTTTTATTTTATTCACCCTGTGAAGTGCCCTGTGACAATTCTATTGTGAAGGGCGGAATAATAAATATTGATTGATTCATTGATTATTTCTGTAGATCACTGGGTATTTTTTATTTTTAAGTTTAAATTAAATATGAATTAGATCTTTTGTACATGTTCTATAATACCACACTGGCGAGGGGCTGTAGACAGGTCTAAGCAGGAATTCTCAATTCAGGAAGCAGTCCCAGTTATTCCTGTGCTGCTGCTTTATCATCTGATTTATTAAAGAACTATCGTAATTGAATGCACAGGGTTTAAAATTATCCTGCAATGTACTTAGGGACTTAATAATTTGGTAGCATTCACTGTAGGTCTATGAGTATTCACAGCTGAAACCAACAGCTCATATATGACAAAGCATTATTATGATTATTTGAATGAATCAGCTTACTGCCACTATATCAAATATGATCTCTAAAACAAACATTTAAATACACTAAACCTCCTTGTGGCCAGCTCACACTGAAGACCACTATCTGTCAGTCCATTTCAATATGGAACCGTTAAGGCCAGCTCTCAAGACAATTTTGCTTTGTCACACTGGTGGTGCGTTAACAGGATAACGTCACTGGCAAGGCTGTTTCTACCAGGAAGGAGACGCAGAGACAAGTTACATGCGCTAATGCACTATTTTAATCAAAAGTAAACAAAAATAACACAGACGAAACACAAACAAACAGGCACAAGGGCCAAACAAACAGTTTAAACAAAAACAGAATATATTTAATTATAGACAAAACAAACATTGGGGCAGGCGTACCTCGTCAATGGTGATTTCACAGTTTAACTATTAAACATCTAAAAGTTTGATATTTTGCTATTTACTACTTTGTAAAAGTTCTCAGTGTGCAATACATTTATGCAAACTAGGACAAAGAACTACACAACCCACATGCAGTACCCTGTAGATGATAATCCTTTAAAACTAAGTAAGCTTCTGCTACTTTAGGGAATTGGAGAAACATTTAGCTGTGACTAATTTAATGGAACAGTTATGGATACAAGTATCAGTCTAAATATAACAGCAAAATGTTTTTAAGCATGATATGTCACAGATGCTTTATTGTCACCAATTTAAATGCATGACAGTTAGAAGCAGTTACTGTAGTTGGCTACTGAACATCAGCAATAAATCCAAATTTACCAGGATGTATAAATAAAGTATAGAATATTGCATTAATCGTAACATCCCTTTTGCAGGGTCACTTCATTCCTCTCCAGGTATTGCACTGAATTGCCGTAATACTACTACATACAGTCACCTCCAAAATTATTGGCACCCTTGATAAAGATGAGCAAAAATACTGAGCTATATTGTAATTTTCCAACATGTGGAATATATTTGACTTTATTAATGATTCAATGGAATCAACCAAAATTACACATTTCTCAAATTATAAATTTATTTAAAAAAAAAAAAATGAAGTGTCACAATTATTGGCACCCTTGTTTTCAGCCTCCTGGCAGAGGCAAGCAGGTTTTTGGCTAAAATGTCCTGGTACTGGCGCTTCCATTTGTTGGTTGCTCTAAATAAAGGCTTTTTTTCTGGCAACCATTCCAAATAGCCTATTGGCATGGAGGTGGCATCTAATTGTAGATTTGGAGACTTGGTGACCCCAAGATGCAACCAAGTTCTGTAATTCTCAAACTGTGGCCCTTGGATTTCCCTTTGCCTCCCGAACCATCTGCCTCACTGTGCGTGGGGGCAAGATACATGATGCCGTTGACCTTAACAAGGGCCCCAGGACCAGTGGAAGCAAAACAGCCCCATAACATCAAAGATCCAACACCATATTTACAGTAGGTATGAGGTTCTTTTCTGCACACGCATCCTTCTTTCGACGCCAAACCCACCGCTGATGTGCATGGCCAAAGAGCTCTATTTTATTTGTGCGTGGGGGCAAGATACACTTGCGTCCTCTACCAGGCAAGTTTACCACTGTTTCAGTGGTTTTTAACTTCTTAATTATTGCCCTAATAGTGGTAAGTGGTATATTTAGTTTTTTAGCTTTTGTTTTGTACCCATTGCCTGATTTATGAAGGTCAACAACCATTTGTCTCTTTTCATTTGTGAGTTCTTTGCCTTTCCCCATGGTGATGGATGACAAATGGATTTCATATGCGTGTTACCTCATTTTTATACCCCAGTGAAACAGGAAGCCATGGAAGGCCACAATACAGTTCCTTAAGACTGAGATGAACTTAAATAAGTAGAATGTTAATGCAGATTTAATTTTGTTTGATTTTATTTATAACAATCTTTAGGGGTGCCAATAATTCTGACACCTATCTTTTTGAGAAAAAATGTTATTACTTGTTAATAAAAACTTTTTCTCTGAGCAATTGTAATAGAATAAAAGAATATGGTTTTCCCATATATTTGAGCATAAATATAGCTCATCACCTGTGTTTGTTTTATACAGCCTTTTTTGCTCATCTTTATCAGGGGTGCCAATAATTTTGGAGGTGACTATATATATATATATATATATATATATATATATATATATATATATATATATATATATATATATATATATATATATATATATTTATATTACTTTATCCACAAGATAGAAAGAAAATTGTGCTTATGGCTGTTAAGAATATGCATTTCAGTTTTAAGTCTAAATATATATTTAAAAGTGAATCAATCCCATAAAAATATTTATTAAACCATGTGTTGCCCCATTTAAAAAACAGTTACAAAGTGCTAATATAAGAACTGAAACCATTTGAGCACAGATGTGATGCAAGAATCAGTCTATTTTCCAAATGCATGACGGTACACTCTCGCTCATACAAGCTAGTTGGGACTAAACACTTTTCAGATTAGTAAATACTAAAATATCCTTTAGCAACATTAATAAATGGAAATAGCGACAAAGATGGCCATATAAGTGTTTTTTTAACCTTAATATGCCATGTATTGTTTTTAAAACCACACCTGGGTGAAAAGTCTGTTTCTGTCATAATGTTAAAGTGGTTCGTACTATAGGTCTGATCAGACTACAAGAGTCTACTGTATGTTTGCAAATATCAGTGTTTACTGTAAATGCCTAGGCTTTTTTTTTAAAATGATATATGTCATTTAGGGTAATGATTACTTTTGCAAATCATTTAAAATGAGCTGTATGTACTGTATATGTAAAAAGCAAAGTGTTATCGCAGTAGTGGGCCCTAGTTATTTGGTAGTATGGATACATTAATATTAAGCAGGCAATGCTTATCGCAGAAAGAGCAACATGCATACGATATACTTGATCCCTAATTGAAGGCCCAAAATCTGGCAAAACGCATTACTCTAGCATTAGTACAGGAAAGGGAAAATTAAAGTAATTACAAACCCTCTTGACTACCAGTCATGTAGAATGCATCATAAACACTTTATTATACTTAATAGATCTTGTTCACCCATGATCAACTTTGAGTATTAATGAACATGGCATTTTGTAATAAATCATGGCAATTTCACTATAGTTTATTAAACTTGTAATAGATCATCTTAATTTTAAAGTAATTAAAACCGAAAACCGTACATTCCTGGGTTCATCTGTTTTTTTGTATAAACTGAAAAGCCTTCTTCAGATAGACTGCTGTTGTTGTTTAAGTTTGAAAATTGCACAGTGACTTAAAGATGACTGTTCTAAGAACACTGTGACATAGACAGTTCTGAGGATGAGTTCCAATCCTAAAAGGATGCATTATCTTCCAGGTTCATTGTTTTCAGGTCTTCCCAAAACATGGACATCCCCAAACAATAGAAACGCTGTTTTGGAGTCTTTTTTTTCGCTTAATAGACGCACCAATACTCTCAACAATTTACAAGATGAACGACTTGCACTGGGCAACCTTCAATAAAGAACAGACATCCTCATTAAACAAGCTGACAAGGACGATGCAGTCGTTGCTTTAAAGGAAGATAACTACATTGCAGAGGGTCTCAGGCAGCTTTGTGACTCCACCAAATACAAACACCTAAACAGAACTTAATAATCTCATTTACAACAATATCTAGGGATTTCAATAACAGAAGTTGCTTGATGAAGACACAGCTAACTTACTTCTTAACCCTACACCTACACCTGGAAGGTTACCTACAAATACATCAACAACCCAGGACGACCCATCGTGTCAGGCAACAACACTTACTGAAAGAATATCTTTGTACTGTATATAGAGCTGCATCTTCAAAATGTTGTACCATCATGCATCAAAGACACAAATGATTTCCTGTGTAAAAGAAGAACAACATTAAACATCAATTTAATGAAGACATTGTACTTGTTACACCTTTGATGACACGTCCCTATATATTCCCTCATGAAGATGGCTTGCTAGCACTAAAAGAAGTTCTTAAAAAGATTGACCAAGGAACCAACTACAGACGTCTTCTCATGTTCTCACTTGTATGACTTCACTTTTTGTGAGAAACAAAGAAAACCACATCCTTCTTGAATCAAGACATAAACTCTTGGATTGGTGGTGATAGATTGATGATATTTTTGTGATTTGGGAGGGAATCTTTAAAACAGTTTACTGACTATATTAACACTGTTCACCCCACTATCAAATTCACATGTGATAGTGCCATAGAAGACTCCCATATTGCATTTCTTGATGTTCTTTTTACCATTCACAGAAACAAAATTAAAACTGATATGTATAGCAAACCCACTTTCAAATATAGATCGATATGCCACACGTAATGGCTAGTCTAGTTTTGAAATGTGCTATATCGTTGCAGAAACACAAAAGGGGCCTGTGGGAGGTGCAGTGATGGAGCTGAGTGTTAAACAGATATGACTGAGTCCAGGTGTTTGGTTAATATGTTTCACAACGTAATATTTATTTACACAGAGAACTGGCGTTTCTGTGTATGGGACGTCGTTGAGCCAGAGCAAACCCCTGTTGGGGTAGAACAGTTTTATATGAAACTGTAACAAAAAAATGAAACTGGGTAAACAACAACAAAATAAACAAAAACAGGGATGGGGTGATTGGGAACCCTGCCTCTGGGTTTATTCCCCTTTTGTAGAACCGTCAGGTTTCCAAGTGAAATCTTCCAGATTCCTCCCTCTTGGTCTGTCTTTTGGAGGTTCCTCATGTGGTTCCTGTTCACAGGAAAAACAATCGTAGTCTTATCACAGCAAGGCGTAAACCCGGCTCTATCCCTCCTGTCCCCTACTACGAATGAACTCTCAACAGCTAACATGGTTTCCTATTTTCTTTAGTCCCGCCCGGTCAATCGCTATTGTCCAATCTTTATCAACCTGCATCTTGATGGAAAGAAAACCTGAAGCATCCATGTAGGTCTCCCTACCAAGGTGACCGACCAAACCCTAGTCCTACTGACAGTTCTATCTTGGTAAGGAAAGAGAAATTAGTCGCATTAACACTTCCACTGGTTGGAAGGCCACACTTCACCCTGTCACAGGGCCCAATCAAGGCTAAAGTGTAGGCTGTTTTGTCATTTTGCTTAGGATTCATATATAAAGCTAATTATTGGCCACAGAGAAAAACAACACCATTTAACTTAATAATAACTATGTATTTATTCAGAAAATGCAGTTTTTTTTGTCAACCAGCAGCCTAGATTCAAGGACATAGTTCCCTGTGCTGAAGACAGGCATTTGGCTTGTAGCGCTAATCCATGGGACTGTTTTTGTTCAATATTAATAGCATATATTCTGCTCAGTTTAACAACTAAAGTCAGAAATCTCGTTCACGAGTGTAACATACAAGTGTTGCTGTGTTGCACTTATGGATTAACTGAAAAAACTAAAACATATCTTTATCATAAGATGGACAAATAATGATAATAAACACTGTAATATAATGTAGAATAGTATTTCCTACCGTTTTGGTTTCTTGTGGTAAAAATAAGGACATTAAAATAAGAGGATTACAGCAATTGAAAGATTATTTGTAAGATTAATTGTAAGATTATTTTTGTTATTGTTTAGGACCAATAAATTCAGGACCAGTAAGTGTTTCAAATTTATATTAACATATTAACATTTTCAAAATGGTCTTTACTCTGCCCCAGGACAGGGTTTCCCATTCCTGGTCCTGGGGGCCCACTGTGTCTTCTGGATTTCATTCCAATTACTTAATTGAACCCTTAATTGAACTATTAAGGGAAGTAATGTTAAAACTTTACAATGCGTTAGTAAGACCTCAGCTAGAATATTGTGTTCAGTTCTGGTCACCTCGCTACAAAAAGGATATTGCTGCTGTCATATGCAGACAGGGTAAAATAATTGAATCTATTCAGTGTTGAACAAAGAAGACTACACAGTGATCTGATTCAAGCATTCAAAATTCTAAAAGGTACTGACAATGTTGACCCATGGGACTTTTTCGACCTGAAAAAAGAAATAAGAACCAGGAGTCACAAATGGAGATTAGATAAAGGTGCATTCAGAACAGAAAATAGGAGGCACTTTTTTACACAGAGAATTGTGGGAATCTGGAACCAACTCCCCAGTAATGTTGGGATCCTTCAAGAAGCTGCTTGATGAGATTCTGGGATCAATAAGCTATTAACAACCAAACGAGCAAGATGGGCCGAATGGCCTCCTCTCGTTTGTAACCTTTCTTATTTTCTTATTCATTAGCTTAGTTAGAGAGTTGTAATTGTTTTCAGCTTTATACAGTTGGAGATTAAGTTAACTACATCATTTTATAAAGTAACATGAAATCTGCAACTTTTTAGGAGCTGAGAACAATTAAAAGGTCTATTTAAGCACATTATTAGTTCAATTAAGGGTTTAGTTAAGTAATTGAGAACTCAGTTGGAATGAAAACCAGAAGATACAGTGGGTCCCCAGGACCAGGATTGGGAAACCCTGCCTTAGGATTACTAATTACTTAGTTTCAGTACCTTTTAATGGTCCGCAGTTTTATGTGGAGTTATTGTTTTTATACCTCCATACAGATCTACAGTGATGAAAGACTTAAATATGGTAAGTAATTAATAAACTCCTTTAAAAAGCTTCATCATGTTATTACCATATTTATTATTTGTACTATTCTGGCTCTAAAACATAAACAAATTACTTTTTATATTCTTTGCAAAATGTCTCTGCATCAACTTTGAATAAAAAATGGATCTAAATTACCACTCCCCACTGACATAAAATTGTACAGCCAAGACACATCTAGAGTAAAAAAACTCCCTCACTTCTAAGATTTCTGATGGGACTTTAATTGTGGGGTCAAGCATTGAACAAGCAGTTAATCATCAGTTACCAGTGGCGCAATGGGGGGGGGGGGGGCTCAGGGGGCTGGAGCCCAATAACCCCACTCACCCCTCCTGGCCATAGACTCGACTACAATGGCGATGCCAGGGGGAGGTGAGGGGTGACGGGTGCCACCCCTGAAATATGTCCGCCTCTCCTCTCGTCTCCACCCAACAAAGCATTATCCAATCTATGGTTACCCTTGCTACCTTTACAGCCAATCAGAGTAAGAAATTTGAAAGCTACTCAGTCATTGTCACTGCTGACGGCATTTGGTTGAAGCGCAAAGACTTGCTTGAGAAACAAACTAAACTGGACCCACGACTTGTACCAACTGCAGTAAGAAAGGTGTCTATAATATTCATTTAGCTGTGTTGTGAGCGTCTAAGGTATTCATTGGTGTTGTACATTTTAACAATAACTGAGATGAAGAATTTCATGTTAAATACAGGACCCAAGTAACATAATTATTTCCAGAGTCAGTGTCAAACCTCAATGAAAAAAATGTGCCACCGAGCTGATAAAGAACCTTGTGTAGAACACACACATACGCACACGCACACGCACATGCACACACACACGCACTCACACACACACACACACACACACACACACACACACACACACACACACACACACACACACACACACACACACACACACACACACACACACACACACACACACACACGGTTGTAAGAAGCCCAGCTGCTATATGTGGTGTTTGTATTAATGCTTATGAATGTATGTAGGAAAAAGGTGCTAATAATAAAAATGCTGATGACACAGGAAGAGTTTGGTGCATAATGTGGATTGAGTATAATTTAAAACTTGCAGGTTCCATTCATATTTGTGTACAACAGTACTTCACATATTCCATTCAAAATTATCTGCTTTCATTCAGCTAGTATAAAGGTAAATATTTGTGAATTTGTCTAATTTCCTTTCCAATGCAGAGACTAAAATTTCTCCTTTAGGAAATATACAACAGCATGTTACTGTGTGACGGTTTACGAAGAGCACATTTTTCTGTATTGCTTGGATATAAGTAAATGTGTTAAAAAAAAATGTTGAGCGTTATCAAAAAAAAAAAAAAAAGATTTATGAATGCTATTTCAATAATAATAAAAAAAATAAAACAACAGATGAATATGTTGTGTTGTCTCGGAAAAATGCATTGCTGGAATGTGCCTGCAGAGTTTGAAAATGATTTGTTTAATGTCTGACAGGTTTCTAGTGAGTATTGATAATACTGCATTACAGGAGATGAAACTGGACCCGTATTTCGTGGTATTTATAAATGTGCATTTCATTAAGTTTAATATGTCAATGTCAGTCAATGTGATTGACAAATAAATAATACTGTTTTTAACAAGCCTTCCCCTTTACTTTTTTTCAGACACTGTAGAAACCGATTTGTTGAAGTGTGAGGTGGAGTTGCTCTTTGTAACAATGGAATTTCTTCTGTTTGCATTTATTGTGTATCTGCTCTTGCTCTAAAACCTGAACATTTCTTGGTTAAAAATAAAAAGAATGTATATTTTTGTATCTTTGGCTTTTGAACGAGTCCATCTCGACTTGTTCACCATTTGCTAATTGGGACTTGCGCTCCTGTACTATAAATTGGTTGTATATCTTTGTCTTTAAGACGCAGTAACTTTTGCACTTCTCCTGAGACGATCATTTTATGTCATTGTAGGTGTATCAGTCAGATGTGGCACAGCCCGCTGTGGTTGCTGCTGAAGTAGACAGGTGGCACTTCAAATGGGCAAATGTTCCAGCAGAAGAAATGCCACAGAATACAATCGAAACACTGGTGCATTGTAATGGCACAATCTGTCTGAATATCGCCCGGCTACTGAGAATTATGGTTATGCTGCGTATGAGTTGCTACGGCAGAGAGATCCTTCAGCACTCTCCAGCAAATTAAGAGTTATATACGCTCAACTGTGGGTTGAAAGTGGGCTGACTGGATGAGCATATGGGCAGTGCATCGCAGTTGACGTACCTTGGTAGAGAATGATTGACACTATTGCACTGGCCTCACACCTTGATTTTGTACTTTAGTATTTTCTGGACCTCTGCTACATGGCAGATAACCTGAGCCCCCGCACCCAGGGAAAAATCTGGTTGCACCCCTGTCAGTTACCCATAACATGCTCTGACTGATGCAAATGTTATGTTTGTGCAATTGAAGTAAAAACTGTGAAGAAACTTTCCCTGCAGCAGACTTCAGATACAATGCAGAAATTCAGCAATTGTTGAAAGATAAAAGAAATACAAAAATCACCTGAGAAAACTCTTCTGAGTTCAGTTCAACGTTCACCTTAACTTGCAACAATGACGACATTGTAAAGTGTGCTGCGACTGTTAATCCATCTTCTCATTTGTGTGGGCCATTATTAACCTAATAGGCAACATGCCACAGCAATAATCAGCAATAATCATGTTAAAAACTAATGGTTTTACACCACCAGTACAAATACTAAAGAGGTAACAGAAAAATCATAAAACATTTTGCATGCAGCACATTCAACTGACACTTACATGCAGTAACCTACTTATTTATAACTCTTGGGAAATGGAGCAAAGATAACCAGATGGGCAAAGTGTTCCCAGTTTATGGTACTGTTGTATGCTAATTCATTTATTATTTTCAACTTGCTGTTTTTTTTACTTTTGGCATGCCTTTACAGAAACTACCTTACTGAACTGTCCCTGCTATATCGTCTAACTTCTAACAGATTAATAGGAAAATAAATCTGTCTTCTGCACTCTTTTTGAGTGGGAGCCTTCTCTTTACTTTATGAGGACCCTCCTGAGAAAGAAGATAACCTGATTGCAATTTAATGAAGTACACTACTACAGTGATTGATAAAAAAAAATCCCCTTTTCAGAAGCTGAAATAAAAAGACTTTATGTGGGTTGTTTTCTTTTTCTCAGAAACTCTGAATATTCTTTCTTGCTGCTGTAGAAGTTTTATCACCCTTCCACAGAAATTACACCTTGTCATTACAGGACAATGTTGAAGAAAGATTTCGAAACACCTTACTATATTGAAAGAACACCCAGGCAAAAACAAATATAGCAACAAAGCATTTCAATATAGAGAAGGCATTATACCATTTCCATTTTCAGACATCTGTTTACTTTTAGAAAATTAAATATTCTCATTTTACGAGGATTTTGTCTACTGCATTGTCTGTATGTAGGTCAACCCGCTCAAGGAACAAAGGGATGTTTTCTCTGTTGACTCAATTCACGTTGACTTTACCCGGCAATATCCCGCCTTCCTGACTTGTATCTATCATTGGTTCATTCTGAATACTATAAACCCGCCTCAACTACAGAGTGACAGCACATTCCTACATTTCTATTGGAGACTCCGCTTGCGAGATTTAAAACAAGATTACAATCAGGAATGGAGGCTTGTTAGCGGGATTTAAAGCTGTATTACAGTTAAGATATGGAGGATTTAAAACAGAATTGTGTCGAAATGTAAAAAAAAATGCCTACACACAAAAGCCTCAAAAGAATGTGCTTGTGACCATAGGGATTTTGTTGTGGAAGACAGCAAAGGAAAGAAGGAACAACTTAAGTGTTTAAGTACTGTCAAGTTACGCTATACATATTTTGACAGAAAAAAAAAATGCACAAGCATTTTGGAAACACTAACTTCATACAGTATATAAAAAATGAAAGCCCCGAAAAAAAAACGATTTACATAAAACTTGAAAATAGCTACAAATAAGTACCGAAAAATACAATTAATAAAAACCGAAAAACAAAAGCCCTAATTATATTCAAACACCGATCTTAAATTCTGACTGACTTGCTCCTTTTATTCACTTTAAATACTTATGTATGTGTGTACAGCTCAGCTATACTGTAGCTATAGCTAGATAGATTATATTTGAGTTTTGGAGTTTGAGTGGAGTGGATTTTTCTGAGAGATACAATATTTTAGGGATTGTAGTAAACATTATTGTGTCATTTTTTAAAATTGTATTTTAAAGGTGTTATTGTACCTAATAGGTCCTGTCTTTTGGTAATTTTTCCCCTGGATTCACACGTTGTTGTGTCATTATTACCTGGGTCCCATGTAGTGTGAAACCACCTACCTGGGTTGAGTGAGACATATTTTTGTTGATTGAGACACACTGTTGGCATGTGCTGTGCAGTATACATTCTGTATGAGAAGGGAAACAAATATTCTTTTCTGACAACAATGATTCTGACATATATGGTCTGATAGCCTTTAGGCTTCAGTGTCTATGTCCTTTATAATATGAACATTGAGTTTCTCAGGTTTCTTCTAATTACTTACTTTTTCCTTCAAGACTGTTAAGTTGTAGCAGCATGTCTTAAATCAAGTTCCACATCTTCTTAGCAAAAAGGCATAAACTCTGCCTATATTTGAATAAATGCAAAGATAGATTATAAAATTAAATATATAAATACAAATTATTCAATGCTCGATCTTCACAGGACTATGTATTTGTTTTGTGATTTATAGGATGTTTTGCTGAATGAGTTTATTATCTCAATACCACATAGTATTGAGTTCTCATGTGGCCTCTTTGAGTATAATCAGTAGGGAACTGCAATAGAACATCAGCTATATACTGTTTATACTGTTGCTCAGACTTGTGATAATGCATTAGGAAAACCATTACATTTTCATTTTATATTCATTTGAAATGAAAGGCCTTTGTCATCCATTGTAGATGTTGCCATATGTAACCCAGGAAACATTCATTTTGTAATAGTAACCAATTAAATCAGAAAGACATTGTATTCGTGTTCGTATAATCATATTCGTTTAAAATATTCATATTCTTGTGAAAAGTATTAAGACTTTTACTGTAATCTGCTTGTCGGCCCATCAATGAACATGGTTCCTTTTACTTTTCTTTTGTAAAATGAGCATAACCTGAGGAGGTTCCTTTTTCTTTATTAGGGTACAGTATCATTGCATTTTAGTTATTTGAATCATCTATTGTTCAGTGTTCTGTGTTTTTCAAATAGAGTTGATTCATGATTCTCGTATGCATTTTTCAGTGTATTATTATTATTATTATTATCATTATTATTATTATAAAGTAAATTCCTCCTACAGCAGAAAGTAACACAAATGTATTTTTTACATTTTTAAGTATAGCAGCTTGCATTTTGTAGACCTGTGCATTCTGACCTCTGATGAAAATTACTCCCTTAAAGAGGAAAATAGATTCCTTATTGAAAGCTTTATAGTGTTCCATTAACTCAATTGTAATTAAACTCAAAGTTAATTGTATGGCAGAAGTGAGTGAGTGTTCCAGAGGCACAACATCTGAAATAAGCAACAGGTGCACTATATGTTGCTCACCTGTATGCTCATGGAAGTTTGCAAGGAGATTGCATTTAACTATGAGCACAAGCAAAAGCACTGGTCCCCCTTTTGTTTTGATTGGATTAGTTACTTATGTTTTTAACTTCAATTTGAAATACCGTAAAACTTCAAATAATTGCCAGGTCTCAAATAATCGCCTGTCTCCAATACACGCCGGGTCTGCTGGCAAATATTATAAATAAACGGCAGGTCTCTATTAAATGCCGGGTCTGTGTCATTGCCATTGAAGATGAGGAGGATGAGGAGGAGCTTGAGCGTAATCAACTGCTAATAAGTGACAGTGATGAAAGTGGCTCTCAGGATTAATACATGATAATAATAATAGAAAACGTAATTTAAGGTATGCCTACATGTAATGCATATTTGTTTAATGCAGTTATTACATTATTAAATTTTGATAATTTTAAGCGTGTGCTGAAAGTAGGCCAGATACAAACCTCTTGGTGTATTTTAATGTTTTTTGTTGTATTAACAGTGTACAAGGATGAGATTAAACAAATTATTTTTGATAATGATGCTTATTGATTGTATTGTTCATTTTTAAAAACATTTTAGAAGTTTGTATTATTATTATGCTGTAAGTGTTGCCTACATGCCTGTGTTCTGATATCTACAGGGCTGTCTTTGAGTGGATTGAACTGTTTAAATTATTATTATTATCAATAATAGATCTAATTCTGTTTTTAAATACAAATTCATACTTCTGCTTGTTCATTTTCCAACGTTTTTCATACCATATCCTTGTTAACCAGTGCATATAAAAAGACTGTAATAATACTTTTGCTTTATACTTGAGGATGTACAATACAATGTTATTTTGTTATAAAACAAAACATACTTAGTTCCCAATGACACACAACCTTTTAACAAAGTTGCTGGAGTGTTTAAATTGAGTTACGATGTTGTTACAAGGTTGTGTGTTAGCAGCTTCTCAATGACCTCATGAAGCATGTGAAGCTAGAGATCTAATATAAACGCTTGTCTCCAATACGCGCCGGGTCTGCTGGCAAATATTGTAAATAAACGCTGGAGGCGTTTAATTGAAGTTTTACGCTATTCAAATAACTGTAAACAGTGGCTATTTGTTCTGCTTCCTGGTCCTCTGGGTTGTCGTTCAAGATCACTCCAATAGCTGCAATCAGACAATGGGAACCAGTAATGATGTTAATCAAACTAATAAGGAGGAACAAAATGAATGCTAAAGAACTGATGAGCTCTCTTTTAAACCTGCAGTTATCCATGCCAAGGATTTAATTGAAGGACAATCCAACTAATATATTGATGGATTTTACTTTGCATTATCTTTCTACAACTGTACTGTAATTACACTGTAATAATATATATACCGTGTACCAGTAATTACTAAAGACAACTGCCAATGTTTTTTTAAGTTGCTTTTTGTTGCTTTTTAACTAACAATCATATCTGTAATTACTGTGTTTTTGCTATGTAATTACAGTGCAGTTTGAACACCTATTGTAAAATGACATATTTAGGAATTATGTGACAGTTTCAGAGTCCAGGCAGAGGGACACAGACAGCCTCTATAGTCACAAAGATTATGTTGCACTCAAGAACTTGCGCTAAACAAGGTCCTTAGCAACTCACATTTGGATGAGGGTTCTCTAACATTTAGCTTCCTTTACATATAGGGTTTCTGGTTCCCTTTCAATTCAAAGATGACCATCAACGGATACTTTTAGGATATTGCCTGACTTTGGTAGGTATTTCTGAGCATTTTATGTCAACGCTGCCAATAAGCAGCTTCTGCAGAGTGACGTCCTGGGTCCCACCTCCCGAGGGATCAAATAGTCACTGCACAGAATACTCTTTGAAACTTTTTTTTTAAAAAGAGCTCTCACTCTGATTTGGCCTGAATTTCCCCTGCGATAAACTCGCTGGAGTTTGGCATAGGCACTTCCATGGAATCAGCCGCTCCACTATCTGCGCTTCTTCCTTCTCGGTCTGCTTCGTTTGTGTCGTAGACCGTTATTAACAACTTAACTGTATTTTTCACTAGCTGTATTCTGATATTCAAAAATATACTTACTAGGTTCTACCGCGTTAATGTGGTAGATCCCTCAGTGCCTTCAATGGGCACAAAGGTCCTTGAGGTTGCACTCTCCCATCGCTGACCTTATCGGTTATGCGTGGTTGAGGTATCCCTCATTAGCTGTCGAGCTCACACTCCCTCGCGACGGCTTTGGTACACTTTCCCAAAAGTATCCACTGGTGGTCGTCTTCGAATTGAAAGGGAATGTTATGGATGTAATCCTGATTCCATGAAAGAGAAGACGACGACCAACCAGCGAGGTCGCTTATGCGGCTTCAAGGCAAAAAGAGATTGAGCATTCTGCACAGTGACTATTTGATCCCTCGGGAGACGGGACCCAGGACATCACTCCGAAGAAGGTCCTATCGGCAGCTTTGACATAAAATGCTCAGAAATACATACCAAAGGCAGGCAATATCCCAAAAGTATCCGTTGGTGGTTGTCTTCTCTTTCAGAGTTTAGTGTTTGCTTTTGTATTACTTTATTAATGATATAAATATATACATATATTGTGTTTATATAAACCGATACAATTAACAAATGTATTCACATAAATATCAAGACATGTTTTTGTATTAATGGCAAACATTGAAATTCAGCATTTATAATAGCACGTCTTCTGCTCATAAATATAATATTTTCACTCTAAAAGTTTAAACCACCAATTATCACACTGCAGATTCAAATTACAAATATTTTACTGCAAATATTTGTTGATAGAAGAAAACTTTGAAGATCTAGTCAATTTATATTCTACTATTGAAGTATGCTTGTTGTAAAGGAGTTAGGGAGTAATTTATTCTGCAGTGTCAGAGACTATGAATAGTGAGTGATTCATTTGTGAGCTGACAACAAAGAAACTACATCTCATGTGCTGTCCTCAGCTGATACTGACTTAATGCATTATCAATACTGTACACTGGAAGAGATGGATCAGTCACCTGAAACAGAACATAATCCGGGAAAGATCAATGAGAATGGCATTGATCATTGTAAACAGAACATACATTAAAGGTTTTTTTGTACCAAGCCATTCAAAATGTGAGACAATGCAGTAATCAACTATACTTCATCATTATCAGTCAAATTAGCCTGTTAGAAAATATATTACCTAGTCCAGCGAGGACCTTATCCTGCTTGATACCTTAATAGTCAAGTGTCAAAAAAAAATAATAAAATGCTGCATTTGCTCTGTGAGTTATGATACAATAACTGTGACTTTGAAGTGCTTCTGAAAGACGATGGATATTTTTGCTGCAGCAAATTACATTTATTGCAGTACCTCTTATTTAGTTAATGATGCCTCTATGTCAGTGCTGTATTGTCTTAAAAATTAAGCGTGTGCTTTGAATGAACATCTAACAAAGCACCTCATCCAAGACTGCCCTGTGAGTCTCCAAGAGAAACAGCCTCTCACCTGTCCTTGCAATGTCTGAAAATAGAGTGATGGTGCCAGGTATATTTACACTCACAAAGACTCGTAAGTGTTCTGCCCAAACAACAAGCAACCTAACTAAGATAAATGAAGTCTGAGAAAGATATGATTGAGAGTAGCAAACTGCCTGACTGCATTACACTGTATGCTCCTCATCTCATAAAAAAAAAAAAAAATAAGTCAATGAGCTCCTGGAAATAATCAGCCTGAAAGCCAAATTATTCCCTGTTTTTTTTTTTTGTTTGTTTGTTTTGTTATGTTTTTTCGATTCCCACCATGTCATGGATCCTCAGTCTGATTCGAGTCAGATTTCCATTTAATGTTGAGAAGGATTGAAAGAAAGAGAGGGCTCAGACAATGGACATCAGTCATGGCTCTGACAAACGTAATCCCAGAAATAAATGAAGGGCTCTTGCAGTGAACCCTGAAGTGCTTTGCTATATTCTGACTTTGTAGAGTCAGACCAATGTATGATAATGCGATCTCTCTTGTGGTAGTTAGAGCTCAGAGATTTATCAAAATGTGAAAACTGACAGAAACAGAATTCACAATAATGTGATGTGCTTTCAGATATGATGGGTTCTCATTCAGACCTCACTAACTCCTAACACTGGCTTTTATTACCAATAACACAGACACTTTTTAAGCACCTTGAATATGTGCTGCAACAGACATTCCTAAATATCTGGTTTATTATGGACTAATTAAAAAAAAAATCAGTTTCAACACACTGAATGATAAAGTTTTTTTTTGTGTTGTTAATTTCTCACACTCAGCACTCATTATTCACCTATACGACTGTACTTTTAAGTGACTTTTTTACATTTTAAAAATATTATATAATTATACTTAATTACATAATCTTAGTAAAAAGCTGTAAAAACAACCTGCATGTTTTTATTACCATTATATTTAGGATGAACTTTTGATAACCTCTATGGCAGACATGGCAAGACAATAGACAAGGTTTACATTTCAAAAGTTTTGAATTATTACCTATGGTATTACAAATTAATGATTACTAGAGCTGGGATTTAGTCGGGGGTGTCACGGATTCTGTGACTTTTGCTCGTGTCCGTGATTTTTGCTGATGTGCGTGACTTGTGGGGATGTCAGCAAATTGTGTTCCATCTGTATGTGATTTTATTGGAAAGTGTTTATCTTATTAACATTACATTTTGCATTAAAAAAAGCATTTATTGTTTATTAATTTGAATAAATAATTACATATTTTGAACTCCGACACTGTACTTTGTCAAGGCTGTTGCACCCCTTGACACTGACAAAAATGAGAACATTTTCTCTCTACCACAATGTTCTTAGGGAAAACCGGTGTTCGATTAAGCCAACAAACCTCTCAACATACAACAGAATAAAGTGTGAAAAGAAAAATACAAAAAGCAATGAACTTGTACCACAACAGATGAAATCGGTGAGACATTGTTCTTGAATGTTTTAGTTTCACAAAGAGAGAGACTGCAAGTCTTCTTTTTATAATTGAATTTTTGCTGTCCTATTTTTTTTTATTTTTGGGAGAAGAAAAAAAAATCGGAATCAAAATAAGCTCTTCGATTAAATAGTCATGTTAACAGTTCACATTCGCTGCGGGACATACTTTGAACAGTGTTCTCTTTTTAATTTAAATTATTGTTCTACTTGTATAATTGTTGTACGGTTGCACTTATTTTAATGTACATGTCTCTTGTCAGCCCTACACCCTCTTTCTTCATGTGGGTATTTCTCGACCCCAAAGTGTGTTATGCTTCCTGTCTGCTTACCCTTTCCCCTGTTTGCATCTTTATTCTCTGCTTAGTTCAGCACTTATAAATCTACTGTTAGTTAGTAGTCACCGTTGCAGAGCAAATAAAAAAGCAACGCATTGAAATTCCATTTGCTTGTCTTGTCCTTCTTTGCTGAACAAACTCCTAGCCCTAATGATTACCTAAGGAATAGCTGAAAAAAATGACCCAGAAAGTAAAAATCTGACTGTATTGTTTTTTAATTACAACGCACAACTTAACCTAGGCTATACCATATAACGGACGCATAATTTATTTGGGCTTTATTGGCTGTTTTGATTGGATCGCCAATAATACTTCCACCAATCACAGGGTTTTATACAGTACTGCCAAATTTATTACCAGCCAAAATGTCCCGTTATACGGTATATATTAACTTAAAACAAATGTTATGCTGACATCTCCAGGCATGTCAGAGTTTGTAGATGGTGCTGCGCATCTGACTGGTGTCTTTTAAGCTTGCATATTTTTGGATGAAGTGGTAATGTATGTTGTTTATCAGCATACTACATGGTGTCCACGTTGGTCACAATCGGTAAACTGTAATTTGCAGTGTTAAGTTTGCTCTTATTACGATGGATCGGTGGCTGGTTCATGCAAAAAAAAAACAAAAAAAAAAAAACAGCAGCGACATACATGTTAGAGCCACAGACATGTTAGATCTTTTTTTTAATTTTTTTTACCAGTATTAGTACATATGTATGTGTGTGTGTGAGTGTGCGTGTGTGTGTGTGTGTTTGTTGGGGGTGGTGTCAAGCACCACAGATAAGAGGAAGGGGGGTGCTGCCCAAAAAGTTTGAGAGCCACTCCTTGAAACCAGGGGTTCTCAACCTTTTTGCTTCTGCCTCCGTTCTATAAAAATTCCATGGCCCACCTGTACCGTAAGAGGTTTGTTTGTTTATGTGCAAGTGTTGCACAAATGAAGACTGACTTAAACTAAAGCATAAACAGCAGAATAATTTTTTTTTTTTACTTTTCGTTTAAAAAGAGTGTTTGCCTGTACATATTCAACATGTTTTTTTTTTAACTGCTTAAAAAAGAATGCTGTTGAGCTTGAATTGCTTTGTGAAATAAACAGATGGCATCGTTCAATGAGGGATAGTATTCAGCAGGTTTACAGTCGTGCCTCAAACAGTAAAGTTCACATGAGCAGTACAGTAAAAAAAAAAAAAAAGGTACGCTTTTTTGTTTTAATGTAATTGTTGTTTGAGTGGTTTGAAACTAAATGAGTTTTATTTTTTATTATTCATACATAATATAATACTATATATATATATATATATATATATATATATATATATATATATATATATAAAATCAGTGTACAAAATTGAATATATATATATATATATATATATATATATATATATTATATATATATATATATATATATATATATATATATATATATATATATATATATATAGTCAAAACATACCCCAATGGAAATGTATAATTTCTAGAAATTTCTCAAAAATAAATAAATTATACGAAAAATCTTTTGTAGCAAAAGTTTCGCTTTTGTGGTTGATGAAAAAAAGTTACAAAAATTAGGTTATTTATTTCAGCATTTAAAAATGCTAATTCAAAGATATACCCTTTGATGCTTTGAAGCAATAAAATGAGTCCTCCCACCTTGCATAGTTTTATTCAGCATATTCATTTCACTGAATATGTCTGCAAGGTAACCCAGTTTTGTCAGCCACATGTAATCTTTCAGCACTTCGGCAAGTTCGGGTTTCTTATCAGCTAAGAAAGTATGTAATTCTTCTTTGAGATGAAATATACAGGTAAGCATTATGCCTCGAGATAGCCATCTCACCTGTGTATCCATGGGCATGGAATGGTGCTCTGCACCCACTTCCTCACAAAGTGAAGCAGAACACCTGGAGTTTGTTGCTCTGGATTTAATAAAATTAACAAGTGTTACCGCGGTGTTCAGAACACTATAAAGACCTGGTTCAATATCTTTCTAAGCAAGTGCCTCTCGGTGTAAAAAGCAATATGTCTAAATAGCGCAAGGTGCAAACAGCTTTTATTTTTGGCACAACACCAGAATGCTTTCTGGTCATTCCTGCGACTCCATCAGTGCAGACCCCAATGCAATTAGTCCAGCTGATTTCTGTTGAAGTCCTAAAATCATCTAACAGTTTGAAAATATCATCAGACTTTGTTGTTGTCTTGAACTCTTTGCAAAACAAAAAGTCTTTATTCCGCTCTCCAAACATTTCCTTTATAATTTCAATGGCACACGGCATTATCCACTCCTCAGCAATCATGTGCAATTTTCTTTCTTTAGCAATTTTCTGCACCACTATGTACGATGACACAACAAGCTTTTTATCCGCGGTAGTTATGGATTTCATTACGGCTGTTTAGTACCAAGCAATTCCTTAGGCTTTCGCACAAAAACTGAATGTTGCTTGTTTTTATATACTGTATTTCATGCTTAATAATTAAATGTCTCTGTAATTTGGAGGGTTTCAAACATTCATTGGACAGTACTTGTGCACAAATTACACACTGTGGTTGACGTATAGCTCCACTTACAAATAAAACTGAAATTCTAGTCACTGTCTTTGTATTTCCTTGCTTTTGCAGGGGTAATAACATCTTTATGTTTTTTACTCACAACACCACCTCCTCGCTGTTCTTCAACTCTTATGGTTGAACTTGTTGAAGGAAGTCCTGGATCATCCTTCTGTGGGTTTTGTTGTTTTGATGCTAATAGTCAAATAAAAAATGTATCCATATCTGGTATTTATTGTGTGTGTTTTCAATGTTTTTCCTGTGCTTTGCAATCCGTTGTGCTCCCACTGAAATAGCTCTGTTACACCTTACGTAACTCAAGAACGTGTTACGTAACCTGAGAACGCGTTAATTTCTTCTTATGACATGCTGAAGCTAATAGGTTGAGACCTTGAAACCGTGGCCATGGACCCCTGGTTGAGAACCCTTAATTTAAACCATATCACAAGGCTGGAATTAGAGAAAATACTAGGGCATGATTGGTGGTAAATTGTTCAATCTGTTACGTGCTGTATATCAGTCTTAACCCAGGGTGCCTTCACTGGTGAGAGATACATTGAAAGTAGTGGTTCTAAATTCCGCCACTGGCCCCTTGTTATTGTTTTTCTTTTTATGTTAATGGATATGAATAAATCTCCCCTTTGGGAAAAATCCAAAAGGATTAAAAAGGTTGAAGGATGTAAGTATTTAGATCTACTACTTTTATGATACGTAGTTAATAAAAACAACTTGTTTGAGATATTTAAGTGCTAAGCTGTATATGGTGGAACAATCAACAACACTGTGTCTCTGCCTTCATCAACCAGAAAGTATATGTTATTTCAAATGAGGTTATTCTCACTATTGATGACACAATGTTGTAAAAGGTGATAAACTCTCTAGTCAAGCATCTAAAAATAGACACAACTGAGGAGCAGAAACATGGTGTTAACCCTATAGATGGACTGCCAAATGCATATACTTTTTGCAAGCTCTATAAATTTAGATAATAGGTATGGTTATTACATGTTTGGGGAACACATCACATCCCCAGACTCATCTAAATAGATCTTTCCTTTTTTATAGAACTTCCTAGAAACTATTGTAACTCCCAGTTGGTTAAACCACTAAATACACACATTATCTGGTGCATCAATGCGCCCTAAAATCTGAATTTAAATATTCTTGTTTACAAGTGATACTGAAAAAAGAAGCCAGGTTCACATTATGATCAGTTTTTTCCTCTTTTCACTGATATGGAAAGTAGAATCAGAGATATGGCAAGAATGTAAATTATCAAAAAAGAGTAATAACAATCTTGTGTTTCATTGTATGTATCTTAGAAAAATTAGGGAAAACCTTGTAGCCTGTCCCTTGTTATCATCCCATTGGGTTAATTTGGTTTTGAATTACTTGTTTTGGGTGTACAGTACTTAAGACTGACAATAGTCCATACTGGTCCAAGGTCATCAAGGGACAATAGATATGGGCAGTAGAGAGAATGTTGTTGCTAAGCTGAAGAATAAGACCTGCAGAGAGAGACTGCAAATTCCACCTATATGCCCATTGCCAGGGAGAGACATTAAGCCACACTACATGAGTGTTTTCTTTTCTCGAGACATCTGTTTCTCGTGAAATAAACGTGGACATGGTGCCTTTTTGTGTTTACATGTAAAGCCTCTCATTTGCCTTTGGAACGGCTCCCCAAACGCTATGCAAATTAAGGAGAGGGGGGTCAGATTTAAATTAGCCATGCTGACGGCCTACTTAGATTCTTGTGCTGTTAACCGTGAACGTCCCCAAAATACTGTTTACATGAGCAGAGAAAAGTTTCATGAGAAAGAATCCACGTGTCATTGTGTGTAAATGGTTATTAAAGACCTGATTTGCTGATGGATAGTGCCTGCTTTTTTAATACTATGTTTTAGTGTTATTACCTACACTGCTTTGTGTGGTGTGTGGTGTGTGGTGGTCGTTGAACAGGCGTTTGGCTTTTGCAAGGGAGGGGGCGGATACCACTGAATCGTACTGAAGTGAACCACAAGCTTGTTCCCCAAATTATTACAACCTGCTGTATCCTGCACAATCTGTGCCAGGACCGGAAGGAGGTGCTGAGGCAAGCACAGGAACAGCTACCTCAGCCTCCAGCAAGAATTGCACAACAGCGATATGAAGAGGGTCCTGCTATTAGAGATGCACGGCTATCTTTATTTTTGTAACCCGACTGTGTACTTTTATTTTGCATTACATTTTTGTTTCATTAGCTTATTTTGTATTTCTTTATACCAAATATAGCATCCTAATTTGCACTGTACTTGTATGACTGCTTCTGCTTAATAAAAAATTGGAATATTGAGTAGTATTGTTGATTCCCAAGAAATAAGTCACAAAAATTCCACACCACATTTTATTTTGAAAGTGGGTTAAACAATGTTCACGTTGTGCATCGTATCAAGTTGCGTCATCATATCCTCTTCCCTTATGGATATTAACACCCAGGCCTCTTCATCGCTCCAACAGACGTAAGTGGAGGCTGGACACAGGTTTTGCTCAGACATAAGTAACTAGGAGAAACTGCATTGGAGTATAGTTATACACATTGAAACATAGTACTTAGTAATACTTTACAATACAGACGTTTTGACAGTTGTTTGGAAAGCTATTTGCAAGTGTATTCTGAAGTACAGCAGCTGTAACCACCTGAATTCACAAGCCCACGATGCAGTTTATCAAACATTTTTAGTAATAGTTTTAAATAGAAACTTGGTAAATACAATCTGTATGATACTTTACAAACACATTTAGATCTGTGGATGATTAGCATTATGCAAAGTTCTAGTAAAGACGTAGAAAAAAGTGGGGTTATCTGCAACATCAATCTGATAAAGGAAGTACTGCAACAAAACATTAATTTCCCTGCTGCCATCTTTGGACTATGGTAACTTGCGTATTCCCATTTGACTTTTATAGCAGCTTTAGGTAAGGACTTCAACGAGCTAATTAACATTTTCACGAGAAACTCGTGTTTACATGTGTAAGTGGGCGTTGATTTCACAAGCTTTTACTGGAATCTCACAAGAAATGGAGACTTTCACGGTAAAATACTGAGACCGTTTTTTGGGACACTTTCACAAGCTTTCTCTGCCAAGTTTCATGTGTAAACTGGCCTATTGATACAATGATACATCTAGACAACCCAGAATTCAAAACATCATCCTACTGTAAAAGGAAAACTGAACAACATGTTATACATTTTAGGAAAATGTAGATTACTTTGGAGCCAAATGACCTCTGTTTATCATTTTAACCTTTTGCTGTCCTATGTCGGACCAGGTCCGACATTACAATTTTCCATTTCCGGTCCGATGTCGGACCCTGTCCGACATCATCAAAAAGATGTAAAACACAGGTCTCTAGTCGTTTTTTCTCCGGAAAAAGTCGAAAAAATGGCCAAGTGAGACTGATAGGAGCCGAGAGAAGCCGAAAAAAAAGGGGGCGGATCTGAGCAATACAGATAGCCCCGGCACCACAGAGATAACATGGACATAAACAAACAAGATAGCTGCTTCTGCATCCAATGCTCAGAGAATATCACGGACATTTGCAGAGCTTTTTGAGATGTTATAGTAATAAAATAATGACTTGGATCGCATTATTGAGGAGTTTGGTGATAAAACGAGTGATCAGGAGATGATTTATCGGTATGCACGACTATGAAGAGTACATAGTCGTGCATACCGATAAATACAGCGAACGGGGTGGGGCGGGGCTGGAGATGCAGTACTGAGTGTCCTGTTGATATGCAGTGCCTTTTAAACCTGTTTTACTGTGAAAAAAATACTTTTAAGCAGCGTGTCTAAAATAGACTGCGCGTGTGAAAATAAATTGGACCTGATGCGCCTGAATAAATGGAGCGCAAAGGGTTAAGGTTTTCACACATACCATATACGAAATCAAATACAAACATGTATCTATGCAGCACAAAAATAAAACAAAAAAATACCCAAATATATATATATATATACAGTGCCTTGCGAAAGTATTCGGCCCCCTTGAACTTTGCGACCTTTTGCCACATTTCAGGCTTCAAACATAAAGATATGAAACTGTAATTTTTTGTGAAGAATCAACAACAAGTGGGACACAATCATGAAGTGGAACGAAATTTATTGGATATTTCAAACTTTTTAACAAATAAAAACTGAAAAATTGGGCGTGCAAAATTATTCAGCCCCTTTACTTTCAGTGCAGCAAACTCTCTCCAGAAGTTCAGTGAGGATCTCTGAATGATCCAATGTTGACCTAAATGACTAATGATGATAAATAGAATCCACCTGTGTGTAATCAAGTCTCCGTATAAATGCACCTGCACTGTGATAGTCTCAGAGGTCCGTTTAAAGCGCAGAGAGCATCATGAAGAACAAGGAACACACCAGGCAGGTCCGAGATACTGTTGTGGAGAAGTTTAAAGCCGGATTTGGATACAAAAGATTTCCCAAGCTTTAAACATCCCAAGGAGCACTGTGCAAGCGATAATATTGAAATGGAAGGAGTATCAGACCACTGCAAATCTACCAAGACCTGGCCGTCCCTCTAAACTTTCAGCTCATACAAGGAGAAGACTGATCAGAGATGCAGCCAAGAGGCCCATGATCACTCTGGATGAACTGCAGAGATCTACAGCTGAGGTGGGAGACTCTGTCCATAGGACAACAATCAGTCGTATACTGCACAAATCTGGCCTTTATGGAAGAGTGGCAAGAAGAAAGCCATTTCTTAAAGATATCCATAAAAAGTGTCATTTACAGTTTGCCACAAGCCACCTGGGAGACACACCAAACATGTGGAAGAAGGTGCTCTGGTCAGATGAAACCAAAATCGAACTTTTGGCAACAATGCAAAACGTTATGTTTGGCGTAAAAGCAACACAGCTCATCACCCTGAACACACCATCCCCACTGTCAAACATGGTGGTGGCAGCATCATGGTTTGGGCCTGCTTTTCTTCAGCAGGGACAGGGAAGATGGTTAATATTGATGGGAAGATGGATGGAGCCAAATACAGGACCATTCTGGAAGAAAACCTGATGGAGTCTGCAAAAGACCTGAGACTGGGACGGAGATTTGTCTTCCAACAAGACAATGATCCAAAACATAAAGCAAAATCTACAATGGAATGGTTCACAAATAAACATATCCAGGTGTTAGAATGGCCAAGTCAAAGTCCAGACCTGAATCCAATCGAGAATCTGTGGAAAGAACTGAAAACTGCTGTTCACAAATGCTCTCCATCCAACCTCACTGAGCTCGAGCTGTTTTGCAAGGAGGAATGGGCAAAAATTTCAGTCTCTCGATGTGCAAAACTGATAGAGACATACCCCAAGCGACTTACAGCTGTAATCGCAGCAAAAGGTGGCTACAAAGTATTAACTTAAGGGGCTGAATAATTTTGCACTTCAATTTTTCAGTTTTTATTTGTTAAAAAGTTTGAAATATCCAATAAATTTCGTTCCACTTCATGATTGTGTCCCACTTGTTGTTGATTCTTCACAAAAAATTACAGTTTCATATCTTTATGTTTGAAGCCTGAAATGTGGCAAAAGGTCGCAAAGTTCAAGGGGCGAATACTTTCATAGGCACTGTATATATATATATATATATATATATATATATATATATATATATATATATATATATATATATATATATATATATAAATCATAACTAAATTAAAGGGTAAAAGAGAGAGAGAAAGAGAGACGAGACAGTAGTAGGGACAGATAGGCGTGTCTTGCTTAGCACCCAGAAGGCCATGCGGAGAGGTCGGGAGAGAGGGAAATCTGAGCTCCTCAAAGTGGGATATGAAAGGCTGCCAGGCAGAGTAAAATTTGTCACTGGATCCGCAGATTGTGAATTTAATTTTCTCCAACTGGAGCATCTGCATGAGATCCCTAATCCAGTGGGCACACAGAGGAGGGGCAGCTTGCTTCCAACAGTATAAAATTTGGCGTCTAGCTGTTAAAGTTGCAAAGGCCAGAGTGTCAGATTTCATCCTAGACAGACTCCAAAGAGTACAACAATTGGTGAGTGTGTCTAACACTTGAGAAAAAGTTTAAAAAATGGAAGACCAGAAAGGTGTCAGGATTCAATATCCTGTTCCCATAAGCTTTTAATATATTTAGTGAAGGACAACTTAGTGTTAAAATATGGCTAGAGATGGTAGACATAATGCCTTTAGATAAAGGTTTTAGTGCTAGAATAGAATCAACAGGGGATGAGGGGGGCAGAGAGGGAAACTGCACAACTATATTACATCCGAAAGTACGAATTTGCAAGTATCGAAAGAAATGTGTTCGAGGCAATCCACATTTTTGTGACAGCTGTTCCAATGAGGCAAAATTGTCATCAATATATAAGTCTTTAAGATTCGAAATGCCATTATTGCGCCAAATATGGAAAGCGGAGTCTTGCACTGAAGAGGAAAATAGGTGATTTGAGTTATGGGGGCAAAAATCGAGAACTGTAACTGTAACCCGAAATGCTGTCTAAACTGTGCCCAGATCCGGAGAGAATGACAAACAAGTTGGTTCTTATTGAATTTAGATATTAGATAATGGAAGTGGGGCACATAAAACAGCAAATATGGAGGAGGCTTTACAAGAGCTTTCCTCTATATGCAGCCACTCAGGTCTATCCGGATGGGAACCTGGTTGTAACCAATGCAAAACACTACAGATATTGGCAGGCTAGTAATAGAGCTGGAAATCTGGAAGATTCTCTGTGAATACGGGGCGTCTTATTATTCCAAATAAATGAAGAGATTGAACGGTTAAGGATATGGAAAAAATGGAATAAAAATAGGAATACATTGGAACAGGTATAAAAACTTGGGAAGAATATTCATTTTTACAGAGTTTATTCTGCCAATAAGTGATACAGGTAGGGATGACCACCGGTCTTGCTTAGTAGGACCAAAATACTTGGCGAATCACACCCACAAAACCCACCCTGCTCCAGAAATGCCGGCAACCCACCACAATACAAAGTATGCATGGAACTTGGTATTCGTGTCAAAAAATATCCATGGCTTCACAGTATTTACATTTGTACCAGATAACAGATCAGATAAACAAAGAAAACAAAATAAATTAAATCAAAATAAATTAGATATAGGTTGATAATTAATAATACATTGCAGCCTCTTGTCTCTTGCACTCTGTTCCAATCCACCAATCTGGCGATTCTGCTGCAAAAGATTTGAATAATAATAATAATAATAATAATAATAATAATAATAATAATAATAATAATAATAATTAACTTTATTTTATATAGTGCCCTTATAGAACAAAGATAAATTCAACAAAAACAATAACACGTAGAAACAAAAATAGAAACAAGGAAAAGGAATCATAAAAATGCCTTTCTAAAAAAGTTAGTTTTTAAGCTAGATTTAAAAACACTCAAAGTTGCTGAATCCCTGATCTCGAACGGAATAGAGTTCCACAGTTTTGGGGCATAGCAACAGAAGGCCCTGTCACCCATAGAGCGCAGGCGAGCAGAAGGGACACACAACAGTCTAAGATCGGTGGATCGGAGGTTGCAAGTGGGTGTGTAAAAGGTTAAAAGATCTGACAAATAAAGCGCAGCCAGCCCATGGAGAGCCTTGTAGGTCAGGAGAAGTATTTTAAAATCCACTCAAAACCTAACAGGCAGCCAATGCAAGGCCTCCAACACAGGTGTAATGTGATCCCTAGAGTGTGACCTAGACAAAATTCTAGCCGCAGAATTTTGAACATATTGCAATTTGTTGAGAATGCTGTTAGAGACGCGAGTGAGCAGGGCATTACAATAATCAATCCTAGAGAAAACAAACGCATGGACCAATTTTTTTACATCCAACTTTTTATATCAGAGATACAGGTAGTAAGAACAGAGGCAGCAGCATCAATATCAGGTTTAGAATGAATAGATTTGAGTGTCATCTGCATAAAAATGATAATTCAGGTCAAGTGATCTTAATATGTGGCCGAGGGGAAACATATAAATACTCAATAACAGGGGGCCCAGGATAGAGCCTTGTGGGACACCAGATGCAGATGTTACTGACCCAACCTCAGAACTAAACCTGCCCAGGGAGATGGTTGTCGCCCTGTTAGATAAGAGTTAAACCATTTAAGAGCAGTGCCAGAGATACCAAATAAACACTCTAATCTGTCAAGAAGAATTTCATGATTTACAGTGTCAAATGCAGCACTCAGATCCAAAAGAATTAATATTGATAAAGCACCTGAGTCTGCTACCAGATAGATCATTAGTAACTTTGACAAGGCCACAAGTGCTGTGAAGATGTCAACAACTAGATTGAAAAGGTTCATAAAGTTTGTTAGCAGTGAGGTGACAATTTAATTGCAGAGTGACAGCTCATCTGCAATGTACAGTATTATTATTTTAAAAACATGCAAAAGTGGATGAAAATGAATCCTCAGGTGGAGGTGTCTTTGTTCAGTTGCGAAATTTTAGTGTAGAATTTCTTAGCTTCATCAGGCGAGTTAAACACTATCTGTGCCATTAAACGTGATCCTCAGCCGAGCTGATGCAACAGGCCAGATTTAGCTCCAACGTTGTAGAAAAGGGATTTTAATTCTCTGTATGCAGCCTGTTTCCTGCTTAGCTCTGGGCTAAAATCAGGGAATATGTAGAGTCTTGCTCCCTGGAACTGAAGACTGTCCCACTCCTGGGGCAAACGAAGGATTGTTTCTTTCACTTGGTAATGGTGCATTTTGAGAATAATTGGTCGAGGGCAACCTCCATCCCTCCTGGTGCCAGCAGATCAATGCGTGCAGTCGATGACTGGAGGGGAATCGAATTTATCTCGGCCGAGCACTTCCAAGAAGAAGTCAGGATCTGGTCGGGAACCCTCTTTACCCTCTGGAATCCCCACAACTCGAAGGTTCTGCTGGCGTGAGTGATTTTCCAGGTCATCTACCTTTGCCCAAAGCTTCTTGTTCATATCAGATAGCTCCACTCATGTGGATTCTAACTCTGTTATTCACATCGGTGAGAGAGGTCTCTACGTCGACCACCCTTTTTACCAACGACTGAACAGTGGTTTGCAATGCGACGATCGCTCCTCTGGTTTCTGAAAGATCCTCCTGCAGCTTTTCTATTGCGTTCAGGATCATCAACAGCTCAGACCTAGGAGGAGAGGCTGCAATATTAACAATAAACAATAAATTAACAATATTCTTCAATCAAAAATGTAAAAGTTTAAAGGAATGGCAAGCTGTAGTGAAATCAATGCTGCATAGATGGAAAAAAGCTGTTATAAATCACAAAGTTTATGAGGCACTACACAGCAAGCGTTGTGGTATTTTAAAATAAATGCCCACATGAACCTGCAGCAGTAATTGTTTTAATTGTTTTGTATATTGTTATTTGTGATGTGCAGTATGAAATAAAACAAACAGTAATTCTAAGTGCCTATGTACAGTGCCATGAAAAAGTATTTGCCTCCTGTCTGATTTTCTGCATTTTTGCTTATTTTTGACACTGAATGTTATCAGATCTTCAACCAAAACCTAATATTAGATAAAAGGGACCCTGAGTGAACAAATAACACAAAAATGTGATACATATTTCATTTATTTATTAAAGAAAGTTATGCAACTCCCAATGCCCCCGTGTGAAAAAGTAATCGCCACCTTAGACTCAATAACTGGTTACGCCACCTTAAGCAGCAATAACTGCAACCAAACGCTTCCTGTAGTTATTGATTAGTCTCTCACAACGCCGTGGAGGAATTTTGGCCCTCTCCACTCCACTTTGGCCCATGCAGAACTGCTTCAACTCAGTGACATTTGTGGGTTTTCGAGCATGAACTGCTCGTTTCAGGTCCTGTCACAACATCTCAATGGGGTTTAAGTCTGGACTTTGACTGGGCCATTCCAAAACTTTAAATTTCTTGTTCTTCAACCATTCTGATGTAGACTTGCTTGTGTGTTTCGGTTCATTGTCTCACGGGCAGATGGCCTGACATTCTCCTGTAGAATTCTCTGATACAGAGCAGAATTCATGGTTCCTTCAATGATGGCAAGGCGTTCAGGTCCTGATGCAGCAAAGGATCCCCAAACCATGACACTACCACCACCATGCTTGACCGTTGGTATGAGGTTCTTACTGTGGAATGCAGTGTTTGGTTTTAGCCAGACATAACAGGGCCCATGTCGGCCAAAAAGTTCCACTTTTGACTCATCTGTCCATAGAACATTGTTCCAGAACTCTTGAGGATCATCCAGGTGCTTTTTGGCAAACTTGAGATGAGCATTCATGTTCTTCTTAGTGAGCAATGGTTTCCGCTTTGCTACTCTGCCATGAATCCCATTTTTGCCCAGTGTCTTTCTGATGGTGGAGTCATGAACACTGACCTTAGCCAAGACGAGAGGGGCCTGCAGATCCCTGGATGTTGTTCTAGGGTTCTTTGTGACTTCCTGGTTTTACACCTTGCTCTTGGAGAGATTTTGGCAGGACGGCCACTCCTGGGAAGATTCACTACCGTCCCAAACTTTCTCCATTTGGACAATATGGCTCTGACTGTGGTTCGGTGGAGCCCCAGAGCCTTAGAAATGGCTTTGTAACCCTTTCCAGGCTGATAGGCATCAACAACTTTTTTTCCGGAGGTCTTCAGGGATTTCTTTTGTTCGTGGCATGATGTGTCTCTAGAACCTGTGTGCTGACAACTTCGCTCTGATGGTAAGGGCCAAAGTTAGTCAGATTTATATTGGGCAGGGCTGGCCCAAATCAGGCCTGGTTGTTAACCAAAGTACTCAAACAGCTGACCCTAATTATCCCTTTAGTTGGTTTGAGTTAACTAGGGGGGGCAATAACTTTTTTACACCTGAATATTGCATCTCCAAACTTTGAAGCACCAAACTTTGGTGTCATTTTTTCTCTCAGACTCACAAAAAAATCTGATCAATTACAATGTGAAAAATGTGCAAAAATGCAGAAAATCAGACAGGGGGCAAATACTTTTTCACAGCACTGTATATTGCAGCTAAGGCATACGCAGTTAGACAGTAAAAATGGGGAGCCAACTCCAGGACCACGATATATCCGAATCTGCAGTATAGCGATATAACGAGGGTTGGGTGTATATATATGTTTTGAAGTTTTGGATTTTTTAAAATATAAATAGTGTGTGTTTGTCTTAAAATATGGATAAAGTAAATTCTCAAAAAAAATGTATTCCTGTTTATAGATTCATATTTTAGGAAATAATTACTGGAATTTAGTATGACAGACAGGTCAGACACACAAAAGGCAGAAGATGATGTACCTGGAGATGTGCTTACTCTCTGCAAGGTCCTTCATGATTTTGGGCCTTCTTATCATCAAGACCATCAGATTACCTATCTTCCCTAAGATCACAGAATGACAACTTATATCAGGTAAACCTAGCTGGATAATAACCACAGTCTCATTAAAGATCATGTCACATGGTGACTCGTGACAGTGGTAAGTAATATTTAATAAGTAACTAATGTTTCTCTTTTCCCCCTTTATAGGTTCTTTGACCACTGGACAATGAGAGAGGAGGTAACATAACAGGTAAGAATCAAATGTTTTTATTTTACAACACACACTGAAGAAAAACAACACAGCAGAAGGTAGGCCACGGTGTCTTCGGCTCACCCCTGTGGTCTGGCCAGGCGCCTACGGGCTTGCCTGTAAGCTGCCCAGAGCTGTGTTGTCCTCTGACGCTGTAGCTCTGAGGTGGTTGCATGGTGAGTCTGCAGTGTGTAAAGAAGCTGGCAGCTGACAGCACTCGCTTCGGAGTACAGCGTGTGTTCATCTTCGCCCCCCCCTCACATTGACTTTACCCTTTTCCCATTAAAAAATAAAACCTACTACAAAAATAATAATAAATACATTTCCCAATGCTGCTGGGCAATGTCCTGCCTTCCTGACTTGCATCTATCATTGATTTTTTCTCAATACTTTAAACCAACTCGCCCCAACTACTGAATGATAGCACATTCCTTCATTTCTATTGGAGACTCAGACTTTGAAACAAGATTACAATCAGGATGGAGGTCTGTTAGCGGGATTTCAAGCTGTATTACAGCTAAGATACGGAGAATTTAAAACAGAATTTCTGGCGAAATGTACAAAAATGCGTACACACAAAGCCCCAGAAGAATGTGCCCGTGACCATAGGGATTTCGTTGTGGAAGACAGCAGTGGAAAGAAGTTACACCTTAAGTGTGCAAGTACTGTTGAGTTACTACTATACATATTTTGACAGAAAAAAAGTAGGAAAGTAACCGAAAACACTAATTTCTTACAGTATATCTAAAAACGAAAGCCCCGAAAAAAACAATTTACATAAAACTTTTAAGTAAGCATCGGAAAATACAATTAATAAAACCCGAAAAACAGGAGCCTTAATTATAACCAATTCACCATAAACAAAGAAGCTGAAAATACTGAAAGCTTTATACCCTCTGCTTGTATCACTCAGTCATGTACTGTAATATAACACTTAAATTAAACCTTAAATGACAAGCATTAAGAAATATTACTTATATATTATTCTGTGTTGTGTTTCTGTGTAGATTAATTACCATGATCTATTCCAGAAAAAGATTTTTCAGGCAGAAACACTATAAAAGTAGACTTTTTATTTTATTGTATCCCTGGTAATGTGGTTTATGTACATGAAAGACTTTACTTTATTAAAAGACACATTTTCATAAAGTAATATCTGTGGTTTACTTCTGCAATCTGTCAATTGATGCAGAATGGCACGCGTCTGTGGCAATTAAAGTCTGGATCCTAGGAAAGGTACATGACCAATTGTGCTCAATTATTAATTAGTGAAACAAACAAACAAAAATAAATAAACAATACACACACACAATATTAAAAACAGTACATTCATGAAATTAAGTCACACAGCAAAATTCAAACAATATATTAAATGATACTAACAATTTACACAAAGGAACACACACCTGCACACAATAATTATACATTATATACCACCCCACACTCTAAATTAGTCTAACTTGTGTCAATCACTTACATTTTAATTGTGAAGCACCCTGGGATGCCTTGGCACAAAATGCACTATTTTAGAGTAAATTTGTTTTGTATTGTATCCAGGGAGTTTGAAATAACTAATAGGCTGATAGAGAGAGAAGGAGAAGATATTGGGAGTACCCTCATCAGTTCATGGAATAAACTGAAGACAAGAAGAATCCAAGTGTCCAGGGTGCTGAACCCAGTTACTGGGTCAGAATGCAACTTGATAGCCCCATAGGTTAACCCACGGCATAATCTGAGTACTTTTTTATATCAAGAAAGTTGACATTTATATCCCCTGCTGCTGTAAGTACTTGAGTAGGGAAGTGACATAGTGGCTGTAGATTGCTGTAAAATGGAATCCTTTAAAATTATTATTATTATTTGTTTATTTAGCAGACGCCTTTATCCAAGGCGACTTACAGAGACTAGGGTGTGTGAACTATGCATCAGCTGCAGAGTCACTTACAACTACGTCTCACCCGAAAGACGGAGCACAAGGAGGTTAAGTGACTTGCTCAGGGTCACACAATGAGTCAGTGGCTGAGGTGGGATTTGAACCGGGGACCTTCTGGTTACAAGCCCTTTTCTTTAACCACTGGACCACACAGCCTCCTAAGACCTATGTTAAATTTAGTAAATAATGGTTTTTAATAATCTGCTAATAAGGGATGAAACTTCCTATTACAAAATACGTTCTTTTTCATAAGGAAATGTTCACATAAACCCCAAAACCATCCCCAGAGTGAACCTTTTAGTTAACATCTTATCACTGACTCTGTTTGTTTGTTTTTTGTTTTTTTTGATTATTATCAATGGACATTGTTATTGTAGGTTATAAAATTCACATTTCCGGGGTCTTCTAAAGCCCTTTTCACACTGGCACTCCTACCCGGGTCCCGACCTGAGTTCTGGCTTCCCGGGTCATAAGCCTGCGTAGTGTGAAACCACATACCTGGGTCGTACCCGGGTTACCCCGGGTCCCAGCGACCCACCTCAGGATGTGGGTCGACACGCTTTAATCTGGGTTGAGCGAGACAAAATTCATGATTGCCTTTCAGAAGCAGACGAAATAACAAACACCCACGCCTGCGTGAAGTTTTCACTTCCGCAAGGAACATTTCTGTTTAGCCATATGTTTGTTGCTTGAGACACACCATGAGTCAGATTGCAGCAGGGATGTAGAAACATTTGCTCTAATCAACATTTGGGCCGACGGTTCAATCCAGAGAAGCTTGGATGGAAGCGTCCGTAACAAGCTGCTTCATGGGCATTGATACGCGCATTGTGTACTTGCATCTGTCACCCAGGTCAACCCTGCTTTATCAAAAGCAGTGTGAAATCGTGTGGCCGATCCGGATGATACCGGGTCCTGACCCGGGTAGAGCATGCCAATGTGAAAGGGGCTTAAGTTTGAGATGACTATACTGTAGTAAGCCAAAGCAGTATGGTAATTACAAAATTGTAATTATTCTCCGCCAGCAACATAAATGCAAATTATATACAGCAGGAAATTAACAGCAGTTACTGCTCAATATTGCATGACTCTTCCATTAAAAATAATATGAGAAAATGAGAATAATGAGGATGGAATATTAAAGAATCCTGTGTTTCATTCTGCGTCTTGGGAATCATTAGAAAAAATCCCAGGGAGGTGCTTGTGTGAGTCTGTTTTTCAGAAAACCTTGTAGCGCGCCCCTTGTTTAAGCTTGGATCCTACAGTACTGTACAGACATTTCTCCTTTGAGCTATAATGTGCATAAGGGCATGTGATAGAGAATGAATGAATCTTAGTCAATTATCTTCCTACCGACCTGTGAGGGCGCTGTATAACAAGAACAGTGTGCCTCATACTGGATGGTTTGGCAGTTCATTCCAGGGTCAGTCAGAAGCCGACCATCCAGGAAGGGGACGGAGTCACAATTCCAGAAGTCATCGCCCTAGTACGGTTAGCGATATGTCAGTCATGGGTTAAGTCATCGGCCTAGTACGGTTAGCGATGTGTCAGTCATGGGTTGGAGGAGACGTGATTGAGCTAGCTATCGGAGGGGGCGTGACTAAGGGTATTTTAGAGGATGTGACGATGCAGTCTGATCCTTTGTTATAGTTGCAAACAGACCTGTAAAGGATGGACAAAAAGTATAAACTGTGAGTGTTTTGTGTTTGTGTTTTTGTTACTAACTGTTTATTTATAATTATTAGACGGCTAACAAACCGGGAGCTGTCGCTGTCAAGCCAGCATCACACCCGGATTACAAACACTGCACCAGTCATGATAATTGCGTATTCACCACCAGCACGGGAGCACTGTGAAGGACGCGGAGCCGTGCATGTGCATTGCCTTTGTTTATTATTGTTTCAGGACTGAAACCCTGTGTTATTTAGCTGTGCAATTACACATTGCTGTGTAGCTGCTACCGTCATTATTTAACGATGCCAAACCGTGCTAACAAAATAAAAGAACTGTTTGGACCTTGAACTCTGTTTGTTTATTGTTGTTGGAGCACTGCATTACATCTACACCTGCGCACTGCACACCACTTGTTTACACGCCATTAAATTCAGTTTTACTTATTATTCTTCATGTTCTAGAAAAAAGTAACTAAATAATCAGGGGCATGTTTGATTTTTTTCCTCAATAAAAAAATACGATGCTTTCTAGACTGACAAGACAATTTACAATTTTATTTATTCATTATTCCATTCTTAACTAGACAGTCAATTAAATACTGTTTTGGTATGACAAAGATGAATAAATGTGATATTAATGGAAGCTTTTTGTTGAGGAAATCATTCATCATAACTGATAATAACATACTGAAGCATTCTACTGAACTGTGATTATTCTCGGCTGAAAGATCCAGGTCATGATCTCTACAATTGGGATAGGTCTCTTTTCAAAAGCAATTATGAGACCTGACCTGGATCTTATAGATTTTAGTATATATGTTTAAGAAACAATGCTGCTGAAGCATTACATGTAAAACCATGTTTCAATTCCAGCCCTTTTAACCTGTATACTAGCTATATTTTAGACAGTGATTTTTTTTTTCTTTTTTTATATCATAGTAAGACATGCATGTTAATTTCAATCAGATATTCCCAAGTGTTATATTTTGATTTGTGTGAACAAAAACACCCATTTCTCCGAATGAAGAAATACACAAGCTAGTAAAAGCACAGACCTGGATCCCACCAACTCGAATGAACCGGTCCCAGAAAGTTTTTTAAAGGTCAAAAATAGTTAAGGTTTTAAATTTTATTGCCAATTTGCAGATGCAATTGGACCTGCTTTGGATGGTATTGTTGTTGCTGTGTGGTAAGGTGACTATGTGGGGATTTAGCTGATTACTAGTGTATATACTGTATATTTACTATCCTGAATCAAATTTGACAGAGCGAGTGAATTGAACTCCGAAGGTCATGATTTGTTCTTATGTGGATAATCAGCATGCAGATTTTAGGTTTGCTGTAAATTCTGATAAACAAGATACCACAGGATTTGCCCCATCAGAAATTTGTCTGGGACAGATGTTAAAGTCCTGTGGATAGAGATTTGGATAATCATTCATCAATTTCTGTTGATCAACAGCAGTATTTGGATCAGGTTATAAGTATCCCCCAGTTGGTAAAACAAATGTTACCAAAAGCCCAACAAGCGTCAAAAAAAGTATTATGATACTAAGAGATGTGATTAACAAATAGATGACAGGTTGTGGATACGAAAATGTTGGTTATCTAAAGGTGCAGAGGGTTTTACTGCCAAACTTGCTCCTAAATGATATGGGCCCTGTCGGATCAAGAGGCAACTTTGGGAACTCAGTTATGCTGTAGTGGAGGAATTGGATCCAGATAGTTGCTCGACCTACCATGTGGAGAATTTGAAACCGTATTATGGTTAGGTGCATTGTCACAGGCCACTCCTTGTTAATGGGGGAGGGGGTGATATGTAACAGACTTGGTAATTTCATTATAAAAGTTACTTAATCAGGTTTCCTTAACAAGGTCATGTGACATACCCAGCTGATATAAATTGAAGCCCTCAGTCTCATTCAACAGGATGTTACAAGACAGACATGCCTTGGAGTATCTCTGTTGTTTTCCCTCTAAATGGAGTTAATTCCAGGCTGAACACTTTTGGTGAATCCTGTCTCAAGCGGAGATATTCCCATTGATGGGGATTTGCATTTTATTCTGCCAAATTGTGTCTTGCTGCAGAGAAGCAGGTGAAGATACACCTGTGGATTACAATTGCTTGGAATGTGGTTTTGGAGAACTTTAGTTACAGGATCGCCACCCCAGATGTTACACGATTGTTGTTCAATTAAAATAAAACAAAGCAATTGATATGGCAACTTCATTTCGTCCTTATGAGGGAAATTTTATTTCAATTAACAGTGATGATTCGCTTGAACAAGATACTGTTTTATGTACAGCTTCCTATAAAGGTCAAAGAAGTGGCCTTTCCAGTCCTTTAGAGGCATTGGTGCTTCAGGAAGAAAATGTAGAAACTTAATACAGCTATGATACAGACACCTGTGTTTGTGGAATTAAAGTGTGAAATTGCTCAGTTTGGAAAAGGTTCTAATTTAACAGGTGATTCTGCAAATATTGACTTGTCTGATATGTTTGAACGAATTATTGCATTAGAAGCCAATGAACAAACTAATCATAGTACGCTGGTGGAGATAAATGCTTCAATTAGTGAATTGGAACTATTTAAATCCCAAATGTGAGAATGGGGAAAAAAATAATGAACAAGGATTGCTGTGAAATACTAGCAATGCTTCGGACTGTCCTTAGGGGCACTGCCAGAAGTTGGTTGTTTGCTGTTCGGGATCAAATACAGACATTGACTCAGTTTAAAGATACATTTTTAGAAGCTTTTTGATTTTTTACAAAGAGAAATTGTCGGATAGATTGCAAGAGCGTATTCAACAGAAATTCAAAAGTTTTAGAGACTTTGCCTATCAAGTTGATCCTAAAATGTCAGAGCAAGAGATTGTTTCTTGGTGTGACCAGGATGGCTGGTGATCAAGAAGAAGACAGACAACAATACTGTGAGTGAAGTGCTGATGCACGATTTTAATTATAAATAAAAAGATTTAACAAAACACAAAATAAACAGACACGTACGTACCAAACAAAAAGTGCTGGTGTATACGCGTAGCAATTCCCTGTTTCTTCTCATTTCACCCCCATCCAGGCTGTAAACAATAATAACAAAACATTGTGTTTTTACACATTAAACCAAATGCCAATCCAAGGCTGCTTCACAGTCACATTATAGAACTGGTAACATTATTATTTTGGTGAGTTTGGGGTAATGGATTGAAAGGGATTGGACAGCGCAGGCTGAATATACACAGAGACTCGCATTGATGGAGAAGTCTAGTAAACATTTTGGTTTTGAATACAAATGAAAGTAAACAAAAAGAAATGCATAAAATGCAATATCACCTTCCAGGGAAATTGGTACTGTTACCCACTTCAACGCCAGATATAAAAATGAAACCCCTTCCCAGGTACCAGATTTTGAAAATAATAATAGTAATGTTTTCAAACCTGTAATTGCTATAAAATGTTAACATATGATGAATAAAACACAAATAAATGACCTAAACTGTGTTTTTCATTAACCCTTTATGCGCTTGTGTACTACATACCCATGTTCAATATAGAGATAAAAACAAGTTTTTTTTATTTTATTTTTTGTTTGAACAATGAAAACAAAAACGCTGCTAATAACGCTAATAACAATAATAATCAGTAAACAGTAATGATCAAAATAAAAATCAAACAACATCAAATCGTGTGCCATTATCAACTTGCTCTGTGCCATTTATTGAAATGTTCAATACAACAGAACCCGGGGTTGCTTTCGCAACCACTGCACATTTTTCTTTTGTCCTTTCTTTTGTTTATATTTTCATTGCAGACCCTGTACCTTTTTTGCGGTCTCTGCTTCCCTTGTGTTGGAGGGATAATCAGAAATGCATGTACAGGGCTACTTTGCCCAGGCATTGTGATGGATCTGGCTGCCGCAGACGCCTGTTTTATTGCCTTGTACCCAGTACTGTGTTTTGATAGTATTTCGCCACAGCACTGCCATTTCAACACCTTCCTGTTTGCAGCTGGCTTACCTGTAAAATAGATGCATGATCTTTTGTTTGTACATTCACAAAGGTAAGTGATTAGCTTTTTGGGAACAAAAGCCAAAAAGCACTCGAATGGAGAACGCAAACTCTCAAGTTCCACGACAGGGTGCACATCCTTGTAAACAGGTGCAAAATCAAATGATGGAGGACTGGCATCATGGTAGGGATCAGTAATAAACACCCAGTCCCCTGCTGTTCTTGGCTCCACATCCTCTTCATCATCACTGAGTGATAAGTCAGCATCTCTGTCGCTGGTATCGAAATCCTCCGAACCAATTCCGAAATCTTCATCACTCCCATTGTTGCTCTCCACGTAAGTTGCCATGTTTATCTTTCGCTAAAAACTATATAAACTACTCGTATGGCATGGAACTGTAAGTGGGTTTTCATTTGACGTACATGTGTATGACATGGTGTTGAAGTGGTTAAAAGCACTGTAATTTGAAATCAGTCCAGTTTATTTCCATAAATATATTACATAATATGACTAGTCTACAGAAGGATACTTTTGGCACACTTCCCATTATTTATATTTAGTCTGTCTTCGTGGCATTGTATACCAGCCACGGTTTTACAATTTATTGTAGAAGGTAAGTGAAAAATAAGCATGCATAATGTCTCTAAGGAAAAGAAAAGTTTTATTGAACTTGATAAACTGCTCATACACAGCTAGGATTATTGGGAGCAGTGCTTATACTTTCAGTAATAACAAACAGATAATAACACAGTTATTCCATTGGTAGTGAAAGGTATCTTACAAACTCCTTTTTAGTGGTATCTCAACTGCAGTATACCATGGATTTAGTGTTAGTTAATTATACTATATGCACTGGAGACACCACTATTGTAGTGCTGGCAGACATATTCTGAGTTTATCAAAGGCTCCATTTTAAAAAATGAAGAAAGAGGATTCTGTAAATGTTGCATGAGGGGATTAGGGAGGATCAATATTAAGTTGTAATGGGATTTAAATAAGAATTTGTTTCATTTGAGTATACTTCTAAGATAAAATACGCATTAAAAGTAAGTTCAGAAGGATGAGGTTAGACCACAGTGAACCCTACATAGGCAAAGCAAGAAAACAAAATGCAACTTGAAATGATTTTGTCTGGTTCATGTATTACACATGCTGTGAAATCTCCTGCAAGTCTACTCTAATGGATAGTTGAAAGGCCCCAATAAAGGCCCCAATATATTAAATTTGTATGAAGGTATAGAAAAACTTCTATCTCTATCTCTTAACAGTTTTAATGAATTCTACTAGATTCAGTTAAAAAAAACAATTCAAGTAACATTTCCAAAAAAAGCATTTGACAAGTGCAGGCCTATCAGTAGATTACATTTCACTTTAGTTATGCAGATAGTAAACATAATGTTAAGGACCAAGTAATATTAGGCACTGACAACCTCTCTTTGGTCTACAACACCTAGAGCTATTAAACTACCTTTACTTACAAATCATGCTCAACAGAATATAAGAGCATCCCATGTTGTATGCTCAAGGGAAGCTAAATCAACTTCATCAGCAGCAGCTTTTTTTTTCCTTCATGCTTGGCTGATGTCAAACAATCCCTACATAAAACGAGATTTTCCAGGCAGGTAGTCACTAGAATCAGACAAGTCTCTAAGGTCTTCAACAGTAATAATAATAACAAAAGATACAGTATCTGGCAAAGACTTATTTTATTAATATTGCTATGATTATAAACTGTGCTGTTTGACAGCCTTACAATCTTCACTACTGAAGTCAGTACATAGCAATTAAGTGTAGTTCTCTGAAATCCACTTAAAAAAAAAAAACATTGCTACAATTCTTCTTTTATCCTCTCACTGTACAACATGCACAAGTTATTATTGCCATTGTTGCATTTTTGAATAAATAAACAAAAGCACTTTGCTCCAAAAGACAGTCTTTATTCCTGCACAATCTGAGAAAGCTAAATATTATTTTTTACACAGGACGATCACTCAGGAGCCATTTGCTTTGCTTACACAGAGTAGGTCAACAATATCACTGTCCCAAGTACAGTTTCCCCTTATCACTACTCTGTACTGCAAGAGTCACGACGGCATCTACTGGCGGGGCAGGTTCCATCTCTACTGTGCTACACTCTCCCCCTCTGAATGAAAGTTGTCCCGACATCAACCCTTTTAACCCTAGAACCGCCATGCGGGTCAGTTTGGCACATTTTGGATTTAAAATGTTAATTACTCTTCCGTTGTAAATCGTATGTGTATGTCTGTTATCCTGACGGCATTTGATAGCCAGAATTGCAAAAATGATACTTATAAACAATTCTACCTAGAACCGCCACGTGGGTCAATGTGACCCATGCATTACAATACATGTCTTTTGTTTTAATATAGCGTAAGATATTCTATTTTTTTGTAAATGCAGCAAACAAGACATGCCTCCTCCTCCTAGCACACATATATATATATATTTTTTTTATTTCAAGCCTTTCTTTGTTTGTAGACTGATTGCAAGACAGAGATTGCTATGATTGTGGATTTGTCAAGATGCAAACTCAGTGAAAGCCTAGCTGCTTATTTTTCAATGTACCTGGGAGACAACAATCCTTTGTTTTGTTCCACAAATGCAACTGAGAATATATCAGAAGGAAATATTTAATCTTGAAAGTAGTCATTGTGATTGGAATATGGCAAGCTGCACTCAGATGCATACAGCAAACTGAAATGACAGGTAGGATAACAACTTATGTGCCTAATATGAAACGTATGTTATATACTGGGTTTTTTTTATATTACTTTAAAAAAAAAAAAAAACATTTTGGTTTTACAGGTTTGTATGTACCAGTTTACACAATAGTGTTCAATGGAACTGCATTTGTGTTTACAACACAGCTCCTGGATGCAGGCACAGTCAGCTGGCAGACGCGTATGCTCCTCCATAGAGTACAATGAAGTCGTCATTCTGGAAGTAGTGTTATATTTTCTTTTTATGTAGTATTATAAACAATGATTTTGGTTTTATAGTTTTGTGTGTACAAATACACATTTCTTTTGAAAAGTGTATTTTATTATATTCTTTCACTGTTTGTAGTCATGCTGTATATGCGCTCGTTTTGAAAATAAAGCCTTTTATGTTTAATTTTCCATTTAATTTCCATTTAAATACGGTGTTTCTGCAATGCAAATGTTAGATATGATGTCGTTCATTTTCATAACAATGCATTTTAAAAATGTATGGGTCAAAATGACCCATGTGGCGGTTCTAGGTAGTTCGAAATTCCGGCGGTTCTAGTGTTAAATCCGGTGCATTTTTCTTTTTACTTTAAACTGGTCATTTTTCTTTTTACTTTAAACTGGTCATTAAGGAGTTTTAAAATGGGAAGGTTAAGATAATGTTCCCAATACAAGTCTACATCCCTTTCCTGATAGAGACATTCCTTAAGCTGTCCATCATGGGATATGACCAGGTTCTTTGTGCACTAAAAAACGAGGCCATGAGCATATTTTAATGCTGTAATGATTCCTAGAGAAGTTTTTTAGATCACATTTTTAATGCTTAACATTGTGTTGACCAGAAATGGTTTAGGCTCTATGTTTCTATTATTACTATAGTCAATACCCTCCTTAAATGGTACAGTCACTGTGGGAGTTAACTATTTCATACTCAGTTATCGGCCTTCAACTTTACTCAACACTTTTTCCCAACCATTTTTTTGGTCCTTTCTTTCACCATGGTCTCCTGTAACAGTCCATAGTTATTTCTTGTGCTGCCAGATTCCTCTGCATAATGCTGGGTTGACCTAATGTTTTATAGGTCAATATTTCTGCCTATCTTCTCTCACTTCTAGGGTAGTCGCATGTCTTGCATTTTAATCTGGTCTTCATTACCCTGTTTGGTATCATTTGCTGGGTTCCCAGTTGAACTCTAGGGCTGATCTGGATCACTCACCATCAAATGTGTTTCCATGTCTTCCGCACCTGTGGGCAAAGCCTGTTCCTCCACTGTGGCCTTCTATGTCACTGGCAAACCATTTAAACCAACAAAAAGAAAGAAAAGAAAAAACAGCAAATTGTTACTTAAAACTAAAATTCCCCGATCCCTTCACTCTCAAGTTCGTGAGACACAGCAGGAGGGGCAGACAGGACCTGAAACTTAAGCACATACCAGCAACCTCCACATGAAGCAATAACTTATAGTAGATCTCAGTGGCTGAAAACAGAACTTGGTAAACTGTACTCAACATAAAGAAAATGATAATAACTGCACAGGCTTACATCTATACACAGGATAAGATGTACTGGAATTTTAAAAATCCATAATGGCTGATTTATAATACCTGCACGTGATTTACAATGTATCTGCATTTCTTAATTTTGAATTAAAAAGATAATCTGTCAATGTTTTTGATTACAATTCGGATTGTACTGGGTATACCATTTATTTACCTAATGGCAACACATTACAGGTATTGTAAGATATTTTCATGTCTGCCGACTAGTATAAAGTTTGATGGAGTAAATCACATTTATTTACAAAAGAGACACCATTTAAATAATTGCACAGTTGCCGGTGATCCAGATCAACTAAAATGTGGGATTCTAATTACTAATCTTGTTGTACAGTGAACAGCTCTAGGTGGGTGTTAATTATACTGGATTGTAATGTAGAGTTTAAAAAACAATAACCAAGAAATCACTAAACTTGAAAGAATGTATTTTGATTCTTAAAACCTCATTCTTCTTTTGTAAACTAGAAAATGGTTACCTTTTTCTTTCCAGCAGTCTGCAGTCGATCTTCTGTTTTGGCTCGGTATGTGTGCCGCCATTTCTGGGGCGCTCGCACACTACCGTCAGGGTCTAATATAGCCGTGAATACGTTCATTTTAGTCAATGGGGGTAGCACAAGTAGATTTGTGCTGGAAACTATTTAGCAAAATAAGTAGTGGATATGGCAAAATTAAGGTGAACATACCCATGGTAAATTAAAAAGCATTGGTGGTAATGATTAACTCAGAGATGAGAAAATTTACCAGGTGAATGCAAGACTTTTCCCCAAGTTAATTTTGGTTAGATACACCCCCATCTTTACTTTTCAGAAGCACCTAGGAGGAGGGGCTAAATTACTTAAGGTTATAAAAATGGGGAGATAGCACATATGCACAGAGAGAGACGGAATGAGTACAGGGGGTAGTGGTGTTCCCTCAGTGTTAACAGCCATTAAAGGCAGGCAAATAGTAGGGATAGCTGAGTATCCTGGGAATTAGGATATCTTGTTTTAACTTTTTCTTTCTGAAAACTTAATTTCTGTCTCCTATATTGGTAGTATCTAGATTGTTAAGCCTGGACATCTTCTCTGCCACATATTTAACTTTCATAGGATCAGTGCTATTCCAGATGTCTTGTCATCTGAAATAGCACTGTACTTGGGCCCTTCACTTTCCTATGATTACATATATATTCGATGTTCAGCATTCTTTAGTGCATATATTTTGTAATTTTAAATGTAGCTGGAAGTTGAAGAAAGTATTTTCATTGTAAACATTTTTGTTTTTCTAGGGGTATGCTTACATAAAACATCAATAGAGGCATTGGATTAAATGTTTCATAAACCAACAATAAATAAATATTGATCACTAAAGTACCTCTTCCAGTTACGATTAAGCAAACTCAGGAAATTACTTTTTGCATTATAAAACATTTGAATGCACTACCTGCTCCTAAAGTGTAATGTGATATATAAAGTGGGAAAATAGAATCTATCCATGATAATGCTGAAATATTTTCTAATATTTCTTTAAATCCATTTTTTAAACATTTTGATGTTACTATGTCCTATTTTCTTCTGTTAAATATATTTTAGTTCTTAATTTGAGATATGAAAGACAAAACAGTAGATAATTACAAGCACTGCTTTGCATCACAGAATCTTCCATATGGCCACCGGTTGAGGTCCACGAGATTGCTCCACTTTGGCACTTTGATCCATTTCACAGACATCTTTTCATAATACTTTTTGATAGCACACTCAGTTAATCGAATCTCTGAGTTGCCTGTGAGAATAGGTTTTTATATAACTCCACCACTCATTTATACCTGGACTATACCAAAGGCCTGTCTTTAACCTTCAATTACCTCACTCATTTCTCTGTTCTCCACCCTGTTGACAGCTATCTTGTCACTTTATACAATTGTACAATAACAATAACAAACTACACTTTTTTTGTAATCATTTTTATTAGTAATTAAACTTAAAACCAGCTTGCTCTACAGGATCATTCTTAACAAGCACTTTGAAACATACAGACACTTTCTGACACAAGGTAGTGCTAATATTACCTCCAATCTTCTCCACACCAGTGATGGAAACAATGTATCCACAGTATCTAGGCAGTGGGATGCAATCCAGGCACAGTTTTCTTGTAAAATTGCAGTTGTTAATAGTCCTTAGTTCTTTTGCTACATGCTGTCAAAAGTCTGGAAACAAACCTTTGAAAAAACAATCCAATTATGTGATTCTTTATTTTCTGCTTTACATTTTGCGGAGTTGATAAACTTTATTCCTGATGAGAATGAAAATGACAGTGAAACTCAGGGCATATAATCTTGACCAGGAGAACGTTCTTAACCAGGAAACTTTAAGTTTGATTTGGAAAGTGAAATGTAAAGCCCCTTTCACACTCACATGATCTACCTGGGTCAGAACCTACCCGGGCAGGACCCGGCGTAATGATGGCTGTGTACGCGATTTCACACTGCTTTTGATAAAGACGCAAGTAAACAATATGCGTAATGTTCATTAGAGCAAATGTTTCTTCATCCCTGCTGCAGTCTGGCTCATGGTGTGTCTCAAGCAACAAAAATATGGCTAAACAGAATAAATAGAAATGTTTCTTGTGGAAGTGAAATTTTCACACAGGCGTGACTGTTTGTTATTGCATCGGCTTGTCAACCTTTTTGTCTCACTCAACCTGGGTCAAAGCATGTCGACCCACATCCTGAGGTGGGTGGCTGGGACAGGTACGTGGTTTCACACTACGTGGGATTGTGACTTGGGTAGCCAGAACCAGGGTTGGAGTGCCAATGTGAAAGAGGCTTAAGTTGATTGCATTTGTAAACACAACTCGCTTTATTGTTTCACTTCCTGTGTTCATATTTTTTTTTAATTCATTAGCACACAATGTATTTTTTTATTTGAATAACAAATATCATTAACCTGCTCATTTCTGTATCTACTTATATATGCTCACTATACAGGAAGGTGCATGTAGTGTATACATGCTCGTATGCTTATAATGTATATGCTATATGATTTAATTACCTTACATATTTTTTGCTTGCTACAATTTTAATTTAATGCCATTGTTTTGACCATTTTTTAATTTTGTTTTCTGTGTGACAAATATTGGGTGAAATATATAAAATGTGCATAAACTGAAAAAAATCCAGAAAAATACATTATTTACGTTCTTTCCATTACAACTATTTTGTATATTTTTTGTAATTATATTTTCCTAGTATGAGTTTTGTAGATATTTTCCGATAGATATTTTGATACCGTGAGCACTTTCCTTTCATTATATTTTTCTTGAATAATTTGTCATTATTTCATGCAATTAGCAAGTTAAATTATCGGTCTCACTCAGCCATTGAATGGTTTTCTCGGCTTTTTCCCGAGAAACGACTAGAGATCTGTGTTTTACGTCTTTTTGATGATGTCGGACAGGGTCCGACATTGGACCAGAAAGGGAAAATTGTAATGTCGGACCTGGTCTGACATAGGACCGCAAAGGGTTAAATTTAAGATGTAGGCTATTTTTAAGAAGCAAAAAATGGTTAAAGTGCGTCTTAAATTCGAAGGAATACGGTAATGTATTTTTTTAAGTATATCCTTGGGAATCCCTTTGCAAAAGTGGATGTATAAATGACAGCAGCTGTAACTGTAACCCAGGATTATCTCTATCTCTAGACTAGAGATTGTTAATCACGCACATGTACATGTAAAGTAGACTAGATTTTCTATAGCCTGTAAATTGTCCAGCACCCACATTTAATCCCAGATGCTCCATTCAATTTTACTACACCTTCTTTTTGTTATCTGTGATGTGCTATTTTGTGCATCCCATGAGATACAGCATTTTTTTTACATTTTTAATGCATTTTGGAAAACTTTTTTTTTAATATAAGAAATGTTACCCTTTAGATCTTTGGCAATAATATATTTATAATTATTGGGCAAAGATTGAATTTCATAGGATGAAGACAATATCACTTGCACCAGTGTAATATATGCTTACACTTGAAACAAAGTTTTACAATTTCCTAATATATTATGCATGTTTGAATAAAATGTTGGGGTTTATTTTGGAAAAAGCAACTTTAACATTGAAAATTTAGGTTTTAGAGACTTAACCCTGAAAGTGGAACAGCTGATAATTTGCTCCAGCATATGTAACAGACAGAGTTGTGTGGTGCACTGCCGTTACAGATTGTGCCTGGCTCTTCTGCACTTGCAGTGTGCCCTGTTACATATAGAAATTATGCTTTTGACAGCTATGATAGTACAGACACAATTAAATTGTACTGATACACATTTGTAAAGCTTATAATCAACAATCTTTTTTTTTTTTAAATTTTAAACACTAAATTGGTGCTAAAAAGCTGTCATCTTCTCTCAGTCCTTGTTAACTTCAGTAAATAACTTACTAACATACATTGCAAACCCAACATCTAACCTCTAGTGACTTGGGTGTCAAAGACACCTACTCAGAGAGACTTAATTTAATGGTGAATAATTAATCAACAGCTTTACATGGGTATAAGCAATGAGTCATTAACTCGGAGTGTTGTGGCACATTTAAAAAACAAAATCTCATCTCCATGGTAATGGCATGCATCCATATTCCCCAGGGATCATTGAACATGCTCTCCAGACTTACTGTATGTCACTGTAGAAAGGCTTTATACTCGATACTGCCAGTGCATATAAGAACTAGTTCTGGTAAAAAACAAAACAAAAAAAAAAAACAGCCTTGGTACAAACACCTGCTATCAAACAAGGTTTCTAAAACCTAATAGAAATGCAGAAGTTGTATTGCTGTGCCTTCAGTTATATTAAATAGAAATTCAGTGAAATTGGAGAGAAGCACAGTTTATTTAAATGACATGAAATGTTTTAAGAAATTGTTGTACTTTTACATATACATTTTTCTTTTTTCTTTTGCAAAGCTAAAGGCTACATTATAGTTGCCGTCTGTTATTGTTTTCCATACAAATCCAGCTTTTGATGAGCAGCTAGTCCATGAGGATAAACAAAAGCCTCAGGAAAGCAGTGGAAGAAAACCAGCCTTTGAAAGCAGAGAGAGAGAATTGAGACTTAGAATTCAATAGTGTAACCTGGAAGCCATGATACAATTGATGATTCTGGGAAGTCCCCGAGCTGAGACTATAGAACATTAACTGCATTCATAAGGGTGATCTAGTTTTCTTAGAAGTGTTCATTGAAGCAATAAAAGGTAACACATACTACTGGACAGGTCCCCTTGTTTTATGTGAATAATTTGACCTCTTTATGACAAAACATAAATTGCTTGGTAAAACTCCCTGCAAATCTAAAAGATCAATATTTCCCTGTTAAACTACATTATCCTTAGTACGCTACATTGCACAATTGTGTGCTGATGCTTCTTCAGTATGCATAGGGTGTTGAAGCTAACTTTGTTCAAAATTATTGACTCTATCACTATGTTGTACTTTACTCCATGCGTATGCGTATACATGTTAGGTTAATCACTGAACAGCATGTGAGAAGAAAATCACATCACAGCAGATTGGAGTTTCACAACAAATGTAAAAATGGTACCTTATATTTAGGGCTTCTGTTTTTTGGTTTTTATTGATTTCATTTTTGGGTGCTTATTTTTAGCTATTTTCAAGTTTTATGTAAATCTTTATTTTCGGGACTTTCACTTTTTATATAGTGTATGAAATTATTGTTTTCGGTTAATTTCCAAAATTCTTGGCCTTTTTTTCTGTCGCAATATGTATTAACTCGACAGCCGTTGCACACTTCAATGCACCTTCTTTCCTTTGCTGTCTTCAACAACGAAATCCTTATGGTCACAGGCATATTCTGGGGTTTTATGTTTGTTTAGGCATTGTGTTAGGATGGCTAGGCGGTGACGTCACAGCAAAAGCAGGAAGGAAAATGACTGACACCAGGTACTGCAGTTCTCAAATGAAAGAATCGGCTGGCTGCCGTTTTATTTTAATACAACAAAAATAAATCAAAGTTTTAAACAAAAACAAACTGTGCTCACAGAGCAAAATAAATAGTTGAACAAAAACAAGTCTCGAACACAAATAATAAATAAACAAACCATACAGGTCAGGCTGGGCTGTCGCCTTCACTGTTCCTGTATCTTTTTAATTTATGTTTTTGTTGTTTTTTTTTCTCGCTCGTTCCTCTCGCTCTCTCTCCGCTCCTAACACACCCACCACGAGTGCCGAGAGCTGCAGGCTTTTATGTTCAGGTGACCATCTCCCGATTAGCAACAAAATTAACCCCTTAATTAATTCGGGAGATGGCCACCTTCTGCACAAGTTTATTAATTATTCCTGGCAGAGGACGAGCACCAATCTCGCCTCTGCCAGAACACGTTTTAAAAATAAACAATAAACAAACCCTGCGGCGCTTCGCCGTCACAAATACATAAATAACAAAACATACGGCGCTCGCCGTCATCTATACATTTAACAAATACAATAATAATAATAATAATAATAATAAAATACAAAATAACACGGGGCGGAGGGGGAAAACCCCGTTCTAAAAATAAATAAACACAACAATGTACAGGGCACCTCGCCCTGTTGCAGGCATTTTTTTACATTTCACCAGAATTTGCAATTTTGTTTTAAATTCCACGGGCATGTAAATACTCCCTATCGTCGTACTGTAACATAGCTTTAAATCTCACGAGCAAGAACATCTTGTTTTAAATCTCAGCGTGTTACAATCCTCCAATAGAAATATGGGAATGTGCTGCCACTCAGTAGTTGGGGTCAGTTTAAAGTATTCAGAACGAATCAATGCGAGATACAAGTCAGGAAGGAGGAACATTGCCCAACTGCACTGAACATTTTTTTTTGGTAGGTTACTGTATTATATATATTTTTTTCACGGGGAAAGGGTTAAAGTCATTTACAGTGTTTATTGGATATGCACCGATTTCATTTTTTGTATCGAGGATGTTTTTTTTATCATTTTTTATCGGTTAAAACCGAAAATCAGAAGCCCTACTTATATTCAATCACAGTATATGATTCCACTTGTACAAAGTTTCAAATTCCTAATAAATTATGTATGTGTCAATCAAACACACACATACACACAATGCTGTGCAAAAGTCTTAGACATGTTGCATTTTTCTACTCTGATGCATTATGAGCATCAACAATTTACTCAAAGCCTCCACTAGTGTTTTCTACTAGTATAACAACCCTGACTTGCATAAAGAAGGAAAAATATTGAGTGAAATAGCTTGCATCACTTGATTTTCAAGGTGTGGTATCCAAAGCATAGTCAACAAGTACAGAGAAACATCATCTGTAATTAACCAACCCAGGACTGGAAGACCCAAAAAGCTGTCTAACAAGGATGAGCAATACGTGAAGAAAATATCCTTAAGGAATAGAAAGAAGACACGCATTGAATTGACAACAGAACTGGAAGAAGGTCTCTGAAAAAACAAGGAATTGAGAAAACGTACAGAGACTTGATCAGCACCATATACAAGAATGTAACATCCACAGACTCCATAAAAACAGCGACAAAATCAAGATTAAAAAAGGAGTTTGTCAAGGAGATACAATTTCCCGAAAGCTCTTCACAGCCACCATAAAAGACATTTTCAAAACACTGGATTGGGAAAATAAGGGGCTGAAGATCAATGGAGCCTACTTGAATCACCTACGATTTGCTGACGATATCCTCATATTTACAACGTGCCCAGAAGAATTACAAACAAGAATACAAGAACTACACAAGGCTAGCATCAAAGCAGGTTTGAAAATGAACCTGAAGAAGAATCAAGTCATGTTCAATAAATATACCACTCCACAGGCAAATTTGAAGTCAATGTGATCAAGCTTGAAGAAGTCAATAACTACGTATAGTTAGGACAGTTAGTTTCAGTAACAGAGAAAGTTAACTTACAGTTAGTTTCAGTAACAGAGAAAGTGCTAACTTACGGATGCAAAACCTGGGCCCTCAATGCCTCAAAAATTACAAACGACTCAACAGAGTATGGAAAGATGCATGTTGGGAATAACAAGAAGAGACGCAAATATAAGTAAGCAATGGTATAAGAGCGAAAAAACTGAAATGGCAGTAGGTCGGACATGTAGCAATAAGAACTGACCATCGCTGGACCAAGGAGCTACTAGACTGGATCCCAAGAGATATAAAGCGAACAAGAAGTAGACCTCCAGGAATATGGCAAGATGAAATTAGGAAATTAGGGATGCATGTATTTCTTTTGCCCTGACCACCTTCGATTAGGGTCAGGAGTTACCCACATGTGGCTTTCCTCTCTTTACGTTGTTTTTTGAAAAACTAAAACATAAACTGTAAATCTAGTAACAGTTTATGTGACGTTAACTGAAAAAATAAATAAAGTGTGAAAAAGGTCAATATGTGAACCTGTAAACTATATCTGTATCACTTATATTCATAAGGATAAAATATAATGAAGTGATAAGCCATAATATACTGTACTACGATTGAGAACTGTCACCATTTAAAATAATGTTGCATAATTATTGTTATAAAACGACTTGGAGAAATAACAACCTGATTGCTCAAACAGCATCTCATGACTCGTGTGAATATCTAGCGTATACGCATGGCTTGCATACTAATGAACTGCTTCACACTGTATACAACAATATGCACAACATTATACAAATTCCATGACAAAATGCCATGGCAAACTGCCATTTTATTTATTAGCTATAAAACCACTGCCACAAAATGAGTGACATTCCACACATGTCGTTTAATATATCTGGGGATGAAACTCCAGAGAACTGGTACAACACCAACTTTCCCAGTGAAGACAGTATCCACCAGAAAAATAGAAAGTGCTATAAAAACTGTCAACAGTAGATACATAAGATTAGATGAGGTACAGCTAAATAAAATAGAACAAAACAAAGATGAAACAATACTAAAAATACTACAAAATGGGCTGTTAATTTATTTAAGATAGACATTAATTTTAAGGCAGTAAGTCCAGAAAAAACCTCAACAGCATTCTGAGGGAACGTTGTGCCAGTGCAAGAAGTTCAACAGGCAACCAGTATTCAGTCTCCAGTTTTTTAACACTGAGGCCTCAGTTGTCTGGTGAAGCGCTTTAAAAAATGTTAGTCAAAATGCCATCCTGATGTAACAGCTGAAGGACCAAACTCATTCTTGTATGTTTTAGAGTAAGATGATGGAATATGGTTGACCCATTTTATTTGTTAGCCTGCTGAAACTGGCTATGTCTGCATTATTATAAGTTGTTTTTCTGTAATACAGATTTCTTAGAATTGATTTGACTAGTGTAGCTTATGTTGTAGAAATCGGGTTGTGACTGGTTTGGATTTGAGGAAAAGGACCACTGCTCTACTGTTAGATTAATTATATAAACTCTGTGTAATATTATAACCGGCAGAGAAGCATTAACAGATCGCCTGTGAAGTGTTATCTCTCCAGATATCTGCTTGAATAAAAACTACCTTCTTAATCATCGACTCTTGGAGATTGATTTCATTTTCTGTCCCTACACAGCCTTTTACCTATATCCACTCAGAACTCAGCAAATCCTGAGACCCTACTGGTACTCCCATGAACCGATGGCAACACATTTTCTCGGTGAAAGGATGCCTAAACTAAACAACAAAGCTACTGGACTCCAACACTGCAAAACAGAAAACAGTGAAGTTGAGTTTTATTTTCAAACTGAACTCTTAATCCGACTCCAGCCTCCATTGCAGCAGTGCCACTTCCTTCCTTAGTTTCAAGAAACTCCACCCAGAAAAAAAAAAATTCGCTTGTACTCCGCCCTCTACTTATGAGATCCCGCTTTCAATACAGAAATTCACAATAAATGGAGAGGTGCATTTTATTTTATTATTTGAATTATTCAATACAAATTAAATGTTTCGTCCTTTGGGACTATATACCACTGCAGATGTACACAATAAAAGTGTATTGTTTTATTTTTATTTAAAAAGGGTTTTAGTTATGTTTCATCCCCCATTGAAATTGATATTTTATAAGCAGTATAAACCACTTCGGGCCATGCGGTTCCCATGAAATATATGCACTTCTGCGTGGTTAAAGGTCTTTGGCTTCACTGCGGGGCCTAATCACCACCCAGGTGTATACATATTTCATGGGAACCGCACAGCCCGTCTTGGTATATACCTTATGTGTCACATGAAAAAAAAAAAACATAATGGCATAACAAACTAACAACAACAAAAAAGAAATGCTTTTATTTGTTTCATCATAACATTCCAATTTACAACTCATAGGAATATGAATATGATCACTTTGTGTTTAAGCGCTTCTAGTTTTGGAAACTTAAATCAGAAATTAAACCCCAATACATCTCCAGAAAGGCATTACATATATCTTTCCACTGAGATTGGAAACATTACCCTGTTTGAGATACAATTATATTTATTTAAGTATAAAAATAAATAAACATCACACAAGATATTAAGTACAAAAACATTTTTTTATTTAAAAAAGAAGCAAATTACAAAACTTTGATATGAAGATTTTTAATTTTCAAAACTAGAATAAATAAAAAATCAGACTGAAAACCTTTTATTGCAAAACATTTATATTTTATAACACACCATTTATTGATTTTATAATATTTTATACAAGAAAACAGTGAGGCAATAAGAAAACAGTGGGGCAATAACAAAACAGTGAGGCAGCATGCAATAACAAAACTGTAAGGGATTAGGAGCATCCAGTGCATTAGAAACAGAGGAAACTGAAGGTAAAGAAGGTATAGAGGGACGCATGCAGTGATGGCGTTTTTTCATGAAAGGATACGCAGGTGCAGGAGTTGTAAAAGAGAAGCAAATCACCAAAAAATAAGTAATTAGTAAGAAGTGTGTCCAGAGGTGAGGTACATGCAAAAAGTAGGAGGGAACAGGAACAGCTGTAAAGGGAAATTGGGGGACCTGAAGAACAGGATACCTATGTGTATTGTCGTGTTGTATACTTAACCTGCATTTGAAGTGCTGGGCTGGAGCTCCTCCAGCTCATTCTCCTCCTCTTCCTCCTCCTGCAGCAGCTCTTCGTCAATGAGGTCCTCCTCCATGGCGCCCATGCACTCGTGGTCCTCCACGAGAAGGATCTCGATCTCCTCCTCAGTCAAGTCCCTCCTCTTCAGTGACTGAACCAGATGCTGGAACTGATTGTCTCCATCCATCTTCTGGTTTACACAAAATATCAAAAGAAATACTAATAAATAATAATAATAATAATGATGATTCCCCATCCTTTTTCACACATACACACATAGAAAATGTAAACTAATAATGAAATACATGGCTACTAATAATAATAATAATAATAATAATAATAATAATAATAATGACTACAGCTAAATAATGCCTCTCTCTTAAGCACATACAAAAATAAAGTAAAAGTAAATCATACAATACAATGAAATAATTACTCCTCATCCTTTTACACACCAAAAGATAAAATACATTAAAAATAATAAATGCATAGCTAATAATAATAATAATAATAATAATAATAATAATAATAATAATAATAATAATAATAATGACTACAGCTAAATAATAATTCTCCGTCCTAAAAAAAATAAACAAATAAAATATATCTTAAAAATAAATATTCAACATCTAGTTTAGCAACACATGCGGTAGGCCTATTCAGGTTTGCCTCAGGAAACAATACGACTAATTATTCCAAGTGCTTACCTTTTAGATGATGTGTTGATTAGCACTCTCGGAGTTGTAGAATCGGAGATACAGAATTTTGAATCCGCTGTGCACTCAGTCGTAATGGTGCTGGCAGTAACATTTCATCTTCATCCACAAAATAATATATGTTCCACCCATCCTAGCCCTAAACCAATGGCATGATGACATGACCGTGGTCATGGCGATGACCCACGCAAAAAAATAAACATGATAGCTGGTTGGACAGCTGAGGTATGACATGTTTTGTCATAATTTGATTTGTCATGATGTTAAAGCGCGTTGGCAGGAAAGGGTCAAAACAGTCAAAATATCATAAACAGTTAGGCAGCATAACAAACAAGACTGTGTATTAAGTAAGCAATAAGACACAACAGGGTGTTGGCTGTGCTAGAATAACCGTATGCCCAGGGGCGTAGTAAGGCACGAGTCTGTAGGCCGAGTGCCTTTAGCCCCTGGAAGTGCGGTTATTCTAGCACCACCAACACCCTTCAGTGTCTTATTGCACTTATGAAATGGTTTACTAGTTTTTAGAAATAAAGTAGACACATTTTTATTTCAAAATTACTACGCTAGGAAAAATAGTTCCAATAAATGTAACAGTTCTAATAAGTTTAACAGATAAAAAAAATATTTTTAATAATACATTACATAAATTCAAATAAATTATCAGAATATTTTCAGTATTTGTCTCATGAAGTTGACTGTAGCAGGGAATGTAATTTTCTAAATTAAATGGCTGGTTACACAGTTGGACAGATTGTGCAGCAGGTGGCACTGTTTGGGGAGTAGGGGAGCTTGTTTCTGCCTTTTTGTTTACGAGTTGATGACGGTACTGCAGAGAGGATGTAATTCCACGACTTCCTGTCTTTCTCAGCTGGTGCCCAATAGCCTCTTAAACTACCTTATAAAATGGTTTGGGAGATATCTGTGTCCTGAGTACAGATGACTTAAGTTTGTTTTAAGTCTGTTTGGGATACAGCAGGGCGATGTTGTGACTTGTCTTTTTGTTGTTGCATTTAAGTTTTCAGGACAGAAATGAAGACGCTGTTTTAAAGTGGGTATCTGAAATTATGTTTATGGATCCACTGTGGGAGAATTAAAAAAAAAAAAAAAAACGATTCAGGCTGCTTACTGAATACTGTGTGCCAGATAATGTTATCACTTCAGCAAAGAAACCTCTTAACTGTTTACTTTAGTCTTAGATTCAGTTTTCCAGTTCATATTATTTTTTGCTTGTGCTGACCAATCATTAAAAACTGACACAGCCCAAGCAGTTACTTTTTTAGTATTCCGCTCTTCTTATTGGCTTCAATTGTATTAATTTCAGTACTGAGAGAGAAGTGTCTTGTAGTACTCACGGTTTCATCTTTTTCCTGACCTTTTTTTTTTTTTAAATTATTGCTCTCGGTTCCGTTACCGAACTGTTGCGGTCTAAATCCTCCAGGAATGTGTGGACATTGGAGTCACCAAACAAGTTAAAATGTACATGGAGGAAGTCTGACATTGTATTATTATTTTGTTTTTATTGGGCAATAAATGGCGGCCAATTCAATTTTTTTTTAAACGCTCAGCGCAATAATACCTGTTTGTAAAAAGTCTTAGTTGCTGACTTGTTTTTACCCGTTGGTTGTACTGTAATAATTCAATGTCTTGGAATGCCTATCTGCCAATTAGGACACCAATATCTCCCAAACCATTTTATAATACTAAAGTAAACAGCATAAATAATGCTAGTTACTACAGTTACATTTTTACTGTTGTAGAAAAAATCAACAGAATACTACTTTTCAAATGATCAACACACTGACTACATTCAATATATTAAAATCTTATGATGTGTGTGTCTTAGTTGTATGTCTTAAAAAAAACTAAATATACTTTTAAAATGTGCATTCTAAATGTGCAAGAAATCTCAACTATGGTATAAAAAAGGTTATGTACTGAATCTTCATTGTGTACTGAGAATTATTCCACTCATGATCCAAAGGTCTTAAGCAACCCCCTAGATGCTATGCTTCTCCTCCGGCTCATTTATGGCATAATTCTCAGTGCATAATGAAGATTCAGTACATACCTCTCTATGAAGATGTGAACCAAACAAAAGGGGCTAATTTGGTCCCCTGTTTTTATTACAACAGAAAGTACAAGCAACTATAAAATCTATAAAATCTTTTAGGGCTGATCCTATTCTATACCTTTTAACTTGTTTTTGTATATGTCAGATACAGAATAATTTCCTTTTTTTCTCATTTTTTTGTGAAAAAAGACATGAAATTTGTCTCTAGGAAAGACATTGATTTGGATTTTGCAACGTCTTAATCCCCCACGAGGACATTGTGGTAACAGAAAAGTCAAAAACATTGAAAAAAAGTATTTCAAGAAATACTATGTGTTAAAAACAAACTGAATTCTCTAGTTCAATTCAATCTCTACAGGCATGCCCAGTTTTAAGAAGAATTTGTTTTAATTTGATACATGTTTTTCTTCTGCAACGAGAAGAAAGAAGAAGACGAAGATATTTTCCTTCTGTGACTGCTTATTTCTCCTATCAACAAGCTATAAATTATAATATGATTGTGGAGTTAGTGTGTCTAGATCTTTACAGAAAATGTACAAGAATGGCATTTAAACAATTACAAAAGTTGTGGAGATACCCTACTATTGTTTGCCTATAAAATTTGGTCCTGATAAGAGAAGAGTATCATGGTATGACAAAATACCTTGACAATAAAGTTGAAGTTACCAAGGAGCATAGAGCATGACAAAGGCTGCTTTTTGGGCTGAATACAAGTAACCTATTCAAAGCAAGTGTCCATTTAACGATTCTAAGAGCCTTTATGCAAAGTTATTGGATTTTAACTGTGGCAATCAATCTTAGTATTGTTTTTTTCTTATTTCCTTACTAATGTAATTAGATTTATATACAACATAGGGATAACATATTTGAAATCAGTCCGATAAGCCTAGCTTATTAGAAGAGCAATGTACTTCTGTGACTTTTCTTTGGTGGTTTGGCAGCAGCAATACATGATATGTTTCTTATCTGCAGGAGCAGCAGCCCCACAGAATATTAAGCATGATGTAATTAGAATACATAGGCACAGTCGTTGGAGACAATCCTTTGCCATCTGTATTGAGGAGAACTGTGTTAATAATCAAACAGTGGCATTTTGTATCCTGTCTCCATGGGTGCTTGGACGTTTGGGGAGTGACAACATCAGTTTTGAATGTATATGAGGCTATGTGAAGCCAATGAGGTTTTTTTTCTGTATTTCTTTTTTTTTTAAATAAAAACTAATTTCACTTCATAAAGTCAAATGAAAACTTTTGAGTAATGTTAAGTTAACATATCAAATTACACACCGCTTTGTAGTTTTCCATATTCTGTACCAAACGAAAAACTGACCAAAATGTGACATTTCAAAATCTAACATGAAGTACTGTACTACTATTATGGTTTCTAGTAGATATAATTCTGTAGTTTCTTTGATTACACAATGTTAAATAAAATACCTAAATTCTGTTCATATGGTTTATTTGTATTCAGTCTCAATCCTAAAATTCTAGGTGATAAACGTTTGGCCACAGCTGTACAGTGCCCTACTAAACCATAGGGAAATTTAGTTGTTTAGTTCACACTAGCAAATACATATGTTACTTTGTTGTAACTTTTTTTTTCATTATTATTTTTTTTTATTAGAATGGCCAATTATTTTTTTTTAAGCTCAGCTCACCCCTACCACCCCTGCACTGACTCGGTAGGGCGAAGACGAACACACACTGTCCTCCGAAGCGTGTGCCGTCAGCCGACCGTTTTTTTTCACACTGCGGACTCACCATGCAGCCACCCAAGAGCTACAGCGTTGGAGGACAACGCAGTTCTCGGGAAGCTTACAGGCAAGCCCGCAGGCGCCCGGCCAGACTACAGAGGTCACTGGTGCGCAGTGAGCCGAGGACACCCTGGCCGACCTAACCCTTTCTCCCCCCGGGCAATGCTCGGCCAATTGTGCGCTGCCCCCTGGGAGCTCCCGTCCACGGTCAGCTGTGGAATAGCCTGGACTCGAACTCGCGACGTCCAGACTATAGAGTGCATCCTGCACTCCACGTGGAGTGCCTTTACTGGATACACCACTCGGGAGCCCGTAGAACCAGGTGTTTTTTGACTGTAGTTGACTCTCTTCCTATACAATTCACATTATTTTCTTTTTATTTTTTACAGTAGCATCTTGGAAATGGTGTCCTTTTTTCAGAACACTCTGGAGAACATTATAAAGTACTTCAGAAACCATACAAGCGCTTAGCTTTTTTTCCCCACAACACATTATTTCGGGGTTTTTGTTGTTTTTAAAGAAGTATTTTTTATTATGCATTCTGCTTAGAGATGCATGTATAAAAATGTGTTATTCTTTGACCCTAGGCACCTTACAATACTTCCTGAAAGTTTTGTTGAAAAAATATTGATGTTTGGGCAAATTACAAGACATTGTTTCACCTGAGTGATTGCAATGACATCATACACATTTATTCTCAGGGTCGTTGTAAGAAATAGTGGACACTACTCTTGATTTAATTTCTAAAGTAAATATTTATAAATAAAATAAGGAAGACATTTTATAACTGTTATACACAGAGGCTTTTTTATGATGCAAAACTAATTGTGTTAAGCAAAAACACATCAAGTTAAACATAAATACATTTTTCAGGTCAGTGGTTGCCTGCAGCTGGTAATGGCCTTGAATACATGAACTTGGATACCTGGTGGCTGCAGACACAAGCAGAGATCTGAGAACTTTGCACTTGTGTTAAGCTCTCCAATTCCAAATTGAAAATAATTATCAAACAATAAAAGGCTAAAAAGAACTAATGAAACAATCCAAAAGCCATGAGTGCAAGGTGTTCTTAAACTAGAATATATAGCACACAAATAGATGCTACTGAGAAAAGCATTGTCATTTTTCAACTCATCTTTTACCCTCATATTTAAACATGGGAAATTAATTAGCTCAAGAAAAGTGTGAACTCCAACAAGATGGTGCTAATCACAAGGGCTCAACCCTCAGGATACCTCTCAGCATCTGCCAGAGCCACACTGAGTTACTAGGAAGACTCGATTAACACAAATATGATTTATATGCGGCAATCAATTTGAAGCAATACCAATACCAAACAGCTAATTAATTTCCTTACTTTTACAGTTAAACCTAACACAAATATGATTTATATGCGGCAATCAATTTGAAGCAATACCAATACCAAAACTGGTATTATACTGACATAAGCTACAGTTCCTAAACCAAATCAGCTCGCCACAGACATAATCATTCTATTAGGAATAGGAGGGTGTAACAGGGGTGTTCTGGTACTGTGTGGGTATCCACTGAGAAATAAGAGAGACACAGAGGGTTTGAGATTGAAAACGCCACTCAGGCATCCAGGTTTTACTAATACAAAACAATCAGGCAGTTGCAGTGGTTGATGACCACCACTAGGGTATCAGCAATGGTGTCCCTAGTACGGAAAAGTCAAAAACAAAACACACTTGTCAAAACAATGCAAGTAAATAAAAGGCTGCCAAGCTCGGGCTGTGCGCTACTCCCGCTACAAAAGGAGGTCCCACGCCAGGAAACTTCTTCCTACACAAACTAAATAAACTTTGATGGGATTAAAATCCCCTAAATTAATATCCCCTACCATACACACACAGAACCCTGGTATACACATGGACATTCTTGGTTCACTCTCCTTGGCTATCCACGCAGGCTTGAATCTTTACTCTGGTACACAAGAACAGGAACAAAAAAAAAGAACAAAGGACTGATTTTTCAGACCCTTTTTAAAGGCAGATGACCAGGATTAATTGATAATGAATTAGTCAACACCTGGCCACCTGCTGCACATTAAACTTCGATTAGGCAGGGAGGGAAGTCTAAAATGTAACCAAATGTTATTTACAATCAAAACAAAACTATATTTTATTTATAAACCCAAAACAAAAACATATTATTCCCAGAGACAGGCCACAGAGGGTTTGCTCATGTAATGTTATTCCAACGTATTGTTAAATATTTACACAATCATTAATACATTTACTTGTAATAAAGTGGATACTACAGCTGCACATTAGTTTTAGTGTTCGACCCGTGAAGAGGCTCCTTTTGAGCACAAGTGTAATCCATCAGAGATAATGTATTTATTATTATTTATACATCACTGCCAGAAAGCATAGTTGCAAATGTGCCTGTTAAGTTAGGAATTATTTTAGAGAAATAAAATTTGGGGTCCCCCCCCACACATACCCATGTGTCAAGAGGTAAGTGTTTGCTGCCCCACCATCATCCAAGAGGTGGGGACTCATTTGAACAGTAGGGTTGAGGGCAGTTATTCTTCATGTTTTATGGCTTTGTCCACTCTCACTAGAAAGATGATGCAGGTTGTTAAGCAGTCTCATGCGTTGTGTGCATTGCATATCATTACATTGAAACCATTGCTCATCTTTTCGCACCCAGGCAACACAGTGACCTTGGCTGATGGTTTTCCCTTTGTGGAACACAATTGCCAGAGTTTAAAATGTTTTCCTATCAATTACAACTCTCTCATGTTTGAAATGGGTGTATTAATTGCAATATCATATCATTTTAATAAACTAATAAACAATATAGGGGATAATTAGTTCTGTGTTTGAATTTTAAAATGGCGGTGTATAAATCTGGTGATACGTAGAATATGCTATAATACAACAAATATCATACAGATATTAATATACACAAATAACACATTCACACGAGAAGTGTAATATCATATCATTGTAATAAACAATATGGGGGATAATTAATTCCGTGTTTGAATTTTAAAATTGCGCTATATAAATCTGGTGATATGGAGCAGTATGCTTATTGTCTAACTCAGCAAAAGTACTTTTTGGTAGAAATAAACGTATAAAGTCCATTCATGTCTTTACAAAATCATTTTCATTTCGGAATATTCTTTTAGAAACTGTAAACAGGAGCATGTTATCATTTATGTCTTGTTGTCAACCAACATTTTGTTATTGTTAAACTTCGCTAAATGTGGACATCAGTACATACCTTTGAATCTATACTGCAACAGTGTCGTTGCTTACAAATGCTAGAGGTTGCGTCCCCACCAGTTTAATTTAATCTTAATTGTATAATAAGTAACATATACACAGGGTCAATTTCATTTTTCATGTTTTATTATTTAAAAGCACAGAGAAGTTAACAGTTTTAATACCTACAGCAACATAAATTTGTTTGTGGAATGGAACAGTATCATTTAACTCCTGACCGTACCATAAAAACAAAAGTGAGAGGAGGGGAAATGAAAATCGTATTTCCAAAATTAAAAAATTACTATTAGTTTCCCCAGTGTTGAAACACAAACACAAAAAACATTATCACTGATTACCAATTTTAATCCAGACAGAAACACAGATGTGACCCGTGTGTGCTGAACTACATATCCCATGTCTCCCTATTCAGTGCAATGGAACGGTTGCAAGTCACTCTGCCTAACAACGGCATCAGTGACGTCTGACCGTTGTCTTTGTGGTTCATTTTCTGTAAAACTAGGACCCCCTAAACATGATGAATAACCCATTACACAGCTACACCCCAGGACTATGTGTGTGCCGAGTGTGGTTCCTTAATTTGCTATACTTTTTGAGATACAGGTGTATAAAAAAGCATCTTAATCATTTCTAAAACAAAAATGAAAAACAGCAGTTTACGCCACTCTATCTCAAAAAGTATTCAACCAAATGCTACCCCGTTCACAGGGTTTGTTGAGCCTGCCAATCTGACCACACATACAAATCTTCATGCATATTTGTGGGGTTTTAACCCCCTTTTGAGCTGGTTGTAAAATCGACTTTAAATAGTACCTTCTTTCAAACCTTAACTATCTCTCCACGATTCGTTTGCCTGTTTTAATGAAACCCAGACACACAGGTTTGAAGTTTCCAGCGCTTACACACATTTTTAATAAAACAAAAATAAAACAAAAACGAAAGCAAAACCTAGCTCTTTCCGAGTTCTAACTAAACACAGGAACAGCCCTGGCTAGCCTGGGACAGCTAAGCTGTTTGCCCGATACAAAACAAAAACACACCGTTTTTAACAAATAACAAAACTACAAACAGTACCGTTGATACGATTAAACACACTATCAATCAAGCTCCTTCACACAGCAACAACCCTGAAGATACTTTTTTTTAAATACCCTGCATCTGGCTCTAATTTATAATGGTAGTCAATATATATATATATATACAGTACTGTGCAAAAGTTTTAGGCAGGTGTGAAAAAATGCTGTAAAGTAAGAATGCTTTCAAAAATAGACATGTTAATAGATTATATTTATCAATTAACTAAATTCAAAGTGAGTGAACAGAAGAAAAATCTAAATCAAATCCATATTTGGTGTGACCACCCTTTGCCTTCAAAACAGCATCAAGCATCAATTCTTCTAGGTACACTTGCACACAGTTTTGAAGGAACTCGGCAGGTAGGTTAGCCCAAACATCTTGGAGAACTAACCACAGTTCTTCTGTGGATTTAGGCAGCCTCAGTTGCTTCTCTCTCTTCATGTAATCCCAGACAGACTCGATGATGTTGAGATCAGGGCTCTGTGGGGGCCATACCATCACTTCCAGGACTCCTTGTTCTTCTTTACGCTGAAGATAGTTCTTAATGACTTTCGCTGTATGTTTGGGGTCGTTGTCATACTGCAGAATAAATTTGGGGCCAATCAGATGCCTCCCTGATGGTATTGCATGATGGATAAGTATCTACCTGTACTTCTCAGCATTGAGGAGACCATTAATTCTGACCAAATCCCCAACTCCATTTGCAGAAATGCAGCCCCAAACTTGCAAGGAACCTCCACCATGCTTCACTGTTGCCTGCAGACACTCATTCGGTATGCGCTCTCCAGCCCTTCGGCGAACAAACTGCCTTCTGCTACAGCCAAATATTTCAGATTTTGACTCATCAGTCCAGAGCACCTGCTGCCATTTTTCTGCACCCCAGTTCCTGTGTTTTCGTGCATAGTTGAGTCGCTTGGCCTTGTTTCCACGTCGGAGGTATGGCTTTTGGCTGCAAGTCTTCCATGAAGGCCACTTCTGACCAGACTTCTCCGGACAGTAGATGGGTGTACCAGGGTCCCACTGTTTTCTGCCAGTTCTGAGCTGATGGCACTGCTGGACATCTTCCGATTGCGAAGGGAAGTAAGCATGATGTGTCTTTCATCTGCTGCAGTAAGTTTCCTTGGCCGACCACTGCGTCTCACGGTCCTCAACGTTGCCCGTTTCTTTGTGCTTCTTCAAAGAGCTTGGACAGCACATCTGGAAACCCCTGTCTGCCTTGAAATTTCTCCTGGGAGAGACCTTGCTGATGCAGTATAACTACCTTGTGTCTTGTTGCTGTGTTCAGTCTTGCCATGGTGTATGACTTTTGACAGTAAACTGTCTTCAGCAACCTCACCTTGTTAGCTGAGTTTGGCTGTTCCTCACCCAGTTTTATTCCTCCTACACAGCTGTTTCTGTTTCAGTTAATGATTGCGTTTCAACCTACATATTGAATTGATGATCATTAGCACCTGTTTGGTATAATTGTTTAATCATACACCTGACTATATGCCTACAAAATCCCTGACTTTGTGCAAGTGTACCTAGAAGAATTGATGCTGTTTTGAAGGCAAAGGGTTGTCACACCAAATATGGATTTGATTTAGATTTTTCTTCTGTTCACTCACTTTGCATTTACTTAATTGATAAATATAATCTATTAACATGTCTATTTTTGAAAGCATTCTTACTTTACAGCATTTTTCACACCTGCCTAAAACTTTTGCACAGTACTGTATATATATATATATATATATATATATATATATATATATATATATATATATATATTGAAGTTTGATATACATACATTGAAGTTTGCAACATTACTTTTCTTTAAATCAACAACAAATATTGTCTCATACGAATGCATGATGCATGCTTTGAAAAACAGTGAAGAGAGACTTTTAAAATTGAATGTCATTGTTTTAAATTGCCGATAATAATGTCAAGGCTTGTGGGAGAAATTACCATCAATAAAAGTCCTGTTTTCTTCATCATGTACATTTTGAATGTCAATAGGGTCAGCACATTGATTAAAGGGGAGAGAACTGTCACAAAAATAATGAGAATTGAAAGGCTTGTAAAAGAAAGGCTAAATGCATCAAACGTGGAAAAGCAAGTGGTGTTCTGCTTTCACACATAGAGGATTTTGCAGTAAAAAGCTATTAATCAGCCGACATTCCATGAACACAGAGGGGTCACGTATTATTTTAATCAGGAAAACTCTTTCAAGTGCTTTTGCTTTTTTGGCTTATAAAAGTAATTTACTGCCATGAAATTATTTTATGAATCAGTTAAAGAATATGCAAATGAGCAAAATGGGTCTGTTGTCACTGTACTGCCACTGTTATAATGGTAAAACTAAAATGGCAGTCAACCCTTTGAATGGCAACATGCCAGTTATGACTCCTACCACCATGAAAAAAATGAACCCCCCTGGTTTGGAGTTTTATTATTGCAGAGATTTAGACTCCCCTCCCTTACACACACACCATTCATAATCTGTTACATTGTACCTTCAGGAATGCACGGCTTTGTGCAGAGCAGCTTAATTATTTTCTTTTATTTTTACGTGCATAGAAGTTTAGTTTGCCTTTCATGTATAATGGTAAACTTCTAGGAGGTCTAGTTATTTTTTCAAATTGATTTAAAATTTCAAAGCAGGTTCATTGAAGTACAAAAGATGAGGTTATTGCCTCATATCCATTGCTTGTGCTGAAAGAACAGCTGAACGTAACAGAGGAGCAGTCTAATACAGTAAAAAACTAATGTGTCAATGCCACAATGCAATACAATAGCCTACAATGCCATCCATATTTTTAAGGGCCACATTGGGCCGGACCAAATCAAACCCTGATCACTCTTGCAAAAGAGTGTTTATGCGATAATATCGCTAGTTTCCATATTGCATTTTCTTGATCCCGAAACCAAAACTAGCCATTTCCAATCCGCGAAAGGGGCGGAGACAGATATTAATTGTTTGGGAAGCAAAAGTAGAAGGCACAAAACAGCAGCTGTCGACCAGTCACAGTTTACGTTCCAGACCTTCCAAAACAGGCAGAAACAGGAAGAACACTACCGAAAACAAATGAAGGTAAGAGTCTGATTGTGAAATAATTAATACACGTGCAAAACCCTGGCGCGCATTTATATAAAATTATTATTTTAGAAGTAGTATTTTTCTTACAGGCATGTAACATTGTGTGTGTTTTATTTGTATGTGCTTTTCTACACAGTTGTTTTTTTGTGTGTTTTTTGTGTGTATTCCTTATGAAGTTGTTTTCTGATGTGTGTTTTATTTGTGTGTTTTTCCTACGCAGTTGTTTTGTTTGTTACTGAGTTTGTATTCGAAAGTTGTTTACAAGATATTTTGTTCAATTGAACAGCTGGTTTTGTAGATGTTTATTATTGTATAGGTTATATCTACATGTATAAGACGCTAATGAGAAGAAAACCAACACATAAATACATATTTTTCTGCAATCAGAATCAAGTGGCGATATTGTAAAGCTAGCATAGCCTACAATATGACCTTTGTTCATAAGTTGTTGATGTTATTAGTAGTCGCAGTAGTGTGGCTAAAGCATTTATCCAACAAGGCACCTTACATACAACACTTGAGAATGAATATGAAGTACACCAGGCTGTAACAATACAAGCAACCAGGTTTGGGGTCCATTCCTATTTTCCATTTCCAATTCGGTTTTATATGCAAATCAAATTCTAATGCAGCCTATTCCACACAGTTACAGTTCCAATACAGCACATGGTTAGTTTACTTATAAGTATGAGTTTGAATAAAAAAAATAAAACTGGAATTGACCCCAACCCTGCAAGCATCTGTGTTTTAACTGCAAATGGCTGTATTTCCAGAAAATCACTGAAACTATTTAATTATACAAACATATAGCATATAGGGCGGTACACACCCTATATGCAAAGTGCTGTTATTGTACCTTATTCAGCTGATGCTAATGTAGAATACACCTCTTCTTTCCCAAGTGCAAAAGAAAACCCGGGTCCGGTTCAGCAGAGAAGATGAAGACATCATCATGGCAGAGGCAGTGGAGAGATGGGACGAGCTCTTCGGTGTGCAGAGCCTTTCTCTCGCTCGAGGTGCCAAGGCCCGTATATGGCAAGACATAGCAACATGGGTCTCGGCTTCCTCGAGTGGTGTAAGAGATGGCGAGGACGTCCATAAAGAATGGACTTACATCAAACAGAGCTTAAGAACCAAAGTGGCTGCCCAGCGGATGTCCACCGCACAGACTTGTGGAGGAGTTTACACCACACCGGAAGTCACCCCCCTGGAACAACATTTGCTGTCCCTGATGGGCCATGAATGTGTGGGGGGTGGCGATGCTTTTGATGTTGGCTTTGGTAAGTATATAGAGGTGATTAGCAAATGTACTCATCACAACATGAGGATTTGATTTCACTCTACACACACACATGCATAAAAACGACCTATGTTCTGGGGAGTAACTATTCCATACACATCAAAGCTGTGAATTACAACATTAATAAATACTAGCCATCCCTTTAACTGTCTTTTAAAGGAGAAATGAAACTAACATGTTTGAAAAAAAATTGTTATTTTCAACACAAATGTAGTTGCACTCACAGAACATTAATATTAAACTGTCTGGTCTGTCACATAGGGCCACCTCTGGAGGAAAGTTCTGGCACACTGCCAGAGACCATAGAGCGTGACACTGTGGACTCAGACACCATCAGCAACGAGGAACCACAGTGCCATCCATGGCCGCATCCACTGCCTCCACTTCCAGAAGCAGGGGTCCACCTCCAGAAGACGACCTGGCCCCCATCCTGGCAAGCATCCTGAACAGACAGGAGCATCCCTCCAATTTTTTTATAGCAGAAAATAATATTGCCGTTTAATAATAAATGTTCTTTTGGTTTACATTTGTAGTGTTTTGTTTTTTTGTTGTTGTTTTTTTTTTAATGCATTATCATATTTAAACACACCTAATTTTTTTTGATAGCCTGTTTCAAAGTGCAATGTAAGGCTTAGGACATGTTGGAATGTGGGAATATACAGTATCATGTAATAATTCTTGTGGCAGAGTTTGTGCATAATATATATTTGTATACCTACCTACCTACCTACCTAAAATGTTGCTGGATGATTTGGCCCTGGGAATGGGCTCCTACATCCTTCTCACCCTCAGACCCATCACCTCCTGCTCCTACATCACCAGAATCATGCCGTTCCTCAGCAACTGGCTGTTCTGGTTGCTAGGGAATGTTGGCCACTTGTGGCAGCATTACGTCATGGGATAATGCAATGTTGTGAAGTACACAACATGCAATGATGAGGCGAGCACACTTTGAGGGCTTGTATTGTAGGGCTCCACCTGATCTATCCAGGCAACAGAAACGCATTTTAAGGAGCCTGAATGTCCTCTCTACAACACTGCGGCTTCGGCACAGGGCCTCTTTGTAGCGTCTCTCCGCCTCGGTCTGTGGATTCTTCACATGTGTTAAAAGCCAGGAGCGGAGAGGATAGCCACTGTCACCTGAAGGAGGAACAGAGAAAATATATATAATCAGCTTAACGCAGTTACCGCACGTATTACATAACAGTACAGTACTGATATAACATGATGTACACAGTATTAAACACACATGCACTTACCAATGAGGTGACCTGTGCTGAGGCGTCTCTCTGTGTCATATGCTTCGAGGGGACTTTGCCGCAGAATGTAGGAGTCATGACATGATCCCAGGAAATGTGACACGACGCTGGTGATTTTGCAATCTGATGTTATTTTTTTAATTTTTTTTTACTATTGGCTTAATACGTAATAGCTTTTGACAACTTCGAAGTTTACTATAAAATCTGGTCCTGTGAAAGTCTTGTGATGTGATTTATAGCTGGAATTGAGTAGATTTGGTTGGGCAATAGCAAACCACTCCCCCTTCTCAACCCACTTGTAGTCAAGAAGTGATAGCTGCTTTCTGAAGGGTGAAAAGGGCTTGTTTTGGTTCCGCAAGATTTCTTTTTGAATTTTTCTTTTGTTTTATTACCGAGAATGCTTTCGAGAGTGCTAACTTTGATTTGGTCCGGCCCATAATCTACTTTGAAATACACAGGAGGTGCTGTTAACATAAGCTATTCACCTCCTTTATCTGTGTATAAATAATGGACAATCGATTTTATCATGAAAAAAAATATTTACCCACCCATTCCTTGTATGAGAATATTTCATCATGGAATGTTCATTTCACATGGAATGTTCATGACAACATCATCATAAGAAACTCACTCTTACTTGCATCTGAAGAAAAATAAGTCTCTTTTGATAAAGATGCATAATCCACTTTAAAGAAATTGTGTCTTTCTGATTACTTTATGAGTAAAGCTACGGTTTTGGCACTGCCATTTTTAGTACATTTCACGGGCAAAGTGCAGCAAATTGACAACTGACAAGTTTAAATATTACTTTCCAGTACAAAACTTACAGTTAAGAGTTTTTGAAACAGCATGTTGTAAAGAAAGCCTCTGCTTTCGGTAAACTTCAGTTCTGTAGTACATTTGTTCTTCTGTCTTTACAGTAAACAGCTCAGTTTTTTGTACAGCTGTCTTTCCTGCTGCAGGTAGCGGTAGTTTCCGTTTATGTAAAGCGCTTTCAATATGTTTGTCACAGCTTGCTTTTCTTTTCGTTTGTAATCCACAGGAACATTACATGCTGTACAAAAACATCATCCCACCACTTTCATGAAATATCTGGTTTGGATATGTTTCTGCTTAGCAGTAATATTTGCCACTTTGCTCACACTTCTGCAATTTTTTCACCTGATTTTCACCCCATGAACTTCAACTCCACTCATTTACATGCTTGCTCGCTCAGCTACAAAACTCATTCTCTGATCTACATAACTGCACGTAAATGCTGCGTGCCTAGCATACACAACCAAACAATTTACAGACTTGCAGATTTGTATTTTCAGTGCATGACACATAGGCGCCGGGTTATATATGGGCCAGCACCACCATAGTTTGAGCTTATATATAATAATTTTACGTACCATTTGATGGGATCGTTAACTTTATACACAATATGTTTTTAAAAATGTCACCTCATAATGGTGAAATACACAAAAGACAGCGTGCCTATCGAATAACAGATTAGTTTAACAGAAAAATCAGCATTATTTCTCCTTTGTTAGAAGTGAAACTTCTGAGCCCTAGTCATTGGTGCAACCTTTTCACACACCAACGGCTCTCGCACAAGGTCAGATTGTATCAGGGTCCACCTTCTTTTGTCATTTCCATATTCAATATTATGTTTGTGTATTTTATTTTTGTATTTAATATTATGGTAGTGTGTTGTTAGTCTGCATACCAAGACAAACAACATGCTTGTGAACTACTATGTATGAGCCAGGAACGACTGAATCACTTGGCAGTTCTGCACGTTCCAAAGAGCCTTAGTGATGAAATAGACAAAACCTCCTTAACGACTTCATTTTTTTAACTGAACAGCGCTGAAATGCTTTTGCTCTTCTCTAAGTGGTAAGTTGTCTATACACTAATCAATAATTACTTCTATCTTTGTATAAACATGAATGTATAATTAAGTTGAATGTATACTTAAGTATACATGCTTTATTATGCACCAATTTTGTTTCTTCTGGTTTTCTGGCTTATTTATTTTGGTGTCGAATTTCAGCTGTATGCACTGTGCCCTGTCCATATGACATACAAAATAACTATAGGGTATGAAACAGTAGTGTTTATAAAATGTTTTTTTTTTTTTCAAATATCCTTATAGTTTGGGAAGCGGTTTAATTTATAATCCAAGTTACAAAACATGACTGAAAGTGTTACTTAAGCTGTGTATAGTCAGTGAATGATTATAATGTCATTTATGTATATTTTTGTTAGTTATTGATTCTATTCTTATGTTTTATTTACGATAATTGAGATTACTTACTGTGTACCTTATTATTGTATTTTGAGATATTCTGTCTATGGTGCTACTTTAAAAACGACTCTATCTGAGTTATTGTTTATACACAATCAGACTGTAGCTATGTTTCCATCAACAAGACGAACAGTGGTATTGCTGTACCCACACCCAGGCAGTCTGAATCTATTCCATCTGCACCATCTGCTGCCACTGAGACAACACGTTTTAGAAGGAACACTCAACTGCCTGCATGCCTCAGGGACATGCTACTGTACTGAAAATGATGGACTGTTTTAGTTATGGAAAAAAAAGGGCTGCATTTTCCCTTAAACTGTTCTAATCTACGGTAATGTTTTGAAGGTTGCATTGTACTGCATCCTTGGATGTGATGTGTAATTCCTGCAAGTTTAATTATTATTATTATTATTTGTTTATTTAGCAGACGCCTTTATCCAAGGCGACTTACAGAGACTAGGGTGTGTGAACTATGCATCAGCTGCAGAGTCACTTACAATTACGTCTCACCCGAAAGACGGAGCACAAGGAGGTTAAGTGACTTGCTCAGGGTCACACAATGAGTCAGTAGCTGAGGTGGGATTTGAACCAGGGACCTCTGGGTTACCAGCCCTTTTCTTTAACCACTGGACCACACAGCCTCCTGTCATGTGCAAATAATTGTCAGTTATTTGCACATTTAGTGAGTTTGTTCTCAGTATTTACTATGAGTATGTAATGGTAACCTCTAGGGTTTGTTATTTCTATACAAGAAACAAGGACGTTTCTAAAAAATAAAGGGGGAAGTAAATGTAAGAATTGTTATGGGAAATGTTTGGGTTATTGGTTCAGTGATGTTTGACTTGCCATGCCTGTGTAATTGACGCAGGGATTTTTTAGCGAAGACTAGGATGAGCGGGAGAAAAAAGTCTATATGGTGACTTGTTGTTCAGTTATGTGTACAGATCTGATTTAAATAAATCAGCAAAGTGTTTCCAGGACCAAACAGCCTAGTCTAGTTCTCTATTAAACACCCACAGACCACTTTACATTAATGTGGATAGTGATATTGCTTCTGGCTGCCAGAGTAATGAACGACAATGAAGCCATTTCCATGGAAAAATCAAAACAAGTCTCACCTTTTTCTCACTCTATTTTGGCGGTACTTTCAGTTTGTGTGTATTTCCATGTAGTGTTCTTTTCAGTTTGAGAAATTATCGTTCCAAATGCAAATAACCTTATTAATATTAAAATACGGGAGGGTATATTTAAATGTGTGTGTATGAGTTCCAATTTGGCCTTGCATGACCTACTGATATCGAACTTTCTTAAACCCGGTTTTCATGAAGTTGTTAGGTTGTCTTAAAACACAGGCTGCCTCATTTGGCCAAAAAAAAAGCAGGAAAAAAAATGTAGCTTTACACAAATAAACAAACAAAAATACAACATTCCATAACAAAGCACTGTGTACTATCCTGGTATTATTTGCTAAACATTTCTTAACTGCATATACTGTATGTTTATTACAAACCTATTACACACGTACATAATGTAGCACAGGATGAAATTGCTATCGGAAAAAGAAGGCAGTCTTGACAAGAGAGCACGGTTCATTAGCCATCAGGCTCTTTATTTGCAGCAACAAGTTCACAGCAAGTACACAGCTCACAGCACCCGATTCTCCACTCACTTGAATCCACACACCTGATGCACCCTCTTTAATCCCCCAGACCCAGACATAATAATAATAATCTTTATATAGCACCTTCCATAGTAGACCACTAAAGTGCTTTACAAGATTCAAGACTAGGGTGAGTGAACTATATCTCACCCAAAAGACGGAGCACAAGGACGTTAAGTGACTTGCTCAGTGTCACACAATAAGTCAGTGGCTGCACTCGGATTTGAACTGGGGACCTCCTGGTTACAAGCCTGTTTCTTTAACCACTGGACCACACAGCCTCTCACATAGAAATCCACACTGACCTTTAACAAACAACAATGTAAAAGATTATAATGGTCCTCATCCAATTAGAGTTCTGTATAGCTGCATTGGGGTTCACGTGACCAGCACCTGGTGACCCCCGTATAGAATGTCTGATCCAGTGCCAAGTCTCCGCACCCTGCTACATGGTGCAAGCAATAAAGTCCCGCAAGTTTAGTCCAGGTGAAATAGTTCCGGAGTGCCACAGACAAAGCCGAACAGCCTGCACCTGCCGCTACAATATAATATGTCCAAAGTTTTCCTACAGAACCGTAGAGTCTAACTGAGCTAAAATACCAGAATGTAGGTTAATGATATACATATTGATCAGTTTAAATGTTTAGTACAGTACCTTTTTAAAATATCTGTAGTATATCTACAATAGGCTACCTTACACGCCCACATTTTCCACGATCTTACAATAATAATAATAATAATAATAATAATAATAATAATAATAATAGTAAAATATTTGAATCCAAATTCCACAGGGATGGTGCAAATTTGTGGAAATAACATTTTTTTCTTTTTCAGGCACTGCTGGGAAGCCAGAATCACTGTCGAGCCCTCTTGAGGTGTTGTGGGCTAGTCTAATTTACAATGATAGCCAGGTGCAGGGGATAATTAATAATAAAACAATAATTAAACTAAACAAACGTGCATATGCACATGGTTTTGGCAGGGAGGATTTTAACCCCCTCCCTGCCTGGTTACAATATATACTGTATATATATATATATAAAATCATAATACTGTTAATAGAAAATAAAATAAAATGCTCTGGGTAATCTTAACTGTATGATATAAATAATATCTGATTCAAATGCTGCCAATGTTGCTAGTTCAGCAAATCTGCATTAGTGCTACTGAAAATATACAAACCTAAAAAGAGTATCTGACAAATCTACAAAGAAAAAAGAAGAAAGCTTTATTTGCATAGAGCCATCTCTTTGAGTTATTATGCTAGGTGATATCTCTGAAATGTGGTGATAAAACTCATATTCAGAGACAAACCAACTAATTTTGATTAGTTTTAAACGGGTTTAAACTAGCCTTGAGCTACATATTAAACTATGTTAATTTCTAAATGCAGAATCGTAATGGAGAAGTGGCACCCAACTTCACACAATGCGTTATGCTCTGTGGTCACTTTTGTTTTTTATATTGGAAAAAAATCCTTTAGTTGTACTTCATTAACAGCCAGAATTTTTCATTGAATTGTATCATAATACTTGACGATTAATATTATAAAGGTAATAATTGTCTGTGTAAGCTGCATATTCAGATGTCACAGCTTTAAATTCCCATGCAATATTCACTGCTGTATTTTTTATGGATCCATTGTTCGTACTGAAAATGAAAATAGATACACATATAAATTAAGTTTTATTTTTAGTTTTTCCCCATGCAAAAACACAAATATTTGATTTACCACCAGGGAGAAGGGGAAATGAGGAGTGAAAATCACAAGCATGCTGTTGAATTTTTTAATTGCAGATTATCTGAAAAGCGTTACAGGCATTGCATTTTATTTTTATAGAAAAGGTTCGTCTCAGGTTGCATAAAATATATTTTGAATCCATGTGAAGGCCAGAGGAGCCTACCTTTTAAAAAAAACAAACAAAAATGTATTTACCCCTTCACTAATGGGGTTGTTTGCACCTTTTGTGTTTCACAAAACGTTAATTTCACAATTTAATTAGTTTAAAACCTCAATAACTATGTTCCTTTTAAGATACCAAATATAACTTATGTTTTTTTTTCCCTTTAATGCTTTACCAAATTGTGCTTATGGAACAGTCTCCACAATAAGTTACTGATTGTCAATATTGCTCTATTTTCTTGCTATCAATGGAAGTTCCACAGGGATCAGTTTGCATATTTAATTGGAAATAATCTATACTCATTGGGGTATACTTAATAGTAGTGTTTTACAGTGTACAATATTACTTTTATCAATGTGATAACACTGGTATTTTGCTTGTTACACCCCCATGGAAACAGCCACACTTAATTATGTTTTATGAGACTTCCCCTTATAGATTGTGAACATTTTTTTAAGCAAAACTCAGCTAATTGCCAATATGCCAATTGTAGCAGAGTTTGAGATTAATCATACAGCTTCTGGTGAAGTTAATTAATTGCTTCAGTGATTCTGGGAGTTTTCTTAAAGACCTCTGTCTTCCATTAAAGAGGCGTATTATACTGGTGCTCAAAACTTATATCTAGAAGTCAGACATACTGCTTTACTGTGGGGCAAGTCCAATCACCTTCAAATGCCACCAGCAATCCACCAGCATATTGAAAATGGGATTTTATAATGATCTTCTAAAACATACCACAGACCGACAACATATGCACTTGCAAGGATCTGTAAATGGTAAATCTTTACATTACAATGTTTTATTATTTTAAAGACATACATTGTGAACTGGGACCTGGATGTATATCATTACTAGATATCTATACAAATATAGTGTGGCATTGTGAATGTGATTTTTGAAACATTTTCTATTCATGATGCAGCTTTCTTGAGCTTCTGTCCTACAGTGGCGTTAAGGGATTCTGCCGTCTGGATGGATTCGGATGAGCTGCTGGAGTGTCAGTGAGAGACTGTAGGGTTTATAGACAGAGAGCAAAGAGAAAAGAATGGGACAAGACTAGGCATGAAAATAGGACATGAGAACAAATGAAAAGGTACTGGGTAAATTTTAACTAGACTGAAATATAAAGTTGCTACGTTATGTTAGAATATATACTTAAAATAGTAAGAAAAAAGAAAATCATATTGTCTTTACCATCATACAAATCCCACAGCCTACCTCTGTGAAGCTCTTTGTGATGGTGGTCCACTATGAAAGGCACTATATAAAAATAAATGTATTATTATTATTATTATTATTATTATTATTATTATTATTATTATTAATAATAATAATAATAATAATAATAATAATAATAATAATAATAATAATAATAATAATTCATTTTTTGTTGTTTAAAAGGAATACATTTAATAATTGTAAACAACCCCTGCATGTTATGGTATTTACCTGTTTGTTTCAAGATGATTAAACTTATGTATTGTTTCAATTCAATAAACCATAATCAGTATTGTTCTTTCTATTCATAATTGATATATGTTTCCTATAAACTTACACATTCATTAATTTTTCTCAATTTGTCCCAACTTAGTATGTGGCTTTAAACGCCTCTGGTTCTCCTCTTACCTTGGTTGAACACAGACCAGGAAAGCCATGAGATAGCATGCTGCTGTAGATGTCTGGATTATAAATGACAGTGAAACCACCACAGCAGACCATATCTGGAAGAACAATTGTGTCACATTACACCACAGTAAATGAGACCCCTAAGCATTATGTGGTCACAATTTTTTGATTTAGTAAAGCAACCACTCAATTTTCCATTGAAAACAGCCATGATTATCTAAAACACTTGATAATCAAACAAAATTGTGTGTTGCAAGAGGGGTTTTGTATTTGAGCAACTTTATGTTTAATTCAAACGTTGATTTGAAGAGCTCTGTTCTTTGACCATGTTCGGGTGCTGCAAAGTTTACAAAGTGCTGAAGACAAATATAAACTTTGCAATGCGATAGATTTTGGTCCAATGTATTCACTCTGACTCTACATATTCAATCCTAAATTATTTATACCATCAACATTTTCTTAATATTTTGTTATATCATTATTATTTACAGGCTTTCAGACTAATACCATTTTAGCTTTAAAAAAAAGTTGAATTTCTGAAGATTGATTTCTGGTTTAGGAAATGACCACGAAGTCTGTGCAGCTGTAATTAGACACCCTTAGTGATCATTTAAAATATTGTTTGTCTTGTTATTTGCACAAGTTTGGATGTTTGTTTCTATGAAAGCTTGTAAAGTGTATAACTTATTTAGGCCTTGTTTGAATTAGGTTTGTTATAACAATTAAGGGTACCCCTTAAACTTACATGCTGGGAATGAACAGATCAAAGGCCATAATCATGTGTGAGCACACATTGGTTTGATTTGCCATGTTAGATAAACTTCCTCCTAGCAAGAAGTATTGACAGAATCTGGTCACATAATGTAATTATAGTTTTGTATAGGCTGGTTTTCATTCAATTACTGGAACCTTTTGTATAAAACAAATTGGCAGGTAGTAGCAGAAATGCAGAGTAGGGTGAAGAGCAAATTATAGGTTTTTAGGTTTTTGTATTGTGACAGGTTGGCCGAGTACTGATGTCCCCAGATCAGACAGCTGACAGAAACACACAGGCAGGTACTAAGGCTGAAAGTGCTCTTGTGCACCGTTTTTATTGAAACAAAAATAAATAAAACACTTTCACAAAAACACACAGCTCACCAAGCAAAATAAAGGTTTAAATAAAAACAGACTTGCGCAACACAAAACAAAATAACAACAAGTACCGTGCTGGTGATTTCCAGAACGTGTAGTATTTGTTTACTTTTTACTTTCATTTTAGATTTTTTTTTTTCTCTTTATCTTGCTGTCTCACCCACATGTTCCTCCTCTTGAACACCCCCCTGAACACTGTAACAGACATGGCCATCTCCGAATTAACAACCAATTAATCAATTCACAGACAGCCATATTCTGCACAGGAGTTTTAGTTTGCATGGCCGACAGTCAATAATCACTGACTGCAGACCACGCATTCTCATGAGCTGTCTGGCAGAGATGAGCTGCTAACACCGCCTCTGGCAGACCACATTTAAACCAAACAATAACAAAACATCTGTTATAAAAAACATTTATTTTTAAATCCTAATACATTGTTTTTAAATAAAGACAAAATACATACACCTGTTTAAACATAAATAATACACCAGCCAATAATACATTTCTTTTTACATGCAGGGCTTTGCCCTGCCCCCTCTAACTATGTACAGAGCTATCTTCTGTCCTGCCACATAGGTGGGAACATCAGGTAGTCTCCCTCTTGTGGTGGAGGTGGAAGACAGAAATACACTTCCTTATCTCCTGTAATCCCTGTAATGAGAAATGCATATCGCACTCATCAAAACAACTAACGTAAGAGTCAGTGCCAACCAGGGACAGGGCATAGTCATGCCAGTGCTTCCCCCATGAATCTCAGGAATTTCAAAACATACATCTCTGAATAATACCGAAACAGGTTAATTGAGAGGAACGGTAGTTCCTCGCACCAAGTTATCAGCGACGCGCGAGAACTGCCTGACTCTCTATACAGCAAGGATAGTTTGTGTTTTCAGGGTATTGGTGCACCAAAAGTAAATCAGCCAAAAGCACCATTTCACTTTTAATTTGTAGTTCCCAAAACTCTTAGGTGAAACGTAGAAAAAAGTAAATACCTGTCATACAGTATGAAAAATAAGTCGCCAAAGTAAGGTAAAAATGTCCTTCTCCTTTTTCTCCCAAAGTATTTTTTTGTAGACCCCAGGCATTTACATCTACGCATATGTATATTACAGGACATCCAAGTTTAATGACAATTAACTTGTTTTGTCAACATGGAGATATACTAGGGAACACACTTATTGTGACGTCTATATCATTTATATTAAATTATGTATTTCTGTTTTAAAATGGAATATTAAAAAAGGTCTGGTATACGTGGGATTTGAACCCATAACCTTCAGTTTGCAAGTGTGTCGCGTCAGTGCTACATGATTAGTTGAGAAAACAAGCAGTATTTTGAAAGATGGTCAGCCAGCTGAGATTCTCTGGACTGTTATATTGGAGATTTTGTAGATCATTTTCATCACATCATTATTATCATCATCATCATCATCATCATTCTGAGATTCTTATCTTGATCTCTGAATAATGTTGGTTTCCTGTCTGTGTAACACTCATTGTGGTCCCTATTGGCGCAAGGAGGTACGGTTTCCACTCGATATTGGTTGATGCGAGTAATGCTATTTGTGGTCCCCACTGGACAAAAAGGAATGTTCGTTTCTGAGAATTAGCTATGCTGAAGGATAGCCTATATATTTGGAAAAAGTAAAACATAAATAAATAAATACATTAATAAATATTAAAATAAATGAATACATAAATCAATACATAGACATTTCTTTCTTTCTTTACCTATCTTGATATTTATTTATTTCTTTTTCACTATCAGATATAAACAATATTTATATTTTTATATATTAAATATATTTAATATATAAAAATATATTAAATATATTTTTACTTTCAAATTAAAAAATATATTGGAACAACCCAGACAATTGCCTTTTTGCAGGACTTGTTGTCTGTTCAGTTTGTCAGGAATTCTCTGTAGATTAAAATACAACAAACATTTTGAGAATTCAACACCATCTCCCTGAGTACTACTTCCTTTTTTTTTCCTTTTTTAAAAAAAAAATTTAGTCGTCGCCAATTTTTACCCGGTTTTCTCCCCAATTTAGTATGCCCAATTATTATCTGTATCCTCGGCTCACCGCTCGCAACCCCCCCGCCGACTCAGGAAACGGAGGCTGGAACACACGTCCTCCGAAACGTGCTCCTGCCAAGCCGTCATTTTTCGCACTGCAGATCCACAGCATTGCGACCAGACCTATAGTGCCGGAGGACAACACAGATCTGGCGGCTCCACTGCAGAACCACAGGCGCCCTATCGGCCACAGGGGTCGCTGATGCGCGGTGAGCCGTGGATTCCCCTGCCGACCTAAGCCCTCCCTACCCGGGCAGCGCTCAGCCAATTGTGCGCCGCCCCCTAGGAACTCCCAGTCATGGTCGGCTGTGACATAGCCTGGATTCGAACCTGCGATCTCCAGGCTATAGGGTACATCCTGCACTCCGCGCAGCGCGCCTTTTACTGGATGCGCCACTCGGGAGCCCCTGAGTACTACTTCCTAAACATGAAAACGTTACAATAGCAGTGCTCAAGTCCCCAACAAAAAATGTACCGGGACGCACTATATCATTTCAACAACAGTTAAAAATTAACTAAGAATAACATACAGTAGAAGCCCGTTCATCCAAACAGCTGGGGAACATAGAAATGGTTCATATTAATGAGCATTCACATGTTTACAAAAACAGCAGTACACGTAGATATATTGCACTCTAAAGGTTTATTTAAAAATGAGTTTTACACTGTATATAATGTCACTTATCGAACAGACCGGTGGTGCTATTCTGAGGGGGAGGATATGTGACAGGGAGCCAGGTCGCTGGTTCCTGCGCAAGTGTGTGTGCCTGGGAGAAATCAGCTGTGCAGAGCTCAAAAAGCGGTCTACCATTGCTGGTACCCTAGTGTCAGTCCAGTTTTGAAAATAAAATCTGCTTGCCTGAGCGGCGTATCAACACCAATGCTCTGTGTCTGTCAGTATTTTCCAGTGACTAGCCACGCACGTAACACATCACCCTGTTACAGTAACAAACACATTTTTCTATGTGAAAGAAATGTAGTTGATATGAATGACACTTTCATTGAACATACATACTGTAACATCGAGCGCGTTGTGAGGGAAACAAGACTCGGGGAGACCAGATGGGATTCAAATAAAATTAACGCCCTCACTTACTGCTCTTTCACTTGTTTTTATCTTCTCGCACTTACGCTCACTGCTTCTTCTCTTCTCTCAGACACTCACAGACACACTGGGTTTGTCTCATTGCTTCTCAGGTGAGGCCCTCACTTCCAGTCTCACAGCTCCCACAGCTGGGCCTGTTGCTCCGTGCAAAGCCCCTCGCAGTTCTGACGCCACTGGTCATCGTGGCAACAGCGGGGTCCTCTGCAGGGGCTGGCAAGGCCCTGTTGAGAGAGTTTGATGATGTTGGAGCTAGAAGAAGGCAAGAGGGGGGAGGGGGTCAATTCATCTGACCTTGCCTGCGTCGAGGGAGGGCTGAGTTCCCCCATTCCAGCGGCTCCATCCCGGTGTTATCATTGCTCCAGGGCAGGGACACCGCTCCTAGAGCAAGGGGACCGTAGGTTACAGGCTGAAAGCCACGGTGGTGGCGGCCGGCTGCCTTTTTCAGCAGCAGCTGGGCGGTGTCCGAGGTGTTCAACTCTGGTTGTTAAGCGGCCCAGGGAAGGGCAGAGGTCCCCCTGGGGTGTACTGAGGGTTGTGCACGCTGAAGCCCCTTGTGGCGTTGGGCCCGTCAAGAGGCTGACGGGGCTGGTGGCCCAGTGCATAGTGATATCTGAGGGAGGGCTGAGGTCCTTCCGGGTGGGCAGGGGATTGCGGTGGCGCAGGTTGAAGCCCCCTGCGGTGTTGGGCTCATCAAGAGGCTATGTTGTCCCTGGCGACGCTGGTGCAGGATGGGGCTGGTGCATGGTGGAGCCTGTGGGAGGGCTGAGGTCCCCAGTCTCGCTGCAGTGGGTCGTTGTGCCCTCACCAGGACCTGAAGCTGTCGAACAGAGGGGTCTCGACTCCAACTCAATGGTCTCAGGGGGAAGGCTGCTGCCCCCTTTATGTGCAATATCCCGATCCTATGGTCTAGTTGCCTGCCTGTGTAGCGCAGGAAGTCCAGGCCCAGTATGCAGGGGTCCTGTACAGCTGCTACTGAGACAGGGTGGTGTACTGTCCGTCCAGCTACTTCAATAGCAATGTTGCCCTTCCCTTGCATTGGAGCTAGCTCTCCTGTCACAGTGTGCAACTGCACGTGGTGGGTTCCAGCCGGACCCTGGCGGGGAGTACATCAGGGTGGACGAGAGTTACTGTTGAGCCAGTGTCCACTAGAGCAGCGCACGGAACCCCCTGGACTCGGCGGGGACATGGCAGAAGTCCCCTGCAGTGGTCCTCCCAACCACTTCTGTCTGGCTTGTGTTTTTCAAGCACAATAAAAGCAGATGGAATGTGCATCAAAAACACAAGCCAAGTTAGAAAAAGCAACTGGGGCAACCTTGGCCCCCATCGGTTTTACAGTTGGTGTTGTACAGGTTCTTTGGAGTTTCATCTCCAACTATATTACAGAAAATGAATGGAATGGTTTGATAAAAAATAAATAAAATGGCAGTTCATGATGGAATTTTTTGATGACATTTATAATGTTGTGCGTATTGATTTATACAGTGTGAAGCGGCTCATTAGTACGCAAGCCGTGCTTATATACTTTTTTTTTCCAGCACGGACATGTGATGCTGTTTAATCAATCAGAGGTTGTTATTTTTCCAAGCCATTTTATATATGGAACCACCACCTAGTATATACTGTAACATGCAGCCTCTAAAGTGTGCAGAAATGCTCTATTTAAACAGAGGTACCAGCTTTCTAAGATAACAAACTGTGCTATCACAGAGGTTGAAAGGTTCTTTTGTGAATTTTTCTCACTATTGAACTGTAGGCTAAATGGTTCTGAAATTTGTATGTGTAGAAATTAGCTAATATGAATTTGAAAAAAAAGATGGATCACCTGAACAGTGAAACTTAACAATAAGCCACATTATAATTGGAATTCTACGTATCTTTACCATCAGTTTTTCATTATTCAGACAAGTATTGTCAGTATAATGAATTAATCAATGTAAGAGAGATAAATGTCCCAACAAGGAACAGACAGAACTATCTTCCTGATCTTATATAGGATTTTTTTTTATATCATTATATTACAGACAAGGCAGGCCAGATTCTATGAACATCCAATTTAGTCTGTTTCAAATATTAATAACAACATGATTTGACCTATCTGTGAGACAAATCTCATGTATTAAGAAATCTTTACATTTTCCTGTAACAAGACTTTTCTGCAACTGCTGTCCTTAAAGGGTACATCAGCACTACATGAAAAATAAAACATAAACTATCCCACCTTGCTGTTCTGAATGTATTTGGTCATTGTATAATAATCCATATGCGCCCAAACATCTTTAAATGGACATGTCTACTATTTGTCAGATGTTTATGTATTATTTTGAAGTGTGCGTGGTGTGTGCTGAGTGCTGCTAATTTCATAGTCAGGGTTGCCTTGACTTTTGGTGTTCTTGTCTCTGATTCGCCGTAACCAGGCAACCGGGTGGGTTTCAGTCGTATTGTTGAGAAAGTTATGAAACTTAATCCCAAATCTGCCATGTTGGGTCCAAATGCTCTATGGTTTAGTACATGTTGCAGACTCTATGTTGGAGCCACAATGGTGTCGGTTTCATAATCTCGACTACTGATGCTGTACTAACGTTTTTTGTTTTTTATTTTTTATTTTATTTTTTATAACTACATCGATTACATTGAGTTGTATATATAATAGTTCATGGTAGTCTTTTTCATTCGACTTAAATGATTTGATTTGTTTGAAATAATTTGTAATTTTACCAGACAGTGTGCATTACTACAGGCTCTTAGTATATTAGACACTTTACTCTAAAACTTATTGCAACAAATGAGTGAGATCACTTCAAACTGCAACTACTCAGACAATCAATGATCCTTTCTGGACATTTTTTAAGTTCAAATAATCCAGTGATTCAGACAAGACGTAACTGTTTTGGTTCAGTGAATCAGAGAATCAAATGAACAAATCTTTTGAACTGATTCACCAAACTGAACTGAATCAAACGAATCGAGTCAGCAAAAAGAGTCAAACTGCACATCACTACGCCACATACGCAGCATACAGGACCTTTAAGCCATCTGTTAACATGCTTAAAAAATCTTGGGTTATACCCACACAACTACTCCAAAACTCAATTTACAAGCAGCACTGAATAGCTCATAGGAAAACGGCGTGCTTCATTGAAAAATCTCCAAACACCCCCCCAGCCTAAACTAAGTCATGCAACGCTGGGTGATGTGGAAGCAATAAGATTGCTGTCTGATAAGCAGAAATAACGAAAAGATAACCACTGAAACACTATTAGCCATTATAGCATTTCTTAATACATTAAAATGCGCTCACTGTTGTGGAATTCAAGCACTGAATCGACCTGTTAGAGAGTATAAAAGGGTTAGGCATAGGGAGATAACAGCAACCGCCGCTTAGGAGCAACACAGAAAAGAGCACCATTATGTTGCTACTAACGAGCGTCATTATGGGAAAATAAATAAAGCTATAAAGCTATATGCTGGCATTGTTATCAAGATCAATATACTTCTTGTCTATCAGAATTTTTTATTTTAATATTTGCATTTCAAACTGATTTTTGATTTTTTTTGGAACCTTTTCAGTGAACACTATCACCTAAGGCTGTATTGTGAATGCGTTGCTATGGTTGCAGTAAACATGTGTGTTGTTAAGTTAGTTACATGCAGATAACCAATTCTGTTTCTAGCCATCACCTAACTTCAGCTTTAGATTCCTCTTAAGATCAATTAGGTGATCTGTTTTCTTTGCTGTGTTTTGCCAAAGGTGGAGTTAATTAAAGGGCCAGTGCTAGTTAGTGTATTTATCTAAAGAATCACACGCTCTAAAGGCTTATCTTGCCTCCATACATACTAAATTGAACAGGGACTGAAGTCAGATTATCCACTACCATTTTTATTTTTTATTTTTTATTTTTTTAAGATTTTGAGTAGGTCATTTGACAATACATCCATGTGTATAGTTATGTTTTTACTCTTGCTAGTATTCCAGATGAAATTAGTATATTATACATGCAGACAAACAATTCACAAGAGCTAGATATATCCAGAGTCCATATGTTTATTTTACACATTTTTCACAGGAAAGACTCAATCTGTTGTTCCACATTCTCTCACAAAGATTTTAAAACATTATGTGTCAAAACATGCAAGGCTTGCATTTACAGTTTGATCTTGTACTGGCTTTAGTATATCAGTATTTTTCAGCTTGACTAGTGAATTATTCAAGCAATACCATGCATTGTAATAAAAAGGGCCTTTCTTCCACAGAATTCCTAATTTTAGGAAACAAGGTATTATTTATAGATATCAAGCTAGCTCACCAGTAAGGTTCTTAAGTAAATTAGTAATCTACCCTGCATCCAGTTGTATACTAAGTAGCCTCTTATGTGCTGTGAAGTGGAACGCTTTGAGAAGTACAACAGTGGTTCTTTGTATGTCATGTGCCTCATACAGCATCTTTTTAATAAGCACATTTAAAGGGCTCCAGTAGCGACTGTATTATTTTGGTGGATTTTATTCTCTCTGATTTGCTGAAACCCTTAATTTTTACTTGAACCACCCACATTTTTAAACATGAAATTGAAATAAGCTCTGTCTCACTGAAAATATTACATTATTTTTGTTTGACTAAAAATAACTTATTTTAAATTAAAAAAATAAATATACAAAAATCACGATGGGGCAGTATACCACGTGTATCTTTTGATGAAAGAAGATTTAAATTTAGAAGTTTAAATGCATGGTTATCTTTGACTGAAAGAAAATTAATTGAAGCAGCATGACTAAATTAAGTATGCATATAAAGGCACCAGTGTGTCTGTGTTTTCACAGATGAATTAACAATTATGAGGTGCAAAGACACCATAAGACACAGAACATGTCAAAAATATGTATGTTATATGGCTGTACTGCTCCTAAGTGATACAGTGGAGCCACCCATGTACAGGGAAACATCAGCTGAATACATCTACATTCCATTATACCAGAGATTAACATCCAATTGGAAATGCTTAATTTGTCAACCCTCTTACCAATCAGGAGGACTTAAGATTAAAAAAAAAAAAGTCTCCACACACCCGCGTGATACTGATTTTTCCTGTGCTAAAATGGTTCTTTCGCTGTGACACTACCTTTCACACCAGTGGCTACAGACATGCCCGATATGATAGTTGACTCTCCTCTGATTGTATCATCAGCTGAAAAAAATCATGCGTATGATAGCCCTGTTATACAGCTAATAAAAATGTAGAATACATAATAGCTTTTCAGAATACTTATTTCAGTAAAGGCAAACGAATCATATGCAGCTTTATCCAGTTCCCTGGAATGGACTACCAGATGTTCTCTCTCATTGCCGTGTCTTTATAATGTGTCCTTTATTGTACAGCTCTGGGTATTTTGATACTGCAAGAATGATCTTCTTCCGCCATTGTTTACTGAAGGCGAGCAAGGGAAGCTGTTCCTCATTGGTTAGTTCCCTAGCTGCCGCGCTCAACAAAATTGCAAAAATAAACATCAATCCTATTTTTTTTGCCTCACTTCAGTGTCGCCCATCACATCGCAGACAGTGTGAACGGCTCGTATCAAAAATACATGTTTTTTTCCGTGGTGCGTGTGGTAGTACGACACATTCGCTTGTCGCATCGCGTCCGGTGTGTCGAGGCCTTAACGGTCAACCTCTTTTCCTGCTGTCAAAAGTATTGTCTCTTTTTAGTAACCAAAGTGAAGCAGTACATTTTGCAAAGCTGCTGAACCCTGGGAGCTTGGCTCAAATTGGCTAGTCTCTGCCTGGGCTTGTTGGATGCATGACCAGGGGTCGGATTCAAAACAGCAACCTAATCATATGGCTGCTGATCAATTACTTGCATGGCTATTATTTGCAAGCCTTGCTGATATAAAGTGTTGGATGTCTCAAATTTTTTTAATGTTGAATTCAGACAAAACAGAGGTTATGTTTTTGGGCGGTCAGAACCAAATAAAAAGCATTGACTTACAGCAGTTAGGGTTCAGCAGTTTTTCATCAAATCTAAAATTGGAAAAGAGAAATTTGGGGGTCACGTTTGATCCAAATTTATCATTTCAGTCTCATATTAAAAAAATTAGTAAAGTTTCTTTTTATAATTTGAGGAATCTAATCAAACTTAGACCCATTCTCTCTGTACCTGACTCTAAAAAGCTAATGCATGCCTTTGTTTCATCCAGAATAGATTATTGTAATTCTCTGTTTACTGGTATTTCTAAATGTGTGGTATTTGCAGCTAGTTCAAAACACTGCTGCCAGAATTCTAACTAAAACCAAAGACAAATGAGCATATTGCCCGTCTTAGCTTCTTTGCACTGGCTCCCTGTGCATTTTAGAATTGATTATAAGATTTTGCTTTTAACTTATAATGCCCTAAATAGATTAGAACCAAGTTATTTACAGGAGTTGTTGACCGTTACAATCCAAGTCGTACTCTAAGATCGCCGGATGTGGGGCTGTTGGTTGTTCCGAGAGTGAATAAAGATGATGCGGGAGGGAGGGCCTTCTCTTGTAAAGCCCAAATGTTGTGGAATGCTCTACCATCTTCAGTCAAAAAAGCAGGGAATCTTTCTACTTTTAAAACAGCATTGAAAACCCATTTTTATAAAATGGCTTTTTTTCCCATAATTTTAGCACTGACTGTGTATTGTTTCAGACTGTCTTTTTAACTTTTATAGGAATTATCTTTGCCCTTTAAATTTTGTATAATATTGTAAAATGTTGTAAAACGCCTTGAGGTCCTTGTGATGAAAGGCACTATATAAATTAAATAAATAAATGATCCCGCACTTCACAGTATTGCCTTTACTGGAAGTAGACAGAAGTGTACATATGTTTATCACTATTTATCTCATTAATTAGGTAGGTCTGTGTCACACAGATAAACTAGACCATGTACAAGAATTGTGGTACACCTTTAACCTTCAGGTAAAGTTGACAGAAGCCAATCAAATCCATTTTCTGACAAACTTACGATAGCAGTAGAACCAATCATGCAAAATGAATACAAATTCGTAGTTAAGGTACAAACTTGGTTAAAGTATGATCTCATTGATTATATAAAGTTTGATATTCATAATGTTTAACAACAGTCTTGAAAATGTTCCTCAGAGTTGTAAATGTTCCTAAAAAATCCAGCTGTGGCTTATCGCAGTAGGATATAGGTTGATCAAATTGACCCCTAAGCTACAGATGTACCAAATGTGTTATTGACACTAATGTAATGTAGGCTGGTTTTGATTTAGTTTTTGGTTCAGTACAGGGATTACATTTTGTAACTGTGTCAAATTATTTATATTCAATTCCTAACACAACATTTCCATCAATATAATTCAGCTTTGGAAAGCGACAGATTTGCACCGACATCAACTATTGCCCTCTGGTTTAGAGTTTCTCACATTTCTTACTCATATTTATAGATGGCTGCTCAGCATCACTGAAGAATTATTTTTGATGCATACCAACAGCCCTATTACATGTATTTGGTGCACCACTTCTGTACCAGGTAAGATTAAGACATACAACTGTTTTTTTGTCCTGTTTTCATAGGCATACAATATCACTATCAATTAATGTGTGTATTATTCATCAAACAGCTGATTTTGAGAAGTTTGTTCTGGTGCAAAAATAATTTTGGTCTATTTGCATATTTGTCAGTAGAAAACATTTATTTCTACCCTCCATAATAGATTCTGCATTTTACATCTCTTTGTTCATAGATAATAATTTTGCATCATTTGATCAACTCTCTCAAAAATGGAATCTACCACAAACCCACTTCTTTTGTTATTTACAGATCCAGCTCTTTGTGTGTGATAAACCTGGCCAATATCTTCTGATGATTCTGTTCTCAAACTTGATCCCAGTTATGATTTCAAAAAATTACAAAACTTTAAAATTCTCCTCTGCCTTTACCTGTTTTAAGCTATATTGGCCAGAATCTACCCGGGATTGGATCCAACTGTGTCTGGTGGTGTAGCGACCTGGGAGTCAGGCCCGGCGACCATAGGTCAAGACATGCAGGTCAGGTGTCTGGGAGCCCAGGCCGAGGGATCCAACTCCCAGGCACCTTCTCTGTAGCCTTGGGCTCCCTCTTCCAGGGCTCTAGCAACAGAAACTCCGGCAGTGAAACTGCTGCTGGTGGCCATAACAACTCCCCGGGCGATGACGAACAAGCGACAGCAGGAGCGGACCCTCGGGAAGCACATTAAGTACATTGTAACAATGCATAATAACATTGTGATTATGTATAAGTACACATGCATTTACTAAGTAACTATTATGTAAACACACAGTAATCAGAGACAATTAATATTTTCTTTAATAAAGTATTCACACTATTAATCAATTTAACTGAACTATATTGGTTGAACGTTATAATCAAAGCTGCTTTTTCAATTTTAAACATTACTGCTTTCAGTTTCCTAAGCAACCATCTATTCTCTCTGTTGCTGTTGTTATCTTTGTACTGCTAGAGGAATGCAGCACTTTAATGCATAGTATGTAATGCTACAGTTCTCAGGGTGTCTGCATTCATTTGCATTGTGATCACATCCAGGCTTGGCAGCTCCACATCCTGCTTGCTTGAAAGTCTTCATTCAGTCTTAGTCTGGAATGTTGCCAGAACACAACCAATTCTTGTTCTGCCTCAATTGCCCATATTCAAAATACATGTGAGAGTGTAATAGGCAATAGATCTAAATTTAACTTCACAGTCGAATCAGCGTCTGTGAGATCCATTAGTCTAAAAGAGATCATTCAAACTGACAGTTTATTTTAGATGAACCTTGTGATCTTGTTTTTGAAGAGCTGTTTAAGCACAGATTGCTAAATTGTTATTGTGAACAAGTTGTGTGAATCTTAAGGGAAATCTTAAGAGTGCACTTTACTGCAGCCTAAATAAACCGTCTGAAAGAATCTGTTCTTTTCAGGTTGCCCCGGGCACATTTTATGATTTGTAACACCGAGGTAAAATCCTCCTTAGTACTCTATTGAACCTAACAAATTATCTACAGAATCAGTTTGTCCAAGCCCACCGACTGAGAGGATCAACAGTGACCTTCTACCTCGGAGCACACAGCTGCCTCTCTGTGCTGCCTCTCTGTTTCACTTTCACAGTGTTCACTGGTCTGTAAGAGCTCTCTGGAACTACTGCCCAAATTCCACAGCCATCCTGTGGCAGCACAATGTCTGCTGCTGTTTCCTTTCTTCACTGTGAATCTTTTAATTCTTATACTCATTTTCCCACCCTCACTCCATTGGACAGACTTCAGTATCATTTTCACATGTTTTTTTTTCCCCCTCTATGTCCATTATTGTTGAAAACGGTCTCCCCTGTCCTCTAAGATTCGAGACAAAGGCCACTGCTTGAAAACATGTGTTGATTGATTCCCTAAAACCACCCTAAATTCTAGTATATGTTCACCAGTTGTTTGGCTATTTTGTGGTTCAATAACAAACAAACAAATGCATTACCCTCACTATAGTTAGTGAATATATTAGGTCATTATGTCCTAACATACATGTACACTTTCTATTCAATAAGGGAATGTGGGAACTTTTTCTCATTGTGTTTTTTTTTTTCCCTTCAGGTTTTTACTGAGCTTTAGTAAGACCTCAGCACTGTTGCCTTTCCAAAGTGGCATGCTCCACCAAGTGGATATATTTGGTACTTAAAGAACTTGTTGCATACATTTTCATTCGATATACAGTATGAAATATGTATAAATAATTTCTAAAGAATGAAGCCTTGTTATGGTAAAGGCCTGTTCTTCTACAGGAGATGGAGGCTAACAAACAGAAGAGAACTGGCGTCATTTTTTTGCATATAATGAACACGACAATGAATAGCAATACAATTCTATTTACTACTCCAGTCACTTCAGAAAATAAAATATAATACATTATTGAGTCAGTCATATTCGAACTTCACTGTGTTTGGGGATTGTGGGATATACAGATACAATATCAAAACTCCATCAACACTGTATCAGACATTACAGTGATTACTATATTTAAAAATACTGTTTGTATAAATCAATTTTTTTTTTAAATGACTTTATAAACTGGTAATGAACAGCACAGTGGCAGTTAAGAGCAGTATTTTTTATTTTATTTTGAGACTGCTTTTTCAGTTGTTGCTTTTACTGCTAAAAATATCTTTAATATTCAATAAAAATATTATATAAAAATCATCTTGTATATGTAATTTATTTGCCATACCATGGGTGATGCATTATTCCAAACAAGTTAAAACAACCATTACATTGAAAATATTTGATAGCATGCCCATAGCACGTGCTTAGTTTTACTTGTAATATGCAGCTAATGAACACTATACAAATAATCTATACACATAGTATAAAATTAGTAAAATGATAGCACTATTTGATTGAGGGTTGGGAGTGACATTTTCCATGAAAGTATCGGGTTCCAGGATATAATGTGAGCATGAATTATTTATCAAAAAATGCTACATTGCACGTTTTCATTATGATATGTGAAACTGAACTGAGCAAATAGTACCCTATTAAGTACATTATTACAACAGCTGGTGTAAGAATTACTTGATATTGAAATGTTTATTCTTGCAAGCATTGAAATGAGAAATGTCCAAAGCATCAGCATTCAACCTTTGCCTTACATGCATAACACTACCAGGTCTATATATATCAAAGCCAAGACAGACTGAAAAACAGCATGGATGGGTGGGGTGTTTAGGGATCTTATTCAGCATTGTTTTACTGTGCAAGGGGATACCTTCAGAGTAAACAAAAAAAAGGGAATGCAACATGCACGTTATGTGAATTAATCAGTAACTGGCGTTTGGTCTTAGATCAGCCTTTTTTTTTTTTGATGCCGGTTGAAAACAGAACATTTAGTATTTGCATGTAAACAGATTTCTATGCTTCCTGTTAAACTAAATTGAAAGAATTGTGAATAGGTCTTCATAATTGTATTTGTAGACTGAAATCATGTGAGAACTTATTTAGAAAATATTAGCACTGTTGAAGTGGCCCTGTAAGAGCAGGAGAAACCGACTGCTTTATGTTTTATTTTATTAAGTTAATTCTTCAAAAGGGTTTAATAAAAAAACAACATAGGCTGTAGATTTGTTGGGATATAGCGAAAAATTGTTGCTCATAACACAAGATAAATAATTACAATTTGTATTCACTTCATCAACTTCTGTATAACCTTCATTGTCTGTGTGTGTTTACTATTATTATTTATTTCTTAGCAGACGCTCTTATCCAGGGCGACTTACAATTGTTACAAGATATCACATTATTTTGACATACAATTACCCATTTATACAGTTGCGTTTTTACTGGAGCAATCTAGGTAAAGTACCTTGCTCAAGGGAACAGCAGCAGTGTCCTCCACCTGGGATTCAACCCACAACACTCCGGTCCAGAGCCCTAACCGCTACTCCACACTGCTGGCCATTGTATTGTATCTATTGTATTTGATTATTTCATTTTCTTGCTACAGTATGGAGACTATCCCTGATTAAAAGCTTGCAGTCAAAATGAAGTATCTGTCTCATATAGATATCCTCTGGCTAGTTACTCCATGTCATAAAGAGCACAAAGAGAGCTGCAATAAAAGAAACATCAGACTTATCAGCATTTATCTTTCAGCTGTGGATGTACCGACTTTATTTATTCCATCTTTTATAGTTCCCAGTGTTATACATTGTTACTGACGGACACAAAAAAGATAGTTGGCACAAACCAATAAAACATTATAATTAGTGTGTTTTTTTGTTGTTATTTTTTTTTTGTGTGTGTTCCAGCATCGGGAAACAGCATCTTTACACCAGTAACTCTGTTTTTATTCCATTTTTTTTTTAATCTAAAAGGATGAAGGACAGAACACTGCTTTATTTTTCTGTTCTCAGTGCTTTCCTGTCACACTGCAATATCCCTCACAAAGATATTGGTAGAAAAGGAGATGATAAATGACCAATTTAGCAAGTTACATTCTGTTTAGAACCACTTTTATTTCAGAGTCTGTATCCTCTTCTTTTTATTAGATGGTATATATCAATACACTGTTATCTTCTGCTTCTTAAAACCTGTGCTGATTATTTTATCCAGGTTATTATCATTCAATTGCATTGACTCTCTGTTAGTGAGAAAACAGAATCTATGCATTTCAAGGCAGCTAATTTAACTGCTTAAATCTAGCACTGATGCACATCAACAGCAATAGTCTACTGTCTTGCTGGACTTAATCAAATAACTGAATAATGCAGCACAGTTAGACATTTTAGGCAGAGGAAAAAGAGAAAAAAGTGCTATCTTGTTTTACCATCTGAAAACATGTATGTAGGTAACCCTGTCAAGGAAAGAAAATGACTCATGTTTCAGTGCCATGGAAATATTGGCCACCATGATATACATCCACAAATTATGTAGAATAGCAACTCATAACCAATGACCAAGTGCAATGTCATCAATTTGTTCAAAAAATACAGTTTTTAGTAGCTCAGCCAACCAAAGGCCAGCTCTCTAGCTAAATGTCACCAAACTACAAATGTACAAATGAGTGCAGAGAAGTGTCCACACCAAGTTTCATAACAATGATTCCCATGATCTATGTGACACATATGCTGTTGTATCTTATAATTCAATACTTTTTTTGCCCATACCGGTACAGTTACAGTAACTGCATAGAAAATAGTAATCTTAGCTTAAACTTGCATTAAAGGGTAACAGAAATTACAAAACCAAGCGGCTTAAACCTTATTTCCATTAGTATTGTACATCAGATGTTATCAGCCTTAAGAAATGGTATCTAGTCAACAGCAGCAAAAATCTATTTTCAGCAGTAATGTCAAATAAAAAATGAAGGCATGAACTGACATGTACTGCAAGTCACTAAGTGACTCACCTGGTAAAAGCATGACAGTATGCTGTGCAAGGATAGTCATATAGTCAGGGAAGCGATGGTTGTGCAAAGTCACTGGACTTCGCTGCAGATTATAGATGTGTGTTATGTGGGCATAACAGGCAGGTAGCGTTTCTCCTCATCACAATACAGTGGACCCTAATGACCAGGCACCTGGTGAGCTCAAGCAGAGACCTGCAGGGGATAGCTTTTGTTCTCCCGTGGCCTGTAGCTCACCAACATTTGGCTTGGTTGTGGGATTGAAGGACACCCACTGACTTTCAGGTCCCCTGAGCTGTTATGGGAAATTGCTGCGGTGAGGGAACATGATTAGACATTCTAATTCAGGGAGAAAACAGGGATACAATAATTGGGCACTCTAAATTTGATGGTTAAATATGGTTCATGAGGAGAGTTTTCCTTGTTAAATTATGTTCACAGTGTGTAATCACATTGCTTGCTGTTTATCTGGTGAAGATTTGTTTAAATCTGATGGGTAGAGGCACTATCCACAGGATTCAGATCATTTTTAGCTTTGATGCTCTTTTGACAATGTAGTGCATATTTATGAAGATATCACATTTAACATTAATACCTCAATATCCTAGGCCACAGCCCAACTATGTTGGTAATATACAGACATATTAGTTCATGTTAATTTCTTAATATACAGGACAATACCTCCATTATATGATTAATATTTAAATATAAAAATAGTGTTTTAGTCCTTCACAATCCCATTATTCAATGTTTTCAAATATATCAAAACAATATGAACAAAATAAAAAATAAATATGAGACTAAGTTATAAAAATATGCTTTTCAGTTTCAATATCAAGAGAGGTTAACCAGTCAAATAACTAAGTCAATATACTTACATTAAAAGTTCATATATATATATATATATATATATATATATATATATATATATATATATATATATATATATATATATAGGGGTCTACTTAAATCGCGGTAAATTTACGTATTTTTCACGGGTATGTTGCGGAATAAAATTAGGATTTCGCAGAAATTTCGCGGACATGTTTAAACATTAAATAAACTTAAGTAGACAGTATTTCAGAACACTATAAAGCCTAAAAATAGTGATACTTGCTTCCTTACTAAAACAGAGTGCTGGCATTTGTTAAAGGCGAGTATGCAGCATCCCCCTGCAGTTGACTTGCCCATACATTGAGACTGCACGTCTGCATCCACTGAATTGGTTGGAAGTTAAAGCAAAGCTTTGCCAAGTTATACAGATGTGGAAATCGATTAGAAACAGCCCAAAACTCGGTTACACAAGGGCATCTGGCATACTTTAATGAAGTCAATGTATGCAGCACGTTCGTTGTCATGTTATTTGTCCCATCCAATAATTTATTTTTTAGTACGTGGCTATTCGGGTCTAAAATTCCAACTGTAAGCAGCAGGTTGAAGCGAGGTGGCTGTGCTGGATCGTTGTATTACTGATTTAACTTGCAGACAGGAAAACTTTTTGTCTGGGCTGACTTTCCAGTTTGGTTTCTGAAAGCTGTTTATTTTACGTTCTGTTCAGCAGCCTCTGTGGTAGCCTTTTGTTTAATGTGTGATTCTGAAGCTAAATAGCGTTCGATCGTATTTTCTCCAAATACACATTAAGATATGGAAAACAATTACCTCAGTCTGCATGTAGTTTATTTGGTTAATATCTTGAAACGACCATCAGCCGAAATATAGTTTGCTTTCTTTGTCGTCCATTTCTACTATTTTACCTCCAATGCTGAAAACTAGATTTTAGCAACCTAAATCAAAACAACAATGCAGCACCAACTTTGTCCCGCCCCCTCCTGCACAGTACAGGTCACATAAAAGCAGTAAAGACGCATTGATAGGCTGATTAAAACTTTGTCATTTGAATAGTAAACAAGAACGTTAACAGCTCTGGAGAAATTCTTTTGTAAATGTTACTTGTGGACATTTTTGTTTGTTTTTGCTTAAGTGCAATGCACACAGGACGTGAAGGAATAAGAATGGGCTATCTACAGAAGGAAGATACGTGAGTTTGCGTCACTTGCGTTGTGCAGTAGTTCATTTAAACGCGGTTTCTTTTTTTCTTTCCTCTCCGTACTTGTTTGTATGCATTGGCCCCTAAGAGGTGAATTTCACGGTGACCCCTCAATTTCACGATTTCATGAAATCCATGAAATCGCGAATTAGGTAGGTCCATATATATATATATATATATATATATATATATATATATATATATATATATATATATATATATATATATATATATAGGTTTAAGGATCACAGATCAGTCATAAATGCTTACTTTAGAACTCATAACAGGCAAAAATAAATAAATAATCAACAGATACAAATTATTAAGTGTATTAAGGCTCACAAAAGTAAGAAGAATATAGAACTTAGAAATAATGGTGCCAGAATTATAAGTATAGACACAAGCAGGAATAAAACATTTGAACAAACATTTTGATAAGCACGTATGGTTACTTACACAAGCATGCAGGATTCGTGCACATGGTGTAGTCACAATGTTAAGCGGTGTCTGTTGTGTTGGAATGAAGACTGCATTTTTGTTTCAAGTTCAGTTTGGAAGCAGTTTCAATTTCTTTTAGTATTAAGTTGTAGTCTAGAGTTACATCAAACTTGTAGATAAACTCTATGTTTAAATGGTTTGTAGTTGTTGTTTTCAAATGCATACAGTATCATCAATTTAGTTAAAGTTATCTTCTTTCAATTGTTCATCCAAGTATAATTGTTTGTGTTTTTAATCTTAGCAAAGTGTTACACTGTATTAAGAACCGCCACGGTTATACTCTACCTAAAACCGCCGAAGACAGTCATTATGACGGTTACATTTTAAACAACATCAATATTAAAATGAAAGACAAACTATGGGATACAACTCAAAAGTTTTATTCAAGCACATCATATCAAACATCTGCACAGCCGAAACACTGTATTTAAATGAACAATTAAAAAAAAAAATGTTTATTTTCTAACTTACCATATATAAAGCGCTACTTCAGAAAATGAAAAACTATAATAAAATAAACATTTCAAAAGAAACTAGTGTGTAAACAGGTATGTGTACACACAAAACTGTGAAAACAAAATTATTTTTTAATTTAAAACGAAGTTTGAATGTTACTTTATTTTATTATTTATTTCTTAGCAGCCGCCCTTATCCAGAGCGACTTACAATTGTTACAAGTGATCACATTATTTTTTACATACAATTACCCATTTATACAGTTGGGTTTTTACTGGAGCAATCTAGGTAAAGTACCTTGCTTAAGGGTACAGCAGCAGTGTCCCCTAGCTGGGATTGAACCCACGACCCTCCGGTCAAGAGTCCAGAGCCCTAACCACTACTCCACACTGCTGCCCCGGCTTTACTTTACGTCAATTACGTCACACACTGTTGCGACGTCCATCTTTTTTGGAAAGTCGTACAGCCTTTTCTCATGCCTGCGACCTGAAATCGCATGGGGTCGGATGATGTTGAACAATTTCAACATTTGCTGCATAGTCGTACACTGGTATCCATCATGGAGCAAGACTTCAAAGAAACGTTTAATAGAAGAAGTTCGTAAACATCCACATTTATATAACCCCTCACTTAAAGAATGTAGAAGATGCCCAAATAATAGAAACAGCATTGGTGTGTATTCAGAAAAAAAATAGAAAAGGACTTGAGAGAATGTAAGCCCGTGGACACACTTTGCTGGGAATTGCCAGTTACTATGTGCAGTGTGACTGCAAGTCGTTCTGCAAGTGTCACTGCATCGCTGTGTATTTTTTTGGTCCCAGTCTGTTTAACGGGTCATCAAACCTTTCACCTGTCATTCTAAAATACATATAATATCTCTCACTGTCACATACCTACATCTCTCCAATTACTGTATAAAATTCTCGCTTTTAGATTCTCTGTTGGTTGAGAGGACGGATGTACGAACAATGTCGCTTTTGACAATTTTTCGAAATACACGAATGCAGTCTGTATTTAAAGTATGCTGCTACCAGTCAAAAGGGCTGCAACATGATGCATCCTTCGTACAGCAAATAGCTTTAGCTGTCTGTGCCTGATGCATTCATCTGCGACAGAAGTATGAACCAGGCTTTAGAGTTTTCCACGATTCTGAAACAAATAGTATGCTGTAAAGAAAGCCTCTCAATTGGTACATTACTGTTCTCTGATGCATTTGTTCTTTTGTCTTTACAGAAAACAGCTCACTCACTATTCTTTTGTATTTTAGCCGTCTCATTTACATGCTTGCTCGCTCAGCTATCTCATTCGCTGATCCATATAACTATACGTAAATGCTGTGTGCATACACAACCAAACAATTTACAGATAGTCGCAGATTTGCATTTTCAATGCATGACATACTGCATTTTTAAAGGAAATAAAGGAAGTGCCTAATCAAATGTGTTTTAACATCCATTTCCAATATTTCATGGACTTTATTATAGACAAAGAGAAGGAGATGTAATACATTTTATTGGACTAACTAAACAATAATTAATCACAAGCTTTCAAGACCTCAAAGGTCTCTTCTTCAGGTGAAAGTAGGAAAGAGAGATTGATGTTTATCATGGAATTTATTCAAATTCACGATTTTCACGATTTCCGTGACTACCATGACCTCTGTGATAAAATTATAGCTTATATATAATGTGCCATTATTGGTTTTAGGTCAGCTCCAGTGCTTTGTTTAGTTTTAGTTTTTTTGCCACTACACCCGATTGATAGCACTGCTCATTGTAATATACCTATATTTCCCCTAACTACCACTTCAGTGTTGAAATATTCCAGATTACATAAGAACATAAGAAGAACATAAGAAAGTTTACAAACGAGAGGAGGCCATTCAGCCCATCTTGCTCGTTTGGTTGTTACTAGCTTATTGATCCCAGGATCTCATCAAGCAGCTTCTTGGGTGTCAGCTTCAACAACATTACTGGGGAGTTGGTTCCAGACCCTCACAATTCTCTGTGTAAAAAAGTGCCTCCTATTTTTGGTTCTGAATCTAATCTTTATTTGTGACCCCTGGTCCTTGTTTCTTTTTTCAGGTCAAAAAAGTCCCCTGGGTCGACATTGTCTATACCTTTTAGGATTTTGAATGCTTGAATCAGATCACCGTGTAGTCTTCTTTGTTCAAGACTGAATAGATTCAATTCTTTTAGCCTGTCTGCATACAACATGTCTTTTAAACCCAGGATAATTCTGGTTGCTCTTCTTTGCACTCTTTCTAGAGCAGCAATATCCTTTTTGTAACGAGGTGACCAGAACTGAACACAGTATTCTAGATGAGGTCTTACTAATGCATTGTAAAGTTTTAACATTACTTCCCTTGATTTAAATTAAACACTTCTCACAATATATCCAAGCATCTTGTTGGCCTTTTTATAGCTTCACCATTGTCTAGATGAAGACATGTCTGAGTCAACATAAACTCCTAGGTCTTTTTCATAGATCCCTACTTCAATTTCAGTATCTCCCATATGATATTTATAATGCACAGTTTTATTGCCTGCGTGCAATACTTTACACTTTTCTCTATTACATATCATTTGCCATGTGTCTGCCCAGTTCTGAATGCTGTCTAGATCATTTTGAATGACCTTTGCTGCTGCAACAGTGTTTGCCACTCCTCCTATTTTTGTGTCATCTGCAAATTTAACAAGTTTGCTTACTATACCAGAATCTAAATCATTAATGTAGATTAGGAATAGCAGAGGACCTAATACTGATCCCTGTGGTACACCACTGGTTACCTCGCTCCATTTTGAGGTTTCTCCTCTAATCAGTACTTTCTGTTTTCTACCTGTTAACCACTCCCTAATCCATCTGCATGCATTTCCTTGAATCCCTACTGCGTTCAGTTTGAGAATTAATCTTTTATGCTGGACTTTGTCAAAAGCTTTCTGGAAATCTAAATAAACCATGTTGTATGCTTTGCTATTATCCATAGTCGATGTTGCATCCTCAAAAAAATCAAGCAGGTTAGTTAGACACAATCTCCCTTTTCTAAAACCACGCTGACTGTCTCCCAGGATACTGTTACCATATAGGTAATTTTCCATTTTGGATCATATTATAGTTTCCATTACGTGGGAGTTGAGAGACAACAATCTCATGGATACAGCTTTCAGGCCCACTGTGGTAGAACAATGTATTTCAAGTGTTAAGCATTCATTTAAAACAGGCTCTGAGCTAAGCATAGTTGACATTTTCCGGTTATTAAGGATTAGAGATGATTTCCAATTAACGTTCTGATGAGACTTCAAAGTAAAATAAATTGAAAAACCTACCGTTCTGAAATATACTGCTGTACCTTAAATATAAAAATAAATGCTTTTCCTTGTATTTGCAAAGGCATAGTGATATCTTCAACAGCCTGGTTCTCTTTCCTGGATCACACTTGTGTGTGAAAATGGGACAATTATACTTATAAAGATAGCAAGTTGTCTGACTTGGCTAAATGAGAAGCAAATACAGATACAAATTCAAGCATGTATGCATTTGTTGCAATAACTTTATTAACAGGATCCAAATCATGTCAGATCACATGCACTGCTAAATGTGAGGCTCTGTATTTCACTACCAACAGTATAGCACATTTATGAAGATTACTTGGACTGTAATACCACTGATAAATGATTTTCCACACCTATGTTGTAGGTTTAATCTAGGGACTGCATCCTTGTTTCGCCATGAGGTTAGAGTGGAATTTGTATCACCTGAGGTCAATATTTTTTTTACTTTATGCAGAGACAACCCTAGCGTGTGGGACATGACCACATGTGTTGCCCCAGGGCCTGAAGGAGGTATGGGATTTCATGTTTGATCCTCACTGAACTCTTTGAAGATGTCAAATTGTAAACTGGTTTGTTATTCGGGGGGCATGAACGAGGGCTCCTCCCCCTACTTCCTTCCCACCAATAACATCTGCTAATCCTCTATTTAAACCCCAAGCCTTGAGTTTGCTCTCTGTCTGCTCCCTACTCTGCAACGGTCTCCCTCTTGGCGGTAAGCAAAGCTCACCACTTCCCAACCTTGGAATTCCAGCTGCTGCTGGATTTGTCCTCCGCAAGTCAAGGGGGACCCCCAGACAAATGTAACTATCACTGTCATCTTCCCATTCTCTCTTCTAGATCCCCCTTGGGGGAAGTATCGGTTCCTGAGGTCTCTTCTGGGGATACTTTCTGTAAAAATCTATTTCCTTTGGCTCTATGTGCTGTAAACTCTCAGAGATTTAAGAGCTATTTTGGCTACAAATCTTTCAAAGAAAAATACATTATTTTCACCATTACATACAGATATAAAAAATACCATATTTATGTCTAAATTAAAATATATTGATTTTATTTTCCATTTGGACATACTCAGAGGATTATAAGTGCTCTCCACTGAGCTGGTTTCTTGTGCATTCTGTGAGTGTCTCAAAAAAATAAAACACAAGAGTGTTAATTTAATTTAATGAAATAAAAGGAAAAGCATACTTTTTTTTCTTTTCGCAAAGTATTAGTATTTATTTGTCAAAGTCTTTTCTCTCCCCATTCTCCACCCCAGGTATGTTGATCATAATTGTCGTTTTTAACGTGTTTAAAATAGTACAGTATCTACACTGTATTAATCTTAATCAGGTTGCATGATAAACCATTCTCAGAAAAAATAAAATTGATAATTTACACATGCAGTTATTGCACTTTTAAATCATTAGAATCTGCTGTGTTTCGCATCACAGCATATCGCATCTGAAACAAAAACACACTGGAAATGTGAAAAAAACGCCAAGTTATCAAAAGTGCCCAGCTATTTAAAGTGGAAATATCAAAAACACAAGCCAAGTTACAAGAAACCATTGGGGCAACCTTGGCCAGCACCAAGTAAATAGGCTCAACTGTAAAAGCGGTGGGGCTCAAGGTTGCCCCAATTGTTTCTACTAACATGGCTTGTGTTTTTGATATCTCCAGTTTACTGGCTGGGTACTTTGATAACTTGGCATTCTTTCACATTTCCAATGTGTTTTGGTTGCAGATATCACTTCTTTTTTTCACTTAATAGATAATAACACACATACACATTATGGGGATAGCAAAATTGTTCAACCAATATTGAGGGAATGTATTGCCATTTGGATAGGGTGAATGTTAATAGTAGCCTAGTGTGTTGAAAGGGTTAAGATGTGAATCTGTGTAGCATAGTGTTTATGTAGTTAGAGTGAAAGTATGACTAGTTAGGGTTCAAATTCTGCCTTTCATATATATATATATATATATATATATATATATATATATATATATATATATATATATATATATATATATATATATTGATGCACAATGAAAATGCAACATCAATAGCTCATTGTGTACAGACATAATGTTATTTACATTTTAAATAGTGAGCAGTTTGTTGATTGCTTGAGTTGTATTGATCCTTGGGATACCAAAATACTGAGCTCAAGTTATGTGATTTCATAAAATGCCATGTGCTCAGTTTTTGTTATTTGAGTTCAGTTAAAATTGTCAAAATGAGTTGATTAAGAATCTGTAGAAATAGTCATTCGAAAAGACATGACTTTAACTAACACAAGAACAGCGAAAGATACGACCATGCCCTGCTTGAGTAATGAAGATCATCTGGTTGCTAGTGGCATGATTGAAGGCAGCCTGTCTGTAAGAGAAGTTGCCCGGAGAATGAGATGTTCTGCTTCAACAATCAGCAGACTCGTCCAGATAAACCAGGAAACTAGCTCTGTGAGGGACAGGCTACGTCCTGGAAGGCAGAGGGTCAACACACCAGCCCAGGACCGTCACATCCGACTGATTCATCTGTGTAATCGAGTAAAGACAACCGCAACCAGCCAACCTTCGCCAGCTGATTGCAGCTTCACAGGAAGAGCAGCGGAACATCCCACAGCACATCCCACTTAGAGCCAGACTACGCCACCTGGTGGAGGAGATACGGGCACCAGGTCCCGGAAAAATATGTGAGGGAAAAATACTTCCCAAACACCTCGGTACTGAACACACTGTTCTATAGTTTCCAACAATTACCATTAACCCTTTGTTTCTTTCTATTTCAGGTTCATTGATCTAGGTCCACACCATCGCTTTGAGCAACAGACGACACAGGTAAGATGTATATTTTTATTTTTAAAATAATAAAAACAGGAAATTCAAATTTAAAACAGATAACAATATATGGCATGCAAGAGGGGAGGAGGTAGTAATGAAAAGAATCAAATAGCAAAAAGATTAAAGAAATCAGTTCTGCAAAAAGAAAAAAATAAACAAAAAAAATGTCACAATAGCTGCCGATATGCATGCAGCCAGTCCTTCCAAGAGGTTTACAAGAAAAAAGGAAAAACACAAAAGGAAAAGAATACTAATCTTCTGCCCTACAGTGTTACAAGGCAAGGCTGCAACTGTGTTGTATTATAGTCTGACGTTGTCAAACACCTGTATAGCCAGCAGCACGTTCAAAAGGAAAAAAAAACAAAAACAAAAAAATGTCCACAGCAAACTCCCAAATGTTTGTAACAATAAATACACAGCAAAAATATTTCCAAAAACTCGTCAGTGCACCACGATAAAAATATTAAAACACTGCAAACAAGCAAAAATGTCAAGTCACACAAAAAAAGAAAAAAATAATCCAGCAGCAACAGGTCAGTCTTTACAATAGCAGCGCTCCCTCTTCCTGATTCAAGTTCCTTTCATGTAATTTAACTTAACACAGTACATCCATTTTTATGTTCCCCGTTCGTCTTTCCTTCTGTCTTTATTTGTTTATTTAAGTCACGTTCTGCGTTGCTTCATTCTCATCCTCTGTATTCCATCTCTGCCTGTATCCTACAGCAGGTCGATTCGCTATCTTCTTTCATTGCGTGTTTTGCGTTTGTTCTCTCTCGTCATTCTTTCTTTCTCTTCCCCTTGGTTCTCCCCCTTTCGTGGTTCGTGGTTTGTGGTTCGTGGTTCGTGGTTCGTGGTTCGTGGTTCGTCTTTCCATCTGCCTTTTGTTTGTTTCAGCTGCCTTTTAAATAACCAGATCCATTAATTTTCCCCATGCAGCCCCGGTGGGTAATTGACACTTAGTTAACAATGCGTGCATTCCACACGGGGATTCCTGTCAGAGCGTGGCAAAATAATTAATACCCAATACAAATAAATCAATCACCGTGCAATGCATAATAAAAAAAGAAACTTTGGAAATAAAGGAAGTGTATAATACAAAAAATGAAATATAGTCCTGTGATCAAAAGAAAAAAAAGGAAACCAAAACAGTGAATCGTCACCTGGTGACATATCCAGAGGCTGATCAGGCCTATCCGTCAACGCTGCCAGGATTGTGTTAATGCTCAGGGAGGTCATACCCGCTACTAACTTTGTAATATTTTCATTTTGACAGTGTGTCACGTTTCATACTGAAAACTTATCCTGATTCTTTGATCTGTATTTTTGTTCACATGTTCTGTGATTTTATTTGATATCTATGTTGTCTTCATCAGAGCGTATTGAAAGCAGGACTCATTAGATCTATTAAGAGCACCTGGTACTCACTGTCATTTAACACCATTATCCGATTACTAGAAATAGTAATCTAGCAATCAATGCACTCAATTCACATTGCATAAACTTAACAATCTGTTATATATTGTAGAGGCGGCATATCTGTCCGCAGCAGGAAGAAATGGAGACGGCACAGGATGCAGTTTAAAGCAGTGAAAACTGCTATTTTTATTGAAGCGTTGGAACAACATGCAAATGGACACTCTCTAATTAAATGGTTTAGCTCAGATAGACAGCTCCAGGATACACTCCCACACAGCTAAATGAAAACCACAACACAACCCTGAGCTGACCCTATTGGCTCACACACACAGGGGTACATTTACATGAGTGTTGTGGAGTGGCAAACATTGTTGCAGCAGCAAAGGTCATTCAAAATGATCTAGACAGCATTCAGAACTGGACAGACACATGGCAAAACATTCAATAGAGAAAAGTGTAAGGTACTGCACACAGGCAATAAAAATGTGCATTATAAATATCATATGGGAGATACTGAAATTGAAGAAGGAATCTATGAAAAAGACCTAGGAGTTTATGTTGACTCAGAGATGTCTTCATCTAGACAATGTGGAAATCTAAACACCATTAGGAAATCACAGCAATTAATTTCAAATAGTTCTGGGTCAAAAATGTTTTATAACTTGCAAGAAATATATTCTGGGACAAAAATACCATATCTGCTTTCATTAGAATCACATCAATCATAACATGAGGAGTGTAAAATATTACACAAGTGGCAGGAATTCAGTTATCATCTGGTGGGTTGCAGTATATATTAGGGGAGTGCAGATAATCAGATTTTGTCAGTAATGCTCTGAGACGTGTTTTAAGTCATCAGGTAGTAATACAGAGGGGTAGATGTACTAAGATGGGCCGGTCGCAACGTAAACATACCGCAATTTGCATTTTCGTGGCGAGAGCCGCAGTATACTTGTATTTGTTGCGTCATCTTAGAGAGATCTCTAGCATTCCGAGAGTCATGCAACATTTTTTCAAATAAATAATGAAAGGCAGTTTAATCCCATCAGATTGTTAATGGGGGCCCCCACCTTCACCCCCAAATAAAAAATGTGTTTCTATCAAAAAGCTTTTCATAATCATACAGTAGCCCCTCACTAAACCGGACATGTTTGTCCGACATAAGGAGGTGTCAGGTTTAAAAAAAATGGAATAAAATCGCACACACTTACATTCATAGTGCTCAATGTATTTTAAATGTATAAATAATTGTGCTGAAGTAACACAAATGTGTTTTGGGTAGGTTATGCATTATATTACATTACAGTAGTAACATCAAATGAATACCACATTGGTGTACCACATTGGTGTACAATGTGAATAAAATACTATTTTAAACTGAAACTAAATGATTTTAGCGTTTTTTTAATTGTTTTTATTATTATTATTTTTTAACTTGGCTTACTTAGTAGCCTAGACAATTAACACAAAATAGATCATGGTGCCGCATTGACAAGTTATGATACTTACAGGTGGACAGTCAGTTCTCGTTAATATGAATTTCAAGGGACCAACAACAAATTTTGCATTATACCACTAATTTGTATTATCATGAATAGCCTATAAGCCAAATGTATACTGTCAGTTTTTATGTAAGTTAGTCAGTGGTGCTGTGTTAAATTTTGCACAATTACAAACCACCTGCACATAGAATAGGGCCCATATTCATAAAAGATGGCAGTAATTTCCAGCCAGTATTTAAAGTATTGATTTATAAAACTACAGGCTGGTTATTTTACCGACCGGTAATGGTTTTAGATGTAATTTTCCGTCATGGATAGTTACCGAGATATTTTACAGAGCCATGTACCCTACTTAAGACGTCAGTGGCATACACCATCTGTTTACACCGTGACGTTATGGCTACGGAACATGTCTGGAGACAGCCAGGTTGTCCAAAATATCAAGATGTCTTAAAAGCAATAATTTCACACCCAGGTGCTGGACGTGAGTGAGAGGTCAGGGTAGGTGCAGTATACGCTTATTGATAAAAAAACATAATAACTTTTTTTCATAATTTTTATATAGCTTATAATATGCACATGCCTTCCTGAAAGAAAAAAAAAACTGCAACCACCAAAAATGTAATGTGTTGTCCCAGCTTATGATATTTAACTTTTGGTTGTGAAAAAAAGGATCTTCTCATGTTAGCACACGTTTCCTTTGCAGCGCACAAGAAAATACAGAAGGCACAAGAGCATCCTCAAAACTTTCGTTTGAATGACAAATGACACAGCACCGCAGAGTAACGTTAAAATAGGAGTAATTGTTAAATGGCAGAAAAATCGCCTATACTTTTATTTGTTACTGTATTCCCTCAGTTTGCAAATACCTGCACAATTCATTCAAATACAAAACAATACATACAATAACAGATCTGTTTCTCACACAGTACACCTTACCATGCAACAAGCTTCTTTTAAACAAACAAACAAAAAAAATACAGCTAGATTGAAAAATCCTGCCTGTCACATAATACTACTTGGTTTCATAGCGAAATTAGATTAGAAAACGCTGTATATTTCCTGCAATTTGTTTGTAGTTTCAACTTCTTAAACTAACTAACAATCCTGTTTGACACGAATATGTATTTTTCAATCTACAGCTATGGCCAAAAGTTTTGCATCACCTAGGATTTTAGTATTGAGACAAATAAAAAAAAATCTATATGAACATAAGTGACTTTTATTTAACATCATGTAATCAAAGAAACTACAAAATGATATCAAAAAAGTCTATCGGAAGCCATAATAGTAGTACAGTATTTCATGTTAGATTTCAAAATGTCACATTATTCAATTTGTCAGTTTTTCATTAAGTATATGAAAACTACAAAATGGTATGTACTTCAGTATGTTAACGTAACATTATTCAGCATGTTTCGTTCGACTTTAAGAAACAAAATTGGTTCATTCTATAGGTGTTGCAAAACATTTGGGCATAGCTGTAAATAGCAAACACACATACGTTGGGGGTTGTAATAAAATATAATTTACTTTACAATATGCTATTGGCTAAATACATGTTCCTAAACGCTGAAATTATTCTAGGAAATGATACCATTAAGATGGATCTCATTCTTCGTCTGGTCTGAGGCACGTGTTAATTATGATGCCGGTAAGGGTCAATTAACGGCACCATACAGATTTATGAATCAGATGAATAATATGCTAATGAGAAAATTGGTCTCTAAGGGCACGTTATTCTAACGTCACAGTGAGTGAAGTTTTCGGATGGTAAATGGTGTTTATGCATCTCCCGATGAAATACTGTCATGTTAAACACTATTACTGGCACGATAAAGGAGACAGTAAGTTTTATGAATATGGGCTCATGTGTGGCAGGATAGCGTCATGGCCCAAACTGTTAGCGGCAGGAATTAGAGACTCAGAGACAGTAGCTGCAGTTTAAGTGCTGGTACGCATGTTTATTAAACACTCACAACAAATAAACAGGGCACGAGGGCCAAAATAAAGAGTCAAAAAATATATTACACAGTTGTAGGCTGGGCATTCACCTTCACTACAGGTCAAAACACAGGTCAAACTCACCTCTAACTCCTTCTCCACAAACAAAGGATTCCTCCCCTTTTATACAAGATACGATAAAGGAGACAGTAAGTTTTATGAATATGGGCCTAGGTGTGTTTCCTATTCCTATAGGCCGATTTCAAGTGACGTATGCATACACAATTAGGTAGGTGCGTGCGCATACTGGGTGCAAAACAAACGTGACTTGTAGCTTGTGAATCGACATTTAGCAGAACTTTAGCATAACTCTTACAGTATTCATTTATCAAAAATAAACAAAAATGCCTTCTTGCTGTGCTGTTGGATGTGAAAATAGACGCACAAGTAATCCAAACCTCAAATTTTATCGGATACCAGCTGGAGCACATCCAAAAAGCAGCTGTCAACAGAGCAAACTGGTCAGCATCGTATATCAACATTACAGTAACAGTGTGTTTACATTGTCAGATCTTCAGATAATTTGCCATGTTTGCTTTGTTTTGTTTGACTAAGAATAGATCTACTTATCATGTGTGCTAATCATCTTAGGTCTAAGTTTCAATTTTTATTATACTTCCAAATACAGGATGTATATCAGAAACATTCCATATAAGCATAAATATGTGTCAAGTTTAGTTTTGAGAACATAATCTGCAAACACATGTGGTATCTGCTTCTTCCCTTGGCTGGAATTCGCGTTGCTGTTTGAATTGGCGTTGAAATAGGTAAGTGAATTGTAGTTTATTTGTTATAATCGATGATTATTTAGGTAAGCAGCCAGCACTTAAATTAAAAATTAAAAAAAAAAGTAATTAAGTGATCCAAACTGTGTTGGGGTGTGTTGAATTGTGCGGTTGATGCAAATTTAGTGTTACGTATACGGTTCCAGGCCTACAGGATAGTATAAATTGGCAATCAGTGTCTTAGAACGCCAGCCGTTCTAAGCGCCAGCCATCTAAGGGCCACGAGTCCAAAGGCAGTCTGAGCTGTGGCAGTCAGAGCAAGGACAGGTGGAGCAAGGGTCTTTCCCAAATCACTCCCAATGGCTACTAGAGGCCTCATTCCTACCTTGACACCTAACATCTGGATCCCCTGGACAAAGCGGGCTCACTCGTTCTCCACTCCCAGAATGAACACTGGTAAGTACCTGCTGCAAATACCCTTACTAACTCCTTCTCCCCCTACGCTGCCTGCTACAAACTTGAAAATCTCCTTTTTCAATTGTCGCTCTCTGACTAACAAATCTCTGCTTCTCTGCGAACTTATAACCAATACCAATCTTGATCTTCTCTGTCAAGCTGAAACCTGGCACTGTAAACGACATGCACTCGCTGCATCTAGCCACCCCAAAGGGCTATTCCTTCTTTGACAAACCTCACCTCACTGGCCGAGGTGGGGGCACTGCTGTTCCTCAGTTCTTTCTTTGCCTGCCTTTTCTTCATTTAAGCATCTCGCCATCAAGCTCCCCTCTCCCATGTCCCTCACCCTTGTTGTTATTTACCGTCCACTTAAGAACAACTCTGCTTTTATTGCCGAGTTTTCAGAATTCCTCTCCCTTGCCTGCACTTCAACTGACAAAATCCTACTCCTAGTTGACTTCAACATTCATGTTGACTTGCCTTCCTCCCCCTTAGTGATCAACTTCAACACGATTCTAGATTGTCTTGGACTCTCTCAATCTGTCAATGCCCCCACTCACACCCGATACACACCCTGGATCTGCTCATCACCAGGGGCCTTGATATCTCTAATTTCTCCATCTTAGATATCTCTCTTTCTGACCATTTCTTAATCACTGCTAATATTAATCTCCCTGCTCCTTCCTCCGCTACTGATACTGTTGTCTCCTTCCATTCCAAGAATCTGCTGAATCTTCTGAAACTCTCGCAATGTGTCTCTGCGTCACCTCTAACTGGTACTCTCCCGTCCTTAGCTGATGATGCGATGACCCTCTACAATGCCACCTTTACTCATATCATCGACACTGTTGCCCTACTTACAACCAGAACCGCCAAAAAAGATCGAAACTGCCCATGGTACACCCTCGAACTTCGAGTGCTTAAATCTGCCTGCCGCAAGCTCGAGTGCAAGCGAAGGTTGTCTAGACTAACGGTTCACAGAGAGATCTGGACTGACCATCTTGCGAGCTACAGGCGTGCACTTGCCACGGCCAGGGTGAAATACCTCTCTGAAATCATAACTATGGGACACGGTGAACTCAATGTTCTCTTTAAGACCATTGACCAAATCCTTCATCCAGCTACCGACAGATCCAACTCCCATTCATCCTCCTCTCTTACCTGTCATGAAAATCGACAACATCTATTCTACGCTGTCCCACCACAAACCCACTTCCTGCCCTCTCCTCCTTCTGTCCTTTCTCCATTGCTGATGTTTCTGGCTTACTGTTGAAATCAACTACTGCCACATGCCTCCTGGACCCCTGGCCAACTAACCTTGTCTGTCTCTGTGATTCTGATCTTGCTTCCTCCATTATGCATACTCTCAACCTGTCCCTGGACTCTGGCTCGGTTCCTGCTGCCCTTAAGCTTTCCCGAGTTATGCCAGAACTCAAAAAACCCTCCCTTGACCCGGCTGACTTATCTAATTTCCGTCCCATCTCCAATCTCCCTTTTCTCTCAAAAACTCTCGAAAGGACTGTAGCCAGTCAGCTGATGAAACATCTCATGGATAACAATCTGCTTGAATCTCTACAGTCTGGTTACCAGCCGCATCACAGTACTGAAACTGCTCTGCTTCGGATTGTGAAGGATCTCCTGCTCAATGCTGATGCTGGTGCTCCATCTGTGCTTGTCCTCCTTGACCTAACAGCCGCTTCTGACACCATAGATCATGGTATTCTTCTTGACTGCCTTCAGAAGTATGCTGGAATCTCTGGAACCTGTCTCTCCTAGATGTCCTCTTACCTATCAGAACGCATGCAGTCTGTTTTCTATGTTGGACGCAGTGGCGTTACAAACCCAATCACTTGTGGTGTCCCCCAAGGATCTGTTCTTGGGCCCCTTCTCTTCAATATCTACATGCTTCCTCATCCGCTAACACAGCCTCATGTTTCACTCCTATGCTGACGACACCTAGCTCGACCCTGGAAGCCCCTCTGCCATGGTCTGGCTCTCGGCTTGCATTCAAGACATCGAGGCCTGGATGTCTGCCAATTTTCTTCAGCTGAACACTAACAAATCTGAACTCCTAGTAGGATCTAAAACTCAACTTAAGAATCTAAACATAGGTGCCCTGAACCTCGGAAACTGTCTGCTGCTGCCTTCCCCCACAGTACGAAGCCTTGATGTACTTCTTGACAGCAATCTCTCCTTTGATGCCCACATCTCCTCCGTGGTCAAATCTTTGGAACATCTCCAAAGTCCATCTCTACCTTTCCCTCCCTGATGCGGAGATACTTTGTCATGCATTTGTCTCTTCTCAACTCGACTACTGCGACTCTATATGGTGGTCTCCCGTCACATACCATAAACCGACTGCAGCTAGTTCAGAATGTCGCTGCCAGGATCCTTACCAGATGTAAAAAACGTGATCACATCACCCCCGGTCTTGCCCAGCTGCACTGGCTACCTGTAAAGTTACAACTGCCTGATAAGAATCATTCAGTAAGTTCAGGGTTAAAATATTAGTATACTAGTTGAAGTACCCGGCATTGCCCGGGAAAATTCAATATTTCAATATTTCATGCATGACAAATTGGGGAACGGCAGCCTTATGGTTACTATAAGTTACCGATTTAGGGGTTTTTGCATTTTTTTTTTAAATTTTTGTTCTTTTAAATTTTGGGGGGGATTTGTGAGTTTCTTTAATTTGAGATACATGGCTACTGTAGTGATCCAGCAATGGGGTTACTAAATAAAGTACCCTGGGGGTCAGTATTTTGGATCCAAACATAGCCCTCGACCTTCCCCTGGATGAAAGAGGAGGCCATGCAAAGCTTGGTTGCACTGGCTCCTGCGGGGTCCGAATGCATAAAGGAACAGACAGACAGACAAACTTTCTTCTTTATATATATATATATATATATATATATATATATATATATATATATATATATATATATAATATATAATTGATTTTCTTTTTCTAAATAAGTTGGAAAAAGAGATCTAACTCTCATCGATTTGAGCTTTCCTTGACACCAAAACAAAGCGAGATATAGGTGGCTGTGTGGTCCAGTGGTTAAAGAAAAGTGCTTGTAACCAGGAAGTCCCCGGTTCAAATCCCACCTCAGCTACTGACTCATTGTGTGACCCTGAGCAAGTCACTTAACCTCCTTGTGCTCCGTCTTTCGGGTGAGACGTAATTGTAAGTGACTCTGCAGCTGATGCATAGTTCACACACCCTAGTCTCTGTAAGTCGCCTTGGATAAAGGCGTCTGCTAAATAAACTAATAATAATAATAAGATTGATCTTTCAGAAAATTGTTGCATTCAGCATTTTACTGGTGAAAATAAATAGTTAAACGCTAATACTGTGATAGTAGTGGCATCACAGGGCATGATTTAAAAATACAACCCCAGGATGTCAAGGCCAGTTATATATCTGTCTGTTCACTGATCGATAGAGTAGTAGACAGGTGCACATTATCTGCCTGGGGCTGTGAAGCAAGTTGCTTGGGTATTACTTTTCATACACATGAATAATCAGGCTTAAAGACCATAGAAGCATGAAACCCTTTCAGGACATGGAAGAAGCCATATATTTTTTTTTTCTTTTCTTTGCAGACACTCATTGAACTTAAATTGAAAGGCCAAATATAAACAGAAGTTTTCCCCTTACTACGCAAGATAATACATGCTTCACTAATGCTGTGGTAAATTGTGCTATTCCAAATCCACAAAAATAGGAAACCAGAATGTATTATTCAGCAAATCATACATTCAGTGCTTATTTATTCCATTTTATCTTTTGTTTATTTTCAAAAAATGTTGTTGTTGGCCAACAATCTATACTCTCTTCTCTCTGAACCAGTCTAGCGATGCATCGGGATACCATCTTTCAAATATGAGCACCAAGTCTGGACTTTATGTTAATTTCCATTGTCCTGACTACAGGTCATTTATAAGATCTTTATTGGAAATTCTGTTTTGATTACTGAAAGCCTGTTCTAATTGTGCCTGTATGCTGAATAAAGGCAGCAGAGAGTGGGTTAAATCTCATCTACTATTGTGGACAATACCTTTCTTTCTGACACACAAACACTTCTACTGTTACACTGACAAACAACTGTTGAAATAATTCTAGCTAAAAAAAATAGTTCCATAAAATGTCTCCGCCATGCACACCTATTTATTTTATAGGTCTCAGATGTGCAGTTTTGAAAGAGACAAATGTTATTGCAAACATGTACAGGCTAACTTCACTATAACAAACCCTTCTTATAACAAACCCCCATTTTTTAACGATCCCAACAGCAAGAACTGATATTTTCAATGGAAATTAGCCCTATTAGAACAATCACTTACCAGTATCGACCTGGATACAACAATCTCAATACTAACTGACACTGAACTTTCTCTAGTGTGAATGTGTATTCTTTGAGTGAAAACAAAGACCATGGTTGGCTAATTCAATGATAAGGCTAATTAAAAGCTAACCTATTGTAGTGCAAATCATGCATCATGTATGCAATCATTGCCTTGCTATTTTCACACAAACCGCAACCAGGCAACAGGCGTGAGGAGGCAACTGCAAACAGTGTTTTGAGAAAAGCACAAAGAACATGGAGCTACCCTGGATATTTTTTTCAAGACAAAGGCCATGTAATTACTGCATTCAGCATTTAAGTGTACATTCTTTCTTTTTTCATGTCTTTACTGTTTTCTTTTTTTCTTGACTGTTTAAATGTTGATCAATGTGAAGTAATCTTCATAAAAGTACTATTTATTGATGTGCAATTCAAATTGGGCGTGTCTTCAACGCAGCAAGTTCACATGCTCTGTTATAGTGAACACCCTGATATAACGAACATTTCTCCAGGTCCCCTTCACGGATTTCCTTCCTGTCAATAACCAATGAGCTTCTTCCCCTATTGACTGACATACTTTCAGCCAGTAACATACAAGGAGTACAGGTGCCAACAGATAACCCAAGAATAAGGCACATACACTGAGAGTTTCCTTTAACCAAGTAGTACCAGATATGTTTTAAAATGAAAATACATGGGTGCTATAACATGTGTTTGTGCACATCTGAGACATAGCTAGCTAATAGAAGTGCAAAATGGCTAAGATTTATGGAATTATTTTGTTAGCTACGATAACTTTAAGCATGTTGTGTTGGACCCTAGACTGCTGCCCCACACAGAGGTACAGTATGTAGTAAAATACATTTTGCAGTCAGGCACTAGTCTAAGAAACTAGGTTCACGTTTTTCCATTATAGTTAGCAGAAATTCACATAATCATTACAAATTATAAGCATAATATTTAGTTCAACGTAAGACAAAAAATGTATTTTCTTTATAAATTATGGTTGTACAGAATGAGATAAGAACTATTTGGTCTATAGCTGGAGAAATGTTGTCCTCAAGAGATAAGTGTCTATCTTTCTCCTCTACAGAAGGTTATAAGTATAATACTTGAATCAGGAAAGGTTAGAATAAATTTACATTTGAAACCCCTAAGGAGAATACATTTCTAATGTGAAGAATTCCAGTACAAATCTTATTAAATAAAACATTCTGACCTTGCAATATGAAAAAAACAACAGAACAAAAAAACTATTCTGTGCAAAGGTGACCAGGATTTAACAAATACAGCATTTTGCTAGTAGAAAATATAAAGTAAAAGCTTTATTGGTCGAACATATTTAGTTGTAGAAAAAAATGCATATACAATACAACTACAACTACAGAGAATTCACATTTTTTCACTACAAGAGATAGAAGGCTAAACTAATACGCAGCAGTGAATTGTTTAAAAATCTCACACCTCTAAAAAGATTTTAAAAAATATCTTTGGTAGCTTTTTTAAACATTTTCTCAAATGTGTGTATTTCATGAAAACCTCCAATGCATTCACCTTCAATTGTACAATTCAAAATGCCATATAGGGATTCAAACTCATAAGTGAAAAAGGTTGACACCAGTGCTCGAATTAATGGGACAAAAAGTAGGGAGGCCCTAAAATCTGAGCCTGAAGTGACTGTGAGCATAGCCAATCAATATTTTCCTCTCAGACTTCATAAGCATATACAAGCTTACAATGTAAATCACAATATTCCAGGACACAAGAATGCTATCAATAGAAAATCAACATATTTGTCATGCTTGTTTGTTTGATTGATTGATTTATGCCTGCATTTTTTATTTTTTATTTTTTTCTCAAGGAAACAAAGAGTCAACACATAGGTAATATAAACTATTTAGCTTTATTAAATCGAAAAACATATTATACTTTAAATGTCATGTATTTTCCTGTTTGGTTTTAAATAACTCTTTTCAATGCTAAAAAAACAAACAAACAAAAAAACATAGCTCTTTAAGGTAACATTGCAACAAACTGATAAAAATGCATGAACAAAAGTCAGCCACCCTCACAAACACAAATAATCAATGATGCTCGAGTGTCAAAAAGAGAAACAATCAAAGGTTGAAAGTATAATAGCGCTGCTTAGAAAGGTAGTTTAAAATATTATGCCTGCTGTATTTTGGATCATTTCTGAATACTTTAATAGTAAATTAACATTAATGGACTGTTATATTCTAACAGTAAACATTGTATTACTAAACCATTGACTTAATTTAAAATATCGATTGTTCTTGCTTGTATTACTGTATTGTGTTGATCAGATTGGATCCAACTCATGATGTACAATGAAAAAGACCAAAAAACTTAGATGTGGGAGAAATCCCCAAAAATCCCAAAATCTCAAGCAAATTAATATTACCGAATTGTACCAGTACTTGCATCAGCTTGTACTTGCACTGAACTGCTCCATACTTTGCCGTATTCTTTGACTCCTCTTAATTATAACTATGTCCTGTATCTTGTACTTGATTTTACTCTTATAGATATCCCAGATTCCCGTTTTTGTAGTTGCTCTTATTTGAAATCGTTCTAATCCATTTATCGTACTTACTACGTGCTCTTAATGGAATTTACTCTTATAAGTAAATACTTCACTCTTAAATGTAATTATTTATTGTGTTCTTTATTTTGCTGTTATTTGAATTTTATCCTATGTTCTACTGATTTTACTGTACTTTATAACTGGTGATATTCTGTAATGTGATATTTTGTAATGTGATACTTTGTATTGTGATATTTTGTAACAACAGTAAGTCGCCTTGGATAAGGGTGTCTGCTAATAAATAAATAAATAAATAAATAAATAAATAATATCACTGAGACAAACTGGTATGAAATCTTTTTATAAGGTAACAGTTATAGGAATGCTATTATTTCCATGTGTAGTACAATGGATTGTCTACTTTTTATCTAGCTACTATAGGACACTTCGATGAAGCTTGCCAGCCTCTGCAGTGTTACCCTGTTTTACCCACCGCAGAAGCTGGGCCCTTCTGTTGGTAGCTGGCGGTAGCATGCTGAGAGGTTGGATTGAGCCATCCTTGGGGTGCTGAGAAAGTCCAAGCCCAGCTGAATGTCTGCCAGAGAAAGTCCAAGCCCAAGATGCAGGGGTCCTGGACGGCTGAAGATCTGCTCCCCTGGCTGTGCTGTTGGGTGCTGCTCATCTCGCAGGGATTCAGGCTGTGGGCCTGCAGTTAGGAAGTGGTGGATCCCTGTGTAAATAGCACCCATCATTATGATAAGTTTGTTAACAGAGGGTGATTGATAATAGAATATTGGTGTAAAAAGTAAGATGTTTTTTGGTAAAGAGGTGTGACTGTTAATTCTTTAAAGATAATCAGTCATAGGTTAATTCTGTTATTTTCTGTTTACCGATTATGGTATCTATTTCAGCTGTTGTCTTGGTTACAGTACATAAACTCCATTATTTTAAGGTTTCCCTAATTTCCATGACAGTTAAGTATAAAGACAAAAGAAGGGGTTTTCTTCAATGCAGATGTAAAGGTGAATATTAAAATGTTCTTATCATAGCTAAGCCTATGTGCCAAACAATTTACAAAGGAATCCTTCATCTCAAGGCACTTTGATTGTCTTACATGATTAGGTTATAATGAACAGTCTAGAAATGAAAGTGTTATGTGAGAAATGTTGATATGACAAGGATCAGATGGGTTCCTATTAAAATATGCAAAATTGTCATCTGGGAAATACTAAAGTCTCCACTATAATAAATTTTGGCTTGGTCTTCTCATAGCTTGCTAATAAAGTTCTGATGAAGAATAAATTATGATTAATGAGCCACAACTAAGAATACTGTGTGGAGAAATGACTGTGCGTCTTTAATAAGGCTGCCACCTTTAAACATGTAAACTCTTCTGTTTAGTTTAGGAAACATAAATTGTAGAAAATATACCACAATATATTATTGTTTACTTGAAGAGGCCAGGTATACTGTAGATTAAAAAATAGCTATTGCCTTTGTGTTCTCACAGTCCATCATGTTGAGGTATGATAAATACATTGGATGGATCAAATTCTAACACCCATACACTTGTGCCTTAATTTTATATTTTTATTTTCAGTTTGGCGGTGATAATTTGCATAATAACAATGAGTATTCACAACACAATGATTTAGTTCTAGTTTGTGTTGATGCATTCTTGGTTTGTTTATGAGGCAGCTCTTTGAAATGCATTTCTATCCCAGAACAGCTCAGCCTCACTGGGCAGGCAATGTTCTTATTTGATTGAAGGACAGTGTTCAATGATAATAAACAAAGAAGGCTGGGAGACACACAGACCCAGCTGCAGCAGGTATTGTTTAATTTGGATCTCTAGGGCCTCCATCAAATCCCCTTCATTCCGTTATTGTACTGAAGATTACTAGTCTGGAAACAATCAAGGGAAGCAAGGAAAATTCATTTCTGGTTGCTCTGCTTGTTACACTAAGAATGACACACATTTTTCAAACGCAGCTGTCTCTGCATGATTCATTAGCTTTTGAGTTTATAGCTTATCTAAGGTTTTCTTATCTGGGGTCTTGGATTTATTGATCAAGTGCAGAAACTGTAGTACAAAACAGCACCTGAACACTTCTCGCCTCACAAACCATTACTTACACCTGAACAGGTCTTGAATGTATCATTAGAGTACATTGTGTGGCACTCACATTTTTGCAACAGAAAGGGGAGAGTATTTATTTTTTTATTTTGTTTGTTATGATTATCACATGTCTACCCATTGGACATTTTTCTGTCCAACTAAGAATACTGGGTGGAGAAACGACTGTGCGTCTTTACTAAGGCTGCCACCTTTAAACATGTAAACTCTTCTGTTTAGTTTAGGAAACATTTTGAAAATCCATAAACTATAATCTAAGCAATTGACAAGTCTGCTTGCAATTGCATACTGACTCAATTACTTTCTTGTCCTTTAATAAATAGCCTAGCCTCATTTTGGGCAAAAAGACTATACATATATTTTTCTTGACATACTTGCCAAGCCAGCACCGGTACATGTATGTGTGCATACAAGATGACATTGTTTAAAGATTTCATGTAAAGTAGCAAAATTGCACATGTGGTTCCACATGTGATTCAATATGATGCGGGGAAAAAGAATGTGGCAAAAAACAAGTTCATTTCTGCAGTTCCATTAAAGATTAAACAATATTTCTTTCTTTGTGGAGATAACATGGCTTAGTGGTAAAAAAATAAATAAATATGCAACAAAGTTGCACTTGTGATGCAGGGCATTTCTAAAAAAAACGGGCAATTTTGAAATCATGGATGTTCCACAGGATGGTACTTTATTTATAATGAGCAAATGTAGTCCCTTCTTGACACGACAGGAATCATATGTATTTTTTTCTTTATAATAACCTAATATTTCCAGTAAACTCTGCCTTGTGCTCACTTGGGTCAAACAATAGGCAGGAATATTAGGGATTCAGAAATGTTGACCGGCAGTGAAGAACCTAATTATTTTTAAAGAAGTAGTAAGTAAACAGAAGTTTTAAATTTACATTTGGAAGAACACACTGACCCATGACACAGGATATGAGCATCAAAACTAAGGGAAATGGGTAAAAAAAAACTGGATTACACTCAAACATGATTTTCAATGTGCAACTTTTTTTTTATTAATAAAAACAAGCCCTGGAGACTGCAATACTTAACATTGAGAAATTGCTTAGTGCATCTAGTAAAGGTAGAAGGTTCCTCATCTTAACCAGAATGTAATAGAGAATAATAATAATAATAACACAGACACTAACCAGTGTAAAATCAAAGCACATACAATGCAGTGGAGGAAATATCACAGCCAGAGAAAAAAAATCACTATTACAATATCTTATTTTAGTTTCCATACCATAAATTCAGGTGCATAAAACTATCAATTCAATTAGTCAGTACTAAATAAGGCATATCAAGGGGACAGAGTGAAGAAGCTACTAGAAATGATACAAATCAATTATAAAGTATTAGACAACAATATATAACACATGTATTAATCAAATCAACGTGTGAAATTATTAAAAAATAAAACACAAATAAACATGTGAAAGATAACGGGGCATTTTTGACACCTTACACCACCGCATGACTTAGCTGCCTTCAATTATCGCTTTTCTGTGTATACCTAGCATCTCATATACAATAATGCAGAAATTCTCTTAATTTATGTATCTAAAATGTTTTATCCTGGATGGAAAATAGCATCCTTTTTAAACCATATGTTAGGGTGGGTCAAAGTGATCTATACAATAGTTTAAGAGCTTTATGAAAGGCAATCCTATAAAGAATATATCCCTCTTCCTCTCTCTTTTTTACAGCAAAACCCACATTTCGATTTGTACCTGTGTGTATCCAGTGTTACACTAATTGGTCATTCATCTTTCATGAGCACAATTTTCATCAAAAACGTGCTTCTGACTGTAAGCTTCATGAATTTTGAATTGTTACGGAATAGACTGTTTATTCATTTGAAATTCCCTTTTCAGTTTGCTCATTTTAGTTAATTTCCCCCCTGATAGTAACTGAAGTGTCACTGAGATAAATGGGTAGATTCAAATGTAATTTACATTCAGTTTAAAACCATTTGTTTCCTTAATACAGTCTCATTTGCAGTGATTGACAGTGTGTTCCACACTCCATCAACATTTCATTTTAGTGCTGTTTCTTCCTAAAGTGTTATCCAAGTGCTAATGGCTGTCACAGAAAGCAAAAGCAGTAGAACACTTTCCATCTTACTCATTGTCATTTGATTGGTAAAACACAGGTGATTGCAAAAAAATGACATGGCCCTTTGATCTTTTATTTAATACTTTTGATATGGATTCATCAAACTGAACGTAGTAAACTGTGGATTAAACAATGAAAACTGTTAGAAAAAGTCACATAATCAATCCACAGTAGTAAATTGCCAGTTTCCAATCTGGAAGTCATTTAAATTGTTAACACTAACTTGCTTTAATTGCTATGAGGAAGTAGAGCATCAATAAATGACATTGACATTGCTCACTTCCTGCATATCAGCCATAATTGACCGCCTGTCCATCCACATTTATCTCTCAATTTCACCTATTGAAAAGTCTTCTACTCCTTTGTTGCCACTAGAGATTTTTAGCCCTTGTCTGGTGAGATGGCCTCATGAATCCCACTGGGCTTGTTCCACTGTCGTTTCTGTTTATGTTTCTATATTACCTTTGAAATCTGGATTTTTATTTTTACATTGATGATACTCTGCTGCATTTTTCTATCAAGACCCCATACTCCCGAGTTGTATCTGCTGATTTGACACCAAATTCTTATACATAATAACTTTCTGCAACTGAAAACAAATAAAACTCAGGTCATATTGTTTGGCTTCTATAACAAAAGAAAAAAAAACTTTGCAATCTATTACAATAGATGGATGCCTCTTTCATCCAAAAACCTGTCGCATGTAATTGGGGTGCTCATCTTTGGTCCTGAGGGATCATTCACGGTAATGACCACATTTGTTCAACAAAATGCTACAGTATCATCTTGGCTCAGCAGCCTTTGTTGCATATGTTTGTAACCTAGTAAATCCATTTTAGAGCTGAACTACACCATTATTATGACTACACACTCAAAACAAAAGCTTGCCTAAGTGTAAATGTAATCCGTTTTGCAATTGTACCTTGCATTACCACTAGTCACGCAAATTGGGCGCTCAGTGTTCATGCAAATCACTCATTGACTCATTGAAAAAATTGTAGGTAAAGAAAAGGTAAAAATATTAATGACTTTCTGGGAAAAGTTGCTTTTGGGTCCAATACAAATGGGAATACTGTAATGTGTTGTTTCTTTTAACAACACATATAATACAAATCAGGTGGTTCAAAGTCTCTATTGTTGATGTTATGCTATTCATAAATATCTTACTGCAAAGATAATTGGGAAAAAATATATAAAAAATGGTGAACAAGGTAAAATTACATATTGTTTTAAAGGGAAGGCTTGCTGGATCCCTTCCGTGTGTATCCCAAGACAGTGGTGTCATCTGCCAATCTGTTTTTACCCTTTACTATTGTCATTTTTGTAAAGGTACTTCTGTACTTCTAAACATTTTTCTACTATGGTATCGGTTAGCAATATAGATAATTTGTCTTGCGATCTCGACGTCATTTTTCCCCCATGTGTGCAATGCACCACTGTAGATATTTCTATCATAGGGAAAAGCAAATAGTTAAAATAAAAAATAACATCAAGTTCTTAGCTAACTTGCCTTATAAAAAACTGTAACTGGCTTATTATGTTCTTTATCTTACGTAGAGTTCACCCTCGCTATAACAGCCTTCATTATAACGAACCTGGCCCCTGGACCCCAAATAAAAAAATTTAAAAAAAGATGATATAAACACACACTGTCAGCATCCTGGTCTGCACGCACGGGATGCCACCTCTGCAGTGAAGTCAGCTATTTTGTCTTAATAAAAAGAGTGCACTGCGTAACTATGCCTCTGAAATGAAAATCATTTAATGTTGCAACAAAGCTGGAAACTACATTGATTGTTTGAAAAAAGGAGTAACACAGGCATATCTCTGTCGTGAATATAGGTTGTCGAAAAGCACTCTATTTTTTGGCTTATTCAGCAACCATGCGGCAAAGCAAAATTGATTAAACAAAAAAAAAAAACAAAAAAACTTGAGGATCTGATGAACTTTTCATGTCGGGTTGATTTGGAATAAAAGCTAAGTTTGGGGTTCTTGCATGTTGGATTAAGATTTGGTGCACTTTGATTCATGTGAGACTGATTTTGAATAAAAGTTAAAAGTTCAGCTTCAATTCAGGATTTTTTGCTTTTTGTACTGCATTTTAATTATTTAATGAATAGGATAAAGCAAATGCAGAATACTGCATAAATGAGACAAACAGATACATGTAATTCTGCTTTTATTCACAATCTTATCTCATAAACTTACTCCAACAGTTTATTGTTAATTTTGATTGTCTTTTCGCTATAACGAACAAAAGGCTTGGACCCCAACAGGTTCATTATAGTGAGGGTGTACTTTATTTCAATAAAATTACATTTTGGAATAACTGTTTTCACAGTGTATCAAAACTATAGCAGACATGAAGGACTATAGTGCTTGCAGCAGTCACTAGCTTATGGATTTCTGCACTTACATCTTCTTGATAGAGGATAGATGGCAGATCAGATTTGATGGTGTGCAAATTATTAGTTTCAGACCGGGCCTTGTCCTTCTGCTGTTTCTCAGCACCTTGAAGGCATCTGGAAATTAGAGGCTTTTTGTAACACTTTTTATGCTTTTGGAGGTAATATGATGGCTTGGTTTACCAGCAGACATGTCACTTGCTAGTCAGTTTGCAAAAGTTGAACAAGTAGAGCCAAAAGTTTGTGCAGGGAGGCTAAAGCCCTAACTAGTTTGTGATACTCGATAGTTGGCAGGTCGAGGGTGTTCGCATACCAGGTAGAACAGATTTTGTAGCCCTAATCCAAAACCCTTTCATCCAAACCTGCCCAAGATTTTACACACATGACCTGCGCATTGTTCAGTACAATGTCCAGCTTTGTCGTCATGTTGAACTGTAGATGATGTTATCAATGGACATACAAAAGCAGAATTTAAGACTCTGAATACAGCTGCAACATTTTTCTCCTGGTGCACAATTAGCTACCCCACTCCCCAAGGAAAAAAATTACAGACTTCAGCAGGCTAAAGGTGAAACCTATTACGGTAATGCACAATATATAGTACCTAAATGTCAAGTAATTTGCATTGGTAATAGCCTTTTGACATTTAAGAAGCTATTGCAGTAAACTGTATAATTTAAAACCCAACATTGTGTACCATATTTTCTTTCTGGTTAACAAGTACTGTATAATATAATGATAGGTAGAAAATGTGGTTATATTTACTTGACCATTCATCTATTGCTTTTCCAATTTTGATGGCACTCATAGGATCCGAAAAAATAGGATTGTGGCAATAGACCATTTCTTTTGTACAAAATATACACTATGGCAGTTCCAAGTTTCATTGTAAACATTGCATGTTTGGAATTCACTTGTAGGCAAAAAGGACATAAATCCAAAGGGCTCAGTATCTCCACTGGTTGTTCAATCTGAGTCGATGACTACAAGCAACTTCCCCCATTTCTAAAATCATCCCATATCTTACTTTGATAATTATCTTATTCCTGCCAACTATGTCAAATCTTGTGGAATTCATTTAGATTGAACAACTGATGTACCATCTGAATCACAAACAATTTGTTATGTTCATCACCCCCAGTTTGGCTTCTTATTTTAACAGGTCGTTTTACAAGGCACTGAAATGTATGTTATAGAAACAGTTTTGTTGTTGATGCAATAATCAGAAACATCATACATTTGATATGGTCTAGCACCCTGGGCTCATTTCAAATCTGGAATCTTGTGGTGGAATCTTTAGAAACTTCCTTGGGGATTTTTTGTTTTGTTTAGGGGAAGGTGTTTAACCTGTTTTGCTATTTCAATACGACAACAAAAGGCAGTACAAATTCGGAAGTATCCATCACAAGGAAGTAGAAAATCGGTCTGAAGATTCAGGGTGTGTGTGACAGAAATATAATGAGTTCTGGTGATAAATCTTCCTCCCGACCTGTGAGGGCGCTAAAGAACGGGAGGAGAAGTATCTGGAAGGGCTGGCCTGACAGTTCGTTTCCGGGACCGGGAAGTGGGTCAGCCTGGAAAGAAGCGAGACTCTGTTGTAAGACCGTTTTGACTTGAAAGGTAAACGAGGGGCAGCTGCAAGTAATAAGGCAGCTGCAACCGTTTACCTAGCTATCATGCGGGATTACATATAGGGGCCAGGGTAACGCTGATCTTTTTTTTCGTTTGGGTAAAGCTCAGAGGAGAGAAGGACTGAGAGAGGAGCTCTCAAATTAAAAGAAAGACGGGTTACATGTTTTGTGTTGTGTTTGTCTGTGTGGTAATTGTTCGTGTTTTGTTTCACCAGACAGTTAAAGCACACCTCCGGAGCTGTCACCGAGGGTCAGCACAAATCCGGAGCACCACTGCACTACCGTCACCACATACCTGTGTTTGCACTCAGCACCAGCACGACTACACTCACCCCGGACTGGTGACCGTGTGTTTGTTTTTTTTGTTCGGGACTCTGCCCTGTTTGTTATCCCCGCGCTTTACACATTGTTGTGTATAGCCGGGGATTTATTATTTTACGGTCGCCAGACCGGGATTAAAATAAAGCACCTTCCCCACTGAATACCATCGTCAGTCTGTCACTCTTGCATCGCATCACGTCTACACCTGTTCCCCTCCACTAGCCACTTTGCCACAGTGTGCTTATGGAGTAACCTTAAAAAACTGCCAAGCTCTAATGATGGCTTAAAGTATGCCTTTAAGTAGGATAGTCTTTTTGCATAGTTACTTAGTACTGAAAGAGTTAAGGTAGTGGAACATCACTGAAAAACAGAGAAGGATGGCACTTGACATTTGTTATTGTCAACTGCAACACATCTCATTGCTATTTAAAGTCCTGCTGGGAAAGTGAAAGGTATAACGCAGAGAGAACAGGATCATGAGAGAACAATATCTACCCCCATCAAGGTGTGAGGCTAGGCACACAGGGTGCTTGTCTGCAGGATAGAACTGCTCCCACAATGAGCTAGTAAGCCAGAAAGCAACCCACACGGTGGCTTGTGAGAAAACAATAAAGCAATAACAGATTGATGAAATTGCAGAGGGGCAATACAAACTTAGGTCTTTAGTTCAAATGAAGTGTACTGGACAGTAAATGGTTAAGGATGGGCTCCCCTAAGCTAAATCCCCGTTGTGAAGAGCTGCATGATAAGCCTGCTAAGCCTTTCCAAGATGCTGACAGCAGTATCGCACTAGCATCTGGCATTTACTTTAGGCAAGAGAACTTGCAGGTGGGAAATATAATTTCTTACCAGTATCCCAGGAGTCTACCACCATTTAATACACATGTACATAAAAATGAAGGGTTACTAAATAGAGTGTAGAGTTCACTACAAATCACACTACTTACTGCTGCTTCCTGTTGTCTTGTACAATATCTTTTTTAACCTAACAAAATATATTTTTCAACATAACTGCTATTGTTTTGATTGAAATGACTAAAAAAAATATTTTTATGCATCACCACAGCCCCCGCCTGGTCTAGATTTTGTTGGAAAAGATATGTATGCACACAGGAGGCAGCAACAGTAGGTGAAGTGTTTTGCCTGTTCAGTAAAACTTTAATATCCATTAATGTATAAGTACACATTTATGTTACTAAGGGGACCAATAAATCCCTCCTGGGAGAAAATATTAGATGGATTAATACTGTCAGTAATAGGGTACGGCATTTTATATATTGTTAAAATAGAGTGCCTCATCTTTGCTTTGGTCTACCAGAGGTGTATGGTACTGGTGAGTGGGGCATGTGTTGCCTTATTATATTCAGTAAGTAAGGGGTATGAATGTGGTATAATAGGTAACATTTGTGTCCGTGATGCAGAGTAAGCTATGAGTTTAGCAGCAAGCTTCATAAAACTTATAGGGTGCAATTACCGCATGTTAACAGACCCAATGTGTGGAAGTATGTGGTGGAGTGTCCCACCCCTTTGTTTATTATTGTTTTTGTATTATAATTTAGATTATATATGATGGCAAAAAGCCGTGTTTTTGATTTATTGTTTGGCAAGGACGAGTGAGATGCCGTCCGCCATGGAATTGTTTTGTATTTATTATTATTTTAAATATTTTGTGAGAATGCGTGACTGTCAGCTACTGATTGTTTAACTAGCTGACAGTCACGCAGACTTGGTAGACCCGTGCAGAATGTGACCGAGGGATAATATAATAATTGATAGCTAGTTAGTCCCTCGGTCACAAATTATAAAAGATGTGCCGTTTGGTTGCACTCAGTGAAGAGGGTTCGGTGAGGAGAGGAGAGGAGATAAAGTAAACTGTGAGAAATAACAATTGCTAAACATGCTGGTTTATTAACTTGATACTTGTTACTGTTTATTGTTTGTTTGTCTGTTTTGCCAATGTGCATTTTTGTTTCAGAAAGTGTTTTGTTTGTTTAATAAAAGCCGAGCGCCGTAACGTCTCAGTTTCACCTGCCAGTACTGTCTGTGTGTGTTCCTTTCTGGGCTGACGTCACCCCTGCAGCCATCCTGTTCCCAAAGTAATAGAAAGCAAGGGAATTTTTAGTGTGCTTGTTGGGCTCAATGGGGGGGGGGGGCACTGGTTTAAAAGATGGAAAACGTTTTTATTCCTGCAGATATAAAACTAGCTATGTGTAGATTGTACATCTGGCAATGTCTGCCTTCTAATTAAGTGCGCAGCAGGTTAACTTTGGAATAATTTATCAGGCAGAAATCAATGAATAGTACATTTTTTTTTATAAAACTATCTTCCATGATTTTAATGAAACTCCTTCATTTATATTACAGAGATTGAAATGTAAAATATAAACATGCATGCCAACAGCCCCTTTACCACTGGGACAGTACCACCAAATTTCTCACAAACCAATGCATCCCGGCACTCTCTCTTCTGCACTGCTGTTTTTCCTTCATTAAGCTGCAGAGCAGTAACACACTCAAGATTGTACCTGTTTACAGAATAACTTGCCACATTAGTGATAAGAATCGACCAGATCCAGTCACACTGTAATATTGTACATTGTGTCACCTCTGCTGGTTCAATATGATTTGATGTGTAAATGTGAGAGAGCAAATATGAAGTCAAGAACTGTATTGATGCTGCAATTTGAATCATAGCACTTCAGCAAAAAAAGATCAGAACAATGTAGTTCTTAAATACGATTGAACGCTCACTGTGAAAAAAAGGTAAAATCAAATGTGTTTCTGTATGGAGTCATTTTATGTGATAGAAAGGACCAACCCATGAAAATAGCATTCCATTTTTTTTCTATTGAATTGTAATAATCTGTCCCTGTATAAGAATCCACCTGGGAATATCTGTCTATACAATGCAGATCCTTTTGGGTACTTTCTGATTCCAAAGGAATCACATGAACATTCACAATATGACAACATAAACTCAGATACAGAATCTTTAAACATCAGAAAAGGGAAGTGAAAAGTGAAATAAATCTTGCTCTGTGTTACAAAGCAAGTGAAACATTTGTTTTCTAGTATAAATGTTTTATTTTCCTTTCCAAATAAATGGGGCAAATTGTACTGTGGGAAAAAAAGCCTTGATAATTAAGGACAACCAGTGACAGGAAAGTATGGTGCCAGCTGGCTCTGCAGAAAGAAAAAAAAGGCTTTTATGAGATTAAAATCAATAAACCATATATCAATGTAAGTGCAGACTAATTAATTAGTATTACCGTCATAAAATGGAGAAGAGAATATAAAAATGTGTTCTTTTTTGTGATAATTGCAGTGTGGATTCTAAATGGAATGAATAAACCACCAAACAAGAGAGGGAAACATATTAGTCCAAATCCCCATATTTCTTTAGAAGAAAACTAACTTCTTCCAATGTTTTTTTTATTTTTTTAAATCTGTCCTGCAAGACTGTTATCTACATACTGTACTACCTCTAGCTATGACTTAAGTATCTGACCCTGTTTCAAATTAGTATTTTTTTTCATTCTGAGTTAAAGGTTAAACTACTATTGTAATGATTGTTTCAAGTATGTGTTTTATCAGTATATATACAAAAAAATGTAACAAATGTAAAAAAACAAGTTAGAAAAACGCAACAGCCGTTTAAAGTGGTGATATCAAACACAAAAGCCCAAGTTAGGAGAAGCAATTGGGGCAACCTTGTCAAGCATCAAGCAAATAGGCACAATTGGAAAGGTGCTGGGGCCCAACATTCACACAATTGTTGCTTCTAACTTGGCTTCTTTTTTTGATCGCTCCACTTTACATTGAAATGCTCATTCCCTTATCATCTGGGTTGTAACCAGAATAAAGATGCTGAGACAGATGTGCCAAGGAAAGTGCTCAACACAGACTGAAGTGTTCTTGGTTATCCTACAGAGAGAAAGACAGACAGGGAATGGGAGAGGCGTCATCACAGGCACAGACAAGTATGCTTTGGGAAGACACACGGACAACATGCAGGTAAGGCACAGGTAGATGAGGGCACACATGGACAGACATTTAGCCCATACATGCAATAATACCTCAAAGAGCATGAAGCAGTATATTTCCAACAATGAAGATGATGAACAAGACCAATAATGGCAATGAGTGCAAGGGATAATGAGAATGCAAGGTAAGTGTATGGGAAGTGACAGTTGATGGGGCAGGCATTGCAGATCCAGGGCTGTGGTGTTGGAGCCTTTTTTTTGGTTGTGCATTGTCAATGTTTTTTTGTTGCAGATGTGATTTTTGAGCTGATAAGGGAATGGTCACAATGCCCTTGAAGTTGTACAAAGAGCATTTCAATGTAAAGTGGAGCGATGAAAAAAAGAAGCCAAGTTAGAAGCAACAATTTTGTGAATGTTGGGCCCCAGCACCTTTCCAATTGTGCCTATTTGCTTGATGCTTGACAAGGTTGCCCCAATTGCTTCTCCTAACTTGGGCTTTTGTGTTTGATATCACTACTTTAAACAGCTGTTGCGTTTTCTTTTTTTACTTCATCAAATAATGAATAAAGCGAGGGAAAGATATTCGAGAATGTGTATGGTAAATAGACAGACAGACAAGACAAGAGAGTAATAAGTAGAGTAATATAAGAGAAATGAGAAAATATTTGAAAGTAAAATAATGGTAGAAGGGACTTTTGGACAGTATTGAAAGTGTAAACATTGTATTCTTATAGTTGCATCAGTGGTGAAAACAATATGTTTATTTTGGTAGGTATTGATATATTGATATTTACGTAGGTACAAAAATATAATATTATGAATGGTTAAAAAGGTACATATGCATGTCAGTGCTAAAGGGTAGTATACTAACACATTTTGTGTTCGTATACATATTGTGGTATTATGCTTAGTGTAAGGCATTTGTAAAGCATTAGATCTCTTCATAAAAGGCCATATACATGTCCTTTGCATTTCTTGGCCATGGTTTGACTTCAGTAAGTGCATCATTTGCATGCACCAATTTTCTAGTAGCACCCACAGCAATAACAGACACATAGTGTCCCGACGTAACACCCTGTCCTTGGTGTATGATAATGGAAGCTAATTGGTAATTCCTGTTGTCCACAGTAATTGTGCTCTTCTGCACAGCAATAAACTTAGTTTTGTGTCACTTTGTAACGGTCCCGCCTGGTTTGGTTTCCCAAAGCATAAGTTGGACTGCAATCAGTCTTCCTGCTGATTAAATAAGTTCACGTTTCATGATTGGAGAAGTTTTGCATTGCCTACATTTGCTACCAGGAATCATTGCCCATTTGTCATTTCTATAAATGAGTTCTTCCAAACACATGGAATCTGTACCAGCAGGTACATGTAGAGGATAAACATGCAACACCTCTTGGTTTGATGAGCAGTATTTACATCTAGTACATAGAATGTCATGACTTATTGTGACTGAAACCATGCAAGGACAAATACCTCAGGACAAATTTCTAACAATTTGGTGAGAAACTCTGCAACATCTTGCTGCTCACCTCAATTGAAAGGTTCTCCTAAGAAGTGAGAAATATCCACAGTAGTTAGAGGCGCAGTGGATGGCAAGTGATCATATTTGTGAACAAAGCTCCTGATAGCCTCTTGTTGACTGTGTTTTAATGAATCCTTCAGAGGTTGCAAGTGAAGAAGGCACTGCAATGTTGCATTTGCATAGCATGAGGTGAAATTCGGGTTGCTCAAGCCTCTGAATGGATGTGTAACTGCAAGTGTTCTCTTAGAAGACTGAGGCTTTTGCTTTTCCTGAACATTAATGATGGCTCGGTGAATGAAATGCACACAATCTTTTACCTTGTGTTCCTTGTGTGTGTTAGTCTCCTTCATGTTTATCAACTTAGGACAATAAGCCGATGGTACTCTTCAACTGCAGTTTGACATGCGTAAATGCAGGTGGGGTCAAAGTTTATAAGGTGGATACTGCTTAAGGAAGTAACTCTGGAAAGTGCAACGAAACTTTGTCCATAGGAGAAAATGGAGTTACCAAGATCCATCATAACTGTTTTTAGAGTCATACCCTGACATGGTGATTGCATGATCACCAATGACTGGGAACTGCTCTCGAACAATGTAGACTCTATCCATGATTTCAAACTTTGAGTGTAAACATTGAAAGGTATGGGTGACTCCTTTGTTAAATTTGATGGTTGTGGTTTTGAGCATACTTGTGTTTTCCAGATAGTAGGAAACAGCTTGAAGCTTCCCTATTGCTCCATTGATGAGACCAGTGGCAATGTCAATGTTCTTGCGAATTTGCTTAATACAAATGCAAATGTGATACATTTACTACCAAACTAAATACAAATGCAAATATGTGACAAATGCTAAATGGACTTCAAATACTTTCCTATACATCAAATGTTAATTTATTAACATGAATTTGGCAGGGGCCTTTATCCAAGGTGACATACAAGGAAAACAGCTTATATACAGTTTAATAACAACATAAACACAGTAATCACATAGTTCATAATAATTAACAGGTATGTACCAATATAGGAAGCAAGTTACATAAAACAGTGCTTCCCAATCTTGGTCCTGAGGACCCAGTGTTTGCTGATTTTTATTCCAACTGAGCTTTAAATTACTGAATTGAACCCTCAATTGAATGAATAATTTGTCTAATCAGAGCATTTTAATTATTTGTAGCTCTTAAATGGCTGGCTGCACAGGCCTCAATTAGCACTAATCTAGGACTGCCTAATGTTAACTCAGGTAAGGTAGTCCAAGATTTGTGCTGATCAGGGTTTGTGAAAGCAGCCAAAAGAGTTGGATATTTCAAGTTATTTCTAACATTGCATTAAGTCACTAATTGTTAGTTCAATTGGGGGATAAATTTAATAATTGAGAACTCAGTTGGAACACAAACAGCAGTCACAGTGGGCCCGCAGGACCAGGTTTGTGAAAAAATGACATAAATGATGAGATATATGTATATATTTATATATGTGTGCATTGCACAATTATTATTTTTACTTGTTTTGATTGTTCTGTTTAATAAACATGAAGTTCTCAAAAGTGTCCTTTAGTTTGCATCTTTCAAGTTGATCAACTTGAAAGATGCAAACCGGGACCCTATAAACAGTGCTGGCCAGGCAGAAAAAAGAAGGTAGGTCATGATTTTTGGGGACTCCATATTGAGAAACACAGCAAGTTCAGTTCGCAGTTTGGACCCTGTTACTACAACAGTGTGTTGCCTTCCAGGAGCCTCTGTCAAGCACATCACTGAGAACGTGGACAGGCTCCTAGAACGAACAGGAGACGACCCGGTAGTAGTCGTCCACATCGGTACAAACAACATTGGAAGAGACAGGCCAAGATCCCTGCGAAACAAATTCAGAGAGCTGGGAAGGAAATTAAAAGTCAAGACCAAAACTGTGGTATTTTCTGGGATACTGCTGGCACCTTGCAAAGGACCATATGGACAGATGGAAATACAAAATCAAACTGCATGGCTGAAATCGTGGTGCACACAGGAAGGCTTCATCTTTCTTGAACATTGGAGCACATTCTACAACAAAGACTATCTATATAGACGGGACGGACTGCACTTAAACAGAAAGGGAACCAATCTACTCAGAGAAAGGATCCTTGAGGAGGTCTAGAACCATTTAAACTAGAAAGGAAGGGGGGAGAAAACAAAAAAAAAACAGAAGGGAGACCACATCAAAACAAGGGCAACAACTCAGGTAAGACAACTATTAAATGTATTTATCTTAATGCTAGAAGTCTCAGAAACAAAATGTTAGAACTTGAAGCTACTGCACTAACAAGTAACTACAATGTGATAGGTGTTACAGAAACTTGGTTGTCTCAGAGTGATGGAGACGAATATAATACTAGTGGGTACACACTGTATAGGAAAGACAGGCAGGACAGAAGAGGCGGGGGGGTAGTGCTACACATAAGAAATAGTCTTCAAGCCCAGGTGTTAAATCTGGACAAAGAAAACAACGCTGAATCAATATGGGTCAGAATAATGGACAAAAATTCAAAGGGCATAATAATAGGAGCATGATATAGACCGCCAAATTCAGACGCCGAGCAAAATAATCTGTTATACAATGACATTAGAAATACGTGTAGAAAAGGAGAAGCCATACTAATGGGGGATTTCAACTTCCCCCATATAAAATGGGAAAACCCGGTGGGGAGCACGACGGACGAAATTGAAATGGTGGAAATGACAAATGACTGCTTCCTAACGCAATTTGTCAAGGCACCGACTAGAGAGGAGGCATGCCTTGATTTAGTCTTTTCAAATAACAAAGACAGAATAACTAAAACAGAGGTCAGAGAACCATTGGCAAACTCAGACCACAACATGGTCTCATTTGAAGTGTTTTTTAAAACCCCAAAAGTAATGACTAAAGCTAAGTTTACAATTTTAGAAAAGCAAAACATGAAGGTATGAAACAGAGACTAGAGTAAAATTGAGAAAACATCCACAGAAAAAGGATGGCTGTTTTTTAAAAATATAGTACTAGAGGCACAATTACATCCCAAAAGTAGACAAATCTAAATCAAAAACAAAATGGCCAAAATGGTTAAATAGATCAATTAAAAAACTATTCAGCGAAAAAAGGCACTTTACAGAGCATTTGAAATGGACCAAAAACAAAGTACACAGAAAGCGTACTTAGAACTGCAAATACAAGTCAAAAAGGAAGTTAGAAAGGCCAAGAGAGAGATAGAAATCAATATTGCTGAGGGGGCTAAAACCAATTCCAAAATGTTTTTCCAATATTATAACAGCAAGAGAACATTCAAAGAGGAGGTTAAATGTCTAAGAGACACAAATGGCAAAATCATAGATGAAGAAAAAAAAGTAGCAAATATATTAAATGATTACTTCTCACAGGTTTTTACAAAGGAGGACACAGACAACATGCCCCACATGTCGACCTGTTCCTATCCAGTTTTAAATAACTTTAGCATAACAGGGGCAGAAGTGTTAAAGGGACTTGGAGCTCTTAAAATAAACAAATCCCCAGGGCCGGATGAGATCCTCCCAATTGTACTCAAAGAAATGAAAGAAGTTATTTACAAACCGCTAACCAAGGTCATGCAACAGTCTCTTGACACAGGGGTTGTACCAACGGACTGGAAAATTGCAAACGTAATACCGATCCACAAAAAGGGAGACAAAACCGAACCAGGTAACTACAGACCAATAAGCCTGACTTCTATTATATGTAAACTTATGGAAACTATAATAAGATCCAAAATGGAAAATTACCTATATGGTAACAATATCCTGGGAGACAGTCAGCATGGTTTTAGGAAAGGGAGACCATGTCTAACTAACCTGCTTGATTTTTTTGAGGATGCAACATCGACAATGGATAATTGCAAAGCATACGACATGGTTTATTTAGATTTCCAGAAAGTTTTTGACAAAGTCCTGCATAAAAGATTAATTCTCAAACTGAACACAGTAGGGATTCAAGGAAATGCATGCACATGGATTAGGGAGTGGTTAACATGTAGAAAACAGAAAGTACTGATTAGAGGAGAAACCTCAAAATGGAGTGAGGTAACCAGTGGTGTACCACAGGGATCAGTATTAAGTCCTCTGCTATTCCTAATCTACATTAATGATTTAGATTCTGGTATAGTAAGCAAACTTGTTAAATTTGCAGACGACACAAAAATAGGAGGAGTGGCAAACACTGTTGCAGCAGCAAATGTCATTCAAAATGATCTAGACAGCATTCAGAACTGGGCAGACACATGGCAAATGACATTTAATAGAGAAAAGTGTAAAGTACTGGACGCAGGCAATAAAAATGTGCATTATAAATATCATACGGGACATACTAAAATTGAAGAAGGAATCTATGAAAAAGACCTATGAGTTTATGACTTATTATGTTTAATGTCTTCATCTAGACAATGTGGGGAAGCTATAAAAAAAGGCAAACAAGATGCCAGGATATATTGTGAAAAGTGTTGAATTTAAATCAAGGGAAGTAATGTTAAAACTTTACAATGCATTAGTAAGACCTCATTTAGAATATTGTGTTCAGTTGTGGTCACCTCATTACAAAAAGGATATTGCTGCTCTAGAAAGAGTGCAAAGAAGAGCGAACAGAATTATCCCCGGTTTAAAAGGCATGTCGTATGCAGACAGACTAAAAGAATTGAATCTATTCAGTGTTGAACAAAGAAGACTACGCGGTGATCTGATTCAAGCATTCAAAATTATAAACGGTATTGACCCAGGGGACTTTTTCGAACTGAAAAAAGAAACAAGGACCAGGGGCCACAAATGGAGATTAGATAAAGGGGCATTCAGAACAGAAAATAGGAGGCACTTTTTTACACAGAGAATTGTGAGGGTCTGGAACCAACTCCCCAGTAATGTTGTTGAAGCTGACACCCTGGGATCCTTCAAGAAGCTGCTTGATGAGATTCTGGGATCAATAAGCTACTAACAACCAAACGAGTAAGATGGGCCAATTGGCCTCCTCTCGTTTGTAAACTTTCTCACATTCTTAAGACACAAATACAATTTCACAAAATTATTAATTAAAAAAAACAAGACAGCTTGTCATGTCATGGCATGAAATTGAGAGCTGTACTCTGTGTACCTGAGTGCCTTTTTAATTCCCACAAGATTTTGATGTCTTCTAAAAAGAGCATTGTGAAAACTATTGTACAATACACTATGTAACTGTCCTCTGCAATCGTTGTTGCCACTTATATTAATGTGGCTGTGTGTATTTATACCAGCAAACTCAGACCAATAACAATTGGGTCCATGTGAAAAAGAATGATTTTCTTGTTTCATATTTCAAGATTTGAAAGAGAATCAGCTGTATGGTAATGCACATGTTTAACATTTCTGTATAGCATAGCAGATAATATGTCATGTTTATACTATACAGTATATTGTTTACAGATAAGTTTAGAATTACATTTTAAAAAAAAGTTTAACCAATTTTTCTAAGAGTGACATGGTGTAATGGAGTTGGTTTTATTTAAAGGAATAAGGGCCATGAACTAACTCTTAGTCCAATAAAGTGCTCCATTACATCCAAAAATAGAGTGTTTTAATTTGCAAGTTGCTTTAGGCCAGATGAGATGTGTGTGTAAAGCTGTGGAAGATATTTTAGTTGATCTCCCTAAGGCCTCCTGTACTTTTGTTATCAAAAATGTTTGGCAGAGAGAATTTCACACATTTGTCAGATACATTTTCGCTGATATTATTTTGCTGTTATCAACATAATACTTTGGGGGATGAGGGAAGGAGACAAACCATGTCTTATGAAGAAGGACAGTTTGAGCTCACCAGAGAACAGGAACAAAATGGGCATAAATACAGTTTCACAAATAACCATATAAAGGCTTAATTATTCCAAAGAGGGAAAGCTTAAGTGGATTTAAAAATGGAAGAATATTTTTCATGATGTTGTAAAAGGGTAAAGTACTGCATCAGGAACAATAAACCCTATATATTTACAGTATTTGGGCTTGACAACATGTTAACAAGTTGAGTGAAATGTAAGAATCACATACTGCATTCTTTGCATTGTAAAATGCCCTGTCCACTTAGGCTAAGTCAGAGACCAAACAACTGACTGAAATATACCCGGGAGTCAACTCCGGTTTGTCTCTTTCAACAATAAAACTTTGTATATATTGAAAACAAAGAACAGAGACCCTGTCACACATGAATATAAAAATATTGTTAAAAGAAGAGGCATTTACAGTAAAACTGAGAGAGGCTGAATGATTAGAAAAACACTCATCTTTCACTGATGTAATGTTATTTCTTGTGGTTTCTTTCTGTTGGGTGTGTTTCTACTCCTGGTGCACTTCAATGGTTACTCAATGTTTAAGATCAGTTTTTGTTAAAGCTTGGAAATAAAATAATAGCACAACGTATGTAATGTGTAAGTTACAAGTTTTAATTTGCAGAAAGTTTAAAAAAATGTACTGAACAACTTTTAAATTGCAAAAATTACAAAATGCGACAATCATATTAAACCTGCAGAGATTGTGATGTGCATCTGAAGGAGAAAAACAAATGTACGCTGAAAGGCCTCACACAAAGTGGTAAAGAGCAACACAATACATCATTGAAAAAGACAAGGAAAAAAGAAAGACGTGTGATTTTGCTCAAGGGCTTTGGTTATTATTAAAATGAATCCCTGTGAAATGAAAAAAGCAAGAATTGTTACTGATAATGTTTTTCAAACTTGTGAATAGGAGATATAAGACATGTTCTCTAATTGTCTCATAAATATAGTTTTGGTTCAGAAGGCAATTCTCACTCTTGCAAGATAAAGACGCTCATTGCGTCCAGACAACCAATTGAGAATTATCTATAATCAAGACAGCTAAATTTGGATTCTAGCCTTAAATGCAGAATGATAATTGTCTTGTAAAACCCACATCAATTTGTATAAATCACATACAAACAAATACCATAATGTTCATTAACTCAAACCATGAATTGAAAGCAATAATACTTTTCTTATATTCCACTTAAAACAAAACATTGATTTTATTTTAAGGTCTGCTTATTCTCGAGCTCATAAGAGGATTAAAACACTATGCATTGAATACTTAATGGATGTGCGATGCCTCCTCCAGCTGATCCGTGTCTTCAACAATTCAGGCGCTCGAAGGCTCTCCTGCTGGCAAGGACAGGTCCAGGTTCCGGGGTCTGCCTTCCTCGTGTTTCGTCTCCACTTCAGAGTACGAAAGAAATGTCTTTGCAAAGAACAAGAGTCATTAACTATTTAGGTATTCCACTGAAACAGCAATTCCTCCACCAATATGTGCACTCTTCGTCCGGTTATGTCTGGGCTAAGTTAGAGGTTTGATTACAAGTACTTTTAGGATTTTAGATGCCTTACACAGCGGACTCCCACACCAAGACAAACACTAGAATAATTACCTCGTATCTGAGTGTCCAAAAACGTTATCTCTTTTCCAGTTGGTTGCCGGGTGGATCTTCATCTTGTCACAGTTCATAGACTTGTTTGTTTATCAGAACCTTGGATTTCGTGCCGGGAGTCCTGTTTGAGAGTCGCTCTCATACTTTTGTAATGTTCTCTTTACCCCTGTGATTGGATAGTTTGGTTATTTTGGGCGGTGCCTGAGTCCACGTGGAGTGTTTCTCATTGGTTGTTCTCGTTCCGATGCGGCCCCTTGTTCTCAATTGGTCCGCTATTCTGCCCCCTGTTGGCTGGATTTATGAGATGGACTATTTTCTGTCCTATATGTCAAAGTACCCAAAACTGTCTGGCTTGCGGCACTAAAAGAATCGTTCAGTGATCATGAAGATAACCCATTTGTTCAGCAGTTAGTTTATGACTCTTTTTAAAAGCATTCTTTGTTAGTGGGGGAGTTTGTGACCAGAAACCAAGTAGACACAGAGAATGGCTTAAAATCACCCTTTGTATATTTCAATTCTGTTACTTTCACACTCAGAATGATATTATGACCCACTCTGGCGCTACAACATTATGTTCAAATTGTTTTCTATAGTAAAATATAGCCGATGTTTAATGTTGGACTACTCGACGGCTAATAAAAGCAAATTCAACACGAAACCATGCAAATGTTGCTAGCCTACTACTGTTGAGAACAAAAAAAAGAACTACCAGAATCACGTTGTTTTAACTTATTGTGATACTTTAAAAAATATTATATTTATAATTATAAACATTATAAAACGTATCTGGCTCAGCTCTGTTCTCAGTCAAACTTAACACGCCCCCAGCCCGTGTCTACGAATCAATGAGTAGAATCCCGAATGTTTATTGGTGGCTGTGAAGTGTCAATCAATAAACCTTGTCAGTTGATGATGAGCTTTCTTTTTTTAAATAGAAACAAGCCAATTATCACTCCAGGAACCTGTGACGTGCAACGGTACATATAATCAATCGGATTTTAGTGCAGGTGGAAAGTAGCCTACATAAAGTACAGCAGATTTCACGCTGCGGACCAAACACTTTATACGACTGTGAAATATCTAGGTACAACAAAAAACTACAAATTAACACTAGAACCGCCAAGGCCGTCAATTTGGCGGTTTTCACTTTTAAAATTGCGGTTGTGCGTTCTTGACATTTCCTAAATACAGTACATGTATTTATTACCCTGACAGCATTTGAAAGGCAGGATCGCAAAAATGAAAAAGTTATAATCCCCTTGTCACACCTAGCTTTGGCATAGATCTTTTGTGCTATAAATCACTGGGACTCTTTGCATGGCAGGTCTCAGTTGCCAAGGTAAACTGTTCTTTTATGGACCCAGATTCAGTTACAGTGAGTCTGTCCACTGATGGTGTGCAAGAGAAACTAGGTTGGAAACCAAAGGATATGAAAAATAGTGAATTCTGGCCCACTCCTGTATTTTGGATAGAGGGAGTACCTCCTAAAATTACCCTCTGTGAGCAACATGAAATGTATCAAGAGAACAGTTATCGAGCCAGGACCATTGTTCATGCTGCAGAACTAACTCTAAACAGAGCAGTTGAACGCAATCCTTTTTTTAAAGTGTGGATGTGACAAGAGCAGATGTGATAAGGGCCGAGGTGAATTACCCCTGACCAGGTCAAAATCTTGCCCAGCCTGTAGTCACTTAGTCAGACACTGTCGAATTCTGTTTGAATGTAACAGTCCTGAAGGGATGTCATTTTCACACTTGAATGTAGACCCACGGGATGTAAAGAGAATTGAATCCGTGAGTTGAGACAGTGGTCATCCAGTGACATGGGCTCATTTGGGTAAGCTAGAATGTGAGGAGGGTGTTCCTGCCAAACGTGTACAAGTGTCTTGCAGGTATTAAGTGAAGACCCTGGTGGCCCACACCTGTGATGTGAAGAATTAGATGAAAAGGCCTGTTGTGGTGTTTGCAGAACCACTCCGATCTGAGCCTGGCACAGAGTTCGAATCTTGCTGGGAACGGGCTGATTTGTTAGACATGAATTGGATGGTCTAAACGAACATGTATTGATTGAAATAATATGATATACTCTTAGTCAATAATCATAGTAATACTGTATGTACTCTGTTTCAAATAGACCTGTATACTTGGTAGAAAATATTAGGTAGCTGTTTTGTTCAGTGTGTGAAAAAGCATGCAGAGAAAGGTCGGGCTGACCAGGTTTTGGCAGGCCCTTATCAGAAGTAGGCAACTCTTCGATTTAGGTGCCCGACCTCAATAGCTAACTTTCTGAGAAAGCTGCTGACATATACATGTTCTGTTAGTGTAGATGTTTAAAGTAGAACAGTAATAAAAATCTTGTAATGGAAAATCTAAAAAGACTTAGAAAATTAGTGTACAGGGTAACCGGTTAAAGAGGAGACGCATAGTCAAGTCTCTTATTTAAAGAAAGGAGTGAGTGAAAGGAGTGAGTCCGATTTAAAGACGGTCTCTGATTTAAAAGCAAGTATTCTAAAGTAATGAAAACAGAATACTTGAATCAACAATTTAAAGTCTTAAAACTGCTGTTATATTTCTGGGAGTTAAACACATGTATAGTTTAAATGAAATTGCAGTCATGTATCTTATTTGGAAAAAGTATTAAGACTTGATCTAAAAGGAACCCCTGAGTTAGAAGTAAATCTTCTATTTAGATTACAATAATACAGCTATTAGAATGTTGTATTTAAAAGAAGCAAGACAATAAAATAAAAATAGTATACATTATAACTCTAAAACTTACTAAAGGAATACAAACTTGTTGTAACCTCGTTCTCACCTGCTTGTGGTACAGGCAGTGTGGAAGATGATTTATTGGTGTTGGCCGATGAAGCAGGGTTTTTTTCTGATGATCAGCAATTTAACTGCCAAGATCCTCTCTATAATGAGCGATCTCGTTAAACACCGAGGACGGAAGGTGCCCACTTGAAGACCCCAGAGATGTACCCTACTTAGCTCAATCCAGACGGTTGTCATGCTGATGCGCTGGGGAGACCGCACTATGGTTGATCCCCGGAGCCAGCATCGCAGCCGTTGTGTGTGCTGATGCGCTAGGGAGGCAAAATAAGCTGATCCCTGGAGCCAGTATTACACTTCAGCCATCAACACCAGACAGAAGGATATCTACATCATCATATGGAAGGAAGCACAAATGGATGGAGACACATATGGATCACATTAGTTTACTGTGAAGCTACGTCTTAGTTGGTGCTTATCTTGGCGAGAGCCAAGTTCAAATCAGCATGAAGTTTTAACATCTACTCTCATGTAATGGAAATCATAATAACAAACGGAAATACCTTTCGGATAACAGAAGATAGGAGTTTATCTTACAATAATCATTTTCTATCTGTAACAGAAATGAATTCGAACCTGGCAGGAAGAGATAGGAACGGAAAGCGTAGGACGCGTTAATTCGTTAAGTTAGATATTGGTTTGAAATAATGAGTATTGAAATAGTGTTCATATTAATCAACCCTATAATTGGCAAAAAGCAAAGGTTGTCTTAAAACCTGCTTTAACTGGATTTTGTATGAACAGTGAAGAAGGTCAGACTTAGTTCAGTCACTATAACACTATGACATTCTAATATATTAATGTATTTAGATATAAATAACTGGACCTTCCATTACAATTTCTAGGGGTAACTGTTATACTGAAGTAACTTAATTAGAAATACATTTTATAATGCCATTTAAAGTTAGACTGGTGAAAGAACATAGTAAAAGTTATTATAACAGAAGCATGGTGTTGACAACATTGTAAATATACTGTTAAGACACATTTGAAATAATGTTAATTTAATTAAATCAATTTAAGAATTAGTTCAGTTTCTCCAACTAGGTGGGGGTCTTTTGGATATTACAAGATCAATTAAACCAATATTTGAAATATTGGAATGTCTAAACAAAACTTTTTGTTTGGTTGAACATTATCAATTAAACCAAAGAATACACCTGTTTAGTTTATACAAAGATTTTACTGCAGTAACAGAGGTACTTATTTGCAGAGAAAACTGTAGAGTTTGAGAGTGAAATAAATAATTTTAAGGTCTGCTGTTTTTCTGTAAATGTTTGTCTCAGACACACAGTATAATTCTGGAAGGGCATTAGACCTTCCAATGATAAGGTTTGGTCTTTGGCATCTCAAAGCAGGATTCTGGTTTGTTAAAAAACGAGATTTGAATCCAAGGTCTTTCCAAAATTAACTCTTTTCGTGATATCACAGAAATTAATGAACACTTGGCAGCTGAATGAGCATTTGATTAAAATAGAAAAGCAATCTATTGTATCAGTCCTTATCAGATAAGTCGTGATTTTAATTGGGATGATGTTTGCGAGCCAAAAATGACTTAATTCGGTGAATTTGGAAAAGTGCTTACAGTGGAGTTTCATATTAATTAAAAACACTAGCCTTGGCAAGTAAACAAGGTGTGTGGAAACCTGCTTCTGCAGGCAACTTTTAGAAACAAAGAGAGGTCAGTTTTAGTCCAAACATGGTACAAGTTAATATAAGGCTATTTAACAGGTTTTTATATAGCTTAAATTTAAATGGAAATAACTGAACTAACCTCTGTATGCTTATTCAAGGGCTTGTCCTAAACCTCTACAGTCTTTTCGTTCCGCATTTTGTTAACATATCTGTATATGAAAGTAAACCAAACTGAAAAGGTGATGAGATATGTTACTCAGAAGGAATATAGTAGGCTCAGGTTAATATAATCACACAGAAAGTTGAATTTAAATATATTAAACAACATCTCTTTGAATACACATATAAACTTGTATCGTATTGCATTATATTGTAGCAAGGATCCTGTGAACTTTGTTTTTAGAGAAAGGAGGGGTTAGGAAAAAGGGAGCCAAATCATGTTCCAATATTTTTGGAAAGAAATTGCCTCCAATTAGTTTTAAAAGGAGTTGACTGGATCCTTCTAGAATATATCATTAAGTGAAAGATAGGAACTGTCAAGGCAGACTGACGATCAGATTTAATTGGGACTCCTGATGTATTCAATGGAGGGAAAATCCTATATAACCCCAGAGCAAGACCCCATTCAATACCCTTGATCTTGCAAGCTGACGTGATCCATGCTCTGCGGGTCTCTGAAAAACTGACTGCTCTTCAGAAGCCTCTGCCTTTTGAAGATAGTTCTTATTTTCCATATATCCTACACTACTCTTCCATATACTGGAAGGTAAGCATATATTTGAATTTAACATCTCTTGTATATTGGATGCATTGCTATAAGGTATAAGATTTATATTTTAGCTGTAAAGAGTGATATATTGAATGTTTTAGAACGTAGCTGTGGGTGTTTTAGCTAGTTGCATGGCTAGCCTAAGGGCTAAGCATAAAATTAACCATATCTGTATTACTATATTGAAGTATTAATGCTGTTAAATCTATGAAAGCACCAGCTTGCCTGGACTGCTTATTACTTGGGATTTACAGTGGACTGCGCAACCAACCAATCCCATTTTTAAAAAGCATTTCATAAACCAAAGGGGCACTACTACTGCCCTGATTCGTTAAAACTTCAAATTAAATGAGTCTGTGTGGTTTTCTTGAATATTAAAAAGTTGTCTGGACATACAGCACACCCAGTGCACGAACAAACCCACTTACAGGAGTTTTGAACATCTCGGTCCTCCTTAAACATCTCCCCTGTTTAATAGTGTTCTCAGAGCATATATATATATCAATAAAAAGAGTATGTGCGAATTCTGACACCCTCCTACCTAGAACCGCCAGGCACTGTCAAATTGACAGCTACATAGAAAACAATAGTATTTAGCTTATACATTATAGTATTCTATTTCATTATTTTTTTATGTATCAGTCAGGACCATGCCGGCGATGTATTGAACTGATTAGATCAATCTGCAGCCCTTACATAAATGAAACTGTGAATACAACCAAGTATGGAGTTGACATTTTAGACCAGGTATTATGGGGTATTTCATGCTGTTATTCTTTTCAAGAAATGCACAGGTAATAATAACTAGGAGAAACTATACTGTATATAGGGTAACATAGGGGAAAATGCCCCCCCTTAAGGGGAAATTAAATTTTATGCACACATATGGTGGAAATCTGAAATTTAAAAGTTTAACGATAAAGTCCATAGATGAATGTACAAATGCCACATAAAAATCCAACTAAATACATATTTTTTTTGTAATTGAACAAAATATATATTTTTTCTAAGGGGCGTCTTGCTCCGCTCTTGGGGGAAGATGCCCCCAGGGGACATCTTGCCCCAATTCAAATGTTTGATTGTAAAACAATGTATATTACCTTAAATAAGAAAACACAGTGCCATTAAAAAGGAAGAACTTTATTTAAATCACAAATATCAAACATTTTAATCATTTCACTATATCACTTAACAGTGAATTAAAGTAGGAGGCCTAAATCAGAAATGAACAACATTTTACCATTTTTTATATAAATGTAGCCCTCCATACTCACACATTACAAAGCATGTCCTTCAGGGTCAAAGTTTTGATTTCTATGGACTTGCATTTTAAACAAAAATAACTTAAACATAACAATTAATATTTTTAACATATGCCAAAAAACAATTCAAATATCTGTTTTCAAAGATAAATTGAAATTTCTCTTAATTATTAGCCTTACATTAAGCACCCAACTAAGGGTGTGTTTTACCAAAACCCAACCAGTGTTGAAGATTTTTAATACGGTATATCAAAACAGCAAACAGGTCAGTACAACTGCCCCCTGGGGCATCTTCCCCAATGTAGGAGGGGGCAACTTACCCCATCAATACAGACCACATGGGCCTACAAAAAATACCCAGCTAACACCCTGTGTTTAAACTGTTGGATTTAGACTCAGAAGGCTTTACTATTACCATAATATATTTTCCAGAATAACCACAAATTATTAATGTACATCTACAACTCATTTTTAAAGCCACAAAATCAGAGGACTTCAAGCATGAAAAAAATCACTACACCTGTAAAAAGCGCTGCTAGAGTTCAGTCTAGGGTTGTGCCAAATCTGTAGTATATACAAAAAATATGTATAGTTGTAGATATTTGTTAAATTATAAATGTTGCTTCTCTTTTTTATCCTCATTCTATTATAGCACACTGTGCACGTGCAGTGTATAACATTTTAAACAGAAGCGCACTGTGCTGGCACCTCTGAAACACCCATCAGCTACTTGCTGACAGTAGTAGAAACATGTACATGCATGAGAAATTGTTTAAATATAAATGTACCACTTTTTGACAACACCACAATACTCATCAGAAACTGGTATGTGCGTGAAAGTTGTTTAAATATAAAAGTACCAATTTTTGACAGCAGTAAAACACTTATCAGAAACGTATGCCCATTAAAAATGTTTCAAATATACATTTATTTTTACTTGTCTGGATTTTTGTGTCACCTTATTGATATCCTTGAAGTAAATCTTTTTCTTTATAAACATACATTTTTTTGGGGGGGAGGAGGTGCTAATATGTGTTGCAGATGATAGATGCCTCTATTGCTGGTGGATGCTATAGAGCAGGGTTTCCCAGTCCTGGTCCTGGGGACCCACTGTGTCTGCTGGTTATAATTCCAACTTAGCTCTCAATTACTTAACTAGACCCTTAATAATGATAATTTGCTTAATTAGACCTTTTTAATTGTTTTCATCTCTTACAGTTGTAGAGTTCAAGTTAGCTATACCATTGTATAAGTAACTTGAACTCTGCAACTGCAAGAGCTGAAAACAATTAAAAAGGGTCCAGGGTTGAGAACCACTACTATAGAGAACAATTGTACTCCTTCAGTACTGTATATACAGAACTCCAGCTGGATATTATAATAATAATGTTTCAAATCAGCTTTTTCAAAGTCAGTTGGTGTATACAGCAAAGAATAATATAGTAATTTCACTACTGTAATACATCTATTCTACTTAAGTTGTTCCTAAAACATAACAAATGACCAACCGAACTTCACATGATGATACTTCATCACATGCAAGAAAGACTAATAACTAAGAAATCCAGAATATAGATTGTCTGTTATCGGTTTTCATGAATATCTAAAGCATTTTAACATACCTCCCATAACCTTAATGAATTGTTCAATTAAACAAGGGACAGCATACATCTCAGGAAAAGACTATGGTGGAAACCAATTATTTTAAGTGGCAGCTTTAATCATCCTGTTTTTCACAATAGCTGCAGTGTTTTGCATTTATTTCTAAAGTAATACATATACTTATAACTAAATATTATAGTAACGAAGGTGCTCGATTGCCCTGTATTTAATCAAAAATCTTTTTTTCCTATTTATATATTGATAACAAAACATCCTGGTAACTTGAAAATCTAATATCACAAAAGGCCTGGATTATATTTAGTACTGCTATCAAACATTGTAGGAATATGGTGATTGTTAATTTAAGTATACGGAATACATCATATTGTAACGATCTCGGTTCACTCAGGCAGGGGTTTCTCACAGGTGGAGGTGGGATGCGAACCCGGGATCTTCCGCACTGAAGCATAGCCGATTCCGCTGTAAAAAAGAGCCGGCTCCCTTGCAGGATCTTATACCGGGCTTATGTCTTTTACAATATGTTCAATTTGTTGGAAGTATTTAAATCATGTTCATTTACCATTCAATAAAAAAAATTAGTCCTCCGTGTAAAGCACTGACATGTTTAACAAATTCTGTGCCAGGGTTTTGTGATTTCTGCATCAGAAATTCTTGAATTCTGCAATGGCATGTACCCAAATTAAAAGAAATATGACATTATGCCTGGATTACTGAAAGATTCATGGCAGCTGCCCTTGCTCCATCTACTCACTCTGTTACTCCACGTTTCGCCCCGCCCACCCGACTGCGGAGCTGATAATCTTTCACGCTCACGTTCTGGCTTACAATGATTCCCTATGCAACTTTTTTTTAGGTTTTTTATTCCTGACAAATAAACAAGACAGTAGTTGGAACTTCATACAGCAATATTCACTCTCCTTCTACAGCAGCAGCAAGCTCCCAACTGAAGCCATAAAGCAACCTATGTGCTCACTTTCACAAATCAATTATATGCCAGTTTCATCCACTAGGGGTCTCCTCTTTTTCAATAATAACACCCCCAGTCATAACTTGTCCTTTTGGGGAGTTTAATTATTATTATTATTTTTTTTAATTTGGAATTATTTTTCTGATTTTCTTCCCGATTTGAAATGCCCAGCCAGTCCACAGGGGTCACTGGTGCGTGGCGAGCCGAGGACGCCCTGGCCGACCAATGCCCTCCTTCACCTGGGCGGCGCTCAGCCAATTGTGCACCACCACCTGGGAGCTCCCATCCACGGTCGGCAGTGGAATAGCCTGGACTCGAACTGACGACCTCCAGGCTATAGGCCTCATCCAGCACTCCACACACAGTGCCCTTACCGGATGCACCCCTCGGGAGTTTAATTTAACAGTCTGGCTACACCTTGCTATACTTTTTATGCTTTCATTGTGGGGAACTTTTATAAGGGTTAGTTTGCCATGGTTTGTTGTTAATATGTTTTAACAAACCTCCCCCACTTCAATGGTTGACCAACACTCTCCCTCTCCTCAGATTATATCCAATATTATTGAAGCAGCCAAATTTAACATCAACCAATACTTATTCAGCAAACAAACAGTGTTGTTTTCTTCATACATGCAGCTATTGCAGTGAAGCCCATTCCCGTTCCATATGCCTGTTTTTCTCTACCCCCATAAACTGAACCGTATCCACTCACTCACTCAATTCTTCTAGATCAACGAACAATTTCAAAACAGGAACTTCTTCGCTCATGGGGCATTTGAATGTCATCATTTGTATTATTCCTCAAGACAGGACATTCATATTTTGTCAGTCTGTACACTAGAGTAAAAAAATTTGGCCCATCAGGCTATTGCTAGCATGCCCAGAGTGGGGTCCATCTCTCCACAAGGACCAGATGTTTCCCCCCCCTGTCCTCTCTGCCGACCGGTGAGTTTAGTACAAAAATATATATATATATGTATTGTATTACTGATTATTGTATTATTGATTATTATCAATTGTCACTAACTCTTTTTCTTTGCATTAGTGGCGCAGTTAGAGGTCGGCCATGCCAGCATCGTCCTCCAAGGAGACCCACGGCCAAATCTATCCTAACGTTTTTGTTATCTTGTTCTCTACCACAAGTTCCCCTTGGGGGAAGTAATGGCTGCTTACCAGCCTTGGTGGCCGATTGGTTTGGTCTCACCTCCGCGAGGGTGGCTCTCCATGCGCCAAGGGGAAACCCTGTACTCTATACTATCTGTTTTCACCTGTGCCAGTCTCCCTCTCTGGAGACCGCTTCTTTGCATTATTTCTTTCTCTCTTTCAGCATTCCTGACTCCCCATGTGGCTCAGCCTCGGAAACGACCCTTGTAAGCCGGGCAGACTTCTCTTTGATCTATCCACTATCTTTCTCTTCATTTTCCCTTGGGGGAAGTAACGCTTGCTTCCCAGCCTTGGAGTCCGATCAGTTCAGTCTCACCTGCGTGAGGGCGGCTCTTTGCGAGCCAAGGGGAAATCCTGTCCTCTTTCTAAAGTTAAAAGCACACAATTCCTATTTAAATTCCTGGTTGTTACTCCTCACAGCCTTTGCTCCTGTTCTGTGAACCTTTTATAGGGTTGTTTTCGAAGTTTATCACGGTACCTGCACTACCCTATGGAGCTTGCAACACAACATTGAAGCATACAGCAGATTAAAAACACATAACATTTATTAAAACTTTACTGACTTTTATTAATTCCAACAAACTTACTGCTGGAGGAAAAAAAGTAATCAAAAAGTAGACTAGAAATAATAATGCAAGTATTTTGTTTCATGTTCCAGAACTCTCTGTAGTGTTTACAATAAACTCATTACTTTATCTTTGCTTTATCCTGTGTTGCCCATATCAAAGCATTTTGTTTTAACATGTTCTTAATTGTTTTAATATATTCTATTCACTTATCTTCGGAGACTGTGTGGTTCAGTGGTTAAAGAAAAGGTCTCGTAACCAGAAGGTCTCTGGTTCAAATCCTGGCTCAGCCACTGACTCGTTGTGTGACCCTGGGCAAGTTACTTTAGTTCCCTGTGCTCCTTCTTTCAGGTGAGATGTTGTTGTAAGTGACTCTGCAGCTGATGCATACTTCACACACCCTAATCTCTGTAAATCGCCTTGGCTTAGAAATGTGCAGCAGGAGAAAGGGAATTTTCCTTCTAAACATTGCAGTGTATCCAGATCATGCTCCCTTACGCAAATAAGATCAGGATTCACTACAATTCTAAAGTTGTTTTTTTTCTCCTGGTGAGTACAGTTTGTCAGCAATATGTTTAAAAATATAACGCTGTAATATGGACAACATGGGACACAGCAAAGGTAACGTAATGTATTTCTTGAAAACTTTGCAGGATGCTCCGTAACACATTAATTCCTTCAAAATGAATGTCCTAGTACTGATTCAACATAAAATAGACATGAAAAAAAAAAAAAAAACATTTGGAGGGGTTTTTCCCTTCAATGTTGCCTTGAGAAAAAGGTGTGCTTGCGAGTGAAATTTAAAACAGGAGTTGTGGGTGAAATGCGAAATTCAAAAAATATATTTTATGCAAATCACGACGTTGGGAACAAATTTTATACATATATATATATATATATATATATATATATGTATATATAATGTTGTGTGTAGGGTGTCTCTTGTTGTATAAAGGCCGCTACACACCAGACATGATGTGACAAGCAAAACTGTGCAGCACAGCAATGCGACAAAATTAATAGAACCTATACTTTTGATAAGTATCTTTCACACCAGAGGCAACACAACAGGTGACAATGGAGAATAAATAGAGAATAAATGAAATTGACAACTAGGGAATTGAGCAATCAGGGAACAGCTTCAATGCACAGTGTCCACCAGGGTGAAGCAGTAGCCAAACTAACGGAGGAAAAAACAATACTTGCCATGGAAAAATACCCAGACAAAGATCATTGAATTATAAAGATACAGAGATAAATAAGTCGTCCTGGATAAGGGCGTCTGCTAAGAAATAAATAATAATAATAATAATAATAATAATAATAATAATAATAATAATAATAATAATAATAATAATAATAATAATAATAATTGAATAAGTAACAATGTATTTAAGGGGCTAAAGTCACGTTGGGCTGAACATTTCTATGTGGATATTTATAGAGGGGCAACTCCTAAACAATATTAATTTCTTTTTTGCTCAGCCCAACACTGGTTTCAGGGTCAAAGCAGCTCACAAACATGGCACAGATAGCGAGTTGGCATGTTATCCAATTAATGCAAATTGAATAAGTAACTGGGGTATTTCAGGGGTTAAATCGCTTTGGGCCACTTATTTCAAAGTTGATTCTCACAGAGGGGGAACCCTTCTAGTCCCCCATTTGTATATCCCAGCCAAAACAGATTTTGATACACAAACAGCGGGCAAACATGGCACAGATTTCAGCTTCCTATTCGTGTACAGCAAATGTAACACAAATTGAATAAGTAACTGGGGTGTTTTGGGGGTTAAATCGCCTTCGGCCACTGATTGCAAAGTTGATTCTCACAGAGGGGGAACGCCTCGATGTCACCAAACCAATGAATATGGGTTAGGAGCTGCTCCTCTATAAATATCCACAGAGAAATTTTTAGCCCAACGTGATTTTAACCCCTTAAATACACTGTTACTTATTCAATTATAATTAGGGCTTCTGTTTTTCGGGTTTTATTAATTGTATTTTTCACTGCTTATTTTTAGCTATTTTTGAGTGTTATGTAAATCGTTTTTTGTTCGGGGCTTTCGTTTTTGATATACTGTATGAAAATAGTGTTTTTGGTTACTTTCCAAAATGCTTGAGCGTTTTTTTTTCTGTCAAAATATTTATAGTAGTAACTCGACAGTACTTGCACACTTAAGTTGTACCTTCTTTCCTTAGCTGTTTTCCACAACGAAATCCCTATGGTCACGGAAACATTCTTCTGGGGTTTTTATGTGTAGGCATTTTTGTACAATTCGCCACAATTCTATTTTAAATCCTCCGTATTTTAACTGTAATACAGCTTTAAATCCAAGCCTAACAAGCCTCCATCCTGATTGTAATCTCGTTTTTAAATCTCGCAAGCGGAGTCTCCAATAGAAATGTAGGAATGTGCTATCACTCAGTAGTTGGGGCGGGTTTAAAGTATTCAGAATGAATCAATAATAGATGCAAGTCAGGAAGGCGAGACGTTGCCCTGCAGCACTGGGAAATGTATTTTTTTTTTTGTAGTCGTAGTAGGTTTTATTTTTTAATGGGAAAAGGGTAAAGTCACAGTTTTTCCAGTGTTTTCCAGTGTTTATTGGCTATCCACCGATTTCATTTTTTTGTATCGGGGTGTTTTATCGGGTTTTATCGGTTAAAACCGAAAATCAAAATACATACTTTGGCATGTGGTGCCATGTTTGCCAGCTGTTTTGACCCTGAAATCAGTCTTGGGCCGAGCAAAAAACAAATGAATATTGTTTAGGAGCTGCCCCTCTATAAATATCCACAGAGAAATGTGCTTAGGTGAATTATTTGTGTCCAACTTCTGGTGGTAGCGCTGGTATAAAAACTCACAGGCAAAGTCTGATTGCGCTCTTTTGCGCCTACCTAGAACCCCATAATTAGACGCTAAAGACCTTTGCCTTAGCGTTAGTTCCTTGTCCTTTCATCAAAATTGAGCACTGAGGCTTTTTAGGGTCACAAATGAAAATCTATTTAACCTGCCAGAAATTTGAGATATTGATGAAGAAATTTGCGTTGACAGAAAACATAGTGTTTTATGTTGCAATTGGGATTTTGTCTACTGAGTTCACAGGTCAATATGACTCCACTTATAGCCAAATTAGTATGGCATAATGCTCCCATTGTATATTTGTATTGAATGTAATATGGTTTCCAATGATACCTACAATAATTATTATTATTTGTTTATTTAGCAGATGCCTTTATCCAAGGCGACTTACAGAGACTAGGGTGTGTGAACTATGCATCAGCTGCAGAGTCAGTTACAATTACATCTCACCCGAAAGACAGAGCACAAGGAGGTTAAGTGACTTGCTCAGGGTCACATAATGAGTCAGTGGCTGAGGTGGGATTTGAACCGGGGACCTCCTGGTTACAAGCCCTTTTCTTTAACCACTGGACCACACAGCCTCCTGTGAGATTTAACATACATTTCCCAAACAGGCATCATGCTATTTCCTATTTTACTCTCACTGTTTTCAGTTATCATCATTTCCTGTTCTGTCCACTGAGCTGGTTATTTACTGCTGTGAATTATCAAGTAAAAGTATCCATTGGATTTTAGATGTCATGGCTAAAGGCTGCTACCCATCAGACCGCGATGCATAAGTGAAACTGTTCACCAATGCAACAAATGAATCCCATTTTTTGCTATTTGTCATGCGACAACTAGGGAATTAACCAAATCAGAGAACAGCTTCAATGCACGTGGTCCAACAGGGTGAAGCAGTATCCAGAATGACAGAGGAAAAAAATAATACTTGCCATTGAAAAAAACCCCAGAGGTTTATGACAAAGGTCATCGCAATTAGCAATTAGCATCTAGCAACTTTTATCGCTTGCGACCAAATCCCATGAGGATTGACCTGTGTAACAGCCCTGACAACGTATTGTCAACGTTCTGGCAACTGCGTGGCAACGCAATTGCTTAAGTGGACAGCAATCCTACTCCAAGCAAGAGGTTCTAGGCAATATCCAATCAGAGCACTGGCGTGTGTCACGTGATTCTGTCTGCTACAGTGAAAATAACAGTTGAAGTGGGCACGAAAGCCGCAATTACCTGGACTCAGGACAAAGAAATACTTCTCATAGAGTTTTATGAAGGTTGGTCAACACATCTTTAATTTGGTAGTGGACTATTTTGATAACAACCAATGCTGGGAGAGTTACATTTAACAAGTTTTTAAAACTACTTAAAATCTTTGTCCAACTATTGTTAACTGCGTCAAACTACACCTTTGTTCAGGTCTCCCCTTCTTAATATTTAAAATACCTTTGTATAAAAGACAGCAATAATAATAATAATAATAATAATAATAATAATAATAATAATAATAATAATGTAGCTACTGTAACTCTGCTAAACTGATGTCCATATTATGTTATTTCGTTACTTTTTTTAAACCGTTACTCCGCAGCACTGTGATAATATAACCATAAAAGGCAGTTTTTTATTACGACTGAGAAAAATTGATGCTTGATACTGTTTTGAAGGCAAAGGGTGGTCACACCAATTATGGATTTGATTTAGATTTTTCTTCTGTTCACTCACTTTGCATTTAGTTAATTGATAAATATAATCTATTAACATGTCTATTTTTGAAAGCATTCTTACTTTACAGCATTTTTTCACACCTGCCTAAAACTTTTGCACAGTACTGTATATATATATATATATATATATATATATATATATATATATATATATATATATATATATATATAATGACATGCTGATATGCTGCTTTTTGTAGTGAAGGTGGATTTAATTATTCTAATTGAACTCTTTAGAGCACAAATTCCTCTGGGATCTGAGGGATGAACAATATTTTAGAAGAGGAAAATGAGATGCAAAACTCTCTGAACTCAGTGGGATTCTAGGCGTTAAATGCACGGGAACAGTAGGTATTTTAGAGCATTTAAAGAAATTAAGAATTATCGTTCATTTTTATCTACGTGTAGTACTGTACGTTAAATTGAGTTTTGCATATTTGGCTTATTTGCGTTTATTCTGTAAACGTTACTACTTTAATATTATAATTATTAGTTGTTCAATTATTTAAAGATGACAATAATACTAAATAGTTGTACTAATGCTTGGTATTTGTAAGTATATGACCTGAAAACATTTTTTTTTTAATCAGTTTCAGATATCAAAGAGAAATTTAAAAACTTGAGAACAACATTTAGTAGAGAAAATAAAAATGTGGAGGCAATGAAAAGGTTAGGGTTAGGAACAGACCAGCAGTATGTGCCAAGATGGGTACATTACAACAGTATAACTTTCCTGAAGGTTGTCCTAAAAGCAAGAATCAGCCAGGACAACATGAACAGTGCACTGTCAACATCTTCAACAACAGGACCAATTTTGGTTAGTCCTAGTTGTTTATTTTAAAACAGTTCACAAAAATATTTTTGCTCTCAAATAATTGTCTTTTGTTTCTGTTTAAAATATTATACATTACATTATTCTATTGTAGCTTTAAAAAAAGTCGTACTTAATCTGAGAGACCTTGTTTTCAGTTTTTTTTTATTGTTTATATCCCCAAAGGTAGTTTTAGCAGTTATAACACTGTGTTATTCAGCAGGCCAAATAGTGCTGAACCTGCTTCTAAAACCCACTTTAGGATGTTTGGTTATACTTAGTTGTGTAGGTTCATATACAGGCATATAGCATATCAACCAGGCACCCAGGAATGTAATATTAGTGAATTCTTCTTCTTCTTATTAAACCTTTTAGCAATCAGATGGTACACAGGAAGAAACCGTAATGATGGATAGTCCTATTCCAGCAGAGTCATCTCCCAGGGCACAATCAGGAGGAAACAAGACAAAAAGAAAAAGAACATCCAACAGCAAAGATGCATTATATGCTGAGGTTCCTAGATGTTTCCAGAACAACAACACTGAAACTGATTCAGATATTCTTTTTGGGCAGTATTAATTATTATTATTATTATTATTATTTGTTTATTTAGCAGACGCCTTTATCCAAGGCGACTTACAGAGACTAGGGTGTGTGAACTATACATCAGCTGCAGAGTCACTTACAATTACATCTCACCCAAAAGACGGAGCACAAGGAGGTTAAGTGACTTGCTCAGGGTCACACAATGAGTCAGTGGCTGAGGTGGGATTTGAACCAGGGACCTCCTGCTTACAAGCCTGTTTCTTTAACCACAGGACCACACAGCCTCCTAATTAACAGAAGTGCACTTATGGCCAGGTTTTGTTTAATGGCTGCCATTTCAAACAGTTAATTTGCTGTTAATTCCAGAACCACGTGACACAGTTCTTAAATATGATTGGATATTGCTTGGATTAAAGGCAATTTGTATCGAATGCGAGTTGCCTGTTCGTTGTATCGTGTAACAGGTCAAATCCCCCGTGGTGACATCACAGGCAACACATTCCTACAATTTATGTTGCCAGCGCATAGACTCAATCAGTGTTTTTTGCAATACCAAGCAAGCCCAAATTTCCCACCAACTGCATCAGCAGCACTGGTATACTGTATATTGTAACGCTCCATGAAAATAAACAGGTTCACACAGGCAGTATTCATCCAAACTTTGAACACAGGTAAAAGAAATAAAAAGAAAAGGACTGCTGTCAGCCGCGGATCACGGCAAAGTATCCGGCAATAATAAAATAACTGTCTATTCTCAGTCTCTCACTTGCTGTCCGCTTCACAGCGCTGTTTCAAATTGATTATGTCAGAGAATATGTTCTTGTGGGAGTATATATTTATATAAAACATTTTCCTTCATATAAAGTTACAGATTTTTTTTAAATAGGCTGCATAACAGAGCAAGTGTAGTAATAAAATATGTCTTTAAAAAAAATAGCTGCCGAGGCTGTCGTTAGTTTAGACTTGACTGTAGAAAGCGTTCAATAACTCCTTGTTATCAACAGCATTTTGCTGTCATTCACTCTTATGAATAGTAGGTTAACGCTCAGGACCAATGAAAACTTTATGCTAATGAGGTAATCATTATCCTTTCTCTCAATTTACAATTACTCTCCTGGTGGGATCTCAATGGAACAGACCTTCAATGTCACTGAATGCTTCCCAACTCAAATGTTACCAGCATATCTCAATTTGTTTGATGGAAAACTAAACCTTTACCAATACAGCAGGATAAAGTACCAGCAGATAACTGAATAAGGAACTGCCTGGCTTGTCTAGATGAGGTATTTTTCTCATTATGTTTTTGTTCAGCAGGTCTATTGATACTAATTATGTACACAGGTCTCTTTCCCTTTAGAAAACTATGATTGTTTCTCAATTTGCACTAAAAAAGTGCCATCTGGTGGACAGACCAATAACCCATTTGTGAAGTAGAAGATTGGGTACTTTAAGAAAATGTTAAATAGGAGATGTCTGATTTCTGTCACTCCAGTATACAAAACCTTCAGAAATACTAAAAATACTAACCTTAAGGTGAAGCAGTTTAATACAATTGAACCATGGAACCCTCTGCAAACGTGAGTCAATTGGCTGGTCCCAAACTTTAACTAACTAATTTAATAAACCCAAAACAGCCCACAAGCCCACAAACTTAGCATGTCTTTGTTTACTAACCCCTTGAAACGCAGCATTACTAGCAGAAAAAGCTTGAAATATTTGTATAAAATCAAGAGATTATTGGATTTTAGCCATCAATTATTGTTTCATAAAAAAGAGTGTGATGCATGAAAGAAGCAAAGACGTTATTACAATATTTTCAACTAATTTGAACTAAAACCTCTTTGGTGTTTACTGGTTGAGGCAGGGTTCAACATTCTGTTCGGTTTATATTGAAAATGTAAAGGTTTTGATTGTATTTCAAACATTTAGCATTTTTGTGTTTAAACACGGGGGGGCAATTATTGAGAAGCAGGGGAGCTCAGGGTGAGCTGGAAGCTCCATCAATGATGGCAGAGGAGGACACGCTATCGATAGCGGCCTCCTGGTGTGAGGACTCTTTCCCCACCGAAATGGAGAGCCTAGTTCCAAGGCTAGTGTGCCCCCGCTTGTAAGCTCTGTGTCGGCACTGATGGGATGTGCTGCAAACTTTTTGCAGGTCCCCTGGATGACAGTGGCTGAGCCATGCCGGTCCGTGTTAGCAGTGATCAGACAGTGATCAGAGGTTACCTTGGTATTGTGTCAAAAACTATTGGGTCTGATGGCTGCAGCCATATCGGCCATCGAGCTGGGCTTACTTCGCATGCGCCCGCTGAAGCATGGCTCAAGGCGTTCCACTGACATCTAAAGCACGACATACAACGTCGGCTGACAGTGTCTCACTCGTGTTTGGCAGCCCTGCGTTGGTGGAGGCAGACCTCTCACCTTCGTGAAGGCATGCGGATGGGAGTAGTGGTAAACCATCACATGGTGACGACGGATGCCTCCAACTTGGGTTGGGGGCAGTCTGGGAAGGCAGAGGAGTCCCGGGCACCTGGGCATCCCTGTACATAAACATGTTGGTGTTGCATGCTGTTTACCTTGCTCTCCAACACTTTCTCCTGGTGCTACAAGGGGCACATGTGTTGGTCCGGACGGACAACACTTCAGCGGTGGCGTAAATCAACCACCAGGGTGGCCCTTGGTCCACGGGGTTACATCGCATTGCCTTCCGACTCCTGACTTGAGCACAACGGAATCTGCTGTCCCTACTAGTGACACATCTTCCAGCAGTGGCAAACTGGGCAGCGGACCTCCTCTCGAGGGTACGCATCCGGCAGAGTGGCGGCTCCATCCTCAGGTGGTGGAGCGCATTTGAGAACGGTTCAGGATGGCGCATGTCCATCTCTTCGCCTCGGTGGAGAAGACGCACTGCCCCCTGTGGTACTACTCCCTCCACCACTTGGGTGGTCCACTCGGCATCGATGCTTTAGCCCACGTGTGGCCCAGAATGCTCTTTTACGCGTTCCCGCCAATACCGTTGCTCCCGGCCTTCCTAGAGAAGGCCCGGTTAGAGAAGGCGACAGTTCTCCTGGTGGCCCCGTGGTGGCTAGTTCTCCTGCTAATGGTCATGACCCATTCTCTTGTCCTATGCCAGATATCTTGCAGTTTCGGCAAGATGACCACCACCCAGCCAGGACGCATCAGTCGCCCTCACGGGTTAGATGCAAAAGAGATCATGGCATCCGTGAGTTGACTGTTTAATCCCTCCGTGGATGAGACTGAGGTTGTCACTCCAGGAAGGGGCCTATCGGCAGCTCTGATATAAAGAGCTCAGTGCATACCTACCAATAGGCAGACATATCCCTTAAGTATGTTGTGGTGGGTAATGGTAAGTAACCTAACGTTCTCTCCCACAGCTCCAAAACTCACACTCTTCACCCAGCCCCTCCCTCTGCCAGGCTTACATTTCACAGGGTCGTGTGCGCTCCCCCAATCACAGGCATTCATTCCTGTCCCACAACCCATTATCTCAATGCACCCACATAGTGCATCAATCACCATGGGGCCTCTCTTGCAAATGCATGTCTGCGATCGTCTGCAGTCCCGTTGTCCACATGAAGGGGACCCTTAACTCAAAAACCTTGGCTGGCTGTCATGTGAGACAATCTTTGTAGAAGTGTTGTCCCCCAGGTTTGTCTGTTAGTTTAATACCATTTTTTACTAATAATGAATTTGATAAAAGCAAACATTTTAGCAACCTGTAAAACTATCAAAGCCTGAATGCTTACATAGTGTAGTGTAGTTACAAATAACTGAAATGTCGCTTTTTGTTTGGTTAAGATGTATTTCAGTTAAAATACTGAATATTGAATAATTTTGGCTCGTGGGTTCATTATTCCTGTGTTTATTTAGGTTGGCAATCAAAAAGTTTGGTCTAGCAGACAAAATACATGTTAAACAATGTCTTTTTAGATTGATTTTGTTGGGTGAGTGGCTATTGCGTGTTGTCTTGTTATGTGTTGCGTGTTGTGTTACGCAGGCTGAAATTTAAAAGAAATATTTCTAGTTAGTGCCTTGTACTATCTTAGTTTACTGGAAGTCTGGGCTAGTATTGTGCCGTTAATACAAATCCAAGAACAAGAAAAACAAGGAAAAACAAAGGAATAAAAAACGGAATAAAAAAGGTAGATTGTTTACCCCAGTATCTAAAACACCCCTCCCACATTCCAAAAATCTAAGACAAAATGTCAAGGTTGATGTGTTGTGTATTGATGCAAATGTACTGCTGCTAAAGTAAACTTCTCCATTTAGTTAATTACTAATAATCATTTAGAAAATACTATAAACTACAAACAAACATAGAGCAGCTGACAAGTCTCAATCATTTATCTCTGGAAGATTTTTGTCTGCTGTTGAAGGTTATATACTCAATATATTTGCATGCAGACTTCCAATACAATACTGTTGTGCACTTGTCACAAACAAATTATGTCGCTCTTACTTCTGGTATGACAATAGTAGTGTGAGACAAAATGTAGGTACTGTATGTTAAAAAAGGCAAGGCCAAAGCCTTTTTTTTTAATTAATAGGAAAACGCATGAAATTTCCATCGAACGACTAAAGCTTTTGTCAACCCAGTTTTATATTTTTGAATGTCTTGCACACCTGAAAACAGTCAGTTATCATCACAACTGTCATTTCTGTTTTAATGATTTAAATACGTAAGATCTGCATTTAGAGCTCTTGAATACTGCACATGCTTTTTATACCTTAGCTTTGCTAATATTTACCATGGTGCTTAAACATTGCATCTGGTTCAAGTCAGTATCAACATAAAAATCTTTTGACTAGATTAAGGTCTTCGGATAAAAAAAATATATAAAGTATTTCCTTAGATACAAACTGCCTACCCACTTTTAAAAATGGTAAAGTGGATACAGACAACCATGCATTTCCTTTATTTTTTTTAATGAAATTCCGATGTGGCTTGCAACAGAAAGCCTGAAGGAATTGCATTCTGACCTTGCCAATCTTGAACATGACGGACTACAAAAAGTGACGCGTGAGATAGAGAGAGTGCAGTATTTGCAGTCATCTGTTATCTCCCATTTTTCTGAAAGTAACAGGATTTTATGGAATCTTCCCTTAAGGATACCAAGAAGTCTGCTAGTGGTAGGGCTGTAACAGTAGCTGGAATTTGAGTCTTTTACAAAAGACTTATTTTTAGCTAAGGGGGAAATGGGAATGTTTCCATACCGTATTTAAGATTATGTGTCAATAAATCCATTATAATCATTCTGGTATAAGTAAAATCTATTTCTGAAGGGATATAGTGAGGAGAGAATAAATAAAGGATCAGCCAGGCCATGTACGTGCTAAACAAAAATGTATTAACTGAACAGTGGTAGATCTAGATAGCCCTGGCCTTAACACTAGTCTGAAAATCACTGATGCTGCTCTAACAACCACAGCAACATTAGAGAACTATGATGGGGATCTACTCGATTTTTACAAAATCATAAAAAATTGCAACAAATTTCAGCTGCTGGGTGATTTTAATAGGGTTCCTGTGGGTTCTATATAAACAATAGAAAACCAACTACATGCTTGCATAAAGCCTGGTTGACAAATAGTGTGTCTGCTTACATTGGATTGCATTGGGTTGTATAAATAAAACACAATATTAGTTAAAGTTAAGTTAATTTCTTACAATGTAAGCTTAAAGTTAAACTTACTTTAGCCAAAATTGTCATTTTGTAACTTCTTGTTTCTTAATAATACTGTATGTTACATCTTCATGATTATAAAAATAAATACATTCAATTACTAGCACCGTCAGAGAAGTATGATGTTTGCACAGCTGGTAGTTGTTACCGAGTGAAACTCATCAAAATCAATCTGCAATCATGTGTTTAATAAATGAAATTTTTTCTGCCCTCTTTATAGAGGGGGTACGAACACCAAATAGCTGAGATAACACTGTAAGGATTAGAATCTCCTGTGAGCAGATTGCTGTTGGAGTGCTGCAGGCCAAACCTCCAGTTACGCTTGCTACACGATTTGGAGTCCATTATAATATCATATAAGTGTTATCAACAGCAATCAAATGTCTAGAACCATTCCAAGGGTGGCAGTAACTGCATCACAACCAAAAACCCAAGTTGCTGTCATAAATTCTTCAGATTATTTTAGCAGATGTCTTCGGGGAATTGCATTGATTTACTCCATTAAATTGCTTCCAAATATATATATATATATATATATATATATATATACAATTTATTTTTGTGTTGAGCATATAATACAATGATGGCAAATATGTAGATCTTGATAATTACTTGGCAAACTGGAATTTAACCACTGTAATGTATGACAGTTCATAAAAGTATATTTGTATTCCAGACATGACATAGATTACGGTTGAATTTACCATTTATTGTAAGTTTGCAATTGAAAACATGGCTTTGGCAGAAGGTCTCCACTACTGGTATATAACTGTTGATAGCTTTCATAAAACAAATAAGGACAAGATGCCCACCGGAGACAAAAAAATATTTGTTATTCTTATTTCTCCTCAGCAAATATTAAATATCACTACAAAATCAGATGTCTGTATGAAAAAAAAGCTTTAAATCCAAAAAGCTTGTATTTTATGCCACAGGGCTTTCCATAAGGTCAGCCAGTCCCCCTATCCAAGATACTAACTGATGTCACTGGGGTATTGTTACTTCAGGCAAAAGAGTAAGTTAAATATGAATATCCTAAACAAAATGAGGTGAAGCACACATTCTTTAGTTGGCAGATTTCCTAAACAATGTGGCACTATGCTGTTGCAGACCAGCAAATACTGTGGCTTGCCCCGCTTCTCTGATATTAATAATAAGAACAAGAATACAATATTAATAATAAGAACAATAATACAAGAGAAGAAATATATTCATATTGATTTATTTAAACTTGCTTTCACTGCATTTATTCTATATCCTGATAACCTCAAACACTAACAGCTAGCTCCTACCTTTTAAATAAGCCTATTACCTTAATGCACTCAAAGTAGGAATCCTTGCACTAATTAAGCCATTTGTATCACTGGCAGCCAATTTAACTGCTTGTTATACTCTAACAGTATTTATAGAATATATTTCCATAGTAAATTAGCTTCTCTGGCAGTGCTGCATTTGTCATCAAATATTAACCCTTAACGATAGCAGTTTTCTACTCCACAGGTCAAAATCTATCATAGACTGAAAGCATTTTCTCAGATAATTCTATTTATCCTTAGGTAGAAGGATGATTTCCCTGCTGTTTCTGACAGATGTTCTATGTATTCTGCTTTTGTATTCTAGAGACCTTGAGAACTAAAAAGCATTTGAAGACAACCTGCAGGCAAAACAATACTACCCACTTACTCTGAGTCTTTTTGACTACTCTATATTATTATTTTATTTTTATAGCTGCAGTTTTATTTTGGGCTTAAAGATTATTATCCAATATTAAATCTTTTTATTTGTTTTCCAGGTCTTGAGATTAAACATCTACTTTCAGTCTGAACTTTTACAGGCGGTGCAGACTAAAGTAAATTGATTTATTAATAATTCTTCAAAACCAATACATCCAAATGTAGTCATGACTGAACATGAAAGTCATCAAAAGGATATGATCTTTATGAGCACACAGTTAGAAATTAGAGTTAGGGTATTGTGGCCAATTTTTACTGTTGTATTTAGTTTGTTCTGTGTTTTGTCGAGTACCCTTTCACTGAAAAATGAAATAGGCCTGGTGTCTAGTGAGCTCAGGCGGACATCTGCAGGGCTGGCCTTTGTCATCCATGTCAGCAGAGGCCTGTATCCCGCTGACATCTGCTCTCGAGTTCCTGTCGTGAGATTGGAGGACGCCCACTGTACCTTCAGTTTTCCTGAGCTGTGTGGGGAATTGTTGCGGTGAGGGGGAACCAAAAATAATTGGACGTTCTAAATTGGGGAGAAAATCAAGGGTAAAATAATTGGGCACTGTAAATTAAAAATATATATTTTTAAATCTCTTCTTAAAACAGAGAATTGCTTCTGTGTGCAAAGTAAATTCAAAGTGGTTATTAGTTATTTTAATGGCACCCCAGTAAACATCATAACATTGGCCCAACGCTGGTTTTAGGTCGAATCAGTCGCTGTTGGTTGGCGTCTGCACATTAACCAAACGTCGACACTAGCCCAACTGATCTTGTGCTCTCTCCTTAAAAAATGTTAAAAAACATCCCTCAGTTCCAAAGAAACATCTTTTGAGAGGCTGATTTGAGACGCTCTTAATACTTTGTAAGTTTTGTGTTTTACTCGTATCTATAAAGTATATATGTATATAAAATGTATATGTGTATTGTTATCATGGATATTTATTGAATAAAGGAAACATTAGATGTCCTGTTTTATGAATTAATTTGTGTTTAAACATTAGTTTTTCTTTAATAATTATTGTAACACCACGTAGTTTATAACTTGTACTATATGTAGCTAATTTAACATAATATTCACATAGTCCATAGTCACATATATATATAAAGCGAGGTAACGGTAACAGACGATAGTGATATCCAAATTGTAGTGCTATCCATGGTTGTATTGATATGTAACAGTTACTGTATTAGTGTGACCAGGGCCGGCCTTAGGGCAAGGCGGAGGCCTAGGGCCGCACACCTAAGGGGGCCCCGCCCGCGTCACAAATTGTATGTCGTCTTCAGAGTTGAAACAGACTCACGAGTATTATGTTGGACCCTCACAAGTGCAAGTCGGGCCATTGTAAAAGGAAAACAAAAAATATAAAGAAATTCAAGTCAAGCGGCAATAAAGAACTCTGCTGCCATATCTAGACAAACCACCAAATAAAAACCTGCTTCACAATAATCATCTCCAAAATATTGATTTCTGCTTACCAAGGTAACATTACCACATTTGCACTTTCTGACTGACAAAGTCGACGTATTTCCTTATGTGAGTGTACCCGATCATAAGAAATTTATTTTTAAAAATGCAACATCAAAGGGTTAGCTGTGTGATAGGCTAATCAATAGCCTGTCCCTCTTTACATTCCACCAAAGAAAACCAAGACATGGCGCAGGACAGTGCAGCATCGTCTTTTAAAGTTTTACTGGAGCCTTTTCTTAAAGTGAGTGGGCTACTATTAATCGATAATGAAATCGAGATTGTGTGTATTAAAGTAAGACGGACCACCACACCAACAGTCTGAATAGGTATCTGCGACAAATTAAATATTTGGAAGTACACTCGTAAATGAAGCATGGTATAAAATAAAGCTGCTTCTTGGCTAGCAGAATAGTCCGAAAAAAAACGTCTTGATGTTGTTTTAGTGTAGTTTACACAGCAAAAATTAAAGAGCACTCAAAACTGCAGCTGAATATGCAGTATCCAAATGTGAAATTTTACACGTGGATTTTATAAGTAGATCGGTCAAATATAATTTTAGATTTATATAAAAAGGATAACGTTTGCAAACAGTTTTTATTTTGCTCAAGTGACAGCACACATGCAGTATGGCTTGCCTACTTGATTACTGAAGGTGAGCAGTAGCCTACCATTTTATTGATATAATGTGCGGCGGTGGCATTTTTTTTTTTTTTTTTAATTGGAATATTTTTTTGGGGGTTCGTCACTGCCTAGGGACCCCGCCTAGGGCCCCACACAGACTAAGGCCGGCCCTGAGTGTGACGCAAGTTGTCCGAAGTAAAATATTAAAATGTTTTTGTCAAATTCAGTCACCCGATTCACGCCCCTGAGTTTCTGTCTCGAGACAGGGGGTGGTGGGGGGTATAATGACAATAGTTCTTCATACGATTATCCTTTGTAAAAAAAAAAAAGTGATAGCCTACACATTTTATTCCTGGAACTTTATTCATATATCCATACTTGATATTTATAAAAATTGTAAAAGTATAAGAAAGAAAAAACATGAAATCCATTCTATCCAATGATATGCTTTTCAAATATGTACTGCAAAGTATGGTGGCCTCCTAGTCCAAAGAACAATGCACATTTATCCTATGCAGCCTTAAGTGTTTTACACTTAAAATAAAAAGCATTTTAGGATTTGTTAAACTAAAATATTTTGTGTAAAAAGACAATATCAAATATATACCAATTCAGAGTATAATTAGTGTTTTTTTTGTTATTGGAAGGCGAAGGCTTTTAAGAAAATTTCGCGCTTTTACAATAATACATTCTGAGCTAATAGTCATAAGTTCAAAGGTTTACAAAAGGTAAAAAAATTAAGTTAATAAAATGTCTTTAAAAAAGCCTTATTATTTATTTATTTGCCATACTAATTTGTCCAAGGCAATTTACACAAGAATGTAGTACAATTAAAAAAAAAAAAGTTACGTTGCAGTTACCTAGCATGGACTGGTAAAACAACAAAATAATGCAATGACTTATATAGTAAAATAAGGGATTACACAACAACACACACAAAACTGGAGGTCTAAGGTCAAGAGACTTGACCGGATCATAGCACATGAAAACACTGTTATACCAGACCACCAAGCTGAGAGAAAAACAATAATAAAAGTAAAAGTAAACATAGATTGAACACTGATTCAATTTAACAATGCACATTTAAACTTCAGAAATGAGGTTTAAAGTTGAATATTTTTATTACAATAAAAATATGAAAGGACACCAAATCAAATACTTTCTACATGAAGAGCAGATTTATACAACAACGTATTGTAGCCAACTATACAATGAATACATTTTTGTGACTATTAATGTTGTTTTGTCTTTTTGTACACTACAATTTCTAATGGTACATAACATTTATAAACAAATAATAATAACCTGGTTCTTGTCATCTTATTTCACAGATATTTGAGTTTGCAGCAAATGTGTCAGTTGAAAGGTGTGTTTTTTATTATTATTTTTTTATTTAAGAAGTATACAACTGTATGCATTTGACTTAAAGACTGCTATAATGAGTCATTCAAAATTACAATCAAACTGGACAAATTGTAGATAAACATTTTACAGACATTCTTGTGCATTCTTTTTCAGAAGCAGTATGTAAAAATACAGTTTTGAAAACAGCCACAGAAGAAGAAATAAAAATCTACGCGATGAACTGGCTTCGGTACTCCAAGGACGGGAATGGTGGGAGACAGCAGCGCGCTGATGTGAGACAAAATGCGGAAGGGGATTTTTAGGTGGTGTTTTTTTTAAAATTTATTTTTATAGTTGAGCAGTTTATAGTTAGTTGTTTTACGCATGTAACAAAGTTCTTGTTTATACTGCTTATTAAAGTTAAAATGTCTGTAAAAATGTGTTTGAAAATAAATACATATTTTAACCAATAAATGGCGTGTCATTTTAGAGTTGTTTATAAATAATAAAGCAACATTGCACAATACAACATACAAAAAACAACAATTAACAAAATCTCAAAGACCTGGCAACGTGTGTCCACACCATTTAAAAAAAAAAGAAGATATGACTTGATAAATGTGCTGTTGTTCCACTATTGTATTAAATTAGTTGTTATAAATAGTACCACCTAAATTAATCACGGTTATTAATACACCTACCACACGTTGGGCAAACGTGGTATTCAATGAATTGCTAACGTAAAAACAACATTGGACCACCGTTGGCGAAACGTGATATTTATGTCGCCAAACAACGTTGTGCCAACTAAATAAGTTGGCTCAACGTTGGATCACGACGTAGGCCCAACATAACGTCTGATGTTGTACCAACGTTGGGCCAATGTTATGATGTTTACTGGGACATAGTTTAAGTGCTGTCTGTGTGTATACCTGTACCAGTCTTACTAGTACAAAATAAAATTTTACCTGATCTCAAGTAAAATAACAAGGAAAAGGAAAACAAAACGCCCTGATGAAAAAAGCTTTGGCTTAACTAAAAACAAGGACAGAAAGACCATGACACAAGAATAAAAAAAGCTAGGAGCCAGGAGCTGATTCAATGCATTTTTTTTTCTATAGATAATTATTTCTCTGAATAACAAGCAATATTAGTGATATATAACAATGATTTTACATCAAATGGATAAATGAAAAGTTAGACAAATAATGTCTAACTTTTCATTTATGTATGTAAACTTTTGACTGCAACTGTATATATTATAGTGGTGCGGTAGCACCACTATAGTTAGGGTTGAGTTGGGTGCTCAGTTTTAAACCCCTAACTTTGCACTTTAATAACTTTGGCGTGGTTTGTTGGAATTGCCCACAGATTAGCATGCTGCATTGAATTGCAACGTTGTGAAAGTGTGGAGAGTTTCATGACACCACCTTATGTAGTTTCTGAGATCTGGATATCCGTCTTTTAGTAAAAGTTCCCTTTTTTTCCCCCAATACTTCACATGTTTTTTTTTTGCATTTTTTGCTCTCATGTACAGGCTACACGGTACTGAATTTCTGCACCAAACCGAGTAAGGTAAATGTGGTCTGTGCTGAGGTAGGGCCTTTTGAAGGTTTGGTGAAAAAACATGAAACGGTTCCTGAGTTATTAATAATAAAAAAGATAGCCACCTAGCATCCGGGACTTAAATCCTCTTAGCAAGGAATCCCATCCCTGCACGTCAGGCCACTGGGATATGTAGTTCTGGTGTGCCTGTATACAATGCAATCACATAGACACGCTGTCCAGTTTGAACTACAGCTCCCCGAATGCATACCAAATGGCGATCACAAGAGCAGCAGAGGATCCAATTTTACTTAATTATTTACTTTAATTTTAAATTAATAATAATAAAGTGTCAGTCTGTAAGGTGAATGAATATTTAAATATATACTGTACACAGAGGCAGCAATAAATAACTTAGTGAAACGTTCAATATAACGACAATTATTTAAAATAGGAAATTACAACATATATCATCTTAGAGAGGTTTACAATACATGATTATTTTTTAATGGAATGAAAGCAAAAACAGTCAAACAGATAGCAGGTTAAATGCCAAACTTTCCAAAGAAATTCTGTCTGTTTGTATTTCTCTGGGCAAACAAGAACAAGATCTTTTTTTTTTTTTAATTGAGTGTCTTGGGAACATCCCTACGTGTGCGCCTGCAGCACAGAACTTAAGGCAAGTCAAGCGAGGAAGACAACACGGCCATTTTTACTTTTCTTCTTTTCTGTTTGAAAACTTTCTTTTGAATGAATATTTTTGACATGTTTTACTATTTTTAGTTTTACTAAAAAATCATATTCGCCAGAAATTACAAACCAGACATCCTAAAAGGCTTATTGTGAAATTTAAAAAAATGCTTAACGTGGCTAAATGTGCTTCAATTGAATTCAAGCCTTTAGAAACTTTGGAAATAGCAAGCCTACTACTCTCCAATGCATTTTTTTTATTATTATTTAGGGGTCGCCAATTATATTTTGATTGTTTCTCCCCAATTTAGTAATGTCCAATTATTTATTTATTTTTTTGGCTCAGCCCACCGCTACCACCCCTGCGCTGACTCGGGAGGGGCGAAGACAAACACACACTGTCCTCCGAAGCGTGTGCTGTCAGCCGCCCGCTTCTTTACACACTGCAGACTCACCATGCAGCCACCCATGCGCTATATCGCCTCAAGAAAGAAGGCTCTGTTTTATTTACTTCTTTACCCTCCTGGGACGTGGCCCCCTTAATCTTAGTGCTCGAGTCCCATAACTAACAATTATTTGTGCTCTTTCAGATTCTCTTTTCTTCCTTACCTCAAGGCATCATACGAGCGGTTCTGTCCTCTGAGGGTCGAACACGGTCGCTAACTGGGACCCAGTCACGAGGCTGAGCCTATAACGACTCTCCAAGAAGTCAGAGGACTCTGTCTTTTCAGGGGCCCGGAGGCCATTTGGGCTAATCTCAACTCCATAGGGAAGGCTCTCTCAGTTGGAGTCCAGCCCGTCCTTTTCTCTCTCCCTTGTTTAGAGGCTGAGCCTCCAATCCTAAATTGTAAAAAACACTCCTTTTCTCTCGCAGCCCTGGCTCCCGCCACGTGACTTATTATTGTGCTCTTTACTAAGCTTTTTGGTGTATTTCAGTATTTTGTCATGTAAAAGCACATAGGTGTATGCAGTATGAGCAATCACATAAGCAATACAAAATATATTGCGTACAAACATACATTTTTAGTGAAACATACTGTATCTTACACACAGTACAGTAAGACTTTTGACATGGTTATTTAATTTTCTTAGTTTTTCAAATGATTGCAACTTTCTGTCACTTGCAGAGGTGGTAGATTTAAAAAAGAAAAATACTGCTCGCGCTTCTCAGGGTGTTGATAAACTGCTGTCTGAGGTAAGAATATTTTCAATTACAAAGCTTCGTTTTGACGCAATTGTTAGAAAATGATGTATAACAACAAGTAATAAAGTGCTTGAAAATATGTGTGGTGAATAGTATACCGGTTTCCAGATTAAAACACTGGGCTGATTGTCCAGCTATACTTGTTCATTCTTTTCATCAGTTAAATCCTTTACATTTGGAAATTGTCTCATATTAAGACGTGTTAAGGGATAGCAGTGTATTTCATAACAAACAAAAATTGTCCTCTCTTACTAGACACAATTTGTAGTGACATTTTCAACGAAGATGCAGAATCACATTGTAAGTGCAATTTAAAATTACATTTAATAGAATTACTTTGTAACTGCAATTTAACATCTAAAAAGTAGTAAAAACACATTGCAACTGCAGTTTTACAGTCACCTGTAATAGAATCACATTATAACTACAGATTAACACTAGACTGCAATAAAAATGACAATGGAACTGCAGTTTAACACTAGATGGTAATAAAATAACTTTGCAATTTCAGTTTTACACTAGACTGAAATAATCATTGTAACTGCTGTTTAAAACCACAATGCACTAACATTCCATTGGAACTTCAGTTTAACTCCCACTGCAGTACAGTCCAATTGTTCTTGCAGTTTAACAATAGACTGGCAAATTGGAACTGCAGTTTAACATAACATTTAATAGAATCACTTAAAAAAAAAAAAAAAAAAAAAAAAGTTCTAACTTTAGTGAAGAATGAGCAAAATGTTAAATCCTTGCTCTCAAATTTCATTTATGTTTCATGTTCATGAGTTTAATGTTTTGCTTTTGTTTGTTTTACTGTTAATGAAGATTGCATTATAAATGTTTAATTAATAGATGATAATTAAAGAGGTTTTTATGGACAAAACATAAGACACATTTTGAGACCTTGTGAAATGAACCTTATGTCTTGTCCATTAAAACCTGTTTAAACTGACATAAATAGGGTGACCAGATGTCCCGGTTTAAACGGGACAGTCCTGGTTTTTCATCAAAGGTCCCGGTGTCCCGACATTTTATTTAAAATCTTTAAATACCTTTTGTCAAAATAACGTGAACACCTGCTTTTAGTTTATGGCACCTGCAGTGAAAACAAAATAAAATAAAAAACACAGTACCAGGGTAATCGAGAACATTATTTTTATAAAGTGATTAACACAGGCATGCATGCTTATTCCTGAGTGCACCATGCATTTTCATATATTCAATATGAATCTACAATTGTGTGTTATGCCGTCATTTTGTAGCTGTGCAGTTCTGGAAGGATTTAGCCCAGACAGAGCAGCGAGAGGTTGCAATCATCTGAATCCTTTGACAATCTGGTCACCTTAGACATAAAGGGCTACTACATTACGTTAAGTCACTTATAGTTATGCATCATAGATTTCAAAAACTATCAACATTGTTTTATTATTTTGCTAGAATTACTGAGTTTGGAATCTGTGCATTAGCATGTCTAATAAAATATGGTAAAACGCAGCAGTCATGTATGGAACACTGCCACAGAAGTGGTGTAGTTTATAATGAAAAGAAAAACAAACAGTGTCCTCAAAAAGCAAATTCATTGCAACAAACTACGTTAATTAATGCTGCAGTTAAGGTTGAACTTATCACCACAAAAGCAAGGAAATGACAACACAAGCAACCGCAGACTGTCGTCATCAGGTAAGACATAGAACATGCAACTCTTTCCAGATGAAACAAGAGGTTATGTTGAGTAAAATAGCTATAGGTTCAATAATTAATGTTAAAGTGTGGGAAAATCCCTTTAGTTTACCCCAGGCTACGTAAAGTAACATACACTATTTTTAAAAAGTCTTCTTGTTGAAAAAAAAAGGTAGAATATAATTTTTTTTATCGTAAATAAATAAAACAAATAAATATTTTTTTAAATTTAGTCATAGGGAAAAGTTTTGACTAAAAAATAACACCAATAAAAGGTGTTACAGAAACCTAGTGTTACAATATTATGTGGTCAGGGGTTTTGCAGGCTCAGTAATTCAAGTTTAAAGTTGCAGAACGTACCGGTACATTCGTACTCCCTGGTCCCTCAAAGGGTTAAAGACAGCTTGGTTGTGGGGTGACATCTTTGACAAAAGCATTTGGCTGTAAAGGGGTGTGATAATGGGCAAAAACCGGAAGTCGGCCATCTTGGGGAAAGTGCGAAACTGCAAGTACTCTAAACAACTCCACTGCGATCAGATACGGGTCAGGCAGCGATTGGATAAACCATGCGGCTGATTGCAGGGAGGAGTTTGGTGGTACAAAGGGGATGCAGTTATGTAAGTATGGCCCCCTTGCGCTGAGATCATAATCTACGGCTGGCGTGTTGTTTGTTTTGTTGTTACGTGTTTGTCTGTTTATTGTGGAGGAAGATTAAGGATCCAGGAGCTGATGCTACACAGCAAAGCACACACCCCACCCCTGAACACTTCCTTCACTGCACAACATAGACACTCACCACGATTCCCCAGTTTTGAAGAGCACTATTTCATGCACTGTAGAAGTGGATTGTGGATTTATTGTTGTTGTTTTATTTTGGCCTGCAAGCCAACCATTCACTTTGTTCACCACACCACTCGCACCTGTTCACAAGGGGTTATTATAAAAAGGTTATATTAAGCATTTGGAATGGTCCTTCTCTTAATCTAAATGCTATCTAAAATCTATTTCTTTTAAGAATAGAAATCACATCACTGGGAGTCCTGTTCAAAGGCATAGGGTCAAATATTACATTTATATTGAAAAGCAACAGATAGAAACTCCCATCTGAGAGACAATTATTTTCACCCCTTTAGCTTTCTCAGAGAACACTTTAATAATATGTCAAGACACTGTGACTTCTTATTATTTTTTTGTCTTTGTTGTTTGTATAAAACTTGCATGCAATATTGCAAAAATGTGTGATGACTTGGCAGACAGCCAACAGTGCAGGTCATTTTCAAGAAGAGCATTAGTCACTGCTGAGAAATAGATGGGTAATACAGCATTACTACATTAAGGCTGCCACACACCACATGAAATGTGATTTTTCAATGGACGACAAGATACTTTGGCAGCAACCATAAATCATACATAAGAACATAAAAACATAAGAAAGTTTACAAACGAGATGAGGCCATTCGGCCCATCTTACTCGTTTGGTTGTTAGTAGTTTATTGATCCCAGAATCTCATCAAGCAGCTTCTTGAAGGATCCCAGGGTGTCGGCTTCAACAACATTACTGGGGAGTTGGTTCCAGACCCTACAATTCTCTGTATAAAAAGGTGCCTCCTATTTCCTGTTCTGAATGCCCCTTTATCTAATCTCCATTTGTGACCCCTGGTACTTGTTTCTTTTTTCAGGTCGAAAAAGTACTCTTGGTCGACATTGTCAATACCTTTGAGAATTTTGAAAGCTTGAATCAGATCATCACGTAGTCTTCTTTGTTCAAGACTGAACAGATTCAATTCTTTGAGCCTGTCTGCATAAGACATGTCTTTTAAACCCGGGATAATTCTGATTGCTCTTCTTTGCACTCTTTCTAGAGCAGCAATATCCTTTTTGTAACAAGGTGACCAGAACTGAAAACATTATTCTAGATGAGGTCTTACTAATGCATTGTAAAGTTTTAACATTACTTCCCTTCATTTAAATTCAACACTTTTCCCAAAATATCCGAGCATCTTGTTGGCTTTTTTTTATAGCTTCCCCACATTGTCTAGATAAAGACATTTCTGAGTCAACATAAACTCCTAGGTCTTTTTCATAGATTCCTTCTTCAATTTCAGTATCTCCCATATGATATTTATAATGCACATTTGTATTGCCTGCGTGCAGTACCTTACACTTTTCTCAATTAAATGTCATTTGCCATGTGTCTGCCCAGTTCTGAATGCTGTCTAGATCATTTTGAATGACTTTTGCTGCTGCAGCAGTGTTACTCCTACTGTTTTTGTCTGCAAATTTAACAAGTTTGCTTACTATACCAGAATCTAAATCATTAATGTCGATTAGGAATAGCAGAGGACCTAATACTATCCCTGTGGTACACCACTGGTTACCTCGCTCCATTTTGAGGTTTCTCCTCTAATCAATACTTTCTGATTTCTACATGTTAACGACTCCCTAATCCATGTGCATGCATTCTCTTGAATTCCTACTGCATTCAGTTTGAGAATTAATCTTTTATGCAGGACTTTGTCAAAAGCTTTCTGGAAATCTTATGTCATATGCTTTACAATTATCCATTGTCGATGTTGCATCCTCAAAAAAACACTGGTTAGGCTGCCTCTGTGGACTAGCTCCGTTCCACGCCCGTAACATTGTGCCGATACTGGGCCAGCATCATTGTGCCATCTGGTTAAGACAAAAAAACAACAAAACATAAACAATATTATTTGTAAATTAATAATAAACAAATATATGAATTTAAAAAACGATTTACGTACAGTATATGGAGAGCTGCATAACAGGAGTGCCACTTTTGTATGTGTATGTGTGTGTCTGTCCTTTCTTTCCCTGGTTGTTGCTAGTGTTGTGTGTGTGTGTGTGTGTGTGTGTGTGTATGTGCAACTGTAAACAAGTTAATTGCTGTGTAAACTTGACACAATGTATTTGCTTTGTTTCCATGATTGAAATAAGTTACTACTATCGGCAGACCTGAAACAAGATATCGGTTTGTTTGCCTTATAATGTACAAGCTTAACTAGTTTGAAACATTATAACGAATTAGAAAATGGATCGAAGATTTCCTTTAAACTGATTGGTGAATACGAGGGCTTAAATCTCTGATAAAGGACCTTGAATATTATCTTTCAGACTATTTTTAATCAATGTTCCAAAGCAATCTGCCCGAAAATACGTAAATACAGTATTCGTGTATTTTACCTTTTGCCTGCTTGTTGAAAGAAAGTCTCCGTTCTTGTGGTGTACATGCCCTCTGAATGTTGTCTGTCAGTGTAATTTATTCTGCTTCCTTGCTGTCCTATCTATCTGTTTCAATTAAGTATAGGAAATAAAGTTTAAAAAATAAATAAATAAATCAGGAAAGTGTTTGCTGTCATCGGCAATACAGTAACTACAATAATAGCAACTAGTCTCTGGTTTGAATGACGAGTTGAAATCAAACAACTGCATGCAGTCTGATTACTTTCAGCAACTTTATTTAAGCATTCCACAGTAACAACACAGGCACGTCACATCTCTTCTAAAGCCAGGAGAAGGAGGTTTTCACTTTATGAACACACACTGTGAACAAGTTATTGAACAAACAGCATGATCAGGATTAACACATACTGCAGATAACTAGATTATTTTTAATTACTAAAACTTTTTTATTTATTTCGCTTACATGTTTTACAAACAGTTAACAAACCAGCTTTTTAAACATTGCTTGGCAATTGGAAGTACTCAGGGAGGGGGTCAGGGGTCTGTATTGTAAGGGGGTCATGATAAGGGGGTCAAAATACTGACATAACCTTAGCATTAGAGTATAGCGCATATACACTTAATCCTTAACAGTAAATGGTGTAACATGAAGCCATATCTCCTGCCTTGTTTACTATGTATCCAGATACTTGCTGGTATGTGTATATAGTTGTGTATAACGTGCTAGCGCCGGTCAAAAAAACTTGCCACAATCCTTCGACAATGTTATGATTATTGCCACAATCATTGGCAAACTCTGTTTGTTTGCGAGTACTTCCACCTCCTTTGACTTACATGCCCCTGCTTCCATTTAGCGTTTCTATGTAGTATGTATAGTATTTTCATATGATATCGCACTGCAGGTGGAGGGGGTGGTAGTAAGTATTTTACACTTTACATGTAGTAATGTCAATGCCATGAAACTAATGTACCTTGTATAATTATTATAAATAATACAGGATTGCTCTATACCTCTACCTCTTCTATTAATATAGCAATCTCATGTGTAGTGAAGCGTGGTTTACGTATTCTCTCGGCGAGTGACCTACTACTTGCTGTTCTGACTTGATTTTTTTTGCTCTGTGCTACTGCCGCTCAACATGATCACCACGTCTACAATCAAAATCAGAGCCTTGCGGTGGCGCAAGCACATTCTGTCTCGCAGCAGAATTACCTCAGGGCATCAGATGATTCTAGGGCATTTGCCAAGCACTCCCACCTTTCACTTCCCAAGTTCGGCACCTCTCCAGCATCAACCTAACCCAACTCCAACCCTAACCTTAAGCAACCCCAGCCCTAAAACCTAACCCTAACCCAATGTCTAACCCTAAACCTAACCCTTAAGAATCATCTGATGCCCTGAAGACAGTTTCTAGTGGATATTCCTTTGTCGCTGCTTCTGTCTCTTAAAAGGATTGTTGCCTGGTCCTGATTGGATAGCACATTCCTCAACCTACTCAACATTGATTGGCTGGGTGCTGTCAGTGCGCCACTAACCGCTCTTGCTCTGGGTTTTTAATTGAATCAGAATCACACTTTTGGAGAAGCCACTCCCTGCAGGGGCAGACGTGATTGACTTTAACAACTGTGTTTCTGCCAGGTTTAAATTGATGTTCACTTGTGCCTACAAAGCCTCAGGGCTCAATTTTGATTAAAGGGCAAGGCACTAACGCTAAGGCAAAGGTCTTTCGTGTCTAATTATGGGGTTCTAGATAGGGGCCAACTAGCGCAATCAGACTTTGCCCTGTGAAGTAATTTTGGTACCGTGTTTAGCTCTGAGTTTTTATACCAGCGCTACCACCAGGTGTTGGGCGAAATAAATTCACCTAAGCGACAACCATGTCTCAGTTGATGTTGTCACTGCATGCTATACAAAAAGATTTCACTTCCAAAGGTATGGTAAGATGATAACAGTAGGCATATCTTTTATTATTCCAGTATAGTATATATGGATAAACAGACAGCAATATCAAACATCAAATATGGGTGCCCTCAGACCTGCCATGAATACTTTCTGTATGTAGTTTTTGTTATATATGCAGTTTGTTACAGGAGGCCCATATTTGTGTTTAAGTGAATTTCAGTGACTGATTACTGTGCAAATTAATATTTATTTTAAGATTCAGTAATAAACCATGAAAATAATACATTTCTAAAATGTGTTTCCATATTTTGTTATTTAGGCTAGACAGCTGTGAATGGGAGCCCTTGCAAGCCTACTGAAATTGTATCACAGGATAGCAGGATTTGGTAAAGTGAATATCATAGAGATTTCACTTGTCATCTAAGACAATATAAAAAATGACAATAATTAATACAATAACTCTGTACATTTTGCTGTTTTCCATCAAGTCAAGTCCTGATTCTGTTCATCCACTATACTAGAAAAAGAAAAAAACATCTCAAAATGTTGGCAGTTATGATATCACATCTATACACGTATGTTTTTATTTTTTTTATTAAAAGTCAATAATAATAAAAACACTAACTTCCCTTTTTACAGTGTATCATTATGATAATGATTACCCTGCATTCACCCGATTTTAAACTCTTATCCTTCAATATTAGACAAGTCCCTAAGTTATACCCTTTATTCTACTATGACTCAAGATAATAATGTAGTGAATTAGGTATACAATTTACTTAAATATAAAATTAGTCTGTAGTCGCCCACTCAGGGACGTCAAAATGTGAGAAATGAGACCTACCATATTTAAGTTCAGGATCATGTAGAACTCGGATTCCGTTGACAATAACCAACATTTACACAATGTGTCAGAAATATAAAACAATATTTTATTTAAGAATAAAAAGGGTGCACAACTAATTTAATATTACAAAAAGGAAAGGCAATTGGTTAGAGATTTGCGTGAATAGTATACAGTTAATTGATTTCTTAGTCAAACGATTACAACGACCACAACATTATTAGCATACATGGTTAATATACTAATGTTAATTATGGCTGATCACAAAGTGTCTACTTTGCATTAGTCTTTTCAATACTCATTTCTTGTTGTAATCGATCATATGTCATATCAAAATACACGAGAATTAATTCAACTTCCCATTCAGAACGGAATCCAACATTCCAATAACTCATTTATCAAATTAGTTTTACCGGGTTAAATTTAGCTTAGTCATGGTCTACCAAAATAAACAATAGGTTATCAATCTCAATGGATTATATATTAAAATGTACTCAGAAATAGGGCAATGATCAAATTCTCTGCATTTGAGGCCACTACTTTGAGTTACGCATTTCAACAAACAAAATACATTTCTTACACACTGTAAAACAGAAAGTTATATTCTATTCCGAGAACAATTTATCCACTAACTTGATAGCATTTGCCTTTGGTGATGAAAACTGCAGCAGCTTCTTTCTGGATCTGAAGTTCACTGAAAGTGACGGTCGTTCTTGTCGTCCGCATTGTGTTGCATCGGCTCTCAGCAAACAATAGTTATGTTCAAAGAAAGTAGCTTGTTGATTTCCAATAGTCTTGCAACATTATCTTTGACTTATTGGAAGTTTTCCGACTGGAAATAGTTCAGTTAATCTGACGTAAACTCACAGTTCAAAGAATGCGTTGCAATTGAAAAGTTATGTAGTTTGTAGAAGTGTTCTCGTTGCAATTCTTCTGTACGGCCAGTGCATGACCTTAGGCCCAGCTGCTGGCTATGCTTCAGTTCGTTTCGTGCAGCGACATAGAAACAAAGACCCGCTTTCAGATCAATGCAGTGTCCTGTTTACTGGTTCAGTCTCTCATAGAGCAAAGAGCAGGCCTTTCTTCAAAGCTGATTTCAGCCTTCTCAGAACATGATTTTAGTCTTCAGACCATTGATTCTCCCATGACTCCAGCACACTTTCCCATTGCTTTCTCCAAGCTTCAGAAACTTTCTTCAGAGCAGTTCAGCTTCCATTTGATTTCAGACCTCAGAACCACTTCCAACTTTCTGCCTGTCCCAGTCTTTTTGAATTAAGCGCTGACCCATCTTAATTGGATCGTTGAATTCACGGGTGGTGTTTAACGTCACGCAACGTGCCTAAACACTGGTTAGCTCACCTTGGAGCCACTCCTTGGCCTTACCCACAGCTCATGATTGACAGTTCAACCAAATGTCCGTTGTCTTGTCAAAGGTGATTGACAGCTCTCTGCTTTCTTGGGGGGGAAGAAACTCACCCTTGTGTCTGTGTTTTGTCAGTCTGCCAGAATGACCTGTGCAGAGATTTCAGTTTGTGAAAACACAAAGGAATTTTTACAACTCACCTTCAAAGCGGCATTTTATCTCCCATTAACTTGCTACTAATAAAAGCAAGTTTAAACTCTGCATATTACTCTCCAGCAAATAACCTGATTTGACTGTCTCGTACGCTACAATAACAAGCAAATTACATTCATATTATAAAATTAAACAAACAAAACAAAAAAAACACTTACATTAAAAATAATTACAACGGTGCTTTAGGCAGTTATTTCCCCCTTTTAAAATAATTATTCAGGGTACTAGGATTTTTAATTACACGCAGTATAATTTTCCATATCAAAGCAATACAGTGAAGACATTGTATTCTAATTCTTGGTGGTACTAGATGAAAGATAAAAATGTATCATTACAGTTTTCAAGAGACCATGAGCTCTACCAATTTTAATACAATTGGTTGTTTTCTTTTTGTCTCATTATATGAATAATGCATATGAATATTTGCCAGTGTATTTAAAAAATGATCATTAAGAGCCACATTTTAGTCTGCTTTATTTGTAGTGCATATTTAAAGGTGTTTCTAATTTCCTTTAACATTAGTTAGCTTAATTATCATTATCAAGGTTCATTTAGTTTTCTTACTTTTAAAACCCAAGACTGCCATTTTTGTGTGTTGCTGTTGAAGTCTGAATTTGACTGCTGTGACCTTCAGTTTCAACCTTGACCCCCTTATAATCCACATCTCATATAAAATGTGAAATTAAGTAAAATGTTGTAGTAAATTATGTAAAAAGTTAATGAAAACACTGAAAGACTTCCCATCAAATTATCAAAGTGTTTGTTGTATGTTTTACTAGAAGAAAGATTTCCAGCTGTGTCCTGTGCCTCACAATGCACTGGAGGCATACAATTATTAGACAACAGTGCACACCCTGGAGTGGCTTAATCAATGGCAGACAGCAGCAGCTATAGAACTGGAAGATAATTAGGGTAAAGGCAGAAAAGGAAGTCAGGACACCACAGGCCATATTCAAAAAACATTTAACAGTAGCAAGGTTATTTCAACTTTTTATTTAAGTTTCTGTTTCTATTCTATTTTTTCCAATTTCAGTTTCAGTTTAGTTATGAATATTCTTAACAATTTCTATTTCAATTTTCATTTTAATAATTCCTATTTCAGTTTCATTAATATCAGTTTCAGTTTTATAGACTTTGATTATCATTACTCTCTTGCTTGCTTCGGGCGACTTACAGGGGTTGCAAAGAACAGTTAAGTGCACGTACAGAGAATACAAGTATAGTTGAACCTCATTTATCCGCGTGTGTTGGAGGACAAAGGTCAGCGGATACGTGAAATCCATGGATAAATGAGGTGTGGTTAAATATGGAGAATGCATCAAAAAATGCAGAAAATAGTAATGTAAACCAAAAGAACGTTTATTAAACATATCTGCAATTAACTCAATAAACAAATCAATTGCATAATTTAACTTTCAATTTTTAAAAATAACATGTATTCAGTCTTTTTTTCAGGTCGCAACTGCTTTCATGAGGGGCTCCATTGCTGTTGTGAAAAGTGCAAAGGCAACAGTTGGGTCGATCAGGCAAGCTGCTGCAGGTGTGGCATCAAAATCTGCTGATTGACGGTTCAGTATACAAGCAAAGCGTTTCTGTTCAAGTGGTTTTGAGACTACTGATGACTAAGTGTGCTTCTAGATTCAGTAAGCAGGGCACAACTTCTGACAGAGACTGGCTGTCAATCTGCAGCTGATCTGTATGTGCTGCAAACGGCTTAAACAACTTCACAAGCTGCTCCAGTTTGGACCAATCACTGTTGAGCAAGGTGTCGATGCAAAGCCCATCAAGAACTTAGTTTAAAACAACCTTGGTCTCCACAAGTCTCTTAATCATGTTCAGAGTACTATTCCAACGTGTCACACAGTCTTTAAAAGTGTTTTGCCACAATTAGAAATCATTTTTTCAGTGGCCATTGAAGGTTTATGTACAGTATTCACCAGCCTTCTAGCTCTGCTAATAACATTTTCAGTACTGGGATGTTTGAAGGCATCCTTCAGTCAGGTGCAGGGTATGTGCCAGACATAGCATCCTTGTGTACTTTGACAGATCAGCATCCTCAAATAAGTCATCCTTAGCTGTGTCCACAGCAGAATCCATACTTGTAAAAGCACATTTTAAATCTTAACGCCTGTTCTGCATTTAGCTAACATAAGCATTCATGATCATAATAAATTACATTAAGAAAAAGTTTTCTTCAAACATATTCAATGATACTTATGTGAACTGAACACTACTAAATGGAAAGTCTGCTGTGAAAGTAATTTGAAACTAGCATTAAAAATAAAAAAAAACACTAAACATTTTTTTTGTTGCTTTTTTTTTGTCACAGTGATTGCAAAAAAGTCCTTACAACTGTTGACATTTGGATAGCGGTAGCATACTTTGCCAGCTTACTGAAATGTAATACTATATCTATTACATTAAAAACCTTGGTAATAATGTTGTGATAGTGCTATACGTCCAACATTATAGGTATCCTGCCTTTAATTTGTCCATTATGTATGACTTCAAACGGAGGGACATTGTGTTAATTGTAAAATTAAATAATCTGAAACTACACATTTTTTAAGTAACAATAAATTATAATTAAGTGTCTTCTCTGAGCATTTTTGTGGGATAATTTAATTGTTTTATGTTTTCTTGACTGGTTGTAGGCTGATACTTTTATCAAGCTATGTGCAATAATAAGAAATGAAATATGATCTTCCTTATCATGGGCACATATTTGATCCATGCCACAGCACATACTGTTTGAGTAAAAAAAAAAAACCTCTAGGAATTATCAGCAATTTAACTTGCCCAAAAGGACACTCATTGTCGTGGCTTGTTAGAAAAAAATATATAGATTGTAAAAAGGGAAAAGGCTGGAGATTAACACATTTTTAACAGCCTTTCCGCTTTCTGATTCAAACACTGCTTTATTTCTATAATTCATTTTAAAAATCTGTCTATACAGTAGTTCATAGTTTACAAAACTAAACAGACTGTGCAGAATCACAGAGAGGTTTACAATTACATACCAAGCAGTAGTTTGAATAAGGTGTGAGATCATTTTATTATTATTTATTTATTTATTTATGAGCAGACGGCCTTAAGAACATAAGAACATAAGAAAGTTTACAAACGAGAGGAGGCCATTCAGCCCATCTTGCCTTACCCATGTATGTTATACTTGGGGGGTCAGTATTGTATTTAGAAAAAAAAAACAGGATTTATAGCTAATGGGATTTTTTATGAACATGAATTTATATTTTTAATTTGTACAAGTTACGAATTATTTTATTGTATGGCACATCGATGTAAAACAAATTTCACCAATATATTAGTTAAAAACACACACTTTTGAACACAAATATTACATTTTACGAGCACAAAACGGGCGCTGAGGGTTCTGAATTCTTGGATGGGATTTATAAAACACACGAAATGGCATAAACACGCAATTAATACATGATTTTCGGGGGCAATGTCTCTGTGCCCTTGATGGATATGTAATTCTGTATATGCATATGAAATTCTGGGGCGCTTCTGAACGAAACTGCTAAAATTGACAAGGGATTTTGCAAATGAGGTCTATTAAATATTTCGTCTAATTTATTAAAGCTGCCGGTAATTGCGGTCCTCGTATTTGCTTGATTATTTTAAGAACTCTGAAAAGCAGGCGTTAATTTGCTGCAGTCAGACAGTAGGTTATATAAAAGGCAAGGTGATGTGGGAGACTTGTCTGCAGCAAGAAGGAGACATTGTTTTCAAGGACAAAGAAACATTTAATAACATTTTGCAAAGAGTTAATTTTTTAACCCTATTGATCGTCAGTTTGTAAATTGTGGTTTATAATACCATATTGTTTTGCAAACTCCAACATTTTCAAATGTTTCATAGCTTACATGACAAAAAAGAGAGTCTGCAAATAAAGAATATGGAATCCATGTAAAAAAAGGTTTTTAGAAGCACCTAAAAAGGTCTCCCCACAGTGGCAAAGCAAGGTTCTAACAATAGCCTTTACTTTCCGAGTGTAGACATTATTATAAGAATGGTGGAGGAGATTAAGAAAAGGTGGAACGATATTCCGAGGCGCACTAAAGAAAAAGTCTCATATACATGTAATACAATGAGGGCTCATCCTCCACCATTTTTTTAGTAATGCCAGTAAGGACAGAGGGACAGATGACACAGTTAGTTTGTAGCTAGAGCAAATACAGTACAGCTGGTTGTAGGCACATCTGAATAATGTAGCTATATTATAGACCATACAGATATGCTTTGAAATCATACATAGAGTCAGAAATACAGACATACATAAGAAATAGGAGAGTTGTAATTGCATAAGAATTTAAGAAGATATAAGTCGCAGTTAAACTGAAGACTGTTCGTATGAAGCTGTATGGAGTTATTGTTGTTGAACATATTGCTGTATAATGGAAGGATTTTCCACCCGTTTGACTGCCATGGATGTAAGTAAATAAAACGTATTGTTTCTGAAGTTTGAAAAGTCGACACACCTGGAATTATTGGTCTTTGTGTGCCATTCATTTTCTTTTGGAATGTGTAGGCTATGCAGGGTTGACCCAAACCCATTATTTATTGTGAGAGGTGTGTAATTCTCCACCGCTAATTGCGGTGAGGGGTATTTAAATTGTTTGATTGCGGAATCACCTGCTTCACCTAATTAGTCTTATAAAACAGGTTGTTATTTTGAACATGCACATTACGTGGCTTTTTGCAGTCGGTTTTTCCCCTTTATAAATTTGGGCCTCAGAGTCTTGCTCCATGCTGTTTGCATCAGTGTCAAGCTTGCGTATTCCATGACTTTTGCATTAGCCTCACAAACCCCACACAAAGTTTAATGGCTTTCACAATGTTGGCTCCGTTATCTGTAATGATCAGTAATTACTTTTCCTCTATTAAGTCCCAGGTAGCTAGTGTGTGTTCAATGCATTTAGCAATCATCTCTCCTGTACGCATATGAGAAATTCGATGTAGGTTGAGCAAATCATGTTGAGCTTCCTCTGCAGAAGGATTGTAGAAGCAGCCAGAAATTCCCATGTAGGTGGCCGTCAGACCTTTCTTGCTCCATCCAACAATAGAAAGCGTTACCTTGCGAGTGGATTGTAAAATCTGTTTTGCAAGTGTCGTTGCCCTGTCCATGTCTAGCCCAAGCTGACTGCTAACCCTGGCAGAACCTGGGACCTTGAGCTTGGGATCAAGTATCCCACAGAACTTTTTAAAGGCTGGTTGTTCGCATAATCTAATTGACAGGTCAGTCTCCACGAACAAATTCACCAAAGCTTCTTCCCGTTTTGTGTATTCAACCGACCAGGTTCCCCACACCTGTGCTCTTTTAAGGCACACTATGATTGTTTGTTGTCCACAGGAAACTGAGCTACTCTGAACCAATTTGTTTTTACCAATCTGAGCCAGCTTTCTGTTCGTGTCCCTTTTTTTCCACTTCTTTGAACACCTCTTTGTGACAGCTATTAAGGTGGGTTTTCAGGTTGGTGGGATTCTTGCTTATTGCTTTTGGTTTCATCTTCAGCAATCATTAAAACGAGACATTTGCTCTTATCTTCACTAGTGCTGTATTGAAAGTACAATACACTCTCGCTATAACGGCCTTCATTATAACGAACCTTCGGCTACAACGAACCAGGCCCCTGGACCCCAAATAAAAAAATAAATAAAAAAAAGATAATATTGTAATGTATGTGAGGTCTGTCAAGTGCAGGAATGCTTGGAATAGGAGGGGCTGTGTTTCACATCAGTCGAACAGCCTATGGGTGAAAGGCAGGGACCACAGGAGCTGCTGCTGATTGCCCGTGGAGTAGGATGAGGTGGGACTAACTGGGGCTAAAGACCAGTGACAGGTGGAATGTTTGTTGTTGTTGTGAAGCAGAGAGAAGCGAATAAACAAGAGACAGAATATAAGAACATAAGAACATTTACAAATGAGAGGAGGCTATTCGGCCCATCTATAGTTCCACCCTGAGATTCCTTTTAAAAATGAATTAGTTTTAGTGTGTAGGTCATGGCCCACAGTGACCTGTTAATTGTTAGTTAACAATTGGCAGATTGTCATTTATCTTTTATTAGTGTAATAAATATCGAGTTTAAGGATCTGATTAACTTTTCATGTCGGGTTGATTTGGAATAAAAGCTCAGTTTGGGGTTCTTGCATGTTGGATTAAGATGTGGTGCACTTTGAAACGATTCGTGTCAGATTGATTTTGAATAACGATTTAGCTTAAATTCGGGATTCCTGTTTTTTGTACTGCGTTTTAATTATTTAACAAATTGGATAAAGCAAAGGCAAAATACTACATACTTGAAACAAACAGGTACATGTAATTATTCACCATAATATAATCTCATTAATTTACTCCAACAGTTTATCATTCATTTTAATTTTCCTTTCGCTATAACAAACCCCTCAATATAACGAACAAAAGGCTTGGACCCCAACAGGTTCGTTATAGCAAGGGTGTACTGTAGTCCCACACAGAACTTTCACGCTTTCGTCCAGAGCTTTTTGTTGGTGTTGTTGGTACACTCATGCTAAATTTAATTTTTTTCTTGTATTGCTATAGCAGCTACCTCGTGTGTATGAATGAACTCTCCTTCTCAAAAAGCAACCATAATGAAGTGCATCGCAGTACAACAGGCAAATCACATTCAGTGATGTTCACCGACTTAAAAATCATCCAATGAGAAATGGCTTTACTCAAAAAAAACGGGAAAACAAATCTTAATTATTATTATTATTTCTATTGCAGTTTAGTTTCAAACGTTTCTATTTAAGCTTCATTTTCGTTTTTGCTCAAATTTCCATTTCAGTTTTTATTACCGTTAACGGAATCATTTCTTTATCATTTTTGTCCATTACAGTTTCAGTTTTTGTTAACGATTATAACCTTGAGCAGTAGGCCAAGTTAACACAGTTTTTTTTCTTTCTCTTTGCAATATATGCACCTTAGTTGCTTCTTGCTTCCGGTTGATCTATTGCCTTAGAAGTTTGATTTCAGTTTGTTCATTTACTGTATATCCAAAACAAGGGTGGCTCACATGTACCATTCAGTAACAATGCCACCATGTTATGGGGAATGTGTTCCAATGTGTGTATATACATTTTCAGACAATATAACTATACTTTTCTATATTGCCCTATAGTGTATATTTTAAGTAGGATATGAATCACTAGCTAACTCTCATGTGCTTGACAATAACCTGAAATCATGCTAATCTCTGACACAGCAGGTTTTTGATAGCTCTGTAAAAACTGAACATCATTGCTTCAGGCAAGGTGATGGTTATAAATCGCTTGCTATAATTCATGTTTAATACCTAAATGCCAAAGATGAATAGTGTATTGTCCTTGCTCTATAACCCCTTGTGCTGTGCTATCGTCACCAAAGGGTAACATTAAGAAACAACACATCTTTGTTGGTTTTACTAGCTGTTTAATAGTATACATTGTTTAAAAACACCATGGCTTTAAAAACCACTCAGATGGAAAGGTTTAATAAGAGTGTAACACTCAACATATTATAACTACACAGTAAGAGATAGAACTGTGTCTTTTCAATTGCTTGTTATTCACACATTTCGTGAAACTTTAAGTCTGTGAGAATTCTTTAAATCGCAAACCAAAGTTACACCTCATGTATTATGGACTGACATCAATTTTAAAATAGAACATGGCTCTGAATAAATGTTAGCAGCCCTCTTAAGTGATTCTGATGGGCCATCCCGAGTGTGTCTGTATGGGAGAGCACAATCCCTTTTTAATTTTAAAGTGTTTAAATGTATTTTACTTTCAGTGTACACATACACACATACTAAAGAAGTTATTTTAAGCTTTACTGAAACACTGTTTTTTTTTTTGTTAAAGAACATTTGCAAACTTTCTCTAACATTTAAGAAGGGGAATATAAAAAAACTTAGTGTGTGTGATGGATCTTACTTTGTCAAAATAGTTAAGCCACTCTACATACATTATGTGAACATATGCTCTAAAATCATGTAAGTCACTGGCATAATAGTATGGCCTGTATGACACGGTTAGATACTCAACTTATGTTGAAGAATAAATCAAGGAGTCTTTCATTGCATACATAAGGAAAACAAGAAAAAGGTCACAACTCAGGGGCAAATTAAGTGCCAGTAAATGTTGTTTGAACTGTAAAACTCCCAATAAATTTATGAGTCCCGATATTTTTGGTTTACAGCGCTTTAAATTTGTACAGACTTTTATGGTTTCAGTCATCTTTAGGAAGTACACGTGGCTTTGGTATCAATCTCTGATTTATGTCTCTTGTTACCTTGACATTTTGGTAACCTCATTCTATCTTGATTGAAATGAAAACCCTTGCAGATGTTCTGCTTTTTTTCATTGTAGTGCATATTTATGGAGATATAATATTTAATATTAATACCTAAATATCACTATGTTGAACATATATACAAACATATTAGTTAATATTATTTTTTTAATAGGATGAGGTCTCCATTATGTGATTGATATTTAAATATAAAAATAGGGTTTAAGTCCTTCACAAATGTCATATTTCTTATACAATTATATTCATAATTCAATTACTAGATGTTTTCAAATATATAAAAAGAACTGAACAAAACAGAAAATAGATATGAGGCTAAGTTATAAAAATCTGCTTTTCAGTTTCAATATCAAGAAAGGTTAACCAGTCAAATAACTAAGTCACCATACTAACATTAAAAGTTCATATATATATTTCAAATCAATCATAAATGCATAAAGGCAAAAAGAAACTCAACACATACATTATTAAGTTTATTAAGGCTCACAAAACTAAGAAAAATATAGAAGTTAGAAATCATGGTACCAGAATTATAAACATAGACACAAGCAGGAATAAAATGTTTAAAAATAACTATTTTCATCAGCAAGCAGGCTTTACTATGGCTATGTGATACATGTAAAGGAGGCTGTGTGGTCCAGTGTTTAAAGAAAAGGACTTGTAACCAGAAGGTCCCTGGTTCAAATCCCATCTCAGCCACTGACTCATTGTGTGACCCTGAGCAAGTCACTTAACCTCCTTGTGCTCCATCTTTCGGGTGAGACGTAGTTGTAAGTGACTCTGCAGCTGATGCATAGTTCACACACCCTAGTCTCTGTAAATCGCCTTGGATAAAGGCGTCTGCTAAATAAACAAATAATAACAATAATATGTACACGAGCATGCAGTGATGGTGTTAAGTGGCATCTGTTGTTTTGGAATGAAGACAGCATTTTTATTTCAACAAGTTCAGTTCGAAAGCAGTTTCAATTGCACTTAGTATTAAATTGTAATCCAGAGTTATTTCAAACTTGTAGATAAACTCAATCAATGTTGTAATGGTTCTGACGTTCGTAGTTTTCAAATTCACACAATATAATCAGTTTAGTTAAAGTCTTATCTAATTTCAATCTGATAGTTTTATTCTGTATTGTCTTCCAAACAGACATTCTTAATTAACAGATAAGAATCAGCTTAGTTTATTTAGACCAGACTGGCAGATAAGCACAGCAGATAATCTCAACTATTCCCCAATTTAAATCTTTATGACCCTCTGTTACTAATATCTAGTCCTTTGAAGTAGATCTAGAGCATGTTAAGGGGGGAAAGGAAGGGGAAAGTCAAACTTAATTAACATCACAACATTTCAAGTCTCATCGGTACCCAGATTTGAAATGCCATTTTATAAAGTGCATTCAATTACAACTACAAATTTCTCCCACATCATTGTCCCTCTGGTGGTCCAGACCCATTGTATTAGAGAAATTAATGAAATGCAAGTTAATTATGTGTCTTTTCATTTCCCATTTTACATCACTCTTTGTCTTATAATGCTGGATATTTTAATGTGATCATTAAAACTTTGACATTACAATTTCAGCTAGACTAATGAAGCTAAACATTTTAGTGTAATAAGGATAAACACAAATCTGCAAGGTAGAAGATACATATTTGCAAATATTAGCCATTTGTGTTCAAGTGATGATACTGTACTGATGTTCACAATTTTAAAGAGATGATAAAATGATAAGGCTTAAGGCTTAAAACTATTCCTTAATGGCAACACTGTAGAAATCTCATTAATCTAGGTCCTCGAAAGGCATCTGTATTAGGTTATGAATCAGATTATCACAGTTTGAATTAATTTTAACAACACATTATAAATATGTTACTGATACCATTGAGCTTGCTTAATTACGAACATAAACATTGGCTTGGTTTACATGCACTTGAAAGTCGACTCGTCATGATTGTGTGACGTTGTCACGCTAATACATTGTGAAAAAGCAAAAGGAGGTCCTTTTGGCAGCTTGTCACACACACACACAGCACATTTATGGACTACTTCAACACTAGAACCGCCGCGGTTATACTCATACCTACAACCACCGGTACATTTTAAACACCATCAATATTGAAATGAAAGACAAACTATCGGATACAACTCAAAAGTTTTATTCAAGCACATCATATCAAACATCTGCACAGCCGAAACACAGTATTTAAATGAAAAATGTAAACATATTGTGTTTGTTTTCTAATTTACCACATATAAAGCACTACTTCAAAAAATGAAAACTATAATAAAGTAAACATTTCAAAAGAAACTAGTGTGTAAACAGGTATGTGTACATAGAAAACTGTAAAAACAAAAGTAGTTTTTAATCTAAAATGAAAGTAACATATGATTTATCTTGCGTGTGTCACTCGCAGCACAGAATCCAGGTTGAGCAGTTTTGTGATTGAAATGTTTCTGCTGAAGCGCTGTGGCTAGCTTCAAGATAAAATCTCTCCTACCTTGTACAAAACGAAGGAATTGATGGCTGCCAGGTCCAGTAGAGATAACAACAGGCTTATATATATATATATATATATATATATATATATATATATATATATATATATATATAAATTGAATATTGTAGGTTATATTCAAAATAAAACCATGTATTGTAAAAGGCGGTTCTAGTGTTAATTAAATGTAACTTTTGGGTGTTCTACAAACGTACACACACACACAAATATAAGTTCTTAGTAGTGTGTGTGTGTGTGTGTGTTGGAAAAGTAACCAGACAAACAAGTAGCTATTGCGTGGCATAATTCAGAATGTGCGCGACAACACGTGAATTCATTTCTCTTGTTAAATGTTTTTTATCATGAAGCCCTCCTCACGATATTCAGTCGTTCTTTTCCTACTTAGTAAGCAGACACAGACATTTAAATAACCCCTCCCCTAAATGACTAAGCAGTGAGAACAGAGTTTCCTGGACGGGCTGGCCTGACAGTTCTTTCACAGGGTTCAAGGGAAGTCAGCCAGCCAGGAAGGGGATGGAACTCTGTTGCATTAACGCATTGACCCGGAAGGGAAACGGCATGGCAGTCGCAGTTTGGAGGGGTGGCTGCACTCGTTTACCAAGGGTCATGTGTGATGGCATAAAAGGGGACAGAGAGATGCAATCAATTCCTTCACTTTGGTTTGTATTTTGCACCTGGAAGGACTGAGAGAGACCCAGTGAGATAACAGTATTGTGAGTGTTTTGTTTGTTTGTTTGTAATTTGTCTTGTTTTATAAATTACTAGACGGCTAACACGATTCTGGAGTTGTTGCCAGGGGAAAGCACAAAGCTGGAACAGCACTGCACTACTGTCACAAAATAAACTGTATCACCCACCACGAGCACAACTGCACACACCCAGGACTGGTGACCGTGTTAATATTATTGTGGGGTTGGATATATTGTGTTTATTGTTTGGGACTGCAACCCTTTGTTATTTACTCTGTGAAATACACATTGTTGTGTATTGCCGGGGTCCTGCTCACATATGTAACAGATGGATTTACCAGTGAGCAGAAGGATGATGGGAAATGTAGTGTGAGAGGTCCATGCGGGTACATGGGAAGCCATCTTGAGGCAGGCAATTTAAAAGTTCAAAAAAGTGGTAAAAATGTTTTTAAAAAAATAAATTAAAACAATACACACATCTTACGTAAACAGTTATAGCAAGACATGGGAACATGTAACACAATAAAATAAAAAGGTCCTTATGTACCCTTTAATGTATTAATGTAGGAATGTAAGAATTAAGAGCACACTGATCTTACAGTTTTTTAAGTTTGTTTGCACTATATTTGCACCACCTCAGTATGTTCACCAGAAAAGATAAAGTTCACCTTTCATTGAGGGGATCAATCGTATTTTTTTTAGCTAGATTTGCAAGACTGGTACACCTCTATCTTACTGAAAACAAACAAAACAAAAAAATTAATTACATTAATTTAGAATACAAACAAAATCATAACAGTTTCAACTCAACATTCTTGTTAAGCAGCAAATGTGAAAATGCTTTTGGTATCATTGTCTAAGTGAAGGATATGCTGCATAATTTATGAAGATGGTAGGACTTTTTTGTTTTTGTTTTTAATGTTCTCTAAATGTGATAGCAAAAAGTGATTCAAACAGAGGGAATACTTGTTATCATTATATTTCACATGGTGTCCCTAAGCCAGAAGAGCTTTGAGAGTGAAACCTGTCAGCTGCCATTGATTTAGCTGGGGAACTGTGCCAATAAAGGACATTATATCCACATCAATCCTGCATCTGACAGCGACCAGAGGAAATAGAGAGGCATGTTGCAGTTGATAAATATTTTAAAACTGCCTTAACCAAGGGTTCCAAAAGTTGCTATGTGACAACATCAAGGACAAAGAAGATGCACTGCATTGCTAATGTAAAAAATAACTTTTAAACAGAATCATGTTTGAAAATAAGCAAAAATAAAACAAAAAGACAAAGGAAAGGGAATATAGAGCAACTGTAATAAACAATGCATTACACAGGAGTCCTAACTCTACCCCTGACGCCTATAATTGAATGATAAAGAAATGTATTATGGACATGCACAGCAAATCTATTATTACAGTTAAAGCCCATATGTCACCTATTTCACCTTACAATCTTAATATATTTTATTAAACTACACTATAATAGTGTTATAAAAATATATTTGACATATATATATATATATATATATATATATATATATATATATATATATATATATATATATATATATATATATATATATAATCATTTATACTTTTGTGCTGTAACTGTAAGACATTTACAATCGTGTTTTGAGTGCTTCCGCCAAAAGGCCCTGATTTCAAATCTTGACATCTGTGACGTCACTAGGGGAAAACACGAACTGTAAACCATAAACATGCATGCATATGTCTGTGGCATAAACAAACGATCATACATACAGGCCTATTTCGCGATGGTTAAACGGTGTCAAAAATACATTTCACCTCAGACAGGCGCAAGGGAATGCATTGGATGAAAAAAAAAGTACTGTATTCCGTGACAGTAAAATCAACGAGTTTGTCAGCGCACAATGTAATGATCATTTCATACAACACAGAGCACAGAGACTAAAGCTTTTGTTTGTTGGTTTCTGGCAGGCACACATTTTACTTTTTCTCTTTTGTAAGATGTCTGGTACACAAGTTCACAAACACACGCGGACCTTTACAAATACAGCTGTTCACCAAAAAAAAATCATCAAGTAAGTGACCATTGATTCATTTTCCCCTGACAACAGTGGAACCAATTAGAAACCACAATACTTTTTTTTAACAGCCTTAATTAAACAATTTCGTACCGTTTACTTTTATATCAAAAATACATTTTTAAATAGCTGCATCTATAAGACACTTCATACAGATACAAAAATGATTACCATAGATATTTTTTCTTATGTGCACTAGTGCTCAATACTATTAGGCTATGCATTGCGCATAATCAGTACTCTACAAGTGTTGCATTTTTTCAGATGTCAGACATTATTATTATCATAATTATTATAATACAATATACCATTATCAAATAGGGCCTACACTCTGTGGCCCAAAACTACCCAAAGAAAATAAACATGAGCATGGCTTTTATATTGCTGACTTAATAAAAACAATAACGTCAGAGTACTATAAACCAGTACAAACAAATTGCATGCTCAAGATTTCTGATGCAGAAATGAAAAAAAAAAAAGAATCCAGTCATCTAGATTTTTTGGGTAAGCTTTCGATTTTCAATTTTATCTTTAAGGTAATGTTCATATGCACATTACTGGGTAAAGGTGTCTGCCAAGAAATAATAATAATAATTACGTGCAGTTCACAAGGAGGTAAGGCCTATTTAATTTCACTAAATTGGGGAAAGCATAAGTGTTTATTTGAATATGAATGAAGTTGAAGAGCTATATGTGACCATGCACGTCATCTCGGCCCTGTAATATAAACAATGCTTTATTATTGAATTGGATGGGAAACAGTGAACACTATTTGCAAGATATAAATGGTACAACAAACCAAATATAGAAATACACTTTTTTTTTTATTGCCATAAATGAACTGCTAGTCGGGGTTAACTGTTTGCAAGAACATTCAGAATTGCTGACCTGCAGACAAGCGGGCGTGTCGCTCGCATTCCTCATGCCAGCGTGGTTATTTTCTCCTGCTGGAGAATCAGGCCTCAAACCACTTATTCTTCCTCCTCACAATTTCTTTCATTACACACCACACTCCCGCTGTCCAGACTACTGAAAACGTCTGAGAAATTCATAATGATCGCTTTCAGAGTCTGAAGCCATGTATATCTCTCAGCTGTTCCTGGTATGTGTTCCCTTAGTGACGTCATGTCAACTTCGTGCATCTCTGGTGCGTTGTCTGTATTTTCCGGAATTATTGATAGTTTTACGTCTCTCAGTGCTCTAAAATTGATCAAGGACATTTAATTTCTTGCTCATTGTGAAAGAAAACCAAGTACGACCTCAAAGCCAAAAAAATATTTTCAATGTGAGATATGAACTTTAAACTTGATTCCATTAATTTATTTCAGAACAATAATTTGATTATTGTATGACATAAGGTGGGACTGTGAATAATATCAATAAGGACAATGACCTAATCTAAATTATTATTATTTATTTCTTAGCAGACGCCCTTATCCAGGGCGACTTACAATTGTTACAAGATCACATTATTTATTTATTTTTTTTTTTTTACATACAATTACCCATTTATACAGTTGGGTTTTTACTGGAGCAATCTAGGTAAAGTACCTTGCTCAAGGGTACAGCAGCAGTGTCCCCAACCGGGGATTGAACCAACAACCCTCCGGTCAAGAGTCCAGAGCCCTAACCACTACGCCACATGGCTGCCTAAATATTTTGATAACCTTTACAAAAAACATGTGGTTTCAGATGCAAGATTGCAAGCCTGTTATTAAAATCTTACCAGGAAAGAAAAGTACAGAAAGGTGAAACTGAGTATCACCAAGTGATGAAGTCGTGGCTTGGCATAATATTATATTAATCTATAAGTGACATCAGAAAAAAAAAAAGTATATGCTGTGCTCTTTAGAGCTGACATGACTGATGTTCTAAAGGGTGCTTTAAAAAAAAGAAACTGACAGGCGACAAATGTAGTTAATTGTCATGGAAGCTACACTTTTTAAAACCTGTATAGCCATTTTAAAGGTTAAGGGAAATACATCCGCATGTTCCCAAATAATCCTGACCTTTGTATCTTTTTGCTTGTCCCAAAACCAATGTCCCTTTCCAACACGCAAAATACTATAGATATGGCCTTACGTAATTTATAGAGATTAATCTGTTTTTGATAGTTATGAGATGATATATGTTAATTGGAGGCTTTTACCCTGGGGAGTTGGACCTGCACCAAAGGGGAAAAATAATTCAAAAGTCAATTCCTTTACTGTCTGAATTGTAAATTGTGTTTTACAGTAGAGAGAGAGTACATTTACACACTCCCCGCATATTTTACTTTACACCTAAACCATAAACTTCATCTGTAATAACAGTACTGAGCCTTCATGTTTAGAATGAACTAAACTATTTACTAGAAGACTGCCTCATTCATTTTACCAAACAGATCGATGAAAATATTCCCCATTTAGTATTCTTGTACGTTGATAAAAAAATCAAAAAAAAAATCATAATGATATTCACGGAATATTGGGAATGTATTCACCCTCTGGCTTTTAAAACATTTATTGCCTTAATGATATGGAATTGAACTTGGCATTGAGCTAATTATACCTTAAAATTAAAGGTATGACCTTGTGCCCATATTCTCAATGTGAACTATTTGCTGTTATAATGTAAGGGCTGTCCTCCATTCAATAGCAACAATGTTTGTTACAATTAATACATGTTTTTAAATGAAAAGAGATAAAAACAAATGAATAGAACTATTTTTTTTATTATTTTAAACGAAAGCCTTTACACACAAATGAAAAGCTGGTTTCAATTGCAGGCTGTGGTGAGCTATTTACTTGATATATGTTGTCTGTATTTCAGAGAAATCAATAAAAAAAATATTTAATTCCGGGTCATATTGATGAAATTAATCTTTAAGAGAAATAAAGGGTTTCAGTGACATTCAATCATTGTTTTATTAGCTATCCTACTACAACAGCCAAGATAAGAGAATGTATCTTTAGTAAAAGGTACGAATACTACCAAAAATAATTGCTGCTATTAATGAACACATCAGATTACATTGGGCATTTGAAAAACCAATTAGCGCGTTATTCTTACTAAACCCAAGGCCTAGGCTAATGATCATTACTGTAAATAAAAACAGAAAAACCTCTTCAAGCTTTTTAGCATTTTATTGCCTCTTTATCCATTAGTAGATAACCCAAAAATGTAATCCCACTTTTACAGTATGTCCGTCACAATTAATGTGTTATTATTATTATTATTATTATTATTATTATTATTATTATTATTATTATAATTATTATTATTACTTTTTTCAGCTCTCAAACGTTGAATGTGTTTAGTTAGCTACGCCCCATTAAATTACGTAGCTGGTCTCCCGGGTATATGACTGGCATTTAATCTAACCAATTCTTTATTGGCTGATCTCTTCAGACCAGCAAAAATGATGTGGGAGGGAGCATGGAGCATAACGGAGGGAGGAGGGAGTTTCAGAGCAGGGAGGAGGGAGTTACAGAGGAGGGAGCACATAATGACGCATTTCCTAATATGGACACCGTACTGGTCAGAGCAGCCTATTATATCAAGTGAATATCGTTGAATTAAAATACATTAACCAATTCCCTACATAATACATGTAATACTGATCCGAACAAAAGCCAAAATCGAGTTCCATACCTTGAAAATAGAGAGAGAGACAAAGCACAGGTCAGAGCAGCCTAGTCTCCAGCACAAACACTGCGGTTTGTAAATCTCCCGGAAGATCATTGCAATTTCACAGGAGGCATTTGGATTGGGAATTTCCAGATTGCTCTCACTTTGCAATCGTTTCCCAAACAAACTATTAGTCACTAATGTCTTAGGCATTCGCATCAACATTCCACACGTGAAAAATAAACAAAAACCGTGCTCAATTCTAAAATATTACAAAAATCAAACAAAGTGGAACACAAACATCTAATAAAACAAATAAATAATAATGTGGCTCAATCAAAACAAACTATTTAATGGAAAAAATTAAGAAAGCAAAATAATCCCTTTACATGATTGCCATTGACTTTATTCTCTATCATGCTTCAACATGTGTTGTTGGTGCATTATTTCGGTATCGGTAGAGCACTTTCTGTATATAAGGTATCAGCAGCTTTATTGAAACTAGTGCTACAATTAATATCTGTGCTTTTTAATCTTTCACCATGAGGTTTATCTTATCACCAGAACTTTGCTCTCGTGGTTTAATATATCACATGAACCTCTTAATGAAATTACAACATTATAATGTACGGTTGGTTGTACATATATTCCTTATTTAAAAAAAAAAAAATCTGCAAATTTAGCAATTGTAGACCCAAAATGAACACAGGAATGTTTGACAAGCCTTATGGATAAATGTTTGTTTTCACTATTATAAATAGTCCTGAAGGCCCTAGAAGTCAATAGCTTTTTTCTAATGAAGATGCTCTACATACACAAAGAATTAGAAATATAGTCTGTGGGAGACTATCATGGGGTTTCCATGCCGGTCAATTTTATACGTGAAATGGCAATGCACGTGCACATTTGGGAGAATTACTTGAGGAAATCAGGTTTGTGGCCGAAAAAAACGGCCAAAAAGAGGGATAGGGTAAATCTCATTTACTCGTGTAAATGACAAAACACACTGGAAAATCCACACCCAGTTTCGCATGGAAACCCACATTTCACATGTAAATGTTAATGAGCGTGTTTATTCTTAACTATAAATATTGCAAGGGCGCAGGTCAGTTGTTACTGTGGATTCCAAGACGGCAGAAAGTAGTGGCTGATGGGCGATTTTATGGTTAGCGGTGGTGTAGTTCACCTTAATGATAATGCGGGCGGCTTTTTTTATTATTGTTTTTTGCTGTGCTGGTCTGTTATGTTGTATATCTCTTATGGGTTTACAGTTCTGTATAAAAATCTTTACCATGAACTGCGTTATGCCCTTGTTATAGTGTTAATGCAGCTGTTTGAGAATACCCTTGCTGCTTAAATGTCTAACTGAATTAATTCCCGTCCTTTTTCTGATCCCAGCTATGTCCAAAGGCAACGCGTGTCTGCCCTCCACATTAGTAAATATAGTTGGTGAACTGGATGTCATGAGCCAGCTCGATCGCCCAATACAGCACAACAACATCCAACAAGTTGTTGATGCCCTCTCAGAACTGACCAAATAAAATTGCTGTATTTGTTTGCCTCATTAATATTTAACACAACAGTAAATCCAATACAACTTAAAATAAAGGAGAGGATCTCTGACAGCACAAGACTGCTCAGATTGCTGCTGTCCAATTGAAACTGGCAGCAGAGGTAACTTTCACAGTTGCCAAGTCCAGCAGAATTGGGCTTGTTTTTGAGAGTCACTGGTTAGAACTTGCATAAACACCCATATTCTAACATGGGTTAGCTTGTTTTGAAAGGCAGTGTCGCTTTTTTTTCCTTGTGAGACTTGGCAACACTGGTAACCTTCCCCGTCTGTCTCACAGGCTGCCATGGATTCCTGAACACCTGATTTTGCTGTTGACAAGAGTTTGTGCAGGATGCAGCAGGCAGTAGCAATTTTGGGAACAAACTAATGCTGCACTTCAGTCCGTTTTATCAGTATCTGCCACCTCCCTTTACCCGTATTTGCCCAAGCGTGGTGTTGAATGCTTCCTCAGCAGGTGTCAGCTGTCCGGAAGGTAGTACACACAGCATCACCTGATCCCCTGCTGTATTGCCTGAATGAAAGGGATATATATATATATATATATATATATATATATATATATATATATATATATACAGTACTGTGCAAAAGTTTTAGGCAGGTGTGAAAAAATGCTGTAAAGTAAGAATGCTTTCAAAAATAGACAAAAATGTTAATAGATTATATTTATCAATTAACTAAATGCAAAGTGAGTGAACAGAAGAAAAATCTAAATCAAATCCATATTTGGTGTGACCACCCTTTGCCTTCAAAACAGCAACAATTCTTCTAGGTACACTTGCACAAAGTCAGGGATTTTGTAGGCATATAGTCAGGTGTATGATTAAACAATTATACCAAACAGGTGCTAATGATCATCAATTCAATATGTAGGTTGAAACACAATCATTAACTGAAACAGAAACAGCTGTGTAGGAGGAATAAAACTGGGTGAGGAACAGCCAAACTCAGCTAACAAGGTGAGGTTGCTGAAGACAGTTTACTGTCAAAAGTCATACACCATGGCAAGACTGAGCACAGCAACAAGACACAAGGTAGTTATACTGCATCAGCAAGGTCTCTCCCAGGCAGAAATTTCAAGGCAGACAGGGGTTTCCAGATGTGCTGTCCAAGCTCTTTGAAGAAGCACAAAGAAACGGGCAACGTTGAGGACCGAGACGCAGTGGTCGGGCCAAGGAAACTTACTGCAGCAGATGAAAGACACATCATGCTTACTTCCTTCGCAATCGGAAGATGTCCAGCAGTGCCATCAGCTCAGAACTGGCAGAATACAGTGGGGCCCTGGTACACCCATCTACTGTCCGGAGAAGTCTGGTCAGATGTGGCCTTCATGGAAGACTTCATGCCAAAAAGCCATACCTCCGACGCGGGAAACAAGGCCAAGCGACTCAACTATGCACGAAAACACAGGAACTGGGGTGCAGAAAAATGGCAGCAGGTGCTCTGGACTGATGAGTCAAAATTTGAAATATTTGGCTGTAGCAGAAGGCAGTTTGTTCACAAGGGCTGGAGAGCGTGAGACGAATGAGTGTCTGCAGGCAACAGTGAAGCATGGTGGAGGTTCCTTGCAAGTTTGGGGCTGCATTTCTGCAAATGGAGTTGGGGATTTGGTCAGAATTAATGGTCTCCTCAATGCTGAGAAGTACAGGCAGATACTTATCCATCATGCAATACCATCAGGGAGGCATCTGATTGGCCCCAAATTTATTCTGCAGCATGACAACGACCCCAAACATACAGTGAAAGTCATTAAGAACTATCTTCAGCGCCAAGAAGAACAAGGAGTCCTGAAGTGATGGTATGGCCCCACAGAGCCCTGATCTCAACATCATCGAGTCTGTCTGGGATTACATGAAGAGAGAAGCAACTGAGGCTGCCTAAATCCACAGAAGAACTGTGGTTAGTTCTCCAAGATGTTTGGGCCAACCTACCTGCCGAGTTCCTTCAAAACTGTGTGCAAGTGTACCTAGAACAATTGATGCTTGATGCTGTTTTGAAGGCAAGGGTGGTCACACCAAATATGGATTTGATGTAGATTTTTCTTCTGTTCACTCACTTTGCATTTAGTTAATTGATAAATATAATCTATTAACATGTCTATTTTTGAAAGCATTCTTACTTTACAGCATTTTTTCACACCTGCCTAAAACTTTTGCACAGTACTCTCTCTCTCTCTCTCTCTATATATATATATATATATATATATATATATATATATATATATATATATATATATATACACACACAGCATATAACACGACTCCACTGCCTTTCAGCTATGGAGATCTGTAATCCGTTTCATTTTATACCTCCAAGTTCATTTTTAATTAATGAGTTGTAAGATAAGAATTTGGGCAAGAGCAGTAAAACACATTATTAACCAAACCAGATACAAAGTATTTTGCTTTATTACAGCAGCTTAGATTCACTGGTGAACCACATTTTCACCAAATTTCACTAGTAATCTTCACAAACAGCACGAGTACTTTACGCACAGCTAATTTACATATCAGCCCCTTCCTTTCCCATTAATTTGCATGACGTTGGGTGAAAAGCCCGGTTTACTCTAGTAAAATAAACTGAGCAAACGGAAACCGGCAAAAAAGCATTTTACACGAGACATTTTTCTCGTGGGAGTTATGCCTCCCGAGCCAAAGGTGAGGGCACTAACGATAGTCAAGGTCAATTATCACAGTGTAGAGTCATCATCCAGAGGGTACTATCGCTATTAGAACATTATTTTTACTGTTGTTTTCTTTAACAAAACACCTTAAAACTTAGATTTACCTTGAACTTGTACTGATTCATTGGGTACCTGAGTAAAGACGTTCTAAGAAAATAGTTCTGAACATGTTTTAAATAAAAAAAACAAGGATGACATGCATATAAAGAGAAAAAACTATTAATTTTTATTTAGTAAATCATTTTATTTATTAACTTGTTTGGGTTTTAAACTATTTATAATTTGACATTGCCTGAATGAACAGAGCAATTACTGAACAGTTCGTGGACGATGGAGTTTGAACTACCAATACAATCTCTCATTAAATACCGATCTAAAATGCCTCCTAACTCCCCATGTTTCTACCATCAGCCAAAGCCTTTCTCTCCTGTATATATATATATATATATATATATATATATATATATATATATATATATATATATACACAAACTGGTCCTGCACTCTTGCTATCACTTGGTCGCTTTCCACTCATGATTTGGATGAAATAATAGGGTGAAATGACAGAAATACATTATCACTGAAATAACACGATGCCGCGAGTATCCGATCGGAAACAAGAACACGAGACTGAGAGGCTGTGGGAGCGCAAAGCCTTCCCTTGCAGGAGATGCTACTGCTGTTTGCATTTCTGCATGCTAAGCAATATTTTCCGCAACTCGAAAATTATATTTATGCCTTATGGAACTTTTTGCTTAAGGTCAAATTTGCGTAAGTCGGGTCCTGCGTAACCCGTGGAGCGTCTGTGTGTATATGAATGGAGCAATATTACTGAACTGTCCGCGTCTCGTTTTGTTGCTGTTGAAAGATGCCGTGTCTGTGACGCCAGTTGAGCTGACAGTCTGTGATTGGCTCTCGGCAGTTGCAGGTAACTTACAGGATTGGTTGCTTTCGTCAATGCAAATATTGATTGGCTGGTTTTGGTGAATAATAAATTAATTTGGACCAATTGTGTCTTTGTTTAGTATTTACTGTCCAATAGATGTGAACTACAATTAAAAGATACAAAAAATCAAAAAGAAAGCCAGCACTTGCGCGGATTGATTTTAAATTTGATTCACAGTTGGTGCTGAGACGTTCCAGTGGGCATTTACGTCTATTAGTGCCCACTAGAGCTGGAAGCTGATTGGCTGACGGTACTGAATCGTTTTCTAATTCGATGGAATGCCCAAGGCTCAAGTGCTAAGGAATATCTTCCTTCATGCCTTTAGCTGGTGTTTGATACTTTATTCTAAATTCAATAAAGGGATCTATTGAAAAGAATCAGACATTTTTCAGCAACTTAAGAATCGAAGGTGACCTATGAGCTAGCTGCTCCAGTTTTTTAAAAGCAGAAAAAAGTTTATTGATGTCTTCAATAAAATATTTGATGTGCCGTTCATGAAAGACTACTTGTAAAAAAAAAACCTGTTTTCTGTTCTAGATCTAGAAAGGGCTACAAGCACAATAACAGTTTAAGTCTTTTGAGTATGGCGTTAAGAGTACTGTACAGCTATGGCCAAACATTTTGCATTACCCTCCAGAATTAATACATTTTGCTCATAAACTCGAATGAAACCTGCTTAATAATGGTACATTAAAATATTGAATGACTTCCCGCTTTGAAGATTTCCATATATGGAACGAAAAACTGACACAAATTGAAAAATCTAACATGAAATACTGTACTACTATTATTGCTTCCAGTAGACTTTTGCAATGTATTTGTATAGTTTCTTTGATTACATGATGTTCAATAAAATATCTAAATTATATTAATTTTATTATTATTATTATTATTATTATTATTATTATTATTATTATTATTATTATTATTATGTCTATATCCTAAAAATGTTGCACAACTTTTGACCATAGCTGTACATTGTTTTCTTGTGTAAGACCAAGATCAAACTAAGGGCATTTGCCTCAAATGAAGATGATGTCCAATAAATTCCAGAGACATACAGTGACTACTTTGAAAGAAATGGTGGTGCATTGTTTGTTGTTTTTTTAACCTAAAATCCCCCTTAATAGCTTTTCATTTTCAAAGTAACATTGAAGTCCAAGATGGAGAAAAACTTATTTATTTATTTATTTATTTAAGCTGTCTCAGTTAGATTTAAACAGAATATATAAAGTCATATTTACTATCCAACCTTCCCTCACTTATTTTCTTGACTGATTTATATATTATATATGTACTGCAGACTCGGCCATAGTGGAAAGCTAAATACCCCTCAGGAAGACTATTGTTACCTCCAGGGTGCAATGCCCTCAGCCTGTGGCTTCAGGCATTACAACAATAATGTTAATAACAATAAATTTCTACCATAGCCTCCTCTCCAGTCCATATTTACTATATATATATATATATATATATATATATATATATATATATATATATATACACATGGGATTAATATTTAAATACCGTCACCTATACTGGTTTGTGGGTCTGATTTGCTGTGGAACCACTGGTAATTACATTCAGTAGCCAACATGGCCTTTGTCCTTTAAAATGTTTAGTGAATGTATCTTAGGTTTCGTATTTTGTTGTTAAATCACACAATTACAGGAGAATTCTTCCCCCTGTTCTTTAGAGGTCAAGGTGTCAATAGCTCAGAGTCTGCTAAGCCTTCTGGTTTATTAGAAATCCACATCAAATTGCTATGTAGAAAATAATACACGTCAGCAGAGGAAGAAAAATGTACTGAAGCCACCTAGTCACTAGTTCTATGCATGTTGTGCTGACAAGTAATCAATGACTCTGCCAGGCTTTAATTTGAAAACCATTATCATCCTAGAAAGTCAAATGTCTATCATAGCTTTATCATTCACATTATTTTGCTTTAGATGCTTCATCAGATACAATATGGTGTAATACAGAAGAAAGACAAATATGACTCAATTATGTCTTCAAATTTTAGGCATTACTACAATTTTAGATGCTTACATTAAATCCACACTTGCTTTAACGTAGGTATTTAAGGAAGATAGCAGATATAATATACTGTAGTGGGCATGGTTGGACTAACTCGCCATTGACGCCTATTGGCGGATCGGGTGCCGTGCCCGGAGTCAGTCTCTCCTGGAAAGGGGCTGGCATGCAAATGAGGAACAGAGGATGCTGGGATTGGGAACTGTTTGGGGAAAATGTTCATTGTTGTTGTTACTTCACTGTTTTAATTATCGTTCATTATTCCATTTATTGTCATGATTGTTGTGTTGTATAATTCTGAGATTGCTGAATCTGTTCTGTGTTTGCCCTTGTTTGAGTGTGTGTCGCCCTGGGAGTCGGAGTAGCGCTCCAGGGTGGGTAGGGGCTGCCTGTGACTGTGCGAGCGAGAGTGTGTGGATGGTGCTAGCTGCTGTTAGCTACCAATAAAAACTGCATTGTACTTGAAAGAGCCTTGGTGTGTGTGTCTATTACTCCATGCTTGCTACAATACTTAACCTTTTGCTAACCAATCCTATGATTATTTATTGTATCTAATGCCCTCTTTACTGCTTCCTTGCCTGAACTCTCCTCCATCATCTCCATGGCCCACCCTACCTCTTTCCCTCTGGACCCTGACCCTGCCTCCCTCATACCCCCACTCCTCCTTCTTATCCTCCATTACTTAGTCTCCCTCTTAACTCCTCTCTCTCCACTGGTATCTTTCCTGCCATCTTCAAATCTGCTACCATCATCTGCTCTGTTAAAAAAAAAAAACTCTCTCTCGACCCTGTCTTCGTCCTTTGCCACCCGTATATCAGCTTGTTTGGTTGCTATCCAATCTTGGATGGCGCGCCGATACCTCCTCATCAATCCATCAAAAACGGAAATTCTTTTCTCCCCTTCCCCCTCCTCCCCCCCACCCCCTGCCCCACCATCTCATTCCCTACCTTGTCCCTCGTTCCATCCCTCTCTGCTTGTAACGTCGTTGTCATCTTTGACTCTGCCCTCTCCCTTTCTGACCATATCTCGGCCATAACACACACCTGCCGTTTCCACCGATTCAACATCTGCAAAATCTGCCCCTCCATTTCCTTTTCTGCTACTAAACTCCTGGTCCACTCTCTCATTTTCACCCACCTCGACTACTGTAATTCCCTCCTCCTTGGCCTCCCCACGCTTTAATACCATTACAACAAATTCAAAATGCCTCTGCCCGTATCATATTCAACCTCCCCTGCTCCTTCCACACCTCCCCTCTCCTCCTCCAGCTACACTGGCACCTTGTCTATTATCGTTGCCTGTTCAGATTCCTTACTCTTGTGTACAAATCTCTCCATGGTCTTGCCCCACCTTATCTGGCTGCCCTGATCACCTGCTATGTTCCCTCATGTTCCTTACGCTCCCAATCCTTATTGTCCCTCTTGGTCCCACCCTCGCCCTGTGCCCAATCCTGTTTTTGTTCCCCTTCTTGCTCCGCTTCATTAGAATAAACTCCCACTTGACATTAAACAGTCACTTATACTACGTAGTTTCCGCTCCTCCCTCAAAACTCATCTCTTCTCCCTAGCCCATTCTATTGATACTCCTGGTCCCTGACTTCCTGTTATTACCCTGCTTGCCCCGACCCTGACCTAGGAACTCTCCTAAAGCAACAAATTTGTGTCTCACCACCCTGCACCCACTTTTCTTCATTTTAACATTTTGTTATAATTTTGTAAAGTGCCTTGGCTAAAGGTGCTGTATAAATGTAAATAAATAAATAAAATGCAATTTTAAAAAATATGCAGATTTAGTACTTGTAGACCCAAAATTAACACAGGAATGTTTGACAAGCCTTATGGATAAATGTTTGTTTTCTCAAATAGCCATGAAAGCCCTTCAAAGTCAATGGCTTTTTTTTTTCTAATGAAGATACTATGTACATAAAGAATTAGAAACATAGTCTGTGGGAGACCTTAAAGGGCAGCTCATTAATCCAATCCCACCATCTCGGCTTCTCAAAAAAAATGACCTGCTATTAGTGTCTCTCATAGGTCTCAAAGTAATAATTCTAAGGAATGCCCAAGGCTCCAGTGCTAAGGAATATCTTTCTTCATGCCTTTAGCTGGTGTTTGATACTTTAATCTAATAAAGGGATCTATTGAAAAGGATCAGGCGTTTTGCAGCTACTTCAGAATGGAAGCTGACCTTTCAGCTAGCTGCTCCAGTTTTCTAAAAGCAGAAAAAGATTATTGATGTCTTCAATAAAATATTTAATGTGATGTTTAATGAAAGAGACCACTTGTAAAAAAAAAAATATATATATATATATATATATATATATATATATATATATATATATATATATATATAAGTTTCTTTATACCAACTGAAGAGTATTGATACACTAGAACGTTTTTTTCTGTTCTAGATCTAGATCTTGGAATGAGAAACCGTGAAAAGCTCGAGCTGCAACCCTCATTGGTTATGATGTGCTTACGCAGCTAAACTCTCTCCCTCTTGTCGAACCGCTTAAGCTAATTTTATGGCTGAATGTGATTTTTAATATTAATATCACACAGAACTTAATTTATGCAAGCACTCTTGTCTTTTCGGTATTTGGATACTTACATCATTGTTAAAATGATTTGTTTGATAGATTAGTAGTGTCTACAACAAATATTATGGCATTGCTACATTTCTTATTAAATTTGAATGTTGCAAAGAAAAAGCTACTTAGGTATTTGCACTGTACAAAACCATACAGTTCCTGCAACATTCTATAATATTTTATTCAGAAAAACCCGTTAACTACACTTTTGTATTTAAATAAACAACATATTATAATGCCCGCATATTTTTTTTCTTCAGTTAGAAAAACTTTGGGGGGGGATATATACTTACAGCATATCTGACACATTATTAACATTTAATTATTCCCATAATACTACACTTACTATGTTTTTTCGTCTTTTTTTCTGGGTCCTTTTGTTAACATCCTTGCCGCTTAATTTCACGAGAGGCACCTGGTGCTCATTCAAAGCCAGCGTCAGGTTTCCCTAGCAACAGATACTTAATGCTACATTCACCATCTGCCTGTTGTTTAAATCTAGGCGCAGTCTTCTTATATTAATTATAAAAATACAAGAACGCATGATTCAGTTTTGTCAAAAGAAAAGTAACTAAGTCCTTCACGCAGTCGGCAGAGTGAGTAATAACTGTGTTTAATGTATTTATTTAATTTCTAATGGCGTCAGATGATGCAGGATGAGCAGCTGGGCTATTCGTTATAGTCGCTTCAGATTAGACAGATAAAACCTGGGCCTTATGTTAGTGTGCACGTGGTTTCAAGGGAGTGTGTTAAAAATAGCGATTTACATTGTTCAAGGCAGTGTAAGGACCACACGCTTTGTTATTTTGACTTCTTCCAATTGACATGTGCAACTGTAGCGCTTCTGAGAATGTACAGGTACACCTCTGATGTTTTCTCCGAAGTGCAACATTTTACATCTAATTCAGGACTGCTTGAACGTGGGTAAGGAGTTTTGTAACATGATGTTCTATTTCACATAAACAAACATTGTTTTGTGACTAGGAAAAAAAAAGAAAAGGACTAAGGATAGATGTAGATTGTTTTTTTAAACTGTACGTTAGTTTATATTTGACCCATATCTTTAAGCTTTGATACTGTATGTTATAGTATATAGGGAAGAAGGTTTTTCAGAAACTACAGTGAGCAGTTACATATGTATATATTTAGATGATTTACATATGTAAATATTACCTTACTATAACCGTGCAAATCTATTATATAATACAGGCCACAGTTTGCTACCAAGGGGGGTGTTACTAGGCCAGTGACAGTTCCTGTCTGTATTTATGCTTGCCATGCATTCCAGTTTTTACCACTTCTGGACAGCAACATTAACATTAAAATATTCTGGTATATGCTTTTTCTCAAGGATGGATGTCTGTACTTTATTTATTTATTTATTTATTTATTTATTTATTTATTATTAAAAAAAATTAATATAGCCTATTTATTTTATGAACCAGTGCACTGCAGACTACATTTGTGCCAAAGTCTGTGACCAAATTTGTGTAGCTAAAGTATCTGTGAGTTTACAATGCAGCTGAAGTGCTTTTCTTATATTTGCCCTATTTAAAATATACATTAGCATAACTAGATTGCTAAAAGCAGAGTAGTAAACTTTAATTTTAATATAAAATCAGTTTTATGAGGCTAGCAAATCATATAAGGAAAGTGTCAGTGCCAGACCTGTTACAAACAGAATACAAAATTAGATCAAAGGCTGACAGTCAAGGGACTGATCATTAAGTTTGTCATACATGTCATAGAAGTGACTTGCAATAAAGGTCACCTTGATTTGTAAGTGTGTTAAATATGGATTTTGCATTCAAAGGTAAGAAATGTTTAAGGTTAATAAGGAGCACAGGGTACATGATGAAGAAGCTGTTAATAGACATGAATATTATTTCATTATTGATTTCTAGATCAATTCAATTACTCCCATGATTGTAAATCTTGGTAATTGTTTCTTAACCCTCCCAAAAGAGAAGATTTACTGTTTGCTTTTATCCTATAGTCATTAAGACATACTTCAAGTAGTATTTTAATCTGTTCATATAATATAATTCACACAAAAAGTAAAAGTTAAATGACAAGCTATCAGCTGCTGGCATGCACCTCATTCATAATGTTCCATTTTTAACCGAAAAAAAAATCTTAACCCAAAGATGTATTCTGGATCAACGGACAACCAGACAAATAGATTGAATCTACTTATTCCTTGCATTATGCTTTGCTGAAAATTGCAATATTGCGTAACTTGGATGTGGAGAGAAATGGAAGTTCTTAAGAAATGCAAACAGAAGTGCTTTATAATAATTATTGTCTGATTACCTAGTCATCTGTGTAATCTGCAAAACAGGCTGGACATGTGTTTTTAGCTGATGTTGTTGCAAACAGAGCAAATCATATTAACTTGTTTTTATAACATGTACTGTAGTGATACCCTAACAATAAATAAAACATTGGTTGTTCCTCCGTGACATTTGATCCCTGTTGTGTAAACGTGGTGTCAAAACTGACAAGCTTGTAGACTCTGATTTACTGTAAAATACGGACAATACAGTATCTGTTTAGAAATATGACCTGCAGGTGTATGCATGTACAGTACATACAGTATGTAAGTATGTTACATGCTTTTCTTGGCAAAAGTCTATGGTAAATAGGTCAAGGTGGCCATATTTTATATAGTTGTTTTGGTTAACCAAGGATATATGAACAAAAAAAAATTGAAATGTGCATGAACACTAACATATTATTCCATTAAATGTTGTTGACTGTGACTTATTTTTCACATTGTAGTGCTGCATTTAATCAAACTTTACAGGCATATTTGTTTAGAGATGTTCCACATTTTGTCAATTTAGGTTAGAGGGACCTTATTTTTTTACCCTACTGTCAACTGGTTATTGCAAGAGCCATTGACTTAAGCTAGATCTTGGGAACTGCATGTCAGGTTTTGATTGAACTGTCCATGAGCATATTGCTATACATGCTCTTTTACTTCACGGTGAACTATTTCTTCCTGACACTGGTACATGTAATTGATTTCCATTACATGAGAGTAGATGTTAAAACTTCATGCTGATTTGAACTTGGCTCTCGCCAAGATAAGCACCACCTAAGACGTAGCTTCACAGTAAACTAATGTGATCCATATGTGTCTCCATCCATTTGCGCTTCCTTCCATATGATGATGTAGATATCCTTCTGTCTGGTGTTGATGGCTGAAGTGTAATGCTGGCTCCAGGGATCAGCTTATTGCCTCCCTAGCGCATCAGCACACACAACGGCTGCGATGCTGGCTCTGGGGATCAACCATAGTGCGGTCTCCCCAGCGCATCAGCATGACAACCGTCTGGATTGAGCTAAGTAGGGTACATCTCTGGGGTCTTCAAGTGGGCACCTTCCATCCTCGGTGTTTCGTCGACTAGCCCACGACACCTCAAGAGGGCTCGACGGTGATTCTGGCGTCCCAGCATCACCCCCTCCGTCCCCACTCAACTCAGCCCAGCTTACTTACCTGTACATCAGCGTTTCTTTCTTTCTATTGTGCTTGAGATCCCCAACCAGAATCTTTCCGTCTCAACCACAGCCAGTTGCTGCTCCTCTCTGCTGCTTCAGATAAGTTCTTCACTGTGCGACGCAACTCTTGGCCATTGAAACCGACATCTCTGAGAAACCGGGTTGTAGAGTGTGCCACAAATCCTCGACATCCCACTTCCACTGGGTAAACCCAGACTCTCCATCCTCGCTGTTCCGCTTCAGTGGCTAGTTGAGCATACCGCAGTTTCTTCCTCTCATACTTCTCATCTACAGCATCCTCCCATGGCACTGTTAACTCTACCAGGTGAACAAGGCGTGCTGATCCAGACCACAAGACAATATCTGGTCGAAGGATTGTGGTGGCAATCTCAGGTGGAAAAATAAGCCGTTGACCAACATCTACCAGCATTTTCCAGTCTCTAGCAGCTTCCAGTTGTCCTGGGTGAGGATTGGTTTTAACACCTTTTCTTGGTGGTTGCTCTCCTGGGCGGAGGAATGTTGTCTTTTGTGTGTAATGTTTTGATGGAACAGGTGGCAACTTATTGGTCATGTTACGCTTGTCTTCCAATGCTAAGGCCAAACATCGCAGCACCTGGTCATGGCGCCAAGTAAACCGTCCTTGGCTAAGAGCCACCTTACATCCTGTCAAAATGTGCCTTAATGTTGCAGGTGATGAACACAAAGGACATGCGGGATCCTCTCCTACCCAGGGGTTTAGGTTCTGTGGTGATGGGAGAACATCATATGTTGACCTTATAAGGAAACTGATCCTGCTCTGTTCCATTGACCATAGGTCTTGCCAGCCAATCTTGCGTTGTTCCACACTCTCCCATCTCATCCATTCTCCCTGCTTGCCCTGGGAAATGGCCTTTATACACCTCATCCTCTCCTCCTGCTTTTGCACCTCGTTGACTACCAGCTTCCTCCGTTGAGCTGGGGCTGCCTTGTGCCATGTAGGAGGAGCAGAACTGAGACCAAGACCCCCTCTTCCATGCTGAACTTGCCCCATGATATCACCAATTCGAAGGGCAGCCTTTGCATCCTCCACAGCTTTCTTTGCCGCCCACTTTCTTCCAGTTTTCAACACAGGTGCTGCCTCCCTTACGCATTTGTCGCGTGACTCTACTAATGTCATTTCCAGTCGGACCTTGGCGCACTTAAACTCCTCGGTTAGAGCGGAGACAGGTAGCTGCAGTATTCCTTTACCATAAAGTCCCACTCTGCTGAGGCAGCGTGGAACTCCCAACCATTTCCTGATGTGTGAACTGATTAAAGCTTCCAGCTTCTCTACTGTTGTCAAAGAAACCTCGTACACAGTCAGTGGCCACAGCAACCTTGGCAGTAGACCAAACTGAAAGCACCAAAGTTTTAGTTTGCCTGGTAAAGCGCTGCTGTCTATGCTCTTCAACCCTTCCACAGCTTGTTGTCTAACTTCTCCCACACGAACTGTGTCCTTTAGATCCCCGTCGTACCATCTCCAAAGGCTCTTCACTGGCTTCTCAGACACTGTTGGTATTGCCTCACCATTAATGAAGAACGTTTTATCTACTACTTTACCTTTAATTATAGAGATGCTCCTTGATTTAGTGGGCTTGAATTGCATTCGTGCCCATTCAATGTTATTGGTTAATTTGCCCAATAACCGATTAGTGCAGGCTATTGTAGTCATGGTTGTCATGTCATCCATGTATGCTTGAATTGGTGGTAGTCGCATTCCAGAAGCCAAGCGCTCTCCTCCCACTACCCATTTTGATGCCCTAATGATTACTTCCATTGCCATGGTAAAAGCCAGTGAAGAAATGGTGCATCCTGCCATTATTCCAACTTCTAGGCATTGCCATGTAGTGCTGAATTCTGAAGTTGAAAAACTAAATTGCAAATCTCCAAAGTAGGCTTTCACTAGATTTGTTATTGTCATTGGTACACTGAAAAATCAAATGCTGCCCAAAGAAGTTCATGTGGCACTGAACCATATGCATTAGCCAAATCCAGGAATGTCACATGGAGCTCCTTCCTCTCCTTTTTAGCTGATTGAATTTGTTGCCAGATCACATTGATGTGTTCTAAGCATCCTGGGAAACCTGGAATGCCCACTTTTTGTATTGAAGAGTCAATGAAGCAGTTCTTTAATAGGTAAGATGACAATCTCTGAGCAATAATGCTGAAGAAAATCTCTATTTATATTCTCTGATGGTAATATGTATATTAATTCATGTCTTAGCAGCCTGTTAGCACAGTACTCTATTATTATAGACTGCTGAGGATCCTCCCGTTTGTTACATGTTGAGTTTCTACTGTGCTGTGTTGGCTTGTTTTCATGACGATATTCCTTCATGCAGAGATGTTTGCTGTCCTATAACCCTATCTTAAAACAAATGTATCTGTAACAAGAGTTGTTGTGATGCACTCCTGATGCAGATTCTGACCTTTTTTTTTTCTTTTTAAAGTTCTATACTCATGACGCAAATGACCACAGCTATTTTGTCCATTGGTTAGGCTTACTCGTGTTTGCACCTGGTAGCACATAAATATCATGTAACTTGGTTTTAAGTAAGTCTGAAGAGTTACAATTTTAATAATCTTGTGCTGGGCATCATGGATCATAGCTTTACACAGAGGTACTGCATGCATTTAAAGTATAGTATTTACAAACTAAACTGTAATATGTCACTTATAACCAAATGATGAAAACCTGCCAAGATTATGCTTTTCTGCAAGATACTAATATTCATATAGGCAAGTTATTTAACTTGTTCTATCGAAGTACCCACCAGTCTTTTTAAATCTAGGGCTAAGTGAATAGAATTCAGTTTGATGCCCTCAATCAAAAAAGGATTTGGAACAAATGCTTTGAGAGGCTACTAATTGAATGAGTGATGCATTTTATTAAGCTATGTTATGCTTAGCAAATAAGGTATTTTAAATACGACTCATGGGAGCTATCCCACTGTTAATTTGAGCTTTTAGGCCAAGGGCTAGGTTTGTGCAGTGTATTAATAACTGTGCAGTGTATGCATTTGTAAAACAGAAAATAACTGCATGTTGAAATATGATGGAGAGGATCAATAAAGTGCCAGCCTTGTGCATACAAAGTTAGCTTGGACTTCAGTATTTATACATTGTTTTCTACATCTATCAATGTCACCAGAAACCTGAGATAGAGTTACAGCCTTATGTGTACAGTTTTTGGTATATATTATTTGTTATAATGGTGACATAACAGACATAAATTTTTATTGCGGATGTCTAGCACCAAATTTATATTGCAGAAGTCTAACACCAAAGCACAAACATTTTAAAAAGAGTTTACGTTGCACCCCTATCACTTCTGATTGGTTAGCTATGGAAGAAGATCTTCTATGAGTTACAAAGAAAACCAGAAATGGCTGCCAAGAGAGCCTCTGGCAACGCACACACTAATATTTTAAATTTAAGGTATTCTTTACATTTTTTGTAAATTAGCAAAGTGATACAAGCGATTAGTTATTTATTGGACATGCACAATCCATTGATTTGTGAAACTCTTAAAACATGAAGATTGACAAATGTTCATAGTGATAGAAATTAAATGCTTATATATGAGATTATCTGTACAATATTCTATCTTTTTAAAATAAAATACTGTAAATTTCATGGTAATATGTTTATGTAATAATTTAATTTATGTATTTATTTTTCAGTGAGAGTAGTGCAGGGAAAGAATGTTGCCCTCCAAAAAAAGAAATATAAAAAAATTCCATCAGGGTATTAAACCAGAATCACCCTGCTGCAGCAGTGTTCCAGTTAGCCATCATGGGACAAGATGTAAAATTTCATTCATTGCTACATTAACTTGTGGCGTCCCCATTTGACATAGCACTGTCAATCGTGTTACTGCATCCGGGGTTTAGCTTCACAGACCGAGTTAAGGTCGGAAGCATTTAAAAACAACGATTAATGTCGTAAAAAATTAAATGGATAAAGTCAGGATCCACAAGACATAAGTGGTCTAAGGAATTCAAATTCATTTATCCACAGAGAATTATTAAACTGACGAATACCCTCTAACTTACTGTTGGTGATGGAGCCCGACTGTGCATGCATAACGTCTGAGTTAGTTAAAATAAACTAAATGTGTGAAGAAAAATTAATAACTCGCTAATACTTTATCAATACTGTAAACTCACAAAAGAGAAACACACAGTACTAAAAGTAGGGTGGTCAAATGAAATTGGATTTCAACAAACAAAAATCTAAAATAGATTATTACATTTCAATTTCAACTCACTGAAATCAAAATGCCCAAAAAAATGTGTTTTAATTATGTAAAAATGAGTTTTAACGCACCAAATTCAGCTACTTTTCTGCCTGCCGCCATCTTGGATTTGAGTTATGACCGCCACTGACTTTGAGACCTTCATAATTTAAAAAAAAAAAAAAAAAAAAAAATGAAATATGTATAAAAAACATCAACACTTTGCCAATAAAAAAAATCTTCTAAGTTAGGTGGTGGTTTTAAATTGAAAGATCAAAGTTTTAAGTGTACGAGCAAGCCTCCCAAAAATACGCCTCTCACTGTGGGCAGACTGCAATTGAAGGCATGGCATGGGCACAGCAGTTCTGCTAAAGCACTAAGTCATTATTGCAGATATATGCGTATGTTTCACTTTTAAAGGCATAAGTTTTGTTTACTATATATCAAAACACAATTATTAAATCCATTTTTAAAATGGGATGTATTAGTCTATTCAAAAATACTATTATCCCTAAACCCTGCAATCATTTTATATATATATATATATATATATATATATATATATATATATATATATATATATATATATATATTAGGGCTCTAAGGGTTTAAACAGTAAACGTGGATTAAAAATATTTTCGTTTAAAATTTGTATTATACGTTTAAACGCATCTTAACAGTAAAATATATTATCAAATTATTTTTGCATATTTTCCGCAAAGATGTTTCCCTTTCTATGGTTTTCCCCTTTAAGGAAACCTGAACTGTTCTTCCACGTGATCACTCTAAATACATCTTGCATAAATTAAGGACAGACCAGCTTCCTGCGTTGTTGTGTATCTCCATCGCGTTGCCTTTTTTCAGGTCTTATAGGGCTCTATGGAATCCGTGTTAACAAGAGCACGGACGGAATCAAGGAATCAAAAGTGCTGTACGAAAAAAATGCATTTGGCAGTAGAGCATTAAGCTTGAGATTTACATATTTGAAGGGAAAATGTGAAACAAATGGTCAGTACAGGCAGTGGCGTAACTTTGGTTTCAAAAGTTGGGGAATGGGTGGCGGGGGATGGTTTCTGTAGCTGGGTTATAAATGAGGTGGGGTATTCTGTAAGGGATAAACAACGAGAAGGGCTGAATAAGTGAAAATAAATAATTCACCATTCGAGTGTGTTAAATAAATGCAATCATGGAAAATAAAATACAACCCGTTTTTTAAAGTTAACAATACTATTTTTCAATATAATTAGATAAAACAATACTTAATCCAGCCCTGCAATGGACTGGCGTCCCGTCCAGGGTGTAGTCTCGCCTTGCGCCCTGTGTATGCCGGGTTAGGCTCCGGCTCACCGCGACCCTGTAAAGGAGTAAGCGGTTAAGGATAATGGATGGATGGATGGATGGAATACTTAATCCAATGAAGACGAACGCAAACCAAATGGAAAAAGTAGAACCCTGTAGTTTACAGTTTTGTGTTGTTCACCTTGCCTGCGGTGTGCATAAGTTAATTTAAATTAACCTAATTACATTTTTTTTAAACGGTAAAAATGGAAATCTGAAAAAAAATAAAATGGGAATCAGAACAAAATAACATGAATTCCATAGGGTCCTAGTCTTTGTACTGTACATTATTTCAGTAAAGTAAATAGCCTGTGTGATTAAGGCACCTCACGGCTCCATTCACGCCACAGTAAAACACTGTAACACATTGGAAAAGAAAAACATGTAGCTACTATTTATTTATTTCTAAAAAGGGCAAATAAGATGTGTGTTACAAAGTGCTTACACCATTTTATTTGTCCATATTTTATTGTGTGTGTTCAACAGGACATCTGCAATTACAAAACAGCTTTTAATTATTCAAGCGAGCTGAACCGAGAAGCCGTGAAAGAGAGCAACACTGGGAAATTTTTATTTTTTCATGTGAATGCGCAAGCGCCGTTGTGAAGGGGAGGGACACTGGGAACTAGTATTGTATCAGACAGCGCCTTTTTAATGAAAAAAAATAAAGGTTTTTGGTTCTGGTTTCCTGCTAACAATATACAAGTGAATGAAACTAAAAATGTAGTCTTGTCACTGTGTTTTAAGTTTAATTTAAATAGAGTTGTTTTTTTAATGTTTTTTTTTATGTTGGGTACACACAATTTTTATGGAGCTTCTGGAGAAACGGTACGTTGTAAAATTGACTGGTTTTTTTATGCAATTAAAATAGATTACATTTTAGTGCTAACTTACAGTCCTCCTTTATGCTTTTATGTTTACCATTGTTTGTCTTTAAGTGGATCTATATGGTACGCGCTTTGAATAACAAACCAAGGTTAAAATATGACTTAAAATATTGGAAGTAAAATATAAAAGTATGAAATGAGTGAAACATTAAATTTATGGTCGTTTAAACGGTTAAATGACCGGATTAACAATGGGTTTAAATGTGTAGTCAATTAAACGTAGATTTACAGCCCTAATATCAGTGATTTCAGAAAATTTGGAATTTTTGGCTTTTTATTCTTTTTTTTTTTTTTCAATGCAGTGTCTAGTGTTCAGTCCCAAAATGTTTTACTACCCCTAGAGTACATGGAACTGAAGTTGCCAAGCTCCCACCAAATTTGTGTTGCTATGGCAACAAGATCAACATTGTGGCCCCTCAAGAAATGTCAACTTGGTCACGCAAAAACATTTTAAAAAAATGTAAATGCAAATTATTATTCAAACCATTTTTATAGTGTTTGGGAAGACTTTACCATCTGATCTTGTTAATGATGCAAAAAAATATATATATATTTTCTATTTTCTGCCTAGAAATGTACACAATTAAGTGGAGACAAGTACAATACATTGGTATTTTTTGTTTGATTTTACAAAAATAAGATATTTTTCAAGATATTTTTTTTTTAAACTATGCTCCTGATGATCTTTAGTATAGTGGATAAACATTACAATGAACAATTAAAAAAAAATGTTGAGCAATTTTATTTTTATTTTGCAATTTAATCTTGTGGCAATACCGTAACCAAGTTGACAAAAATACGAATTGACTAGTGGCTAGTATTCTTTGTAATTGTTTAATGATTTTTAAATAAACAATATAGAATTTAAAAAAAAACATGAAAATATGTATTTATCAAATAGAATATTTTTAAAATGTAACAGTATGAACAAGTGCAAAAAGAAAAAAATAAATCAAGTGCAATATGTCAACAAGAAAAATATAAAACAATCTAATACATATTGATATTTTATCAAAAACAAAACTGTTAACAATAATTACACAATGCAAAAAATAATTTAACTTTTCAAGTATTATTTAAAATTAACATTAAAATATTATAGGGCAATAACTCTCGTAATGTAATAAAACTGATTAATGTGGGCTCCCGAGTGGCGCATCCTGTAAAGGCGATTCGTGTGAAGTGCAGGATGTGCTCTATTGTCTGGACGTCGCTTGAGTTCAGGGGCGGCACTCAATTGGCGGCGCCGCCCGGGGGGGAGGGAGGGTTATGTCGGCCAGGGTGTCTTCGGCTCACGCGCACCAGCGAACCCTGTGGTCTGGCCGGGCACCTGTGGTCTTGCCTGTAAGCTGCCCAGAGCTGCGTTGTCCTCCGACGCTGTAGCTCTTGGGTGGCTGCATGGTGAGTTCAGAGTGTGGAAACAAAAGCGGTCGGCTGACGGCACATGCTTTGGAGGACAGCGTGTGTTCGTCTTCGCCCTCCCAAGTCAGCGCAGGGGTGGTAGCGGTGAGCTGAGCTTAAAAATAATTGGCCATTCCAAATTGGGAGAAAATAATAAAAAATAATTGGCAACGAGTAAATTTTTATAAAAAAATAAAATAAAATAAAAAGATTAATATATTATAAAATTTCGGGGTCTGTGTTTCAGTGTGCATGCCTACAAAATTGCACTGTATCTACAGAAAACAAAATACCCCCCCCCCCCCACACACACACACACACTCACACAGAGGGCAATTTAGAGTGACCAATCAACCTTTGACTGTGGAAGAAAACACACAAACACGGGGAGAACATGCAAACTCCACACAGACAGACCCCTAGGCCGGATTTGAACCTAGGACACTGGAGCTGTGAGGGAGCAGCGGTAAACACCACACAACCGTGCCACGCTAAATAATAATACTAAATCCACTACTAATAATAACAACACTAAAAAGTAGTTTGCAGCCTTAGTCACAAGCCATGTCAACTTGGTCACACAGATTTGTATGATAAACTGTGACCAAGTTGACAGTTGACAAGTTTCCCGCCAAAAAATGACAGTTACAGAAAAGGCCCCATCTCACTGTAATGTTAGACCAAAGTATACAAATAACCTTTGCCTTTTCTGTACAGTTTGAATATTTTAAACAACTTTTGTCAAATTGAGATGTAAGGACCAAGTTGACATGTTATGGTTATCAATTCTACGTACGTTACATAGATATGAAAAAAAAGAATAAAAGATAAAAACTTACCAAGCCTCTCTTATCATCTTCCTATCAGCAGTGAGGTAGGACCCCTGTGAGGACCCCAACATTGTAGCTGTCTTTTAAAATGTCTTACTTCAATTGGCGAAATCCATAAACTGTGACCAAGTTGACATTTTTGCGTGACATGATATTTTCAGAATTAAAATGCATTTATTTCTAATTTTACATTTAATTATGTTTTGGTTATTTGTTATTTAAAAAGATACATCTGTTTATGATAAGGGAGGCTGAATTACTTTACAACTGACAAAAATATTTCTGTTGGTGAGATTTTGGAATTTTGGGACTATTTTAACCATGTTACTGACTTAAGTGTAAATTTCTATAAATTACAATTGTGTATTTTTTTCAAAATATTATTGATAATTTGTAGTAAATTGATCCTACTTTATATAAAATCACTGATTAGAGAGAGAGAGATTTCACTTAATTTAAGTTTCATAGCCCCTTAAAAACAGACCCAGACACAAGATTTGAAGTGTTTAAGCACTTTTGTGCGATTTTATTAATTACAGAAATAGAAGAAAATAATCAAAACAAAACCCCCAAAACTCCCACACAGAGTACTAATTAAGCTTATTTTTGTTTAGAACCTAACTAATAATCGGACGGCTAAGACGTTTACCGATTTTTAAAAAAAAAAAAAACCAAAAAAAAACCCATTATAAACACACAAACAAAAAGGTTCACAAATGACCTTTTGATAAACCACACAGGTTCACAGTGACTGCCTCGCTTCACACAGAGGCAAACTTTTTGTTCTTTTTAAATACCTGCCTATTAAACGCAGGCAGGTGGCATTCATTAATAATTAGTCAGGTGAACCTCATCAACCTCATTCTGGCTAATATATATATATATACACACACACACACTTGAGTGTACAAAACAATAGGAACACCTTCCTAATATTGAGTTGCACCCCCTTTTGCCCTCAGAACAGCCTCAATTCGTCAGGGCATGGACTCTAGAAGGTGTCGAAAGCGTTCCACAGGGATGCTGGCCCATGTTGACCATTGCTTTCCACAGTTGTGTCAAGTTGGCTGGTAGTGGATCTCTACTCCGAATAGCTTGTTCCATCTCATCCCACAGATGCTCAATTGGATTGAGATCTGGTGACTGGGCAGGCCACTGCAGTAAGCTGAATTCACTGTCATGTTCGTGGAACCATTCCTGGACAATCCTAGCCTTGGCATGGGGCATTATCCTGCTGAAAAATCCATTAGCAGATGGATGCACTGCTGCCTTGAAGAGATGCACCTGATTGGCAATGATGTTCAGATATCCTGTGGCATTCAAACGTTGCTCCACTTTTATCAAGGGGCCTAATGTGTGCCATGAAAACACACCCCACACCATCACACCACCAGCCTGCAATGTTGACACGCGGCATGATGGATGCTCCCACTCATGTGGTTTTCTCCATACCCTAGTCCTCCCATCAGTGTGAAACAGCAGGAACTGGGATTTATCAGACCAGGCAATGTTTTTCCAATCCTCCAGTGTTTTCGTTCCTTAGCCCACTGCAACCGCAGTTTCTTGTGTTTTGCTGAAAGAAGTGGAACTCTGTTAGGTCGTCGGCTGCCATACCCCATTCGTGTCAAGGTACGATGAGTTGTGCATTCTTTTATGGGTCTTTCGGCACCAATGTTGTACTGGACTGTTGACTAACTGTAGCCCGTCTGTTGCTCTGCACAATTCGTGTCAGCCTCCTTTGGCCTCTTTCATCAATGAGCCGTTTTCGACCACTGGCCTGCCGTTGGCTGGATGTCCTTTGGGTGGTGGACCATACTTGATACACACAGGAAACTGTGCGTGAAAAACCCAGCAGCATTGCAGTTCTTGACAAACTCAAACCGGCGAGCCTGGCACCTACTACCATACCCCTTTCAAAGGCACTTAAATATTTTGTATTGCCCATTTACCCTCTGAATGGCACACATACAGTACACAATCCATGTCTCAATTGTGTCAAGGCTTAAAAATCCTTCTTTAACCTGTCTCCCCTTCATCTACACTGATTGAAGTGGATTTAACAGGTTACATCAATAAGGGATCATAGCTTTCACCTGGATTTATGGAAAGAGCAGGTGTTCCTAATGTTTTGTACACTCAGTGTGTATATATATATATATTTCTGAGGTTAAAAAAAAACCCTGTATCGTAGAGGCAACACTGGGGGAATCTCGCTCAGCTCCACGCTAAATCAGTGTTGCAAATGTTCCACATGCGGATCATATTTCCACCCATATCAAAAATGCCAACCATGGTAGGCTCTTCGTTTTAAATTACGATACATTATAGACCTCTTCAACAGCAAATAGTGTAAATCTTACTTCAGTCCTGATTGGCTTATTTTTGAAATCTCAGAGTAAAGGAAAGAAATATGTTTTTCACCTTTCAGAATGTCTTACGATCAACAACTTATACAGTCAGAACACTTAAACTGTCTACTTTTCAATGACAATACAAACATAAATCAGTGTCAACAAATGGAGCTTGAAATATGGGTAGTGCTAAAAATACTCGGCGCCACGGATCCATGGAAAACTCCCATTTCATGCTGTCATTACTGACACATTTTGGCCAGAGTTTTGAGATCACTGGAACATATTACAAACAAAAAGAAAAATAAATTGCACATGGTTTGTCTTCTTCAATTACTATATTATTCTTTTAAATGTGTATTCTCGACTCATAAATTCACATTTTAATTACATTTTACCAGTTTCAAATCGCTTGATGATATTTCTGAAATGGTGTTTTTTTTAAAGGGAAATAAAACAAAAAAACGTCATGAAAATTGTTATTTTTAATTGTTTCTGAGTATTTATACTTCTAAATAATGCAGAAAGGTGCACTAATTAATATTCAACTATACGACAAGTTAAAAACTGCAAAGTTCATGAGCAGCACCAAGCAGATCGCTCCATAGAGGCAGACTCTCCAGACGCCTGCGTCGCCCACCCTACTAAGTGAAGTCATTGAGAACGGGCAATTTTTGTAAAAAAAACAAAAAAAAAACAGATTGTTCTGTGGTTCAGAAAGCCGTTTGCTTGTATCTGCTGTTCGACACAGTTCCAGTAACACAGAAGAATGTCAGGTTTATATTAGCTTGTTCTTAAGACCTGAAAAATAAAGTTATAATATCACTATTATGATTTGGATGGATGTGGTTATCCTACCAATTGAAATTGAGATTTTAAAGTATTTTTTGATTAGGATTGTATATTACCCCCTTGTTTGTTTAATCTGTACACTCTAAGATGGCATCATCACACATTTTTGTTATATCTGGTTCTGCTATGTAATGGATCCCATCGGACTACATAGTGTCCTTGACCTGACCAATTAGTGGCTTATTTATGTATTTATTTATTCCTACACTTTAGTGGTAATCATTCAACTTCGGAGATAACATATCTGCTACTAATAATGATTACCTTTTAAGCATCTGTGATTATAGTTAAGCATATTAGGGTGTGAATGACAATCTTTATTAAAATGATGTTAATTAGTTTTTATTGCATGTGAATAAAAGCAGATGATCTTACACTAATCAAAATGCCATTAGGTATTTAAAGCCACCTGCTGGTTGTATGTAATACTCCATTCACAGTACCTAAATAATGAACAATAGACATGAGGTGAAGCGTGATTGTCATTCACATTTAAAAATATCCAGGCCCAACGAAGGGTGACTCAACACACTTCTGATGTTTCACACAAGATCAGGCTAGATTTTTATCATGATATATATTTTTTTTATTAAAACGGTGGCTTTTGCTAGCCATTTCACAATGGAGATCTGGAATGAAACTTGCACATTCATCACGCATTGAGTGCACATTTCTTCATTGTAATACAATTAACTTCAGCATACAGCCATGTGACTTTAAAATTTAATCTCCAGACATCATTCACACATGTGCTAAATTCATTTGAAACCTAAATCCATTCTGTGAATGGCTTGTAATGGTTCCATAGTTGCATACCATCAGGAGTGAATCCGATATCATATTTTTTAGGATGTACAGTAGATTTAATACATGTTGTGTTACATGATCATATGTTATTTTATTTGTGCTGTCATTTATACCCATGATTTAACATTGAATAGCAGGAAGGGAAACCCAAAACAAAAGTTATGTTAACTAGTAATGGTGCTATTATAATGTTAATCTTAGTTACAAAGAATCCTTGTTAAAGTGTATTGCAAGCATTTTTTGTTTACATTTATGGATGAATTACAATTGATGATGCAAGTCAAACTGATGAGCCCCCGAGCTGTTCTGCTGAAGACCATAGGGCCAAAACTAAAATGTGTTCACAGTTTTTCCAATGTTTTTACTATTAGTCTAATAATACAGTATGTGATTATCAGATTCAGCAGCTAATGCCCCAAACCGTTTCAGCCCCTTGGTTCTTTTGGCTTTTTTAGTTTGAAATTCTCTTTTAAAAGTGCCGACAAACAAACTCTGCTGGAAGGTCTGTTTGTTCAATGACTCAACTGCTTTGTTCACACAACAGCATGCAGTCTTTTGACACATACTAAATAAATCATTGCCTGTCCCTTCCATGTTGCATGTGTATTCGGTACAATTATGATCAACTTTAAAGTTTTAAAGGTGTGTGGATGTTTTTCATTTTGGCATCATCAAAGGGCAAATGGCAATTTCTATTCTGATATTGGAGCCATAAAACGTTAGGCAGGTTTAGATCCACTTCTGAATTATTTAATCTTGTTAGTTTTTTTTCTTCAATATCTATAGAGCCTTTTTGCTTAAGAGCCATCTGTCCAACATTTCTGTTCTGCCAGTTGCTTCATTTTTTTATAGAAATGATTTTTTTAGATCACAGTGCTATGGAATTTAGCTGCTTTTATGAGTTTCAGATGCACTTAGACAAGTTAAAGAGTTATCTAACAAAGATTACTGTCTATAAATGTTTTTATCTTGAAAAAGTATTGGGCCTATCGCAATAGTCTCAAGTCAGTTGCAAACAAGTCGGAAGTGTAGGGTGAAATGCACTAAACAAGCGCAATGCTATTACCGACTTTTTAGGGAATGCTTTGCGGCAGCAGTTTTTCTTTACAGTTCAACCTAGATGAATATGTAATTCTGGGCGTTCCTGCATAAATCCGCAAAAATGGGATGGAGGTAGTGCAAATTAGGGTTTTATAATGAGATGTACTAAAGGTGCCTGCAATTGCAACACTTAAAATTGCATTAATTTGTTAAGAACTTTTGAACGCACGTTTTAAACAATCGCAATTGTTGCTGGCATTTCCCAGTCCACTTTTTTTCTCTTGTGTTGCCAGTTTTGCTCAATGCATTTTAGAGGCGAACACTGAAGTACCTAATTTTCACTAAAGGCAGAGTGTACTTACAAGCCTTAAAAAAACTAATTTCTATACCAGTTCTGGTTTCCCCAACGTGTTGGGAACAATAGACTGCACACATGTGCCACTAACCCCACCAGCTCATTCTTAGCATCTGTATAGGACCATGATCTATTTTGTGGTAATTGTCTAGGATACTAAGTAGGCCAAGTTTAAAAAAACAAAACAACAAAAAAAAACTAATAATTTAGTTTCAATTTAAAATAATTTTTTATTCACAGCAGCATGATTTATTTTGTGTTACCGGTAGCCTACAGGTTAAAGTGAAAAAAGTGTGCTAGGTATTGATTTGATTTTACTACTATACTGTATAGTGTTATTACAGCGCAATGATTTACATTTAAAATGCATTGAGGACTATAAATGTATCTGTGTCCGATTTTATTGTATTCTTTTTAAATCCGACACCTCCTTATGTTGGACAAACATGCCCAGTTTAGCGAGGGGCTACTGTATGATTATAAAAAGCTTTTTGGGGGTGAAGGTGGGGGCCCCTTCGGTAGAATCTGATGGGATTAAACTGCCTTTAATTTTTTATATATATATATTACAGTATTAAAATAGGTAAAATGAAGACGGACAGAATACACTGTACAGGTGATGTTTACATTTAACAAAAACAATGTTATTTTGATTATCCTTCGGGCACCCTCTGCTGCAGCACACTACAACTCAACTCCCGCTGTTTATTTGTACAATGTTGCACCACTCTCGCAATAGACTTTATTCATGGCAGACTCAAAACGAGGCTTGGTGTGCAACTGTCAGCTTCCGGCAGCCAGAGTGAAACTGCAGTGGAGTTGTAGTCTGAGAGAAATATGGTATTGCATTAATGTGATCCTGAGAAAAATATATATTTTCATCGCTTTCCCAAAGAAGCAAAGATGAGAAAAGAAAATAAGAGATATCTGTCCTAATTTTCAGTTAAATAACAAGAATCATCCAGTTTAGCGATGTATCTTCACATAACAATATGAGAAACTTAACCTTGTTCTTGGTGCAGGATGCTGTGTATTTTAACAAATGATTTATAAATGGGTAACTTTTTTATAAATAAATCTTCATACATAATTTATATACAGTTAATTATTCAATTTATAGTTTTTAAATTATATAGTGTGTGTAACCCTGTAGCATAATAATCCCACGTCTTTTTCGGAATACTCAATGTTCAGAATTCTGCTTTTCTTACTGTAAATACTTCTTAGTCCTTGTTTGGAATACTGAGGATTCTGAATATTAAAATATTAGCCTGCACGTAAACGTACTGTTTGTGGTATATGGTGGTTATATAGAGTGTCCCATGAATCATTAACACATTTAATATGAATTCAGCACAAGGTAACTTTATTCATAATAGTAAAATATTACATTCAACAAATCATAAAACGCTGATTAACATGATTATTATTTTATTTTTTTTAAGTTATTGGAAAAATAAATGTGCGCTGTATATCACTCATCTACTGATGTAAAAATAAAGGGGCTTATCAATTAAAAATGTATACTTGAACTTTAACATCTGTCATATTACATATGCAGTAGAGCACATATTTTTATATTTAAGAAATTATTAAACAGGTTACAAGGCAAAGTGGTAATACTGCAATATACCTGGACGTGACCTTCTGTCACTGGGTTATAAATGTTTTTATTAACGTATGTTAAAATAATACAAAATGTGTTTGAGTAAGTAAAGACAGTTTGTCACAAAATGCATGCCAGAAAGGACAGCTTTTACATTCTCTTGCCTCTTAACAGTGTACAAACATATGATTAATACCAATACACGTAGAAACAATACACAAACAGGTAAATTAATATCAGCACTGTACAAAATAGTTAAATTAAATGTTATCAAACAAAAACTGACAGATAAAAACTTTGAGGATATAAGTTAGCACAGCACAGTACAGTATTCACTTTCTGATCGCCAGATAAGCCGCTTGCTAATTCACCTTCAATTTCCTCGATCCAGTTTCTGTACACTTTCTGTTGTGTACTTTTAGGAATTTGCACATCATTATTCGCCCTGATGTCGATTTCTTCCTGCTTTATTGGAGGGTCGACATATCAATTTTTTTTATATGTCATCTTGCCTAACCTTAATAATCTATTAGTAATGCCATTATTGTAACCTTGGAGTGTGGTTCAGGGGACAGGAGCTAGGGCCTCTCCCCCTTTTCTTCCCCTATGTTTAACCCCTTGGTCCCTTTTCATTGTCTCCTTCCTCCTTTCCTACTTCACTATTATGCGCCACCTCTTCAATGGTCTGCCTCTGGGGGCAACTGAAGCTCACTTCCCAATCTCAGATGCCTGCCTGTGCCGAATTCTTCTTCCATGAAGATGGTTCTCCGTGAGACTATTTCTCATTTCCTTTCCCATGTTCACTCTCTCCTTTTGACCCGTGACAGTCTTCACCATTTCCCAGCCTCAGAGCCACACGGCCCCTACTCTCTATGGCGGCTGTCTGAGAGCCAGAGGGAGACCCCTGGCCTTGCATGTTTCTTTCTTCGTTCTGTTTCCAGCATTCCAGTCCCCAAGGAAAGTGAAGCTCACTACCCTACCTTGGATGTCTGGCCATGCCAACCTCCCTCAGCAAAGGCAACTTGGGGAGGCCCCTAGACTTCTGTTCATCTTTACTGTTCTCCCGCTATCCTTATTTTCTGTTTCTCCTTGGGAGAAGCAAAGCTCGCTTCCCAGTGCTGGCCTCAACTCCACGAGGCCGGCTCTCTGCAAGCCATGGGAAACCCTGAGCTCTTCACAAAGTCCTTCTAATCCCCTTGTTCCATGCAACCCTTGCTCCTGTCCTGTGAATTGGAATTTATTCTAAGATTTAAGTTAAAATCAAGAGGGTAGTCAAGTAGTGAAATGGTTCGAATGTGTGGCCATTATTATTTTGGAAATCTGTTCTTTTAGAGAATATAAAGCAGGGGTTAATTTGTCAATAAAAGGTACCAGCTCTTATAATTAAGGAAGGGAGGTAGCATTTTTGTTTCTCTACTCTGATGTACTGACCTTGATTTACAGTAACTCTCATATGTAATTTAAGTTCTCATCTGCTTGTGGATTGGAGTTTTGTGCCTTATTGTTTAATACAATACCAGTGACGGGCCGACTAATTTGAGGAACCGAAGCAACGACACTGTTATTGTTAAGAATGCTATTTTTTTGCCGTTTTGCAGTTTAGGGTGTAAAGTAGTAATTTTCTTACTCGTCGCATCCTAAAATATTTCATTGCACAACATCTTTCCACAGCGTCATTCTGTCAAATACATTGGCAATAAAATACTTTATTATGCTGCCACAGTTTAATTGCTGCAGATGTAAATTTACTCAGTTCCCTTCTGTTTCTCTGTCTTTATGGAATTTTGCTTGCATTTGTTTTTCTTTTTTTAACCTGAATAATTAGTACTTAGATATGTGTAATCATCTAATAACTAGTCTATGGCATTATGTTTTGGTAGTTGGCTTAGTTTAACAATATACTTTTGTTTTGGCCTTGAAATACTATTTCTATAAGGGATTACTCAAGCACACACTGAGCCCTGATTAATGCATGGATGATTATTTCCCCATCCATGCATTTAAATAAGTAATTGTATTTGTCAGTGATGGAAGCATTTATAGCACTTGATTAGAGGCACTGCACAGCAACACCTTTCTCAAAGGTAGTGAAGTTATTTATATAATTAAAACTTGAACTTTATACAGCTTACAGAACTTTTAAAAGTAGCACACTGTGTTAACCTGCTGTGATGGGGTGCCCGCCCCTTGTCAATTCATATATTATTTTTGTGCTGTTTATGTGTGCTATTGCCGTTTTTATGTGTGTGTGTATGTGTGTGTATATACAGTGCCTTGCAAAAGTATTCAGACCCCTGACCGATTCTCTCATATTACTGAATTACAGATGGTACATTGAAATTTCGTTCTGTTTGATATTTTATTTTAAAACACTGAAACTCAAAATCAATTATTGTAAGGTGACATTGGTTTTATGTTGGGAAATATTTTTAAGAAAAATAAAAAACTGAAATATCTTGCTTGCATAAGTATTCAACCCCCACACATTAATATTTGGTAGAGCCACCTTTCGCTGTAATAACAGCTTTAAGTCTTTTGGGGTAAGTTTGTACCAGCTTTGCACACAGTGTTGGAGTGATTTTGGCCCATTCTTCTTGGGAGATTTGCTCCAGGTTGTTCAGGTTGGTTGGACGACGCTTGTGGACCGCAATTTTCAAATAGTGCCACAGATTCTCAATGGGATTGAGATCAGGACTTTGACTGGGCCACTGTAGGACATTCACCTTTTTGTTCTTGCGCCACTCCAATGTTGCTTTGGCCTTGTGCTTGGGATCATTGTCCTGCTGAAAGGTGAATTTCCACCCAAGCTTCAGTTTTTAGCGGACTGAAGCAGATTCTCTTGCAGTATTTCCCTGTATTTTGCTCCATCCATTCTTCCTTCAATTTTAACAAGATGCCCAGTCCCTGCTGATGAGAAGCATCCCCACAGCATGATGCTGCCACCACCATACTTCACTGTAGGATGGTGTGTCTTGAGGCATGGGCAGTGTTAGGTTTGCGCCACACATAGTGCTTTGAGTTTTGGCCAAAAAAGCTCTATCTTGGTCTCATTTAACCACAAAATCTTTTCCCACATCACAGCTGGGTCACTCATGCTTTCTGGTAAACTCCAGACGTGCTTTCAGATGGTACTTTTTGAGTAACGGTTTCTTTCTTGCCACCCTCCCATACAGGCCAGTGTTATGCAGAGCTCTTGATATGGTTGACTGGTGCACCATTACTCCACTCCCAGCCACTGAACTCTGTAGCTCCTTCAAATTGATTGTTGGCCTCTCTGTGGCTTCTCTCACAAGTCTCCTTCTTGTTTGAGCGCTTAGTTTTGAGGGACGGCCTTTTCTTGGCAGTGCCTGGGTGGTGTGATGCAGCTTCCACTTCCTGATTATTGATCCAACTGTGCTCACTGGGATATCCAAGCACTTGGATATTATTTTGTACCCTTTTCCTAATCTATGCATTTGTATTACTTTATCTCTAACTTCTGTAGAATGCTCTTTGATCTTCATTTTCCATCAGATTCACAGCCTGACCAATGATCCTTCAACAGTGTGGTTTTTATCCAGAAAACGTGACAGCAACTTTAATGGTTCACAGGTGGAGGCCAATGGTAAGGTAATTGTGTCCTCGTTAGGGCAATTTCTTTCATCAGTGTAAACTGGGAGCTTCCACAGCACAGGGGTTGAATACTTATGCCAGCAAGATATTTCAGTTTTTTATTTTTCTTAAAAATATTTCCCAACATAAAACCAATGTCACCTTACAATAATTGATTTTGAGTTTCAGTGTTTTAAAATAAAATATCAAACAGAACGAAATTTCAATGTACCATTTGTAATTCAGTAATATGAGAGAATTGGTCAGGGGTCTGAATACTTTTGCAAGGCACTGTGTGTGTATATAAAAGATTAATATGAGGCAAAAGTACAGAATGTCACCTTTTATTTCTGGTGGTTTCAAGACATACATGTTTTACCAACTAAGAATAACAGCACTTTTAGAGTTCCATTCCCCCATTTTATGTGAGCATAAGTATTGGGACAATTCAACTTAAAGCAAATATAAGAAGTATAAAAGCTAGTTTTTAGTAGCAAACCCTTGCATGCAATAACAGCAGTGTGTCTGTGACCCATAGACATCACCAAACTCTTGGTATCGTCCTTTGAGTTGCTTTGCCAAGCCTTTACTGCAGTCATTTTCAGCTGTTGCTTTTTTGGGGAGTTTCTGACTTCCGTCTCCTCTTCAGCAAGTGAAATGCATGTTCAATCGGATTTAAATCAGGAGATTGACTTGGCCAGTCTAAAACTTTCCACTTTTTTCCCCTGATGAACTCCTTGGTTGCATTGGCAGTGTGTTTTGGGTCATTGTCCTGTTGCATTGTGAAGCGCCGCCCAATGAGTCTGGTGACATTGTCTTGTACATTGGTAGCCAAGATGCTTCTGTACACTTCTGAAGTCATTCTGCTGCTGCCATCATTTGTTACATAATTAGTAAAGATGAGTGAGCCCATTCCAGAGGCAGCCATGCATGCTCGTGTCATGACACTACCTCCATCATGCTTCACCGATGAGGTGGTATGCTTTAGATCATCTGTAGTTCCTTTTTTTTCTCCACACTTTTGCCTTCCCATCACTTTGATAAAGGTTAATCTTTGTCTCATCTGTCCATAAAACTCTGTTCCAAAACTCTACTGGCTCATCTCTGTACTTTTTAGCAAATTCTAATCTGGCCTTTCTGTTTTTGGTGCTGATCAGAGGTTTGCATCTTGCAGTGTAGTCTTTGCAATTCTGCTGCCGAAGTCTTCTGTGAACAGTAGATTGTGACACTTTCACCCCAGCGTTCTGGAGGTTGTTGGTGATTTCACTGACACTTATTTTAGGGTTGTTATTCACAGCTCTGGTCATTTTTCTGTCATCAACTGCTGTTGTTTTTCTTGGCCGACCTGGTTGTTGCCGATTGCTGAAGACACCAGTGGTTTCTTTCTTTTTCAGGACATTCCAAACTGTTGATTTGGCTATGCCCAACTTTTGTGCTATGGTTCTAATTGAGTTCCTCTTTTCTTTTAGCATCCAAATCGCTTGCTTTTCTTTCATAGACAGCTCCCTAGTCTTCATGTTGGATTATGCCTACTGACACCAAACGCAGACTCCAAAGGCAAAAGCAAAGGACAGAACTGAGACTACACATCCACAGCTCTTTTATGTGTGAACAATCAATGCAACAGGAAACACCTGATCATTTAGAAACACCTCTGAGCCAAATGTCCCAATACTTATGCTCAGATAAAAAGGGGGGATGGAACTCTAAAAATGCTGTTATTCTTAGTTGGTAAAACATATATGTGTTGAAACAGCCAGAAATAAAAGGTGACATTCTGTACTTTTGCCTCATTCATCTTTTAATCGTATTTTCATATTGCTTGAGTGTACAGCAAAAATAGCAATTTTGACTTCTGTCCCAGTACTTATGGAGGGCACTGTATGTGTGTGTGTGTGTGTGTGTGTGTGTGTGTGTGTATATATATATATATATATATATATATATATATATATATATATATATATATATATATATATATATATATATATATATATATATATATATATTGTGTATGATGTGTGCCTTTTATTATTAATATGATTTTGCATTTGTGTGTTTTGGATCAGCAGGGAGGGGGTTAAATTCCTCCCTGCCAAAATACATGTGAGAATATGGCTGGAGTCTTAATTGAGTAATTGTTAATTATTGATTTAATTGGGCTCCAGCCACAAACTATAAAAGTCAATATCTCTGGGGAGAGATCTAAGAGGAGCAATGTAAAAGGATACTGTGAGTATGAAAAAGACGATTGCTACCAACAGTGACACCTTTAGGTACTTGTTCTAGTTTAAAGATGACTTGTTTTGTTCTGTTTTACTTTGGCCCATGTGTCGTTTGTTTTCTGTGTTTAAAAGTATTTTATTTGTGTTAATTTTTCATTGTTAAATACATATACTGTGCTGCCACATAGTTTCAGCCCTGTACCTCTGTTTCCTGAACATTGCTTCCTGGTCTGTGACGTCACCACACATGCCACTCAAGCCTACCTTGTGACACCTGCCATTAGTTATTTCTTTGTATTTTTATTTAAAGAAAAACTATGGAGGCTCAGGTGGTCATTCTGTAAACATGGGATAGTAATTAGTTTATTACATACTCTTATAGGTTTCCTGCAAAGAAATTAAGGGTTTTATGAAACATTTGAGCTTGCAAAATGAATATAGTTAGACATACAGTGTATATTTTTAAGTATGAATGGTGGAACATGTTACGAGTACAGACAGCAGCAGCTCATTTTTTATCTGTGGTCTAGTTTCTTGGAAAACATTACAGCTGCGTGCAACTTTAATTAGTGTGTTTAATGAAGCAAGTTACTGATGCTTTTTTCTGTTTTGGGCTGGAGGCAATATGCTTTCTGAACAATATATACAGTCAACCTCGATTAACTTAACTGGTGGATAACTCGACACCTTCGCTTAATTTGACAGACAGTCTTGCCTCTTAATTTAACACCAATTCGACAGACAGTCTGCCTCATAATTCAACACCGCACTTTACTCAAAACTCGACACTTATTACCGGTACTGGAGGGATAACTTGACACTGTCATTTTATGTGACTGAACTCCAACTGGAAATGGATCATTCATTCATTCATTCGCAACTACCAAGTGCAGCTGGTTACAGTATCGGTTCACAATGATTGTAAAGCGAAAAATAAGTTCTCGTTTAATTGGCTTTAAAAGCTCAGGCTGGGGGTTCCCGAGTGGCGCATCCGGTAAAGGCATTCCGTGTGGAGTGCAGGATGCGCCCTATAGCCTGGAGGTCGCTGATTCGGGTCCAGGCTATTCCACTGCCAACTGTGGATGGGAGTTCCCAGGGGGCGGTGCACAATTGGGTGGAGAGAGTCTAGGTCGGCCAGGGTGTCCTTGGTTCATTGCGCACCAGCGATCCCTGTAGACTGGACGGGCGCCTGCAGGCCTGTCTGTAAGATACCCGGAGCTGCGTGGTCCTCCGACGCTGTAGGTCCAAGGTGGTTGCATGCCGAGCCCGCAGAGTGAAAAGAAGCGGACGGCTGACGGCACACGTTTCGGAGGACGCGTGTGTCCGTCTTTGTCCCTCCCAAGTCAGCGCGGGGGTGGCAGCAGTGAGCCAGGTTGAAATAAAAAAATCAATTGGACATTTCAAATTGGGGAAACAATAAGAAATAATTGGCGATTCCAAATTTATACAAAAAAAAAACTTGGGTTATTCAGGATAACAAGCTTGTCAGCAAAACTTTAAAAGTGGGTGTTTTTGCATGCAAAATAATTGACAATGCTTGACTTCTGTGTGAAACTGAAAGGTGTTTATTATTGCTTTAGTTCACTGAGTTAATTCTGTAGAATATACATTTGTTAACTTTTGCTATTTAAGCCGTGAAATTAGGCAGTACAAGCTAATAACTAAAAGTATAGTCAAGAGTTTGTGCATAGTTTGTGGTTGGATTGTTTTCGTAAAAATAAAGCTGTAGTTATTTTATTAATTCTTATTTCAATATACTAGTTGTACCAAGTTTGTACAGTACTGTAATTGATTCATTCACTGCAGTTCTTTTAAACCGTTTTCATAAGGACATTTAACTAAAAATAAACTTGCAAATACTGTAAACGTGTGAGTTCTGTTACTTTATATGCATGTTAATACCATGGCTCATGTGCACTTGTGGTTAACTCGACACCTTGGATAAGTCTGGCATCTCCGTGGGATGTCGAGTTAACCAAGGTTGACTGTATTGTTATTGTGTTTTTGTGAATTGTTAAAAATTAATTTAAAAAATGAAACCTCCATCAAGCCCTGAAAGTATTTACCATTTTTACTTTTGTGGTCGGCCTTCCAACAGTATTTTTCTGCTTAAAAGATGTCTGGGCATAAAATCAATATGGGTGCTGATTTCTAGGGACCTGGGGGCGCTCTCAATAATTGCAACATTCACAGTTAATCCTGATGAAAGCCACAGTTTGTTAATTATTTCTTCAACTATGTTGAGGTGTTCAATAAGTTAATAGAACTCGCCATAGACTCCTTAACCTTCACAGCTCTCATATTGATTTACCCTGCAGTATTGTCCACTAAATCCACCTATATATTACTAGTGGTTAGGCCCCATGTGACTGGAGGAATTTAGCCAGGAAGCACGATAAGATAAAAATCAGATTGAAATGTTTTTGTCCTTGTTTTTACTCCTGTGATTTACTAAACACCATCAGTCAATTAGGCTATTTACATAATCATGCCATTAAGATCAGGTCTGGAAACTAAAGTTGCATCACACATTGCCTTGGCCCAGGGTTAGGTGAGTTTACATAGGCCAGGGAGTCCTGCCTTTATCTAATGAATATAAAATCAAGGTGGTACTATGAAGATGTTCACAAATGTCACTCCATTCTCAATTTCGAACATGTTATATGTTACATGACAGATTAGGGATATTCGTATAAAAATACACAAACAAAGTTTAGTTCACAACTTCAGCCATACGTTGTTTAGAGTTAATAGTCTAGAGTTAATACAACTTGTATTTAATTCCGACATGAAAACCATTTTCTTTTCCATCAATAAATCATGTTATTTACTTGCATCTGTCTTTCGTGCCTTAATTTAACAAATATAAATCAATAGTCTATGCGAGGATAGGTCTGGAGCAGCTTCTGCCATCAGAGCCGCCTCAACAGTGATTTTTAAAAAAAAAAATTATCAACTGCATATAGTGATCAAAACCACTGGGACAAAATCATTCCTATACTAACCATGCTAAAATACTCCGCTTAGTGATTTGTCAGGCCTCAAGGATGTTCCAGAGAGCTCTTAAAGCTGAGACATTTCAAATTTCTGATGAAGTGTTAAATAATGTAGGATGTGATTTTATCTGTGTCGAATATTATGTTTTCTTTAAGACTGAAATAGAAATATCTCCTTTTGGATTTTTTAAAGTGGATTAGCACTGCAACAAGGGAGTTTGAGAATATTTACTGCTTAAAATTTATAAAAATAATGTTTGCGAAATTGAAACCCATAACTATAGAATTTACTAACTAAAGTTTGTTTGAAATGACTAAAATATCTACTGGAGGTCTGAGGAACTGCTAACTCCAATAATGGCGACTGGTTAGCTGCAAAATGTATGGTTATAGCCAGGGCACTAAATTGGCAAGAAAAAGGGCAAGGCCAAAGTGGCCTTCTGTTCAGTAAATATGTAGAGGGCACCAATACTACCAACTTAAGTCAAGGCCAAAGTGTTTGTTTAGGATTAATATATAAAGCTAATTATTGGCCACAGAAAGAAAAACAGTTAATAACAACTAATTATTTATTCAGAATATGCTGTTGTTTTTTTGTTTGTTTATTTTGTCAACCAGAAGCCTAGACAGGGCTCCAGAATAACTTTTTGCCTTAGAAGCCAATGGCTGCTAGGCCAAAAAAAAAATAGTTGCCAAATCCAATTGTTGGATGTCACTTTAGGAACAAGATTGTTGCTACAGTACCATATTCAACTGCTTAAAATACAACACTAAAGTGATACTAAACTTATGTTAGTACTCACTTGTTTGCTGCCTCATTCTGTTGAATAGGTAATGTCTGCAGCTGATTGCAAAGAACTCAGCATTTTATATTTGACATATTTTGCAAGTGGCGTGTATGGATATGATGACCGCACCTTTAATTGTGTACAGTTGTAATATGGGAAATATCAGGCTGCAGCTCGCATGCTCAGTGTTCGTTAGTGGAGTTATTCCCTTAATGTGTTTTGTTTTTTCTTCTCAGGAGTAGACTTCCTAATTACACTCACAAATATATGCGTTCTGCTGTCACCGTTCTTAAAATGGTCAGTTTGAGAAATAAACTCAGTTTTCCCTGCAGCAGCTGACCCTGCTTTAGTGCAAAACCCATGCTATATCTGTTTTTATTAAGGTAACGTCTTAAATTAACGTGCCTGCTTCTTTGGATGAAGTCAAAAGATATTATCAGCTAGTCATTTAACTAGGTAAGTTACTGTGCAATTAAATCATCCTAAGACTCTTGAAGGTAAACAATGTAATACTGACAGGTTGCGGATGCAACCCTGGTTCCCTGAAAGAGAAAATAACCATCAAGTATGGGATATTGCCGTCAGGCAGTAGGGATTGGCTGAGCTTTTATAGCAAAGCTGCCGATAGGCCTCTGCACGAGCTGCCACGTAAGCCCGCCCCCCTGGGAGCTTACTATACGCAGTGTGCAGACTCTCTTCCTCTTTTGTTCTTCAGACTGTGAAGGCTTCCGAGCGACCTCGCGGCTTGATGGTTATTTTCTCTTTCAGGGAACCGGGTTGCATCCGCAACCTATCGCTCCCTTCAAGTCGAAAATAACGATCAAGTATGGGAACCGTGGTACCCAAGCTGTCGCGAGGGAGGATTCTCGGCAGTAGGACAGACTTACGCCATAACGAACTGCGTAGGCAATACATCAACGCGATATGCGGAGCAGCTTCAGCGCTTCACGCCGCGAATGACACCTATCCTAAAGTGGAGTCAACACCATATCGTGACAATACTCAATATGACTGCAAACTAGGGCGTCATAGAGTGTAACAAGGATGCTTCGAATGACTGAGCAGAGGATTCCAGTACATTTAAACGGTAGAACCTCATAAAAGTATGTGGTGTAGCCCAACTGGCTGCAGCGCAAATGTCAGACACAGGCACCCCACTAAAGAGGGCCCAGGATGTCGCCATATCCCTAGTGGAATGTGCCTTCAACTGCCCTGGTGGCGGAAGGCCTGCAGATTCATATGCTAATTTAATAGCATCCACTATCCATTGGGAAAGGTGTTGTTTAGACAACGGCTGACCCAAAGTCCTAGAACCATGGCATAAGTTCTGTTCTGTTCGCCTCACGGTCATTATACGGTCAATATAACACCTCAATGCCCGCACGGGGCAGAGCATGTGTAACCGTTCTTCCTCTGGGGAAGAAAAAGGAGGAGGATGGAACGCCATCAACTCGACCGGTTGGTTCATATGAAACGGGGATATGACCTTGGGTAAAAAGGCCGGATTTGGACGCATGGAGACCTTAGAACCGTCTCCTACGAAACGAGTACATGATGAATGCACTGAAAGTGCATGTAACTCGCCCACGCGTTTGGCTGATACCACTGATAGCAAAAACGCAGTTTTCATAGACACAAGCTTCCTATCCACGCTGTGGAGAGGCTCGAACGGTGCCTTGGTAAGGGCTTCTAACACCACGTCAAGGTTCAGTGGTGAACCAGTCGCCTTGTCGGACAGACTGGATGATGTGCCTGTGCGTAAGCATCCTGAACGATAACACAGCAGGTATTTGTTCAGTAGCTGCAGATCTAAAATAGGAAGGAGCCCGCCGTCCTTCTTGGGCACCAGGAAGTATTTGGAATAGAACCCCTGGTCAGTCAGAGCAGGGTCTACTTGTTGGATGGCATGCTTCCTGAGCAATGCCTGTATTTCCACATTCAGAGCTGAGGACTGAACCGAGTCCTTCACTGCAGTTACCACCACTCCCCGGAAGTGGGGGGGGGGGGGAGGTGTTTAACCGGAACTGAAGGGTGTACCCGGTGAATATAGTTTTGCGCACCCAGATGTCGTTGGTGCAATGTTGCCAGAACTGGAGCTGTGGGACAGTGTAGGGCTGGGTTAACAGCTGCCTGGAGTTTTCAGGGCTGTTTTGGCTGTGCTCGTTCGCGAGGGGCCTGGCCAGAGCCACGAGGGCGTGGCCTGCCACCTCCTCTAGGGTGCCACCCTCCGCGCTGCGGTCTTACAAACGTGGATTGGCTGCGCGCTGATGAATCTGAAGGGGAGGTTTTATTACCCCGTGGTTGCGCCTGCTGCTCTGGCGATGTCCTGCGCCACTGGTGTTCCTGTGGCCGCTTTGGCTGGAACGGCTTATTCGGCCACATCTTGGCCATTTGCTGCGACGCCTCCCGCGCCTTGGCGGAGCGTTGCAGCATCTCCTCCACCGCCGGGCCAAATGTGTGCCCCGGTGTGATTGGGGCATCCAGCAACGGGGCCTTGTCAGGCTCCTGCACTCTCACCTGCGAGAGCCAGAGCTGCCTTCTGGCCACCACCAGTGACGCGATGCTCCTGCCCTGAGCCCGCGCATTCAGCTGGGCAAGCTTTACCAGCAGCTGAGTGTCCGTCCCCAACTCGGTCCTGAGGGCCGCGAAAGGGCACTCAGGTAGGTCTCTTATGAGTGCCGCTTGGTAAACCGTCAGCAGGCTGGCCACATTTGACAGCCTGACCGCCTCTGTGGCCGCAGTGTACCTCTGTGATCCTGCATTGCTTATTGGGGCATGCAAGATCCTTTATCAGCCCCGGTAACATTGGCGTCTTTACCAACGCGGCGAACGCAGTGTCCACCGGTGGGAAGGACGCCAACCCAGCTTCACTTGCCCCTTGCATATTAAAGGCCGAGGCCTTGCGAGAAGGCCGGAGCTCCCCAGGTGGACTGCACCTCCTTGATAAAGTCCAGGAATGCCGGAAACATCCTGGACTGATGGGGCTGGGCTGAAGGCAACTCAAACAGGGAGCGCCGTGGTAGTTCCGCTATAGGCCACTCGATGCCTAAGTGGCGGGTTGCTCTCTCAACCACAGACCACATAGGGTCATTGGTATCCAGCACCTCGTGCTCGATGTCCTGCTCCGAGTGCTGGGAGGGTACCTTAGCCTCTATACTCTCCCCTTCCAGAACATCAGATGTGTCTCTGGAAACTGCATCGACATCCCACGCCCCTTGAGGTTGCATTGGAGGGGCGGGGACCAGTGCCGGTTGTGGAGGAGCCACTGGCTGGCTAGCAATGGGCCCAGCCGGTTGTTCTGAGACTCGGGGCACCAGACATGAGAAGGGGCTGCTGCCCTATCATGACCTCCATAAATTCTGACATCTTCGATGTCAGTTCCGCCACCCCCGACATGTCTCAGTATCGTTTGTCCCGACGAGGGGAACGAGAGCGTCCCCTCCGTCGAGGCGATCTAGACTCCCGATGGGGGCGTACCCTATGAGGGGAGGGGCTGCGGGAGCGTTCCCGAGCGCCTAGTGGGGACCACTGACCAGCTGTCAGCTGGGAGGACGGGCTCCTGAGAGCTGTAGCCGCGACCGGCGGTGTCGCCAGACGACGGCGGGGCAGAAATGGTATCGGATGATCCCGAGGAGGAGAGTGCCCACCAACTGCTTTCTTCGCCCTTTGGCAAAGGGTGCGTGTCTGGAAGCCAGCACAAAGGTGACAAAACGCCCTATCCGCCAAAGCAGATGCGGCGTGCTCTGGCCCCAGACACGCTACACAATCATCGTGCGGCTCGCTGGCAGGCAGCTTTGCCTGACAGGTCACGCAACGATGAAAGCCCGACATCTCACCGAGGCGTCGAGCGTGGAGCAACGACGCCGGCTGCCGAGCGCAAGCACCGAAGGTGCGTGCGTCGAGTGCCGAGCACCGAAGTGCGTGCGTCGAGCACCGACCGTCGAATGTCAAGCACCAAAGTGCGCGGCGCCGGCGCCGGCCGCCGAAAGCACCGGCGGCGGCGTCGAGCACCGAAGCGTCGACGGTGCGCGCGTCGAGGGAAGAGCGTCGAGCACCGAGTCCCCAAGCGCAGACGCTCTAGCACCAAGCGCTGAAGCGCTGCACAAAGCGGCAAATCGCTGACACCAAAGCACCGAAATGCAGCACGCCAGAACACGAGTACCGAGCGTAGAACGCTAGCACAGACGCCTAAGCGTCAGCTGACCCGCAGAGCTAAGACGCTAAGTGCTGGTACAGTGTCTTGGGTGCTGTGCACTACTTACCTGTTGGTGCTGGGGAATTGCGCTTTGTGGTTGTCTTCCTCCTGTGCAGTAAATGGGAAAAATCTTTTTTTTTTTTTTTTTTTTTTTTTTTGGGACGCTGCAGCAGCACTAATGTAGTGATGTGTGATTGGGGGCACAGTACAGCTACCACGCGGTTGTAGAACACACTGCAGAGGTAGTATATGGGAGACTGCAGTGCAGGCTCCACACACGCGGTCTAGCCAAGACAAGACCGGGCTGCAGATACGCCAGGCCAAGGCCAACGCAAGGCGCGTCCTTTACAAAATATATACAAATATATAAAATATATACACTTTTATTTACAAAAAAACCCAAAACACAACACTAATAATTATTTTTTAATTAACACAGGAAAGATGGAGACCACTAAAATAAACAAAACGCTGATGCAAGCAAAGCGTGAAGGAAATATATAATTGAACAATTTATATAATCCTTAATAACAAAAATAATAATCACTCCGAAGAGTATAACTGAAATAAACTCAGAGAAGGGGCAATAAGCAGCTTCTCAAGCCTAAGCTTAGCGAGTACAATCAGTTACCAGCTCTATTACCTACCGCTACCGATGCTGAAGACAAAAGAGGAAGAGAGTCTCTGCGCGCTGCGTATAGTAAGCTCCCAGGGGGGCGGGCTTACGTGGCAGCTTACGCAGAGGCCTATCGGCAGCTTTGCTATAAAAGCTCAGCCAATCCCTACTGCCTGACGGCAATATCCCATACTTGATGGTTATTTTCGACTTGAAAGGGAACTCAATATATCTGGGATAGGTATGGCTGCTAAAGAAAATGCAACAAATGATAGAAATCTGTTTCTGTTAACTGAAACCTTTATTTAGGCACCATACAATTTGGGAGATACTGAAATTGAAGAAGGAATCTCTGAAAAAGACCTAGGAGTTTATGTTGATTCAGAAATGTCTTCATCTAGACAATGTGGGGAAGCTATAAAAAAGGCCAACAAGATGCTCGGATATGTAGTGAGAAGTGTTGAATTTAAATCAAGGGAAGTAAAACTTTACAATGCATTAGTAAGACCTCATTTAGAATATTGTGTTCAGTTCTGGTCACCTTGTTACAAAAAGGATATTGCTGCTCTAGAAAGAGTGCAAAGAAGAGCAACCAGAATTATCCCGGGTTTAAAAGGCATGTCGTATGCAGACAGGCTAAAATAATTGAATCTATTCAGTCTTGAACAAAGAAGACTACGTGGCGATCTGATTCAAGCATTCAAAATTCTAAAAGGTATTGATAATGTCGACCCAAGGGACTTTTTCAACCTGAAAAAAGAAACAGGGACCAGGGGTCACAAGTGGAGATTAGATAAAGGGGCATTCAGAACAGAAAATAGGAGGCACTTTTTTTACACAGAGAATCATGGGAATCTGGAACCAACTCCCCAGTAATGTTGTTGTTGAAGCTGATCCCTGGGATCCTTCAAGAAGCTGCTTGATAATAAGGATCAATAAGCTACTGACAAAAAAACAAGCAAGATGGTCCGAATGGCCTCCTCTCGTTTGTAAACTTTCTTGTGTTCTTATGTTCTTATGCTGTACGAAACACATATTTTGTTGAGGAAATACTCTTCCTGTGCCTTCAGTAGACCTGCCGCTATTGCACCTTCAACCTTCTTTTCAAAGACTTTAACTGCCTCTTTGTGACCACTGGATTCTTTGTGTTCATGTATTTTTTTCCTTAGGAAGTTTGTTTGTCTTTACTTTCCCCATATGCACTGATTTCACATTCAAGCCATTCCTTTGATAAGTGCACTTCATGGTGCTCTTTCTCTGAACACCAAGCGATACTACTTCTTTGCATACTGAGCATCCCAGTTTCTCATTGGCAACAATCAGAAATGTTTATGTTGATTTAAAATACCTGTACTGTTTTTCACTCCAGCAATCACGCAGATTGCTGGAAAGAGATGCTGAGGAAGAATCATTATTAGTGGTTGCTGCAGCAGGTTGCAATTCAGAAACAACCAAATGACTTTGTACTGTTTCACTCTGCTGTGCTGGCAATGCCAGTATTTGTGCATCATCAGTTCTTCTGCAATAAAACAGAACAAAGACATTTTGCATCTTCCAAAAAACCATACTGCCAACTGTATTCAGTAAGAGCAGCTCCCTATATTTTAAATATGCAATACAGTAATTTTAAAATACATTTACAAACTCTTGATATACTGACAAGTTCACTATTAAATAGGTATTTCCTGTTTACACTTGTAATGTAAAGTCTGAATGCAATACACAAGTGCTTTTTTATTTACTTTTTCACTTCCAAAAACTTCACATCCTGATTTTCAAAATGGGCAAAGTAATAACTATGCTTACTGTACAGTATGTGATTTCTAAAACCTGATTTGGGTTACTGAAAAAGCAGCTTTCATATAATTTATATAAAATACAATGTGTATTCACTTTTATAACCTTGAAAAATATAGAAATAAAGTGATTTATCTACATTAATTAGGCTTTAAAACAAGTTTGGTTGTGGAACTAACCTGGCTACTGGAAAACAAACCACTATACCACCACCAGATTAATGTGGCTTACACACCATGGTAAAATATGTTTGTTTGTTTTTCACTGACTGACTGCAAATGAATTTAAAATATTTTTTGTCATATCAACAGCGTGATGTTTAAGAAATAATGTTCTGTTTAAAAAATAACGTTCTATGTCATTAGCAAGGTCAGCTTTAGTATACGTTTAAATAAATAAATACATGGCCATGCAGGTTGAACTAATTTAAAAACATTTAGCTAGTCAAGACGCAGTGCTGTAAATAGACTTTTTGCTATTAAATCATATTCAATTATGAGATAATCTTGTGGTTGCCACCGTGTAAACAGACCAAAACAACACATATATACATATATACATTATATATATATATATATATACAGTACTGTGCAAAAGTTTTAGGCAGGTGTGAAAAAATGCTCTAAAGTAAGAATGCTTTCAAAAATAGACATGTTAATAGATTATATTTATCAATTAACAAAATGCAAAGTGAGTGAACAGAGGAAAAATCTACATCAAATCAATATTTGGTGTGACCACCCTTTGCCTTCAAAACAGCATCAATTCTTCTAGGTACACTTGCACACAGTTTTTGAAGGAACTCGGCAGGTAGGTTGGCCCAAACATCTTGGAGAACTAACCACAGTTCTTCTGTGGATTTAGGCAGCCTCAGTTGCTTCTCTCTCTTCATGTAATCCCAGACAGACTCGATGATGTTGAGATCAGGGCTCTGTGGGGGCCATACCATCACTTCCAGGACTCCTTGTTCTTCTTTACGCTGAAGATAGTTCTTAATGACTTTCGCTATATGTTTGGGGTCGTTGTCATGCTGCAGAATAAATTTGGGGCCAATCAGATGCCTCCCTGATGGTATTGCATGATGGATAAGTATCTGCCTGTACTTCTCAGCATTGAGGAGACCATTAATTCTGACCAAATCCCCAACTCCATTTGCAGAAATGCAGCCCCAAACTTGCAAGGAACCTCCACCATGCTTCACTGTTGCCTGCAGACACTCATTCGTGTACCGCTCTCCAGCCGTTCGGCGAACAAACTGCCTTCTGCTACAGCCAAATATTTCCAGAGCACCTGCTGCCATTTTTCTGCACCCCAGTTCCTGTGTTTTCGTGCATAGTTGAGTCGCTTGGCCTTGTTTCCACGTCGGAGGTATGGCTTTTTGGCCGCAAGTCTTCCATGAAGGCCACTTCTGACCAGACTTCTCCGGACAGTAGATGGGTGTACCAGGGTCCCACTGTTTTCTGCCAGTTCTGAGCCGATGGCACTGCTGGACATCTTCCGATTGAAGGGAAGTAAGCATGATGTGTCTTTCATCTGCTGCAGTAAGTTTCCTTGGCCGACCACTGCGCTCACGGTCCTCAACGTTGCCCGTTTCTTTTTGCTTCTTCAAAAGCGCTTGGACAGCACATCTGGAAACCCCTGTCTGCCTTGAAATTTCTGCCAGGGAGAGACCTTGCTGATGCAGTATAACTACCTTGTGTCTTGTTGCTGTGCTCAGTCTTGCCATGGTGTATGACTTTTGACAGTAAACTGTCTTCAGCAACCTCACCTTGTTAGCTGAGTTTGGCTGTTCCTCACCCAGTTTTATTCCTCCTACTGTTTCTGTTTCAGTTAATGATTGTGTTTCAACCTACATATTGAATTGATGATCATTAGCACCTGTTTGGTATAATTGTTTAATCATACACCTGACTATATGCCTACAAAATCCCTGACTATGTGCAAGTGTACCTAGAAGAATTGATGCTGTTAAAGGGTGGTCACACCAAATATGGATTTGATTTAGATTTTTCTTCTGTTCACTCACTTTGCATTTAGTTAATTGATAAATATAATCTATTAACATGTCTATTTTTGAAAGCATTCTTACTTTACAGCATTTTTTCACACCTGCCTAAAACTTTTGCACAGTACTGTATGTGTGTATATATATATATATATATATATATATATATATATATATATATATATATATATATATATATATATATATTACAAAAAAGCTATGTTGTACAGTCAATTATTCAACTACTGTATTTTCATAACTGGCTAATAATGGAGGAGGCTGTTAACTGTTTTAAAAGTAAAGACTGCCTTCCACCAGAACCTTATATACTAAACCTCTGTCTTTGTGAAATAACTCCCTTTCTTGTGTCTCCCTTAAGTGCTGTTCTTTTCAGGTGATGCTGCATTATGAATATGGCAAGTGGGGCGGATAGGGTCATTTATAGGTGCAATTAGTGATCACTGCTATCTGTCTTTTGCTAATAATTTATTTAAAAGTAATACTATCCACAACCCTTTCATTTAATCACAAATGACCAGATGACCAGCATAAGCAAACATGATCTATTTGCTAGTGTTTGCACTGGCCAAGTGTAATGGAGGAGGCTGTGTGGTCCAGTGGTTAAAGAAAAGGGCTTATAACCAGGAGGTCCCTGGTTCAAATCCCACCTCAGACACTGACTCATTGTCTGACCCTGAGCAAGTCACTTAACCTCCTTGTGCTCCGTCTTTTGGGTGAGACGTAATTGTAAGTGATTCTGCAGCTGATGCATAGTTCACACACCCTAGTCTCTGTAAGTCGCCTTAGATAAAGGCGTCTGCTAAATAAACAAATAATAATAATAATACTCGTCTGAATTTATTCAAGGGACTTGCGTCACTTGCAATCTTGTAGTACGACAAGTGGGCCGATGTTTAAAAATAAAAAATGGAATGATTCACCCCAAAATACAATTATTGTTCATCAATTTAAAATATGTTTTTATACTTACCTAGACATTATAGTGTGTGTGGGGTCTGTCTCTTTTCTATTAAAAAAAATTAATACCTCTACAAAACCGTGGCAATTTCTTAATGTACTACTTTAAAAACTATATTAACCAGCATTATGTCAACCAATCAAACCCATGTTTATTTTCAGTGTTGTGTGTGTGTATATATGTGTATATATATATATATATATATATATATATATATATATATATATATATATATATAATTTACTGTTAAACTTAACTAAATCTGTACATCAGTACATACCTCTGAAAGAAATCACTAATCTTTTGTTTTTTTTAGTTTTTTCCCTGTCCTCTGACAGCTCTCATCAATGAATGCAGTGAACTGACTAGTGTGAGATTTCACTACAGTATGTTAATTTGCATGCATGTGGGTTGGAAACAACTGTTAGCTACTGATTGGCTTTGATTTTTTTCTTCCAATCAGCAGACTAGGATCGCTAATGGCTGGAATTCTGAAGAGGCAGAACACAGTTCTTGACCGTTCCGGCCCAGTTTAACCCCTGCACAAACACACACAGACACACTATTTACATTAAGGGTTTTCGCCCTGCCACGTTGACTTTTTGCTCCGTTAAAAAATTAAGTACCATGCTTGTGCAAATCCAGGGCGCGTAGCAATTGTCTTTTCAGTTATTTTTCTCTCTGTCTCCTTTTTCATTCTCTCTCCTACTCTCAACAACCTTCCAGCACACAGCTGCCGGTATATATAGTGGTTGAGGGATTAACTGGATGTCAATTACCTCATTTATCCCTCAACCACATTCCGCACAGGTTTTTTAATGAGCGTGGTCGACCGCCAATTCGTCAATAAATTATTAACTGCCGACCATGCATTCTCACGGGATGTATCTGGCAGAGACGAGAGTTTAACACCTTCCCTGCCAAGCACATTTAACAATAATAATGATAACACAATTACATAAAAATAAAAACGATAACAATAGTAATAATAATACAAAAATAATACACATAAACATGGGGGCAGGCATACCCCATCACATGGGGTTATTGTGTTCTGCTGGTGTTAACACAGCACCTCTTGACTTTCAAGCATTTGTGATCGATCAGATTGTTATTGTCCTTCTCGCTCTTCAGTTTAGAAAATGTGATGTGCCAGATTTTTTTTCATTTACATACCGACATCATAGCGCATTCATAAATATTGAAAAGTGTTGTGTATGGAATTGGTGTGACTGTGGCCATAATGGCCATGAATAGATGTACATTTTGAGGGGCACCCATGGCAATAGCCGCATGGCCACCGTTAATTTCGAGCCCTGTAGAGCCAAAGCATCGAAAAACACAAACTGGTTCTCTCTTCTCCCAGTCGACCAACCTCCTTGGGGAAAATCTGGGGCCTCTGTAGTTTGGATCCTTTCCCGACAAGCACATTGCAAGATTTTAAATTCCAGATATGACATTTATAACAAAGAGAATCTCAATGCTGTGAAAGGTGTTTAAAGTAATGTTCTCGTGCACATTTGATATGTTGGTTTATAAAGTATTTTAACTGTATTCTGGTGATTATGGTAACATATTTAAAAAATGGGCTATGCTAACCAAACATTGCATTATGTGTCATCACGTGAAAAGGATGCAATTCTAGAAAATGCGAGACATTTTATGTGGAGTAATACTTGTCTAAATCAAAATATGACCCAGGTTTATTTTTGACTTAATAAAAAATATCCTAACACCAAGATTATGAATAAATTAAAACTTTAAAAAGTCATGGCTTACATTTACTGTAATGTATGAGTCATTTGCGTCTGTAAAGGACTATGAACAATAGGCTTTATGAATGTATTTGTTTACAATTGCTTCTGGAATATTCAGTGAAGACTACTTGCTTTGTAGTGTAAATAGCATATACACATCACTTCTAAGAGTGGCAAGAGGATAAAAGACCAAACAGAGTATGATGATAACACTCTTGCAAGTTGGAGATGAATGATTTATTTTATGGTTTATTAAGGGGATCTTTGTAGTTTTATTTGAGAGAGACATATTTTAAAGGAAGGGGTTTCAGAATCATTATGGATTTATTGTCTAGTAATTAAGTTTTAATGATCAACTTGGAGATCATGTAAGGGAGTTAATAACCTGCATGAGAAGTTGGGACCAAATCTCAGTATTTTGTCAGAATAAACATATACAGTCACCTGTCATCAATACGAATTTCAAGGGACCTGCAAAAGAAATAATTCATATTATCGTGAGTCTAAGCCAAATGCATATTGACTGTTTTTGTTTAACTTATGGTCGTGCATTATCCATCGCTTTCAACACCTCCACTTTAGTCTGCAAGGATAACGTAGGGTTATTTTGCACTGCTTCGTAGAAAGGGCATTGATGTGTGAGCACTATGGCAACTCGAAATGCATCATAGGATCAGTAGTCCCCAAACATCACTAAAATACAGCACAGAGGTGTTAATCTGGAAGTTAGTTAATACATTTCCCAATATCCTTTAAACTCAGCTGTTTGAACAAGGGCAACACATGTTGTTCCATTTTTTCTTCCCTGGGGGGACTCCAAAATAATTTGCATGAACAGGAAATCTGTGTTAAGAATATTGTAATTTACAGTAAGTGATTGCTAAATATGTCCCGGACCGTGTAGAAAATACATAGTAGCAGGAAATTCGTGAAATCCGAGTTTTGTTTTAATGAGAATTGATTGTATTTTTATTTGAATTGAGAATCTTCGGTGTTTAATTCACGTCCTCATTTTGAGTTTTAAACAGTAGTTGTGGAATAATGCATTCTAACTTAAAAGTAAAGAGACTTTTGTACAGTAACGATCTTTACCAGTGACTGGCAATCTTGAATCCTAATCTTTTTACTTGACTTGTTTTATCAGAGGAAGGACGTAATTTAAGTCATTGTGAGCAGGTTTATAGAAGTGGGAATTTGCAGAAAAACTCAGATAATGCTTTATCTTCATGCATGGTCTTTTATCTCTAGTACAATGGTTTGAACAGAGCCTAAGGGATGAAGACAATGCTAGGTTTTCTCCTTATCTCTGGGAGTGTCTTGCTCTACAGGAGTATTTTTTTTTTTTCTCAGAGAGCTATGTACGACAATCCTGTAGACAACTAAAATATGTCTAGCATAAAATATTCTGTTTAACCCTTTATAGCTCTGAAGACATATTCTACATGCAGTGGTCCCTGGTTATTTGATAAGAGAAGTCCCTGCCCTAAATATTTCACTTTGTGTCCAATCGTTACAAGGAAACACTAAGATACCAAAGAAAGTTATTCATCACACAATGTAGGCAATGTTAGTATAGACTTTCAAACGAATATAAAGGTTTTGAGTGGGGTATAGCATTTGTCTACTTTTTGACATTTTAGAGAAATGTTTGTAAGAACGTGTTTTAGGAACTAGGTTATAAAGTAGATAACAAAGTAATTTACACAAATTGTTATTTAGCCAAGTTTAAGTGCAATTGATAAAAAAAGGCATTCAAACTGATTAAACGCCACAGTAACTTTTGTTGAGTATGACCCTTTGTATATAAGTTGCTTTAATTTTTAATTGATTATCCCTTTTAATGTGTGTTTTGTTTTAATTTTAGGTCATTTTTGCACAAAGTATGTTGAAATCACCATACAATCTGTAAAGGGAAGATTACAGTACGTCTCCTGATACAATCCATACTGTTGCTGTAAGGACACGGTCCATTCTGAATATCAACTATGTTGTAGGATTTGGTAAAATTGTTACATGTTGTTTAAACAATGATTAATAAACCTGCAAACAGAAGAACCCCAGAATACCCAATGTTTCATAAACTAGTATTACTAACTTGCTTAATACTTAATGACAGTATCTGTGGACAAAATGTTTGCAACAGGCAAAAAGTGACTGCATGGCACTCTGAACCACAGGAAATCACAGTTAAGTGGAGTCTGACTGAGAATTATTGTTTGGATTTCTTTACGGAATGCTGGGAAATGCAAAAAGACGACACAAACAGTGATTTTTCTGATATTCAAATGTTCCCACAAATATGTCCACTTGAATTACAGATAGGAGATCGACTGTTTGTCTCGCTTAGTACATCATTAAAATCGTATGGGATGAACCTCATTAATGTGTCTAGGAAAGCATTTGTAAGTTGTTCTAAAATCAGCTTTGCCAACAATCAGCTACTCTTTCGAAGCAAGGTATCATCAAGACACCAAGTCAACCCAAAATGGCTCGCTGCTGGAACACATTACTTTGTTGAAGATAGTTCTCAGCTATGCAAGATGGGTCTTCGACTTAATGTGACCATAAAAGAACAACACTGTCAAAACTTGCAGGATGCACCATTATGCTCTGGCAATGGATTATGTAGAACTCATGCTTGGGAGGACAGCTATAGTTGCCACTGTAATGAACATTACACTGGAAAGTTCTGTGAAGAATTTGATGCCTGTTCACCAAAACCTTGTCTAAATGGAGAAACATGTTTAAACAGAGGAGGAAAAAAACAACAAAACGAGGATTATGCATGCACATGTTCTCCCCAGTTTACAGGTAACAAATATCAATACCAGTATTTTAAGTTTATGAGTCTGTATTACAGCATCCAGTAAATTGATTTATGTTAGGATTATGCCATCAAAAATGGGACAGATATAAGTGTATTTCTAAAGAAAATTTAGTTTCTCACTTTATTATTATTTATTTATTAGCAGACACCCTTATCCAGGACGACTTACAATTGTTTCAAGATATCACCTTTTTTTTTATTTTTTTTTTTTATATACAATTACATTATTTTTTGCACATTATTTTTACATACAATTACCCATTTATACAGTTTGGTTTTTACTGGAGCAATCTAGGTAAAGTACCTTGCTCAAGGGTACAGCAGCAGTGTCCCCCCACCTGGGATTGAACCCAAGACCCTCCGGTCAAGAGTCCAGAGCCCTAACCACTACTCCACACTTTAGCAGGGAAACCTCTCCTTTTACTTTATAGGTATCAGATATTATCCTAGAGAGGACTACAAAAAATAAAAATAAATAAATATTGGAGAAACAGTAGAAGTTAAGCTTAGTGGTGCTTAATTACATGATTAACTATGGGAAAGCACAGTGAGCATGGACTGTATTAACCATGGTAAACTGTAATAAATGTTGCTGTATGTTTTGCCTAATTTACTTGACAGCCACACTCCTTCCAATCTTAATTTGTACTTTATTTGGTTTACTACATATATATTTAGAATTCTTATTGCAATTCTTTCCAGGAGGCATATTTACCTCATGGTCTATACTTCCCAATTTTAAACGATGTCGCATGACCTCAGAGAATCTACAAAACAAGTATATCCTAGAGTGTCAGGGCTCAAAAAGAAAGCTAGAAGACCTAAATGAGTCCACAGAAGAACTAGCAGATAGAACAGGCATGACATGTGTAGACCATTTTTGTAAATTACATTACGATGAATGGGTTACCCTTTTTCCACTACATCAGAAACGTCATAAAAAGACAATCAAATCAAACCTATGTGCTATACGGTTGCATGAAAGCCAGTGAATTCCTAGACAGATTGATCAGCCAATACATGCATTAATTTGGAATTAATTTTGCAACAGTTTAGTATGGATGTGTACAAACTTGTGTGCTCTAAATATGCGTACAGTACATAGGAAGTTAAAAATGGCTGTCATTTACAGCCATTTTTAACAGTATTATACAGTAAAAACAAAGCAAAACAAACAAAAAAACACCAGACAACATCGAGAGATTCACCCCTGGTTCATAACCTCTGTGAATTTGAACAAAATCCATTGAAGGGTGCGAAAATTGCACTTGTTTATTTCCACCTGGTGACAAAAGATGGTAATACAGTTTTACAAATGAGGGTCGATTCACATTTTGCAGTCAAAGCGAAAACAACCGATACCAAAATAAATGTTCATTAAAGAGTAAGTAGCGGGGTTCCGAAATATATTGTGTTAAGTCTCTACAACTACAACTTGCTCCAACTATTTAAATAACGTACCTGTAATTTCTTTTCATTGTTAACATCCTGACAACTTTTTACACATAACTTTAAACTCTGTTTCAAAGCTCTTTTCAAAATGACCACTCTAGTGCATTGGGGTTTGAGATCTGTCCTCTAAATCACTGTTTGACAATGTGGGCAATAATCCTTACACTATCATCAGTGCACTAGAGCGGCCATTTTGGAAAGAGCTTTGAAACAGACTTTAAAGTTGTAAATGTAAAAAGTTGTCAGGATGTTAACAATGAAAAGAAAAAATACAGGTATGTTATTTAAACAGTTGTAGCAACATGATCTTCTGGCGTGACCCCTTTATGGGAGTATACTTGTTTTGTAGAATCTCTTAGGTCATGTGACACTGTTTTGAAAATGGAAAGTATAGAACCCCCCACTGCAGTAATTATTTCAAATACATTTTGCACCACTAGAATGACATTAAATTGCTTCCTCTGTAATCAGGTTTTTTTTTCACATAATGCATATATTCATTTACTTTCCTGTCATTCTTTTTAGTTGTTCCGTGTTTCTTTAATGTATTTATAACCTTGTCTGATTGCTGTGGCCTAAAACATACTGTATATCCATGCTGTTTTTTTTAATATTATATCCAGTATTTATTGTGTCATTAGTCTTTTTTTCCATCATTATTGTATAGGGACACATTTTGAAGGGAATGCAAAGTTTGCACACATTTTTTTCTGATAAAAATATAATAATCTTAAAAAGGGACAGTTGAAACTATCTATGTTTCCAGAATATCTAGTTTTTACCTGTTTATTAACCTTTCATTCTTCATTGATGTTTTTTCTAAGTCATTATTTATCATGCTTACTAACTATCCTAAAAGGTGAATTTATAATTGGCCAGTCGGGGTATGCAGCTGTCGTTAATAAATCAGTTTCAGAAGGGGCAGAAATGACAGCTGGATACCCCATTATCCTAGCAAAACAGCAACTGAGAAAACGTTAGTTACATTTATCGGCAAAGCTGTTATTGTTAGTTGTATGATATAAAACTGTTTCAAAACAAACCTGTGTTTAAAATGTGCATAGAATTGTGTGTATTTATATAAAGTATATATTACTTTTTATAAATTGTAATTAATATATAACAAGAAATATATATATTTTTTTAGGTTTCAATTGCACAGAAGTAATTGGGCAATGTGAACCACATATCTGTGTGCATGGGGACTGTAACCACATAACTCCACATTCCTTTCAATGTGTTTGTGACCAAAACTTCACAGGTAAATAAACCCTTACTATATTTATACAGAACTTATAAAAAATTCACAGGTTAGTAGTCAAATGTGTTGTGTAATGCTTTCATTCAATGTCAACAAGCATCACTGTTGTTATTTTGCTTTCATTCCTTAAACTTCCCATTGGCAAAAATTCCCTGGGTCACCTAAAATGGTTGTAGAACATTCTGTTCAATCAATTACAGCTTGGTCCTTAAAACCGTTTTTTAAATGTGAAATGTTTTTTGAATCCAATGCCGAGGAAAAAGTATAAATTACTATTCATAACGATTGTCTATTTCTTTGAGTTCTACTAAAGCAAGTTATTTTTCTATTACTATAAAAAAACAAAAACAAACATTGAATCGGCTCCTGGCTCCAATCTCAACTCTAGAGAGAGTCAATTTTAAAATAATATATATTGTCTTTGTTATTTTATGAGATCCGGTGTATTATTTAATGTTTTATTATGTATTTAATTATTTAATACAGCAGCACACTCAGACAACACTTAAGCTACATGCCTGTAAAACGACTAATAATTCAGCTTTTTAATATACTTTGCACACACAAGCTGTTGTCTGTTTTGTTGGCAAATGTATGTTCCACAAGTTGTAGGAATTGTTTTTTTTATGTGTGTGTTTAAAGGACAACACTTTGTATTTTATTCAGATGCACATTGAATATCACTTTCCAAAGTCTTTGGAAATATTGTAGGTTCAATAAGCAGCCATCTTTTCTTTTTTGTACACAAGCAGCTCTATCACAATACATACCTAAAATCCCCAAATAACCCTCAAATAATAAATACTAGACATTGTTATGTCGAGATCACAAGATAATTTATCTCAGGAAAATGGAAGTAATCACTTGCGTGTTATTGCAGCTTTAATTTGATATCTCTAGTGCTTTCTAAACATTATACATTTTTTGCTAATTTACCTGCTTTGTAATGGTTTTCTAGATACTTCAAAATATAATATATGGAGTTCACAAGTCTATGCTAATAATTATTGACAAAACACTTTTGTGTGTTTTCTATCAGCCAGCACTGTGAAAATGTGAGTTTCATGGTTGGCTGTTCATTTACATTAACTACATAATCAATGTTCACAGCATCAATACAAAAATGAATATCGATTTAAGCAATTTCATGTTAAAGGATGATAAATTAACAGTATCTGCACTGATACAAAAAACAGCAGTATACAAAGTTGTTACAGAAGAGTTTCCTAAATTTTCAGTTGATTAATAAATGCAATTGATTAAATCTTACCCTTCCATTCTCAGCAGTCTAGGCTTACATTCTAACTCACAGTGAATGGTACAGCATTCTGAAGTTTAAAAAATGCAGAGATTTTTTACAGAAAAAAAGTCTGATAGTTAGTGGGTGGGTTCATGCCTTTATACGAAAAACATACTTAAGTGTGAGGCTCACTTCTGTACACCAAAATAGTGAATGTTTGTATTCAGAAATCTGAATATTGTGAAACTAGTGTGGGAGCTTACTTACACAGAACTGCAAACTCTGGTGTGCTACTATCCACAATTAAGTGGCACTAAAAGGAGAAATTGCACTATTTTAATAGGTCAATGTTGTGATTTTCATTACGACACATCTTTAAACGAGTGGTGTGCAGCGAGAACCATTCTAGCTGAGACATTTGTTAAAACCATACCCTTAATTCCTTAATTTAACCAATTACACCTCTACTTGGGTATTGTTTTGACCACTATTTAATTTAATCTAAACCATTATGTGGAATGGCCCGCCAGGACTGGAGTTCTGCACCCCTGTCTAAAACAATTCAAATTTCACTATGTGAGAGTTGTTTGTAATATGGATTTACAAAGATGTATGCGTTTCATTTGGTTTTGTGTGACATTGTTTTGAACTATAACTACTCCATACTCTGTCTTGTATAAATCACTTATTTTCAAATATGTTACTAAATTGGATTGTTATAAGTAGGGAAAAAGTCTCCATAGAGAAGTGTATACAAAACTTAAACTTGTTATCCTTTATCACATGTTGCAGTCAGTTTGTCAGTACCAATAAGAGGCCTTTTCATTTTATTGTGTCTCCCATAGTGTCATTTTAAGTCTTGGTGAAACTTAATGCTGACATCAAAATATTTGCTTATAGGACACAGATTTCCTCCAAGGCAATCCATACTTCCATTCCCATAACAACATGTGCACAAAGTTGGCCCTTCCAGTCCAGCTCTTTGTCCCACCCTTGTTCTAAATTGTTTAAAATGGACCTCCATCCATACCCAAGAGTAGTTAATTTTGTATGTAAAACCTGAAAATGGGATCTGATTGGGCACCTCTGTTCCTATGTTTGATTGTGTAAGTGACTTAAATACTTTGACATATTTTGCTCCTGCTAGCAATTTTTAGTTTTGTCTGTAAAAGTCCGTCTCACCCCAATAGCACTCTTACGTTGTCCTTGTGGATCAATATGTAAGGATTTGAAGAATCTTTCCAGAAGCATACCCTTTGGGTTGAACACCTCTTAGAGCGTTCTCACATTTTTAGTTGTATGGTGTCAATGGGTGCATGTTCATTTGTTAACAATAAGTGCTGTTAGACATGTTGTCACACCAAATATCACTAACTGGTCTGTTTTATGAATCCCAGCACTGGAGTCAACTCTCCATAACAATGGAGAAACATCTTGCTTATGGCTTCTTTTTTGTGGGCTATCAGATTGTGGTAACACTTTATAATTAGTGTTAGTAATTCAGATGTAATTACCATTGTACAAGCAAATGATTTACTACTAAATTCAAATGAAGTAAACAACAGATAATAAAACACCTTCAATGTATCCTGAAATAATGCTTAGTTTATATAAATGTAGTTGGAAATATGTTGGTTCATACAATATTTTAAATAAAGAAGTAAATAAATGATTTGAACTCGGCTGTCGCCAAGATAAGCACCAACTAAGACGTAGCTTTACAGTAAACTAATGTGATCCATCTGTGTCTCCATCCATTTGCGTTTCCTTCCATATGATGATGTAGATATCCTTCTGTCTGGTGTTGATGGCTGAAGTGTAATGCTGGCTCCAGGGATCAGCTTATTGCCTCCCTAGTGCATCAGCACACACAACGGCTGTAATGCTGGCTCCGGGGATCAACCATAGTGCGGTCTCCCCAGCGCATCAGCATGACAACCGTCTCGATTGAGCTAAGTAGGGTACATCTCTGGGGTCTTCAAGTGGGAACCTTACATCCCCGGTGTTTTGTCGACTAGCCCACGACACTTCAAGAAGGCTCGACGGTGATTCTGGCGTCCCAGCATCACCCCCCTCCGTCCCCCACTCAACTCAGCCCAGCTTGCTTACCCGTACATCAGCGTTTCATTCTTTCTATTGTGCTTGAGATCCCCGGCCAGAATCCTTCCGTCTCAACCACAGCCAGTTGCTGCCCCTCTCTGCTGCTTCAGATAAGTTCTTCACTGTGCAATGCAACTCTTGGCCACTGAATCCGACATCTCTGAGAAACCAGGTTGTAGAGTGTGCCACAAATCCTCGACAACCCACCTCCACTGGGTAAACCCGGACTCTCCATCCTTGCTGTTCCGCTTCAGCGGCTAGTTGAGCATACTGGAGTTATATGCTAAGGTTTTATCACAGCATCTTAAAAATACAGTGCCGTGAAAAGGTATTTGCCCCCTGTCTGATTTTCTGCATTTTTGCATATTTTTGACACCTGAATGTTATCAGATCTTCAACCAAAACCTAATATTCGATAGAAGGGACCCTGAGTGAACAAATAACACAAAAATTTGATACATATTTCATTTATTTATTAAAGAAAGTTATGCAACACCCAATGCCCCCGTGTGAAAAAGTAATCGCCCCCTTAGACTCAATAACTTGTTATACCACCTTTAGCAGCAGTAACTGCAACCAAATGCTTCCCAAGCAATGGTTTCCGCCTTGCTACTCTGCCCTGAATCCCATTTTTGCCCAGTGTCTTTCTGATGGTGGAGTCATGAACACTGACCTTAGCCGAGGTGAGAGAGGCCTGCAGATCCCTGGATGTTGTTCTAGGGCTCTTTGTGACTTCCTGGACGATTTTACGCCTTGCTTTTGGAGAGATTTTGGCAGGACGGCCACTCCTGGGAAGATTCACTACTGTCCCAAACTTTCTCCATTTGGACAACATGGCTCCGACTGTTGTTCAGTGGAGCCCCAGAGCCTTAGAAATGGCTTTGTAACCCTTTCCAGACTAATAGGCATCAACAACTTTTTTTTTTCCAGAGGTCTTCAGGAATTTCTTTTGTTTGTGGCATGATGTGCCTCTAGAACCTGTGTGCTGACAACTTCACTCTGATGGTAAGGGCCAAAGTTAGTCAGATTTATATTGGGCAGGGCTGGCCTAAATCAGGCCTGGCTGTTAACCAAAGTACTCAAACAGCTGACCCTAATTACCACTTTAATTGGGTTGAGTTAACTGGGGGCAATAACTTTTTCACACCTGAAGATTGCATGTTTGATTACCTTGCACACCAAACAAATGAAAGAAGCACCAAATTTTGGTGTCATTTTTTCTCTCAGACTCCCTCTATATACTACTACAACCCACAAAAACATCTGACCAAATACAATGTGAAAAATGTGCAAAAATGCAGAAAATCAAACAGGGGGCAAATACTTTCACGGCACTGTATATGAGTAAATTAATCCATCATGATCAGACAGGCTTTATTAAGACCTGCCTGGCATCTGATAATGTCTGCCGTCTCCTTCATATTTTACATGTTGCTACAGCTATCCCTGCTCCCTGTGCAGTACTCTCACTTGATGTGGAGAAAGCCTTTGATCACTTAGAATGGGATTTTCTTTGGTCTGTTTTGGAACATATGGGACTGGGCTCAGAATTCATTGAGTTGAATAAAAGGTTATATGCTAATCCATCTTTCTGTACTAACAGGAAATAAATGTTCTTCCCAGTTCACTGTCTCCAGAGGCACCCGACAGGGCTGTCCCCAGCCACCCTTGTTGTTTGCATTATCATTAGAGCCTTTAGCCCAAGCTATCTGCCAGTCGGACCGCTCGGACCCTATCCCTATCAATACTACCCAACATCATATCTCGTTATATGCGGATGATGTGTTATTTGTTGAAAATGTTCCCCACTCACTTCCCCAACTTTTTAAATATTTTTGATAACTTTTAGTTAAATATCGGGCTACACAATGAATTGGTCCAAGTCTGCTCTCATGCCTCTCAATTCGGCGATGGGCGGTGTAACTCTGCCTCCTGACATACTGTTGGTTAAACAATTTAAATTTCTCTGTGTTGATATCCTCCCATCCACAATCCACAGTATAGAATAACTTTAACAACATTTTCGCTCAGGTGAAGGCGGATTTAGATAGATGGTTGCATTTTGCTAATTCGCTACGGGCCCGTATCTCTAGAATAATTTTTTTGTTCAATGCTACCTCTTTCTCCCTCTCCTGGATACTGGGATAAACTGCATACTATGATTTACCGCTGCCAAACTTTAAATTTATACTCTTGGTCATTTATATTATGGTCACTTACTGTTTGGCTTGACCCGGGTGCTCCTGTTTCATGGTGGTTAGTGGAAGAAAAACTGGTATTTCTATACATTACAAGAGCTGATTCACTCTAACATTCCTCTCAAGCATTTTGGCCCTATTATTTCAATTAATTACTATTTGGCGTTCTGTTGAAAGACACACAAAATCTCAACTAAAATGGCACTCATTCACCTATCTTTCTTAATTACGCGCTTTTATCGAGGAGTCGTCCCTTCGCATTCCCAGGCTGGAGAGATAGGGATATTCACATTCTTACTAATATTTCTGATACTGACTGTATTCATACACTCCAGGATTTACAATTACTGTACAATCTACCAGGCTCTTCCTTTTTCTTTTATCTTCGACTGGGGTTCCCTGGGGAACTACATTATCACTACATCCACTCCATGACATGCTGAACACTAGGGGTAAAACAAAGGGGCTGGTTTCCTCATTATATCTTTATCTCTTAAAAGCCTCCTTGGATATGGAGGGTGAAAAAAAAAGAAAATGGGGACTTCACATGTTCTTGTTATAATGTGTTTTGTCATTGTTTCATGATTTTCCCAATAAGAAACATTTGGTCAAAAAAGAGGAGGGCAAAAGGTACACAATACCTTCTTTGGCCATTATGGTCCTTAGTAAGAGCATAAGAAAGTTTACAAACGAGAGGAGGCCATTCGGCCCATCTTTCTCGTTTGGATGTTAGTAGCTTATTGATCCCAGAATCTCATCAAGCAGCTTCAACAACATTACGGGAAGCTGGTTCCAGACTCCCACAATTATCCCCTTTTCACTTTATATCCGAGCATTTTGTTGGCCTTTTTTTTTTTTTTTTTATAGCTTCCCCAAATTGCTTAGATGAAGACATTTCTGAGTTAACATAAAACACCTAGATTGTTTTCATAGATTCCTTCTTCAATTTCAATATCTCCCATATAGTATTAATAATGCACATTTTTATTGCTTGTGTGCAGTACCTTACACTTTTCTATATTAAATGTCATTTGCCATGTCTCTGCCCAGTTCTGAATGCTGTCTAGATCATTTTGAATGAGCTTTGCTGCTGCAGCGGTGTTTGCCAGTCCTCCTATTTTTGTGTCATCTGCAAATTTAACAAGTTTGCTTACTATACAAGAATCTAAGTCATTAATGTAGATTAGGATGAGCAGAGGACCTAATATTGATCCTTGTGGTACTCCACTGGTTACCTTGCTCCATTTTGAGGTTTTTCCTCTAATCAGTACTTTCTGTTTTCTACATGTTAACCACTCCCTAATCTATGTGCATGCATTTCCTTGAATTCCTACTGTTTGAGGATTAATTTTTTATGTGGGACTTTGTCAAAAGCTTTCTGGAAATCTAAATAAACCATGTCGTATGCTTTGCAATTATCCATTTTCAATGTTGCATCCTCAAAAAAATCAAGCAGGTTAGTTAGACACGCTCTCCCTTTCCTAAAACCATGTTGCCTGTCACCCAGGACACTGTTACCATATAGGTAATTTTCCATTTTGAATCTTGTTATAGTTTCCATAAGTTTACATATAATAGAATATACCAACAAGCTCAGTTTGTTCCACATTCTCACAAGCCTCGTTCATTTGGATTAAAAAATCTTCCTACTGTACCAATCTCTGTATTGCCTCATAAATGGTTACCAGGGTAACTGTTGCCAAAATAATATATTTTTTCAACTGATTCTTGCATTTATTCAACAGCATGCTGATAATACCACACAGACCTTTTCATTTATCACAATTCCCAATATGACAGTCTATAATGAACCCAAAGGAAAACAATTTGTAATTTGTATGCTGCTGATGAAGTATTGAAATGACAGGCACATTCAATTTGATAATCAAGTGTATGCAGTGTACTAGTCAGTGTTTTTCCAAGAAATGTATTCCTGTATGGTAAATTAGAAATTTTAAAATACCTTAAAATGCAGCTATGTCAAGTGAAGGCAGCTCGATCCCTTTGGTGGTTGTAAAAGTGGGATTCCAGTAAAAACAGGCAAGGAATTATTCCTGGTTCATTGGAGTAGAAACTGTTTGCAGGTTTTTTGCCAGTAAAATATTAGCTGAATCTCATCTCAATCTAGCCACAAGGCATTACTGTTAATTTAAAAAATCTGATATATACCAATGACAGCGTTTTAGAAGTTGCTGCAGTGTCGGCTCTAGACAAGTTGTCATGTTTTGTATACTCATGTTACATTTATTTTTCTCATCCAAAACACCGCAAGTCAAACATTGCAAACTGCAACTGTAGCTGCCGCTTTGACTTTTGCTATCAGATTTCTTTGGAGTTAATGGTTTCTTGACTCTGAGATAGCTGGATTGCTGTCCTATCATTAATCACTCAGAAGTTACTGGTTACTGTAACTCGGTGCCCACAAAGGACGTACCCTCTTCTCTATACAACAATGGCCAAAGCTTAGGTAGCTTTTCAAATGAGGTTTTCAAAGTAGCATATATTTTGGTTTTAGGTAGGTTATTGTCGATTTACCTTATTTTATGCTATACATACTGTATGTAAGCAATAACTCACGGAAAGGCACTCTGAGCCACAGCCGAGTGCCTTTACCTGCTTGAGTGCGTTGTACCAGTACTTATTTATAAAAATAAATAAAATAACACTACATTTTGAACTTTAAGTTTTGTTGAATGTATCCCTTCCACCAATGCAAAATAGTCACTATACGTTGGCTGCAGAAGGCTCCTAATTCGCTTGATAAACGTATTACTGCTGAATGAATTGTTCATTTACTTTGTAGATATTCAAATGTATATACTTTATTTTTTTAAATTTATTTATGTAATATATTGCTGGAAACTGGAAGCAAGAGGGAAAAAAATGACTAACATTATGGATCTTTTTTATATATATGGAACCTAAAATGCATGTAAATTGAGCTGTTATGGAACTGGTGTGGTTTATTGTATTAAACAGTGTTTTTGTTAATCTTATCACTTTAAAACAGGGGTTGGCAACCTTGGCTCTTCCAATCCATCCCACTGAAGGACTTTGTTCCAACCAGACCTTTAATTATTTAATTGACCTCCAACACATAAACTGTCTGTGGCTTTGTATTGAAGTTTTAACATGTTCACTGAGTTGAGAATGTTGTGTTAACCACTTCAACTCCAGATGTAAAATGAAACCCCTTCCCAGGTACCAGATTTTGAAAATAATAATAATGTTTTCAAACCTGTAATTGGTATAAAATGTTAATATATGATGAATAAAAAACAAATAAATGTTTATATGCCACGCTTGGGGGATGAGCAATGATTAATTGTAATGATTGTGAGAGTCAAATGATTAGAAATGGAAACAGCATACAAGAGCTAGTTTTTCCCCTAGTTAAGTCTATTTCAAATAGGTTTATTTGTGGCTTGTATTTTGTTGTAGACTATTTGGCTGTCACTGCGTAGTTGCTGTTCTGTCTCAATGGCAGCGTGCTCTGTTTATTCATTTTTAGAAAGGGGAAACTCAGGAAAAGCACAAATGCAGCACTCTGATTGGCTGAAACATGTTATCGGCATGAGATGGGATGTCGGTGTGGTTCAGTTGTGCGTACCATGTGAAAGGTTTCTCAAATGTTTCCCGCTGTCATGCCGTTGCTATGCGCTCTACATCACTGCTATTGCTGAAATACTCCAAACTTTTTTTTTTTTTTTTTTTAAAAACACGCGAATGTTGTTTGTATTATGCAATTCTCCAAATTAAAATGCAATGTACAGTGGACTCCGGGACCGCACAGCTTCATGCAATTAAGCGAATTTATTAATTTAGCCAATATGCATTTAACCGTATCATACAATCATAGAAAATGATGCATGCTATGCAATTGAGTGATTTATGCAATCCTCCAATATGCAAATAAGTGGAGTGGACTGTATATTTGTATAAAATGTAATCCAGCACACTGTTTTTACTTTAGATTTATAACATACCAAAATCTAAAACTCCCTTTTTGGTGAAAATGCTTGGCTGTTGAAGCTTTTAAATTAATCTAACACTTTTTTATGTTATTAGGTCCATTTTGTGAGGAGATAAAAAAATCCTGCGATTCACAGCCTTGTAAGAATGGGGGTGTATGCAAAGACAGATGGCCAGAATACATCTGCGAATGTCCACCAGGTTTCACTGGGCACATCTGTGACACCAAAGTGGATGAGTGCATGTCATATATGTGTCAGAATGAAACAACTTGCATCAATGAAGCAAATGTAAGTTTTCTGCCTGTTCAGAGAAACTAATTAATATAAAATGTCAGAAAGGAATTAATATACTGTCTTTTGAAGCACATCAAATGTGTTTTCTTGAAGGTTGCAAAAACAATGAATAATTATATTCTGAAAAAAAAAGAAAGGCGCTAGTGAGAGATTTCATTTTTACGTGCCAGAAGGAAATTACTGTTCTGTGTATCTTTTTTGCCATCTTCTCTTTAGTCTATAAAAACAAATGCTGTACTGACAGATCTTCTTTTTAATAGTGAGCTCCTGGGATGACATCACTTCACCAATGATGTAAACAACTGAATAAGTACACAATATAATGAAGTTCTAATTGTCTTCCTCTGTAACCTCCATAAAATATAGAACATATAGAGGTTTTTACAATACACTGAGCATATCATGCAGTGCATGAAGGATTTATATAGAGGTTGTGCTGAAATAAATACAGATAAGAGATATGATGATATAAGTGGGGGCATTAACAGGTGTGATATTAAGCCAATTTGTATGATCGTTATGAGAAAGCTATTTGTCCTTAAAGAGTGTTATACAAAATTAAAATCACTCCACTTTTCATTAAGTGTTAATCATTTTGTAGTTTTCTCAGTTTTATTCTTGACCTCAAAACTAAAAAAAAAATCACAACTAAATATGGTTCAATTCTTACAACTGTAACATTCAGCACACTTCTTATTAATTATTGATTTCCTCTCATTCTTGCTTTTTATTGTTCTGCTCAACTGGTATGAGAAAACCAAACAGTAAATTAAAGACATCTAAGAGAATTTGATAACTATTGTGTATCCAATATGGCACATCACTTGAGATTCTGATCTTCAGCCTTCATATGATCCTTACTGGCAGATGTGAATATTAGCTTTAGCGCCAGGAACATTCTCTGAAAAAATGCTAAGAGGGGTCTATCATTGTTGTAGCATGCAAGGCCTTGAACAACAATTCATTGTGAATCCCAGTGATAAACTTATTTATGCAGTATATCCCAGGGGCTCATTTTTTAAAGTAAACAAAACAGATTGACTTCTAACTAGTTGTTTTACACTACACTGAACGTCAGTGTTTTCATAATCCTGACTGCATTTGAGTTTTAGCAGTCATAATTTAACAGTGAAGTGAACACCATCTTCTATTATTGTCCTTACACTTGATTTAACATAATGTATTTTTTTTTTTTTTTACAATAATTTGAAATCTCATGTATATATTTATCTTTTTTCTTTTAAGCATGTTTCATGTGTCTGTGCAGCAGGCGTTACAGACACACGGTGTCAAAAGCAGCTCAGGTCGTGCAGCTCATCTCCCTGTTTGAATGATGGCAGCTGTGTGGATCAGCAAAACGACTATTATTGCAGGTAATATATTAGATTTATGAAAATGTATTGAAATGATTGCTTACCTAAACATAATTGAATTAAGTATTACTTTAGAACGCAAAAGTGCCAAACCATGTAAATATGCCCTCAGCCATTCAGTTATACTGCTAAATATGTTAATTATAGCCATGCACTTACACTACAGCTCTAGATGAAACTTCCGTCATAATTTTATTAGATTTAAATGAAGCTCATCTGGGGTTTAGCAAGTTCTATTGCCACTGCGGCACCACCCCCTTCAACCTAATCTCTTAATGTCAGACCTTTTTAAAACCAAACAAACAGAAGGGACTGTTAACTTTGATATCCAAAGCATTGCATGAATTAAATAGTTCAGCAGAATCGTCTATTAGCCTCCATTTATTATTTGTTTATTATTATTTGTTTATTTAGCAGACGCCTTTAACCAAGGCGACTTACAGAGACTAGGGTGGGTGAACTACGCATCAGCTGCAGAGTCACTTACAATTACGTCTCACCCGAAAGACGGAGCACAAGGAGGTTAAGTGACTTGCTAAGGGTCAGACAATAAGTCAGTGTCTGAGGTGGGATTTGAACCAGGGACCTCCTGGTTATAAGCCCTTTTCTTTAACCACTGGACCACATAGCCTCCTCCATTACACTTGGCCAGTGCAAACACTAGCAAATAGATCATGTTTGCTTATGCTGGTCATCTGGTCATTTGTGATTAAATGAAAGGGTTGTGGATAGTATTACTTTTAATAAATTATTAGCAAAAGAAACATAGCAGTGATCACTAATTGCACCTATAAATGACCCTATCCGCCCCACTTGCCATATTCATAATGCAGCATCACCTGAAAAGAACAGCACTTAAGGGAGACACAAGAAAGGGAGTTATTTCACAAAGACAGAGGTTTAGTATATAAGATTCTGGTGGAAGGCAGTCTTTACTTTTAAAACAGTTTCACATACTTTTTTTAAAAGGCAATTCTATTCATTGACAATGAACTACAGTATATGTAACTATTTTAACACAAAAAAAACTATTAAAGTAAAAATTTATCAAATTAATCTTTTTTTAAGCAATGGAACAGAACTACTGCACAGCATTTTACAAATTTGTAAAATAACATTTAACATTATTAATAGCTGATTAAAATCTACAAATTGCTTTAAATTGAATGCACCCTGTCATTCAACACCCTTAGGTAAAATTAAATATGTCAGATTCTCATCCACGATTACTGCATCCATATTTGCAAATACCAGTTCCCCTTCATATTTCCATGTCCCTGTGTATCCTTTGTATTTTCTATTCCATTCCATTCCTCTGCAGCCACTATGGTGGGTTGATGGTGCACCTGTTAATTAGAAAGTAATTATATCTTTCTCACAGTACTGTACTTTTGTGTGTGAATCACTTGCTGTCGCAGACAATGAACAATTTACAGTTTAACAACATAATAGAAATAGCTTAGTTACGTTTGCTGTAGTATCAACAGGGTGTTCAATATGGGGAGTTTATGATGAACTAAAAACAGAAAACAAATAAAAAGAAAATGACTGAAATACTGCCTCAGGCCCCATTTAACACCCAAGCAGTCCTTAAATAGTAAGTAGCGGGGTTCTGAAAAATACAACGTTATACATCCCCATGTGTTGCTACAACTGTTTTAAATAATGTACCTGTCATTTCTTTTCACAATTAACATCCTGACAACTTTTTACACTTTTTGCAACATTAAAGCTATTTTAAAAATGGTCGCTTTAGTGCACAGGTTTGAGATTTGTCCTTTTAATCACTGCAGGAAGAGCGATAAAAAAAAAAATTAAAAAAAACATAAGCGCTTTGGCTTTTCTTTTCCATACCACATCATGGATTGTTTTTGCTGTGTTACCTGTTTGACAATGTGGGCAATAATCCTTACACTATTGGTGCGTTAGAGCAGCCATTTTGAAAAGAGCTTTAAAAGGTAGAAGTGTACAAAGTTGTCAGGATGTTAACAATGAAAAGAAAAATTACAGGTAGATGATTTAAACAGTTGTAGCAACACGTGGGGATGTGTTTTCGGAACCTTGGTATTTTCTAGTAGCTTGCATTTTTTTTTCCCCTTGATCTGCCCAAGAGGCTATGGCAGGGCTTCCCGAACCCGGTCCACGGAACCCCAATGTCTTCTGGTTTTCATTCCAACTGAGCTCTCAATTACTTAACTGAACCCTTAACCCCTTGCGGTCCTATGTCGGACCAGGTCCGACATTAATTTTCCCTTTCCGGTCCGATGTCGGACCCTGTCCGACATCATCAAAAAGACGTAAAACACAGGTCTCCAGCTTTTTGAGATGTAGTAATAAAATATAGTAATAAAATAATGACTTGGATCGCATTATTGAGGAGTTTGGTGATTTAAAACGAGTGATCAGGAGATGATTTATCGGTATGCATGACTATGAAGAGGTCTGTGAAAAATACAGTGAACAAGGGGTGGGGCAGGGCTGGAGATGCAGTACTGAGTGTCCTGTTGATATGCAGTGCATTTTTTACTGTGAAAAAAATACTTTTAAACAGCGAGTCTAAAATAAACTGCTGTTGAAAATAAATTGGACCTGACACACCTGAGACGTGCTCAATAAATTGACCGCAAAGGGTTAAGCCCCTTTCATACTGGCACTCCTATCTGGGTCCTGGCTACCCGGGTCATAATCCTGCGTAGTGTGAAACTAAGTACCTGGGTTGTACCCGGGTTAACCACAGTCCCAGTCTCAAAATGTGGGTTGACACGCTTTGACCCGAGTTGAGCGAAACCATATGCTTGACGGCCATTCGTGAGCCGGCCTTAATAACAAACAGCCACGCCTGCATGAAAGTTTCACTTCTTCAAGGAACATTTCTGTTTAGCCATGTTTTGTTGATTTGAGACACAGCCTGAGCCAGATTGCAGCAGGGATGTAGAAACATTTGCCCTACATTTGGGCCAATGGTTCAATAAACAGAAGCTTGGATGGGTCAATAACAAGCTGCTTCCGGGGCATGGATACACGTATTGTGCTTCAGTCACCCTGGTCAACCCTGCTTTATCAAAAGTAGTGTGAAATCGTGTGCCTGACCCACATGACACCGGGTCCTGACCCGGGTAGAGCATGCCGGTGTGAAAGGAGCTTTAGTTGAAATAATAATTAGCTTAACCCTTTGCGGTCCTATGTCGGACCTGGTCCGACATTGCAATTATTCCTATCCGGTCCATTGTCGAACCCTGTCCGACATCATCAAAAACCCCCGCAAAAACGGGTTTCTTGTTGTTTTCTCGGAAAAAGCCGAGAAAACCATTCAATGGCGAGTGGGGCGACAGGAGCGAGACAAGTCGGGGAAGGGCGTATCTCATGAATAGTCATACTTGCCCCTGGCATCAGATAGGGGCGGTCATAAGGAAACAAGCGGGCTGTTGCTGAATCAGCGCACAGAGAATATCACAGACATTTGCAGAGCTTTTTTGAGATGTTATAGTAATAAAATAATGACTTAGATCGCATTATTGAGGAGTTTGGTGATAAAACGAGTGATCAGGAGATGATTGATCGGTATGTACAACATTATTATTATTATTATTATTATTATTATTATTATTATTATTATTATTATTATTATTTATTTCTTAGCATAGGTGAAAGCTATAACGAACAAAAGGGTAGGGCGTGGCTGGAGATGCCTAGTGAGTGCTTTGTTGATATGCAGGGCCTTTTAAACCCGTTTTGACTGTGGAAAAAAATACTTTTGAACAGCGCGTCTAAAATTAACTGCGCGTGTGAAAATAAATTGGACCTGACGCGCATGACACGCACTTAATAAATTGACTGCAAAGGGTTAATTAGACCTTTTAAGTTCTAGAAGTAACTTGAAATCTGCAACTTTTTAAAAAATAAAATAAAAGGTCTAATTAAGCAAATGATTAGTTCAATTAAGTGTTTAATTAAATGAGAGCACAATCAATACTTTGATTCAGAGTTGTGAATTATTATAGCTGGAAGTGTACAAGTACGGTACCAGAAGTATAAATACTTATTTACATTAATAAAGACACTGTCGATCATTTCAGATTCTTGCTGGATTTATCATCTCCTGTGCGCTTAATAAAGAGGATTGTAATAGGGGTGTGGGTATCCACTGACAGACAGGAGAGACACGGAAGTTGTGGTTGACAAGCCATGCAGGTGCACAGGTTTTATTTCCAAACAAAATAACCACGTCACAAAAGGCAGCAAAGAAAACAAAAGCTGACCAAAACAGCAGCCAAACGTTGCTCCCACTAAAATGAAGATCCCGCTCCAGGAACCTTCTCCCTTCTCCCACACTGAAATTGATTTTTGTGGGATCCCCTTGGAACACACAGTGATCCTAGTTCCAATGATCCCGGTATACACACAGTGATCAAGAGTTGGTTGCTTCGTTTGCTCACTGTGGTTCATACTTGCCATAGTGAGGATTCCCAGCCAATTCACCTCCAGCTTGCTGAGACACAGAACTGGCTTTCCAGCTCCTTTTTAAAGCATGTGACAAAGGGTTCCTTGATACTCAATCAATAAACACCTGGCCACATTCCACATTCTAATCAGGGAGGGGATTATATCCCCAGCCCTGCCATATGTAACACAAACATATGTTAAATAAACTTTTACAAAAGCCCAAACACAAACATTGTAAGTACAGCCTGCTACATTGATTTTATTACAATAACTAGAAGTCCTCTTGTTTAAAACAAGCATGAACAATCAATTGACATCAGAGCATAACTCCAAACCATGTGCAGTTAAGCTGCGATCTGGCAAAATGGATGACGGTCTTTAAAGCCTAGTCTTTAAGTCCATAGCGCCCTCTCCTTTTTTTATTTAATGCATTTTCAGCTTTCTTTTACCACCTGTTGGCAGGACTAATGACGTGCAGCTGATTCAATTCTGGTAAATTCTGCTCACTCCACTGAAACTGCCCTCCTGTCTGTCACTAACTCACTAAACTCTGCCTGAGCTGCCTCTCTCTCCTCTGTCCTAATTCTTCTCGACCTCTCTGCTGCCTTTGACACTGTCAATCACTCTATTCTACTATCCTCTCTCGCTGACCTGGGAATCTCTGGCACTGCTCTGGTCTGGTTCTCCTACCTCTCCAACCGTACTTACCAGGTAATCTGGCGTGGAGCAACCTCCACACCTCGCCCTCTCTCCAGAGGAGTCCCCCAAGGGTCAGTCTTGGGTCCTCTCCTGGTCTCTCTCTACACCCGCTCCCTGGGCCCCCTCATCGCATCCTGTGGTTTCTCATACCATTTCTACGCTGATGATGCTCAGATTTTCCGCTCCTTCCCCAGCTCTGACTCCACCATCCCCTCCCGTATCTCTACCTGTCTGTCTGCTATCTCCTCCTGGATGCACTCACATCACCTAAAACTCAACCTCTCTAAATCTGACCTCATTGTCTTTCCCTCCTCCTCCTCCTCCTCCCCCTCCTCTGATCTCTCTCTCTCTCTCTCTCCATTCCTCTGGAATCTACCACACTCTCTCCCTCCTCCTCAGCTAAGAACCTCAGAGTCACCCTGGACCCCTGCCTCTCTTATTCCCAGCACATCTCCACTCTGGCACACACTTGCCAATTCTTCCTGAGCAACATACGAAGAATCCGACACTTCCTCACCAACTACGCCACCCAGCTCCTGGTCCAGGCCCTGGTACTCTCGCACCTAAACTATTGCAACTCCCTCCTGACTGGCCTCCCTGTGTCCGCCACCCGTCCGCCCCAGCTCATCCAGAACACCGCTGCTCGCCTGGTGTTCTCTCTGCCTCGCTTCTCCCACGCAACTCCACTGCTCCGCTCAGTCCATTGGCTCCCGATCACCGCTCGCATCCAGTTAAAGACTTGTACTCGCCTACAGATGCCTTGACCAGACTGCACCCAGCTACCTCCAGACCCTCATCTCTCCCTACACCCCCACTCGACCTCTCTGCTCCTCCTGCACTAGAAAACTGGCTCTATCTCCTCTACGCTCCCCTGCCTTCAGAGCCCGCTCCTTCTCCACCCTCGCCCCGCAGTGGTGGAATGACCTTCCTACAGATGCCAGGACAGCCCAGTCCCTGACCACCTTCCGGCGCCTCCTCAAGACTCACCTCTTCAGACAGCACCTGTAGAACTCCTCTTTTCCCTCTGGACACTTTATCACTCTTCCTTAAAGTGCTTTACTTGCTCTTATCTGCTCCCTATTTTACTGCATTTAATCCTGTACTTTAGAGTACTGTAATCTGTCAAAAGTGTTATTTAATCTGTACTATTTTGTATTTAATGATATCCTGATGTAACTATCACTGACACTGTTATCTGCTCCGTTATTGAATCATATTTTGTCATTTACTTGTACTTGCTAGAACCGAAGTATTTTATCTTGCTCTTAATTGTATTAATACTTGTACTGTGATTCTTGAAATGTATTTTTGTTTACGACTGTAAGTTGCCCTGACATCTGCTAAGAAATGAATAATAATAATAATAATAATAATAATAATAATAATAATAATAATAATAATAATAATAATAATTAATAATAAATAAATAAATAATAATATTTAAAAAAAAAATATGATTGCAAAGCTGTGACATTTTTGCATTATCGCACTGCGACAGTCTTGCAACCAAATAAATAGCTGGCCATGGCTACCACTGTAGGTATAAGAATTTAACAACAAAAAACACACTGCAATTGACTGTTAAGTTATAAGTAAGATACAGTACATTTATCTTGTCAACATATTAAACTGTGTCAAATTAGCTGTTTCTGGTTATATTAGAGAAAAACAAATTATACATTTCGTGTTCCACATTATAAAAATAGATTACTGAACATAGATCCCACATGAACTACATTGCTGTTGCTTTGAGACATATCTCTCAACATTCTTTTCTACTTTTTTTGCATGATTAATTGGATCAAAAATACAATATAAAATACTGTAATTTTCATGTCTTGACAACATGTTTTGTTTTTGACTTGGAGGTTGCTCTCTCCGACTCCCCTTATATCTTAGAAGGACTTGCATACCAACACTCAACATGTTTTCAACTTCGAGAAATTGTCAAAAGAGAACGCTGCAGGCACTTTCTGCTTTGAATCTGGGAAAAGGATCCAGATAGACATGGTGTATGGCTTACTGAATCTCAGTTGTTGACCTTCAGAATGTAGGGAACATTTAAATAAATTCCTTTGAGGCTTTGGTACTTACTGCAGATAGTAGATATTGATCACAAATCTTTAAGGAATGTTTTTAAAAGTATTTGTTTTTTGAAGAGTGCGTTTAAACATTCTCTTTGAAAAATGAGAATAATCTAATACACCCTGCCTACATATACAGACTTGATTTTACCCCTTTGCAGCCTCCATTGGCTGTGCTAGATTCCCCCAGTGTTCTTTGGGTAGCTGACATCAGCTATGTTCAATTCTACGCTATGCCTCCCTTAGTTGTGTTACTATGGCAATCCGTCATCAAACTGCACCAAACTTTGCATAGAGAGCCAAGCCCTGAGACGGTTAGACTTCTGTTTACTTACATCTTGTAGCTTGTTTGACAGGCTGTTCTCTTTGAAGATGCCACCTTTTGATCTGTGTGATCTTTATATAGTAGTGTAGGATTGAACTTGACTGTCGGATGCAGCCATTTTAAGAGCCTTTATTCGTCTGTTGAGCTTGTTAAACATAACTGTGCAGAACTTTGGCCCAGTCCATTCAAACTTACTACAATAAGTAGGGTGTGTACACTATAACTCTTGTTTTATTGTGTTTCTTGTTTCAACTTTTTATAACTCCATACAAGATATGCAATGCACTATTATACAATAAAAAAGCTTTGTTTAAATGACATTCTTTCCCACTCTGACTGCTAAACTGTGTAATCATTCATGTTGACTTAAGATGGCAAAATTTTAAACACAACAATACAGACAAAGCACAAAAACTGTTTTACTTCCACTTTATCTCCACTTGCTAATAAACATAGTAGTTATATCAACTATGCTTGCTGATCTCCATGTTGGTTTATTCACATAAACTTAGTAGTATTTACCAAAATAAAGATTTTTTTTAAATTTATTTTATTTACTGACCTACAGTATGTACAGTATCAGCAAAGAACTACAGGGATCAGACACTCACTCTCCATGCCACCTAATGTTTCTTAAAAAAATGAAATTGAAGAGAAAGGGGTTTGCCTTTTCATTCTGTAACCAGAAGTTTCATTGGGTTTCATTGTATACTACCAAGATGCTGAATTTTGTTTACATCAATCACATCCAATTCTGTATGCCTGCCTGTGTGTAGCTCTCTCCCGCTGTCATCTTTGCTGCTGCTAACGTCTCTACCTGTACTGCGGCTATACTATTATTTTGCAAGAGGTCTCTTTTTAACTGTGTAACAAACATCAGTGTTTTCAGTTTCAAATTACAGTACCAGAATACTATTTCATTAGGATTTAATAAAAGTAATGATTCTTTTTGCTTAAGTCGAGGTCTTTACCAGTGAGATACAGATCATCAATCATGCACCCTGACTGACAGAGCCAGTGTCCAAAATTGCATTAGGTTTATAATTAAGCATTAACGATCAACATGGCGGGCCATAACTGGCAGATAATGACCTGCAGAGGTGCTTGATAAAATATTTTAAAGATATAAATACATATTTAAGTTTTTTAAACAAAGCTAAGTGAACATTATTGTCTCATTACATAATTTTTTTCAAAAACTTTTAGGGTAATCACTGTCTCTTTTAATGCTCTTGTATCTGTTTAGATGCCTTCAAGGGTTTACTGGGAAGAACTGTGAGGATATAATTGACGACTGCAGGCTGCTCAGCGTCAACTGTCTAAATGAAGGATTGTGTCTCAACATAATTGGAGGATATAGTGTAAGTAATTTAGTACATGCTGAACTAATTTAATACCTCAGAAAGCTAAAGCACACAATGTGTTAGTGTACATTTTAATATCAAAATAAATGTGTGAAATGTATTCATTTAAAATCAGTAGTACAGCAAACATTAACCTTAAGCATTATATATTTTTGTTCATACATTTCTACAGCAACTGTATTTTTTTAAGTTAATCATTATTGGGTAAACTGAAGAATTTCACCTTCAGAGTGGCATTTTCAACAATCCCTTCAAATACTCCTTTCCAAAGACACTGCTGAGATAAATGAACGAAGAAGTGCAAGTGCAACATAGTACTTGAATCTAATTTGTGAGTAAAATTTAACCTGAGTAGTGAAAAAATAAATGCTTTCAAAAGGTGAAATGGTAGTTTTGAAGTGCACAACAGTTACTACTTTTGAAATCAGTATTTAATTAGCTATTAATATCCTGCAAATCTAATCTAGGCAAAAAATAAAATGTGCTTTGCCATTTGCATTTTTCATCTAAAGCATAAACTTTTTTGTTCATAAGCTACCTCTTGAGAGTTTGTATCTGATAGCTAAAACTGGATGATTCTGAATTGTGAGGGATCTCAGCTCATGAGCAGAAAATATAATTTCAATAAAAAGTTGGGATTTGGAGTTTTGTAAACAGTATAAACTTAATGTTACTAAAAAGCAATATATTCGTTTACATATTTTCAATAATACTTTTTAGATTTATATTTAGTTTGAAACATTTCCAACCAAGGGTGAAGGTTGTAGAATCATTGCTTTTGATACTAATGAAAATCACTTCAAGAAGTCATAGAAAAGCGCCGGGTCATTTTATAGAAAATGCAGTCAACAATGCATGTCAATAAGGAGAATGTTACAGACATTAATGAATTATGATAAATGCAAATTACATTAAAGTATAACTGTTTAAATAACATGCCTGTCATTTCTCTTTTCATTGTTAACATCCTGACAGCTTTTTAACCTTAACTTTTAAAGTCTGTTTCAAAGCTCTTTTCAAAGTGTCCGCTCTAGTGCTCTGATCGTGTAAGGATTATTGCCCACATTGTCAAACAGATAACACAGCAATAACGATCCATGATGTGGTATGAAACAGAAAAGACAGAGAACTTATGTTTTTTTATTTATTTGTTTGTTTTAATCACTCTTCATGCAGTGATTTAGAGAACAGATCTCAAACCCCAGTGTACTAGAATGGACATTTTGAAAAGAGCTTTGAAACAGATTTTAATGTTACAGTGCAATCTGTTTATAAGAATCAACTGCATATAGTGATCAAAACCACTGGGACCAAATCATTCTTATACCAACCAATGTAAAATAATCCACTTGTAAGAATCAAGCAATCCGCTTATAAGATTCATTTCGGGGCAAACTGACTACATGTAATACAGTACTTGATCAAGTGCAATGACGTGTACAGCCATGAAGCTGTTTTTGAATTTGAAATGATCACATCTCACTTGATTTAGGCACTTAAGCAGAGTGCATCATGCAATGATGCAGGAAACACTGCATTGTTTGTAATCAAACGTGACTGCGCCACTGCATTGTGTAGGTATGTTTTTTTGTGTTCTCTGTTCGTGAAAACTTGTTTCAATCCAGCAGTGTTATTGTGTGATATGCATGTAGAAGGAGTGGGATTGTGGTTAGGAGGAGGAGGGAGGGGGATTGTGGAGCTTTGCATCTCCGCTTAATGAAAAACTGTGAGATTTGCATTACAACAGGAAATCAGTAAGCCACAAATGCTTAACCCTTTGCAGTCCATTTATTAAGTGCGTGTCAGGTCCAATTTATTTTCACACGCGCAGTTAATTTTAGACGTGCTGTTTAAAAGTATTTTTTTCCACAGTCAAATGGGTTTAAAAGGCCCTGCATAGCAACAAAGCACTCACTAGGCATCTCCAGCCCCGCCCCACCCTTTCGTTCGCTATAGCTTTCACATATGCTAAGAAATAAATATAATAATAGTCGTACATACCGATCAATCATCTCCTGATCACTCGTTTTATCACCAAACGCCTCAATAATGCGATCCAAGTCATTATTTTATTACTATAACATCTAAAAAAAGCTCTGCAAATGTCCGTGATATTCTCTGAGTGCTGATGCAGGAACAGCCAGAATGTTTCCTTATGGCCCCCGTTATCTGATGCCACGGGCAAGTATGACTATTCATGAGATACGCCCTTTTTTCGGCTTGTCTCGGCTCCTGTCGCTCCCACTCGGCCGTTGAATAGTTTTCTCGGCTTTATCCGGAGAAAAACGACTAGAAACCCGTTTTTGCGTTTTTGATGATGTCGGACAGGGTCGACATTGGACGGATAGGAATAATTGCAATGTCGGACCAGGTCCGACATAGGACCGCAAAGGGTTAAATGCTGGGGTAGTCCTGACAGTAAAAATATTGTACTGTAATGTCATTTTAATTCAAGGCGTACACGTAACACTGCATGGCAGTTAAACTAGGCACCTAACGAGACGATCGCGTCTCAAGCATACTGTAGTAAAATGGCATTCTGCAGCCTTGAGTAAACATAATCGTGATCATATAACAAGTTGCTTACCCACGAGGACTTGTTTTGATGTATTGTCCTCGGTGATTGAGCACCATTTGTATGCTGAATTTAAACTGCTGATGCGTGGAGGCACTTTTGCTAATTGTAATGTGACGTGGCCAAGGGCAGTGTAAATGATCAGCCTGGAGTCTTGATTTACAGTTTAAAACCGATGTTGGTTTGGTTTTTGTTATAGTGCGGTGGGGAAACAACTGCTATTAAAACAAACAAAATAAATAAATAAACCTAGCTTTCAGTTGGAGCACTAACGAAACCATACTTTGTGTGGTCCCTGTGCACTCGTGACATCTAGTGGTCAACCCCTTACACTGCAGGGAACAAAGCTTTAATTCTCAAACTAACATTGATTCTGCAGCACTTCACCACAGTAATCATATCTTTCTGCTTATAAGAATCAAATCATCCAGGATGGATGTGATTCTTATAAATGGAGTGCACTGTATAAGTGTAAAAAAGTTGTCAGGATGTTAACAATGAAAACAAAAATTACAGCTACGTTATTTAAACCGTTGTAGCAACATGTGGGATGTATAATGCTATATTTTTCTGAACCCCGCTACTTACTCGTTAAATAGAAAACAGTGTCAATAAAGCATGCAACATTGGTTCGTGATATTCACCCCAGCCATCAAATGGATGACTGTTAATTCAGCCTGTTTTTGTGTTTTGTTAATGTTTTGAGAACACTTTTTGAGCCTAATAGTTGTGTGGCTTTACATACGCCACTACATTACTTCACTCCAGAAACAGGCAAAAAAGATTAAGCAAGTAAGCTCAAAATCTGAAGAATTGTATACAATAAGTGGATAATAGATTAAATGTGATTTGGATTAAACAGACATATAATCCATTTTGCATCCAAAAAGAACCTGAGCAGGACCTGTTAAAGGACTTAATCCTTAACAAACCAGTTCCTTTGATCCTGTCAGTAGTACGGCTGATACCTCTGGTTATAATTTTGTTGGAATGTTACTGGTCTTATGACAATAACTACAGAAACCACACACTATGGGTTCTATGTATCATTGATTTTTCTTTTGTATCTTGACTTTTCGAAGGTATTAAAGTTATTTTCACTCCTGTAACTTAGTTTCATCCCTGCTGCGGTAGTTTCATTACGACTGTTCGTTTCAAACTACTTTTCGTATGCAAATGTACGAATCTCATTATAGTATCGAAGTTTCGTGCTTACACTTGATGTATCATCATTTTTTGCTGATTTACGACTTCGGTTTGTGCCTGTTATTTTACGCATGCCTCTCACTGGCGTAGATTCAACTATCTGTTCGTATGTGAAACTTCCAGTTTAAATGTTTGTGTACATTTTAGTTACTTAAAAAAAGAACCCCCCAAAAAATGTATTTATTAATAGTCTATATTAAATAACAATGGCAATAAATACATTTTGTTTTGGTTTATTTTATATCTGATTGTGCTTTATTTTAAACTTACAGAAATCATACAACTATTCTACTTTATAACTTGGTGGTAGAATGATAGACTGTGATATGCTGCTCCTTCTAATTGCTTTAGGTAGGAGAAATATCAAACAGAAACCACAAGATGCTTCACATAATCAAAACGAACAATACAGGTAACACCACTTGGCCAAAAACAGCCTTCATTTTTTGTCCCGTCAGAAACAGTAAAATTGTTAAATCGTCCCTTGTTTTTAAGTACAAAACTGCATCGGTGTGCTCAGCAAGATAATAGCAGGGTAATTTATTTGGTTGTGTTAGCACCATTCAAAAATAAAATAAACAATCTTATAGATTATTTTGTTTAATCATTCTAATTCTGTGTTTATCACGTTTAAATGGTAGTAGCTGATCTATTTTTTTTTAAATCTGGCTTTTTGTACATTTAACATGTTATGAGATGACAATATAAAGAAAATACGTAGTTGTTATTATCTGCAATACACACACCCGATGTTAAATTTTTAAAGTTACTGTATTATTATATACTGTTATTTTAACTGCTTTGGAGTTAGTGCGGCTTCAGTGAATTGAAGAAAATAAGCGTTTCACTCTGCAAACATGGTAACCCTAAATTACATGGACAGTGCATGAAACTAAAGCTCCGATACCAAAATCCAAGCCGAACAACTGGACAGAGCTCACATATATTCAGTATTTTCTCAAATTGCCTATGGAGCAGTGCAGTGCAGTGCCTCCTACAACACGAAGGGTTATCTTTAGTACCTACATGGACACCTATTTATGGTCTTCAACTAGATTTTTCATTTGAGCAACAATATCAAGAACTCTAGCACCTGGAAAACATATAACAGCTATTTTCTGAGTATTCCTGAATGCTGTGCTGACATTAAGAGTCACCAACGAAGAGCACTTCTCCAGAAGTCATTTCATGTTTGTTATGATTAATGAGAGCATTAAATCTGTTATTAATGACGAGTTCGGAGACACAGATGAAGAAACCCTGACCTTAGATCCTCTTCTAACAGATACCCAATGTGCTTTTATATGTTAGATTGGCAATCAATTGCAGTATTCAATTTAACCTGTCCACATTCCACAAGTTTCCCTCCAATAACGTCAGGCCTTTACACATGTTTGGTTAGCCTGCCCAAATATTTGGTTGGAGGTGTACATTAATTTACTAAACTTCACCGATGTCAGTAAAAATTCTGAAGCCACCTGTTTATGTGGTGATTTTTAGTCCTGTGCGAATCGGGCTTAAGATGCAGTGTCCACAGCATATAGTTTTAAACCAAAATATATAGAGAATACTCTGTGAACGTTCAGTGATTATTCTACAAATGTGGTTGGCCCCAAATGGGTGTTGCTTAAGGTATTCTCCATGAGATAACTGTACACAGCACTTCATGTATGTTTATGTTGTATTCTGATTCTAACAAGAAAAATGCTATAAACTAGGGGCTGGCAACGATATGAAAATTGTATATCAATATTGTGCACGTATTTCGATATCAATAATATCGAAGTCTTCCAAAACACAGAAAAATATATTAAAACAATTGCAATATGAAACGTTAACAGATATTTACATATGAAAAGCAATAGCTTACTTTAACTTGGTGGTGCTTTGCGTCACAATATCCATGGAGAAAAACAAGGTCTTGTTATATTGTTTTACTATTCCATCAACCACCTCAAAAATTAAATATTTCTATACTTCACTGTGCACAGACTTCGGGGCTGTTCATTTTCTAGCCAGTCCAGAAGTAACTGAATCTTCAGCTGCTCTGCGTATAAATGCTGACTCAATAATGTTGCATTATTTTGGGATGTGTTTTGATGTTTTGAAAGTACATCTTATTTATAATACCAAAAGTTCACATTTTAAAAATACATTAATAATAGCATAAGTAATCACACAGACAAAATGCAATGAACCGCTGACACATGCACATATCTATGGCAAGCCAAATGATCATTTAGAGAGATCTCAAATTGCATTTTAAGATATCTTGAAATATTTAGAGAGATCTGTAAATCATTTACGGTTATCTTTAAATTAATATGAGATATCTGTAAATAAACCCTTTTGAAGATATCTTAATTTCATTTTGACATCTAAAAATGAAATAAAGATATCTCAAATTGATTTACAGATATCTTTTAAATGTTTTGCTAGCATAGTTTGCCAAATTGTAATTTAGAGATATCTTGAAATAACTTCCCATTCATTTAGAGATACAGATTAACCCGTTTTATATCACTTAGCTTAATATCATGCCCCGTTTTATTATCATGATTTTTCAAAAACCACTCAGCATGCACCATAGGTTCTTTAACGGGACACAGTTGAGTTACAAAACAGTCACCAATTTTTTTTCTTTAACAACATTTTTAACAGATATTCTCAATAAAACACCAAGTGCAGTGCCTAATTGATAGTTCTCATCAGTCGACAATTCATGCCTATTTTAGATAATGACACAAACTGTTTCATTCCAGTTAATGATACAAACATATTTGTCCTGTAGTAAACTATATGCATTTTTTTTAAATGTAAAGAACGACTAAATGGACAGTATTAAAACACTGCTCTTTTAATTTTTCTTTTTTTCTCGCACTCATAACATGCTGTCATAGGCAAACGTGAAGCCTGATTTATAGCATGAATTATGCCTGCACGGCAATCATGATATAAGGCGGGTTCATCTGTATCTCTAAATCATTTAACGATATCTTGAAATAACTTGAAGTAAGTCATTTAGAAATGAACTGGAAGTAATTTCAAGATAGCTCTATATTACTTCCTGTGAAAATGTGAAAATGTTTTTAATTGACTTCCTGTCCATTTAGAGATATCTCAAAATGAACAGGAAGTTATTTTGAGATATCGCTAAATGATTTAGAGATATCTTAAAATAATTTAGAGATATCTGAAAATGCATTTTAGATCCATTTAAAGCTCTGTTTAAAGATATCTGTAAATGTTTTTGAGATATCTTAATTATTTAGAGATATCTTTGCATATTTAGAGATATTGTAGAGATCTCGGGTAACTCAGGCATCTCGGGCATCACACAGGGCGAGGCTATCCACACACAGGTGGAGGGCGGGCATGAACCAGGGACCTCTCGCACTAAAGCATAGCGCTGATACCGCTGTACAAAAGAGTCGTCTTTTTTGCAAGGAGGGTATGTCGGGCTCATGTCTTCGTGTGTGATTTATGTCACCTACCAGCCCTGCTGCTGCCTTCCCCTGTGCACGCTACACTCTCCCCTGCCAGACTCAAGTCCTCCCCGGACTTCTTCGCCAGACTACAGTCCGACGAGTGCGTGCCAGGGTACCTGCGTCCACTTCTGACACCAATGTAGCGATCTCGGTTAACGCAGGCAGGCGCATCACACAGGGCGAGACTCTTTTGCAAGGAGCGTATATCAGGCTCATGTCTCCGTGTGTGATTGTCACCTACCAGCCCTGCTGCTGCCTTCCCCCATGCACACTATCTATAAATTAATTTGAGAGATCTATTAATGATCATTTGGCTTGCTATACATATTTCAAAATAATGGCAATAGTACGTGATGCAGCATGCAAATAGCGTTTGGTACCTAAACAGCAATCAATGTGATAAAATGGTTAAATAATACTTTAGTGGGTGGTGTTTGCCTACGAGACTGACAATGATTGGTATGTATAGGGTTTGTTTTATCTTAATATAAAATAAACTTGATTTATACTGTGTTTTGCATTTTTAGCAGTATTAGCAATATAACGAGTGTACGTGATATATATATTTTTTTAATCCCACGATATAGAGCGATATGTAAATTATCGATATTGATATCGTATCAGTATTGATATTAGTGCCCACCCCTACTAATAAACCTAAATTAAAAAGCTGAATTTGGGGAATATATATCAAGCTATGCTTCGACTTAGCAACCCAGTGCAATTTAGAACAGTGCAATTCATTATATTATTGGATTTGAATGAATAACAGATTACAAAGGCATTTTAATGTTTATTTACTATTAGTTTATTTAGCAGACGCCATTATCTAAGGTGACTTACAGAGACTAGGGTGTGTGAACTATGCATCAGCTGCAAAGTCACTTACAATTACGTCACACCCGAAAGATGGAGCACAAGGAGGTTAAGTGACTTGCTCAGGGTGACACAATGAGTCAGTGGTTGAGGTGGGATTTGAACCGGGGACCTCCTGGTTACAAGCCCTTTTCTTTAACCACTGGACCACACAGCCTCCTCCATGTAGCATTTTACACTGATTTTTTTTTTTTTTGTCTCTTATTTTCTTATGTTTTTTTCTTTCTGTCCTCTAGTACTGTATATTAGAACCAGACCGTGCTGAACCCCCCTATGAAATCTCACTGCCAATACATCACTCAATCTGAAACATATTGGGTATTAGGCAGCCAAATAATTACAGTGAAAATAATTAGACAAGCTGATCAATAGTAAATCATGTTTACAATAAAAAAAAAACATGTTAGCTATAAATCAAATACATAGAAACAATTATTTAAAATAATAATTGGCAATGTGCCAGGCTTAGCTGGGTCATAATCTATTTAACACTGGCCTAATAAATGTCATGCGATCAAAATGCATCCAAATTGGCTTTGTCCATGAAATGTGTTTTGGGTGTAAACGATGTACACAAACACCATTGCTGTTGTGAAGTACTATAAGACAAAGCTTGGAATGCTGGCCAGTTCACTGCATTTTGTAAAGACCAAGAATATCAAATAAGTAAAATTAACTTCTGGAAACTTCTGTCTTTTCTAAGGGCTATATTTTCAAAGCGTTTCCGCTATTATTTAATTAACTCTTATTTTTTGAAAGGAGAAAAAATCATGTTCATTTTACAAAAGGAAAAACAAAAACACATGAGTGCTTAAGAGAACTTGAGATATATAACTTAGATGTTTGATTCTAGTTTTGTAAAGTTAACAGGTGGTTTACCTCTTTCAAAAAATAGGCGTTAATTGTCAGTTTTATGCTACGATAAGGAGTGAGTTTTAAAATACGACACACAAATCTATGCTGTAACCTATTTCTACCACATTTTTTTTCAGTATTACTCTGTATTGTTCAGTAAGAAAAAAAAAAATCTAAAAGATAACCAGACTACAGGCAAAGCCACAGTGTCATTAGCAGATGTGTTTTACTAGTAACGTGTAAGCTAGGACCACAGATCCAGCCATTTGGTTTGTTTGTGATGGACATACCATTGCATAAAAAAAAATAAACTGTAGTATAAACTGTTTTTAAATAACATCTGGTGTGATAGAAAATGATTTAAGAGCTGAATACATGTGATTTGTTACTACGCATTTTAATACATATCGTAAGTCCGTGATTCAGTTTCCGTGATGCTAACCCTATAGTGACTAAGTAAACACTAAACACCAAAACGATACTAAAGATAAACAATGCTTTGTTTTTTGTATTATTTTAAATCCACTATTAGTATAGCAGCAGCATGTAAACATATTCCTGGTGTTAGGACCCATTACTTTAACTAAAATAGTGAACAAATATACCATAGGTTGTATCACAGGATTCAAATGTTCATGTCTGAAGTCTTTTTAAGAAAAACTTTTCATGTTATACCCTTTCACACTTCAAGGACTCAAATTTTATAGGTTGTTTTGCTAGGATTCTTTTTAATAAATTAATTGTTCACAAATTGAACAAACACACGATGATCAAGCATTTTAATGAAAACAACAAAGATGAGCATTACAAGTCCAAGATTAGAACTGCTGTCCTAGACTGGCATGCTTACTTTTCAGATAACAAAAAAAAAAAAAAAAGGCGGAAGTACATTTGCCAACCCTCTGATGACGGAAAAACACAAAAATTGTAACGAAAACGTCTCCAACCATCTTCCAGAGATATCTCCACTCCAAACACACAGACTTAGAGAAGTCATGGAGAAATACAAGCCTCATGACCTGAACCGCCTTCTGAGAAAGGTTCTGCGAGAGTTCTGCAATGCCCTTCGGAAACAGAGTGCAGATAAAGCTGTCTTTTAAAGTTTAATAAATCATATATGGACTGGATATATAATGTTGTGTGTAAAACTATTGTCTCTTCATGTTGATTTAGTGTCCACCCCTGTCAGACACCATATCCCCCTCAGAGACTGTAGGTTTCCATTATACACCTCAACTCCAGTCAAACTGTGTATTTTATATCGGTAGAAAGGTATTTGAAATGACTCCATGCCACTGTCACAGCGGGAGTGCCGTACCTGAGTTCACTCGTCCGTTATTTAATTTAAATATTATACTAATATAAGCACTGGATGGCTTACCCATTTCTTGTAATGTCTTATTATCAAGGACTGTCATCTAATTTGTACAGCAGTAGATACATACAATATTCCAGTATGTGCACTAGGCAGTTATCAACTATTTGTATTGATGATTAATACTGTAGGTAAGTCAATGTGCTTTTAGTAACTTTTAAAATCCCAAAACAACTGTAACTGACCTCTATTTTTACTTTACATGATGCCTTTCTTATCAACCTTTTTCATATTTTATACAGTGCCTTTGTGCTCCAGGATGGACAGGGGAATTCTGCCAGTATGTGGAGAATGCGTGTCTCATTTATCCAGACAGGTGCAGAAATGGAGCACCATGTATTGACACTAGCCAGCCAAAGGGACGCCCACAGTATGAGTGCAACTGCCTCCCTGGTTTTACAGGTAAAGCTCATTATTTTAAACTTGTCAAAGGTTTTCTGTGATTTAAATTAGGGAGATGTGTGATTCTTAGTCTTTTTTCTCTTTTAGTTTTTTTAAACACAATAAAATTAAATAGTTTGCAACATGCATGTCTAATTAATGGGGATAGTTCTAATAGTTTAACAAAAAAAATGTACCATTATTTTGTGCAAGTTTTCCCTTACTCCGATGCATTGCACTCCATTTTGGATGCAGTTTGAACATTAAAATGATATTGCATCACCTTGCCCACGTATTACCCCCACCACAGATAACTGAAACATTGTTTTTTGACTAAAACATACCTGTAATGGCAAAGTCACGTCAGCCTTTCTCTTTCACAATTTTACCTTATTGTTTCTGCCATCCATCCGTCTCTGCCTGACACACTCTACATAAGTGGTGCATGGAGAGACAGTAAGGGGGGCACGACTATAACTAAAGGGGGAGTTCTGTTTAAAAAAAAAAAATCCAGTTTCCTCATCAGGTCAACATATGATGTTCTCCCATCACCAAAGAACCTTAATCTGTGGGTAGGAGAGGATCCGTGGTGTCCTTTGTGTTCATCGCCTGCTACATTAAGACACATTTTGACAGGATATAAGGTGGGTGTTAGCCAAGGACGGTTTACTTGGCGTCATGACCAGGTGCTGCGATGTTTGGCCTTAGCATTGGAAGACAAGCGCAGCATGACCAACCGGTAGCCACCAATGCCAGCAATGTATGATACACGAAGAACAACATTCCTCCGTTCAGGGGAGTAACCGCCAAGAAAAGGTATGAAAACCAAAACTTGTCAAGGACAACTGGAAACTGCTAAAGACTAGAAAATGCAGTCAGATGTTGGACAACAGCTTATTTTACCACCTGAGATTGCCACCACAAACCTTTGACCAGATATTTTCTTGTGGTCTGGATCAGCACGCCTTGTTCACCTGGTAGAGTTAACAGTGCCATGGGAGGACCCTGTGGATGAGGTGTACGAAAAGAAGAAACTTCGGTACTCTCAATTAGCTGCTGAAGTGGAACAGCGAGGATGGAGAGTCCAGGTGGAGGTGGGTTGTCGAGGATTTGTGGCACACTCCAAACCCGGTTTCTCAGAGACATCGGCTAACAAAATGTATGCTAAACTGGCATTTGTATTTTTCTTGACGTTTTCCTTTTTTTAAACTTATTTTTATATTGATACACCAAGCTTTTATATAATATATAAAAAAAAATATTTTATAAAAAGATAATTATATACAGTACTGTGCAAAAGTTTTAGACAGGTGTGAAAAAATGCTGTAAAGTAAGAATGCTTTCAAAAATAGACATGTTAATAGATTATATTTATCAATTAACTAAATGCAAAGTGAGTGAACAGAAGAAAAATCTAAATCAAATCCATATTTGGTGTGACCACCCTTTGCCTTCAAAACAGCATCAAGCATCAATTCTTCTAGGTACACTTGCACACAGTTTTGAAGGAACTCGGCAGGTAGGTTGGCCCAAACATCTTGGAGAACTAACCACAGTTCTTCTGTGGATTTAGGCAGCCTCAGTTGTTTCTCTCTCTTCATGTAATCCCAGACAGACTTGATGATGTTGAGATCAGGGCTCTGTGGGGGCCATACCATCACTTCCAGGACTCCTTGTTCTTCTTTACGCTGAAGATAGTTCTTAATGACTTTCGCTGTATGTTTGGGGTCGTTGTCATGCTGCAGAATAAATTTGGGGCCAATCAGATGCCTCCCTGATGGTATTGCGTGATGGATAAGTATCTGCCTGTACTTCTCAGCATTGAGGAGACCATTAATTCTGACCAAATCCCCAACTCCATTTGCAGAAATGCAGCCCCAAACTTGCAAGGAACCTCCACCTTGCTTCACTGTTGCCTGCAGACACTCATTCGTGTACGCTTTCCAGCCCTTCGGCGAACAAACTGCCTTCTGCTACAGCCAAATATTTCAAATTTTGACTCATCAGTCCAGAGCACCTGCTGCCATTTTTCTGCACCCCAGTTCCTGTGTTTTCTTGCATAGTTGAGTCACTTGGCCTTGTTTCCACGTCGGAGGTATGGCTTTTTGGCCGCAAGTCTTCCATGAAGGCCACTTCTGACCGGACTTCTCCGGACAGTAGATGGGTGTACCAGGATCCCACTGTTTTCTGCCAGTTCTGAGCTGATGGCACTGCTGGACATCTTCCGATTGCGTAGGGAAGTAAGCATGATGTGTCTTTCATCTGCTGCAGTAAGTTTCCTTGGCCGACCACTGCGTCTACGGTCCTCAACGTTGCCCGTTTCTTTGTGCTTCTTCAAAAGAGCTTGGACAGCACATCTGGAAACCCCTGTCTGCCTTGAAATTTCTGCCTGGGAGAGACCTTGCTGATGCAGTATAACTACCTTGTGTCTTGTTGCTGTGCTCAGTCTTGCCATGGTGTATGACTTTTGACATTAAACTGTCTTCAGCAACCTCACCTTGTTAGCTGAGTTTGGCTGTTCCTCACCCAGTTTTATTCTTCCTACACAGCTGTTTCTGTTTCAGTTAATGATGGTGTTTCAACCTACATATTGAATTGATGATCATTAGCACCTGTTTGGTATAATTGTTTAATCATACACCTGACTATATGCCTACAAAATCCCTGACTTTGTGCAAGTGTACCTAGAAGAATTCATGCTGTTTTGAAGGCTAAGGGTGGTCACACCAAATATGGATTTGATTTAGATTTTTCTTCAGTTCACTCACTTTGCATTTAGTTAATTGATAAATATAATCTATTAACATGTCTATTTTTGAAAGCATTCTTACTTTACAGCATTTTTTCACACCTGCCTAAAACTTTTGCACAGTACTGTATATTAAAGGAAACTGATAATAAAATATACAGTATAATTAGAAATGCATTTAGGTGATAAATTTAGCAAGTGGTTCAAACAATTTAACAGCAAATGCTGGAAATTTTCGGTATAATTGTGTAAATAAACATACAACTATAAATAAGGGGCAACAATATTTAATCCAGAAATAGGACAACAGTTTTTTTTATGCTGCTTTTTTTTTTTGAGGATAATAATAAATAATAATATAATAATAATATGACAATACAATACAAATTCCACTTATACAATGCTCTTCAATATAAAAAATCCAGCTACAAATAAACAGACCCAAACAAATATGTTTTCAAACAGGATTTAAAAGATTAAATTGTGCACAGACCAGGGACATATGGGGTCAGCAGTTCTTGAAGGTCCGATACCATTTAAGGCCTTGTAGGTAATATACATGTACATATATACACACACACAGAAAAGTTAGAGCACAAAAAGTCAAGCAGGATGTTACAGACTTGAGTATCCCAATGGTGCCTCCGCTATGACTCCTCTTCTGAGCCAAGGAGAAAGATTTGGGACCTGGGTTCGATGAGCTGTGCTCTAAAAAGGGATTAGAGTGGTGGATTTCCCTCTCGTCTATATTTGTGCTATATATTTATGCACTCTTTCAAAATAGTTTTTTTTTACGTTCTTACTTTTGTGATTTGAGAACCCACTGGTTACAAATAAGTGACCACAAGTAACTTTATTCATTGAGTCCAGCAGACATGTTAATTTACAGGAGGGAGGGGGTGAAAGTCGGACCAAAACTAAAACAATGCTAAATGTCTTAAACTATAGCACACGATTACCCTGTCTCTATATTAAATAGGATTTGTGAGTGCATATGCTTTTGTAAAATGCAAATAATTTATTTTAAAAAGAAAACACAATAAACCGCTCAAAGAAATAGGATAGATAAGGTGTTGATTACATAAAACCATAGACCACACTGTAGTTTACAAATCAAATTAAAACACATTTTTAGCTTATATGCAAGGAACAAACGCTACAACGTAATAAAATGTACTTGCATGTCTAACTAATAATCTCCTTAATAATGACCTTAACATTTCACAATATATATGGAAAACATTACTACATCAAAGTACAATTAAAAAAAAAACAAAAAAAAAACTTTAAACAAATTATTCCACAATAGTGATATATTAGTGCTTGTATTTCTTGTCAAACAGGATACAGTCCTGTAGAACTGTGCACATCTCTCTTGTCTGGAGAGAAAAACACAGTTTCTTCAGGAGACCTTTTTTGGTGCACCAGGAAATTTACATCAGAGGAAAAAAACTGCAGTTTACTGCAAAGTTCTGCATAGTAAACAAAACTGGGGTGTTTTGGATGCAAGGGAGATATACAATTATTTTACGGTTCAAAAGGCCGTAAACATTACATCCAAAAAAAGGTGAAACATGTACAAATTTAAATTGTATAAAAGACCTAATGCTTTTAGTAAGATTTACGTATTTTCAAGCATGGTCATTGTCATGCTGGTTACTGATCAATCTCACAATTTGAGATGCATACAGGATGATATTGCTTCTCTGCCTTTTTGGCAAAGATCATGTGTAGTATAAGGGATGATAATGTCGTTCATTTTCAAGATGAGCATAAGTCATAAGAACAATTTACAGAAGAGCTGCTTGAGGTTTAGTTTGCTCAAGTTTCTTTCTTTTAATACACTGAACAAAAATATAAACACAACATGCAACAATTTCAAAGATTTTACTGAGTTACAGTTCATATAAGGAAATCAGTCAATTGAAATAAATTCATTCGGTCCTAATCTATGGATTTCACATGACTGGGAATACAGATATGCATCTGTTGGTCACAGATACCTTAAAAAAAAAAAAAAAAGGTAGGGGCGTGGATCAGAAAACCTGTCAGTATCTGGTGCGACCACCATTTGCCTCATGCAGCGCGACACATCTCCTTCGCATAGAGTTGAACAGGCTGTTGATTGTGGCTTGTGGAATGTTGTCCCACTCCTCTTCAATGGCTGTGCGAATTTGCTGGATATTGGCGGGAACTGGAACACAATGTCGTACACGTCGATCCAGAGCATCCCAAACATGCTCAATGGGTGACATGTCTTGTGAGTATGCAGGCCATGGAAGAACTGGGACATTTTCAGCTTCCAGGAATTGTGTACAGATCCTTGCGACATGGGGCCGTGCATTATCATGCCGAAACATGAGGTGATGGCGGTGGATGAATGGCACGACAATGGGCCTCAGGATCTCGTCACGGTATCTGTGTGCATTCAAATTGCCATGGATAAAATGCAATTGTGTTCGTTGTCCGTAGCTTATGCCTGCCCATACCATAACCCCACCGCCACCATGGGGCACTCTGTTCATAACGTTGACATCAGCAAACCGCTCGCCCACACGACGCCATACACACTGTCTGTCATCTGCCCGGTACAGTTGAACCGGGATTCATCCGTGAAGAGCACACTTCTCAGCGTGCCAGTGGCCATCGAAGGTGAGCATTTGCCCACTGAAGTCGGTTACGACGCCAAACTGCAGTCAGGTCAAGACCCTGGTGAGGACGACGAGCATGCAGATGAACTTCCCTGAGACGGTTTCTGACAGTTTGTGCAGAAATTCTTCGGTTGTGCAAACCCACAGTTTCATCAGCTGCCCGAGTGGCTGGTCTCAGACGATCCCGCAGGTGAAGAAGCCGGATGTGGAAGTCCTGGGCTGGCGTGGTTACACGTGGTCTGCGGTTGTGAGGCCGGTTTGACGAACTGCCAAATTCTCTAAAACGACGTTGGAGGCGGCTTATGGTAGATAAATGAACATTCAATTCTCTGGCAACAGCTCTGGTGGACATTCCTGCAGTCAGCATGCCAATTGCACGCTCCCTCAAAACTTGAGACATCTGTGGCATTGTGTTGTGTGACAAAACTGCACATTTTTTAGTAGCCTTTTATTGTCCCCAGCACAAGGTGCACCTGTGTAATGATCATGCTGTTTAATCAGTTTCTTGATATGCCACACCTGTCAGGTGGATGGATTATTTTGGCAAAGGAGAAATGCTCACTAACAGGGATGTAAACAAATGTGTGCACAAAATTTGAGAGTAATAAGCTATCTGGGTTCTTTTATTTCAGCTCATGAAACATGGGACCAACACTTTACATGTTGCGTTTATATTTTTGTTCAGTGTAAATTAAAACACAGCCATGCAAAAATGATTGTTTTTTAGAACTACGGACATTAAACGCAGTTGTTTCTAACAGAGATTATAACTAAATATAAATTACTGTTGTTATTAAACACATTGTGCTGAAGAAACCTTTAAAAAGTGGTAACAACATGATAGTCTTGTTAAGCACAGTATAGTAACCACAGTAAAACATAAATGCATAACATAGGCAGGGGAAAGCATTGCATAATTATTGTGCACATTTACTGTGGTTAACTTTTAAAAGTTAAGTGAGGATCTTATTATGGATTTTCTATTTTCCATTTATAATTGTATTTATTATAAATAGTGTGTAAAAGTGTTGCTCCTCATTCACTTTGTTAATTGCATGCATTAAAATTGTACTAAAATTTGTTTTCCCATGTTTGTTGTTATTGAAAATAGTACCAACACAACCATTTTATAATAAACATTTGTGTATGGAGCCATGTGTTTTTGTTTTTGTTTGGCTTCTCCTGTTACCTAAAAAAAATACTCAGTCTTGGCCAGGGCAAAAGTAATAATAAAAATAAACTACGATTCGATTCTAATACACAGAAAAAACCTTGGTATTACTCTTACCCGCTGTTCTATAGGACACGTTTCCCCTGGCATAGTAAATGTAAACAAAGGCGTGTTTCTAATAGTAAGAAATACATAGTGAAACAGTTTGTTATATTTAAATTTGGTATTTCTGCATACAATATTTGTATGATTGAACCCTGGGAATAAACATTAAAAAAACAAAACTAAAAAAGACCATTGCAGTTGCTGTGTATACTGATTTTCTTGGAACTTTAACTTATAGCATCTGAGCTGACAGTACCACACAGTTCAAAAGGGAGAAGATTAATTAATTGCAATTGGTGTGTGTGTGTGTGTGTGTGTGTGTGTGTATGTGTGATATTAAAAGTACCTCTGAGCCCTGCATTCATTTAGTTACCCCACTTTTTCCAACTTTAGTTAGTTGATTTTATGGCAAGAAGAAAAAGATCTTGTTTTCTTTTAATTCTATATTTTCTGAAATATATATCAGTTCTAATGTGACAGGCTATTCAACAACAATCTTAAGGTTTGTAACAAGATGTTGCCTGTTTTTATATACCACTTACATAAGCTGTGTATTCTACTTAAGGGCATTTGAAATTTGAATCTCATGTGTTTGATCACATCATCATTTATATTATATTTTACAGGAGAACACTGTGAGACAGAAATAAATGAATGCATTTCCAATCCATGTAGACATGGGGGAACATGCAGTGATTTTGCTGGACTCTACAAGTGCATTTGTCCTACAGGTAAGTGAGATTCATACTTTCAGAACAAACATTACAAACCTATACAGTATTGTGGTATCTCATCATCATACTAGGGTATTTGGCACAGAACATTGTAACTGGGGTGATATTTTGTTTGTCTTATGTTTGTTTCATTTGCCAAATCATCCTGTTTTTTTCTGGTTGACATGAATATACAATGTAATATTTTATGGTGGGGTGTATTTAACATTACCACTTTCCTTGTACATTTGTAATACATCCTTTCTGTGAAGTAGGCTGTAATAAAAACATATTGGTTTGTTAATTACCTTATTTTAAACCCTACTTTGAAAATATTTTTTCATGCATTAGATGTCCAGTTTTTGTTCTCCTCATAATTTGTATTACAAAGAAACAACCTGTGCATTTGTTTCCAATATAGTTATCAGTACATAAACCCAACAGAAAAAAATATCTTCACAGTGCCTCAGTATTATATGGTGAAGGAGAAGTGTTAGTGGGTAACAGAAAACCCTGCAGTGATTACCTTTGCTATATTCCATGCTGTCATATCAAGGCAATACATATTTTTTAAAATATATTTTCATGGTGCGGACAACAGTGGATACGGCAAAGTTAAACACTGGATGTTCTGTAACCCTACCTTGATAAAAAGTATTAGACCAGTGGTTCCCAACCCTGTGTCTGCTGGTTTTCATTCCAACTGAGCTCTCAATTACATAACTAGACCCTTTAATTGAACTGATCATTTGCTTTTAATTGTTTTCAGCTCTTAAACAGTTGCAAAGTTCAAGTTACTTATACAATATTATTGGTAACTTGAAATATGCAATTGTAAAGAGCTGAAAACAATTAAAAAGGTCTAATTAAGCAAATGATCAGTTCAATTAAGGGTCTAGTTAAGCAATTGAGAGCTCAGCTGGAATGAAAACCAGCAGACACAGTGGGTCCTGAGGACCAGTTTGGGGAACCACTGTATTAGACTAACAATCAAACAGTAATTTATTATTTATTATTATTTTAATATTTATTTTCATACTGGTCCATTATACCCACTTAAATTCCCATTTACTATATAATGCAAGTCTTGCATTTGCACTCCAGCTTACTATAATATAGGTGCCAACTAACTGGTGTCATTGCATGCTTCAAAATTACTTCAGTGAAAAATATAACCACTTATTAGTCATCAGCTCAGTTAAATAGGCAATTTAAAAATACAGCACAACGTATACAGTTTCCCACAACGACATGCATTACTGGCAATTCATTCAAGAAATTCATTATTTTTATACTGTAAATGATGGCCAGTATATTTTATATTCCTAAATTTCCATTATATCTTTTGACTTTGAAATGGATGTTCTGTACTAATTTTATTGATCTATTTTTTTTAAAGGTAGAGTGCTCTTGTTTGTTTTATTAGCATAGGGGGCCCAGCACATTAAAAAAAGACGACAGAAAAAGCAGTCCCAAGATTTTTTGTACAGTTAATTGTATGCTTGTAAAACTGCATTTGAATTTAAATTGGCAGTCATTAGTACAAACTAATCATAATATTTTGGAACAATTCATACTTTAGTGGCCCATAACCTAAATCTGATTTAATAGTTAAATAGTATTAGTGAGACTCTATCCAAGACACATACGCCATCAATAATAAAGCAGTATGTAATGAAACCTAGCATTTTCAAGACACCATTAAAAACAGTGTCCCTTTTTTGATTGGAGTGCACATTTCCCCCCATTTTCTTTCCTTAAATAACACCAATTCTGAGGTAATAATTAATTATTGCTCTTTTTACAGCTCATTCCAGATAAAAAAAAAATAAAATGGGTTTACAACAAGACCACAAGTTGCGTAATATTGTAACAGAAACATGGTTTGGTTTGGAAACCACAAGTATTGATTTGTGCTGGTCAAACAGGCAGTAGCTGCCTTAAGCAATCAAAGCAAACCTCTAGGCTTGTTTACTGTAGATCTATACAAGGAGAGCCTATCAATAAAGTTAGTGGTATCTCATGAATATTGCAAGTATGCATCATTATTTAAACAAATATTACTTTTATTATATGTTTTTATTATATCATCATGTAGTAGTTTAGGAAAATGCATGGAATTATTGTATTCCCTTTTTAATTCAACTTTCCTCTGTGTATTTTATACAGGTTTTCAAGGAGTAAACTGTGAGGTAGATTTAAATGCTTGTACATTTCTGAACACCAGCTGCCCTCCTGACCTGCTGTGTGTGGACCTGCCAATTGGACTGCAGTACATGTGTCATTCACCATGCCCTGAGTACCTCAAGGTAGGCAGCTACAGGGATTTAGAGAGATAGTGAAACAATTTTAAATAAGGGTAATATATTTCCCAATTATTGCCACTTAAATACTACATTTCCAGTTGCAGCGTTACTGGTATGTTAATGGTACTGATTCACAAGTTAGCCCAACAGTACTACCTTGAAAACATCTGGTTTACAATGTTGTGATTTTCTCAATCAGCAATAGTGTACAAGTCCCATGGCAGTGTTTACTGAAGCATTTGCAGTGTGGTTCATGCCTTAAACTGTCATAATAACATTTCAAAGCACTGAGAAAAAAATAAATGTTGCTGTTTGCCTTTGGGGAGAACTATATTAGCCTGCAAATGCTAAATTTGGTAATAAAAATGAGTTTTTCCCTTGTAGGTACCAATAAAATTGTAATAGTGGCAAATGTATACTCTGCTCATGCTTAAACATTTCAAAATCCAAACTTTACAATAATAAATCTTATACTTAAAGTAATCTGTGGCGATAGTTTAAATGCAACATAGTAATAATGAAAGGAATACAGTGTAGAGTACACTGTATTTATAGATAGCTCTAAATATGTGAAGATCTCTAAATAATTTCCAGATATCAAAGATGTTTCCAGATATCTTAAAATAGATGGAAAAATAAGATATCTAATTCATTTAAAAGACATATGTGAATCAATGAAACTTGATTTACAGATGTCTTTAAAATAATATGTAGATATCTGTAAATCTGTAAAACTTTGCTAGCATGGTGCACCAAACTGTCATTGAGATATCTTTAAATGAACAGGAAGTAATTTAGAGATATCTTTTAAATAATTTACAGATATATTTAAATTATAATTTGGCTTGCCATACTTTTTCAGTGTTCTGGCTAGTAAAAAGGTTACTTTATTTTTTTCAACAGTGGTTGAGCTTCCCAGTTTTACTTGTGATCATTGCCATCTACATAGAGAGAAATGTAACCAATATATTGATGCCTGAAAATACAGCCACCTTTTCACTGCTAGACCCATCTCTCTCCTGATATGCCACTGTAAACATGTCAAATCTCACATAATTCTTTGTTTTTAAGAATTTTACACACCTATATATTTTTTTTTATTACACACATACATACACAAACAACTCAATGGAAAGATGCATGCTGGGAATAACAAGGAGACAAGAAAAGGAAGGAATGGATAAGAAAGAATGGATAAAAAACTGAAAATGGCAGTGGGCCGGACATGTAGCAGGAAGAACAGACCATCGCTGGACCAAGGAGATACTAGACTGGATCCCAAGAGATATAAAGCGACCAAGAAGAAAACCGCGAGGAAGATGGCAAGATGAAATTAGTAAACACGTCGGAGCAACATGGATGAGAGAAGCAGCAGACAGGCTTTTGTGGAAGAATCTTGGGGTGGCCTTCATCCAGCAGTGGATTGAAAAAGGCTGAAGATGATGATTTTATATATATACAGTATATATATGTCAAATCCAAGAGAACACATGAAATCAGAACCTTCTAGCAAGTTTCAGAAATAGTGCTGCCAAATCCCAATTGCATACAAATACAGTACATGTACAGTATAACAAATTATATTGCAAAGATGGTTTCCAAAAAGTGTTTTGTATATTTATATATAGTTATGACTACTGTCATCAGGCATTGCACTTTCCTTTTGCATCTGTATTTTAAACCCACCTCTGTTTAACTTAATTTCACATCTCATGTAGCAGATCATGCCCCTGTATGCTGATCAGTCACCTCCACTCCCAACTAGCATATTCAAACAGGGTACAAGAGCTACCAGCAAACCTGTCAGTTTAGCACTGGCAGCACCACTCAATCCCAAAGGGTGGAATAAAATCAACTCTGCCCTGGCTATCCTCATTCAAACACAGAAGTATAACCTCAACAATTCTGATAATGAGCTATCCACTCCCCCAGCACACCACGGATCCATTTTCTATTACCAAATTGATACTGCCCTGCTTTCCCCCTAAAATGGATAATATCCTCTGTTGCAATCTATGCATCATTTGTTCAGGTCTCCTTCTTTGTCTCTATTGATTTCACATTTTTTTAAAATTATTTTATTTATGTCCATAGCCATGTGCAAATGAAGGCCACTGCTTTATAGATGAAACTGAGAGTTACCACTGTGTCTGTCCACCTGGATGGACTGGAAAAAATTGTTTGGAAAACATAAATGAATGTGAAGAGCACTGGTGTCAAAATGGAGCTACTTGTGAAGATGACATCAATAAGTACAGGTACCTAAATCTATTAAACACCATGAGTGCCTTGCTTTGACTCTCTGGTTTCACTATATATATATATATATATATATATATGGGTATTTTAAATACTCTAGCCTGATTTGGTCAAAACAGGTCACATTGGTGTGTTGCTATTACAGCATATCACAATGGGTCGACACTTCTTTTCAAAAAGGGGCAAATCATTAACATATATCCATATGCCACTAGAAGTTTGAAAAAAAACAGACAAAAATGGCAGCCATTTTATTGCAAAACAAATAACTGACCAGAGTTATGTGGCTTACAACACACCCGGGGAGTGGTGATATTAGAGTATATCACACACCCGGTCATGCCTTATTGCTTGCGTATATAATCTAAGCCTGGCAGTGGAACGTTAACAAGCAATGTGATTGGTTGAGCAATGTTCCAGACAGTTGGAGGCTTGTCACATGTTTGAAGTCACTGTAGTGCCTTACAGAGTTTAAAGTGCCAGTAGCCATCTTGTTTACAGTTACAGATGTACAGTAACTATAACACTGAGTGACCAATTACCAAAACTCCCAAAAGTAGTAAGTATACATGCTGATTTGGATGAACAATTGAATGAACTGGAAGATAGCAACAATGGAAAAAAAATACCAAAAAAAGTTTTTTTTTTTTTTTTTATGGCTTTCAGGTCTGACTTGAAACAAAAAACAAATTGTCTCAACTGTGGAAAATGCACATCTTAAGAAAATCTTTTGCATGTTTCAATTAAATTAGTTTGCTCTGCTTAAACTTAGTGTGAAGTTCAAAGTTATAAATGGGACTACTTTATTGGTGCAAGGATATTTAATAAAAAAACAAACAAACAAAAAAACGCAAGAATCACTTTTTGCCCTAAACATGATTTCTTGCCTTGTCTGAAGAACTTGTTGCTTGATATAATGTTTTTCGGCCCCAAAGCCCATGTCACTTCCTCCATAAAAGCCCACATCACTACCAATCATTGTCCATATTTCTCCTGCATTTGCTTGGGTACAGAGGCAGTATAGGCGCTTGCGTTTTTGTTAATGGTTTTGTTTTATAAAGTGTTTAAAAAAATTATATATATATATATATATATATATTTTAGCTCAAAGATATATATATATATCTCTCATACACACATATATACAACACCAACATGCTGAGTGAAGACAGCAATCCATCTGAAATAAATAAATAAATAAAATAAGTGCACCAGCAACTGTCGAGTAGACACATTAACAGTAGATGAGGAACAGCTAAATGAAATAGAAGAAAACTAAGATTGAAAAACCACTAAAAAAACGACCCTGTTAATGTACTTAAAGACTAGCTTAAAGAAAAAAATACTCCTGTACTCCTGTCAGTCATGAAAACTTTTACAAAAGCAGGTAGACAAGACCAGACCCCCGAATTACCAGCCTGGATTTGAAGCATCTGCGGGAAACTGAGGCACTATCAGCTGACACTGCGATCGGTTGGTGCGTAAAGTCTGGTTCGATCTTAAACTTAATCGACACGACGTGGACAAGCGGGTGTTCGACAAATAACAAAAACAACTTTTGAGATCCGAAAGGATGAAAACTGACATGAATATGCGTGCCTAGCATATAACGAGGTCACAAACTCACCTCAAGATCCGACTTCTGCATCCATTGCAGCTGCTCTCCTGCCTTCCTCAGTGTTATTTGAAACTCTGCTCACACCATCAACATCATTAGCATGTGCTCAGTCCTCTAGTTTCAAGATGCCACTTTCGATGCATAAATTCACAATAAACAGCGAAGTGCAGTTTATTTTTAATAAGTGAACAATAAATTTAAATGTAATTAAATTAAATTAGCCCTGCGATGGACTGCCGTCCTGTCCAGGGTGTAGTCCCGCCTTGTGCCCTGTGTCTGTCGGGTAAGCAGACTTATCAGAGAAGTAGTTAACACAACTAACACCTTCACTAAGATCATCCTGACTTCCAGCAATCTTCTGTGCGCTGAAAACCATTTGCCAGTTAAAACAAGGGGATACTTCAATCAAGAGGCATTACAATCCAGACAAAAAAAAAACACCCACACAGATCTGCTACAGGGCTTATTAAACTTCTAGTTTACAAGAGTATTTTTTCCCCCTCTCACTACAGAGGAACACCATTTATCACTTTAATTGCTCCAGTATTCAACATGGATCAGCCATGGCACACAATCCAATCAATTTCTTTGTCGACTGGGATATGTAGGCATATTCGTCCCTGACAATACGTCAACTATATTTGGATAGTAAATTGTGAGGGAGTCAGTCTTGTTCTTAGCTCCTCACTGGGACTAAAGGTTTTGGAGATCCTGGAAATAGTGGAAGTGGTGCTCTGCACCTACAGTGGAGCAGCGGTCTGCTGTCTAGAACAGGACAATGTTTTACACAATACTTTAATAGCTGCCTGAAGACTGATGGGGAACTACTAAAGAGCTATAGTTATCTTAACAAGTACAACCCTACTTGGTCAATGGAATAAATAAACACATTTTAAATTAAAGGTCAGAAACTTTCAGGTTTCAGATCATACAGATGAATGAGAAGTCGTCATACTCGGGTGCGATCCAAAATCATTGCACGACTTGGAGTCAGAGATTCTACCTACCCTCCATCAATGTTCAGAATTATCCCGGGTTTAAAAGGCATATCATATGCAGACAGGCTAAAACAATTGAACTATTCAGTCTTGAACAAAGAAGACTATGTGGTGATCTGATTCAAGCATTCAAAAGGTATTGACAATGTCGACCCAGGGGACTTTTTCGACCTGAAAAAAGAAACAAAGACCAGGGGTCACAAATGGAGATTAGATAAAGGGGCATTCAGAACAGAAAATAGGAGGCACTTTTTTACACAGAGAATTGTGAGGGACTGGAACCAACTCCCCAATAATGTTGTTGAAGCTGACAACCTGGGGTCCTTCAAGAAGTTGCTTGATGAGATTCTGGGATCAATAAGCTACTAACAACCAAACGAGCAAGATGGGCCGAATGGCCTCCTCTCGTTTGTAATCTTTCTTGTGTTCTTACATTGCTGCAATCTCCAACATGCTACATAGCTGGGAATGCCACTCTGTAGGCCCCATTAGGGCATCAAAATGGGTAGTGGGAGGAGAGCGCAAATCATTAGGGCATCAAAATGGGTAGTGGGAGGAGAGCGCTTGACTTCTGGAATGCGACTACCACCAATTCGAGCATACATGGATGACATGACAACCATGACTACAACAGTAGCCTGCACTAATCGGTTATTGGGCAAATTAACCAATAACATTGAATGGGCACAAATGCAATTCAAGCCCACTAAATCAAGGAGCATCTCTATAATTAAAGGTAAAGTAGTAGATAAAACGTTCTTCATTAATGGTGAGGCAATACCAACAGTGTCTGAGAAACCAGTGAAGAGCCTTGGGAGATGGTGCACGACGGGATCTAAAGGACACAGTTCGTGTGGGAGAAGTTAGACAACAAGCTGTGGAAGGGTTGAAGAGCATAGACAGCAGTGCTTTACCAGGCAAACTAAAACTCTGGTGCTTTCAGTTTGGTCTACTGCCAAGGTTGCTGTGGCCACTGACTGTGTACGAGGTTTCTTTGACAACAGTAGAGAAGCTGGAAGCTTTAATCAGTTCACACATCAGGAAATGGTTGGGAGTTCCACGCTGCCTCAGCAGAGTGGGACTTTATGGTAAAAGAATACTGCAGCTACCTGTCTCCGCTCTAACCGAGGAGTTTAAGTGCGCCAAGGTCCGACTGGAAATGACATTAGTAGAGTCATGCGACAAATGCGTAAGGGAGGCAGCACCTGTGTTGAAAACTGGAAGAAAGTGGGCAGCAAAGAAAGCTGTGGAGGATGCAAAGGCTGCCCTTCGAATTGGTGATATCATATCAGCATGGAAGAGGGGGTCTTGGTCTCAGTTCAGCTCCTCCTACATGGCACAAGGCAGCCTCAGCTCAACGGAGGAAGCTGGTAGTCAACGAGGTGCAAAAGCAGGAGGACAGGATGAGGTGTATAAAGGCCATTTCCCAGGCCAAGCAGGGAGAATGGATGAGATGGGAGAGTGTGGAACAACGCAAGATTGGCTGGCAAGACCTATGGTCAATGGAACAGAGCAGGATCAGTTTCCTTATAAGGTCAACATATGATGTTCTCCCATCACCACAGAACCTAAACCTCTGGGTAGGATCCCTCATGTCCTTTGTGTTCATCACCTGCAACATTAAGGCACATTTTGACAGGATGTAAGGTGGCTCTTAGCCAAGAACGGTTTACTTGGCGCCATGACCAGGTGCTGCAATGTTTGGCCTTAGCATTGGAAGTCAAGCGTAACATGACCAATAAGTTGCCACCTGTTCCATCAAAACATTACACACAAAAGACAACATTCCTCCGCCCAGGAGAGCAACCACCAAGAAAAGGTGTTAAAACCAATCCTCGCCCAGGACAACTGGAAGCTGCTAGAGACTGGAAAATGCTGGCAGATGTTGGTCAACGGCTTATTTTTCCACCTGAGATTGCCACCACAATCCTTCGACCAGATATTGTCTTGTGGTCTGGATCAGCACGCCTTGTTCACCTGGTAGAGTTAACAGTGCCATGGGAGGATGCTGTAGATGAGGCGTATGAGAGGAAGAAACTGTGGTATGCTCAACTAGCCACTGGATTTGTGGCACACTCTACAACCCGGTTTCTCAGAGATGTCAGATACAATGGCCAAGAGTTGCGTCGCACAGTGAAGAACTTATCTGAAGCAGCAGAGAGGAGCAGCAACTGGCTGTGGTTGAGACGGAAAGATTCTGGCTGGGGATCTCAAGCACAATAGAAAGAAAGAAACGCTGATGTACAGGTAAGTAAGCTGGGCTGAGTTGAGTGGGGGACGGAGGGGGGTGATGCTGGGACGCCAGAATCACCATCGAGCCCTCTTGAGGTGTCGTGGGCTAGTCGACGAAACACCAAGGATGGAAGGTGCCCACTTTAAGACCCCAGAGATGTACCCTACTTAGCTCAATCCAGACGGTTGTCATGCTGATGCGCTGGGGAGACCGCACTATGGTTGATCCCCGGAGCCAGCATCGCAGCCGTTGTGTGTGCTGATGCGCTAGGGAGGCAATAAGCTGATCCCTGGAGCCAGCATTACACTTCAGCCATCAACACCAGACAGAAGGATATCTACATCATCATATGGAAGGAAGCGCAAATGGATGGAGACACATATGGATCACATTAGTTTACTGTGAAGCTACGTCTTAGTTGGTGCTTATCTTGGCGAGAGCCAAGTTCAAATCAGCATGAAGTTTTAAGTATGAAGTGAGTAACCTCATCACAGCCCCGTCCCCCTTTTATTGAACATCTTTAGTTCTTAGTTTTCCATTGTTTTATTTAGTGTTGCTATATTTCACATAGATTAGAACTACTAGTAGCTTGACTTTCAGCATCATAGATAAAAAGTCATATAGAGCAACAGTATCTTGTGATTCTATACAGGATACAGTTTTATATTGAGAAATAACTACAATAGCACAGTATAGGAGAACACTATAAAATACAGTATGTTTTCAATTAGAAATTAATTGATATATTTTTGTAAAGTTAAGTGGCACAAATGTTCGGGGACTCTTGTCTTTATCCGCTTCTAGCAGATTTAATTCTTTACTTAATGTAATTGCAAGCTGTTTTTGAGGAATGCAGAATTTGATTTGGAGGGACATCCCTAAAGTAGTTTGAACAGGTCCCACAATATTAACCTTCTGTCTATTTTGGTGACTTTGTAGAGGTTGCATAAAATACCAGAGAAATTTACTAGATGTTCAATTGTAAACATCATAAAAAGTTATGGTCAAGCTACTAGTTTCAGACGGATTGTTTGAAAAACCGACAACATAATATACAGCTGTGGCCAAACGTTTTGCATTACTTTTTTTTTTTGTCTCAATCCTAAAATTCTGTGAACATAATTTAGATCTTTTATTGAACATCATGTAATCAAGAAACTACAAAATGATATTGCAAAAGTCTACCGGATGCCATAATAGTAGTACAGTGTTTCATGTTGGATTTCGAAATGTCACATTTTTTAATTTTTGTCAGTTTTTCATTAAGTATACAAACAAATACAAAGCACTATGTAATTAAATATGTTAACATAGCATTATTCAGCAGGTTTCATATGACTTTATGAAGCAAAATTTGTTAATTCTATAGGGTGATGCAAATCTTTTGGCCATAGCTATACAGGACTATAACAAGTAGAATGCCATTACAGAATGTATATAAACCAAATGGTTTATTTATTGTTATGTTTTGTAAAAAATCACTTTAATGTGGTTTCTTTTGTTTTGGTGCTGTTAGGTGTCTATGCCCTGATGGCTTTACTGGATTATTCTGTGAAACTGACATTGATGACTGCATTGGAAACCTGTGCTCAGAGCATGGCACCTGTCTGGACCAGCTGTACAATTACACCTGTCGCTGCATGCTTGGATATGAAGGACACTTCTGTGAAACAGAGATTAATGAATGTACAAGTTTACTTTGTGAAAACGGAGCCACCTGCATTGATTTAATTGGTGATTTCTCATGTCAGTGTGCCATAGGATTTGAAGGTATGTCACAACAATTGAGATTCTGGTGAAGCTTTTAATTTATTTCATGAATGTGGAATGTAAAGTTGGTTCACATATATATTTAAGAGACCATGCTTACAACTTTTTTTTTTCTAACAATATATTTATGTCAAAACCTTTCACTACTGGCACAATAATTACATATAATAATAATTACGTAGCTTACCGACTTTAGACTTTGAAAATATTTAACAGAAACAATTACTGTTCATTGCATATATTCTCTACCTACAGGATAAATTAGTAATGTGGATGCTTTTTTTGAAGTTTGATTAATAAACTGAAGTAGAACAGCACACAATTGCTTCTTTGTCAAATGAAGCAATTTGATTGTATTAGCAGGTTTCAGGCAATGTTCATAGACAGTTGTCAAGTAAAAACCTGCTATTTTTCTCCTAGTTTCTTATCATCCAAATTAGGATTTAACTGAAGGAACTTCAGCCTGGGCTATACTGTATACCTATACTTTGATATAGGCGGAAAAGACACAACAACATTTGTTAAGCTTCCTACTGAGAATGACTTTTGGCAGTTGTAAATTCTGATTTATTTATGCATAATTGGGAAAATAAAATGATCTATGCCAGTTATGAACATGTTTACCCATTTAAGAGCTGGTACATACCAAAAGAAAATAACATTATTTCAGGGCAGACCTTCTGCATCCAGTTCTGGTTAGAGAGAGAGTGAGAGGCTTTTTTTGACTTTTCAATTTCCTTTATTTTCAATTAATACATTAATACATTTTTTTTTCATGACAAAAACCAACCACAATTATTTCCCCCCCACCACCATACAGAAAAGAAAACACAGATCCTCTTTTCCATCTGTTATGTTAAAAATTCATTTGTAAGTTTACTCCGTCTAATTCACACAGCACCTCATTTACACACCACAAATCCTCAAATTTTCCAAGATCTTTCAACACTTTATAAAACTCAATCTACTTTCAGTCTACATTTCACCAGTATCTTAAACATGCTCAGCACATCCTCACTCCCCTCCCTCTCCACTCTGTTCTTCCTACTCTTATAAATAGCCAGCTTAGCCTGCCCCACCAGGAAATTCACAATTTGATCGATTCTTTTTGTTTTCTTCCTATAACCATTTCCAAAAATAAAAACTGTGATGTTAAAATTTAAATTGAAGGCAGTAAAAAACTGAGCTAAAAGACTAAAAATGGGTGCTAATCGGGAGCATGCGCTAAAACAATGAAACACGGTCTCTCTCTGAGCACAGAACGGACAGGAATCAGACACGCCGGGGTTAATAATGTTGATAAAAGCATTGACAGCAACAATCATGTGTAAAACCCTCCACTGCAGATCCCAAGCTCTCTTACTGAGGGGGGGTTTATACAAGCTGCTCCAGGCAGGCACTGTACTCTCCTCCTCTTCCAGCTTGGCTCTCCAGGGTTTGTCAGGAGTGTGGTTAGCTGGGTCTGATGTTTAACAAGCACGCAAACTCTGTACCGGGCTTTGCCCTCCATGCTTGAGACAAGCCTCCCACTCAATCCCTCTGCTTCCAGTAGTGGCCCTGGAGGCCCCGCTTCTTCCCTGAAAGCAGGAGACACTCGCAGGCCTGGGAACGGGGGCGGGATGTCGGGGAGGGGGTGTCCCTGGAACAACTCTTTTTCAGGAGCAGCCGTCCCTCCGGGGACAAAGCGGATCTGAGCTGGTTCAAAAACCTCTCCACTCTTCATACTGAGTGCACTCCCAGCTCAGCACTCAGCCTTTCTGCGCTCAGCCAGCAGCCCTGCTGCAGGTCCAGCAGGTGGCGCAGCTTTGTGAGGCGAGCTCCGATTAGCTGGTGGTTCAATGCAGGGGCGTCGGTGCTTGGAGGAGCAAGGAGCGGGTTGTTTACAATTGGCTCTTGCAAAGCCAATGCAAAGTGAGGGCCTCCTCCCCTCTCTCAACCCTCAAAAGGCGCCAGGCCCTCAGCATGCTCCTGTAGAAAGTGGGGAGCGATGACAGGTCCACCCGGCTGGAATCCACTAGGAACAGGTGCTTATCCAGCTGTAGCGCTCCTGATCTCTTCAGCATGGCGCAGGCCAGCAGTCTCCAGGACAGTGTGTCAGATCCATATAGCAGCCGCTGGACTGACTGCAGTCGGAAAGCCGAGACCCGGCTGCTCACATCCATCACACCCTGACCTCCTTTCTCCCTTGGCAGGTACAGCACTCCTTTCCTTAGCCAGTGCAACCCGTCCCAGAAGAAATCCAGCATCACCTTCTGCACCTCTTCCAGCAGCCCCTGCGGTGATTCCAAACACACCAGCCGGAGCCACAGTGTGGATGCCACCAGGTTGTTAATAATCAGAGCTCTGCCTCTGTAGGAGAGCTGCCTAGTCGGGCCTTCACTCCCTCCAGCACCCCCTCCCAGTTCTTTATCTCGCTGATGTCGTCCCCCAGGTGCACCCCCAAGTACTTGAATCCTCCCCTGCTCCATTGAAGCCCTCCTGGCAGCGCTGGTGGTCCGCAGACCCCCCACTGCCCTAGCAGCAGTGCACAGCTTGTATTCCAGTTCACCTTGGCTGAGGAAATTGTCTCAAAGTCTACAAGTGTGCTGTGCAGGGTCTTGATGTCCTGCTCCCCCTTGACTATCACCACAAGGTCATCAGCGTACGCTGACACTGTGACAGGAGGGCCGCGGCAGTGCGGTGTAGACAGTCCACTGATCCCTCGACGCAGTTCTTGGAGCAGGGGTTCGATGGCCAGGGAGTAGAACATACCTGACAGTGCGCAGCCCTGTCTAACCCCCCTCTGTACTCTGAAAGGAGCACTCAGCCCACCGTTTATTTTCAGTACACTGTGAATGTCACGATAGAGCACCTGAGTCATGGCCATGAAGACAGGGCCGAACCCGAAGACCTGCATGGTCCTCCACAAATACTGGTGCTCAACCCGGTCAAAAGCCTTTTCCTGATCCAGTGAAATCAGACCAGTGTTTAAGCCAAATATCTTGGAGACTTCCAAAATGTCCCGAATCAAAAATATTTTGTCAAAGTTTGACCTGTCGGGCACACAGTAGGTCTGGTCTGAGTGCATCACTGAGCCCAGGACATCCCTCAGCTGACTGGCCAGGGTCTTTGACAGCAACTTGTAGTCCACACATAACCGCGAGACAGGTCTCCAGCTCTTTATCTCACACAGGTCTCCCTTTTTTGGCAGCAGCGTTACCACCGCCCTCCTGCAGTTAAGTGGCAGCTGTCCTTTGGCCAAGCTTTCCTTGTAAACCGCCAGAAGGTCCTCCCCGAGTTCACTCCAGAACGTTTTGTAGAACTCTGTGGGCAGGCCGTCCATGTCAGGGGCTTTCCCGTTGCTCAATCCACTGAGGGCAGTGGAGAGCTCCTGCAGAGAGAGTGCTGTCTCCAGCCCCTTCCTCTCCTCTTCAGGGACCTGTGGCAGACCTTGGTGGAAGTTGTGTGTGTGGGCTGTGTCTTCTCCTCCTACCTGACTGGAGAACAGCTCTGTGTAAAACTGCACAGCTCTCCTGCGGATCTCTCCTGGCTCCTGCAGCTCCCTCCCATCCTCCGCACGCAGGCAGTGGATCAGCTTGCTCTGTCCCTGTTTTTTCTCCATGCTGAAGAAATAGTTGGTTGGGGCGTCCACCTGTGATACACTCTGGAACCTTGATATTGTTAACGCTCCCTGTGCTTTTGTGTCCAGCAGGTCAATGAGTAACGCTTTTTTTCCTTTGAGATCTTCAACAAGCCTACTATTTGATGTGGACTCTAGAGCCTGCTGAAGCGCCAGAATGTCCTTCCCCAAAGATCTTATTGACTCATTGATGCCCCTTGTAACGCTCAGTGTACTGCTGACAGAGCTGGCGAATCTGCACCTTTCCCACATCCCACCACTGTGTCAGGGAACTAAAACTGGCCTTTTGCCTTCTCCACTGCTGCCAGAAAAAATTAAAACAGGTTTTAAAATGTGCATCATTGGTTAATAGGGTGTTAAAATGCCAGTACGCGCTGTGCGTTCTAACTGCCGGAATTAAAACAGTTACTATTAAAACACAGTGATCAGACAAACCAGTGGGGGTGATAAAGCAAGACTTTACAGTGCTAAAATGGTGTTTAAAACAGTAAAAATGGTCTAATCTGGCCAGAGAGAGCTCATCTCCCCTCGCTTTTACCCATTTGTACTGTCTTTTGTTAATATTAAAAGTTTTCCACAGATCTTTTAACTCACACTTCCCTGTTATACGGCGCATCTCTCTGGCTGATAGTGTATGGGGTTCTACGTGATTCCTGTCCTCTTTGTCATTTTCTGTACAATTAAAATCTCCGCCCAGAAAAAGATACTCCTCTGCTTCACATTTAAGAAGGGTATCCTCTAAAACCTTTAAAAATAAAACTCTTTCTTTTCCGTTGATTGGTGCATAAATGTTAATAAAAATGAGCGAGGTCTTCTCCATTACTGCACGCACTACAAGGAGACGCCCTTTAATAACCTCTTCAACATTCACAGAAATAGGTTTTACATTTTCAGCAAATAAAACAGCAACCCCGGCGCTCAGAGAGGACCCGTGACTTAAAACGATATCACCCTTTCATTCTTCCATCCATTCAGTACAATTCCTATCATCACTGTGCGTTTCCTGTAAAAACATCACATTTATATTCTTCTGTTTAATCAGCTCAAAAACAGCGGCTCTCTTCAGAGCATCTCGACACCCGTTAATATTTAAGCTCCTAATTTTAATTTCACCCATTAGATAAAATAAGAAAGAAAACAAGCAGAAAGAAGCAGTGGAGAGACAGATAAAAGCGAGAGATAAACTACCCTTCATTATATTTTAATTTTGTTAAAACATTTTTTAACCTCCAGTTTTCATCGCTCAGACCTTCGCTTGATGTATTCTTTTTCAAAAAAACCCTTACAGTTGCCTTGAACAGACTTATGTTCAGAAAATATTCCTCGACCACTACATTTCTTTCCTTTTGTTTTTTGTAAAAACTCCCTAACCTTTTCCAGCTCATACCCCCCATCCGGCCCCGATCTGCTATGACTAGCCGAGGACTCCACTGACAGAGACGAGTCAGTGAGGCCGCCCTCACGCTCGCTCTCTGACTCCAAAGACTCCTCGGTGACGCTACTAGCAGCTAAAACACTCCATCTAGTTGCGGGTCTCCTTTCTTCTACATCTTTCCCTTCAGCCTCTCTCCTTTACCCCCGTTCCAATACCTCCTTCCTCTGCCTCTGTATTATGTTTTTTAGCTATCAATCCTCCGCTTCTTTTCCTTGTCCTCTTTTTTCCTGGGATTTTAAAATCTCCATCCTTTTCTTTTTCAGTTTCCATCTGTGCTATCTCCTCCCTGATTTCTCCAATTTCCTTCAAACCCATCTCTGTTTCCTCGGCTGTAGCCCACGCTGCAACCCCTTCAGTGCTGCTTCCAGCCTCCTCCCCTCCCTCTGCCTCAACGCTACCATCTACCTGCTGTCCTTGGGTGTCTTTTCCCCGGATCAGTTATGTTTCCCCATCGGCAATGCCCTTCCCAATCTGTTACTGCCACTGCCTTCTGCTACCTCAGTGTCCGCCTGGGCTATTCCCCTCCTCTGCTGAGGCTGCGGCCGAGTCCGCGCTCTCGGTCTCGGCCGTGGCCCCGACCCTGTCTCACCACCTTCCCCGGCTGCACCCCGCTCCTCGGCTGCACCCCGCTTCTCCTCCTCCTCCTCCTACTCCGGACAGTTTTTAACAATGTGCCCCTCGCTCCCACACCTGAAGCACTTCAGCGACTCCGAAGTTACAAAAAACATGTAATCATGATTATCAATTTTAAACTTTAAAGAGATGTTTACGTTTTCGTTAATATTATTTAAAATCATGTATACTTGCCTTTGGAATGAGACGATGTGCTTCAGTTGTGGAGCTTTGCACCCCAGAGGAATCCTCTTAATCTCGGACATTACCTGCCCGTATCTCGCCAGTTTCCTCTTCAGAATCTCATTTTGGATAAACGGCGACACATTCGAAATGGTGATCTTCCGAGACGGGGCCGCTGGCGGCAGCACTGGCGTGAATGTGTCGTTTAACACAACCCCATTCTCAACTACTTTCTACTAGCTCCGTTGTTTTTAGAAAAATGAGAATAGCTCCATTCATGCGTGAAGCAGATTTGACATTCTCACATCCAACTATCTCCTCGACTGCCAACACACACCTCTCCAAGGGGTAGAACTGCTCCGGGGAAATTTTAACTCCATGTCTCCTAGTTAATTTTTCAAAGCGTAGATCGGGGGTAGCAGCCCTCCCCTGAAGCGGCCATTCCAGCCACAAAAGCCGACACCAAATAAAAACACCTCCCTTAACTACACTTTTACAATGAAAAGTAAACTTTGTAAAACTGTTTGAAAACGGGAAAAAAAACAGTAAAGAATAAAAGAGAAGAAAACCAAACCTTGACCGCTCTCACACACCTTCCCGGAACTCCGCCCACTCACTCCACACACTCACGAGAGAGGGAGAGAGAGATCAGCAAAAAAAAGATGGCAACAGTCAGAACAAAAGAGGGTAATGCAGAATGGGATTTGCATAGTAATATGAATTAGCCAATTACCTGGGAATAATGCCCTGAGAAGACGTTAATACAGCTCAAATGTTAAGAATTAGCTATTTCTAGACCCACCCTTTATCCATTTAAATACATGACACCATGCTAATGTGTATATATATATTTTTTTCCACGTTCTAAACATATTTATCAGGCTTAGTAACTTGTACTAACATGCCAATGTGAGTCTTGTTTCTAGTACATGCGATTTAAGAGGGGGTCCATCCATGACTTTTTTAAATTTTTTTTTTTAACTATGAACATGTGAAATCAGTGACTTATTGGGATTTCCAGGTACTGACAATGGCTGAGTTTCATGCACATGAAAATCGAGTCTACAGTCATGACTGTGTGACGTTGTCACGCAAATACATTTTGAAACAGCAAAAGGAGGTCCTTTTCGCAGTGGGACTTTAAGGGCAGGCTCAATCGCTTTCTCATGATTAAAAATAGCTGTAAAAACCCATGTAAACCGGAACAGGAATCGTGCTTGTGGTTCAAGAGGTTTCAGCAGTCAAGATCCCGTTCTTCTGACTTAATATCACACACTCTCCAGCAGAAAGGCCATACAAAACAGACACCTCCCCAAACACACACACACACACACACACACTGTACATTTATGGACGACTTCACCACTAGAACCACCGTGGTTATATTCATACCTACAACCGCCGCTACATTTTAAACACCATCAACTCAAATGTTTTATTCAAGCACATCATATCAAACATCTGCACAGCCGAAACACTGTATTTAAAATGAACAATTAAACATAAAAGGGTTTATTTTCTAACTTGCCACATAAAGCACTACTTAAAAAAAAAAAAATGATAAACTATAATAAAATAAACATTTCAAAAGAAACTAGTGTGTAAACAGGTTTATGTACATACAAAACTGTAAAAACAAAAGTATTTTTATTAAATCAAACGAAAGTAGCATATGATTTATCTTGCGTGTCTGTCACTCGCAGCACAGAATCCAGGTTGAGCTGCTGCAGCCTGCAGCTTTGATTGAAATGTTTCTGCTGAAGGGCTGTGGCTCACTTAAAGATGAAATCTCGCCTACCTTCAACAAAAGGAAGGAATTGATGGCTGCCAGGTCCAGTAGAGATAACAGGCTTGTGTGTGTGTGTATATATATTACACTTCAGCCATCAACACCAGACAGAAAGATATCTACATCATCATATGGAAGGAAACGCAAATGGATGGAGACAGATGGATCACATTAGTTTACTGTAAAGCTACGTCTTAGTTGGTGCTTATCTTGGCGAGAGCTGAGTTCAAATCAGCATGAAGTTAACATCTACTCTTGTGTAATGGAAATCAGTTATATATATATAACTGAATATTGTAGGTTATAGTCAGAATAAAAACATGTATTGTAAAAGGTGGCTCTAGTGTTAATGAAGTGTAACTTTTAGATGTCCACAAACACACCGAAATATAAATTACACACACAGTAATAAAACCTTTAGAAATTATATTTTATATAATGTTTTGTGTGTGTGTGTGTGTGTTGGAAAGGTAACCAGACAAACAAGTAGCTAATGTGCGGCGTAATTCAGAATATGCGCAACAACACATGAATTCATTTCTAAATGTTTTTATCTTCATGGCAACGCATGAAGCTCTCCTCACGATATTCAGAGTCGTTCTTTTCCTACTTAGTAACATTTAAATATCCCCTCCCCTAAATGACTATGAATTGAGTAATCTGCAATTGTACGGCTGATTTTTTTTCCTAAATCAGAACTGCACAGCAGCGCATTTCCTGAAAAGTACGGCAAACATGTCGTGAGGATAACTGTCATGACTTGTGCAAGTAAAGGCCGCTAATGATGTCACTGTGAAATGTGTAGCATATGCCTGCTTGATCAATGAAGGTTTTTTTTTATTTTTTTATTGATGATATTTATACTGTAGGATACATCTAGATACCAACGTTTCAGCGGTACATTTGATGTGTGTGTATGTATGTGTGTGTATATATATATATATATATATATATATATATATATATATATATATATATATATATATATATATATATATATATACAGTACTGTGCAAAAGTTTTAGGCAGGTGTGAAAAAATGCTGTAAAAGTAAGAATGCTTTCAAAAATAGACATGTTAATAGATTATATTTATCAATTAACTAAATGCAAAGTGAGTAAACAGAAGAAAAATCTAAATCAAATCCATATTTGGTGTGACCACCCTTTGCCTTCAAAACAGCATCAAGCATCAATTCTTCTAGGTACACTTGCACACAGTTTTGAAGGAACTCGGCAGGTAGGTTGGCCCAAACATCTTGGAGAACTAACCACAGTTCTTCTGTGGATTTAGGCAGCCTCAGTTGCTTCTCTCTTTTCATGTAATCCCAGACAGACTCGATGATGTTGAGATCAGGGCTCTGTGGGGGCCATACCATCACTTCCAGGACTCCTTGTTCTTCTTTACGCTGAAGGTAGTTCTTAATGACTTTCGCTGTATGTTTGGGGTCGTTGTCATGCTGCAGAATAAATTTGGGGCCAATCAGATGCCTCCCTGATGGTATTGCATGATGGATAAGTATCTGCCTGTACTTCTCAGCATTGAGGAGACCATTAATTCTGACCAAATCCCCAACTCCATTTGCAGAAATGCAGCCCCAAACTTGCAAGGAACCTCCACCATGCTTCACTGTTGCCTGCAGACACTCATTAGTATGCACGCTCTCCAGCCCTTCGGCGAACAAACTGCCTTCTGCTACAGCCAAATATTTCAAATTTTGACTCATCAGTCCAGAGCACCTGCTGCCATTTTCTGCACCCCAGTTCCTGTGTTTTCGTGCAGAGTTGAGTCGCTGGCCTTGTTTCCACGTCGGAGGTATGGCTTTTTGGCCGCAAGTCTTCCATGAAGGCCACTTCTGACCAGACTTCTCCGGACAGTAGATGGGTGTACCAGGGTCCCACTGTTTTCTGCCAGTTCTGAGCTGATGGCACTGCTGGACATCTTCCGATTGCGAAGGGAAGTAAGCATGATGTGTCTTTCATCTGCTGCAGTAAGGTTCCTTGGCCGACCATTGCGTCTACGGTCCTCAACGTTGCCCGTTTCTTTGTGCTTCTTCAAAGACCTTGGACAGCACATCTGGAAACCCCTGTCTGCCTTGAAATTTCTGCCTGGGAGAGACCTTGCTGATGCAGTATAACTACCTTGTGTCTTGTTGCTGTGCTCAGTCTTGCCATGGTGTATGACTTTTGACAGTAAACTGTCTTCAGCAACCTCACCTTGATAGCTGAGTTTGGCTGTTCCTCACCCAGTTTTATTCCTCCTACACATCTGTTTCTGTTTCAGTTAATGATTGTGTTTCAACCTACATATTGAATTGATGATCATTAGCACCTGTTTGGTATAATTGTTTAATCATACACCTGACTATATGCCTACAAAATCCCTGACTTTGTGCAAGTGTACCTAGAAGAATTGATGCTGTTTTGAAGGCAAAGGGTTGTCACACCAAATATGGATTTGATTTAGATTTTTCTTCTGTTCACTCACTTTGCATTTAGTTAATTGATAAATATAATCTATTAACATGTCTATTTTGAAAGCATTCTTACTTTACAGCATTTTTTCACACCTGCCTAAAACTTTTGCACAGTACTGTATATATATATATATATATATATATATATATATATATATATATATATATATATATATATATATATATACATATACAGTGCCTTGCATAAGTATTCACCCCCCTTGGACTTTTCCCCATTTTGTAGTGTTACTACCTGGAATTAAAATGGATTTAATTAGGATTTTTTGTCACTGATTTCCACAAAATAGTCCATAATGTCGAAGTGGGGGAAAAGATTTACATATTTTTCAAAATTATTTACAAATAAAAAACTGAAAAGTCTTGATTGCATAAGTATTCACCACGTTTGCTGTGACACCCCTAAATAAGCTCTGGTGCAACCAATTGCCTTCAGAAGTCACATAATTAGTTGAATGGAGTCCACCTGTCTAATTTTAAAGTGTCACATGATCTCAGATTAAATACACCTGTTTCTGGAAGGCCCCAGAGTTTGTTAGAGAGCATATCTAAACAAACAGCATCATGAAGACCAAGGAGCTATCAAAACAAATTCGGGATAAAGTTCTGGAGAAGCACCAATCAGGGTTGGGTTATAAAAAAATATCCCAAACATTGAACAACCCCCGGAGCACCGTTAAATCCATTATTAAAAAATGGAAAGAATATGACACAACATCGACTCTGCCTAGAGAAGGCCGTCCACCAAAACTCAGTGACCAGGTAAGGAGGGCATTAGTTAGAGAAGCAACCAAGAGGCCAATGGTAACTCTGAAGGAGCTAAGAGATCCACAGCTGAGATGGGAGAAACTGTCCATGGGACAACTATAACCCGGACGCTCCACAAAGCTGGGCTTTATGGAAGAGTGGTGAGAAGAAAGCCATTGCTGAAAAAAACCCATATCAAATCCCATTTTGGATTTTCCCAAAAGGCATGTGGGAGACACAGCAAAAATGTGGAAAAAGGTTCTCTGGTCTGATGAGACCAAAATTGAACTTTTTGGCCTTAGCGCAAAACGCTGTGTGTGGCGCAAATCCAACACTGCTCATCGCCCTGAGAATACCATCCCCACGGTGAAGCATGGTGGTGGCAGCATCATGTTATGGGGATGCTTTTCATCAGCAGGGACTGGGAAACTGGTCAGGATTGAGGGCAAGATGGATGGAGCCAAATACAGGGAAATTCTAGAGGAAAACCTGTTTCAGTCTGCAAGAGACCTGGGACTAGGGCGGAGGTTCACCTTCCAGCAGGACAATGACCCTAAACACACAGCCAAGGCTACACTGGAGTCTTTTAAAAACAAGAACCTGAATGTCTTAGAATGGCCCAGTCAAAGCCCAGACCTCAATCTGACTGAGAATCTGTGGCAAGACTTGAAAATTGCTGTTCACCAACGGTCCCCTTCCAACTTGACAGAGCTTGAGCAATTTTGTCAAGAAGAATGGGCAAAAATTGCAGGATCCAGATGTGCAAAGCTGGTAGAGACTTACCCAAAAAGACTCACAGCTGTAATTGCTGCCAAAGGTGCTTCTACCAAGTATTGACTCAGGGGGGTGAATACTTATGCAACCAACAAATGTCTTTTTTTTTGTTTAATTAACTTGTGTCACAATAAAAAATATTTTGCACGTTCTAAGTGTTAAGTATGTTGTGTAAATCAAATGGTAAAAATCCCAATTAAATCCATTTTAATTCCAGGTTGTAACACTACAAAATGTGAAAAAGTCCAAGGGGGGTGAATACTTATGCAAGGCACTGTATGTGTGTATATATATATATATATATATATATATATATATATATATATATATATATATATATATATATATATATATATATATATATATATATATTATTGCCATGGAAACAGAATATTGAAAAAAAAAAGTATCCTTGTAATCTTCATGTACATACGAAGGTATATGGAAAAAATATATTCCTGCTGGGCAGCTTAATTTTAATAATTCCGTTATCACTCTACAACAAAACACAGTACAATGGAGAAGAAATACATTCAAAATAAAGATATCGACATTCAACCAAACAATGATCAGAAGTCAGAAACAAATTAACCTCAGACCAGTAACAGAAGAATTTAGGGAGATGTCTTTAAAAAGGGCAAGAATCAAAATACAAAGAAAAAATTGCAATTGCGTTCAGTGGGAGAAAGAAGAGAAACTAAATAAAATAACACAAAATATTCACTTTATCTGAGTTTTAAAATAATCTGACATTTTGTTTTATCACTATTTAACATCCTGTATGATAATTCATCTGGCTGGTGCAGCAGCCCACACTTGAAAATGGTTGATACCCAGATCAACGCTGCTCCCTTTTCTACGAGTACTTTCTAACACCCCAACTCCTCATCTGGAGAGATACGGCTGTAATTCAAGAATACAACAGGATCCTTGCCAACCCAGACCTGACTATCCTCCAAGAAGACCATTCTGGACTCATGCCTCCACAATTCAGTCGTCTGGTAAGGACACTGCATGCCAGTGGCATGAAGACTGGCCTGCTCAAGACATCCCAAATCAAACCCTGATAGAAGAACCGACAAAGGAGCCACCTGTTTTCTCCCTTCCGCAGAGACTTTGGTCCAAACTTAACCGGTTAAGAACTACACATGGAAGATGCAGCTACCTCCTGCATAAATGGAAAACTAAGGATGCAATATATTGCCACTGCAGTCAAGACCAAACTACCGATCACATTGTGAACAATTACCCACTGTGTGCCTTTACAGGTATACCATTTACTGACACCTGAGGACATTTAAATGGCTTTCAAAACCTCAATATATAACTTTAGTCATTGCATTTCTACACATCATAGAAAAATAGAGTTCACTCTGTATAGGTTTTGTGAGCACATAGTATAGTAGTATGCAAGACATGGCTGCAGTGATACTTTGACAAGCGTTTTTATATAAACAAAATGAAAAGATTGTATTTCCTTCATTCATAAAACATACAAGTTGTTAGAGCTTTGTGAATAAAGCCCAACATCTTCAAAGGTTATAATTGGTACTATATGAATTTTTGTCTGCTGACTCAGGGAGAAAATGTTCTGAAAACATAGATGATTGTTGGTCCACACCTTGTTTAAATGAAGGCACTTGTGAAGATCTTATCAATGGTTTCAGATGTCTTTGCCCACTTGGTAAGTACGCTTTTAAGACTCAACTAAAAAGATAATGTCATGAGCTAAATGTCATGTGTGCATTTGTTCAAATGGATATCATTTTGTTTCAAAGAAAACCAACCATTCTGGAAAAGCACCCCAAAAAATCTAAATAAATAGGACTTTATACTATGACAGCTGTAAATTACTTTAAAAAATAATAATAATAATAATAATAATAAAAATACTTTGAAAAAAATAATATAAAATTAATATGTTAGGAAATTTCCAATTGTATTATCCAATCTTTTATTATAAGAAAATGCTTAGTCAGACTGGCTTTCCCAGCTTGATTTTTTTACTGCAACAACGTTATTACATTTAGTAAATGTTATCCGATCCATCTGGATGACGTTTGAAGACCTATACACATATGCACACAGCTATGGCCAAAAGGTTTGCATCACCCTATAGAATTAACTAATTTTGCTTCATAAAAAGTCAAATGAAACCTGCTGAATAATGTTATGTTAACATATTGAATTAAATACTGCGTTGTAGTTTTCAAAATCTAACATGAAACACTGTATTAATATTATGGTTTGAAGTCTCTTTAATGTTTTTTTTTTTTCTTTTTTTATATATATAATTCTCAATCCTAAAATTCTAGGTGATGCAAAACTTTTGGCCAAAGCTGTATATATATATGTGTGTGTGTGTGTGTGTGTGTGTATATATAAATATGAAAACAAAAAACATTCATACCGGTATTACAATTAAATAATATACTTTGGAGTCAGTGGATTAAATTACTTGGTTGTATATTAAGTTTTATAACGTTAGTGGATGATAATGCCACTTGAATAAATGGCTTTGGAGAGAGCTTTTCCTAATTTATTCTTATTATGCTAGTATGTATTTTGATTCTAGAATGCATTGTTTTGACAAAGCCAGTATACACAAAAGGTATAATATAATTTGTCCATTTTTCATCTCAATTCCTTTAATGAATTTCAGAGGACGATGCAACTGTGTGGTTTGCATTACATGAAACCAGGCTTTGCAGAAAAATGCAACTGTTTAATTCAGGCCAAAAAGAAAAGAGAAATTTAACCAACATACACAGTAAATCTCTTCCTAATTTGAATAATATAAACCATGTCCTTGTCATACTTTTCCACGTCTGCTTTTGATACATTTGATTGAAATGACCGCTGTACTCGTAATCAATTTCAAGGTGATTGTTTAGTAAATATTCATGAACCAATGTGATATTAATTTGCTATGCTTTTATTCAAGTTGATGGTGAGGATCTGCTGTAACCTCTTTTGCCTTTTCATATTGGCCCCACAGCACGACTAGCACTGCAGAGCACCACTGTACTACAACCGGAGCACTTTCCTGTGCACTTGTGGATTACTGTACTGTGATTATTTTGTGAAACCTTTTTACCCCAATGGTATGGGGGTAAAACGGTGGGTTTTCAGTCCCAAACAAAAAGGTTTCACAAAATAATAACAGTACAGTGATTATTGTGTTACAATTAATTAATTTAGTTTCATGAAAGGAAAATGCAACTGGAATTATACTCAACGATTCCTTGTAGCTTAGTCTTTTGGGTCCGCTGGTTTGGAAACTCAATTTGCTGAAGTGTCCAGTACAAAAGGCTCTACTCTCAGCAACAAAGTTTTCAATCCCCAAAATCGGATCAAACTCGGCAACAAAGTTTTCAATCCAGTAGAATCAACAAACAGCTGCAACAAAGTCTTCAATCCTCGGTAAGATCAACACAACAGTGCCCGTCTGCTCTGTCCTCTTCACTGAATCTTTAGTTACCCAAGTAGCAGGGTACAGTTTCTTTTGGATACTGTGGTTTTAGGTGTACAACAGACCCAGACGGTTTTGTCTGATAACAGTCTCTAAGTTTTACGATAATCCTCCAGCCGGGTCTCAATCTCGTCACTTGTGTCTTCTTGGGCCCATTTTTAGGCAGTCCCATCTTGGGTCCGTTTTTAGGCAGAGTTCCAGAGTTGCAGTTTCGCTTAGCAGAGTGACAGTACCTTGTTTAGCGTTCAATGTAGAGCACAAAATGTTTTGCTTGGCCATTTATAGTCTTTTCACTCTTCTAAATAGCCACTTTCAGGAGGTCATTGGTGTATCTTGCTTCTTTAAAACTCACAGGCCTTTGATGTTTTAATGTCCTTCTCCACTGAGACATCGATGCTTTGTCTTCCCGGCGTCAAACACTTGTTGTTGCAGTTGTGAATAATCTGTGCATAATTTAGCTGTCCTTTCAACCTAATCCAGTCCAGGTGCCACCTTGTTTAGTCATCCAGTTCAGTAGGTCACATAGTTCAGTATGTCTGCAATAAAGGGGCCCTTTTTCTCAAGACACAGCAGTTTCATTCATCAGTCCAGCTACATTTCTAATACGCTTTCAGGTATTAATATCATATTCAGGGAATATGCACCACACCATTGAGGCATTTCTGACACCTCTGCTACAGCCTGCATTACCCACATTACCCACATTAATTACTGAGTCATTGTGACAGAGAAAGAATTATTCTTGGTTATAAATCTCCCTCCCAACGTGTGAGGGTGCTGTGTAAAGGGAACAGTGACCTGGATTGGATGGCCTGACAATTCATTCCCAGGGTTAGGTGGAAGTCGGCCATCTAGAAAGGGGGCGGCAGACCAGGATTATAAAAATAAAACCTGTTTGGGTCATGAACTTTGTTGTCTGTCTTCTGTTTCATAATCACATCACCACTACACCTGCACACTGCAAACCACTTTGCCACAGACATGCAACAGCCCTTTCTGTACCAGGACACAAGAGCTAATTACCACTACATTACCCGTGAAATGATTCACTCCTAAAGGCTCAATAACAGCTGAATACTCTACTGTACTATGGTTTGGATAGCTTGTAGCTAGTACAAATTTCACTGTGCCAGCTGGGACCCATATGGGAGCTCGACCTGCTACTTTTGCAAAACCAAGACATTCAGCACTCGGTTCCTTTGTATGGCATGTCTCCAGGGCTTGTTTCCAACCCACTTCAGCCTGCTGCAGAAACAGACTGTAAATATTCAGGACCATGTTGCTGCAACAGTAAATCACAACATTCACTTATGATATTCATACCCAGGGACAACCATTTTCTTTTGTTGGGAGGGGATATAAATGGGGCAAGTCATAGTAAATCAATATGGTTTCATGCCAGTGTATGCACTACTCTAATACGTTTTTAAAAACAGGTCAAAACATAAATAATCTGTGCATTATAGAAAATAAACTAGGTATTGGGGTGGGAGGGAATCTAAAGAGGTATTTACAATTGAGGTTAAAAGTATCCTGCCATCCCCTTGATCCACTGAGTAATCACAGAGGTGTGTGCAACAGTAATCTTAGTCAAATCCCTATTATCCCTGCTCAATCACATGCTCTGGATTGGACTAATCTACGTCTAGGGTTATTTAATGTCATTTTTTGTCTAATAAGGCTCTGTTAATTAGTGATTTTATTCACAATTACAACATTGATATTCTCTCTTTAACTGAAACTTGGCTTGGGCCTAATGACAATGTTTCCCTGATTGAGGCTTCTCCACCTAACTTATTTTTTCCAGAAAGCTTGCTGTACTGGACAAGGTTATAATCGTTAACAAAAAATGAAATGGACAAAAACCGTAAAGAAATGATTCTGTTAACGGTAATAAAAACTGAAATGTAAATTTGAGCAAAAATGAAAATTAAACTTAATTAGAAACGTTTGAAACTAAAACACAATAGAAATAATAATTAAGATTTGTTTTCCTGTTTTTTTGAGTAAAGCCATTTCTCATTGGGTGGTTTTTAAGTCAGTGAACATCACTGAATGTGATTTTCCTCTTGTACTGTGATGCACTTCTTTATGGTTGCTTTTTGAGAAGGAGAGTTCATTCATACACACGAGGTAGCTGCTACAGCAATACAAAACAAAAAAAGAAAGTTCAAAATTTAATTTATCATGAATGTGCTAACAAGAAGTGCTGGACTAAAGCGGGAAAGTTCTGTGTATGACTACAGTACATCCTCGCTATAACAAACCTGTTGGCCTTTTGTTTGTTATATCGAGGGGTTTGTTATATCAAAAGGATAATCAAAATGAATGATAAACTGTTGGAATAAATGAATGAGATGAGATTGTGAATAAAAGTAGAATTACATGTACCTGTTCGTTTCATGTATGCAGTATCCTGCCTTTGCCTTATCCAATTTGTTAAATAATTAAAACGCAGTACAAAAGCAAGAATCCTGAATTGAAGCTAAATTTTTATTTAAAATCAACCTGACATGAATCGTTTCAAAGTGCTCCAAATCTTAATCCAACATGCAAGAACCCCAAACTTATCTTTTATTCAAAATCGACCCAACATGAAAAGTTTGACATGAAAAGTTAATCAGATCCTCAAACTTTATTTATTACACTAATGAAAGATCAATGACAATCTGCCAATTGTTAACTAACAATTAAGAGGTCGCTGTGGGCCATGACCTACGCGCTAATAGCAATTCATTTTTAAAAGGAATCTCAGGGTGTAACTATTCTGTCTTGTTTATTCGCTTCTCTCTGCTTCACAATAACAACAAACATTCCACCTGTCACTGGTCTTTAGCCCCAGTTAGTCCCGCCTCATCCTACTCCACGGGCAATCAGCAGCAGCTCCTGTCATCCCTGCCTCTCACCCATATGCTGTTCGACCGATGTGAAACACAGCCCCTCCTATTCCAAGCATTCCTGCACTTGACAGACCTCACATACATTACAATATTATCTTTTTTAAAAAAATTTTATTTGGGGTCCAGGGGCCTGATTCATTGTAGCCGAAGGTTCGTTAGAATGAAGGTTGTTATAGCGAGGGTGTATTGTACTTTCAATACAGCACTAGTGAAGATAAGAGCAAATGTCTTGTATTAACCCTTTGCGGTCCATTGTCGGACTGGGTCCGACATTGCAATTATTCCCACCAGGTCCTTTGTCGGACCCTGTCCGACATCATTTTAAAACGCAAAAACGCAAAAAGTCGGTTTTTCAACGGAAAAGCCGAGAAAACCATTCAATGGCCGAGTGGGAATGAAAGGAGCGAGACAAGCCGATTTTAAAAAAAAAAAAAAAAGGCGTATCTCATGAATAGTCATAGTAGCCCCCCTTCTTCAGATGGGGCGGTCGTATGGAAACAAGCTGGGAGTACAGTATCAGCGCACAGAGACTATCACGGACATTTGCAGAGCTTTTTTGAGATGTTATAGCAATAAAATAATGACTTGGATTGCATTATTGAGGAGTTTGGTGATAAAACGAGTCATCAGGAGACAATTGATCGGTATGTACGACTATTATTATTATTATTTTGTAGCATATGTGAAAGCGATAGCAAACGAAAGGGTGGGGCGGGGCTGGAGATGCCTAGTGAGTGCTTTGTTGATCTGCAGGGCCATTTAAACCCATTTGACTGTGAAAAAAAATACTTTTAAACAGCGCGTCTAAAATTAAATGCGCGTGTAAAAATTAATTAGACCTGGCGAGCCTGACGCAGAATTAATAAATGGACCGCAAAGGGTTAATGATCGCTGAAGATGAAACCAAAAGCAATAAGCAAGAATCCCACCAACCTGAAAACCCACCTTAATAGCTGTCACAAAGAGGTGTTCAAAGAAGTGGGAAAAAAGGGACACAAACAGAAAGCTGGCTCAGATTGGTAAAAACAAATTGGTTCAGAGTAGCTCAGTTTCCTGTGGACAACAAACAATCATAGTGTGCCTTAAAAGAGCACAGGTGTGGGGAACCTGGTCGGTTGAATACACAAAACGGGAAGAAGCTTTGATGAATTTGTTCGTGGAGACTGGCCTGTCAATTAGATTATGCGAACAACCAGCCTTTAAAAAGTTCTGTGGGATACTCAATCCCATGTTCAAGGTCCCAAGTTCTGCCAGGGTTAGCAGTCAACTTGGGCTAGGCATGAACAGGGCAACGACACTTGCAAAACAGATTTTACAATCTGCTCGCAGGGTAACGCTCTGTATTGATGGATGGAGCAAGAAAGGTCTGGCGGCCTCCTGCATGGGAATTTCTGCCTGCTTCTACAATCCTTCTGCAAAGGAAGCTCAACATGATTTGCTCAACCTACATTGAATTTTTCATCTGCATATAGGAGAGATGATTGCATTGAACACACACTAGCTACCTGGGTCATAATGGAGGAAAAGGAATTACTGATCATCACAGATAATGGTCCGACATTGCAATTTTCCCTTTCTGGTCCAATGTCGGACCCTGTCCGACATTATCAAAAAGACGTAAAAAACAGGTCTCTAGTCGTTTTTTCTCCAGAAAAAGCCGAGATACCCCTCTTAGCTGCAGTGGTTAAATATGAGGAGAATGTGTCAAATGCAGAAAATAGTAATGTAAACCAAAAGAACGTTTATTAAACAAATCTGTAATAAACAAATCAGCTGCATAATTTAACTTTCAATTTAACAAAATACGTATTCAGTCTTTTTTTCAGTTCGCAACTCATGTGTTCAGAACTCTCAGCAGCCACCAGGCCTATTGTATTGTAGTTGCCTCGTATCAGTCACATGACTGCAATATCCAATCCAAATCCACCTCCAGCTTCAGACAATCAAAATACAGAAGTACACTGTTCTACTGAGTTATTTTTTTTATTTATATTTTCCCCCTTGTGTTTGAGAACCTGTGCTTCCCCGTGGATAATTGAAGTCGCGGATAAACGAAGTTCAACAGCACAGTGAAGTGCATAAACAGGTACAAGTCCAAGATAATGTCTCTAGTTGTTAGTGCTGTTGGAAAGCAACAGTTTCTGATTTATCTTCAAAAACACTCTTTGCTCCATAGATGTATCCATTCTATTCCTTTGTCCAGAAGATAGCTGTCCACACACACAGAGAAGATCCTTTCTACAAATGCTTAGGATGCAGGAGCTGCAACAAGATCTTCTGCAACTACTGCAAGCTTTGGATACACAATCTCTCTATTTTGCCAAAATTTCAAGGGAGTCTCCGTCTCAGTGTATACTTTGCCATGCTTCATTTCTGAGATGTTTGTGGAAAGTTCAGAGTGTGCACTTCCTGCATTGCCAGTGTTGCCAGATGTTTGAGTGACTTCAGCCCCAGCCTTGGAAGCCAAAAATGTGAACCTCTTTAACACTGTTCCTTGAGCATTAGCAGTGGTAGCGCATTGGGGGTTGACACTGGATTCTTGCTGTGACACTGAAAGTCTGCCGTAGTATGCAGCATGCTGAAGAACAAAAGCTCTTACTGCTTTCATGAGGGGCTCCATTTCTGTTGTGAAAAGTGCAAAGGCAACAGTTGGGTCGATCAGGCAAGCTGCTGCAGGTGTGGCATCAAAATCTACTGATTGACGGTTCAGTATACAAGCAAAGCGTTTCTGTTCAAGTGGTTTTGAGACTACTGATGACTAAGTGTGCTTCTAGATTCAGTAAGCAGGGCACAACTTCTGACAGAGACTGGCTGTCAGTCTGCAGCTGATGTGTATGTGCTGCAAACGGCTTAAACAAGTTTGAACCAATCACTGTTGAGCAAGGTGTCGATGCAAAGCCCATCAAGAACTTAATTTAAAACAACCTTGGTCTCCAGAAGTCTCTTAATCATGTTCAGAGTACTATTCCAACGTGTCACACAGTCTTTAAAAGTGTTTTGCCACAATTAGAAATCATTTTTTCAGTGGCCACTGAAGATTTATATACAGTATTGTAAAAACACATTTTAAATCTTAACACCTTTTCTGCATTTAGCTAACATAATCATTCAAGATCATAATAAATGGCATTAAGAAAACATAATATGCAAAAGTTTTCTTCAAACATATTCAATGATACTTATGCGAACTGAACACTACTAAATGGAACATCTGCTGTGAAAGTAATTTGAAGCAATCATTAAAAAAAACACTAAGCAGTTTTTTTTAAATTTATTTATTGCTTTTTTTGTCAGAGTGTTTGCAAAAAGGTCCTTACAACTGTTGACATTTGGATAGCGGTAGCATACTTTGCCAGCTTACTGAAATGTAATACTATCTCTATTACGTTAAAAATCTTGGTAATAATGTTGTGATAGTGCTATACGTCCAACATTATAGGTATCCTGCCTTTAATTTGTCCATTATATGTATGACTTCAAACGGTGGGACATTCTGTTAATTGTAGAATTAAATAATCTGACTTTTTATTTTGAAACTACACATTTTATTAAGTAACAATAAATTTATAATTAAGTGTCTTCTCTGAGCATTTTCATGGGCTAATTGAATTGTTTTATGTTTCTTTACTTTTACTTTTATCAAGCTATGTGCTTATAATAAGAAACGAAATATGATATTCTTTATAATGGGCACATACCATTTGAGTAAAAAAAATAACCTAGGAATTATCAGCAATTTAACCTGCCCAAAAGGACACTCATCGTTAGAAAAAAATACAGTTGTAAAAAGGGAAAAGGCAGGAGATTAACACGTTTTTAACAGCCTTTCCGCTTTCTGATTCGAACACTATATAACAGGATCTATAGCTAATGGGATTTTTTATGAACATGAATTTATATTTTTAAATTTGTACAAGTTATGAATTCTCTCATTGTATGACACATTGATGTAATTTCACCAATATATTAGTTAAAAACAAACACTTTTGAATACAATTATTACTTACCAGTATCAGACAGAGTCTTGCTCCATGTTGCTTGCATTACTGTCAGGCTCGTCTTCCGTGTTTTCCATGACTTTTGCATTAGCCTCACAAACCCCTCACAAAGTTTTAACCCTTTGCAGTCCATTTATTAATTGTCGTCCAGGCGTCAGGTCCAATTTATTTTCACACGCGCAGTTAATTGTAGACGCGCTGTTTAACAGTATTTTTTTTCCACAGTCAACAGGTTTAAAAGGCCCTGCATATCAACAAAGCACTCACTAGGCATCTCCAGTCCCGCCCCTTCGTTCGATATCGCTTTCACATATGCTAAGAAATAAATAATAATAATAATGATAGTCGTACATACCGATCAATCATCTCCTGATCACTCATTTTATCACCAAACTCCTCAATAATGCAATCCAAGTCATTATTTTATTACTATAACATCTCAAAACAGCTCTGCAAATGTCTGTGATAGTCTCTGTGCGCTGATACAGTAACAACCAGCTTGTTTCCTTCTGACCGCCCCTATGTGATGCCAGGGGCAAGTATGACTATTCATGAGATACGCCTTTTTTTTTTTTCTCGGCTTGTCTCGGCTCCTGTCGCTCCCACTCGGCCATTGAATGGTTTTCTCGGCTTTTTCCGGAGAAAAAATGACTAGAAACCCGTTTTTTGCGTTTTTTTGATGATGTCGGACAGGGTCTGACAATGGACCTGATAGGAATAATTGCAATGTCGGACCAGGTCCGACAATGGACCGCAAAGGGTTAAGGAAGATTCAAGTGCAAGATTACCAATTAGAACTGTTAAGGCTACTATGGAGGCTTTTTCTTTGATTACTTTACAAGAACTGTCAGTGCTAGTTCAGCATATGACAGCTACCACATACTCTCTTGATACTATTCTTACAACACTTTTAAAAGATGTTTACTGGTGTTATTAATACCCACATTTTAAAAGTTATAAAGGGCTCACTTTCCTCCAGTATAGTTCCCTCAGCACTTAAGGTAAGATAAGGTTATAGAAAGAGTTGTTGCAAATCAATTACAAACATTTCTAATGCTTAATGGTGTATCTGAGACGTTTCAGTCTGGATTCCGTGCTGCACATAGCACGAAACAGCTCTTGTCAGAGTTGTAAATGCTCTGCTAATAAGCTCTGACTTGGGCTTTCCATCAGTTTTAATTCTCGTAGATCCAAGTGCTGCCTTTGATACTGTTGACCACTCCATCTCAGTGAATCATTCTGAAAACAGTGTGACTGTCTGGCCTTGTCCTGTCCTGGCTCAAATCTTATCTTTCCGATAGATTTCAGTTTGTCTATATTGGGAAGGCAAAATCTGAAAGATCTGAAGTTGTCTGTGGTGTTCCAAAGGGCTCTATTCTATATTTTCATTATATATGCTACCGTTAGGTGATATTGTCCGCACACATGGAGTGAACTTCCTGTCCGCACACATGGAGTGAACTTCCATTGCTATGCTGGCATGGGGCCAGTTTCCTGGACCGCTTCGAAATCTGTCCACTTGACATGTCCCTGGGTTTGGCTGGGTGGTGCTATTCCATCATTTCAGTACCATGCAATATGTCCTGACCTCTTACATTTGTAACAAACAGGCTGCCCAGTTTCATCATATGCAAGAGAGAGCCTACTATTAGAGTGTCTATAACCTCTATCCTGTGAAACCCTTAAGGTCAGCAACAGTTTTAAACACTGCTTCTAACTGATCTTGCTGTTTTTTTCACAGTTTGCAGTAATTCAGTTAAAACCGGAACCCTAACTGTTTTAGCAGTTGTTTCCTCACAATCTCCAATAAAATAAACCCTGGCTTCACAGGAGTGAGGACAGCTTTTAATACCACCAATTCCACGATCTCCCTGATTGATTGATTCAACAGCTGCCTTCAATTAAACAATTGGGAGCTTTTAAAAAGGGCAGGGTCAACCTGTTGGTTGAGGAGAGTTGGAGAGGGAGCTGTGTGAAAAGGAAACAAGAACTGAGTCTTTTGTGCAAGGTAGGACTTAAAAGTCCTGGTGTTTTGGAGCCGGTAGGCGGTAAAGTAGTATTTAACTTAAAATGAAAAAAAATTGGTTAAATATTATAAAAACACCAGAAGAAGATCCCAAGACCAAAAGAAACAGAAGAACACAGAGAGGAAAGGGAAGGAAGGAAAGAAGAGAGAATTAAAGGAAGAGAAGACAAATTTAAAGGAAAAAGGAAAGAGAAGAGAAAGTAAAGGAAGGAAAGAGGAAAATAAAGGAAGAAAATTAGAGGAAAGGGAAGGAAAGAAGAGAGAATTAAAGGAAGAGAAGAACAAATTAAAGAAAGAGAAAAGGAAAGAGAAAAAAAGAAAGAGAAAAGGAAGGAAAAAGGAAATAAGAGTAAAATAAAGAAAGGAAGAAAATTACAGAGGTAGAGGTAAGCCTTTTACACTACCATCATTTTATTTTAAAATGTTATATTAATAAATACAAAAAATACTACAACTAGATGGTAACTTTTCAAGTAAAGTTGTGGGGCTTGCTTTATTGGGAAAGTGGTCAAAGTAGCTGATTTGTGTCAAAAGTCACATTGTTTACTAATTGCCTCACGCTTAGAATGTGCTAAAATTTGAAATTTCTCAAAGTTCTATGACCGTTAATTCAACAGTGGGAAGTAGCCTACTGAAAAGAAGTTGATTTGGTTACTAAAACAGCTGTACCTCTTGATTTGTAGACGTCATTCCTGTTTTGATTTCATATTTGAATAGCTGAGTAGAGGTAGATTTCATTTGCTCTAAGTATTTGTCTAACTTGTTGGGAAAGTGGTCAAAACGGCAGTTATTTCTAAAAGTTCACAGAAAACGTAGTTGCTGTGGTTACTAATACAGGTGTACATCTTGATTGGTAAGTTATTTCTGTTTTGATTTCAGATTTGAATAGCAGAGAAATAGAGGAAGATTCCATATGCTCTAACTTTTGGTCAACGTAGCTGATTTGTGTCAAAAGTTTACAGTAAATAGAATGTTGAAGTCTGGGGGTAGTTAAACAATGGGGAGCTTTAGAATGCTGAAAATCGTCCCATTAAAGTGAATGAAGATGGACAAAAAAAAGACAAAAAGCTTAATAGTTTAAAAAGTATAAAATATATCAAAAAGTTGTATACAAGCACACTATTCCAGACCGGTCTACACGTTTTAAAGTTTGAACAGCGTTTCTAGCTTAAACGGTGTAAGAGGAGTAGCATGCCAAATAATAATAATAATAAGTAGTATGTCGAAGATTTAAAGTGGGGACTCTTGCTTCGCAAGCCCCACTAAAAATGAAAAGTTCAGTAGTAGTTCGCTTTTATAAAGTTTAGTTTACTTTCAAAAGAGAAGTTGGCAGTGATAGTTTGAAATTGCAACAAATTGTAGCAAATTCTCCCAGTTGCCATGGAAACCAGTCAGCGTACAGAGAGCAGGGAGTTCCAGGACCCTGCTAAACGGAGCAGTGCACAGGCCAGGAAGCAGCACAAACTGAGTGTGCTGAGAGAGAACCCGGAGTGTCTGTACACAGACTACTCTGGGACAGGAGACAAGAAGATGAAAAGCAACCTCATCTTTTACACTGAACACCTCAATGCCTGGCACACCGCTGTATGTAAGAAGTACAGCGACATTACAAAAAGAGGGATCTGCCAAGGTAGACAAATCCTTGTAATAGAAGACTGACCCGGACAGCACAAGTCTTAAATATTAATGTCTATCACAGTGGAACTGTGTTGATCCAGGGCAGTGAGGCTAGCCTGACCTCCGTCGAAAAAACCTATAAACAACTAAGAGGCGGCAGAGATAGAGAAAACATACACTACATATAACGGCCCCAAGAACACCGACCCTGAAGATTCAGCTCCAACCTCAGACAGCACAACACCCGACACCAACCTGCCCACCCCCACGACCCCCAGCGACATCCAGCACATGTGGGAGTGCCTGGCCCTGCTGGAGCTGCAGTTTGTGGAATTTAGAGAAATTACACTGGCCAGGCTCACGGAAACCAGCATCACCCAGCAGTTCAGAGATGAGGTGAGCCAGCTCAAAAGAGAGAATAGGGTGGCCATCAATGAGCTGATGAGCGAGATGAAGGACCTGCAGCAGGAGAACGAGAGCCTAAGGACCCAGCTGACCATTGCCAAGGAGGAGATGCAGCACAGAGAGAAGACCATCAACAAGGAGCTGGAGGGACTGAGGGAGGGGCTCCACAGATACACAGCCCCCACCCTTGCTCCCAACCCCACCCCGCTGCCCCCGTGCTCACCCCCACCCACCCCCACTCCCACCCACACCCACAGCACGCTGGCCAAAAAGAAGACGAATGCAGAAGTGGCCCTCCTCATTGACAGCAACAGGAAATACCTGGACATGAGGAGACTGTTTGTCTGTTTTCTTGTTTGTTTGTTTCCCAGCTGGCGTGTCAACAACATCCGGTGCACAAACACGGAGTGAGCCCTGCAGCTGCTGAACAGGGACACACTGGGGAGCCCGAGTTGCATTGTCATCCATACCGACACCAATGACCTGGACTCCCTGCACCACCCCACAGTGGGCCCCTGGCACCTCTACGACAAGGTGCACCTCAACCAGGAGGGGGTCAAAGTCTTTGCCAAGACCCTGAAGGATGCAGCCATGGGCCGTAGCCCAGTCAGCCCCCCCGCAGCAGTGCCAGCAGAGCTCAGCGTAGCATGCAGCCCCCGCACTGGAGCGCACCCACTCCGCCCCCCTCCGCCCCCCTCCGCCCCCGCAGCACCGGCCAGCCCCCGCCTTCCACCCCCTACCGCCAGGCCCAGTGACAACCAGCAGCAGCTCAGCTATACCGTAGCCCTGGCCCAGCCTGCCCCCACTGAACTGGGTGAGATCAAACAGCTCCTCAGCATCCTCTGCTCCAGGCTGCTGAACTGAGACCGACAGCACCCGGGTAGGGAAGACCAAATCTACATGTAAATAACTACAAAAATAAATAAATAAAGTATTATAATAATAATAATAACAAAATTATATATATATATATATATATATATATATATATATATATATATATATATATATATATATATATATATACACACACACACACGCACACATTACAAAAAAAAGTAATAATAATACTAAAATAAATAGTAATTATATCATTATATTCATATACATCCTTTACTGTTTAAATGGAACTTAATTATAAAAGTTTGTGGTGTTACGCATTTTGTTCCACTAAGAATAATATTACTGGTAGTTAAATAACATGAGTTCATTTTCAATCAGCTGTTGGAACATTCAGCTCTTGTATTCCTCGGCTTTCGGGCTGAAGAGCACAAACCCTGAATTTATTACAAATACAAATGATTTAGATGTCATAGTTCTGTTGGAGACATGGTGCCGTGCAGATGTGCCCACGCACTGCCCCTTAGGCTACAGGGAGGTAATAGTGCCCTCTATTAAACTCAGCACAGTCCGGCGCGGCAGAGACTGTGGTACAGAGGGGAGCTGGCTAACTACCTGTACATCAGCCCAGTTAAACAGGGTCAAACACACACATGGCTCAAAATTAACAAAGAAATAACCCAGTGTGAAAATGATATATACCTGTGTGCAGCATACCCCCCCACCCCACCCCCTTCTGAATCCCCTTATTATAATAAGCAGTATTTTAACACCCTCCACACAGAGATCAGCCATTTTCAGGCCCAGGGAAATGTGCTGCTCTGTGGGGATTTAAATCCAAAAGTGTACAGTAGCTCAGCATACATTATATAGTTTAAGTTCCTTTTTATTTATGGTCTCTGTTTAAATAAAAAGGTGATAAAACAATCATGCATAGCAGCAATGTAGAAGGTGTTAAGGCCTATGATTCAGAGACCACGAATAAAATGCATTATAAACTTCTTATAAATTGAACATGTATTCAGTGTGCTTTTTATTTCATTATTTATTTATGGAAAATGCCATATTTATCAGTCTGGTCCAAAAAAAGGTTGTTTTTAAAAATACAATGTGCTTGTACACATCATTTTGTCAGAGAAATGCAGCTTTTTTTCCTCTACTGTGTGAACATCAAAACATACAGCATCACCATGGTTGTGCCAGCTGACTGCAACAAACCTTCCAGCTGCAAATGCTTGTAAGCAGCTGTTCCTGATAGTGAACTGAATCAACTGCCTCACTAAAATACATGCCTTGCTTGCATTAGTATATGGTTGGAAACAGCAGACTGTTAGTTAATCTAAGATATTTTTATTAAATTTTGATATGCAAACGCTATCGCATATAAAGTGAATTATTCCCAACAGGACCCTGCAGAACAGTTGTGGTGGAATCACATTCAAGTATTTTGTAGGTACTGTCACTTTTATGTGAAATCTAAGATCAAAACATATATCACTGGTTGGTACTGTGTCAACCGTCTCTGTTTGTTTGTCCAATGCTGTCACTGTTAACTATTCATGTGTTTCAGGCAATAAGAATATCATGTATGAATTCTGGTGGTGTTTTAAACTCTTCATGGTCTAAAATAATGCAGTCTGTTTATTAAAGTCAGATTGAAGAATCATGTCATTTTGAAAGGCCGCTTTGGGAACAATTTTATCAAGTAGTTATATCATTTATATATTGTATTATTGGAGTTTAACGGTTTTAAATAGTTACAGTAAAACTTAATCACGTTGTAGATCTCACATTTTGTACCTGGTAGCAGGACTAATAATGTGCAGCTGATGCTAAGCTGGTACAGAAAACAGGATTGCAACATTTGTGAGATTTTTGCATTGCTGCACTGCAGCAGTCCTGTGCCGAGTAAATTGTTGACCCTGGCTTCCACTGTATATGAACGATGCTTATATTATATTAAAAGTGTATTTGATTTTTAGTGGTATTTTTTTTCAAAAAAAAAAAAAATAAATAATGCTGCACTTAGTCACCATCAATATTAAGGCTACAACCTGCAATCCCACCAGTATCAAATGTATGTTCAATTGCCTCTCTAACACGATAAACATGCTGTAACTTTCAAACATTTAAAAACTCCTCTGAAAACCAACTAAAACGTACTAAAAAGAAAAAGCTATACTTTAAAAATACCAAGAAAAACTATTCAATGAGGTGTTAACCTGTAAATTAAATTAAAATGTTATTAATTCTGTGTACGTTCAACAGTAAGGCCACCCCCTATTAAGGACACTGTTTGTTTCAATGGTTAATTTTTCAACGGCCGGTTAACACTAGAACCGCCACGGCAGTCATTTTGACGGTTTGAGGTTTTCAAATTTAAATTACTCTGCGTGTCTGAAAGTTATGCGGATGTCCGTTTATGACTTTTCCTAAATACATGTATTACATACCCTGACGGCGTTTTGAAAGGCAGGATCACGAAAATAAGGAAGTTATAATCCCGCCCACCTTTTGAATATAACCTACAATATTCCATTTTTTATATTTACAAGCCTGTTGCTGTCTCTACTAGACCTGACAGCCATCAATTCCTTCGTTTTGTACAAGGAATGTTATCATTTAGGCGTTGCACTTGGTGGCTTTTTTTGTGTGCATTTGTACAAGACTATGTTAAAGAAGAAAAGATTTGGCGACGTTGGTGTTGTAACTGAACTGTATCCCACAAAATGTCAGTTTATCATCCAATTATTAGTTGTGTTGAAAATGATTCCTGTGGATCTTTGTAAACCCCGGCCACGCAGCATTTGACAGACCTGCACAAAACGTGACAATAAGCGGGTTTGTGAGAGGATATTAAGAGAGGTCATGGTGCATGGCGAGTGATTTTTTCCAAAAATCGTGATAATAAGCGAGATGATGTAAAATGGGTTCTGTATATATATTTTTTCACTTTTAAATGTTGAGGAGGCACTGTCTCACTTGCCTCCTCTAAGGAGCATCCGCTGCTACTGTATATAGCAGACACAGCATTCAATGTAGCTTGAAATGATGCCCTGTCTTGTGCAGCATTGGTGGATGATTTGCTGGTTGATGTTGCTTATAGCTAGCCTCCTAGTGGAGTCATTTTTACTTCATGCTTGCACATCTGTACATTTAAATGTATTAACTTGCCAATCGGCTTTCATATAGGAAAACTGTTATAATAATATACTACTGCTAATATTAACAATAATAATAATGATGATGGTGGTGATAATGATAATGATGATAATAATAACCTATATCCACTTCAGTATGATAAAATATTAGTAAGAACAAAAAAAAAATTGTTCTTGTGTTACAAAATCAAAGTGTTCTGTTGGGCTAAACGCCATGTGTCATTAAATATAATGTAATGTAATAACTTCCCTGGCACTGAAACATTAAATTGGTCTATCTGGATTTTGCAATAAATTGCAAAAAAAACAGGCTTTTAAACATTTTTGAACTTCAGCAGTTTCACCTTGAAATCCACATAGACACCATTTACCACAAAAACTGTTGTATAAGTTGATTTTCTAGGCATTTTTGCAGGGTCTTTAAAAGGGGGAAGGGGCGGGGGGACACTAATACACCAGTGTTCTAATTAAAAGTTTTAATTAGACATTTGAATTAGTCATTTTGAATGTTAAACGCAAGCTTTCAGACTCTTCACTGACCTCCTCTCGACCCAGACGCGTGTATATGGAGAAAAAAAAAAATGTGGTTAAAGTTATCAATCTTCAGGATATGAACATATCACAGCTATACTGCTTCACTGGTAACACGGTAGCTGTCAATCTCTATGAATTTCCTTATTCACACCCTCCCAAGCCATTGATTTGTCAGCATTCAGACTGAACCCACCCCTGGGATCCTTTGCAAAAAAAAAAAAGAAAACACTGTAAAATTATTAATGGAATACAATGTTGCAACAAGGTTTATTTCAAAACTAAACCTGTGTATTTTCTTCATTTATCGGTGTTGAGCATGTAGGACAAAAAAAAAAAAAACATTTGTAAAAAAAGGTATTGTAAACACAAAAAAGGTGTTTTCCTGAAAAGGTGTTTTTCCTGAGACTTTTACGCCAGTGCGACATATACAACGATTTTTTCAGTAAATATTATTTTATGATGAAAATATGTTCAGCTTATTGTAATATTAGATACATGAGGCCAGTGGCTCGTTTTTGCTATTTTATTTAATGATATTTGCCTTGATTTATTTTAGCTACATCTCTACACAAACTGTAGGTAGAGTAGAGTGGCTAAATAAATTACCTTACAACCCACTTTTCTTTATATATATTGCACTTCAATAGTGAGTTTAGCAGTTGTGACCAGTAGACATGTGTGCTCACCTGCAGCCAATAGTATTAGTACGACTACATCACTTACACAGTTTACAGTAATCAGGGGATGAGATGTTATTACATTGCTGTTGACTGACTACGAGAAGAGCCAAATTCACAAGGTTTCCCTAGTTTTAATAGACATTTTGAGACCCAGCAGCAACATAACTGTCACCTTTTGCAACTCACTTCAGGAATAACTACAGCCGGTTTCAAAAATGCAAAATATTATGTTTGAAAACAGATTCAAGGGTAATGATTGGGTCACCTAAAACACTAAACCAAGGAGTGGGGAGGAGTTACCTAAGACCAATTATTAGTTTTGCGGCTTATAAAAAGGCGAAAGCATAAAAAAGCTTGAAGGACACCTATACCATATCAATAAAAATGTGGTTTTAAGGGAGAATCAATCTAGAACCTGCAATCTCACAGTTGTGAAATCAGAAATTACTACTAAGTGTTATTTTTATTGCATTTTTTGGCCACAATATCTTATATATATATATATATATATATATATATATATATATATATATATATATATATATATATATATATAAATAATACACAGTGCCTACAGAAAGTCTACACCCCCTTTCAAAATGTTCACCTTTTGTTGCCTTAGAGCCTGGAATTTAAAAAGCAATAAAAATAACAATTTTTTTCATTTATCTACACATTATTTTGAGTGCTCTCTATGTTCTTTCTAAACCAATTGTGCAGTGGATTGATAATCAACATCTTTCATATATAATTTACATTTGTGTTCATGGCAGATTACAAATATGACCATTTGCTTTAAAGAAAATAAGTTGTTTTTGTTCAAATATGCCTAACGCAGTATTCAACTGATACAATTGCTTTTACTGCATGTATTGATCAAGCATCTGTTATATTGTGTGGACAGGTTTTATTCATAACAGAAGCTATTGATGTAAACATTTATCAATGGGATGCAGACACTGCCTCTGCTGTAGCAGACAAATAGGATATAGATCAGCTTTGCAAGACAGGCCTTTATGTCAGTGATTCACTCAATTAGCATACTATGCTGCGGGTAGAGTGCTAAAGAAAGAATCAGTGCTACCATAAATCTGCAGTGTAAAGGGTGTCTTTACCTAATAAAACATAAAACAGCCATAAATGTGTTTGGCATTTAGAATTGTGTGTTTTATAGTCTGCTTCCGAATTTCAATTTTATGGTCCCTAACTAGGTTTTTAGAGAATAACATCAAACAGAAATAATACTGGAAATGTGCTACAGTATCCAATGCTAAAATCAGGCATGAAATCCTTCATATGAGTGTACTGTCATTTACTTCCTGCTGTCATAGTTGTTGAGTAGATAATTTCAATACAAACAGAACATTGTGACCTCTTATATATTTTACAAGTGATGCAGCTACTTATTGATAAAGGCATGTACTGTGAACTGACTGTATTTATCTTAGGTTATGGGGGAACAGACTGCTCAGTTGATCTGGATCTGTGTGGTATGGATTTATGCCAGTCACATACAACTGAATGCACCGAAACTGAAGTGGGTCAGAATGTCATTTGCGTATGTGAAAAAGGTGAGTCCTTTTCTTTCCTTTATGTGACTGTAATGAAGCATAATTAGGGCTTCTGATTTTTGGTTTTAACCGATAAACCCCCAATACAAAAAAAATGAAATCGGTGCACAGCCAATAAACATCGGAAAAAACACTAAAAATGGTTACTCAATTTGTTGATTTGCCCCTTTCCCCATGAAAAGAATAAATAAAATACAGTAACCTACAAAAAAAATGTGAAATTCCCCAGTGCAGTTGGGCTCTGACTTGTATCTCGCGTTGATTCGTTCTGAATACTTTAAACCCACCCCAACTACTGAGTGGCAGCACATTCCTACATTTGTATTGGAGGATTGTAACACGCTTGCAAGGTTTAAAATGAGATTACAATTACTTGAAGCGGAGGGTTATTCTTGCTCACAAAAATTAAAGGCATATTACAGTTCGATAGTATTTATCACACTTGTGGAATTTAAAACAGAATTGCAAATTGTGGTGAAATGTAAAAAAAATGCCTAAACACACAGAAGACCCAGAAGAATATGCCCATGACCATAAGGATTTAATCGTGGAAGACAGCAAAGGAAAGAAGTTACAATTGAAGTGTGCAAGTAAGAAAAAAAAAACACCTAAGAATTTTGGAAAGTAACCTAAAACAATAATTTCATACAGTATAGAAAAAGCGACCCCCCCCCCCCCAAAAAAAAGATTTACATAAAACTCGAAAATAGGTAAAAATAAGCACCAAAAAAAGAAATGAATAAAAACCGAAAAACAGAAGCCCTAATCCTAAACATTCATAAACATCAAAAAAACATTTTACCACATTATACACACAACAGTGCTATATATTATGCAACCAAAATAATATACATTCACAGTGTGATTTTTCAAAGTGTTGGAGTTACAATCTGCTGATATATGTCTTAGATTTACTGCAGTGATTCTATCTATCTATCTATCTATCTATCTATCTATCTATCTATCTATCTATCTATCTATCTATCTATAAATGATAGTAGCACTATAGTTAGGGTTTTTTTTGCTGTTTTTTTTGTCAGTCTCCAGCTCCAAAATGGTTTGGAATATTGCCTTTTTCTGGTTTGGTGAAAAAAAATATAAACTGTTTGGAAATTTTGGTTCTGAGCATGCTCAGTACAGATCTTGTAGTTAGATGTTTGATCTCAAAAAAGGAGTTAGCCTCACGACAAAATATCCTTTTTCGCGAGGGTCTAATATTCTTTCGTCAGAAAAAATATCTTTGTTTGTGAGGTGGACATTTTGAAAGTCCTATATCTTTAGTAAACCATGACATGTCTGTATATAATTGGAACTTCATAAGATTGACTGTAACATTGTCTTTTCATTTTGAGTGGAAAATGTGTTTATTTTATCTTTTTAAATTTTTTTTTTTTCATATGAAAAAGGAATTCTTCCAACGAAAAAAGCAGCTGTTCTGGCAAAAAAAAAATTAGAATTTCAATTATTTTGTCATGAGGGGGATCTTCTTTTGTGAGGTTCTTTTGTTCTCGCGAAAAAATATGTACTCTGACAAAAAATGAATGTTGACAGCCACCTCCGAGTCCTCGTGAGAGGAATGCCAGAAAGCACTTCCCAGGGCAACAGTGTGAGGTACCTCCCTTACATTTTAATTGCTGATATCTCAAGAGACCCCTCATTTGGTTCCTCTACTCTCCCTCTACTGGAATATGGTTTGTTTGGTTTTTCCAGTGAAAACCGAAAAAACAACCATTAACCGCCACCAAGTCCTTGGCTAATAATAAGGGGCGGGCACGAAGGTGGAGCCTGTAGTGTAGACGTTAGCACGTTTGCCTAGCACGCCAAAGATCAGTGGATCGAAAACTGGTGAAAACCTTTTTTAAATATTAATTATACTTTTATACTAACATAATTTTAATAGTTTTTGTTCATGAGTGTGAACATCCAAAATGCTAACAGTGTATTACATTTTATATATTAAATATTTTAATGGATATAGTCAGGGCTGGTGCACACGTCTATGGGGAGAGAAGTATCAAAAGAAGAAAAATGGTTTTATAGTCTATGAAAGTACCGCAACCATGAAAAACAATAAGTATGTATGACTAGTTAAAATAAATGTAATGTTTATATATTGCCTAATTTAAAGTAAGATATCAATATTTTTTTATATGTACTTATTTATTTGGCATGCTCCAAAGGGAGGGGCTAAGTCTGGGTATAAATAGCCTGTATCAAGCCCCACACTCAGTTGGGTTGGTTTGCTAAACTGGTTGGAGCTGTGTAAAGGGCTGTGGGGGGGACCTGATTTTCAGAATATTACCTCCTTTTGACAGTCAAGTGTTTTATTGATTTTTTTATTTTATTTGTGGTGTTATCTTGTTTATTTGTGGACACAGTTGTACAAAGTTCCATTCTGTTCATGTGTTCCTCACTCCTGTTTTGGACAATAAAATAAAGCCATCTTGGCACAGCAAAAACTCCTCTGGTCATCGCTTGGTACTTTACAACTTACATCATTACATTACGCACACTGGTCTCTAACAAGCAGTTATTTTGATAAATGGCTATATTTAAGTGCTGAGTTTTGCTTCTTGTGTGGTATCATAATACCTTTGTGTAGAAATGCTTTTATTACCTTGGTTAAATAAATGGTTAAAAAGTATGGAAGTAGCATGGAAAGTGTTTTGGATATATCTGGCTTAAAGCGATATAGTTTGGTTACAGTTCCTAGCAGTGCAATGGACTGTGGGACTTAATATAACATTATCCCACTATGCACTGTATTTTATGTTCACAACCCGGCAAATACGGAGCCCGTGCCCACGGAAGACATAGCGCTTCTTAGCATGAAAGTTATGGCTTTGTTTCTCAAAAACACAAGTTACAATTTATCTGTATTTGTAATGTCCATTCACCAAAACAAATCAGAAAGCATTTTGGGATATTGGAGGATACACCAGAAATGTAGTTCGGTATTACAGTGTCCACACTTCTGATGCAATCTAATTTAGAACCAGACTCGAGACTACCCCCTGAGGTGGTCTCGAGTCTGGTTCTCCTGTACAGTATTAAACTCTCTGTAGTGTAGATGCTAACCTTATTTAGCACTTTTAAGCCGGTTTAAAGGCAACTAATTTGCTTTAAAGGTATAGTGTGGACAGGGCCTCAGTCTATCATCTCTGGACTGATACAGCTACCATTTCTGCAACATCTTCTTGTTAATTCTTTTTAAAATTATACTTTGGTTATCACTTGATTCCACCCGGCTTCTTGATTTCGCAGGCTCATTTATCACATTCAGTGTTTGTGCTAGGCTGCGCCATTGCGCCAATGGCCCCCTGAAATAAAAATTTCTCTTAACACGCCTGTGTGTCCCCCTCCCCAGACGCAATACCAATAAACAGTATTATAAATCACACAATTAAGGATTAGACTCACAAATATCTTTACAGTGAAAATAACTTATTTTCGTTAAATATAAAGTTCAACCCCCCCTTCTCCCCGTCTAAAAATGGTTTGGTCCAGGATCGACCGTAACTGACCGGAATGTGACAAAACTATTTATGAAAAACAAATGTACATCCTGTAAAGCTTGCACCACTAGCATTTATGTCCTGAAGCATTGTTAGTAACTGAAGGTGAAACAGTTGCTCTGATTTGGTGTAGGAAAGGTATTACTAGCATCGCTGTGACAGTGTGGGGGGCTTGTTCGTGAAGACTTGCATGAAGAAATGTATTTATTTCTCTTTTTGCATTGCATCTGTGTTTATCGCGTATGAGTGAGACTGAGTTCACTCTTGTGTCCAAGTTCCATTCTGTCCATGTGTTCCTCACTCCTATTTGGACAATAAAATAAAGCCATCTTGGCGCAACAAAAACTCCTCTGGTCATCGCTTGGTACTTCACAACTTACATCATTACATTATGCACACTGTTCCCTAACAATCAGTTATTTTGAAATAAATTTCAGAAACTGAAATAATGTACCTGTCTTAAACTCTAGCATCACTTTACATGGAATTTGAAAAAACCTTGGCTGTTTGGAAACGTACAGCTTAAAGCTTTTTACAGGACCATTTTTCTGGCTGTGAGTACATTCGTATATGAGGTATTGGAACTGTCTTAAGACCACCTTGGTAATTTCTAGTCTGTAATGCTGATGTTTGAGTGACATATTCACGGCCAGTGCCATCGGTAAGTACAATAAAGTTATTTTTACAGAGATTAGTGGTATTTTCGTTTCCTTGTCTACAAAAGAAAAACTGTACTCACCCATACTTTAAGAGCAAGTTAGTAGATGTGTTTTCACTCAGTTCTAGGTGTATACAGTTTCTTCAGATCTGTTCTTGAAATCGGCTTTTTATGATTTACATAATTTAAGCCACAACAAGCTGCATGTTTAGATTGTAGATTTAGGTGTTTGTTTGCTATGATATTTGGTTCTAAAAAAGCCAGCACCAATATGCTATTGTTAAGAGAACTAATGATGCCATGATATATGCTGTTAACTTTGATATACTGTATATAGGGGTAAAATGCATTGCTTTAAACAGGTTATTAATTCTGCTTACAGTACAGTGTGCTTTATGTGTAAAATCTATTTATGTTTTAAAATTAAAATTACTGATGTGTGAAGAGGTTCCATTAAGATTTTACTTTTTTGAAAAGGTCCTCTTACAAAAAAAACACAACAAAAAACACTGGATTTTTACATTTAAATTAAGTTTTACTAAATGTATCTTTCCACTGATGCAAAATAGTCCCTATACTTTGGCTGTAGAGGGCTACCAGTTGGTTTAAATAACTTGTTAATGCTGAATGAATTGTTAATTTTAATTTTATAGATATGCAGAGGTATTTACTTATGCATTTAATATACTACATCTTAAATATATTGAATTGAATTGGCATGTAAACTTGATGTTTGAAATTACTGTTTCCCTACAGTAATCACACTTTGCACTTTACATTTTAAACAGCAAGGCTTTGTTTATTCTCCCCACCAGTCCTCCAGACTCTCAGGTTCAACACATCAGCTGAACTCAAGGGGCAATGGTAGGCAGGCTGGCTTGCTTGTGCTCATAGTCCGCACAAACAAAACTGCTAAGTGCATTTTAATACAGTGATGTCTGCAATTACTGTACTTTTGTTTGTTTGTCTGAATACTTGAAAATTTGAACCTATTTTATTTCCTTATACACAACCCCATTGTAGTTGTTAAGGTCCAACCCAACCACACAAAGGCAGTTTTCGAAACTGTTGATCGACTTAAGTCTGGAGCTTCAAAGGTGCTCACCTGGGGCCAACCAGATCAAAATTGTATGAGATTTTATATTTAAAATGTGTATGATTCTGTTTACTTCTGACATTGTTTGACTAATGAATAATTAATTATGAAAACAAGCTAAATATCTAAGTGGGCTGTAGCTCTTAACCACCAGCTGTATTGGCGGCAGATTTCACTTTCAAAAGCTGTTGAACCAAACGTGTTTTGATCTTTGTTGTACTCTTTTAATCATATGGCTTTGGATTGTTAGCAGACAATCAGAATGCAATACATTTCCCAGCCATTTGATAAATATATTTAATTTTAATGGGACCTTTATATTGTTTGGTACAGTGTATGTGCTCTATTTTCTGTAGCACCTTGCTCCTTTCACTTAACAGTTGATAACACTTAAATAGCAAGTTTGATACTTTCATGCTTTTTTTCAACAAGAAATCAATTTCTGATTATTCAAGTTGTGCAGCCAAGTAGAGAAGCAAATCCTTAGACAATTAAATAATACCAGGTTTGATCACGATTCAAAAAAATCCAATAAGCTTCACAATGACACATTTTAAGCAAGTAATTCAATTTGTGTAAAGTTTGAAATAATACCAGATCCCCATAGTACAATATCATTTTCTAATACTCTATGGAATCACACTGAAAATGGCAGTAAATAAAATACTCGTGATAAAGGTGTCGGTTTGTTTGGTTTGCTTTGTTTCAGTGCAGTGTAAAAACTAAATCAATTTAGAAATAAAATTGAAACGAACCAGCAAAATGAACTGGGCACCTTTTTACCTAAAAAGCTAATATTTTTAACATGGGCTTGTGAGGAATGTAATAACCTTCTTAAATCTAAAACAAATATATCTTTTTAAAACCATAAGGGGATTGCACCTTGAAGTATGCTGTTCGATACAGTGCTAGTTTTGTAAAGGATTATAACAGTTAAGTTCCTAGTTTTTAAGAAAGTACAGTGACAAAAGTATTGTTTAGAGAGGAATTACATTATTTTGACTATAAAACTAGCAGGAAATTACAAAAATGATAATTTCTCTATCCATTGCAAGTTGTTTCTTTCTACTTTATACTGTTAAAATGTTTTTATTTCTGGTTGCCTTTGTTTATTCGTTGTTAATATTCAAAAACCTGTCGTATGCATTGCTATCCATAATACAATAATGCAGTTGCACTTATGCTTGACACATGTCAAATTGAAGGATTGTCAGTGATTTTTTTATGTAAATTAAATCAACCTTTGCTGAACTCCCTTCTCTTGTTACGATCTCAAGGGCACACGCTAAGATGATAGTCTGGCTTTCATGAATGTTGTTGATCTATCCCTCATTAAGCATAACTGTAAGAGGGTGCATTTATGTTTTAGTACAGGGCTTCTCAAACTCGGTCCTGGGGACCCCCTGTGGCCACTGGTTTTCATTCCAACCGAGCTCTCAATTACTTTAGACCCTTAATTTAACTAATAATTTGCTTAATTAGACCTTTTTACTTGTTTTCAGCTCTTGAACAGTTGCATATTTCAAGTTAGCTATAACATTTTATAAGTAACTTGAACTGCAACGGTATATGTTCCTTTGTTGTGGTTATGCAAATGAAGCAAAAGGACCAGTATTTCTGTGTTTAAAAAGAGAGAGAGTGAGTGTTTTGTTTGTTTTTGTCAGTCTGTCTACATCGTCTTGTTTGTCTTGTGTATTAGACTAGACGGCTAAACACGATCCGGAGCTGTCGCCCATGGCCAGCACAAAACCCGGACAACAACGCACTGACTGTTCACTAAAATAACATTGTCAATTCAAGACCAGCACTACAGCACTCACTGGGAGAGGTGACCGTGTTTGTGGTTGGGTATTTGCATTGGGATTATTGTTCTTAGGGGATAATTGTTTATTGTAAACAGGACTGCAACCCATCATCATTTACTGTGCAATACACGTCGTTGTGTATTGCCAGCCATCATTGTTTGTCTCTGTTTGGTCATCAGACCCGTGGATTAAAATAAACAGAAACCTTTTCACCCATACTTTGTTTATCAGTCATTTCTTGTTGGATTACTGCACTCCACCTGCACGTACCGCTTACCACTTATCCACAACATCATATCTCAAAAAACATTTTCAAACCAAACTTCAGATTTTGGAAGGTCACATAAAAACTTCACTAATGACAGGAGATGGCTGCCATATGACTTTTTTTGCCCCTGGGTGGTAGTCCAAATACTTTGAGTCATTGCTGTACATTTTTGGATGCACATCTATATACCTCAGCGATTCTATTAATTGTTTGTCAGTGTTTACCAGGTATTATGGGTTCTGGATCATTGAGACCTCTACCTTTACAATGAATATGTCTGCAGCAAGTCTTAGCATACTTTATATATATATATATATATATATATATATATATATATATATATATATACAGTACCAGTCAAAAGTTTGAGTACACTTGCTGGAAACAAGGTTTCTTCCATAATTGACAATGTTTTATGTCGTATCCGTTTCTGTAAATACTTGAAAATGAAAACACATGTTACAATATACAAAACATAAGGAGTATCAAAGCAATGTTCAAGAAAATTGAAAATTGTCTCTAAATCTTGGATTCCTCAAAATAGCCACCCTTTGCCTTAATAACAGCCTCACAAACACGAGGCATTCGGTTAACAAGTTTCAGCAGGAAATCACCCGACATGTCTTCCCTCCTCTTCTGCAGCAATTCCCAGAGATGTAGGGCACTTGTGGGTAGCTTTGCTTTGATTCTTCTGTCCAGTTCGTCCCATACAAGTTCTATGGGATTGAGGTCTGGAGACTGGGCAGGTCAGGTCATTAGATTGAGTTGTCCTTCACTTTCCTTCTTCGCCAGATAGTTCTTGCACAACTTTGAGGTGTGTTTCGGGTCATTATCTTGCTGAAGAATGAAGGACTGCCCAACTAGCTGTAATCCTGATGGAATGGCATGCCTCTGAAGTATGCTATGATAGCCATGCTGGTTTAGCTTGCCATGGACTTGGTGAAGATCACCAACTCTGTCACCAGCAAAGCAATCCCAGACCACGACACTGCCTCCTCCATGCTTGACAGTGGGAACCACACATGCAGAACTCATGCTCTCACCCTCTCTGCGTCTTACAAATACTCGCGGTTGGACCCAAATATTTCAAATTTTGACTCATTGGTCCAAAAGACTGACTTCCACTCCTCAAACGTCCAGTTTCTGTGTTTTTTGGCCCAGGCAAGTCTCTTCCTCTTATTCTGCACTCTTAACAATGGTTTCTTTCCAGCAATTCTTCCAGTTAGGCCAGCTTCACGCTATCTCCTCTGAACAGTTGATGTTGAAACATCTGTACTTCTAGTAGCATTTAGCTGAACTTGTATTTCAGGGGCAGTTAATCGCCGGTTTCGCAGACTTGTGACTCGAATGAACTTGTTCTCTGATTCTGAGGTCACCCTTGACCTGCCTGACCTTGTTCGGTCCTCATGAGTGCCAGTTTCTTCAAATCGTTTGATGGTCTTGGCCACAGCAGTTACAGACACTTGCAAAGTTCTTGCAATTTCTCTTAAAGATTGACCTTCATTTCTTAAAGTAATTAAAGACTGTCTTTTTTCTTTGCTTAACTGAGCGTATTTTGCCATTTTCAGCTCCCTTACATTCAGGAATGACAAACTTGTGCCTATGCTACCTATATTTATAGTAATCATGGACCCTCACCTGTGAACAATAATTGCTGACAAAAGGTTAATTAGGTAACATACTAGTTAACTCGGAGAACATCTAACAAAGACACTTTTATACTTAGGCCAGTGTTCTAACACCGTGTTATACACATTTCAGACTTTTAACTGACTTGGGCTTCAGACTGAAATCCCCTTGCTTTGGGTGACCATTTCATTGAAATTGACAAGATTTACATTTTCATTTAAAAATAAAATTTTTGAATGCAATTCACTTATGATTATCATCTTATATAAGTACACGTACCATATAATGAAATATTAAGTGTTTATAGACAAGTTTATACAGTTAAAAGCATAGATAATCATGAAAAACCTGGTTTCAAGCAGGCGTACTCAAACTTTTGACTGGTACTGTATGTATATATATATAATGTTACGACCAAAGTCCAAAGTCGGCCAATGACATCAATGACCGGGCACTGTTGTCAGAACCCAAAAGCAACCACCAATGACAGCATTGGCCGGTCATTGACAGCATTGTCCAAATTTGTCGGTAGGTGTCATCATAAAGATCTAAATAACAGGATTTGCCGGGCAAGAACGACATTGCAGTGGGGCTGGAGATGCAGTACTGAGTGTCCTGTTGATATGCAGTGGCTTTTTACACCTGTTTTACTGTGAAAAACTTTTAAACAGAAGGTGTAAAATAAACTGCGAGTGTGACAATAAATTGGACCTGACGCGCTGAATAAATGGATCGATAAGGGTTAAAAGTATTTTTTTTTTTATATATATAATGTTAGCAAAATGGACACAGTAAAATAAACGCTTTATATACATAGCAGAAATATAGAAGTTGTTTATTTTTTAATGTAAAGTATGTACAAAGTTATGCACAAAATATAAAAAGAATACAAAAAAACATTTTTTTGTAAACGGTAAAACATACATATGTAACTTTATCTGAGTCGGAGAATCTCAAAAACGTCATATCACTGTGAAAACGGTTCCTGCTGATTATTTCTTTACAGAAGACAGGGGACCTTGCCTCAAAATGTTTTGTGTCATACACGGTAACTGGTTTACACCCATCAAAAACACAAGAGCAAAAAAAAAAACATACATCACATTTGGTAAAACTTCTTGCCTTCTCAGGTAAAAAAAAAAAAGACTGAAAGCACACTGTGAAGAACTCCAAATTTCAAGTTCCACGGCGGGAGGACAGGCATCTGCATATGGATCAGTAACACCCAGTCCCCTGCTGCTCTTGGTCCCACATCTTCTTCATCATCATCGCTAAATGATAACTCGGCATCACTGTCACTGCTTTTGTAATCAAACTCTTCATCGCTCCCGTTCTCATGCTGCCATATTTTTTTTGCAATCAAATACCAATATAAAATAAAGGTAAACAAGCAAAACTGCAAAAATGATAAAATGAAATACTAAGTATATACTTTAGATCGTTGACTGTTTGCTGCGGTATCTCCAACTATTCTCAGCATACTCACAGATAGATTTGTATCTTCACAGATAGATTGCAATTGGATAATAGTCGCCTGATGAATTCGACCTCTCCTTCCCGACTTCAAAACACATATCACATTACTAACACTGCCTTAGGGCATGTATACAAAGAGATCAGATTGAAAAACAAAAACATAGAAAAAGCAAACCTTGACATATGCAGGGATGGCATGGTACTGCAAGTGCTCTTTCATTTGACGTACATGCCTACATACTGGCGCTGAAGTGGTTAATAGTACTGGGGCATTGAGGGTCCTTTTTTGTTATCACATGGTGACTGACCAATTAGTTTTATCTGAGTAATAGTCTCTTCAAAATCTAATCCATTCCTGGTAGTTAATGACTGTGTTGTCAGTTAATGGCACAAAACAAAGTTGAGTGGTATTAATTTAGGACAAAAAGCTCATTACCTTCCGGTAATGAACAGCTTATTAACAACCAAAAATATATATATATATATATATATTTTTTTTAAAGCAATCATTAGTCATTGGATACTCTCAGCATTGTTAGAAACCCAGTTGTCCTTTTTAGTAGCTCTTCTGCAAGAGGGACTAAACACAGAGCTGGGTTAGATGTGATTAGGTCATATTACATTAACTTCACACATGCTGTGACCTTACACACATAGTAGGTCCAGCACCATAAAACACTGTGTAACTACTTTTATAGTAAATCTCTGATATCTATGCCAAAGCAAAATGGTAATTTCCCCAAAGGCAAGATTGAGTAAAATGAAAGGTGAAACTGAGTCAACAGTTCTAGAGATAGCAGTACTTGTTTCAACTGCCACTATTATATTGCATGTAGTAATCATTTTCTTGCACATTTTTTTGTGATCTATGCCCTGACATTACTCTTGGCTTGTAGAAAGAAGTTGTAGCTGGAAGACCTTGTATGCTACCAAATTTTACAAGGATGGATTGTAACGACTTTTTTGCTGATTAATTGGCAGTGCCTTATCTTTATTATACGCACATACTTCTGGGGGCAATGCATTGGTTTTAACATATCCTTAAATTAGTCAGGATGTGCCCAAGTCCGAGTATAAACAAGTATCTGTAACCATTCCTTCTGAGTTCTCGTGATACAAGTCATTTTGCATGTATATGTGTGTGTGTGTATATATATATATATATATATATATATATATATATATATATATATATATATATATAGTGGCAAAGTAGGGGGAGAAGGAGGAAAAGTTGTAGTCCAATGGGGAGCTGCAGGACTACAACTCCTAGAATGCCCCGTGATTGCAGGAATAGGAAGCACCTGAGGCCAATTAAGCCCTGCATAAAGGCAGGAGAAGCCCTTCAGTCAGGGCTGCTGTTGATGAAGGAAAAGCAGCCATAGGCAGACAGGCTGACCTTGGGGAGCGTTAATTGACAGCAATCTTCAAGTTATTTTCGATTGGATTTAGGTCGGGGCTCTGACTGGGCCACTCAAGGACATTTACCTTTTTGTTCCTTAGCCACACCAGTGTAGCTTTGGCTGTGTACTTTGGGTCGTTGTCATGCTGAAAGGTGAACTTCCATCCCAGTTTCAGCTTTCTTGCAGAGGGCAGCAGGTTTTCCTCAAGGACTTCTCTGTACTTTGCTGCATTCATTTTCCTTTCTATCCTGACAAGTGCCCCAGTCCCTGCCGATGAGAAACATCCCCATAACATGATGCTGCCACCACCATGCTTCACAGTAGGGATGGTGTTCTTTGGGTGATGCGCGGTGTTGGGTTTGTGCCAAACATAACGCTTTGCATAAAAAGTTCAATTTTATTTTCGTCAGACCACAAAACTTTTGCCACATGGCTACAGAATCTCCTTGGTGTTTTTTTTTGCATATTTCAAACGGGATTCAAGGTGGGCTTTCTTGAGTAATGGCATCCTTCTTGCCACCCTACCATACAGGCCATATTTGTGAAGTGCTTGAGATATTGTTGTCACATGCACACTTTGATCAATCTTGGCCATAAAAGCCTGTAGCTCTTGCAAAGTTGCCATTGGCCTTTTGGTAGCCTCTCTGATCAGTCTCCTTCTTGCTCGGTCATCCAGTTTGGAGGCAGGGTCTTGGTGGTGCCATACACCTTCCATTTCTTAATAATCGTCTTGACTGTGCTCCAAGGGTATTCAAGGCCTTTGATATTTTTTTATACCCATCCCCTGATCTGTGCCTTTCAACAACTTTGTCGCGGAGTTCTTTTGAAAGCGCCTTGGTGCTCATGGTTGAGTCTTTGCTTTGAAATGCACTACTCAGCAGAGGGAACCTACAGGAATTGCTGAATTTATCCTGAAATCATGTGAATCACTACAATTTAACACAGGTGGAGGCCGCTTAACTTGGTTTGTGATTTTGAATGTGATTGGTTACACCTGAGCTAATTTAGGATTGCTATTACAAGGAGGTTGGACACTTATCCAACGAAGCTATTTCAGTTTTTATTTTTAATTAATTTTCTACAAATTTTTAGAATATTTTTTTCACTTGGAAGTTGTGGGGTAGGATGTGTAGATAAATGAAAAAAAAACTATTTTAATGCATTTTAATTCCAGGCTATAAGGCAACAAAAGGTGAACATTTTGAAAGGGGGTGTAGACTTTCTTTAGGCACTGTGTGTATATATGTGTATATATACACTACCGGTCAAAAGTTTTAGAACACCTCCACTTTTCCAGTTTTTATTGAAATTTACGCAGTTTAATGTCTCAATGTACTCAGAAATTAAAGCATAGAACAAATAAACAATTGGAGATAAAAAAGAAATCATGTAATCGTTTTGTTTAACAAAATTTAATCTAAATTTTTGACTCATCAAAGTAGCCACCTTTTGCACATATAACAGCCAAACACACTTGTGGCATTCTTTCTACAATGGAAATCAAATATTGTTCGGAAAGTTCTTCCCAACACTGTTGCAGAAGTTCCCACAAATGTGTTGCACTTGTAGGTTGCTTTGCTTTCACCCTTCTGTCCATTTCATCCCAAACCAGCTCGATGGGGTTTAAGTCTGGAGACTGTGCTGGCCATTCCATGATTTGAAGCCTACCGTCTTGTTCTTTTCTTCTAAGGTAGTTCTGACATAGCCTGGAGGTATGTTTTGGGTCATTATCTTGCTGTAGGATGAACCCTGACCAACTAGGTGTATACCAGAGGGTATTGCATGGCGCTGCAAAATGCTGTGGTAGCCGTTTTGGTTCAGGGTGCCACTCACTCTGTGCAAGTCGCCGACTCTGGATCCAGCAAAAAGCCCCAGACCATCACGCTTCCTCCTCCATGTTTGACAGTTGGTGTCACACACCGAGGAACCATCCTTTCGCCTACTCGATGGCGCATAAAACCCTGCGTGATGAACCGAAGATTTCAAATTTTGATTTATCGGTCCATAAGACCTTCTTCCAGTCTTCAGTAGTCCACTGGCGGTGCTTCATGGCCCAGGCAAGCCTCTTTTTCTTATTTTGCCATCTTAGCAATGGCTTTCTTACTGCCACTCGACCTGTCAAACCTGCAGCTCGAAGTCTCTCTTCACAGTTGAAACTGAGACTTGCTTACTTCGACCAGTGTTAAGCTGTGCTTGAAGCTGTTGTCCTGTGAGCCGCCTATCACGCAAGCTGTTGACTCTCAGAAACTTGTCTTCTGATTCTGTTGTGGCTTTGGGTCTGCCAGACCTCTTCCTGTCAGAGTTTCCTCCAGTTTCCAAGTGCCTTTTGATGGTGTAGGAAACTGTACTCACTGACACCTTGGCTTTCTTTGCAATTTCTCTAAAGGAAAGACCTACACTTTTAAGGGTTATAATGGTCTGTCTGTCTTCCTTTGTTAATTGCCTTTTTCTCGCCATTATGGTAGCAATATACTACTTCCTGCAGTACAATACTATCCAAATAATGCTTAAGAGGGTGTAGTAACACAGTCTGTTCCAACACTGCTTTTATACAGACAGAGTGTTTGTAAGTAATCAACAAAAGTTGGGACACCTGTAGGAATTGTTAGCATCAACTTTCAAGGCTTAATTTACTTCCATTGCTGCAGAACAGCTGTAAGTTGTTAACCCATTACTTGTTCCCTGAAAAGGCCTTTTGTATAACTCTGAAATGTACATTATTTTTCAGTTTTTGGTAACCTAAACTTTTTTTTTAACCTCTGGCAGTTTACCGCTTACCTTTGTACCATTTCAGGTTATTCACTGGACTTGAACTGCTTAAATTTCAATAAAAACTGGAAAAATGGGGGTGTTCTAAAACTTTTGACCGGTAGTGTATGCATATGGTGTTGTGTGAGGAGATCAGGCAGATGGAAAGTTTGGCTCAGACGCAAACTCTTTTCAGAGATGAGTTACTTTTCAAGGGATTTCCTAACAACTTTTATAAAAGAATAGCATTGATTAAAATTAGGGCTTCTGTTTTTTAATTGTTTATTAATTGTATTTTTCAGTGCTTATTTTTAGCTATTTTCGAGTTTCATGTAAATCGTTTTTTTTCAGGGCTATCGTTTTTGATATACTGTATTAAATTAGTGTTTTCGGTTACTTTTCAAAATGCTTTTTTCTTTGTGCGTCTGTGTCAAAATATGTATAGTAACTCGACAGTACTTGCACACTTAAGTTGTACCTTCTTTCCTTTGCTGTCTTCCACAATGAAATCCTTATGGTCACGGGCACATTCTTCTGGGGTTTTTGTGTGTAGGCATATTTGTACATTGCCACAATTCTGTTTTAAATCCTGTGTCTTAACTGTAATACAGCTTTAAATCCCGCTAACAAGCCTCCATCCTGATTGTAATCTCGTTTTAAATCTCGCAAGCGGAGTTTCCAATAGAAATGTAGGAATGTGCTGTCACTCAGTAGTTGGAGCGGGTTTAAAGTATTCAGAACTAATCAATGCGAGACACAAGTCAGAGCCCAACTGCACTGGTGAATTTCACATTTTTTTGTAGGTTACTGTATTTTATTTATTCTTTTCATGGGGAAAGGGGCAAATCAACAAATTGAGTAACCATTTCCACAGTTTTTACAGTGTTTTCTGGCTATCCACCGATTTCATTTTTTTTGTATTGGGGGTGTTTTATCAGGTTTTATTGGTTAAAACCAAAAATCAGAAGCCCTAATTAAAATATACTTTTAAAAAATAATAATTTAGTTGATGTTGGGTAACTTGGCCTTTTTCAAGGCTAGTACTTTAGTTTGTGCATGTGCTCATCTCTCTCACAGGAGCAGCCATTTTTTCCCCCTTGTGTTGTGGTGTTATTCAGCCTTCCTGTCCTTGTTTTTTGTTAAACCAAAGTAATCATATATTTTTCAAGGTGTTTTTCGTGAGGGTGTTTTTTTATTTTATTTTTGTATTTCCTTGTTATTTTATTTTAGATCAGGTGTATGATTTAATTTTGTACTAGTCGTACTGGTACAGGCATAGGCGTAATTTACACGGGGACACGGGGACATGCCCCCTCACTTTTTCAATGATGGCGAAATATCCCCCTCACATTGCAGGAGTACTAAAACTTATTTCACAATAATTTATTGGTATAATCATGAGTCCGTATAGAAGGGGATCACTGGAGCCAGATCATGAGATGGTGTTTTACTATGAGGATCTGGATCAGGCTCCACTGATCCGTGATGTTTATTATTTAGGCAACTTACGGAGACTAGGGTGTGTGAACTATGCATCAGCTGCAGAGTCACTTACAATTACGTCTCACCCGAAAGACGGAGCACAGGGAGGTTAAGTGACTTGCTCAGGGTCACACAATGAGTCAGTGGCTGAGGTGGGATTTGAACCAGGGACCTCCTGGTTTACAAGCCCTTTTCTTTAACCACTGGACCACACAGCCTCCTAACACCACACAGCTTGGCTCCACACATCTTAACTAGGGAAACACAGCTCCACACATCTTAACTAGGGAAACTGACCAATGAGAAGTGAACATACATGGCGCGTAATTTGAAGACCTTGGCTGATCAATTTGTATACAGCCTGAGATCACAGTAATGTTGGGGGGAAAATGGCAAACGGACGAACAAAGATAGAGAAGGATGCACTATGCTGATGTATCCAAAACACAGGAAAATGGTTTGTTTGTAATTCACCATAGCTTGTGTGATTTACTAATGTTATCACACTGAGGTTCCTGTCTACTTACAGTTTAACTTCATTTTAAATTGTAAACTTAAAACCGCAAAATGACCTTTATGCCTTGAGAAAAGAAATCTAGACAACAATAAACACTAAATACATTGCCAAGAGCATTATACACAATTATTATAGAAAGTTAATCACAATATATTACTCGTTCTAAATTATTTTGCCTGTTTAAATACATTGCACAGACTTGCATCTTTATTTATCAATGTTTCAAAAATTCACTCTTGGTCACATTTTACTAAACATTTTTAAACTAATAAATAAACAATTACCGTAACAAACATTCTCATATTCATCATAGTAAAGTTGAGTTCTTACCAGGGGTGTAGCCAGGATTTTGTTTTGGGGGAAGGATTGAGATTTTTGCAGATGGGTAATAATTTATAAAAATGTTTCTGTAAGTAACAATTAACTACACTCTAAACTTGCAATGAACTTGAAATCGCCCCATTAAGAACCATGATGTTTCATCTCTCAATCACATTTAGGGCCTCATTTACGAAGCGTTTACCATACTGTCAGATTCACACATACTCTATATATATATATATATATATATATATATATATATATATATATATATATATATATATACTCTAAGCACACTCTAAAACTCAGGGGAGACATTCAGGAGGACATAAAGATGTTTTGGACTCCTGTAAGTTATATCGCTCGTGCACTGGGCTTGCAACGTATCCACATGACTTTTAAGTGTGCTTTGGCAGGCAGCGAAGCAAACAGCTCACGGGTCAGAGCTTACATTGGTTGGGACGGGGGTTTACGGTGTCGGGTGGGCTGACATTTTCTTCTCTCCCACGTTTTGGGGTGGGGTGGGGTGGTCAACCCCTAAAACCACCCCCCTAGCTATACCACAAGAACACGTTTATTGTTTGAAACTCATTGTCTGGAGCTTGGTGTTATTTGCATTATCGTCGATACACTGTTGTATGAAATTCAAGCTACAGCTGCATATTTTAAGTGTATGGAAGCTGAAAATACTTTTTAGAAACACCCTTTTCTTATACCAATACAGTCCTAGCATCATTTTAATAGCAAAACTGTATTTATCAAGTATTTCAATTGTGGGGAAACCTCAACATTTCTAGAAATATATTTGAAGGGCAATTATCATCCTTCTCATTAAATTTGCATTATGCCACACTTGCTCTAGCGCTCAACGCTGCCTCAGGGGCCGATTTATAAAGGGATCTGATCCTGGATCCAGGCTCTGATCTGAGCGGAGCTTCAGTGCTCTTCAAAGACATATTCATGACTTCGTAATTCCATGACTCAGAATAATATAGCTATTTGCCACACTCATCACTCATGACAACACTGTGCCAACAATTTATTGTTTTGAATGATTTGGATCTTTTAATTAGACATACAGATGATGCAATGTTTTGTTATACTTGTTTGTAACATATTTTATTATTTCAAATAGAATAATCTTCATGCATGCACCAGCTACAGAAACCGTGTCCCCCCCCACCCCCCACTTTTGAAACCAAAGTTACACCACTGGGTACAGGTATACACACAGACAACATTTAAGCTACTTCCCTATACAATACCTAATAACTCTGCTTTTAATGATTTTGCACAGACAAGCCATTGTCTGTTTTGCATTAGCTTTTAAGAAGACATATTTGTTTATGGCAAAGATATGTTCCAGGAGTTGTGTGTGTTATTTAATAGGCCATGTGTTTTTTCATCAGAGATACATAAAATATCGATTTCCAAAGTTTTTGGAAAATGTGTGTGTTTGTGCATTTATATATATATATATAAACATATACTTATTTATTTTTAAATACTGGTTATAATAATATCAGATTACGTTTCAATCTGTAGGTCACTGTGACGGGGTGTGGAGAAGTTGAGTTTGAGACACTACACAGGTGCTCAGATTTATTTTGTATATTCTTTTTATTTCACTGATTTCTTTTAGCCCGCAGAGGGCGCTGTTGTCCGTGGCCTGGCTACCAACTATGGTATCCAGGACCTCCGGAGTACCATGGTAGGGTAGACAATATGGTGCAGGTGCACTTGGAGGTGCTCAAAGAATAATGAAAACGAAAAGGAAAAAAAGAAAAAGGGAAAATAAAACACAGTAATGAAAACTACAAAATAAAGGTGCTGCACTCTGCAGCGGGTTTTTCCCCGGTCGCCGCTACCCGTACGACCCGGGTCTCTGTCCTACTCTTTACTGTTCCTCAGCTATCTTTAGACACTATCGGGGTCCGCCCAAGGATTCCCCACTTTCTCTCTATGTCTCTAGTTTCTTCTCTTTAAGTTTCTTTTGGGACTTTTCTCCTGTCCGTCAGCGGTCTTGCCGAGCAGCGTGACCGCTAGCTTGTTGTTCAGGTCTAAAGGGGCAGATCTAAGGAAACAACAAAGTATTAATTACGAATCCCACGGGGTTGCCACCCTCTTCCTGCAGCACTATGCATATGTCAGATGGCCAGTCCAGGTCTGCTCTGTTACAATCACATTTGAATTATATTTGATTTAGAATATTAATATCATTATTTTCAGATCAGCATACGATATTGAAAAAGTAGCAAAAGACTGCTTATCTTGATATTTCTGCCCACATGGAAAATGTTGTTGAAAACCATAAACAAGCATCCACTAGAGGCACTAATGACATTAGACTCAGAGAATCTGAGACACTCAAGATCCATCTTAAATGACTTTGTCATAAAGTAAAACAATTTGGCAAGAATATTATTGTTTCAGGTCCTCTACCTGTTGTTCGGCGGGGATGTGAAGCGCTTAGTAGACTGCTTTCTCTCAATAACTGGCTAGCAGATTGGTGTGCCTCCGAGAATCTGGGTTTCATTTATAACTGGGATAGATTTTGGGAGAGACCTGTTTTTTTTAGGAAAGATGGTCTGCACCCAATTATTAGGGGTTTGATCAGATTGGTGGAAAACATAAAGAATCGTGTAAAAAAAATCTTTGACTGAATTTATTACCAAGAGAAGTTATTCACAAATTTGAGCCATATGATCAAACCTCACAATTGAATTGTTCTATTCAGGTAGTGTCTGACCCCCACTGTCTATTTCCAGCTGCTTCCCGGGGCTTATATTCTGAGAATTTAATTAAAATCAAGACACTGTCACTCTGTGACAATTTAAGTAGCACTGTATCGACAACTATTTGTTTAGCTTTATTAAATACAAGATCGCTGGGTAATAAATCTGTCTCCATAAATGACTTCATCTTGGAATCGAATTTAGATATTTTAACTTTGGTTGAGAAATGGTTGAAACAGGATGAAAATGCACTGCTAGTAGAGGCTTCTCCAAATGGGTTCTCTTTTTATAATAAGGCACATCCTAGAGGATGAAGCAGTGGCATTGCTGACATTTTTGGTCAGGAGTTTGCTCTTAAGAATGAGAATATGGACGGTTATTTGTCATTCGAAATGTTAGTGTTTGTGGTTTGTAGCCAAATTCCTATTCAGATTGTAGTTATTGATCATCCTCCAAGACTAAAGGGCTATTCACACTATAAAGTGTATTTGCTGCATTTTCTATGGTAAAAAATCAAACCTATGGAATTGAATACTACCTTTCATACTTGAGCATAATCGCTGCAAAAAAAATGTGAAATTCGCTGCAAAAAAAATTGAAAAATTGATTTTTAGACAAAAAACGTTGCGATCATCAGCCTGTCCTGCTAAATTTGTATATAATCTGAAGGCAATATGGATCGGGTGCAAGCTGCTGCATGGTTATTCCTCCTCCGAATAAGGGAAAGAAAGAGAAGAATGTGAGTAGCACCATCTTGTGCAAGAGCTGAAATATGCTGTATATATTTATATAATCTCAACAATGTTATTGGCAACAAAAACAAAATTTTGTTTTAAACAAAATTGGAAGAACAGACAGGACTACCAAACGCAATCATTTCGATGCACCCTGATTTTTTTTTTTTTTTAATAAACAATTGGCTGTAAAAAACACAGATAATAAATGCTATAGTGTAACTAACCCTTTAATTGCCTTTTTAAATCTGAATTTGGTGAACTTTTGTCGACCACTTGCTATTAACCATGATAAGATTGTGGTGTTCGGAGATTTTAATGTACATGTTGATGTAGAACAAGATCCCCTTGGAAGAGATTTTATTATATTGCTTGAGTCCCTTTGTTTTATTCAACATGTTACTGGCCCTACTCATATTCATGGCCATACTCTAGATATAGTTATCTCTCGTGGCCTAAACATTCACAACTTGGCCATCATTGATCTTACGGTTTCAGATAACTCTTCTATTATTTTTGAAGTACCAATACCTGGCTCAATGCATTAAAACTTGATCTCTCAATTCATCAACTACTGACAAGTTCTTGGAAGCATTGTCCGCTTCATCTTTTACTCAGTCAAGATTGGTTGAAGAGCAGGTGGAAACTTATAACAATATTCTAACAAACACATAAGAACAACATAATAAAGTTTACAAACGAGAGGAGGCCATTTGGCCTGTCTTGCTCATTTGATTGTTAGTAGCTTATTGATCCCAGAATCAAGCAGCTTCTTGAAGGATCCCAGGGTGTCAGCTTCAACAACATTACTGAGTTGGTTCCAGACTCACAATTCTCTGTGTAAAAAAGTGCCTCCTATTTTTTGTTCTGAATGCCCCTTTATCTAATCTCCATTTGTGACCCCTGATCCTTGTTTCTTTTTTCAGGTTGAAAAAGTCCCTTGGGTCAACATTGTCAATACCTTTTCGGAGCTTTTAGGAGATTCAATTCTTTTAGCCTGTCTGCATATGCCATGCCTTTTAAACAGTGAATAATTCTGGTTGCTCTTCTTTGCACTCTTTCTAGAGCAGCAATATCCTTTGAGGTCTTACTATTGCATTGTAAAGATACTAGACTTCAGGTCCATTATTTAATTTGGAAAGATAATATTTTGAAGAATAATCCTACATTTCTATTTCAGTCTATAGGTAAACTAACTAATCCTCCTCCAGAGTCTGTCCAATCAAACACTCTCGGTAAGTTGTAATGACTTCATAAATCACTTTAACAAAAAAGTTACTGACATTAGGAGTCAGATATTCAACAGTGTACCAAATTTAGAAGTGTCATCAAACTGTGCTACTTGCACTACACCAATCCACAATTTTGAAATCCACTACATGTGCGTTAGATCGTATCCCTACTCCACTTTCTAACACTAGAACGACCAAGGCGGTCATTTTGAACGTTTTTGGAATTTATTTTTAAATTGCGGTGCTTATTTTTTAAGATACGGTGCTGTGCTTTCCTGTCTTTTCCTAAATATATGTACTGACAAAGAAAGCTGCAGAAATTAGGGAGCTGAAATACTGTCATACCAATTGACCACTACATATAAAACATATTATAACAATGAAATATTGCGGGATTTTTTGCATTAATCAGTCGGGACTTGCTGCCGTGTATTGAAGTTTGATTATATCAGTCTGCATTCCTCAAGTGAGCAGTCTTCTGACATTTCTATTGTTTCAATGAGCCTCCTGATAGCCCATCAATCAGCCTTGACAGCTCACAACACCAGGCTGTCTGTCTGCACTCTGGTTACTATATAAGTCACTCGTTTTTCTAAGAAATTCATTGTTACCACAATACACATTGAAAATGGATCGCATTACATCACATCACATTACAGCAAAGCAGTGTTTGGAATTACTGCAAAGTTTACCAAACAACAATTCTGATGCAGCAGAGACAGACAATGACGCATCTGGCTCTGAAGCAGACTGGGTTTGTGAAGATGAGTCTTCCAGCAGCAACAGTGAGGAGGATTCCAGCGAAGTGCCAGGACCGAGTGCGCAAAGAGGGCACAGGAGATCCCGTGGGAGAAGAAGCAATCCTGTGGCAGCCCCTGCAATGATGCCAGCCACTTCATCTGCATCAGCCCCTGCATCTGAGCCAGTCACTACTTCTCCTGAGACAGCCGCTTCTCCAGCGGTACGCCACCACCACCTGGCACTCAAGAGGCTGGTAATGATGGCACTGTTTGGAACACTATAAATCCTGGTGTTGAAGCTGCAGGTAGAAGGGGTGAACATAATATCTTGAGGGAAGTTCCAGGGCCCACAGCATATGCAAAACGCAACATTGATGAGAGCGCATTGAGTGCATTTCACCTATTGATTGACATGCATACGCTTCACCACATACAACGCTGCACTAAAGCAGAAGCCCACCGACAACTACAAGATGATTCCTGGTCAATGTCCTTGGAGGAATTAGAAGCTTTTATTGCACTAGTATATGCCCGTGGAGCATTTGGTGCCAGAAGCCTGGGTTACTGTTGATATCTGTGCCAAATGCGCAAAGACGGTCTGCGGTAAGTGCTCTGCATATTTTGAAAAGCGCAGGCTCTGTGTGATTTGTGCCAGCACTTAGATTTTGTAAATGAAGCCCATTCTGTTAAAATGTTATCCTATATTATTATAGTATAGTATTTAAAGGAGCCTTTAAGAGAATACAGATAAATCAATGTTGCTTTATTATTCCCACAGGTCCAGTGTATACTGATGTTAGTAATTTCACTAACATATAACTCCTTGGTGTATGTTTAATATATTTGCTATCGCCTTCTGTGTGCTGTAAGTTAGAATAAAGCAGCCATTGCAGAGACAAAGGTTGTTTTAATTGAAAGGACTGCCCATAAAACCTGTGAGGAAAATTGTTTTTGTTTGGGGCCTATAAACATTCTTCCATTTCCAAAAACTGTAGGAAACATGAATGATGTGATTTGAAGTACTTCCATGTTGCAGCAACCCTGAAGACCTACAGTTCCCATTGGATAGCAGAATCCTTTATATCTTATGAACAGTCCAAATAAGGTTAAGTTTTGACAAAGCCCTTAGCCACCCAAATGAATGTGGTTGTTGAGTTATGTATTTTCGCATACTTCCTAGATATATTATTTGGAAAGATCTGTGATATAAGCTTGAGTTTGTACAATGAGTGCACTTGGGTCTGGTTATGTATATGGGTGTAGCCTGTGAGGGTCCCCCTTTGTCCCAAGGGAGCACCTTTGACACAGCAGTAAGATGCTGTAGCAGATGTAGTTGAACAAAGAAACAAGGCAGAGGACAAATGCTTGAACCAGTTTAAATAGGGGTTCTCAATTTTTCCTGCCTCCTTAACTGCACCAAGAATCTAATAGGGAGGGGTTGTTGTGTACAATCAAACAACTGACACCACTGACCCATTATTCCTATTTATGAAGTCCTGGAAACAGAAATTATTCTCCAGTTAAATGTTAAAGCAATGTGACAGAGATTCAAACTGTACTTGTTTAAGTTTATGCAGGACCTAATTGGGTCTACATCGAATTCAGTATGCAATTTAGTCTCTTACTACCCTTCAATTTGTTTTTTCACTGGCTTTGCAGGCAATTATTTGTTGTCAAGGAGACTGCCATTTAAATTCAGCCAAACATAGGAAAGGATGTTTTGCTGATTCACTGCTTTAGTAAATTTGCAGTGATACTTCAGTCACCCTCTGTGTAGATTCAAAATTATGTACAGTACTTACCTAATACATATACATGATAAAATAATACATCATTGACATAATTTACTAGCTGATATGTCCAGGTCTAGTATTCATATTATTTGTTTATCCAAGACGACTTGCAGAGACTAGGGTGTGTGAACTATGCATCAGCTGCAGAGTCACTTAAAACAGCGTCTCATCCGAAAGACGGAGCACAAGGAGGTTAAGTGACTTTCAAGGTCACACAGTGAGTCAGTGATTGAGCTGGGATTTGAACCAGGGACCTGGTTACAAGCAATTTACTTTAACCACCAGCCATTTTCTTTAACCACCAGACCACATATCTGTAAGTTGGCTTTTTGATAAATGCAATTTTTGTTTCCTCTCCTGTTTACTTACATTATCTTAGCAGGAATTTGACCGGCTATGCAATTTTCCCAGTGTATGGAACTAAAACACTTCCAGGTAGAAGCAAAAAAATTATAAATGATCCAAGAATGTCTTTAAGCAGGTATACACAGGCGGACAGGTTTTATGTAAATTACTGTATGGTTGTAGATATTACCAAGAATAACAGAGACAGATTTGTAGGTCTCGTATACTTGTCACTTAACTGTCGGTGCTGTAAATGACTGCATCTTTCTGTAATGCAGCTGCATATGGTATATTTGCAGATGTAGAACAGTTCAGATTTAGTACATTCTTTATGTAACACACCAAGCGATCATTTGATGCTTTTTAAAAGAAAGCTGGTACGAGTGAAAAGTATAATGTTATACTTAGCCATATCTCTTTACATTTCATGTTTCAAAGTTTAGATCCTGGTGACATCTGCCAGTATTTTCCAGTCTAGCAGCTTCCAGTTGTCCTGGGCGAGGCTTGGTTTTAACAACTTTTCTTGGTGGTTGCTCTCCTGGGCGGAGGAATATTGTCTTTTGTGTGTAATGTTTTGATGGAACTGGTGGCAACTTATTGGTCATGTTACGCTTGTCTTCCAATGTTAAGGCCAAATATCGCAGCACCTGGTCATGGCGCCAAGTAAACCATCCTTGACTAAGACCCACCTTACATTCTGTCAAAATATGCCTTAATGTTGCAGGTGATGAACACAAAGGACATGAGGGATCCTCACCCACCCAGAGGTTTAGGTTCTGTGGTGATGGGAGGACATCATATGTTGATCTGATCAGGAAACTGATCCTGCTCTGTTCCATTGGCCATAGGTCTTGCCAGCCGATCTTGCGTTGTGCCACACTCTCCCATCTCATTCATTCTCCCTGCTTGGCCTGGGAAACGGCCTTTACGCAGCTCATCCTCTCCTCCTGCTTTTGCACCTCGTTGACTACCAACTTCCTCCGTTGAGCTGGGGCTGCTTTTTACCGTGTAGGAGGAGCTGAACTGAGACCAAGACCCCGTCTTCCATGCTGAACTTGCCCCATGATATCACTGATTCGAAGGGCAGCCTTTGCATTGTCCACGGCTTTCTTTGCCGCCCACTTTCTTCCAGTTTTCAACACAGGTGCTGCCTCCCTTACGCATTTGTCGCGTGACTCTAATAATGTAATTTCCAGTCAGACCTTGGCGCACTTAAACTCCTCGGTTAGAGTGGAGACTGGTAGCTGCAGTATTCCTTTACCATAAAGTCCCCCTCTGCTGAGGAAGCGTGGAACTCCCAACCATTGCCTGACGTATGAACTGATTAAAGCTTCTACCTTCTCAACTGTTGTCAAAGAAACCTCATACATAGTCAGCAGCCACAGCAGCCTTGGCAGTCGACCAAACTGAAAGCACCAGAGTTTCAGTTTGTCCGGTAAAGCGCTGCTGTCAATACTCTTCAACCCTTCCACTGCTTGTTGTCTACCTTCTCCCACACAAACTGTGTCCTTCAGATCCCTGTCATACCATCTCCCAAGATCTTTATTGATCTTGACAGCCACAGGTCTAAATACCGACTGAAACCTTTTAATTGTATATAAACCCCCCAAGAGTTGTTTCATTGGTCCTCCAATAAGTTTAGAGTTTGTAGGGTGGTGGTATTTAGAACTACCACTGTTTAGATCATTAAGCTGGAATGAAACATGACAGAAATGGAAAGAACTGAAATAGTGGGTAAATATAACCATATACAGAACTTTGTACTTGTAATAAAAGCTCATAGCCTTCTATTCATAGCACACTATTTGCTGTAGGTTGTTGGCCTGCTGGCTGCTGTAACCCTTTAAGGTACAATGGAAATAAGTGTCCCATAAATAAAAATTATGCTAACTTGCTTATTTTTGCAATGAGCTGCATGAAACAGGGTTTAAACCTTAGGGCTAAAACACATCTGAATTACAGTAACTATGTGGTATTAATAACTTTGGGGCACATTTTCACAACAGAAACCAAGAAGTAAATCTACATGAAATGTGTATTTATCAAGTTATAAAGTTCCTTAATAAAGCACCCCTGGTTGCCTACTTAATCATTAAACAACATTTAGTTACTATCTCAATAGCCATTTCTTTTTGGAATAAGATATTTTTTATTGGGTGTAAGGCTAGCTGCTACATTATATGAATTATTTATTTTTACAAATAGTGATAGGAAACATGCATATACATATATAGTACTGTGCAAAAGTTTTAGGCAGGTGTGAAAAAATGCTGTAAAGTAAGAATGCTTTCAAAAATAGACACGTTAATAGATTATATTTATCAATTAACTAAATGCAAAGTGAGTGAACAGAAGAAAAATCTAAATCAAATCCATATTTGGTGTGACCACCCTTTGCCTTCAAAACAGCATCAAGCATCAATTCTTCTAGGTACACTTGCACACAGTTTTTGAAGGAACTCGGCAGGTAGGTTGGCCCAAACATCTTGGAGAACTAACCACAGTTCTTCTGTGGATTTAGGCAGCCTCAGTTGCTTCTCTCTCTTCATGTAATCCCAGACAGACTCGATGATGTTGAGATCAGGGCTCTGTGGGGCCATACCATCACTTCCAGGACTCCTTGTTCTTCTTTACGCTGAAGATAGTTCTTAATGACTTTCGCTGTATGTTTGGGGTCGTTGTTATGCTGCAGAATAAATTTGGGGCCAATCAGATGCCTCCCTGATGGTATTGCATGATGGAGAAGTATCTGCCTGTACTTCTCAGCATTGAGGAGACCATTAATTCTGACCAAATCCCCAACTCCATTTGCAGAAATGCAGCCCAAAACTTGCAAGGAACCTCCACCATGCTTCACTGTTGCCTGCAGACACTCATTCGTACGCTCTCCAGCCCTTCGGCGAACAAACTGCCTTCTGCTACAGCCAAATATTTCAAATTTTGACTCATCAGTCCAGAGCACCTGCTGCCATTTTTCTGCACCCCAGTTCCTGTGTTTTCGTGCATAGTTGAGTCGCTGGCCTTGTTTCCACGTCGGAGGTATGGCTTTTGGCGCAAGTCTTCCGTGAAGGCCACTTCTGACCAGACTTCTCCGGACAGTAGATGGGTGTACCAGGGTCCCACTGTTTTCTGCCAGTTCTGAGCTGATGGCACTGCTGGACATCTTCCAATTGCGAAGGGAAGTAAGCATGATGTGTCTTTCATCTGCTGCAGTAAGTTTCCTTGGCCGACCACTGCGCTCACGGTCCTCAACGTTGCCCGTTTGTTTGTGCTTCTTCAAAAGAGCTTGGACAGCACATCTGGAAACCCCTGTCTGCCTTGAAATTTCTGCCTGGGAGAGACCTTGCTGATGCAGTATAACTACCTTGTGTCTTGTTGCTGTGCTCAGTCTTGCCATGGTGTATGACTTTTGACAGTAAACTGTCTTCAGCAACCTCACCTTGTTAGCTGAGTTTGGCTGTTCCTCACCCAGTTTTATTCCTCCTACACAGCTGTTTCTGTTTCAGTTAATGATTGTGTTTCAACCTACATATTGAATTGATGATCATTAGCACCTGTTTGGTATAATTGTTTAATCATACACCTGACTATATGCCTACAAAATCCCTGACTTTGTGCAAGTGTACCTAGAAGAATTGATGCTGTTTTGAAGGCAAAGGGTGGTCACACCAAATATGGATTTGATTTAGATTTTTCTTCTGTTCACTCACTTTGCATTTAGTTAATTGATAAATATAATCTATTAACATGTCTATTTTTGAAAGCATTCTTACTTTACAGCATTTTTCACACCTGCCTAAAACTTTTGCACAGTACTGTGTATATATATATATATATATATATATATATATATATATATATATATATATATATATATATATATATATATATATATATAAAAATGGTAATTTATTTATTTTTCCCATTTTATTTGTTGTGTGGTATTCATTTACTTTTGTATTATCAGTCTGAATTCCCTTTGACATGTGTAATCATTATACCGGTATATGTAATATTGTCTGTCATGTACTTTTTGTATGTAAAGTAGTAATTTACTTTCTACCATTTATGATTATTTTAATTGTATATTATGCCATTTTGTGAACTATCTTTGATAATGATAGCACAAAAGTAAAATAATGTTTATGTCTTTGTAGCAGGGCTGGAACTCTGCACATAAGGAGGATGCTTTTATAATTGTTTATTGTAAATACAAGTGTTGTGACTGTATAAATAAGAACAGGATTAGTTTTAATGGGGAACCTGCCGCTCTGTGTGTAGCAGCCTGCCTGCTGTGTTTAGTTGCAGGAATGAGCAGCATGTGTGTGTTAACCTAATTAGTAGGTGGACGTGGTGCAGCAGAGCGCCAGGAATAAAAGGGTCCTGATTATACAGATCAAGGCTGCTGTAAAGCCATAAGGGTCAGAGCACTGCTGCTGAATGACTGGGTTCAGGAAACAAAGCAACCACCTCCAATAGTGTGTGTATATTCTGAGGTTGGGAGGTGGTCTGGGTTTTTCTTTTCAGAAAGAAGGAAGCTGCAATGAACCAACGATTGTGTGTATATATGAGGGTGGAGTTGGGTGAACTGCCCAAGGGACAGGGAGTTAGTTTCGAGATAGTAGATCCCACTCAGTATACCAGACAGGTATGTAAGCAGGACCTCCATTTGTTAGCTCCAGTAGCGCAAGCCATCTTCATGGCACCTTTTTCTTTGATAGTTTTTGTACAGTGTTTATTTTGCCTTTTGTATGCCGGCCCGTATGTCTCACGTTAGCTACCATTGCTGGTAGTGTCACATGGGTTTCCTGTATTGTGGGGTTCCTGTATGTACGTCTATGTAAATAAACCTGTGCACCTGCGGGACATGTAAATCCCAACCTCCCAGTCTTGGTCTCCTGTCAATCTCGCAGCAAACACGCATCCACGTCATCTAATTGGTCATCCTTCAAACAGCGAGTCCCCTGTTACTGTCTTTAATAAATACTGTCTTTTCCTGTTTTAATAATAATAATTGTCACTGTGCATTGAATAACAGCACTAGTCGAAGAGCCTGTATACTGTGCTTTGGTCAGTTCCAAATGAGCAAATAAAAGCAAGCTTGGGTTTTTGAATGGAAGAAGGGGGGAGCAGATGGGGGAGTATTGTAATATGGTCCTTTTTGCATAAGAACATAAGAAAGGTTACAAACGAGAGGAGGCCGTTCGGCCCATCTTGCTCGTTTGGTTGTTAGTAGCTTATTGATCCCAGAATCTCATCAAGCAGCTTCTTGAAGGATCCTAGGGTATCAGCTTCAACAACATTACTGGGGAGTTGGTTCCAAACTCTGTGTAAAAAAGTGCCTCCTATTTTTTGTTCTGAATACCCCTTTATCTAATCTCCATTTGTGACCCCTGATCCTTGTTTCTTTTTTCAGGTCAAAAAAGTCCCTTGGGTCGACATTGTCTATAACTTTTAGAAGCTTGAATCAGATTGCCATGTAGTCTTCTTTGTTCAAGACAGAATAGATTCAGTTATTTTAGCCGGTCTGCATATGACATGCCTTTTAAACCCAGAATAATTCTGGTCGCTCTTCTTTGCACTCTTTCTACAGCAGCAATATCCTTTTTGTAGCGCGATGACCAGAACTGAACACAATATTCTAGATGAGGTCTTACTAATGCATTGTAAAGTTTTAACATTACTTCCCTTGATTTAAATTCAACACTTTTCACTCTATATCTAAGAATTTTGTTGTCCTTTTTTGTAGCTTCCCCACATTGTCTAGATGAAGACAAAAACTCTTAGATCTTTTTCATAGATTCCTTCTTCAATTTCAGTATCTCCCATATGGTATTTATAATGAACATATGTATTGCCTGTGTGCAGTAACTTACACTTTTCTCTATAAAATGTCATTTGCCATGTGTCTGCCCTGTTCTGAATGCTGTCGAGATCATTTTGAATGACCTTTGCTGCTGCAACGGTGTTTGCCACATCTCCTATTTTTGTGTCATCTGCAAATTTAACAGGTTTGCTTACTATACCAGGATCTAAATCATTCATGTTGATTAGGAAGAGCAGAGGACCTAGCACTGATCCCTGTGGTACTCCACTGGTTACCTCGCTCCATTTTGAGTAATCGGTACTTTCTGTTTTCTACATGTTAACCACTCCCTAATCCATCTGCATGCATTTCCTTGAATCCCTACTGCATTCAGTTTGAGAATTAATCTTTTATGCGGGACCTTGTCAAAATCTTTCCTAAAATCTAAATAAACTATTGCTTTGCAGTTATCCATTATCAATGTTGCATCCTCAAAAAAAAAAACACCTGTTAGTTAGGTAATTTTCCGTTTTGGATCTTATTATAGTTTCCAAAAGTTTACATATAATAGAAGTCAGGCTTATTGGTATGTAGTTACCTGGTTTGGTGGATCCCTTTTTGTGGATTGGTATTACGTTTGCAATTCTCCAGTCTGTTGGTACAACCTCTGTCTCAAGAGACTGTTGCATGATCTTGGTTAGCGGTTTGTAAATAAGTCATTTCATTTCTTTGAGTACTATTGGGAGGATCTCATCCGGCCCATATATCATAACTAGTCACTATACTGTTGTAGTTTTTTTTTTTCTTCTTTTGACTGATTTGTAAATGCAGTGGGAATTGCCCTGTATACAATCCCTAATTAATAATACTATGTATTTAACAATTTGATCCAGTGGTTTATTCATGTATGTGTCTTTCAAGCTTTGAATCAATATCAGCTTTATAAAACAGATATTGAGTTGGAACACACATCCTAAATGGCTAAGGGCTTAGGCACACCAAAGAAACTGCAATAATTATTATTTTCTTCTGCAGGTTTCACAGGTCATTTCTGTGAGATAAATATAAATGAGTGTGACTCTGGGCCCTGTAAGAATGGTGCAGTTTGTGAGGATGATGTCAACAGATATCTTTGTTTCTGCCCTGAAGGTAAGCTAACCTCAATGTGCCCCTCACAGTACAATTGCCATTGCATCAAAACTGCCAAAAGATAGCTGTAGGCAATTGTCTTACTATTACTGTAGGTTATTTTATGCAGACTGCAATTTCTGTTTCGACTTCAGTCTCCAAGATGAAGATATACAGAGGGTCTTATTTTGAAGCCAATGCAATGAATAAAATAGCATTTTCAGAGGAATAACATTTTTTTTTAACAGTATATAACAAACAACAGCACTACAATTATTTTATTCCTCTCAAAAAATACCTTTGCCTTTTCACTTTTTTCAAAATAGGTTCCAGAGAGCTTATAAAATTCTGTGGGTCAGAACTGCTGCATTTCGATGTTTACATGCACTTTAAAATCAGACTGTGAAGAAGAATGTAAAGGTCATGTGTGTAATAATGTCAGATACAGTTAGAAATACAGGAGGATTTGTACTTTTTCATTATTTTGTTACAGAAATTTGAAATAGTTGTTGCATAGAAACAAAGGTGCTGAAAGAATGTAGTTCTTTAATTTTACTGTTTTAATGTATATCTATTTTATTGTAACTACCATTTGATTTATTTGTGATAATCTGCTTTTTTCTGCACCACAGATAATATTTTGACCAAGCTTGCATACTGTAACACTGCATCCTCAGCTCAGAATGAAATATAATATAATATAAAGTGTTGAACAGCAAAATGTAGCTGAAACCAGCAGGAAACATTTCTAAATTGAAAATGTTCAGTTTGGCAAACCAATAGGATAGTTGTTTCATGCAGGGAGAATACATGCTGCTATCAAATTAAATTAAAAACGGATTCCTCACTTTATCATTTTAATACTTACACTGAATTTAATTGTACCTATGTGAAATAAATCATATTTATTTTGTTTTATTTGAGCAGATATATTAATTTTTTGATTTAGCAGAGCTGCTACTCTACTTATGTATTACTTCTTGCTTAAATAAAAACAGTAGTATAACTATATCAAAAAGTAAGGTAAGAAATACAAAACAAAAGAAAATATAATTTTGACATTTCTGATATCTCTACATTGGGGTAAATGGAAAATATGTTCGAATACTTTTGCTTTTTCTTTGGTTGATTTATAAAATGATGTATTTTTTGCAAACACTTCCAGTGTTACCTGTTTAACATTATTAGGGCAAATTGAAATCTCAAAATAAAAATACAAACTGAAATTAAGCATGGAAGGAATCAGATATTTATTCCTGAATAGTTTGTATCATCAGGGCTAGGAAAATACATCTTGGCATTTATGCTGCTGATTTCTTGGCTTAGCCGATGCCCTACCTGAGAGACATGGTTCTGATTAAACTCTGATTGCAAATAAGGACTGTTATACATTATTAATGAACTCAGGATAATTGTAGAATTTTGTGACATGGGGAGCAATAGAAATTGGTTCCATGGTCAGTTTGAGAAATGATGAGAATATGCCTTGGACCGATGGTGCTGATAGCTTAGCATTAGTCATGGGCTTCCTGCAGCCGTGGTCTGTGACAGCACTAATGACAGTCATTTTGTAGCGTGACCATGCAGTGGAATACATTTATAGGAGCATAACATGTCAGAAATTGGAGTAAAGTATTCTCCTTCACTTGATAGCATTTTATATTTTAAAGCTAGAAGGAGCTGAAATTGCCCAAGTTTAATGCCCTGGCATAAGGCAGAAATCAAGCAAAATCAAGTAAAACATTTAGTTAGATTGAAATGAAGAATATCACCTATATGCGTCCACTGACAAATAATTACTGGGAAATAATAATGTGACAAGAACAGCATTTAAACTTGTACAATTTGGATTTAGACTGTTCATATCAGTTACAAGAAAACATATGCAAGTGTGAGCTGATTAGTGAAAGAAAGTACAGATAAGCCTTCTTATGGCAATGGAGACACATAACTTGACTATTTATGTTTTTTTTAAATGGGATTTGTTTCCTTAAACTAGGATTTGAAGGCCTGAACTGTGAAATTAACTTTGATGAGTGCAGTTATGGATTCTGTCAAAACAACTCTACCTGTATAGACTTGGTTGCAGACTACAATTGTGTTTGTACACAAGGTTTTACTGGTAAGTTATACAGCTTTATTACCTAAAAATATGTAACATCCAATATTTGATGTATTATATATGATAAATGAATTAAATCAAAGGTAAACACAATACCTGATTAAGAGAAGTATGTTTTCATTGTAAATTTATATATATATATATATATATATATATATATATATATATATATATATATATATATATATATATATAAATTACTCACTAGCAAGTTAGTGCACTTTTATCCATGTACAGTGAAGTTACAGGTAGTTTTTGATTATGGCCTACTGTCATTAAATACAATACCGGCATTGTACTAATAAAAAAAGGAAGGCAGTACATCTAATTTCCATAGTAGCTACACTATTTCCCATCTTTGTTGAGCTGACTCACAGATATGTTCCCTAAAGCTTATATACCTTTGACCAGCTGCTTGACTGCACTTATACTGCAAATCTAACTGCAGAGCCAACCTACTCAGGCGCTGTGATGGTTGTTTTGTTTTGTATTCTATTGATTTTTGTATTGTAGCTATATATTACAATTTTTAACAAAACTAGAACTAAACTAAACTCAATATTGTGCAGTGGGTGCAATAGCCATACTACATAAGGTAAAATGCAGTAAGTGCTAACAGATATGCATAAAATCATTCAACCATCCCTATCACCGTTTCAAAATACAGCTAATAAGAAGGCAGGTGTTTATAATTGTATTGAAAAAACTTTTCTCAAGAGTGTAGTTTCTTGTTTACCAATTTCTTATCCTTTATGGCCACTGTCCATTTTTTATTGTGCTGTATTCTCCATATCAGCACAGTTGATATTGCCTGCCTTAGAAAAATAATCATACCTGAGGTACCTCTTGGAATTCTATTCAACTATAAAGTCAGGGAGGCTGTGTGGTCCAGTGGTTAAAGAAAAGGGCTTGTAACCAGAAGGTCCCCGGTTCAAATCCCACCTCAGCCACTGACTAATTGTGTGACCCTGAGCAAGTCACTTCACCTCCTTGTGCTCCGTCTTTCGGGTGAGACGTAGTTGTAAGTGACTCTGCAGCTGATGCGTAGTTCACACACCCTAGTCTCTAAGTCGCCTTGGATAAAGGCGTCTGCTAAATAAACAAATAATAATAATAAAATGGTGACATCACATTTGGCTATCTACCTCAGTCTTTTAACAATATTCTCTTCATCAACCTTGTTGAAAATAATGTCTTCCTCCGGTAGGGGGTGCATTTTTGGGCACTCCATTGGTTGGTCATTTTTGCAGGAGGTCAGTGTTATATTTCAAATTGATTTCCAAATACAATTTTGACTGCTCATGTTATAGTTATTCCTCTACATAAAATGTTTCATTATTTTTCAAGAGATAGGTGTTGTCCAACTATTCTTTTGGTGCTTCATACTGTTCTGACCATAAAAAATTTGGGAGCATCATTATTGGACCATAGCCCTACCTCTAACTCCAAATATTGTTGGGTATACTGTTTAGTGTCATTGTTTACAATTGTGGAGGTACTCCATTTCCCTCTCATTGCATTATCTCAATATTGTTTTATTACGAGGCTACGGCCTCTATGTTCAAAGTTCATGCTTGATTCATTTAGTATAAGGTGACTCTCATTATTCTCTTGTTCTCCTTTTTTCATTGAAAAATGTGCTGAGGTTTTCATATGGGTCTCCACGACTCCAGCCACAGGACGTAAGTTCAAAGCCTTTTGGCCGGCGTCACCGTAAAGTTACATTTTGAGCCTTCTATTTTGATTGGGGAGTTTCCACATCTTATCAGAGCCAAACACTTTACCATCCTTTCGCCGTGCCTGTAGTGCCAGTGCACATTTGAACTGCAGTTGTATATATTGTCCTTGTTTAATGCACTGTGTCTTCGTCACCATGGCCGTAGGAGGGTCCCATCTGGCTTCTGTTATTCTGTGGAGAGATCAAGTGTAGTATATAATGTTGTGCAGTTTTTATAACTTTCACTTGTGAAATGTGATACCATTTTATTTTATTTTTTTCTGATAAGGACTCCCTCACACATATTGACCTTGTCGGTTATCGTGTATGGACCGTGCCATTTTGGGGTGAGGGGGTCTCTTTGGTAAAAAATACCCTGGTCATTATGTTATCTCCTACATTAATTTCAGATTCTTGAATTGTTTCATATCTGTGGTCATTTTCAGCTTATATTTTTTGTTGAATACCAGCTTCGATTTTGAGCTGTGCTAATCTGTTCTGCACTTGCGTTCGACCATGCCAGGGCTCGACGGATGGTGGGAGAAAGTGTGGTTCCTGGTCAGAATTGATCTCCAGAATTGATTTCCCATAGGATATGCGCCATCGGCAGTGCTGTGTTGTTTCTGTTGTAAATTGTAAATTGGTCCAGTATACCTTATCTCTCCCTTTGGCACCTTCCGGTGTCCATAGCTCAAAGTGCCCATCCAGCCAATACCTGGAACCATCAATGTACCAGGGGACCTGGCTCAGTTTCTGTTGGTCACACACAATATCTGGTTCATCAGGCTGGTATGTGCATTCATGTGGCTCCCCATCAGTGAGGAGCATGTCGGCGAATCATGAGTTTATCATCCTCAAGTGTACCTATATTGCGGAGCAGGAGGTCTACTATCCAGCGGTCCAGTCGTTGGGCAGATACACCTTCGATCTGCCCGTCCAGTAGGAGTTTAATGGGTGTGTGTGTTGTGTGTAAAATAACTTTATTAAACCCTATGAAGGGTTTGGTTGTAAAAATGGCCCAATACACACACAACAGCTGCTTAACACATTCATCATACCCTCTCTCAACTGGACTTTGTTTTCGTGAGTCATATGCAACCAGTTTCAGTCTTGAGCCAGGCATCTGTAGTAGAACTGCATTGAGGGTCAGCAGTGGAGGTAGATTGTGATTCTGGGGCTAGTTGCAAGCTCCAGAACCTGTTGCTGTCATCTAGTGTCGAAAAGACGCAAGCGTCGGGATATTTCAGTGAGAATGGTGTACGGATCGGATACAACTGGTGTGACTCTGGGTATGGCTGAATTTAGCCTTTGGTAATCAATAGTTAATCTCCAGTTACCATCAGGCTTGGGCACTGGCCATATTGAGAAGTTTGTAGTAGAATTACATCATCTTACAATACCCTGAACTGCTAGTTGTTGTACTATATAAAATGGCTAATTATATTCCCATCTATGGACTATGAAATATATATATATACTGTATATCAGTCCTGTATCTGAACATGATTTATTGTTAAAATGTTTCATTTTATCTTCTGACAGACAAAAATTGTTCAACGAACATTGATGAATGTGTTTTGGATCCATGTAAAAACGGAGCGACTTGCTATGATTTGATTGGGGAATATTACTGTAGCTGTGCACAAGGTAAAGTATTAGATCATTTTAATAACAGATGAAGCAGCAATAAACACATTTGAATTGTAATTGTCAACATAGGCCATTGGACCATCATGGACATCCTTTGTTACCTTGTATATACACAGAATAATAGGTATAATGACATATTCAAATCTATCCCTTTTAGAATTTGGTATGAATTACTAAGAAAACATTTAACATATTAATTAGATGATGTTCCTTTCAGGTGTTTTATTTAAAAAAAAATATATATGTATATACTGTATATATATTAAATTAAATAAAACACAGACTCAAAAACATATATATTATCAGAGAAGTTTATCTGGCATATCTGATTATAGTTTGGATTCTAAAATATGAATATAGGTGTGTGATTAATAATAAGTAATAAAAATAAACTCAGTGTTGAGCTATAGAAATTATATAATAATAGTCTACAATAGTAATATGGATGAAAGTGACAGTAGCCTGGATTAAAATGCAATTATAACAGTGGCATCCTAATGGCAGATTTAAACCACTACTAAAAATTAAAAAAATCCTCTCTATGACATAAATAAATAAATAATCGCATTGCTGTAACTCTTTAGAAATGTACATTTTAAATTATTTTTTTCCCTTGAATGGAGACAGAAGAATGGATATTTAGTTATCTTGAGTGCTTAAATAATTTGTTGACATACAAGTTTTAAATTTAATATTGCATAAGCACTTGAATGCAAATGAAGTATGCAAAGGTACAAACGAACAAACAAAAATAAAATAAAAAATGTTCTTGAAAATGATAAATGAAGGCTGCATAAGGATTCAGATATGAATATTACCACTATATAAACATTAAACCAAGATTAACCCTTGTTTTAATATGGATCTGAGTCATATTAAAATCCCCTTTATTCTACTACACACCTCATTATACCATGAAAAATGCTTATCTCCCAGCAAAAGTGTTGTAATGTGGGTGGAGTATATTAATCAAGTTAATTGGGATACCAGAAGCTTTAGGCTCTTGTGAACGATAACAATTGAATAAAAAAAGGTTCAGCTATCATAAGAAAAGTATAACTCAATTGGATCTCAATCTCTAGCCTGTGACAACCAATGTTATTATGCCTAGCTTGTATCTAAATGTGGTATTTCCCAAACTGCAATTCTTTGACAACAGTAGTTTTATCTACATTGGTGTAAGAATCTGCCACATTAAATAAGATGAAAACAGTCACAATACAGAATCTCTATTGATCTGCTTTTCCAATTGGGTATGATCCTGGATTATGTTAATAGAGGGTAGTAAAGTTTGACAGTGATACATGAAGCATATGACATTGTATTTTACAGAATAGATACAGTATTATTTGTTCTTGTGTATAAATCAACCAAACTCCAGGAAGATCCCCGCCTCAAGATTTAGATTTTGCTTATATTTTGTGTAGTGGAAGATACAGGTCAGGTATGAAACCAGGCCAAATATTTAAGCCCAACGATGAAGACTTGCTGCAATACACCCCCTTTTGTAGGGGTGGGGGGTGGGGTGTAGTCATACTTGAAACACAGCTCATTTTGGAGTGATTTTGAGGATCTAATGAATGCTTCTGTACAGATAGCCAGGTAGGTCTTCTGTAGAATTCATGCAAAATAAGTACCACCACTTTAGTATTTCTGTGTTGCTGGGGGCCTTAAAATTGAAAAATTGTCTAGTTGTCAAATCCCTGAGTGATTTTCAAGTGCATGTTTAAGTGCTGAACGTGACTTTAGATATGCACAGTATCATGCTCAACTCTCTGAACTTTGTTTTGCCAGGATTTGAAAGCAAGGACTGTTCTGTTGAAGTGAATGAATGTATGTCAAATCCATGTGACCCTGTGGGAAGCCTCTACTGTGAAGATCTTGTAAATAGCTTCAGATGTGCCTGCCGCCTTGGGTATATGGGACAGCAATGTGAAATTCCCATAAGTCGTTGTGTAGATGGACTTTGTCAGTATGGATCAAAGTGTGATGACCTCCCTGGTGGGTTTAGATGCCATTGTCTTCCTGGTAAGAATAATTTTTGACATGATTTTTAGCTTGAGACCAAAAAAAAAAAAGAAGAAAAGCTGAGAAACAATGTTATTTGTAAAGAAACAGTTACCTTGAATTGACTTGGTACATCTACAGTAACAACACACCTGTTTTTTGCACAGCATACTGTGCAATCTAAAGGCTGTTGACAAAAAAAAGTGTATTTCATTAAACAAGACAGGCACAAAACCCACAATATTGGTCTATCAGTTCACTGCAATGAGTTACTTAATCATAATTACCTGAAAGACCATTTAGCAGTTCTGGAAGCTACTCCTGCCATCCCTCCAAACTTTGTTACTTGCTACTTTGTACTTTAAAAAAAAAGAGATGGGGAGTGGATTTACTAATAATACTTATTATAAAAGTATAAGTAACTGCCTGAACATACTGTATTTCCTCATTCAATCTAAATCATGTGAGCTTTAAACTTGGCTGGTCCCACCTCTACATCTATAAAGTGGGGCCAGCAGAGTTGAAAAGGCAAGCTCTAAGCCAGATAAAGATGTATATAGAGATAATATAAAAGGTTACTTGCTGGGGGAGGAGTGGCATATTTTTTTCTTGAGTGGCTGGTTTGCTGCATGTTTTATTTTGTTTACCTAAACAGGGTTAAGTGGCCAGTTCTGTGAAGTGAACATTGATGAATGTCAGCAAGGACCTTGTGGTGCTCTTAGCATTTGTAAAGATTCTGTAAACACATTCCAGTGTTTCTGTGCACCAGGCTTTATAGGTAAGTTTACCAATAAAGATATTTTCCTTTAATTACATTACATTACTTAAAAAAAGGATTGACTTTCTGAACTTTGAGTTAAGTGGCATGCTTTTACGCAATCATATCGGCCTTTACAACATCTTTTTTTTCTTTTTTTATGCTTTTACGCAATCATATCGGCCTTTACTTTTTTTTCTTTTTTTTTCCCAGCACGTATTGGAAAATTCTCATTTTGCCCTTGACTATCTTTTTATGATCAAACAGTCAGGCCTCCGGAACATTTGTTTGATCCAGATAACTTTTCTGTTGTACCAGTGAGTCACCAAATGGCAGATTCCTGATCAAGTGAATCTTTTGCTTGTTTCTAGGCAATAACTGTGAGATTGAGGTGGATGAGTGTCTTAGTGACCCGTGTCAGAATGGTGCCACTTGCTGTGATGAGCTTGATGCCTTTAGCTGCCTGTGTCCTGATGGAACTGAAGGTAAGTAAGTTCGGCTAAAAAACATAACATGTATTTTCTTTGAGGAACTTATTATTAAAACTAAAGGTGGTATATAATAAATTAGTTCTGAACCACTTTTTTAATGTCTATTTGTTTTTTAATGTCTATTTTTTAATGAATATTTTATTATACTGTGTAATATTTTCTTAAATACCTACACTCTTATACAGTAACATTGTTAAAATGTATCTATTGTTTCCTGAAACCAATTTACATATAATTATCATATACCCAGTGACGTCTAAACTATTGTTTAATAAATGAGGGACCTAGGTTGTAAACATATGGGGTATAGACAAATACAGCTTACAGAAAATACAATTTACAAAAATATGAACCTTCAAGATCTTCTTGGAGAACATTAGAACAGAAGTACATTGTGTCGGGTAAACTGCAGTTGTCATAAATTAATATCACATCACCAGATGAGTGGCAAACAGTTATTCTGATAAGAATAATACTGATTAAAATGGGCAGTCAAGGAGTCTACCAGAAAATGTTTATTTACAGCATCTTATCTTTCAAATTATGGCATCATAACCCAAAGTATATATTTTCTATGAAATGGTACGGTGAGTGAAAGCAATATGTTGTCATACAGCCATGGAAATTTCTAGTTTTTAACTTAATTGTAGCCCAATAGTGGTATTTGTCTCTTGAAAATGTTGTATTTTCTGAATAATATATTGTTTCCTACATATTATTTTCAAATTATATAGTTTCATTCTGATGTTAGTTACAAAAATCTAAATACAGTGCTCTCCCTTTATGAGGTGGCCCTTTATACTGCAGAACAGGTTATAAGGCATGTGACAGAGACAGAATGATTCTCCTCCCGACCTGTGAGGGCGCTGTAAAGGGAACAGAGTGCAGACAATTCATTCCCAGGAAGTCGGCTATCTAGAAAGGGGGCGGAGCTACAGCACACCAAGTCATCAAAGGGAAGCGTTGTGACAGCCGCGGATTGGAGGAGCGGTTGCAATCGTTTACCAAGGGGGCGTGATTGACGGTACATAATGGGGATGTAGCGAGGTGATCTGTTCCTTTGTAATGGTTGCGAAAAGAACTGCTGAAGGACCGTGAATTTGTATCGTGACTGTTTCGTGTTTTGTTTGTTTATCGTATTAATTGCACTGCTTGTATATTATAGACGGCTAACATATCCATGAGCTGTCGCTTAAGATCAGCAATCAACCGGGATTTCACTGCACTCGTATTTCACCGATAACGTGTATCGCACCACTAAAATTCACTGCACTCACTCTGGACTTTGTGATCGTGTTTGAATCGTCTGTATTATTTCGGGACTGAACCCCGTGTTTAAATAAACTGCACAATACACTAGGGGTATATTTCCAGTTCTCCTTATTATTATATACTGTTGTCAAGTGACATTGGATTACAAAAATAAATCATCATTTCACCAGTAGTTTGTTGTCTGTCATTGTATCAAAGCCTGCGTCATCTCTACACCTGTGTACTACCTCTCACTTTGCCACAAGCGGTACGGTCATGGCTCCCATTTGCCCCATAATGCCATTGCACTAACACTAGTATTTGTGTTATATGGCGGAACAAAACAGCACAATCTTTTAACTATGGCTCCACGACTACAGTGTTATAAAGGGGGAACACTGTAATTGTATATCTGATAGGCTGTTTAACATTCTTCATTTGGTTGGCATAGTATAGTTTTAAACGGGGCACTTATTTATGACAGAGTTTCTGCAATGAACTTCACCAATGCGGATACGCTTATACTGTATGCTGGTTAATTAATTCTTTCCTCTTCTGAGATATAACCTTTGCGTCTTTGCCAGTTTTCATTTTTCATTTTCAGAGAGTTCACTTACTGCCTTATCAAGAACAGAAGGAAGATTTCCCTTTATGTCATACCAAATGCACTCTATTATCTTCCAATGTCATTTCCTTTTTATTCATTTATATTGATACAAATAGATAAGGAAATTGCCTGCCTTTAGCCATATGAATCAATTCAGTGTCAGCAAACCCCACTGTGTTTTGTAGCTCTGTATTTTAGCATACCCTTAACATTTAAAACATAAAAAGTCTGTTTTCACTGAAACACTAGGTGTAATGCTCAAGGCATGGGTGGTTGCAGTAGGAGAGGCATATTTTATCAAAATGCTAAAGGCAGATTTATTCATAATTGGATCACTTGGGAATTTAGATCAAATCTATAATTATTTATTTTCTGGACTACAGGCAAGTATTGTGAAATCAACATAAATGAATGTCACTCGTCTCCCTGCTTCCATAATGCGACTTGTGTTGACTTTATCAATGGATATGAATGCATCTGCCTACCTGGCTTCACTGGTAAGTCACATTCAGTTAATCTATTGTGCCACCCCTTCACCTCACAGGTAAATGACAAAATACACATTAAGCAGTTATCAGATAATTTGCTCATTATTTCACAAGTAAATTATCTTCCTTAACTCAATGGTTCTCTTGCATTTTTTGTGAAAGGGAACAGTGATTCAGTCTCAAAGCCAAACTCCAAAGATAAATGAGACCGTATCCACACAGACTTGCATTTTCCACCCCTAAGGAAGATTAGTGTATGCTTTGCAATTCTCCATGAAGTTGTTGTGGGCCTGTGGTGTGTAAAATAAATGTTTCTTGGCAGTAATTTATGATTTCTGAGTAATTTAATATCAGGATGTTCTTTCTGCATATAGTTGAAGTTACTTGTTATTAATTAAAAAATGCCACCTGCTTGTCTTTGTTATCCTCTGTATATGTTCTTCTTTTATTAAAGGTGTAGAATGTGAAATTGACATCGACGAGTGTGTTTCTTCTCCCTGCATGAACGGAGCGACTTGCATTGACCAACCTGGTAATTACTTCTGCCAGTGTGTGGCTCCATTTAAAGGTAATTAACACTGATGGAGTGAGAAAAAAAAAGTTTAATTAACTTCAAAAAGCATTTCTTTCACCTGTCTGAACTCATTTCAATATTTCAGCAACATTATCAGACCTTGATTTACTGGGATAGCAGATAAAAGTACACACTAATTGTCAAAATTATATCCGATTCATCGAATCAGATGGCACAACAAACGTTCAGAGAGCCAGGGCAAAAATTATATATATATATATGTAATTGGTTTCAAAATATAAAGGACACAATATATAAAAACGGTAACACTTTAGTTTAGGTATCCGTTGTAAGTGATTAGAAACAATAGCAACAATGGCAAAAGTGTATACTAACTGTCTTACAAAAGCAAAGCAGCCCCATACAATTGTTGAGACAGACATATAAAGACAGACAGGCAACAGGCATAGAAAGACAAACAGACCTGAAAAGACAGACTATATACGTTATAACTGATTAGAAACAATAGTAAAAAAAATATTGCAAAAGTGTAAAATAATAGTCTAGAAACTGAGTGACCAATTACCTGCAAAAAATCCTGAAGTAGTAAGTACACATGAACTGGAAGTTAGCAAAACAGAAACAAATACCAAAAAAAGAAAAAAATGCTGCCTTTTATACTCACTCACCCTGACTTTGTCACTTCAAATAATGTATTTTTAGTTATTTTCAAATAATGTAATTTGTAAACGCTAAAGAAAAACACAAAAAGACACTTCTGCACATTATCCACCTCTCTCTGACACAGACCTTGGACAAATGACTGAAATCCGAGACATTGTTGAATTTATTTTTATTCCTCACGTCTGTTATGGTCAAACAGTGTGTCTGCACTGAGTGACAGTAAAAAAGATATTTGCTGTGTATTCAACGTATACAGACGACCTGTCGGGCCTTATTGAATCCATAATGGATGCCTAAACTAAAGTATTACCATAAAATCTTGGTATTAGGCAAAGTGTGGTACAATTTTAAAGTTTTTTTTTACCTTTTGACTGACACACAAATACCGGATTCTGACAATTCAACACCCAGGGCGCATAAAGTTGTTTTTAAGGCAAAAGTGTGTTGACTCAGGCAGGGGCGAAATTACAGGAATTATTAACATTAGGCAGATAGATTATGTTTCCAATTAGGCATGCTTAAAATTCAAATGTAGAGCACACCACACAGTCAAGCTAAAGAATCAAGAAGTGCAGTTATTTATTGGCTGGTGAAATACAGTTCCAAGTTGCTGCAGTATGTCCACTGTTTTGTCATTCCAAATATTTTCACTAAACCAACATTTAAAGCTACAGTGTACAGTGCAAAATCACATCATGAAAAAACACTTTTGTAGATGAAAAACGCTAAAATAAGTCGCTACATTTAAAAAATATACAAACGTGAAATTTTTGGTCCACTAAAATACATGGCTTTACATAATCTTTGTAAGGAATGGGAGTGTCCAGTGTGAAAACACAACACGAAATAATAAATTAAAGTAGCATCTAAAGTAGCACTATGGCATTTTGTATTGTTCAATACAAAAAAATGCCTGTTACAAGCTCTTGCAGTGTCTAAAAATTTTTTAAAAAAATAGGGATTGTAGCGTAACAGGAAAGCGCAATCAACCAGGCTGTGGTATCTGTATCATCTGATCCAAAACCGCCAAATTCCACGTCTTCGTCATCTGAACCATTGATGATGCAAGCAATTGTCTGAATCATTAATGCACAGAACAACTACTTCGAGGCAGTTTTTTTGAGTTGCAATATTTCCCTCAGGCATTATGTGCATATGGTTATTAAAAACCTAAAATTAGTGGTGAAAATGTTACTTTCAGCTAAAAGTTGATTTGTTAATGTAATCTAAAAGAAAACAGTGGTGCATTGATAACATAAAGAGTGGGGAAATATGTAGTACCGGTACCATGGGAGTTTATGACTGTGTGTTGCCAATTTCAGAAACAGCACTGTCAAATCCTGTTGACTTACACACATATAAAAATAATGATTTATAAGTAGTTTGCTGTAAAATAATCTTCAGATAAGCCATTGCTATTATCTTGCACAACTGTCTATTAAACCTGCCTCCATTAAATCTGGTTCCCAAAAAAACATGTCAACTGACTGTGCACATTTTTGTTCTGAACAACTGTGGCTCAAGTTCATGAAAATAAATAATAATGCATTCTTTTGAAATCATCAATGCTTTTAATTCCACTTCAGTTGTTGTTAGTATCCTAGAGTCCTGAAATGTTTTTTGGTGATTTTGTGAGGACTTTAAAAGAAAGCAGTCCTTGCTTAAAGTCAGGGTGACCACTTTGACATCATGGGCTAAATTCTCAAAGCTATTTACTACAAATCGTCATAATCACATTTGTTGTGTGAAAAAAAAAAAAAATTTGTATTTCTAAAATGAATAATAAACCATTTAGACTAATCACAAGACCCTAAATTAAATGTCTTGCTTGTTTATTTCTGGGTTGGTGTTTCTACTAGCTAAAAAAAAAATGTGTTAATGACCATTTGGAGTAAATTGCTTTGATAATCTAGCCTCTTATGATAATTGGCCATAACATGCAGGTGAAAGTTAAAAGCTAGTGAGACATTTGTCAGCATGGTATATATATATATATATATAAACATTGTTATTGTTAACCAGTAGAACAAGTGCCCATCTTCACCAGACCCAGCCTGATGAAGGACAAGACAATTAAGTTAACATTAGACTGTAGTCAAATCTCTGAATTAAATATGTTGCTCAGAAATATTTTTTTTTTATGTAATTCACAGTGGAACACATTGATTTGAAATAAACAGAGCTGCCACTTATTTTGTTAGGCTCAATTTAAAAAAGGATAATTATACACTAAAGAATCAACTCATTTCTGTGCACAGATTACTGTACACAATGAAAAGCTAAAACAGGTTTCTAACGTTTTTAATACGGCGTCATATTAAAAAAAAAAAGAATTAATGTTAGGACTACTGTTTTACATACATTTTTATGTGATATATTATCTTCTTTTGCAGAAATTATTTCAGGTATGAATAAGATATGTTTGTGTTTGATGTTGGCATGATTTGAGCATGTCAAGCATGCTTTTTAATAAGTCATTTATTTTCTCTGTTTATTTATATGGAAACATAAAATGTTATGTCAGGGTGATTCTGCATGTGTGTAATTGTTTAACAGTCATGCTCTGGTTTTCTACTAAAATAAACCTATTAATTAATTAATCTGTCAAATACTAATGTAGTTTAGGTAGTATTAGCTGCCGCTGGAGACTTTTCATGTTCTTTTTATTTATTTAATTTATTTATATACTTGCAAGTGTGTGTGTGTGTGTGTGTGTGTGTGTGTGTGTGTTTTTTTGGTGGAGAAACATAATTGCTTTGCACCATTTGCAGAACTAGTATCAAACAAGTTACGCTACAGTTATTTTACACACAAGGGGATACAAACCAGCATGAAATCTCTTTGGAAATAATTTGTAAATCCAACTAATTGATTCAAAAGCTCTTACGGGCTAAACAATCATGTAGCTTTTGAGCAATTTAAAATTAGACCTAAAACAGTATCTGGAATTACAGTATACTTGTTTACTAGTCATTAGAAATAGGTTATGAGAAAACTTGTAAATTTAACTTGTGTCAGTACATTGTACCTAGATTTAGTACAAGTCAGAAAAGTTAATACGTAAGTTCTGAGGTTCTCAATTAATTAATTTGAAACCTGATGCTTGGCTTTGTCATCATGCCACAGTAGATGCATAAATGTTATATAGTCTACTATATATAGCATTATGTTATTGGTAATATTCATGTGAAAAAAAGTTTTTAAAAATACATATAAAATATGTTTTTATTTTTTTTGTATTCCCTTATATTTGTTAGTGATTCAGTTTGTGAAGCATGTCCATGCTTCTGATATTGCCATTATCGTCACAAAAACATCTACTGAAAAGAGTTTTGAAAATCTGACATTCTGCATAGTGTGAGCTTACTATAGCAACAAACAGGAACCGTAACCGATAATTGTAGTGGGAGACAAAGAGAGAGCAAAAGCACAACATATTTTTGGAGTTCTGACTTGCAATCTATACATCTAGTGTAATAAGTGGGATATAGACTGCTTAACACAAAACCAAAAAAAAAAAAAAGTTATTTAAAAAAAAAAAAAATCTATTCTTTTGTATGTGGTTTACATAAAACTATTTATTCTAAGGCCCAAATAAAAATAATTGTGCAGTTCTCATATGAAGACTTTCAGAAATGTTTGGTTTGCATATAGATCAATATAATAATAAAGAGAGAACAGCCATTAAAACAGTAGTAGCATGTAGTAGCATCTCGACAAACAGTAGATTAATCCCATACTTTAAATGCAATACCTTGTGGGTAAACCTGTATCTCTCGAAAAAATGCAGGTTGTGACTTTTCTTTTCTCAATAACAAGCTGATGATGTGCAGCCTTTGTAATGCACCTGAGCCCCATAACAGAACTATAGTACATCATGTTGCATTTTCCACCAATTGCATGTGTCAGTTTTGACAAATTAAAAGTGAGTGCGGCTGTATGTTGGCCTTATTTATGTTCAGGTATGAACAGCGTACTTTAAGTCCCAGAGCCCCTAAACTATATTCTATATTTTAAGGTTGCTTATTTCTTTGTATTTCTTTAGTCCTTGGATTTAAACAAATTAATCTTCTTCATCCACATCTCTAATATACCGTAATAGTCACAACATAATCTTTAGACATTTGCTTTTAGTGTGAATGTTTAGCTTCCACTTATTACCAATATTACAGCATTTCATTTTAATGTTATCAGAAAGTATTACAAGAATAGAATGAGTTTGTTTTTGTAAAACATTAAAATACCTGTAGGCTCAAAGGATTCCTTTAAAAACAGTGTTATGTTTACAAACAAATAAAAGTATAGTTTAAATAAAGCTGTAGAATTTGATTAAGCCATGCTTGTTCCAATTCAAAGTTTGAATGTCTTTTTTAGCTCCAAATTATCTGCCTTAATTTTAGAAATGAAGGACAAACAGTAACTGTTGTGTTCTGTAGTATATGGTACACTGCACAATTAGCAGTCATTTAATTTAGCATTTAAATGCATATCACAACATAGCTATACTTTAATTATATGCAGAAACACGTTAAAAGTATAGGACAGGAGCCTTTCTGTTGGTTTATATATTATTTCTAAAGACATTTCTTCCAAAATGGAATAAAAAGCTACATCTTAAAATAAATAAAAAAGAATACAAAAATCTATCTACAAATTTCCAGTAGAAGCATTATGTCACCAGAACAGTCTCAGTAAGCTAGCAGATTCACAGGTTCATTATCTCTGTCCTGACAGCCTCACCTGTTTCTTTCCCCAGGTTCTAACTGTGAGTTCAGGCCATGTGAGGCCAGTAATCCTTGTGAGAACGGGGCTGTGTGTGTGGAGGAGATGGAGTTGGACACATTTCCCCTTGGATTCCGCTGTCAGTGTGCAAAGGGCTTTGCAGGTCCACGCTGTGAGATCAATGTCAATGAGTGCAGTTCCAACCCTTGCATCAATGGATACTGCTACGATGGTAAGTTCAGCCTGGCTAATCACTCTAATGTAGAGCAATCCTACTGTTATAACCAATTCACAGACTGGGGAGAAAGCATGGATCATTTACTCAAATTTAGCCTTTCTTGTCTGGCTAGAGACATGACTTAAAGAGTTGGTTCACCAAAAAAACACTTTGCTTGTGGGGTGACAGTTTATATTTCTTTGGGTCACCTCAGCAGCTAATGAGGAATTTTATGAGATTAAGATATATTTTGTCTGATGTGGAAATCAAGAACACATTACCAGTATAATATATGTGATGAGTTTCCTCTACCAAGTGCTGATCCGTGACCATCGTGACAGTAAAAGCCCCGTAGACCAGGCGTATCTTTGTCAGTAGTTTATTGTAAAGGTGGCGGTGGCTTGCATGAACTGAAAATGAGCGATCAACAGACACAACACTCAGCAGGAGACAGGCAGAGGCAACGTAAAGTGAAACTGCACTGCTTACCTTTTAATTTTAACATGTATTCCTTGTCTGATGTAAAATAAAAAAATTAAAAAGCTCTTTTCATTTCTCGTTTAATGCATATTCAATAAAAGTAATGTTGTGCAATTGCGTATGTAAAAGATAGCCACCTGCCCATTAGTTTATAAAATTGCATTGATGTACTACTGACTACTGGAATTTTTGAAAACAACCCGCCTCTTTAATGTAACACGCGTATTCGACATGTGCAGTCTGCATTGTAAGAGTGACATTCCCATTAAGCCAATCACAGCTCACAGAGGTAGTAAAATAGCCAATCAAATAGCACACAGGATCCCTTTCCTCACGGCCACATAATTTTGATTAGGATAGCGGAGTTAAGGCTTGTTTTAACTATTTATTTTACTTTGTGTAAAATTTAAAAAAAGTAATTGCAGATGTCACGGAAGCGAAAGGTGGAGGCGGAACACAGAAGATTCCAAAATCGTTAGCCAGATAATAATTTTGACGAGAAGGCAACATGTCTGATTTGCAGTGCAACGGTTGCAGTTATAAAAGATTATACCATACAACGTCACTGTGATACGCTGCACAAAGGAATGCAGTGTTCGCGCTAGCCTAGGCCGCGCCATTGCGCCAATGCCCCCCTGAAATAAAATATGTCCCGCTGAAATTCTCTTAACGCGCCCGTGTGTCCCCCTTCCCAGACCAGACGCAATACCCAATACGCAGTAAATTAATGCATTTTGTATTACCATGACATGTCTGGCGACAGGCTAATCTTTTTTTACTTGTTTGTTTACACTTGCGTTTTCATAATTAACTCCCGTGTTTTTATTCTCCAGTCCAGTAGAATGCGCTTACACACCCTCCCTGGTTAATCAGTTTCACAGTAAAGCCTGGACGACATCAGGCTTGTTAACAACGTGGCCCGGGGCAAATAATATCCCTGTTAAACCCCACCATTACTTCTGGAAGAATAAGTAATCAGCTTCGGCAGTGACTTTTGAAATGCAGGCGATTTTATATTTGTGGTTAAAAATACTGTGTGCATTAGTTTTGCGAAACGAAAACCGCATCATTGACTGAAAACGAAAAAGTAGCCTATGGGTAACGTTATAAATATATATGATATATATATATATATATATATATATATATATATATATATATATACTATATACTATATATATATATACACAGTGTATGTGATTTTATACAGCACTGTATATACATCCATCTTGCACTGAGAAAACACCACTGGAATCGGAATAAAGGAAATTATTATGTAATACAGTTCACGTGCAGTCACGGTTTTGGTAAGTAGCATTTTCAAAACCATATCATGTGCAGTATTAAAATAAGTTAAAAAATATAGCAAAACCAATGAAATACATATTGTATATTTGACATTTTATTTTTAGTGTTCTGTGTAACACGGGCCATCGTTTAACCTTAAAAAAATTAAATACAGTACCTGAAACAGATACGCGTTTATCATATCAACAACACCAACGTGTGTTGTAAAAATAAAGCAACAATTGTTTTGAAAACTGTCTAAAATATTTACTTGGGGGCTAAGAATGAAAAATGTAAACAAAAAAATGCAATTTTTTATATGGAAATTGTCAAAATAAAGGGGAAGCTGGAAGGTAAGATTTTACCAGTCAGGACAATGGCATTTAAATACTACTGCTATTAAAGTGTATAGTAATGTGGTTTCTTCTAGCAGTTTTCAAACTGGGGTACACGAGAAAAATTCTGAAATGGCAGACAACGCATTTTATTTACTAATTTAGTACCGCTTGCCAATCTATTGCAAACTTTTATCATGTAATCAACGTTTAGTCGCTAACACCAGACTGATGAGCTGTGACAGAGCGTTCAAAGCACACACAACTAATTTACATATTAAATATGTACGTTTTAAATAAGCCCTGTTGTTTAAATGTCATACAAACAGTTGGTCTGTCTGGGATAAAAAAAAAAATACATATTTTAAAGAACTAAAAGCCTAGTCTTTAACTCATTTTATTTCCTGTGTGCGTTCGTGCCTGCAAATCGATATTTATTTTTTTCAATGACCCGATTAAAGTTTCTTGTATCTTAAGTACTACATTTCAAAATACAGAATGTATGGCCAATCAGAAACCAAAGTATTGCCATGCGGTCTAGTATTGCCATGCGTTACTTCTGGTGTGAGAGTTAAGAGTGTTTAGCTTTCAATATTGTTGGCTCAATACTAGAACATTACTAGCAAAGGGCGATCAAGACGAAATACCGTTAGAGATTAAAAAAGCCAAAAATGTCTTGCGACTGAGGCTCTCTCCAATTTCCCTGCCATCATCAGTGAGTTGTGTGATACAAGCAGGTACATCCATCACATACTAGGTAAGCGTTTTATTATTATTTTTTTTTTAATTTAGCACCAGTTCTGTACGTTTTAATCACCAAGAATTTAAAAATGCCAATAATATGTTTTCGTAATGAGGTCAGCTGTAGAGATGAGTGTACAGTGAACTTTTCTTTGCCTTCTTTTCTGTAATTTTATTATCAATAAAAATACATGATTGCCATTTGCTATCATGGAATAGTCCTATGTCATTTCTGAGTGATATGAGGCTAGCATGGAGGCTTCGTTGATTTTAATTAATTAATATTTACAATAAAATGATGTTTCCAACAACTAGAAACCTGTCTGAGGGACTATTTTTAGCCAAAAGTAAATATATGTTTTTTTCTTTTATAATACTGTAACTTTTTTATAATTGTATCCATCACACGTTTTGTTGTATCATGTTATTGTACAGACCTTTTTTCTGTTTTTATTTTATGACTATCTCAGTGGACTACATTTTTTGGAAAGGAGTACACAGCTTAAAAAAGATTGAAAACCCCTGTTCTAATGTGATTTGGTACAATTAATATCCTCAGTGATACACCAGCATCACTGTGACACATTTCCCAATATTGTCCCCAAAAGTGACAGTGAGTATTGTAGAGACACCTTGGTTGTATCTACAGCTTTACAGTTTTATTTTTTGTTCAGAAACAACAGGTCAGTAAACTCTGCTGGCATATTTAAAAACAAACAAAAATAAGAAGTGGTGGTTGGTTCTGAATGAAACATATTGACCCCCTCACTGAAGAAAGTGTCCCCCTAAAATTTTGAGAGGGACCACATTGACCCTCAGTCTGTAAGTCCTGGAGCAAACACTGGGAATGTATTTTGAGTTTGCTGGAAATTAAAGAAGCTATGGAGTCTCAACTTCAAGAAGCCATGGAAAGTGCAGAATTACCTTGGAAGAAACTACTGGTGGGATTACAACAGGTGCACCATGACTGAGCAAACAGTGGATTGGCTAGCACTGCAGCAGAGTGCTGGAAACAATTTAAGGAAGAAATGGATAAGTAACTGTTTTATTACACTGGATTCTGCAGCAACAGATATTATGTGGAAAAGTACATCTTGCAGAATTAGAACACGTAGTGAGCAATGAGCATTTTATCAAGTGTCCTGACAGAAGTCAAAAAAGGTACATTTCAAAAGTGGTACTGTTAACATTTGCATTTTCAGAGCTTGTTAGTATCTTTTTTTCAGTGCTGTTAAAAATGCTATTTTGGAATATAAATTAAATATTGAGACAGCATTATATACTGACATCTTTTTGTACTGTTTGAGATTTCCATTTAAAGTAAAATACCCTTATTTCCTCTATTCTATTACATTTGTGATTTTGAGTTTTTTGTCAGTGTTCTCTAGTTAAAGTTTTGTGTAAAGTAATATATTTGAGTATATTGGCCTACATACAATTTATATAGACATTTTCATGTACGTTACGACGTGTGTATGTGTTTGTGTTTGTGTATATATATACAGTACTGTGCAAAAATTTTAGGCAGGTGTGAAAAAATGCTGTAAAGTAAGAATGCTTTCAAAAATAGACATGTTAATAGATTATATTTATCAATTAACTAAATGCAAAGTGAGTGAACAGAAGAAAAATCTAAATCAAATCCATATTTGGTGTGACCACCCTTTGCCTTCAAAACAGCATCAAGCATCAATTCTTCTAGGTACACTTGCACACAGTTTTGAAGGAACTCGGCAGGTAGGTTCGCCCAAACATCTTGGAGAACTAACCACAGTTCTTCTGTGGATTTAGGCAGCCTCAGTTGCTTCTCTCTCTTCATGTAATCCCAGACAGACTTCGATGATGTTGAGATCAGGGCTCTGTGGGGCCATACCATCACTTCCAGGACTCCTTGTTCTTCTTCGCTGAAGATAGTTCTTAATGACTTTCGCTGTATGTTTGGGGTCGTTGTTATGCTGCAGAATAAATTTGGGGCCAATCAGATGCCTCCCTGATGGTATTGCATGATGGATAAGTATCTGCCTGTACTTCTCAGCATTGAGGAGACCATTAATTCTGACCAAATCCCCAACTCCATTTGCAGAAATGCAGCCCCAAACTTGTAAGGAACCTCCACCATGCTTCACTGTTGCCTGCAGACACTCATTCGGTATGCGGCTCTCCAGCCCTTCGGCGAACAAACTGCCTTCTGCTACAGCCAAATATTTCAAATTTTGACTCATCAGTCCAGAGCACCTGCTGCCATTTTTCTGCACCCCAGTTCCTGTGTTTTCGTGCATAGTTGAGTCGCTTGGCCTTGTTTCCACGTCGGAGGTATGGCTTTTTGGCCGCCAAGTCTTCCATGAAGGCCACTTCTGACCAGACTTCTCCGGACAGTAGATGGGTGTACCAGGGTCCCACTGTTTTCTGCCAGTTCTGAGCTGATGGCACTGCTGGACATCTTCCGATTGCAAAGGAAGTAAGCATGATGTGTCTTTCATCTGCTGCAGTAAGTTTCCTTGGCCGACCACTGTCGTCTACGGTCCTCAACATTGCCCGTTTCTTTGTGCTTCTTCAAAGAGCTTGGACAGCACATCTGGAAACCCCTGTCTGCCTTGAAATTTCTGCCTGGGAGAGACCTTGCTGATGCAGTATAACTACCTTGTGTCTTGTTGCTGTGCTCAGTCTTGCCATGGTGTATGACTTTTGACATATATATATATATATATATATATATATATATATATATATATATATATATATATATATATATATATATATATATATACTTTAATTTTTTAAGGTGTGGCCCACCAAGTGGACAGTCTTAACTTAAATGGTCCTTGTTGACAGATTTTTCTGTTCAAACAATTTTTCATAAACAAGTAATTCAACAAGATGTATTTATTTTGAATCAAACGAACACATCTGTTGAATTGATTCACTAAAGTGAATGAATCAAACTAATAGAGTCAGTAAAAGAATCTAACTGCACATCACTAGTTTTCAGGCCAGAAAAAAAGATTTAAATAGTGCGCCTATCAGTGGTTAAAGCCTAGTTTGCATACGCACTAATAAATGATCACTTTAGCGCACTATAATAACGGCCTTTAGTAAATACCATGTGAACACAGCTCATCTCATTATTCTGAGCTAGATGCTCATTTAAACACATCAGCATGCATTACCATAAAAATCACATATTAATTCTTACTACATTTAGTGCGCACCATAATATGTCAAGTATTGCACGTGACAATAAATAAAATTTCAACAGTAAATACAGAAATCATTAACGTGCACATTAATTGCAATTAAGGCACACCATAATGTTTAGTGCCCTTTCATAAATGAGGCCCATAGACTTGGCTGAATTTACTGGGAAAATTAGCTTTTTAAAAATGTTTTTGGCATTGCAAAGGCATGAGTCTGTTTAAAACTGATCTTGTATAATTTGCAGTTGAATATATTTCTCTGCTTCTGAAGTACAGTGCAAAAAAAGTGTAATGAAAAAGAGGATTTACTTGGTATTCCAAATTCACCATTAGAGCTGCCCTGTCATATCCATACCAGGGGTATCTCAGGGGTAGCATAACAAGCCTGTAAATTAGTTTTAAAAAATTGGAGGAGACAGCCTTTAGCCTACAGCTGGTTTTTTGTTTGTTGTTTTTGTTCTCTGCATAGATAATGACTGCTATGAAGGGATCTTTAGTGTACTGTGTTGCTGTTTGCCTCATATAGTAATTGTGAATGACTCAGTTTGGGAATAGGGGTTTATTTAGGGATTAAATAAAAGTCTTAAAAAGATGGCTTTCTGTATTAGTTAGCTGAGTTCCTTCTTGGATACCTTGATTCTGCTGCCTCTGGGTCTGAGTCATACCCCTGTGGGCTCTCTCCTGCCATATGCTGCAGACAAAACTATGACTGAATGCAAGGAGGAGAGTAAGAGAAAGCCACGCATCTCCAGGCAGATGAAAAATGCTGCTGCCATCAAGGATCCAAAGCATTTAATGAGAGTAATAGCAGCTACATGTACAGAGACAGAGTGACAGCATAGATTACATGGTAAATCTTAAGGATAATGAAGAATCCTGGGACCAATGTGAGGGCTGTAATAAATTTGCTTCTGTAAGAACTGCAGTTACTGCTGTCACTGGCCATGTGTATAGCTGTAATGTTGTAAAGATGCATCTCTCTTGACATCATTAATGATAAAACAGAGGATGTACTGATTATAAGCCCTGGAAGATTTTGATGAAGTGTTAAAATCAAAAAAGAATCAGCACATGTGTTTAAGTGTTAACCTTTAGGTTGAATTTCAGGGAGGGAAGGTGAGACTTATCGTCTTCTTTTCTCTATCTGTAACCCGATCTCTACCAGCACGTCACTCAGTCTAGTGATGTGCTGTCACCAGATATCCATCCTCTATCCTGCCTCTATAAAGCACTCCCATTTCTAGCAATCTGTCTCTTTTTAGCTTTGTTTGTTTGCTGTCGATTCCTTGTGATTACTTTTGTTACGTACCTGGTTTGACCGTTTTGCTTATCGTTTATTCTCCTTGGATTATCCCTAGTCGTTTCTGGCTGATGACTACTTCTCCTTGGAGCTACCTTTGATTACGGACTTTCGACTCCTCTCTCTGATTATCCCTCTATATTGTTTCCTTGAAAAAAAAAAAGGACGTCGCTTCAGTTTTTCCGAAGCGGAGGATGCCCTTCTCCTCCCCCGACAGCGGTGCATCAAACCCACCGTGGGAAGAGAGCGGACCTGCTGACAGCAGAGCGCCTTTACTACAAGGATTGGCCGACTAACAAGCTCCTGAAGGCGCTGTTTGATAGGGATAAGTCTATCCCAGCTGGGTCGGATCGGAACTTCATGTTCCTGCAGCTGTGCGAGGAGATGTCAGCAGAACCGATCTTCCCTCCATCTCCCGCTGCCAGGCCCCGCTCCCAGCGTCCCAAAGCAGCAGCGTCGGCCTTGTCATCACAGGCTCCCCAGATGCCACCGATCTCAATTCCTGCTTCTACGCCAGCCACCCATGAGGACATAAAGGGGTACCTTCAGCCACTGGCAGTATCGGACATAAAAGCGAGGCTCGATGTGATTGAGGGACGGCCAGCTGCAGCCGCCATCCCATCGCCCCCAAGAAGCCTACCGCAGCCAGATCTAGAAGCAGCTCCCCACTTCGACCTGGCTTCAGCATCTACCTCCTCTCAGCCATCTACAGCTATCCATCACTACACTGTGTCCCCTCATATCAGACGACAGATCATCAAGGGTAAGAACGTGAATTTAGTTTCCATATTAATTGCATCCTCTGAATTCCTAGCCCACCAAGCCCTGACAGAGGCTCTAATCACAATGACTGCAGCTTTGTGAACTATTTAATCAACGGCCTATAATTCGACTTTTCTACTGGACTCACCCAAGAACCTGCATACTGCAACATCTGAACCACTGGTTGTCAACTCACTAATTCAAACTGAGGTGGATAAAGGATTCATGGTCGGCCCGTTCTCTACGCCGCCTTTTTCAAACTACAGGATTAATCCGATAGGGGTAGCTACATGTAGCTATTCAGGGAAGAAAAGACTATCAGTAGTATAAATTCAATGATTCCACACAATCAGTTTTGCCTCCACTACATTACTCTAACTGACGCCATCAAGGCTATCAAGACGGCAGGACGCAGGGCATGGCTAGCAAAGGCGGACATTTCAGATGCTTTTAAAGTCATGCCCATTCACCCATCCCTCCGTCACCTGTATTTTGTGCAATGGAACGGACTGTATCTATTTTGCCACGCAATTGACATTTGGCTGCCGCAGCAGCCCCAAATGATTTGCCTGTTGGAAGCTTTATGCTGGATACTGCTCAACATCAACATAGTACAGTTTCTGCTTCACTTGTTGGATGACTTCCTCCTTATCTCCCCTCCCTCTCACCCTCCGGATCAAGCTATATCAACCCTCCATTCTCTCTTCAAAACAGTAGGAGTTCCTCTTTCAGAAGAGAAAATGATCTGGCCAGTCACTACTATTGAATTTTTAGGAATAACGCTGGATTCAGTGAAGTTCAAGGCCCGTCTTCCACAAGTCAAGTTGGAAAGAATGTGCCTCCTCATAAGCAAATTTCAACTGTTGCAGTTCATAACAAAAAGAAAACTCCTGTCTCTTCCGGGTAATTTCAATTAAGCTTCAATGTACCCGGTTCCTCTAATAACGCTGCCGATGCTCTCTCCCATTTGCAGAACTCCAAATTCCACCAGCTTATGCCAGCAGGGTCTCCTCTCCCTCTGCAACCTCCTCCCTTCCATCACTTCAGCATGAAATAAATTCATCACTTTCCAGTTTACTTCTCTCAGCTCAGGGCTACATGTCAGCAGCTCTGGCTCCAGCAACCAACTCACCATACACAACAGCATGGAATTCATACTCTCGATTCTGCGCCCAGCACCGAATCATCCCGGTGCAGTTCAACCACAACGGGTTGAACTTCCCCTAGCTTCTCAGTCATCCGCCACTCAAGCTCTCTAGCCAGCGGGACCCCCGGCCACAATCATCCAACCTTTCTCATTATGTGTGCTTTTCTGTTACGTTTCCATCTATACTGGACCTTTAGTTCCTCTTCACTCTCAAACTTTGTAATTATACTAACATCTGTTTCTATCGAGCCCCCTCTAAGTGCCGTTGCTGCGTAATCATTTGGGCCTCTCTATCTCATTTCCTTTCTTCAATCTTGATCACAAGTCCGTTAGGGCCCGCCGGGTCGGGGCTATTATCCTGGTCCCCTGTTGGTTTGCATCCTCATCCAAGCCGCTGCGGTGGTTTTCCTGTGAGTAGGGGACTAACACTTATTGTTTTCCAGGTCTCGGGGGTCATCTGACCAGCCTTCTGTCACCAACGTTTCCGATCACAAGACTGAGACTTGCTTTCCTATCGACTCTTCCCCTTCAAGTAAATAGCGCTCATCGAGCCTGCTATAAATCACTCTATAAATCACTCTCTATACACGTTTCGCCGATACTCTATGAACTTATAATTGGTGTAGTCTATCTAACAAGGCCCTATTTATTGAGATTGAAAATTAGAGCAAGAAATGAATCTATGTATGTATATGTATATTTATTTATGTATGCATGCATGTATGTGTATGTACAGTACTGTGCAAAAGTTTTAGGCAGGTGTGAAAAAATGCTGTAAAGAATGCTTTCAAAAATAGACATGTTAATAGATTATATTTATCAGTTAACTAAATGCAAAGTGAGTGAACAGAAGAAAAATCTACATCAAATCCATATTTGGTGTGACCACACTTTGCCTTCAAAACAGCATCAATTCTTCTAGGTACACTTGCACAAAGTCAGGGATTTTGTAGACATATAGTCAGGTGTATGATTAAACAATTATACCAAACAGGTGCTAATGATCATCAATTCAATATGTAGGTTGAAACACAATCATTAACTGAAACAGAAACAGCTGTGTAGGAGGAATAAAACTGGGTGAGGAACAGCCAAACTCAGCTAACAAGGTGAGGTTGCTGAAGACAGTTTACTGTCAAAAGTCATACACCATGGCAAGACTGAGCACAGCAACAAGACACAAGGTAGTTATACTGCATCAGCAAGGTCTCTCCCAGGCAGAAATTTCAAGGCAGACAGGGTTTCCAGATGTGCTGTCTAAGCTCTTTTGAAGAAGCACAAAGAAACGGGCAACGTTGAGGACCATAGACGCAGTGGTCGCCAAGGAAACTTACTGCAGCAGATGAAAGACACATCATGCTTACTTCCCTTCGCAATCGGAAGATGTCCAGCAGTGCCATCAGCTCAGAATTGGCAGAAAACAGTGGGACCCTGGTACACCCATCTACTGTCCAGAGAAGTCTGGTCAGAAGTGGCCTTCATGGAAGACTTGCGGCCAAAAAGCCATACCTCCGGCGTGGAAACAAGGCCAAGCGACTCAACTATGCACGAAAACACAGGAACTGGGGTGCAGAAAAATGGCAGCAGGTGCTCTGGACTGATGAGTCAAAATTTGAAATATTTGGCTGTAGCAGAAGGCAGTTTGTACGCCGAAGGGCTGGAGAGCGGTACACGAATGAGTGTCTGCAGGCAACAGTGAAGCATGGTGGAGGTTCCTTGCAAGTTTGGGGCTGCATTTCTGCAAATGGAGTTGGGGATTTGGTCAGAATTAATGGTCTCCTCAATGCTGAGAAGTACAGGCAGATACTTATCCATCATGCAATACCATTAGGGAGGCATCTGATTGGCCCCAAATTTATTCTGCAGCATGACAACGACCCCAAACATACAGCGAAAGTCATTAAGAATTATCTTCAGCGTAAAGAAGAACAAGGAGTCCTGGAAGTGACAGAGTCCTGATCTCAACATCATCGAGTCTGTCTGGGATTACATGAAGAGAGAGAAGCAACTGAGGCTGCCTAAATCCACAGAACTGTGATTAGTTCTCCAAGATGTGTGGGCCAACCTACCTGCCGAGTTCCTTCAAAAACTGTGTGCAAGTGTACCTAGAAGAATTGATGCTGTTTTGAAGGCAAAGGGTGGTCACACCAAATATTGATTTGATGTAGATTTTTCTTCTGTTCACTCACTTTGCATTTTGTTAATTGATAAATATAAATTATTAACATGTCTATTTTTGAAAGCATTCTTACTTTAGAGCATTTTTTCACACCTGCCTAAAACTTTTGCACAGTACTGTATATATGTTTGTATGTCTGTCTGTGTCTGTAATTTGTCATTTTATCTACCCATATATCTCTATACACCTGTCTGCTATCCATCTTAGTGCCTATATAGGTCTCCCTCTTCAGTGTTGTGATGAGCTATTGCCTCCTGAGGAAAAAAAGCAGTGGATATATAGCTGACTTTTCATAGCTAAGCCAAATGCTTATTTCTAATTGGGAATAGGGAATTGTCTGGTACTGGCTGTTGGGAAGCAAATCCTGTCTATGGTTCCCCCATGAGTGATTCTATTCAATCATATATACACTGTCGTTTGGGACAGGGCTGCATAAAGGACCAATAAAGGTGAAAAGAATAGATTTTTATAGAGTAAAAGAGGCTGCTTAAGCAAGGTTGTATATGCAACGTCCGGTAATTAATATGTAGCCATGTAACCTTGCACAATGTATTTACCATGGATAATATGTTGGTAGGTACATAATTTAAGATATCTAGAATAATATGATAACCATAAAAATAATATAAAATAGGCTGGGATTACATTGAAATTAGGGCACCACTGTACTCGGCCCCCCTGCCCCCGCCCTCCCCGCCCCAAACACACCCACGTATACATTTATATTCCACTTCTGCCTATGCAGACAATGTTGATATGAAAGGTAATTTATTTTTATTACTCTGGTTCAGTACTTTGTTACATTGCTTTCATAATATGTAGCTCTAGTTTCATAATATGTTTGGTCTTTCATTCTAGTTGTGGGTGGATTTTACTGCCTGTGTAACCCAGGGTTTGCTGGAGTTCGATGTGACCAGGACATTGATGACTGCATCAAAAACATGTGTGCAAACAACTCAACCTGTGTGGATCTTAATTTGGTAAGTGCATTTGCCTTTTACTGAAGTCTATAGGTCTTTTATCAATATAAAATTGTTAACCCTACTGAAACATATCAAAGGATACAAAAAAGATTTTTGTCAGATTAAGATATGTTGTCAAGTTTCCATATGACTAAAGCGTCTTAAAGCCCATATGTTAATTATTCTTATTAGATAATACATAAAACCTACTGAGTTAACCAATCAGAACTGGAGGAGGCTGAACACGAAGCCGTATCTACTTTTTAAACATGTATCTATTCAGGAAATAATAGAAAGAATACAACCAGTGACACTAACATACATTAGAAATCAAATATGAGAAATCAGCCAATCACAGAGCAGCATTTGTAAGCATTCCTATATCTCTTATCTTGTGTATAAATGTCACCCCGTGCATAGAATTATCAGTATTTTAAAAATAAAAAGCTCTAAATAAAAACACAGCAAAATGGAAAATCCTGTTAATAATTTTCAACCTTTGTTTTAATTTGGATAAACTGAACAGTAGCTTTTCTGAAGAAAATATGACAGAAATTGCAGAAATAGAAAAGCAACTAATCAAATCCAAACTATCTACGGAGCAAAGTAATAGTCGTTTTCCAACACTAAAACCCGAGGACATTAGCTTGCTAAAGGGAGTGATGACCAAAAAAACTACAAAATATCAACAAGTGGGCTGTTCAAATTTTAAAAGATTTCTGTTTTGAGAAAGGCAAATCTGTAGACTTTGAAGTTCTACCCAATGAAGAACTAGCGAAACTACTGGCAGACTTCTGTCTCTCCCTGAGACAAAGTGACGACAGTCTGTATAAGCAGGGCAGCCTCATAAACATTAGAAGTAGGATTAACCGTTACCTTCAGCAACACCCCTGGAATAAAAATATTGATATCGCTAAAGATTCTGAATTCCGTCAGGCAAACAAACACCTACATCAACAAGCTAAACATGCAGCTTGTCATGGCTTAACCCTATGCCGTCTACAGGGAATGACAATGTTTGGGCGTGAATATAAGACAACTTTGTGTTAGAGCTTGTAGTTTGGCAACCGTAAATCAGAAATTAGAACCCAACATATCAACAGAAATTAAGTAGACCTTTCCAATTATATAAAATGTTTGGTTGTGGGATGTGTTTTATTTTTTCACGTATAAGCCAAGCCACCCAAAAAATATACAAAATTTATATAATAAATACTATTTTTAAAACACACAAATGCACTATTTTTTCTGTATAAAAATGTAGAAAAAAAGTTAGAGTAGTATTGCTATTTATTTCTTAGCAGACGCCCTTATCCAGGGTGACTTACAACTGTTACAAGATATCACATTATTTTTACATACAATTACATTATTTTTTTACACATTATTTTTACATACAATTACCCATTTCCACAGTTGGGTTTTTACTGGAGCAATCTAGGTAAAGTACCTTGCTCAAGGGTACAGCAGCAGTGTCCCACCTGCGATTGAACCCACGACCCTCCGGTCAAGAGTCCAGAGCCCTAACCACTACTCCACACTGCTGCCCAGTATATTGGAGCTGCACAATTTTACATGGATTTAAAATCAGAAATCAGAATTGAAATTGCTTGTATAGCCGCAGAGCTATGCAGGGTTTTGTAATGCGTGTATTTTACAAAAAAGATATGAAATGGCACAAATGTAATATTATCTTGTTTGTGATAAAAGAAAATTTTTTATGTGTATAAAGGTAGCAATATATATATATATATATATATATATATATATATATATATATATATATATATATATATATATATATATATCTCACACAAGATGTTGAGTGTTTTTTTATTATTATTCAAAAAGAAAAAAACTTACAGTACGCTACTGTATTGGTAAAAAAAAGACAAAACAAATGACAAGAAAACGTAGTACCAATAAAAAACAGCTAAATGATAATAAAAGTAATAACTACATCTAAATAATGATCCATTCTTTTACACACACAGAAGCAAAGAAAACATAGGGAAAGTACACTAATAATAATTAAAATATTGAAGTTACTCCTAAGTTGTTTAGGCATCAGATGCGTGCAACTCGTTTAGATTAGTTCAGCATCCGTCTGGAGAAACATTTTCAAAACAGGACATAAAATAAAATGAAAACAAATATAATTAAAATAACAGTAAAAAAAATAAAAATAAAAGGGTGATCTCAGATGTCTGTACAGTAACTTCGTTTTTTTGTCTCAATCGCCATCTCCTGGCCTACATGCAATCAAACACAAACACACACACACACACACACACACAGCATTCCGGAAGTATTTTTCTAAAAAGTGTAAATAAAGTTTTTTTTTTTTTAAAGAAAACCTAAAAAATAAACAATTTAATTATTCCCAATTCTTACCAAATACATGGAGGCATTCACCATAGTCATGGCTATGACTCAATGAAAAAATAAAAAACAAGATTGCTGTTTGGACGGCTGAGATATGATGCATTTTGTAATCGACATCATAGTATCAAAATTAGGGAACGTTGGCAGCAAAGGGTTAAATTATGTAAATCATAAAAAGCCAATTTCAAGAACAGATCTGAAGAAACTGTATACGTCTAGAACTTTCAGTGAAAAAACAGCTAATAACTTGCTCTATAAAGTATGGTTCGAGGTACAGTTTTTCTTTTCTAGAAGAAGAAATAAAAACACTGCTAATCGATGTAAAAATAACTTTGTTGTATTTACCGATGGCACTGACCATGAATATGTCTTAAAGACAGTCCCAATAACACATATATACGAAAGTAATCACAGCCAAATTTCAAAAAGTGTTCTGTAAAAAGCTGTACGTTTCCAAACTTCACCCAGAACAGCCAAGGCTTTTTCAAATTCCACGAAAAAAAAAAAAAAATCAGATGACATCTGGTACGGGAAGCATCCCCTCAGTGAAGGTTTTATTGCTAGTTTGATTAAAAAAAAAATATCTGTAGAAGCTGCTCTCGCTACAATATACACCAACCACTGTGTTCGTGCCACTTGTTGCCAAGTTTTAAGCGATGCTGGAGTTGAAGACAGGCACATTATTTCAGTTTCTGGACACAAGCGTGAACTCAGTCTCAAGCATTACGCAACAAACATGGATGACATGGAAAAAAGGGAAATAAATACATTTCTTCACGCAAGTCTTCAGGAACAAGTCCCCTCTGCTGTGGCAGCGTTGCCTAGTAATACCTTTCCTACACCAAATCAGAGCAACTGTTTCAACTCTTCAGTTACCAACCATGCTTCAGGACACTTACATGTTAGTGGTGCAAGCTTTACAGGATGTACATTTGTTTGTAATAAATAGTTTTGTCACGTTTAACTAGCTTGAAAAAACAGCACAGATCGACTACTGTAGGTCAGTTACAGTGATCCTGGACCAAACATTTTTTAGACGAGGAGAAGGGGGGTTGAATGTTATATTTAACGAAAATAAAAGTTATTTTCACTGTAAAGATATTTGTGTGTCTAATCCTTATGTGTGTGATTTATAATAATTGTATAATCATTTCGCTCAGTTTGTGCAGCATCCAAACCATATAGTATTAACAGGACAAGGAACACATTTAGTTGGAATATGTTATTATAAGTTATGTTACATTACAAATAATAACAACCATTTAATTTGGAGTAAATATCATAAATTGCACTCAATTTGAAGTTGTGTAAGACTTACTATAGCCCGGTGAATTAACTACAAAACAAAGGATGCCAAAATGCAGTTTAAGTTAAACGTTGTTTTGTTTATTCCCAAAATAAATAGTAGGCCTACATAAAGTTGACAACACATTTTATTTATTTATTTCATTCCTTGCAATTGCCGTAAACAGTGGCCAAGTAATAACATGAGATTTACTTGTGTCTCTTTGTAGCTGAACAAGCAAACGAAAACTGAAATTTAACTTTAAACACTTGAAATAAAGCAAATGTGGAAATGGCATTGTAAAGTGAAGGGGAAAAAACTCACCGTTTTGGTTCTCTTTTATTACATTGCACATGACAAAGTCGCAACAAAAAATATATAATATATACAATCTATATAGAAATCACTACACAACATTTTCAGGAAGTTTGGTACTGTTTAACCGAGGCATTTCAGAATGACGAGCTTGCCTTTTTTTGTGTCCCATGAGATTCTGACTCACTCTAAAGCAGCACAACACGTGTTTGGCTTTCCATAGAGATCACTATGCGTGCGCGTGCATAATCTGGTTTGCTAATTTTTTGCTGTCTAAAACCTTTAAATAGCGGCTCAATAGCTACTGTGTTAATCATGTGTTTATATATATATAAGTGCAAGGTATTTTTGTAATTTGTAGTGAATACAAACATCTGATTTTTGTATCCGAATGCATGTCAATAGCCTGCTCTATTGCTTTTAGTACAGGAACTGTAACTCCACCTGTTTGAGCAAGCATGAACAATTGATTGATGTCGGAGCATAACTCATTTTAGCAAATAATTGCTCGAGTGTCTTTAAAAAAAAAAATAAATAAATAAATAAATAATAATAATATCTTAATGTTTATATAGAGCCTTTCATAATGGCCCACCATCACAAAGCACTTTACAGAGGTAGGCTGTGAACTGTGCATTATATGCAGAGTCACTTACAATAGGACACTGATTTAACATCTCATCCGCAGGATGGAGCACAAGGAGGTTAAGTGATTTGCTCAGGGTCACACAGTGAGTCAGTTAGTGATAGAGGCATGATTTGAACCAGTGACCTTCTGGTTACAAGCCCTGGACTTTAACCACTGGACCACACTGCCTATGTCCAAATCTTAGTCCATAGCGCTCCCTGCTGTTTTTTTATGCGTTTTTCCTGTTTTTTCTCTGCCCCCTGTTGGTAGAACTAATGAAGTGCAGCTGATTCAGCGCTGGTCAGAAAAAACAGAATTGCTATCTTGTTTTGTTACAGTTAGGCCAATCATTTACTTAATTAAACACCTGACTGGAACAAGATAAGGCAGAAGTAAGTATGACTATTTTAAAAATAGGTTTATAAACACTGCTTTTGCTGTGTTCAGTCAATTCGGTCACTGGAGGTATGCGAAGGAAGAAATGGAGATGATCACGCATGAGGTTGTGTCTCTGGAGATTATGGAAAAACATGTTTTAGATTATATAAATAATTCATTTTTCTTCAATTCCCCTACTCCATGAAAGCACTGAGAATGGCAGCATACTGATGGAACATAACTGCCAGAATGCTCCAAATGCATATAACTGACTGGTTTACTTATACATAGCAAATACACTTACAGTAGTTAAAACTGCCCTCAGGGATTGTTGCTTGTTGTTCATTTTACTCTTTTACTTTTTTTAAAAGAACAAATTACTGTGTGTGTTTACCCAGAGAACACAATAATTGTGCATATTGAAATGCAAATGACTGGTGGCCTCAGTTAGATTTGACATTTACAAACGTAGTTTGGGATTTCCTCTTTATTTAAGTTTTGTACTGCTTGATAAATGGGCTATACAGTTAAATGTGGTGTCAGCCACTTTACCAACACTTTAATAACTATCGATTGTAAAAAGAAAAATCTTTCCTTACAATTTGCATTAGTAATAATGCCTAGATATGCTAAATATCATATGGTCTTTTTGAATATACACACAGGCAGACCTGAAAGAATGCATGGTGACACATGCATTCTTCAAAAGCATAATATTAAAGATCTATATGACCCTAGCTACATTTCAACCAGGAATGTGGAAACAACTTTCATCAACTCATATCCATAAACAAGGCTACAGGAAAATGCTAAGAAACTGCTGCCCCTGAGATTGTATTGCGATACCTCACACATTCTATTCTTGTCATGTCACCTTAATTATGAGTCTAAGAGCCTGTAGCTGTAAGATCCCAATGATTATGTTTACAACGACTTTTGGCCTACAAAATTGAATTTTGATGTCACTGTAACCTGTGTTACTTTAATATGCTCTTTAATGATGGTCCTTAACTTAGAGAGTTCAGCAACATTTTTGTTTTATATTATTGTAGATAGTAAAGTCAAGATACACTAAAACCAGCCAGGAAAACTATACATCCATATCAGAAGGGAATATAACAGTGATTACGTTTTACTGGCATATTTCCCTTGGTTTTTTCCCATTAAAGTATTCAGTCAGAAGGCTGCAGGCAGCTTTCAAAACCTGAACTAATTAAGACAAGAGAGCCATGTGAAAATCTGGGACAGCCATGTGAAAGTCTGGGTTTTGAAAATGGCGAACCATAAAGAGTGTAGAGGAGGAGTGTACGTGTACGTGAGTTACCATGGCTTCAAGGAAGGATATCAGATATGATGATCGTGTAGCCATACTTACCCTTCACAAGGAAGGGTATTTCGTAAGAGAAATTGCAAGAAAAGTCAATGTTTTGCATAATGGAGTGCAGACCACAATCAACAGATACAGACAAACTGGTAGCTATGCAAACAAAAGTGACTGAGGCAGAAAAAGGAAAACAACTAAAAGTGAAGACTGGTTCTTCAAAAGTCCAAGGCCAATTGTTTCCTAACCAGCACTCAACTTGCTTCTGATTTCAATTCTACATTGTGAGAGGGTGTGTGGGTTAGTTTCTGAAAACACAGGAGTCTGTGTCTTTGAGACGCCGCCCAGGCGCACAAGATTTATTTATGAGCAGAAGTGGTCTGTCTGCGTGCCCTCTGGATTGCTACCACCAATAGTATCTTCCTGAGGTACTGAGTGTGACAAAATTATAACACATAATCAAAAGGATAAAGCAAAAAAAAACAAACACTACAAACAAAACTACAAAAAAAGTGCTGCTATTAATCAGGGTCTCGCTACCTCCTCTAATCTGCGAGGCACAAGAATAATTTAACGTTCTCCTATTCCCTCACTACTTTCGTGGGGTTGCCCAGATCCCCCTGGGCTAAAACAAACTAACGTCCCAGTATGGGGACTTAGTAAACTAAATAGAGTGGCTCTCATTTTCAGCCGCCTCCGCTTGATTGGTGTGGTTCTTCACTGTGGCCTGTTGCCAGGAACCAGGGAGAAAGAATGTGAGAGGAGAACAATAATAAATATAACAATTGCTACTCATGCGGCAGGACACACAATACTTGTTTTGGTTCGTCCCCAGTTTGTTTGTCTGTCTATTTATTTTGGCCAACATGCCATTTTGGCTCAACAGCGCAATTCAGTCACCACTCTGTGTCCTGCATTTCCTGACCTGACGTAACCACCAGCCAGCCTGTTCACATATAGTGTCAGAACGGGAATAACAGCGCCTCCAAGACTCAAGTCAGGAGAAGTATTATGTTTGCAATTTTATTTTTTTATTTATTTTTAAACTGGGTCTCTGAAAAATATATGACCTATGAGCCCTGGTTCATCAGCTGAGGCAGGAGGACGAGGGGGCACCACAGTGTGAAAGGTGCAGGGAGTTTGGGCCCCCTTTTCTGGGAGTTGGTCCTCTGGGAAGAGGTCAACTGGTTCCACCTCAAGAGGCAAGCTAAGGAGCCCGAACATCCACAGCCCAAGAGGGGGAAGCCGGAGCGTCCACAGCCCAAGAGGGGGGAGGCCGAGCCATCAGAGCCCAAGAAAGGGAAGCCCAAGTCTCCAGTGACTGAGGGAGAGCCGCACTAGTCTCCAAAGATAGAAGGAGACTACCTGCTGCTCCCACCTCCACCACTAGAGGGAGACTACCTACTGCTTCCGCCTCCACAGTGAGAGGGAGACTACCTACAGCTACCAACCACTGCCAGCGGGAGACTAACTGTTGCTCCTACCTTCACCGCTTGAGGATCTGAAGCTACCTGCCAAGGATCAAATCCTGCCTAAGCCTGCATTGCCTATGGCTGCCAAGCCTGCACCGTCTAGGGCTGCCAAGCCTGCCCCGCCTAGGGCTGCCGAGCCTTGTTTTGGTTCATCCCCTGTTTGTCTGTCTATTTATTTTGGCCAACATGTCATTTTGTTTGTTCCGTGTTTATTTTTATTAAGCAAGGTAATGTCATTTACTAGGCATGTATTGTAGACATATTGAAGATATTTTCTCTGATTACTTTTGCTGCATTCTATCAGTACATTGGTTGAATTCAAGTATAATGGCCTAATGGCGGTCCACTATGAAAGGCACTATATACAATAAAGATTGATGTCAGATGTAAAATATAATAACAAGCTATACAAATAATAATATAATAAACCAGCATATTAATCAAGAATATTGCATATGTTTTTGGGGGACTGGTGGCAGGCCTCCTAATTAGTACAAGATGTTATATTTTTGCAACTACATTAAAAAAATGCACAAAATAGGTTGATTTTGCAATGAAATGGAGTAGTATTATAATGCATTATTAAAATGCAGCAATAAAAACATATTTTTCCAATATTGAGCAATGGACTGTAATGGTAAGTGTATAACATTTGCCATTCAAATTATCGCCCATGATTAGCGTTCTGCATTTTCGGTTTTTATCTTAACACATTTTTCCAGGGAGTTTACTTTACACATATTAAAATAGGTATACAGTCGGCAAAAATGTGTTTTTAATTGAAACATTAGTAAAAATCGGGAAATAAAATTCTTGCTGATATGATGGATAGTACTGTCGCACAAAGTACCACACCCCTCTGCAATAAACAGTGGCTGTCCAGCAAAGCTCTGACAAACTAATTAACACAGTCATTCTGTGCTCTCTTTTATTAAAGCGTGTGTAAAAGCCGCAGAAATTAATTTCTTGTCAAATCCTCAAATCAAATCTCAGTTCACTTTCTTTTTTTAGTTTAATGTGTTGCTTACTTTCAGTATGCTCTTTTATTCTGTCAGCATGAGCATATACCTCAATGCAGCAGTATTTGATCACATGATGGAGGCTGTGTAGTCCAGTGGTTAAAGAAAAGGGCTTGAGGAGGAGGTCCCCGGTTCAAATCCCACCTCAGCCACTGACTCATTGTGTGACCCTTAGCAAGTCACTTAACCTCCTTGTGCTCCGTCTTTCGGGTGAGACGTAATTGTAAGTGACTCTGCAGCTGATGCATAGTTCACACACCCTAGTCTCTGTAAGTTGCCTTGGATAAAGGCGTCTGCTAAATAAACAAATAATAATAATAATAATAATAACATGATGCCCATTTTAAAGGGGCATCACGTGACCAAAAATAAAAGCCAAAAATGAACAACCCTAATCCATTATTATCAGTGATAAGGAAAAAAAAAACATACCTTAGTTCATGAAATAGTATCTGCTTATATCCACTTTTTCTTGATATTTATAAATGTTGTAAAAACATATATATATATATATATATATATATATATACACAGATTTCCCGCGTTATACCGACCCCCTTTATAACACCACCCTTAAATACCGTCAGCTATTCTCTCTGAACAAATGTCACCAATATGAAAACAGTGCTATTTTTACATGTTATATCGCCACCCTGCTGTCTACCAACCGCCAGCTTCCCAAGCCAAGCAAATGTAAATATAAGCATTGTAGTTTCCCTCATTGTAGCGCCACAAAATATTCATGGCCAATTAAAACAACAAAGTTATGCAGTTGACCTTTGACTCGCTTTCCTAATTCGTTGTTAACTGAACGTTCATACCAATGTCATCAACACTCCCGCTCCTAAAGCAAAACGGAAAGTACAACATGATGCGAATACCAGAGCAAAAGAAAAAAAATCTCATGTATGCATCTGAAAATAAGAAAGACGTTGCAAATGTTTTCTTGCCTAAGTGAGGCATGCTGTTAATCGAAGGACAATTGGAGACATTGTAATGGATAAAAACAAATGGCTTACCTTGATAGAATGGGTCAATTTGTTTAACCTGAAAAAGGCTTGATGCAGTCTAAAATAAGTGACTTATAAATCACAAAAAAAAAAAAAAATGACGGTAAAAGGTTTGTTTGTTTATGTGCAAGTTTTGCACAAATAAAGGCAGACTTAAACTAAAGCATCAGTTTTGTAAACAGTAGAATAGTTTTTTTTACTTTGTTTAAAAAAAAAAGTGTTTGCCTGTACATATTCAATGTTTTTTTTTTTAACTGCTTAAAAAAGAATGCTGTTGAGCTTAAATTATGGAGCGCCATTTGTGCCAAAACTATCCAGCCGTATTTGTTAATTCGGCTGGATAGTTCATTAATATGAAAGACTGTACGGACCTGCAAATTTCCAATCAACCAGACAAACTTCCCAACAAACAGACAAACTTCCAACTGACAATCTCAAGACTGCTCGAAAACACTGCAACCTTTCTAGCCAATGGGAGCACACACTAATATTTTTATCAATGAAAATGTTCTACTATAATTATAAGTCAAATACATCAAATTTACACATAAATTAATGCTAATCTTGAACTGTCATCATGATATTTTTTATTTGTTTAATGCTATACATATGCAGTAAAATGTACCCAATCCTTAAATGTTTCCATGGTGCTATAAAATACTGATATATAAAATGGACCTCTTAGTTTCTTATTGTTTAACCTCACAGTTCATGAACTTAAGAATTATATGCAGTAACTATCAAATTTGGCTTGATGTACTTCTGAGTGCAATCACATTTACTAAGCAGTGTATGCAACTTATTGCTTTCAATATCAAAGTTTGGTGTGAATGGTCACAATAAGTTGCCTCATGAGTCTGATAATTGCGTCATCAATATTCAAATTAGTGGTCAAATGACTGATTACTGTGCCACATACTGACACACAATACCTAAGACACAATGTCTCAATATTTCACCAACTGTTCAATACAACATCTTCCATTTCAAACAGAACAATCGATTGTCTCATTTTACACTTTTCCACCCATATAATCAAAACAAACTTAATGCTGCACTTGACAACAGAGAATAAAAAACACATTTACTAAAATTGCTCTTCATGGCTGTTGAGGTTAAATCTGGAGATTTTGTAAACTTCTATTACAGGTAAAACCCTCAAATGTCCAGTGTCTAGTAACTCACAACATGTGTATACAGCACTAGATTTCTTGTGAGTGATACCAGTATTAAGTTCACTTTATTTGAAGGACTATTTTTTATTGAAAATTTTCCTAATGAGTTGCGTGACACAGCGATGTCAACTTTCTGTCACAGCTGCTGCACAGAAATAGATCTCTGTAATAGATCTGTAATAGATCTCTTACTAGTGGCTGAGAGGTAATAATACTGACATCAGCATAATACACTTTACTAGATAGCTTGCTCTTTAGTTGAATGCTAAAGATGTTCATCGTTGACCATGAGGGTTACCGATTTATGTCCAGCCCTTTTCTCTCAATTCAGTTCAGTGGGCTTGGATGCCAAGCCATTAGAACATGTTGAGTTCTCTTTTTTAGCATCTGTTTATTCTGTGCACTGTATTGTATACCTTTTAAACGTGTTTGTTTTGGCCAATAACGTAAAACTATGCTGTTGTGCAACCATGAGCAGAGTTTGTGGCTGTGTGAGATATTACATATCGGTTGTGAGTAAAACCCATTAAACACATTATTAAAGACATACAAAATGCAATTATACTGTTAAATGTCACCTAAATAAAACACTAAAATAGATATACTGTATAATGTAAGTATGCAGTTAAAAAGGCATTATGTTGTGGTGTTTGCTATTTTTGAGTGGTTCTAAGTTTCTCCATTCTTGCATTATTGTCACTTTTCTCAAAATAAGTCTTTACTTGTTTGTTTATTAGCTCGCTCTGAATATGTCTTAAAATCCTAAGAGCCCTACCTATTCTCTGATCACTATATAGAGTATGTGGAGCTAGCTGAGTTGAAAGCTCACATTGTCACGATTGGAATAGCATGAGGAAGTCTGTTTTTGGTTTGACAATTAAATGAACTAAAATCAAATTCACATGTATTTTTCTTGCATGGTTTAATGAAAATTTCACAGAGATGACTATTAAAACAGGTAATAAGAAACACCTTTAACTTTGCATCTAGTATTACGAGCAGTTGGGTAACCACTTACCAAGTTAAAACATTTAGAACAATATTTTAATAAACTACTACAGTGAGGAAATCTATCTAACCTCTTTCCCCATAACCTTAGTTTGTCAAAAGCTTATTCCCAGTTAAGAAAATAAATCTGAAAGGTCATATCATATGACTGACTTACAAATCAAGGTGAGTGCTGTGTGGAAAACTGTATAGAATTGTATGTTTGTTGTTGTTCAAGCATTTTTTGGCAAACTATTGTATTGCTCAGGAAGCAATCCCTGAATGTAAAGAAAAACACACTGTTGTTCAATTGGATTGATTCAGAGATGCTGTTTTTTTTGCCACAGAGCTATCAGTGTATCTGCCTGCCTGGGTGGGAGGGAGAGTTTTGTGAGCAGGAATCCAATGAATGTGACTCAAATCCCTGCAAGAACAATGCAACGTGCACAGATCTCCTCAATGACTACCGGTAAGTTCTAGTTCTAAGCAAGTGGAAATCTGTGATGGCTGCACAGCACACCAGTCATTTCGATTCCCTGCATCCTCTGATTTTAACTTTACAGCGTACAAGTGGTGAACAAGCAACCTCTGTTACGGTTAAACTATTCTAGGTTCATTCGAAATCATTAGCCGTAATGAATTGCAGATGGTAAGTAAAACAAATTAATAAATTGAAAGCTCACAGCAAGCAATGCATTGCGGAACTGCAGTTCACTGGAGAAAAGCTGGTATCGCTGTGCCACCTTCCTGAGGGAGAAGCTTTGGGTTAAGAGTGGGGGATGGTGTCTTTCCTATGTTGTTAACACCTCCGTACAGCTGTGTCTTCACTGCCACCTCGTGGTATAAATTCTAGGAGCCACCTAGTAAAGATCTCTTATAAATTAAAATCCCAAATCAGAGTGTTAACCTCATGTGCCCTATATATATGTAGCCAGTATTTATTGCCAGTTGAACCAACAAGGTGAAATAGGTTTAAACTATAACAGCTTGTTAATCTTTCACAGTTTAGCTCTACCTGGCAAATCCCTCTAACTTTTAACATCTGATTTCAAGAAGAAAAAAAAGTGAAATATGCTGTGGTGTTTGAGAGGTTTACAGGATTTAAAGTAGTCTGCCAGGTTTGAACTATGAAGTGTTTTTTTTTCTTTCTTTCTTAAATATGTATTATTATTATTATTATTATTATTATTATTATTATTATTATTATTATTATTATTATTATTATTATTATTATTAGTTTTCCTAACCTCATAGGGGAACAATTATTTATTGAAACTAGTTCTTCTACCTTAGATCCAAACTGAGGACAAAAATCCTATGACATGATAGATATTATCCTTAACCAGTGATTTCCTAATATTTTAAATTTATGAAAAACAGCATGCTTTTGTGTGTTGCTACAGTAAATGCAGTGTCTATTTAGTTAGTTGATTTACTTTTTCAATATGTGGGATGGAATTGTGTGATTAGTGTACATTATAGTAAATTAAAATAATACTCCCTACGGTCTTAGAAATTCACTAAGGGTTCTCATAGCTTTCAAAACACAGGCTTGTATAAAGGTTACATGAACAATTAATTAAACTGCTAACCTTTTGAAAATAATTATTATATAATATCTACTGTATATTGTAAAAAATAAAGTGGGTGGTGGCTATGAGTGTGTGTGTTTTATCAATTTCTATACATTTTACCCTGTGTTTCTCATCCGATTTTTGTAATGCTCAATTCCAGTCTCGCCTCACTGCTGTAACCCACTAAATGATCAAGGTGACTGAGGACCAACAGGTGACCTCTGTTCCTGCTGTCTAGCGAATTGTCTCTTTGCATCTGCGAAACCTGGAAGCAATGCATGTTACCAAGCTAGTGAACCCTGGAGATGAGCACCCAGTCTGAGAAGCCATCGTCTAGACTCGAGGGGCATCTGTCCAGTAGGGGTCGTTGAAGCCACATGAAGTGAACAATCCCTAGACAATTTTCCTCCCCAACCCACAGGAGTGCAAAGGCCAATGCGATGCTGCCTGTGGGGCCAATGCCAAGATCACCATCATCATTATTATCTGTCAGAGAAAAGAATGACCTGGACTCTGTAGCATTCCCGATGGTAATGTTACGCAAAGAAGAATGCATCACATGATGCTTCCACCAAAGTTAATCCACAATGACTATAATTAGGGACAAAAACTATTTAATGTACATCCTGAAGATTATTTCTTTAAGTGATTGTGGCAAAGTGGTTCGCAGGGTACAGGTGTAGGAGTGATGCGGTGCGCAAGGAAGAGACAGACAGTGATAATCCAATCAGAAAGTGATTTAATTTGTAATCCAGGTCTGGTGACCTTAAACAGTAATCCCAGGCAATACACAGCAATGTGTATTGCACTGTTATAAATAAAGGGTTTGCAGTCCCAAATAATAAACACAGTCAATTTACACACAAAATATACAAATACGGTCACCAGTTCTGGGTGCGTGCTGTAGTGCTTGTGGTGCAAATACAATATATATCGTGATACAAGTGCAGTGATGTCTGGGTTGGTGCTGGCCTCTGTTGACGGCTCCGGAACGTGTTAGCTGTCTACTAATAACAACAAGCAAGGATTAGAGACAAAACAAACAAACACTCACGGTACGATATATAAACACTGGTCCTTCCAGGTCGTTCTTTAACCATAAATGAAAGAACAGATCACGTTGCACCGTCCCCTATTAGTACTGTCACTCATAACCCCTTGGTAAATGGTTGCAACCGCTCCTCCAATCCGTGGATGCCACATCATTTCCCTTCCGGGTCGAGTTAGTGTACCAGAGTTCCGCCCCCTTTCTAGATGACCGACTTCCTTTTAACCCTGGGAATGAATTGTCAGGCCATCTAGTCCAGGGTTTTCTGTTCTTTACCACCAAGAATCATTCCGTTTCTATCACAGTGTTATACTATGTTGCATTAAAGTAATACATGTTTAAAATAATGCTTTTTTGTATTTTTCCTTATCAGATGCATATGTGCTCTTGGTTGGAGAGGAGCTGACTGCACCCAGGATGTGAATGAGTGTGAACCTAACCCCTGCCTGAACGGTGCCAAGTGCATTGAATCAGCTGTCCCAGGGAAATTTGAGTGCAACTGCCCTCCATTCTTCACTGGTGACTTATGTAAAAAACAATATGATCCGTGTGACATTCAATACAATCCATGCATAAACAATTCAACATGCTCGACACAGATCAATGGGACGGCAGCCTGCATCTGCAGAAAGGGTAAGAGAAAATGTGAGGTCTGATTTTAAAGAAAATGTACAGTTCAGTGAAGGGCTTGATGTATTTTCTTTTGCTATAATAAATGGATTCCTATTATGGTTGAGTCTTACAGGCAGGTACAGGGAGGGCAAAGACCAAGGACCACAAAAGCATGTCTCTCTGTGATGACCATAGTTGTTTTTATTTTTTGATGTATTGTATGTTATTTTTAACAAATTCCTAAGAACCATAAATCATATTGTTCACTTGCATTAATTTGATAAGATGAAACTGAAAATGCAACAAAATTAAATATAGATAGGGAGACTTGGCAGGAAGTTGCAGAAGCTTTCCTCAAAAAGCAGAAAACAGTTGCTGCTGTGACTTCTGCTGCTGAACACAATTACAGTAAACATCAAGCATGGGTTTTTATTTCAACTGTAATAAACTGTTTTGCTTTTCCTTTTCTTCTGACTCCAAAACCATTCCTCTCTATTAAAATTCAGTTTCATTGGCGGTCAGAATCAGATTTCTACCAAGCCTATACACCCTTGGTTTAGATTTTTAAAGAGTGCTGTGAAATCCATGACATTCCTGTCTCAAATGAAATCTACTTATGGTGGTTCCATGCAAAGTACCATTTTAAAGATTTACAGCTTTAGGCATATCATTCCGTTTACCTTTTCCCTTGTATAGTAAATTCTTTTGAGATTAGCTGTATGCAAAACCAACATTACTACTAACCGACAGCTATGTTAATTTATTGTATAAACCATATTACTTATTAATTACTATGACACACTGGCAGTATGAACTGGTCTGTAGTCCCATTTTTTATACCCAAACTCCAATGTGAATCACTAAATTGACGTTTTAAAGGTATGTTGAAAACACTTGTCACATAATTGCTATAATTTTTGGTCTGGTTATGTGTAACTTGGGTGTTACCTTTCAAGTACAAAATGTAACCATTACCTAATGGGTGAGTGTACCAAAGCTGTCACGAGGGCAATATTGCAGAACGCTTGCATGTATGAAATTGTTAGGTTATTATTATAACCCTGGTTCCCTGAAATAGAAATGTAACCATTATCTAAACGGATATATTTTGTAGAGGGTTTTTGTAGAGCTCCTAAATTATGGGATGCTCTGCCTTCGTTTGTCAAGGAAGCTGGGACCGTTACAGTTTTCAAGTCAAGACTAAAAACACACTTTTATAAAATGTCTTTCTTATCTTAGTGGGGTTTAAAAATGCTACTTTTGTATTATGTGTACTATTATTTAAATGTTATTTAAATGTGGCAGTTGTATTTGTGACATGCTATACAAATGTATAGTGGTTTGTTCTTTTTTTCTGCTATGTACAGTACAGTGGTTTGCGATACGTTTGTATAAAAAGCGCTACATAAATGCAATAAATAAATAAATAAAATATCTCTTATAGCCCGAATTACCTGAGCACTTATATCATAGCTGATCCTTTAAGAGCTCTGTATGCATCAGATGTCATCTCCGCCACCAGGAGATAAATACGAGGAACGCATAAGGCTCAGTGCCATTTTCCTCTTCAGGCCTGCTGCGTTGGAATGAACGCAGTGACCTTGAATGTTAATGGTTACATTTCTATTTCATGTAACCGTTACCTAATGAGATACAATATCCAAGCCGTCGCAACTGAAGGACTTGCAGCACCTGCAGGTGATAAAAAGTAAGATAGATTGCCTTTAGCATTCTGGCCGAAGACCGTTAAGTGTCCATAGTACAGTGAGGGAGAACCCTCATGCAGTGTATATGCTGCAAGGTTACACTAAGTAGCATTTAACACCAGAAGTCCTATGAGGTGTGTGGTTAACTACCTCAGGACTTAAAGTGGAACTAATATAAATGTGTAAAAGAATGAGTGGCTGCTCTTAACACTCCCAAAACCAGGGTTCTGCTGATCTGTGACGTTCAGTCGGTAGAACCTGGTAAAAGTACAAGGCTTGGCCCATACAGCAGCATTGCAAATGTTTGCGACAGATATGCCCTGGAATAACACCCAGGAGGTTGCAAGGCCTCTTGTGGAGTGACCAGTGACCTTTTCTGGTGGGGGCAGGTTGGCTAGATTGTGTGCAATCCTGACCGTGTCAGCAGTCCACCTCGACAGCCGCTGTTTCTGTCAGAGAAACTTTGACCCGAAGCAAATAAATAATTGCTCGGATTGCCGCCAACTCTGGGTGCGGTCAATATAATACGCCAATGCCCTACCTGGACAGAGCATATGGAGCTTTCTCTCCCTGTCAAACTTTAAAGGAGGTGGATGAAAGGCCTCCAACTCCACTGACTGTTTGATATGGAAAGCAGAAATGCTTTTAGGGAGACAAACAGGATTAGTGCAGAGAGTAACCTTAGATCTGGCCGGGAAAAAACAAACAGGCTTTTGCTGTTGAGAATGCTTGCATTTCAACTACCTGCTTAGCAGAAGTAATAGCAAGCTCTAAAGCTGCCTCTAAGGACAGGAATTTTAGCTCTGCTGAATGAAGGTGCTTGAATGGTGGTATTGCAAGTGTGTCCAGCACTACATTGAGCTGCCAGCGAGGGACAAGGTCCTTTCTTGGGGGTCTTAACTTTCTAGTACCCTTCAAAAAACTGACCCACCAGGAAGTGTGCTCCTGGGGAGATTTTTAAATATAGCAAACCGAAATAGTTGCCAGATAGACCTTAAGTGTGTAGGGAGATTTCCCTTCATCAAACAGGTCCTGCGAAATTGCAGTATATTTGCCATGTGGAAAGTCTTGGGGTCCAGTGCACACAACTGACACCATGTCTGGAAGACACCACTTTTGTAGCTGTACTGGGAGCGTGTAGACGCAGCCCTGGCATTCTGAAGGGTGACAATGACCCTGTCAGATAACCCGAGGTGTCTCAAATGGTGTTTTCTGCGGCTCCTTTGTATCACCCTAGAATATTGCTTCAGGGCCAGATGAACTGGCCGCAACTCCAAAGCATTCAGTGAAGACTCTCCCATGGAGGTTTCTACACGCCTGGCCATTCCAGACAGTGCCACAACCTAGGTTGGAAGCATCTGTGGTCACCATGTCTCCATGTGACACTGCCCAGAACTGTGCCCAAGCACAGATGAGCTAGTTTTTTCCACCACGGGAGAGCTTTCAAACAATGACATAGGATACTGTGAGTTGTCGGTGCCGGTCCAAGACAGTGTTTTAGAATGGTTTTAGAATGGTTCACCTTGAAGCCTAGCCATTGGAGGTTGCTGGTGACCAGTCCCATGTGCAACACTGCCTGTGCTGGTGACTTGACACATATCAGCCAGTCGTCCAGGTAATTGAGCACTCTGATGCCCTTGAGTCTCAAAGGAGCCAGTATAGCGTCCATGAACTTTTGAGAAAGTGCGAGGAGCTAGAGAAAGGCCAAATGGCATGTAAGTCGAATGCGGTCCCTTGAAAAGCAAATCACAAGTATTTCCTGTGGCTGGGTTTTACAGGGATGTGAAAGTAGGCGTCCTTGAGGTCCATCATAGTGAACCAGTCGCCTGACCTGACTGACTGCAATAGTTGTTGCATTGTCAACATCTTGAACCTTCATACTCTCAAGTACAGGTTGAGATGTCTGAGGTCGAGGATTGATCTGAATCTGCAATCCCGTTTTGGCACCAGGATTACCTGGAGTAAAACCCTTCTCTTTCGTTAGGAGGGTGAACAATTGGAAAACCTGTTTTTGCAGTAGGGCCAATACCTCCTGAGACACTAAAATAGTGTGTCGAGGGTTCATGACCTTTGTTACGATTATACCCTGAAACGGAGGAGAGCCAAAATTAAACTGCAGGGAGTAACAAGCCTTGATGGTAGTAAGCACCCAGGTGTCTAAGGTGCGTGATCAGCAATAATCCAGGTGGGCCTGAGAATGGGCCCTGGACCTGTGGCAGCAAACCCTAGGACTGCTGGCTCTCAGGGACTTGCAACTGTGGTTGCTGCTTTGGAGCAGGGCATCGGTAATTGCGGCGGCCTCCGTGCTGTGCACCCTGAAAGTGGTTCTGCACATTAGCCCTAGAAGGGGCTGTATGAGCCTGCTCCTGCTTCTGGGGCTGAGGGCACGTGGTTTTCTGGCTTCTGCTTGGGAAGGAGGCATTGCCAACTCCCTGAAAGTTTCCCATGCTTGGTGAGGGTGCTTTAGCATCTCATCTACTGCCATCCAAACGTATGACCCAGTGTTAAGGGTGCATCAAGCAATGACACCTTGTACTTGTCAGGCACTCAGGCCTAAGAAAGCCAGAGCTGTCTTCTTGCCGCCACCAATGCGACCATGCTCCTGCCCAATGCTTGCCCATTGTACTTAGACAACTGGAGCAGGTGGATATTGACTAAGCTCAGCTCGTCCAACCAGTGGGATGAAGGCCTGTGGTCAGTGGACAGAGCCTGGCAGAGGAGAGGGGGAGCTCTCCAAACCAGAAGATGAAGAGGAGGACTCTTAGTTCTGCTCCTATCCCTGGACTCTAGAGGTTCGCTTCCTAGCTCCCGGTGTAACAGGGAGTGGGGACTCTGTTGACCGCACTGCAGGAGACAAATGGGGCAAGTCATGCTGCGCTGGTGTCAGAAATGCAGAGCGGTCCCTGGAACAGCTGACCAGGCTGCTTTCCAGTGTCCTCTTAGCAAAATGAGCACAAGATGCGCAAGAGCTGCGGTCTTTAACTGCTCCCTCTGCATGCTCCCAGGCAGTGGATCCACCTGTCATGCTTATCCTCTGCTGGAATGTTTCTTTTGCAACCAGCACAAAGGTGAAACCATGGTGCAAGGTTGAAAAAGCACTTCAGTCGTGCAATGTATGCGTAAAAGAACAGAGAGTAAGCTGACTGGTGCTGAAAACTGTTGTGTACACAGAGTAGACAAAAATGGAGCACTGGTAGTGGTCTTGTTTTAGAAATATGTGAATGGTTGATCGTTTACATCATTTAAAAGTGGATGATTGACGTCTAAATTAGCCTATAGGAGTTATTCGTGCTATTCAGTTTGGAATCCAGGAAGTCCAGACAGCAAACTAAACTCTGTATTTATATAGGATTGTGCTTTGATCTGAGCAAATCGTAATGGCTACAACATTTAGCAGACCCAAAGAGCTATTTTTGGCAAACTTGATGTTATTTTCAACAGTTATTTTCAGTAACTAATCGATCGCTAGTGATTACTGCAGGGTGCCCTATATCAGGGGTTCCGAAACTGTGGTCCGCGGCCCAAAGGTGGGCCGCCACACAGTGCCGGGTGGGCCGCGGGAGCAATCACATTCTATGTATTTTTTTTTATTAATAGTGAAAAGCAGACGGCAGCTGTAACTGTAGAAAAATAAAGTGCAGCAAGGGAGTATTGGCGGACTGTCAATTAAAGCAGAAATTCACAAATCAGAGCGAACTGATTGCCTACCTGTAGGCGGGATGTAAAGCCAGAGCTCTGACAAAAGGGCAGTGTTAAGGTCATGTGATCGCCCTGCTGGCAGATGTAAACAGTGTGTTCAGTATTAATAAAATTACAATATGTCGAATGCGCTACCAAATAATTCATTTTGCAAAGTATAAAAGAATAAAAAGGGTAGCTACAGGAGTTTGAATGCATTTGTACCGTGGGCTCAGTTTTGAACTGCTGGAATGGGTTTTTTTCTTTTTGTAGAAATGTTTTCATACTAACTTTTGTACTTGATAACATTAATTTACAAATTAAATTGACTATATCATATTGCCTATGATGAATACATTTTTGTGACTAATTAGCTATTAACATTTAAAATATTGAGTACTTTGATATATGTTTCATTGTTAACTAAATCAAGTTATTAATCAAACTCATACATCTTGTTACATACTGATAATTGATTTATTAATGTTTGGATATACTTCTATTTTATTGATTACTGGCTCGTTCACAGTCATCTTAAAATAACACTAAATATGTTTTAACATAACATGTTATAACATTTACCAAAAAAAAAACATTTTGACCGGTTCAAATTTCTTTGTAGATGAACTACATAAGTTACATAAGATTTCATAAGTTTTCTTTTGGTTAAAGAGGCGTAGATGCGATTAATTTTTTTATGGGGGGGGGGGTTGTAAGCCAACTGAATGTGATTTTGCAAGTTATATTTGGTTGAACAGAGTAGTGGTGAAAAAAATAACTTCTGCAAGGCTCTAGTTTCCCTCTGTATTGTGCACATTCGTCTTTTTTGTGCATGACTGTTCAGCGTGAGAGGTAACGGTTGGACGTTTTAGTTACAGTGTTCAGAAAGTAGGATTTAAGAGTTATGTTTTTGTGCACATTGTACTAGCTTTACTCAAAGTGATTCCTGTTCAAGTATTTATGAATGGGAATAATAAAAGACATGCACTTCTTTCTTGTTTGATGACCAAAAAAAATAACAGCATTTCTAAAATGTTCAATTATACAAAGGTACCTAATTTAAAGGTTTGATAAAAACATCTGTTTAGTTTTTGCAATTTATTTTATATACTAAAATTAAAGTGTATCTATTTTTTTAAATTTTTACTCAGTGCATTTTCTATGTGATGTCCATCTTTCACAATATTTATTCAAATGAATAAAGGACAGTTTAGATTAGGTTTATTTATAATGTTACAGGTTTAAACATAGACAATGTTTTTAATTTGACATTTTCCCAAGGAGTGCTAATAGTGGGCCGCAGTGCTTAATGCAGCTGAACAGGTGGGTCTCGGGTAAAAAAAGTTTGGGAACTTTATTTTACCCGAACAGGTATGCTGCCCAGTTCCTACAGCAGCAAAGAGTCTGCGACCACATGCCCGTGCCCACAAATGGAAAGCAACAAGTGTCCCAGAACTGAAAAAGCCAGAAAAGAACAGGCCCAAAAAAGATGCAGGGTGTGTGCAAAGAAAGGCATACGTAAAGACAGCTGCTACTGTTGCCCCTCAAACCCAGGTCTTTGCCATGATGAGTGCTTTGAACTGTGTCATTCAAAGTTTGAATATTGGAAGGCAAAACTACATAAAAAGTGGTAAAAATGACACAAGTTTATATTTAGTTCCACAGTTGTGCAGGTTCTAAGGTTTGCAGGTATACCAAACGTATATTTAGTATATTAGGTTCTTGCCTGTAACCCCCCCCCAAAACCGATTGACACCACTGGGAGGATATTTCCATGCAGTACCGGATGTTATTCAAGCTGTTGTTCCTAAGACTCACTTTCTGGATTTCTATGTGGCCTATCCCACAGTTAATCTACCCATCACTTATATCACAAGCGGCTTGAATAACATGGAAATACTGCATGGAAATATCCTTTCAGGGGTGTCAATGGGTTTTGGGGGTGTTTGACAGGCAAGAACCCAATATACAAAATATACATGTTTGGTATCCCTGCAAACCTTAGAACCTAGAGAATGTGGAAATCTACATTTGCAGTTCATGTGTTCGTCCTCTGGGGCACAATTGTTCAACTAAATATAAACCAGTGTAATTTTTACCATATTTTAAGTAGTTTTGCCTAATATCGGAGGGGTTTATGTGTAACAGATTTTAAGGGTGGGGGTTGTGTTAGCCATCCCTGAATTCTGTAATATATGGTTGTCCCTGGTTACCTTGCTCCCCACCAGGAGTTTTGCCATGCAGGGAGGTGCCAGGGTGTGTTTTGTTTTGAGGCTTATTGCAGCCAGGAACCTCATATGAAAGTAAACATGTTTGGTATCCCTGCAAACCTTACAACCTGCAGAATGTGGAAATCAACATTTGCAGTTCATGTATCTAGCTTTTGAGGCACAACATTGGGAGTAAATATGACATTTTGTGATTTTTGCATATTGTTTTTTGTATGGTTAACATCAGTATTCTGCCCTTTAGAGCAAGAAAAGCTTTGAACAGGTATAACATGTTCTAGTTTTTGTAAAGCACTTTTTGAAGCAAGCACAAAATTTGACAATTATCTTGTCAATTTGAAGTTTTCAAATTAGAACAAGCCTTATAATGTGAGGTGGTAATCCTTAATTTTGAAAATGAAAATTGGGCATGTTATAATCTATGCATTGCAAGAGGGGTTAAAGTTCACCTCATGTATATGAGTCTAGTACCATTGCAATCCTCACAACCTACAGTCAGAATTTATATAGTTTTCCAGCTTCTTTTGATATAGTTTGTGCAGAAGACTCAGAAAATCGAGAACAAAGGCAATAATAATAATAATAATAATAATAATAATAATAATAATAATAATAATTAATAATAAATAATAATACACAGTATGTAAGGCAGTCATATGCTGTTCTTTTATTCCAAGCAAAATAAAGTAATATAGTTTGAATTTTGTATTCATCTACTTTTAAAAAATATAGTTTTTATATGCCCCAAAGTTCACTATGGAAAACACAAAGATCATTTGACCTAACAACATAACAACTGTTAGAAAAATATTTTTTTTCTTCATATATAGTCAACATATTGGCAATGTGAGACATATACAATTTGTCTTATTACCATGTTAAGAAATAACTTTTCCAGGGATTTAAAGTTACATAGAAAATGTAATTTTTAATTTTATTTTATATTTAACCTGCGGTATCTCAATCAGTTGACAAGATATGCCCACAAATGTAACATCACTTAAAAGTTTGTGCTAAAAAAAAACAATATATAGTTTTCCTATGTTTCCTTTAAAGATGTGTGTGAAATTTAACTTTGAAATGATTCAGTCCTAAATTCAGGAAAAACCTCTAGCACTGAGGGTTCCAAAAGCCTTAGCAGCGAAAGGGTTACAAAGTCAGAGCTCTCTCCTCCTCAGGTCAATCTCAAAGAAAAATGGAGCTGAGCCTTATACGCCACTAGTATTTATCTCTTTAGTTTTATAAATGATGCAAATGTGATATTTTTGAATTAATAATAATGCAATACATAAACTTCCGTATGAACACCTAATAGCCATACCACATTGTATCATGTAATTTTTTTTTTTCCTGAGGCTGATGCTGAAGCAAGTCTGAAAACGTGATTTGTATGTAAATAGAGAGTAAAAGCAGTCAACCATCCCCAAGCATTTTAAAAAAGATGGGGAGAGTAGTGTAAGAAAGTAGTGCGTGATACTATGGTTAAAATAAATAAATACATATTCATGGAATTAATGCCCACCTCTCAGCTTCTATATCTTTGAAGTTGCAAGGCTGTCATTTCTTGATTTGTTTAGAGGTATATTATGCAGGTGCTACATTCAAAACCTCTCCATCAGTATTTGCAGTAATGTTAAAAGAAGAAACTTTGTTCATAGCTGATGTTTCTTAGTTCTTTAGATAAAAAATGTCTATATTTAATAATCCAAAAACAAAGATCTTTATTTGAACTTGCTTGCACTGTATGTCTTATTTTTGTATTTTTTTTTCAGTGTTCATAGAATTAAACAATGACCTCTATTTTTTTTGTTTGCATTAGCATTTACCAAGCTTTTTACTTTATTTTGGACATATAATAGCTTTTAAAAATGATGTATGGAGAACACATTTTTAATGTGTTGCATTTTACAAATTTAGTAATCTGGCCTAAAATAAATCCGATTACTATGCTTTATTCTATTTTGCATAACTTATCCTACCAAATGAGTAAATCTAATTAATAAAAAAAAGAAAATGTTGTGTTATCTATTTATCTGCGAAATATTACAGAAAACAAAGCAGTTTAATATTTACGTTCATTTCATCTTGATTTTGGGAGCCTAACCATGCATGGGTTGTCCCATTTATTGTTTTATCTGCTGCACAATTAGTTAAACACTGTCTACTGGGAATATGCATTCCTTGTTGCTATAACATTGATCTTGTGCTGAAGTGTAGAACATTTGTGACAGATGAAAACAGGGCAAAGTCAAGAAATAAAAAAAAAAAATGCTATGATTTCATCAGACAGTAAAATGGAGAATGACAACCTTTTAAAACATAAAACTAAAAGCTGTAGTAGAGCATTTACATGTGGTATTGATTTCAACTTGACTGACTTGTACTGGGTAAGGCAGCAAGTAGTTGCATTTAAATGTGCCCATTAGTCCGGTACTTGCACTACTAATTAGCATTACTGTACTATACATTACAGCAAGGTTCTGCATGTGTAAGCTTTTAATTAATATACTGCTTTCCTTATTTGTTTTAAGGTATTGTTTAATTAGGTTGTAATTAGGAAAATAATTAAAGAAAAGCACTACCAAATTGGAAAGTGAACGATTGGAAAGCACAGTGGAGTCGAGACAAGTGAGGTACAACCTCTCGAACAATCTTTAATAGGTCAAACAATGCTCAAATCAGGAATATATTCAAAGATAACTTGCAGAAAATCTCAATTAGGAGTTTATTCTTCTGTCCAGATTGTTAAAATTCTAAATGCTAGTGGACCCAGTTAATAAACCTTAGTTAAACAGACCTATGTAATGGAAATACTGTATTAACAATTTTAAACTATAGGTTGTATCTACATATAAATATATTGATAAGAACATGCTTTTGACTAGGATTTGTGGGTTTACCCTGTAATTGGGAGTCACGGTAGTGACCTCTTTTTTTTTAATAGTTTGTCTTATCTATTATTATTTGTGTAAGTGTTTTTGGACAGGTAGATTCTACAAGGGGATTACTGGCACTCTGTGTGCCAATACATCCAGTAACCTTTCCTCAGCTGCAATAATTTAGCTCACATGGAAGGCAGACAGGAGTGCAACTGCACCCCACATACATACATGTGGTTAACGATGTGGTATATATTTGTTAAACAGTTCTGTATTGAATACACATTCTTTTGAAGTGCAAAGCATTTTTTCTTATGTTTTATTTATTAATTTAAGAAGTGCTTTAAACAGCACATCCCTTTAAAATGCCATAAATACAAATCTTTTTGTAATATGTACAAAAATAAATATTATATAACTCAACATGTACAAAATCTAGTAAAAAAAAAACACACACAATTTGTTAACACATACAGTACATGTGCTTCACTATGAAGTCGTATTACACATAAAAAAAAGCTGCTTCAGTCTCTTTGTTGGAGAAAGAAATCATGCACTTGCATATGTAAGAAAAAAAAGGATAGGCTCCATCCTTCAAAAAAGAATGCCTGTCCAAATAGAGACGTTACCAAAGTCCTATAGATGGGGGCACATTTACTCTGCGTTGCCTGTCGTCTCTCTCAGGAATCGATTCTCATCAGGGCCTGTACATTATTGGTAGCCTAGTATATGAAAGACGTCTTTTTTGAAAACTCCTAGTATACCAACTTGTATATTAATAATAAAGTAGTATGTAATAGATATACAGAGCCAATAGAAAGTCTACACCCCCTTGAAATTTTTTTCACATTTTGTCGTGTCAGTGCCTCAGAGCTTCATGCATTTAAATGAGGATTTTTTTCCACTTATCTACACACCATACTCCACACTGTTCAGGGGAAAAAAGTTTTTATTGAGAAAAAATTATATATTAAAAATACAAAACTGAAAGATCATAATTGGATAAGTCTCCACCCCCCTGAGTTAATACTTGGTGGAAACACCTTTGACAGCAATTACAGCTGTGAGTCTGTTGGGATAGGTCTCTACCAACTTTGCACACTTAGATTTGGCAATATTTAACCATTCTTCTTTACAAAACTGTTCAAGCTCTGTCAAGTTCCTTGGGGAGAGTTGATGGACAGCAATCTTCAAGTCATGCCACACATTTTCGATTAGATTTAGGTTGGGGCTCTGACTGGGCCACTCAAGGACATTTACCTTTTTGTTCCTTAGCCACTCCAGTGTAGCTTTGGCTGTGTGCTTTGGGTCATTGTCATGCTCAAAGGTGAACTTCCATCCCAGTTTCAGCTTTCTTGCAGAGGGCAGTAGGTTTTCCTCAAGGACTTCTCTGTACTTTGCTCCATTCATTTTCCTTTCTATCCTGACAAGTGCCCCGGTCCCTGCCGATGAGAAACATCCCCATAACATGATGCCGCCACCACCATGCTTCACAGTAGGGATGGTGTTCTTTGGGTGATGCGCTGTGTTGGGTTTGCGCCAAACATAACGCTTTGCATTTAGGCCAAAAAGTTCAATTTTAGTTTCGTCAGACCACAAAACTTTATGCCACATGGCTACAGAATCTCCTGAGTGTTTTTTTGCATACTTCAAACGGGATTCAAAGTGGGCTTTCTTGAGTAATGGCTTCCTTCTTGCCACCCTACCATAGAGGCCAGATTTGTGGAGTGCTTGGGATATTGTTGTCACATGCACACTTTGACCAGTCTTGGCCATAAAAGCCTGTAGCTCTTGCAAAGTTGCCATTGGTCGGTCATCCAATTTGGAGGGACGGCCTGATCTAGGCAGGGTCTTGGTGGTGCCATACACCTTCCACTTCTTGACTTTGCTTCAAGGGATATTCAAGGCCTTTGATATTTTTTATACCCATCCCCTGATATGTGCCTTTCAACAACTTTGTCCCGTTCTTTTGAAAGCGCCTTGGTGCTCATGGTTGAGCAGAGGGAACCTACAGGAACTGCTGAATTTATCCTGAAATCATGTGAATCACTACAATTTAACACAGGTGGAGGCCACTTAACTTGGTGTGTGATTTTGAAGGCGATTGGTTACACCTGAGCTAATTTAGGATTGCTATTACAAGGGGGGTGGACACTTATCCAACCAAGCTATTTCGTTTTTTATTTTTAATTAATTTTCTACAAATTTCTAGAATATTTTTTTCACTTGGAAGTTGTGGGGTAGGATGTGTAGATACATGAAATAAACTATTTTAATGCATTTTAATTCCAGGCTATAAGGCAGCAAAAGGTGAACATTTTGAAAGGGGGTGTAGACTTTCTATTGGCACTGTATAGAACTGTAAGTGTCTGTGTATGAGTTATATCGGCACTCGAGGCTGTAAACAGACCTTGGCTTTCAGCCTCGGTCCATCAATTTCAACTCCGACATTACCGTTCGCTGTCGTATATAACCCTAATATTCAGTTTACCAATTTGCATTCTCTTTCATAAATGTGCTGGTATAAATATATTTGAATGAATCTGCTTCTGGAGCTATCTCCAATTTGATTTTCAACTGTAGTATAAACTGTAGCATGAGCTCTTAATGAACAAATGCTGAACAAACATAAAAACAAAGGGATTTTTTTTTTCCCAGATGTACAATACCAGGATGCTTGTTTCCAACTTTACAACCAATCCATCTTCAGTATTGAAGTATGATTGGACTTTTATATCCTCTGAGAGAAAACACTGCATGTGGAAACTGAAAGATAAGATATGCTACAGGGGCTAGTAGTTCCATTAAGATGGTGTTCACAAGGGCCTTTGTTATCATTGATCCTGACGTTTTCAGCATGTGCTCCTCTATCTTTCAGGATTTGAAGGTATTCACTGTGAAATTGACACCAATGAGTGCATCTCTAGCCCCTGTCAGAATCATGGTCACTGTCTGGATGGGACCAATGGTTACAGGTAAATGAGATCAATTCAACCAGAAAGCTTTGTTTGTTAATTCAGGATCTCATCCAAATACTGTTTTTAATATTTTTATTTTTATTTGATCCAAACCGTGAACAGTACACAATGTAGATTTTCTTTAATTAAAAGTTAATATGTATGCTAACCATTACTGTATCCAAATATTTGTAGGTTTATATGTTGCCCTGCTATAAAACTCTGATGATGAAAACAAAAGGAGAATTTCCATTGCCCATTTTGATTGAGACAATGGGATCGGAAAAGAAAAAATCTAAATTATAATTAAAAGAACTAAATAGTTTAATTAATATTTACCAAGATTGTTAATATGACTGAATGTGGATTTTGATGAACATAGGCATATATGTACAGTATAAATCTGTCATGAGTTAACTCTCATATCACACATTATTTGGTGTATATTCATTTTTTAAGTGGCTGTTAATACATTTCCTACTCTGTTCAGTTAGAAAGCACAGAAAAAAATTGTTCTAAGAGAGACTAAATTGTGGGTGTGGGTGTTAGCTGCCAATAAAACCTGCATTGTGTGCGTGTATTACTCCTGTGCTCTCTACAATATATATACAGTACTGTGCAAAAGTTTTAGGAAGCTGTGAAAAAATGCTGTAAAAAGTAAGAATGCTTTCAAAAATAGACATGTTAATAGATTATATTTATCAATTAACTAAATGCAAAGTGAGTGAACAGAAGAAAAATCTAAATCAAATCCATATTTGGTGTGACCACCCTTTGCCTTCAAAACAGCATCAAGCATCAATTCTTCTAGGTACACTTGCACACAGTTTTTGAAGGAACTCGGCAGGTAGGTTGGCCCAAACATCTTGGAGAACTAACCACAGTTCTTCTGTGGATTTAGGCAGCTTCAGTTGCTCTCTCTCTTCATGTAATCCCAGACAGACTCGATGATGTTGAGATCAGGGCTCTGTGGGGACCATACCATCACTTCCAGGACTCCTTGTTCTTCTTTACGCTGAAGATAGTTCTTAATGACTTTCGCTGTATGTTTGGGGTTGTTGTCATGCTGCAGAATAAATTTGGAGCCAATCAGATGCCTCCCTGATGGTATTGCATGATGGATAAGTATCTGCCTGTACTTCTTAGCATTGAGGAGACCATTAATTCTGACCAAATCCCCAACTCCATTTGCAGAAATGCAGCCCCAAACTTGCAAGGAACCTCCACCATGCTTCACTGTTGCCTGCAGACACTCATTCATGTACGCCTCCAGCCCTTCGGCTGAACAAACTGCCTTCTGCTACAGCCAAATATTTCACATTTTGACTCATCAGTCCAGAGCACCTGCTGCCATTTTTCTGCACCCCAGTTCCTGTGTTTTCGTGCATAGTTGAGTCGCTTGGCCTTGTTTCCACGCCGGAGGTATGGCTTTTTGGCCGCAAGTCTTCCATGAAGGCCACTTCTGACCAGACTTCTCGGACAGTAGATGGGTGTACCAGGGTCCCACTGTTTTCTGAGTTCTGAGCTGATGGCACTGCTGGACATCTTCCGATTGCGAAGGGAAGTAAGCATGATGTGTCTTTCATCTGCTGCAGTAAGTTTCCTTGGCCGACCACTGCGTCTACGGTCCTCAACGTTGCCCGTTTCTTTGTGCTTCTTCAAAAGTGCTTGGACAGCACATCTGGAAACCCCTGTCTGCCTTGAAATTTCTGCCTGGGAGAGACTTTGCTGATGCAGTATAACTACCTTGTGTCTTGTTGCTGTGCTCAGTCTTGCCATGGTGTTTGACTTTTGACAGTAAACTGTCTTCAGCAACCTCACCTTGTTAGCTGAGTTTGGCTGTTCCTCACCCAGTTTTATTCCTCCTACACAGCTGTTTCTGTTTCAGTTAATGATTGTGTTTCAACCTACATATTGAATTGATGATCATTAGCACCTGTTTGGTATAATTGTTTAATCATACACCTGACTATATGCCTACAAAATCCCTGACTTTGTGCAAGTGTACCTAGAAGAATTGATGCTGTTTTGAAGGCAAAGGGTGGTCACACCAAATATGGATTTGATTTAGATTTTTCTTCTGTTCACTCACTTTGCATTTAGTTAATTGATAAATATAATCTATTAACATGTCTATTTTTGAAAGCATTCTTACTTTACAGCATTTTTTCACACCTGCCTAAAACTTTTGCACAGTACTGTATATATATACTGTATATATAGTATTCTTTTTACAATGCACATTAGAAGCCTCTACACCGTTATCCCCAGCAGTGAAGGTTTAATTGCATTAAAACACTTCCTTGTTGAACGGATAGCGAAAGAGCCCCCAACAGATAACCTTCTCAGACTGGCTGAACTTGTGCTCACTTTGAATGTTTTTTTATTTTAATGGAAATTTTTACACTCAGGTAAGGTGTGTCAGCATGGGAACTCCATTTATTTAAAGGCAGTTAATTCTGGACAGGCAGGTTGTTACAAATAATGTATCTATATGCAATATTTGTAGTGCTTATGGGCTATTGTCCTTTTTTTTTATTCACTGCAGGAGGATGTTCCAAGTATGTAAATCACGAGCCCTGACGGGTGAGTGGTTTATGTAAGGACATCCTCCTAGTGTAAGAGAAATGATAAGAGATAGAGTTTGAACAGGACACAGAAATCTCTCACCGTTTCTCTTAGAACTTTGTGTACTCCAGAATGACTTTTTCAGATTCAAAAGCCTATTTATACTTGTGATAGGATGGCTTGGTGGGTGATGTCCTTTGGTGTAACTTTGGTTTCAAAAAGTGGGGGCACAGTTTCTGTAGCTGGGGCATGCATGAAAGTTATTCTATCTGAAATAATACAAAAATGTTACAAACAAGTATAAGAAAACATTGCATCCCTTCTAAATTAAAAGATCCAAAGACATTCCTGCGGCAATGATTCAAAACAACACATTGTTGGCACAGTGTTGTTATTAATATAGGTTTAATGGGAGGGATGAGAATTGCCCTTCAAATATATTTCTAGAGACGTTGAGGTTTCCCCACAACTGAAAAACTTAAGATAAATACAGTTTTGCTTTAAAATGATGCTAGGATAGTATTGGTATAAGAAAAAGGGTGTTTTTAAAAAGTATTTTCAGCTTCCATACACTTAAAATATGCAGATGTAGCTTGAACCTCATACAACAGTGTATCGACGATAATGTAAATAACACCAAGCTCCAGACAATGAGTTTCAAACTCTAAACGTGTTCCTGTTTACAGGTAAGAACTCAACTTTACTATGATGAGTACGATAATGCTCGTTATGCTAATAGTTTATTTATTCGTTTAAAAATGTTTAGTAAAATGTGACCAAGAGTGAGTTTTTGGGAAATTGATAAATACAGATGCGAGAGTCTGTGCGATGTATTTAAACATGTAAAATAATTTAGAATCAGTAATATATCATGATTAATTTGGTATAATATTTATGTAAAAAGTGCTTGGTAATGTATATAGTTTTTGTTGATGTCTATATTTATTTGCACAGGCACAAAGGACTGTGGGGTGAAGCACGGTTTCACGTATTTATTAAATAAAAATAACAATCACAAAACAAAACTGCACAATGGCCAAAATAAATATACATAAACAAAACAAGTATTGTGCTGATCTATACTCAGCACAAGAAGCAATTGTTTAGTTACTTCTTTCTCTCAGTCTCACCTTCTCCGAACAGTCAACAAAAGCTGCTGGTATATACAGTGGTCGAGGGATTAACTGGCTATCAATTACCTCATTTATCCCTCAACCACATTCCGCACAGGTTTTCTAATGAGCGTGGTCGACAGCCAATTCGTCCCTAAATTATTAGCTGCCGTCCTGACCAAGCATTCTCATGGGATGTATCTGGCAGAGGCGAAAATTTAACACCTTCCCTGCCAACCACATTTAACAATAATAATAATACACAATTACTTTAAATAATAATAACAATAACAATACAAATCAACATAGGGGCGGACGTACCTCAGCACAACACTCAATTTGAAAATCGCAATTGTGTGATCTGAATAAAATAATTATATTCAAAAAGTCAGTCTGGAGTACACAAGGTTCAACATTGAAGTTATAACCTCTTTGGAGAAACGATGAGAGATTTCTTTGTCCAGTTCAAACTCTAAATTTTATAACTTCTCTTACGTTATATAAAATTAATGTTATGGCTGTAAAATACTGAAGCAAATAGTTTAACAGAACATTGTAAATTTTCCATGTTTACAGTGACACATGAACTCTGTCCTGAATTTTCATTTGGAAATCAGATTTAGGACTCCAAAACCAAGTGGATACAGTAATATGCTTGTAATAAGTGCAAGCTGAGCATTTGTTTTGCCAAAAGGATTTCAAAGAAGATGACATACCATAGGCATTTTCATATAGTGTTACATATTCTGTACAGTGTGTTACTCAAATGTGTGGGGGTTTCTTTTGGGTTTTTTTCAGCTGTGAATGTAAAATTGGTTTCTCTGGTGTACATTGCGAAGAGGATATAAATGAATGCATTTCTAGTCCCTGCAAAAATAGTGGAACATGCCAGGACCTTGTGAATAGGTTTGTAATTCATTTTTGTGTTTTAGATTAAATTATTATGCATTTCACCAACATCATGTTTTTTTTGTTTGTTTGTTGTTGTTGCTGAATATTTTGGTATTAACATGCTCTGTCCAAAACATTCCGTTTTACACACGCTATTGTTGCTTTTCAAATAATAAAAAAATACATTAATTTCTACCTTTTGTGGTTGATAAATTCACTATCTGATCACAGTGAACTGTGAAGAGGATAATGATAAGCTTTAAAGTGCCATTTAATGCTGTGACATTTGTCCCACAGTTAGCTTTTTTGACTGTTGTATTTTATTGGTTTATTATTATTATTATTATTATTATTATTATTATTATTATTATTATTTCAGATTTTTGTTTTTTTAACATCTTATGAATTTGTTAAAATTGATAGATTGTTTAAGGCTTTTCTGCAATCGTTTTGTTTTCTTTTGTTTTAATAAAGAAAATTAGCTTGGTTATTTATTTGCTGTGTCCTTTCTGGCAGCAAGTTACTTAATTCCTTAAATACAAATACTATGAAATGTGTTTCTTTTAAAACTTATAATTTGAGACCTACATAGCAAATTGACGTCGACAACAGGTAAGATGTAAGTAATTGTTTTGTTAGATACAATCACTTTACGTTAAGAGTGGTCCTTAGCCATTTTCAGGGCAGATAAATCCTTGAGCCTAATGTTTTTTTTAGTCCTAGTCAGTTTGTCGTCTGTCATGAATCAGCAGTCATGCACTTCCTCTTACAGAGTTCCCCTGATTCCACAGTCCAGGGAGTTTGTCAGTCGCGTTTAGATCCTGGTTATCAGAACAGATAAAGACAGGCAAGCTCTCTGATGAAATGAGAGTGGACCTGGCTCAGAATTCAGAAGATCCATTTGCTAATTTACATGGTATAAGCTGCAGCATATTATTCTATCTGTTGTTATTAATTTTGACACTCAGTTCTAAAAAATATGTATCCATCCTGTCATTTCATGTCACACCTGCCCACACCTTTAGCAATACAGCAGATTCAGAGCACATTTTCACAATCCTCTTGGGTCACAAGGCTGGTTTTATTTCCTTCTTCAATCTGCTGCTACAATGATTCGTGATAGGAACCTGACGTGGGAAAAGGCTGTCATTATTTCCCGAAATGACCTTCTCATGTCTCAAATCATTCTCAATAGCCTTTAACACATTCACAGTTCCTTCAAGTAAGAAAAGGTTCTAAAAACCAATTTAATTTCTTGAATTTTGTAAACAGGCTTTTTTTATGTAGTGTTCCTGAGAACTGGATTCCCCTGCCAGGTGTGATCCACCACCAGCCTCTGTGGCTTTAAAACTAAACGTTCATTGCAAGTGAAAATAAGTGTATTGTTCACAATACCATTCTGGACCCTTATGATGAGCAAATATTACAGCAGAGACCACTCAGGGCAACTGCAGTTCACCCTGCTCCAGGCTGGGCTTTACACTTTATTTGTATTAGAGCTCTCCCTAAGAGACCTTTAGACCCGTTAGCTACTTGCTTCACCTGCACTGCTGGCTTGACCACTCACAAACCTCTCCTGTAATGAACTGTAACTACGTGCTGATGGACATTATCCCAACGCAGTCTTGTCCACTGCCTGTCATAACAAACTAAGTGCTCAACCCTAAGTTACAGCAAAACAACCCCATAACCCAGTGTGGTCCAGTGGTTAAAGTCCAGGGCTTGTAACCAGAAGGTCACTGGTTCAAATCCCACCTCCGCCACTGACTGACTCACTGTGTGACCCTGAGCAAGTCACTTAACCTCCTTGTGCTCCATCCTGCGGATGAGATGTTAAATAAGTGTCCTATTGTAAGTGACTCTGCATATAATGCACAGTTCACAGCCTACCTCTGTAAAGAGCTTTGTGATGGTGGTCCACTATGAAAGGCGCTATATAAAAATAAAGCTATTATTATTATTATTATTATTATTATTATTAGTATTATGATGTTCCAAATTTCCTTCTGTTTGATATTTTATTTTAAAACACTGAAACTCAAAATCAATTATTGTAAAGTGACATTGGTTTTATGTTGGGAAATATTTTTAAGAAAAATAAAAAACTGAAATATCTTGCTTGCATAAGTATTCAACCCCCACACATTAATATTTGGTAGAGCCACCTTTCGCTGCAATAATAACAGCTTTAAGTCTTTTGGGGTAAGTATGTACCAACTTTGCACACAGTGTCGGAGTGATTTTGGCCCATTCTTCTTGGCAGATTTGCTCCAGGTTGTTCAGGTTGGTTGGACGACGCTTGTGGACCGCAATTTTCAAATAGTGCAACAGATTCTCAATGGGATTGAGATCAGGACTTTGACTGGGCCACTGTAGGACATTCACCTTTTTGTTCTTGAGCCTCTCCAATGTTGCTTTGGCCTTGTGCTTGGGATCATTGTCCTGCTGAGAGGTGAATTTTCTCCCAAGCTTCAGTTTTTTAGCAGACTGAAACAGGTTCTCTTGCAGTATTTCCCTGTATTTTGCTCCATCCATTCTTCCTTCAATTTTAACAAGATGCCCAGTCCCTGCTGATGAGAACCGTCCCCACAGCATGATGCTGCCACCACCATACTTCACTGTAGGGATGGTGTGTCTTGAGGCATGGGCAGTGTTAGGTTTGCGCCACACATAGCGCTTTGAGTTTTGGCCAAAAAGCTCTATCTTGGTCTCATCTGACCACAAAACCTTTTCCCACATCGCAGCGATATTTCAGATTTTTATTTTTCTTAAAAATATTTCCCAACATAAAACCAGTGTCATCTTACAATAATTGATTTTGAGTTTCAGTGTTTTAAAATAAAATATCAAACAGAACGAAATTTCAATGTACCATTTGTAATTCACTAATATGAGAGAATTGGTCAGGGGTCTGAATACTTTTGCAAGGCAGTCTATATATATATATAGACTATATATATAGACTGCCTGTGCAAAAGTTTTAGGCAGGTGTGAAAAAATGCTGTAAAGTAAGAATGCTTTCAAAAATAGACATGTTAATAGTTTATATTTATCAATTAACAAAATGCAAAGTGAGTGAACAGAAGAAAAATCTACATCAAATCAATATTTGGTGTGACCTGTGCTCGCTTTGTCCTCTCTATTATAATATATGTGCATATATGTGGAAAATTGAAGTGGGGACGCATTATTAATATTTTCATTCAGCCGTGTGAAACCGACTGCAGTGTATTAAAAGTTGTAGGCTTATCGACCATAAAAAAAGTTCTACCTATTGCATATACTGTCAACAGCTAGAATAAATTGCAGATGCTTGTTATATTATTATTTGTTTATTTAGCAGACACCTTTATCCTATATATATATATATATATATACAGTACTGTGCAAAAGTTTTAGGCAGGTGTGAAAAAATGCTGTAAAGAAAGAATGCTTTCAAAAATAGACATGTTAATAGATTATATTTATCAATTAACTAAATGCAAAGTGAGTGAACAGAAGAAAAATCTAAATCAAATCCATATTTGGTGTGACCACCCTTTGCCTTCAAAACAGCATCAATTCTTCTAGGTACACTTGCACACAGTTTTTGAAGGAACTCGGCAGGTAGGTTGGCCCAAACATCTTGGAGAACTAACCACAGTTCTTCTGTGGCTTTAGGCAGCCTCAGTTGCTTCTCTCTCTTCATGTAATCCCAGACAGACTCGATGATGTTGAGATCAGGGCTCTGTGCGGGCCATACCATCACTTCCAGGACTCCTTGTTCTTCTTTACACTGAAGATAGTTCTTAATGACTTTCGCTGTATGTTTGGGGTCGTTGTCATGCTGCAGAATAAATCTGGGGCCAATCAGATGCCTCCCTGATGGTATTGCATGATGGATAAGTATCTGCCTGTACTTCTCAGCATTGAGGAGACCATTAATTCTGACCAAATCCCCAACTCCATTTGCAGAAATGCAGCCCCAAACTTGCAAGGAACCTCCACCATCCTTCACTGTTGCCTGCAGACACTCATTCGTGTATGCTGTCCAGCCCTTCGGCGAACAAACTGCCTTCTGCTACAGCCAAATATTTCAAATTTTGACTCATCAGTCCAGAGCACCTGCTGCCATTTTTCTGCACCCCAGTTCCTGTGTTTTCGTGCATAGTTGAGTCGCTTGGCCTTGTTTCCACGTCGGAGGTATGGCTTTTTGGCCGCAAGTCTTCCATGAAGGCCACTTCTGACCAGACTTCTCCGGACAGTAAATGGGTGTACCAGGGTCCCACTGTTTTCTGCCAATTCTGAGCTGATGGCACTGCTGGACATCTTCCGATTGCGTAGGGAAGTAAGCTTGATGTGTCTTTCATCTGCTGCAGTAAGTTTCCTTGGCCGACCACTGCGTCTACGGTCCTCAACGTTGCCCGTTTCTTTGTGCTTCTTCAAAAGAGCTTGGACAGCACATCTGGAAACCCCTGTCTGCCTTGAAATTTCTGCCTGGGAGAGACCTTGCTGATGCAACCTTGTGTCTTGTTGCTGTGCTCAGTCTTGCCATGGTGTATGACTTTTGACAGTAAACTGTCTTCAGCAACCTCACCTTGTTAGCTGAGTTTGGCTGTTCCTCACCCAGTTTTATTCCTCCTACACAGCTGTTTCTGTTTCAGTTAATGATTGTGTTTCAACCTACATATTGAATTGATGATCATTAGCACCTGTTTGGTATAATTGTTTAATCATACACCTGACTATATGCCTACAAAATCCCTGACTTTGTGCAAGTGTACCTAAAATTGATGCTGTTCTGAAGGCAAAGGGTGGTCACACCAAATATGGATTTGATTTAGATTTTTCTTCTGTTCACTCACTTTGCATTTATTTAATTGATAAAAATATAAACTATTAACATGTCTATTTTTGAAAGCATTCTTACTTTACAGCATTTTTTCAGACCTGCCTAAAACTTTTGCACAGTACTGTATATATATAAGGAATTCTCATTTTATTTCTCATGTTATTTAGGAACCACATTACTCAAAATACAAGCATTAAAGAATAGATAGATTTTTAAGTCTATGTTTTTAGATAGCTGGGAATGTTCAAAGTAAGCAGCAGTGCTATGGTTTGGTGTTCAGTACGAGAAGCATGTATATACCCAAAGGAGATAACAAAAAAAAAAGCACAAAACATCTTACTGCATCTTTTGTGTAGCTGGATGAAGATAACAAGGCAAATAGTCTTATTTTTACCTATATTGCTTGGTTCTTACTTATATAATATATCTATTAAAGGAACTTAAACATGGTGTACTGGTGTTGTTACTCAAGACATACTATATGAACATTTAGATGTAGCTTATAATTATTTTCTTGCAGTGATGACGGATTCAAATTTGGATAATTCAAAAGCATGTCATCATATTTCTCACATAGTTTGTTTTCATTTAATTCCTTCTTGGTGTGTTTCATTCCCCAGGATCCAATGTCATTGTACACCTGGGTACTTTGGATCTCTCTGTGAGCTGGATGTAAATGAGTGTGAGGCACAGCCATGCCTGCATGGAGGCAGCTGCTTCAACATGCCTGGAGGTTTCCAGTGTGTTTGTCCTCCTGGATTCTCAGGTACATCCCCTTGCATGAATGTACAAATCCATGAGCTATGTTCAAGCTATTACTTGTCATTTTTGCTCCAGGACTGTCAAACCGGCTGCAGGGTTAAGATATTCCTTGCAGACAACATGGGCAGTCATCTGAGGTATAGGGCGAAAATCAATGATAAAGCAAGTGCCTCTTTGATCAAATTCATGCTAAATACCTTATGTCTTTACTTACATTCTGTTTGATTTATGACCACTCTAGTGTTTGAGGATTCAGTTAACACACTGCAAAGGACACTGCTTTATCAAAAATAACATTTGGCAGTATATTGGCAGGAGATAACAGAACTGTTTTTTAATTTTTTTATTTATTTTGCTTTGACAATTATTAGGCCATTATTTTTTTGATTTAAGACTCGGGGAACATCTTATCCTGCTTTCTGTAATCATGATACATTGTTGTTCTCTCGAACAATTCATCATCGATTTATATTTCCTGGTTTGAGAAAGGTAAAATCTTAGAATTATTGCCACTCAGGAGAGCAATACCTGACATCTGTGCCCCAATTCCCAGAGAAGCAGGTCTTTTTTTATTAGGCACATGCTCAGCAATGTACAAGTCATTACTTTTCCCCTTTCCTTAAGCTTTTCTGAGGAAAGTGTCCTCTGGGAAGAGCAAGACTAGAGGATATATTTTAGATTGCTTTAACCGTCTTGAGCCTATAAGAAATATTAGGCCTAACAGGATATGTAGCAGTTCAGTTTCTGAAAAGCAGCAGTAGCATTGTTCTCTGAAGGAATGTGGGTAATGATAAATTAAATCAGTGTATTCATATTATTTGGCTTGATCATGACATGATTTGACATGGTGATTTCCTATGTATAACTGTTTGTCATTTTGTGCCACTGATGGTATCCCTCTCTGGTTCTGCACTGAAAAGTGTAATTTCTTATGGCAGTTGATGCTATTATTGAATCCCACTTTATACTGCACAGTGGGGAAGCTTTTCTGCTGTTGAATATGAAACGCCCGAATTCATTTAGCAAGTGAAAACTGATTCTGCTACAAAGATAGCTGAATCACTAGTGTTTCTGCTTGCCACTGTCTCTCCCACTGCAAAATGAATTGCCACTGTCTGGGAATTTTTGTTTCAGAGACATTAAACAATATGTATATATATGCTATACACCCTAGGGGGATTTGATGGGTGCAGTGTTGGAATGTTTTTTCAAAGGTTTTGGTGATATTCTCTAATAAATCTGGTTTAATTTAGTATATTTTCATAACTTTAATATTTGCTTCAAATCCTTTTTACAGTGAGAGAGAGTTTTAAACCATCAGCACATACGCAAACAAGAAATAAGCCTAGAACCTATTATAACGTTCCCTCGCTATCTAACGTGTGTCACAGTTCTGGTAAATGTAAAATGTGCTCTCTGTTGTACAAGCCAAAAGAGCCCACCCATTTCACACATTGAATCACTTTTTGACTAGGTGCAGGACCTGGATTTCCCGACTCTTGTATTTTACAATATGGTTGGTTTGGCACTTTTTTCCGTTTCATTCCTCAGCTGCAGTTAAGCAGATGGAGGACAGTCGTAGCGGTACACGTCCACATCCAAAAGGCCCTACATGTGCATAGACTGGTCCCTTTATATAAATTGCTGAATAGTGGCTGTTATTTATTAGGGTGCCTAACAAAACGGCTGTCAATGTTGACAAAAATTCTAGCTTTATATTGCACCTATTACACATTCTGATTTTTTTTGTCTATGTTTGTAATCCCCTTGCAAACACACATAATGCACAGAAAGGTACACATGTTTACAGGTAAACAACAAAAACATTTCCATTCCAACATAGAGATACCTAAAGAAAGAAGAAATGTTTGCAGTGATTTAATAACTAATTAAATGTATGCATCTAATTTAACTTTGGTCAATAAAGTAACTAGGCTTCATTGTGTTTGTACAGAACTACCGAAGCAGATGTAAATTAATTATCGTGATACTAGTAGGTCAATACAGGAAGATAAAGGGCAGAACCTGTTTAATTACAAAATGTTAATTATCTGCAATAAATGCAGCTATGTTCCTTTATTGAGAGAAAGGGAAATGCTGAGCAAACAGTGTACAGGAAAATGTATTAGAGACTTCCTTAAAATGGGCATGAATCTGGTTCATAATAAAGCTGAAATCACTGGATTGTGCCACTGCCAATTTACCTTAAATTAACTGGAAAGAGCTCAGATATATTAGCGATACAGCGCACTGAATGTTTGAAATGTTGATGTCTATTCATGACATTGAACATTTATTTGAATGAAACCATTAATTGTTCCATTAAAAAATTATGAATGGGTTGTTTTGTCGGGCATAAATACCATTTATTGGAAAAATGATCAAAACTGATGATCAAGGTTTTTGGCTCAGGTCTTATATTTTACTAGTGTGTTTAGAAACCAAATAAAACAGCATATAATACTCCCCTAAAAGGTTTGTGTTTGTTTGTGTTTTCCAAATAAGTAGCACAATGAGATTAAACATCTTCTTTCTAGGTGCCCTACATATAAACTTCATGATGTGTCAAAAAATGAAATACAAGGCTTAAGTGCATTAAAAACAACCACAGAACATCTTGCAAAGCACAACTTGTGAGTGGTATTTATAAAAACTGGGTTATTAGTCTATCTGGACAATTAGATAAAGGAAATGTAGTGGGTGGGAAACTAATGACAATAATAGGATTTTCTGGCATATTGAAAATGATAAAAGCACTATTCAGTACAAAGTGTATTGCACAGTCTGGGCAGCATGGTTCCTGGAATTAGATACACAATTTGAGATAATGTAAATTAAATGAAGACGAAACAAGTATATTTTTCCCCCACAGACACAATGGGATACAGTAGCAAAATAAGCACTACAGAATGTATCTTGTTGTGAAAACATTAGCAATAATGAAGCCTTTAAAAAATATTACCGTAAAAATTGTTGTATAGGTCGCAATAGCGGAAAAGTTTCTCCCCCATTTTTGAGACTTACATTTTAGGAAAACACCTTTTTTTGTCTTTAAAATACTAAATCACATCTGTATTAACCTATTTTATTTGAGCTTATCAAGTACCCAAGCTCTTAAAGAACATATATTTGCGTTACTGAACATTTATTTCCACCATTCTTACACAATATAGTTCCAGCTACATTTGCTTTTACAAATTTGTTGCATTAATTAAAATGTTAAAGAAAGGTATTAAACAGTGCCGCTTGCATCAATTAAAAAAGCAAAAAACAAAACAATAAACTAAACAGTGCACCATCTAATAACCAGTTAACAAAACATCTTAGTGTTACATACGGTGCAATACAATTGCACTGCACTTCCAGCTGTACAATAATACATTTATTTTGTTTTCTTAATCAGAACCATAACGATAGGCTACACATACTTTGCAAGTGTACCACTGCATTGCACCGACATGTAGAAAAAAGTTGCAGTATGTATTAAAGTCATTCAAAGTACTCCATTCAAACAAAATGTTTTCTACATCAGGCCATAAACACTTTCCTCCTCTATCAGTTTTTCTTTTGCCATATTTTTAAATTTGTCTTTGTTTCGTCTCCAGTCACGTACTGTTTTTTCATTAATCCTAAACTCTCTTTAAGCATTGCGATTGCCTTGCTTTTCGGCAAAGCCAACAACGTGCAATTTCAAATCTGTTGTGTAGATTTTTTTTTTTTCTGACTGTCCTACATTATCCTGTCTCAAAGACACCTGCATTATAATAGTTAATTGCAGTGCGGTTACATTGAATGCAAGCCTTCATAAGTTTAGTCAGCTTTCTGACCAATAGCTGTTTGCTGTGGATCCCAGGGGCGGGTTCAGTCTGAATGTTGACAAATCAATGGCTCGGGAGGGTGGGAATAAGGAATTTCATAGAGATGGACAGCTATTGTGTTAACAGTGAATCAGTATAGCTGTGACGTTTTCATATTCTGAAGACTGATAAATTTAACCACTATATTTTTTTCTTCACTAAATTTTTTCTCCACGAACATGCATCTGGGTCGAGAGGAGGTCAGTCAAAGTCTGAAACCTTGCGTTTAACATTCAAAATAATTAATGGTAGACACACCGGCACAGATGTGCCAATACTCCGGTAATTAATTACCAGTAATTCATTTAGACTTGTTCCTCTTCAGAAGGGGATCAGAACCATTTCTTCACAGTTTCATTTTGATGATTTAAAAGGAACACTTTTTTAAAATTGTAAGAAATATTCTTTGGAAATTTCATGAGTAGCTAAGTAACATTTGTTTTCTCGCAAGTTGCATTTTTGTAGGTCATTTGTTTTTTTGGGTGAAGTCCATTTATCCTGCCACAACTACTGTATATTGTGTTTGCTTTTTATACAGCATCTAAAGTATTACTATGGATAGGGTGCTAAAACCTGTTGCAATAAGCACTGACAGCCACACAAACTGCAAAAAGCTTTCATGGGCCCACAGCAAATCATTCACCATCTGATCTAGTGTTTCTCACAATGTAGTAGCCATCATGTTTTGTAGATCTCATTAGAAAACATTCCCCATGAACAAAAATATTGGTGGAGAAAGTTAAGATTTTGCTATATTGAGTGTTTTATAAGCAGATCTGAATTAACAATACTGACAGACAACTTCTTATATTGTATTATGAATACAATGAATAGCCCAGTAAAATGCTGCTGACATTTACATGCGTTATTTGTAAAGGGGGGGAAAAAAAGCTTAAAATCTATTCTGATTCACTTGGGGTAGACCATTCCATTAGTACGATTGACACAATTTATTAGACCAGTGCTTTCCCATTTTATCTGCTACAAGGGTGATTATGAGTGAGAAATGAGCTAACATTTATGAATTTGCAAGATATAACGTAGCAGCACTACCCTAATATAATATCAAAGTGGGAGGTAGTTCAATGGCAAAATCATGCCATGTAAATACAGTAAGATCTATCACTGGAGCCACTTACTATTTTAGCAGCTGTGGGTTTTTTTTTCCGGTGCTGCAATAACCATTGTCACATCAACATACTCAAATCACTCTTCCATATGCACAGAAGGGATTCACTTATGACCTGGAAGTGGAAATGACGTATGTTCACATTGGAACTTTTCAAGCTATAGGTTCGTTCCTAAACTCAACAATGAGTAGCAACACTTCCAAAGATCATTCCTATTTCAATGATGAGGGATAGTGACGTGTTACGTTGGCGCAATGCTGACTCAACAAGCTCACCGACTCTTAAGAGTTTGTGAGATACTCAACAAAAAAGATGGTGGCACCAACAGTCACATCACACTGTGCTCCAAAGCAGATCGGCTTCAAAACAGTAAATATTTAAAAAAACAAACAAAAAAAAAAAAAAAAACATTATTTTTAATTCATAAAACAGCGCAAACTGCAGAAAGATAACTATGGCATTATTATTGTAAAACAGTTTTATTGTGTAGCATTTAGGGAGAATTAGCTACATTTTAGCATATACTGGCACTGAGCTCTGAGAAAGTCTGAAATGTGACTTAAAATCCAATTCGGAATATAGATTGACCAAGTCTGGGACATAGTTGCGCACTTTTGCACGTGTCTCTGCATTGCGCTTTGTTTCAGTAAGCTGCCATCATAGAATTCTTTATCAGATATTTCTAACAAATGTTCTCCACATAAAACCTCCCAGACAGCTGCAGCAGCCACTGCAATGATGTCCATTAATTAACAAAGCGGTCCTAAATACTCAGATCTTTTAGTGACGTTGACTCAATGCTGAAACTACCATTGAGTTTAGGCATGCACCCCTTCTGAGTTTGAAGTATACCAAAATAAAGATGGATGTGCCTAAAAGATGAAAAGTTTTTTTTTCTGTGGAGCTGAGATGGTTTCAGAAATTCATTCTGATGAAAAAAACGATCCCAAATCATTGTCATCTGCCTCAGACATGGATTTAAATGAGCTACAAGAGTTTTAAAAAAGTTAAATATCGCTGGTATACCAGACTTATAAGAAAACTATACGATGCACTGTTAATTGAATCATATGCTAAAAACAACATTAAAAAAAAAAGCAAGGCAGTTAGTATTGGGTATTGAATATCTGAAAATCTGTTTGATTTGATTGTGGCTGGATTTACCAAAAGTAGGCTTTGCCTTTTTTCATTATTGTGTATGCAGTTGTTTTATAGTGACTTGTTGGAGCCTTGGTATGTTTTTATTTGCTGTAGTAAATACAATAAGCAGGTATTTTTGTTGTATATTTTTGTTGTATGCTGCTGTTTTGTTGTTTTTTATGCGTGAGTTCTGTGTTTTGTATGTATATGTCTGTTTGTTTGGTGTACATTCAATTTCAATAATAAAATAGACACACAATAAGCTGCTTTAGTTTTACAAAATGGGACCCTGCTTTCAGGAATTTCATGGAATGGTATAATACACATGAAAAGAATGGACCCCCGTTCATCCAGTTATACTTTTCAGTCTTTCTTTAAGAATTTTACAGTGTTACTATTACAGTTACACATTTTACAATGTTATTATTGCAGATTTTAAAGCCACCATTTTCCTAGAAATGTATAAGTTTAATCAACTTAGAATCAACCTTAGTCAATTGACATGTGATAGCATTTCCAAATGAGTAGCTTTTTTAGGGGAAGAAAACTGCATTCCTATTGTAACAAAATAAATAGAACAATATCCACATATGACACTGCAGTGATTCATCCAAACCACTAGGGGCCATGGTTGGCTTTGTTGAACCATGATAGAAAGATACTAGGCCAGGGGTAGGCAACCCTGGTCCTGGAGTGCCACAATCCTGCAGGTTTTGTAGGTATCTCTTAATCATCAATTGCTAAATACCTGGAACACATGGTAATTCTGACCAATTAAGCCAATCACTGAATCAATTAGGGCTTGGGTAAAACAAAAACCAGAAGTGTCTGTGGCACTCCAGGACCAGGGTTGCCTACCCCTGTACTAGGCTATCTGTACACAGGATCTCTTTGTAGAAAGATGATAGGAGGGTATGATAGTAGTAATACAGTTACAACAGGTTCTCTGATGTTAAATTGTCATCTGCAGAGTGGCTCTGTAAGTTAGAAAATCATCCTTCCTCAGAAATCTGTGCTGTTTTGTAATGTAATTTATTGTTTTGACATTTTTAGTTTACTGGTTGCTTGGAAAAGGAATGACTGAAGAATATAGCTCTAGCGACGGTGGGAATGGTTGTGGTAATTACGCTAACAATGAAGCCCATACTCTCCCAAGCTGCATCATATGCCACTAATGAGGACCCTCACTCTTATCTAGTTGCTGTTAAAGACATTTGCTCATGGAACACACTGGTCAGAGCAGCAGATATAAGAAAGCATGCACCCTTCTTAGATATAGCACAACGATTACAAGAAAGAGAAATTCCAGAAAATTGGTACCACCGTAAGTGTCGCAGCTTGTTCACCATGAAAGGGGAAATCGATTATATACTCATGAAAAGCACAGATGCTAGAGAAGACATTTCAAGTAAAAGTAAATCTCTTCTGTGACGAGAAAAGCAAATATATAAAGGGTAAAAAGAAACACGAGAGCCTTTGATGAAATGTGCCCGACTGTGGTCTGAGAAAGGCTGCTTTAGAAAAAAGAGATGCAAGATTGCTCGCTGTTGTTTCTAGGGAGCTTGTGACTGCTGAAGGACACCACCTCAGATCATGCAACCGCAGTTATACACATACTTGTCAAGTACAGGTAAATCCAGTGAACAAGATACTGTATAATGAAGCTGAATATGAGGCTTATGAAATGGTTTTTAATTTCATAAGATGTGATATTATTTCTGCACCGCAGGTGATCAGGATGAAACACTTGACCCAAAAGATAAGGGAATCACTAAATTCATCTGGTATTCAAGACGTAAAGTCAACAAAGAAACACATACGGAGAAAGCTGGAAGCAGAATTTGGAGAGTCATTGCATATATTCCCTGGCGAAAAAGGGAAACTGCTCATTTTTCCAGACAACTTGTCAATTTTTCAACTAGCAAAGGAAAACCAGATGTTAAAGGAAGAATTAAACCTTTTAAGACCTCTGACATCAGTCCAGCTATAAAAAAGTTGATTCTCATCTACGTAGTGCTATCAAAGATTAGGCTTTACAAATATCATGGCAAATATCATGGCCTCCACAACCATCACAACTGAACAAAAGTTCTGCTTCCCTGCCACCAAGCTGTTTCTGAAGAACCTTTTATCAAGTGAAGCTACTCCCTCACAAAAGATGTAATAGAATCCTTTGGTTAGAACTCCTAAACATATTTTATTACCCTTTGCAATGAAATCCCTCACAAGAAATGTTGAGATCTGTCCCTGTCACAGCTGTGTCCACTGTCTATGAAATCCTGTTGCAGTCCTTAAAAATGATGCACACTCTCAAACTACAAATGATTGTGGCAGTGTTTGAACAGGCACTATTTGCAAAAGCTTGTGAGATAGTCTGGAAGCACAATGAGCTGTTACAAGACATCATTCTGAGGCTTGGTGTATTCCACACAATTGGTAACCTCTCCATAATTGGGAAGCACTTGCTGGTCTAAAGGATATCTGTTTTGAATCAGGAGTCATTGCTGAAGGGTCAGGTGTTATGGATGGACGTAAGTATAACCGTGCAGTGAGGTTTCATAAGCTTGTGTATGAGGCTTTATTGAGACTAGCTTGGAAAGGATTCCTGCAATGGATTGAGGAAAGCAATCCTGACAGAAGACAACCAGTGCACAAAGCTATTCAGGATATCAAATAAATGTGTGAAAACCTTAATCAGATCGCTTTTCAGAAACTGTTCACAAGTCTTTCATTTGAAGACATTGCTAAGGTGTTTGTGCATGATCTCCTGCTCAATGCTGTTGCTGGTGCTCCCTTTGTGCTTGTCCTCCTTTATCTAACAGCCGCTTTTGACACCATAGATGATGGCATTCTTCTTGACCGCCTTCAGAAGTATGCTGGAATCTCTGGAACCTGTCTCTCCTGGATGTCCTCTTACCTATCTGGATGTATGCAGTCTGTTTTCTATGCTGGATGCAGTGTCGTTGCAAACCAAGGATCTGTTCTTGGGCTCCTTCTGTTCAATATCTACATGTGTCCCTTGAGTCACCTCATCCGTCAACACAGCCTCATGTTTCACTCCTATGCTGACAACACCCAGCTCTACTTAAAACTCGACCCTGGAATCCCCTCTGCCATGGTCTAGCTCTCGGCTTGTATTCAAGACATCGAGGCCTGGATGTCTGCTAATTTTCTTCAGCTGAACACTAGTAAATTTAAACTCCTAGTAGGATCTAAAAATCAACTTAAGAATTTAAATATAGCTGCCCTGAACCTCAGAAACTGAACCTCAGTCTGCTGCTGCCTTCCCCCACAGTACGAAGCCTTGGTGTACTTCTTGACAGCACCTTCTCTTTTGATGCCCACATCTCCTCCGTGGTCAAATCTTCCTTCTACCATCTTCAAAACATCTCCAATGTCCGTCCCTACCTTTCCCTCCCAGATGCTTTGTCATGCATTTGTGTCCTCTCGACTCGACTACTGCAACTCCCGGCACGCACCATAAACCGACTGCAGCTAGTCCAGAATGCCGCTGCCAGGATCCTTAGCAGATGTAAAAATCTGTGATCACATCACCCCTCATCTTGCCCAGCTGTACTGGCTACCTGTAAAGTTTTATTATTTTCAAAACTCTTCTGCTCACCTACAATGCCCTTCATCACACAGGTCACGAGTACCTCCTCAACCTGCTGACCCGCTATGTCCCATACATTCCCATACAGATATACAATATGAAACGTTTGGCCCATGGCCTTGTCCAAAAAACATTTTAACTAACGAATGCCAGCGGGCAGGACAAGTGGCCTTGGACCACCTCTCCCCTAAACAAGGCCGCTGTGAGGTTGAGGCAGGGTAGGAGGGGGCCAAACAATTAAAAAACAACAAGAGGGCGTAGACAAACAAGGCTTTTATAGGGCTGCTGATTACGTTATTGATTAATGGGTGGATTCTATTCAGAAAGACAACAAGTTTCCAATCAGTTCAAACCTGTAGCCAAACATAATTCTTATTGGTTCATTTTAATCTTAACGGTTATTTATTTTAATTTTTTTCTGTAACTTGTATATTTAACATATGCTTTGAAAAGCTTTCTGGTTTAATGTGAGGTGTCGATCTGGAGGTGTCAAATGTACTTTTGTGACCCAGGCATCTAAAGGCAAAGGTTAATTGCAAATAAGCTTACATTATTTGCTATACAGAAATTCACTACATTTATAGAACACATATACAATAAGGAATTATTGTTAAGTTAAACGTAGCCATTGATATGCCTGACAAATCTATTATTGAATATAATATCAGTACCAGTAACAACAATCTACAGTGCTTGCTTTTCAGCAGCTGGGGCAACTTGGAATCTCGCCTTTAATTTCACAAACTCATGTCTCACTGATATATGGTTTAAGGTCACAAGTTACATTTTTAAGGCTTTTGTATCAAATTATTGCCACAATACTGGATACAAGATCAGTTTTCAATAGATGCCAGTTGTTTTGCAAACGACAGCAGCCTGTTTAAAAAAAGTACTGATAAAAATGACAGGTGAGTACTTCATTCAGCATTACAGTACTATTACATGCTTAGGAAAAATATGCTGAATTGAAAAAATGGCGTCTTTTACTCAGGTAAACAACACATTTAAACACTTTCCAATTCTGCCTGATTCATGTGGGCCATCTTAAAACACTAGTACTGAAGTTAACTTTTGACACAAGCACCGAGCAACAAAGAAAATGACAGGGATTTTGTTTTTGATATATACTCAGTCTGCTGCAGACAATGATAGGTGTTTATATATATATATATATATATATATATATATATATATATATATATATATATATATATATATATATATATATATATATATATACTTGCTTTTCTTTCCTGCACTTAAATGACTTGAATAGTGAATTACAGTCATTAAAATACAGGTGGAAACATGCAGTTTCAAATGTTTACCCATGTTTTCCGTTTTCTCTGCTGTCTGAGATAGTTCTTAATGACTTTCGCTGTATGTTTGGGGTCGTTGTCATGCTGCAGAATAAATTTGGGGCCAATCAGATGCCTCCCTGATGGTATTGCATGATGGATAAGTATCTGCCTGTACTTCTCAGCATTGAGGAGACCATTAATTCTGACCAAATCCCAACTCCATTTGCAGAAATGCAGCCCCAAACTTGCAAGGAACCTCCACCATGCTTCACTGTTGCCTGTAGACACTCATTCGTGTACCGCTCTCCAGCCCTTCGGCGAACAAACTGCCTTCTGCTACAGCCAAATATTTCAAATTTTGACTCATCAGTCCAGAGCACCTGCTGCCATTTTTCTGCACCCCAGTTCCTGTGTTTTCGTGCATAGTTGAGTCGCTTGGCCTTGTTTCCACGTCAGAGGTATGGCTTTTGGCGCAAGTCTTCCATGAAGGCCACATCTGACCAGACTTCTCCGGACAGTAGATGGGTGTACCAGAGTCCCACTGTTTTCTGCCAATTCTGAGCTGATGGCACTGCTGGACATCTTCCGATTGCGAAGGGAAGTAAGCATGATGTGTCTTTCATCTGCTGTAGTAAGTTTCCTTGGCCGACCACTGCGTCTCACGGTCCTCAACGTTGCCCGTTTCTTTGTGCTTCTTCAAAAGAGCTTGGACAGCACATCTGGAAACCACTGTCTGCCTTGAAATTTCTGCCTGGGAGAGACCTTGCTGATGCAGTATAACTACCTTGTGTCTTGTTGCTGTGCTCAGTCTTGCCATGGTGTATGACTTTTGACAGTAAACTGTCTTCAGCAACCTCACCTTGTTAGCTGAGTTTGGCTGTTCCTCACCCAGTTTCGCAGTTGTGGAGAAAAAAACAATGTACCTGAAGCTGGGTTAGGAGCCATGTCATAAACACACCACCAGTGTTATTATTATTTATTTCTTAGCAGACACCCTTATCCAGGGTGACTTACAATTGTTACAAGTGGGTATCAATATTGCCATGGGCTTCTACTTTGTTTTTGTGTTATGTATGTATGTTTTTTTTGTTTTGTTTTTTTCACAAAAAACATTCTAAACTGAAATTTGGGAAATATTTTATTGGCATTCGGGCCAGGATGCTCATGCAGTAAATATGTATAAAAAAGCAGAAAATATGTCAAAAAAGCATCTGGAAATTCACATAATACCCTATATAAATAAAATAATAATACTAATCTTAATACTAATTTTAAAAATCTTGTTAAGCAAAATATGTGCTTGTTCTGTTCAGCATCTGCCTTTTTGTCAATAACTAATGCGGCTGGAAATAGTTGAAAATGGGACTTACTATTTTCCTTGTTATCAATAAACACTTACTATACATAAATACATAACATAAAAATCTATTTATCTAGGGATCTATGAGCTCCAGTGAGTTACAATTGTCATCCTTAAGTTCTGGAAGGTGAATGCATCGTGATTATCTGCTAGAAGAGACTTGTATCTTGAAAATGTGTGTTCTACATCGCAAGATATGACTGAAACAAAATTGAAACATAAAACTTCCTCCAGGTTGAATTCCTCCTCCATACAAAGTGGTATGTAATTCAATATGTTAATGTAACATTATTCAGCAGGTTTCATTCGACTTTATAAAGTTCATTAAGTTAATTCTATAGGGTAATACAAAACTTTTGGCCATAGCTGTACATTCAAACAAAATGAGTTAATGCATCAACTACAGAAACATTATAAAACACTAAGGGGTAGATGTACTAAAGTGTTGCGTCTGTCACAATCATTGCAAACCACATGCAAACCAGTCAGAAGTGTAGCGTGAAATGTATTAAACAAACGCAACGCTGTTAGCCTCATTTTAACGAATGCTTTGCAGCCGCAGTTCTTATTTGCTCTTCAGCCTTAAATGAATATGTAATTATGGGCGCTCCTGCAGAAATTCGCAAAAACAGGGTGGAGGTGCAAATGAGGGATAAAAAATATTGTAATGAGATGTACTAAAGGTGCAGGCAATTACGACACATACAATTGCATCAATTTGTTAAGAACTTTTGAAACATGGTTTAAAAAGTCGCAACTGTTGCTGGCATTTCCCAGTCCGCTTTTTCTCGTGTGTTGCCAGTTGTGCTCAATGTATTTTTGAGACGAACACTCAAGTACCTCATTTTTACTAAAGTCAGGGTGTACTTACAAGCCTCGAAAACAAATTTCTATGACATTTCTGGTTTTCCCAGCGTGTTGGGAGCAATAGACTGCACACATGTGCCGCTAACCCCTCCAGCTCATTCTGAGCATCTGTATAGGACCATGATATATTGTGTGTTAATTGTCTAGGCTACTGAGTAGACCAAGTTACAAATAATAATAATTAAAATAAAAAAAACCTAAAATCATTTAGTTTCAATTTAAAATAATCTTTTATTCGCATTGTACACCAATGTGTACAATGCAGCAGCATGATTTATTTTGTGTTACCAGTAGGCTAAAGTACAAAAAGTGCGCTAGGTATTCATTTGATTTTACTACTGTACTGTATACTGTATAGGCCTACTGTACAGATTTATATTTTTACATAATATAATGTGTAGCCTACCTAAAACACATTAGTGTTATTTCAGTGCAGTGATTTATATTTAAAATACATTGAGAACTGTAAATGTATGAGTGTACAATTTTATTGTATTGTTTTTAAACCCGACACCTCCTTATGTCGGACAAACATGTCCGGTTTAGTGAGGGGCTACTGTATGATTATGAAAAGCTGTTTGGGGTTGAAGGTTGGGGCCCCACTATAGAATCTGATGGGATTAAACTGCCTTTCATTTTTATAAATATATAACAGTATTAAAATAGGTACAATGAAGACGGAAGAAAATGCATTGTACAGATGACATTTACATTGAACAAAAACAATGTTATTTTGATTCTTGCACCCTTGCATGTATAGACATTATCCTTCAGGCACCCTCTGCTGCAGCAAACTCAACTGCCACTATTTTATTTGAAAAAATGTTGCACAGAGATCTCGCTAAGATGACGCAAATAATATTTTAATTAGTATATTGCGCCTTTCTTCATTAACATATTTTTTCTTAGTACATACGAAAAAATGTGCACTTTGCAAATTGTCATAACGAAAATACAAATAGCGGTATGTTTGCTCTACTCTCTCTTCCTTACCTTTTTTTCTTTTAATAATGGTCTTATACTTTCTTTTCCTTCAGATATTTTTGCAAGTAATAAATAAAACATATATTCCTGTATTTAAATAGTAATATTTCGTGCAGTCTTCTCTCCTGACCGCCTGTAAGTTCACATTCACTTAACAATGTTTTTCTTACTGTTAGCTAATGTTAGCCACGATGCCGACGTTGGGTCAAACCAACGAGTTCATGCGTGTAGGGAAAATTTATTGTGGTTGTTTATAAATGTGGCCCATCCTCTTAATACTTTTCATTTTTATATTTTATTTTAACGATTTTAAAGCAAACCAATGCCAAACACAACAAGGTGTAATACATAAATAATGAATGAAAAAGTGTGTGGGGTGGCGTGGGGGGATATATAGTTTGACCCACCCATATTTGCTTTTTTTACGGTTTAGCTAATGATGTTGATCTAGCTCAGTTGCCTTACTTTGCAATGTAGCCGTTCACACTTTCAGTTTTTTCAACGCTGTCAGTTGATTTAAACATACGTGCAGGTGCAGCTCTACTGCCCAATTTTGTCAACCTGCAGCTGCTTTTTGTAATGCCTGTCGGGTCTTTGACCCAAATCAAGTGAAGTATCTCAGCATAGCTGAGAAAGAAGTGTTTGGCTATTCTACTGTTTGAAGACAACTGTGTAGCACAGCGTGAATACTGTGCTTACTACGAAATTGTCAGTGAAATGAAATGTGACAATGTTTACCAGACCTGGAAAAACATGGAAACCAGATTCCCAGCTCTTGCTATAATCATTTTCTGCTGTCCTGTAGAAACCCCACCAAATGTTATGCAAAACAAACATGTTTGTTTATAGTTGTATATGCTGTGAAGCTTACTGATTTACACGATTAAAACTTGAACCTGATGTTTAGATTAATGTTCCTTTTTTCCTACTTCTATAGACTAATATTATGTTTATGTAGGTACTGACTGTTGTATTTAAAAAAAAAAAAACCTAGTTGAATTTTCATCCCTGTGACTTCACACACCATTTCCCCCTTCCTCAGTGATTTTGAAGAAATTTACCATGACTGCTCCATGATTTTTAGAACAAATTTGTGTGACAAAATCCCAGCCTTATTCATCAGTTATGAAAATAGGACTCACAAATCAAACAAAAAATGTCACTCTCCTCCATCTAAAAGTTTGGCTTGTCAGAAATATTGAGAGGAATTTACTACAGAATGGTCATTCATTAAAAGAAGTCAAGTGTCTGAATCACATCTGCTGTGAATACTGCCAGATAGCTTCTCTGTGAAACATGGTGGGCATCATGACTGTATCACTCACATAGGCCAAAGAAACACCAGCAATACGCTAAATCTGACACTCCCCATAACTGTGTGTTTGTGCAAATGGGCTTTAAATAATTAATTAATTTTTGGATACTACAGAACATTTTGTGTTTTAATAGTGCAGCGTAGTAAAAATGTAAATAAAAAACATTATGTTAAATCTTTCTTGAGGTGTTGTTATTTTGATAGTTATTTCTTATAACATTTTGAGGTTGAATATTTCAGTCCAGGTATGATAGCACTTATGAGATCCTAAAACAACACTCTTCATTACTAATATTTCATGGGGCAGGAACCTTGGCTGCGAGAGGAAGGGAGTGTTTTGCAACTTAGGATTTGAGGCTCGGCCTCTAGAGCAGGGGAGAGAGAGAGAAAAGGACGGGCCGGACTCCAATCGAGAGAGCCTTCCCTATGGAGTCGAGGCTGGCCCTATCTGCCTCCGGGCCCCTGAAAACAGTCCTCTGACTTCTCGGAGAGTCATTCTAGGCTTTGCCTTATGACTGGGTTCCAGTTAGCGACCAGGTTTGACTTTCGGAGAACTGAACGGCTCGTACGAAGCCTTGACGTAAGGAAGAAAAGAGAATCTGAAAGAACACAAATAATTGTTAGTTTTGGGACTCGAACACCAAGAGTGTGATGGTCACTTCCCAGGAGGATAAAAGATGAAGTAAGACAGAGCCGTCTTTCTTGAGGCAAGAATAGTGTGGCCAGTGGTCCTTTCTGACCGCACAAAGAACCTGTGGAGATGGGAACTCTAGGTTGGGGAGGTGAGAATCACTATCCCCCCAAAAAGATGGAGGGCTTAGGTCGGCCAGGGTGTCCTCAGCTCACCACGCACCAGAGACCCCTGTAGACTGGCTGGGCGCTTGTGGGCTTGCCTGCCCAGAGCTGCGTTGTCCTCCGGTGCTGTAGCTCTGGGTTGGCTTCATGGTGGGCCTGCAGAGTGAAAAGAAGCGGTCGGCTGACGGCACACGCTTCGGAGGACAGCGTGTGTTCGTCTTCGCTGCTCCCGAGTCAGTGCAGGGGTGGTAGCGGTGAGCTGAGCCTAAATACAATTGGATATTTCAAATTGGAGAAAAATGGGGTAAAAAAATAATTGGCAACTACTAAATTTAAAAAAAAAACTGTATTCAACAATTACATACAGTTTTTTTTTTTTTTAAAAAGAATAAAAACATATAAAAAGTTTACAAATGAGAGGCCATTCGGCCCATCTTGCTCGTTTGGTTGTTAGCAGCTTATTGATCCCAGAATCTCATCAAGCAGCTTCTTGAATGATCCCAGGGTGTCAGCTTCAACAACATTACTGGGGAGTTGGTTCCAGACCCTCACAATTCTCTGTGTAAAAAAGTGCCTCCTATTTTCTGTTCTGAATGCCCCTTTATCTAATCTCCATTTGTGACCCCTGGTCCTTGCTTCTTTTTTCAGGTCTTTGTGACTAGGGAACATTATTCCTTTTTATTATTACATTACTGAAGTTACGGTTATTGCGATGTTTAGTTTAAAGTAACAAAATTAAGCAATGCCTGAAGTTATACTGTTAATTATTATTATTTTTTTTAATATAAATTATGTTCCAACAGGGATCCGGTGTGAAATAAATATAAATGAATGCACATCTGCTCCATGCCTAAACAATGGAAGATGCATTGACGGTGTCAATTGTTATCAGTGTTTATGTGCCAGCGGCTTTATGGGATCAAATTGTGAAATAAACATTGATGAATGTGCATCAAACCCTTGTCTTCATGGGAGGTATGGGAACCTTTGTACTCAATAAAATGTGAAGTGCTTAATATTTCAGAAAGGCTGATAAAATAATTTTAATTGTGCTCCTCACCAATGCAGTTAAAGATGACAGATGCCGCATGAGCAATGTAATATATTGATAGATTATCTAAGCTCTCATGCAATTATGTTCAGCAGCAAAAGGCAGTTTTAAATACATGTGGACTAATTAGAGTTTAATATAGTTAACTACAGCTCTTAAGCTGTTAAATAGGTGGTGTGTAGAAATAAAGTTTTTTTTTCCCCCCAGGGTTCTAATTATTGTAGAATGTTGTTTTTTTTTTTCATTAATATCTAATTGTATCCTAATATCTAAAGTATTAGTTTAACCATTTTAACTTTTTACTTTCAGTTGCACTGATCAGGTTGATGGATACTTGTGTGACTGTGAACCAGGCTGGACTAGTTTAAGATGTGAAAGCAATATTAATGTAAGTTGTTTTTGTTACTTTTTAAAATGTTTTATGTACAGTATATATGACTTAGTATGCCTTTAATGCTTTTATCTGTTGGTATCTCTTTGTGTCTGTAAAATGGTTACAGGATCCCCTGGCAGCACACAAAAAGACAGAGGGCTTCATATTGATTTACAAAATTGTGTTTGATGCTTCGATTTTGTTCAATATGCCCATCCAAAGTTCTTATGATACTAGTCTTATACTGCATGACATTTATTTAAAAATTATAGATTGCCTTTGGACAAATGGAAATAAAAAAGAAAACAAACAAAACGTGCAGCATGATAGTACTGTACACAAGAAGGTCATTGTTTCCCTATATAAATGTACTTGTTTGTTCTGGATTTTGCTGGTGTGTAAGGACTCCTAGATGATGAGTTTATATCACATTATGGTATATTGGTATATCCAAGGGTACTGTTCTTGAACAATATAGAGGTTCTGGCTTAATACAAAAAACATTGTATTCTGCTGACATTAATGACAGTACCGATAAAACCATTGTCACTAAAGTTCTTCCCCTCGTATTATTGTTAAAACTGGATTTTTCAGACATTGAAATGTTCAGAAATTGAAAGAAATAATCTGAAACTCCTTTAGCTATAGAAGTAAGCTAAGCATTATTATCCCTTCTACATGACAGCAACCTTTGACATGTCCTGTCACATACGTTAAAACCTGTCTTCACAAGAAGGAGTTTAGAGGGTATTAGCATAGCCACTTTACAACAACAATCTATCCTTTTATTGTTACTTGAAGATATCATTTAAAATCCATTTGACCTTTCAATCCCAACCTGAACTAATATGAAATAACCCACGGGGGAAAGCTTTGATGTTTCTACCCAATAAAAAAAAGACTGCACAAGGATTATTCTTATATTATTTAATGCTTAAAGAATAGCATTCTTAGTGAACAGTATCTTTCTGATAAAAAAGTACTGTCATTCATTGGCCAAGATTATGGATTTATTAGCACATCATCATTCTCATCTGCATGCTATGTATTTTAAGTCAGTATTTTTCATAGTATTTTCCTTTGATAGCCAGTAGCTTGATATAAATGATCAATATAGATTCTCAGATATTATCAGCTGGTTACTGGATTTTCATCTGAAGTGAATAACTTGGATAGTTTGTTTAACAACCAGTAAAGTTGATCATAACTGTGCCAGCTGAACAGTTTATTTTTTTATTAAGGGTGCATTTTGTTCTCTGCTTTGATGTGTCTATACAGCAAGTCAGAGTAACGGTTTAAATGGCCCTGCATATCAACAAAGCTCTCACTAGGCATCTCCAGCCCCGCCCCACCCTTTCGTTTGCTATCGCTTTCACATATGCTACCAAATAAATAATAATAGTAATAATAGTTGTACATACCGATCAATCGTCTCCTGGTGACTCGTTTTATCACCAAACTCCTCAATAATGCAATCCAAATCATTATTTTATTGCTATAACATCTCAAAAAGCTCTGCAAATGTCCGTGATAGTCTCTGTGCGCTGATACAGTAACACCCAGCTTGTTTCCATATGACTGCCCCATCTGAAGAAGGGGGGCTAATATGACTATTCATGAGATACGCCTTTTTTTTTTTTTTTATCGGCTTGTCTCGGCTCCTTTCGTTCCCACTCGGCCATTGAATGGTTTTCTCGGCTTTTTCCGTTGAAAAAACGACTTTTTTACGTTTTTTGCGTTTTTTGGATGATGTCGGACAGGGTCTGACAAAGGACCTGATGGGAATAATTGCAATGTCGGACCCAGTCCGACAATGGACCGCAAAGGGTTAAACCTGCTTTACCATTGGTTGACATCCTTGTAACTAATCGGTCTCGCACACAGACTGCCGCACACAGTCAGACTGGTCACATCTGAACAAAATTGCGACTGATAAAGATTCAACGCACACTGCTACGATTCATCCAGACTGCGTACGGCCAATTGAGATGAGATGAGTCGGGACGGCATGAGTCGGGCTGTGTGCGGCGGGCTTTAGGGTGTGATTATATATCTATATATATTAATGTGTATTTGGAGAAAATACGATCGATCGCTATTTAGCTTCAGAATCACACATTAAACAAAAAGGCTACTTCAGAGGCTACTGAACAGAACGTAAAATAAACAGCTTTCAGAAACCAAACTGGAGTGTCAGCCAAGACAAAAAGTATTCCTGTCTGCAAGTTAAATCAGTACTAAAATGATCCAGCACAGCCACCTCACTTCAACCTGCTGCTTACAGTTGGAATTTTAGACCCGAATAGCCACGTCTTCTTTGTTTTGACTCGGTACTAATAAATTATTGGATGGGACAAATAACATGACAACGAACGTGCTGCATACATTGACTTCATTAAAGTATGCCAGATGGCCTTGTGTAACCGAGTTTTTGGGCTGTTTCTAATCGATTTCCACATCTGTATAACTTGGCAAAGCTTTGCCTTAACTTCCAACCAATTCAGTGGATGCAGACGTGCAGTCTCAATGTATGGGCAAGTCAACTGCAGGGGGATGCTGCATACTCGCCTTTAACAAATGACAGCACTCTGTTTCAGTAAGGAAGCAAGTACCACTATTTTTAGGCTTTATAGTGTTCTGAAATACTGTCTACTTAGGTTTATTTAATGTTTAAACAGGTCCGCGAAATCCTAATTTTATTCCGCAACATACCCGTGAAAAATACGTAAATTTACTGCGATTTAAGTAGACCCCTACCTATACCGCCACAGAACCGTCATATTTTACTGAACCATCATAACTGCTTGTGTGAAAGGCTATACCGCCACTGAAGTGCTATAGTGGGTGTGGATTGAAAGTCAACATCACATGTGACTGTATATGAGACCTGTTGGGTATTTTTATCGTCAGTGTTACACTCTTTAATTTCTTTCAAATACAATTGATGGTCAGAAATGAGGTAGTAATTGGGGACCAGAAGAAGTTAAGGAATGGTTTACTTTACAATTCTAAGGAGTGACAGCTACTAAACAGATGTGGCACTTTTGGGGACACAGACCTTGCACAAATCCAGACACAACAGGCTGTTAATGAAGGGTGGTCACACCAAATATGGATTTGATTTAGATTTTTCTTCTGTTCACTCACTTTGCATTTAGTTAATTGATCAATATAATCTATTAACATGTCTATTTTTCAAAGCATTCTTACTTTACAGCATTTTTTCACACCTGCCTAAAACTTTTGCACAGTACTGTATATATATATATATATATATATATATATATATATATATATATATATATATATATATATATAATACAGTACTAAAGTAGCAAAAATGCTGTAAAGTAAGAATGCTTTCAAAATAGACATGTTAATAGATTATATTATCAATTAACTAAATGCAAAGTGAGTGAACAGAAAAAAAATCTAAATCAAATCCATATTTGGTGTGACCACCCTTTGCCTTCAAAACAGCATCAATTCTTCTAGGTACACTTGCACAAAGTCAGGGATTTTGTAGGCATATAGTCAGGTGTATGATTAAACAATTATACCAAACAGGTGCTAATGATCATCAATTCAATATGTAAGTTGAAACACAATCATTAACTGAAACAGAAACAGCTGTGTAGGAGGAATAAAACTGGGTGAGGAACAGCCAAACTCAGCTAACAAGGTGAGGTTGCTGAAGACAGTTTACTGTCAAAAGTCATACACCATGGCAAGACTGAGCACAGCAGCAAGACACAAGGTAGTTATACTGCATCAGCAAGGTCTCTCCCAGGCAGAAATTTCAAGGCAGACAGGGGTTTCCAGATGTGCTGTCCAAGCTCTTTTGAAGAAGCACAAAGAAACAGGCAGCGTTGAGGACCGTGAGACGCGGTGGTCGGCCAAGGAAACTTACTGCAGCAGATGAAAGACACATCATGCTTACTTCCCTTCGCAATCGGAAGATGTCCAGCAGTGCCATCAGCTCAGAATTGGCAGAAAACAGTGGGACCCTGGTACACCCATCTACTGTCCGGAGAAGTCTGGTCAGAAGTGGCCATCATGGAAGACTTGCGGCCAAAAAGCCATACCTCCGGCGTGGAAACAAGGCCAAGCGACTCAACTATGCACGAAAACACAGGAACTGGGGTGCAGAAAAATGGCAGCAGGTGCTCTGGACTGATGAGTCAAAATTTGAAATATTTGGCTGTAGCAGAAGGCAGTTTGTTAAGCCGAAGGGCTGGACAGCGTACGAATGAGTGTCTGCAGGCAACAGTGAAGCATGGTGGAGGTTCCTTGCAAGGTTGGGGCTGCATTTCTGCAAATTGAGTTGGGGATTTGGTCAGAATTAATGGTCTCCTCAATGCTGAGAAGTACAGGCAGATACTTATCCATCATGCAATACCATCAGGGAGGCATCTGATTGGCCCCAAATTTATTCTGCAGCATGACAATGACCCCAAACATGCAGCGAAAGTCATTAAGAACTATCTTCAGCGTAAAGAAGAACAAGGAGTCCTGGAAGTGATGGTATGGCCCCACAGAGCCCTGATCTCAACATCATCGAGTCTGTCTGGGATTACATGAAGAGAGAGAAGCAACTGAGGCTGCCTAAATCCACAGAAGAACTGTGGTTAGTTCTCCAAGATGTTTGGGCCAACCTACCTGCCGAGTTCCTTCAAAAACTGTGTGCAAGTGTACCTAGAAGAATTGATGCTGTTTTGAAGGCAAAGGGTGGTCACACCAAATATGGATTTGATTTAGATTTTTCTTCTGTTCACTCACTTTGCATTTAGTTAATTGATAAATATAATCTATTAACATGTCTATTTTTGAAAGCATTCTTTCTTTACAGCATTTTTTCACACCTGCCTAAAACTTTTGCACAGTACTGTATATATATATATATATATATAGGATAAAGGCGTCTGCTAAATAAACAAATAATAATAATATAACAAGCATCTGCAATTTATTCTAGCTGTTGACAGTATATGCAATAGGTAGAACTTTTTTTATGGTCGATAAGCCTACAACTTTTAATACACTGCAGTCGGTTTCACACGGCTGAATGAAAATATTAATAATGCGTCCCCACTTCAATTTTCCACATATATGCACATATATTATAATAGAGAGGACAAAGCGAGCACAGGGAAGTTTACAGTACAGTACAGTTATCCAGCGCCATTCATTAAAATATATATATATATATATATATACAGTACTGTGCAAAAGTTTTAGGCAGGTGTGAAAAAATGCTGTAAAGTCAGAATGCTTTCAAAAATAGACATGTTAATAGATTATATTTATCAATTAACTAAATGCAAAGTGAGTGAACAGAAGAAAATCTAAATCAAATCCATATTTGGTGTGACCACCCTTGCCTTCAAAACAGCATCAAGCATCAATTCTTCTAGGTACACTTGCACACAGTTTTTGAAGGAATTCGGCAGGTAGGTTGGCCCAAACATCTTGAGAACTAACCACAGTTCTTCTGTGGATTTAGGCAGCCTCAGTTGCTTCTCTCTTCATGTAATCCCAGACAGACTCGATGATGTTGAGAGCAGGGCTCTGTGGGGCCATACCATCACTTCCAGGACTCCTTGTTCTTCTTTACGCTGAAGATAGTTCTTAATGACTTTCGCTGTATGTTTGGGGTCGTTGTCATGCTGCAGAATAAATTTGGGGCCAATCAGATGCCTCCCTGATGGTATTGCATGATGGATAAGTATCTGCCTGTACTTCTCAGCATTGAGGAGACCATTAATTCTGACCAAATCCCCAACTCCATTTGCAGAAATGCAGCCCCAAACTTGTAAGGAACCTCCACCATGCTTCACTGTTGCCTGCAGACACTCATTCGTGTACGCTGTCCAGCCCTTCGGCGAACAAACTGCCTTCTGCTACAGCTAAATATTTCAAATTTTGACTCATCAGTCCAGAGCACCTGCTGCCATTTTTCTGCACCCCAGTTCCTGTGTTTTCGTGCATAGTTGAGTCGCTTGGCCTTGTTTCCATGTCGGAGGTATGGCTTTTGGCCGCAAGTCTTCCATGAAGGCCACTTCTGACCAGACTTTTCCGGACAGTAGATGGGTGTACCAGGGTCCCACTGTTTTCTGCCAGTTCTGAGCTGATGGCACTGCTGGACATCTTCCGATTGCGAAGGGAAGTAAGCATGATGTGTCTTTCATCTGCTGCAGTAAGTTTCCTTGGCCGACCACTGTGTCTCACGGTCCTCAACGTTGCTCGCTTCTTTGTGCTTCTTCAAAAGAGCTTGGACAGCACATCTGGAAACCCCTGTCTGCCTTGAAATTTCTGCCTGGGAGAGACCTTGCTGATGCAGTATAACTACCTTGTGTCTTGTTGCTGTGCTCAGTCTTGCCATGGTGTATGACTTTTGACAGTAAACTGTCTTCAGCAACCTCACCTTGTTAGCTGAGTTTGGCTGTTCCTTACCCAGTTTTATTCCTCCCACACAGCTGTTTCTGTTTCAGTTAATGATTGTGTTTCAACCTACATATTGAATTGATGATCATTAGCACCTGTTTTGTATAATTGTTTAATCATACACCTGACTATATGCCTACAAAATCCCTGACTTTGTGCAAGTGTACCTAGAAGAATTGATGCTGTTTTGAAGGCAAAGGTGGTCACACCAAATATGGATTTGATTTAGATTTTTCTTCTGTTCACTCACTTTGCATTTAGTTAATTGATAAATATAATCTATTAACATGTCTATTTTTGAAAGCATTCTTACTTTACAGCATTTTTTCACACCTGCCTAAAACTTTTGCACAGTACTGTATATATATATATATATATAGGATAAAGGCGTCTACAAATAAACAAATAATAATATAACAAGCATCTGCAATTTATTCTAGCTGTTGACAGTATATGCAATAGGTAGAACTTTTTTATGGCTCGATAAGCCTACAACTTTTAATACACTGCAGTCGGTTTCACACGGCTGAATGAAAATATTAATAATGCGTCCCCACTTCAATTTTCCACATATATGCACATATATTATAATAGAGAGGACAAAGCGAGCACAGGGAAGTTTACAGTACAGTACAGTTATCCAGCGCCATTCATTAAAATATATATATATATATATATATACAGTACTGTGCAAAAGTTTTAGGCAGGTGTGAAAAAATGCTGTAAAGTCAGAATGCTTTCAAAAATAGACATGTTAATAGATTATATTTATCAATTAACTAAATGCAAAGTGAGTGAACAGAAGAAAAATCTAAATCAAATCCATATTTGGTGTGACCACCCTTTGCCTTCAAAACAGCATCAAGCATCAATTCTTCTAGGTACACTTGCACACAGTTTTTGAAGGAATTCGGCAGGTAGGTTGGCCCAAACATCTTGGAGAACTAACCACAGTTCTTCTGTGGATTTAGGCAGCCTCAGTTGCTTCTCTCTCTTCATGTAATCCCAGACAGACTCGATGATGTTGAGAGCAGGGCTCTGTGGGGGCCATACCATCACTTCCAGGACTCCTTGTTCTTCTTTACGCTGAAGATAGTTCTTAATGACTTTCGCTGTATGTTTGGGGTCGTTGTCATGCTGCAGAATAAATTTGGGGCCAATCAGATGCCTCCCTGATGGTATTGCATGATGGATAAGTATCTGCCTGTACTTCTCAGCATTGAGGAGACCATTAATTCTGACCAAATCCCCAACTCCATTTGCAGAAATGCAGCCCCAAACTTGCAAGGAACCTCCACCATGCTTCACTGTTGCCTGCAGACACTCATTCGTGTACGCTGTCCAGCCCTTCGGCTTAACAAACTGCCTTCTGCTACAGCTAAATATTTCAAATTTTGACTCATCAGTCCAGAGCACCTGCTGCCATTTTTCTGCACCCCAGTTCCTGTGTTTTCGTGCATAGTTGAGTCGCTTGGCCTTGTTTCCATGTCGGAGGTATGGCTTTTTGGCCGCAAGTCTTCCATGAAGGCCACTTCTGACCAGACTTCTCCGGACAGTAGATGGGTGTACCAGGGTCCCACTGTTTTCTGCCAGTTCTGAGCTGATGGCACTGCTGGACATCTTCCGATTGCGAAGGGAAGTAAGCATGATGTGTCTTTCATCTGCTGCAGTAAGTTTCCTTGGCCGACCACTGCGTCTACGGTCCTCAACGTTGCTCGTTCTTTGTGCTTCTTCAAAAGAGCTTGACAGCACATCTGGAAACCCCTGTCTGCCTTGAAATTTCTGCCTGGGAGAGACCTTGCTGATGCAGTATAACTACCTTGTGTCTTGTTGCTGTGCTCAGTCTTGCCATGGTGTATGACTTTTGACAGTAAACTGTCTTCAGCAACCTCACCTTGTTAGCTGAGTTTGGCTGTTCCTCACCCAGTTTTATTCCTCCTACACAGCTGTTTCTGTTTCAGTTAATGATTGTGTTTCAAACCTACATATTGAATTGATGATCATTAGCACCTGTTTGGTATAATTGTTTAATCATACACCTGACTATATGCCTACAAAATCCCTGACTTTGTGCAAGTGTACCTAGAAGAATTGATGCTGTTTTGAAGGCAAAGGGTGGTCACACCAAATATGGATTTGATTTAGATTTTTCTTCTGTTCACTCACTTTGCATTTAGTTAATTGATAAATATAATCTATTAACATGTCTATTTTTGAAAGCATTCTTACTTTACAGCATTTTTTCACACCTGCCTAAAACTTTTGCATTAGTACTGTATATATATATATATATATATATATATATATATATATATATATATATATATATATATATATATATATATTTTTTTTTTAAGTAGCTTACACACGATATTCTGCTTATTTGTTTGTTTTGTTTCCGTTGCCATGAAAACGATCTGTTTACTGACAGGTTTGAAAGTTTTACCTAGTTTTGCCTGTGTGAAAGGGTAATGATGGTATTATACCTGCATAGATTGCGCAATTTCGTGGGTATTTTAAATAATGTTTCATACGACTCTGAGATGGCACGGTGGCAGTATTTGTGTGTGAAAGTGGTATATGTTTGGTAACTTGCCCCCAAGGATTAATGGATTTGACTTTGTCAATAGCTAACACATATAAATAGCTTAATTATGGTCCCATATCAAGAAGAAATCCTTAGGGTTTTACATTTGTAGTGTTTGAATGGCAAGACATGTACTGTGCTGTAGCAGGTAATAAGCAGGATACTGTAAGGATGCAGTTATCAAATATAGTGCTGGAGACTAATGTAATATACACACATAGACACACAGTTTCATAAAAATGAGTATTGGCTAAAAATAAAAAAAAATTTTATGTAGGGCTAAATCAGTAATTTTAGAAGCAACACACCATTTCTGCATCTCCCAACACTCTGAACAATCTATTCTGCCAGTAAGCAGGAACTGTGATTGTAATATGTAAAAAGTTTATTTCTCAGTCAATCCTCAGAAGGCGGAAGGGGGTGCAAATGCATCCCAAAAAATGTACCATGTGCACTTTGAAGAAGGATTACTACAACTTAAGTATTTATTTTTAATAAAAATAAAGGTAATCGATTAATGGTTAATCACATTTAAAGATATGTTCATTTTAAACACGGTGGGGTGCATTTGCACCCCATGCCACTATGGAATGGTTAAGTGCTGTAAGAGAATAACTATAACCCTAACCCAAATTACAATTACTATAAGGATTCGTGTTGTACTCATGTTATCCTGTTTTAACTGGACTGTAATTCGGCCAGAAGATATATTTTGATCAAAAAGGGAAAATAGTACAGAGGCTGAACTGTCGAATGTGGCTTACAATAGACTTTTACATGATGTAGCAGGGCAGAAGAGCCCTGCATCTAGGAATGTAGCAGGGCGAGAGCCCTGTCGGTATATTCACTATATGTTGTAATTTTATAGTCCATGGGAGAGGTGTCATGGCTGGAAGCCTAAAAACAACATGTCCCAGAAGCCCCTTGGGCTGAAGGGGAAACACCTGGGTGCATGTGAGAGAAATGTAAATTTAATTATTGGTTGATGGTTTGTAATTATTGACATGTGCACGGATAAGCTTGGCTTTGTTTTGTGTTTGGGGTGAGTGTTTGTAAGGAGAAAGAACGAGAGAGAGAAATTGAGCAAAATAATTGCTACGCATGCAAAGACCAGCACAGTACTTGTGTTTGGGTGGAGGTATTTCTGTTCAAGATTTGTTTTTGTTACAAACTTTATTTTGCTCTGTGAGGTAGTGTTTTTTTGCCAATCCTCTTTATTTTGGTGTCAGTAAATAAAAACGTGCACCAGTGCATCAACTCACCATACCTGTGTTTGTGTGTTAGCTTCCTAGTCTGGGGACGTCACCATCAATATATATATATTGGCTGTGTTAAACGTGTCTGTGTTTTTGTAGGATTCTTACACATTATTAAATACAACACAATTTGTATTTACAAAAGAGATCCCATTATAAAATATGGCATTGTGTGGTGCCACACACACAAGCCCAGAGGTGCAATTAAAGCATCACAAGATATCTGTACTAGCATCTGAATAGCATTAATATTGAAAATGAGGCCTTAGTCTTATAGAATCCTTGTTATATAATTCCTGATTGATTTAGACTGCAGCTACAACCAGGCCCCAGAGAAGAAACATTTGACTTCTAAGAGGATTCCCTGCAACTTTATATGGGATGATAATTAATTTAGTTTGTGTTATGCATGCTAATGAATCATTCTATAAGAGACCCAGTTGATAGTACATTCATGTTTAGTTCCTTTAGAACTGTAACATTTGAATAGAGAGATCCCTTATGGAAAAAATAAATACAGAAATTATTAACAATTCAACAGCTCTGCACAAAACAGTATTAGCAAATAACATACGTTCTTGTAAGTATATTTATTATAAAACTGTTATGTATTTTAAGGTGTAATGGAACATTTAGAAGTGTATGCTTCTACAAGAAAAACAACAGTAATGTTTGCAATTGTTTTTTTTTTACTGAACCATGCCTCATCTTTCATGTATTTCTTTTCTTTGCTAGGAATGTCAGTCCAGTCCATGCTTAAATCAAGGATTATGTTACGATCTGGTCAACAAATATGCATGTTTTTGTCCTGATGGGTACAAGGGGAAACACTGTGAAATAGACATCGACATTTGCAATGAGAGTGTCCAGAATTTCACCCTGTGTTTCAATGGAGGAACTTGTGTGGATGGTCCTGCTACGACCTTCAGTTGCAGGTTGGTGTATATGTCTTTGTACACTTTTGGTGCTTAAAGCGCTTAAAACATCTGGGCTCCCGAGTGGCGCATCCAGTAAAAGCACTTGCACAGAGTGCAGGATGCGTCCTATAGCCTGGACGTCGCAAGTTCGAGTCCAGGCTATTCCTTTGCCGACCGAGGACGGGAGCTCCCCGGGCGGCTCAATTGGCCGGCGTCGCCCGGGGGAGGGATGGTTAGGTCAGCCAGGGTGTCCTCAGCTCACCGCGCACCAGCGACCCCTGTAGTCTGGCCGGGCGCCTGTGGGCTTGCCTGTAAGCTGCCCGAGAGCTGCGTTGTCCTCCGACGCTGTAGCTCTTGGGTGGCTGCATGGTGAGTCCGCAGTGTGAAAAAAAGCGGTCGGCTGACGGCACACACTTCGGAGGACAGTGTGTGTTCGTCTTCGCCCTCCCGAGTCAGCGCAGGGATGGTAGCGGTGAGCTGAGCATAATAAAATAATTGGCTATTCCAAATTGGGAGGAAATAATAAAAATAATTGGCAACAACTAAATTTATAAAAAATAAAAAATAAAAAATAAAAAAAGCTTAAAACGTCTGTTGCAATCATAATTAAGTTTCTTAATTCCAATGATTTTTTGTGATGTTTGTTCTAGCCATCTTAAAAATAAAAGTTTATAAAATAATACTTCTTCTACATCTCAAAGGACATATAGCTAAATATATAACAATAGTACATCTGTCCTATTGTGCATTATCATATGTGCTAATCCTGGATACTAACCTCAATTAGACCTTTTTCAGGACATAGGCTGATAATATATCTATATGAGTCAAAATCACAGAACCACCTCTGAACCACTGCCTACAGTAAGCTTGTATACTGTACCTGCAAATAGATCAGATACTTTCAAGAATCATCTATGAGGAAGTATTCTATAAAAACGGTATTCAATTCAAAACAGACTGCTGAGCTTCTTTTAAAAAAAAAAAAAAAAAGTAAAGTAGTTATTCTGTACATGAATACTCAATGATGAGAAAAATGAACTTTAATCTAAGCAGACACTAAACATGAATGTATCTTTAGCACTGTTTGTGTTTTAGCATCACTTTATCATTGGTAACAGATTCAATGACATCCAAGTGCCAACATAAATGGTAAACTGCATTATAGTAATCTTGTTAAGATGGAGTGAAGGCTGTTTAATTTCCTCATTATATGGTTTACCTCCCCTCTAGAGAGCTTATGTTTATGCAAAAAAAAAAACCCAAACATCTGGCTTTCACTTCTAGGTTTATCAGGTTTGAGCCCTAAACAATTAGAAACAAGAAATTCAATTTATGGATTATTGATGAGCAACTCCAAGTTGGATTCAGGTTGTTGTTGTTGTTGTTGTTGTTGTTGTTGTTGTTTTGCACCTGGATGTTTTCCAGTTTTGCTGATTTGATACTGAATTATGAATATAATAAATATAACAAGTCGCTTGTTGGCTTCCTGGAGGTACTATTTTGTTTTAATGTTTTAACAGGTACAATAAATAAACTTTTTTTTTTATTTGTCAAATACTTTGACAGCCTTCCTTAACCCTGTTATTTTTGTATAATTTCCGAGTAAGAGGCAATACAGTCGCCACCCCTTAGAACAGGAACGTTTGTGTTAATGTGATTCACCCCCATCAAGCGATGGACGGTATAAACACCCACACAATAACCTGACATTCAAAATGTCCCCAAATCCAGTACAGTAATCAAAACAAACAAGCGTGTATGTGGTTAAAAATCTTCATTAAGACACTAATTAAAGCAATAAAAAAGATGTATTAAAACCGATGAATGTATGTGGCAAAGTGGTTTGCAGTATGCAGGTGTAGAGGTGATGCAGTGCTCAAGAGAATGACAACAAAAATGTTACTGGTGAAATGCTGGTTATTTTGTAATCCAAAGTCACTTGACAACAGTAAATAATAAAGTTAACTGGCAATACATAATGATGCATATTGCTCAGTGAAACCATGGGGTTAAGTCCAAAAACAATGAACACAGTCTTTAATACACACACAATATACAAACACGGTCACAAGTCCAAAGTGAGTGCTGTAGTGCTTGTGGTGCAAATACAATTAATTGTAAAACAAGTGCAGTGTTGTCTGGGTTTTGTGCTGGCCTGTAGCGACAGCTCCGGATCGTGTTAGCCATCTAATAACAACAAACAAGTATATAATTACACACGACAAAACAAACAAAACACTCATGATATATAACACGGTTCTCCTTCTGAGTTAGCGTTAACCATAACAAAGGAAAAGATCACCTCACTACGTCCCCTTAAGTACCGTCAATCACGCCCCCTTGGTAAACGATTGCAACCGCTCCTCCAGTCCTCGGCTGCCACATCGCTTCCCTTCCGAGTCGATGACTTGCTGTACCGTAGCTCTGTCCCCTTTCTAGATGGCTTACTTCTGCCTAACCCTGGGAATGATTTGCCTGGCCATCCTGTCCAGGGCACTGTGTTCGGTTTACACAGCGCCCTCACAGGTAGGGAGGGAGATTTATCACCAAGAATCATTCTGTCTCTGTCATATATCCCACCTCTCAGAGTGGAGCCGAAGGAACACTTGTCTGAATCTACCGTTCCCATTACTCCCCCCTTCCCGGGAAAAATAATTTGCATTTTGGTGTTCTTTCCCTGCACGGTGGTACCCTTAGAGACTGAAGGACGTCCGTAACCCTAGCCAAATGCTCTCGCCAGGTGGAGCTGTAAATAATCACATCGTCAATATATTCTGCTGCATACTCACGATGTGGATGTAAGACCTGGTCCATCAGTCTCTGAAAGGCAGCGGGCACACCATGTAGCCCAAACAACATGGTTATGAAATGGAACAGCCCTTCAGGAGTTGAAAATGCGTTTTTCTCTCTAGAACTGCGGGTTAAGGGGATCCGCCAGTATCCTTTCATCAGGTCCAGAGTGGAGATAAACCTAACCGTTCCCAGTCTGTCGAGAAGCTCGTCGAACCAAGACATGGGGTAGGCGTTGAACTTGGCAATAGTGTTTACCTTACGGAAATCAAAGCAGAAGCGGTTGGTGTCATCCTTTTTGGCGACTATCACAGTCAGGCTGCACCACTCACTCCTGGAAGGCTCAATGATCTTCTGTGCCCGTGCCTTTGGGGACGTCATCACGGGTCCTGCTGGTACGTTCGGCGTCATTGCCAGACCGACCCTCTCGATGAGTGCCGTGTACCTCTCCTCTCTCCGTCTCTCCTCAGCCTCCCATCTGCTGTCCAGCGCCGATAGTGAAGCATGATCCATCCTATTTTTCTGACACCACATATGGCAAACTTCAACCCCAAAATCTTGAAGCCTTTTTGATGACATATTTGTAGCATCACCATCGTGAAGTCTGTTAGTCTGTTTTAACAAGCAGGCTTCCCTCGTGTTGGTGCTGACTGAGTGTTTTTGCCAGTGGCTTTACTGTGCTTTGCTTGTACATTGCCACCCGTGGTAACTGCGACCAGACGACCGCTTCCTACCCTGACCCGGTACCATACTGGTACCTAACCAGGGATGAGGTTACCACACCGGTACCGACCCGATGCTAAAGTCATCAAACCGGTACCAAACCGACCCGGCGCTGTCCTGGTACCGACCCGGTGCTAAAACTACTGAACTGACCCGGTACCGTCCGGGTTTCGACCCAGTGCTAAAGCCACAGAACCAGTACCAAACTGTAAAGTACACTGAACCGACACGGTACCATCCCTGTACTGACCCAGTTCTGAGTCGGTGCTGAACAGGTGCTAGACTATGCCAAGGAGGCACTGATTAACTGCAGTTTCTACAAATTATGTGCCCCTTTCTCCAAGTGTACGCTTGAGAAGAGGCTATTCCACAGCTCTAAGGAACGTTCTGCATCCCTTACTCCTGCTCAGCACTCTCCCCCATCACCCTCTCATGGAGAGTTTGCTGAGTCCTCGCCACATGGCTTTATTATTATTATTATTATTATTATTATTATTATTATTATTATTATTATTATTATTTATTTATTAGCAGACACCCTTATCCAGGGCTTATCCAGGACTTACAATTGTTACAAGATATCACATTATTTTTACATACAATTACCCATTTATACAGTTGGGTTTTTACTGGAGCAATCAAGGGTACGGCAGCAGTGTCCCCCACCTGGGATTGAACCCACGACTGACTGGTCAAGAGTCCAGAGCCCTAACCACTACTCCACACTGCTGCCCCTTATACCAAGGGAGAGCGGACGATGCACCTGGGAAAGTAGCCCAGGCAGGAAACCGTCTTCACAAAGTCTTCCTCATCCTGCTTGAGCTCTGTCTCTCCTCCCCCTCAGCAGCATCCTGGTAGCCTACCAGTTGCATATGCTGCAGTCCCTCTCCACACACCACAGGCCCTCACCGCAACAGCTGGATGAGCTGCGTCTGGTAAACCAAAACCTGCTCTGTGCGTCCAAACTCAAATGACAGGCTGTAGGCAGAAACCTGACTGCAGTGGTAGCCGCCCGCAGGCAGCTTTGGCTTTCCCAGGCATGGGTGCCTGATGGGGACAAAACACCGCTGTTGGACTCCTGGTCTCAGCGCTCTCACAGCGCCCGGGAATCTACTAAGGAGCTGGTTCGACTGCTTCCCAAGCGACCACCTCCGGTACGTAAACCAGCGGCAAGCTGGTGCCCTAGGGCCCAGCCGCCCCAAAATCCAGCACTGCCGGCTTTGCCCGCTGCCAGAGGCAATGCTGTCTTTGTATCAGTTTCGCCGACATATACAAAGACAGAAGGCGCAGACTAAGCCACAGGCGAAACAGCAGCCCTATGAGTTTGCTGCCACAGGCTCAGGGCCCCTTCTCAGGGAGCCATCTGGACAATTGGCACCAGTGCACCACAGGCATCTGGATGTTTACTACCGTTCAGACCGGCTGTTCGCTACGATTCAAACACAGTCCCCCTGCCTTTCTCACAAGATGCCGCTGTGGTGTCTCAGGAGGTAACACCTCTAATGTAAACATGGGCTGTTTGCATGATAGACCCCCTCGAGTTGGAGGAAAGGTTCTACTCCAGCTACTTCCAAGTGCCGAAGCGGGATGGTGGCCTCAGACTGATCCTCGACCTCAGACAGGTCAACCTGAATCTGAGCCGAAGGCAGTTTAATATGTTGACAGTGTAACAGCTGTTGCAGTCAATCAGGCCAGCCTCAAAGATGCCTATTTCCATATCCGCATAAAACCAGTGCACAGGAAGTACCTGCGGTTTGCCTTCAGGGAACCACATACGAGTTCTGTGTCTTGTCATTTGGCCTCTCTCTAGCACACCAGTGGCCGAGGCATCTGTTATATGCCTTCCCAGCACTCACCTTGCTCCTAATGTTTCTGACAGAGCTCAGGCAGGACCAGCACTTTTAGTAGTACCATACTGGTCCAGGAGAATCTGTGTTTCAATCCTGTTGCACCTCCTGAGACTGCCAACATGCCGCGACCTTCTCAGCCAGGCATGGGGCACCTTATGGCGGCCCGACCTATCAAGTTTGCAGCTCTGGGTCTGGCCCCTGGATGGCTGCATTCGAGCCGTCTGGGCTTTGCAACAAGTTTTTGATACCCTACAGAATGCCAGGGCAGCGTCCACGCGTTCCCAGTATGAGGCCGGAGGCTAAACGTGGTGCTTATTGCACTCATGAAGCCTCCATTTTAACCCTTGCATTCAGCTGAGCTGAAATTGCTATCTTTTAAAGTGGCTTCTTGCAGGCTATCACCTCCGCAAAGCGGGTGAGTGAGATGCCGGCATTCTCTATTGCGAAAGCCTGCTTATTTTTTTACTGAGGCCAGGACAAAGGTCACGCTCCGTACCAATCCTGCCTTCTTGTCGAAGACTGTATCGGCTTCCATGTTAACCAGCCTATGGAATTGGAGGCTTCCATCCACCTCCACCTCTTTTCCAGTCTGACAGGGAGTGACAGCTCTAGTTTGGGCCCTGGCGTATTATGTTGACAGGACAAAAAAAGTTGGATGCAGTTTAAACATTTTTTGTCTGCTTTTGGGTAAAGTCCTGTGGTCAAACCCTGTCTAAGCAGCTGCTGTCCAAGTGCAATGTTCAATGCGACGGTGATGTAGGCTACTCCATACCTTTACTAGGTTCTATAGGCTAAATGTCGTGGATCCTCAAAACCCTAGTTTTGGAATGAGAGTGTTAACCCTTTGTGGTCCATTTATTCAACGCGTTTCAGGCGCGTCAGGTCCAATTGTTCTTCACACGTGCAGTTTATTTTAGACGCGCTGTTTAAAAGTATTTTTTCACAGTGAAACAGGTTTAAAAGGCACTGCATATCAACAGGACACTCAGTACTGCATCTCCAGCCCCGCTCCACCCCTTGTTCGCTGTATTTTTCACATACCTCTTCATAGTCGTGCATACTGATAAAAGATCTCCTGATCACTCGTTTTATCACCAAACTCCTCAATAATGTGATCCAAGTCATTATTTTATTATGATAACATCTCAAAAAGCTCTGCAAATGTCTGTGATATTCTTTGAACGCTGGATGCAGAAGCAGCTATCTTGTTTGTTTATGGCCATGTTATCTCTGTGGTGCCAGGGCTATGTGTATTGCTCAGATCTGCCACTTTTATTTTTTTTTCAGTTCCTATCGGTCAAACTTGGCCATTGAATGGTTTTCTCTGCATTTTTCTCAGAAAATTGTAATGTCGGACCTGGTCCGACATAGGACCGCAAAGGGTTAAGGACGGCTTTCCAGTCGACCCTTCTAACACAGGGATATAGGTGAAACTCTCCCTCAATTTTTTTACCCTAGCTGCTTGTTACTGGGGTTCCAAATGGCTTCCGCTTAGCCTTGTAGCATTCCGGTTGTTCCGAAATCTTGCCCTTGTGACGGCTTTGGTACATTCACCCATTCGGTAATGGTTACATTTCTAATTCAAGGAACCAGGGATATGATAATAACCTAACTTTTTTGTTACAGGCTGGACTTTCTGCTGGTTCAGTTTTCTATTTTTTAGGTTTTTAATACTTGTATTGTATTGTATTGTATTGTATCATGACACAGCCACAACAGGCCTGATAAATCTTCTGGGTTGAATTTAGGCATAGCAGGTACTGTGCTGGACTACAAACCTGGATACCTGGGTTTGATCCTCATTCGCTACCTCTATTTTTAATACTGTTCACTACATTAGGGGACAAATCATTCCAGTCATTCCTTGTGGCTCAGGAATAACCTTAAATATATTAACATAAAAACTATTTTACAGAGGTATAGTATGCATTGAATTCAGAATTTAAAAAAAATAGAGTTAACACATGTGATTCTTTCTCCCATCTCTCCCATATTAAGAGTGTTAGTGCAGCGGTGATCTACCACATGTGTATACTGTGTTATCAGCAAAAAGTTGAATATCAAATCTTATTGAACAAATGTCATCTTTATAAATCAGAAAGAAAAGAAGGGCTAAACATAAAACCTTAGGGTGCAGAATTTGTTTATCTTTTCTAATCAAGTGTGTTACAATAATATGACAAGCTGATGTCTTTCTTAAATATATAAATCGACTCATATCTGATGAGAAACATTGTGGTTGACAGTATCAAAGGCCTTTAACCCATTCTGAGTGATAAAAAGTATATGAGTGTACCTCTTCCCCTGCCTCTAGTGACTGGCTCATACTTTTTGCATATGAACCGTGTCAACTCCTTTGATGCACATGAACCACAGACCGATTTCTTGCACTGAATGCATGTGTTAGTTCTCTTATTCCCACTGCTACAAATCAGATCACTAGAGGAATTATCAGCATCATCTGAATCACATTCTTGGGTGTTTTTCAGCTTTTCCAAAGCTTGTGTTGCAGTAAGAACCCTTCTAGCTGCCATCATCAGTGTTAAAAAACAAGTAAACAAACACATGCATTCAAAGGCAACTGCCATTTTCAAATACCATTCAAAGAATACTATGATCAATGAGTCACATGATCAAAGAACATCTCTCTTCAAAAACAAAATGTTTCTGCAACATCCCCAGATTAGAGCCCCTTTAAACACAGAAACATCCATCCACCAAACATTGTTTATTGAAATGATAGCTTCTGCTACATTTTACTGTTCCTGATAGATGATACCCAAGTAAAAATGAACTGAGGCAGCAACAGATCTTCTGTGCAGTGGGATGTACGTTTTGTGCAAAAGCTCTGTATTTTAAGTAAGAGAATTTAAGAGATCCAGACAGTCTGACTTTGAACTTATTAGGCTACTGCTCTAAAATCTACAAAGGAAATTGATGTTGAAATTAGACTCCCAAGCAAATTTGATATACAAATGACTTTGTTCTGCAAGTTTAATATTTCTACATTAAATATTATGATTTAAAAGAATAATTGACAACCTTCACATACTAATCAGGTTTGACACAGCACACTATACTGTTTAATAACAACTTAATCTAAAAAAAGGGGAAAGTGTTACAATTAATTATGAGGTGCTCTCTAGCTATTGGAATGTAATTATTCTATTTAACTGAGATTCGATTATAGATGGCTACAAACTGGTTGAAAAAAACACCCAGATAAAACCCCAGAGTTTTTGTTAACTGGCTCTAAACTGGGTTTAGCAAAATGCAATCCAATCAATATCATTTTTGATGGCAATTCCATTTTACCTTCCACTAGAGTAAAGAGCGTGGGTGTTATCTTGGACCCCGAGCCTTCTTTTGATTTCCATATTAATTCTGTTATCCAAAATAGCTTTTTATCAATCGAGAAATGTTGCCAAATTAAAGTCTGTGCTGGATGTGAGGGATTGTGGCAAAGTGGTAATTAGTAGCAGGTGTATAGCAGGTGCGGTGCGGGTGCAGTAATCCCAAGAACAAACAGACAACAAAGTACGGATGAAATGGTTTAATGATTATTAATCCAATGGTCTGATGACCAGCCAGCAAATAATAATGAACTGGCAATACACAACAATGTGTATTGCACAGTAATCAAAAGGGTTGCAGTCCCGTAAATAATAAGCACAGTAGTAACACACACAATTAGACATACACACGATCACAAGTCCAAAGTGAGTGCTCTCAGTGCTTGTGGTGAAGTACAATATAATACGTGCTATAGTTGTGAACAAGTGCTGATAACAATGTTAATAGTGACTGTAGTGCAGTGTTGATCCGGTTTTGTGCTGGCCCTTGGTGACAGCTCCGGATTCGTGTTTAGCCGTCTACTGCTACATAACAAAAACACAGACAGTTACTAAACAGACACAAACAAACAAACAAACAAAACACTCATGAATATTTTGCCGTACACTTTCTCTGCGTCTCACACGGTCCTTCCAGTCTCACAATAAAACCCAAGCGAAGGAAAAGATTTACAATTCTTCGGCCCCTTTTATGCAATCATGCATGACCCCTTGGTAAACGATTACAGCTGACTCTATTGCCTGTAGCTGCTACCTCATTTACCTTCTGGGTCAATACGTTCCTGCAGCGGAGTCTCGTCTTTTTCCAGGCTGACTGACTTTCCAACCCAGGAAATGAACTGTCAGGCCAACCCGTCCAAAGCCTTTCCCTTTCACTACTTAGCGCCCTCACAGGTCGAGAGGGAGATTTACAACCAGAACTCATATTTTTGTCACAGGGATGCAGAGATGTTGAAGCATGCATTTCTAACTTATTGTCTTGATTATTGCACTACTTTGTTTGTTGGTATACATGTCACTAAAATTAGAAGACTTCAGCTTGTCCAGAATGCAGCTGATTTGTCATACTCTTCGTTCTTTAACACATTACTCCAATGCTTAGGTCCTTACATTGGTTACCACTGAGCTACTGTATGGATTAAGGCCTTCATTGATTAGGGCCATCCTATCTCCAAGAACTACTAATCCTATTTGTTCTTTGAGATTAGAAAATGCAGAACATTTAGTTGTTCCAAAAAGTCGTCTTAAATTTTTGCTGCTGTGGAATTCTATTCCGGTTACCATTGGATTCTTTTATGTCTAAATTAAAAACATAACTTTTTTAATGTGCTTTTTTTTTATAATTGGCTGTATATATGTCTGCTTGAGCTGGCCTTGTGGTCTGGTTCATGTATGTGTGCTGATAAAAGAAGATGTCCAGTAGATTGATTTTCTTTCTTTTTTTTTTCTTACATTTTAATTTCGGCAGTAGAATTTCCTGTGTCTGTTAAGCAAGAGAATTAATGCCAAGATAATAGATGTCTGGTTCCAGGGTAAGTTTAAAGGAAAAAGTTGGCTCTCAAAAGTATTCCTTGGTGATTAAAACTAAACTGTTTGCTATATGAATCCCAGGGTGACACTATATTTTACTCATTCAATCACACTTAGTCCATGACTTCCTACGGCTTGTTAATAATGTATAGCTCTACTTGTATACATTTTGACACAGCAGGCCTGTTAAAACTAGACTGATAACTGGATTTGTTCAGTTGGGAAAATGCAGATTTCACTAGGAAACGGTTTTTAATATAAATAATGGTGCCCTTAAGTATCTTCTGTGTTCAAAAGGCACTGCCATTATTAATTGTAAACATCAGTGGATACACTGATATGCTCTCAGCTGGTAAAACATACAATGCATTGGTTTTTAAAAACAATACTCTCTAAGAAAAATGTAAAAAGTAAAGAAAAGCTGAATAAATCTGCGAAGGCAAAAATATATACAGTACCAGTCAAAAGTTTGAGTACACTTGCTGGAAACAAGGTTTTTTTCATAATTGACATAATTAATTAACATAATTAAGGTTTTTTTCATAATTTTACGTTGTATACGTTTCTCTAAATACTTGAAAATGAAAACACATGTTACAATATACACAACAAAACATAAGGAGTATCAAAGCAATGTTCAAGAAAATTGAAAATTGTCTCTAAATCTCGGATTCCTCAAAATAGCCACCCTTTGCCTTAATAACAGCCTCACAAACACGAGGGATGCGGTTAACAAGTTTCAGCAGGAAATCACCCGACATGTCTTCCCAGCTCTTCTGCAGCAATTCCCAGAGATGTAGGGCACTTGTGGGTAGCTTTTCTTTGACTCTTCTGTCCAGTTTGTCACATACAAGTTCTATGGGATTGAGGTCTGGAGACTGGGCAGGCCAGGTCATTAGATTGAGTTGTCCTTCACTTTCCTTCTTCGCCAGATAGTTCTTGCACAACTTTGAGGTGTGTTTGGGGTCATTATCTTGCTGAAGAATGAAGGACTGCCCAACTAGCCGTAATCCTGATGGAATGGCATGCCTCTGAAGTATGCTATGATAGCCATGCTGGTTGAGCTTGCCATGGACTTGGTAAAGATCACCAACTCTGTCACCAGCAAAGCAACCCCAGACCACGACACTGCCTCCTCCATGCTTGACAGTGGGAACCACACATGCAGAACTCATGCTCTCACTCTCTCTGCGTCTTACAAATACTCGGTGGTTGGACCCAAATATTTCAAATTTTGACTCATCGGTCCATAAGACCGACTTCCACTCCTCAAACGTCCAGTTTCTGTGTTTTTTGGCCCAGGCAAGTCTCTTCCTCTTATTCTGCACTCTTAACAATAGTTTGCAGCAATTCTTCCAGTTAGGCCAGCTTCACACAATCTCCTCTGAACAGTTGATGTTGAAACATCTGTACTTCTAGTTGCATTTAGCTGAGCTTTTATTTCAGGGGTAGTTAATCGCCGGTTTCGCAGACTTGTGACTCGAATGAACTTGTTCTCTGATTCTGAGGTCACCCTTGGCCTGCCTGACCTTGTTCAGTCCTCATGAGTGCCAGTTTCTTCAAATCGTTTGATGGTCTTGGCCACAGCAGTTACAGACACTTGCAAAGTTCTTGTGATTTGTCTTAAAGATTGACCTTCATTTCTTAAAGTAATTACAGACTGTCTTTTTTCTTTGCTTAACTGAGCGTATTTTGCCATTTTCTGCTCCCTTACATTCAGGAATGACGAACTTGTGCCTATGCTACCTATATTTATAGTAATCATGGACCCTCACCTGTTAACAATAATTGGTGACAAAAGGTTAATTAGGTAACATGCTAGTTAACTTGGAGAACATCTAACAAAGACACTTTTATACTTAGGCCAGTGTTCTAACACCGTGTTATACACATTTCAGACTGTTAACTGTCTTGGGCTTCAGACTGAAATCCCCTTGCTTTGGGTGACTATTTCATTGAAATTGACAAGATTTACATTTTCATTTAAAAATAAAATTTTTGAATGCAATTCACTTATGATTAAGTACACGTATCATAAAATGAAATATTAAGTGTTTATAGACAAGTTTATACAGTTAAAAGCATAGATAATCATGAAAAAACTGGTTTCAAGCAGGTGTACTCAAACTTTTGACTGGTACTGTATGTGTACTTTTTAAAAGCTGTATTTTGCAGAAGACATTCTTTGTATCAATTCAGTATCTTTTTACTGAAATCTATGATTGTACACCTCTCAGCAAGACTATGGACCATAACCTTTACAACCTTGTGAAGTTTTTAATCTTGAATCTTAATTGTACACCTCTCAGACATAGAAGACATTTCTATGTTATATTTCATAAATAATTTACAGCCCCTTCATTGATTTTTTGAAGGTGAAGAATACGTTCAGCAGCTGAAACAGAACTGGAATGCAATACGAGCTATTGTCTTTGTTTATTCCCAATTCATATGTTTCCCCCCATTACATTGTTAGGTGCCCAATTGTGGACTGCAATTTAGGTTAGGTGCATAAATATATTGTTTTGTAGAGAAAAGCCTGAAAACTGCATTGCTTTTAATTTTAGAGCATAATTCACTTAAAGAGATTTGCTCTTCAAAATGTTTTCTTTATTGAGTACATTAGGTTAAAAACCTGAAACACTGCAGGTATGAATGCACTGTAGTTTAACACACCACAATACATTTAAAAAAGAAAGAAAGAAAGAAAGGATAAACTTTAAACTTATTTTGGAGAACAGGTTTTCTTCTTGGAGAGAATACAGAGCTTGTTGACACTTTATTTTTCACAAATAGCTGACTAACTTTCCTCTTCTTTCCAGGAGCATTTTCTGGAGGCAGTGTTTTAGCAGGCACATTAATATTTAACTGTGTTGTTCTTTTCAGTGGGTTTTTTCTCTTTTTCTTACCAGCAACTGTTAAAAAAAATACAGTGGGCTTCACAAATCATTGCTAAGTGTTATGTTTGCTCCATAGGCGTAGGAACCTATTGGCTTAGTCGGGCTGTAGCCCTACTAAATATTTTGCCTTTTTTTTTCAATTGCACACTTTTGTATGCTGTTTACAGTCTTTTAGAAAAACGTGCATTTCAAAACTCTCCTGTACGAAAGAAATGCCCCTCCCCCCACAACACACAGGCAGTGTCAGCGTGTGTAGAGAGACAAAGTGTTATCTTTCAGTGTTCCCGCGGAGCCTTAAAAAGTCTTATATTTTCTAGCAAATCACATTTGAAAGTGAAGTTGCTAACAGCCAAACAAAACAGAGAAGGAAGCGATGCTTGCGCTGTGAAGTAATCGGTGCAGTCTGTTAGTATCTCTCTTTAAGAATTGAGGTTAGTTTCTGATATTTAATTAAATATAAAATTATTTTTTATAAACAACTTCTGTCAATAAGATAGTATTGCTGGATAACCAATCAAGAAAATAACGTATTAAGTTTTCAGTGACTGTGTGTGAAAGCAGCTTATCAGAAGAGTGCCGCGGGAAACTTTACAGGTACGTAACAAACTCCCTCCTCAGACTCAGAGACATGAGGCTACTGCCTTTTTCTGTGATCACTTTTTATAATTGCCATAGAACAGCAAAACAGTTAAGAAAATATTAGGTGAAAATGATGAAAATTGTTTTCGTTTAAGAAAATAAGATCGCCCTAGCTATGCATCATTTATAATTTTCCCCGTATATTCTTCACACAATGTCACTCAATTACGTTCTCCCATCCTTGAAAATGTATTTGTATCGGATTGTAGGGTTGAATACTTGGCAAAGATTTTTGTTTTTGAGATTGTTTCAGACATAAACATGTTGGAAATTGTTTCTTATTTATTTATATTGTCCGATTGTTTACCCATGTTTTAAATTGGATAATAAGACACGTCTGTTTACAACTAACCATTTCATCGCTTGCAAAAAAGGAACATATTTCCCTTTGTACTTTTGTTGTGTCATTTATAGTTTTTTAGATATTCAGGGATATATCAAAACACTTACTAAACTATGTGGAATGTTGGTGAAAGACAGCATCCTACTGAAAAACAAGGTTAGCTAAGCAGGGTGTGCTGGAAAGCCTTCAAGTGAGAGTGCAGTGGTGTTTATTTATTTATTTATTTTTTGAATTTTTCAGCTTTGACAGCTCTTAGGCTGGCACCAAATCAAAACTTTGACAACCCGCTAATCGCACTTAACAAAACTGTATTTAATAGCATTTTCTTTTTATGAGTAGAAGAAAGAAGATACTTAAAAAAAACCCTATTAAATGCAGTTTTGTTAAGTGCGATTAGCAGGTTGTCAAAGTTTTGATTTGGTCCCAGCCTTAATGTCATTCAAAATTCCATAAATATATTATTGTGTTCCCTTTCAAGTCGAAAATAACCATCAAATATGGGGATATTGCCGTCAGGCAGTAGCGATTGGCTGAGCTTTTATAGCAAAGCTGCCGATAGGCCTCTGCGCGAGCTGCCCTGTAAGCCCGCCCCTGGGAGCTTACTACACGCAGCCGCAGAGACTAACGTCCTCTTTGTCTTCAGCCTCGGTAGCGGTAGGTATATAGAGCTAGCAACTGTCTGTACTCATTAAGCTTAGGCTTGAGAAGCTGGTTTTTCCCTTCTCCGAGTTTATTTCAGTTGTATTATTGATATTGGGTTATATAATTGTATTATATATATTTTTATATATATATTTATATTGTTATAATCCTTCACGCTTTGCTTGCATCGCGTTTTTGTTAATACTCGTGGTCTCCGTCTTTCCTTTACTTATAATTACTTTGTAATTGTTATCGTGTGTTTTTGGGTTTTGTGAATTATTGTATATTTGTTGTGTGTATATTATTATATATTTGTACGGCGCGTTGCGTTGGCCTTTGGCCACGCGCCCATTGCAGCCTCGGTCTTGCCTGGCTAGACCGTGTGTTAGAGCCTGCTCTGCAGCCTCTCTATACTACTCCACTGCGGTGTGTTCCATCCCTACCGCGTGGTGCTGTCGCTTACAGTTCATAAGCATTGCTGCAGCGTCCCACACAACGAAAAAAATAAATAAATAAATAAATAAATAAATAAATAAATAAAAAAATAAAAAAAAATCCCTTTTTCACCATTAGGAAGACGACCACCATCACAGCACATATTCCCTTAGCACCCAGGTGAGTATTACAGCACCAGACACTGTACCAGCACTAGCGTCCGCTCTGCGGGTCAGCTGACGCTCAGGCGTCTCGTGCTAGCGTTCTACGCTTGGTACTCGCTCTCCGCGTGGTGTCAGCGCCCCGGCGCTTGGTGCAGCGCTTCGGCGCTTGGTGCAGCGCTTCTGCGCTTGGGACTCCGTGCTCCACGCTCGGCGCACGCACCGCCGGTGCTTAGCGTTCGACGCTTACGCTTCGACGCTAGTGCTTCGGCGCTAAGCGTCGGCGCTTCGGTGCACGCACCTCGGCGCTCGGCGCTCGGTGCACGCACCTCGGCGCTTCGGTGCTTCGGCGCCTCGGCGCTCGGTGCATGCACCTCGGCGCTTCGGTGCTTCGGCGCTCGGCGCTTCGGTGCGCGCACTCGGCGCTTCGGCGCCGGCGCTCGGCGCTTCGGTGCGTCGGCGCCTCGGCGCTCGGTGCACGCACCTCGGCGCTTCGGCGCTTCGGTGCACGCACCTCGGCGCTTCGGTGCCGGCGCCTCGGCGCTCGGTGCACGCACCTCGGCGCTTCGGCGCCGGCGCTCGGCGCTTCGGTGCGCGTCGACGCCTCGGCGCTTCGGTGCACGCACCTCGGCGCTTCGGTGCCGGCGCCTCGGCGCTTCGGTGCACGCACCTCGACGCTTCGGCGCTCGGCGCTCGGTGCGTCGGCGCCTCGGCGCTTCGGTGCACGCACTCGACGCTCGGCGCTTCGGTGCCGCACCTCGGCGCTTCGGTGCCGGCGCTCGGCGCTCGGTGCACGCACTCGGCGCTCGGCGCTTCGGCGCTCGACGCTGCGCGTCGGCGCCTCGGCGCTTCGGTGCGCGCACCTCGGCGCTCGGCGCTCGGCGCTCGGTGCACGCACCTCGGCGCTCGGCGCCGGCGTCGGCGCTTCGGTGCGTCGACGCCTCGACGCTCGGTGCTTGGCGCCTCGACGCTCGGTGCACGCACCTCGACGCTCGACGCTTCGACGCTCGGTGCGTCTACGCCTCGACGCTCGGTGCACGCACCTCGACGCTCGGTGCACGCACCTCGACGCTTGACGCTTTGGCGCTCGACGCTCGGTGCGTCGACGCCTTTACAACAGTGGCAACCATGTCCGGGTTCCACTGTTGCGTCACCTGCCAGGCAAAATTGCCGGCGAGCGATCCGCACGACGACTGCGTAGCGTGCCTGGGGCCAGAGCACGCCGCGTCTGCCTTAGCAGACAGATCGCTTTGCGCAGATTGCGCTAATTTTCAACAGCGCACTCTTCGCCAGAGGGCCAGGAAAGCGGTGGGTGGCCACTCCCTTCCTCAGGGTCTTCTTTCACCCTGTCTGCCCCGCCGTCATCCACGGCGACTCCACCCGTCGCACTGCGGGTATCAAGTAGCCCTTCCCAGCTTACAGCTGGCCAAAGATCTCCAGACCGTAGGCATGAGCGCCTCGTAGCCCGTCTACTCGGCCCCGAGGCTCCTCCCTCGCAGGGAACGTTCCCGTCGGTCACGGTCTCGTTCCTGTCGCCCGCCGTAGGGGACGCTCCCGTTCTCCTCGGCGGGACAGGCGCTATAGGGACAGGTCAGGTGTAGCAGAGCTCACATCCAAGATGTCCCAGTTTATGGAGGTGATGATGGGCCAGCAATCGTTGCTGATGTCCCTTACCAGCAGGGCACCACCGGCCGAACCACTTGCCAGTCAGCCGCGCTTCAGCCACAGTCTCTGGCCGTCCCTGTTATTCAACAACCCCAAGGGGTATGGGATGTAGATGCCATTTCCAGGGATGCTTCTGAAGGGGAGCCTCTCCTTGAGGAGGACAGTGTGGAAACTGACCTGGCATCCCAGCATTCGAGCAGGACTCTGACGCGGAAGTGCTAGACACCAGTGATCCATTGTGGTCGTTGGTGGAGCGGGCAACTTCGTCACCTTGGACTTGAGTGGCCAGCCGTGGAAGTGCCTCGTCGGTCACTGTTTGAGTCGCCATCGATGCGGTCTCCTCTGCCCAGGGCGCCCCTGCCTTCCCTGATTTCATCAAGGAGGTACAGTCCACCTGGGGGCCCCTGCTTCTTCACCGGCAACTTCGCGGAAGGCCTCGCGTTTGCCATGCAGGGAGCGAGTGAGGCTGGTCTGGCGGCTTTTCCACCGGTCGATGCTGCTTTTGCAGCCCTGGTTAAGACCCCGACACTTTCAGGCCTGGTTAAGGACCCTGCGTGTCCTAACAAGCAGTGCAGGACCACTGAGATCCATCTGAAAAAGGGCTACTTAGCGGCTACGGAGGCAGTTCGGTTGTCCAACGTGGCCAGCCTCCTTTCAGTTTACCAGGCGTCCCTGCTGAAGGATCTCCCAGAGCACCCGTCGGCGTCTCTGAGGCGGAGTTGGCGCTGGTCGCACAACTCCTTGTTAAAATGGCCCAGTTGAATGCACGGGCTCAAGGCAGGAGTATTGCTTCCCTGGTGGTCGCCAGAAGGCAGCTCTGGCTCTCGCAGGCGAGAGTTCAAGAGTCTGATAAGGCTCCTCTATTAGATGCCCCTATCACGCCAGGGCACACGTTTGGCCCAGCGGTGGAGGAGATGCTCCAACGTTCTGTTAAGGCCGGGAGGCATCTCAGCAGTTGGCTAAGATGTGGCCACATAAGCCTTTCCAGCCAAAGCGCCGCAGGAGCACCGGTGGCGTAGACCACCACTGCAGCACCAGCCACGGCCAGGGAGTACTAAGCCCTCTCCCTCAACCGCAGCAGCAGCGGTCAGCCGTCATTTTCAAGACCGCAGCGGAGGGTGGCGCCCTAGAGGTGGTGGCAGGCCACGCCCTCGGGGCTCTGGCCATGCCCCTCGCGAGCGAGCCCAGCCTAAACAGCCCTGAGAACACCAGGCAGCTGTTAACCCGCCCCTACACTGTCTCCCAGCTCCAGTTCTGGCAACAATGCACCAGCGACATCTGGGTGCACAAAACTATATCCACGGGTACACCCTTCAGTTCCAGTTAAAACCTCCCCTTCCGGGAGTGGTTATAACTGCAGTAAAGAGACTTCGGTTCAGTCCTCAGCTCTGAATGTGGAAATACAGGCATTGCTCAGCAAGCGTGCCATTCAACAAGTAGACCCTGCTCTGATCGACCAGGGTTCTATTCCAAATACTTCCTGGTGCCCAAGAAGGACGGCGGGCTCCGTCCTATTTTAGATCTGCGAGTACTGAACAAATACCTGCGGGTGTTATCGTTCAAGATGCTTACGCACAGGCACATCATTCAGTCAGTCCGGCACGGCGACTGGTTCACCACCGTGGACCTGACAGATCGCGTACTTTCACGTTCCCATCTGCCGGGTCACAGGAAGTATCTGCGTTTAGCATTTCAGAGCAGGGTATCACGAGTTTTGTGTCCTTCCATTCGGCCTGTCACTAGCTCCTCGAACCTTTTCGAAATGTATGGATGCCATTCTAGCTCCCTTGCGGGCTCAAGGTGTCCGACTGCTGAATTATCTGGACGACTGGCTGCGTCTGCGGCGCAGTCAAAGGAGCAGGTGGCGCAGCACACAGTGATGGTTACAGACCATCTTCAGCGGCTAGGTCTGAAGATCAATTCAGAAAAGAGCCGCCTAGTGCCAAGCCAACAGACCGAATTCTTGGGTCTGCATCTGGACTCAGTGTCCATGGAAGCGACCCTGTCGACACAAAGAGTTGCCTCATTAGGCGGTGTCTCTCCCTATTCAGGTTGAGACAGACAGTCAGCATGGAGCTGTGTCAGCGCATGCTGGGGTTGATGGCTGCCGCCTCACAAGCCCTTCCCTTGGGCTTACTACACCAGAGACCTCTGCAGGCCTGGTTCAATGCCTTCGCGTTGCATCCGCGGAGAGACAAACACCGCAGGCTAAGGGTATCCCGAGCCTGCTGGGAAGCGCTACGCTGGTGGAAAGTTCCATCAAACCTCCGCCAAAGGCGTGCGGCTTGGGTCCCATTTTCAGGAGACAGGTCATCACGACCGGCGCTTCCAACCACGGTTGGGGAGCAGTCTGGAGCGGGGCAGGGACCCGTGGAGTGTGGTCAGGACCCTGGAGGTCAGCCCACATCAATGCTCTGGAGCTCAGGCGGTGGACCTCGCCCTCCGGCACTTCTTGCCAGTGCTTCTAGGCAAGCATGTGTTAGTGCGGTCAGACAACACCACAGTTGTGGCGTACATCAACCGCCAGGGCGGCTTGCGGTCCCCGGTCTTCACGGATGGTAGCACGGATGTTGCTATGGGCACAACCGCGTTTAACCTCTCTGCGTCGCGGTTCATCTACCGGGCAGAGTCAACTACATAGCGGATCTCCTATCCAGAGGAGGCCCTCTTGCTGGCGAATGGCGTCTCCACCCTCAAGTGGTAGGCGCATCTGGGAATGGTTCGGCACAGCCCAGGTGGATCTCTTTGCTTCGCAAGAGACCACGCACTGCCCCTATGGTTCTCAGTGAAGGATCTCCACAGCCCCTAGGAGTCGATGCACTGGCTCACGAATGGCCGCCAGGGCTCCTATATCGCGTTTCCACCGATTCCGATGCTCCCGCCTTCTTAGAAGGTCAGGGTAGAAACAGCGACAGTGATCCTGATGGCTCCTCGGTGGCCTCGGAGGATATGGTTTCGAGCCTGGTGCAGTTGTTGCACGGTCGGCCGAGGAGCTCCCTCTGCGGCGGACCTGTTGTCCCAAGCCCAAGGAGGGCTATGGCACCCGAGCCCCAAGCTCATGCAGCTATGGGCTTGGCCCTGAGCAGGGCGCCTGTCAGCCTTAGGGCTCTCAGCGGCGGTTATTTCGACCATTCAGAGTGCTAGAGCACCCTCTACTAGGTCGCAGTATGCGTTATAAGTGGCAGTTGTTTCAGAGTTGGTGTCTGGCGGAAGGCCATGACCCAATATCCTGCCCTATGGCAGTGATCTTACAGTTTCTACAGAAACTGTTAGATGAGGAAATCTCCCTCTACACTTAAAGTGTACTTAGCCGCCATATCGGCTTGCCATATGCGTATTGACGGTTTGTCACCAGGTTGCCATTTTCTGGCATCGCAGTTCCTAAAGGGCGCAAGGCGTTTGCGGCCTCCAAGGACGACCAGTCTACCGTCATGGAGCCTTGATGTGGTGCTGGAAGCCCTTACCAAGGCACCGTTCGAGCCTCTCCACAGCGTGGACATGAAGCTTCGTGTCTATAAAAACTGCGTTTTTGCTGTCAGTGGTTTCAGCAAAGCGGCGTGGCGAGATTACGCACTGTCAGTGCATTCTTCATGTACTCGTTTCGCGGGAGGCGGTTCTAAGGTCTCCATGCGCCCAAACCCGCCTTTTACCCAAGGTCATATCCCGTTCCATATGAACCAACCAGTCGAGTTGATGGCGTTCCATCCTCCTCCTTTTTCTTCCCCAGAGGAAGAACGGTTACACAGGCTCTGCCCGTGCGGGCATTGAGATGTTATATTGACCGTTACAGCGGCTGTGAGGCAAACTGAACAGTTGTTCATATGCCATGGTTCTAGGACTTTGGGTCAGCCGTTGTCTAAACAACGCCTTTCCCACTGGATAGTGGATGCTATTAAATTAGCTTATGAATCTGCAGGCCTTCGCCACCAGGGCAGTTGAAGGCGCATTCCACTAGGGGTATGGCGACATCCTGGGCCCTCTTTAGAGGGTGCGGTGTCTGACATTTGCGCTGCAGCCAGTTGGGCTACACCGCATACTTTTATGAGGTTTTACGGTTAAGCGTACTGGATTCCTCTGCTCCACTGTTGAACATCTGTACTACACTCTATGATCCCTCAAGATGCGGACGTATAGAGTGGTTGACAGCATGGTGTTGACTATTCCACCTTAGGACAGGTGTCATTGCGAGCATAGGCGGCTGCGGCGCAGCTCGCATATGCGTAGATGTATTCCCTACACAGTTGCGTTATGGCGTAAGTCTGTCCTACTGCCGAGAATCCTCCCTCGCGACAGCTTGGGTACACTGTCCCCATATTTGATGGTTATTTTCGACTTGAAAGGGAGCGATAGGTTGCGGATGCAACCCGGTTCCCTGAAGAAAAATAACCATCAACTCGAGGTCGCTCCAGGCGTCTTCACGGCCTGAAGAGCAAAGAGGGCGTTAGTCTCTGCGCTGCGTGTAGTAAGCTCCCAGGGGCGGGCTTACAGGGCAGCTCGCGCAGAGGCCTATCGGCAGCTTTGCTATAAAAGCTCAGCCAATCGCTACTGCCTGACGGCAATATCCCCATATTTGATGGTTATTTTCTCTTTCAGGGAACCGGGGTTGCATCCGCAACCTATCGTTCTCAAGGCTCAAATTTGCGAGCTGTGTGGTCGCCAGCGGCGACCAAAATTAGTCTGCGATCATTTTTTAATATGCATTCACTATCAGCAACTGTGGGAGTGGGCTTGTCAGGTACGAAATAAAACCTGGTTTCACTGATAGTTTTTTTCCTCCCTGATTTTATGAAGCACTAGTTTTTTGTTGTTAATGAATACAAACGTTTACCTCAATATTCAATGCGTGGTTTGGTAGCCACTTGTTCAGTATCCCAGCGGCACAGTAAACAACTCAGTACATAGGTACTAAGAAAAATATTCTTAATTTACACAGAGCTAGTCCCTTGTAGAAATAAAATGGTCCTGGTTTGTGAACGGTTTCTCTTTAACTACATGTTATAGGATACAAGTATCGGAAACTGTGTTTACTACTATTACATTACGTCATAAAATGTATTTGCAAAAGTAATATAATTGTAATATCTGGTACAGCCAACGTGTTGTTGCTAATCGTGCTTTGTTCAGTTACTTCAGTGTGTTCAGAAAGTTTATTCAAAGTCTGCTGTGATGAGCTACTGATATAAAGTTGTTTTATTTTTTACAACTTGTCATTACTGTACTGTATTTATGTTTTATTCAGGCAGATTGATTTGGAGCAGTGATTAATATTTATTTCACAAATGTGCGTTCCTCTGTTTTGTTTGGCTGTCAGCAACTTAACTTTCAAATGTGATTAAACAGTTTGAATACTGTATATTCATGACGGATTACATTGGATTAAGGCACACTTGTTGACCATTCAGGTTACAGGAAATCTCATCCATATTTTATACAGTAAATTATAATATCATGTTCTGCAACCATAAAATACTAAACTGAAATCCAAAGTGTTTTGGGTGCCGTTTGAAGTGACTTAAGTAATTTTTAAATACATGTTGCTTTATAAAAAAAAATCACTAGAGTGTAGATTTAATCAATGGGGGGGAAACTGAAGTCACTGAACTATTTTAACTAAGAGTATTTAGTTGGCCCCTAAATTTTTATTTGGCGACCAAATTTTTAAATCTAGGAGCCAGATGCCCCTCAGGATTTTGGCCAACTTTGAGCCCTAGTTCTGTTTGTTGATCAGCTGGAATGAAGTGCTGCTCTATTGATTAAAGAAAGATTGAACAATAACTCCCTTGTCATCAACTATTATTATCACTGCATTGGTACTGTATGTATTGTACGAGCATCAAAGGTTTGATTCTTTAACAATTTGTACAGCTTGAATAAATAATTTTTTGATGGTATTTTAACTAGTCACAATTTACATTTGGTATATTTGCTGTGAAAATGGGTCTTACATTTTCTAAAGATTGGTCTTAAAAAGCCTTTTCAATGCACTTAAGAATGGACTGAGATGTTTTTTTTTTCTTTAAAATCAGTCAAATGGTACAGTATATAATGTGAAAGCCGGAGATAACTATTCAGCTAGGATGATTCTACTTCTGTCCAACCCCTCCCCACCCCCCCAACTAATTTTTAGCCCTACTAATATTTTTTTGCTTCCTACGCTCATGGTTTGCTCTAATCTATTTTTTTTAACAAGAAACATCTAAGATGTACAGTATGTAGGTAGGAGCTCTTAAATAACCTCCCTAATAGTGTTCCCTTGCTGTAAGGCTCTTGGTTATAACACGCCAGCATGTCCCCCAATTCCCTATACTAGTGATTCATGCAATCTTTCTACAGTAAATACAGTACCGGTGTTGTTCGAACTGTAAACAACTTCTCAGTCTAACTTCTGTTTCTGTCTCTCCCTTTTGATACAGTATCTGAACTGAAGAAAAGATGCACTGGCATTTAATATAGCATGAACATCTTATTCAGCATTTGTTTTATAACTAAATAAATATTAGGACTATTACGTGATTGTCTTTCCTAATGTATTTACTTTTTTGATGTGAGAGGAGCTGTGGCTTTCTCTGGGAGACGAGATGTTTCAGCTTTGCTTCAGGCCCGCTCTGGCAGCCGAATCTGGGGCAAACCCATTCCCTCTTCCCCTCGCCCGACCTGCTCTCCTTCTCGCAATATAGTGTTGATTACCTGGTGCTTTATCCATGGTTAATTCACGGAAAGTTACATAACACTCATATTGTGTGTCCCCCGAGACCCGCGTTATAGCCAGGGAGCACTGTATATTTATTGGAAGCTTGTAACATCACTGTTTTATTGTTGTTGTAACTGCCCTCTGTATAAAGAATGTAATAATCTTAAACCTTCTAATTCTAGTGAAGGTGGCAGTGATTTTAAATAAACTGTAGCTGTTACAATGCATCTGAGCAAAAAATGCATTTCCATATTCATTATAAAAAGAAGAGTTTGGTATAATTCAAGAACATTTCCTTTCCACCCCCACTCCCAGAAACATCAGCTTCACTGACTCACCAGCAGAAATGTTTCTCTTTATTGGAACTATGAGATCACAATGTGTCCTCTGAACGACGGTGACTGTATGAATGACTTTCATGTTTTTCATGTATTCTCTGAATAAAACACAGCAATAAACGAGTACAAATAGTTGGAATGTAGGTGTTTTTGGTTATTTATTTATTTATTTATTTTTGTATTTTGTTTTTCCTAGATGTCCCAATGGGTTTTCTGGTGACTTTTGTGAAGAAGAGATTAATGAATGCTACTCAGGGCCATGTTTTCATGGTGCCATCTGTCAAGACCTTGTAAATGGGTATCGCTGCCACTGTAGACCAGGTAAAACTTGGATCAGTATTGCAATGTTTATCACAGCTTTTGTTATTTGGTGCTTAGCTGTTGTAATGATAGAGGCATTTGGCATAATTGAAATGTAATTCTCGACAGAGAGGGCCCTATCAAATTGATTTTATTAACATCAGCCTGAAGGCGGTGTTACTAACACTGGGATCCTACTGCCTTTATAATCTACTTATATTTTTTAATTTGTTTGTGATTTTGTCAAGATATTATTTTTTTCAAGTTTAAAAAAAAAATATATATATATTTCCAGATATTCAGAAAGCAGAACAAAATAGACACTGAGATCTCTAGCTGAGATTTTATTGTGCCTTTATTTTCACAGTAGAGCGCCTAAATTCTAAATAATTCTAAATAATTAAATTCATATTCACTTCAGAGGATCTGTATTTGTTCACTGAGGTGCTATGTCTGCTTTGTTACTGGCAGGTTGGACAGGGCTTCACTGTGAATATGACATTAACGAGTGCCAGTCAGAGCCATGCTTCCATGGAATATGTATTGAAAAGGATCCTGGCCATGGATACACCTGTTTCTGCCGTCCTGGATTTGTGGTGAGAAGTGTTTCTTTTTCAAACTGGCTGCAAGATTAAGTAAATGCTGAATACAATATGTTACTGTTCAGCATTTTTATTTTTTATCTTGCAAATCACAGAGCTCCCAGAAAGATAGGACAGAGGTGCCTCTGTAACTTATGCTGCAGTATTGTAACAGCTGGAACCTTCCAGATAATCATTCAGGCCTATACGCCCACCACTAATTTATACTCGGATTTGAATTTTAATGGCTTCTTTAGAATCTCTGATCTCTATGAATATATTAAGTGGGTGGCATGTTTATGAAAAATAATGCTTTTAGCGTCATTCTTTTTCTTCCTCAACATATAAACAGCTTACTGCCTCATAGTGTTTTCTCATGAAGCTAATACCAGATTGGTAGAATATATTATATTATTCTATAATATTATTTTGAGAAAAAAATACCAAAGGTTATGAAAGAATATAACTATATGCATTCCATTTATTGCACTTATAGCAGCAGCTGCAAATGCTTTTTTAAAAAATGTTTTATTTTTTATTCCTACTGACTGGCCCATTATTGTAATGAAACACAATTGAAGCTATTCTCAGGCAATGCTACGTTTCTTGTGTCACATAAAGATCAACATATTCTTTCATATAAATGGAATATCGGATAAAAAAATCAATTGTTCATAATCGCACGTAATGAATATCTTTCAAGAAATTCCATGTTAAGGACTTCAGTATTAGAGCCGCAGTTTGTTGATCCTTTAAATAGTGAGGTCTCATTATATTGGCATAACATAGAAAATAAGTCAAGAGTATAAAGGTGGACCAGTACTAATGTCAATAAAGCTAATAAGGTAAGAACCTGGGTTTTCAAGTATTGGTTAGCACCCATTTAAATGACTGTAATCTTTCATACTGGGAGAAACACAGAATAATTGCTTCTTCCCTTAAGGGCATGGGTGTAAGAGATAAGCTTTGGAAATGGGAACCTTCTGGAAAGGTTGAAAGAGTTAGGAACTGATATGATCTATTGTATTATGCAAACTGGAACCTTCTCTGCCCTGCATGCCAAATAAAAGATGAAAAGCTGCTGCATTTGTGCCCGTTGGTGGTGTTGTGATTTGTTAAAAAAAAACAAAAAAAATGTCTAGTCCCCTAGATGTGCTGCTATCTAATCGAAATCTGCACGCTAGTGTTACAAAGCCTCTCCTGCTGCATGGATCAAGGGGAGATTTATTACAATATATTCACATCATTCATACATACTTGCTTTCATCAGTAGTGAAAGCACCACGCCAGGAAGCTAGAACAATGTAGTGCTGCCGCACTGCTGCGTCAGGCACAAATGGTGGGGAGTCCCTTTCTGAAGGTGTTGCTATGGTAGCCACAGCTTGGTGAGGCACCTACTGGATTTGGAGCAGTTAGAATTTGTGCGATTTTAATTTGTTCAGAAATGTCTTTAGTTGAATCTGATATCATAGGCGACCTGAGGAAAGTAAGGTTTACAGTAAGATCCTAAGAAAAAGAGACCTTCAGTTGTTAAGAACAGCAGAATAACACTAGCACTGGAGATTTTGAAGAAAGACAGTAAACAAATGCGGCAAGGAGTTCATAAAATGGAAGTCAGCGTAATAACTATTTTGTGATTTGTGCCGCACCTTTCAAAAAAGTCACGTCTGCCACTGCATATATAAATACATGCATACATACATACCAGTACATACATACATAGACACATACTATACATACTTACATAGACTGCAATTTGGAGACTACTTATTTAGAGAATGCATATTCAATCACAGCTGGCAAAAACCTTGTCCTCTGATTGACTGACCGCTGTTTATTCAAAATTGATGAACACAAATTAGACCTAAATGCACATAGCCCCTCAAAACAAGCCAAACAACAAGCAAAAATGTGCTGGTAAAATACATGCAAGAGAACATTATAACTTTATCCACAACTATAGTATAAACTCCAACTCTAAACGTTTCTTTAGATTGACTTGGAGGAAAATAAACTGTGTGTTTTAAATGTGCAATACAACGACAGTGGAATGATACAAACATGTATCTATGCCTGATGTGGAAACATTATCATGAGTTGGTAATTAATTATAGCATTTCAGGGTTAACGTATAAGATATTTTAGAGAAAGCCAAAATCATTTATACATTATAATATTTCACGGGGCAGGAACCAGGAAGGGAGTGTTTTGCAACTTAGGATTCGAGGCTCGGCCTCTAGAGCAGGGGAGAGATAGAGAAAAGGACGGGCAAGACTCCAATCGAGAGAGCCTTCCCTATGGAGTTGTGGCTGGCCCTATTGGCCTCCGTGCCCCTGAAATCGGTGGGGTCCGTAGGGGGGGGATATAAGGAAAAAGTAATCTTCCCAGAAGATCCTGAACAGGTGGCAGAGGGAGGGATGAATGGGCATGACTTAAAAGCATCTGAAATATCCACTTTTGCGAGCCAGGCACCATGGCCTGCTGCTTTGATGGATTTAATAGCGTTGGACGCTGTAATGTAATGAAGGGAGAATTGATCGTGGGGAATTAGGGCATTGAGACTGGAAGTGGAACTGCTTCTCAGGGCGGATGATTATGCGCTGTTCACAATATTTTGCATGTCGCTATTTCAATGGGGCTAATCCTGAAGACGGGGAACGGAACTGGGAAGGGGCCGGCCATGAATTCTTTGTCCATCTTGGCTGATTAGAGACTCAGTGATTCTGGGCTCAAAGAAAGCAGAACGAAGATTTGCATATGAACGGGACAGAGGGAGATTACGAAGGGGGCCAACCAAGGCTTTTAAAGCAGGGCGAGTCTGTGACAGCAGGGCAGTGTAGAACGTATTGTGTGTCTGTGACCATTGAAATATGTTGGCTAGGGCTAGGATGATTGGGGGCTGAAAAAGTACTGATTATCATTTGGCTGGGCAGATGGTCTTGGAATGAGTGTCCCCAAAAAGCTGCTGCAAACGTGCAAGAACCTGCAGTATGTGGTAGTCGGTCATCTAGAAAGCGGGCGGAGCTACGGTACACTAAATCATCCACCCGGAAGGGAAACGACGTGGCAGCCGTGGATTAGATGAGCGGTTGCACTAGTTAACCAAGGGGTCCTGATTGACGGTACAAAAGGGAGCGTAGCGAAGTGAACTGTTCCTTTGTATGGTTGTGTTGTATTGATCACCACAGCATTCCTGCACACTGTTAACCACTTTGCCACAGGTTGCCATTGCCACATTTGGGCACAGGTCAGATGAGTGCGTCATGGATGCGCATACCATACATGCAGTCGCTCTGACCACACTGAAAATACGAGTAAACAGATCTATATCGGGGGCTGACCAATCAACGATATGATATGATCATTTGCCAAGATATCTACTGCTTTTGCAGAAAAAAAAGTTTTGTGGTATTCATAGAACATGGTGCCCCCATATCTCACAGATAGTTCAACGATGTAAAACATATATTGATCCGTCTCTTGGCGGGTATGGGGACATGCAGCACACAGGACGTCTCGATAGATGGCAAATGCAAGAACAAACTCACCAAGGGACAGATTTTTAAGCAGACGGGGGTTGCAAGATTTCAGAGGGACTGCTAAATCTCCGCAATTGACAACTCTATGATCAATAAATTCAGATGCAGTAATAAGAATAGAAACAAAGTTAATGTCTTTACCTTCGATTATTTGCCTTTGAATCAACGAGAGGGTGTGAAGTCGGATGGCAGCTGCTAATTGGGAGCCTGAAGCAGATGCTGTAACCAGGTTGTATTCTGGAATACTGATAGAAGGGGTTGGGGGCGGGGTCAGAGTTATCTGGGCTGGGGCGAGCAATGGAGCCACTGAAAGAGAAGATGTAGTTAAGGAGGGGGCTGAGATTGGCACATGAGAGGCAGAAGGCGGAACTGCAGTGGTGCTGGAGCGATTGTCTATGCCATCTAAACAAGAATGAATTGCTTACAAGGCGTTTGCAAATGGCTGCATAATCTGTTTCATGTCGTCCATGATTTTTTGGTGTAGCTCTGCCATGTCGTCTTCGGCTGAAGGTAGCTGTTGCGCTTCTGTTATACTTGCAGGCGGCTCTGGGGTGGTGATGTATGTGGTTGGAGCTGGTGCTGCTGAGCGAGCAGGGGTGGAGCGACAAGTGGAGAAAATCGGCTCTGCTGAGATAGATTCACACAGAAGTGGAAATAATGTGGTCCAGTCGTTTCCGGGTGGGATTTGTATCCCTTTATCAAATAATGTTTTTAATAGCCTGGCAACTGGCCAGTCCTTAAAGAAGAGCTGGGCACGGGAGGAATCCTGTCTGCGTTTTCTTTTGGAACGGCGTGGCTGGGAAAGCTGTGGGTCCGGTACTGAAGCAATGGAGGTAGATGCCATTGGAGGGATCTTGGTTCGATAATCAGTCAGTTAGTCATGCTGCAAGGTCAAAGCCAAAACGGGAAGTCGTACAAAAAAGGGTCAAAGCCGGATCGGGTAGTCGATAAGTTCAGGAGTCGAAAATAGAATCGGGGAGTCAGACAGGCACGGTTTCATTAACTATAATCAATTTAATATTCTCTCTCTTCTCTCTCTCTCTCTCTCTCTCTCTCTCTCTCTCTATCTATCTGTCTATCTATCTATCTATCTATCTATCTATATATAAGATAACGCAAGAGAAAGAGCTGAGCTGTGACTGGTTCACAGCCCTGGTTCACGCCCCCTGAACTTCACCAAAGTTAACATAAATAGTAATAATATACAGTACTGTGCAAAAGTTTTAGGCAGGTGTGAAAAAATGCTGTAAAGTAAGAATGCTTTCAAAAATAGACATGTTAATAGATTATATTTATCAATTAACTAAATGCAAAGTGAGTGAACAGAAGAAAAATCTACATCAAATCCATATTTGGTGTGACCACCCTTTGCCTTCAAAAGAGCATCAAGCATCAATTCTTCTAGGTACACTTGCACACAGTTTTTGAAGGAACTCGGCAGGTAGGTTGGCCCAAACATCTTGGAGAACTAACCACAGTTCTTCTGTGGATTTAAGCAGCCTCAGTTGCTTCTCTCTCTTCATGTAATCCCAGACAGACTCGATGATGTTGAGATCAGGGCTCTGTGGGGGCCATACCATCACTTCCAGGACTCCTTGTTCTTCTTTACGCTGAAGATAGTTCTTAATGACTTTCGCTGTATGTTTGGGGTCGTTGTCATGCTGCAGAATAAATTTGGGGCCAATCAGATGCCTCCCTGATGGTATTGCATGATGGATAAGTATCTGCCTGTACTTCTCAGCATTGAGGAGACCATTAATTCTGACTAAATCCCCAACTCCATTTGCAGAAATGCAGCCCCAAACTTGCAAGGAACCTCCACCATGCTTCACTGTTGCCTGCAGACACTCATTTGTGTATGCTCTCCAGCCCTTCGGCGAACAAACTGCCTTCTGCTACAGCCAAATATTTCAAATTTTGACTCATCAGTCCAGAGCACCTGCTGCCATTTTCTGCACCCCAGTTCCTGTGTTTTCGTGCATAGTTGAGTCGCTTGGCCTTGTTTCCACGTCGGAGGTATGGCTTTTTGGCGCAAGTCTTCCATGAAGGCCACTTCTGACCAGACTTCTCCGGACAGTAGATGGGTGTACCAGGGTCCCACTGTTTTCTGCCAGTTCTGAGCTGATGGCACTGCTGGACATCTTCCGATTCGAAGGGAAGTAAGCATGATGTGTCTTTCATCTGCTGCAGTAAGTTTCCTTGGCCGACCACTGCGTCTCACGGTCCTCAACGTTGCCCGTTTCTTTGTGCTTCTTCAAAAGAGCTTGGACAGCACATCTGGAAACCCCTGTCTGCCTTGAAATTTCTGCCTGGGAGAGACCTTGCTGATGCAGTATAACTACCTTGTGTCTTGTTGCTGTGCTCAGTCTTGCCATGGTGTATGACTTTTGACAGTAAACTGTCTTCAGCAACCTCACCTTGTTAGCTGAGTTTGGCTGTTCCTCACCCAGTTTTATTCCTCCTACACAGCTGTTTCTGTTTCAGTTAATGATTGTGTTTCAACCTACATATTGAATTGATGATCATTAGCACCTGTTTGGTATAATTGTTTAATCATACACCTGACTATATGCCTACAAAATCCCTGACTTTGTGCAAGTGTACCTAGAAGAATTGATGCTGTTTTGAAGGCAAAGGGTTGTCACACCAAATATGGATTTGATTTAGATTTTTCTTCTGTTCACTCACTTTGCATTTAGTTAATTGATAAATATAATCTGTTAACATGTCTATTTTTGAAAGCATTCTTGCATTCTTACTTTACAGCATTTTTTCACACCTGCCTAAAACTTTTGCACAGTATTGTATATATATTTTTTTAAATCAGTTTTTTCTTTTTTATATACCAGGGTCGAAACTGTGACAATAACTACAATGACTGCCTGATGCATACCTGCCCAGTCGATTATCACTGTGTTGATGGAATCAACAGCATCACCTGCATACCTACTGAAATCACAGAGACCACTACCTGGAACTCAGTTATCAATCCAACTTCTGTGCTGCCAGTTTTTACTAACATGGAAAAAAGTACATACCATGCATTTCAATTTTCAGGTAAGTTTTAAAACTAAGTGTTAGTTCAAACACGTATTCCAGGATAAGAGGCAGTAACTAATTTGATGTTAGGAATGTCATTCGTCAAGATTAACATTCGAATGAAACCTAAAGGGTTTATTCTCAAGATAGTGAATCTCAGATAGCAATACTAATGCAATAATTTTGTTGCTTTTGGTAAAGTAAATTTTGTATTGCATATTTATTTTTTACCGTAGGTGTATTCTCTTTAGAAGGTATTCTTCACAAATCTTTGTGAAATTTTCAAATTTTGAAAATTGCCTATTTTATTTTAAAAACCCAATTTTTCAAACTCATTTGTACACAGACAACATTAGAAATCTGCTTGCTCAGATATATTCATTAACCATCAGATGTCGATCCAGTCCTTTTTTCTTTCACATTCACATGGATAGATATAATACTGTTATTCAGCTCCCTTTAAAACAGGGTTCACGTTTGTCCTCCTGCATTTTTAGAAGACTGTTACAGCATTCAGTGTGATACCTACAGTTGTTAAAACCTCTGTATTAATATGATGAGACAGCTCAGAAAGGGTCCACCTATGTGAAACAAAATATTATACTGTTAAATGTGAATATAAATACATTATTAGACTTAAAAGGAACATTTTCAGAAGAAGTTCATTATTAAGTGATGTAATAGCCGTAAACAAAACACCCCCACCCACACCATGAGCTCTGGACATTAAAAATAGAAGCTGCCCAGCAAGAAAAGCCACTGATAGATTTCAGCTAAATGTGACGCCAATAAAGCGTGCCATGAAGGCTGAATTGTAGCCCACCAACTGAGCCTTGTAATAATAAATTGAGTGCTTTGTGTTATATTTCAAACTTATACTTAAAGGTAACTTTCTTGCAGTATGTTAGATGCCACTAAAGATGATAGAGTGAGAAATAATAATAATAATTTTAAAAAAAAAAACATTAATCAAAAGCAGGTATCAGTTATTTGGAACCCATTTAGGCAGTGGTTGTGATTTTTAATTAGTATTAGATTTTCAGTAACTGATCATCTTATCTGTGTTATTCTGATGCTTCTTTAAGGAAGTAATATTCCTAATTGACAGAGATAAACACATTGTGGATGATTCCATTAGATATTCATTGAGGTGCTGAGAATCTTAGTAATTCATACTATTCACATTGATTCATGGGGAGGTTTGATTTCAGAAATGCAATCTGCAAATGGATCTGAACAACACCAGTTGTCTCATCCATAACTCTAATAATAGACGCTTTGAATTTCCTTTGCTCTTGAGGTCACTAAAATTGTGCTTACAGTTTTATGAAGAATATGATTTACATATGTGTATTTGTCCACTGCAGAAGGCCTTCTTTTGATATGGTGAGAGACAATTCAATTTGCTCTGGATTTAGCTCAGGGTCAGATATATTCATATTTAATTCACATTACTAGAAATACCAATATGTGTCATCTTACTATAAAGTTACATTTTCATTACAAATTCTTCACCAGGAACTCTACATTCACAGATGAATCTCACTTGTAAAAATAATCTATTCATCGTACCAATAAACTCTCACCCAGTACTGCTTGATTTGCTAGACAGTAGACATGAAGCCACTTTAATCCACAAATCTTTAAAAACACTCTGTTTATGTCCCCACAGGAACAGCACTATTACAGAACCACCAGACAGTTACTTTGCCTGTCACAGACTCAATTTCATTAATTAGCAGTATACCAGACACCAAGACTGAAGTAAATAGCAATGCAGTGCTGCCCCATGGATTCCCAATGACTCTTTCTCCTGCCAGCCTAACATCAACTCCCACGACTTTGCCTCCAGTGGAAGATAGGGAACATTTATTAGCTTTCTCAGGTTTACCAGAAGAAACTAGAGGCCTTGAACCCTCACATATTCCTATTTCTCCTTCAATGCTTGTTACTACAAGAGAATCAGATGGTTTTAGCTTCTCTCCGGTGCACATTGCCAGAACTGAACCCCCCTGGTTAACACATATCCTGGATAGTATTTCCAAAAGCCTTGATGGTGATGGTACACATAGAGAAGACTTCAAAACAAGCCGAAAGCAACCCTTTGGTACTCCACTAACATCTTCTGAAATATGTTCAGCTTCGACTATATCTGAAGATAATTTTTCAAAAAGACCCCTACTTGAATCTTCTGCAAATGAAACTTTTAAGATTAGTGGCATGTTTATGTCTACCACGGACTGGATAACAACATATTTTAAAATCAGTCCATTCTCTGATCAATTCTCTTTAAATGCAGAGATCTCACAATCAGAATATATTTCATCACAATTATTATACTCAGGCATAACAAGCCATAGGACAAGCATTACAGGAAAAATGCCCCAGCCGGAAGCTTATTTTTCAACATTTATAAAATCAGTCCTCAGCATGCCTATTGATACAGATGTGCATATGTCAAATGAAATTCATCCCACTGTTACAGATGTATACTTATTGTCAACAGATTTAGCAAATGCATTTCCATTGGGTTTAGATCTGGCAAAAGAGTCTGTTTTTTCTTCAGAACCAAGAGTCCAATTATCACAAACCGTACAACCTTTCCCTGAACAATCTTTCCTGGATACGTTTACACAATTTTCTGGGACACACGACTTACCACTAAAGACAATGGAATCTGGTACATCTGAGACGATAGATAATGTGATGTATAGCTCTGGCTCAAAGGATGGCAACTTAAGCTCATCAGGACAGCTTCATTGGACAAGTACGGATCCGTTTCAGAAAGGCCAAATGTCTGAGTCCAGTGCCTACTTTTCCGGATCACAAGCGTTATCTTCCATGGATACAGGGCATGCACCTAATCTGTTAGATACTGGTAAGTGTTTTACTCTTTTTCACCTGCAAAGCAAAAATATTCACTATTAATAGCAATACCACATGAAAATGATATCTCTTTTTTATCTGATTGTTATCTCTGAATAGAAAGCCCCCCCCCCAAAAGGTGTTTAGATGGTAGCTAGTTTTGTATGAGAAGTTATGCAAAAGCTTGTCACGGTTGTAACCCTATTCAATGCATGTGATGCCTCATTAGCAGTCATTCTTCATTCATTACAACAGTTATCAGTATTGTCAGTAATGGGGATAGCCAGATAAGTGGGGCATCTAGAATGATGAAAGTGTACTTATATAGGATGTGACATTACTATTTTTTACAGCCCAGATGGCAAAATGGCGAAACACTAGCACTCTTAACAACCAACAACAGTGGTTGGATTTCCACACAGTTTAGAAACTTTAAATTCTCTCTCCACTGTCAGACTTACGTGACGTAGCACGCACATTTCTCATGCTACAGGAAGTATGCGTCTAAAACGTTGTACGGCTTTAAAGGGTGGGTAAATTGCCGTCTCGCGCTAAAAATCAAAACCCAGTTTTTTTTTTGTTTTTTTTTTACATGGAAACATACCTTTACCTTATATTCATGAGACTTTGGCAGTGAAAATCCTGTTTGTGACATAACATCTTGCAACTTTCTACTTTAACTAAAGGCCGTACCAAGGAATCCTTTATGATCTGAGTGCCGTCGCTCCTGTGCATTAGTTTAATCAGCCCGCCACTGTGGTATTGTTCAAACCTGAAGATTATGTTAAAATATGGCTAGGCAAAGGTCAGCATGCAGCTACTGACTCCCAAAATAAGACATGAAACCCTGATCCACAAGCAAATGTGAACCTGAAGTGTATATGGGAGCTGCTATAAATCAAGGTCAGTACATTACTGTAGGACCATGAATAAAAATGTTATCCCTCTTCCTTAATTATAACATCCGGTACCTTTTTGTTTACAAATTAAGTATAGGGGAGCTTGGTGGTTGCATTTATTAAAACAGGATAGACTATTTCAGCTATTAACCCTTTGCGGTCCTATGTTGGACCTGGTCCAACATTGCAATTATTCCTATCCGGTCCAATGTCGGACTATGTCCGACATCATCAAAAAAACGCAAAAAACGGGTTTCTAGTCATTTTTTCTCCGGAAAAAGCCGAGAAAACCATTCAATGGCCGAGTGGGAGCGACAGGAGCTGAGACAAGTCGAAAAAAAAAAGGGCGTATCTCATGAATAGTCATACTTGCCCCTGGCATCAGATAACGGCGGCCATAAGGAAACAAGCTGGCTGTTACTGAATCAGCGCACAGAGAATATCACGGACATTTGCAGAGCTTTTTTGAGATGTTATAGTAATAAAATAATGACTTGGATCGCATTATTGAGGAGTTTGGTGATATAACGAGTGATCAGGAGATGATTGATCGGTATGTACGACTATTATTATTATTATTATTATTACTATTATTATTATTATTATTATTATTATTATTATTATTATTATTATTATTATTAGTTATTTCTTAGCATAGGTGAAAACTAGAGTGAACGAAAGGGTGGGGCGGGGCTGGAGATGCCTAGTGAGAGCTTTGTTGATATGCAGGGCCTTTTAAACTCGTTTGACTGTGGGAAAAAAATACTTTGGACCGGACGCGCCTGACACGCACTTAATAAATGGACTGCAAAGGTTTAATCCACAACAGTACTCATTAGAGAGTGCACAAAAATACATTATGTGAGCCTGATGAAGACATGTTAGGTGTTGAAACACATTGTTTTTTTATTTTAACACCATGTTTTTAACAAATAAAGATTTTTTTGATTAATATAAATCAGCAGGGGTTACGTATTGAATCCATTTGAAGAAGAAAAATGTTGAGAGTGTGACTATTAATGTCCCTATGGAAACTTTTTTGGAAAGCCATTAAAACTGAATGTTTGGCTTAAATATTTCTGTACTTTTGTATTGCCGTAGAGACTACCAAAGTGTCATTTGACATCGGTATTTTTGCCAGTTCATTGGCCTTCTGCTCTCCAAACATTTCCTTTACAATTTCAATGGCACACGGCATTATCTCCTCAGCAATCATGTGTGATTTTTTTTCTTTAGCAATTTTCTCCGTCACTATGTACAATGACACTACAAGTTTTTTATCCATGGTAGTTGTGGATTATATATATATATATTTTTTTTATTTGTTATTATTTGTGCCTTTTTCCTGAGGGATATCAGACAACATTCATTAGGTAAATTGTTCCCCTACTACCACTAGTTGAATGAAAACTGATATGAGTTTGTTTCAAGGACTCAGACTCGAGACTCGAAGTCAAGGACTCGTGACTCGGACTCGGACTCGAATGATAGTGACTCGGGCTCGAACTCGGACCCTGATGACTCGGTCTCAGACTCGGACTCAAGGTTTGAGGACTCGTCTGATTATATATATATATATATATATATATATATATATATATATATATATATATATATATATATATATATATATATATATAAGTGGTTGTCTCTCTCAGTTTATGCCATCCAGCTGGGAATGGACCAACAAACCTTTATCCTTATGATTCAGGACTGCGGAAAGAACTTGGTCGCACACGTTGTGCTTTTTCTTATTGATCCACACTACTCAAGTTTTTCAAGATTCAATTTATTTTATTTCTTTTGATGAACAAACTTCAAAAAACCAACAAAAAAAAACAAAACATTTCTGATCCACGTCCACGACGCGTTTCAACTTTTAGTTTTCATCAGATGGAGGCTTGGCAGCCGTAGGTGTTGCAGGCGTGGCAGCTCTAGGCGATGCAGGGTTTGCAGGAACGGGCAGGAATGGACCCTTGGAAGGCGATGGCAGGAGCTGACCCTCGGAAGGTAGCTTCAGCTCCTCTGGTGGTAGAGGCGGGAACAACGGGTACTCTTCCCCCGGCGGTGGAGGCGGGAGCAGCAGATGGTCTCCCTCTGGCGGTGGAGGCGGGAGCAGCAGACAATCTCCCCCTGACGGTGGAGGCGGGAGCAGCAGGTAGTCTTCCTCTAGCACTGGGGACTGGTGCGGCTCTCCCTCGGTCGCAGGGGACAGATGCGGATCTCCCTTGGTTGCTGGGGACTGGTGCCGTCCTCCCTCTTCATCAGCAAGGGGGCAGTCCATGGGCCAATGCCACAGCTCTCCACAGATGAAGCACCATTCCTGGCCATCGAGGTACCTGATGAGGGCGTTCATTCCTTCCTCCCCTGCCTCATAGAAGGCAGCGATGCCTGCCTCCAGCTTTGTGCCTGCCGATACTGAGTATGCCGTGGGGATGGTGGCTCCTCCCTCTGGGGTTCTGGAGCTCGCACCGACTTCTTTGACTTCTTCCGAGGACGGCTGCTCCTCCCTTTCTTTTTGGCAGGTGGTTGAGGTTGAGTTTTTTCATCAGAGGAACTAGTCTGCCAACTCTACCTTACCCTGACTGCGAGCTTCCCAGAAGAGGGGTTTTTCATATGGGCACCCATCCGTGACGTGCCCATACACTGCACACCTCGCACCATAGAGCCCCCTCTCTCTTCAACCACCACCACCTCTCCAGGCTGGTTTCCTCCCGAAAGGGCCATTTGTCGGTGTAGTGTTCCATCACCTTGCACTTCTGGCTCCACGGACCCTTATCTTCTCTCCAAAAACAACACAAAAAAATAAAAGATTGTACTTGCAATACTTTTCCTGGTCTGAGTGATGGTGGCTTTGTTATCACCATATGTAACCGATATGGCTTGTGTGGTGACGTCAGACAAGGAAATACCAGACACAGTGTGGTGAGTGAATGACGCTGCTGTGCAGACTTATTAAATAAAACAAATGGTTTAAACACAAAAACAACACTTTGCAAAAGAAAACGGCACGTTGGCCAAAACAAAACAGACACACAAAACAGTGACCCAAAACAAGTGTGAAATCATCTCAGCACGAGTAGCAATTGTTATTATTATTAGTTCACCTCTCTCTCTCTCTCTCTCTCTCTCTCTCTCTCTCTCTCTCTCTCTCTCTCGCTCTCTCTCTCTCTCTCTCTCTCTCTCTTGTTCTCTCTCTCTCGTTCTCTCTCTCTCCCGTTCTCCACTGTGAACACATGAACCCCAAGCGAGAAATTCATGCTCCTTTTAAGCAACTATGCTGGAACTTGGTTGCTAATCATTCAATCTGGCCCCGGCACAGTCTGCACATGAAGTAATTGTCACTTCCCCCTGCCCACCTACCAATCATACATTTTCAGTCACTGTGCTACATAACCCACACTATACAAATAAACCAAATACACCCAGGGGCGGGGTTCCTCCGTCACAGCATGTTAATGCCATGGCTCATGTGCACCTGTGGTTAACTCAACACCTTGGTTAAGTGAACACTAAATGACATCCCCATGGGATGTCGAGTTAACCAAGGTTGACTGTATATATGAAGTGCTGTAATTGTCTTGTTTTATTATGTTACTATTTTCCAATTTGAGTCTTTTGAGGAGTTGCTGAAATGTAAGACATAATGTAAAATGTTCCAGCTTTCATAAAGTAATGTTCTTGAATACAGTTATATGCCACCTGAATGTGGAATTAAATTGCTCGTTATCACCCCTCCCTCCCCTAACTTGTAAAGACACATAAATTATGCAAGAAGATAATGAGATATGAGTTTGGCAAAGAAAGAATAATGCACCTTTTGAGTATCTTTTGAATATTATATTTTGTATTGTTTTTTTTCAAAACTAATTATTGTAGAATATTTAGATCACAGCCCTTTGATTTATCCTAATGTGACTACAATATACCCATCTCAGCTGCTCAGATTTTCCTCTCCTTCCCCACCTCTGACTCCACCATCTCCTCCCGTATCTCTACCTGTCTGTCTGCTATTTCCTCCTGGATGCACTCGCATCACCTCAAACTCAACCTCTCTAAATCTGACCTACTTTTCTTTCCCTCCTCCTCCCCCTCCTCTGATCTCTCTATCTCTGTTCCTCTAGAATCTACCACACTCTCTCCCTCTTCCTCCGCTAAGAACCTCGGAGTCACCCTGGACCCCTGCCTCTGTTATTCCCAGCACATCTCCACTCTGGCACGCACTTGCCGATTTTTCCTGAGCAACATCCGAAGAATCCGACCCTTCCTCACCAACTACGCCACCCAGCTCCTGGTCCAGGCCTTGGTACTCTCCCACCTAGACTACTGCAACTCCCTCCTGGCTGGCCTTCCGCCATCCTTCACCCGTCCGCTCCAGCTCATCCAGAACTCCGCTGCCCGCCTGGTGTTCTCACTGCCTCACTTCTCCCACGCAACTCCACTACTCCTGTACTTGCTTGAACTAGTCATTGTATTTATCTTGCTCTTATTGTATTATTACTTGTACTGTAACACTTGAAATGTATTTGCTTACGATTGTAAGTCGCCCTGGATAAGGGCGTCTGCTAAGAAATAAATAATAATAATAATAATAATAATAATAATAATAATTTACTACAGCTGTTAAAACTCTCATTAGAATTGTAAGCTTTGTCTTCACCTATGCTGCCAGATGTGTAGTTATTATTTGTCCCCTGACGGTCAGACCATAAGCTGCAGTCATGGTCTTTTAAAATACAATTAATTTATTTATGTACACCACCCACTCGATATATTGTGGGTGTTGGGGTCCAGTATAAATCCGCTATATATCAAGGGCCATGATATAGCGAGAGACCCATAGAAAAACAAACAGGCTAACACATACTGTACAACCACTCCCTCATTTTATCAGGGGCGTCAGGATCCAGTATAAATCCTCCACGCAACCTTTATTTTGTCATTTTTCGTATAAAAAGCAGCACACCGTTTTAATTTGTATAGCGGAGGGTAATTGCTTCTCATTAACTTCAGTCTCCAGTTAATTTCATGTGTCTTCCTCTCCTTTCTCAAATGCACAAACTCGCTGCATTGAAAGAATCCATTCCGAACATAGGAGGCTTGTTGCTAGGGAGCTGACATCACTGCCTTGTGACTTTTGCTAGTGCATTGCTGCCACACTGGACACCTCATTGGCTAAAATAAAAACCGCTTCAGCAAGTAGATATTTAATTTGCTTTGTGTTATCGTGCAGTACGTGTGTATATGATGACAGTACAATATTAATGCTTTGTTTTTAATTGTTTTGTATATTGTTGTTTGTGATCTGCAGTACGAAATAAAACAAACAGTAATTCTAAGTGCCTGTGTATGTTGCAGCTAAGGCATACACAGTTACAGTAAAAATGGGGAGCCAACTCCAGGACCGCGATGTATCCGAATCCGCAGTATAGCGAGGGGCGATACCGATTGGATTTTTCTTGTTCTTAGTTTTTTCTTTTTGAACTGTTATTTGCTAAGACACAATTCATATTAGGTAAGATTTGCTGGAATTATTTTGCAAGTTCAATGAGCTTTAAGGTCGCAAAAGTGGGTATTTTCGTTTCTGTGTCATTGATGAAGGTTACCACTACATACAGTGCCTTGCGAAAGTATTCGGCCCCCTTGAACTTTGCGACCTTTTGCCACATTTCAGGCTTCAAACATAAAGATATGAAACTGTAATTTTTTGTGAAGAATCAACAAGAAGTGGGACACAATCATGAAGTGGAACGAAATTTATTGGATATTTCAAACTTTTTAACAAATAAAAACTGAAAAATTGGGCGTGCAAAATTATTCAGCCCCTTTACTTTCAGTGCAGCAAACTCTCTCCAGAAGTTCAGTGAGGATCTCTGAATGATCCAATGTTGACCTAAATGACTAATGATGATAAATAGAATCCACCTGTGTGTAATCAAGTCTCCGTATAAATGCACCTGCACTGTGATAGTCTCAGAGGTCCGTTTAAAGCGCAGAGAGCATCATGAAGAACAAGGAACACACCAGGCAGGTCCGAGATACTGTTGTGGAGAAGTTTAAAGCCGGATTTGGATACAAAAGATTTCCCAAGCTTTAAACATCCCAAGGAGCACTGTGCAAGCGATAATATTGAAATGGAAGGAGTATCAGACCACTGCAAATCTACCAAGACCTGGCCGTCCCTCTAAACTTTCAGCTCATACAAGGAGAAGACTGATCAGAGATGCAGCCAAGAGGCCCATGATCACTCTGGATGAACTGCAGAGATCTACAGCTGAGGTGGGAGACTCTGTCCATAGGACAACAATCAGTCGTGATACTGCACAAATCTGGCCTTTATGGAAGAGTGGCAAGAAGAAAGCCATTTCTTAAAGATATCCATAAAAGTGTCGTTTACAGTTTGCCACAAGCCACCTGGGAGACACACCAAACATGTGGAAGAAGGTGCTCTGGTCAGATGAAACCAAAATCGAACTTTTGGCAACAATGCAAAACGTTATGTTTGGCGTAAAAGCAACACAGCTCATCACCCTGAACACACCATCCCCACTGTCAAACATGGTGGTGGCAGCATCATGGTTTGGGCCTGCTTTTCTTCAGCAGGGACAGGGAAGATGGTTAAAATTGATGGGAAGATGGATGGAGCCAAATACAGGACCATTCTGGAAGAAAACCTGATGGAGTCTGCAAAGACCTGAGACTGGGACGGAGATTTGTCTTCCAACAAGACAATGATCCAAAACATAAAGCAAAATCTACAATGGAATGGTTCACAAATAAACATATCCAGGTGTTAGAATGGCCAAGTCAAAGTCCAGACCTGAATCCAATCGAGAATCTGTGGAAAGAACTGAAAACTGCTGTTCACAAATGCTCTCCATCCAACCTCACTGAGCTCGAGCTGTTTTGCAAGGAGGAATGGGCAAAAATTTCAGTCTCGATGTGCAAAACTGATAGAGACATACCCCAAGCGACTTACAGCTGTAATCGCAGCAAAAGGTGGCGCTACAAAGTATTAACTTAAGGGGGCTGAATAATTTTGCACGCCTAATTTTTCAGTTTTTATTTGTTAAAAAGTTTGAAATATCCAATAAATTTCGTTCCACTTCATGATTGTGTCCCACTTGTTGTTGATTCTTCACAAAAAATTACAGTTTCATATCTTTATGTTTGAAGCCTGAAATGTGGCAAAAGGTCGCAAAGTTCAAGGGGGCCGAATACTTTCGCAAGGCACTGTACATTAAAAGACTGCGGTCTGTCATAGGCTCAAAGCAAAAGAGATAAACAGTAGAACTTCAATTACCAGCACCCTGATTATACAAAATTATTCATTAACTGGGCATTTTGTCATTTCATAAATCAGTATTTTATCTGTACAGTGTTTGATTTGAGTTTGGGCTTCAGTGCATAATTCATTAGTTCAGAGCTGTGACTATAAAAATGTAGTCTGTGAAGTGTACAATGTAAATACTGGTAGTATACACACTGTACCTTAATTTCGAACAAAAGGATGCAGACTGCATATAACCAAGTTGGATTGGTCATCTGCCATAGGCATATTGGGGTGAGTGTTACATTTTATTTTCTGGGTTATTTATACTACAGATCTTTTTTACATAACAGTTTCACTTCCTTTCCATCTGATATGACTTCCCCCTTTGATTATGTCACCGGGCATGCTTTGTTTTTGTTCAGATAAACTTCAATATCTAGTTCATCATTATGTTTAGTTACTTAAGTGATATGTGGTGTAAAGAGTTTATATCTGAGTAAAATGGATATTATTTTCCTCAAAAGGAATACACTGGAAGCCACACAGTTTGAAGTTGTAAACAAAATCCAGGTTTATTTCAGGAACTGTTAATTAGATTACATGAATCTTTACAATAATGTATAGATATATAGTAATACTTTTGTAAAGAAAAAAAAAAAATAAACTACACTGCCTATGTAAATTATAAACACTGTGGAAGGCTCGTGGGCAATTCACTGATACACAGGAGACAGAACTGTAGTTGAAACGCCACTCCGGAGCACTGATTTATTTTGGCGCTGTTATCCGTGGCCTGATTAATCAGGACCACATAGTTACCAACACAGGTGTACAGTTAGGTTGATGCTGGCACACTCGCAGGTGCTCAAAATAATAATGAAAACATAAGGCGAAATGAAAAGGGAAAATAAAACTACAAAATAAAGGTGCTGCTTATGCAGTGCCCCCACTGCCGCTAAGACGGTCAACTTGGGTCTCCGTCCTATGCTGTGTTATGCACTATACACTGGGGTGGCCAAGGTTCCCCTTCTAGTCACACACGTTCCCTCGGGTATGTAACAATTTATTTAATTTATTATTTTTTTTCTCTAAACTGGCTGTCTTCCTCAGACGTGCTTGCCTGGTTTGTTCTCTCGCTCCAACCACTGGCGTTCTTGCCTATTGTTTGTTTACACTGGCCTTCTCAGCCAGCATCTCTGGGTATTCCCAATCACGGGCACCCAAATGCATAACCAAGCACAGTACTTATGGGCCGAGCAATCCCCCAAGGCCCGCCTCTCAGCCACTCAGAGAGAGGGAAAGCCAACACACACTCTTCCCCACCTTTCCGTGTCTTACAAGGCTACTGCCCTCATCCTGCAGAACCATGCATGCTCCAGACAGTCAGCACAGATCTCCCCTGTTACACACACTCTTGCTTGCATATACAACAATGCAACAAGTCCCAATTAAATGGTTAATCATGGTGGTGAATTAATGTATTCAAATCATAAATGCTTTACAATTTTGCAACGCCTCCCTGCACCAGCCACTCAGTTTCACTGCTTTAAGAATATCAATACGCTTCTATTAGTTCTAAGTACAGTTGGCTGACATCATGTGGAATTGTAAGCTTTACAAGTTATATATTTATTTAGTTTTATTAATTTATTTATCAAATGCTGATAAAAAATAAATAAAACAGAATTGTAATTGATTGATATCTTGAGTCATTGGAATAGTCCAGGAAATCATATACCAGGGGTGGCCAAACTTCCTGACCCTACGAGCCAAAATTTCCATATGGTCGAGAGCCGCAAGACACGTACTGTAAAACATGAAATGTTTGCGTGCAAGACATTTTAAATACTAGCATTGCTGTGCAGTACAGTAGTTGTTAGGCTGTCTTTTGATGGCAGCAAAATACACAAGAACAATTTCTGTGTAATTTTTATTGTACTGTAGTGTGATCTACAGTGTATTAAATTTTAAATGCAGCACACTGGTGTTTTCCATTATTTCTGTTTATACTATTTGTATTACACACTTTGAATAAAATATATTCAGTTATGAAGCAAAATAAAAAAAGACATTTTTGTAAGGATTCTTTTTGACAAGCTCTTCTCTTGAAGATCTGAATGAGCTGTTTTAAAAAAAAACAACAACTATTAAATACTTTTGAGAACTTTGTGGATGACAAATACACTGTATTTATTTTGAAAGGGATTACAGTACGTGCATGACAGAGATGTAAGATATTTAAATATGATATTAATTTTATACCTACATTATAACATTTAAACATGCATTCTCTAGTCTAGCACCAACACTCAAATTGTATAAAAAGATGAATTCTGAATAAGGACATTTTGCACGAGTGATATTCTGCGCTTGCCATGCAAAACTTGCTCGAGTTGTTACATCAGCTTCTTTACTGAACGCCGAAAGGAGTATCTGCTGACTGCTGAGGCATGCTTTTAAAGAGGCCAGCTTGTTTCTCATTAAGTCTGATCCAGGAGGATATTCAGATGAAAATGTGTTTTGATTTATTTCATAATGACGTTTGAGGTTGCTCACCTTGTACAGACTACAGTGTGTAAGCGATTTGTTAAAGACGAAACACAGGTTTACTGCCGTTTTCAGTGAAAGCACTATGGTTTAAAGCCTTATATGTTTGTTTGTTACTCGTGGATGGTTTGCTCAATGCTATTGTCTCCACAAAACGAACAAGCACTTCATTAAAAATTATGAAATTTACTTTCAACTGCACATCTGGCTTTCATTCGGTGATCGAAATATGCATGCGCCAGTGAGCGGTGTCGAAAGTCAACAAGTGACGAAATATCCTTGCAGTGAACATGCAGGCTCAAAGAAACAGGAGAGAGAGAGAGAGAACAAGAAAGAATGGGAGAGAAGAAAGAATAATTAACACGAATGAATACAGAGAATACAAATAATAAACTTGTGTTTATTTTTACTTTCTTCGTTTTTGCTTATTATTCTTTCTTCAGTTCATTTCAACCGCAAAGTGTGCGTCACCCAGCATTTCATCGGGAGCCGCAATTCATCTGCAAAAGAGCCGTAAGCGACTCGTGAGCCGTGGTTTGGCCACCTCTGTCATATACTGTAGAAAATTAACTTTCATTGCCATTTATAAGAATATAGACTACCTGTATGGCAGATATGATAGTGTTAAACTCAATACATTAAACGTTGATGGAAACCTACAATCCTGATACTTTTGGGAGGATGGGACGTGGAAGATAAGCCAGAACTCTGTGACCTTTACTCAAGTGATCAACATACTACAGCATAAACTGTTATCTCAGACTGCCAAGTGCGACAGGGATGAAATGACATAAGCAGTGCCCGTTAAAAACAAAATTGTTCGAAAGAATGCGAGAAATTGCCAGCTGTGCACAGTGCCAAAGTCTGAACATCATTGTGCATTCTCTGTTTTACTGCACATTTTCCACGTGATGATTCTTAACTTCAGGTAAAATCTCAGAGCTGACCTAAAAACTGTCAAACTGCAGTCTATATTTCATTAGCTCAATATGAAACGTTTTATCTAGCATAAAAAACAGTAAAACCGTAAAAGTGATCCCAGGTCAATGAGATTAACTTAAAATGTTAATAAATTGGTAGCGTACCATTTGTTAAATCAAACTATACAATTTCAATAAGTTATTCTTATTACATTTGGATTGAGATAATGTAGTTAGATAAACTGCTTTTAGTATTACAACCTTTGCAAGCTATTTCTACAGTATATAATTCCATATCATTGGCTTTTCAAGCACAAAGACTGTAATTATATAAACAATACATTTGAAGTATTAAAACCCTTTTAAGGTATTCTATACCATTCCATACCATTAGTTTTTCAAGCACACACAAGCAGCTAATTTCCATTTTTATTTTCTTGAAGCCTGGAACGCCTGCCAAGGTTCTTCCTTCAGCTTTAAGCCCAGGAAAGAAATCATAACAATAATGCAGTCAAACCAAATTGTATGGCAATCTGGAGGGCCTGATTTGGTGCATATACGAAATGGTTTGCTATAAATACGAAGTCATGTTAAATTAATGTATTCTATTAGCTTTGTGACATTAGACTGTAAATTATTTGATGGCGAAACGGCTTTCTAAAAGAAAAGGAATTGCATCCACTGAACCAAACAGCCCTGCAGTGCATCTGCTGAATCAATCTACTAGACCTTTTAACAGGAATAAAATGTAACATATTTCTGTTTGAAAATTAGAAGGAAATTCATCAACTATCAATTTTATTTTTTAAAGAGTAGGTAGCTTCCAAATAAAATCTTATTTTTGTGTAACTCCCTTACCCATTTAAGATTACTTAAACAGTGTTTATTATTTATTATTATTATTTTTTTTTCTAATTTGGTAAGTCTGTCCATGTGCTTTGACAACAAAACAACAAAACCTCAACCAACATGCAATTACATTCTGTCAAAGGGTTAATATTGTTAGAAGCTAGAAACGCATTAAGGAGAAGAAGGAGAATAATGAATAATTAGAATACAAACCTTTCTCAGCACCAGAAACACAGAGCCTAAAACTTTAACATCATAGTTGTTCGTATGCAGGTGTACATCTTGCAAAATGAATCATTAGATCTCATTTCAAAGTTTACCAAAATTTAATGTCAACAATGGTATAAATGTATATATAATATTAAAACAACCGTATTAGATAGATTTATTAAATCAGTGGCCTCATTAACTCACTGTAATATTAGTGATAGTTGTATCTGGTAAGATTCTGATGTAGAACTAATTATAGTTCAACTGAATGAAAATACAACAAAAAAGTAATTATTTTCACCAGCAAAGTGAAGCAACCAAATCCAAGACCATTAAAGCTAATATTAAACATCCTTGTACAGAATGACTGTAATTCTCAACGGTGTGATAGGAAGCCACAGCAGCTGTGTTGCTTTAATGATGTGTTTCAGAATTTTAGCTGACAGCTGAGGTAGGTTCACCATGTTGCACTGATCATTATGAGGTTTTCAGCTTCCCAAGGGCAGATTGGAGAACTGTAGATGAAAAGAAATGTATTCACTCAGAAAGATCAATTGCTTCTCTGAGGTTTTGGGATTTGTCTCTCAGTACTATGGAAAATGAGTATATAAATGTATGAAATTGGGTGTTTACTAGCTAGTTTGGCTGAAGTATTTTCCTGAAGTGTGTTGCTACGGAAAAAAAAAAAAAAAAAAAAAACATGTTTTACAACTGAGTAACAAAGCAAAACAGGCTATTGTTATAAAATGGTACGTCCTAAATTCAAAGGAATACGATAACGATTTTAGCTGACTTTTATCCGTAATCAATGAAACAACAGCACTCTCTTGTATAGGGAGTGAGAAAACGTGGAGAAACAAAAGGTCCTCCCTAGATTACAGAATTAAAGTTATTAAACTTGTACAGACAGTAAGTGCCAGAAAAACTGATAAAAAATTGGGCACTAGAAAGACGCAGATACAGCATTTTGAAACAGAAAGAACTAAGGCTTGAAGTATTAGGTTTTTATTTTTGTTCACGTGGTCGTGTTTTGAGTCGATTCAATATATTAATTAAACTGTTAATTACTAAACAAAGTCACTTCTTTTAACCTTGATGTCCTGATTGACTTGCTGATTCTGTTTCACCTTCTTCATTAATCGAACACAAGGAATGACATTAATTAACCAGACGTCTGTTTGCAGAAGGCAGACTGGCTGGTTGCGTAGGAGGAGTGAGAATGTAGGAGGAGCGAGTGCAGTGGACAAACTTGAGCAGACGTGATGAGATTGTGAAATTGATGAATTTAAGTTGAATATCAGATCACTGAATTGTATAAATTATCTTTTGCGTGAACAAGGAAAGACAGAATGAAATCCTGCTTGCACAAGGTAGCACAGTCGAATGCGTATACTAGCCACATTTGTAAGAGGAGCGAGAATGTAGGAAGAGAGCTGAGGTTGAGAATTGAATAAACATGGATCCTGGAGATTCAGCTATGTTATGGCAGAGGAAAGCAGCAGAGTAAGGACTGGTTCTTGAAGCTTTAGCAAAATGAAAGAGACTGTTCTACATGAGTGCTGGGACGGGAAGGGGGATGCAGATTCCAATAGTAAATGCGTAGAGAATCCAAGGAGCCATTTGCCGTGGAGAAGTAAATGTAGGGCTGAATAACTGCTGTTTATTTTTCTTTCCCCATGGAAAAGAGGGGTTGACTTGAATAACTGATTTAGCCAATAATAATATAAATGCGTTGTTAGAAAAGACAATTTTGCTTTAGATTTATCCTGTGCAGTTTTTTTATGTCCTGGGCAGCTACAAGAGTGATTGACAGTTTGCACAGATGAATGCTGGATGGTGCATGCTTGTACTGCGAGGGCAAGACTTCCGGTGGCTGGTTTCTGCATTGTGCTGGAGGGGGAGAGAAAACGGCTTTTAATTAAATAATGTGTTTAATTAAATAACTCTGCAGTGATTTATTTCTGTGTTTCCTTTCCATTGCTTTGCAGTATTGCTTTGCAGTCGTGTGTTAGTGTTTGCCTTCTAATTGTTTGTATAAAGTTATTTATGGGTCTTGTATTCCATAAGCTTTATTGACATACCAGGAATTGAGTTGAGCAGTTGGTAAGCAATGTGAACAATGTGTAAGCTGCAGTAATACAACTGTAACATTGGAATATGTCTACTTCCAGCTGAATTATTGATATAAGAGTTATTTCTTACCACATCCAACCCCAACATTAGTATGATAGATACGTGGGAGATAATGGGCATAAAACAAAATCGGTGTTACTTCTCACAATTATCTGATTCAAAATGTATTCAGAGTTCTAAATTACCTGGGGCCCTGTGGCCCTGTGGCCCCTGTGTTTTATTTGTGCCTACTCATATTGCATAATTGCCTCTTAAACACTATAAAATACAATTAGGATCACTGAACTGATCACACATAATGAACCTGTTACTAACATTTGCATTAATAAACCAGTGCACTGGTGTACAGCTATGGCCAAAATAACTATATGACCATAGTTTAGATCATTTATTTAACATCATGTAATTAAAGAAACTACAAAATGATATTGCAAAAGTCTACCGGAAGTCATAATATTATGTTAGATTTTGAAATGTCACATTTTTCAATTTTTGTCAGTTTTTCGTTATTTTAAACTACGAAGCGGTATGTAATTCAGCATGTTAACTTAACATTATTCAGAAGGTTTCATTCGACAAAGTCTGTTAATTTTATAGGGTGATGCAAAACTTTTGGAAAACAGCTTGTACGTGACAACCATACATTACACTTGTGATTTCTATAGCTAAATACGCATGTGTACCAATATTTTCATGCAGCATGAGAAATCAAATTGACACTGTCTGCTGCAACATTCCCAGTACGGTAAAACGCTACCTTAATACTACCTTTGCTAAAACAAACAAAAAAAAACAACTTTTCAACTGCTATTGTTATTGAACTAACAAGAAATCACTAAATGCTTTGTCTTCATTTTAGAAAACAAATTGTGTTAACTTAACATGGTGCTAAGTGCTTTGTGACCTATATGTTTAAGTGATGCAATTAGTTTTTCTTAGGATTGTTACTACAATTGTGTATTATTACAAGGTGATAATTACCCATGTTATATTGTGAATGGTCTAAGCTTAGAAATTAGTAACAATTGGTAATAATTAAATATCTTTATGTATTTGATAAATAGTGATTGTGATCTCGGTGCATGTTTTATGTATTGTTTTCAGCAGGTGTATGTAAGTGAGGACAGGTTTAAATATGGTCTCTCTGGCGCATGGGTATCCTGTGATCTGTCTAGCATGTAGAAAATATTTTTATGGGCATCAGCTTTAAGCTCTAAAAATATTACGATGGGCAATGAAAATTATACAGCAGTATATTATTTCCTTCTTTTGACATATTCAATCAGTTTGTCAATTTTCTCTGGCATATAAATCAAGAAGAAATTCTCATTGTAAAGACATATTTTATATGTTGTATATAAACTGAAATTGGTATCTGAACCAGTTTAAAGAAGGCTAGCCAAGGTTTTAAAATCAATTTTCTTACCTCATATTATTCCCCGCTGGGGATGACTATCCTTGCTGTCGAATATAGTTTAAGACAGGTGCACATGCATGCATTTGCTTATATGTGACAGTTTAGTTTTAAATCGAGAAATTAGAGGGACATATTTCTACAACACAAAAGAAGGTCACAAGCATTCTTTGCTGGTTCAGCCACATCTCACCTCAGGCACTTTTATTACAGGGCACAGAAGAAATAACAGGAGCGCTGGCCTGGTTTCTTCGGAGGTCGTGTTGCAGGGAGTTCGACCAGTGCTAATACAGTCTATGCCACACCTAAATTATGTCTGCTAAAAATTCTAACCCCACCTGTGTGCTCCCCTCATAAGACACACCCAAAGCAACCCGATCAATAAAAAAAAAAAGAAACACAGGCATTCTGTTTAAGAAGGGCCCCACCCGATTGCAGAACAAGAAACTACCTCAACTATCTAGTTGTATAGACTACCCTACTGATTCTGGAAAATATTGAATGCTTAGAAAATTAATATACAGCCAGCACTCCTTTAGCCGTCTCTCATTAATCCATCACTCTCATTTATCCATCACTCTCATTTATCCGTCACTCTTATTTATCCGTCGCTCTCATTTGACCATTGGTCCGCGCTGTAACAGATTGATTTTATTATACAATATTACATACAGTATAACCGTCGCACACGATTTCTGACTATTTTTGTTGTTGTTACACTAGCACTATATTGGTTGTTATCCACTCTCCTTTATCTGTCCTGGATTTGTGCACATGAGTCACTACTGAACTGTAAGTAGCCTTTGTTGCTTTTATTGTGTGAGCCTTACTGGTTGAAAAACTATTTGACATATTTTAGTTTGTTTGTTAACTAACTGATCAAAGTTAAAAGCTACTGCATCGTTGTCAATATTTCATTTGATAAAGTGAAAGCAAGTGGTACCTGCTAGTACTGCTTGTATCGTAATTGCACTGGTTGGTACTTTATGTATAATAGTCTTTTTATGTTTTCTTAACATTTTAATGAGGTTGTAAAGAAGATGCAATAGGCCTATAGTAATGATGGTATATCACCTGCAATCTTCATCTAAAGCAGACCTGATTTTAAAATAGGTAGGATTTTGTGCATTTGTTAAATAAAATAAAAAAATGTGTTGTTGAGGGTTTATTTCCAACCTTGCTATTTTCTTTTAATTATTTGTTATTATTATTATTATTATTATTATTATTATTATTATTATTATTAACACAGTCAATGCAAGCTTGAAACATTCAAAATTATCTAAAAAGTTCATTTGTTCTCATTTGACATACCAGGTTAAAAATTCCTTGTGTTTAAATTATATGTATAAAAAGAGAGAGGAGATTTGAACCATTTACTATAACATGGGATATAACCTACAAAATAGTTACGTTGCAACTGAACCAGCATTGCGGCTTTACAGAAAAAGCAATAGGCCGTTTCCCAGGCCAAGCAGGGAGAATGGATGAGATGGGAAAGTGTGGAACAACGCAAGATCGGCTGGCAAGACGATCGGCTGGCTGGACAATGGAACAGAGCAAGATCAGTTTCCTCATCAGATCCACATATGATGTTCTCCCATCACTACAGAACCTAAACCTCTGGGTAGGCAAGGATCCCTCATGTGGTGATCCCTCAGGTGGAGGACACTGCTGCTGTACCCTTGAGCCAGGTACTTTACTTAGATTGCTCCAGTTAAAACCCAACGTATAAATGGGTAATTGTATGTAAAAATAATGTGTAAAAAATAATGTGATATCTTGTAACAAACTCACAAACAAAATTGATTTACAAAAATAGTATATGCTAAATATACAGTACATACACACATCACTCCATTGACTTTGATCTTTATAATCTTTATGATCTTATATTGCTTTATTAAGCTTGGTTTAAATCCTTCTAAAAACATAGGACATTTTGATTGTATGACAAAGGCACGACAACAGTGTACCCAGTGCTCCAGATAAGGTTTTGGGTCAATGCTTTTGGGACTACCTAGATAATTCAATATTTGTAGTAATGAAAATATTTACCCTTTTCTATACTAGTGGTTATGATTTCCATTACATGAGAGTAGATGTTAAAACGTCATGCTGAACTGTGCTCTCACCAAGATAAGCACCAACTAAGACACAGCTTGTTGATGTGATCCATCTGCGTCTCCATCCATTTGCATTTCTTTCCATCTGATGATGTAGGTATCCTTCTGCCTGGTGTTGATGGCTGAAGTGTAATGCTGGCTCCAGGGATCAGTTATTTTGCCTCCCCCGCGCATCAGCACACACAATGGCTGCAATGCTGGCTCTGGGGATCAACCACAATGTGGGCTCCCCAGCGCGTCTGGATTGAGATAAGTAGGGTACATCACTGGGGTCTTCAAGTGGGCACCTTCTGTCCTCGTCGACTAGCCCACGACACCTCAAGAGGGCTCGACTGTGATTCTGGCATCCCAGCATCACCCCCCTCCGTCCCCCACTCAACTCAACCCAGCTTACTTACCTGTACATCAGTGTTTCTTTCTATTGTGCTTGAGATCCCCAGCCAGAATCTTTCTGTCTCAACCACAGCCAGTTGCTGCTTCTTTCTGCTGCTTCAGATAAGTTCTTCACTGTGCGATGCAACTCTTGGCTACTGAACTCGACGTCTCTGAGAAACCGGGTTGTAGAGTGTGCCACAAATCCTCAACAACCCACCTCCACTGGGTCAACCTGGACTCTCCATCCTCGCTATTCCGCTTCAGCAGCTAGTTGAGCATACCGTAGTTTCTTCCTCTCACACGCCTCATCCACAGCATCCTCCCATGGCACTGTTAACTCTATCAGATGAACAAGCGTGCTGATCCAGACCACAAGACACTGTCTGGTCGAAGGTTAGTGGCGGCAATCTCAGGTGGAAAAATAAGCCGTTGACCAACATCTGCCAGCATTTTCCAGTCTCTAGCCACTTCCAGTTGTCCTGGGCGAGGCTTGGTTTTAACACCTTTTCTTGATGCTTGCTCTCCTGGACGGAGGAATGTTGTCTTTTGTGTGTAATGTTTTGATGGAAGTGGTGGCAACTTATTGGTCATGTTAAGCTTGTCTTCCAATGCTAAGGCCAAACATCGCAGCACCTGGTCATGGCGCCATGTAAACCATCCTTGGCTAAGACCCACCTTACATCCTGTCAATAAGTGCCTTAATGTTGCAGGTGATGAACACAAGTGACATGAGGGATCCTTGCCTACACAGAGGTTTAGGTTCTTTAGTGATGGGAGAACATCATATGTGGATCTGATGAGGAAACTGATCCTGCTCTGTTCCATTGTCCATAGGTCTTGCCATCCGATCTTGCGTTGTTCCACACTCTCCCATCTCATTCATTCTCCCTGCTTTGCCTGGGAAACAGTCTTTACGCACCTCATCCTCTCCTCCTGCTTTTGCACCTTGTTGACTACCAGCTTCCTCCATTGAGCTGGGGTTGCCTTGTGCCATGTAGGAGACCAAGACCCCCTCTTCCATGCTGAACTTGCCCCATGATACCACCGATTCGAAGGACAGCCTTTGCATCTTCCACGTTTTTTTTTGCTGTCCACTTTCTTCCAGTTTTCAACACAGGTGCTGCCTCCTTTATGCATTTCTTGCATGACTCTACTAATGTAATTTCCAGTTGGACCTTTTATCTACTACTTTACCTTTAATTATAGAGATGCACCTTGATTTAGTGGGCTTGAACTGCATTCATGCCCATTAGATGTTATTGGTTAATTTGCCAAGTAACCGATTAGTGCAGGCTACTGTTGTAGTCATGGTTGTCATGTCTTCCATGTATGCTTGAATTGGTGGTAGTTGCATTCCAGAAGCCAAGCGCTCTCCTCCCACTACCCATTTTGATGCCCTAATAATTACTTCCATTGCCATGGTAAAAGCCAGTGGAGAAATGGTGCATCCTGCCATTATTCCAACTTATAGGCATTGCCATGTAGTGCTGAATTCTGAAGTTGAAAAACTAAATTGCGAATCTCCAAAGTAGGCTTTCAATAAATTTGTTATTGTCATCGGTACACTGAAAAAATCAAATGCTGCCCAAAGAAGTTCATGTGGCACTGAACCATATACATTAGCCAAATCCAGGAATGTCACATGGAGCTCCTTCCTCTCCTTTTTAGCTGATTGAATTTGTTGTCAGATCACGCTGATGTGTTCTAAGCATCCTGGGAAACCTGGAATGCCCGCTTTTTGTACTGAAGTGTCAATGAAGCAGTTCTTTAATAGGTAAGTTGACAATCTCTGAGCAATAATACTGAAGAAAATCTTGCCTTCTATATTTAATAAGGAAATAGGGCGAAACGGACTGATGCTTGTAGAATCTTTTTCTTTTGGTATAAAGACTCCAACTGCTTGGCGCCATGCTCTTGGTACAACCTGTTTTTCCCATGCCACATTCATCAGTTTTCACAGGATTCATACAACTCCAGAAGCACTCTTGTATACTCTGTACAGAACTCCATTAGGCCCTGGAGATGATGACGCCCTTGCTTTTTTCACAGCTTACTCTACTTCTTTCCACTTAGGTGCACAGTTCTCCATGTGGTATTCTGGTGGATTGATAGGTGGGATGTCTGAAGGAATTGCATAGGCTCCTGCCTTTTTGAATCTGTAAGTGTTTCCTCCAAATATCTCTCCAGCTCAAACTTAGATGATTTTAGTGTGCCATTTTTCTCACTGGTGAATAACTTCTTTACAAATTTGAATGGATCTTTATAAAAATTAGTTCTTGCATGCACCTTCTTTTTGTAGCGTTTCCGTAGACGCTCAGCTCTGCGCAATGTTGCAAGCTTATCTTTTATGACCCTTTGTAACAGATTGAGTCTCTCCTTCTGACTTTGTTCTGCTCTTCTCCATTGTGTCCTCAGCTGCCTCCTTTCTCTAACTAAGCATTCAATCTCCTGCTTCCGTCTAGACTTTCCAGGAATAGTTGGTACTTTTTCCTTTCTTTTTTCAACTCCAAACCTCTCACTTCCATATGCGTAGATGATGTCCCCAAATTTATCCAGCTTGTTTTCAACTGTTCCACTTAGCTTTTCCAGTTTTCTTACAAGCTCTTGGCCACATAACTCCAGGCTTATGCCCGTTGAGGTTAATTTCTCTCTCACGCTGGTTTGTCTGGCCAGGTTCACAAGGATCATTAGGTTCATCACTAGTTGTATCCATGCAAGTCCCCCTCACGTCTATGACAGGGGTGCTGATATCCTGCAAACTGTGGTTTGCTTCCTGTCGCTGGATTTCATTCGACTGACTTTGTAAGAAGTACTGATCAATGCGAGGCCCTTGTCCCTTCTCCCTCAAGCATTTCATTAACCCTTGATGAATCTTCAAACACGTTGTCCGTTGTCGCCTCGCTCCAGCCACATGAATTAGATTTATTCACTTGTTTTAACCATTTGTAACCTTACTGAACGTTTGTTGTATTGCTAAAATGAATACTGCTATTTGCACAGGGGTGGTTCTGCACTGCCACTGCACACAGCTTTGTTGTTGGTTATAAAGCTAGTTAGTTAGTTGGTAATGTGTAACAATTGTCAATGTTTTAACATCATCACTAAGCAACGAGAGCACTCGAATTACGAGACAGGTATCACATCCTAATGCTCACCCCCGGCTAACTATCACCCCTGTGAATTTTCGCCTAGGCTAATTCTCACCCCCATGAATTTTATTTTATGCTAATTCTCAGTCCGTAGCGAGAATTAGGCTAGGCTAAAAATCACGGGGGTTACGTCTTCGTGATGTAGATAAATAAATGAACCAGACACAATGGTAAGAGTTCATATTATATTTTGTTTAAATAAGTAGCTAATCAGATTTGTACCAATACGTGTGTAATAATGTATTGTACCAGTACAGTAGATAGCCATTTTTAATGATTTAGGCAAATCATTTAAAGCTATTCCTGTAATACTTTTCTTGTTTAAAGTGGCAGCAGCAGCAGTGCATTGCATCTTGGTTGAAAATGCATTTTTTTAATTCCAGGAACAACATGAATGTAGCACAGTTTGCATCAATGCAAATCATTTACATTGAAGGAAAAACATAATAAATGTTTTCATTATAAGCACTTTGGCGACACAGTTCCCTTCATTGTAAATAAAAACGTGATTTGGTATAATTTAATTAAAATGCTGTTAATATTAAATGAATCGTGGTTATAGCAGCAGTTTTTAAGTATCCTGTAAATATTTTGTCTAATAGTTAAAAAGTACAATACTATGGGGCTGTCAGGGCTTGTTTTCAAAAGGTACTGGAATGGACATTATATACAAACGAATGGAATACCGTGTGTGTGTGTGTGTTATGTTATTTTTCATTTTATAATTTGTTTTATTATAAAGCTGACTCGCTACTTTAATTGATATCTTTCAATAGAACATTTAGAAATTGCAGAAATCACTTTCTTTGTGGTTTTTCTAATTTTTTTTAACTGCTCAAATACTTTTGTCTGCGACTATATATTTTTAATAGAGAGAGAAAACATGCACGTCTGTCTCCAGTCATATGACTGAATGTGGTGAACTCATTGGTTGCTGACTTTGAGACTTGTGAGTGGGTATAACACACTAGCTGATGCGAGTGAATTGCATCACAAAATATAAACGTTTAACCCTTAGCGGTCCATTTATTCAGTCCATTTTTTTTTCTCGGTTTCTCTCGGCTCCTATTGTTCTCACTCGGCCATTGAAAGGTTTTCTCTGCTTTTTTCTGGAGAAAAAAACGACTAGAGACCTGTGCTTGACGTCTTTTTGATGATGTCGGACAGGGTCTAACATCAGACCGGAAAGGAATAATTGTAATGTCGGACCTGATCCGACATAGGACCGCAAAGAGTTAAACTTTGTGAGCTGACTGAAATCAATCATTCAATCCTGTAAAATCTCATCGCAAAGCATAACACACTGCCCGATGTGACTGAAAAATTGCGTCGCTATTGATCGGGCAGCGTGTCCAGGGCCTTAGCAGTGCTTTGCTTCACAATATCTATCGAGAAAAACAAGGTCTTGTTATATTGTTTTACTATTCCATCATCAACCACCTCAAAACTGAAATATTTCTATACTTCATTGCGCACAGACTTCAGGGTTGTTATTTTCTAGCCAATCTGGAAGTAATTGAATCTTCAGCTGCTCTGCGTATAAATGACTCACGACACCTCTAAAAGTATTAAGTATGGTGTCATGCCAAATTGTGCATTAATTTAAGATGTGTTTTGATGTTTTAAATGTACATCTCATTTATAATGCAAAAAGTTCACATTTTAAAAATACATTAATAATAGCTTAAGTAATGCAATGAACCGCTGACGCATGTGCATATCTCAAAACAATGGAGCATGCAAATAGTGCTTGGTAACTAAACGCCAATAAAATGGAATACAATGGTTAAATAATACTTTAGTGTGTGGTGTTTGCCTACAAGACTGACAATGATTGGTATGTATAGGGTTTGTTGTATCTTAATATAAAATAAACTTGATTGTACTGCATCTGTATTTTTAGCAGTATTAGCAATAAAAAGTCTGCTAGCATATGTCATTTATATTTTTAATCCCACGGTGTCGCGATATGGAAATTATTATCGATATCAATATCATATCAAAATATCGATATTGGTGCCCATAAATACTGTACATACTTTAATGCTAACTTATTTTAACTGTAATGTTATTTTGAACTACTGTACAAAAACATGGTCTGACAATAAACTTTACTTTAATGAAAAAAATTTTCACAGCCATTTAGTCCTGCATTAATATTATTAATACTATTAATGTCTGGAAAGTTGCTACAGTTGATGGTTAGCAACTGTGGTCACCAAGTCTCCTCCCAGGCTGTTAGTTTGCATAGTTTCTCAGCCTCTTGTATTGTATTCCTTATTGATCGCCTTACTATAGCAACATAAAGCATTCCAGCTTGCTCCAAACACAAGATATTGTATTTATTATATAGATTTACCTTCCAATAATTTGGTTGATCGATAGATAAATTGGTAGGTTAGGCTGAGGGGGACTAAGGCAATGCCGAGAAATCGTAAGGATCAAGAATCTAGTTGCTTATTTATCAGTCCCAAACATGCATTGCAAGTGAGTCGATTCAACCATACTTTTTGTAATGTTTTATTGAAAACCCAGACTTATTGGTCACGTGTTGCTTGTAATTCCCAGGCAGGCTACAATAAGCTGTCTGCATTTCTATGATTCATTCTCTAGCTTCCACATGCAGTATATTCCCAATTGGCCATTGAGGTGCCGGTAACCAACTAAGTACAAGAAGTCTGATAACATGCAAAATCAAGCTGTATTTTCCCAATGTGTAAAACACCCAGGCACAGCTTATCTGTAGCGCTGAGCATACCAATCCCCTTTACACTTTGTAAGCGTAGCCATTGATGTTTGTTCTTAAGTTATTTAACAAAAATAAGATTAAGAAGATTCATAAAATACCACATACTGTATATAGCCGAGGAGTGAATAACTGTGGCCGACTTTTTTTCAGATCATTAACATAATCAAAATATAGTCCTTTCAAACTTAAACTACCAAAGACAATGACCTAGATTATAAAGGCATATATATCCCAAGATTGTCAGAAAACATTTTTGTAGGAAATAGGTATTTATAAAGAGATCATCAAAACATTTGAGAGAAGTAACTGATTCTGTTAATCTTTTTCATTTTTTATTTTATTTTTATAAGTTATAATAATAAGTTGCTTTTTACATAGTTTAATGAAGGGAGTAATTATGTAGCCTCCTCTTTATGACAAAATAACATACCTTAATGCTTCAAACACCAGTTAGTCCATCATAAACAAAAAATATGGCCATGGCCAGCTTGTAAACAAACAAGAAGTTGCATTGCTAATCCAAGCATTTTCTCATTTAATGCTACCCTGCAGCATTTCATTATTTAAATTCATAAGATTTGTGAGAATGACTGGATAATCATGTTAAAATGAGTGTTTACAGCTGTGTAAGTTTAACAAAACCAAGCTTACCTTAATTATATGTAATATTCCCTCTTTACCTTGATGCATTTTAGGTTTGTTAAGGCAATTTTAGCATTACAGTAATTTTAAGCAAGTCTCAACAACAAAATTTCAGCAGAAGCTCTGGATTATCATGGAACATTTATTTCCGTTGCTCTGATGTCATAAATATTTAAAAGGATCTGCTATGTATAGATACCAACACTACTATTGGTATCTACTATTATTATTGGAATTCGGTGTTTTTAATTTTTTTTTTTTTTTTTTAGCAAAGATCATTATTTTATTTATTTATTTATTTATTTATTTATTTATTCTACAGATGAAGGATTTTGCTTTGATTATTCCAAAATGACATGGGTTGAATTGAGTACAACAGAGTATTAGTAAAATGAGTCCTGGTTGTAAAATAGCTCATTCAAAATGTCTAACCGTGTTTTCTGTACCTGAGTTATATAAAAACAAATGTCATCTAGGACAAACTTAATAATGTTGATGTATTAAATAACTGAAAGGAAACTTTTGGATATGTATTCAGTATTTCTCTCTGAAGCTGCAATCTTTTTTGTCAACATATTTGCAGAAGCATTAACTGTGTAAGTAAGTTTTATTCCTAGGTTACATTCTGTAAACCCTGTTTAGCAATTCACTGTGCAGCTGGTGTCTGTATTGGAGGAGGCTGGTGGATGACTTATTTATCAAAAACATTTATCCCACTGAATCATGTATGGACTAGAGCAGGAGAAAATTGCTTCATTCATACAGAATGTGGACAGTACCCAGCAAATCATACTGGTTGCTTATAGTTGCCTTCCAAAAAAATATATATATTTCTAGACTTTGTTATATAGCCCCCCATAGCAAATGACACCCCTGAATGCATACATCTAATTTCTATTTTACCTTTTTTGTTGTTGTTGTAGGTGGAATGAAGTGTAAGAATCAAAGGTTTGTAACATATATTCCATGAAATTTGACTGAGCAGTGGAAAATGTTATAAATGTGTTCATTTCATATTTGTAGTTGAAGACAAGTTTCTTATGAATTGCTGTTCTGTCAAATTGCAATGACTTCATTTCAGCAACAAAATATTGGATGAGAAAAAAAGTCAAATGAAAATATAAACCTTAAACCTTAAATTAGAAGTATTTTTGGCATACATATTCTATTAACCTTTGGGTCCAAATATGCTTTGGCTGCCCTGGGTACCGCTTCCCGATAACAGTAGTAATTTTGAGTTCAAGATTATTCTTTCGATATTCACTTAACTGTGTAATTGGGAAACATAAATTATAATGCATCTGAATTGCTGATTTATGTGGTTGTTAAAGTAGAAATATTTTTTTTGCTTGCTTAAAAAAAAAAAAAAAAAAAAAGCTATAGCTGTTAATGATGCATTGTAAGTGAAGTTTAAATATATAAGAAGGTATTGTTTAACAAATTAAAAAAACAACATTATACATCAAAAATGAAAATGTGTGTTGCAATGATTCGAAACCTCCATGAACATCTCACGACTTCCCCAGACCACTTGTGAACTCCAGTAAAGGTTTAAGACACTTAAGCCCCTTTCACACTGGCATGCTGTACCCGGGTCGGAACCTACCCGGGTTAGGACCCGTTGTCATGTGGGTCGGGTACGTGGTTTCACATTACGTGGGATTGTGACCCGGGTAGGAGTGCCAGTGTGAAAGGGGTTATAGAAGTTCATGACTCTGCAGTTTGCAAAAGTTGTCCTTAAAATGTTCTCACGATGTTCTAGGTTAAAGTAGCTTTTGGGAAACAGCCCCCATCCAGATTGACGGTAATTTACACTTAAAGGGATCTTATCTATCAAGTTTGTTCTGTATTATTTTCTATTGCTGCTGGAAGTGTTTGCTGTACTTTTGCGTTTAGAACAGAGTACTTCAGAACATACTAGTGACAGGTTAGCACTTTCATTTCTAATTCACTCTGTACAAAGAATTTGACAAAATAAAGCAACAGTTTTTGGTCCAGTCTCAAAAGAATGTCATTGCTGAACAAAAATACTCCATGAAGTGAATGTGTTTGGCAGATGCACAGTGTTGCATTTTTATGCAAGCACTGTTTGTTACTGAATTGGTATTCATTATTTTAGTAAACATTTGGCAAAGCATTAATATTTGAGAAAAATATCAAGTTTCTACAACATTCATTGCTGATAATCAATCTAAAATGTTGCTGAGGCTTATCTACAAATCCAATACTTCTGCTAGCTCTTGAGCATCCACCGGTACATGTTTAAATGTTCTTTCTCTATATTGCTGCTGCAGCATTTCCCCAGTGCTCTCAATTAGCTTTGTAGCAACAGTGATCTCAGCTGAAATATGTTTGCAATTGCTTTCTGACACAGCTGATCTCAACCAGAATAGCATGACAAACAATGAGGCATGTAATATACTTGTGTAAGGAATTTCATTAACTATGGCCTTTGTCTCTGCACAGGCTGCAGCATCCTTAGGCTTGACAGTTTTTCTACAAAACACTATAAAGCCTCAAGCCAGTAGCAAAGAATCTTTTTACTGTTAACATGATTTTTTTTTTTTTTTCATGAAGTGGCACAAAGCAGCTTGACTGTCAAAAATGTGAATTCTTCCATTGTGATGTGAAGGCAAAGCACATGTTTTTTTCTTCTAAATGTATTCAATAAAAGAACCTGCTATTGTTGACAAATGGTCATTCTCATTAACAATACGAATGAGGTCCTTACAGGCTCACACCATGTTCAACAGTCTTGCAGGACTTAATCTGTTAATATTCTTGAAAATTTAAACCATGTTGATAATCTATTCCCTAAGGGTTTCAAAAGGAACTTCTGCCAAGCCTTCATCTACATGATATCTCCTGTACTTACTGGAGCCTTATCAACTATTGGTGTCCACAAAAGCAAAAACAAGTTAAACACAATCTAATTTGTTTATGTTCACTGTTCAGCTCCATATTACTGAGCTCTAAAAATCCAGTGTCTTTAATTCTCTGAAGGTGCACTTGCATGACAGGTGCATACATAGCCATCAGTTCCACCTGGTCCGAGAAATTACCATTTTGTGTTCTAACAGAATAGTGTGCCATGAGTATTGTTCCGCCACGTACTGGATGATTGATATATGTTCGTTGACCCTCACTGCAGTGATGAATTTCTTTCTCAATCACCAGCTGCCTATTGCCATCCAATCTTTTTTTTTTTCACATTTAAGCCTCCTTTTAGAATCTGTTTCTCTGCTAGTAAATGAGTCACAACGGCTCTCTGAGGAAAATTTCAATTGATCTTCCAAAAAGCAAATTTCTTCTGCAGGTGTAATGCAGGTGTAAAGGCATTTCAAGATATTTTCTTATATTGTGGTCTTATATTGCTAAACACTGCAAAAAACAAACTGTCATGCACATTGACAGAGCACAGCCTTGTCATGTGGTGTCCAGTTTCTTTCTTTTTTGAATAGGTTTTATTTAAGTATGGCACAGAAATACACTTTTACTTTCTAAAAATGTAATTTTATGATAAAATCCATAGAAAGTACAAAAGGAAAATATGGGTTACAAATTCAGTTATATTATTAATTACAATACTCAAACTTTGTCATAAACTGCATTCCTATATAGAGAGATTTTCATTGCTTTTATCATAATTTTTTATTGTTTTTCCTTTTCTTGTATTTCAATAACATGTATACTGTTACTGTATAGCTGAGTATAGAATTTTAAGTTAAACAGGTAAATTAGGAAGAATATACCCCAATTAATGTTCAAAAGCAGTGGTGTTTAAACCACTCTTTAATTGCAGTATTTCAGATTTCAAGTTTGAACAGAAATAATATAATATTGAGATGACTTAGAGGGCAGGTACAATAGAAGAGTAATTTCCCTTTGCTTTTGATTTAGTGTATTAGCAACCCAGTAATCTGTATTTGACATGAACCTTGTGGATTAATCTGTCAGTGGGTGTGAAATTAAGTCTGTGGTTCCAGAAAAATCTATTTCACTTCTACTGGGGTACCATGATGCAAGAAAAATGATAACCTGTCCTGAAGGACAAACAACATGCTGCCGTTGTCTATGATACGGAACCTGACTATCAGTATGCATACTGATATCATAATAAGGGCTCTCCTGCCTATAGAAAACAAATTTAAATGAGTGCAAAATTATATTTAATTTCTAGATAATTGGCTTCCAGTATTGAATATATGGTTATTATTACACGGTTTCTTTTTTTTAATTTCTCACTGTCTAACTCCAGGCAGTTTATGGGTTCCCCTGAATGATATCATGAAAGTGCCATGTTTATTTAGTAGGCCCTTCACTCCCTCATAATTAATGGTACTTTGACATTTTAGAATATTGTTGGTACTGGCTTAATTGATTTACTGAGTTATTGATTGTCCACGTAGAGAAATACGAATATTCTTAATCCCCACGCATTTAAAAATGCTCCGAAAGCTCTGACACAGTGTGCAGTTAGACATATCTTACCGAATGCCTGTGTGAGTTAGTAGGTACAAGTCCACCTCTTGCATTTAATGGCTCTTGATCTCATAAACAGCAAAGCAGGTGACTGTCTCTTACAGCGAGTACTTGGAAGCATGGCTTAAATAACATGATGTCTTGTTGGAAAGATACAGGTTAAACACCTGCTGCTAACTCACATTTTTTAATACAATTTGGTTTTGAAAGGTGCTTTTTTAAAGTTTCAATCCTCTGCCCAGGTAACCGGTCTCTTGACGAAATTGGCATGCGTTTGTTGGGCACTGTTTAACTGTATACTTACGATATGTAAATAAACAAAAAAAAAAGCATTTTGTGGAGTATCATCAAGTTTAGCATCGGGTTTCAAACTGATGCCAATACATTATTTATGGCATGAATGGATACTCTATGCAAACACTTACAAAATGCTTGGTGATCGTGCTAAACTATTGCAACAACATAGGGCCTCATTCACTAAAGGCTCTGTTGCTTTAAGGCAGGGTTTCCCAATCCTGGTCCTGGGGGACCCCTTTGTCTGCTGGTTTTCATTCCAACTGAGTTCTCAATTACTTAATCAAACCCTTAATTGAACTAATAATGTGCTTAATTAGACCTTTCTAATTGTTCTCAGCTCCTAAAAAGTTGCCGATTTCAAGTTCCTTATAAAATTGTATGGTTAACTTGAAATCTCCAGCTGTTTAAAAAGCTGAAAACAATTAAAGAGGTCTAATTAGGCTAAGTTAAGGGTCTAGTTAAGTAATTGAGAACCCAGTTGGAATGAAGACCAGCAGACACAAGGGTCTCCCAGGACCAGGATTGGGAAATTCTGCTTTAAGGAATGTGCAATTCATCAACCTAAATAAAGTGCACCTTAAAACATAAGGCAAGTGTTAATACACACACACACACAACTTAAAAATAAGGTGTTGTGTTGATCAGCATCTGCTGAATATTCCTTAGGCATTGTAATGTATTCAAATGATGTGGAAAGATTGTACTAATGAGGGGAATGGTCAACTTAAATCCTACACCACAATATTAATTATTATCTATAGCCTCCATATCAAAAATAATTATCATTATAGCAGTTTTCCTATTTTAAAAAAAATATATTTTAATGGTTCCAGACCGAGCCAGCAGATATGAAATAGAAAACAACTTGAGTAGTGTAAGATAATGAAGGTTTACTGTCTCTGTGCCCCTCATATGTCATTTAAGTAATTGTTGTAATAATAATAATAATAATAGTAATAATAATAATAATAATAATAATAATAATACAGCAGAGAATGGCAGTCCAGTATCAGATACCCTCCGGACCGGCCTTGACAGAGCAGTTAATTCAACTTAAATAACATACATCATATGATAAGTGCTATTTAAATTGAATTAACTGCTCCGTCTGGTGCTCCTCCAAGTTTTTTTAGTATATTACAAAGAAAACAAAGGTGATTCAAGAATAATTATTTTTGATAATTATGGGAGGCAAGTACAGCTAAGGCCAAAAGTTTTGCATCACCCTATATAATTAACAAATTTTGCTTCATAAAGTCAAATGAAACCTGCTAAATAATGTTACGTTAACATATTGAATTGCATACCGATTTGTAGTTTTCTAACATGAAATACTGTACTACTATTATCACTTCAGGTAGACTTTTGCATTATCATTTTGTAGTTTCTTTGATTACATGATCTTAAATAAAATATCTAAATTATGTTTTGTTTTGTTTTTTACCTCTCCTAAAATTCTAGGTGATGCTAAACATTTGGCCCTAGCTGTAGAGTATTTGATTGACATACAATTTGTGTCATTCAGTTTTAATTAAGTGCCCTGTCTGGTTAGAAATGTGCTGCATTGATGGAAAAACAAAAACACAAAACTTTTGTTTGATGGAAACACAGCTTGTGTCTATCAGCCCTGGCAGATAAGGCATGCGCTATGGTATGCTAATGAATTCCATAGCACACGCCTCAATAAGGGGGCATTCACCTTAGTAAATACCACCTTACTTGTAGAAATAAGGCGTGTGTTAAGGGAGGCCCATCCTGTTCCCTGCATTACCAATCATTTTCAATGTAGGTACTAAGGCCAGGAGTCAAAGTGTGTATAGGAGAATGAGTCGTGGTAAGTATTGTTTAAGATGAGTTTAATTGATTAAATCCCTGCTGAAAGGGGTATTCAGTCCTTTGGAACATTTCTTATTAAATTCTTGTAAAATATTATCAATGGATGTGTCAATATTGCTGCTCTTAGCTTTGATATACTGTTAGCTAGTTAAATTACAAGCCATTATTACATTTTCAAAATTGGAGGGAGTAAACCTTCTCCCTTTTAAGAGCTTCTCTGATGTAGTGAGAAGACATTCAATTGAAAATTGATAATCTGGTACATTGAAAATGTAATCTGGTACATTGCAATGCACAGAAATTATGTTGCTATAGCTGTGATATCCCAGAGTACCATAATTAGGTGTCAATCTGTTCCAAATGTATAATAAAAAATGATGTCATTTTGTATTTTATTTTGTTTTTCAGATACAAATGTTAGTTATGTGCACTACCATGGAAATTCATTTATGGTGTTTGAAGGAATCTCTCTGCATGCACAGAACAACATTTCTGTGAGATTCCAGTCCCAAAACCCTGAGGGAACCCTTCTTTATGCAGATCAGGGCCAAACAGCAGCTGACTTTTTCTTCATTAAACTGTTTATTAAGCACGGCAATTTACAGGTAAAGTATGCAAGTAAACCACTAATGATTTACAATAAGCAAAAAATGTTTTCTTGCTTTCTTTACTACAGGCTGTGGATCTTTTTACCCCTACAACTGTTTGTACTATAGAATTACTTTCCTAATAAACTGTACAGTGTCAAAAATGTCACCTTTAATTTCCATAGTTGTTCATATTGTATTTTGTATTTGTTTCTTTAATATCAATTAATCTACAATATTTAAATAAGAAAATTAAATCGCACACATTAATGGGGGAACTGAAATAATTTTTTTCTAGGTTTTTTGTTTCTGTGGAATTATTTTTCCCATTTGATTTAAAATGCAGTTAGCTGCTTGTATATAAAAGGTGACTCTCTCCTGATGAAAACCTGTTTATTTACTGCCTTGGTAACTAAGATTGTATTAATATAATTCTGTGGCTTTCACTATAAGATGTATATATATATATATATATATATATATATATATAGAGAGAGAGAGAGAGAGAGAGAGAGAGAGAGAGATAGTAAATACGGACAAGAGAGAAGGGCTATAGTGGAAAATTAAGCGGTTTACCGGCTGAAAAACAAAACACCACACACAGGTTTACACAAAAACACGAATACGAAAATGCTTCACACAGTACTTTTCAGGACTACGACACAGGCTCTTCACACAGCAGCCCTGAACAGACTGGCTGCTCACTTTAAATACCCTGCACCTGGCTCTAATTTACAATGATATATAGCGTAAATGCACGGCTTGCATACTATTAAGCCGTTTCTCACTGTATAAATCAATTTACAGGTAAAGTAGCAGTGTGGAGTAGTGGTTATGGCTCTGGACTCCTGACCGGAGGGTCGTGGGTTCAATCCCACGGGGGGGGACACTGCTGTTGTACCCTTGAGCAAGGTACTTTACCTAGATTGCTCCAGTAAAAACCCACCTGTATAAATGGGTAATTGTATGTAAATATAATGTGATATCTTAATTGTAAGTTGTAAGTTGCCCTGGATAAGGGCGTCTGCTAAGAAATGTAATAATAATAATAATAAATCAATAGACACAACATTATAATGACAAACTGCCATTTTATTTATTAGCGATAAAACCACTGCCACAAAATGAGTGACATTCCACCCATTTTTTAAAGTATATTTTGGGATGAAACTCCAGAGAACTGATACAGCACCATCTTTCCCAATGAAGACAGTAATCCACCTGAAACAAAAGTGAAAAACTGTCAACAGTAGACACATGCGATTAAATGAGGCACAGCTAAATAAAACAAGAAAACAAAGATGAATAAATACAAAAAAGACGACAACTTGGGCTGTTAACATAAGAACATAAGAAGAACATAAGAAAGTTTACAAACGAGAGGAGGCCATTCAGCCCATCTTGCTCGTTTGGTTGTTAGTAGCTTATTGATCCCAGAATCTCATCAAGCAGCTTCTTGAAGGATCCCAGGGTGTCGGCTTCAACAACATTACTGGGAAGTTGGTTCCAGACCCTCACAATTCTCTGTTTAAGTCTTCTTTGTTCAAGACTGAATAGACTCAGTTCTTTTAGCCTGTCTGCATACGACATGCCTTTTAAACCCGGGATAATTCTGGTTGCTCTTCTTTGCACTCTTTCTAGAGCAGCAATATCCTTTTTGTAACAAGGTGACCAGAACTGAACACAATATTCTTGGTGAGGTCTTACTAAAGCATTGTAAAGTTTTAACATTACTTCCCTGGATTTAAATTCAACACTTCTCACAATATATCTGAGCATCTTGTTGGCCTTTTTTATAGCTTCCCCACATTGTCTAGATGAAGACATTTCTGAGTCAACATAAACTCCTAGGTCTTTTTCATAGTTTCCTTCTTCAATTTCAGTATCTCCCATATGATATTTATAATGCACATTTTTATTTCCTGCATGCAATACGTTACACTTTTCTCTATTAAATTTAATTTGCCATGTGTCTGCCCAGTTCTGAATGCTGTCTAGGTCATTTTTAATGACCTTTGCTGCTGCAACAGTGTTTGCCATTCCTCCTATTTTTGTGTCGTCTGCAAATTTAACGAGTTTGCTTACTATACCAGAATCTAAATCATTAATGTAGATTAGGAATAGCAGAGGACCTAATACTGATCCCTGTGGTACACCACTGGTTACCTTGCTCCATTTTGAGGTTTCTCCTCTAATCAGTACTTTGTTTTCTACCTGTTAACCACTCCCTAATCCATGTGCATGCATTTCCTTGAATCCCTACTGCGTTCAGTTTGAGAATTAATCTTTTATGCGGGACTTTGTCAAAAGCTTTCTGGAAATCTAAATATACCATGTTGTATGCTTTGCAATTATCCATTTTCAATGTTGCATCCTCAAAAAAGTCAAGTAGGTTAGTTAGACACGATCTCCCTTTCCTAAAACCATACTGACTGGCTCCCAGGATATTGTTACCATATAGGTAATTTTCCATTTTGGATCTTATTATAGTTTCCATAAGTTTACATATAATAGAAGTCAGGCTTATTGGTCTGTAGTTACCTGGTTCGGTTTTGTCTCCCTTTTTGTGGATCGGTATTACGTTTGCTATTTTCCAGTCTGTCGGTACAACCCCTGTGTCAAGAGACTGTTGCATGATCTTGGTTAGCGGTTTGTAATAGCATGAATTGAAAGCAATAATACTTTTCTTACTTTCCACTTAAAACAAAACATTATTTTTTGTCTGCTTATTCTCGAGTTCATAAGAGGATTAAAACACTACTCATTGAATACTTAACGGACGTGCACTGCCTCATCCAGCTGATCCGTGACTTCAACAGTACAAGTGCTCAAAGGTTTTCCTGCTGGCAAGGACAGGTCCAGGTTCCGGGGGGTATTTAGTACCTAACTATTTAGGTATTCCACTGAAACAGCAATTCCTCCACCAATATGTGCAAATTCGGGGATATTCCACCGCAAACTCCGGCACTGCTAGCTCAATAAATTGAATATATTTCAATTTATGTCGACTTCAGATGTTCTTCCAACTCTTTTAGGATTTTAGACTTCTTACGCAGCGGACTCCCACACCAAGGCAAACACTAGAAGAGTTATTTCGTATTAGAGTGTCCGAAAACGGTATCTCTGTACCAGTTGGTCACAGGCTGGATCTCCAGATTGTCACAGTTCAAAGACTGGTTCGTGTTGGGAACCCTGTTTGAGAGTCGCTCTCATACTTTTGTAATGTTCTCTTTACCCCTGTGATTGGATAGTTTGGTTATTTTGGGTGGTGCCTGAGTCCACGTGGAGTGTTTTTCATTGGTGGTTCTCGTTTCGATGTGGCCCCTTGTTCTCCATTGGTCCGCTATTCCACCCCTGTCGGCTGGATTTATGTGATGGACTGGTTTCTGTCTTAGGTGTCAAAGCACCCAGAACTGTTTGGGTTGTGGCGCCGAAAGAGTCATTCAACGATTGTGAAGATAAGCCATTTGTTCAGCAGTTAGGTTATGATTCTCTTTAAAAGCATTCTTTGTCAGTGGGGGAGTTTGTGACCAGAAACCAAGAAGGCACAGAGAATGGTTTAAGATTCCCCTCTGTGTATTTCAATTCTGTTACTTTCATACACAGAATGATATTATGACCCCCTCTGATGCTACAACTTATAGAAGCCATGCTGGCATCAGGGGAAATAACTGGACATTGATCTGAAAGCAGTTTGCTAAGCTACTGGGCTTCAACACTGCAAAACAGAAAATGGTGGAGTTCAATGTTATCCTCAAACTCACCTCTAAATCTGCCTCCGGCCTCCATAGCAGCTGTGCCACTTCCTTCTTTAGTTTTAATTTGAAACTCTGTCCAGACCAACCACTTCATTAGCTTGTACTCTGCCCTCTACTTATGAGGTGATGTTTTCATTGCAGAAATTCACAATAAATGGAAATGTGCAGTTTATTTTTAACAAGTAAAACTTAAAACGTATTCTTGGCTACAAATGAAATGGTTTGTCCTTTGGGACTATATAACACTGCAGATGTACACATTAATAGGCCCTGGTTTTCACCGCAGGCCTAATCACCACCCAGGCATGCGTATATTTCATGGGAACTGCACGGCCCTTCGTCCCTTACTTATACATGTATACAGATAGATAGTAAAGCCACTGTAATATTTTTCAAATACCTCTGTGAGTTTAGACATCATCCACAGTGCCTCCAAATAATGACTCATAGTTGTTTAAAAATGTACTGTAGAATAAAGAATGTATTTTATCTTAAACATGTTCATACATTTTTAAAATCCATGTGATTAACCCTAACAAGGGAAAACTGCAGTCCTCAGAACAGTCCGTAAAGTTTCTTGAATAGGGACTATAATCTTATTTGATTTTTTTTTTTTTTCCCAAGCATGATGCTGTTACTGATTAGTCAATTCATATGGTTCTCCACACTGTGGCTAAGAGTTTGTTTAGTATGCTCCTTTAGGTTTTTATTACTAGTTATGTATAAAATGGTTGATTAAATATCATAATAAATTAACTTTTAACTGTGTGGCTTTATCATGTAAAATTAATTTGTTCCTGGCTACATTATATGTGATGAGACCTATGGACACTTTTAATGGGAGGCAGTATTAAAAGTTGCCTACCTATATCAAGCCTTTGCTTGTATGAAAATATATTATACAAAACCTCATTATGACAGTTTAAAACTCTGAATGATTGGAGTTATTGTTCAATTCATGAAAATGACAACATCAAGACTGGGAAATCAAGATGGGAAACCTAAATGATAAATAGTTAGACAGTAAGAGTGCAATATCTATCATAAACGCAAGTAAACATCTGCAAAAGAAGGAATATGGACATAGCCCCTGTGTGGCATGACAGCCAAACAGATAAAATCCTCCATTTAGTACTACTGAGAATTTAAAAGACGAGGAAAAATGAAGGCAAATGTTTGAGAGAAGTGTTCAGATAAGTGTCAGTTGTAAACTCCTGTTCAAAATATTTGTTTTTGATTTAATTCTCTTTATATGCTATTTAAGTTCAGAATACAAAACACATTCAAATACTGTATATTAAGTGTGCCTTTTAGATCATATAGGCTGAAAAATGTATACCCTTTATACCCTTGTTTCTTGGTTTATTGTTCTTGTTGTTGTTGCCTGTACTGTAACAAACAGTATTTTTAACCCACTGACTGTAAAGAACTTTGAGATGTTTGCCATTAAGGTGCTATAGAATGTTATTGTATTGCAAACAACATGCATCTTGTATGATTTGTCTTTTTTATTACAGTATCATTTTTCATGCAAGCATGAAGAAAGAATACAGAGTATTAACACAACAATAAGAGTTGATGATGGAAAGGAGTACACAGTCTATATCAGGTATGTGGGTCTGTGTTTGAAAGCTTGACAATGTTTTTGGCAGTATCTGTAATGTATATAGCCTTTTTGTTACAGGGTGAACATAATAGTTAAATATCAGATTTGTAAAACTAATTTAGATATCATTCAGCTTTCATGCATTAACTGTTTTTCGCCCTCCCCGGCTCCACCTAAATGTAAGTCAAAATGTATATACTGCACTATTATATAGCTCTACTAGTATGTAATGCTCCAAACTTAACAGCAATTGGCAGTGTTGCTTCTGCTGACCCATAAATGGGTTAGTTTGAAAACAGGAAAGCAGAGTGAAAAGTCAAGCTTACCTGTGTCCACTTCTGACACCAATGAAGCGATTTCGGTTAACGCAGGCAGGGGCATCACACAGGGCGAGACAATCCACACACAGGCGGAGGGCGGACGCGAACCGGGACCACTCACACAAAAGCATAGTGCCAATAACGCTGTACAAAGGAGATGGCTCCTTTGCAAGGAGCGTATATTGGGCTGATGTCTTTGTGTGTGATTCCGTCACCTACCAGCCCTGCTGTGCCTTCCCATGTGCACGCTACAATATATACCGTACTGTGCAAAAGTTTTAGGCAGGTGTGAAAAAATGCTGTAAAGTAAGAATGCTTTCAAAAATAGACATGTTAATAGATTATATTTATCAATTAACAAAATGCAAAGTGAGTGAACAGAAGAAAAATCTAAATCAAATCCATATTTGGTGTGACCACCCTTTGCCTTCAAAACAGCATCAAGCATCAATTCTTCTAGGTACACTTGCACACAGTTTTTGAAGGAACTCGGCAGGTAGGTTGGCCCAAACATCTTGGAGAACTAACCACAGTTCTTCTGTGGATTTAGGCAGCCTCAGTTGCTTCTCTCTCTTCATGTAATCCCAGACAGACTCGATGATGTTGAGATCAGGGCTCTGTGGGGGCCATACCATCACTTCCAGGACTCCTTGTTCTTCTTTACGCTGAAGATAGTTCTTAATGACTTTCGCTGTATGTTTGGGGTTGTTGTCATGCTGCAGAATAAATTTGGGGCCAATCAGATGCCTCCCTGATGGTATTGCATGATGGATAAGTATCTGCCTGTACTTCTCAGCATTGAGGAGACCATTAATTCTGACCAAATCCCCAACTCCATTTGCAGAAATGCAGCCCCAAACTTGCAAGGAACCTCCACCATGCTTCACTGTTGCCTGCAGACACTCATTCGTGTACCGCTCTCCAGCCCTTCGGCGAACAAACTGCCTTCTGCTACAGCCAAATATTTCAAATTTTGACTCATCAGTCCAGAGCACCTGCTGCCATTTTTCTGCACCCCAGTTCCTGTGTTTCGTGCATAGTTGAGTCGCTTGGCCTTGTTTCCACGTCGGAGGTATGGCTTTTTGGCCGCAAGTCTTCCATGAAGGCCACTTCTGACCAGACTTCTCCGGACAGTAGATGGGTGTACCAGGGTCCCACTGTTTTCTGCCAGTTCTGAGCTGATGGCACTGCTGGACATCTTCCGATTGCGTAGGGAAGTAAGCATGATGTGTCTTTCATCTGCTGCAGTAAGTTTCCTTGGCTGACCACTGCGTCTACGGTCCTCAACTTTGCCCGTTTCTTTGTGCTTCTTCAAAAGAGCTTGGACAGCACATCTGGAAACCCCTGTCTGCCTTGAAATTTCTGCCTGGGAGAGACCTTGCTGATGCAGTATAACTACCTTGTGTCTTGTTGCTGTGCTCAGTCTTGCCATGGTGTATGACTTTTGACAGTAAACTGTCTTCAGCAACCTCACCTTGTTAGCTGAGTTTGGCTGTTCCTCACCCAGTTTTACTCCTCCTACACAGCTGTTTCTGTTTCAGTTAATGATTGTGTTTCAACCTACATATTGAATTGATGATCATTAGCACCTGTTTGGTATAATTGTTTAATCATACACCTGACTATATGCCTACAAAATCCCTGACTTTGTGCAAGTGTACCTAGAAGAATTGATGCTTGATGCTGTTTTGAAGGCAAAGGGTGGTCACACCAAATATGGATTTGATTTAGATTTTTCTTCTGTTTACTCACTTTGCATTTAGTTAATTGATAAATATAATCTATTAACATGTCTATTTTTGAAAGCATTCTTACTTTACAGCATTTTTCACACCTGCCTAAAACTTTTGCACAGTACTGTATATATATATATATATATATATATATATATATATATATATATATATATATATATATATATATATATATATACAGTGCCTTGCAAAAGTATTCAGACCCCTGACCAATTCTCTCATATTACTGAATTACAAATGGTACATTGAAATTTCGTTCTGTTTGATATTTTATTTTAAAACACTGAAACTCAAAATAAATTTTTTAAGGTGACATTGGTTTTATGTTGGGAAATATTTTTAAGAAAAATAAAAAACTGAAATATCTTGCTTGCATAAGTATTCAACCCCTGTGCTGTGGAAGCTCCTAGTTTACACCAATGAAAGAAATTGCCTTAACGAGGACACAATTACCTTACCATTGGCCTCCACCTGTGAACCATTAAAGTTGCTGTCACATTTTCTGAATAGAAACCCCACTGTTGAAGGATCATTGGTCACGCTGTGAATCTGAAGGAAAATGAAGACCAAAGAGCATTCTACAGAAGTTAGAGATAAAGGAATACAAATGCATAGATTAGGGAAAGGGTACAAAATAATATCCAAGTGTTTGGATATCCCAGTGAGCACAGTTGGATCAATAATCAGGAAGTGGAAGCTGCATCACACCGCCCAGGCACTGCCAAGAAAAGGCCGTCCCTCAAAACTCAGCGCTCAAACAAGAAGGAGACTTGTGAGAGAAGCCACAGAGAGACCAACAATCTCTTTGAAGGAGCTACAGAGTTCAGTGGCTGGGAGTGGAGTAATGGTGCACCAGTCAACCATATCAAGAGCTCTGCATAGCACTGGCCGTTACTCAAAAAGTACCATCTGAAAGCATGTCTGGAGTTTGCCAGAAAGCATGAGAGTGACCCAGCTGCAATGTGGGAAAAGGTTTTGTGGTCAGATGAGACCAAGATAGAGCTTTTTGGCCAAAACTCAAAGCGCTATGTGTGGCGCAAACCTAACACTGCCCATGCCTCAAGACACACCATCCCTACAGTGAAGTATGGTGGTGGAAGCATCATGCTGTGGGGATGGTTCTCATCAGCAGGGACTGGGCATCTTGTTAAAATTGAAGGTAGAATGGATGGAGCAAAATACAGGGAAATACTGCAAGAGAACCTGCTTCAGTCCGCTAAAAAACTGAAGCTTGGGAAGAAATTCACCTTTCAGCAGGACAATGATCCCAAGCTCAAGGCCAAAGCAACGTTGGAGTGGCTCAAGAACAAAAAGGTGAATGTCCTACAGTGGCCCAGTCAAAGTCCTGATCTCAATCCCATTGAGAATCTGTGGCACTATTTGAAAATTGCGGTCCACAAGCGTCGTCCAACCAACCTGAACAACGTGGAGCAAATCTGCCAAGAAGAATGGGCCAAAATCACTCCAACACTGTGTGCAAAGCTGGTACATACTTACCGCAAAAGACTTAAAGCTGTTATTGCAGCGAAAGGTGGCTCTACCAAATATTAATGTGTGGGGGTTGAATACTTATGCAAGCAAGATATTTCAGTTTTTTATTTTTCTTAAAAATATTTCCCAGCATAAAACCAATGTCACCTTACAATAATTGATTTTAAGTTTCAGTGTTTTAGAATAAAATATCAAACAGAACGAAATTTCAATGTACCATTTGTAATTCAGTAATATGAGAGAATTGGTCAGGGGTCTGAATACTTTTGCAAGGCACTGTGTGTATATATATATACAGTATATATATATATATATATATATATATATATATATATATATATATATATATATATATATATATATATATATACACATACATACACACACACACATTTTTGGTGGAAATCCACTGAGGTTATGTATGAAGGACTCCCAGCGCATAGTACCCTCTGGCAAAAAGCCAGGCAGATGGGGCAGACTGCTTCTAAATTAACTTCTTTTTCATACTTGCTCCAAAGGAAGATGTTAGACTGTTTATGCCCCCAAGTGTTCAACCAGTGATTGTTACAGCAATAAATTCTAGGCTGAACAAATCATTCCATATTGCTTCTTCAAATCCCCCTCTAGATAGTTAGCTGCAGCTCATACTGTGATATTTATCTGCCTTCCCTCTTGTCTCAGACCAAGAATTAACTTTGAAAATCTCCCAAAACATCTGCATGTCTTACAAACTGAAATATGAATGTTTAACCTCAGTAGCCATGTGTTGTCGTGCATTTCTTTGCATGACATATCTCATTTGCTTAGTCTTCTACCTAAGAGGACTACAAATTATTTTCTTACCTTTAAACATTTGCAACCGTATCACCTTATTTTAGAGCTAAATATCCTTTTGTCCATGTGGCAGAGTAAGAGCTCTGCCTGTAAATAATTGGTGTTTTGGTGGTGGTTGGCAGGGATGGGGTTAATTCCTTAATAGAATAATTGAATAATAGAATGTGGCTGCTCCTTAATAGAATAATTGGTAGTGTGACAGGATAGCACTGCGGGCCACGGTGTTACCGGCAGGGAAGGAGACTCGGACACAAGGAAAAATAGGTTTAAGTGCTGATGCACATTTTTTATTAACAAATCAATACTCAAAAACAGAAATCAAAAGGCACAAGGGCCCAAACAAAAGGTTTAATAAAATACAAAAATGTAGGCTGGGCATTAGCCTTCACTACTAACAAAATACAAACTGCAGATACACAGAAACAACACAGACCAACACTCACCAACTCCTCTCTCTTCAATGGAGCCCTGGGCTGTCACTCTGCCACAGTCCTTCATGTGGGTTTGTTTTACTTGAATTGAGGTACATTTTTTTTTATAAGTGTAGAACGCTGCTTTCCCTTGTATCATGTTTTACCTTTATGAAACTCTCTCTCTGTGGTAAACCATGGAAATTGACCTTTACCACAGGAAGTCATGGGGTACCAGGAAGACGAGTGTATAACTTACTAAAATATACTTATCAACTATTTAAAAAAAATACAGAAGAGAAGAACAAAAGAGACCAGCAATAATGTGTGTAATAATAACAGGAGGAAGTGCCTCAAAGGCACATGCAGCATGTTGTTTATTGCTATCTGGAGAAAAAAGGCAGGCAGAAAATTGTATCTTTGAAATGTAAAACAGATTTTGATAAGATGAAAAAAAAAAACAAGTAGAGAAAAAGTAGGCTGAGACATGTGTATCATAATTGGTTGTTTAGTGATGTTTTTTTTTTGTTTGTTTCAAATCTTAGGACACTGTTTATGTCTGGTACATATTCTTGCTGGTGAAATAGGTACCTGAGGTGACCTAATAGATGATTTTAAAATTGTACAGGGAACTGATGTAGTTGATCTAGACTTTTTTTTTTTTTTTCAAAAACCTGGACAATCTGTATAATAAAGACATTAGGAGCACATAATCCCGAGTGTGTAGCATTTCACATAGAGAGATACATTACCAAACAAGGCCAATTGAGGCAAGTAATATAAGTGAATTCAAAAGAACTTAATGCTTTCCGTTTTTTGAGAAATAAGTGGAGAAAGCTGTGCAGCTGAGATCAGTCAAAAAGGAGAAGGTTTATTTAGTCAAAATGCCTTTATTAAATGTCTTACTAATGCTCTTATACATTTATAATAGTTTGAAAGATGCAGGTTTGTGGTACTATAATTCTCACAATGTAGATGTTCACAGCCAATATAAGGGAAATTTAGAAGCTTAATTGCAATTCCCTTTCAAATACGAAATGTTATCCATTACCGATTGTGATATACCTCTGTGTCGCCTGATTTACCTGAGTACGTATGTTAAAGCTGCTCGAAAGAGCCCCCTCTGCTTCAGACAAGGAGTCTCCGCCCTGGAGGGGATAAAGTGCCACGAGCAGACGGGATCAGCTGCATTTTTCTATTCAGCCTTGTCTGAGAAGGAGCACTGTGTCTGACCATCAAGGTTGTTTTGTGAGAAGTCATATTTTGTCCACCTCTCTTCGTTCTGGAAAAATAAAAATATTCACATTTCTAGTATATAGAAATATAGCAGCTGACTCTTTGGGCTAATATATATATATATATATATATATATATATATATATATATATATATATATATATATATCTATCATCATACTTTAGCGTGTTTTCTGCACCTTTAGCCCTCGGTTCTGGTTACTTACCACCATGGCCTTGTGCACCGCTGAAAGCCGGCAGATTTCGCCGCTCCTTCCCCGGGATCCAGTTCCCCCCTTTGGGCTAACTGCGCCCTTCAGTTCCTTGCTGCTGTGCTTCTCTAGAACCTTTTCTTTCTATTTCTCTTACCCTTCCTCTAGCACCAAAGGCTACAGAGCATGCCTGTATTACAGCTATACTGTGTGACTGTGTTGACTGGAGTCGACTTTAGCTGATAAGGACGCCTCCTCAGTGTCTTATGCCGCTTTAGTGAGCAACTGGTCAGCAGGACTTTAGCAAAGGCTGCTAGTAGGAGCCCGTACCAATTGGCTCTGAGCCCCTCGGTCGGCCCTTAGTCCGTGTTGAGCACCAAGCCATCGGTACCAGTGTTTTTACCAGATAATTGAGAACTGATGCCTTTGTCTCAGGGGTGAGTATAGCATCCATGCACTTGGAAAACATGCTAGACACCAGGTCGAGGCCAACTAGCACTCTGGTTCTTGCTGGAGGGCAGGCACCCGCTCGGCATAGATACTGTGGCACACGAGTGGCCCAAGGCCCTGCTTTATGCCTTCCCACCGTTAGCGTTGCTATCGCTGTGCCTGAAGAAAATCGGACAATGAAAGGCTTGGGTGCTCCTAGCAGCCCAGAATTGGACCAGGACAGCCTGGTTCTCAGCACTGGTCCAACTCCTGGACTGCCAGCCTTGGTTGCTGCCTGTGCATCGAGTCCTGCTAGGCGTGGGGGACCCTGTGGCATCCCTAGCCTGCAGCTGTGGGTGTGGCCCCTGAGCTGCTGCAGCTAAACCAGCTTGGTCATTCGGATGAGGTTATTGCAACCCTATAGGGCCGCTTCTACGTGTTCCAGGTACAGGTTTAAATCCCTTTCCCCATGGCAGCCATACTGCAAGTTTTGCAGGACCTTTTTAACCCTTTGCAGTCCATTTATTAAGTGCGCGTCAGGTCCAATTTATTTTCACTCGCGCAGTTACTTTTAGGCAGCTGTTTAAAAGTATTTTTTTTCCACAGTCAAACGGGTTTAAAAGGCCCTGCATATCAACAAAGCACTCACTAGGCATCTCCAGCCCCGCCCCACCCTTTCGTTCGCTATAGCTTTCACATATACTAAGAAATAAATAATAATAATAATAATAGTCGTATATACTGATCAATCATCTCCTGATCACTCGTTTTATCACCAAACTCCTCAATAATGCGATCCATTACCTTTCAAGGTCGCTGCATACACCCCAACACAGCGGGCTTGAATTGGCGCTGATCCCTTCTGCTCATGGCACTTTATTCCCTCAGAGGCGAGGACTCCTTGTCTGACGCAGAGGGAGCTTTTTTCGAGCAGCTTTGACATACGTACTCAGGTCATTCGGGTTACACATCCCAGGTATATCCCAATCGGTAATTGATAACATTTCTATTTCAATGTCATAGTGAGAAGCACATTAAATGAATGCACCACCTGTTCATCTATAACTAAAATATGTAATTATACATTCATACAAACCTTTTAAGATGTAATTAAATTAGTAATAAAATATTTAATTGCTGCAAACACAAGTAATGAAGCATCTGAAGTTAAAGTTTGGTTGTGCTGAAGACATTATCCAGCATAAAAAACGTTATCTGTAAAGGCATTATTTTAATTATGTATTCATTCTGGCAGCTGTAATTATGCAGAAATAATTGTCTTGTCTCTTGACCTTTGAAAGGGGCTAGTATGCTAAGGGGAAATAAGTGCTAGAATGCATGATGAAAATGTGTAACATTTTTCTACCATGTAATAGCCTGAAACAATGGGAATTACTGGTTATATTTCTTATCAAAGTTATTTAAATGTATTCAAATGTAATAATAGATTTGTTTTCACCTTCACTAAACACATCATCTCTAAATACAATGAAATAGACTGTCACCAGCCTTCTAGAAAGCCTGTTAAAATAATCATCAACATAGCAAACACACAAACAGATTTTGTATTGATTTTGTTGGAGTTCAATATAAGCACACTGAGATTTAATACATGTATTTAAAAATATCTGTTTTACATAACAGTGTATCTGTAGGAAGCAAATTCACAATTCAGAGTCAAATGACAGGCCTACTGTATGAAGCCCTAGGCCCCACTAAGGGAAGTGGTGGCTCCAAATGACAGCTGAAGCACAGATATTTAAAAATTCTACTAACTAATTAAACAACAACAGCAAGAAGGAGGAAAGGAGATTCCTCGAGGGAAATGCCTGGAGCTAGAATATTTAATGAATTTGTAGAGAATAAGTTGAAGAAAATCTGCAGCAATGATTTGATGGAAACAAGAAAGACCAGTTTCAGTTTGGAGGTTAGTTCATTAATTATGTACCGTACCGTATTAAACACCAGTTTTAATCTAGTCTTGCTAAACAGTGATTGAAAAATGTTTTAACTCATTCAATAGGTATTTTTCACATGAGCTTCTGGAAGTCTAAGCTCAGTTTCTAGTCCACAACTCTAGAAACAGATGTGCATATGGGTAACACTAGATTGTCAGTCTTGATTGGTGTAGAATGACATATGCCATCCTGGGAGCGCACGGTCACATCGATAATGTGTTTTTCATTTTGTTATTAGGTTGTTTTAACTGTCTCAAGTCATCCTGATTCCCTTAAGACTATGTCCCAGTGGATGCTACATTTTTGTTCACAAAAAAAACACCAATGTCAAGTTTATGTATATATTTATATATTTGTTTTTAAATCTTTCCTTCTGGTTAATCTGTGGTAACCAGGCCCATATCTCAGGCATTCATGACCTGGCTTTGATCTGCATAGGGCAGTGCAATAATAGCTCTGTTTTTTCAAGTAATACAGATGGTTTTCACAGACTGTGTCAAATTGTGGAAATAATCTGGAAATGGCTAAATGTAAGTTGTGAATCAGAGGAGAAAAGCATGAAATTAATATAGCTCACACAAGATTTACAGAAAATTGTAAAACCTAGTGGGCCCTAGATATATAAGTGTGTGCAAATGCTGTCCTCTTTTTAAAGAAACATTTTAAATTATAAAACTAGCATGAAACAGCTAAGTTTCAGTTATGAGCAGTTTTCTCAAAAAAAGTGTATGTTTTGTCATAGAATACTGCCAACTATAAAAAGAGTGTGGCATACAAAGTACAAATTGAAGTGAAACAATCCCTGATTATAACAGTGTTGAAATACTACCATCGTTCTTAATATTTATGTTTTCTCAATAAGGTTGCATGCAGTCCGTTTCCTAAGTTACAGTATCCATGGAAACCGTGTCTTATATATGTTCATTCAACACAAACCTCCTGTCAGTGTTAAACCATGACAAGAAAATGTATTTTTAGTGGAAAATGAAATCTGTAGATGTATTTTTGCAGCATAACAAAAAAAAATGGAACGAAAACATACCATAAACATAATGGTGACTGTGTTATTACTAATTAATACGGAAACCTGGAATGTTATGATCCGCAGGTAGAAATGTGACCCCATCGGCTTGGAGTTTATTCTGTACAAATTTAAATATAAACCCATCGATTTGGGATTAAGGTTAGGGTTAGGCCTTTTTAATTATTTAATTAATACATTTCACAATATCCGTTACACTCAGCTGTTTAAACTAGGGCTAACTTATTCCAAAATAATTTGCACAAACAGGAAATTGGTGTTAAATTAATTTTTAATAATTCTTATTATAAGTGACTGTTAAATTTGACCAGAACAGCTAACTGGACTGTTCTACACACATTCAAATACGTTTGTCCAGTTCTGTTCCTCCTCATAAAATGACATAGTATTTTAATAAAGCCGATTCATGTGTCACTGTTTTCAACCAGCCGAAACCAGTAAAGTGGAAAAATAAATAAAAAATACATTATTTTAATTCTTGTCATTCTATTTTTCTAAAATTTGGAATCTGCGATTATTTTTTTCTCATTTTCTCCCCAATTGGAAAGCCCAATTATTTTTATTTCAACCTGGCTCACTGCTGCCACCCCCGCGCTGACTCGGGAGAGACGGACACATAACATCCTCCAAAACGTGTGCCGCCAGCTGTCCGCTTCTTTTTATTCTGCAGGCCCGCCATGCAGTCACCTCAGAGCTACAGCGTCAGAGGACCACGCAGCTCTGGGCAACTTACAGGCAGGCCCGCAGGTGCCCAGCCAGTCTACAACGGTCTCTGGTGTGCGGTGAGCTGAGGACAACCTGGCTGACCTAGGCCCTTCCCACCTGGGCGGCGCTCTGCCAATTGTGCACCGCCCCCTGGGGCTCCCGTCCACGGTCGGCAGTGGAATAGCCTGGACTCGAACCGGCGACCTCCAGACTATAGGGCGCACCCTGTATTCCACGCGGAGCGCCTTTACTGGATGTGCCACTTGGGAGACCCCCTAATTCTTGTCAACTTATTGATTTTTGTCAAATTATATTACCAAAAAAAAAAAAAAGTCAGGTTTAAAAACAATGTGGTAGTAATAGCAAAGAATATTTTATTCTTGTTTGAATAAAAAATGTAGTTTTCCTTAAATGTATTTTCGATATTTAAAGGCATCAAAGTATTTTTTCTGGGCAGACAGGTGCACAGATTAATGAACAAATTATTTTAGAAAGGTTAAATAAATATTCTAAGAAACCTAAGATGATTTATAGCAAATTATTAGTTCAAGTCCAAAATCAGAACCTATCCAAAACACCTGGTTAATCTCAAAGAGCTTGCATTATGTCTTTAGGTTATAACAGTACAAGTGAGATGTATTGAACCTTGCTGTTTTCCTATCTTCCAGGTTCACTTGAAATAACTTTCAGTGCTATTTTAGAATTATAAACAGCTTTGGGTAACTTCAATCTCCCCTAAAGCTTGGAGGCTGCAATCCCTGAATTAGCATAATCATTTAAGTAGCACCTAGGTGAACCCAATAAAAGTCTGTTAATTAACCTCTAAATGTTCACTCGAGCGACATAGCCATAGGTCTTCTATTAAACCATGGTGACACACTAGTTTCCTCAAGCTAGCTGCGCTGGCTTCTTTTGGCTGTACTGTATGCTGTGTATGTGTTGTTTTGTTCACAATTTTTTCCCCATTGACACCACTTGCAATACAAACTGGTAATAGGTGTAATTTGGAAAATACAGGAAAACTACATCAGATTACCAAAAAAAAAAAAAAAAAGAAATACACCACAAAAACTTTTTTTTCAATTAAGGTAAAATTGTTCAAATGAAAAAAAAATAATACATGTACACTATTAACAATATGTTTTGACCTGAGATGAAAAATACTTTAAATATAAAAACTTGTAGGTTAAATCTTTGTGATTAGGGGCTATTACTTCATGTATTCTCTCATTTTTTTCCAAACTTGTGCTCAGGCAATATTTAACCCCTTGTGAAGCTGAAGTGACTGTGTCTGGCTCACCGACAGTGAGGAGCATGCCTAGTAATAACTGGTCAGGACTTACAAATCAGAAAACAGGACCTCTTTTCATCGGTGGATTACCTCTTAGCTACTGGCCCAGTCAGGTAAATTGCTAAATTTTGTTTTTATCACATATGTTCTCTAGTTCTATTGAGTTTTAATTAATCAGCAAATGTACAGAAGATCAAACAAAAAGGCAATTGCAAAACTGAAATAAATATAGTAGTTTACAATCTACAATGTAATATTGTTAATCATTTCAAATACTTGCATAAATGCACAGCATATTATTACAAAGTGGTGGGTGTTTCAAGGTCCCCCTAATTTTGTACCTTTTAATCCCTTGTTAAATGTGTTACAAGCTTTTTTAAAGAGGCAGTGTCACCTATTCAGTTACAGTAATTGCTCATAACATTTTTAGCTTTGTGGCGGTAGCGAAGTGCTCATAACATTTACGAACCCATACAGTGTATAGCCTTTTAAGTTGTTTTGTCCTGTAGAAGTAATTGAAATCAATAGGTACTTTAGCAATGTCTTAGGAAAAACCTGTATTAAAGAATGTATTGATGTTCTAAGCACATAAACCCTTGTGATTTTTTTTTTAACTGATATTATTCTGATGGTTGTTAAACTAATATTCTATGAATATAACAACCATTCCAAGAGTTCTGCTATAATAGAAATGTATACCTGGTCCAAGTAAATATTTATTTCAGGAACATACTGTACAGTAGAAATAAATAATGATATTATAGCGATTACCTGGGTCAAAGGTTTAACAGCAAATAAAAGAGGCTTCAGAGGTATATTGCCTTGAAAGACCTAGGTTACCCGCTCAGGGATACTTTTTCACCAGGCCTAATGTATAGCCACAGAGCAAGAGACCTAATTCCCTAGACATTCCCTGTAACCTAGTGGCACTGCCCCGGTGGGTCTTTAAATCCATTCAAGTCCAGGTGCTTATTCTAACCATGTCTCATTTATTGGATTGAGCAGTTCAGAGCTTGTTCCAACTAGGCCTTTCATTGTTTAATGCAATATGTGTGTTCAATTAGGCAATGAAGTTCCTGATTGGTTCAAGGTCCTAGATTGGAATGGATTGTAAGAGCCAAAAGTGTGTACTACTGCTATATTCCTGTATGGCACAGACAGAATTACTCAGTCCTGTCATACACTACTCTTCTCCACTGCTCACATTCAACTCTCCCTATACTCCTGCCTGCCTTGGATGTTATACTAACTACCCTAACATCCTACCTCTTGTTCGCTGTCAAACTCCAGCACTATCTGACAACCAGTCCTAATGATAGACCCAAAGCAACTGCAGTAACAAACCATCATGCAGTACTCAGTTTAGCAGGGCCTCTCCCAGGTTGGACTACTGTATGCTTCCTGCTAACCGTGTATGCACACCTAGTGCCTGAATATGGCAACGAGCAGAGTCAAACCACCCTACTGTTTTAGAAGTGGGTAACATGGGGGTAACATTGAACATGCAACCATCATCTTATTAAATGAGAGTGTTTTTGTTGTATTTTTGTGAGTGAGGACAAGCTCACTCACAAACAAAAGCGCCATCCCAATTCTCAGCAAATTGTCATTTTCCAATTCCCAGGACTTCATTTGGTTTTCCCTTTATGAAAGGGCATGGTTTCATCTGGTGTAGTACTATTGATTGGAAGTTGACATTAACAGCTGCCTTGTTTATCCCAACATTACATGGACTATTTCATTCACTTCAGTGGAAGGCTGAGAATTGGGAAGGTTAACTTTTATAGTTCACTTGTGTTTTCCACAGTTAACAGAACATGGTGATTCATCAACAGCACAATTCTGTTGAAAGCCAAATTGCCATTAAGAGATATGGAATAGAAAAATGTGCCTCTAAGATATTTATAGAGCACTGACATATATACAGTGATGTCTCGTTATAAGGCAGTCCTTTATACTGTGGAACAAATTATGAGGTGGTATGGCCATGGTTCAGAATTTGCCCCTTAATGCCATTACTCTAGCATGTATTCTCATTTTAGTGAAACACAAATTAAATGGTCTCATACATATTACCCCTGACTACAGCATTATAAAGGAGGATCGCTGTGATGGTAACATTTCAATATTTTTGACAAGTATTTCACAACTAACTTAGGACATTTGTAGAAAATTAGAAAACTAAATGAAATAGTCACCAACAGTTGGAGTAGCTTTATATATAATTTACTTTTATTGGGAAAAAAAGCCCTTTCTGGTGTTTACCAACTGATAAGAACGGTGCTTGGTTAGACCAGGGTGACATAAAGACTGGTTTATACAGTATTTAGGTAGCTTTAAAAAAAAGACTGAATTGAAAATGAAATATGATTGTAATGCTTGCATTAATACTGTTGTGTGATTTAGTCATTTGCTCTTGGGCTGTTTCAAAAGACCAATAAATAACTAATTGATTTTTTAAATGTATTTCTTTAAAAAATATAATACAATAAGAAAAAATGTGTTCTGCTTGTTTGTTTTGAAACATTGTATACCATAATTGTCCATAAGTCATGGGTACTGTACAACAGACTATTGATCGTTTCTGAATGTGTAGTTGCCTTTTGAAATGATAACAGTGATGAAAATAAATGCTTTATTTTTCAGGCTGCTGAGCCTATATACAACTTTACTGGCTGCATTGAAGTAATTGAAATCAATAAGCTGAGTCGCTTATTCCCTTCCAATGCTGTGGGCAGCAACAATATCAACAACTGCAGGTAAAATACACAGTGTACTGATTCATGTGTTAAATGAACAAAATCAGCCTTCTGTTGTTTGATTTTTAATAAATCATACATTTTGATTTACAATATTAAATGTCTGGCCTAAGTAAGTTGTTATCAAAACTTTTAGATTTCTTGGACAACCAATTCAGATTCTTTCTTTAAGAGTAAACATCTCCTCAGCTGTGACCGTGCACAGTGCACAGAAGTAGGAACAAGTCAAAACATTGGTCTAGCTTTTTTTTCATAAAAGTTCCTTATTTTTTTATTGAGTGTTTTGAAGTTATGGATACCGACAAGACAATCAGGCATTCATTTTATGTTTGCCATTATACCGTTAACACCATATTCAGGTCTACTGTTGTTTGAATAACTAAAATAGACCTTGTTGGCATTCATTCACAGTTTTCTCTGATTCTGCATACTGTAAATATTAGGTCATGGTAACCCACATTTTCATGAAAGTTAAACTTGAGTAGCTGATCAGTGAAACACTATATTTTGCTCACATTTGATAAAAGTAAATTGTCTGCACTAATTATTGTGGTTTTTTCCTCCAGTGGTGATTTTTGATCTCTGAACATCACATAATACAAGAAAAAATATGTTGAAAAGAGGTGAACGACGGATCAGTTACAACTTTTAGAGCGTCTGTTTTAAGATCTGTTGTTATTTTGATCACAAAAAACATCCTGTTTTATAAGTACATTTAGTGCACCCACATACAAAATAAAGCATTGTCAATTTATTTTGTAAAACTATGTTATTATTTTTTGCAAGGTACATTGAATTGCAAAATTAATATACAAATAGAATTATCTAAAGAAAGCAACTCTGTCAGCTTGTTCTGTTTAGCTGATTTAATCAGAACAGAAGTCATCTGATAACAAGTCTTGCTGCTGCTTATTTAATTTCATTCACTACATACCCAATTAACAGATGCGTCCTGAACAGAGTTTCTTATGCAGTCATCACATTAATTAAACTAGACACCAAGATTTTAACAAAGTTGTTTTCAGCTGGTAACATATGCTTTGCATTTTTTTTGTTTTTAATTCTTAACAAAAGAAACAAAAAGAATTTGGACGGCAATATTCAAATGATATGGTACACAGGATAAAGGAGAAAAAAGGTGAAAAAGCAGATGGAAATAGAATTATAAAAAAAGGAGAAAAAGGGAGAGTGATGAATGATAACAAAAAACAGTGCAGGGAAGAACAGTAAGAGCTTGAGTTGATCAAAAGATGCCAAGAAGGACTGTTAGGCAGGAATACATTGACATTTTGCACTGGAAGTGTAGTCATCTTCACATGCATTTAATAGGTGAGAGAAGTAGAGTGAAGCAACATGTTTTAAGATATATTACAAGATCATTGTCTATGCTTTTGTGTAGATTAAGTTGGTACCCAGAGAAGTGTTCCAAAGTAGAAAGCAAATGAGGGAGGCAGGGTCAGAGAAGGTAATCTGCAAAAAAATAATCTTCTACCCCATCATCCTTGGACCACACCCAGCACATCTTAGCTGTGTTATGGTTAGATAGAGAGGGGCTATATAGCAATAGCAAAGAGGAGAGGAGAAGGAGGGCAGCCACAATATAGTGAACAATACTTAGAGTGTGTATTAACAGATGTTGGATATTAACACATCTAAGTAAATAATAGAAGGGGAAGCAGTCTCAAGTGTGCCAGGGCCTTAGCCAAGATTTTAACATCTGCATTGTGAAGGGCTGATATGAGTCACAATCAAGGGAATCCTTGTACATATTTAATAGTAAGGCTATTGATGTTTGACATAGAGTTGGAGGTAGGGATACAGGCATTAAAAAATAATCTGAGAACATAGATCTCAGAAAGAAGAACGTTAAAGGATTTGATTTATTTTTGTATTCTATGGGGAGCCCATCAAGTGATTTGGGGAACATTAAGATTTTAGAAGTGCCAATTAGGGAGGGGTCTGCTGGAGATCAGATGTATATAGGGTTGAATATTTTTTTCAATTGATCATTTATCTCCTGCTGATCAATAGCAGTTTAGTCTGATGATGTACGAATCCCAGTAATTGAGAAGTAGCAAGAGGAGCTAATGGGTTAAGATTTTTCTAGCCTTGTTACCATGCTCATATACTGCATCATGATTTAAGCAGCAGTTATTCTGTTAGTTTGGTGGATAAAAGATCACATTTATTTTGTTTGCTAGGCTTTGTACTGAATAACTCTGTAGTAGATGCCTTTGCGTTGATCCAATTTTAAGATCAGTCAGCTCCGATATCCACCTGTACACAATGCATTCACCTAAGCTGTATAGATGTATGCAGCAAAATTAATTTATGGGGTAGTTTTCATGTCAGTGTCTATGCTGTTGTGAGCACAGAAGCAGAGTTTGGCCAATATTGTTTGTGTAAAAAATAAATAATCATGTATGCAAAATGAAATATTATGTATGCAATGACACTATGAAAAATATTATTGATCCATAATATTCTGGCTCTTTTTATGTTACTTTGAATTGTAGATTGATACCTTTTTATTATTCAAAAATAATAACATATCAATTTAAAGTGTTACTGAACAGGCTGTAGGGTTTCCTGCCTTGTATATATTCTTGCACTATCTTCTTCAGCATAACTGTGATTGTTTTAATATTTTTAACGACATATCGTTAGTCATAAATCAGTTTTGACTAGTTATTTTTGTTTCACATCGGTTATGCTTCTGGTCTTCTGAATTCATAACATTGGCTGCTAAAATCCAACCTGTTCAATCAGAAACATTTAATTGGTTCCAGACTTCTCTCCCAAAGCTCTGGATTTTGATTGTTTCATCTGTCTTACCTGATCGCTCCGGCACATGTTCAGAGGGGTGGGAACGGGTTTATTAATATACATGTGAAACAAAACTGATTTATGATCAGCATTATTTTAATAAAAATATCAAAACAATCACAATTATGTGGGAAAAGATATTGCTGGAATACGTACAACAAAGCTAGAAACTAGGGGAAGTAATGTGTTGTGTTTAAAACCCTACAGTAACACTTTAAGGTATATGATTATAATTCCAGGTGGTCTTAATGTAATATGAAATTATTCGAAACTTCTAATTATTATTCTAAACTGATCAAGTCAATGTAATGAATGAGTCCCCCTAAGCTTGAGAGATGTGAGAAGTTAATGAACTAGAAAGGCTGATACAAAATTAGACCCATTTTCTACTTAATGGTCTAAATATATCACATGTAATCCAAACTTTTTAATGATAATTTAAAAATAATTAGAAGAATTTGCTGATATTCAAAAACACTGCTGAGCAAAAGATATTGATATCCGCTTGATTTTTTTAATGTAAATTTGATTGCCATGTAATTTAATGAGCTCGTTTTGAATAATTAATAAATAAGTATACTCAAAATATGAACAGGAAAGGTATTAATTTATAATAACAGGAGTGCCACAAAATATAATAAATGATTGTATTTCATAAATCATAATTTACTGGAAGGTAGTTGTTACTGGTAGTTTGTTAAACTAATATTGCTTTAAAAAATCATATATACCAGTTGAACAAAACTCTCATCATAAAGGCAGCTTATTTTCATTCAACCTTCTGTGGTCCAGTACAAAACAAAACCGAACATGAGCAGCTAAAAATAAATAGGTGGGTGAATAACCTTTGCTTAAAAGATAAGCAGTTAGCAAGCGTATAGTACTGTAATGATGGCTGTTATGAAATACTTTGAACTGGGTGTTTTAATCAATTAAAGATTAACCGATTAAGCACACCTGTAGGATTTGATCATTTCAAAAATAATTGTTTGAGTAATCTTGTATACAGTATCAAAAAATGGTATGCGAGAAAGGGTAACATTACTGGAAGGTATACCCAATATTTCACAATATTTCAGAATGAAGAAAAGAAGACTGCAATTCGCAACATTTGCTCATCAGTGTTTTCCTTACACGGCAGTACTGCAAGTTTATCAATTCAGCTTAGTCGCTTAGTTGATTTTTGTCTAAAAACTGTCTGGCTTAGTAATTTAACTACAGTGTATCTAGTTAGTGTTTGCTGTTAGGAGCATTAAAACGTAAGCTGAAGATAGCTGATTAAATATCCAATGCTGGACATGTTTTGTTTACTTTATTATCCTCAGTCAAAAAACATAATCAATCCATCATCGCACTAATATTAAGAAATGGACAAGAGTTTTCAGATGAATCAGAATACATACAAGGTTTATTTGAGTTCTTTAAAACAAAGCTGTGCTTTACTCATATGGCCCTTGCCGTTTTCCGTTCTGTTGTATAACTTCTCCTTCCAAAGAAATGTTGCCCTTGAATCAGTAGTATTGGAAAATTATACTATATTTCTTGATAATAATGCCTCATCCCCAGTTTCTGTTGGCATCCCTGCCCTTGAGAGAAGAAATCAAGTTCAAGCTAAATAAGATGAGCCAATATCCTGGCAGGTTTATTCCCTGACCTAAAGTGCCTATGTTTTGCAAAAAACAAAAAAATACTGACTCAGCCTTTTGTATCAATATCTGATCCAGACAGGGCTATGGTACATTTTTTAATGTATTCGCTAAGACATTTAGCTTTCTCTCTAACTCAACATTCCACTGTTTAGTTGAATATTCCATAACTGTGGGGGTGCTTTTAGACCAATATTCAAGAAGAAGCTTCATGATGGGAGGAAGAAGGGGTATTCAGTGCTCACTGACACATGGTCAGACATAATCTGGCAAACAATTGGGCCCTGATAAAACATATATGGTCAGGGTCTCTGCCTGCCTTCTGAAGAAGAACCAACAGCAAATAAAAAGGAAATACAGTAGAAATGAATGCAGGTGCATACATGCTAACAGTCCCTATATGGTGGGGACAGGCCTGATTTCCTAGCAAATGTCCCAGGTCCTGATGCATAGGAAGAAAATCCCAATATGTATCCTTCACAGCTAGTTTAGGGCCAATGCAACGTGAAGGACTTGAGTTAGCTACACCTTTCTTTTTTGTACAGCATTTGTTGATCATGGGAAGTCTAGTGTTGAAGGTTCTGAGATATATATATATATATATAAAGTCGGGTCCAGCAAATTAAAATGGCAAATATCAAATCAACAACAAACAAGAAAGTGATCGTCTAAGAGTGACTGGAGGGATGGGGGGGTAAGTCTGTTACTTAAATAATAAGTGTTTGCGTGTATTTACACGCGCATGGGCGTCCCACTGAACAGTTTCCAAATATTGGCAAGTATGCAGGTGTGAAATATCAGATTTAACATGATTTTTATTCACTTTGTATAATACAGTACACCCTCGCTATAACACCCTTCATTATAACGAACATTTGGCTATAACGAACCTGACCCCTGGACCCCAAAATAATAATAAAAAAAGATCATATAAACACACAGTTAACATCCTGGTCTGAACGCACGGGATGCCACCTCCAAGAGTGAAGTCAATGCTGCTGTGTAACTATGCCTCTGAAACGAAAATAATTTTATATTGCAACAAAGGTTGAAACTATATTGATCTTTTGAAAAAATGAGTAAAGCAGGTATGTCTCTGTCGTGAGGGCTGTCAAAAAACAGTTTTTGGCTTGTTCAGCAACCATGCGGCAAAGCAAAGGATCTGATTAACATGTCATGTCAAACTTTTCATGTTGGGTTGATTTGGAATAAAAGCTCAGTTTGGGGTTCTTGCATGTTGGATTAAGATGTGGTGCACTTTGAAACGATTCGTGTCAGATTGATTATGGAATAAATTTTCAGCTTCAGTTTGGGATTTGTGCTTTCTGTACTGCGTTTTAATTCTTTAACGAACAGGATAAAGCAAAGGCAGAATACTGCATACATGAGACAAACAGGTATGTGTAATTCTATTTGTATTCACAATCTCATCTCTTACTCCAACAGTTTATTGTTCATTTTGATTGTCCTTTCGCTATAACGAACCCCTCGATATAACGAACAAAAGGCTTGGACCCCAACAGGTTCGTTATAGCGAGGGTGTACTGTATTCTGCTTCAACCAACTAAAAAAGAAAATAAACAAGTAGAATATATTAGTTATGATAACTTAAATGTCATACTCATACCAACAAACCAAGTTATTTGTTTAATAAAGTTTTTTTCCCTCTAATTATATGTGTGATCCTTTATGAACTATTTTCCTAAAACTTTTCTAAGCAGAAGGGTACCCGACAAATCATTACAAGTTCAAGGTAAATGTATGTTTCAAAGCATTTTTTTTTGATGCTGTAAATAATGAGAAAAATTGTTTTCTAATAGCGATAGACCTTTCGATAAAGGCTCTACCCTGTGTTAATTGACCTTAACTTCAGTTAGCACTCTCACCTTTGGCTCAAGAAGCATAACTCCGGTAGCAGTCAACTAACACACGGTAGAGTCTTCATCGACAGGCACTATCGCTTAATGGGTGCATACCCAGGGCAGTACAGGATTAATGTAAAATTCAGGTCAGATACACTAAAAAGTTTCAGTGGTTAATTGAATCATTCAGAGTGGCAGCAAAGTTAATTTTCCATAAAAAAAAATATTCATTGACACCCCCCACCCCTCACCCCTTTATTATAACCCTTCAATACAATAAGATATGCGGCTGTTAAAATCATTAAAATAGACCACAAAAAATTAACTGGTAGTAATTATAACCTAAATTATGTAATGTTTTGAGAAAGACTTCAATAAATTCCCCACAGCTAAAAGTTATTTAAACAACAGGAATTTAGGTTTGAATGTGTAATAAACCAGTCGATATGGATCTTATTAGACCATTGAATACAACACTAGCAAGGATTCTCATCTGATTCATACAGGCAAGGCCAATAAGTACAAACTAGCCAGTGTTAGTAGGTCATCAATGATTTGTATATACAGTATGAGAAATACTGTAGAAGAACCAACACCAACAGTAAAGAAAATCCTAAAAACACTCTTAGTATTATAGGTACATACTAGCCCTTATGAATTGGATTGCAATTAGGCATTAATTATGTGTCGGTCCTTAACTGGGGGTGGGGGGGGGTTGCTGAGGGTCTTCAAAAACACAACACAGGTCATTAACAGTATTATGAATTGCATTGTTTTGGTAGTTTGTCGGCAGCATACAAGGACATCACTTTACAGAGAATTGTGTTCATTGCCATCACATTTGTACAGCTCTAGCTTTTGAACTCTGCTTCTCTTGCACAGTTATCTTGGTTTGGCATCTTTAATATTATAAAAGCTTACAGTATTTGATAAAAAATAAACAGGACATCAAGAGTAAGTACATTATTAAAACATGTTCAACTAGTTTCATTGAATGAAATGTCCATTTAAAATACATTTATGCTTTGGTTTTGGTGGACATTTCGAAAATATGCTGTACAATACTGGGAATTCACTAGAATATACTGTAATGACCACAGACCTATTCGATTTATAATCTTTGATAATGCTTAATTTAAATGGCTGAGAATAATCAACAACAACTGGCTAAAAAATATAAAACAATACAGCACTTGTGTGAGGGGCAGTACCAAAGGTCAGTGCTTACAACTATCCATAACCATCAGCAATGCTGTAGAAAAAAAGACAAAAATGTAAGAATATGTAGTGAACACAGCTTATTCAGGGAGACAGTTCAAGTTTGTAAGTAACTGGACCAATATATTGCAAATTTAATTTAATTTTAAAAAGGTTAGGGATTACGTATTGCAGTGGTTGAACGCTGGCACTGATTAGACCTACTCCAGAATTTAGAAAACTGGTAATAAAGGTATGTGTTTTATGTTACCTCAGCATGAATTTGGTGCAAAACAATATTTTAATGCTGTGGTATCCTCTGTAAGATGTAAAGAATGGTTTAGCACAGAAGGGGCCTTATAAAGACCTTTTGGGATACTACCAAAGTCAATTGTCTATGCCAACTATAACATGAATTAAAAAGATAAGATAGAAAATATATACAGCATCCCATACAGCTCTTTACTATGCAGTGAGAAAGTAAAATCATCTCATTTCCAATTTGAATGTAATAGGTGTTTCATCTTGAATGTACAAATTCAGTTGTAAATCATGTTACTATTGTGGAGAAAATTCATAGTTATAATTGAATGTACTTGTTAAAAGGACATTTCCATTCTTAAATCTATGAGACTTGAGATGCTGTGATGTTAATTAAGTTTGTATTTTTTTTTTTAAATTTTCTATTCATTTATATGAACAGTGTAACACATATTTAGGAAGATATATATTAAGCAATATTCTGCCATGCCACGAGTCAGTGAAATGCAAGCATGCTGTTGGCAGTCATATTTCTATTGCTTCAAGGCCTATTATGATCATGACACTTGATGCCCCCTATCAGTGGGCTTGTGCCTTTGATGCTCTTGTGCATCTGTCTTCTTGACCATTACATTAAAGACCTTTTGTTTTGTTAGCAAATTATTATATCTGCTTACCAAAACTAATACAAGTCTCTGGTGAGGAAGGTACTACCTTTCAGATTGAAATAGTTCTTCAGATTGAGGTATAGAAGGCTGCAGCAGGCTGAATAAAATTATTGATTTAAAATTACAGTTGTAACTAAGAACCAAGATTAAAAAAAAAAAAATCACTTCAAATGAAGTAACACTGATTTTACTGACTGAAAAGGATTTACTGACTGAGATGGCTTTTTATTCAGTCACTGCATGATGTCCATCTGCTAGTGAAAGATAGGGCCCAGAAAGTATAACTCATGCAAGGGATGTTGTTAATGTCTTCAGCTGATGGTAAATACTTTTTTATTGGCTGTATTTGAAATTATGTAGAACATGTATCACACTTTACTGTATATACTATATATATTTTAAGGTACTGTAAATAACATATCTGGTAAGCCTGTCAAATAGTAAGCATTCTCTCAGTTTATACTCTAGTACTGGGCTAACAAATGCTGCTTCACTTGTCATGGTTAGGCTGAGGCATTCTGTTTTGCTGCTGTATTATTGATTAAATTAAACAGCCCAAAACTATAAATAGGAGCACAATCTAATTGGTTGGCATGCATGTGATTTGTAAATAACCATTTATAGTGAATATGTATATGTATGCATATTTAACAAAACCACTGTTAACCTCAGTTTCAAACAAGTTTCCTCTTTACACTCATGTAATGGTTAGCCTTTTGGTTGCCATTAGAACATCAAGATTATTATAAATTACTTCCCACTGGTACACCGTCTCCAGCTCAATAAAGCAGTACTGAGTTGTAGTACATAGTGCACTTTCTACCTCTGGCATAACTTTGTTGATAGGCTCTGACATGAGTATATCGTCCCACTCTATACAGTTTCACAATAAAAATGCAACTGTTTTAAATCCTAAATCCTAAACCTGTGAATGTATTTTGAAGGGTATAACTTGCAATTGTACCTTTTTGGTCATTAAAAAAGAATAGAATAACATCTTGTGATTTCCATTATATATACAGTACATATATATATATATAAGCATGTAGATGATACTGCAGACATGTGGAAAAAGGTTTTGTGGTCAGACGAGACCAAAATTGAACTTTTCGGTCTAAATTCCAAGCGTTACATCTGGCGCAAGCCCAACACTGCACATCACCCAGTCAACACCATCCCAACTGTCAAGCATGGTGGTGGCAGCATCATGTTACGGGGATGCTTCTCTTCAGCAGGGACTGGGAAGCTTGTCAGGATAGAGGGGAGAATGGATGGTGCGAAGTACAGGTGAATCCTTGAGGAAAACCTGTTTGAGTCAGCCAAGACTCTGAAACTGGGGAGGAAATTCACATTTCAGCAGGATAATGACACGACGCACAAAGCCAAAGCCACACCTGAGTGGCTGAACAAGAAGAGAATTAATGTTCTTGAGTGGCCCAGTCAAAGTCCTGACTTGAATCCAATCGAAAATTTATGGCAAGACTTTAAGATTGCAGTCCCTAACAAACGTATCAGAACTGGAGCAATTTTTCCATGAAGCTAGTAGAGACCTATCCAAAAAGATTCATAGCAGTAATTGCTTTAAAAGGTGCTTCTACCAAGTACTGACTTAAGGGGCTGAATACTTATGCAACCAGTAAATTTCATTTTGTACATTTTCTTTGCATGTTTTGCTGACATTTAACCTCCTCCTCATATAACAGTGTTCAGTTTAACCACTACAGCTTTGAATAAAAAAAAAGTTTGTTTGAAAAACTGTGCATACATTATTTGTAATTCAACAAAATGTGACATTAGGGGGTGAATACTTCTGCAAACCACTTTGTGTGTTACTTTGAATTAACGCAGCTGAGTTCATTTTAAATTGCTAAAAAGCTTACTAAAAGTACTATGGTTTTCAAAAGGCTCAATTTTTTATTGCATTTTTTTTACGGTATTTGAGGGAGGTGTATATTGAAGTTTATTTCTGCGGATACAACTTGATCAGGATGGCGAAGAAGTCCTACGACTTCAAACTGAAAGCTGTTGAGCGCACAGATCAGATCAGTGTTTGTCTAGGTGAGGTCACATACCAGTGTAGCGTGGAGAGGGACATAACAACAAGAGAGAAATGTAAATTCAACACTGTCGGTTTATTTTCCCTTTCTTTTCTTACAGCAGTTATTAAGAGGGCTGAACTCTTTAATATAAGGTGTGTTTCTTTCTCTTCAACCAGCAAGACAACTAAACACTCAGGGTCTCCAGGTCCAGGCAGGGCTTTGGTGAGGAAGTTGAGTGGATTCCGTGGCTCTCCCCAAAATACGTGCATGCAACCAAAACAGAAATACTTTTAAGAAACTTAAATAATAATCATACAGCTCCTGCATTACAACTAAAATGCATTACTTTTTCTTGCTAATTCCTAAATATATGTATTATTTATTTATTTATTTTAGTGCTGCTGTATTTACTCCTACACCAGTATCAGTGCATAGTGCTGTGTATCTACGGTCTTCTTTTTTTGTTTGGGTTTCATAAACTTTACAGTAAAATACCGGTATGCTCCAGTGTGTAATTGTCTTATTTTAAATATATATTATTCAAGTTTATTCAATTAATTTTGTTTCTATTTAATGTTTTGCCATGCTGTGTTGTATATGCGTTTCTTGATTAGGTGCTGCATTTATTTGAGCTGGGGTAGGGAAAAATAATTATTGAGAGCGGCATTTATTACAAATATGATATCAGAGTGCAGCGCTTATTCAAGGGTGGCGGTAATTCAAAGTAATATGGTGTGTGTGTATATATATATATATATATATATATATATATATATATATATATATATATATATATATATATACAGGTATGTGAAAAGGCAGGTGTGAAAAATGCTGTAAAGTAAGAATGCTTTCAAAAATAGACATGTTAATAGATTATATTTATCAATTAACTAAATGCAAAGTGAGTGAACAGAAGAAAAATCTAAATCAAATCCATATTTGGTGTGACAACCCTTTGCCTTCAAAACAGCATCAATTCTTCTAGGTACACTTGCACAAAGTCAGGGATTTTGTAGGCATATAGTCAGGTGTATGATTAAACAATTATACCAAACAGGTGCTAATGATCATCAATTCAATATGTAGGTTGAAACACAATCATTAACTGAAACAGAAACAGCTGTGTAGGAGGAATAAAACTGGGTAAGGAACAGCCAAACTCAGCTAACAAGGTGAGGTTGCTGAAGACAGTTTACTGTCAAAAGTCATACACCATGGCAAGACTGAGCACAGCAACAAGACTCAAGGTAGTTATACTGCATCAGCAAGGTCTCTCTCAGGCAGAAATTTCAAGGCAGACAGGGGTTTCCAGATGTGCTGTCCAAGCTCTTGAAGAAGCACAAACAAACGGGCAGCGTTGTGGACCGTAGACGCAGTGGTCGGCCAAGGAAACTTACTGCAGCAGATGAAAGACACATCATGCTTACTTCCCTTCGCAATCGGAAGATATCCAGCAGTGCCATCAGCTCAGAATTGGCAGAAAACAGTGGGACCCTGGTACACCCATCTACTGTCCGGAGAAGTCTGGTCAGAAGTGGCCTTCATGGAAGACTTGCGGCCAAAAATCCATACCTCCGTCGTGGAAACAAGGCCAAGCGACTCAACTATGCATGAAAACACAGGAACTGGGGTGCAGAAAAATGGCAGCAGGTGCTCTGGACTGATGAGTCAAAATTTGAAATATTTGGCTGTAGCAGAAGGCAGTTTGTTCGCCGAAGGGCTGGAGAGCGGTACACGAATGAGTGTCTGCAGGCAACAGTGAAGCATGGTGGAGGTTCATTGCAAGTTTGGGGCTGCATTTCTGCAAATGGAGTTGGGGATTTGGTCAGAATTAATGGTCTCCTCAATGCTGAGAAGTACAGGCAGATACTTATCCATCATGCAATACCATCAGAGAGGCATCTGATTGGCCCCAAATTTATTCTGCAGCATGACAACGACCCCAAACATACAGCGAAAGTCATTAAGAACTATCTTGAGCGTAAAGAAGAACAAGGAATCCTGGAAGTGATGGTATGGCCCCCACAGAGCCCTGATCTCAACATCATCGAGTCTGTCTGGGATTACATGAAGAGAGAGAAGCAACTGAGGCTGCCTAAATCCACAGAAGAACTGTGGTTAGTTCTCCAAGATGTTTGGGCCAACCTACCTGCCGAGTTCCTTCAAAAACTGTGTGCAAGTGTACCTAGAAGAATTGATGCTTGATGCTGTTTTGAAGGCAAAGGGTGTGTTTTGTGGGTTTCCCGAACCCGGGGCCATGATTGAGAGGGACGGCCGGGGGCATTCGTACTGTGCCGCTAGAGGTGAAATTCTTGGACCGGTGCAAGACGGGCGAAAGCGAAAGCATTTGCCAAGAATGTTTTCATTAATCAAGAACGAAAGTCGGAGTTCGAAGACGATCAGATACCGTCGTAGTTCCGACCATAAACGATGCCGACGGGCGATCCCGCGGCGTTATTCCCATGATCCGCCGAGCAGCCTCTGGGAAACCAAAGTGTTTGGGTTCCGGGGGGAGTATTGTTGCAAAGCTGAAACTTAAAGGAATTGACGGAAGGGCACCACCAGATACCATAATCTCTCAAGGATAATATTAAAGGACATCATAAAAGGGATAACATTAAAGGGCCTTTGTAATGAAAAAAGATACGATCTGAAAGATAACTCATTATTAAAACCTCCTGCTAATTAAAAGTCTGAACTCTGATCATGTTTCTTTGAAAATAAGTGCTTGTCACTAAACAAAAAAAGAACATCTTGTTGCAGCATTTCTAGAGGAGATTTCAAGTTTAAAGCAATTCCTATCCCTGCAATTTGAGGCCAACTAAATATACACACATACTCATCATACTTATATCAGATAAAGCTAAACCCATTACTTCAGCAATAAAATGTTGAGTGCTCAAGTATCAGGCCAAAGAGATGGTATCACGCCCCAGGGAGTCCCTGACCCTGGTGCTGTCTGAACAACCTTCTGTATGGAGAAATGTCAGACAATCACCATTGGCACATCTTCCAACCTGAAGAGCTGTCTTTCTTTCAAGTTCTCATTTCCTCGGTCTTACGAAATACCTTTTCAGTGCCTACAGGCACCCCTCATTTACCAGAGTACATGATAAAAATTTAAAAAAATGTAATAACTTGAAAAAATTAATACAAAGTTGCTGTTTACAGAGTCGCTGATGAATAAAACTGATAGTTATTACAAAAACAATATACAGTAAGCCTGTATGCTACATATGTAAGAGATAACACATGACAGGATGTGCGTTGTGTTACATTAACATACGGTTGTAGTTGGTGAAGCTGAGTGCCTTCAACCAACAAAGCCATATGTTAATGCAACATGACGCACAAACCCTGGATTGTGTTATTTGTTTTGCTTTTTAAACCAACAATTTTATTATATATCTTTTCACTTTGGGAAAAAATAGTCCCTCAAACAAGGTTCTATTTGTTGTAAACATTAAACTGGAGGTTTTCAACATCTCCATGTATTTATTCCAGCGATAAGCAAGGCATCATTGAAGTGAGGTGATTTACTCCCATTGGTTTTAGAGTGGCATAAGAGAATTTGGCGAGGGTGAAATAAAAAAAACTGCCAGCATCAGGGGGTATTTTCGGGGCTTTCGTTTTTGATGTACTGTATGAAATGAGTGTTTTCGGTTTCTTTCCAAAATGCTTGAGTGTTTTTTTTTTCTGTCAAAATATGTATAGTAGTAACTCGACAGTACTCTTGCACACTTAAGTTGTACCTTCTTTCCATTGCCGTCTTCCACAATGAAATTCCTATGGTCACAGGCACATTCTTCTGGGGTTTTTGTGTGTAGACATTTTTGTACATTTCACCACAATTTGTTTTAAATCTTCTATATCTTAACTGTAATACAGCTTGAAATCCCGCTAACAAGCCTCCATCCTGATTGTAATCTCATTTTAAATCTTGAAAGTGGAGTCTCCAATAGAAATGTAGGAATGTGCTGTCATTCAGTAGTTGGGGCAGGTTTAAAGTATTGAGAACGAATCAATGATAGATGCAAGTCAGGAAGGCGGGACATTGTCCAGCAGCACTGGGAAATGTATTTATTATTATTTTTGTAGTAGGTTTTATTTTTTTAATGGGAATAGGGTAAAGTCAGCGTGAATTGATTAACCATTTCCATAGTTTTTCCGGTGTTTATTGGCTATCCACAGATTTAATTTTTTTTGTATTGGGGATGTTTTTTGGGGTTTTATCGGTTAAAACCGAAAATCAGAAGCCCTAATAATAAGTAAATATGGTCTGGGGAGGGGAGGGCTATCGTGGAAAATTATTGTCCTGAGGGAAGACTATTGTTACTGCCCGAAGCCACAGGCACCCTGGAGGTAACAATAGTCTTCCCAAGGGGAATTTAATTTTCCACTATGAGTTGAGTCTGCAGTACATATTTAATATATGAATCAGTCAAAATAATAAGTGAGGCAAGATTGGATAGTAAATATGACTTCATATATTGTGTTTAAATATAGCTGATACAGCTTAAATAAATAAATAACATAAATAAATAACAGAAAATGTTTCTGAAGTTCATACCGCATAGTTATCAAAGTCTTTTTTGGCATACAGCTCTCCGTCTGGCTTGCTGACTGCTGCATAATACAGTTTAGATCCTGACTATCATATTTGAATTTGTTTGAATTTCAGAAAGTCAGAAAACAGTGACATTGGCGTTTTAATCACCATTTTAGTGTTTGGGGCATCTTTCTTTTGTAGTATGTTTTGCAATTAATTTTCTGTTAAGTCACAGAATCAGTGTTCAGCAGTTTTTTCATTCAGCCATTTTCTCCTGTTGTTAGTAGTGGCAGTGAAGGGTGTTCCTTTGAAAAGGGGCCAGACTGACAGTGATGTGAACCTGTCATAAGACTGACAACCATTTGACTCCATGAAGGCTTGTAGTGTGCTGAGGCTCTAGAGTTTTACAGATTCGGTTTGCCATTTTCTGGGCCGAATCTGTAAAAGATCAGAATGAAATGTATTTATTTTCTCCCACTTCGCCACCTGTCCCAGTCCTTGTTCCATCTGGTCAAAAGTAATGAAAATATGACAGCTGACATCATTGTTCCTTGCAGAAAAGAAAACTTAATAGTTTTTACTTCAATGTGAAACCAAACAATAGTTAATCCTTTAGGGAGCACCACAAGTTACATCGACAGGAGTAAAACCATGCAAAACACATCCATGTGTTACATTCAACTGTCGTTATTTATATGAACTGCAGCCTTAGATTTCATTTTAAAAAGTAAACTTCAGAATATTTAAAACCAAAAAAATATATCACATTAGTCCTTGGAGAACTGAAATCAGTGATCTCTGCTTTGAATAATGTAAACATGATGCTGTCTGTGCTGTGGCAGAGGGAACAGATATACCTCATTAGTAATAGAGTGTAGTCCTATAAATGTAGCAAAGGGAAGAAAATAGAATAGTTGACCTTTGTTCAGCACCAGTTGTTTTACGAAACAACCACAAAGGTCTGGGTGACAAAGAGATTGCTTTTGAAGTGAGAACAAGTGTGAGGCAATTAATATCTTAGATAGATCTTAAGCTTTGCTCATCATTTATTTACTCGGGTAACAGCTACACAAAATTGATTAAAGCTCCAGAGCAACACACTTTTCTCTGTAATGTGGATGAATAAAGCCATTGCGTTTACTTTGGAAGCACAATTGTACTCTGCTTATCCAGTCAATTTAGATTTGCACTAAAGGCCTCGGCCTTGTAGGAAAAAAATGTCACTCAAATATGAACTCTGACAATGGTGTCATCATTAAACCGCTGCTCTCTGTATTGAAGCTGACATTCATAGATATTCTCTGTCATTTTAGGTTTTCCTGGCACAAAGTAATGCCAACAGCTTTAATGACAAGTCAATTGGCATTGATCAACTTTACCCCAGCCATCATCAAAATGCCTACATCTGCTTTGATACCAACCCCAACTGCTCCTCTTCCAGTTTCAGCCTGTCATGAAGCGTTGTGCCAGAATGGAGGGACTTGCCGTCATGTAATGCTACAAAGTGGTGCCACTTCCTTTCAATGTGACTGTCCCCTACATTTCACCGGACACTTCTGTGAAAAAGGTACCTTCCTGCAACACTGTGATAATACTGTCTATTTAGGAACTACTCACTTTGACTGAAGTCTCATATTTTCACGAAGCTCATCTATAGTTAAAGTATATAACAAACACACTGAAAAAATACTATTCATATATACTATTCAGTACATTAATATGCTTTGACCTAAGGTTTTACATACAAATCTCAGGCCTAACAGCCATGTTTATGTATTCCATCACTTTAACTTTGTAAATGTCATTGTCATTGTCAATGGTTAGTTTTAAGATGATGTATACTGGGTAGCATTATGGTTCTGTGTGTAGTTTTAGATTGCAGGGTAGATAGATCAAAGCCAGGATAGATTGTTCTATGTTGTTCTAAGTCTTGACATTCGTGAAACATTTTCACTGATAATAATGAAATGCTTATTGAGGGGCTTTTACAGTTTGTTTAAATGGTTAGTTAGTCATTGCTTGTTCTGTTGATTGCCAGTTGCTTCTCACCAAGCACTATTTTCTAATGAGTGATTATTGAAAGACTGAAATATAATTATTTGTGGTTGTTGTGGGCTGCTAAAGTGACATTACAGTAACCTTCAGCAGGTATTGGGATGTACTGAGAGTGTCAATATGAACAATTAATATACTATAAACACAGTAAATACATAGATATTACATAAATGAAAAAGGAAAAACATACTTGATTTCATGGGGTATATATATAGGGGTAGCGTGTATACAAAACCTTACAAGGAACAAAAATAAATGTACACATTTTGTAAATCTGAAGTGACTGTAAAGTAGTTAGAAACTAGTACATGGTTCTTGGTAAAAGCAGATGAACATTAATAGCTACTAATGGGCACAGTTAATGATTCTGTAGTATAGAAAGTTGTTTAATTCACATTTACCTACAGTTCAAGCATATGCAGTACACTAACATCCAACAAGTATCGTGGTAGTACTGGAGTAGTGTGTAGGGTTGTGAATTTCCTTATGTTTATGAAAGTTGTATTATGGTTGTGTTTCCATATATGAGTTTACACATGTTTTGTGAAATTAATAATGATTGCATAGAATGTACAACAAATAATAGAGTATCGCCAATCTATAGTGTGCCAGTGCCTGCTTTCACCTCTAGAGATGTGAATTATACTGGCTCATGACACAAAAATTATTATTCTTTTGTCAGTCCCTAATGGACTGCTGTTCATGACAAAACACACACACACACACACACACACACACACACACACACACACACACACAGACACACACACACACACACACACACACACACACACACACACACACACACACACACACACACACACACACACACACACACACACAGACACACACACACACACACACACACACAGACACATTTTGGCACAATGCTGTACAAATGGCTGCTTCTACTTCTATAAAAAATTGCCTGGGGCCTGGATAACATTCTCTCCCCATCAGGTTTTGGAAGATGTAGGTCATATTTGAGACATTATGGAGTTGTGAAAAAGGACAGAACTGTTTGTACCCGTTGTGATAAGTATGGCATTAGAAATGGCTGTGCTGTACTGCAACTGTGCTCATTCTTTTTAATTCTCTGTATTGAAATTTCAAGAGTTATATAAAGCTCTAAAATGTTAAGCACCTGCCCTACTGAACTGAAGTTGTACTCTTGTGAAAAGCTTTTGATGGCTAAGATGTCCAGAAGATTAATAAACATATATATTGTTTTACATATACAACACTGTAATTGGTGGTTGCCCTACCATGATTGAAGTACATTGGGTCTGTTTGAATGATTTAAACAGTGTTTTGCTTTTTTTTTAATAAAGGAAAGTCAGTCAATCACCCCTGGTTCAAAACACCAAGAGGGTTATTGTAATGGTGGTGGTATTTTGATCCCCCACTGTTTAGATCATTAGAATATAATGACATGTCTAACCTTGTCCACTGTGTTGTAATTTTTGTTTTATTCTCTTTATTTCTCTACATTTATTATGGTGTTTACCAGCACAGTACATTAGTACTCCACAGCTGCATTTTGTCCAATCCAAATTGCTGTAAGTATAACAGTAATCCTACTTCCTGATAGCATTTAAAACCAGTACCTTAACAAAAATATGGTTAATGGATCGCTGTGTTTTAAAGCTGTGTGGATTTGTAAAAGAGAAAATTAAATTACAACGACTTTCAGATATGCAGAAATGTCCAGAAAGTGCTACACCCCAGTTCCCTGTGGTGTATAGTATCAAACTGCATTGCATTGATCTGCTCAAGTACAGGTTTTTTAAAATGCCTCTATGTTGTGGAGAATTTTTTTTCAATGATCTTCTCTAGTTTAATTGTAAATATTCAGTACCAATAGACACGCTTTTTTTCCCATGTGGTGTGCACTAAATTGGTTTCTTCATTAGTGTTAACATAAATATGATCCCACAGGATCAGCAGTCTCATTTAGTGAAGATTTCTTGTTGATAGTTCATGAATTTTAATGTGATCTATATGATTTTATTTGTGCTATCACATCCCCAGTTGACTTTTGTATAATTTAGAATGCCATTCCAATGGTGTAAAAAATGTAGGCAAACTGTGAAAATAATCTGTCTCCTCTATTCAGGAGTACAGATCAATAACAGATGCCATGTGTCAAAATGATTTGGTTTTGAGGCTTGTCTGACAAGACATTAGATTGGGCTTAACTATCAAAAAAGTTGTTCGCGAATCGCATAACTGTAATACAGATGACTCCTTCTTGATGTTAATTAAAACAAGAACATTATAGCAAATTAGTGAGTTTGACTATCTCTTCTGCTTAGTTGAGTGGGGGCTCATCAGTATTCCACATTCTGAATCTTAATGGGCTATTTGTGGTATATGTCCACCTTCTCAGTTGGGATAAATAATCTATGGTCCCTGTAGCTATTTCTCAAAAAAAGTAGGATTTGCTTATTCTTTGTAAAAGAGCCCAGCCTTCTCAGTAGTATTCATTAAAAGTGAATTCTTGTCCATGCCAAACCTAGTCAGGGATCAAACCAATAACATACCACTTAAAGATATAGTTAACTACTAGACCATGCATCAATAACCAAGCGGAAAGTGCATGACATGAATCTGCGGAACTCCATTCCGAAAAGCTGAAATAAAAATATTACTCTAGGTAAGTAAAGTGACCCCTTAGCAAAGTTTTTGACCTGAAAAAATAGGTAATATTTTTTAGTTTGCTATGAAAATAATCAAACGCCCCCGCCCACCTCCCCCTTTCCAGAAAATTACGAACAATAAGTAGCTGGAACAAAAGTCAAAGTCCAGTAAATAACACTTTTTTTCCCTTTTTTAAATGTTGGATTTCAAAGCCACAAGTTGTAGTCTGTTGCTGAAGCTGAAGTGAGACTTGAGCATTGAACTCTGCATAGCATGTTCTCAAGGTGTATCCAGCATTTCTCATTGTTCTCTAGCAAGATATACTGCCCTGAATTCCCACATGGTTCCATGGATTTGAGAAATAAATCAGGTTTTCAGAGAGGTTTTCAATCATTCTAATCCAAGTTGTACAAACAAAATTCCCTCTCCTTTAAGAAACAGTGTCATCTTCCTCAGCTTTGAGTTCATCTAAGCCATCTCAAAAGATTCTCACAGTTTTTTTATGCATTAGAGAGACAGGAGACTTGAACCTGGGTGTGGGAATTAGGGATGCATCTGTGTAGATATTGTGCGCACGTAAAGTGATAGTAGTTAACAAAATAATTACATAAATCATACCTGTTTTGATCTTTCATTAGCTAAGACATCTCAAATGTTCAGTTCTGAAAAAAACTGCTGCCACAGCAAATGTATTTTTATTTTAAAACATTATATCTCAGTTTCCATGCCTTATTCTCTGGAAATTTGTCTCTCTTGCACTTATTGGGTCATTTCACATCAGTGGTGTCTTCTGTGTCAAATGTTGTTGGTTTAAGACAGGAAAGAAACAGTTGAAGTTACATGGCTTGTAATCAGATATTTCTTTATCCAAGAGTAGTACAAGAAGTATTGCACATTTGAGACCTACAGTATATCATGAATGGAAGAGGAATTATTTTGTTATCCTAACTTGAACCTTTGTCCTGGATTTTCAGTATTGATTATGATCTCTTTTTTAACATTAGCTATGCACTTCTCCTAATCCAAACTCTTCGCCAATAGGAGGAAAAACTGCCCCAAAAAAATGCATTACTTTATTGATGGCTATGCTGACCATACAAAAACTGGTACTATTTCAACAATGTTGCTATCATAAACCGGACTTCAAATTGTGATGGTATTGGGTGAACAGCCAAGAGAAAAACATCAGAAATGAGCCATTTCCTATTGATTGCCAGATTTTAACACCAGAGGTTAGGTTTTTATTCTGCCTTCTACAGCATAACCTTCATCTTTGTCTCTGAAAAATGTTAATTGCTGAAACCCTAGAACACAGGTTCAAGTCAACATTGACCATTAAGGACACAACACGCCTACATAGATTCATTCCCATTTACCAGAATCGGTTTCAAGCCTCTTCCTGTCTCTAGTGCATCAGAAACTGTTGTAAGAATCTCCTGGGATGGCTCAGATGAAAGCTAAAGAAAATTACACTGTTGCTGCTATGCAGATACAATTTGGATTGGAATGATTGAAAACTTAGAATTTATACGACAGATACCACCACTCTCAATTTCCAAATTTCTCTTTTAACTCATCGGTGTGTCGACCCAAAAATGAATATCAATTCAAAGCAATGTGACGAAGGTCCGCACTCATAAGAAAAACAAATTAATTCCAAAAAGTCATTTTCATTATTTATTCTTCATTTCACAGCTTCATTTTTGGAAGACAAACAGATTAAAATTCTAATCCATAAGGAAAGTCACAAACATGTTTCAGCCAAAAAGCCTTCATCGGTGTGTATACACAACTTCAATACCTCGATTTAAATACACTGAGTTTAACAGGTAATTACAATTAAGTCAAGTGTTAGTTCTTGGGCACACAACACAAATTACCAATTGATTTACCACACCTGGTATATCACAGATATTTGTTCATCAATTTTCACTTAGATTCTAAAACTGTTATCTCAGTGTAATTTACATACAAAATGAACCATTCCTCAATTGAATTACAGACATCAATTAATTACCCAGCATTGATCCTTCAGATACCCCATAAACCAGATACACTAATAAACCAATTTCCGGACCTGAATAATTTGCAGACATTTATTTATCAAATCCATGCACCCATGTGGGAATTCGGGGCAGATCTCTGTCTAGAAAAGAATGAGAAATGCTGAGAACCCCTTGAGAACATGCTATGTAGTGTTCAATGCCCAAGTCTCACTTCAGCTTCCACCAGAGACTACAACTTGTGGGTTTGAAATCCAAAATTTCAAAAGGACTGAGGAAAAAAAGTGTAATTTACTGGTGTGACTTTTTCCATTATTATTCAGAATTTTCTGCAATGGGATTACCTTCCTGTAACTTTGTATGTGTGAAGCAAAGACTGTGACCTTTCCATATAATTTTTTTCAGATTTTTATTATTGGAGTTTTCCCCAGAGGTCAAAGGTCAGCATGTACTGTTAATTGCAACAGCATGGTTTAGATTTTATTCCAATACGTCCTAATTATTTTAGCTGCGATTTTGCCAATGTTTGTTTCATTCTTGCCAAAGTGTCTTTTTTTTTTTTAATTTAGTCGTCGCCAATTCTTTTACCCCAGTTTTCTCCCCAATTTAGTATGCCCAATTATTATCTGTATCCTCGGCTCACCGCTCGCAACCCCCCCCGCCGACTCGGGAAACGGCAGCTGGAACACGCGTCCTCCGAAACGTGCTCCTGCCAAGCCATCATTTTTCGTACTGCATATCCACAGCAATGCCACCAGACTTATAGTGCCGGAGGACAACACAGATCTGGCTGCTCCATTGCAGAACCACAGACGCCCTATCGGCCACAGGGGTCGCTGATGCGCGGTGAGCCGTGGATTCCCCTGCCGACCTAAGCCCTCCCTACCCGGGCAGCGCTCAGCCAATTGTGCGCGGCTCCCTAGGAACTCCCGGTCATGGTCGGCTGTGACATAGCCTGGATTCGAACCTGCGATCTCCAGGCTATAGGGCACATCCTGCACTCCGCGTGGAGCGCCTTTACTGGATAAAAGTTTTACTTCGCTGCCTTTACTTCAAATGCCTGTTTGTTTCAATCAATCAGGAATATACAGTAATAATAGAAATATCTGTCCTGAATCAGAACTCTGACAACTCCCTCGAAACTCAGTGAATAGTCCGATTTCATGTGGTGTATGACGGGTGAGATTAAAGTGGTACATGATTACATCATTTGGACTGTAGAGCTGTGAAAAAATGGTGCTGTAAATACATGGCTAACAAATGCTGTCTCCCGCAAAATAATGTAGATAATGAGCAATTAATGTGAAAGTTTACACTTTTTATTATAATAAAACACAGTACTGTATGTTTCAGTTGAAAATATTCTGTAAAGCCAGGGTATTTTACAGGTCATAAGGTGGAATTTTCCCTTTTGCCTTTATCAACACATGTTTCTTGAGGTGCACAGATTTTCCTCACCGGTAAGTCTCTTATTTTGATGCGATTTTCCCATTAATTGTAAAAAATTAGTAGCATGTTTAATATAGCTTTTTTTTCCAGAAATGAGTGCAAGAGCTCTAAAGATGCTGTTTAAGGTATCTACTTACTGCAGATGCCAGATGTGTTGTCAAGGGTTGTTTCTAGTTTGCCGTATTGGGAACACCATTAATAACGCATCTGGCATCTGTAGTCTAAGTAGATACTTTTAAGTAAGTGGTAGGAGAAATTAACATGGATATCCTGACAAGCTCAAAGCAATCTCTAAGCCACTTAAAGGCTGATACGGTAAAGAGAAAAATGATAATACAGTACTTCAGTGTTGCTGTAACTGAACTCTGAGCAAGCACCATGAAACAGCCCTTCCTTGAAGCTACCTACTCTTACACCTTTTTGCAGGGAAAATATTTGTGTTGAAATGATATGGCACTTTATTTTAAATAAACATCGACCCACATTTGCCCTGCTTATTGCATGAATTTGTCATCAACACTACCCTTTACAATTATTAAGATGTAAGGTATCCCAATTCGAGTTGGAGGTTAGTCTATATTTATCCCATGTCCCAGTACTGTCCCTGTATCTATTCTGACAGTAGATGACCATTTGCAATCTATAATTTTATCTCACAAAAAGTTTTATTGTTACTTGTTTGAAAATGTGAACTCCATAATATATACAGTACTGTGCAAAAGTTTTAGGCAGGTGTGAAAAAATGCTATAAAGTAAGAATGCTTTCAAAAATAGACATGTTAATAGATTATATTTATCAATTAACTAAATGCAAAGTGAGTGAACAGAAGAAAAATCTAAATCAAATCCATATTTGGTGTGACCACCCTTTGCCTTCAAAACAGCATCAAGCATCAATTCTTCTAGGTACACTTGCACACAGTTTTTGAAGGAACTCGGCAGGTAGGTTGGCCCAAACATCTTGGAGAACTAACCACAGTTCTTCTGTGGATTTAGGCAGCTTCAGTTGCTTCTCTCTCTTCATGTAATCCCAGTCAGACTCGATGATGTTGAGATCAGGGCTCTGTGGGGGCCATACCATCACTTCCAGGACTCCTTGTTCTTCTTTACGCTGAAGATAGTTCTTAATGACTATCGCTGTATGTTTGGGGTCGTTGTCATGCTGCAGAAAAAATTTGGGGCCAATCAGATGCCTCCCTGATGGTATTGCATGATGGATAAGTATCTGCCTGTACTTCTCAGCATTGAGGAGACCATTAATTCTGACCAAATCCCCAACTCCATTTGCAGAAATGCAGCCCCAAACTTGCAATGAACCTCCACCATGCTTCACTGTTGCCTGCAGACACTCATTCGGTATGCAGCTCTCCAGCCCTTCGGCGAACAAACTGCCTTCTGCTACAGCCAAATATTTCAAATTTTGACTCATCAGTCCAGAGCACTTGCTGCCATTTTTCTGCACCCCAGTTCCTGTGTTTTCGTGCATAGTTGAGTCGCTTGGCCTTGTTTCCACGTCGGAGGTATGGCTTTTTGCCCGCAAGTCTTCCATGAAGGCCACTTCTGACCAGACTTCTCCGGACAGTAGATGGGTGTACCAGGGTCCCACTGTTTTCTGCCAGTTCTGAGCTGATGGCACTGCTGGACATCTTCCGATTGCGAAGAGAAGTAAGCATGATGTGTCTTTCATCTGCTGCAGTAAGTTTCCTTGGCCGACCACTGCGTCTACGGTCCTCAACGTTGCCCGTTTCTTTGTGCTTCTTCAAAGAGCTTGGACAGCACATCTGGAAACCCCTGTCTGCCTTGAAATTTCTGCCTGGGAGAGACCTTGCTGATGCAGTATAACTACCTTGTGTCTTGTTGCTGATGCTCAGTCTTGCCATGGTGTATGACTTTTGACAGTAAACTGTCTTCAGCAACCTCACCTTGTTAGCTGAGTTTGGCTGTTCCTCACCCAGTTTTATTCTTCCTACACAGCTGTTTCTGTTTCAGTTAATGATTGTGTTTCAACCTACATATTGAATTGATGATCATTAGCACCTGTTTGGTATAATTGTTTAATCATACACCTGACTATATGCCTACAAAATCCCTGACTTTGTGCAAGTGTACCTAGAAGAATCGATGCTGTTTTGAAGGCAAAGGGTTGTCACACCAAATATGGATTTGATTTAGATTTTTCTTCTGTTCACTCACTTTGCATTTAGTTAATTGATAAATATAATCTATTAACATGTCTATTTTTGAAAGCATTCTTACTTTACAGCATTTTTCACACCTGCCTAAAACTTTTTGCACAGTACTGTATATATATATATATATATGTATATATATATATATATATATATATATATATATATATATATATATATATATATATATATGTAAAAGGATTGCGCCACTCACTTGAGGTTCGTGCCCCTTTAAAATTACGACCCAATACACAGAAGTGGAGTTTTTAAGCCTTGGTTGCACTAAATTTTAATAAACACAAAAACAAACAGCAACAAAATAAACACCTAACTCCTCTTGGAAGCTAACTAAACAGGATTTTTCCCTTACTAATCACTTGGGACAGCTAAGCCGTTTACCTGCAATAAACACAAACTCTCTCAATACACTTACTTGACTGCCTGGAAGCAGCACTCCTTTCTGCCTCCTTCTCCTCAGCAGCCCTGAGCAAACTGACTGTTCTCTTTTTATACCCTGCACCTGGCTCTAATTTAATAATAAGCACCAGGTGCAGGGGATGATAATAATAAAACAATTAACAAATTCAATTAAACTAAACAAATGTGCATTCCGCACATGTTTTCCACATGAGGAGGCTTTAACCCCTCCCTGCTGTGTTACTAATATATATATATATATATATATATATATATATATATATATATATATATATATATATATATATATATATATACAGTACTGTGCAAAAGTTTTAGGCAGGTGTGAAAAAATGCTGTAAAGTAAGAATGCTTTCAAAAATAGACATGTTAATAGATTATATTTATCAATTAACTAAATGCAAAGTGAGTGAACAGAAGAAAAATCTAAATCAAATCCATATTTGGTGTGACCACCCTTTGCCTTCAAAACAGCATCAATTCTTCTAGGTACACTTGCACAAAGTCAGGGATTTTGTAGGCATATAGTCAGGTGTATGATTAAACAATTATACCAAACAGGTGCTAATGATCATCAATTCAATATGTAGGTTTGAAACACAATCATTAACTGAAACAGAAACAGCTGTGTAGGAGGAATAAAACTGGGTGAGGAACAGCCAAACTCAGCTAACAAGGTGAGGTTGCTGAAGACAGTTTACTGTCAAAAGTCATACACCATGGCAAGACTGAGCACAGCAACAAGACACAAGGTGGTTATACTGCATCAGCAAGGTCTCTCCCAGGCAGAAATTTCAAGGCAGACAGGGGTTTCCAGATGTGCTGTCCAAGCTCTTTTGAAGAAGCACAAAGAAACGGACAGCGTTGAGGACCGTAGGCGCGAGTGGTCGGCCAAGGAAACTTACTGCAGCAGATGAAAGACACATCATGCTTACTTCCCTTCGCAATCGGAAGATGTCCAGCAGTGCCATCAGCTCAGAACTGGCAGAAAACAGTGGGACCCTGGTACACCCATCTACTGTCTGGAGAAGTCTGGTCAGAAGTGGCCTTCATGGAAGACTTGCGGCCAAAAGCCATACCTCCGACGTGGAAACAAGGCCAAGCGACTCAACTATGCACGAAAACACAGGAACTGGGGTGCAGAAAAATGGCAGCAGGTGCTCTGGACTGATGAGTCAAAATTTGAAATATTTGGCTGTAGCAGAAGGCAGTTTGTTCGCGAAGGGCTGGAGAGCGTACACGAATGAGTGTCTGCAGGCAACAGTGAAGCATGGTGGAGGTTCCTTGCAAGTTTGGGGCTGCATTTCTGCAAATGGAGTTGGGGATTTGGTCAGAATTAATGGTCTCCTCAATGCTGAGAAGTACAGGCAGATACTTATCCATCATGCAATACCATCAGGGAGGCATCTGATTGGCCCCAAATTTATTCTGCAGCATGACAACGACCCCAAACATACAGCGAAAGTCATTAAGAACTATCTTCAGCGTAAAGAAGAACAAGGAGTCCTGGAAGTGATGGTATGGCCCCACAGAGCCCTGATCTCAACATCATCGAGTCTGTCTGGGATTACATGAAGAGAGAAGCAACTGAGGCTGCCTAAATCCACAGAAGAACTGTGGTTAGTTCTCCAAGATGTTTGGGCCAACCTACCTGCCGAGTTCCTTCAAAAACTGTGTGCAAGTGTACCTAGAAGAATTGATGCTTGATGCTGTTTTGAAGGCAAAGGGTGGTCACACCAAATATGGATTTGATTTAGATTTTTCTTCTGTTCACTCACTTTGCATTTAGTTAATTGATAAATATAATCTATTAACATGTCTATTTTTGAAAGCATTCTTACTTTACAGCATTTTTTCACACCTGCCTAAAACTTTTGCACAGTACTGTATATATATATATATATATATATATATATATATATATATATATATATATGCACACATATACATGTGTGATGACGTGACCCCTTAAGGTGTACGTAAACCACAGGTACGCAGACGTCGAGTTGCCGTTCAGCGACACTCTTGGTGTTCTTTATTTATTTATTTTAATACACTATAACACAAACAGCAACAAAACAAACAGCCTAACTCCAGCATAGGAGTGCTAACTCAACTTTAGGATGAAGCCCTGTACTAACCACGGGACAGCTAAGCCGTTTACCCGTAGCAAAACAAACATCAAACTTAATTTCTCTAACAACACGTTTTGTTATCTTTTGACTGCCTCTCAGATGCACGCACATGTGCCCTTCTGCCATACACCTCTCCTCAGACGGCCCTGAACCAACTCCCTGTTCTAAAGGGCTTGTCATGAAGTCCAGCTGCCAACACTGGCTCTAATTTAACTGGGCCATCAAGCCAAACCCTGTGGCCTGCTGGGCAATGATAGTTATCTACCTGACTCCCAAATTGCAGTGAGGCCAAGACCACTAGTGCGTTCGCACAGTGCATTCACAGGGCAGGAGGCTCTTAACCATCCTTCCAGCTGTGTATAGTGCCCTTGATATGACTATATATATATATATGTATATATATATATATATATATATATATATATATATATAAAAAAAGCATTGAAGGCAATCTCTTCAGAAAATGAAAATCAAAAGTGAAGCTCATTCTAACTCATTCCACACAAATGCATGACAAGCAAGCAGCAGAGTTTTATTTTATTTTTTGTGCTTCAGTACTTTTCAAAATGAGGAAGATTGTTTCATGGTAGATATGTCTTTAGTGATAATAGTTCTACACTACATTTTCTTCACCATGTCTGACATCTGCAGTCTAAGTAGATACTTTTAAGTAAGTGGTAGGAAAAATTAACATGGCTATCCTGACAAGCTCAAAGCAATCTCTAAGCCACTTAAAGGCTGATATGGTAAAGAGACTACAATTTGGCTGTACTGCCCTTTAAAAGGGTTGCTATACTGTTTAATTAAGTTCAGATTTTCTGATAAACCTTCACTTTTTATAAATATTTGTATTGAACTCAGTATAAACAAGAAAAATATGTTTTCACATAACATATAACAAATATGACAAAAAGAATGAGACCAAACAACAACATTATTTCTTTTTTCAGGTCAAAAAAGTCCCCTGGGTCAACATTGTCTATACCTTTTAGGATTTTGAATGCTTGAATCAGATCACCGCGTAGTCTTCTTTGTTCAAGACTGAATAGATTCAATTCTTTTAGCCTGTCTGCATACGACATGCCTTTTAAACCCGGGATAATTCTGGTCGCTCTTCTTTGCCCTCTTTCTAGAGCAGCAATATCCTTTTTGTAACGAGGTGACCAGAACTGAACACAATATTCTACGTGACGTCTAATGCATTGTAAAGTTTTAACATTACTTCCCTTGATTTAAATTCAACACTTCTCACAATATATCCAAGCATCTTGTTGGCCTTTTTTTATAGCTTCTCCACGTTGTCTAGATGAAGACATTTCTGAGTCAACATAAACTCCTAGGTCTTTTTCATAGTTTCCTTCTTCAATTTCAGTATCTCCCATATGATATTTATAATGCACATTTTTATTGCCTGCGTGCCATACTTTACACTTTTCTCTATTAAATGTCATTTGCCATGTGTCTGTCCAGTTCTGAGTGCTGTCTAGATAATTTTGAATTACCTTTGCTGCTGCAACAGTGTTTGCCACTCCTCCTATTTTTGTGTCGTCTGCAAATTTAACAAGTTTGCTTACTATACCAGAATCTAAACCATGAATGTAGATTTGGAATAGCAGAGGACCTAATACTGATCCCTGTGGTACACCACTGGTTACCTCGCTCCATTTTGAGGTTTCTCCTCTAATCAGGACCAGTATTACATTTGCAATTCAATTTGTATTCATTAGCAAAAAAAAGCTAGTGCTGCATAAAATCTTGAATAAAACAAACAGAAAAACTTTACTGTTATTTTCTTTAACATACCCATTTTCTAATAGCAACCAGACCCTCATAAGAGGGCTTTACCATCTGGTAAGGCCCTTCTCGTTATGTTAAATACCCTCGCCTTCGGCTCTGAACATTTAACAGCACGAGGCAGGATTTACCAAACGGTAAAGCCCTCTTCTTCTGGTTCTGTTGCTTAATTAGACAATGCTTATAAAGGAAAAGCTATTAACTACACTGACTTATCAAAGCAGGCCAACAAAATCTCATTTGGATGAGGTGTTTATAATGATCACTGTAGATAATGAAAGAAAATTAGACAATGAAGCAGCAGGTTCTGTTTTCTTCGCTGCACAATAATTGGAAATTAACTTTGCAGAGTGTATGCCACTAGGGTAGCTCCAGCCTAAGAAAGTTATAGCTTGCTGCTTAAAATACCTGTATTTGGTTGTTGGTTTGTCCATATGAGCAAGATTTCCATTGGCATCTAAATAAGGTGGATGCACTTGCATACTGTATATGGATAGTAATCCCAGCCATCAATTCTAATGTAAACATTTAGGGAACCCCAATGAAGGAACTAGCTGAGAGTTGACTTTGCATAAAAGGTAACACTTTCCATTAAGTGTCTCTAATTACTGTATATTTGTAACTTAGTAAATACATGTGTACTTACACCTAATTGCAATTGTATTATGCATTGTTACAATGTACTTAATATGTAAATCTTTTTGCATGATGTATGTACTGTAAATACATAAATGTATCAGGAAAGGGTTAGAGTTAGGGATAGGGCTAGGGTTACAGCGTTAAAAAATATTTACACATTAATACATATGTCTTTTGCATTTTAGTTTTTATTATTAAAGCGCAATTGGGAATTTCTGTTAGCACTGTTACTTAATTTCTGGGGTTGTGAGCCTTAGCATGGATGAAATAGACAGAAAACATCTTTAGACTGGGTTTTAAAGTTACAGAGATTGTTACCATATAATTGTAGCAAATAAACAGGTTAAATGAAGGAAACGGCTACAAATTGAATCTTAGCTGAAAATATGATGCTGTCATCATTCTTCTTTGACCTATCTATAACACAGCAACAAGAAAATTACTAGAGACGAGTAACAGATAAGACGGTTACAGCCTAACAGGTTTGTTATTTGCCAGCACAAGGGTAGCTCTTTTTGATACAGAATAATATTCTGAGCAACAGCACATACTATATTTGGTCATGTGACCCTGTATTAGTGAATTGAGATGCACAGTATTTGCTTTTAAATGAGTGAAAACTACGTAATTAGTGACTGCATGACTGGTCCCCTTACCGTTGTGCATATATACATTGTAAGATTGGTTATTTGTAAGAAGAAATTGAACCTATCAGTCGTCTTCAAATAAAGTCAATCAAAAAGAGTTAATTCAGGAATCAAATAAAAAACAGGAACAAAGAAAATGTAATACATGCAGTTCACGGTAGGTGTCAGCTGGTGTTATTTCTGAGCTGCCATGGCTTCCTGCACTGCTCTGGTACAGAGATGGTATTTCTGTGAAACAAAGCTAGAGGTAAATTTACAGGTCTCGACAGGTGGTTTTCGAGCTATGGTTATACTACCATATAGGAAGTGGGACGCTACATCATGTGATGCATTCTGCCAATAAACATCTGCCACCATCATTGATTAATCCAATGACAAGTGCTGTAAAGTTCTAACACATTTTTTGGTATTAACCAGCATTTTGTTAGCAACTATTCAGAAATATTTATGTTATGTCTGTCAACTGTAGCCAAGCAGAAGATTGGACTAAAGGTTTGTGGCAATGTGCCCCGCCCCTGTGTGCATGTGTGTGTTATATGTTGTATGTTGCGTGTGTTAATGTTGGTGTATAGTCATTGGGACACGGGATATAAACGGGTCTGTGTTTCACGTGTATTTAAAGATGTAATTGTATTTAGGCACGGGATTGCACATCACTGCACGTGCATTTAAAGTATTTAATATGTGAGCACGAGGTTGCACGTAATTAATTCACGTGCTGGGATTCAAGTGAATAATTAATTAGTAATTGAATCCCAGCACAACAGTATAAATAGATGCACTTTTCATTCACTCGGGGTTGGGTGTTCGTGAGTGGAGAACGGGTGTGGAGAAGGAGGATAAATATAAGAAGAATAAGTGTTTTTACTCACCGTGTTTGTTCGTCCCTGTTTGTTAGTGTGTGTTAGTTTTGTTTACCTGTTTATTTTGGCGAAAGTGCCGTGTGCTGTTTTGTGTTCTTTTATTTTGTTTATTAAATGCTGAGCACAACCAAGTGCTCAGCTTCACCAACCTCACTGTCTGTTGTGTGTTACTTCCTGTTTCTGGTCTGGCGTCACCCACTGCTGCCGTCTTTGTGACACGTGGTGTCATCGTGGGATTACCAGCGCCTCCAAGACTCAGACCAGAGCAGGAGTACCGTGAGTTTTTTGGAGAGAAAAAGAAAAAAAAATGGATTTTTTTTGGAGAAATGGAGGAGGAAAGACGCTAGAGAGGAAGCAACAGCAGCACCCATCCTGCAGGCCAGTGTCAGAGGAGGTGATCGACTGGCTGCTGGATCAGGAGAAGCAAGGGGCCCAGAGTAACATCAGCGCAGCAGTTGCAGGCGGTGTTAAAAAGGTGCCCTGCCCGCTACTAACAAGGCTGTTGTCCTCTCTAGCGCCCAAGGGGAGGAGCCCAAATGTCCCTACGCCTGAGTGGGAGGAGCCCGAACGTCCTACGCCTGAGTGGGAGGAGCCCGAACGTCCTACGCCTGAGTGGGAGGAGCCCGAGCGTCCTACGCCTGAGTGGGAGGAGCCCGAGCGTCCTACGCCTGAGTGGGGGAGCCCGAGCGTCCACAGCCCAAGAGGGGAGTCGGTGCGTCCACAGCCCAAAGGGAGGAGTCGGTGCGTCCACAGCCCAAAGGGAGGAGTCGGTGCGTCCACAGCCCAAAAGGGAGGAGTCGATGCGTCCACAGCCCAAAGGGAGGAGTCGGTGCGTCCACAGCCCAAAGGGAGGAGTCGGTGCGTCCACAGCCCAAAGAGAGGGAAGTCGGGCTTCCACAGCCCTAGGACCCAAGCTGCCAGCAGAGGGAGAATGCCTGCTGGTTCCACCTCCACCAGCAGAGAAAGAATGCCTGCTGTCCCCATGTCCACCAGCAGAGGAAGAATGCCTGCTGTCCCGTGTCCACCAGCAGAGGAAGAATGCCTGCTGTCCCGTGTCCACCAGCAGAGGAAGAATGCCTGCTGGGTTCCCATCCACCAGCAGAGTGTGAGCGTCTGCTGGTATCACTTCCCCACCGTCACCACCGGAGAGGAACAGGAGCTGCCTCTGCCTCCACCACAGTCCCCTGCAAGGCGGGAGAGCCGCACCAGTCCCCTGCAAGAGGCGGAGCCGCACCAGTCCCCTGCAACAGTAGGAGACCACACGCTGCTCGCACCTCCATCGCCAGGAGACTGCATGCTGCTCGCACCTCCATCGCCAGGAGACTACACGCTGCTCCCACCTCCACCGCTTCCTCCACTAGGAGCAGAGCAGCAGGAGCTGCCTCTGCCTCCGCCACCGCCCGAGCAGAGGAGCAGGAGCTGCCTCCGACACTTTCAGGAGCAGAGCAGCAGGAGCTGCCTCTGCCTCCACCACCCCAACCGCTTCCACCAGGAGCAGAGCAGCAGGAGCTGCCTCTGCCTCCTCCACCAGCAGAGGGTGAGTACCTGCTGGTTCCGCCGCCTTTGTCGTGGGAGGACTGCTTGCCCCTCCCACCTCCACCAGCAGAGGGTGAATACCTGCTGGTTCCGCCTTCATTGTCGTGGGAGGACTGCTTGCCCTCCCACCTCCACCAGCAGAGGGTGAATACCTGCTGCCTCCGCCACTGCCAGGAGCAGAGGAGCAGGAGCTGCCTCCGCCACTGCCAGGAGCAGAACAGCAGGAGCTGTCTCTGTTTCCCGCACCTCCACCACAGGGAGTACGGTGGCCGGAGCCCCAGAAAGGGGAGCTACCGGCTACAAAGACAGGGGGAGAGGTCAGGAGACCACTTTCCCCAGCAGCAGTTTTGCTGCAGGAGTTCTTGTGGCCGGAGGGGGGAGGTGGCCGTTGAGGCCATTTGTGCTGCGCACAAGGGGGGGTATATGTGGCAATGTGCCCGCCCTGTGTGCATGTGTGTGTTATATGTTGCATGTTGCGTGTGTTAATGTTGGTGTATAGTCATTGGGACACGGGATATAAACGGGTCTGTGTTTCACGTGTATTTAAAGATGTAATTGTATTTAGGCACGGGATTGCACATCACTGCACGTGCATTTAAAGTATTTAATATGTGAGCACGAGGTTGCACGTAATTAATTCACGTGCTGGGATTCAAGTGAATAATTAATTAGTAATTGAATCCCAGCACAACAGTATAAATAGATGCACGTTTCATTCACTTTCGGGGTTGGGTGTTCGTGAGTGGAGAACGGGTGTGGAGAAGGAGGATAAATATAAGAAGAATAAGTGTTTTTACTCACCGTGTTTGTTCGTCCCTGTTTGTTAGTGTGTGTTCGTTTTGTTTACCTGTTTATTTTGGCGAAAGTGCCGTGTGCTGTTTTTGTGTTCTTTTATTTTGTTTATTAAATGCTGAGCACAACCAAGTGCTCAGCTTCACCAACCTCACTGTCTGTTGTGTGTTACTTCCTGTTTCTGGTCTGACGTCACCCACTGCTGCCGTCTTTGTGACAAGGTTATAGAAATGTTTTGGTTTATGAAAATACTTAATCATATTGAAAGCAGAAGTCATCATGTGTTAGTTTATAAAAATACTTAATCATATCAAATACAGAAGCAGAACATATGATGTGTTTTGACCAATTAATGGTGTGTTTTGACCAATTAGTGGCGTTTAACGCCATTTATATCATCAGTTGCTATGTCATAAAAATATTGAAAGTTTCTTAAGCGTAGCTTGATAACAATGCCATGATTCAAGTGGCTTAGCTTTTCTGTGGTTTCGCAACAACAAAAAGACAGAATTGCTAATCACTGCAAAACTACATGTGACGCTACATGACTCCCAGGTACTTGCCAGACTGTATGGAAAGCAATAAGTGCTTAAAAAACCTCACAACATTTACAGACCTCACTGTTGTTATTGATGAAACTAACAATTAGAGGCCAGATCCTCAAAGCTTTTTTTACGTCAAATTGCTATAAGCACATCTTTTTCTGAAAGTGAAAATGACCAATTACAGCTTTAAAAAAAAAATATATATATATTTTTAATGCTTTCAAAAATAGACATGTTAATAGATTATATTTATCAATTAACTAAATGCAAAGTGAGTGAACAGAAGAAAAATCTGAATCAAATCCATATTTGGTGTGACCACCCTTTGCCTTCAAAACAGCATCAATTCTTCTAGGTACACTTGCACAAAGTCAGGGATTTTGTAGGCATATAGTCAGGTGTATGATTAAACAATTATACCAAACAGGTGCTAATGATCATCAATTCAATATGTAGGTTGAAACACAATCATTAACTGAAACAGAAACAGCTGTGTAGGAGGAATAAAACTGGGCGAGGAACAGCCAAACTCAGCTAACAAGGTGAGGTTGCTGAAGACAGTTTACTGTCAATAGTCATACACCATGGCAAGACTGAGCACAGCAACAAGACACAAGGTAGTTTTACTGCATCAGCAAGGTCTCTCCCAGGCAGAAATTTCAAGGCAGACAGGGGTTTCCAGATGTGCTGTCCAAGCTCTTTTGAAGAAGCACAAAGAAACGGGCAACGTTGAGGACCATAGACGCAGTGGTCGGCTAAGGAAACTTACTGCAGCAGATGAAAGACACATCATGCTTACTTCCCTTCGCAATCAGAAGATGCCCAGCAGTGCCATCAGCTCAGAATTGGCAGAAAACAGTGGGACCCTGGTACACCCATCTACTGTCCGGAGAAGTCTGGTCAGAAGTGGCCTTCTTGGAAGACTTGCGGCCAAAAAGCCATACCTCCGACGTGGAAACAAGGCCAAGCGACTCAACTATGCACGAAAACACAGGAACTGGGGTGCAGAAAAATGGCAGCAGGTGCTCTGGACTGATGAGTCAAAATTTGAAATATTTGGCTGTAGCAGAAGGCAGTTTGTTCGCCGAAGGGCTGGAGAGTGGTACACAAATGAGTGTCTGCAGGCAACAGTGAAGCATGGTGGAGGTTTCATGCAAGTTTGGGGCTGCATTTCTGCAAATGGAGTTGGGGATTTGGTCAGAATTAATGGTCTCCTCAATGCTGAGAAGTACAGGCAGATACTTATCCATCATGCAATACCTACCAAGAGGCCAATGGCAACTTTGAAAGAGCTACAGGCTTTTATGGCCAAGACTGGTCAAAGTGTGCATGTGACAACAATATCCCAAGCACTCCACAAATCTGGCCTGTCTGGTAGGGTGGCAAGAAGGAAGCCATTACTCAAGAAAGCCCACCGTGAATCCTGTTTGAAGTATGCAAAAAAACACTCAGTTTTGTGGTCTGACAAAACTAAAATGGAACTTTTTGGCCTTAATGCAAAGCGTTATGTTTGGCGCAAGCCTAACACAGCGCATCAACCAAAGAACACCATCCCTACTGTGAAGCATGGTGGTGGCAGCATCATGTTATGGGGATGTTTCTCATCGGCAGGACCTGGGACACTTGTCAGGATAGAAGGGAAAATGAATGGAGCAAAGTACAGAGAAGTCCTTGAGGAAAACCTGCTGCCCTCTGCAAGAAAGCTGAAACTGGGACGGAAGTTCACCTTTCAGCATGACAACGACCCAAAGCACACAGCCAAAGCTACACTGGAGTGGCTAAGGAACAAAAAGGTAAATGTCCTTGAGTGGCCCAGTCAGAGCCCAGACCTAAATCCAATCGAAAATTTATGGCATGACTTGAAGATTGCTGTCCATCAATGCTCCCCAAGGAACTTGACAGAGCTTGAACAGTTTTGTAAAGAACAATGGTCAAATATTGCCAAATCTAGATGTGCAAAGTTGGTAGAGACCTATCCCAACAGACTCACAGCTGTAATTGCTGCCAAAGGTACTTCCACCAAGTATTAACTCAGGGGGGTGGAGACTTATCCAATTATGATCTTTCAGTTTTGTGTGTATATATATATATATATATAGCAAGCCCCTAAATTAAGTGTCAGTTGTTTGTCTGTTTTGGTAACTTTCTGGGATATGTTGATGGTTTGGAATAAGAGCTATACAAATCTAGCCCTTTATTTAGATGGAGGTAAATGTGTTTGTATGAATATCCATGCAACTTGCATTACTTTTTATTAAAAAAAAAAAAGGTTAGAACAGATTTTTTAGTGGTTGCAAAGAAAACAGTTCACAGATCCTTTCTCTTTTATGCATGAAATGGTGCTGTTTGATTTTCATTTGCAGTATAGTAAATAAGTCTGTATACAACTGTTCCTACTAGAAAAGCTAGCGAAGCAGTAGTTAAAACCTGCCTATTTTACCAGTTGGGAATTGTGTAAAACTGATTGTTTGTAGTAGCTATGCCCTATTCTGCTCATTTTTTAAACATCTAAGCAATCTGTCATTTAAAGTAAGTTAAATGCTTCAACCTTTCCAAAAAAAGTGACAAATAATTGCCTTTGCTTCCTATCTCCAACATGACATGGAACTGCTTCTCCTGTGTTGCATACACCACCACCATTTGTGCTGTTAGTGCTAATTTGCTGATAATTAAATCATCCACTGAAATGCTATTTGTCTCCCTAGGCAGTGTGGTAAAGCAACCGGAGTCCTATTTTCAGGCCTGGGTCATTTGCATTCTCCCACAGGAAACATCACATAATCAGGCAGATGAGGTATTAAATAATCCCTATGAGCATTAATACAAACATGTAAGGAGACTGTAAAATCTGAACATTCCTGGTGCTACAAGACAGATTGTGCCTATTTGTGTTTTTCATAAATAGCTTGACCTATATTAATGAGCCATCCCCCATGGTTACGTGCTGGAGAAGGATATGTATATAATAATAATTTTGCACCTGTGCTTTAAGAATACAGGTGTTTCAGGATTCTCAGACTCTGTCTTTGCTTGCCCTTCCGTTATTGCTACATCTTTGGTAGTATGCATCAAAAAGAAAATACAAATTCAGTATAGGTACTGCAATTCAATATAATAATACTACTACGACTACTACGACTACTAATAATAATAATAATGTATGAGTATGCCAATAGCTGTATAATAATATGAAGAGAGTTAATTCCAATGATCTTCTTTACAAAGCAGTAATGCACAGATATTGAAAAATACTTCTAGTCAAAACTTATTTAGTTTTTATAAGTATCTTCAAAACAAAAGAAGTTATGTAGGGGTTTTACCTTTTTTTCCTACTAATGCTTATGCTGTTTTCTTTTTTTTTCAATTCATGGTACATTTTTAAGAGGTCACACCAACTATACAATTGTATAAATGGCAGTGGACTTCCTCAGATTAAGTCTGGAGGCTATTTACATCATGACACATCCCTTGAATTCTGAAATAACTCACCAAGTTGATCATGACACCTCTTGTGTAAGGATTCCTAAAAGCTTGTGAGTTAACGTTGCCTAAATTCTAAAGAAGTCTTACTTTACTGTATGTTGTTGATAACTATAAAGTATGGCCTATTAAATCATACCCTTTTATTGTTTATTTAAAGCTCTATGCCCATGTATATATAATCCTATTACATTGTGCACTAATCTCTCTTTTTCTAATTCACTGAGCTCTCCTACCACAGGCACATTATCACCTGTCCCATTCTTAAGGACTGTTTAATTCTAAAGTAAGTGTAACAATATTAATGGATAATAAATTACTATAACAGAAGAGACATGATAGGTCATATAGCTGGACAAAAGTTTGCCAGCTACAGTACGTGTATCCCAAATTGAAAGCTAAATGCTGAATAAATTAGCTCAGGACTAAATGAGGGAGGAATTGAAAATATGCCTTAAACTAGTAGAGCAATAGAGCAGGAAATTATTCAGCATTCTGTATTGATCATGACCTCCTAGAATGCTTCATTAGCAGCAAAGCCTGCACTCCTCGTAAATGCATTGCAGTCCAGAGACCGATCAGTCATTGTTAAAATTGGCAGGTAAATCCCTATGGGGCAAGCAGGACGAAAGCTCAGACATGTTCCCATTCCCTTGTCGTTTCTTCCCCTTCTCCTTCTCACTTCTCCTGCCCCACACCTGATAATTCTGTTACAGACTATAAAATATTGTATTGATTGAGTTCTGAAAGTTGTTAATGTGATTTAAGGGCTGGATTTGATTAAAAGTGTGTCCGCTGCAGGGGATGTGGCCATTTCTCCCTTTGCAGTATAAAAAAGGTGTAAATCACATACATGTGCAGCCTGGGAGGGAACTCACAATGGGGATGCTTAGTTAGAAAAACTGAAGGTCAGCTAGAGCAGGTTATGAAAAATAAAATGTTGGAAATATATTAAAGCAAAGTTCACAAGGATAAGGAGACACCTCAGTGGGATTTTATACACTATGATTCAATCTTTTTTTTTCCTAAAGTTTTTTTTTTTCTGTTTCTGCTGCTTTTGTTTTATTTTCATTTAAAGATCAATACAGATTGTTAAATAGTTTGAAAATGTATCACTAGGGTTCATAATATGGCACAGTTTACCCTATATTAATACATTATGCACAGCTATGAGACAATTTCTGGACCATTAAGTAAGAATAATCTCAAACTAGATGTACAGTAGTAGAGACCCTACTGTAAACAAGATCACACTGTGTCTTCTTTGCAATACAGTACAGCTTAAGTTAGTAATAAGAATTGCCAGCTTAATTCTAAAAGTGTTCATTGCGATGGTTTGCATGACTAGTTTTTGGGGTCAGGCTGTCTATTAACTGAACACTTTCTGCTAGATAGTGGTGCTTCTTGGATCTTGGTCATCAGATAGAATCCGAAGGTGTAAAAGACAAAAGATACTGTAGTCATTGTATATGCTTCTCATATTTTGCACTTGTGGCTTTGTCAATTTTCTCCAGTTTTTTGGTACAATCTAATTCTCTTTTTCTGTCCTGTTTTCAACAGCAAGATTTTGTCTTTACTGTCGAGATTCCTCAGCTGAGATTTGCAGCTGTTTAAAAGAAGGACTAGGGATGAGGTTGATGATACCTGAACGCTTTTCATTTTTGATTCATGTCAGACATGCAAATGGCATTGCCGCCTTCTCTCACTTTGGAGCTAAAACCAGTCCCTAAGCAGCGAACCCAGTCCTACTCTTGTTATATCTATTATCCTCCTAGTGCTAGCTCTAAGCATATGGTGCCTCCTGTGTTAGATGCTATGGGACCATTAGTGGCATACAGAGTTTATGAACTGAATAGCAACATCCTAAAACTCATTTGATTCAACACCTTTTGGGAAATATAACAACCATGCAGAGACCAGGCCATTGATTTGTAACTGGTTATGGGCAATTGCTAAAGCATGGACACTCTTAAAAGCAGGTCTCAGGTGTCCCCCTTTTTCATTGCAATGTGTTTTGTACAGTAAAATACACATATCTAACAGATGCAAAAGGTTACATAAGATTGCTTGGATATTAGCTTGCACTGCCCTGCAAAGTCCTGAAACTTTTTTTCAGGGTAACACAGGACACTTCATCTCTCTAGTCATTGTATTGAATCTGACTAGCAAAGCCAGATAGTACACTATTCATTAAATGTCAGTTTGTTCAGCATTATAGTAGTTTCAAATCCGCCATCAGCCATATTACATTAAATAGATGGGGCAGATGAGGAGATTCTTGAAGGTAGTAAAATACACGCTTTTGAAATAAACAGGAGAATTAGTTTCTAACATCCGAAGTTAAAGCAAATTTATATTTCTTTTTTTTTTTGTAATATTTGATAAGGTTTTTTCCAATAATTTAAAAAATCCCAGTGATTGATGAACATTGTTTCAGAGTTTAAATGAGCTTGAACTTAATTTAATTGGCCGTCCTAGAAGTCTGCTGACAGACAGGCTTTTGATTAGATTCTTTTATATTTCAAGAAGATACAGCAAAAATAAATGACTGAAACTGGGTCTTTACTGACTAAACAGTAAATTTCTATTAATGTTTACCAAGACAGTAATTATTTCTGTGTGTGCTGCAGTTCTGTGGCAAAGTGGTGAGTGGTTACAGGTGTGTGCAGTGCAGAGTGGATACAAAAACAGACAGAAAATGATTTCTAGGTGCAAGGGTGTTTATTGATTTATTAGACAATGTCCAGAGCCTTAGGGTGAACACCTGTAAATAATAAATGATGGAAGTGATACAATGGCGTGTATCACTTTGTTTGTAATCCTCGGGTTTGACCCGAAACCAAAAACAAAGTCCAGGTTCTTTCTTCACCCACACATAACACAGAACACAAACACAGTGTTTATTTAGTGTGTGAAACTAGTGTACATTGTGAAACAGGGAAGTACTGGTGTCCGGGTTTGTTGCTGGCCTGCGGTTACAGCTATGGATAGTGTTAGTAGTCTTTAGAAACAAAAACAAATAGTTTTTACTAGACAAACAAACAAACACAACACTCACATTTTCTTATCACAGGGGTCTCCTTCTAAGTTGTTCTAACCATTTACAAAGGAACAGATCACTTACACTACGACCCCTATTTATACCCTCGCTCACGACCCCTAGGTTACCGAGCGCATCCACTCCTCCAATCCTCGGATGCCACGTCGTTTCCTGTCCGAGTCATTGAGTTTGGGTACAGTAGCTTCTCCCCGTTCTTAAATGACTGACTTCTGACCTCCCCCTAGGAATAAATTGTCATGACATTTAGTTAAGGGTACTCTGTTCCTTTTACACAGCGCCCTCATAAGTCGGGAGGGAGATCTAACACCAAGAATCATTTGATCTCTGTCACATGTCCCCATGACTACAAGAGCTAAATAATTTGAAACAGCTAATGAGAAACTGGAAAAAGGTTATTTTCCCCAATAAATATTATTTGAACATTCTACACAATCATTAATGTGAATGTAAAGAAATATAGTTGACTTAACAGTAAATCTTGCACTCGCCCTTGGTCTCTTCTCTACATCCTGCACTAACCTTAATGTTTAATATATATGACATTTTTGTAGAAGAATTTTGCGGTACCCTTCCAAAGTGTCCCATCTCATCTTTTTATCTCTACAGCTTTCTGTATAAGGTAATCATAGTCAAAAAGAATATTTAATGAAGAAATGTTCATGTATAGAATAGGAAAAAAGCATCTTTTCAAATAACAAAAAAAAAATAAAACATGGAATCCAACTCTTACAATGTCTCACAGATTCAATCAGTTCATTTTACTGTCTTTTAGAAATATGGTATACTGAATTATACAAGGTACTTCCCCCTGTTGATACATTCCATTGTTGTCTGACCGAACAAATTCAAAATTATTATTTGTTTATGTACTGCGTTTAAGGTTACATAAAGCACTTGTGTGCCATGAATGGCAATGTATTGTGTGTTATTTCTGTGCAGCCAAGATGGATTTGGGAGAAAGTTTATTGGCACGAAAACAATTTATTGAGTTTTTTTTAAGATGTTGTTTTTGTGGTCTACAGTTTATTGTGATTGCAAAAAGTAGCATGAGTCTGACTGAATAAAATTTGATAGAATATGGGAAAATCCAGTGAAAAGGCTAGAATCCAATCAATAGTATTATCAAATACTACAACAAAACCATATTTTTCATTCTGCAGCACAGAAAAAAATGTTTGACACCAGACAGTCCCAATGCAACACTACCCCTTTTAAAGCCACTCAACCAAAAACCTTAAAATTACATCCTGAAAACTAAACCGATTACAAAAGGGCCAGTACCGTAGGTCTAAGGAATTTAATGAATATATAACCCATAAGGAAGAAAAATAAGTATGACATTGTGACGGGGTACGGGGTAAGGGGTACGGGGTACGTGTGCATTATATTAATTGTTGTATTATTATTTAAAATGTATGGTTTAGTGTGGTAAAAACTGTTTTATTGTTATTATTGTTTGACAGCCTGGATGGGATTAAAATGCCCCATCCAGATAAAATCGTGAGAATACGTGGTCAACAGCGAGTGCTTATTGATAGACTGGCTGTTGACCATGCATATAATAAAACCTGTGCTGAATGTGATCGAGGGATAAACTAGGTAATTCATAGACAGTTAATCCCTCAGCCACAATCTAAAAAACCAGCAGCTTTGGCTGAACTTGGTTTGTTTGTTCAGTGGCAGAATGAGAGTCGGGAGGTGAAGTAAAACTAAAACAAATTACAATTGCTATTCGTGTTGGGTTTATACCAGCGCGATACTTCTGTGTTCCATGTCTGTTTTGGCCAATGTGCCATTTTCTTTTGTGTGCAGTGTTTTGTTTTGTAAAATCTTTTTATTTATAATTAAACTCGCGCATCAGCGCTTCACTCACAGTATTGTTGTCTGCCTACTTCCTGGCCTCACGTCACCAGAGCTATCCGTGACATATGGTGTCAAGAAGTGGGAAACAGCTCCTTCACTGCGCAGGCCAGGAACAATACCCCGGGTACACAGTTTTTTTAAAATATTTTTTTGTGTTGTCTTTGAGAGTGGAGAATAGACCAAGGGATGGATGTATGCCTCACCTGCCTAAAAGTTGAAGAATGGTGCTTTGCCGTTGGCGAGTTCGGGCACATATCACCCGACCAACCCCCTCCATGGCAGGAGGTGGAACTGCGTGCAATCGACCTGCTGTGGCCAAAGATGGGAAGCGATGGGAAGCCTGGGAACAGCAACACCACCCTCTCGGACATCGCAGCTGTGTTAATCAACTAACTGCCTGCAGATATGGGAATGCCCCCACAGGTTCGATTCCCATCGGGAGGAGCCATGCCTACTCCATATCCATAGGCAGTAGGCAGGTCCACACCAGGGCCCAGAGGAGAGCCGCATCAGTTCCCAGCGACCGAAGGCGAGCTGCACCAGTCCCTAGCGACCAAAGGAGAGCCGTATCAGTCCCTAATGACCAAAGGAGAGCCGCACCAGTCCCACGCGACCGAGGGAGAGCCACACCAGTCCCCAGTGATAGAGGGAAGCTACCTGCAGCTCCCGCCTCCACCACCAGAGGGAGACCACCTGCAGCTCCCACCTCCATCACCAGAGGGAGACTACCTGTTGCTCCTACCACCACCACCAGAGGAGCTGAAGCTACCTTCTGAGGGTCGACTCCTGCCCTGTCCTGCAATGCTTGGGGAGGCTAAGCCTGCAATGCCCGGGGTAGCCTGTTCTGCCATCGCCCGTGAGGCCAGCCCGCCAACTCCGGGGAAGCCAGCTTGCCAGCCCGCCATCCCCCGGGGAGGCCTGCTTGCCATCGCCCGGGGAAGTCTGCTCGTCATTGCCCTGGGAGGCCTGCTTGCCATCGCCTGGGGAGATATGTTCACCACCACCTGGGGATGTGTTATGTCCAGCAGCAGCAGTGGCGCTGCCGGAAATTCTGGGGCCAAAGCCCAAGAAAAGGGAACCACCAACTACAGAGAAGGGGGTAGAGGTGCCACTGCCACTGCCAGAGTGTCCTACACTGAGGGCAGCATTTCCGCTGACAGCATTATCACTGTCAGCCTTTCCGTTGCCAGCAGTACCACTGGCAGCCTGTCCGCTGTCAGAACCGCCTATGTGGGAGGAGCCAGCCTTTCTGCTGTTGGAATTGCCCCAGCTGGAGGAGCCTGTCTTGGAGCTGTCAGCATTTCCGCTGACAGCATTGCCGCTGTCCGCATTACCGCTGCTAGCGTTGCCAAGAGCAGCATTTCCGCTGCCAGGATTGCCCAGGCTGGAGGAGCCAGCCTGTGTACTGTCAGCATTGCCACTGGCAAAATTGTCGCCCGTGGGCCCATTGATGCCTCCGTTCCTGGCCCAGGACTATGACCGAGACTGTTGGATTTTTAAGGGGGGAGGTGGCCTTTGAGGCCATGTGTGCTGCACACAAAGGGTGAGAAGTGTGATGGGATACACACCGCCCCTGTGTGTATTATATTATTTGTTGTATTATTATTTAAAATGTATGGTTTGGTGTGGTAAAAACTGTTTTATTGTTATTATTGTTTGACATTCATATATTTACAAGCAGGGTTTTGCCTTGCCCTCTCTAATTATGTGCAGGGCTTTTCCTGTGCCCTGCCACATACCCTAATATTTTTTTTGTAACTTTTATAAGCTCTTAGCCATTTTTTATGTTTCAAATGATGAACTGCTCTGTACTATTCATTGTCCCCTTAGTTTTGGAAATACTTTAATGGGGATCCATGTATTATTCCATCTTGTTAAACGTGGTTGGCATACTGTATAGATCATACTGGAAGTAGCCACACCATCCCTGTAATGTTAACATTGCGATTCAGCCCATTCAGTTGACTAATTTGGGCAGTTTTGTTTATCGTCTCTAAGCCAATATAAAAGGGAGACTGTCTGTCTTGCAAACTTTTTCGTATTGTACCTCTATGCAATTCTAAATACATATTTTACTATTGCATTGCTGTGTCAATTTTTGTCTTCAGGAACATGAGTATGGACTTATTAGTTGGGAGTTTTAACATCCCTTATGTGATATGAATTAAGAATGAACTGCATATTTCTGTAATCTTAATGTATTTTGTTGTTTCGTTTCAGATACCACATTATTCTTCCCATCTTTCAATGGCGAGTCATATCTGGAGCTACCATCACTTACTTCCCTGGTTGAGAGCACAGACAGCAAAGTTACTTTGTCCCAAGACACTGAGAACACTGTTACCCTTTACTTGACAGTGAAAACAAGTACTTCACATGGAACCATCCTTTACAGTGAGTAAACAGATACTTCTATCTGAACTGGGTGCTTTTATCTTTTTAATCTTTTGCTGCCTTCAGAAAAAAAATGAATTGGCATGTCTTTTTTCAGCCAATGAAGTGATAATCAAAATACAGTAGAGAGCTTCTTGCTATATTAGTCAAGGAAGATGTGCTTCTTTATGCTCCTTTGATCAGGACTTTCAGGACTGGCTCAGTTACTGAGATAAATAAAGCAACCTGTGACTGAACATAATATGTACAGCATGAGGATCAAGTTTAAGACCTAAAAGACAATAGTTACTACAAATACATAATCTTATTTCTAATGATTTGAATGGTGATTATTAGACATAGCATATACTACATCATTCAGTATGTGAAAATGACATCTATCTGCAAATGATAATGGGCTAAAGTTCTTGGTGCATACATTTAAAAGCATGCACCATACAATGACAAAAATCAAACCTGTACATTGGAGGGTTACATACTAACTTCATAAAGAAAGTGCAAATCTCTTAGCTCTACAAGTGAAAGCTAAAGAACTATCTCAGCAATTATGCATTTTGTACAGTATTTACATATTTCTTTGTATTTGTAATTACTTTCAGTATACTGTAGAGTCCTAGCCTAATCCCCAGGTCAATTTTGTAGGCCAGGCATCTTGAAAATAGCTTTAAGAGAAACTTTAAATGTATATGTGTAACATTTTGTCAGGATGTCAATGAAAAGAAAAAATACAGGTACGTTATTTAAATAGTTGTAGCAACATGTGGGTACATATAACACTATTTTACTGACTCTCACTACTTACTCTTTAATCCAGGTAAATCACCTCTGGATGTTTGCAAGGCATTATATAAATGTATTTGTATGGATTACGTACTGTTTACTGTCTTTTCTGAGCCGATGAAGAGATTGTGTCATGTTACTGTATCTCCTAATGTGCCAATGAGGAGAGGTCTAGTCATAATTGTATTGTTAAATCTGTGCACCTGTTTTGATCCAGCTGGGTAACTGCAATGGCTCATCTAAGGATTTTTTCAGCAATCTACTTAAAAATACATAAATCAGTAAGTATAGTATAAACCTTATAAATATAAGTATACAATGTGCTTTTGAAATCACATTTCTTTCAGTGAAATGTACATAAGTGATCAGGATTTCTGAAACTGACAACACATGTAGTCATAAATTCCCCAGTTGCTTCAGATTTCTGGTTTCCTGTCCAATCTATACTGTACTGTATGTGCAGGTGTTTGTCTGAGATCTATAGATGTTTTGTGTTTGTAAAATACTTAAACATAGATTTTAATGGAACAATGTAAAAGTGCAATTTTTACAGTGCCACAGCAGGAACAATGTTTACTGTATATTTGTATAGCATTTAAAAGGCTAAACAAATTTTGCTCAGATGTAGATACTGTATAAATAATTTCAAGTTTCAGGGATTTTTTCTATCTTATAAATATCTTCACTATTAGGTGATTCCTTATTTACACGCTACAGCAACATTCAAGAAGTGAGGCTGAAGTTGGTAGAGGCACAGCAATTGTTTTCCAATGCTTTCCCTCTAAAGGGAAATTACTCACCCTCTCCAACAAGATTGACCCCCCTGCTATTTGTGTCAGGACTTGTGAAGTCATCAAGACTTGAGGATTATCTAATATAACAACATACTTTTGTGTGTTGTGATTCAGACACACAGCACAAGATTCTCAAAGCTTTTTACTCCCAGTCTGTATAGCTTGATTTTTTCAGAAAGAAAAATGCACCCAATAAGGTTTGGCAGGTGAAAATAAGTGATTGGTTTGACAGCATGAAGGGAGTTTGTCCCTTGATTTCTACCTGGTGAGATCTCATGGGCAACTATAGGTCATTTTATAGGTAACTTTTAGGAACAGTTTCAAACTGTTTCCTCCTGTATTCTATAGCTTTTTTCATAGTGGTATATGATCTTATGGCTTTCTTCTCTGGTTCAGTGCTCACATTGATTCTTTTAGATCGTAAAACAGCTTCAAGGGTGTGTTGGTATTCTGGTACTGCACTTAGTACCATCAGGTTGTCCAGCATAAAACCTTTAAAGAGCACAGAGCTAACAAAATACTCTTTTAATATGTATTGTCACCATTTTGTATGTCCCACATTTGGAGATAGTTCAATGCTACACTTACTTTGAACATCTTGAGGTCACAAGAAATCTTGCTCCCAAAAGCTGCACCTCCACTGTCTGTCAGTAACCAATTGCTGCTTTCCCTCACGTGCAAAACAGATTCATAACCTGAAGAAAGGTCTCGGGAAAGTAAGAAGAAATAAGCCCTCAGCCATGCAAGAACTGGAAACTAAAATCATCTTACCTGTAGTTTTTTGAAAATGTGTATACATTTTAATACCTTATATAAGAATTCCCAAGACGATGATGAAAAGACATAGGTTAAAATCATAAGCCTTGCAAGTTCTTGAACAGTATGATACAGTACGACTGATCAGGTGTGGTGTTTTGAAACCCCCTTCCTTTACCCAATAACACTTTTCAGATTACATATTTAAAATCATCTATCAACATATTTTACAGCAAGCAGCCTGCCCCTATATGTGCTACACACTGTTTTCTGTTTTGTGTATTTCTTTTACACTGATCTTTGTGTAGACAGAGTTCAACATAGAGATAATTAATTCCAACCTTCCTATTTATCGGACAGAGCATAATCAATATTTTTGTGGTTGTAGCTCAAGTAGATATAGAGACCACTCAATGCATTGCACCATACACACACACACACACACACACACACACACACACACACACACACACACACACACACAGTCACAGACAAAAGTATTTGGGCAATTAAAAAAAAAAAAAACTGAAAATACACAAAGAAAGTGATTTCTATAATTTCTAATTCTTCTATTGAAAATAAATTAGAGATTCAGCTTTATAATATAAAAAAAGTATTACAAATTATTTCTGTTTTCCTGTGTTTGCCAATAATAGCCCATTCAGAGTTTCTGCTATTTTTCTGGTAGTTTCTCCTTTTTCATTTAGTTGTATCACTGCCATTTTGAGATTGTTGCTGTACTCTTTAGTTTTAACCATTTGTGTTGGTTTTTTGAATCACAAATTTCCAATTAATTTTTGAGCACTTGATGAGTATGTATTTATTTATTCTATAATTATCATCAGGTGTTGGTTTTCAATCATGATAATTGTCAATAATTAGCATCAAATGGGTTTCATATGAAATATGTTGATTGCCCAAATACTTTTGTCAAAGTATGTAATTCGTTTTTGCATGTTATTTTTCATTTTATGCATGTTATGTAATAATGTGTTGTTTTATTATAAAGCTGAATCTCTACTTTAATTTATATATTTTAATAGAACAATTAGAAATTATAGAAATCACTTTGTTTTTTCTTAAATTGGCCAAATACTGTATACTGTATATGTGTGTGTGTGTGTGTGTGTGTGTGTGTGTGTGTGTGTGTGTGTGTATATATATATATATATATATATATATATATATATATATATATATATATATATATATATATGGGGGAGAGGTATGTGTGTATATATATATATATATATATATATATATATATATATATATATATATATATATATATATATATATATATATATATATATTAGGGCTCTAAGGGTTTAAACAGTAAACGTGGATTAAAAATATTTTCGTTTAAAATTATATATATATATATATATATATATATATATATATATATATATATATATATATATATATACAGTACCAGTCAAAAGTTTGAGTACACCTGCTTGAAACCAGGTTTTTCATGATTATCTATGCTTTTAACTGTATAAACTTGTCTATAAACACTTAATGTTTCATTATATGATATGTGTACTTATATAAGCTGATAATTATAGAGTGAATTGCATTCAAAAATTTTATTTTTAAATGAAAATGTAAATCTTGTCAATTTCAATGAAATGGTCACCCAAAGCAAGGGGATTTCAGTCTGAAGCCCAAGTCAGTTAAAAGTCTGAAATGTGTTTAACATGGTGTTAGAACACTGGCCTAAGTATAAAAGTGTCTTTGTTAGATGTTCTCCGAGTTAACTAGCATGTTACCTAATTAACCTTTTGTCACCAATTATTAACAGGTGAGGGTCCATGATTACTATAAATATAGGTATCATAGGCACAAGTTTGTCATTCCTGAATGTAAGGGAGCAGAAAATGGCAAAATACGCTCAGTTAAGCAAAGAAAAATATAGTCTGTAATTACTTTAAGAAATGAAGGTCAATCTTTAAGACAAATCGCAAGAACTTTGCAAGTGTCTGTAACTGCTGTGGCCAAGACCATCAAACGATTTGCAGAAACTGGCACTCATGAGGACCGAACAAGGTCAGGCAGGCCAAGAGTGACCTCAGAATCAGAGAACAAGTTCATACGAGTCACAAGTCTGCAAAACCGGCGATTAACTGCCCCTGAAATACAAGCTCAGCTAAATGCTACTAGAAGTACAGATGTACAACATCAACTGTTCAGAGGAGATTGCGTGAAGCTGGCCTAACTGGAAGAATTGCTGCAAAGAAACCATTGTTAAGAATGCAGAATAAGAGGAAGAGACTTGCCAGGGACAAAAAACACAGAAACTGGACATTTGAGTAGTGGAAGTCGGTCTTATGGACCGATGAGTCAAAATTTGAAATATTTGGGTCCAACCGCCAAGTATTTGTAAGACGCAGAGAGGGTGAGCGCATGAGTTCTGCATGTGTGGTTCCTACTGTCAAGCATGGAGGAGGCAGTGTCGTGGTCTGGGGTTGCTTTGCTGGTGACAGAGTTGGTGATCTTTACCAAGTCCATGGCAAGCTCAACCAGCATGGCTATCATAGCATACTTCAGAGGCATACCATTCCATCAGGATTACGGCTAGTTGGGGAGTCCTTTATTCTTCAGCAAGATAATGACCCGAAACACACCTCAAAGTTGTGCAAGAACTATCTGGCGAAGAAGGAAAGTGAAGGACAACTCAATCTAATGACCTGGCCTGCCCAGTCTCCAGACCTCAATCCCATAGAACTTGTATGGGACGAACTGGACAGAAGAGTCAAAGCAAAGCTACCCACAAGTGCCCTACATCTCTGGGATTTGCTGCAGAAGAGCTGGGAAGACATGTCGGGTGATTTCCTGCTGAAACTTGTTAACCGAATGCCTCGTGTTTGTGAAGCTGTTATTAAGGCAAAGGGTGGCCATTTTGAGGAATCGAAGATTTAAAGACAATTTTCAATTTTCTTGAACATTGCTTTGATACTCCTTATGTTTTGTTTTGTATATTGTAACATGTGTTTTCATTTTCAAGTATTTACAGAAACGTATACAACGTAAAACATTGTCAATTATGAAAATAAACTAGTTTCCAGCAAGTGTACTCAAACTTTTGACTGGTACTGTATATATATATATATATATATATATATATATATATATATATATATATATATATATATATATATATATATATATATATATATATATATATACATTATCAGATTCTGTTATGTGAATGCCCCAGGGGCATAGTGTTAAAATTGAGTCAAAAGTTGGAGGGAGCAATAACTCAGGGGCAAAAATACAGGCATTTTTTAATTAAGAAAAAAAAATGTAACAGGAAATAGGGTCATGGAGTGCTGGTATGGTATGTGATCTAAATACGGCTACCTTTTAAACTAACACTGACCTCTTTTCACTTATTGAATTTAGTAATATCCATAAGGGGGTCAATAAATCAGTTTATATACTGTATATATATATATATATATAGATTTGTTTATTTAGCAGACGCCTTTATCCAAGGCGACTTACAGAGACTAGGGTGTGTGAACTATGCATCAGCTGCAGAGTCACTTACAAGTGCGTCTCACCCGAAAGACGGAGCACAAGGAGGTTAAGTGACTTGCTCAGGGTCACACAATGAGTCAGTGGCTGAGGTGGGATTTGAACTGGGGACCTCCTGGTTACAAGCCCTTTTCTTTAACCACTGGACCACACAGCCTCTCCTTCTGGGGAAACATCAGCCCAATTAGTGTGGCAATATTCCACTCTTTTTACATCATTAAAATTCCCTGTAGACCACTCTGGTGTGAGTGGAAGGTTTTTGTAAAATACACTGAAGCATCACATAACTTTGCTATACAGCTAGGAAATGTACAGACCTTCAAAGCTAATAAATCACAGCGATTTGAAAAAAATTATAAAAAAAAACAAACATTGACATTTCAAGCTGTTGGTTACCTTGCAAGCAACAGTCAGCCACCACCACCCAGAAAAATGTTTGTACCGCTTCAAATATCAAACAAAAAATAACTGCAGAGCATCATCAGTACATCATCAGAAAAAGTGTTCTAAAAACTATAAATAAATACATAAATAAAACAGCCAAAGATGTTTACATTTTAAATTACTGTCCAAACTATGGTTAAATATCAATAAAATCTATTGCTTTCTATCTTTATTTAAGCTTCATACAATGATCGCTCACATGAAGTATTTAAATATATACCTATGAATACCATTTTTATTTCTATAAGAAAGTGTTAATGCTAAATCCCTCAATAACAAGGTTGTGTTTTGTATTTCTGTGTTGTGTGAATATGCAATGCTTAAATACTGTATGCATAAATATAGATATCTTAGGAATACTTAAGAGCCTCTTTGTGATCTTGAAAAATTTTACAGACTGTAGAGCAACCATAGTGTATCAGTTTTTGTATTTAGTCTTTTTTCAATATTGAAAACATACAGGAAACACCTTTTGTATAAATGTAATATTTTCAACATGAGTTTGGGAGGTAAAAACCTTTAAATCGAGTTAAAAAAAAAAAAAAGAAATCAAAAAACATACGGGACAAAGACCCTTCAACCATAAAAAGTATTACCTTGCTAACGTTGCAGAATGAAACGAGAATTCCACCGTTTTATGCAAAAAAAATTGGTTCAATTAACTTTTCTCAATGAGGCCTGTTTTTTTAATGTGGCTATTGGATTGATCGTCAGCTCTATAGGATGACGTTATTTTGAGAAAATGATGAGATTTCAGCCTGATACCATTAATATGTATTAAATTGCTCCCTGTACTCTCAGTGATGTTGGGCCATATTTTCTATTCCTTTTTTAGCCTGACACTGACATGTTTTTTTGTAGCAGCATCTTTATAGCGCACTGTGATTCTTGAAATGTATTTTTTGTTTACGACTGTAAGTCGCCCTGGGTAAGGGTGTCTGCTAAGAAATAAATAATAGTAATAATACTAGTGCAACCTTTTTATTTTCCGGTAATTCTTTTGTTTTCTGACAACTCTTGTAAAGCCAGAGTGGTTTATCAATGTCGCTAGAACCCCAAGATGGTGTCTTACATGAATGGCCATCTTAGATTGATAAACCAATTTTCTTCAAATAATTTAGCTGTAAGAAATGTTTCTGGGTATTAAGGAAAAATGATTTCCAAAGCTTTGTAGAGGATCCCAACCAGATGATGAAAAAATGATGAACAAAAAAACATCCAACATAAGAACAGCTGCAGTGCCTGTATCGCCAACATAGATAAGAAAGGCTTTCCAATTCCAGTACAATCAGTAGTGGCAAAAACCTGTTAAAAGGTACAGGTCCCTATTTATCAAAGCTTTATCACAGTGTTAAAAAAAGGTGAAACAATTCAAAAGTACAACAAAGCTGTTGCAAACTCTCCCGTGGGTAAGGGAGGAATATCTACTGGGGACAGATCACCTCCTTGCTGGCTGGGCCATACCATCAGGGTTCTGTTACTTTACATCATTTGCCACAGTATTTATTTAAATTATTTAACAAATTCATTTTAAGGAAAGGTTATTGTATTGTGTCCATAAGTTCAAAGAACAGAGACATGGGTCCTCATAAGCGACCTATTTGCTAAAATGAGGAGAATTTATTAAAACTAAAGACAAACCAAAGACCACTTGAATTGTATAACCCAGTAAAAAGTGTTCCTGTCACTTGGTTAGTTGTTGTATTGCACAATACTGTATAGTACCAGTAACATGTTAAAACAGCCTTAAAACATCTGACCACTGGTATATATAAAGCTCTGGTTTTATGACAGCTACCTGTGAGTTTTTGATAGATTGTGGTGCGCCCACAAGGGAATTAACACATGCATAGTATTGAGCGCATGTCACAAGAACCTGTTGTGTGGCTCTCTTTTCATACATTATAAAGAAATAAAATACAATAAGCTGGAAAAACTGTCTGTCTCACCTTTTATTCCCAGTATTAGGTGCCCAAGCCAATCTCAGAATATAAAAAATTGTGTTTCTTTTATAATCATTTAGAAATTCTTTTGTACTAGATGTGACAGGCATGCTGCTGATCATATCAAAAGATCACATTAGTCGCAAACTGCATGAGGCATGCTACTAGTACCATATTACACTACTATTGTGCAATGAGATAACTGAAACCCTATGAATTATAACCAGTATACACATACTCCGACTATATGATCTTAAAGAGTTTTCATACCTGTGAGCAATAGGGAACTTGTGGGACTGTCAGGTACCAGAAATGAAGTCCAGAGTTCAAGTATTAAAAGTTCAAACAACAATTTGATTGAACAATATTTTCAAGTATTAAAGTCAGTCGTCAGAGAGGTTTGTTAATTCAGGAACCAGAGCATGAGCTGGCTCCTTGAGTAAATCCACTAAGTCCTTTACAGGCCCTTGGTCACAAGGAGTATCTGTAGTCCTTCGGCCCCTGATCACAGAGACAAAATAAAGTAACTTCCATAGAACTGTGACTTTGGGGAACATGGCTAATGTTATTAGCTTTAAACAAAGTGTGTTTCTGTCATGAAAGAAATTGCTTACTATGTGCTTGTATGGTACGTCGTGTTTATATGACAAGTACTGCAATTCTGCGACAACTCATTACAATACAAGAGTATTTTGAAAGGTTTTTCATTTATATTTATTTATATATATATATATATATATATATATATATATATATATATATATATATATATATATATATATATATATATATATGTATATATATTTTAATAGAGCACACTTAAAAACATTTGCAACAAACAATTTAAACTTTAATATTCTGGAGAGACAATGGCACCCAGTCTAGCAGAAAGGAGTGTTTGAAAGTTTACACAGAATTTCTAGATATGTTTACTTAGCTATAGAGGAAATTAGGCAAGTACCTTGGGGAAAACAAATCAAGGTGAACATATTAGAGGGCCTAAAGCTGTTGACCTTGAAGTATAGATTCCTGTCAATCATGCTAGCACATTATTTCCTCTAGTCAATGAAAAAACTTGCTATTTATGTGTGAAGGCAAACAAGGATAGCTTAGCAAAAATCATTGTCTGCATCTACGAATAAATAATAATAATTATAATAATAATATACACCAAACTGTACATAATAAGTACGACTATAATTTCATCAAAGGTTTCTGGTGACATATAAATTGGAAATTATATAAATGTCTCTAGAAACCTGAGATGTAATTCCAGTGCAGCCTTATGGTCTAGACCAGTGGTTCCCAACCTGTGAAAACTGCTTGTGTTCACTGTTCTGTAAAAAAACAAACACGTAATGTGTCTGTCCCAGCCTTTTCGCTTCACATAAAAGTAACACACTGCATTGAATATTCTAACTGTTGGAATGACTAAATTAAAACAAACAAACAAACAAAAAAAAGAACCATTAAAACCACAGTTTTAGTACTTTTCATTTTCAAGAATATAAAATATGTGCTACATTGTTGCCAGAAATATACCTATTTCCCTATTGCATATAGTAACAGAAGTTCATTTCAAATAAAAAGTGGCTATATTTGTTGCCTGACTTGTGAACTGTACCGTAGTGTGTGTGATCGATTTCAGCTCCATGTTATTATATGGGTTTAATATCTCACAAGACATTATGCCAAAAGAAAATAATGTGTACAGTCTGTTCTGATGCCATATTTAACCAACATGCTATAAATCCTATTGACTGTGCGCCACCAATCCCATTTAATTTACACATCACAACACACCAGAAGTAGTATATAAAATCCTGTTTTGGGTTTTAAAATGTAATTTTCTCCACTCGTGTAACACATATGGGGCTGCGCGTTCATGTACCTTTTTGTCTGTCTGTATTAAATATTATCACAAAGAAGTGCAGAAATAAAGGAGCTATATTACATTATACCTAAAAGTCCCGGGAGCAGTCACATTGACGTCCACACAAAAAACTATTGTATTTTGATTATACAGAACGGTATTCTACTTTATTATTTTTATTTACCAGTCCGCAATGTGTTTAGCCGTAATTTGATTAGTCTCTACTCTCTGCCTGAGTGAATGACTGACAGTCTATTGTTTTTCAATCAGCCTTTTCAAAGGCTGGCACCTGCTTGCCAGGTGTGCTTTTTTGGTCCGTCAATTAGCATAGTAAAAAAAAAAATACCAGAGACCGTGGAGTTTTACAACGCAACAAAATATGGAGTTGATGTTTTGGATCAGATGGCACAGAAGTATTCCGTGAAAGCTGGGTCCAACTCCTGGGTGCTTTACAAAGAATGCGCGGAGAAGAATTTACCAAGGAGAGAATATATTTTACAGTTAGCACAGGAACTTCGTAAGAAGCATTTGGAACAGAGGGAGACTGCCAAGCGTGTACCCACAGCTGAATCTGGCAACCCCTCAGACAGCTGTAAGAGACGCCAATGCCAGGTTGGCAAGTGCAATAAAAATAAAACTGGACAGGACAGCTGTGTCCTGTGCAGAACGGTAGCGTGTGAAAAGTGCACTGCACGTGTGGAGAAGCGCATAATCTGTGTTGATTGTGAACAGCCTTAGACTCAAGGTAAAAGAATACAGTTTTGTCGAAAAACAACCCAGAAAAAATGAAAAAGAAATTAGACTTTTTTTTAACTTGTTGTGATGCTGTGCTTCTGTAAAAAGTTTTCTTCTAAGTTTATTTATATACATTGTTCAGTTGCTTTTGCGCATCTGATAATAAACCGATTTCTGTTCAGATGTTTATTTATTTACGTTTTCTTGTTTTGATTTGTAAAATAAATGTTCATTATATATATATATATATATATATATATATATATATATATATATATATATATATATATATATATATATATACAAAACAGCATCAATTCTTCTAGGTACACTTGCACAACGTCAGGGATTTTGTAGGCATATAGTCAGGTGTATGATTAAACAATTATACCAAACAGGTGCTAATGATCATCAATTCAATATGTTGGTTGAAACACAATCATTAACTGAAACAGAAACAGCTGTGTAGGAGGAATAAAACTGGGTGAGGAACAGCCAAACTCAGCTAACAAGGTGAGGTTGCTGAAGACAGTTTACTGTCAAAAGTCATACACCATGGCAAGCCTGAGCACAGCAACAAGACACAAGGTAGTTATACTGCATCAGCAAGGTCTCTCCCAGGCAGAAATTTCAAGGCAGACAGGGGTTTCCAGATGTGCTGTCCAAGCTCTTTTGAAGAAGCACAAAGAAACGGGCAGCGTTGAGGACCGTGAGCGCGGTGGTGACCAGAAACTTGCTGCAGCAGATGAAAGACACATCATGCTTACTTCCCTTCGCAATCGGAAGATGTCCAGCAGTGCCATCAGCTCAGAACTGGCAGAAAACAGTGGGGCCTTGTACACCCATCTACTGTCCGGAGAAGTCTGGTCAGAAGTGGCCTTCATGGAAGACTTGCGGCCAAAAAGCCATACCTCCGACGTGGAAACAAGGCCAAGCGACTCAACTATGCACGAAAACACAGGAACTGGGGTGCAGAAAAATGGCAGCAGGTGCTCTGGACTGATGAGTCAAAATTTGAAATATTTGGCTGTAGCAGAAGGCAGTGTGTTCGCTGAAGGGCTGGAGAGTGTACACAAATGAGTGTCTGCAGGCAACAGTGAAGCATGGTGGAGGTTCCTTGCAAGTTTGGGGCTGCATTTCTGCAAATGGAGTTGGGGATTTGGTCAGAATTAATGGTCTCCTCAATGCTGAGAAGTACAGGCAGATACTTATCCATCATGCAATACCATCAGGGAGGCATCTGATTGGCCCCAAATTGATTCTGCAGCATGACAACGACCCCAAACATACAACGAAAGTCATTAAGAACTATCTTTATATATATACACACACTGCTTATCAGTATCATGTCAAATAATTTAAATATGAGAATTTGACATTTACCAGAATTAAAAAGAAATATGGCTTACTGATGAATCCACTTTTGGAGGGGTGTAGCAGATGTTCCCAGGATGGTGGATGTCATGAAAAAAAACCTGGCAGCACTGACATTGGCAGCACTGACATTGGCAGCAATCAATATTTGATAACAAATTTTCTCTGACTAGATATTCCAACTGGCTTTCTTCTCCTCAACACACTCACATTTCTGTTTCAGCTACATGTGAAGGTGCAATCACTATTAATGTTCTCTTGGTTATTTGATACCCATCACTCAATGGATAGCACAGTAGAGGTTGCAGAATCCGATCCTGCCTAATGGTTTACCTGCACATACTCACACTACCAGCAACCCAGCATGACGTATAGGGTTTTGATCTATTTGAGATGCTGTCTTCTGATTAACTCTAAAATCAAATCCCCTATGCTACTTTTTTGAATGAAGGTTCAGGATATGACCACTGTCATTTTTGAAAAGATGAGTAAGGTCTCTTTGGAAAAGAGCAATCCTTCATGAAAAGCTGCCAAAAAGATATTCTAATCGTGATGATGTCTACTGTACAGTAAGTCTCTACTATCTGTACATGGTCTTGTCTCCAGAAGTCTTGTTGCAGTGTGGGTACGGTTCATGTGAGCTTCACTGGGGATTAAAGTTCCCCTGCAGTTCCCTTTCAAGTACGAAATGTAACCATTACCTAATGAGTGTTTACCTCCTAAAGACCCTAAAACCTGAATCTTATATACCAAAGCTGCTCGGCTGTGCCTTTGGAGCAGACATGACCTCCCCCGAAGGCACAAAAGAACTGCATGCACAGATCTAATTTTTCCTTTTAAGAACTGACCTAACTGACCTGACAGTGGAGCCTGGTATCAGAAAGTACTTGTTGCTTATGACTGTATAATTGTAGCTAATTATTGTGTTTTACATAATTTCTGCGATATTTTATTACGCTGTAATAGTTTTAAAAAAAATAATTACGTGTTGTGACAGGGATGGGTGAGGTGGTGACGTCAGGCCAGAAGCAGGAACAGAACACAGCCAAGACTGCGATACAAAAAGGCGCTATGGCGCTGTTTATCTTTAAACACAAAAATAAATAAAAATGTTTCACAAAAAACAGTACTCACAGAGCAAAATAAAACAATAAACAAAAACAAGTCACAAACACAAAACTGACTACAGGTCAGGCTGGGCAGTCGCCTTCGCTGTTCCTATAGATTTTATTTTACTTTTGGTTTGACTTCTCTCTCTTGCTCGCTCTCATTCCTCCTCCGAACACCCACCCGGAATGGGGAGAGCTGCAGGCTTTTTATATTAGTGACCGAGGGATTAACTAACTATCAATTATCTGATTATCCCTAGGTCACATGCTGCACAGGTTTTCTAATTACAAACTGGCAGAGGACAAGCTGCCAACCCCGCCATTGCCAGAACACATTCAAAACAAAACACATGGCTATGCCGTCACAAAATAAATAATACAAAAACAAATACAAATTAATACAAAACGATACACAAGGGGCAGATGGGTAACCTGTTCTAAAATAAACATAAACAATAAATTTATTTTAAATAATAAACACAATACTTTTTAAATCACAAACAATAAAACACAACACATTTAACCAGCGGGGCTTTGCCCTGCCCCATTTCATATGTGCAGGGCTTTTCTACCGCCCTGCTACATATCCCCACTTGTGCACTGCACACCTGGCTCCAATGGCCGCCTCCCCCCCTTTCAAAGCCCTCCACCCTTCAAGTCCCCTATTGTCCTCCTCCTCCCATTCTTCGAAGGAGGGTTAGTCCATAGTCCGGCGCCTTCCTGGCAGGACCGAGACCTGACGACAGAGGACCCAGGCGTAGTGGATGGGGCGTCGGGAGCGCAGGTAGGCGAGCAGTCGGCTGCAGCCCCAGGCAGAGGTGCGAGCCCAGGCGACCGTGCAGCAACATCTGGGCAACCAGGGGGAGCGGAGCAGGAGACCAGGCGACCACCTGTGCCTGGTGGTGCCATGACCTGGGAGTCAGGCCCAGCGACCATAGTTCCAGACACGCAGCCTGAGTGTCTGCGAGCCCAGGTCGAGGGAACCAACCCCCAGGTTCCGTTCTGTGGCACAGGGGTGGTGATCAGGGCTGTGGTAGATGTGGTCTCCTCATAAATGTGTCCACCCCCGTGAGAATAGTGTGCAGGGGGTTCTCTGTGCATTTATCAAGTCTTTTTGGCGCACTAGACTAAATGAATAGGCAGTATATACACTACTATTTATTGTACCTCCACTTCACAGGTAATAATGCATATAACAGCAACATACACCTATACATGAAAATGTGGAAGATACAGTATATGACTTGATTGAATAGTTTTCTGATGTATATATGCTAGATAATGACATTAGCGTTGATGAGAGTTTGAAGAGCATCTGCTTTGAAATCTATCGCACAAAAAATAATTTCTAAAAAGTGATATGAAGGCACAATTACTTTTTGCCACACTGTTATTATAATGCTGCAATTGTAAAAAATGATGTTATTTATACTGTAAAAGATTACACCCCCTTTCAAAATGTTCACCTTTTGTTGCCTTATAACCTGGAATTAAAATGCATTAAAATAGTTTTTTTTTTTCATTTATCTACACATCCTACCCCACAACTTCCAAGTGAAAAAAATATTCTAGAAATTTGTAGAAAATTAATTAAAAATAAAAACTGAAATAGCTTAGTTGGATAAGTGTCCACCCCCTTGTAATAGCAATCCTAAATTAGCTCAGGTGTAACCAATCGCCTTCAAAATCACACACCTAGTTAAGTGGCCTACACCTGTGTTAAACTGTAGTGATTCACATGATTTCAGGATAAATTTGGCAGTTCCTGTATGTAGTGCATTTCAAAGCAAAGACTCAACCATGAGCACCAAGGCGCTTTCAAAAGAACTCCGGGACAAAGTTGTTGAAAGGCACAGATCAGGGGATGGGTATAAAAAAATATCAAAGGCCTTGAATATCCCTTGGAGCACGGTCAAGACGATTATTAAGAAGTGGAAGGTGTATGGCACCACCGAGACCCTGCCTAGATCAGACCGTCCCTCCAAACTGGATGACCGAGCAAGAAGACTCCTCCGAGAAATCTATGCTGCAGTGAGAAAATTATTTATTTTTTGTTCTGTAACAGCTATATTTAAACAAAATATATAAAAATCATATCTAGCAACCTTGCCTCACTTTCTTGGCTAATTCATAAAACAAATATGGACTACAGACCTCAGCTCATAGTGGGAAACTAAAGGCCCCTGGGAAACTGATTTTCAAGCCTCCTTGACCCTTAGTGTAATACCCTTCTTCAAGATCAGAGGACAAGTATAGACTCACAGACTTTCTTTTTCACGATCAGATCTATACTCACACTCTTCTTTCTAGACAAGTTACAACAGCTCTCATTTTTCAAGCACAACTGAACAACCCTCCATATTATTACTCTACTAAGAATGGCAGTTCTTTCCAGGGATCTACATACATACTAATGAGTTTTACTTATTTGTATCTTAAATATGTCAAGAAATGTAATCAAGTTACTTGTCCATTTACATCATAACCGTGATCTGCAAACTTGTCAGAGTAAATTGGCATTTTTAAAATAATGGGTTTTGTGCTATCAGGATGTTGGCAGAATGGCATGGTAGAGCGATTCTGTCTCACATTAGGAACAAGACACCTATTGATTTGCGCAAGTGGGGAATCTGGAAGGCACTAATTATTATGGCAATTTACAAAGTGTTTGTGAGGAATCCCATTTAATTCTATGGATGTGGGATGGTTTAAGGAACATGTTTGTGTCTTCTACAGTGTGATTCATTTTATGATTTGGATGGATACAAGTTTAATGCACATTATAGATGGAACAGGAGACTGTCATGTCACTCTGATTTGTTTAAGAGTCAACAAAAATCCAATTTGTATTCAGCTGAACATTTACGTACTCATTATTCACCTCCACATTTGAGTAGGTTTGTTGATGAAGCGTTGATAGTTTTTACACATTGATGAAAGTGTTTGAAAGTTTTTGTTAAAATTATAACCGATGCTAATTTGATTGCTTCTAAATACAAGGCTGAAAAACCTATGATATTATGCAACAGGACTTATTGAAGATTACAAAATGTATTGAAAACCCATGAGTGTTATATGTTTATATATGCTGGTCCCCATATTCAGCTATTTAATTTAGGTGTAATCATGCTTTGTTTTGCATACAGAATACGACAGTACATGAATGACTATGGAGTGCTGTGTTTATTTCACTCGTAAGGATGGTGGTAAACAATCTACTCACCCCTTTGGCGGCTTGTTGGGTTCCTCTGATATAGGCCTAGGTCACGCTAATCTGAAAGTATCTATCATTTCTGCATGTTCTGTTGATTCACTGTACTCTTACACTTTAGTTTAAGGATCTGTTATGAACAACCAAAAATGCATCTACAAATGTGCTGTAAATGTTATTATGAGCATTATACCATTTCTTTTTAACACGACGCTTTACACAAGTATTATTTCATTAATGCAGTCTGTTACAATTTGTTTCTCAAAACCTTTAATAACACATTTATACATGTTTTAAAAATAATTCATAAAATACAGTGTGACCCATATAACAATATTGTTTACTCCACAAATGTTCTTTGAGTAATATATGTTCATATATTAGTGACGATGTCCAAATAACGTGCAAGACCCTAAAAGGGTTGAGTTTGTTATTTATAGTCATCCTCACAAGTGAAAATAACTATATTCATGGAATGTTCCATATTTACCATATTATAATTGCATTACATTTGTGTAATGATGTACTGTAATTAAAGTATACATTTACACAGTTGGCAATGCACTTTTTCTGTTCAGCAGAGAGGGAGGGAGAGTATCAATAGTCTTAACTGTCAATTTTCCATTTGCTGTAAAAGTAATCAGAGGGACTGGCATCAAAATTCCACAATGATCCACACATTATTCCCACACTAGACCTTTTTTAACTGGTGTGGAAAAAAGTTACACCATAGCGAATTATACCAACTACATGAGTAGTGTTGTATGTATGGTCTGTGGATTATATACAGGTGGTGTGTTAAACTTTTAAGTTATATTTACTACAGTATTATGTGTTTAGGCATGTTATATTCATGCAAATGCATTATCATTGTTATACCATAAGCTACAGTAAATTTGCCAAAATTGGCATTTTCTTATGAACTGCAAAGTTATAATGAAATGCAGCAATGGTAGTAATCAGGTGCGGTTTTACTCTGTTAGGATGAGTTGTGTCTGAGATTTATAAACATTTCATACAGTGGGGTTAAAATCTAAACCAAAGTTAAATATTTTATCTCACATTTCTTACCATCAGCCCCTTTAGCTGAATATATGTGTATCTTTATGCCTGAGAATTTAAAGGTCACTGAATGGACTTAGAAACTCCTTTTCTATCAGATGCACACTCATACAAACCAAAAATAGAAATATTAAAGATGCATGACAGTGCTTTACTTCAAATAACCCTGATATAAAATATGGTTCCTAGATATAACAAAGAACAGGAGGAATCGAACCAAACCGATCTTGGAGTTAAGCAAAGTGAGCAAGGTCACACCATCTCTTGCCTGTCATATTGACTATTCATCTACCTCTCCGCTGTTGAATACCATGTGACAGTGCTTATCTCATGTCACTACCTGTCACATTGCTCAGACATGCTGTTTATAGATTAAGGTGACCCAAAAACAAAACAAAAAAACAATGTACTATAAATATAAGGGCAAAGCTTAACTAGGAGATAATGTCCAAAAATGTATATGAATTATACTTTTAAAAGTATTTGACTACTCAGTTAATAATTAATTATTGATTGAAGACAGTAAGACAAACATTGTCAAAACTTTTGTTGTTTAATTTAAGTTTCTTTTAGTATTTGTAGGCTAAAAAGTGATTTAAGCAACAGCTTAGTTTACCCTCACCTGTCTTCAACCTCTGAAAGCTGAAATTCAGTGGATCAAAAGTCCATAACAAGCGAAATGCAATCCTACCGTGGCTTTTCTTCAATGTCTGTAGAAGTAAAATACGGTAATAACAAAACATTTGAACAGTGGCCATGAAAGAGTGTAACATCAGTTTTCTAACAATTTGGAACGTAGATGGTATGTATAAGGAATATCCTTCTTTCATCTGGGGAGAATTCTTCTGCAGACAAGGAGAGTGTGTTCCTAGATCAGAGGCACTGAAAAGAAAACTCTGGAGATCAAACAGACAAAGGTAATCATAAGAAGACTGAAGACATCTGAGAGATGGACCTGTTATCCATTCCCTCAGGCATATGGAGAACTCTCCCCTGAGCCTTCCCTGTCAGACTGAAAAAGGAGAGAAAACAGGTGACAAGTACTGACAAAAGGACAAATGCTCTGTTAAACCTAACTCAAGGTAACAGGGGCATGAGGAAGAAAAGAGTAATTTGTCATTTCCTTTACTTGAAAACATCAAGGTAACATCTTGCCAGTTTATCACTATCATTTTCTTTTAAAAAACCAGCTTTGATTAAAGTTTTAAAAGCCCCCGTGTCATGTAGACAGCTTGTATCATTGGGCCTTGAAGATGATCTTTTTTTCTTCCTGAATTTACCTACACAATGTGTTTGCACAGAAGGCCATTTTTTTACTCTTTATGTACTAGGATTCCATGATAAACTAGAGCTGCAATATATATATATATATATATATATATATATATATATATATATATATAATTTGGTGTGACAACCCTTTGCCTTCAAAACAGCATCAATTCTTCTAGGGACACTTGCACAAAGTCAGGGATTTTGTAGGCATATAGTCAGGTGTATGATTAAACAATTATACCAAACAGGTGCTAATGATCATCAATTCAATATGTAGGTTGAAACACAATCATTAACTGAAACAGAAACAGCTGTGTAGGAGGAATAAAACTGGGTGAGGAACAGCCAAACTCAGCTAACAAGGTGAGGTTGCTGAAGACAGTTTACTGTCAAAAGTCATACACCATGGCAAGACTGAGCACAGCAACAAGGCACAAGGTAGTTATACTGCATCAGCAAGGTCTCTCCCAGGCAGAAATTTCAAGGCAGACAGGGGTTTCCAGATGTGCTGTCCAAGCTCTTTTGAAGAAGCACAAAGAGCAGGCAGCGTTGAGGACCGTGAGACGCACTGGTCGGCCAAGGAAACTTACTGCAGCAGATGAAAGACACATCATGCTTACTTCCCGCCAATCGGAAGATGTCCAGCAGTGCCATCAGCTCAGAACTGCAGAAAACAGTGGGACCCTGGTACACCCATCTACTGTCGGAGAAGTCTGGTCAGAAGTGGCCTTCATGGAAGACTTGCGGCCAAAAAGCCATACCTCCGGCGTGGAAACAAGGCCAGCGACTCAACTATGCACGAAAACACAGGAACTGGGGTGCAGAAAAATGGCAGCAGGTGCTCTGGACTGATGAATCAAAATTTGAAATATTTGGCTGTAGCAGAAGGCAGTTTGTTCGCCGAAGGGCTGGAGAGCGATACACGAATGAGTGTCTGCAGGTAACAGTGAAGCATGGTGGAGGTTCCTTGCAAGTTTGGGGCTGCATTTCTGCAAATGGAGTTGGGAATTTGGTCAGAATTAATGGTCTCCTCAATGCTGAGAAGTACAGGCAGATACTTATCCATCATGCAATACCATCAGGGAGGCATCTGATTGGCCCCAAATTTATTCTGCAGCATGACAACGACCCCAAACATACAGCGAAAGTCATTAAGAACTTATATATATATATATATATATATATATATATATATATATATATATATATATATATATATATATATACACTACCAGTCAAAAGTTTTAGAACACCCCATTTTCCAGTTTTTATTGAAATTTAAGCAGTTCAAGTCCAGTGAATAACCTGAAATGGTACAAAGGTAAGCGGTACACTGCCAGAGGTTGAAAAAAAAGTTTAGGTTACCAAAAACTGAAAAATAATGTACATTTCAGAGTTATACAAAAGGCCTTTTTCAGGGAACAAGCAATGGGTTAACAACTTACAGCTGTTCTGCAGCAATGGAAGTAAATTAAGCCTTGAAAGTTGATGCTAACAATTCCTACAGGTGTCCCAACTTTTGTTGATTACTTACAAACCCTCTGTCTGTATAAAAGCAGTGTTGGAACAGACTGTGTTACTACACCCTCTTAAGCATTATTTGGAAAGTATTGTACTGCAGGAAGTAGTATATTGCTATCATAATGGCGAGAAAAAGGCAATTAACAAAGGAAGACAGACAGACCATTATAACCCTTAAAAATGTAGGTCTTTCCTTTAGAGAAATTGCAAAGAAAGCCAAGGTGTCAGTGAGTACAGTTTCCTACACCATCAAAAGGCACTTGGAAACTGGAGGAAACTCTGACAGGAAGAGGTCTGGCAGACCCAAAGCCACAACAGAATCAGAAGACAAGTTTCTGAGAGTCAACAGCTTGCGTGATAGGCGGCTCACAGGACAACAGCTTCAAGCACAGCTTAACACTGGTCAAAGTAAGCAAGTCTCAGTTTCAACTGTGAAGAGAAGACTTCGAGCTGCAGGTTTGACAGGTCGAGTGGCAGTAAGAAAGCCATTGCTAAGATGGCAAAATAAGAAAAAGAGGCTTGCCTGGGCCATGAAGCACCGCCAGTGGACTACTGAAGACTGGAAGAAGGTCTTATGGACTGATGAATCAAAATTTGAAATCTTCGGTTCATCACGCAGTGTTTTTGTACGCCGTCGATTAGGCGAAAGGATGGTTCCTCGGTGTGTGACACCAACTGTCAAACATGGAGGAGGAAGCGTGATGGTCTGGGGCTCTTTTGCTGGATCCAGAGTCAGCGACTTGCACAGAGTGAGTGGCACCCTGAACCAAAACGGCTACCACAGCATTTTGCAGCGCCATGCAATACCCTCTGGTATACGCCTAGTTGGTCAGGGTTTCATCCTACAGCAAGATAATGACCTAAAACATACCTCCAGGCTATGTCAGAACTACCTTAGAAGAAAAGAACAAGACGGTAGGCTTCAAATCATGGAATGGCCAGCACAGTCTCCAGACTTAAACCCCATCGAGCTGGTTTGGGATGAACTGGACAGAAGGGTGAAAGCAAAGCAACCTACAAGTGCAACACATTTGTGGGAACTTCTGCAACAGTGTTGGGAAGGACTTTCCGAACAATATTTGATTTCCATTGTAGAAAGAATGCCACGAGTGTGTTCGGCTGTTATATCTGCAAAAGGTGGCAACTTTGATGAGTCAAAAATTTAGATTAAATTTTGTTAAACAAAACGATTCCATGATTTCTTTTTTTATCTCCAATTGTTTATTTGTTCTATGCTTTAATTTCAGAGTACATTGAGACATTAAACTGCATAAATTTCAATAAAAACTGGAAAAATGGAGGTGTTCTAAAACTTTTGACCGGTAGTGTATATATATATATACCCTCCTAAATTCCAGCTTCCACTGCCTCAAAGTGGCAGGAGGGTGACAACGGGTTCTCAAGACGAAGTACAGCGGGGTCCCCTGACAGGTTCAACCATGCTGTGAAAGCTTGTGTAACATACTCGGCCAAAGTGGAAGGGGCACTCATCAACCCACCTGGCCAGCGTGGTGAGTTATGGCAACCCCCCCATGATGAAAGCATAGACAAAAACATGGCCCTCATTCCCCAGAGGCTGGATTGCCGCCGACCAAGGCAGTGGCCGGTTAGGCATGAAGGCAGAGGGTGCCACCGAACACTGACCCTGGCCATGTACAGCTGCAGATCTCTTTCATAAGAACATAAGAACATAAGAAAGTTTACAAACGAGAGGAGCCCATTCAGCCCATCTTGCTCATTTGGTTGTAAGTAGCTTATTGATCCCAGCATCTCATCAAGTAGCTTCTTGAAGGATCCCAGGGTGTCATCTTCAACAACATTACTGGGAAGTTGGTACCAGACCCTCACAATTCTCTGTGTAAAAAAGTGCCTCCTAGTTTCTGTTCTGAATGCCCCTTTATCTAATCTCCATTTTTGACCCCTGGTCCTTGTTTCTTTTTTCAGGTCAAAAATGTCCCCTGGGTTGACATTGTCTATACCTTTTAGGATTCTGAATGCTTGAATCAGATCACCGCATAGTCTTCTTTGTTCAAGACTGAATAGATTCAATTCTTTTAGCCTGTCTGCATACGACATGCCTTTTAAACCCGGGATAATTCTGGTTGCTCTTCTTTGCACTCTTTCTAGAGCAGCAATATCCTTTTTTCATGTGAAGCAAGACTTCCAAGAGTTGGAAGAAGAACTTGGAAGAACCAGGTGGGACATTGTAGGACTAAGTGAAGTACGGCGAAAAGACGAAGGACTACTAGAACTCGAGTGAACATCTTCTCTTCTACCAAGGCACTACAGATGGATGAACAGGAGGCGTTGGATTCATTGTCCACAAGAGAATCAAGAATAATGTAATAGAGATTGACAGTGCATCAGAGAAGTCTGCAAGACTGATGGTGAAAGTTTCAAGGAAGTATGAAGTTCAGGTCATCCAAGTATATGCACCAACAACAAGCTATTCAGATGAAGAATTTGAAGATTTTTTTATGAAGAAGTACAAGAACTACATGGAAATGGGAAGAGCCACTGTAAGTTCATCATCGGTGACTTAAACGCCAAAATAGGAGCCCAGCAAGAAGATGAGAATTCGGTCTGCAAATTTGGACATGGCGACAAGAACAAGAGGGGTGACAGACTAGTCAAATTTGCAGAGAACAAGAACTTATTCATCATGAACACCTTCTTTCAGAAGAAACCCATCTGGAAATGGACATGGAGAGGACCCAGAAGAGTGAAGAATGAAATTGACTACATACTCACCAACAAGAAGCACACCGTTCAAGATTTCTTAGTATTAAACAATTTTAACACAAGAAATGACCACAGACTTGTAAGATGCAAAATACACCTAAACACAGCACTAGAGACAGCGAAACTCGTGATGATGAAATCCAACACAATCAACGTAGAGATGCTTCAGAAGCAAAGCCTGGTGTTTCAACTGGAACTGAACAATAGATTCAGTGCTCTTCAAAAAGATGAAGCAATTGAGGTAAGAAAGACCTCATGAAGAAAAGAAGGGAAATTAAACAAGCAGCAGAAGGGATGAGTTGAGATTTACAGGTGTTGTCGAAGAGGTGGTCAGGGACTGGGCAGTCCTGACATCCATAGGAAGGTCGTTCCACCACTGCGGGGCAAGGGTGGAGAAGGAGCGGGCTCTGGAGCAGGGGTGCGTAGAGGAGGTACAGCCAGTCTTTTAGTGCAGGCGGAGCGGAGAGGTCGAGTGGGGGTGTAGGGTGAGATGAGGGTCTAGAGGTAGCTGGGTGCAGTCTGGTCAAGGCATCGGTAGACGAGTAAAGAGTCTTGAACTGGATGCGAGCAGTGATCAGGAGCCAGTAGAGTGAGCGGAGCAGTGAAGTAGTGTGGGAAAAGTGAGGCAGAGAGAACACCAGGCGAGTAGCAGAGTTCTGGATAAGCTGGAGTGGATGTGTGGCGGACACAGGGAGGCCGACCAGGAGGGAGATGCAGTAGTCTAGGCAGAAGAGTACCAGGGCCTGGATGAGGAGTTGCGTGAAGTAGTTGGTGAGGAAGGGTAGGATTCTTCATATGTTGCTCAGGAAGAAACGGCAGGTGCGTACTAGACTGGAGATGTGCTGGGAGTAGGAGAGGCAGGGGTCCAGGGTTACTCTGAGGTTCTTGACTGAGGGTGACATGACTGAGAGTGTGGTCGATGCCAGAGGAATGGAGATAGAGAGACCAGAGGAGGGGGAAGATGAGGAAGGGAAGAAAAGGAGGTCAGCTTTAGAGAGGTTGAGTTTGAGGTGAGGTATTAAGCAAAAGAAAGTGTCAAACGACTGGAACAACGCATCGTGATACTTTTACATTAGAAAGGCGATAAAGAAGACCTCAAGAATTACAGACCTATTAGCTTACTTCCTATAATATACAACATTTTTACCAAGATACTCACCAACTGACTTCAAGATAAATTTCACTTGGCACAATCAAATGAGCAAGCAGGATTCAGGAGTGGATTTAGCACAATGGATCATCTTCAAGTTGTACGGCAAGTGATTCAAACCAGCAACAAGTATGAACTACCACTTTGCTTGGGATTCATCAACTATGAAAAAGCCATTGACTGTGTACACAAGATCTGTAATAAGCTCTCTGAAAAAACAAGGAATTGAGAAAACGTACAGAGACTTGATCAGCACCATATACAAGAATGCAACATCCACAGTAAGACGCCATAAAAACGGCAACAAAATCAAGATTAAAAAAGGAGTTTGTAAGGAGATACAATTTACCCAAAGCTCTTCATGGCCACCCTAGAAGACATTTTCAAAACACTGGATTGGGAAAATAAGGGGCTGAAGATCAATGGAGCCTACTTGAATCACCTACGATTTGCTGACGACATCCTCATATTTACGACGTGCCCAGAAGAATTACAAACAAGAATACAAGAACTACACGAGGCTAGCATCAAAGCGGGTTTGAAAATGAACCTGAAGAAGACTCAAGTCATGTTCAATAAATATACCACGCTCCACAGGCAATTGATGTCAATAGTTATTTTCAAGAAATTTCTAGAAATGATACATTTCCATTGGGTATGTAAACTTTTAGCTACAACTGTGTGTGTGTATATATATATATATATATATATATATATATATATATATATATATATATATATATATATATATATATATATCTATCTATTGTCACACAGGGGCAAGAGAGGAGTGGCCATGAAGAAACAGCCAGTTTGATTATAGTTTTGTGTATATTTGCTTATTTTGTGTGTGTTTGTTTTGTATTTGTGTGTATTTTGGTTTAATTGATTCATTGTTTAATGTTTATTTGTTAATGGATGTATTGTTTCATTGCTTATTTGTTAATTGTATTTAATTGTGTAATTATTTATTAGTTCGTGTTTAAAAAGACGGCAGTCCCACAGGAAGAGGCTGCTGTGAGTGAAGAGCCTGGTTGCGGCAAGGCAACCGTATTGACGTGCCGAGAGGGTAGCGGAGCGTGTGGGTTTTGTTTTGCGTGCCGGGTAAACAGCTTAGCTGTCCGGATTTAGTTAGTGTCAAGTGTGTGTATTAGTTAGAGCTCGAGAGGAGCTAGGGTTTTGTTTTGTTTATTTTATTTCTCATTAAAAGTGCGCGTAAAAGGCGTTGAAAAACAAGTGCGTGTCTGTTCTGGGTGTGTTTTAAAGGGGCAACGAACAGTGAAAAAGAGAAGATCTTTTACAATCTATATATATATATATATTTATTTATATATATGTATATATTCAAAATGCAGACGGTTTTACTTGTTATCTCCTGTGACAGGCTGGCTGCAGGGAGGAACTCAGACCAGAACTAGAAACACACAGAGCAGACAGAGACTTGGGGTTTTGGTGAAGCTGAAGCGTGATCGCGCTCAGCATTTAATAAACAAAATAACAGAACACAAAAAACAGGACACGCACTTGCGCCAAAATAAATAGAGCGAACAAAAAGCGGACTATCAATTAAACAAGCGGTGGACGGACAGACACACAAACACGGTGAGTAAATAAATAAACAAGTATCGTGCTGGTCCTACAGCACGCGATAGCAATTGTTAAATATTACTCTCCTTCTCTCTCCCGTTCTCCACTCAACGAACACACACCCGAGTGGTGAAAACATGCTGTTTTTATGCAGTTGTACCGAGACTCGATTGCTAGTCAATCATTCAATTGGAATCTCGGTACAACTGCACGTGAATTAATTAAGTGCACTCCCGTGACCACACATTACATTTTAACCAGCACGTGAAGTGATTTGTGCCCTCCTCGTGCCTAAATACAAATCTACATTTTTAAATCACACGTGAAACACAGACCCGTTTATTTCCCGTGTACCGATGACTATACACCAACATTTACACACAACACGTAACATATAATACACAGGGGGGGCACTTTGCCACATCTCCTCATTAGCTAGCCATTTGGGAGTTCGAAGAGATACACAAAAGTTTTAGAAATGTTTAAGGAGACTTTTTTTCCGTAAAAAATTACAGACAGGTCTGGTCTGTCCTAAACGCATGTTAGCCTAGCCTTTCCCATAGGAACTGACATTTTGTCAACGTAAAACATGGATTTGTGCGCTGGTGTTGTGGCAAGTATGAGTAATGCTGCCGCTGAACTACGTGAACAACAAAGATAGAATTTAAAGGCCACTCATGAATATATTAAATCTGCCTGACGAGGACATCACACAACGCTTCATATTACATCGTGCAGCAATATTAGATTTGTGAGAGATACTAAAAAATGTCTTGGAAAGCCTAACAGCCAGAAGCCACGCATTACCTGTGCATATGAAAATACAGTATTACTGGCATTGGGATTTTATGCAGCAGGGTCTTTTCAAAGAGCCATGTCTTGTGTACTGCATCATGTAACCAATCCGTTAGTTTGTAAGGCAGCCAATTATATTATTTTTCCCACTGACCAACAACAGCAGCGTCAAAACAAAGATGCGTTTTATAATATAAGTGGATTTCCATCAGTCCTGGGGCAATTGACTGTACACATGTGCCATTGCAGACATCTTCTGAAGTTCCTTTATCACAGAGGTTATAGAACACATCGGGTGTGTAAATCAGCAACTTGTTCATTCACATGTGGTGTCTCAGTAGTCTCAATATCAAGATTTTTTTTTTCTTTTTTTGGAAAGAAAATACAGTGCATGACATGCGTGCCTCTATTGTATCTAAGATAAACAACATCGGGAAAGAAATGACAACTCTTCCTCTACTGACTTACAGATTTTGTGAATCACTGCACTAGTGGGAATGGGGGAAAAGGTGTGCAATGAATAATAAGGAACGACAGGAATTGTAGCATATTTTAGAAGCATATTTATATAGGATTAATGGTTAGAAGACAAGATATACAACTTTGCTTTTTAAATAAATGTTTCCCCAGAGCCTGAGACATGCAAAAGATAGGCGGTTTTCAGCGGGTTCCTGTCATTAGTAAAACCCGGCATAAGCTATCGTTTGAAACTGTTGTGTCCTCGTAGTTCATGATGATATTCGATTATTTTTTGTCTGTTTTTCCCTGGGAGGAATATCATCTGCCTGTTACTCCCTGTCAATTATACATTTTCTTTTCACTGATTGAATCCTAAATTGACTGATTGTACCGACAGATTTAAGGATGTGTGCTCACCGAATTTCATTATTTTAGGAGATTTTGTTTGTGTATCACTTCAATTTTCGAGCAAAGTGCTAAAATAATTTGTTCGGTAAAATGTTTGCCACAACACTGAAATACCGACACTTTTGAGTATAGAGGCCATTGTGAATAATAACAATAGCAGTAATCATGACATTTTTATCTATGTACCAGAAGAAAGTCAGGGCATTTAATGCAGTTGTGCAACATTGGCAGTTTTTGTGCTAAAAATGTCTTGTGCAAAATGCTTTTTCGGGTTTCCATTCGCTCCGTTTATTTTACTCGAGAAAACACGGCTTTTCACCTGACATCATGCAAATGAAGGGGAAAGGTGGGGGTTGATATGTAAATTAGCTATGCGCAAAGTTCTTGTGCTGTTTTCGCTCGTGAAAAATGTGTTTCCGTGCGCACACAGAGAACTGGTACACGAGACAATCTAAGCTGTGATTTCTAAAGTGCCTGGTTGTTTAATAATATGTTTTACTGCTCTTGCCCAAATTGTTTTTTAAATGTCATTAGTGGGGTGTCATATCGTTAGTAGTGAATACTGTTTCAACTCATTTATCTTACGACTCATTCATTAAAAATGAACTCAGAGGTATAAAATGAAACTGACCAACAGGTATTGCAGATCACCATGGCTGAAAACTGGTGGAGACGTTATATATATTTCCCTTTCATTCAGGCAATACAGCATATAGGGGATCAGGTGATGCTGCGTATACTACTTCCCTGGCTTATGAAACCCTACCCGTCCGGACGGCTGACAGTTGCTGAGGAAGCATTCAGCACCGCGCTTGAGCAAATACGGGTAGCGGGCACTTGAAAGGAAGGTGGAAGATACTGATGAAACGGACTGAAGTGCAGCATGATTGCCAAAATTGCCACTGCCTGCTTTATCCTGCACAAACTTGTCAACAACAAAATGAGGTGTTCAGGAATCAGTGGCTGCCTGTGAGACAGACAGGGGGAAGGTTACCTCAGCCGTCAGTTTCAATTGGACACCTGCGATCTGACGAGGCTTGTGCTGTCAAAGATTCTCTCCTTTCTTTTAAGTTGTGCTGGATTTACCATTGTGTTAACTATTAATGATGCAAAGAAATAAAACACAATCAATACATTCATTTGCAATTTTATTTGATCAGTTCTGTTTGTTGCGCTCATGACATCCAGTTCACCAACTATATTTATTAACGTGGAGGGTGGACACACGTTGTCTTTGGACATAGCTGGGATAAAAAAAAGCACAGGAATTAATTCAGTTACAGACATTTAAGCCGCTCACTTGCTCTTCGTGTTTACCTTTAGCATAGTTTTTACAGTAAGGGTATTCTCAAACAGCTGCTTTAATACTATTACAAGTGTACACCGCAGTTCATGGTATATTTATAAGTGGTTTTATACAGAACTGTAAACCCACTTGAGATACACAGCATAAAACAACAACAAAAAAAATGCTGCCCGCATTATCATTAAGGTGAAAAACACCACTGATAACCATAAAACTGCCCACTTTCTGCCATCTTGGAACCCACAGTAATAACTGACCTGTTCCCTTGCAGTATTTACAGCTGTGTCACATAAGGATGCGGGTTTCCATGTGAAAATGGGCGCGGTTTTCCTGTGTTTTTCGTCATTTACACGAGTAAATGAGATTTACCATATCCCTCTCTTTGGCTGTTTTTTTTCAGTCACAAACTTGATTCACACGAGTAATTCTCCCAAAAGTGCACGCACATCGCCACTTCACATGTAAATAGTCCCGCATGGAAACTGGCCCAATGATGGCCCTGGGGTGCTTACCCTGCCGTAGTCGCGCAGCTAGCGACCTGTGGACCAGGGGAGACTCGAAACTTTTACTGCCGAAGATTTCAAGGATGGTCAAGGTGATGAATTCAGTAGGATGTGTACCTTCCAGGCCCTCAGGAACACCAATGATGCTAAGATGCTGCCGCCGACTTCTATTTTCCAGATCATCCATCTTGCCCTTTAAGGTCTTGTTCTCAGTCTCCAGCACCACGCCCTTACAGTTGGTACAAAATATCACAGTAAAATCAGTAGAAAAAAAAGATCAAATTCAAATAGGAGTAAAATAAAGAGTACAGTAAATAATTACATTAAAGAGCGAATTCGACCAAGAGTAGTTAAACTTATTTGCTTATAAGAGTAAATTCCATTAAGTGCACGTAATAAGTATGATAAATGGATAAGAACGATTTGAAATAAGAGCAATTACATAAAACGTGAATACGGATACCTTTAAGAGCAAAATCGAATACAAGATGCAGAAAATAGTTATAATTAAGCGCAGTTAAGGAGGAACTAAGTTCAGCATGCAGCTCCAAACCGTGCAAATTCAAAGCGGATTGTGTTCTGCAATTCGGCAAACTTGGAAGTGGAGTTGATGCCTCGGGCATGCAGCCATGTTATCCCCAGCCAGAGGAATCGTCAGAGTCAGGGGAGGTAAAATTCGTCGTTGCTCGGGATTTTGAAAATGCAGGATGGTATTAGGACAGGTAAACCATACTGTTTTGTGTGGCTGTTATTCACATGAGAAAAATATTCTCCAGAAATGAAGTGAGTTAAAAAAAAATATATATAAAAGATCAGATATGCCATGTTACAGCAGTTACACAAATCAATTTGCATATCTGAAAATTGTTCATGAAAAGAATTAAGGTAGACAATTAGCAAGAATAAAATGATGTAACATTCATACAGCACAAAGATAAACCTTTTAAAAGGCCCAAGCATTTTTCTTTCCTTGCTGCTATTTTATTGAAGATGGTCTGTCAGTTGAGGTTTTTAATTTTCAGCCAACAATCTTTTTTTTCATGTTAATTCAGCTCCAGTGCCTTAGAATGGAAAATTATGGAGTAACAAATTAGATTATTTACATATCATTAGATAGAGTGACAGAAGGATAAGAAAATGAATAGCTAATAATATCTGACTGTGAGCAAGAAATGTAGGTCATTTTATTACATACTTAATAACGGCTCAAAAAATCGTAAGTAACCCAAATTGAATGTTATTTTTTTATTATTATTATTCATTTCAGCCAGAGAAGAAAACTTTGGGGAGCGATTTCTCCATATGTTGATTGTTGATGGGAGACCATTGGTAAAGCTAGGCTGTGGAGGGTTTCAAGTCCTGACTGTATGGGCAAATGAAAACATCAACAGCAATCGGCTGACACCAATCACAGTACAGTAAGTACAGAGCTGTTACACTCTAATCTTTCAGGACTATACATTCTAAATATTATAAAAAGCTGTTCATAGTTCTGTCAATACATAAGAATCAGTGAAATATTAAATAAAATATGCTGATGTAGTGCCTTGGCTACAGCTATCGATTAAGTGCTAAACACGCAGTATAACACTGAGGTTTGAAAGTTCATGGTGGTCAGATGTTAAGATGGTGTACAAAGACTAAAGCTAATAAGTTTGCAATAAAAGAAGGTCAAAGTGAATAGCACAACATTGATCTTGGCTATAATCCAAGGCAATTTACATAGAATGATGGATTTCCCTTAAACCTTCCAAATGAATATTAATTGGTCTATGTAATGCATTATCCTCTAACTTTACTGTTTTGTCACTGGAATCATTGTAATAGAAAACAATAGCCTGCAAATAAACCCTTGTTATGCAAGTCATCTTGTAATGGGATCCAATGGGACAACATAAAAGTAAACACCACAACGTCCATTACAAAGCATAGTCTGAAGTCTAAATTGCATTGTTGACTCATTTTTATGTGTACTAGAAAACAGTTCAAATTTAAAGTGCATACTGTATTTAGGAACGTGTTGGAACAGACACCCACAAAGGCCCAGAGTATTATTATGAGGGCAACATTATTTTGTAGGTGGAAGCTTGAGTGTAAACATCTACATTTGCTACAACACCATCCACTTCAAATGTCAGCAACTCAAAAAGCAAAGTGTGACAACATTGCTAACTATCAATAACAGTAAATGGGAGGTTATAAGGACCAGATATATAAGGTTTATTGAGTCAAGTCATTTTACCTTTAGTTGTCTCCTAATAAGCTTTTTAGACAAATTCACTTCTGTATGTAGACTTTAAGTAACTGTCCTGCTTTCAAATCTTCATTAGAAAATGTCATGTGATTAGGTGACCTCACCTGAGCTCTAACTGTTAGCTCTCAATATACTGTATAACATAGTATAGTATATGGCATGACCTGTTTAGGTGCAAAGCATATTAGTATGAAATTTTAAAAAATCTCTTTAATTTCACTGTAACAGTTTTCTTTGCAAATGCAAGCTAAAGTACAAAAAAAGCAACATTGCAATTGTGTGCCAAGATGAATGATAGTAGAGTATCCTAAAGAGCTCACCAGATTGGTCTTATATTGCAGACCTGTGTTGTTTCCTTTTATTTGTGTTGTGTGTGGATTGATTGATCTAGTGATAATGTTAATGTACTGTCATTGATCTGATATGTATATATTTGCTCATATGTCATTTGATTTCCATCTCTTGCTTACAGCATTAGACATCAGCATTTTCATGCAGATACCATCAGTTTAGTCAAACAGATACCAGCTGTTCAGAGTAGTGCCTCAGAGCTACATAGTTAAAACCTGGGCACCAACTAAAGTAGATGTCCATCCACATTTTACCTGTTTTATTATATTGTCAGAGTCAATGGCAGCATAGAAATTACATTATTTGCTTTAACAGTACTATAGATGCTTACTGGGATATACAAAAATAAACAGAGTCAGGAGTTTAGAGGCACAGGGACAGCTGGATGCAAACAAAGGAGCATAGGATGAATAGGCAAAATGCTATCCCAGTCTTTACAATCTAAGTTAAACCAAGGTGCAAGTCCAGGTGTACAATTAAATATCTGCTGGAGATGTTGTCTTCTATGTATACCTAGCATTTATCTCAAAGGTGTTCAGAATAGACAATACCAGGGGAGAAGGTGTTAAGCAGGAGTTCATTGGAATAACATCATTATGTCCTTGCATGCACCTTCATAGAGTCAAAAGATTAACCATAGGACATCTCTTCACTTGATGAGCATGCTGCTTGTGTGTGGTGTCAAATGATTAGTGTGGTAGCTCAATACGCTGGCTCATGTCATGATTCTTTAATTTGTAATAATTGCTCCTTGGCTGGCCTCTTTACAAGAAAGGTCATCTTGATCTCTGCTGGTTAAGTATAATAATTAATCTGTACTGTGCCTTTGTGCACAGTCGTTTTAAGTCTTTTTAAGGTGATTCTGCATCCAAGCTTTGATATTTGACTCCTTTGGTCAAATAAAGAACATCATGGGGTAGATGTAAGTATAAGCGCAAAGTGATTTGCGGGTGTAAACCCCCTATAATGCGTCCATAAATCGTGTTTAGCAGCCGTAAAGTCTGATATTAGTGGCCGCTTAAAATGCGTTGTATATAAAGAATGGTGTTCACATGCCGCTCTGGACCCGCTATCAAATTTGCACCTTGCCATTAATCCATTAAAATTATATAGAAATTCATTAAAATGAAGAAAACAATATGGAATTGGGTGGGATCTGGATACTAAGTGGGTGCAAACATTATTATGTGATGTAAGGATTTTGCCTTGCACTTAGGCAATTGTTACTTGCAAAATACTTGCGTGCCAGCACCTGCAAGCTCCTGTTTCTAAACTACAGTCCACAATGCACCTGAGCGGACTTCTGGTAAATAAATACTCTGTGAGGCTGACCTGTGGAATGTAAATTGTTTTGCTGTGTATTGTATCATGATGCAGTCAGTGTGAAGTTCAATTAAAGAGTAAGTAGCGGGGTTCTGGAAAATACAGTGTTACACTTCTCCACGTGTTGCTACAACTGTTTAAATAACGTACCTGTCATTTTGTTGTTTCAAAGCTCTATTCAAAATGGCCGCTCTAGTGCACTGCATAACGATCCATGATGTGGTGCGGAACAGAAAAGCCAGACTACTTATTTTTTGTTTTTTTTTCTGTTTTTTGTTTTTTTAATCGCCCTTCCTGTAGTGATTTAGAGGACAGATGTCAAACCCTAGTGCACTAAAGCAGCCATTTTGAAAATAGCTTAAAAGTCAGAAGAGTAAAAAGCTGTGAGGATGTTAATGAACACGCTGTATTTTTTCCGAACCCCGCTACTTTCTACTTTAGTTTAGAAGTCCACTAAATAGTAACAACAAAATAATAATTAAAACAAAACACAAAGACAAATGTCCTTGGCACCAAGTGGTACTTTTTAAGTATAAATCAGAAGAGCTAAATTTTGGGGCACAGTAGGGAAAAAGAAAAAAACAAACAAAAACAAATTAATATTAAATAGGTACAGCAATAACTGCCACCCGGCTCTATATTAATGTTGTTTTGTGATTTATTGTCTCTGTTATTAAGGTCACTAAATATGTTTTTAAAAACAGTGGACGGAGTTCAGTATATATCTTGTCAGTTTTCAGGAAGATTTCTTTGAACTCATCATGGAAGTTATGAACATTTTCCACCACTTGGATTTTGACAATGTCTTCAGTTTTCCAAAGACAGAGACAACAAAATTGTTTTAATAATTTTGTTTTGGAGGATTTAAACAATGCAAATATATAAATAAAGTAAACAAAAACAGGATGTTGACAACAAAAAGAAAAATTACGGCTATGTTATTTAAATAGTTGTAGCAACACGTGGGGACGTGTAACACTATATTTTTCGGAACCCCACTGCTTACTCTTTAAGAGTTGCTGCCTACACCTCATAAATATGTAAGCACGTAGAAATTAAATCTTAATTCCATACTCCATCTGCAACTCATTCTTGCACATATTAAATTTACTGTAAACCATCCAGACTTTTTTTTGCCTTGATATTATATGACTGTTAGGGTCTGCTAAGACCAAGCCTTGTCTCATTTGTGACCTTTACTTTATTCATCTCACTGGCTAGGACCCAGTTATCATCATAGCGCCACGTACATAATGACATGTACATTGACCAAGGGTCATCTCATCAGCAGGGCCAGCCGATAAATACCCTTTATTTAAAGCCATTATCTGGAGTCTAAGAACTATTATACCTATATTTGTCTCTGGAGACCTCATTTGCAGAATGTCATCAGAAGAGCCCTGTGTGGCTATATTGTGTGTGTATTCTGTTTTTCATAATGCAGCTGCTAGTTTGTGCAAATGTTCGGTGTGCATTATGACAACTATGGTTAATGTTGTATGTTTGGTTTTTTTTTTGCTTCTCTGGGTGATCGATATCACCATTAACACATTTGAATGCCAATTCGATAACAGTTTTGAGAACCCCGTGAAGATTTACTTTAAATATCAAAGGTAGTGTGTGGAGTGTGTTTGATAATGTATTTTGCAGGTCAGTCTGAGGTCTGAACCCAACCAAACCATTCCGTTCCATCGCGAATTGAGACGCGATACCGTCTATTTCCATTCCTTGAATTAAATTAATGTTGAACATCTGCACTGCTGAATCTGTCACTTGCAAAAGTGGGTGTATGTAAATAAACTGTTTTTGCACACACCCAACACATACTTAGATGACCGCTGTGTGCAAGTATTCAGAGTTATAAACAATAAATAGCAGCATACATCAACAGGTTTTAAAAATACACAAAGCCTATATTTTATGAACCAAACTGTAAACGTAAAAAAAAAAAACATTCCTGTAAGTGTTTAACTCAATAAATGAAATATTCCAATAATTGTTGTTTGTCACATTACAGAAGTCTGTGCTAATATGGACATATACAGTACAGTACAGTTTGCACGTATAATTTCTCCATATTTAGATTACCATGTTCTAGAACAGCGGTCCTCAAAGTGGTGCCTGCGGGCAAATTCGTGCCCGCGAAGCCAGGCCATCGTGCCCGCGGCAGCTGTTCTTAAATTATGGGTCGTGAACACATTTCTGGCAGGTCGTAGCATGGGAAAATAAATAAAGCTTTAAACGCGTTTTCCAACAAAGGCGTCACAGCAGTCTATTGACAGTGGTGCTCGCTTATGCTGTGCTTGTATGTACTCAACATTTTTTTTTTTTTTTTTTTCCTGAAGGTCCTCTGTGATACGATCAACCAATTGAATATCTGCATTTTCTCTGTGGTAGCCCAAACATAAGTTAGCTGGGTGGGTCATAAACTGTGTCTGTTTCAGTTGCAGGACATAAGTTAGCTGGGTGGGTCATAAACTGTGTCTGTTTCAGTTGCAGGTACGATAGTAAGTTTAACCAATAGGAGAGTCAAATATCTGAGTTTTATGCAGCTGTCCAATCATAAGCAAGCACACGCACTGAAAATTGGCAAGTAAGTGGCCAATGGGAAAGTGAAAAATCTGACAGCTATCCAATCATTCGTGAGCAGAGGCAGGTTGTTAATATGCCGGCTAAGCACTGAATTTCGCCGACTGTTATTGATAATACATTTCAGTATTTAGAATTTAATTTTCTCTCTATATATTTTTTCATTTCAACAGACAAGGGAAACGCCGTAGTAGATTTAGTTACCAACGATCTTTATGAGCGATCTTTAAACAGAATTTTGCCAAATTGAAACAAAGCGTGACGCTATCTATCCTCTTTTATTTTAGTTTACTCATGTTATCTGTGTAAACATGTTGTTTACAAATATTTGCATTGTGTATTTTATATAGCCTAAATTATTTAAAGAATAAGCGCAGTATTCACAATTACTGTCTGAGACAAGAATAACTCCCACTAAAACTCTGGGAAAACGTATTATTTTTCTCATATATCTATATATATATATATATCTATATATATATATATATATATATATATATATATATATATATATATATATATATATATACACACACACACACACACACATACACACACTGTATATGTCACGGGAAGGATAAGAATCTATGCAATAGTCAGCGTGCCCGCAAACAGTCAAGTAAAACCACTGTTCTAGAATTATAACACACCATTCTTGAAATCGTATTGTTCTGTTTAATTTCTGATCATGTGTAGTAAAGGTAGCCTATAGTATATTAACATACTAAAATTAAATATTGTATAGTATTCACTGTGTATGCATTGTAAAGGACGCTGGGGCCACTGAAAGGTAGCAGCTGGTTATGTTAGCATACATCTCAGGTAATGTCACAAGAAGCCAAACAGTACAGGATCAATCAACGGCTGACATGCATACATTTGTGAAATTCTGAGACTTAGCAATATCGATACCCTTTGTTTAAGATTATGGAATCAATCTTTGTTAGCATTAGCTTTTTGAACTGGCATTTATAATTATACCTGGTTTTACTACCACATATTTCATTATCATTACTGCTTTACATAGATTAAACATCTGTTCAAAATATAAAAGTGATATCATTTCAGTTTTTGGAAAGGATATGCAATTTCTATACAAAAACAATGTTTTGTTATTATTCTATAGCCTGAGAGTTTGCATTCAGAGCATTTGTTTTCGGATCTATTATTATTGATGTTGTTGTTGTTGTTGTTATTAGTTAGACACATGGGTCAACTGCAGTGCACCAGAAGTAGTCATAAGAACATAAGAAAGTTTACAAACGAGAGGAGCCCATTCAGCCCATCTTGCTTGTTTGGTTGTTAGTAGCTTATTGATCCCAGAATCTCATCAAGCAGCTTCTTGAAGAATCCCAGGGTGTCAGCTTCAACAACATTATTGGGAAGTTGGTTCCAGACCCTCACAATTCTCTGTGTAAAAAAGTGCCTCCTATTTTCTGTTCTGAATGACCCTTTATCTAATCTCCATTTGTGACCCCTGGTCCTTGTTTCTTTTTTCAGGTCAAAAATGTCCCCTGGGTTGACATTGTCTATACCTTTTAGGATTTTGAATGCTTGAATCAGATCGCTGCGTAGTCTTCTTTGTTCAAGACTGAATAGATTCAATTCTTTTAGCCTGTCTGCATACGACATGCCTTTTAAACCCGGGATAATTCTGGTCGCTCTTCTTTGCACTCTTTCTAGAGCAGCAATATCCTTTTTGTAACGAGGTGACCAGAACTGAACACAATATTCTAGGTGAGGTCTTACTAATGCATTGTAAAGTTTTAACATTACTTCCCTGGATTTAAATTCAACACTTCTCACAATATATCTGAGCATCTTGTTGGCCTTTTTTATAGCTTCCCCACATTGTCTAGATGAAGACATTTCTGAGTCAACATAAACTCCTAGGTCTTTTTCATAGTTTCCTTCTTCAATTTCAGTATCTCCCATATGATATTTATAATGCACATTTTTATTGCCTGCATGCAATACTTTACACTTTTCTCTATTAAATGTCATTTGCCATGTGTCTGCCCAGTTCTGAATGCTGTCTAGATCATTTTGAATGACCTTTGCTGCTGCAACAGTGTTTGCCACTCCTCCTATTTTTGTGTTGTCTGCAAATTTAACGAGTTTGCTTACTATACCAGAATCTAAATCATTAATGTAGATTAGGAATAGCAGAGGACCTAATACTGATCCCTGTGGTAAACCACTGGTTACCTTGCTCCATTTTGAGGTTTCTCCTCTAATCAGTACTTTCTGTTTTCTACATGTTAACCACTCCCTAATCCATGTGCATGCATTTCCTTGAATCCTTACTGCGTTCAGTTTGAGAATTAATCTTTTATGCGGGACTTTGTCAAAAGCTTTCTGGAAATCTAAGTAAACCATGTTGCATGCTTTGCAATTATCCGTTTTCAATGTTGCATCCTCAAAAAAGTCAAGTAGGTTAGTTAGACACAATCTCCCTTTCCTAAAACCATGCTGACTGTCTCACTTGATGTGTCTAACTAGTGGATTAAAGCAGGTTTAGTTCACTTGATGTGTCTAACTTGTGGATTAAAGCAGGTTTAGTCCACTTGATGTGTCTAACTAGTGGATTAAAGCAGGTTTAGTTCACTTGATGTGTCTAACTAGTGGATTAAAGCAGGTTAAGACCACTTGATGTGTCTAACTAGTGGATTAAAGCAGGATTAGTCCACTTGATGTGTCTAACTAGTGGATTAAAGCAGGTTAAGACCACTTGATTGGACTAAAGCTAGTACACCTGCTGATCCTGATTGTAGCGTACCAGAAGTTAATCATCACAGGTGGATCATCTGATAAATCAGACTAAACAAGATCCCGATTGCAGTGTACCAAATCAGATTTGTGAAGGATAAGACTATATTAGTACGCTTGCCTGTCCGAAGCATTCACTGCTTAAAATATTTTGCAGAGACAGCTGCATTTTTCCTCTGAAATGACAAGTACATCTGAAAACTTTATTCTATACATTTCTTATGTCCGTCACGTTCGGGCTGTCGGATCCGTGAGAATAAAGTATTGCATAATAAGGTAATATATACAGGCCTACATTTCAAATAAACTTTTTATGCATGTACCATTGATACCGATTTTAACGCAATACAATTTCAGTTAATTTGCTTTAACTGTAAACAGCTAATTGTCCATTATTGCGCAATTAGTGTTTTCCGTGCTTAAGCAGCAATGTCGTTATCTTAAAATGCCAGTTTGAAATGTGCACAAAAATACATGGACTAGAATCATCCATATTGAAAATGAAATTAGATTTATTTATACTTAAATATGTTTGTGTGAATCACACTGATGTAATAAAAATGTGTCTTTCTTTTTTTTACAGGGATCCCTTATATATTTATTTGACATTGAATTCTGCATATCGGATTAGTGAAGAAGGGTTTAAAGGTTACAGCTATGGCCAAAATTTTGCATCACCCTATAGAATGAACACATTTTGCTTCATAAAGTTGAATGAAACATGCTGAATAACATTACATTAACATATTGAATGTATGTCTCAATCCTAAAATTCTAGGTGATGCAAAATTTCTATCCATAGCTGTAGTCCTCATTATCGGTCTAACTTGTTCCACTTGTTTTGATCAGTTAAACCAGTTACCGGCATAATTTGTGTGGTGTGTTGCTGTCATGATTAAATTAGTACAGATTTACAGGATTTTCTAGTCTGCATTTTAGTCCACTTGATGTGGACCAAATCACTGGTACGCTGCAATCCACCCAAGGTTTTGGATGAAAATCAAAACAAAAAGATACAAAAAAATGCAGTTGAAAATAACGTGCACTAGGACCTAGATGCAAAGGTGGATTAGGTTGATTGATGGGAAAAGTTTCGTTTTCCAGTTTCTCCTGCTGCTGCATATTCATATATCATTATTTTACACCCCTACACATTTTCTTTCATAAATACACAGTATTTCCGCCACCCGAAGAATTGTGTGGGCAATGTGTGTAGTTAGTCTAGTCACCTTTCCATATACCATTGGTAGTTTTGTTGAAAGCTCTTTTTGCCTAACTCTAACTTTCATGTGTCGCTAGATTGATGTTTAGCAAGGAGCAACGCAATAGCAATACCACCTTTACAGACCATAACAACATGTCAGATTAAGGACTGACATCTTTGTGATGTATTGTTTTAATTTATAAAATGTAATTGTGAGCAGACAGCTTTATCCCTTGGTAGAAGAAAAACCCTGCATAGACTTACAGAGAGGCTTAGGAGGAAAGGCTTACGAAAATGGAAGGTATCAAGTTAAATTATAATTTAAAATGAAGAGGGGTTTATTAGTCGTGCAGGGAGTAATGCTTTATGGGATTATCTGCTTTCAGAACATATCTTGCACAAAAAACTTGAAACCTGTGGAAATGCTTGTACCAGTTTAAAGTACCTTTTTCTCTATGCATGTAGAACTGTATTCTGTAATACTCAATGTTATCTTTCATTTTGCAGGATTATTATTATTATTATTATTATTATTATTATTATTATTATTATTATTATTATTATTATGAAGGATATACTCCCTTTCTGATTTTAACATGTCCTTAACCGAATTCACACATTTTCAAATCATGACAATGAAGAGGGGTTTATTTGTCATACATCGTGTCATTGTAGTGTTTTGCCTTGTTATGTGGTAATACTTACATGCTGATGCAGAATAAAAGAAATGCAACTGTGTTTAAGAACTGGAATAAAAGGAAGCACTTAAAGTGTATTTACTAAGCTGAAAGGACTAATTCAACCAGCCTGCGGCATATAACCTTGGTCTACATATTACTAAGCCACGGATGTGCGTGGTGTAGTAAAATCTAAAGGTAAGTGAGACACATTTAGTAGGCAGGTTTATGTAGATGAACTGGAGTTACTGGTTTACTGATGCTTATGAATAGATGTTTGCAAAATATACTTCCAATGATAATGCTGCATTGGAAACCAGGCTCACCGGTACTTGCTGTATATGCAGATCTATGTGATTTATTACACATAAAAGTACCTTTTGAAGGCAAGGATTACTATTTCCAAACATACTACAGCATGATTTTAAAAAGGGTTAACTTAAGTTTAAAAAAATATTTAAAACATGTGTTCAAAAGTGATAATACACATGATTATGATATGTTCCTCTGGAACATTCTGCTGTCAATACTCTAAAACAGATCTAAAAAACATTGCAACCTAGTTATTATTGTGCAAAACCATGCTGACTGAGTGATAGAGGGTTTGTGGTTTACCCTGTAAATACTTATCTGCCTTGTTCAATTTTGTGTCTGTTTACAGTAATAATAACCAAAAGAACCCTTTAATGCACCCCTTACAAACACTCCTCACTGTACTAACAAATTAGTAAGATTCATTTGGTTACTGATAACGAAAATGTCCAAGAATACCCTTCTATTGTATTTTGTGCAAATCCATTTACAGCAACACCCGTCCTCTAACATTCTGGTCATTTGATTTCAGAAAGGTCTCCTGAGACTGTTACTGTATGATGGCAGCTGTGATGGCGTTATTAACCAGTGTGGGCTTAAGTATGAATACTAAATCAAGCAAAAACCTGATCCTATATCAGAGTTACTGACTCTTGCATATTTTAATCATCTGGGACAAATCAGCTTGCTCCACCTTGAGCCGCATATAGATTAGTTTTATAAAACTGTGGTGAATTAATTGCCATGTTTGGGCTTTCAAATTGAGCTCTAATTACAATAGCCCAACAGAGTTAAATTGATGTACTGCGTTTAACATCTATACTTAATAGCTTGTTGAAATATTGACCTGGGCCTTTTTACAGCTTCACTCTTTCGGGGAAGTGTTTGTAGTTCATCTAGAACTTCCACTCTCACAGCCCTGACCAAGTGTGACCTGTCTTAAGGAATTAGTCATTCCTCATTTGGTTTCACAAACTCTTCTCCCTGACCTGCTGTCAGGTTATCCCACTGTCATTTAGTTATGAAAATGTGATGAGATGCGATGGCACTCTTTCAAGGTTTCTAATTTGCTTTAATTTAGGAACTGCAGTTAAAAGATGAGCATTTATAAATTGCATTCTAAGGAGTCACAATTTAACATGGCCTTGACTGTTAATTGGAGGAGAGTCCACACACACCCTTCTCTAATTGCATTGGATAACCAACCATTCTAGCAACTATATCTTCCCTCCAAGAAATGATTTGGGGGAGTTGTTTCTCCAACACCTGACCTTGGGCTTGACCAAAAGACAAGTTCCTTAGCCAAAACTGTCTATAAATACCTATACAAATCCATATTTATTACAGTATGTGTATTCTTTTATAAATGGCCAGACATGACCAAACCAATTTAATTAAAATACAAGGTGAAGAGAGGTATCCCCTGAAAATGGGGGCTCACAGTTTAAAATGTAAAACCCAGATTTCAGGATGTCTCAAGTGCGATTTCACGTAGGTTTTCCCCCCTGGTAGCAGTGACCATTGTTTACTACATTCCCCATATATTTACAATTATTTACAAAGTCAATTATTTAAAGGCTTTCTAATATAGCTCTAACCTAGCATTAATGTTTACCGATAATGAATTGTCATGCATACCATTTTGAGCATTTTACTTTACTACTTTATATATATATATATATATATATATATATATATATATATATATATATATATATATATATATATATATATATATATATACACATTAATATTAAAGAACAAATTATGTGTTTGTCTTTGAGGGATTGAAATAAACTTTAAGCTATTCCTGTCTGCATGCAGCATTCTGTGTTGGCATGGTAAAACTTACCTCTAGTGCTTGGTGTTTGCAAACTAAGGTTGTGTGCAATCACAAAGAAAATCTCAACTTTTGTGGAATCACATGCATTCTTTTGCTTGACATATGGAAAGTCGGTTCCCTTGACAACCTCTTTGGTTAACCATGGGTGTAAATAAATTCCTGTCCACCCATTTTGCAGAGCTGTTGTCATGGTGTGCAGTACACACTTATCGCATACAACCAAAATACTGAAGCTTTTTTAATACTGTATAAGATTTGAGAAAAGTTTTTAATATGAAAATAAAGGTAAAATACAAAATCAGAACAGAAATTAAAAGAGCTATGCAGTTAAGGCATTTCTTGAGTGTTAGCCATGTCAAAATTTAAAGGCTTGGGTTTGGTAAATATAATCTTTTCCTAAAGCTCTGTATCACATTCTTACTGTGGGGCCCGATTGTAGTCTTGAGGCCCTATTTAACAAATATGTGCGCAACAGATTCCGCTCGGGCAAAAATGACAGTGTTAGCGAACCGCGGCGATTAGAGCACGGAAACGTGATTTAGAAGTCGGGTCTCATGCGTGGGCTAGCGCATATCAAATAGTGAATCATGTGCCCAGCCAATCAAAGCACAGTGGGGGGTGTAAGGTTACAAACAAACGGCAAAATTCATAACCACCATGATATATTGTACCCTTAATCATAGTTTTTCAAGTATAAATAATTTTACCTTTAAAGTTTTTTGTGCTTGTTTTGCCATCCTCTGGCCTACCCGAGTGAATTATGTGTGTATTTTAGATTTAGGTCCTGGAAATAAAATTCCAGCCATAAAGGTGCTACGTGAAAAAATCACTGGCATGATTTTAAAAGACTACAGGAATCAAGAATTACCTTCAAAATGCAATAGAAGTAACCTGTCATTCAGATACTGCCACCTTGTCACTGGAAGAGAACAGCAGTCGGGTTAGCTTTTTTCAAAAATGACCAGTAATGCCCACAAAAGTACTGAAAATGATTTCAAGTGAGCCAGGAAGACAGGAAACAGCACAACAAGATATAATACATGTTACAGGTATTGTTGACATGTGGGCATGATATTGGCTCTTTAGCTGCAGGACATGCCCATCACAAAATGGGCTGCAGTTCTTTTTCTTTCATCATCCATTCATTTCAATCTCCCACCATCTGGCAGAGCCTTTTAATAGTCATTTTTATCAATTATTGTATTCAGGATTAAATAAACATGTTACCATCATGTACTGCATTGTGTAGCAGAGTAGAGTAATTGATATCTACACTGGTCATATTTAACCAAAGCTGGATTAACAAGCTTCATGTCATTCAATCATTTGGTTAATACATTTCCATGCATTTATTTGTGTTCATCAGTGTACGGATGGTATCACTCAAACAGAACTATTTAAAATGGAATGCATTGTGGACTTTCTGATGGAAAACTCTTTAGTGTATTATTTTGTCAGTTTTTTCTGGAACGTTAGCAAGAAAGATAATCCTTCTAGAATCTCTTTCTATTTTGAGGAGAATCAGTTAATGTACCAATCAGCTGAAACACTAGATGTTTTATAATAAATTATGTTGACATGTGCCTCTACTGCCATCTGCTGTTAGAAGTTTAGGATTTATTTTATTTCTGTTTTGCATGGGGAGAAGTTTGAGTTCCAACAGCTAAAACTACCTGGCAAAAGTAAACAAACAAACTGTAAAAACACAGGTCTGATTTGTGATAAAGTAAAATGCACAGAAGGCTAAACTATAGAAGATTCCAAGGAATTATATTATAATGGAAATGTTGATATGCAGCTTTAATAGGGTATATATTTGTATTTAAAGTTTTGATTTCTATGAAGATTCCAACAACCTGTTTTAGTTCACGCACACATATTGCTAAAAGATTGCACTTAGGTGGTGGGAGGAGGATAAATTGTGAATTATGTCACTGTGAATATTCCCTATCAACCTTAAAGAATTATTTCTTTTAAATGGTTCTTGTTTATCTTTAATACTAATATTTGTTTTTCTTAGCACAAAACTATAACCCACATTTTCCCCACATTATCACTTTCTAATCTAATCTTATCATTCAATTTTGACCTATATTTGTTGATTTATTTTGTGTTTTTTTAAACAGTTGTCCTTACATAGCACTAAGCATACTAGTACATGGTGCTCTGTACACAGTACTGTGCTTTGCTGCATTGAAATTGAATTATGAAGGGTGCAATGGAATAATTTCTAGCCTTCTTACTTTGGCACATGTCAATGAAGCAGAATGTTAGGATGATACATGAAAAAAAAAACTGATTCAAGCTTTGCAGAAATATTCATGTCATATGATAGTATGTCCTCCTTTTTGCCAAGTACCAGTGCTAGCTAAGATCCATCAAGTTATGTCATGATACTTTTCCCATGCCATTGTGCCCTGTTTAGCTATGTGGATATAAAAAGACTACTGCATTTGAATTGTGTGTCATAGAGACGCCATTACAAGATTCTCCTCTCAAGTATATATCATTTTCATGGTCAAATACATGTGTTGTGAATAGCACATGTTCTAATGAGATTTATTTTTCTTTCTTCACAGATATCAGTTGCCGGTTGGTTCATATGGAGGACACTGTATGATTGAAGTGGCTGTGAATAATAATGAGCCTTCAAAGCAGAAGGAATACTTGTCCCACCCCATATTTGAGGTAGTAACAGGTTATCGTTTAATAGATGAACACATGTCATCCACTCAGCACATCTGAGCTTTGGTATTTAAACATTGATATATTCAGTTATATTTATCAACAGTGATACTTGTGTGCTTTTGCTTTGCATGATACTTTATTTCCCACCAGGAAGTACATTTGTTTGTTTGTTTTTTTTAAAGAGAAATTGAACACCATTAGAGTCTTTAGCACCAGGAAAGATGTGCTGCAGCTGTGCTTCAGTGCCAATTTTTGTATTTGTTACTCAGTGAAAATTGGTTTGTGGTTAAATTACAACTTAAGAATTGTAGCGCAGCCCATTTAAATGTCATATTAAATTGGAGCTTTGGGAGCTGGCATCAAGCTGATTTGGTCACGTTTCTAGTCCGAGTGAATAAAAACCTCCTTTATCGAGTCAGAAGTAACCGTTGTCATCACATTTCCTTCCTAATGTGGTCCACGACTACTGTACTACTAGAATATTCTTGTTCTGGGGAACTTTGTCCTCACATACATCTGCCATATCGGTTGGAATACTGTCTTAAGGTTAACTACTTTGTGACTGTTTATGCTTTGCAATTTTTTTTAACAGCATCCTAATTATTTGCCAATAGAATATCTGATTAAGTTATCTCATCTCAGACAATGTCTCCTTTTCTAAAGAATCCCCTGACCTCAAAACATTCCTTATGTATTTGTTTAAAAAATAGCATCATGCAAGTATTGTCAGCTCTATAGGGGGAACTGTGCCTATTTTCTCTAATTTTCCCTTATCATTTTTAGACTTACTCAGAAGTCATTTTAATACCAGCATAAGGTAGTAGAGCTTTGTTCAAATTAGGGCTGTCAGTTAAGCCTCCAAATAGCAATCGATTAATTGGCCACACAAAATATAATCGTTCGAAAAAATATCATCACATTGAGCTGCATGTGATTAAATACATAACATTTACAGTAAAAAAGAAAAAAAACATAAAATGTGGTTTAATTACTATCTATCTATCTATCTATCTATCTATCTATCTATCTATCTATCTATCTATCTATCTATCTATCTTATTTTTAGAGGTCGGCACAGGTACCCGAAAACCTGGGTACCCATCAGGTTTTAAATTGCCCGACCCTACCCAGGTATCGATTTATTAATTTGAGAATTTAAAAACGATGACAATACAGTTGTAAGCGCAGGTCTCTGGCCGGCGTAATGAAGACAATGTTAAAACAAGCTTTGCATTAAACCTTTTCTTAACTGACAGGATATCAATGTTTTAGGGAAAACAGTAACAGAAGATAAATGGGAAAGAAAACAACATAACATCCTGTTGGGTTTATGTCAGTGATAACTGTGATCCATTAATAATAACCGTGTGTCTTCCAATACGGAATGCTTTATCTACAGTTATTGCGCAGATATAGTTTCTTACAAAAAAGATAAAATAAGTGGCTTTTATTTAAAAATAAATAAGCAAATAAATCAAATAAAATAATGTGAAGCACATTAAGTAATTGTGCTTCCTCCTTTGAATGAAATATTTCCTTGGCAGAGTTTGCAAATTCCATTTTCTCCTGCTTGGTAAAGGCTTGGATGCCATTGTTATGTATTCACAAGACATAATTTAGTGATCAGGAATGGCACTTTATTGTTACAACCAAACAGACGCACATGTCCCACTAACTCTTTTGCTACTGCCGTCAAAACCCAGCTGGCTCAATTTACGGTAGTTTTTGCGATAGCGGAATTTAGAAATTACAAATACAACCAACAAAATTCAAGCTTGATCAGCAGCATACAGAGATCAGAAAACAGAATACATAGGGTATCTATTTTTAAATATGATTTTAGGATATCTATTTTTAAATGTGATTTAAATAAAATTATAAATATGTAGTTAGAGTAAGCACTTCTAGGAAGTGAATTGTGAAGATAACATAAAAAAAAAACTTTGTCATCAGATCCTAAAACTGCAAACTAACAAGGAAATTGGTAGGCTTTACGTACAACGTGGAAAAACAAAACATAAAAAAGCAGCAACACAGCCTACTCCAGTGGCATAACTAGGCTTGGAAATGTGGATGGACCCCAATTTAGGTTGGACGGGCAATGACCAAAGTTCTGACATCAGAGGAAATAGTTTACATTTCAAAAATGATTTAAATCAATTAAATCATTGAATACATCAAATATTCCGCCTGTAAATCACAGTTCCTCGTGCCAATTTACAGCGAAGTGCGAGAACTGCCAGTGACCCTCTATACAGCACAGGTACTTTACATGTTTTCGAGGTATTGGGGAGGCAAAACTAAATCAGCCAAAAGCACCACTCCACTTTTAATATGTAGTTCCCAACACTCTTAGGTGAAATGTAAAAAAAAAAAGTCAATACATGGAAATATACTAGGGAATGCACTTATTGTGACGTACATATCCTTTATTTCTGTTTTAAAATGGAACATTTGCCTGCAAAAAAAATCTTTCTTTATATAAATGCAACAAAACGTACGTGGGATTTGAACCTATAACCTTCAGTTTGCAAGCATGTTGTGTTAACTGTCAGTGCTACATGATTAGTTGAGACAGCAGTATTTTGAAAGATGAAGTCAGCCAACTGAGAATTCGCGAGACTTTGTTATATTTTTGAGATTTTTCGAGCCATCGTTCATCTTCATCATCCTCATTCAGAGATTTTGATCTTGAGCTCTGAAAATTTTTGGTTTGCTGTCAGTGTAGCGCTCATTGTGGTCCCTATTGGCACAAGGAAGTACAGTTTCCTCTCTCGATACCGGTTGATGAGAGTAACGCTGTTTGTGGTCCCCACTAGGCACAACTGTCAAAGTGGTGGGGACCAAGGTTGCCCCAATTGTTTCTACTAACTTGGCTTGTGTTTTTGCGTTTGATCCGCTTTTATTGTGCCTGAAAAACACAAGCCAAGTTAGCAGAAACAATTGGGGCAACCTTGGCCCCCACCAGCAAATCAGATGCTGTTAACACTTGAGCAGGAAAAGAAGAGCACGCCCACTGCTTGACTTTGGCAGCAATACTGTAAATAGCAAAGCAGGGCATTCGGTGCAGTTTTGTTGATAAATTTAAATAATAACGTTATTAACTTTGCACGTTACAAAAATGTAATTATTTAATCAATTATCCAGTATTTATCACAATGTATATAATGAGGAATGGAATCGATTGAAGAATCAATTTTCGATTTAATCATACTAGTTCAAATTGGTTCTTCTCAGATTTATCTCCAGGCATAATTACATGCTAATTATGATATATTTATAGAGAGAAAACTAGCTGTGAATTACCAGATTCTTAAGAAAAGCCCTTTATTATAACATGGTAAATATTTAAGCTATCATTAAAAAAAACAAACACATTAATTGAAGACAGATGGTTCTTTCTATATATCTTGGGAACCTGTTTGCACATAAATGGTAATAGCATGTTTTCATGGTAGGTGTTTTTTGATTTGATGTGTTATGTGTGAAGAAGGATCCACAACACAGACTGGCATTTATTAATATGTTTTTACTAATAGCAATAGCAAATTGGATGATATTTTTACCAAAAAAAATAAAATGTGTTAAAAGAAACTTTCTGATTTGTATTTTCACCAACAGGCTAATTTTGGCCCAGTATTCCTTGGCAATATTCCCCCACATTCTGAGCTGTATGATGGAGCTGAGAAGGTAATTGGCTTTCAAGGCTGCATTCGAGAGCTGCAAATGAACACAAAGGAACTCTTTATTGTGGATGAGGCAGTGAGGGGGAAGAATATTGAAAACTGCAACGCTCCTGTTTGCCAGTACCACCCCTGTCGCAATGGGGGTGTGTGTGTTAGGTAGGTACAGTACACTATGTTCATTTATACAAAGATTACTTACTGAAAAAAGCAGTCCCCTGTCCATGAATGAGTATACTGTGTAGTTCATACTGTATGTGGTCAGCTGTTTTAGTAGAAGGGGTAGGGTGTTAGATTCTCAAACCCTTTTTGTTTTTCTTTAGTGCTTTGGATTAAAGTCAGATGTAAATGAATCTTATACTCTCAGATTGTGGGTCATTAAAAACACCCTCTGTATGACACAGTTGGCAGTCTTTACTCAATGTGTCCACTCTTCCGTGTTTACTTAAGCATTGTTTCCACCAAATACTTGTACCCCGATAGCGATAGCTGCCCATGCTCCAATCCAGAATTGTTCATCTTTCATGCCACGTCATGTCCAGGCTCTTATCAAGGCAAAAGTTGGCCTAATCCAGTGATAGGTAAATATTCACCCTCTGTCTCAACAAAGAAATAATGAATTTATTAATTCTGTATAAAAAGAAGCACACTTGAAAACTAGAATAAAAAACATATATAATTGGAGGTCTCTTAAAGAGTAAGTAGCGGGGTTCCAAAAAAGATAGTATTACACGTCCTCGCGTGTTGCTACAACTGTTTAAATAATTTGCCTGTAATTTTTCTTTTCATTGTTAACATCCTGACAACTTTTTACACTTATAACTTCTAAAGTCTGATTCTAAGGTCTTTTCAAATTGTCAGCTCTAGTGGACGGGTTTGAAATCAGGGGGGTGTCAAACAGATAACACAGCAATAAAGATCTATGATGTGGTACGGAACAGAAAAGCGAGAGCACTTGTTGTTATGTTTTGTTTTTTTGTTGTTGTTTTTTTAATTGCTCTTCCTGCAGTTATAAAATGTAAGAGTGATTTCTTCAGGAAATACTTTTCTTAACACATTTTCTTAACACATATTGGAGCACCAGATAGGTCCATTAATGCTAATCAATTTTGTACATTGGCTTTGTGGTCTTTGTAACAACATAATTACACTACTCCTGATACAATGCCACCGGTTACAGGGCCCTCATACAGTATGTATTAATAGAATGTTTTAATGGTATTTCATATTGAAGGTTTACAGGGTTTTGTGTGTGTGTGTGTGTGTGTCCTAGTAAGAGCGGCATATGAAAATATCACAGTTTTACATAAAAAGAGACTTACGTTTATCAAATGAGTTTTAATTTAATAGTATGCTGCTTTATTTGCAAACAGCACTACAAACAGAGACCTTAGTAAGTTTATAAAAGAGAAAACTGAGGAACAACTGAAGCACTGTGCAGTTTGACTGGTGGGATACAAGCATCTAGTGTGGAAAATGTTAGCAACAATTTAAGAAGAGAAATATGAATAAATGTGAACCCTGTTCTATCTCCAGGTAAATGAGAAGCAAACCATAAACGAAAGTACTAATGAGTAGTGTTGAGATTTCAGAGGTGCAGTACAGGATAAACAATTTTTTTCATTTCATTCTGTAGCATTTAACAGAAATTAGAGCATGGTGTATTTTCTCATTAAATTAATCCATTTGCACTAATATGTATTCATAGTGTTTCATAGCAGAGTAGAAAATAAGGGATACTGGTTGACATGCATAGTGAGCGCCATTCTATATTTGTTCCAACAATAACATAAATTAGCCAATTAAGGGGCTAATGTAAGAATACGTGCAAAGTGATTTCCGGCTGCAAAACACCCATATTGCAGCCAAAATCTATGTTTTGCACATGCAAACTGTGTTTAGCTGCCATAAAGTGGGACTTTAGTGACCACTTAAAATGTGATGAATGTAAAGAATGTTTTTCACCTGGTGTTCTGCACCCGATATCAGATTAGTCCTTTGCCATCATTAATCCATTTAAATTATATTGAAATGTTACCAAGATGGTTACTTCAAATCGACCCTAAGTAGCATCTCTGCTTGAAATATGTATCAGCTACTAGGATAATGCCTGTGATACTCTAATGAATCATTATTAGTCATTCTCTTTGTTAAATAAACAATTTGCTATAATGTAACAAGATAAAAGCAGCATAACCATTGAAATTGTAGAACACATATCATTCATTAAACCCATAATAACTTTGTGATCTTTTGTAAAAAAAAATAATAATAAATGGCTTTCTTTTCAAATATAGGGTAGAAATCCTTAGTAGCATTTGTCAATAATGACACATTTTGTTGCATGGTCAATTAACAAGATATACATGTAAAATGGTGTGACAATTAATCTTTTTTAATCATTATCTCTGAATGTCAGCTGCATTTTTTCCACAGGCTTCAACAATTATTTATTCTGGTGGCAGTAATCTGTAATCAGTTTGTGTTTATATCAGTTATTAATAGGAAGCATTTTGATGAGGTTAAGGAAGACTTGTGCAATGATCAATAATTCACAATTACTTTTGCTTCATGCTCCCGTTGTCTTTCCAGTAGGCCTTCATATAGTAAAAAAAAATGTGACAAAATGATCATTTTAGCACTTCATTATCATTATGAAGACATATACACATTTTCAAATCAATCCAGCAAGCCGTCGAATGTAGTGTGCTTACAAACGTGTGCACATAGTAAAGGACATAGGATTGATGTTGGGTTTAAGGCTTGTTATTTTACAATTTTATTTCTATTAAAATAACCTTTTTATGTTAGAATTTCTGTTGTTGAATCACGTGACAAAATGGTGGAAAGGAGACAATAACAGTGATTGCAAGTGAAAATGAATTCAGTTTTATTTCTTTGGATAACAAAACAAAACTGTGAGGGAGGGAAGGCGTGAGGGCGAAATCAAAATTAAATTCCGGACGGCTCCAACGTGAGTGTCCGGCCTCTGTAATTTACAGGTCTGCAACAAAAGCAAAAAGAAATGGAAACAAAATAACAAGAAACTAAACTGACTTGTTTCTACCATAGTAGATGTGTTGATCTCGCCCCTCCTCCTTTCAATCCCTGTTCTAAGCACCCATCCCGTGTACAACAACCTGATCCCTCTTGTACTTGTGACCCAGCCCCTGGAGTCATGGAAACACCAATCGCTAGCTTACAGGTGTTTATAATTCCCCTCTGACCCGAGTAGTCATGCCCCGCGTACAGATTGTTGCCCACAATAGAGACTTCTGTCTCGCTCACGTGATCCTGGTGAATGGTACTTTAAGCTGTGTTGACGCCCTCTGCTGTTGGGAGTCGGAATTACGAGACAAAATCCCTTTGTCTCATCACAAATCAATATTTCAGTACAATGCTGTTGGGATGTGTTGGTTATAGCTTAGGCAGTTTCTTTAAATGAAATGAAACCCTTGATTAATAGAGTCAATGCAATTAGAGTTTGCCGATTACACATCACAATTTGAAAAGAAAAAAACACATAGGGCCCGATTTACAAACTGTTTTTAAATGTTTTGTCCAGAATCACATCAATTATTCTGTTTATGTTACAGTGAGAGATTAATTTGGTACGGATGCGTTCTAGTGCCAATTTTTAAAAAAGTATCTCCTACATAGGACTTTTTTATCTACTATGTAGGACTTTCTAACCCCTTTCTAAGATAAGGCTATATGAGGTATTTTCTAAAACTAATAATATATATTCAAGATACATAAGATAAGAGTAATAAGTGAGAAGCTCTCCTGTTCTAAGTTGCAGCTGCTGATAAGAAACTCAGCTATATGCACATCCAAGAGCCCCAATCAAGGTTATTAAATTAGTTCAGTGTTTTATAGATCACTGAGTCTCTCATTTAGGCTAACACAGATTTCTGCAATAATATTTCTGCTTATAGCTGCCTCAGCGTAACCTAAATTAATACAGCAATATTTCTGCCCTTAATCAGTTGCTTTTCTTCCAATAGTCTTTTGAACACGGTATCCAGTTTGTGTCCAGGATATCGGAGTGCTCCCAGCAGGATTGGAAATCTTTGTCGGGGTCTGCATGAGACCTGAATTCTGGTAGCAGGTCTCCTATCTTTGCATTCTAGCTTTCCCAGATGAGCCCACTTTACATGGTGAGCTGCATCACATCCCATACATTTAACTCTCCTCACAAGAAGAGTCCTTTGAGGTCTTGAAAGCTTGTGATTAATAATTGTTTAGTTAGTCCAATATAAGGTATCACGTCTCCTTCTCTTTGTCTATCAAACATTCTACAATGCTTTACCATATGGGTCCATGCAGGCAGTTCTACATCTTTGACATCAAGCCCATCTATCCCCCTTTTCAGAGAGAGTCTCTGGACTGATAACTATATTGTTTATACATTTCAGTTTGATTGCAGAGGGCTATTTTGTTAGGTATTCCTTCCATCGAAAATATCTGGGTTCGCCAGAATCCCCTCTTTTTCTTATCAGAGGGTTCCCAAACCTCGTTATCATTTCCATCATCAGTGGGGAACCCCCCGAGAAATGAAGTTGGTTTCAATTAAAGGACCAATTAAATTGGCTGCATAGGGCTTCCATTCAAAAGGAACCAATACCTTATACAAGAGAGAAGGGGTTTGAGGGTCACTTGTGACAGCTCAGACCTACTGTATGATACTGTCTATATATTGATGAGTCTACATAACTTCAGCAAAGGACATTTTTCTCCTTTAGGAATCTGTAGGCTACTTAAGAGTTGTCTCTTATATAATATAAAGAAATAGATTATATCATCTTGCATAATTGGACAGGTTTTGCAGCTGTGTAAAACAAATGAACCAGACATCTGCTGTGGTGATGGTGACATTCTGACATTTCCAGAGGCAGATTTTTAGCTGCAGAACAACATGTTATTTCATTTAAATATGAACCCACTCTTTTATGTAACATGTGTTTATTGGATCATACAAATAACTTTATGAGATTATTTGAAAACTGCTTTTACGCTCCTATTAATTAACAGTCAGTCATATATGATAGGTATATAGACAAAATGTCAGAGAGCCCTGAAGTCCTAGTTTGTATGTTGAAAGTATTTTCAGTTCCAAGTTGATAACACTTTGGAGATTAAGGAATTGATTATGTGACCAGTATAGATATTATCTGGCATTTTCCATTTTGGAGACTATGACACCTTGGGCCTGATTAATCAATTCCTTCACACGAAAATGGAATTTAAACAATTTTTGTTCATAGATAAACAACTGTTCTTGTTGGGACAGATTAATAAAATGAATATATAGAGAAAGAGTTAGTTGGTTTCTGCAATGTAGACATTGAATGTCTTGGCACTTATCATTGCAACTTTTTTTTTTTTTTAATGAAAAACAAATGTCCCCACTTAAGGCCTGATTTTCCAAAGTTGGTAAATTACTCAGAGTAAGGGTTAGTGACCTATGTTGAAAGTTCTGTATGTTCTTTACAGTGTGTGGCAAAGCCCTCAACTCTGGCTCATTTGCACCCTTTAAAAACACTGACCCAACACAGGAAATTGCGGTTGCGCACTTCTATTATTTACAAAACCCAAAATAAACAAAAACCTAACTCCCCTCGGAGTACTAACTAAACTTTTGGTTTTCCTAAACTAAAGGGTTGGGATGGCTAAGCTGTTTTCCCAACACAACCACTCTTTTTAATTTAACCAGACTGAGCAAAGCCTTCACTGGTTTTCTTCTCCTAAACCAGACAGCGAAGCAGTTTACCGGTCACATAGCTTTTCTTCAGGTATAAACACACCATACCTTCATATCTTGTTCTCCACACAGCACGTCCTCTGTTACCAGCTCCCTGGCAGTCCTCTTCCTAAAGCCGTTTCCACACTGGCCGCAGTTTAATGAAAGCAAATCATTTAGAAGTCACTGCAGTCAAACAGGAGTAGCCACACCAGCAGCAAGCAACGTCACTTTGAGAAAATGTTGTGTTGCTAAAAAAGAACGTGACCTTTTAATTTTAAGCTTTTTTTTTGGTTGGTTGGTTTGTTTGTTTGTTTTTATGATAAGTAATGTTTTGTTCAATAAATTGTTCTGTGGCACAAATCCGTGTCAAGAAGGTCTTTACATACGCATAAAGTGAAGTTTTGTGGAGATTCACCAAGCAAACAAAAATATTATCGAGTTCCTACTATTCTATACATTGTAAAACAAAGCCAGCAATACGTTTGTATTCTAAGTTACACATCCCAACATTACCAAGCTCATAGTTTTGAAGATTATGACCCATGTCTGTTCACCGGACTGTTTTATAAGGAAAAACTAAATAAAAGTCTTGCGTGTTGCCATGGCACACGACCTTGTTCTGTGTATAATTATTCATAAGTAAATAAAGTCAGAGACGGCTCAAACACTCACCCGCGATCTGATGCGTCACAGTTTTCAATAGAGTTTACGATAAAGTAGAAAAATAGATTTGCAGAACGGCATCAGTAGTAATACAAAGTAAGTGTTGACCAGTGCATAATCACACAGATAATAATAATAATAATAATAATAATAATAATAATAATAATAATAATAATAATAATAATAATAATGGTGATTATGTATGCTTAAACAACAACAACATAATAATAATAATAATAATAATAATAATAATAATAATAATAATAATAATAATAATAATCGATTGACATTCGACGACTTTGCTTGCGTCGCTCTGTCCAGTGTGGATGCAACTTAATGGAGCTTAAAGCTCCCTTTTTATTTCATGTGGCTGTTCCCACTTAGCACAGATTACCTCATTTGACCAGCCACATTCTCACATGTATTTTGGCAGGCTGGGGATTAACCCCATCCCTGCCAACCACCACCAAAACACACACATTTACAGGCAGGGATCTGCCCTACCACAGTTGAAATTTTATATTGATAGTAGTGGCACTTTACTGTTGAGTAAAGTTACTAATTCAAAGTAAAATCTCCTGCCCCACCCCGTAATGAATAATAATTTATGGGCATGCAAAACAGTTACGTTATATTTTTAAGCAGTCACTATGAATTACTGGATTTATGTTTTCACATATGGAAATGCTATACGCAAACGTAAAATGGAGCAACGTTTCACAATTTTAAAAAAATTAAAATGAAAACAAAAATTCCCAGGAAGCGTAGAAGTGTATAGAGCTTGAAGACAACTTCCCCGAGCTCACTGAAATTGATGAAGCAAGAAAATACGAAAAAAAGAGGAAAAACCAGAGTGAAAAATATACGACTTCACAAGTCCAAATGCTTAAAATTCCAGAGCAACAGAAAATAAAACATGATAATGGAAAAAAAAAGCTGCAAGAATGTGAAAGTCAGAAAATGGAACTGGAAGGGTGAAGAATGAAATGAAATCGATAAAAAAAATATATTATCTTTGCTAAACCCACAGTCCATTTCTGGTGTTGGATTCCTAGACTCCCTAAAGCTGCAACAAAGTAAGTAAAATGTTTTCATTAACACACTGTGTTCTTTTTTTTTTGTCCTGATCATGATAGAGTTAATCACTATAGCTAATGTGTTTATGAGTGATTAGCAATCTAGTTTAATATTTACTACGTCACATTACACACGAAGGTCTGTTGCTCTTATGGGAACTACACAATCATTTTTTTTGGTTTTATAACTGTTAGTACTGTGCAATAGAAATGTGTACATTTAAACTTATATTTAAGTTCTGCTACTGCCTTGCTGTTCTAAATTAATAAAACAGGATGTTATATTTGTTGAATAAATTAAGGAAATTATTCTGCAAGAGCATCCTATTTACATATTTTGTATTTTTACAGCTCCAGGGAACAGTAATAAACAAGAGAACTGGGACGAAGACAAGAATGAACATGTAATTCTTCCCATTGAAGAACAGTCACTCAAAAAACTGTTAAACACACACACCCAAAAAAGACCACACACTATGATCATGAAAATGACCATCTACCATCAACCTCCACATTAGAGACAAAGACCACAACATGAAACTGCAAAACACCAGGAAGAACCAGCAATGTTTTCAGTGCGCTTTCTGATGCTTTTTGAAGACACACTAAGCACTGTAAAAGTCCCAAAAGTCAGGTGACTTTAGAGATCTTTATGATACAAGTAGTTGAAACCTTAAAAATATATAAATGCTGTAATTGCTGGACTTTGCCAAATGAAGAACATTACTTCAGATAAACTAGTATGTCAGGAAACACAAACTGAGGCATTGGCATGCACTGAAAAAGAGAGCACAATAATGGAAGCTGGATTGAAAAAATGAAGGGGGAGGAAATCAGGAAGAAAAAACAAATGCACAGTTGAAAACAAAACTGATACCATTTAAGAAAGTTAAAAATGAAAATTTGTGTTGCTAAACAATTGTTTGATGGAGAAAAAAAAAAAAATATATATATATATATATATTTGGAGCTCATTGTAATATATATATATATATATATATATATATATATATATATATATATATATATATATATATATATATTACAATGAGCTCCAAATATAAAAGGGCACTACCAATCGATTTTCCACATTTATCAGCATCTTTAGGCCACAGTGCAAAGGGCAGAAAGAGGTATAGCCAAAATGTTATAATTTCATAGAGTTTTGTTAACATTTCTGACCAGCTGTCTTAGAAGAGGATCTTTAGAAGTGAAAGGGACTGACAAGTGCTCTTACTGGTGAGGTGGGAGTATGCTTTGTGTTGTAAAAGGTCAGAACTGGAATTGGGTGTGTTATGTTGGTGGAAGCTTCCAAATCCGCCTTTAGTAATTCACAAAGTGGTTTTCTTATCAAACCAATAATGCCTCAAAACGTGTTAATTGGTGGCATCCATAAAGGTGACCCTGGAACAAAGAATTCCTTCAGCAGGGTATGGTCTGGTCCTCTGTTCTCTCCTCTGCAACAAAAGCAACAAAGCCACCTTGCCTTTCTCTGATCAAAAATCCCAGTTTCAGCAGGAGTTTATATAGTACGCATAGTTCATTGTTATTATTTATTTCTTAGCAGACGCCCTTATCCAGGGCGACTTACAATTGTTACAAGATATCACATTATTTTTATATACAATAACATACAGTGGAGCAATCTAGGTAAAGTACCTTGCTCAAGGGTACAGCAGCAGTTTCCCCCACCTGGGATTGAACCCACGACCCTCCGGTGAAGAGTCCAGAGCCCTAACCACTACCCCACACTGCTGCCCCATATAAATCTACACATTGAAATTAGTGAAAAAATTGGCCTTCACCAGCCAGCTGCTTATCCCGCGATTTCCACATGGAGCTTAAGCGGGTTCTCTGTGCATCTGCAAAGTTTCTCACGTCTAGGCGAACTATACGCTACTACAGCCTGCAGTTTTGTTTTTCGCCAGCAGATGGCAGCAGTCCCTAAGAAATGTGCTTGATAGACCAGCCTATCTATAGATAAGCACATTAGAAAGAAACACAACAGCCAATAAAAAGAAAATGGCAATTTGCAGCAAGTTGATAAGAGCAGATAAGAGTCTATAGATTCGGAGAGTTGCAGTGAAAGACTGGATACAGTGAAAGACTGGATACAGAAAATGAAGGTGTTTCATTTCAGAATGTGAGGACACGAATTGACCAGGAGAATATTATCCCTGCACCTTCCAGATTCCCATTCACAACCTCATATGTATGTTATTTATACATACAGTATTGCTGCCATTGGAAAAAAAAAATGTTATTTATATTGTTCTAATGCTACAATTGTAAACAAATTGTTGTTATTTTGTTATTTAAGTTCTATTGAAATAATATATTTCCGTTTTTCATAATGACAATAATAAAGTGTATTTTTTTAAAAAATAAAGTAAACTGTCCAAATTGCTTACTTGCGTGCTAAGAATGAAAAATCACTTTGTAATCAATTTTTGGCATGAAATTTACTAAAATAAATGGGCAGCTGAGTGGTTAACAAGCTTGAAAAATCACTTTGTAAGTTTAGTAAAACGTAAATGTACTCAAAAAACGTAAATTTACTTGGTGTGAGCAGGCAGTTAGTAAAGTAGATTTACTCAAAAAATGAACGTTACTTACCTCGGAAAATTGTTACAATTGTTACTAACTTTGGAAAAGCATGGCCTTAGTAGGCTAGAATCTGAGTGGAGTAAAACTGGCAACCGTCTTATACCACAGTTGTAGTTAGTAAAATGAAATGAATGTCAAGAAAGATTGTACTCATTATTCCACAAAAATATTTATATTTATTTCCAGCCTCAGCTCTTTATACATCTCTATTTACGGTATTTCTCGAATGAGTGTTAATGATAAAATCGGAATTGTCCAGTCACTCGTTATGTAGCTGTAATGAAGTACAGTGTACATTTCTCAAAAGCATACCATCTAGTACATTTTACAACTATTGGCTCTTATTGACAACTTGTCACAGATACAGATACTATTATTTCCTTTTAGTATATTCTGAGAATCGTTTTTTTTGCTGAGCTTCAGCGACAGGACAAATATTTCATTCTAGGTATGTGCGCCTACTATGTTTAACAGAGCAGATTATTAATTTCTAGGTTTAAAACCATTCCAGTTCTGCTTCACAGTATATAAGATGATAGAGCTGAATATACAGTATACAGCACTTACCTTTGTGAAGCTTTTAAAGTACATCTATGCTGTTTTTATTCAGAATGTTTAACTCAAAAGATGAAAAAGTGTTTTGGTACCAGGGTGTAATTTGATATTTGACAATATTGTTTACATCTTATGACATATTTTCAAACATTTCAATTCTGTAAAGTACAAAATTGATATACCAACAATATTTGATCCAGATAAGTAAAGGCCACCTAAAATACATTCACTTAAACTTCAGTTTCATCTCTTTCTTACCATGCCTTATATCCTAGTGATGCAGAGAACTGGTTCTGCAAGTGTCCTGACCTGTATTCTGGGAAGCTGTGCCAGTTCACTGCTTGTGAAAGGAGCCCATGTGGATATGGTGCCACCTGTGTCCCCAAAACTGACCAAGATACTGTTTGTCTCTGTCCCTATGGGAGAACTGGACTGCTCTGCAATGAAGGTAAGGAAGCACTTAAGTCTTGAATCATTAGAGGAATGATGTAAGCAACAAGCTAGAGGGAAGAAATTCGTTTTGCTAATCTAACAGTAGATCTACTAAGTCAGGCAAGTTCTTTACTCATGTTCTGCAGCTAATAGTGCTTCCAAGTCAGTCGATATATATTGATATCAGTCGATATCAATCACCTATCAAACTGCATCACGGAGGAGAATATTTATTAAAATAGAGATGGTATAGTTTAAAAGGGGGTATATTAACAAAAATGCATACAGTGTTTGATAGCAATACAGTGGCAAAGATTATATATATATACAGTACTGTGCAAAAGTTTTAGGCAGGTGTGAAAAAATGCTGTAAAGTAAGAATGCTTTCAAAAATAGACATGTTAATAGATTATATTTATCAATTAACTAAATGCAAAGTGAGTGAACAGAAGAAAAATCTAAATCAAATCCATATTTGGTGTGACCACCCTTTGCCTTCAAAACAGCATCAAGCATCAATTCTTCTAGGTACACTTGCACACAGTTTTTGAAGGAACTCGGCAGGTAGGTTAGCCCAAACATCTTGGAGAACTAAACACAGTTCTTCTGTGGATTTAGGCAGCCTCAGTTGCTTCTCTCTCTTCATGTAATCCCAGACAGACTTCGATGATGTTGAGATCAGGGCTCTGTGGGGGCCATACCATCACTTCTAGGACTCCTTGTTCTTCTTTCACGCTGAAGATAGTTCTTAATGACTTTTAGCTGTATGTTTGGGGTCGTTGTCATGCTGCAGAATAAATTTGGGGCCAATCAGATGCCTCCCTGATGGTATTGCATGATGGATAAGTATCTGCCTGTACTTCTCAGCATTGAGGAGACCATTAATTCTGACCAAATCCCCAACTCCATTTGCAGAAATGCAGCCCCAAACGTGCAAGGAACCTCCACCATGCTTCACTGTTGCCTGCAGACACTCATTCGTTATGCGCTCTCCAGCCCTTCGGCGAACAAACTGCCTTCTGCTACAGCCAAATATTTCAAATTTTGACTCATCAGTCCAGAGCACCTGCTGCCATTTTCTGCACCTCAGTTCCTGTGTTTTCGTGCATAGTTGAGTCAAGCTTGGCCTTGTTTCCACGTCGGAGATATGGCTTTTGGCCGCAAGTCTTCCATGAAGGCCACTTCTGACCAGACTTCTCCAGACAGTAGATGGGTGTACCAGGGTCCCACTGTTTTCTGCCAGTTCTGAGCTGATGGCACTGCTGGACATCTTCCGATTGCGAAGGGAAGTAAGCATGATGTGTCTTTCATCTGCTGCAGTAAGTTTCCTTGGCCGACCACTGCGTCTCACGGTCCTCAACGTTGCCCTTTTCTTTGTGCTTCTTCAAAGAGCTTGGACAGCACATCTGGAAACCCCTGTCTGCCTTGAAATTTCTGCCTGGGAGAGACCTTGCTGATGCAGTATAACTACCTTGTGTCTTGTTGCTGTGCTCAGTCTTGCCAGGGTGTATGACTTTTGACAGTAAACTGTCTTCAGCAACCTCACCTTGTTAGCTGAGTTTGGCTGTTCCTCACCCAGTTTTATTCCTCCTACACAGCTGTTTCTGTTTCAGTTAATGATTGTGTTTCAACCTACATATTGAATTGATGATCATTAGCACCTGTTTGGTATAATTGTTTAATCATACACCTGACTATATGCCTACAAAATCCCTGACTTTGTGCAAGTGTACCTAGAAGAATTGATACTGTTTTTGAAGGCAAAGGTTGTCACACCAAATATGGATTTGATTTAGATTTTTCTTCTGTTCACTCACTTTGTATTTAGTTAATTGATAAATATAATCTATTAACATGTCTATTTTGAAAGCATTCTTACTTTACAGCATTTTTCACACCTGCCTAAAACTTTTGCACAGTACTGTATATATATATATATATATATATATATATATATATATATATATATATATATATATTAATACATACCAATCCCTGATTCCCGTCTTAACTGTCTTGTATAATCTTATATATATATATAACCTGTGAGGATGCGTGACTGATCAGCTACTCATCCTCACGGGTTTTAAATATACAAAACAAATAACAAAAGACACGGCGCTTTTATCCGCGCCGCAAACAAAAATACAAAAACAGTGCACAAATATGTATAGGGGCGGGACACTCCGCCACAGTCTGCCATTGAAAAAGTCAAGTTAAAAAAAACATTCCTTTAAACAGTTCCTAAAGGTGTATGAATATGGCCCCACATATATAATAACAAAATATTATTTTAGTGCTCATTATTTGCCCATATTTTCCTTTGTGTACGTGTGTACTGTATGTGTAGTTTATTTTTAAGTAAAGAATAATTGGAGCCTCCTTACTTACCTGAGCAAAAATGTTTCTACACATCTCTCTGTCTGCATGAAGTGTTGGAATACTGTCTCACTTGTTTTGAACCACCCATTCCATTTTACATATTCGCACCAGTGATGTGGAAATATCTGACGATATGCTTGTCTGCCCCAAAGCTGTAAATGCAAAGAGCTGAAACAAAAATCCATCTAGATTCACTCTTTTTATGCAGGCAGAAAAACACAGTACTTACTCAGTATGTTGAATCTATAAATTATACAGTATACCAGTAATGCTACCTCCGGCAGTTGTTTCAACAGCTTTTCAAAATGTAATTCAATGCAGTCTAAAAATTTGAAATTCTCTGCTAGTTCTGATCTAGTCTGGTGTGTAAATGCTTATAATCACTCTCTTTCTGAAATAATTGATGACCTGGCTCCAATTAAGACCTGTAAAGCTGTAGTTCCAAAAATTCCCTTTGGTTCACAGATGAGTTTAGGGCTATGAAATCTCAAACTCATAAATTGGAAAAAGCTTGGAAGTTATCCCACTTAGTGATCCATGAGCAGATCTGGCACAAGCATCTAAAGGAATACAGAAAGGCCTTAAGGGCTGAGAAAATTAGATATTTTTCCAATATCATCAAGGAAAATCAAGGTAACTCCAGTCCTTTTTTCCACCATAAGTAAATTGTTGTCACCCCCTGTAAATTCTACTCTGTGTTCCTTTTCTGATGCCCGTTGCCAGGAGCGTATGGATTTCTTTGTGTCAAAAATATTAACTATCCGTGTTGCTGCTGCTGTTTCTGCCCCTAGTGGTAATCTATGTCCCCAGTTACCTTCTCTGAGATGGTGTTCATAAGTGGTTATTACATTATATAATCTTCTTTACTTCATATTAAGTTGTAAAAGGGGCTTTTGTAGAAGCAAAGCTTTTAATTGTATTCTATACAAAACAATATCAACATTAAAAAGATAATTTCATATCAATGGAGAATCTGCTTTCAGTGCATTATATGGTTCCAAACAAATAGCAGCATTGCAAATAACATAGATATGAAAAATGAATTTATTTATGTAGCAGTATTATTCTTTCAATGGTCTCTCAGTTTTCATACCATCTGTAATAAACTTCAGGCTACTGAACCTTTCAATTAGTTTTTAGTTTCATTAACATTTGATAAAACTGTGTTTGTTATTTTCTGCTGCAGTGATTACTCAAATCAACATTGAAATCTCCACAGAACCCTGTTGTGCCTAGATTTGGCATGCTGGCCCTGCGATCATAATTGAAAAGGACCTTGATGAGACCAAGGAATAAACTATTGTATAGTAACATTGCACAAATGAATACAGGCATCACTTTAATTTAATCCTGTATGAACAGCTGCCAGAATAAATCAGCTCATTTAGTATTCTGTTAACCCTCAATGGGCTGCAATATCTCAAAACCTATTCTTACCTTCAGGATTAACTCCTATAAATCCCACATTATTTTGTTTGTTAAAATGTAATGTATTCCTACTGTTTATTTACTGTACTCGCAGTACTCGAGAGAGCTATGTGTCAAGTGTACCGAGCCGTAATGCCAGTGAGAGTTTTCTAATCTCTTGTGCCATGCTGAGTTTAGTTGACATTTAAATTTAAAGCAAGATAACATCAAAGTCAATTGAGAGGAACAGTAGTTCCTCACGCCAAGTTATCAGCAAGAACTGCCAGACACTCTCTATACAGCAAGGATAGTTTACGTGTTTTCAGGTTATTGGCGCAGCAAAAGTAAATCAGCCAAAAACACCATTTAACTTTGAATTTGTAGTTCCTAACACACTTAGGTGAAATGTAGAAAAAAAAGTCAATACCTGTGTGACAGAAAGACAATGAGTCTTGGTTGTAAATCTCCCTCCCAACCTTTGAGGGCGCTAAGCAGCGAGAACAGAGTTCTTTGGATGGGCTGGTCTGACAGTTCTTTCCCAGGGCAGGGAAGTCGGCCAGTCTGGATGAAAGCGAGACTCCGTTGCAAGAATGCATTGACCCGGAAGGTAAACGATGCAGCAGCCGCAGATTGGAGAGGCGGTTGAATTCGTTTACCAAGGGGTCATGTGTGACAGCATAAAAGGAGTCTGAGAATCATAATCTGTTCCTTCGTTTTGGGTAAATGTATTGGAGACCAGAAGGATCCGTGTTAAATGTACCGTGAGTGTTTTGTCTTCGTTTGTCTAACCTGTTACTTGTCTGTTTATTAAACGGTTAAACACAAGTTCCGGAGCTGTCGCCAGAGGCCTACACCCACGCGGAACATCACTGCACTAAAGCACACTGTATTTATATTCACCACTAGCACTACTGCAGTCACTAAAGGACTGGTGACTGTGTATGTTTTGTCTGTGTGTGTCTATTTGTTTGTGGATTTGTGAGTTAGCATTTGGGACTTCCCGTGCATTATTTATACAGAGCAGTACCAAGCATTGGGTACTGCCTGAATTTCGTTAGCGTTTTCTGTTGGTTAGTTTCGACCATTGGATTAAAACTAAAGGAACCATCATATCACCAGTACTGTGTTTGTCATTGTTTGGAGCACTGCATCACCTCTACACCTGCGCACTGTAACCCACTTTGCCACAACCTGTCATACAGTAAGAGAAATAAGTCGCCAAAGTAAAGTAAAAATGTCCTTCTCCTCCTCCTTGTTCTTTTTCTCCCAACATTTCTTTGCAGATTTTTGCAGACCCCAGGCACTTTTATCCACTTATGAAATGATTTATTTCTGTTTGAAAATGAACTAGTCACACGCATCGCACGCAAAAAAAGACAAGTTTAATGACAACTTGTTCTGTCAACATGGAAATATACTAGGGAACACACTTATTGTGACATCTATATCATTTATATTAAATTAAATGATTTATTTCTGTTTTACTGGATTTTTCTGGATGAACACTGCCTGTGTGAACCTGTTTATTTTCATGGAGCGTTACAATATACAGTATACCAGTGCTGCTGATGCAGTCGGTGGGAAATTTGGGCTTGCTTGGTATTGCAAAAAACACTGATTGATCCTCAGTGCGAGGCCCGATCAGTGTTCGAAAGGTAGTTTTTTTGGGGGTTTTTTGCGCACCACAATAAGTCTCCGATGTAAGTACAGATTTTACATGTACAGTACCCCTCCCCCATCTAAGACCAGTATTGCTTGGCTTCTAAGTCCTATATGGTATGGACATCCAGCGTGAGTGACATGCAGGGTGTCAAAACAACTAACAAGAGTTTCTAAGCATCTGGTGTGACACCATCTCATGGCAGTTGGAATTCAATGTGCACACATTCTCCATTTTCTTTCTTCAATCGATTAAACATTCTGTAAATACACTTCTGTTAAATGTTTAATATTTTATTATATTCAACTGCATGTCTGCAAGTACATTAATTGTATCTACAATTCAGCATTTGTTTTAGTGTATCAAAGAAAGCACCCCTTTCAATTGTTCTGCATTATTTAGAAGCAGATGTATCTCTGATACCCATAAACAATACGATGCAGTATAAAGCTAATTTGCATAAACAATGCTTATTCAAACAACAGACTTTTTTTTCTCAGCTTGGTCCATTCGGCTGGTAATAACACATCTGCTCAGGTTTTTCACAGTCCATTTTTAAAAGATTACAGATACAAATCTAATGTGTATGAAATATTCTATTTTTTCAGAATGATGTCTGATTCACTCTGTATAATTAAACCATTGTGGGAAGCCATTTCATAACTTGTTTTATGGGGAGGTCTTAAATGATCAGTTTACGGAATTATCAGTGATGGAGTTAGTAAAGAGAGACATTAATTTGCCAGTCATAATGGCCACAACTGTGAGCAAAGATAAATACAATAATTATCATATTTAGTATCTCAAATGGATAATGCATGGTAGTTGCTGCTACAAAACAAATAGTTCAATAAAACCCCTTTATTTCCTCTCCCTGAAATACATAGATACAGCATATTTCTGTATTTATTATACTTAGAGCCTCATTTACGGAATGGCACTGAACATCATTGCAATTAGTGTGCACATTCATGATTTCCATTACTATTGCAATTTTATTAATTATCGCATGAAATAGTGGGCATATTATGGAGCACACTAATTTTATTGTGCCACACTATGGTAATCAGAATGAATATGTGATTGGCATGGTAATGCAATGCATGATAATGTGTTTAAATGCGGCACCCCACTCAGAATAATAAGACGAGCTTTATTCACTAAAGGGTGATGATCGTAATATGCACTTAAAGTGAGCGATAATTAGTTTGTTTCGAAACCAGGCTTTAAACACTGACAGGCGCACTATTTAAACCTATTTTTCTGGGCTGAAATCTATGTGGCATCATGGAGGCATTACTTGCATTAAGGTTTTCATATAGAGAGGTGAAAATTACCTGTAAATAACAGGTTATATTAAACATGAATAAACATGAATGAATATTATAATTTCTTAGATTTTATTTTATAGTTCATTACATTGGTACAAATAATAGAGTGGTTAAATAAAACACTGGAGCAAACAAGGTATTATAATAACAACAACAACAACAAAAAATTCGGTCAATGTAAACCACCTCCACTTTTCACAATAAGCCATGGACCAAAAGATACTCCTGGACTGCTGGGGCTTTTTATATCACGTGGTCACAGGTAAGACTTGGGCATTATTTTGCAAATTAAATAATCGCTCACAATACATGTAGTGTGCACGCTATGGTATGTAAATGAGCCAAATAGGGTACATGTAAATGAATGTGTTCTCTGTTAGTAAATGGGACAGTTTAGATTTATGGGGCACGTTAGCCTCACTACTTAATGTGCACATCACAGCTCCATTTAGTGCCTGTTCGTAAATGAGGCCCTTAGGCTGTTGAGGACCAAACTAATGTTAATTTAAAGAGGTTCTGACTTTACAGTTAAATGTAAATTACCAATTAAAAAAATGATAATTTAGAATTGTTGAATAATTCAGAAGTGAAAAAAAGTTAAGAAGACTTTGTTCTGTGCTGACTGGAATGACTACTTAGTTCTTGCCTTCGGGTAAAAGGATAAATGCTAGTTATATTTGGTTTAGGAGCAAAGGTATGACAGTACTTAGTGTAGCACTCAGAGCGAAATATGGAAGTACTTAGTTCTGGTTGGGAGGTAAATATATGGCAGTTCTTCATCTTTGCCTGGGAACACAGGAGAAAAGCACTTTGTTCTGTCCTCAAAGTGAAAGCAGGTGATACTATTTTCCAGCCCTGTGCCCTCAAAGCAAATTGTATAACATATGTTCACAAAGAAGAGAGATTTTAAAATGGCCCACTTAAATTATTATTAATAGTAATACATTTAAAAAACAATGAAGCATACATTTGTAGATCTGCTTATTGCCTTTATATAGTATAGTGCTGTTTGTTCATTTTGAAGTAAAATGTAAAATTGGAAAACAACTATTCATCTCTGGTTCAATGCATCATTTCAGACTGGAATACAAAGACTGCCTCTGAACTAACTTAAAGCAAGAGCTCCATCTAGAGTGTCACTTTTTTAATGTTTGTTTGATGTCAGTATAATCTGCTTTTACAGATGATATTTAAAAGTTCTAATAATAAGTGCTCAAAATCACATTTTATACTATTAGCAATATTATCACTGGTTCCCCCTTTCCTCTAATGGAAATTGGTTATTTGCATATTCTTTTTGTAGTAATGTTACAAAAATATATATCTATTGCATGCAAATAATACATTTCAAATTACTGGTTAGCATTAAATTAAGTAATATTTCAGCCACAGAGCATAAAAGCACCATTTCAAATTAGAAATTCAAAGAAATATATTGGTAATAAAAAAAAGTAATGATAATGGAGTATTGCAAAAATGATTTTTTTTTTTGTTATAATATAAACACATTTATAGTTGTATATTTTAAACTACACTTTATAATATAAAGTCATTTCCATTGGAATGTGCTGTTTCAATTTTAAAATCAATCAAGAGAAGAAAGGTCTCTATTGTGAATAAATGAGTGGGATGTAATATTTTTTTTTTCTGTCGCTTTCCTATGTGTCTCTGAAGAATGCAGCAGTTTGTAGGCTTTCAGACAATAATTCTCAAAATAAGAATGGGAGTTCTCGGTATGAACCACTAGAAATAGCTGCTAATTTACCAAAGTCCAGCAACCACCTGGGGTAACAAATACACTAGTCAGGGGTGTCTCAAGACCAACTAGTAATCATCAAAGACCACAAAAAAGCATATATAGTGGAGGCAGTTGTACATTTACGCACGTCATACTCCATTATTATTTAGTGCAATTTATTGAGAGTATCAGATTGTGAAGATATATAGAGGTGTCTCTCTGTCTATACATCCATCCATCCATCCATCTATATGACACATTTATATTTTCATATGTATCCTGAGAATGCAAAAAATGACTCCACATACTACAAGACAAATAGTATGTTTTACCATAATACTAACACCTCATTTGCTTTCCTAATGGTCAAAAATACCAATTCTGTTCTATACTATTCTGTATACACTGTTGGTGTACATTATAATCATCAACGTTTCCTTCATACTGATTGCTTTCATTTTGAATTTGCAGCCATGTCGGGTGATGGATGGTACTGATATTACTCCTTTGTTCTAGATTCATGGCACTGCTGTATGTTCAATTATAACAGCATGTATTTATCCTATTGAATTACTGGACAATAAAGACAAGTTTGTCAATGTCTACAATGTATTATTGGACGGTGTTTTTATTAGATTTTCATTTTGGGTTTATCTATTTCAATATCTAATCGCAACTTTTTTTTTAACCGTAACTTTTACCATTGCTTCTGCAGCTGTCAGTGTTACTCGGCCGAGATTTAGTGGAACAGATGAATTTGGATCCACCTCCTTTTTGGCATATTTTACAATCCACAATATGAGCTTCTACTTTGAGTTCCAGTTAAAATTCACCTTGGCTAACAACAGGTCTGCAGTGAAAGATAACCTTATCATCTTCACTGGGCAGAAAGGACAAGGTAAGATTCCAGTTATTTCTAAGTTGATGTTTTGTCATCTGTTAATCCTCATGCGTCCCATCTGGTCCCTCTTGTGGACTTTTCATATATCTGATTTTGACAAAACAATAGGACTGGTTAAATGATGCTGTGTGAAGGAATCAGTGGGACATGGTTGTTTTCTGTTATTTTCTTCTGTGTTGTCTAAATGTAGACATTTTATAAGTAACACACTTTTGGACATCTGGTTATGCTGATATATAAGCTTCTCAATAAACTAATACATCTATATATCTACATAATTCCATCAAATAGGGATGGTAAACCAGAACAGTCAGTTGGAATTATGTATAGCTTTAAAGAAAAAATTCTCATTCTCTGTATAGATTTTAAATGTGATAAGATCTTTGAAACTCCTACATTAAGCATACCTATCTATTGATATAGTCTGTTAACAATATTTTTTCCAGTATTTAATTTCATATATTCAATATATATTTTTTTCTCATTAGGTCTCAATGGAGATGATTTCCTAGCATTGGGTTTGCGAAAAGGCCGAATTGTTTATAAGTTCAATCTGGGCTCTGGTGTTGCCACCATATTAAGCGAGCCTCTCAATCTGGCACGTGATATCCATATTATCCATTTTGGCAGATCGCTTAAAACGGGATGGTTAAAGGTGAGTTACTAGCTTCAAGCAAAGTTTTCGTTCAGTAAAGTCATACCTATCGGATACTAAAAAAATTTATAAAAAGAGGGGTATGACATGGGCCATAAAAGGATATGATACTGTATATATATACACCACCGTTCAAAAGTTTGGGGTCACTTAGAAATGTCCTTGTTTTCGAAAGAAAAGCAAATTTTTTGTCCATTAAAATAACATCAAATTGATCAGAAATACAGTGTAGACATTGTAAATGACTATTGTAGCTGGAAATGGCTGATTTGTAATGGAATATCTACATAGGCGTACAGAGGCCCATTATCAGCAACCATCAGTCCTATGTTCCAATGGCACGTTGTGTTTGCTAATCCAAGTTTATCATTTTAAAAGGCTAATTGATCATTAGAAAACCCTTTTGCAATTATGTTAGCACAGCTGAAAACTGTTGTGCTGATTAAAGAAGCAATAAAACTGGCCTTCTTTAGACTAGTTGAGTATCTGGAGCATCAGCAATTGTGGGTTCGATTACAGGCTCAAAATGGCCAGAAACAAAGAACTTTCTTCTGAAACTCGTCAGTCTATTCTTGTTCTGAGAAATGAAGGCTATTCCATGCGAGAAATTGCCAAGAAACTGAAGATCTCGTACAACGCTGTGTACTACTCCCTTCACAGAACAGCGCAAACTGGCTCTAACCAGAATAGAAAGAGGAGTGGGAGGCCCCGTGCACAACTGAGCAAGAGGACAAATACATTAGAGTGTCTAGTTTGAGAAGCAGATGCCTCACAGGTCCTCAACTGGCAGCTTCATTAAATAGTACCCAAAACACCAGTCTCAACGTCAACAGTGAAGAGGCGACTCGGGATGCTGGCCTTCTAGGCAGAGTTGCAAAGAAAAGCCATATCTCAGACTGGCCAATAAAAAGAAAAGATTAAGATGGGCAAAAGAACACAGACACTGGACAGAGGAAGTTTGGAAAAAAGTGTTATGGACAGACAAATCTAAGTTTGAGGTGTTCGGATCACAAAGAAGAACATTCGTGAGACGCAGACCAAATGAAAAGATGCTGGAGGAGTGCTTGACGCCATCTGTCAAGCATGGTGGAGGCAATGTGATGGTCTGGGGGTGCTTTGGTGGTGGTAAAGTGTACAGTGTAAAAGGGATCTTGAAGAAGGAAGGCTATCACTCCATTTTGCAATGCCATGCCATACCCTGTGGACGGCGCTTGATTGGAGCCAATTTCCTCCTACAACAGGACAGTGACCCAAAGCACAGCTCCAAACTATGCAAGAACTATTTAGGGAAGAAGCAGTCAGCTGGTATTCTGTGTGTAATGGAGTGGCCAGCACAGTCACCGGATCTCAACCCTATTGAGCTGTTGTGGGAACAGCTTGACCGTATGGTACGTAAGAAGTGCCCATCAAGCCAATCCAACTTGTGGGAGGTGCTTCAGGAAGCATGGGGTGAAATCTTTTCAGATTACCTCAACAAATTGACAACTAGAATGCCAAAGGTCTGCAAGGCTGTAATTGCTGCAAATGGAGGATTCTTTGACGAAAGCAAAGTTTGAAGGACACAATTATTATTTCAATTAAAAATCATTATTTCTAACCTTGTCAATGACTATATTTCCTATTCATTTTGCTATATTTCCTATTCAAACTCATTTCATGTATGTTTTCATGGAAAACAAGGAAATTTCTAAGTGACCCCTAACTTTTGAACGGTAGTGTATATATATGTTAGGACCCCAAGATCGGGTTGATCCCATCGGCTTGGGGTCAATTGACATTTTTAGAACCCCTAAATCTTTTTGTGTTCGGCTTGGGGTTGTCTTGGGAATAACCCCATCACGATGCAAAAATGTATTTTACCCGAAGATACAGGAAGATTTTCAGTTTCATACAATATTAATAAATAAATAAAAATAAATCGACTTTGAGTAACGTTTGGGCATAATCACAGTGCATAGAGTGGTCTGGCATTATCTCATTCCCATAAAGGTCAAAATTTAGCCTGACAAATTCTCAAATAAGTGTGACATTACCTTTCCCTCCCAAAAATGGTGTACATGCATCTGTACTGCATCTCAGTGGATGTATGATTTAAATTAATATGCAGTAAACAGTAATAATATCCACAGTGTGCTCTGCAAAGCATGCCTGAATTTGTCAAGCATTGTGGCTAGACTACTGTATGTCAACTGCAAGATAATATAAACCTCAAGATCATACTAGTAACAAACTACAATTACACTGATCACATTTACAATTACTGTATTTTGTCTCATTTCCACCTAAACCACTCCAGTATATTAAACCTAATAGTACTAGCAAGGCAGTAACAATTACAAACATTTTTCTTAAGGTGGATGATCAGAGGAATAAAACCGGCTCTTCCCCTGGACAGTTGGTGGGTCTGAATGTTTTTAGCCAGTTTTACGTAGGAGGATATAATGAGTATACACCAGAACTGCTTCCAGCAGGTTCCCACTTCAGGAATGGCTTTCAAGGTAAGGTCTTTACAGGTTTTGCAATCCTATTTTAAGTGACATACATTTGGAATGTAAATTAGTTTAGATTTCGTGTGATTGGTACTGCATAGCTTTTTCTACTTCTAAATGACGTGTTAACCATGAACAAAATAGACTTTTGTACCGACTGAAGTCTTATCATGCACTTAAAAAAATGAGGCATATTCCAATTTAAACATGAATACAACCTAGCCAATCTTCTGAAGCAACTAAGGTGGATTTAAATATTTTAGAAATCATAAAAGCCCTGCTGTACATATAAAACGTTCCTTTTAAAGGAATAGGAGTCTGAGCAGTCTATTGTGATGCCAAGCAGCTTGTAGAGAAATACAATTCCTTTGTATTGTTGGCACAGAAAACACATTACAGATAGTGAACTAATGAAAGTAACAATTGAGTTGCTTCCTCTCATATGAAGCTGTAACCTTTAAAAAGAAATGTACAATGAGACCTCATAAGCTGCTAATCAGATTCTTGTGACCTTACAGGAGCACACATCCTGCCTGCTTGAGGTAAACAAAGTGATCCTTTAGTACATTGCTTACAAGGGAGGGATTTGAAAAGGGCTGTTCTTATGCTTAATTAAAATGAAACATATGCCTCTAAAAGAAACCTAAAGCTGCAGTCCCCCAAAACCATGTAAACGTCATAGACATGTTGCATTTTTATACTCTGATGCATTATGAGCCTCAACAATTTACTCAAAGCCTCCACTAGTGTTTTCTACTATTATAACAACCTTGAAGGAAAAACATTGAGTGAAACAGCTCACATCACTCGATTTTCAAGGTGTGGTATCCGAAGCATAATCAACAAGTACAGAGAAACATCATCTGTAATTGACAAACCCAGGACTGGAAGAGCCAAAAAGCTGTCTAACAAGGATGAGCAATACTGGAAGATAATATCCTTAAGGAATAGAAAGAAGACAAGCGTTGAATTGACAACAGAACTGGCAGAAGGCACATTGTCCATCAAATCAACTGAAGAAAGGGGAACAAGATTAAAAGCTAAAATATGCAAAAGAACACAGAAATTGGACTGGAACAATGGTCAACGGTGCTTTGGACTGTTGATGGATGGACAACGACACTTGTGCCGTCTGCCAGTTCTATTGTCAATTCAACACTTGTCTTCTTTCTATTCTTTAAGGATATTATCTTCAAGTATTACTCATCCTTGTTATACAGCTTTTTGGGTCTTCCAGTCCTGGGTTTGTCAATCATAGATTATGTTTCTCTGTACTTGTTGATTATGCTTCGGATACCACACCTTGAAAATCAAATGATGCAGGCTATTTTACTCAATGTTTTTCCTTTATGCAAGTCAAGGTTGTTATAATAGTAGAAAACACTAGTGGAGGCTTTGAGTAGATTGTTGATGCAACATGTCTAAGACTTTGTGTGTGTGTGTGTGTGTATATATAATATTAACTATATTATTCCCCAGCCTCCAGTGCACTGAAATTAAAATTATTTTCCTTTGTATTCCTAACTATAATTCCCTGTAATGTATTACTATTACTTTGCCCCCTTTCTCTCCAGGGAAATGTAATTCCCTGTTTATACACCCTAAAATAACATAGTTTTACTAAACCCTTTTGAAGAAACTGTTGGTTTAAAAAAACTCAACTGCTGTATTTTTTGTCCTAGTAAAAATTCCAGAAACACTGATAACCATTCATTGCATTGAATGCAACACAAGCATCTTTACTTGACATTCGGTGCTATGAGCTTGCAATTAACCAGAGCTGCAGCTATTATCTTCCACAGTATTTTCTTTTTCCACTAGATGTCATTGTTTTCTTTATGTTCAAGTATTCTTAATTTTACTTTAGGCTGCTATGTTATTAAAACAAAAACATGTTTTGGTATAGGAACACTGAGCTGAGCTGAGCTGAGCTGAGCTGGTGTATGACATAAGAGGGCAATCATTTTCAATTGCTAGAATGACTATTGACAAGAGGACAACTGTGCAAACTGTTTGTGGTTTTCTGACTATTTCAATCAAAGGGTTTAATAATAGTCTTAATTGGCCCTACTATCAAAGCCTCAGAGCTTCCATTACAGAAACACAGTTGTGGATTAATAATAAAATGTATACTGTTAATTAATCTAAAAGAAATAAGTGTCATATTTGCCAGTTAAATACTATGCAAACATGGAACACATGCTTAAATTACTGGACTGCCAACTCTTTGTAGATGCAGACATTTCAATGTAATATATGACCCATCCTCAGTATGAATCTGATGAAAATTGTAATAAATAACTAATATAACCTTCATGTGACTCTTATGAGCTTTCCCATCAATGCTGCTTTTCAATTTTCCTGACTTATTACTGTTGAATGGAAACAAGATCCTGGCAGGCCTAAGAAGGATCAGACTAACAATTAGCCTTCTGAATAGCCCCCTAACATACCACACAGCCACATTCGCACGTCAGCCAAGTTACTGTAATCAGCATTAGAGTTTACAGAGAAAATAATACAGTAACTTATAGAACCACCTGGTTCTTTAAAGGTGGTAATATAGTAAACAACACTGCTAGAACATAAGCTAATTCCTCATGCTATCCTGCAGCCAACAATTGGAAAGCTGTGGTCTTAGACTTCAGCATTAGTGGAGCTTTGTATTTCTAAACACATTTCCAATAGAAACAACATGAATTACCATATTGAACATATATATAGACTTCTGGTGCTAACTTGTGTGTTATACATATTTTGTAGGTTCCATATGCCATACCAGACAAGCAGCAGTTGGATCACGTACAGTAAATGCTTATATGTATTATAAATCTGGCATCCAACGCTGGTAATGTGTTTAACAGATGACATACTGTCTGAGACATAGATATATTATTGTGTTTTACATATTTAAAAAAAATATATATATGATAAACATGTATCATTACACCCTAACAGACTTGCAGAATATATCAATTGAAACCATGAAGCATTACAGCACAGATTAGACACTTGCTATATGCTTGAGTAAAAATTACAAGAAATAATAAATAATGTCTCAAAAGATAGAATTTATATATATATATATATATATATATATATATATATATATATATATATATATATATATATATATATATATATATTTTTTTTTTTCTGTAATCCTGATTAATTAGCTGTTATGAAGACAAAACCTGTTCAGACCTGGTTAACTAAAACCAGGACAGGAAAGCAAATACTATGTGGAACATCTACAGAGCCATTTCTGTTGAGTGCATCTGTGCTGCAGAATTAGCTGGCTGTTTGAAGTAATGGGTTATTGTGCCTTACAATAAAAATGTAGATCAAATCATGTCACATGAAGCATGGAAAATCATTTGAAATCAGTAAAAGAAGAATCAGAGTAGAACAATGCCATACGTTCTACACTAGAAAAATCTAATTTTGGCATATTTTGCAACATTATTATTTCTATTGATTTTTGTACATTTTCTTAGTACAAATTACAGTTACTTCCTGTGCATGTTATAATCATGCCAGAACCTTTCTCTAGTGTTTGTTGTTAAAACAGAGAAACAATTTACTTGGATTATTATTATGCATGAGGGGACAATCTGGAAATGTGTGTGAACATTTTCTGGTGTTCATTTAAAGGGAAAGTACTGTACAAAAAGCTAGTTAGATAAATTATTACAGAAAAATATGAAGCCCTAATTGCAAAAAAACTGCTGCGTTTAACGTGGACATTTTTGTTTTTTGTGTTAAAGGCTGCATCTTTGATTTACAAGTTCAGATGATCAGAAATGGACGGTTTCGAACACCAGGAAAGCCAGAAGGACACCCCAGTGCTGGCCGTAGTGTGGGGCAGTGTGAAGACACACCATGTAGTCTGGTCCAGTGTAAAAATGGAGGAACATGTATTGCCAGAGGCTCTACTGTGTAGTAAGTATTTTAAATGTGATATTTAACATAAACACTTAACAGTGTGCTGATTCTGCTGGTGAATGGGCTTGGTTGTGCTGGTAAACAGTCCTAGGGCTTTAGACTGATGTTACGTTGTATACTGTGAGCCACATTCGGTAGGAGAGCAGTAGTTTTGACGTCAGGCAAAATTCTGTGAAGAAAATCTCTCAGTACCATGCAGACTTCAATGAACAACTAGTGCCTTGAGTTTATGCGCATAATCAAAAACAGGGATCTTTGTATACCAAAGTTACAGTAAATAATTATCTCTTTACTGTATATACAATATGTCTCAAAAAATATTGAATAGACACCATTGTCTCAAACACAAGATCATAAAATAAATAACTTTGTGTGGTAGAACAATAGACCTAACCAGAGTTTAGAGTGACAAGAAACATATTGCATATTATTGTATTCTACTGTTGGCAGGTAAGACCAGACTATGGTGAAGAACCTCTCAACATACACTGTTTGTTTATGATAATTATGAAGAGCAACTCAGAATGTCATTTCCTCATCAGAAAAGTTATTCAAATGGAAAACTGATGACGAAGCATCTAATCTGACAAGGATTTAGCTAGCCTATGTTGTATCTTGTTAAAATGGGCAACGTGATCATCCCTGGGAGAGGGAAGGGAACAGCAGTTCCAGACAGGCAGTAAATTGAACGGCTGTTAAACATATTTAGTGTGGATGACTGGGAGATGTGATTGCCTTTTTTTAAATGTAATTTCTGTTTGTATTTTCCATACAATCAGATGCAGTATATGGTTTGATAGCAAGGGGCTAACAATATGGGAAAGGATTGCACATATTATTACAATTGACAGAACAATTGATTAAAATGTAAATACTGTACCTCGGAAACCCTTGTATTGTATTGATCAAATAGCAAACTACAGGACCGTTACTGGATGGAATTTGCCTTGTACAGTGCATTTTTCTTGGTTGGATTAAAAGTCCTCAGATATCAGTTTCCCTGAATGCCTTATTTGGTAATGACACATCTGTGTGGTGTTCAGGGTGAGTCTGATAGGCAAGGGAGCACTGGTTTGCATCAAGGCTGTGCAAAGTCTCCAGTATTTGCTGGGGATTCCACAGGTCACATTGGCTAACCTTTGATCCTATGGTAAAAGTAAGGGGTAGCACACCATATTTATTACCAAAGACCAATTATAAAATGAAACGGAATCTAAAATACATTCACATACATAATGTATGCTGCAATAGTATTCTATTCAGAATACTAAACAAAATAGCATTTAATAGGAATTGGTCGCAAGAAATAAATAAATGCTACCGGGACAGCTCTAAACTGGCTAAATAAACATGAGAAACTATTACCATCAGATGGCGCTATACACAAGCCTTTAAATTAGATATCTTTTCAATGAAAAAACAGGGCAAGAAGTGAAGGAATTTAATTTGATTTGGTAATGAAAGAAGCACTTGGATTGTTAGAGGCATGGAATAGTAGCTGTTGCATACAGTACTTGAATACAGAGTTATGACTGTATATAAGAAAATGATCACATTTCCATTTGCAACAGCCTGTCATTGGTTTAGTTGAGTGAGTTTCTTGCATGAAAGATCAAATCTTATACTCGGTAAAATGTATTATGATTTGAACATTTTCAAATGCAGTTTTTCATGCACTGTATCATTCGTTGTAACCTTCAACTGACTGCCTGTTTGTTTGTTTTGTTTAATAGCTGTAAATGTCCATTAGAGTGGAAGGGAGCACTCTGTACAGAAACAGTTTCTGTTTGCGATGCTGAGCACGCACCCCCACCACGCTGTGCCCAGGGCTCCACTTGTGTTCCCATTCCTTATGGATACACCTGTCAGTGCCCACTTGGGACAACCGGCATGTACTGTGAGCAATGTAAGTAGTACAGTCTTTTTCCTCCATTAATACAGATAACCAGAAATACAGAGACTCCCCAGAAACGGTGTATTTTAGAAGGAAATAACTGGTACTTTAAAGGTATGTAAAACATATGCATTTTGCTGTTCCCTTTTAATTAATCAATACTTCATTTATATGACCTTGGACTTGCATTAGAATATGAAATTCTACTTGGGAGAGATAGAAACACCTGTACTGTGTTTGTTTGTGTAGCTATGGCCAAAAGATTTGCATCACTTGGAATTTTAGGATTGAGACATTATAAAAATAAAAATTAACTATATTAGCGTAATTTTGATATTTGATTTAACATCATGTAATCAAAATATTTACAAAATGATATTGCAAAAGTCTACCGGAAGCCATAATAGTAGTACAGTATTTCATGTTAGATTCTGAAATGACATTTTGTTTATTTTTTGTCTGATTTTTGGTAAGTAGTAAATGGAAAACTACAAGCGGTATGTAATTCAATATGTTAACGTAACATTATCTAGCAGGTTTCATTCGACATTATGAAGCAAAATGAGTTACCTCCATAGGGTGATGCAAAACTTTTGACCATAGCTGTAGAATACACCAGACTCCAGTGTCTTCCGTCCTGGAAAATGACTTATGTCTGACACTGGTTACTTCAATAACTAGGCGTGAATGTGATTGTGTGATTGTGTTTTCAAATGATTTGCAACTATAGTGACTTGTATAATAATGTAATTACATTGAAAACTCCGGTTAAGTTTTTTCATGCACATGTACCAGTATAATTTTTTTTTTCCTTACTGTAAGTGCTTGAAAACAATTTTAATCCTGTATTGAAAAGGATTATTATTTTTAAAATGTGATTTAAAATGTCTGCGTAAAGCCCTGCATGTAAAGCCTATAACAAAACTGTAGGAGAAATCATTTTTAAGCTTTTAAAATGAAATCCTCTTTCACTTTCTGGAATTTTCTCAAAATGTTCTCTGATTGACCTACATGCTGGGACAGGATTTTAAAATGGTTGTTGCAATGCAAGCGTCTACTGTCACACATCAGATGTAGAAGTCGTGTGTTGGCATTGACAGGGTATAGTGTTCCATGAAAATGGAGGGGAAAATTAACAATGAGTTGCATTAAATCAAATATTATATATAATTTTTATTCTATATTTAAGTTAAAAAAAAAAAATCAGGAATTACAATAATACAATTACACTTGGTAGGTCCATCCATTATCCCCTGTGGTGAGTTTCATAGTTTTGCAAAGTAATGCTTACGTTTAAATAGGTATAGTTTAATTACCATTCTGCCCTGACCATCTTCCGGCGCCTCCTCAAGACTCACCTCTTCAGACAGCACCTGTAGAAACTCCTCTTTTCCATCTGGACACTTATCACTCTTCCTTAATGCGCTTTACTTGCACTTATCTGCTCCCTATTTTACTGCATTTAATCCTGTACTTTAGAGTACTGTAATCTGTCAAGTGTCATTTAATTTGTACTATTTTGTATTTAATTATATCCTGGTGTAACTATCACTGACACTGTTATCTGCTCTGTTATTGAATCGTATTTTGTCATATACTTGTACTTGCTAGAACCAAAGTGATTGTATTTTATCTTGCTCTTAATTGTATTAATACTTGTACTGTGATTCTTGAAATGTATTTTTGTTTACGACTGTAAGTCGCACTGGATAAGGGTGTCTGCTAAGAAATAAATAATAACAATATATAAGATCCCTACAGACCATTTAAGCCACATTGCAGGATGATGATTACCTTTTAATATCATATTATGTGTATTCTCTACTGTTCTGTATTGGTTCTTCTTAAGTCCCTTTCACACTGGCACTCCTGCCCAGGTCCGGACCGGGTCCTGGTTACTCGGGTCACAATCCTGCGTAGTGTGAAACCACGTACCTGGGTCGGACCTGGGTTAACCCGGGTCCCAGCGACCCACCTCAGGATGTGGGTCGACACTTTTTGACAAAATGCTTTACGGCCGTTCATGAGCCACGCCTGCGTAAAAGTTTCACTTCAGCAAGGAACATTTCTGTTTAGCCATATTTTTGTTGCTTTTGGTTTTCTTTGTTGCATGACACCAGGCCCTGCCCGAGTAGGTTCTGACCTGGGTAGATGATCATGCCAGTGTGAAAGGGGTTGTAGATAATTACATACCATGCTATTCCAGGAAAGACTGGCTTTTTCAACCACTTTGAAAACTTAAAAGGTTTCTGCTGGAAATTCTGTGTATAGATTTCCATGAACTAACCCCCAGATGTAGTAGTTTAAAAGCTTTAAAAGAACAGTTTTGTTAGCTTTTCCAAATAAATTTTGTGACTGGGAGTACTGTCAGTAAAGCAACAGCATTAACCTTCGAATAAAATACCTCAGAGAAGAGTCAAAACCACTTGACATTTAATTAGCAAATTACTGCCAAAATGTGCCCGTTACCATGTGTTCTAGACAAAGTCTAGGCTTAGTTGATGCCCTTGCTCCCTTTGAAATGTGTTTTGAAGTCAAAGGAAAAGCACTGTCTACGTTGCAGATCGTTTTTCCAAGTACTGACTGGTGTGTGCAGTTTTTGTCCAAGATACAAAATGCTAGAAACATCAACTTGTCCTTCTTAAAAATCTACTTGCGCCCTCACCGTCCCACAAAACACACACACACAAATAGAATAGAACTTTTATGATTTTGATTTTATTAAACAATGAACACAGTCAATTAGTGATTAATAATAATTTTTGCTTCAAGAAATTAAATTAAGAAAACGTAATTCAGTCCAAACATACTTGCCAAAACTGAGCCCATCTCATTTTTGTGCATGACACATGGCAAATTAAAAATAATAATTAAACTAAAAAGATTCAAACTAAGTCTGACTTCATGCACCAGGCCAATAGAGATAGCTTTTATTATGAGGTGCAGCATTATCTTAGGTTTCAGTTTCAATTAATGTATATAAAGCAGGACTAGAAGTTAACTTTTTAAGGCAGTAGTGAGGATTTGCTACCTGCCTGGAAAGTAGGTAGCACAATGGTCTTATTCGGTAGCAGTTTATTCGACTAATAATTATATATAAAAATAATTTTAAAAATAAACACCTGCCTACTGTTCGTGACTCCCTAGAAATCTATGGGAGTTTTTCTAGCACAGAACGTTGTGACAAAAGTAAAAAGAAAAAAGTACTTGTCCGACAGGCACAGTATAATGGTAAAATGGGCTATCCCTCACACACATCTTGTTGTCACGCGCATCCGGCGATATGAATTACACACCCCTGACACACAAGACTTACTCAGCTGCTGAGATACAATAAAATCTGAATCCAAAAGTGTAACCTGTTAAATAATGTTCTAGGTTTAAATACAACTTCACATGTTTGGTGGTCTCAGTTTAGGCCTCAAAAACAAATTACCACACGATTCTGCTCGAGAGAGAGGCTCCAGCACTTGGGTGGGTATTAAACAAAAATAGGCTTCTACCAATGTTTCCCAGGGTTTCCTGGAACAGCAAAGTAGATGTGTATTGGAAGAACCCACAGTGCTACAGGGGCCCAAACCACAGGAACCTTCAACACTGGACAACACGTCTGTTTCTATTTGCAATTCGCCAGGAAGTGCATGGTCCTACCCAATATTTAGAAACAATATATCATTTTTTTGGCCAGTCATTGTAAAATACAGCCATTTGAATAATATAATAGCAGTATACAGTACATTATTATTTTTTTTTCATACAGAAATTCTCCAAAACTTCTTGTGCGGAGTGGCAGGGTTTGTGATAATGAACTGCACATAAACTTCTCATACTATGCTAAGCTAATTGTGCAGACTGGGCTGAATCTCACAGAGTTTCCCATGTTTCTAGCAGTCTCATACATTCTGGCCTATTCTCTCTCATACACACAGTCAGCAGTCCCATAGATACCACGCAGTAAAAGCTGTAACTGGAACACAGACAGATTACTGATCAGGGCCCTCGGACCACTGGACTAAGCAGGTTTATTTGGTTTGGTTGCCAGTTCAAGTCATGTGTCAGCATGACTTTGGATTATTAACCTACAAAGCCTGCAAAACAGAATATCCAGAAACACTCTTTCAAATCAATTGCAATGCTTTTGGATGTGATTACCATTGTAAAAAATAGAATGTATTGTGCTTCATAAATATATAGAAAATATTCAAAAGAACAGGCTTACAATTTGTTATTTATGAGCAAGGTCACATTGCAAGTCCAACTGAATCTTATAGCTCTATAAAAGAACAAATTCTGGTGTCAACTACCTGTAATCATGACATATACTGTAGAACAAGCACGCCACAGAGTGATTTAAAATATTACATGCACCTTCATTTGAATACCTTATCATTCAGTGTATCTGGCTTGATAAAGTTTATCATCCAGTGTACATTAATCCACATCACAAAACACAACACTGACCGTGAGAGCTGGGGTTTTTCCTCAGGGAGTCCGTGTGATATAAAAACATTTAATTTCATAGTGTTATTCAATTTCTTTTGTTTTAAACGTAATTTTAGCTAAATGTACAGTTCAAACATATTTTGGGAATAAAATTGTAGTTTTAGTTTAAAATTATTCATTACTTGTCTTTAACATTTTTAATTTTCTTGAGAAACTAAGTAAATCTCCCCGATGCGATATGATATGCCACAGAGATATTTTTACACTTCCTCTCTCTATGCCCTTATATGCTGTTCCCAATGTTTCACTTCCCATCAACAATTCAAATAGCAAAAGACTGGATAATTAAATACAATGGCAACGCTTGGTTTTGGTACCACTTGGTACAATATTACTTTCTTTTAGTGTGAAACAAATAAAAGTTAAAGTACAGATCTGTTCAAAAGGTATTATCAAGTAACTTATGTGACGCTTGTGTAGATTGCCAAATCTGATTATCCAGGTCTCTCTCACTAAATCACTCCTTTAAAAAAAATGCTTTTCAATCACTTTTGTGACATCATTCCCTTGTGGTAAATATAAACCCTTAGAGCAAAGCACACAACCAAACTTTTATCACGAGCTGCATATCCAGAAAACTAGTTTAACCTCATGTTATAGCGGGCCGCTCATTACTGAAGAGTAATCCGAGTTTAACCCACTGCTGCAATGTACAACGTACTGCACAATACACGTCGCAAACAAAAACATACAAAACAAATAAAAACAAAGCAGAATATTGATATTGTACTGTTACCGTATGCACATGCATTGCATAATAATACAAAGCAAATTAAATATCTACTTACTGAAGTGGTTTTTATTTTAGCCTGAGAGCTGTTCAGTGGTAGCAGGCAGCAATGTCACAACATTTTTCACAGCTGTGCTATTTACTGTTCATGAGAAGACGACTTTTGAAAATTGCTCAAAATATTCATTAAATCCAAGATGGCTGCCACACCATGTGACCAAAAGCCGCCATATCGACCATGACACAGCATCCCATAGTCCTCTACATCCGTGTGAAATTTCATGCATTTTGGTGCAGCCGATAATAAGTTATAGGCAGTTTTATAGCCAGTTGCGTATGTTGATGATGTCATGCATCACATTTGACCTTTAGGAGAGGTCAGAGGTCACGGGCGATGACATTTTTTCATAGACTGCATATGATTTCCTATATGTCTTCAATAATAACTATGGCCCTATCGGCATTCCCAAAGAAAAGGGCTTGTAACCAGGAGGTCCCCGGTTCAAATCCCACCTCAGCCACTGACTCATTGTGTGACCCTGAGCAAGTCACTTAACCTCCTTGTGCTCTGATTTCGGGTGAGATGTAATTGTAAGTGACTCTGCAGCTGATGCATAGTTCACACACCCTAGTCTCTGTAAGTCGCCTTGGATAAAGGCGTCTGCTAAATAAACAAATAATAAAATAATAATGGTTCAGTATATAAACTAGGAGAGCAGTGCTGTGCAGTTTCATTTTATGCCAAATTATATTGAGCAGTCCAGGATAACTTATATATATATATATATATAGACACACACAACACACGACAAAGGATTTGAAATGTATTATTTTTCTGTTTCAGCTCTTAGGATCAGTGATCCATTTTTCAGCAGCAATGAGTCATCGTGGATGTCATTTACTCCCTTTAACATAAGACACAGAACCCACCTCAGGATGCAGTTCAAATCTCTGTCTCCAGATGGCATGCTGTTCTATACAGCTCAGCATCTCAGCCCACGTTCAGGTTGGTGAATTGAAAAATAGAAATGTTGCCACATTTCTATACATTTTCCTTGTGTTATGTTTTATTTTTAACTCTTCAAGGCTGAAGTGAGGTGGGAAAGCATAGAAGTATTGCACTGACTTCAGTAGATAATAAGTCACCGACGGTCTTCAGTGCAAAGCACAGAACAAATAATAATATCTTTATTTTTATATAGCGCCTTTTATAGTGGACAACCATCACAAAGCGCTTTACAGAGGTAGGCTGTGAACTGTGCATTGTATACAGAGTCACTTAGAATAATGTATGCCAATATTTCCCTACCTCCCTCAGCTTTGAGGGGTCATTTCAAAACCACATTTTGTGGAAACAGCAAATGAGAAACAAACATAATGGGACAATAAAAAACAGGTAAGTCATTAGATATTAAGAAAATGTAGATGATAAGAATGCCTTAAAAATATATACATTCAATATGTAATAGGACAAACATTGAGTGGAGTCTGAGGAACATACAGTATATTGTGTATTTGGTGGTAACAATTTTTATATATAAAGTGTGAATTGTGTCAAGGATCTGTAACCACAATATAAACTTAAAGCTGCTTATCAAGCTGTCAGATATCCCTTTAGTATAATCCTGACAAATCCAGACACAATTAAACTGATGGAAGAGATATTATAGAAAACCTTTACATAACCCATAATTAGCACCACAGAAGTAAAGTGTTTTCTTCTGTATGAAAAGACAATCATGAAATCATTAGGTTATTATCATAACCCTGGTTCCCTGAAATAGAAATGTAACCATTACCAAATGGGTATTTATCTCCTAAAGACCCAAAACCTGAATAATATTTAACAAAGGTGCTCAGCCAAGCCTGTGACACAGGCCCCAGAGGATATAAAGGACTGCACGCACAAATCTCAGCACCATTTTTCCTTCAAGCCTGCTGCAGTCCTAGACGCAGCGACCTTTAAGGTTAATGGTTACATTTCTATTTCAGTGAACCAGGGTTATGATAATAACCTAACGTTCCCTTTCAAGTACGAAATGCAACCATTACCGAATGGGTCAGTATATCCAAGCCATCGCAAGGGAAGATTGCTGCATGACCGGAATGCTACAAGTTCTAAGCCAAGGCTGCCTTGTGCATTACCATTCAAGACCCCAGTAACAAGTAGTTAGGACTAAAAAATTGAGGGAGAAACTCACCTCTATGCCTGTGTTGTAATGGTCGACTGATGAGCCGGCCTTAACACTCTAGTTCCAAAACCAGGGTTTTGAGGATCCACGACATTAAGTCTGTAGAGCCTAGTAAACGTATGTGGAGTAGCCCACACCACTGCATTGCAAATGTCCTTGACAAGATGCACCCTGGAACAAAGCCCACAAAGTTGCCATGCCCCTGGTGGATTGGGCAGTGAGCTTTTCTGGAGGAGGCAAGTTGGCTCGCTCATAGGCAGTCCTGACTGTGACTGCTATCCATTTGGACAACCTCTACTTAGAACCATGGAACTTGGCCCCACAGCAGACAAAAAATTGTTCGTACTGCCTCCAACTTTTCATCCTGTCAACATAATACACTATTATTTATTTATTTATTTCTTAGCAGACACTATGACGTGCACAGGACAGAGTGTATGGAGCTGCCGATCTCTGTCACCTGTCACACTGGAAAGGAGGTGGATGGAAAGCATCCAATTCCACAGACTGGTTGGACATGAAATGCCGGGATAGTCTTCGGCAAAAAAGCATGATTGGTACGGAGCTTTTCCTTTGTCCTGGCTTCTGCAAAAATTAAGCAGGCTTTTGCAAATTGAGAATGCCTGCATCTCACTCACCCGATTTGCGGAGGTGATTGCAAACAAGAAAGCCGCTTTGAGCGAAAATAAATTCAGCTCAGCTGAATGTAAGGGCTCAAATGGAGGCTTCATGAGTGCATCAAGCACCACGTTAAGCCTCCAGCGAGGAACAATATCCTTCATAGGTGGCCGAAGCCGCCGAGCTCCTTTAAAAAACTGCCCCACCAGGCAGTGAGCTCCTGGAGATGTCGAGTCAATTTTGACATGGCAAGCTGAAATAGCTGCCAATAGACCTTCAATGTAATATAACTGCCATGGGACAGATCGTGGGGTCGAACCCTTGAGGCAGGCACCACATCTGAAAGACGCCGCACTTGTACCCGTACTGAGGACACGTGGATGCTGCTCTGTCAGTAACCCTATTGGACAAACCCAGATGGCTCAAATGCAGCCATTTAGGGGCCAGACCCAGAGCTGCAGGCTGACAGAGCAGGTAGCGGTGCTTGGGCAGTCTCCACGGCTGGCCGCTCAGGAGCTGCATCAAGGCTGAAAACCAGAGCCTCCTGGGCCAATAAGGGGCTACTAAGAGCACCTTGGCTCAGTCCTGTCTGATTTTCTCCAGACAGAGGGAGCATGGCAAGTGGTGGGAAGGCATACAACAGTTACCTCGGCCACTGGTGTGCCAAGGCATCTAATCGCCAGCGGGTCCCCGTCTCCTTTTATGGAGAACCAGAGGGTACAGTGGGTCGATTCCTGATGAATCCACAAATCAGTATGGGACGGTACCAGGTCGGTTTGTTACTGGTTTGGTGACTTTAACACTGGGTCGGTACAGTACCGGTCTGAAACGAGATGGTACGGGGTAGGTTTGGTGGCTTTAGCACTGGGTCGGTACGGTACTGTCAGAACTGGGACAGTAACGAGTCGGTTTGGTGACTTTAGCACTGGGTCGGAACCGGGATGGTACCGGTTTGGTGACTGTATCACTGGGTTGGTATGGTATGGTACCGGTGGGGTAACCTTAGTCCTGGTTCTGTACGGTATGGTACTGGGTTGGGATCGGTGCGGGTCGGTGACCTTGGTACAGGTATGGTATGGGTTCACCAGTTTGCAGTTACCGCGGGTAGCAGTGTATACTCAGTCAGTAAATCACACAAGACCGAGTGAAGCCTGCTTGTTAGAATGAACTAGCAGCCCTCGTAATGGTGATGCAAAAGCTGTCACCAAAACGGCATCAAGATGCTGTGGTAGAGATTGCAAGCAATCACAACCGAAGCAGCCTCTTCGTCCTGCGCAGCACTGCTGAAACCAGCAGCTGTTCTCACTACACATTTGCCGCAGCACACGCTGCAGAAAGGTCTGCGCATAGTCACTGTGAAAACAGAAAAACAGAATGAGAAAAGAAAATATTTTTCTCAACAAAATACAGTAATAACAATTACTTTGATTATACAAACCGTCTCATAGTTTTGGCCAAAGCCAAAACGAGAATAAATTAACTCCAGCCGGAACTATTGCAGCCTTGGGGGAGAGGGACAAAGTCAGCCGATTTATGTTGCTTGATCCCTGGGAAGAAACGACTCAAGCCACTGACTTCACGTGGGGCACAAGCCCACAGCAGGACGTAACAAACAGGCTGTAGTGCACAAATATGTGTCATTAATAAAACTAATACAGCGATTATTTTTAATATCACATATAATTTGTGTAACAACACAATAATTGCTCAAATCTATTGCAGAAAAAGTAACAAGTACGTATCTGAATAGGCTCCTGTCAGGTCAATCTTGAAAGATAGAATGGCGCTGAGTTCTGTCTGCTCAGTCCTTTATACCCACGGGGGCAGGCATGACTGCGTCACAGGCTCGGCTGAGCAGCTTTATTATATCTTATTGAGGTTTCGAGACTTTAGGAGGTAAATACCAATTCGGTAATGGTTACATTTCGTACTTGAAAGGGAACCACCTTTTTGTATTTTTTTGTTTTGTTTTGTTCTTATTGTAGATTTTTTTCTTACTGCAAAATTTCATAATCCATCCATTTAAAGATTTGGTGCTGTTATAGTTCACTGAAAATCTGAATACACAAATACGTAAGCAGCTTCAGCTGTGTAGTCATACAGAAACAGTAACCTTCTTTAAGGATAGTAAAAATACCCACAAACAAAACAAAAATAGATTTATTAGAATAATTCTAGCTCATGACCTCGTCCTTTGGCGCACAACAACCGTGCCACCTCTGCTGGCACCATCATCCTCATATTCATCATCATAATAATAACAAACAAAAGTAAATACAGAAAAGTGTAACCGACGTGATGCAGCCGAAGAAGAACGCGCTTCTGTGAGCTCTGTTGCTGGGGTTCCTTATCTGATTCAATCCTACGATTGTACTCAACATCCACTGTTTAAAAAACGATAATATAAGACTTGAGTGGTTTAAAGTTTTATGGCACACTGCAATTTGCGAAGAAGTAAAAGATTTTCGGCAAAAAAGAAATCTGGTTCTCAGGTGCATGTACAGGCCGCATCCTCCCTGCTGAAACTTCCCATGGAAGAACAGGAGACATCAATAACACTACAGACGCTGTGGAAGGCAATTAAAGAAAATAAAACTGATCTATTTCAACATATTGACACCAAAACAGCGGGCATACAAATGAAACTAGCAAACATACAAACCTCGATCTCGACTCAAACAACTGGAGAAAAAAAAAAAAAATTCTTAGACAAAACCCAAGATCTGGAAAATAGAAGCAGAAGATCCAACATTTGTCTGGTCAGGCTTCCGGAGGGCTCAGAGGGACGAGATTCCGTAGGATTGGTTACCCAACTGATACCACAGCTAATGGGGCAAGAGTACTTTAAAAGATCCCCTCATTATAGAAAGAGCGCACCGTTCCTCAGCTCTCAAACCAGTAAATGCGGCTAGACCGAGGCTCATCATAATGAAACTTTTACATTTCAGAGATAAAGAGAGGATCGTCTGATTAGCCAGAGAGAAATGTGAACTTAACTACAACAGCAAGAGGATTTTTCTTTTTCCGGATTTCAGCATTGAACTTCAAAATAAACGCAAAGAATTCAATCAAGTTAAAAGGAAGCTTAACAAAAATGGTATGAAATATGCAGTGATGTATCCGGCTAAACTAAGGATGGAGTACAAGGGCACGAAGAGATTCTTCATCTCACCCCATGAAGCTGAAAACTTTGTTCAGGACATGGAAAAAAACTGACAACCTGAGGGTGTTTAACCAAAGATATTTTCTCTGCAGATGGCTTTTTTTGTTTGTTTTTTGAGTAGCTGACATCTGGACTCAGCTGGGCTATCATGAACAGCAGATAAGTTATCAAAGACAAGAGACACTTACGCTGATAAATATTTTTACTGTATTTCATTATTGTCCCAAATAGTTGTTATTGGATATATTTAGATTCTTGATTAGTCATTTTTTATTGTATTTAGTTAATTTATTTTTCTCTGTTTGCCATACAGGTCTATGAGCTAGACAGTGAACTGATTATTAATGGATATCTCGAGTTGGAATATAAACAGTAAAAAATAAGACACATGCTTTTGCTGACCATTTAACTGTGAAGTCCAGTTACACCGGTCCATATGTATACAGTTATGAAGCCTACACACTCTCTCTCTCTCTCTAATGAGGGTAACGTTACAAAAGTCATTCTGAATTTAACACAGCGAGGTTGCTTTGACTAATCAGAACTGAATTGCTATACAGTGTTTGAAATGGATGCAAGATTATTATTTTAAGCAGACTTGGAAACCAGTAGGAAAGAAAGCAGGGTTGTATAGTTCACATGGGGAACTTATGTTATGTATGGGAATTAACACAGGTCACGGTATTACATTTTTCTTTAGAGGGGGCAGTAAAGCTTCTATATGCTATAATGCTATGCTGAAAACAGGGTTTTGACTTTTGCAGTCTCCAAGAAAGCGTTTTTTGGTTTTGTTTTATTTGCATGTGCGGTATCAGAATCCGGGGTTCTGCACACTTTGTCCTCCCTATATCGGATATGCAGACCATCTCCTATTATTCCTCGAGTCAGCTATATTTTACTGTTGAAGCATAATGGTTAATACTTTAAATTGTGTATCTTGGAATGTTAAAGGGGTTAATAATCCCATAAAATGTAAGAACATTTTAAACTATCTTAAAAAAGAAAAAAGTAAATGTTGCTTTCTTACAAGAAACCCACCTGACAGATTGCGAACACTCTAAAATGCGTAGAGAGTGGGTAGGACATGTTTTTTCTTTTAACTCTAGGGGGGTAGCTTTGCTCATTAGTAAACACATATTGTTTAAGTTGCACTCAGTGGAGGGGGATAATGTAGGCAGATGGGTGTCTGTAAAGTGTGAGATTGATCATGAAACATTTCCGCTGATCAATTTAAGGACCCTGAATTTATCAAATTTGGAAAAAATGGAAAACCAGATTGACCTGTTTCTAGTCACAAATAAAAACTCATCCTCACATGGGAATCTTTAAAAGCTTTCAGGAGAGGACAGATTATGACATATAGTGCTTATAGACAAAGAAAAAGACATATACAAGCTTGAAAAAGAACATGCTAACTCTAAAAAGAATTAAATATTCAATCTACTGATCCAAAAACAACTGCAGTACAATAATCTCTGCACTCAAACTGCAGAGGCTGCTATGGCAAGAATAATATCATTATTATGAAAACGGCAAAAAAAACAGGGAAGTTATTGGCCTGGCAGATAAAGAAAGAAGAAAATACTAAAAGAATACATTCTATTAGAACAAGTAAAGGTAATGTAGTACATAGACCAGAGGAGATTAATGCATGCTTCAGGGAATTCTACAAAGATTTATATAAATCAGAATTGGGCCCTGACCATTCAAAAAGTAAAGATTAATTGCCCCTACCCAAGATAAAGGAGGAATATAAACTTGCATTGGACATAGAAATTACAGAAGCCAAAGTTATTAAAGCAGCTAATCTTTTACAGGCAGTAAGGCCCCGTCCCGTGTCCCAGAAAATAAGTTGATAGGGAAATAAGTTGATCAAGCTCTAGAATTTAAAGGGGAGGTTCCATTGTTTCTAATGTAAACGAGCCTAGGCTAGGAAATAAGTAGATCGAGCCCCAGAAATAAGTTGATCGGATATATTAATGAACAATAAATAATTTAAAATTAATTTTGTAAGTATAATTTATATCAATTAGTAGATCGGATTTATTCGGCAGTATGCTGCTAGATAAGATGATGTGAATATCGCTTTAGATCCGATATATTAGCGTAACAAAAATGCATAATTTAAAATGACTTTTGTACGTATCATTTACATTAACATGTAGATCGGATATATTCGACAGTATTACGCTAGATAAGGGAATGTGAATATCGCTGTAATATATATTAGCAGCAAATAAATCATTTAAAATGAATTGTATGATTGAACATTTCTGATTGTGTATTTCTGTTTGTGTAACAAGCGTTAACTAGCAAAATGTGTTACGTATTAACGTTATTTTGCATTTCTGGAGGTGTTTTTGTTTTGGGAAGCACTACAGTATGGACAGCAGGTATATCAGCATAATTTTAAAATGGTAAATCCCTGTAGTGCAACAACCAATAAGGAGAAAGAGATACAGTATATTGAATTAAAGTGAATTATCACGATTTAAAATCATGTAGATATACACATATATACGATATCTCTCTTCCTCATTATATATATGTCTGTTGTCTTGAATAAAATACAACTTGCCCTGCTAATAATATTATGAATGCAGCATGTCATTATATTACTGAAACATTTTAATTTCGATTAAAGATTGACAACATGTATAACACCCTTGACAGAGATGCTCAAGGAATCCTTACATAAGGGACAGCTACCCCAGACTCTAGAACTAGCAACAATTATACTTCTCCTCAAGCCCGCCAAAGATAAAGAACAATGTAGCTCATATAGACCACTATCGCTACTTGATGTAGATTTTAAGATCCTATTTAAGCTACTTTCCTTGAGGCTTGAATCTGTTGCAGCCACAGTTATACATGAAGACCAAACAGGCTTCTTGAAGCACAGACTGGGATGTGATAATCTTCGCAGATTATTCCACATAATACATCAATCACAACCTGCAAAAGACCCTAGGCTTGTTATTTCGATGCATGCAGAAAAAGCATTCGACCGCATAGAGTGGGAATTTTATTCCAGGTCCTTGAACATGAATTTTTGCCAAACCTGTATTCAGTATATTCAAATGCTGTATAGATGCCCCAAAGCCCAAATCTTGACAAACGGTATTATCTCTGAACCTTTTTTACTAGGCAGGGGCACAAGGCAGGGATGCCACCTCTACCCACTCCTGTTTGCTCTGGAAATTGAGCCTCTTGCGGTTGCAATTCAATCCAACCTATAAATCAGGAGTATAATGTATGGTCCAGCAGAATACAAACTCTTTATATGCGGATGATCTCCTTTTGTATGTGTCTGACCCAGGTACTTCATTGCCTGATGTGTTTCGGGCCTTCACTGACTACAGTGCGGTTTCTGGTTACTAACTGAATTATGATAAAAGTGATACCTCTCAATAATAGTATTAACCACAAAACGCAACAGTTAGTTCAATCTTTTAGGTGGAGCCCATATGGTCCAAGTAACTAACTCCATAAATAAAGTTTAACAGGCTAATTATTTACCATTGCTAGATCAAACAAAGAATGATCTATAGAGATGGGTTGACTTACCCCTATCCCTAATTGGTAGGGTGAATATTATAAAAATGAGTGACTAAATTTTTATATTTATTCCAAACAATTCCCCTAAAAATTCCCCAAATGTTGATTATTATAATTTAATAAATTATTTCTAAATTTCTGTGGCATCATAAGCATGCTTCTACACTTCAGGCCTGTTTATTAAACTGTATTACCTTGCTTCCCAGCTTCGTGGTATATGGGTCTGGCTCAATTTGGACAAAGTCAGTCCAACGTGGATATCGATAGAACACATCACTGGTCCCATTCCATAGAGTGCACTCCCCTTTATAGGCTCTAGAAAAATTATGCTACCAATAACTAAAAACCCTATTATATTGAATACATTCAATTGTTGGCAGGAGAGTCATACACTTCTTGGCCTCCAGCACAATTTGTTTAAATATGCCCCATTTAAAGATAACCCCTTAATACCCAAGGGCATAGTAGATGGGATTTTTGGAATTTGGAGGAAAAAGGGAATTAAGTATCTCAGAGACTTGTGTAGGGATAATAATTTTGTAAGCTTTAAACAGATAACGGATGTATTTGGAATACCAAAAACACATTTTTTTTAAATACCTGCAAATTAGAAACTGGGTAAAAAAAAAAAAAAAACTCAAAACATTTTTTTCCTGAAACCTCCCAAATCTCCATTGGAAAAATAAATTTTCAACATGTTATCCCCCAAAGGGTTAATCTGTAGAATATACAATTTTCTGAATAATAACCTGAAACATAACCACACAGGGATTAAAGATAAATAGGAAAAGGATTTACAGTGTGAATACACAATGCAGGATTGGGCAAGTTTGCTGGAACATTCACAGCGAATATTAACATGCACTAAACATAGACTGATGCTGTTTAATATACTACATCCCACTTATTACACACCACACAGACTGCATCAGTTCAATACAAATGTTTCAGCGGCCTGCCCCAGGTGTAAAGCACGTACCGGGGATCTATTGTATATGCTGTGGAGCTACCCAGCCTTAAAGAACAACTGAGAAACAACTGAAAAGAACAACAACTCTATTTCAATATATCAAAAGTTTTGGAATCTCATAGCCCACCAGACCTCAGAATTCTGGTTCTGGGGGATGGTGGGGAGTTAATACATCTGAGCACTTACAAAATAAATTCTTACAACTTGCACTGACAGCTGCCAAAAAAATATATTTTTGGTACATTGGCAGTCTAAAGACTCTCCTTCTGTAACCCAGTGGTGGAGAGAATTAACATCATACTGTACCCCTGGAAAAAACACTATGTTGTTTGAAAAAGTATGGGGTCCTTTCATTAAATACATTCCTAAAATAGACTTTCCCCCAGATGATGGGAGACATACCCGATAACTGAATACAAGTGTGTGTGTATATATATATATATATATATATATATATATATATATATATATATATATATATATATATACTGCTCGCATCCAGTTCAAGACTCTTGTACTAGCCTACAGATGCCTTGACCAGACCCTCATCTCTCCCTACACCCCCACTCGACCTGGAGACTTATCAATCTTCCTTAAATGCGCTTTACTTGCTCTTATCTGCCCCCTATTTTACTGCATTTAATCCTGTACTTTAGAGTACTGTAATCTCTCAAGCGTTATGTAATGTTTCTTTTTATGTATTTTATTATATTTTTCCATCCTTTGCCGGGGTCGGGATTCAAACCGTTGACCCTCGGCACTAAAGGCAGACATGCTACAGTTTCGCTTTCGGCCAGTAGGGATCATTCATTACATATTTCCCCGGCGTAGAGAAAGCTCGTCCTCGAGCGTAGAGCAAGTGAGCAGCATACACCTGAACTCAGCAATGAGACTACACATCCCGTGTGAGTCGAACCACTAGTTGGGCGCCACTTGTAATGGCCCCTTTTTATGTATTTTATTATTATATTTTCCCTCCTCCGCTGGGGTCGGAATTTGAACCGCTGACCCTCGGCACTAAAGGCAGACACACTACAGTTTCGCTAAAGGGGAATCCCCCTAGCGGGGTTTGTAGTCGTTTCTTTTATGCACACATACAATGTGCCTATTCGGCCAGTAGGGGTCAGTCATTAGTTATTTAATCTGTAGTATTTTGTATTTAATTAAATCCTGATGTAACTATCACTGACACTGTTATCTGCTCCATTATTGAATCGTATTTTGTCATGCTTGTACTTGCTAGAACCAAAGTCATTGTATTTATCTTGCTCTTAATTGTATTATTACTTGTACTAAAAATTATATATATATATATATATAGATATATATATAGATATATATATATATATATATATATAGATATATATAGATAGATAGATATAGATAGATATATATATATATATATATATATATATATATATATATAGATTCGTAAGCAGGTGTTGACCTGTATTATAATGTTTTGTTTTGTTAGTTTTTGCCCTACTGTAAAAACATTGTGTAAAACATTTGAGAAGATTTAAGTGATTGGTGACATAACAAAGAAGTGTTATTTCATTAAGAACACCAACCTAAGTTTTCTAAGAAATATTGAGGGTGATTTAGCTTTTATAATTTAAACTAATTGTTTCCACAATTTTCCATAAAGAATAAATCTAGCCTGTTTTCTGTATACATGATAAACTTGTCAAAGACCCTGTTCCAAATTTTGACTTGGAAATATGTACTCCTTGTTAACACTTACCAATATAGTCCAAAAACCATTTATGACCCTGGAAGCACTGACAAGAAAGAATCCCCAGAATTATTACGCTTTATAGTGCAAACAAATTAATCATGCATCAGACTGCAGTCTAATTTAGATTTGTTTTACATCCATCAAAAAGTGTGTGCTGTACATTTTTCCATTCAATGTAAATCGTTTTTTTGACCAAAACATTTCACTGCTTGTCATTTTTCTGCATAGTTAGAACAGCTGTGCTAAAACAAATCCCATTAATATAATTGTACATCTTGCTCTTTGTGTAATTAATGATAGTTTAAAATTTAATTTTAAATATGCTTTTGCAAAATCTAGTATTTCCGTGTAGGTGTTACATTAAAATTGGCTGAAGAGCTGCTGTATTATAGTATTGCCTGGGACAGGATGTCTCCAGCAGCACTAAAAATAAAAGCTTATTCATTTTCTGTTCAGTGCATTTAAGGTACAAGAAAAAAAAAAGTTTATTTGCACTGTGCAATGAGCAAGGACAACAACAGGAATTCAGGAAACCACAAGGGTGGTTACACTTAAACGTTTTAAATTACTATCTATACTACTTTAAATTGAAGCTGTTTAGCAATCAATTTCAAGATGTTTAGAGAACAGTTATCTTTACTACTGTGAAGATGCTGAAACACCAACAGAAATAACAAGTTTGTTGATAAACTACACCACTTGAATTTTCATGTGTAACATGTTTAAATTGAACCTGTATGATATGCAGTTTCCAAGTGATTGCATAAATCAGCAGTTACCTGGCAACAGTTTTTTCTGCAATGTGGAAAAAGGGATGGGTGTGTGAACAGTATGTTCCAAAATTACTTACTAGAAATGTGTAAACTGTAGGCCTGATTCTCATATTTATGCACATTATTTTGGAAATATTTTAGATTTTACAGACACCCTGAGTAAACAGATGTGTTATTTATTATCTTTATTTTATTTTTTATAGGAGATTTTTTCAGTGTATCCTTGACGCATGGATTTGTACAGCTGCGCTACAACCTTGGTGACAAGACTGTAATATTGCAAGCATCAGATCGTGTAGATGCCAGTGGGAAAACCTGGCATTTAGTTCATGCAGGCAGAAAAGGTAATGAAGGTTACTTAGCTTTGGATGGAAAGACTGTTACGCAAAATCTCACTGTGGGTATGACTGCACTGGATGCAACCACTGACTTCTATGTGGGAGGAGTGTCCTCTTTAAATGCCATCTCCTCTAATGCTGTAGAGGATGAACCCGTTAGCTTTACTGGCTGTATACGTGAAGTTATTATTAATGAGCGCGAGCTTCAATTAACAGAGTCTGGGGCCCATTCAGGTGCAAATGTCGGAGACTGGGATGGCACAGCCTGTGGTTATAAAGTGTGCAAGAACCACGGAAGTTGTAATTTGAACCGTTTTAAACAATTCACATGTACTTGTCCTCCACTGTGGACTGGCTCTACATGTGCAGTGTCAGTATTCTGTGCAGATCATCTTTGTCAACATCATTCTCTGTGTATTCCTAACATTCCTACAGCATCATACAGTTGTGCTTGTTCTCTAGGCTGGGAAGGGAAATACTGTGAAAAACATGTATCCTTTTCAACTGCCAGGTTTGCAGGCAATTCTTACATTAAATATACTGATCCCTATTATGAAACAAGAAACCTGAAATTCACAAAGGTTTCAGTTAACTTTACATCCAATGCCAGTGAAGCACTTATATTGTGGATGGGAACAGCAGAAGATGAAGACGATGATTACCTTGCAGTGGGACTGCATAATGGAAAGCTTAAGGTTGCCTTTAATCTTGGGGAAAGAATTTCTGTCCCTCTTACTTACAATAAAACATTGCTGTGTTGTAACAAATGGCATTCAGTCACAGTGATTCAAAACCGGACTGTTATTAAGGTGTACCTTGATGATGAGATGGTTCTTTTTGAAGATTTAGACCCATTTGAACGGTATGTTGCTTTAAATTATGGTGGAATCTGTTACTTTGGGGGTTTTGAACTTCACAGAGACATAACGAGTTTAACCTCTGCCCTCTTTACACAGGGGCTAATAGGAAAAATTAAAGATGTTATACTCTTTCAGGATTCCAAAAACATTCAGTTTCTTCAGAGCGCAGAAGGTCACAATGTTTATAGTGGGGATAACTAAGCACCTTTTATATATTTAAAAAAAAAAAAAAAAAAAAAAAAAAAAGCATTCATTTGCTACTTAATTTTGAATCAAACCCCTTAAGTAATTACACTGTGTCTGTGTTTCTATGATGTAACCTAGGATTACACTTTAGTGATGTACCTGCTATACTTACAGCAGCTTAAAAAAATTAAATTACTGTTTTGTTATTTGGTATTTTTAAAGTCACAGTAGCAGGACTGCAATTCAAATTTAATCATAGGGACAGTTCACTTATGTACTGCATACAGACCAATGAAAACAATATACAGTATTAGGGCTACTGAAATGATATTTTTGTAAAATGCAGTTTTGTATAGTGTTACATGATTCAATGTTTTCTTCAAATATGTCTAGTATCAGTGTGTGGTAAATTTATTTTTTGATTTATGTCGCAAAGCAAAAGCAGGAATACAAATCACTTTATAAGTAAAATCAAAGGATATTGCTCATAAATGAATTTACACTGCTATAGTGATTCATGTAATTGATGATTTAAACTGCAATTATCTGTTTTATTTCTGTTGAATATGTATAAGATTAAACACGATTCAGCATCTGCATTCAACTTGATTTATTGCATCTGTGGTTTCCTTGTCATTTTTTTCTATTTCTTTTTTCTCTCTTCTATTAAATTTAAAATTCTTACTAAAATGTAAACAACAACATCTGCTTGTTTGCTTAAAGGTGATCAAAAGGCACAATGTTATTCTCATGGGGAATCAAGCTTATGAATATATATATACACACACACACACACACACACACACACACACACACACACACACACACACACACACACACACACACACACACACACACACACACACACACACACACACACACACACACACACACACACACACACACACACACACACACAGCGCCTTGCAAAAGTATTCAGACCCCTGACCAATTCTCTTATATTACTGAATTGCAAATGGTACACTGAAATTTCGTTCTGTTTGATATTTTATTTTAAAACACTGAAACTCAAAATCAATTATTGGAAGGTGACATTAGTTTTATGTTGGCAAATATTTTTAAGAAAAATAAAAAACTGAAATATCTTGCTTGCATAAGTATTCAACCCCTGTGCTGTGGAAGCTCCCAGTTTACACCAATGAAAGAAATTGCCCTAACGAGGACATAATTACCTTACCACCTCCACCTGTTTCACCATTAATGTTGCTGTGACATTTTCTGGATAAAAACCTCACTGTTGAAGGATCATTGGTCAGGCTGTGAATCTGAAGGAAGATGAAGACCAAAGAGCATTCTACAGAAGTTAGAGATAAAGGAATACAAATGCATACATTAGGGAAAGGGTACAAAATAATATCCAAGTGTTTGGATATCCCAGTGAGCACAGTTGGATCAATAATCAGGAAGTGGAAGCTGCATCACACCACCCAGGCACTGCCAAGAAAAGGCCGTCCCTCAAAACTCAGCGCTCAAACAAGAAGGAGACTTGTGAGAGAAGCCACAGAGAGGCCAACAATCACTTTGAAGGAGCTACAGAGTTCAGTGGCTGGGAGTGGAGTAATGGTGCGCCAGTCAACCATATCAAGAACTCTGCATAACACTGGCCTGTATGGGAGGGTGGCAAGAAAGAAGCCATTACTCAAAAAGTACCATCTGAAAGCACGTCTGGAGTTTGCCAGAAAACATGAGAGTGACCCAGCTGCGATGTGGGAAAAGGTTTTGTGGTCAGATGAGACCAAGATGGGCCAAAACTCACAGCGCTGTGGCACAAACCTAACACTGCCCATGCCTCAAGACACACCATCCCTACAGTGAAGTATGGTGGTAGCAGCATCATGCTGTGGGGATGGTTCTCATCAGCAGGGACTAGGCATCTTGTTAAAATTGAAGGAAGAATGGATGGAGCAAAATACAGGGAAATACTGCAAGAGAACCTGCTTCAGTCCGCTAAAAAACTGAAGCTTGGGAGGAAATTCACCGTTCAGCAGGACAATGATCCCAAACACAAGGCCAAAGCAACATTGGAGTGGCTCAAGAACAAAAATGTCCTATAGTGGCCCAGTCAAAGTAGTGATCTCAATCCCATTGAGAATCTGTGGCACTATTTGAAAATTGCGGTCCACAAGCGTCGTCCAACCAACCTGAACAACCTGGAGCAAATCTGCCAAGAAGAATGGGCCAAAATCACTCCGACACTGTGTGCAAAGCTGGTACATACTTACCCCAAAAGACTTAAAGCTGTTATTGCAGCGAAAGGTGGCTCTACCAAATTAATGTGTGGGGGTTGAATACTTATGCAAGCAAGATATTTCAGTTTTATATTTTTCTTAAAAATATTTCCCAACATAAAACCAATGTCACCTTACAATAATTGATTTTGAGTTTCAGTGTTTTAAAATAAAATATCAAACAGAACAAAATTTCAATGTACCATTTGCAATTCAGTAATAGAATTGGTCAGGGGTCTGAATACTTTTGCAAGGCACTGTATAATATATATATATATATATATATATATATATATATATATATATATATATATATATATATATATATATATATATATATATATGCTCCTTTTGACCTGTTTGTGACTCTCACTCTCAATGTTAATGCCTTACAGTTCAAGTAAAAACACAGCTTCCAAAAGCTAAGTGGAAATTGATTAAAAATTTACTTGGGAATTGTTTATACATACAAAACACTCAAAAGTTTTCTCCACCAGGTTTATGGACACTGTCATTCAAAAGGACAAATCTTACCTTCCTATGTTCCATAGGCCTTTGAATACTATTGTTTGAGAAGAATATACATTTAAAACAAAACAGAGTTAAGTGAACACATTTTAAAACTATTCAGATTTTTTTTGTTTGTTTTGCAGAATATACAAAAATGAGTTAATAAACATTAAAATGAAATCAGGCATTCAATGTTTAAGGGGAAAATAATTAATGACAAAATGGATAAAAATCTGAAATGTATAAGCCACAGTTAGGTCGTTTTGGCTTCACTGAAAATAACACATTTGCATCAATGCAGACATCTGACCTTAGGACCATCTCCAAGAAAAGCAAGATTGTAATGCAAATATCTTTATTCACAATCTATTACCGTTTTATTTTCAAAACTTAAAATGCATTTCTTTTTTTAGTAAAGTATTTTTGAAGATTAGTATAATTTGCAAATATATGAACATTGATTACAATCCTAATTACAATAGTGCAATTCATAAAGTCCACGACTGAAAAATACATACTAGAAATACAGACAGAAATAAAATGTATTCTTTCAAACAAAGACCTTTAAAAATGGAACATTTATTAAAATGTACCTAGCTATCCTTACAATGATTGTAAGGATCAACTTGTCAATAAAAAAAAATATTTGTTTTACAGCTCCAACATTTCAAAATGTTAAGCTATTCAAAATAGTACGGCTTCTACTTCGAAAGTTGTATTTATGGGAAAGCAGAAAAAATAAAAGTATAAAAATGCTGTTTTCTACCAGCTAACACAATAAAAAGCACTGTTGACACCGAGAAAGAGTTGGCACAATGCAAAAAAATGTGCTTTTATATATCCATCATAAATGTTTTTCATCTTTTGATTTTGTATCTTTGCTTCCTTTTTCATAATCAGAGTCTTTTTTATGTTTATCTTTATCTCGTTCCTTGGTCTTCTCCCTTTCTTTGTCAGAACGACTGCTGTATTCCTCACTTCGATGCCTATCTCTCGGTCGTTCAGCACCATGTCTGTCCCTGTCTTTACCTCTATGTCTCTCTTCCTGGCTTCTCCTCCTCTCTCTGTCTTTTTCATCCCTGCTTCGACTTCTCTCTCTGGGTCCATCTTTTTCTGAATGACGTTCCCCATATTTTCCCCTATCTCGCTCATAATCCCTTTCACGATGTCTTCCTTTTCTTTCATGATAGGATTCACTGTAATACCTTTGCCTGCTTTGGTGTTCGCTCCGGTCCCTCTTTTCAGCATGCTGAGGTTGTCTGTCCCAGGGGTCACTGTAGCGTCTTTCTGGTCCTTTATCTTTCGTAATCGTGTGGGGTTTTGAAGAGACTCCATATCTTGAATCATAAGACAACTGTGGACCAGAAGGTGCAAGTCCTGTGTGGTGTGGTGGAAAGCTTGGTGGAAAAGAGACAGGGGGAGGCCAAGGCATGCCATGATTCTGAACTTCAGATTCTGATGGACGAAACACTGGAGGAGGACCTCTTGGAAAACTAAACAGAGGTGGTATTTGTGGAGGCTGGGGTTGAAAATTAGACATTGTGTTATTTTGTGAAGGAAAATCTGAATTTGGCATTCTCTGAAAGTGAAACCCAGGACCACTAATGTGATCTGGTGGGATGTGATGTGCTGGAAATCCTGCTTGTGGGAAATGACCTGGAACAGGACCCGGAATCAGGCCTTGTGAAGACAAACTAAAGTCAGGTCCCCTTCTGAATGATGGAATAGTGTTAATGTTTTGCATTTCTTCATTTACAGGTAGGTACTTTGTGCCTTGCTGATATGAAAAACGTTGCTGTTCTGTCCCAGTTTGAACTGAGGAACACTGAATGTTTGTATTTAAAACAGTAGGCAAGATATATCCTTGACTCTGTTCTCTAGGAATTGAATGAGCTTTTGTCTCAGAAAGTGTATTTTCTATTGTAAAAGTGCCTTCTTTTGTATTGACATTTTTATTTCCATCCCCATCATGAAAGCTATCTGTGGAGGTTCTTCCAACAGCTTGACGAGGGTCCCTTTTGGGAATCAGAAGCAATGATTTTGAAGTAACAGGAGATATGTTGTCCTCACCAAAGGTACAAGATACAGTTACAGGACATACACTTCCATTACTAGCTTGTTCCAGATAAGAGCTGCCTTTGCTTTCTTTTTCAACTTTTTGTTGGTCATTCATCTGCTGTTCTGTATTATGCTGTGGAATACCTTTATTCTTTTCTTCCTCTGTTTTAACTGGGGATATATTTCCCAGGAAGGACTCGGTGGAAATGTCTGGTGGTTTATCTTTCAGGGAAACAGAACTTGTTACCCTTGAGTTTTCTAGATCTACATAATCTTTTAGTTTAAATCTGTCAGTAGGACTTGTAGATTCTTGAAGACTGTGCTCAGACTTAACAACTTTAATTTCTCTTCTTTTTATTATAAAACAATCTGGTCTGGGAGTATTCAAAGCTGGGCTTTTATTGGAAGTAGAGCATAAGACAGTGCCAGCATTTAAGGTGTTCTGTTTTTCAGGTACTTTGTCTGTTGTACCCAATAAGCTTTGAAGAATATCATCCACATCTAACGGCTTGCTGGCCAGGTCAAGAGAGGATGTTTGGTTCTCCCCACCAACCAACACTCCAGGAAGAAACCTTAAAGGTTTTGTTGGCTCCTGCGAGACATTTTCCACAACTGTAGTAGGTTCTTTACTTTCTTCCTCTTCATCTTCACTAGATTGCTGAGGTTTGTTGTGATGCTTTGGCAGGGCTGGTGCAAGCGAGTTAAATAATGTTTTTTCCTCATCGGCTGCTGCTTCTGCTTCATTTGATAAATCAGTTTCGCTTTTTTTCTCAGGTAAAGATGCGTCGGATGCCGTTTCAGGGACATCTACTGGCAGGACTACAACAAAGTCTCTCTTAACCCTCTGCCGAATGATTAATCCTAGAAGGAGGTTTGGGCGCCTGGCTTCCAAACCTGTGAAGGGCAAATTCCGTCAACACACAAATAGAATGTTTGTTCAAAAGCTAACTAGGACATGCTATATTTTCTTTAATAAAAATAAAATAGCAAACAAGTATGTCAGTAACATGTTTGTTCCAGCACAGCTGCAAAATTGGAGGCATCATTGTCATAAAATGTTGGTATACATAGAGACAGGCACCTCCATAGATTGATACTCAAGCATATTTTGCTAAAGTGCACCCTTACAATGTTCGATTACAATGGGATTAGTGGATGTCTAGATTTAAAAGTTGAAGCATGACATATAAATTTATGTATCTACGTACATGGCTCCAAATATCCTCGTTGCCGGGAATATGGACCTCCCTGCCCCGCCCCCTATAATACTGAAGATAAAAAAATATATATATCTTATTTGAACTCACCTGGGCCATCAAAGGACACGAGATGGTGAGGAACTTTTTCTGAGGATGCCAGGGGTATGAGATACATGTCCTTCACCTGCTTCATGTTGTTGGCCACAACACCGTAACGCTTTCGGCTACTGAAGTATGCATATAGTAAAGTGTAAGAGATCTGATCCTCTTCTGTCACAGGGCAAAAGCGAATTAAGCACACCTCCTAGAAGGAGAAATATCATTCATTAGAATATTTCACTAAATATAGCCATGAAGTTGGTATGCATGTTAAATTTAACTGCTGGTATATTTATTGTTCTTTGATTAGAAGTTAACATTTTCATAATAATGGGTGTGAGGAAATGGAGGACATTAAGTCTGAAATAACATTATTTGCCATTGTGTCATTAAACACTTAAAAAGGCTAGTGTTCAATTTTTGGTTTCTTCACTCCTTATAATGTATCCAGTTGTCAAAGGTTTTCAAATACAGTAATTTGTCAAATCTCCATATAAATATCAGCTCACAATTAAGATCACTCCATTCACTAGGGATAGCTAACTGTTCAGACAATTTCACCCAGTCTCTTATTATTTATGCTACATCCTATACCAAACATATGCCTCATTGTTTCTGCTTCTCACATTTTTGTCAAATGTCAAACAAAATATACAGACCAAAGCTGCCAAAATAAGACATCAGAGAGCCAGTAAATTGTACTTACTTTTGTTCCAGAGGCACGAATCTTTTCCACATAATCCCATACCATCTGAGGGGATATCCTACCTCCAACCTGAATGCTATCTGGTAGATCCTGCGAGAAAAATAAGTGTAGTCGTTTGAATATTAAAGTTACCATTAACAAAGGCTGAAAGTTATAACACAAACTATAAACTCCCTAGCTGCTACAGATTTTTCTGTCTATGTTACTACTGCACCAGTGTTTTCTCTGTAAGCAATAGCATACAAGATACAACCCATGCCTCAAGCGCAGCCCAGTGACTTCAACCACCTGAGAACTGGGTTGTATCAGTACCGCCCACAACTTCAAGTGTGCTACTGACCTTATAAAATGGCTTACTATTATTGTGAAACTGACTTTCCTGAAATGAGATCTGAACCATTGGTTATATTCTTTGATCTATATGTCATTTGAATGTTAGCAACCAATCAGGATGCAGGGCATTTCCAAGCCATTTTATAATAGATTATATTTAGGGCTTCTGATTTTCGGTTTTAACCAATAAAACACCCGATACAAAAAAATAAATAAATTGGTGTATAGCCAATAAAACACTGGAAAAACACCCCTTTCCCCCATTTTAAAAAATAAATAAAAACTTTCCCAGTGCAATTGGGCAATGTCCTTCCTTCCTGACTTGTATCTATCAATTAGTACGTTTACATGACAAAGCGTTTTCGGAAAACTGAATTAGAAAACCGATTTTCTTAAAATGTCACTTTTCTGTGTTTACATGATTAACGATAGAAAGTCTAATTATAAAATTCAACTGTATACATGGATTGAAGTTTTCGGAAAACGCAGGCTTTTTTTGCATGCAAAGTACTGTAGTAGCCTAAGTAAGATTTGAACAGACCGGACATTTCTGCGATAGAACGGAGACCAATCCAATATAGTGCTTTATCCAAGTGTCAGGTCTTAAATTCAAAGATTACTATCCTATACCTCTATTCAGATTCCCCACAATGTGCAATCAACCTTTCCAACAGCTCATCCTGTTCTACATTACCAGTTTCTTTTACAGTCATTATTTGAAATTCTCACGTCATTTTAAAGCTGGAAAACACATGCTGCTTCAGTATGGGCTATTAACAAATACATACAGACTTTAACAAATGTATTAATTTATCCCTAGACAAATGGATGCATGCAGACTGACTACAGATTATTATTATTATTTTCTGTTTTCTTAAACCACGTGCAGGAATGAAGGTCAAAGTTTGCACATGTGCAGTACGCTATCGGAATAAGTTTTCCGAAAAGTGCGTTTACATGATACACATTTGGTTAGTCTTCAGAATTGAATCGGAAATTTCTGTTTTCCGAAAACTGACTTGCAGAATATTCCGATACATTTTCCGAAAACTGTGTTTACGTGACTTTTGATATCGGAATTAGTTTTCCGAAAAATATCGGAATTCTTATGCTCATGTAAACGCACTGATTGATTCGTTCTGAATACTTTAAACTCACCCCAACTACTGAGTGGCAGCAAATTCCTAAATTTCTATTGGAGACTCCACTTGCAACATTTAAAATGAGATTATAATTAGAAACAAAGGCTTGTTCACTGGATTTAAAGCTATATTACAGTTAGATATGGAGGACTTAAAACTGAATTGCAAATTGTGGTGAAATGTAAACAAATGCCTAAACACAGAAACCTCAGAAGAATGTGCCCGTAACCACAAGGATTTCATTGAGGAAAGAAGGTACAACTTAAGTGTGCAAGTACTGTCGAGTGACAGACAGAAAAAAACGCTCAAGCATTTTGGAAAGTAATCGAAAACAGTAATTAATAAAGTATATTAAAAAAAAAGCCCTGAAAAAAAAAAAAAAACAGGATTTCGGGGTATCTACATAAAACTCTAAAATAGCTAAAAATAAGCACCGAAAAATGAAATTAATAAAAACAGAAGCCCTAATTATATTAAATATTTGATGTGTGTTAGTAAAACTTTTTAAATAAAGATTTGAATAGAAAATGTAAAATGGATCAGCAGGAACACAAATGTTTCATTAGTCAAAAAATAACAATAAAAAAATACCTCAGTAAGATGGTCTAATATGCCAGACACCGGATAGGCTTTAATTACAAACTTTGCCACAGAAGGCATGTTGATGAATCCTTTCCAAAGAGACTCTAAACGACCCACGAACGCTGCTTCATCTATTACATCGTCATAGGCATTAAACCTGGAAAATACATTAAAAAAAAAAAAAAAAATTGTATTCTGATTTGAGATCTGCAAAAATATGTATTTAATCGTTAGGCAAAGAAAATGCTAAAGTATAAAATGGGCACCAAACAGATAAAAAGTGGTAATAACTGGGTTGACCTTATACTTGAACGTTGCAATGAATACCCTATAAATTAAACAGGTGTACATCATTAAGTGTGTATCATAACATTGCAAATATACATTTAAGTATATATTAAAATGACTAGAAGTAAATAAATACAAAACGATAACCACAGCAATATCTTACCTCCCTTCAGCACAGAATGAGGCACTAGGGGAGACAGTTTTTTTTTCATCTTTCTCATCTTGGGCACTGAAAGGCAGAACTTCTGAGTAGGTAGAAACAGTATTAACCAGTGTTTCCCCTTCAATATTTGATTGCCTTCGTATCACAGTAGTTGCAACCTTCACTATCTTTGAAGGAACGTCATCTACAGGTGGAGCCATCCTCCCTATAAAATAGAATGATTGTCTTAATCTTATTTATTTTCTCCAGAAACTGCAGGTACAATGTATATTTGGTGATAATTCAGAGAAAAACAAACAAACAGATGTACTAATATTTTTTGTAAGGAAGACTGCATATTTATGTATCCATGTTTTATTTTGTACTTTGATATGTTAAACATAAAATGCACATTCTAGGGGTAGATTTAAAATAGACTACTTATATATAGCATAGTGTATGTTATTGTCATGTTATTGTAAAATGCAAAGTGAGTGAACAGAAGAAAAATCTAAATCAAATCCATATTTGGTGTGACCACCCTTTGCCTTCAAAACAGCATCAATTCTTCTAGGTACACTTGCACAAAGTCAGGGATTTTGTAGGCATACAGTCAGGTGTATGATTAAACAATTATACCAAACAGGTGCTAATGATCATCAATTCAATATGTAGGTTGAAACACAATCATTAACTGAAACAGAAACAGCTGTGTAGGAGGAATAAAACTGGGTGAGGAACAGCCAAACTCAGCTAACAAGGTGAGGTTGCTGAAGACAGTTTACTGTCAAAAGTCATACACCATGGCAAGACTGAGCACAGCAACAAGACACAAGGTAGTTATACTGCATCAGCAAGGTCTCCCAGGCAGAAATTTCAAGGCAGACAGGGTTTCCAGATGTGCTGTCCAAGCTCTTTGAAGAAGCACAAAGAAACGGGCAACGTTGAGGACCAGACGCAGTGGTCGGCCAAGGAAACTTACTGCAGCAGATGAAAGACACATCATGCTTACTTCCTTCGCGAATCGGAAGATGTCCAGCAGTGCCATCAGCTCAGAACTGGCAATAAACAGTGGGTCCCTGGTACACCCATCTACTGTCCGGAGAAGTCTGGTCAGAAGTGGCCTTCATGGAAGACTTGCGCCAAAAGCCATATCTCCGACGTGGAAACAAGGCCAAGCGACTCAACTATGCACGAAAACACAGGAACTGGGGTGCAGAAAAATGGCAGCAGGTGCTCTGGACTGATGAGTCAAAATTTGAAATATTTGGCTGTAGCAGAAGGCAGTTTGTTTGCGAAGGGCTGAGAGCGGTACACAAATGAGTGTCTGCAGGCAACAGTGAAGCATGGTGGAGGTTCCTTGCAAGTTTGGGGCTGCATTTCTGCAAATGGAGTTGGGGATTTGGTCAGAATGAATGGTCTCCTCAATGCTGAGAAGTACAGGCAGATACTTATCCATCATGCAATACCATCAGGGAGGCATCTGATGTTATTATATAAACAATTTGTCCTTTTACCTGTGCAGATTTTACAATTAAGGTCAAACAGGTGTTTCTTGTGCTGGCTTGTTGTATCTTTTGTGCTTTCAGAATCTGCCTCTTCTGTAACTTCCTCTGGTTCTTCTACTGGTTTAGGCACTGGTTCCTGCTAAATACAAAAGTTTATTAATTTTAAATTGTGCGTTGCAAGTGGTTTTCTGTTATGCAAATCACACAAAAAATGAAATTCTAAATATGCCTCTTACCTCTACCTCCATAACTTCAGGCTCTTTTACTTGCTCTTGATTCTCGATTTCTATTTCTCCTTTGTGAGTAATTTTTGTGATTGGCCGCCTTTCAACCTCTCGCTGTTCCTTTTCAATCATTTCAATTGTCTGAGAAAAAAAAAGTATTGTTAAGGCAATGTGTACTAACAGCAATGCTCAACCACTCGATTCAAAAGAAAATACCTATTTCTAGCATGCACTGTGAACATTCCATTACCTCGCACAGCTGGCACATTTTGTTTTAAACATTCTCTTTGCATTCATTGTATTCTTGATTACATATTCTACTATTGATTGCATGCATTTTCATTTTTGACATTTGTTAGAATATAAAATTGAATCTTCCCTACAGATCCATGTCACTCCATATTAAAGGTCTGCAAGCAAACCGTTTGCTGCATGTGACCTTGCTTCCTGATGCAGTTCTGTACAGATGTTATTGCTACAGCAGCATGGTTGTATGTGTATTGTATGGGTTTTATGGTATATAGCAGACCAAATACTTTGAAACAAACAACTTACAGTAAAAGAAACACAAAAAACAAAAACTTGGCATAACAATAATCAGTTAACAGTGTAAAAAAGTCAGCATCTGAGTAATTGCACCTAGATTGATGATTACAAAAAAGAAAGAGAATAAGGTTAGAAGAAAGACACTAAACCAAGTTGTTTGGAGTGCAGAAGATATTTTTAAAATGAGAAAAACAATCAAAATGACCATGTTTAAAAAAGAAGAAATGTACCACCACTTGCTGAAAACAATCCTGCATTATGAATAGTTAGTTACAAATGACAACATTTATGACACTTTGCTCTTACATGTCGATTTTCTCTCTGCCTCCAAGCAGCCAGTTCCTTTGATGCAAGTTCCTCAGGACTCATACGAATCAAATGATCTGGACTAATCTCACCTTTGAGAACACGCTTGAATAAGACCTAAAAAAATTTCAAAAATTACATGTTAACACACTGTGAAAATGCACTGAATGAACATATACAACATGAATGCTTCTTGTATTAGATGATTTTGGAGGACTCGAATAAAGCAAAGTCATGTTTTTCAAGCAGAAATGACTTTAAATCCAAGAACAAAAATATTTTGCCTATAGGTCTGCACTGTACTTACATTATTTTTAGCATCCTTAAGGTTGAACATTAAGCTGCGGTATTTGCTCTTGTATTTTGTGTCAGTGTCCCGAAAGAAAGAAAACAGTTCTCTCTCAGTTTTCAAGGCAACTTTCGCAGCTCTGTCTGTAGAAATCTTCAAATTAGATTCAGAGAGTCTGGAAGAAGAGGTTATGCACTCTTAGTAGTTGATTTAAACAGATTTAGCTCGCTACAACATTTAAATCAATGAAAAAAGAATATAGTGCAAGACAATGTGTCAAATACAAGTCTAACTCAAAATGGTACATTCTGATATGGTTTTACAACTGTAAGTGTACAATGTTTGATGGTAGAGTGTTTTTAAAAAATAATGGCCTGCCAACAATTTAAAATAAGGCAACGTCTGGGTATCGTATCAAAAATGTGGTATTTCCAAAAGGCATTTAACCAAAAAAAAAAAGTCTAAAATCATGTCAGACTAGACCACCAAAAGTAATTGCTTGGCCCCGAACTTTACCTTTTAATGAGAATGTCCTTCAGAGATTCACGGACATTCTGCCTTATTTGCTCAACTGAGGGTTTTTTTGAGGAAGACAGCAAGGAGAAAGGAGACTTTTCTATTTGCTTTTTCTTGATATCTTGCCTTTCACTGATCCCTAAATAGGAAATAAATACTGTTATTAAAGTATGTAAAGTAAAAAAATATAAATGGTTTCACTGCACCTAACTTTTCTTGCAGTCACCTGGTTTCCGTACTCACCTGGTTTCGGTTCACTGTCCCCATGCCCCATCCAGTCCCCTGATGGACGTCTTATTCTCCCCACTGTTTGCATCTTTCTGTTCTCCATTTCCCTGGATTCAGAGGAAATTCCCTCTGTCGATTCCTTTAAAAATAGAGATTGAATCTAAATATATGACATCTGGGAGTTATTTTGCAATGGTTCAAGTAAATCAGACATTACTGGACTGATACAGTTTTGGAGACGAACCATTCCCTGTGAGCACACACTATTGCTGTTCTTAAGCACCTAATTAACCAATTTGTGCTGCATTTCACTGATATGATCTACTCAGTTGAAGTGAATAAAGTAGGGGGCCAGTTAAAACCGATAGATGTGAATCTTTAAAATAAAAATGTATTTCAATTCCCCAGTGACCTACGGAAACCCAAGAATGGCATGCTCATAAAGAAGTACTGTGATGCTCAGAATCAGATTTAGGTTGCACAGAATACCCCAAGCACCCACACATGAATTTGTTATTTTAGACACTACAAACCCTTGATAATTCTTTTGAGTACAGAGGTTAGCTTAAGATCCAGTACCAGAAAAAAGCTAGAGTGGAGAGAACAAATTATTATGAGACATCAGCTGTTTTCCTCTTTTACGATGCAGCAGCATCATCATATTCCAAAATAAATTTTACAGGATCCATATTCAGATCCATGACTCCGAGTGTGCCTCCTAATTAACAAAGATGCCTAATGACACGGTACACCACGTCTTTGAGTACTGCAATAACCTTGGTGTTCTCTTATTATAATAATAATAAAATAAAACAGTAAAGCACGCTATAATGGAGTCCGAAAGAGAATCCACTACAGTTGATTGTACATGGTGGCATTACCATTTTACATTTTTGTCAAACAACTAACAGATATAAAAAGATTGAAACATTTCAAAAAAATGTTTCATTAGATAACAAGGTAGCGAACAGCAGTTTGCCTTGACATTATAAGGGAATTTAAGCACTTAAAATCAAGGGAATGAATCCTGCATTAAATATAATTAAGAGTTGCTACTACTCTTGCAAGGAACTACTGCAACCTACGCTGGAAGAATAGCTTATCAGTCTCAAGAAGTTAAAAACTTAGCTTTCACAAAACTATAGCAAGCTTGATGCAATGCACTTACCTTTCTGAAAATTTTGACTTTGTACTTCCTAATATCATCTGACTGCTTTGTTTTTTCACTTGTCCCAAGGTTAAGGTTACAGACACCTGTAGGGGAGGATGCTGGCTGCCCAAGTTTTTCATGCTTAACTGCAGGTCTGCTCTCCTGGTGCTCTGGCTTGGAGTGGCACTGTAGGGAACTGGGTTGTTGTTTTGCACAAGGGTTCTGTGCACTGGATTTGAGTCCTTTATCTTCTTCAGCACAGCACTTTAAACAAACATATTCTTGGTCTTCCTGCTCCATTTGCTGTGCCTGAGCAAGGCCGAGGCCAACACAGTCACCATGGAACCAATCATCACAGCGCCCGCATCCCACCATGAACCTACGAGAGCAGGACAACAAACATCAGTGCCTTTCCAGAGTAATGTACTATAATAATAAAAACAACTTCAAAAATATAATGGAATAATGTCTACGTAAGCTGGGTGCATCAGATAAGTGTATTTTAATATGCTGCATATTTTAATATTGAGTGCTTTAACTCACATCTGTAAATAAAAAAAGAAATCCATAGCCATGACCTACATCCACTATACATGTAATAATGCAAGTGTGAAATACGATTCTGATACAACTAGATATTTTTGTGAACAAAAAGGAGGAGACCTGGAGGCAAAACGTAAGATGAACAGCATCTCTAATTGAATAGTTTGTAAACATGAAGTAAAAAGGGTAAGTAAAAAAAAAAAAAAAGTGCTCTATCATTGAGGTTAATAAAAACAATGTGGTTCGTTCTTACTGGACTAGTAATGAAAAACATAAATAAGAATAGAACAGATGTACCAAATGTGAGGACAATAACATGTACAGCCTGTAATATATTTGTGCTTGCTTTATCTACATTTAATGTAAAATCAAATCACTGTTAATAAACAGGTAGGTTTATATGATATACATAAAGTACTGTACATAGGAAAATATAATTTAAACTGTACCTGTTGCTGTGAGGTTTTTTACAGAAAACACAGTTCTTGCTGTGATCCCACATAACTTCATTATCGTTTGAATCTCCATCTTCAGAAGCATCCTTTTTCACTGCTGGCACATTGTCTGGGATGAACAAGGGAGGCTCATTTAGAGAGAGGCTCCTGCTGCTTCTCCTCTGTCTGTGCAATCCCTTCTCATTCTTTTTCAAATTATGTTTTTCTCCATCATCCTCTTCTAGCTCATCCTTTTGAATAAAGCTGGATTTACTTGGTGCCATATGATGTTTTTGGCTCATATGAGGAAACTGCATAGTCTGCTGTTGGCTCTTAAATCTATCTTTAACTACACCAATGGCTAACGTTCTATTTGCTGGTCTACCTGACTCTGGAGACTTTAAACTCAAGCTAGGTTGTAGCATGTGTGCTTGCTTCGGATGTGTTTTATCCCCAATTTTTGACTTCACATCCTGGCTGCTTCCTTCAGTTTTCTGAAGTTTTGCTGCCCCCTGTTGCTGGTGCATTTTGGGGTCATCTGCTTTACGTTTTATAGCTGTCAAGGGCTGCTTTTGTTTGGGCCCCTGATAATTCGGAATGTCTATCCTCGCCTTTCTCTGTTGTGCAAATTTATGTTCCATCAGTAACTCTGCCTGCAACTTTGGTAAAAGCTTATGATGCTGTTTTAATGTGGATTGCACCTCTTTAGATTTTAACAGTTTCTTCATTGGATATTTTTGGTCCAGTTTGCTCCGAGATTCTTGATTCTTTCGACCTTTAGATGGATGAAGCCTTTCTTCTGCGTTGGTGTCTGCATGCTGCTGTGTTTCATTAACACCATGACTTTTATCAGGACCAATTCTTTCAACACTGCTGTATCTCAATGTCTCAGCATCTATTTGGTCCCGGACATTTTCTGGTTCAATTGCAGATTTATCTGGAATGTTTTTTTTGGTCCTATCTTCTACCTTACAATTCCTCAGTAACATATTGTGGCCTTCCTGAACTTCATTAGGGTTTATACATGGCCCTAACTCTGAGGAACCCAGAATATTGATTTGCATCTCACTTGCCTTTCCTTTTACTTCACATATGTTTCCCTCAGTATGTATTCCAGTATTTGGTGCATTTTCACTGATGCTAGCGTCAAACAATTCGTTGTCTTGTTCCCTGCTGATTTTCTTGTCTGTATCGTGTATTTGGCAGATTGAGCTGTCCTCATTTGTCTGTGCCATGTTTGTGTCTGTCATAGGAGATCTACAGGACTGCTCTTCCACCTTTAACCCACTGTTAAAATCCTCAACAGTGTCTTCTTTCTTGGGAGCTACTGCTGCAGGGTTCATATCAGAAACACCTGTAGCTATTATCTGCTGAACACTATGCAGGCCTGACTCTTGTGAACAACTTTCCGATTCATCTTGTCCAGTTAAATTTTCCTGCTGTTTTTGTTCCCCCCTTCTCCCTGGGTCACCTTTTGCTGGGGATTTCTTTAAAGTATTTGAAGGACTGCAACGCCTTGCTAAGGTACTCTGTCGTAAACTTCTCACAGGTTCTGAAAAAAAAAAAAGGAGAGTAGGTTTAGCTTTAGCTACCTTTTAAGTTCTTGTTTTATCGACAGTTATTCATGGGCATTTTAAAAGTTAACAAACTATACAACTTTTTATTTATTTTTTTAAAACTAGTTATGATTTTATGTTTAGATTCAACCAATTGGAAATGTGTCAAGTTTAGGTATACTGAAATTAGTAATTTCAAACATTTGAGTTATACCAACTTCCTTTATTGCTTATGTCTAACCAGAAAACTATACTTAAACTCCATTCCTTATTTTATATATTCCAAGGTAACTTTCACAGTAAATCAAACCATGGCTTACGCAAACTTTTGCCTTAGGCCAACAACTGATCTGGCCAAATGCTCCAACTTCTCTATTTAACAGACTGTTTCCCGTCACTGTTTTAAGATAAATCTACACCATTTAAAGATTTCTTGAAAGGGAACAGAGAAACTACTTTCTAGTCCTATTAATTGCTGACCTTGAGCCATTAAGCGTGGTGACTTTCTAGGTGACAGCAAAGCAGCATTTACAGATCTGCCTCTTTGGCTCTTGCCGGGAAGCATCAAGTCTTCTTCCTCAATGATATCATGGCCACTTTCCTTTAATGCCCCCTCATACATGATGTCTTCAAGTCCTACAACTACAGACAGATAAAGAGACGATAAGTGTGTGTAATTACTGCGGTGATGGAACTATGGGACGTGGTAAGCCAAAGTGAAATTAAATCTTAATGAAACTGTACAAGCAAATCAACTACACCTAAATGTACATTTAAAATATATATGTTAGATTCTGTTTAAATTCCTAAACATTTAAAACTTAAGGAATAAACCAGTTTAAACCCTCACATATTGGGAATCTTGGTAACTTATAAACACAAGTTGTAAAGAAAAATATCTTCAACATTTGTCAGCTTCAATGTTGTTGAAGCTGACAAATGTTGTTGAAGCTGACAATGTTGTTGAAGCTGACACCCTGGGATCCTTCAAGAAGCTGCTTGATGAGATTCTGGGATCAATAAGCTACTAACAACCAAACGAGCAAGATGGGCTGAATGGCCTCCTCTCATTTGTAAACTTTCTTATGTTCTTAACTAGCCAGCAAAACCATGGGAAGATTTCCATTTGAGTTCAGTTTCTTTATTTTTATGTACAACAACATAATGTGCATGAGACTACCGGACAACACTATAATATAGTGATATAATAAATATTTACTAACAATAAAATGTACTACTGTATAAACATGAACGCTGGTATCTAAATACGATTTTTTTGGGGGGGGGGGGGGGGCAATTGTTAAACATTTAGGAAAAGTTTTAAAACGTTTAACCCTTGGAACACGTTTAAGCGTTAAACAACCAACTTCCCTAATAAAATATATTACAATTACACAACGACTTGTAAAAATAGGGAATTCAAAGTCTGAGATAAACATGGCACTAAACAATGTAACCCAAAACCTGGGCTAACATCTGAGCCTCTCTCTCTCTCTCCCTCTCTCAAAAAAAAAAAGGGGGGGGCTTGACTCCAAAACGTAACACCATGTGGCTTTATTTAACTTATGCAAATACTGCATGAGTGTAGTACTACACGTACCTCCCAAAGAAGCTGACCAAGCTGAGCGAGAGAAGCAGGCAGCCAGGAGAGTCCCTGGGGGCACTGGGGAATGACATCAAAGCCCTATGTGAACAAGCGTACTCTGACTGACCACTGTCCTGCTGGGACCAAGCCACGATGGAGGTTTTCATAGGGGCCATGACACCTGCTACTTAAAGAACACCCGAGCCGAGGCCTCACGGTAAGGCTAGTTTCACACTTGTCATTTTGGTCGAGCCGAACCGGAACCGTGAAACTCTGGCCTTGCAAGATATCTGGTACTGGCTCAGTGCTGAGGGCGGGGTTAACTCCTACTGTCCGAAACAATAAAGTCTACCAAAAGATTTCACAGGAATTGAGAAATACGGGACTAAACCACAGCGTGAAACAGTGTTGTGAAAAAATTTAAAAAAATATAAAACAGGATTACAAAAATACGCTAAAGATCATAACAATAAAGCGGGTCAGACCGCAAAAAAAGTAAATATTATGATTTAATGGATGCAGTTCATGGTCACAGACCTGCAACGACCGATATGGTCATTTTTTAAAAATACTGTATATTAACATTGCATGTATAAACACAAGTTGTAAAGAAAAATCTTCAAAATATGTTACGTTTAGATTTTGTTTTTAATAGGCCTACTTTAAATCTATTTTTCTGAAGTGTTCACTTACATTTTTCAAATACTATCTAACGTTTTAAAGTTATTATTAGTAGTAGTTAATCTAACTAATAATATGAAATGAAATTATTCGGTTTGTATTTGCATTCAGAAACATGTGAAAAACAAATACAAAACAATAAGTGTTTTTTATTTTTTCACAACACTGTTTCGCGCTTTAAATTCTCAACACAGTTGTATGAAGTCTGCAAGTTATTGCATGCGCGCTAAAGAGCAACAGTCCGTTGCCACATTTGTAGCCTACTTTAAGATTTCAGCTTGAGTGCTTTTAAGTAAGATGACACTGGCTGCAACTCAATTGTTGTTTTCTATACACAAATAAGCTTACTTGATTTGAAAAACATCATGAACGACACAAGCAACTTCTTACACTGCTTGGTTTTATTAAATGAGTAGTACACAACAAAACATGAAAGCTGAACATTAATTTCAACAAAGAACAATGACAACTTTAATAAAAAAAATATATTGTAGCCTACTTCAATATGAACATTAGCCTGCTATATTATATTAGACCAAATATTAAATCTGGATCTCTTGTTTTTTTCAATGAATATAATTGAATTAATAAAGAATAAAAACATACTAAGCTAACAACTACCTAGCCCAAGTTTAATTAATGGTTGTTGTAATCTACCAGCGGTTTCTGTTGCATACACAGTGCTGATAATAGTGCAGATTGTGGAAACCAATGTTGACGTGGGGTGTGTATTTTTTAATCAATGTCATCCTTCTGGGTGTCCTCTGAATGCCTTTTAATTTTATTTATTTTTTAAACCATTTAAATGCAAAACCATAACAAATAGCTTTATTTATTTATTTATTTTTAATTATTTGTCCTGCGGTTGCCTTTAATTAATTTTTCTGCACGTACTACTACTTTGTATATGATGTAGAATATGTGAATGTAAACATCTAACACTAGTACGTACAATACTCGGATAGGAGCTGGCCGTGCCATGTACATGCCCTGCACCATCAGCAGGATGGAGTGTCTGGCCCTGGTAGACACCAGAGCCATTGTTACTCTCTTGCCGCCAGGGGTGATGCCACCATGGGGAACAGCCAGCAAGGAAACCTGGGAGCCCACCGATGCCAGCCTGAGGACAGTGTCCGGACAGGTCGCTCCCATGAGAGGACGAAAGACCCTCTCTGTGCGCCTGCGGTCTGTGTGGATGCAGCACACTGTGTGGCTAGCGGACATAAGGGAACACTGCATCCTGAGGGCTGACGTTCTGTCTGCCATGGGCGTCATACGCGACCTGGAAGCGGGCATGTTGCGGACCAAACGAGGGGCCTGCATACTCCAGTTGCAACTAGAAGGGAGCCGTGGAGAAGGAGGAGAGACAGCATACCCGCCTGCCAGCCACCACGCCAGCCAGCAAGCCTGCCCGCTGACCAGTCCAGCCGTCCGCCAACCTGCAGTCAAGACTTCCAACTACCGTGCTGGTCCGCAGACCAGGCGCTGACCCCCGCCTGCCACCTGTCCGCCAACACATTCATCTACCAGTTGCCCTGCTCGCCCACAAGCCAGCATGCCGCCCAGCCCCGCAGCATGTTCAGACACAGGTCAACCCTCCATTCCGACTGGCAGCTCACAATGCTGGTGAACTAATGCGGGCCCAGGAGGGCGCCGGTGTGGAATGGGGAAAAATTCAGCTCCAGTAGGCGGCCCTGCAAGACCTCTGCCAGCGCAGCAGGGAAGGGTTCAGCTCAGAACAACAGGAGCAATTGGAGGAGCTGGTCCATGAATACTAGGACTGTTTTGCGGCCAAAGCAAAGGACTGCTATTGGGGCCACTGCCGGAGGGACATGGAGACGCACGTCCAGAGATGTGGCGCCTGCATGGCTTGGAAAGGCCTGCCTGGACAGTCACGCTCTCCCCTTCAGCGCTATCAAGTAGGCGCGCCACTAGAACGGGAGGCCATTGATGTGTTGGGCCCTTTTCCCAAGTCCACAGTGGGAAACAAGTTCGCTCTGGTCATGGACTACTTCTCCAAGTGGCCCAAGAGGTGGCATGGCCCTTTAAGATTCTCGGAGGACCTCCGTGATGGACAGGTGGCGAGAGTGCTGATTGGGCAGAGGGCAAAGGCTACCAAGAGGTCTCCTCCAACCGGATCTTGATAAGTGAGAGGGGGCTGGCCAATATACAAGAGCTGCAGAAGCGATGCGACGGGGAGAAGGAGACGACAGGTGAACTGACCACAGTTAACTAATGACACAGAAATAGGACCACCCAACATCCGCCATTACTACTGCCAGCTGCAACACAGGCATCTTACCATTGTGGTGCGATTCTCCCCCTGGGACCTTGCTGGGGGAAGTGAGGAAGAAAGGGACAAGACGGACAGCTACTTTGGGCTGAGAAAGCGACTGAGAGTAAGAAGGGAGGCCGGACAGGAGTCCAAGAGACGAGCCTTGAGGAGCGACAGCTACAGTCCAGTGTGCGCCTCGATCCTTCCACCCCATCCTTTTGCCTACCTTGTGCTCTTTCACCCCTCTATTCTAAATAAACACAGGTTGTTACCCCAGCTTTTGCTACAATCACTGCATCCATCTGATTGTAGCAAAAACCCAATCATCAAACATTAACTCAATTGCGTATAACACATTAATGCTTAAACAGTTTTGTGATATGTTAAACTAAATTGTAGCAACAAACAATAACAAATACAGACCTGGAACTCTGAACTTTACACCCTACTCTTAAACTATGTGGCTTCTCATTCTTATTCAAGGATCTAAAACAGCAGACCCTTATCCTGATTTCTGCTGTCAGTGTCTTTATTTGACACTACAAACACGTAGCAGAAAAAATAACTGGATTAGTTTGGAGAGTACTTTTATAAACTGACTATGCACTAATATAATTATGACACACAAATGTTATAGTATTTCACTAAATATTTAACCAATAATTGGTGGTGCATCAATTAATCGATGCATCAATCATTGACCATCTGTCCTTGAATTTCCAGAGCTTCGATTACATATTGGTTAATCGATGCATCAGACTACAACCCAGTTTGAAGTCTTCTGTTGCCAGTTTGCATTAAAACCTTAAGTGTGTGAGAGTGCACTTCTTTTAGTGCTAGTACGGTAGATAAACAATGTCAGCACGTTGCTAGGATACACACTTCAGGCCTCTACATTTGTGTTGGACAAGCCAAATCAGAAATAGTCCTATTATATTAACATTTTCTCAACTTAAAAATGAAGGCACTACCTGAATGTGTGTGCCTAGCAAGAGTCTTTTTTGCTGCTGGTAATATTAGAACAGAAAAATGGTGTAGGCTTAACCCAGGAAATACTGATACATTGATATTTTTTAAGAATATGCTCATAACATAAACGGATACGCTGTGGCCTGAATTAATGTTAGATATACCCCGTGTAAAATGAGTTGCTTCACTGGTGAGACTTTTTTGCACTAGTGACAAGAACACAGCATACCTTTTATGTTATGCATAGTAATTTCAAAAGAATGCCAATATTAAATCTATCGATTACCTTCTTTTGTTTCAAAGCATGTTGTGTTTGGATTATATGGCAATACTGAATAAAAAGAAGCTGAATTTAGTAGGGCAGTTAAATTAGTCAGGATTTGTGGGATTTATTTAAATGTTTTGCTTTGGGCATAAAATATTAACAGTAATGAACAACCATAGTTCAGATAGAAATGGCGTGTTAAAATACAGTATTTTATTATTATTACTATGTTAAAGGGATGTGGATGCAAGCAAATTCTTTTCAGTTGTTAACTCAAGTCCTTTGTATTTTTTTTTATATCATCGTAAGTGTTCTAATTTGTATGTAAGTGGTGCATTTTTGTTTAACTTATGCACAAGTGTTTTTAGCTATTGGATCTACTGTTAAAAACGAATGCTTGTTTTTTATTTTAAAAAAACAAAACGTCAATGCATTGATTATCATTGATAAATGCAGTATATTAACAATTGACAATTGAGATGCCAGGAACCAACGAAATACAAGAAGCTTGATCACATGCAAAGGCAGGCTGTGCAGCAAAATTGCTGTGTGTGTTCATGTGTATTGACTTTAAATATCATGCGAAATTCTTATTTTTTCAATGCATAAAACACTCAGTATGCAGGTTATCTGGAGCGCTACTTTTTTTAGTAGGATTTCCTGCCATGTTTTCCCAAAAATGTAGTTATAAAAAACTACAGCCAAAATCATGTTCATTGCAAAAGGCCTCAATTAGATTGAGAGCTGGCAAGTAGCCTCAATTAGATTGAGAGCTGGCAAGTAGCATATAGACACAGAGGCGTGTGCTCTTTAGGAATCCCAAACCACATTACAATAAAGGTCGTCACGATTGACATACAGCATTGCAAGCTGAACTACTATTGTACATCTACCATAATCTTCAGCCACAACAGCAAGAGCACTGCACTGTCTTTAAAGCTTTTATAAACAAATAGACTGGTTCATTGCAACATCTTCTAGATTCCATTCCCAGGCATATCCAAACTGTTACAGTTGCGGGAGCTGGCTCAACTCATCATATGTAACAACCACTGTGACTGCTATGGTAGGAATATGTATAGATATTAATCAACCACCAAATGTGTGGCACAATCATATGCTCAGTACTTTGTTGTACAGGTCATTCCTTGTCACCTCAACCAGTAGCACAATCATATGCTCAGTACTTTGTTGTACAGGTCATTCCTTGTCACCTCAACCAGTATCACTTTAAAAACTAACTTGGTACCTGCCAATAATTGGCTGGTTTTCAGGCCCATCTGCTGAATTGGAAAAAATTGGTCACAATTTGTAGAAAGCAAGTCTGTGCCTCACAAGAATGATATTCCAGCCATGGAAACGACATGGCAGTATTTTGGTTATTTTAAATAAATTCGGCCTCATACACCACCATTTTAGTAGGGGTTCTTTTGAATACCATTCAGTATAGGAAGTCCTGCATTGATCCATAAAATACATATTGGCAATTAAGGCTGGGGGTGATGCCTAATTTTTCACTATCGATATATCGTTCTCCAAAAAAGCTCATGCATCGATTCAGAGATATTATGAAAGGGTAAAAAAACTCCAAAAAACGCAGTAATACATGTGGAGCTGTGGATTACTGTGTAACATTGCAAGTAACGCTTTAAAAACTATTATGCATATTAAATTGATTACATCAATTTATGCATATACTGTAGTAATTAAATATGTTAAATTATTGTGTTTTTTTTTTACCTTATTCGTGTTGATTTATACCAGTTGGGGGTCAAAGCAAAATAAAAATAAAGTTGTTTAAAATTCATAACCAGTCAGAATAACAACCAATCAAGAGAAAAACTACACAGGAAATTTTAATAAAATGCAAAACAATAACAGCAGTGCGTTTCTAAAAGCATGAGCGTAAAAGACAATATTTCCCCTTTTCATCCCTATCCACGAAGTAGTTTTATGCAATGCAACGTGTAAAAATTGTTTCTCTGCTCCCCACATCCTGGTTTTAGCTGTCAGAACAGAGGGCAGACTAGCCAACGCTGTCGTTTATGTGAGGATCATCTAAAACATGACAATTTCAATGGAAGCGCCTGAGAATTAAGAATTTGATTTGGAAAGAGCACAAGTAATATTTTGACGTGGGTGCTAAAAGAAATTAAATAACTTTTAAACAGCAAAACTGTAAATAGTTATGATGTTGACAGCTACCCGCAGAGACACTGGCACATGTTCTGCAACACTGATTTTTACATTGTGAATGGGGGATTTTATAAAGAAAACATTTCATGGTAAGCTTGTCTTTATGTCTATTTCTACTACCATTATTTATACTGTGTACTGTGTTGCATGTTAACTTCATTAATCTGAAACAGTTACACTGGAAAATATAACTATGTTGATGCAATATGTAAAAATGCAGATGTTATGGTTGAAAACGCAGATTTTGAGATGGTATGCTTTTTACAAATGCACATTTTTATGGGCTAGCTCAACCTCTGCATCTCATTAAATGGTCACGCAAATTAGTTGTGTTACCGGAGTATCCCACACATTACTTTCTTTACGTTTCTTTCTTGCCATCTTACTTTAGAAAATAATTGTCAAACATTGAAAGAAATTGTAGTTCAGTAGATACAGTATTTGTAATTCTAGCACAAAGCTCTTAACTTGCTCTGTTACTTTGAAGACTGCTGCACAGATGCAATGCCATCAGTAAACACTCATAGGGGGCGGGGCAGGGGGGAGGTGGTGAGCTCAATCGCATGCAGATTCAGCAAGTCAGACCTGAAGGAAGCAGAGAAGCTCTGTGCTTAATGCAAAAAATAATTGCCGATTCCAAATTTAAATTAAAAAAAACAAACAAAAAAAAACTTTCCTTTACATAAAAACGATGCACAGGCTTGACTATCGATAGTTGTCAAACAATACGATGCATCGCCTCAGCCTTATTGGCAATAGAAATAGGTATGGATATTTTACATGCAGTGTTAAAGTATAGTCCCAGTGTCAATTTGCACCATAATGCTATTTCACCAGCACTTTATTTATTACAAAACTATCCACAAATAGAACAAGTCTCTTAACTATGACTCCTGACTATAGCAGACAAATACAAGTATTTGAGATTCTTGCTTTAACTTTTTTCAACTGGTTGATTTGACATAGAAATACCCTTATATATTGTGCCGTTACCTTTTAAACCTGGAGTAAAAAAAAAAACATTCTAATAACTTCTTAATTAGATACCTGTTGAGCCAGCGGTCTGAAAGTTGGTATCGTCATTATCTAACAGATGAAACTGGCTGCTAGCAGATCCAAGCATGGGATCCTTGTCACTCAACATGTTCTTAAGAGAGTCTTCTAAGTTGTGACCTGTTCCAAATTCATCACCAACTTCACTTTCCAAGTTCGGCCCTAATAATAAGGTGTCATCCAACTGGTCACTGGGAATTAAATGGTTAAAGGTGTCACCTATATCCATGAATGCTGTCACTTTTCTTTCAGTTCTGCAGAAATAAAGAAAATATGCATTAAGCACACAAACAAAGCTATTTGACATGAAACTCAATATAATATGCAAAGGAAAGGTTGTTCCATAATAATTAAATCAGAAAATTATTATAATACATAAGTAGAAAAATAATAATACAATACTGTACTATCACACATGCTTGTGGCTTAAAAAGATCATTGAAAATGCTGTTGATACTTTGGGTGCCAGTACCACATTCTTTTAGGTATAGTCTTTATAAGCTTATACTCTGGACTGTGAAAGGTGACAATTACAATATCTCCAAGTGGCATTGTCATCCATTATTTCCTAACACTGAGTGAGTCATAGTGAAGTGCTTGCACAGTATAATGGTCATGAACAGCAAACAAAATATCAGAGCTACAGCAACAGGTAAAAAAAATAAATAAATAAATAAATAAATGTAATAGTGCACCTTTTCCTTTACATGCATTTGCCTTAACAGAAGCTTTACATCACAAAGACTGCTAAATTGTCTAGTGTTCTCAGGTCATGTATAGTACCAACATTTTACATTGGTTTTAGCTCTTCTTAGCATTTTGAGTTGTTAATCAACAAGGTAAATAGAAAGGATAAATACTAAGAAAAACAAACAAATGATATAGGTATATCGAGATGTAGTCAGGTGTACATACATTTTCATACAGTTAAAAGTGCAAGTGCAATGAAGCAGTAGGCTACATTACAAGGATTTAATAAGATCATGCACAAAGCAAATAGTTAGCATGTACATAGCCCAAAACGTTATTTAAATCCACCACAGGCAGAGGTATGAGTTACAAAACAACTGCTCACAGTCCAAATCAACAGTACTGAGACAAGACCATTCCAGCCTTTTTATTCAGAAGTATGGGAATCCCACCAGCAACCATCTCTCAACTATCTGGGTAACTAATGTCTGTCAAATCCTTCTGTCTGAAGGAGAGCACAGCAGAGGTCTGCCAAGTTTTTTTTTAGTTTTTTTTAAACGCTGTTATATGGGGCGCTATGCCAAAGAGATCAACTCAAGACATCAATAAAATAAAACATGACAGCGGTTTTTCATTTCCTGCATGTCAGTATATTACCATATGCTGCCAAAAATGTAAGTTAAGATACATTTGCGTGTACTAGCCTTGGGCATTTTAAGTACTGTAAACATGACAAGTCACAGCATAAGAATAGTGCTTTCTTATTTACCAGTTTAATTGTACAAAAACAAACAATTAAACATATATATTGCAATTTTGGTCTAGTTAATTGCAAAACATTTTAACAGCCCAGAATAACAACACTGTGGAACATATATTTCTAAAGCCACGTGTGTTGCAAGAGGAGGATTCACTCGTTGTTTTTTTTAGTATGTTCCACAGAGGCAGCAGTAATGCAATACCAACCAAATTAACAAACTATCTAGTATAAAAGTTATTTATTTATTTCGGTGCGTGGGTTTGGTTGAAATGGGTAGTAGTGTAATTCGCACATTTGTTTATGGTTTAGCTAAGTCCCACAATGACATGTGCTGCTGCGGTGAACATTAAAAAAAAAAAAAGACATGTACACTCAAACAAACTATTAACACAATACCCAAATCGACCAAATTCATTTAAAACATATATAATTCATAAATCGCATAATAAAAACACATTTACAAGCTAAGGAACTACTTTTTCACCGAAAACATAATATTCTCAATTTGCTTACTAGGTTGACATTTACTTACAGAGACTGATTTATAAAACCTAGGTCACTATAATAATAAACAGTACCGTAAATTAATGGTAGAAATTGGAATGCACTGCAGGGAGTAATGCCACGGAGAGATAGATAGGCCCCAAACTGAAGTATTTGATTAACAGCAACGCATAAAATGTTACAAACTTAAATGCTCAACACATTGCTCATGATCATTGTTGGGCTGAAAAACTCCAGGAACAACGTTGTTGAAGTTTTTTTTAAAAAATAGATGCAAATGATGAATGTGCAACTTTAGAGGAGTGGAGAAGTGCATAAACATGGAATTTGTGGTAGGCCTAATAAATTCTAATGCCATACACTTATCAACACCAAGCTGTGTAACGTATTTCCAAAGCATTACACATTACAGACCCGAGTAAAGCTTTTAACAAAATACAAAACACATGAAAACTGAAGAAGCGAGAGGCCTGTATCCCAACAGTCACTACAGACCAGGCACAAACATTGCTCATCTACCCAGCGAAATCAAATCCAAGGCCCCGACTAGCTGTTTATTACAACCTCTCTACGATGATCACGCCCCCTTCCCTTTACTACTGCTGTAAAAACAAAAGTACCGTTTTTTACAAATAACATCCACACCTACCTCTTTCCTACAGTGCAGCTGCCTTTCTTTGCAAAGTTATTTTTCAATTAAATCAGTTTTCGTGCCCTTCGCTGGCAATGTAAAAAGTCTTCCTCCGTCTGTCGCCTTGACTGCAGGCATTCGAGTGGAGCAGCCCTGCAGTCATGTGATCAGTGTTTACTGTGTACTTCAGCAGGTTCACGTTAGGCTATGTTTATAAATGCCTGCTGGAATGTCCGGAGTGGAGAGCGTGCATTTTACATTTCCAGGTGCCCTAGAAGACACACTTCCTAGGGGGAAAGCACTTTCTACAGCTGTAATATACAGAATATCCATCTCTGAAAAATGGTTTCTCCTTGGTTTTTCAATACATGAGTCACATCATTGGCAATGCAGTGTTTATAAAACAAATGCCTGCTGGAAATGCATATACATAAACATATTTCTCTTTGACAAAATGTTTTACCATGGCTTACAAATATAAGTTGATTCCAAACATTGTAAGCAGTGCGATGGCAAATGTACTCATTATGAATGAACACGTATTTATACAAGCATGTGTTTTATAGGATTACCAGCTCTGGGCGTTCATTTAGAAAGCGCAGATATTACAATAAAATAATTAATGTTTATAAATGCCTGCTGGAAAATACATATAGAACCGAAAAGAAAAGCGCAACACTCACAATTTAAAGGACGCTATTTTATTAATTGTTACATAAAAAGAGAGTATGTTCGGCCAGCTTTGCCTTCATCGAGAGTAAAGCAAATGAAGAAAAATACCTTAAATACAGACAATTCAAACATCAAACAATTACATCATTACATAATGACAATCATGGCACATTTATAAAGATGTGTACTCATCATGAAAGACCATGTATTTATATAAGCATGTGTTTTATAGTAATAATAATGCTTTGCATTGCTGCCTTGTTTATTTAATGGTACATCTTTTCAACTTTCGTGCTTTTGAACGTACTCTTTCAATGTTACGTTGTGTATTTTTGGTGCATTATTAAAAATGTATGGAGTTCGCTTCGTGTTTATCTCAGGATCTGGTGATCAATGGCAGCCGCTGTGCGTTACCATAGAGCTGCTGAATCGCCTTAAACCCGCTTTGACAAAATCAGCAGAGCGCTGGAAAAAGACAGCTCTACACATGCGCACAATGAGCTGCGGGCACTGAATTCTATGGGGAACATAATTCGATACTACAGCTGTAAAAAAAAAGTCACTTTACAAGGTAAAGGTAGCTAAAACCTGAAAACTAGGTTTGTTCAAGTGTCTGTTCAGTTTTATACTAATCCATTGTTAGATTAAAAGGTTCAACGCTTTGTGTTGTAGAAGTATAAGAGTAAGGTAAGTAATTACACCACTGCAAGAAATTGTTAAAAGAGCTACAGAATCGTTTGTTTGTGTTTACCCATCTGACTGTTTCTCCTGTGGTTTACTTGGAGTTAATGTAAGTGTGGCAGGCGCACAGGCGGGTTTACACAATTAAACAATAAAACTTGACTACGCCACCTCTTTGATTTGCCAGGAGCAAGAGGAGTCCCGATAACAAATGTCAGAATCTTTATTAGAGAGAACTAGCTCCCAGAAAAGTATAGAATTAGGTTCCCCACTCAAGTCTATTCAAATAAATGAATAACAAGGAGGCAGGTATTTGGTATATAAGAAAAATACAAAGATTGGTTTTATTACTCACAAAAAAACAAGACACATAAATCGTTTACATATAACCAGACAATAGCAGTACCGCTAGCATCCACTAGATGAAAAAGTGTTGTTGTTGTTGCACCCTAGTAGAGATTACATAATACATTATACATCCAGTAGTCCCGGTGTCTGTAGCAGCAACAGTAGCACCCAGGAATTCTAAATATAAAATATGAAAACACACAAAAACAGAAACACAAATAACTCAAAAAAAACAGTGCAGCACATGAAACAAATCAAATACACAAGTGCATCAAATCATAAAGCAAACAACGCATCAACACTAATCGTGCACCTAAAAATAATAAAATAAAACCACACTCTAGTGATCCCGGGAACACAAGTTACCGTCACAGACCGCCGGGAAAAAAAACGGAATAGCACGAGTATTAATGGTGCAAGATCTAGATAGTCGCTGCGGTCTTCTAACACTGCACAACAAAAGAATTCAAGATTCTAATAATTACTAGTTCGATACAAAGGTAAACAACCACACAGAAGAAAAGTGAAAGGACACTGCTTCCCGGATGCTTTCCATATAAGCCACTCCACAATAGCGGCCGAAGTCTATTATTACCACAACTATAAGTCAAAAACACTAGCAAATACTACCAATAGTATTTAGCTTTAAACCAGAACCCGATAATGGGTTTGTCAACGGGAAACAAACAATGTCCAGTCTACAATCACAAAACTATACAAACAAAACGTATTATAGAAACGGTGGTTGACACTAAACCTGCAGGGAGGACATGGCTGTTTATGGCCACCACACTCCACGTCCGTCCGCTCCAAGTAGTAGCACTGATAATGGGGGAAACACACATGTCCGGTCACAGCTTCATCCAACAAAAAACGCACGGACCCAGAAAGAAAAGCTTATCCCGCACAACTGCAGGTAATCGGCTTTTATTAGGTCAACAATCACCAGTTAATTAGATGCAATTACTACTGGATTCCCGACAGGTGCATGGCATCTTCGGTCCCACCCGCTACATTCCATCCCCCCTTAGTGCATCGACGTCTCGGCGATGGATGTTCGAAAGTAAGAATAATACTTGGAGACAAATCTCGACGGGGCTATTTGAATATGACCATCTGGGATTCACAACCACCTAATTCTGCTCCACACCCAGTGCATCTACCGAGACCCTCAGTGATCTTGGGAGGTTAAAGGGGTTAGAATGTTGTCCCACTGTCGTCCTGGTACTGCGTCGCAGGGGCTCAAAAGCCCCCTCTGTCTGATCTAGTCCTTTGCTGGGGTCCAAGGGGGGAGTCTGAATGCTATGGTCACTAGGCGGATCTAAAATGACAAACAGGAGCGAGTCCTGGTCCTCAATACTGCTCTCAGCATGGTCAGAGGAGCCAGGCAAATCTACTTCAGGGTCCGATTCCTGCACATCTAGTGGATCCTCTACAAGAGCCTTTTTAAAAGCCGCCCTCAACTCGGTCCGATGAACATGTCACAGGGGCTCCTCCTGGTTCACGGGTATGATCGTATATACCGCTCCCCGATCTTCTGGCTGTCGCACTACCCTGTACAGGACAGAGCTCCACACATCCTGTATCTTGTTCCTCCCTCTTATATCTTGATTTCGCAGGTACACTAACTGACCCTCCAGCAACGGGGACTCTCTCACCTTGCTGTCATGTACCCGACTGCGCTGGGCTGCCTTCAACTCCAACTGTCGCCTGGCCTGTTCATATGCGGTACGAAGCCCTTCTTGGTGTTCCTGAATCCACTCCTCTGTACTACCACCCACCAGTTCCATGGGAGGGGCACCCAACAGAAAATCCACTGGTAACTGAGGTTCACGACCAAACATCAAATAGTAAGGGCTCTTACCGGTAGACTGATGCTCTGTGGTATTGTAGGCGAACAGGAGTTAGGGAAGATAATCCGGCCAGCGTCTCTTCTTCTCTGGGGGTAAAGTACGCAAAAGATCATGCAAAGTGCGATTAAACCTCTCACACTGCCCGTTACCCTGTGGGTGGTAAGGGCTGGTGCGGCTCTTCTGTATCCCATAGATTTTACAAAGTTGTTGGATTATGGCACTCTCAAAATTACGACCTTGATCAGAGTGCAACCGCCGTGGCACCCCAAACCGATAGAACCAGTCCTTGACCAAGATATTAGTGACAGTAATTGCCCGCTGGTCCTTCGTTGGGATAGCCTGGGTATACTTTGAGAAAACATCAGTTAACATCTTGGTATTTTCCCGTCCATCACTAGATGGCTCCAAAACTGTAAAATCTATAGCTACAATCTCATGAGGACGGACCGCCTACAAACTGCCCATATAAGTGTGCAGTTTAGGCTGCACAGCCTTCGCCAACACACAGCGCTCGCATTCTGTACACCATCGTTCAATGTCTACCTCCATACTTGGCCAGTAGCATCGACGGCGGACCAGCTGCAACGTCCGATCGATGCCCTGGTGTACGTGTTCATCATGGAGGCTAGTGAGCACTTCACGTTGGAGTACTTGAGGTAATACCAACTGCAGTAACTCCTTCCCTCCATCAGAGCCGTAGATTCGACGGTACAGCACCCCTTCACGTTCTTCCAACCTACCCCACTGCCGAATCAACTCCTTACTTCCTTTAGACATCTGTTCTCTCTGCAACCATCCAAGCACCTGTCCCTCCTTCCAGAATGGCAGTAGTGGTCCAATAATGGAGTCCTGAGTCTGTAAAGAGGCCAAATCTACAGGCGACCTAGAAGGGAGAGCAGAAATAGTCCATTGCTGTACCTGATGTTCATGTGCCAGTGGATCTGGGTTTCACTCCATCAACTCCACTGGTATCTGGGTACCTGAGGCGATGTGATCCAAGTACTGGCGAGATAAAGCATCAGCATTACCATTCACTCTCCCAGGACGATATTTAATTTCAAAGTTAAAGGAAGCAAGTTGTGAGGCCCAACGTTGCTCAATGGCACCAAGTTTGGCGTTCTGAAGATGGCTTAGAGGATTATTATCAGTGTAAACTGTACATTGATGACCAAGGAGATATTCACGGAACTTTTCAGTAATGGCCCTTTTAAGAGCCAGAAATTCTAACTTCATAGAACTGTAATTCTCCATGTTACGTTCAGTCGGCCTTAAGCCACGACTTGCATAAGCTATAGACCGAAGCTTGCCTTGGTGCTCCTGCGCCAACACTGCACCCAGGTGTGACTGGCATCAATTTCTACCACAAATGGCTTTTCAAAATTAGCATAAGCCAATACAGGGGCGTCACCAACCTTGTCTTCAACTGTTGGAAGCCATCCTCACAGCCTTGGGATCAGGCAGACTCTATAGAGACTAACTCTCGTCCCCTTCTTGGCCCCACCCAGCCGAGCCACTAATTGGTGCAGTGGTGCCGCCAACTTTGCAAACCCATCCACAAATCGCTGGTAATAGCTAGCAAACCCAAGGAAGGAACGCAACTCTTTGACGGTTGTGGGACGACGCCACTCCTTGACAGCAGCAATCTTTTCTGGATCGGTCGCTACTCCTGCTTCGGAGACAACATGCCCCAAGTATTTTACCTCTTTCTGGAAGAAGTGGCACTTTGAAAGCTTCACCTTCAACCCTTGCTGTTGGAGCCTGCTCAACACCAACTCCAATCGCTGAAGGTGTTCCTGAACAGTAGATGAAAAAATAACAACATCATCAAGGTACAATAACAAAGAATGAAAGTTTCTATCCCCAAAGATACGCTCCATAAGCCTTTGAAAGGTGCCAGGGGCATTACACAACCCAAAGGGCATTCGATTAAACACGAACCCGAAGGGCGTACAAAAAGCTGTTTTAGCGCGGTCCTGCTCTGCTACTGGCACCTGATTATAGCCAATGGCAAGGTCCAGAGTGGAAAACTATTGAGCCCCACTAAGGGCATCCAACGATTCTTCGATTCGAGGCAGGGGGTAGGCATCCTTACTTGTCTTAGAGTTCAATAGGCGGTAGTCAACACACATTCGCAGGCTTCCGTTCTTCTGCACTGGGACAATAGGAGAAGAGTAGGGGCTGCTACTTTCCCGAATGACCTGAGAATCCAACAACTGTTTTATATGAATTTTGACAGCCTCATACTGCGATGGAGGTAAATGGCGATAGCACTGGTGTACCGGTGCCTCATCTACCAGGGGGATCTCATGATAAACCAAATTAGTGCATCCCAAGTCACCCTCCCCCTGAGAAAACACAGCACCATACTTGGTTAACAAAGCCCTGGCTTGAAACTCCTCTGTTGGAGTCAACCCTACCCAATTAAAAGGGTCACATTCTGTTAGGGCATTGCTAGAGACTATGCTCACACTGAGTATAAACATGGACTAGATGTCCCTGTTCAGTAACCTTACTGTTAATCTCAATATTTAGATCCCCAATGCTAAGGGCATGGACTGCATGCAGCGTTCCCACCACTGTACGTGGGGGCAACCGTGTCTCACAAGTACCTACATTAACTATAGGCACATAAACTAACCGTCTCTCTACTTTAACCAATGCTGGAGAAACCAATAGGCCAGCCGGAAGACTTCCTTCATCTGGTCCCTGTGGCTCTAAAAGGAAATCCATAGGCAATACCGACTCAATTTGTGAGCATGTGGCTGGCACCATCAACAAGGTACCAGCTGCAATGCGCACGGATGTTTGTCCTTGAACTTTCAGCTTACCTAGACACGAGGCACCGGTCACCATCTCAACCTTTTGATAGAAGCGAAGTGCCTTATTCCATGCCGAGCCCGCCGTATGCACCAAGGGGACTTGGAAAAGTGTAGCACCGTGCTGTGCAAACAGCTCACGGTAACAATCACCCATCACATTCATGCCTAACACACCAGGGATACATCCCTTAGTATTACTTAGTCTAGCACTCAGAGGGTCTTTAACGACTAACACTCCACGATCTGGAATTACCCTTCCCAACACACTCACCTCAAGCTCCAGGTATCCCACATAGGGGATCTCCAACCCACTGGCTGCTGTTAAGCTCAACCAACCGCAATGCCGGAGTCTCTCCCCTCCCCAAGGCAGAAAGTGCCATTTAAAGAAACTCTGTTATTGTGATCACCATGGACCCCGTGTCCAGAAGACAAGGCACACTTACCCCGCCCATAAGTACATGTACTATTGGACATGGAGCCACCAACTTCTGAACTACTGTGGGACACAGGAGCTGCAGTGCCAGAGCCTAAATTACCCCCTTCTGACATATGGCTCATAGTGTCAGAGGGTACTAGTTTTCCACCGGCTGGATTGCCAGGTTTGACCCGCCCCTCTCTGTGTTAGTATTATCACTACTACTCGGTACTTCTGCCAGACACCGCCTACAGTACCGGGCAATATGACCAACACCCTTACATTGCATACATATAGGTTGCCCACTAGTGGTATACTGGTACCTATTCCTCAGTTCTGACATCTGCCTCTGCGGCTATCTGGAGCCCTGCTCTAATCTCTGGGCTAACAAATCCAATTGGGCCTGTTTAGTAAACAGTTCTCTGATCTCAGCAAGCTCTGATCGACTCGACTGGGAAACAGTCACAGATTTATTACGTACAGTAGCTTGAGCTTCGCAAGAGCGGGTGGCTACCCTTACTAATTTCTCACAACCATATTCACCTTCCTCCACCCAGCGAATGGCTTCCCTACGTACGTCAAAGAGAGAAAAAGAATTATTCTGCACTAAAGTTTTCAGTTCACGCCGAAGCATGGGATCCCGTACATTTTCTGCAAATTGATCTCTCAAAACAGTCTCTGAATTAGGCATACCATTTGGGTCCTTGCAAACAATAACATCCATTAGAGACATTAATGCATGGGAGAATTCTCGCAAAGTCTCCTCGTCCCGCTGCTTCCTCTCAAAAAACTGCCTCTGGAGACCCACTGATGACTGTGAGCACCCATATAGCTCTAATAAGATTTCAAAAATCTTATTTGGGTCCTCCCTATCCCTTTTAGGTCGGAATATAATTTCAGAGTGAGCCTTCCCTTCTAAATGGTCATAAATAAATAGAGTTTGTTCACATCTAGACACCTTCCCGGTGTGAACTCAGGGTCCATTTGCCTATAAAAAAGGACCAAAAACACAAATTAAAATACAAACGCCAATATCTATCCCCCTATAGATAACACATTGCTTGCAGACCAGGCCCGTTGCTTGAAGGATCTAAACTATAATGCAGATTCTTCCCAGACGTGTTGTGCCAACCACCGTTTCTTACAATAACAAAAAAAATGTATATATAAAACAAACAACAAATACCTGTCTCCTTGGAACTGATCCTGCCGACTACACCAAAATGTGGCAGGCGCACAGGTGGGTTTACACAATTAAACAATAAAAATTGACTACGCTACCTCTTTGATTTGCCAGGAGCAAGAGGAGCCCCGATAACAATGTCAGAATCTTTATTAGAGAGAACTAGCTCCCAGAAAAGTATAGAATTAGGTTCCCCACTCAAGTCTATTCAAATAAATGAATAACAAGGAGGCAGGTATTTGGTATATAAGAAAAATAAAGATTGGTTTTATTACTCACAAAATAAAAACAAAAAACACATAATAGTTTACATATAACCAGACAATAGCAGTAACGCTAGCATCCACTAGATGAAAAAGTGTTGTTGTTGCACCCTAGTAGAGATTACATAATACATTATACGTCAAGTAGTCCCGGCCTCTGTAGCAGCAACAGTAGCACCCAGGAATTCTAAATATAAAATAAGAAAACACACAAAGAACAGAAACACAAAGAACTCAAAAAAACAGTGCAGCACATGAAACAAATCAAATACACAAGTGCATCAAATCATAAAGCAAACAACGCATCAACACTAATCGTGTACCTAAAAATAATAAAATAAAACCACACTTGTGATCCCGGGAACACAAGTTACCGTCACAGACCACCGGGTAAAAAAACGGAATAGCACGAGTATTAATGGTGTAAGATCTAGATAATCGCTGCGGTCTTCTAACACTGCACAACAAAAGAATTCAAGATTCTAATAATTACTAGTTCGATACAAAGGTAAACAACCACACAGAAGAAAAGTGAAAGGACACTGCTTCCCGGATGCTTTCCATATAAGCCACTCCACAATAGCGGCCGAAGTCTATTATTACCACAACTATAAGTCAAAAACACTAGCAAATACTACCATTAGTATTTAGCTTTAAACCAGAACCCGATAATGGGTTTGTCAACGGGAAACAATGTCCAGTCTACAATAACAAAAAATACAAATGATAAAAAAAAGCGATACAAAAGAACATCACAAAACCATACAAACAAAACGTGTTATAGAAACGGTGGTTGACACTAAACCTGCAGGGAGGACGCGGCTGTTTATGGCCACCACACTCCACGTCCGTCCGCTCCTAGTAGTAGCTCTGATAATGGGGGAAAAACACACGTCCGGTCACAGCTTCATCCAACCAAAAACGCACGGACCCAGAAAGAAAAGCTTATCCCACACAACTGCAGGGAATCGGCTTTTATTAGGTCAACAATCACCAGTTAATTAGATGCAATTACTACTGGATTCCCTACAGGTGCATGGCATCTTCGGTCCCACCCGCTACATAAGGATGCCCTTTCTGTCATGCATTTTGTGACAAACTGTCTTTACTTATTCAAACACATTTTGTATTATTTTAACATTCATTAATAAAAACTTTTATAACCCAGTGACAGAAGGTCACGTCCAGGTATATTGCAGTATTACCACTTGTAACCTGTGCTGTGTAACCTGTTTAATAATTTCTTAAATATAAAAATATGTGCTCTACTGCATATGTAATATGACAGATGGTAAATAAAGTTTAAGTCTTCATTTTTAATTGATAAGCCCATTATTGTTACATCAGTAGACACGGTACATATACAGGGGTGTCCCATGAATGTTGAGCACATTTATTTTTTAATAAAAAAGTTTTAAGTGTTATTTTTCATAACTAGCTTTTTTTACAATCTGTTGAATGTAATATTATGTATAAATAGAGCACCCTGTTTTTTGCAAATACGAAATAGCACAAAATAAAACGAAATGCAACATATTAAACAAAATAAAATGAAAAGTCATTATAAAAAACCCCATAAAATTACATTTTTAAATTGGGAGGTTTATTCAAAAAACACTTAATAAATATGTGTAATCGTAGTTGTCATGGCTCAGCCGTTACCATCGACATGTCTGACTAACACTTGCGCAGGTGTGTAATTTGGAGCGAGTCGTTTGGGAATTAAAATTGTGATGGAAGAGAAGAGGCTTTTGTTTCTAAAATGCCTAAACAATGCATAACAACGGTGACAAAATAATGATATGCAGATTTTGCAACTGTCGGCTGGAATTAGAGTCAAAAGATACCGCTGTTAAGCATTAGCTGTTAATTCCATTTGGGGAAAAGATGGCTTGTTTGCTTATATTTTGTATACTGATTTCCATTACATGAGAGTAGATGTTAAAACTTCATGCTGATTTGAACTCGGCTCTTGCCAAGATAAGCACCAACTAAGACGTAGCTTTACAGTAAACTAATGTGATCCATCTGTGTCTCCATCCAGTTGCGTTTCTTTCCATTTGATGATGTAGATATCCTTCTGCCTGATGTTGATGGCTGAAGTGTAATGCTGGCTCCAGGGATCAGCTTATTTTGCCTCCCCAGTGCATCAGCATGACAACCGTCTGGATTGAGCTAAGTAGGGTACATCTCTGGGGTCTTCAAGTGGGCACCTTCCGTTCTCTGTGTTTCGTCGACTAGCCCACAACACCTTGAGGGCTCGACAGTGATTCTGGCGTCCCAGCATCAACCCCCTCCGTCCCCCACTCAACTCAGCCCAGCTTACTTACCAAAACATCAGTGTTGCTTTCTTTCTATTATGCTTGAGAAGCCCAGCCAGAATCTTTCCGTCTCAACCACAGCCAGTTGCTCCTCCTTTCTGCTGCTTCAGATAAGTTCTGAAGAAACTGAAGAAAATCTTGCCTTCTGAGTTTAATAGGGAAATAGGGCGAAACTGACTGATGCTTGTAGAATCTTTTTCTTTTGGTATAAAGACTCCACCTGCTCGGCGCCATGCTCTTGGAACAACCTGTTTTTCCCATGCCACTTTCATCAATTTCCACAGGATTCGTAGAACTCCAGAAGCACTCTTGTACACTCTGTACGGAACTCCATTAGGCCGTGAAGGTGATGACGCCCTTGCTTTTTTCACAGCTTCCTCTACTTCTTTCCACTTAGGTGCAAAGTCCTCCATTTGGTATTCTGGTGGACTGATAGGTGGGATTTCTGAAGGAATTAACATAGGCTCCTGCCTTTTTGAATCTGTATGTATTTCCTCCAAATTAGTATACTAATTATGCGAATGCTGTTTTGGTTTTGAATGAATTTGAATGAATGAATATTATTTGTGTAGTGTTTAAATACTGAGAACCCCCAAGCTTGCTGTTCACTTTTTATATACTTGTATACCTCCCCAAGCTTGAAATACAATTCCTATCTTTTTTTAAATTTATTTATTTATTTATTTATTTCAAATTAATTTCTCCCCAATTTGCAATCGCCAATTGTGTTATTATTAATCCCGGTTCACCGCTGCAACCCCCCGGCGACTCAGGAAATGTAGGCTGAAGCATGCATCCTCCAAAACATGTTCCTGCCAAGCCATCATTTTTCGCACTGCGGATCCACAGCGAAGTCATCAGACCTATAGTGCCAGAGGACAACACAGATCTGAATGGCTCCACTGCAGACCCACAGGCGCCCTATCAGCCAAAGGGGTTGCTGGTGTGCTGTGAACCGTGGATTGCCCTGCTGACGTAAGCCCTCCCTACCCGTGCGGCGCTCTGCCAATTGTGCGCTACCCCCTGGGAACCCCCGGTCACGGTCGGCAATGACATAGCCTGGATTCGAACCTGCGATCTCTAGGCTATAGGACGCGGAGCGTCTTTATTGACTGTATCTTGGCTGTTTAATCCCTGTACGCAGTGTCGGGTTTACAGTTTGAAAAAACAGCACTGACTGCAACAGCAAGTTTGACTGGAAAGAGAATGAGCATCAGCACGAAAATTGACCTCCTAAAGAAGATGGATGAGCTGCCAGAGATGAGCCAGCGTGATCTACCGCAGCACCTCGGTCTTCCTAAATCTACCATCGCTGATTTAAAGAAACAGCGTGAGCAGCTTTTCACTAAATGGCATCAAAATTCAAACCCAGACAAAAAGAGGAAGTGCAATGGAAAGGACATAGAAGTTGATGAGGCACTTCTGTACTGTTCTGGTTTCAGAATGTGCGAGGGGGGAATACTCTTATCAGTGGCTCCAAGCACTTGGCTGAAGCGCTTGGCAAACCAGATTTTAATCAATTTTAAGGGCGGCTTCAGAGATAGAAGTCTCGCAACAACATAGGGTTCCGCCAAGCACACAGAGAAAAACTTAATTCAGATGCTGCAGCTGCAGAGCGGTGGTTAAAAATGTGTTGCCTGACCTGCTCCAAGAGTATGAACCCCAGAACATTTTTTTTATTTATTTAATTTTTTAATTTATTTTTTGCCAATTATTTTTTATTATTTTCTCCCAATTTGGAATGGCCAACTATTTTATTATGCTCAGCTCACCGCTACCACCCCTGCGCTGACTCGGGATGGCTGTTCTCCGAAGCGTGTGCCGTCACCAGCGCCCAGTAAATCCAAGCGCCGGGACTAGTCCCAGTGAATTTATTTTGTTAGTTATTTCTTTCCATGTTTTGTTTCTTAATGTTTTTGGCCCTGCGAAGTGTTTAATAATATTTCCAGATTTTTTTTAAATTTCACTATCATGTCAATTTCGTCTTTGTGGAAATTTGTTTTCCTTTTCTTTTTGGCTGGTGCCATAGTTGCATCTAGGTCGGAGTCTACAGAAGCCACAGCTCGATCCTATTATATTTGTCTACTACTTTCTGTTCACTATACCACTCATTTATCTTTCTAAACCTTGACTTCTGACGTTGTGAATCTTTATAATGAGATGCAAATTCTGATCTATCATGTATAATGAGTAGTAGTTTATGCTCTTCGTAAGCTTGCGGTGATATTGCTATAGTTGTTCACAAAAAGAGCTGTTTAGTATATTGCACACAAAAATTCTACGATGGATGGAGGCTACGAATTCACAGTAAACCGCTAACTATTATAAGCAAACATAGTAAAATTGCAATGCTATAATAAACGTTTATTCTAAGGGTCTTTATAAACAATAATGGACACTACGCTCAATTATTTTCTCAAAATAAATATTTATAAACAAAATAATAGTTTTTCATTCCATTATCAGTAATAATGAGAAAAACGTAACTGATATAAATTCTGTTCATGGAACATTATCTGCTTCTATTCAATTGTTTCTTATATTTATAAATGTAGTAAAAAAAACATAAATATAATAGAATAAATGTTCTAATATAATTCAAATACATTAGATTTACAGTGTTTTTTTTCCGTTTCTTTCTGATGTTTTGTTTCTGCGTGCTGCTGAAAACTTTCTCCACTCTTTAAAATGTAAATGTCCCTCTCAGTGACGAAGAAAAAAAAAATATCGGGGCGTGAAATTCAAAATTCAAAATCCCTCCCTTATCCAGTGATACAAGTTTCCAACCTGTACAGCAAAGTATGGTGGCCCAGTAAGTCAATAAAATGAAGCATTTTTATCATGTTTACCTGATCACAGGCCCAGAAAGACACTTCAGTATGACCGGGTTACACAATCACAGTCCTTAAAGGGTTACTGAGATACAAGGGATCATATTTTGACGCTTGTAATGTTCAAGCCTTACTTGTTCTGTGTTAAAATATTTATCATAGTATGCAAAATTAATCTTCATCACTGGCACTTCCACTCTCTGCCACCATGTTTTCTGTTTGGGTAGATTAGTACAGTTTGTGCAACCACACAGGTCTTTCCATAGAAGACTTGTTCTCCTACAAGAACACCTGCTCTTGCCATCGCACATTGATTTCCTACATCCACAATGGACTATTTGATATTACAATAAAGTACATAAATGTAGCATATAACTGGAGGTAAAATTATTTCATTCAACCAATCTGAACAAAAAAAGTTTGCTTACAGTATAATATTAAACTTAATAATTCATTTTTGAAGTCACACACTAGAGCATCTGCATTAAAAAATGTCCCACAGCCATTAAACAGTTTGGGGAAAACAGAAAAAATAATGACTACAGAACTGGAAACATTCCCTAAACTTTACATAAAATAAAATTGCTGTAAAATTAATTACTGGCTGTCTGATCTCCGCAGGCAAGAAGGGTGAAGTGTTCCAGGCAGGCGCGGGACATTATGGACCTCAAAGCCCAGATGGCCCAGGTCCTGGAGCTCTTGGCCAAACAGGCACCTGCGGCCCCGGCCGCAGTCCCAGCTCCGTTGCAGCCCCAATTGCCATACCCCACCTCCCCCAGGGGAGATCAGGGTGGATGGGAAGAGGGGTCCCAGCTGGTGCAAGAGGACAGGCTTTCTATAGCGGCCTCTGGGGAGGGGGCCTCCTTCTCCTTTGACATGCAGGTAGGTATATGGACCCGCTCCCTGAGCCGGTTGCCACAAGCTATGTTTCCTGTCCAGCACGCTGCTGCAGATCTCCGGTCTCCAAGGGCAAGCTCTTGGCCGGAGCCTGGCTAGCTCGATTGTGGCTCGTAGACAGCTGTGGCTGTCACAAGCGAGAGTTCCTGATGCAGATAAGGCCATGCTGCTAGACGCTGTCCACTCCCACCTGCCAGATTGGATATGCATCCACAGAAGGGTTGAATAATGGTCCAGTATGTAATGTCATATTAATGCTCATTACTTGATATCCTCAACATAACTAGCCACATGTCTCAATTTAGTGTTTTCAGATATATGTAAAGATAACATTTATCAGACTATCGCCAAAAGTGACAATTTGTACATCTGTAGGTTATCTGTTTGGGGCAAATAATTAACTTTAGTTAGTCATTAAACATTACTGTAATTCTTGTACAGGAGTGGAATTTTTACTTGTGTTCCTAAGATAGTGAAAATCAACTGCTACTCATTGAAGAGTTTATCTCATGTATCTCAATGCAGCATGTCATAACATTACTAGGTATCAATGTAATACTTTTATTTTCTGCAGTGAAGTGACAAAAGTTTTCTAAAAGACTTTTGAATGGATTTGAATACTGCCAAGTAAAAATTGATCAGGTGAGTTAATATAAGGCAATTTGATTAGAAAAGGGTTCCCTTCACACAAAATGCAAAACTGCTATAATAAAACAGCAGTTCATTATCCTAGCAGAACTATTCCAAAAATATTATATCGACATTTGTTATTTGTTTATTCAACAGACACCTTTATCCAAGGCGTCTTACAGAGACTAGGGTGTGTGAACTATGAGTCACTTACAATTACGTCTGACCCGAAAGACAGAGCACAAGGAGGTTAAGTGACTTGCTCATGGTCACACAATGAGGAAGTGGCTGAGGTGGGATTTGAACCTGGGACCTCCTGGTTACAAGCCCTTTTCTTTAACCACTGGACCACACAGCCTCCTCCTTGTCCAGAATTGTTTTGGGTGGTTATGTTCTGCTTTTTACATTTGCAATACCGAAGCATCACAGACAAAGAAATACTGACAAATAAGAATTCATTTTCAGTGTTTATTTAGATGTACAGTACAAGCTTTCGCACCAGATTTTAGAACAAGCTTGTGAACACTGGCAAATTACTTCCCACAGTACTATACCACACAATCCCACATATAGTATAAATCTTGAACTAACATTAATACACATCATCATTTCAAATACATAACAAAATGATCAAGTATCTAAGAATTAAGTTATGCAAAACAAATAAAAAGGCATACAAAATACTGTAGACATTGAAGTCTGCAATTTAAAGCCAAAACTGAAGAAATCACATTTTAGACAAAGCAGTAGTTGGTAAACAAAGTTGATAGATACATTTAAACAAAAAAAAAGAAAGCTCAGAAAATCATTGTACAATACAAATTCTTAGCTACAATAAAGCATTTGTATATTAAAATATTTACTAAAGGGCATACTTCGAATATACTTCCCGCACAAGACAAAGGCAACAATTTATTTTTTGCAGATACAAATATTAAATAGCCTCTCCCAACCTTATGCATCTCTCCCTCCCATCTAGCTGCACCCAAGAGGGCCATGTTCATTTTAAACAGTAAGGCTTCAATATATGACAAATCTATAAGCAGCATGTGCTTCTATAGAGTAAACAGAAAAGGGTACAGCTAGCTCTATTTAGATAAGGTTGTGATTAAAAGGATAATATTGGAAAACTAGTAGCAGAAGCGACTTAAAACATAAACATGGTATTTACTATTAAGACCATATACAAAGTGTGTTTTGTGCAAAGATAGCCCACCCACTAGTTTTAAAACAGGTTAGGTGTAAACTGAGCAGCTGGTTGTCTTTTACAGGTCCCCTCCCCAAACCGTTACTTAAAAACAAACAAAAAAAAAAAAAACAGCTAAAAAATAATTAATAAAAATAAAAAAAGGTGTCAAGCTAGTCTGCACCTCTGGAGAATATCTGTAATGACAGGTATCAAGCTGGAAATTTGGCACCTAATGTCCCCTACATTTTATATGCTCCTAATTTGCAGAAAGAAGGGTAGTGCAAAATAGGTCCAAAACATTTGTTAATGCATGATTTTAATGGGAGAGACCAACTGATTGAACTTAAAAGTAGGGGAGGGCCTTAAAAACAAAACAAAAAACACAGCAACATATAAACCCACAAAAAGGCAGATACATCTAAATGGATATGAAGGCAGCAGCAGCATTCCTGCCAAGCACGTGACCTTCGTACAACCTATGGAAGCACCTAATGACCATTATTGAAGAGAGAGAGAGAGAAAAAAAAGCACATCTATAAAACTCATCATTAGACAGGGGCCACATATCAACACCATTTTCTTTAGCTGTATGCAGCAGGGATTGCCTCCCCTTCACTGAATGCAGCAGTTGGTCCGATGACCGTTGGAATCTTTGAATCGGAGCCGCATCTTTGGACGATATTTCTCCAGGTAGAGCAGCTGTTTGCTATTGAATGCACCCCTGCGCTTCCTAGGGAGCGGAATAAAACAACACAACTTAGCCATAAATCAGCAGCAACAGAAAAAAAAACAGTCTAGACGTGATAATCGATCAGTAATTTGAGCAACTTAGAAACAGAGCTTCCATATAACCTACCTAACACAATTAAGATTATATAGTTAGTGTATCGGCATGTATCGCATAAATAGGTAATAAAAACTTACTGTCTTATGAACTGGACTGCATCTTCATATTTCATTCCGCACTCAATCAGTGCAAGGGCAACCAGGACTGGAGCTCTGTAACGCAAAAGAGCCATTCAACAGCTACTAGTCACGAAGGAAGTCTGCAAACTGTATACAATTTGTTTCATTTACAATACATCAAATCAAGAACAATAAGGTAGTATGTCAAGAAGACAATGTTTCTTGTAGCAATTTGATTAACCTATACCGAGCCAGGATATACTGCACAGATGGATTTTGGGGAGTTCCCGCAGATTGCATCACCCACTCATTTGAAGTGATAATGTCAGTGTAAATGGGTAAAGTTGATCAAATCAATCCTTTTGTTAATTTTACCTAAAGGAAGTAAATAAGCACAGGAATATGCTGAACACACAATTAGAGAAAAAAAAGAGCATACCTTCCAAGTCCAGCTACACAATGAACAGCAATGCAACAACCAGGCTCCTCACGGAACTTCGCTTTCAAGAGGTTCAGCCAATCATCCACAATCTGGTTTGAAGGCGGGGCTCCATCATCAAAGGGCCAATCCTTAAAGCCAAGATTAAATACATGTATAGTTAACACAGCAACAAGCTTATGATACTTTGTTGTGTGGACATTCAACTATACTTACTAAAACCTGAATGCCTTCCTTTTCCACTAGAGATGTATCATAGGTGGCTTCACACACTCTCACCACTGTAGTAACTCCATATTTTTTCAGCTCCTTCAAAATAAACAGAAGAGTGATCAGAATGTAGCCTATAAAGCAAAATTATTAAATCAAATCAGGTGTGAACATTGGGCATTTTCTCCTTAAGTGCCACAAATAACATTTAATAATTCAGAAAGCCGAACTTTGCAGTCAAACTGGTATAGCAACATACTGTTGTCTGCAAACATCTAGACCAAAAACAATTAAAACTTCTTCAGCGTTTCAACAAATTAGCAATTTGAAAAACATTAAGCAATTTTCCTTGCCGAGGTTATGAAACCATATTTCATTTTAGAAACAAACTATGCAATATAACTTATGAATAAAGGAAAAAAGAGAGAAGATCACTATAACCTTGCAATTATGTAACAATCTCCAACTAGTCACAAGCTGTGATTTCAACTGATTAAGGCACCAACACATGACTAGTGATTTTCTTGCTGATACTGTATCTAAAGTGCAGGGTGTGTAGACTTAAAACAAAAAAAAAAAGTGTTTATCTTTAAACCCAAGTTTTTTTGACACTTAATGGCTTACCTCTATGAATTTGTTTAAGGTTGCATTGGTGGGGTTATGAGTGATGAGGAATCTCATGTTCTTGTAAGTGATCTCCACAGGTGCTGGACGATTCATTCGAGCCATTGTTAAACACGTTTTATTTAAACAAAATATATGGAAACAATTTTTACTTTCACTAGACTCCACTTGAAATTCTCAGTGCTTGCAAATATGTTAAGTAGAATGGGGGGGGGGGGGTAATGAACCTCTTAGTAGCAGCAATTCTTCTCAATTCCAGTTATACTGAAGCCACCAAAATAGACAGTGCACTGAAGATTATCCCATCCAGGTTTGGTCTCCTCTGTTAAGTGCCCTGCCACTTTCTGAATTCAATGCTTTTTATCCTGGTTATCAGTACCACCGGTACTCAGGTCCTAAGGGGGTTTCTTCGTGGAGTAGTAATAGATTTCTACAGTTCACTTGTCTGCATAGACGTCGTGCTGTGCCTGGCAGTAGTCTCCGCTGCCCTTCAGAAACTCCATAAATGTGTGACCAAGAACACCACAGAACTGCTGTAATGGAAAAAAACAAACAAATAAACAAACAAAAACAATGTCAATGGTAAAGGCATACATCCCTGCATGCATGTAGTCTATATGCATACCCAGCAGAGGGTTAAAAAAAATATAATTATGCAAATGCATTTTACTGAAACTAGCACTACATGTAAGCATTTACCTTTTGAAATTAAACTAGAAATGGTAGTTTGAAAATTGAATGGGTATGTCATATCCAGAGATTAAAAGCAACGTGCCACCAAAACGGTTAATTAAGCAATAGGGCACGAGAGGTCGTGGGTTGTTCTGGATATTGTCACTTCTTGTGTTTAACACGAGGTGCAGCAGAGCGCCTGCAGCCAACCAAAAAGTGACAATATCCTGCACAACCCATGCCATCAAGTGCTTTATTGCTTTTATAAAACAAATTTAAAAACGTTTTATAAAAAAGACGACAAATACAGTAGTATCCGGCTCAGAGAACACCCCTCGGGAAGCAAGCAAAGTGTTCTCTTAGCCGAAGTGTACTTTAAGACAGAGTTGACCACCAGACAATATGAATCAATAAATACATATTTATTACTTGTCAAGATGACGCACGTGCATCAACACATGAAATGAACAGAATAAGTAAGAGAAAAGCAATAGGCAAGTGTATGTTAATAAACTAGAATAATAAACTAACTGTCAAGCTAAATTAACTCAGCACCCCTACACACGTTAAATGCAGCTGCAGCTCTAGATTAATTATGAATACCTGTACAAGAGCAATATTCAATACATGCACAAAATTATTTAACAGAATGGTGAAGGAACTCACCAGAACGAAAAACACCATATTGCTCGGCGGCTTGTCTGATTCAGGTTTTTTTCAGGAGCTCGAACAATTTCCAACTTTTTGTAGCAAGAGATACAGCAGCGCGTTTCACCGTTTGTTTACATGCCATTTTGTAGCGATGAGGAGCACTCGTGGAAATCAGAATACAAAACGAGGCAATGATATGACAGCGGTTCTGGAAAGATTGAATAAACCAATCAGTGTGCCTCAAGACACTCTCGCGATGACAAGTCACATTTGAAAAGATTGAATACCATTTGAATTTAAGTTTGATGATGAGGTAACAAAACAGTACTGTATCAGTTGTGAACGAATCACTTGCAGCACCAAAAAGGTGTTCGTTTAAGCGACGTTCCTGTTCCTTTAGGCAGAGCATTTACAATAGGAAAAATCTGTTTCACCACAAGGGTGTTCTCTTAAGCGGTAATGCGTGGAGATGTGTTAACATTTTAAGGTATAACCTTCCACAACAGAAAATAGTCCTTATTAACTAAAAATAATATTCAGGTAAAACACTTCCATTTTTCTTTTTTTTCAGTAAATGCTATATATATATATATATATATATATATATATATATATATATATATATATATATATATAGTCATTTGTGCACTGCAATGCTTGATATTGACAAGGTGCTACATACATATATATATAAAAAAAAAATAAAAAAAACCTTGCTTAGTTGTGTTTCAGTTCAATAGCTGCAGAAGGAGGCATTAAAGTGCAGGAAGAGGTTTTGCTATCATCAAATCTTGTATGTTTATTAATGTTGCTCCAGCGCTTTCTATTTTCTAGCGAAGGTGCTCAATAACTCTGCAGGACGGTCTTGAATCTGTGACCGCTGATGGACATAATTTCTCTCGCTTGCAATTCAGCATTGGACAGTTTCTGTATTAAGGTACTGCTGATGCTTTGATTAGTATGTATCTGTAAGATTCCTGCCTTTCTGCATATTCTAGGTACCATTGTTGCTAGGTAGTTTAAAGTGCTTTGCTTTGTTGGGATGAAGATAAAAGGCAGGTGGATTTTCTGAAAGTTTTAAAAAGTACTTCTCCAGTGATGCTACTGGGCACGAGGGGTTTCCAGGCTCTTCAAACATGAATCCGCAGTGAGATCCTTTGTTCCGTTTGTGGGGATTGTTGTGATTTTTTGTACTTTCATTAAAGGTAATGGTGGCATACTTCGCTCTGTTTACTGAACTAAATTTACTTAAATTAGACCTTTTTAAATTATTCTCTGCTCCTAAAAAGTTAGAGTTCAAGTTACTTATAACATGTTATAGTTAACTTGAAATCTGCAACGGTTTACGAGCAGTAAACAAGTAAAAATGTATTTCCGTAAGGTGATGTTGTGCCTTCTCGTCTCAGTTTTTTAATTATACCCACAAACACATTATCTGAAGTTGTGAATTCTGTGTCACTCATTAAACTCCAGGATAAATTTAGCGGGGATTATTTAGAATGTCTGTTTAATCCAGCACGGACCCCAATATAGCTGCTTATTCTGTATTACTCGCCTTTAAATTTCTGACTGCCACATAAATCTCTAAGGATAATATTTAACTGTTCTTTTGTAATTAATTTAAGTTGTTTCTTTTTTTCAGAAAACGAGTCATTGAAGCATTCATTGAACAGCCCAATTTCTTTGTTTTTTCTAGCGCATCAGCGTGATGGGTCAGCTTTCTTTTCTTCAGTTTCAGGGGAGTTGCTTTTATGAATTGATGCAGCTTTGTTTTGTAACCAGTCATCAATTGTCATGGGCACAAACCGTTCAAAAGTGATGTCTTCGGTATCTGCCATGACAGCAGGTATTTTGACAGATCTTTTCTTTTTCCTAACCGTGACATTGTGCTGGATATTGTAACGGCTTGGAACACTGATGGACCAATTAGCATGCAGCATTCTAACACTCCGTTTTATAATGTTCGCTTGAAACCATCTGTAATGGAACTGGAGAATATCCTGTGTACTAACTATAAAATAACCTATTTGAAAGTATGAGGTCTGTACTTATCATTGATATGGCCAGTTTCAAGCAATGCAGCATTGAAAGGGTTAATTTTAATTGGACAACACTGGTAGTGGAACATAAGTAGGGCCCTACCATATTCACGGTAAATTTTCGTAAATTTCACGGTCATAACATTTTAAAAATCTTAAATTTCTTGGTTTAAACTATGTAAATCTGAAATTTCACATTGGTGTAACAAAGTATGAACATGTAGTTGAAAACGGCAAAATATAAAAATATTTAAAGCCCTGAAGTTAACAAAAGCATGTGACTAACAAAGCAGAAACGCTAAAAGAAAATGAAACTGAAATCCAGAGGATCACGCTATGATTGTTGCGTTTCTGTTATTGTTACTAAAGAAAACTGCTCTGGTTTTAAACGTCATTGTATGCAACAGTAACTCAAAAACTATTCTGAAATTGTTTTTCTTTATTCCCTGTCTCTGCGGTGTAAATACCTGTCTGTACTTAGACACAGTTCTCTGCATGCATGGAGTTTATTGGAATTGACAGACAGCGGCAAGCTAGGGACGGGTTTGCAGCTGGACAATATATCCAGAGGCTAAAAAATATAAACGTGAAGTCTCTGAAATTACTGACATTTATTTATTTATTTATTTTGTCCTGCGGTGCTTTTAATGTATTTTTCTGGTCATACTACTACTTAGTATATATTTGGCTTACAAATTATTTAACATGATCCTCTGCAATAATGATTGTAGCACATTTTCAATTATTTTGGACACTCATTTTAAAATTTAGGTCTAATTTGACTCGCCTGACGGTACTACCAAATGAGATCCGTAGGTCATACTAAACCCGCCCCGGATGCCCATGTCTACCAATCAGTGAAAAGAGCCCAGTTATTGGCTGTTGTCAAATGTCAATCAATAAATCCTGTCCAGTTCATGACGAGCTTTCTTTTTTAAACTGAAACAAGCTAACAATCACATCAGGAACCTGTAACGGTACATATAACTTCATTGGACTTCAGTGCAGGGTAAAAGCACACAAAACAGACCACATTTTACGGTGCAGCTCGCAGGCACCCGGCCAGTTTATAGGGGTCGCTGCTGCGCGGTGAGCCGAGGACACCCTGGCCGACCTAAGCCCCCGGCGGCGCCACCAGTGCGCCACCCCCTGGGAACTCCAGTCCACGGTCGGCAGTGGAATAGCCTGGACTCATACAGGCGACCTCCAGGCTATAAGGCGCATCCTGCACTCCACACGGAGCGCCTTCACCAGACGCACCACTCGGATGCCGCCAATAAACTTGTATTTTCATCATCCACCATATTCTGGATTTATTTCTTATCATATGTTATTCCAATATCTGATGCATTTTCCAACAGTACCAATAGGCCTAGTTATCAAAATCTTTATTTTGTAACTGTGGAACATTTTTGAATAAATAAACAGAGGACAAAGGAAATATTCACAACTTCAAGATTAAAGTAGGGGGGTGGGGTTAATTGCTCCCTTCCAGCCAGCAACAAGTCTTGACTTGTTTTAATTTCATCAAGGCAAACTATCTTACTTGACACTCTCATTCAGCTAGGCCATAATTTAAATACACAGGCAACAGGTATGTTATTAATAATTCGTTGGAATTGTTTTTTTTAAGGTGTACTTTATTATTTTTGGCTATTCAATTTGAGATTTGTCAAACTGACAGAACTTCTATACAACTATGTATGGACACTATTTCGTTTAAACACATTTAAATATGTTCATTGACTTTTCCAAGCAGTATTCGGTTTACAGCATTAAAAATACGGTTCAACCTGTCGTTTATCTGGAAATAGAACAAACCAACCTCAATTGTTAAGTACGTATATACCTAATTATTATAACCGTGGAGTTGCAAGTTAGTCCCTGATGTTCACACCAGACCATATTTTGTTAAGCATTTTTTAATACACACACACATATATATATATATATATATATATATATATATATATATATATATATATATAAAAACAGAAACGCCAAATTATCCCCTGGCTACTAGAACACACCCTAATTTTTTTCTTCCTTTGTGTGTATTTACCGATGTAACCCTGTTTTTTTTTTTCATCCATTGAGCCACTTACTGTAGGAGTAAGCATACAAAAGAACCCTAGTTAATTACAATCGTGGGTTACATCGCGTTCTTAATACAATCTATTTTTGATAAACTTAAAATACGGTCACTGTATCAGTGACGTTGTTTATGCAGTAGCAGCGTGCCAATCACACCATTGTATGTTACTAGTAAATACAGCGTCATGGTTTTAGTTTAATCATTTTAAAAATCACGTTTTTATAATTTTGCAACTGGCTCCATATGCTTGTTGGTGGGCCACAAAAAGCGAAACCAACCATGAAAGAAAATGAGGGCATGCCGTGCCCTACTTCAGTTCAGAACTAAACTGGATTGAACAGGCTGGTGTACTTATGAAGCCGCACTACGGTGTTTTAGAAATGGAATCAAAATACACAGCTTCCATCAATGTTCCAAGAGGCAACTAACCATATATCAAAAGACAGTGAATTAAATACTAAAAATGCAGTTTAGCAAATCAACCACGCTGATTGTAAAACGGTGCCTCACTAAAAACCCGACTGATCTATTTTGTTTAAAATACATTTATAACGACGCTCTATTGGCATAAATAAAACCAGCCTCACTGTTTGCAGTCAGGGGCCATGCGATTAAGAAAGGCTTTTTGTGTAGTTTTCACCTCCATAAAGCTTAATCTTGTGCTGTTCAAAAAACATATTATGTGGGAATTGTTACTTTAACAAACTGAATACCAATCCATATAGAGGCCCTAGGAAGTAATATACGTAACATTATACAAATATATAAAATGAGTCCTCATATGCTTTCGAATGTCTAGCTTGACTAAACAAAAACAGACCAAGGCTAGGGAGTTTACTTTTTATTTAACAATCACAAACGTCGCGTTTACGTATATAAAATACTGACTTAATCCAGTAACGCGTGTAATTTAATGTAGCTAGATGTTAACACTCGGAAGAAACGAATACAGATTAAATACAAATTGTGAGCCCAGTTAAAACAATGCTAAGTAACCAAGGCTACAGTTAATCATATTACCACAAAATATTCAATTAACAAAACACAGCAATGTAAATGAACGGGTACTTACAGGGATATGCTTACTCATTGAAGATTGTAGCTTAATCATAAAGCCGGTCCCTATGAAGAAAATAAAATATTTGATGATTCTGTACCATACAGCTATCAGGCGTCGTCAGCGTCTGCTGCTCTATGTGCTTGACAGCGGCTCCCTTTCTCCCATGACCCCTCCCCGTATCTTCTAGTACAACAGAATGGCATGACGTGAGCGCTTACTCAGTGCGTCACAATTCAGCTTTATTTAATTATTTATTTATTTATTTATTTATTTATTTATTATTTTTTTATTTTATTTTTATTTATTTTTAAACATAGATACATGCAGTGTACTGTTTAAATACTCTGGCCACGCATACGGTGACACGCGTTACCAAGGGACAGGTAACAGACTTTATGTGACGTTAGGTCTTCCCTATCTGAGTAAGTTGCTTCACAATTAATTTTCTTATAGGGACTTTTTAAATAAGTAGGTGCCAGCACCATCGATCTGCCACTTTGAATCCAGTTTCCCTTTGTTTTGTTGGATGCAAACTTACGTACAACGTCAGTTCCGTGCGCTAGATGATGCTGCAGCACTCACTAATATATAGACACCTTGGCTAATTTAGCCAGAAGTCTTTGGCAGGCAGCTAGAACGGAAGAAACGCTCTTCGACTCTTCCATTTAAACTTCCTTAACCAGGGGTGCAAATCGTTTTGAAAATTTGTGCTAAACTGTTTTGAAAGTTTAGCACCAGAGAGCCTACTGGTGCTAAATTATCAAGCCCTGCCCTAATCAAGTCACCCAGACTACAGGAACCTTCTATGTGGATGAGTGTGGGTGGGTCATGTGAGTAGTCCATATTGTTGCTAGGAGGTACAGATGTTTGTTGAGATGCTGTGTAATGTGTTGGGTAGCAGATTCATGATTTGGGAGTGTACTATATATAAAAGGTGATATTTCAGGGACTGTCTGGGATTTGCTTGTGGACCTCAAGTGCAACTATGGGCAAATGTTTTGCATCACCTAGAAATTTAGGATTGAGACATAATTTAAAAAAAAAAAAATGTATTTAACATCATGTAATCAATGAAACTACAAAATGATATTGCAAAAGTCTATTGCAATTTTTGTAATTCAATATGTTAACATAACATTATTCAGCAAGTTTCATTCAACTTTATGAAGCAAAATAATGTTAATTATATAGGGATGCAAAACCTTTGGCCATAGCTGTAGTTCCAGACCACAGTTTGGGAATATGAACTCTGGTATAAATAATTATTTTAAACTAAAGGCATAGTTTTTGAAGAATGAAGGAAAAACATTTAAAACAAGGTTATTCTCAGCAATTTGCATTGAGGCAATAATAATAATAATAATAATAATAATAATAATAATAATAATAATAATAATATCTTTATATAGCGCCTTTCATAGTGGACCACCATCACAAAGTGCTTTACAGAGGTAGGCTGTGAACTGTGCATTATATGCAGAGTCACTTACAATAGGACATTAGGACATTAACATCTCATCCACATGATGGAGCACAAGGAGGTTGTGTCTTGCTAAGGGTCACACAGTGAGTCAGTCAGTGGCAGAGGTGGGACTTGAGCTGGTGACATTCTGGTTACAAGCCCTGGACTTTAACCACTGGACCACACTGCCCACTGATTACGTATTTGTTTTAACATACTTAAAACACAATTGTAAGAAAGACACATTTTAGGATGATCCAACAACTAAACAACTCAAAGTTCTGCACCTAATTCTAGATAATCAGCATTTTCTTTTAACTTCCACAATAAAAGGCGGTGTTGTGTAATGCATTGAGGTTACAGATTCTGACCCCTGCTGGTGAGATAGGGTTAACGGCTCTTAATCTGCATAGGAAAACAATCCTTGGTAAGACGCTCGCTTGTGGTGTGTGTAGTCACTTGTCTGCTTAGCTTCTGCACTTGTACACTAACTCAGAAACCCTGAATATGGTTGGGAACATACACTGTCCTACTGAGGGTGTCTTCCTTTAACCACTCTTTCCAGATGTATTTCTCTGCTCAGGTTAGCAGGCGGTTGCTTTTTAAACTCTTATCTGTCAAACCGAGGAGAGTTGATTGTACTGGGTATTATTATTATTATTATTATTATTATTATTATTATTATTATTATTATTATTATTATTATTATTATTTATTTCTTAGCAGACACCCTTATCCAGGGACGACTTACAGACGTAAACAAAAAATACATTTCAAGAATCACAGTACAAGTATTAATACAATTAAGAGCAAGATAAAATACAATGACTTCAGTTCTAGTAAGTACAAGTATATTACAAAATACAAATTAATATCGGAGCAGATAACAGTGTCAATGATAGTTACAGCATTATAGATTTACAGCATTCACAGATTCATCAAAGGTGAGAGGGGTGTGCTAAGTAATTAGGAAGAAAAGGTAATTCATTTGTGTAAAGATTAGGACAACTAGGTGCTTGTGCCCTTTTTAGAACCGAATTGTGGTTGAGAAACAACTTTGTTGGAATTTTCATATTAAAATCAAGGCATTGCAGAGGAGAAGAAGAATGATGGTTGCTTGGTTCTAGATATGGAACTCGAGCTTGATGCATCATTTTTTGTTTTGCTTCCTGTACTGTGTAGACACTATCACGCTCATAAATACATACATTTTGAGGAAAATTGCAATGCAAATGTAAACATACTAGTCAGTGGTAACATTTTATCAAAGATAAGATTGATTAGATTTAGCAGCGTAGTGGAACAGATGTTAATACAGTCAGTCATTAATATTTCCTGCAATTGGCACAAAGATGCAAACAGAGGATGTCTCATTCAGGTTATTCCCAGACATGCTCAATTGGATTGATATCCAGGGGTTTTGGTGGCCATGGAAGAAGTCTATTCAAACCATCCACACACAATTTTAGTCCAAATGGTTGCATTATCGCCTTAAAAGTATTCATCGCTTTTAGGGTACAAGTGCACAGTGATTCTGGGTAATCAAGGCACCCAGTATATTCCAGGAAAACATGCCCCACACTAGGGCAATGCCAATCCAATCAGGTATACAGGGCCTAATGAAGTGTCCAGACAGTGTATGTTTATAGTTGTTGGAAAACTGTAAAACAATTGGATGCAATTCAAAATACAGGGACATTAACTCCATAGTTGAGAGCCATAAATACTGTACAAGGCTGTGCTATTTGTGTTCTGCAATATGACAAGACTGAAAGTGCTATTGGAATTACATTATGGGGCCTTATAACTGGTCTCATAGTCTAAAGGAGCACATTATTTGTTTTGATGTAGTGAGATATGCATTTTTAACAAGAGATGTGCAATGGGATTACATGAGGTAAGGAAGTGTATTTCTGTCTCAGTAAGATGACGATTCTTCAACTTGTCCCTGGAATTTGATACATCGTGACCCATGTAACAATGTTAATCATATCAAATACTGTACAGATAGACATAATACAATGAATGTAGGCTGACTGGCTGAATAGATTTTGTATTCAGATAAAATCCTAAGGCAACATAATTACATATAGGGCTACATTTCTGGCTCAATTCTTTTTGAAAGGAGAAAAACAATGTTATAAAACTGATATAAATTTGGAACATTCATTTTCCTGCTTCCACTTAAATCTAAATTGTGTCTTGCTAGTTTTACAACTTCACAATTGTCTGCAAACAGATCAAAACCAGGCCCAAAATCAGTGGCATATACCGTACCTATATATAACGGCAAGTGGAAAACGATGCAACTAATCAAAGCCATAACTTTTAAAACGTATTGAAGCTTTGACGTTATCTGTTAAACAAAGAGATTCACTCCAGCATTATATTCATCACATGTGAACTGTTTACTAGCACTCCATCAGTTACAGGAGTATTTGGTTGCTATAGGTTTTTGTTGCTATAGAAACTTTTAAGAATACCTCAGAGAGACAAGAGGTCCCCATAAGTATGTCAAGCAGCTCACTGTGAGACTTCCTCGAAGCCTTAAACATCAAGTGTAATAAGTATCCTAGCAGGAAATAAATAACTGTTTGCAAGTATCCTCAGGCCAAGTCTATGTGGTCATTTCTAAATGTGGTCCAGATTATAAACGATAATAAAGTCAGTGGGTTTGCTCGTATTTCAAACTCCACTACAAGCCAACCAAAAAGGTATAATTGATAAATATCTTTGAACTATTCTCTGATGATTATTAGATAAATTGCAATAAGAACTAAATAGTCTTGACATTTACAAATGCTTATTTATTATTATTGTAATATATTTTTTGAAGTGTTGGAATATTTAGAGCAAAAAACATGTTTGCCTGCATTGAATTTTCAGTTACAAAAACTGCACTGTCCCAATCACTTACAGTAAATATAACACCTTTCATTGTTAGAAATATCATTTCTGAAATGTGTTTCCTAAAATGATATTTACATCTTTGTTTTACTAATCTTCTAGAAACAAGATTACACGTGATATGGAAGAGGAAGTGTACTATTAAAGAGATCACACTTACACACAGTTACAACCTCTATTTTTATCAGTGTATTTATGTTGAAAATGATGGTCATTGTCATGTTAGAAGAGACAGTAAAGTGACAAGACCTCTTGTCAAAGGCACTGAAGAGGTTATAGGTAATGTTGTTATTTCTACTGAAGTTATAACTATTGTTTTGTGTCTTGATGTATAATTTCTCATAAAAATACAGAAAACCACAAAGGCAGGCTTCAGCTTAAATACATTGTCTGTTATGGGCTCTTGGAAATCTCCTAATTGCTTTTTCCAAAATAAAGAAATTGTAAAATGAGAAGCCAGATTCTGGCCAATATATTAAGAGTCCACTAGATGGCAGTTTGTGTCCCTGATAATTTTAAAGAATACTAGCACTGTAGTTCAATTTACTGAACTACCCTTGTACAAAAACAGACATTTGTCATGTCCAAAACAACAATTGTTTGATGGGCTTACTTGAGTGTAGAGTCTACAGACAACTTTAAAATAGAAAAAAAAACAGCTGCCAAGTCTTTTAGACAGTATTGTGGGACTTGAAAATTATATAAATTATATAGTTCTGGTCTCACTGTGTACGTGCCTGCACAGATGACAGTTTGATGGATGTTCTCTATCAATTCAGGGACAGTCTATTAAGCTGCCAATTAATGTACCACTCTTTTATAAATGGAGCAGTAAACAAAACACTTTGTGTTCTTTGACATTCTGAGCCTGATTTAATAAGCTTTACACCAATAGTTGACCATAGTCCCTGCTTTTGTTTAATAAATCGACAAGTCATTCATTGTGGAATGAAACGAAAAGGTCTTTATGCCAATTCACCGATCGCAAAGCCGACTTTATCGACCAATCAGAGAGCTCATAATCCACAGCGTGCTCAGCTACGCTTAGTTACGTATCCAACCACCATAACCCCGGACAAACAAATGCCATATTTACATAGTTTCGCAATGTTACGGTACATGTTTTTTTTTTTAGTTAGTGGAAAATGGTGAAAGGGTGTGCCTGGGGGACTTGCAACAGTAACACAAGGCACCCAGAACGTTCACCTGCACATAAAACGCATCAGTAAAGACACCTGTGTCTGCTTTTAAAAGCAATTCAAACTGCCAAGACTTTATTGTTTTCAGTGTTGTTTAAATGCATTTTAACACGCTGCAACAGCAATATTACTAGTTATTTGATGTAACGTTATTAGTACTAAAAAAAACATCACAGCAAAGCACAACAAACATTAACTTTTAACATGTAGGCCATATGTTTAACACATCTGCTTTATGCAATAACTTCGGGAATGATCTTACTTCGTTTGCCATGCTGTCTGATAAGTGTCTATTTATTCTTTTTAATTATTAAAAAAAGTTAGCACAACTAAGCACTTTTCACAGCAGTCTGATAACAGGTACTTGATGGGTAGGGTTGTGATTTAGACCAGATGATAATTACATAGCTTCCATTACCCGGCAGTGCAAGTGTAGTACTGCTCGGTAATATTTTCGCCATCGAACTCGATCAACAATGTGTGCGGCTTCTCTTAAGTCCGCCGCACACAGCCCGACTCAAGCCGTCACGACTCGTCTCATCTGAGCATGCACAGATTCTGCGATCAGTTTTGGTTTGACGTCACAGTTCAGTTTTTCCCGACTGGGTGTCGCACACTGCTAAAAGACTGAATTACTGACCACAACTAGATACCAGTGATTTCTATGTATGCAAATTTAATTAATACTGCCCTGTACACATTTTTGTATTAACTTAGCCCATCATAGCGACCCTCATACTATGCATGACATCGTATCCTGATTAGACGGCGGAGACATTCCACGAGGCACCCATAAGAAGAGCTTAGCCTATTAATTTAGCTGTTGACCATTTACACCGTGCAAACATTTCAGGCAGTGTTTGACTTTTTGTAGAGTTTGTCTACTACACTTTAGCCTGTGTTTACTTCTGTTTTAGCGCAGTAAGAAAATATAGGCTGCCAGTAGATTGATAATAAAAAGGTAAATCGATAATTTACCTTTGATTAGTAAACGCCTAAAAAAAAACTATTCAGATGTGCACATTATCTGGTATTTTTGAATTTGGGACACTCGGAGCAATTCAAGACTAATGTATTTTTACCTGTGGAACTAAAGCTGTCAATATTCCGCCATCTTGTGACAAGTTACATGACAAGCTACCTCACTTAAACCTGCTTCACCATTGGTTGACACCCTTATGACTAATCGGTCTCAGTCAGTCTTGATCGGCAACCACTGCACACAGACAGACTGATCACATCTGAACGAAATTGCGTCTGAAAAAGATTCAACATGTTCAATCTTCAAGTCTGAAGACATCCCGACAGAAATTTGCATAGTCTTGGTTTTAAGCGCACGCACACTGCTACGATTCATCCAGACTCTGTACGAGATGAGATGAGTTGGGACGGGCTGTGTGCGGCGGGCTTTATACTGTGATTGGTAAGACTTCCCTTCTATTTTTATGACTGCTGAGATTTTGACATCATCGGTGTACCCCTCAACAGCGTACTGAAGCCTCTTTTCTTGATTTTCCAAAAGGACGCTGTAACATTTTGTTTTAATTCGCAAAGTCAAACACTTGAACTTGGCGTGGCTGTAATTTTTATCTCAGTAGTTTGTCCGACAGCAACAGTATCAAGGGTGTGAAAAGTGGGCGGGGCTAAAGTTGGATTTGCGATTGGTGAATTGTAAAGTGTGTGTGCTCTGTCGCTGGTTCCATGGCGTATGCATGCAGCTGCGGAAGCAACTGGGACATGCAGCGGGAGACGCATTGCCAAGCAGCCGATTGAGCAGTGAGGCTCGGGCCGGGGCTTGGCTGACTGGGAGTCCCTGATTGGCTAAGGGTCGTACCACAGGGAGCCTACAGCCAGTTCAAAAAGCAGCTGCGCCACAGCTCTTGGCTGCTGCTAGGCCATGTGCACACAGACCGGTGCTGCGCTGACGCTCCCATGCCACCGTGGGGAGAGCGTCCAGGAGGAAAATGACCACTACGACCCTTCAACTCCCAGACGGATTCCATGAAGGCGCTGCCCATACCCCATACCTAATGTTATTGGTGGTCGTCTTCTCTTTCAGGGAACCAGGGTTATGGTAAGTAACCTAACGTTAATATTTAATAGTAGAAATAAAATAAAAATTCCAGACAGGCAATTAAATGTATTAATCTGTGGGAATCAGCTTGCTGTGCCTCAGGGTTTATATTTAGGTCTCAGTTTGACTATGTGCAATAAGTCTGAAACAAGATACTTAGGGGATTAGCATAGATGTTTGTCTGACCTTTTTCACTTGTTGAATAATAAATTGTCCAGGTGCAATTAATTTCACCGGGAGGAGATAAACTGCATAATTTATTGGATGCTTTTAAAAGGGTGTAGAATAATGACATCTTGATTTGATATATTTGCAGCTGATCAACTGATAATCCATTTCTTTTGAGATCTTATGTATTTTTTTATTTTTATGAAATAAATGCTAATAAAAATATTGATAGTTTACTCATCATTCATGGTATTGGCTTTACAGTTTTATGTAGTTTCTATGAAGAAATTATCACTTATTTTTTATTCGTTTTTTGTATAATCTACAGGCTAGTCTCTAATATGACAATTAAAACGTGTCTTCTAGGATACAGTACAGTATGGGAATCAAAGATTAGTGCTAATTGGAAATCGGTATCTTACTAGAGCTAGAGAAACAATATCACTTGATTCTGGAGGTGAAAAACATTTCTGACTCCATGGTGTCATCTAGTGGTGAACAGCTGATTTTCAATGTTTTCCTATATTGGTGACAGCTGTAGATAAAAATAATAAAATGAGGAGAACACAGATTACACTGCCTTTTCTTAGAAATAATAACATGACATTATAACTACATTTTATTTTACATCTCTTTTGGATTTTATCATGATGTTGTTATCGATAAAATCAGCTTTCAGTTGTTGGTATTTTCTATAATGCTCTAAAGATGTTACGAAGTAGCAGATTCTAAATTTAATATTAACAGGAAAACATTAATGGAAATCATAATCATGTAAAATGGGCCACATAGCTAATGATAATAGTCAGAAGCATACAGGCTATTTGCTATTTTAAGAAATACAATTGTGCCAGATATTTTCTCTTCTAGCATAGACTGAGGCATCTAATATAAAAGCATATACTGTATTGCCATTGCTGTTACTGTGCTATGGTTGGTGGAAAGTTAGATAGCTAATAACCATGTACTATACACCAGTCTCATTATATCAGTATAAATTTACAGTACAGTGTAGTAAATTAAAATATTAGTTCTCAAAACCATGGATTTTCTTAATTGCAGTTCAGCACTTTCATTAGGAAACTGCACTATTTATATGAGCAAAAATATTTACCAAGCCACATTAATTTGGGGAAATACTAGTGTAACAACAAATACTAAAGTACAAATAAAGTCATGCATTATTAGAGGTAACAGTTTTCTTTTTTTTTGTTTGCAACGGAACACTCTTTTCGAGAACAGCATGAATAAAAGTTCCCTGGACATGCAATACACAAAAGGCTGAATAATGTTTTTTTTTTGTTTTTTTTTATCCTAGCACTCACTGAGGGAGTCAGCTATCATCTGCTTGTCATTTGTGTGTGAACCTGGTTCAGCTAATAGACCATGAGACCACCAGAGCAGTGCTCTCTGTGATCCTAGTGAGTTACCATGTGTATGTGCCAAGAAGTGGCAATAGAAGAGTACACAGAATTTTCCAACAGCTCACTATTGTCCAATTATCTATAAAAGATCCAGGGCTCACAACTTCTTTTTAAATGAGTTAATTGAGTTGCTATTTTCTGTTACATAATTGTAAAAAAAAAAAAAAAAAAAAAAAAAGGATGAGGGAGAGGATTTTTTTTGTTATATCCTTCAAGAACAATATGCTTCAAAGGAGTAAATAACATTTCAAATGTTTTATGTCTTTGTTACTATATTGGAGAAAATAATTGATTTGATCGTATGTAATAGGATTGTAAATATGATGTATTTTGAAAGCTAGTATTATACAAACTCTTGTAAATACTTACAGTATGTACTTTATTATTGCATATAGTAAGGTTTATTTATCTAAACTGATTGTAGCAGGGCAGAAGACCTCCCTGCACATAGTTAGTGGGGCAGGGTAAAGCCCTGCTTGTAAAGACATGCATGATGTATTGGTATGATTTGAATGTATTTTGTGTTTATTTAAAAACAAGTGTTTTTGTTTGTTTGGCAGAGTGGATAGGGTTAAAGCCCCATCCCACTAAACCTTTGTGGAATGTGACCGTCTCTGGATTGATGAATTTATTGCTAATCCGGAGATGGTTACATGTATAAAAACCTGCAGCTTTTGCTGGTTGTGGTGGGTTTTTGAGAGGAGGAACGAGAGTAAGAGAGAGCGAGTTAAAACAAAAGAAAATGAGAGTATAGCACGTGTCACCCAACTATCACCCCCCACACCAGGAAGAAGAACGATTGCCAGCCCTGAGGAGAAAGGGGAGGAGCGACCATCCCCAGAAGCAGCCAGTACCAGCTGTAGCAGTGAAAAAGGACAGCAGCTGGGACGTCTTCCTCAGCACTCTAGAGGTCACCTGTTTGTGCCCCACCTGCGCGGTGCGGGGGCATTTCCCACTCAATTACCCCCTCCCAGAAAAGGAGTGCCCAAGGCCACTGTCACATCCGGAATGCCCAGCTTCGCTGTCTCCAATGCCCAAGTGGGAGGAGCCTGAGCATCCATTGCCCAAGAGGGGGAAGCCTGCATGTCCAGAGCCCAAGAAAGGGAAGCACCAGTCTCCAGCGACCGAGGGAGAGCTGCACCAGTCTCCAGAGACAGGAGACTAGCTGCTGCTCCCGCCTCCACCACCAGAGGGAGACTAGCTGCTGCTTCCGCCTCCACCGCCAGAGGGAGACTAGCTGCTGCTCCCGCCTCCACTCCCAGAGGGAAACTTCCTGCTGCTCTATGGCAAGCCAAATTATCATTTCGAGATATCTCAAATTGCATTACAGATATCTTTTAATTGTGCAGTTTAAGATATCTGTAAATCAATTAGAGATACAGTATCTAAAAATGAAATATAGATATCTTAAATTAATTTGCAGATATCTTTACTATGGAAACCATGTGGATTTTGCTAGCATGGTACGCCAAACTGTCATTTAGAGATATCTCCAACATTACAATTATTCATTTCCTATCCGACATCATCAAAAGACGTCAAGTACAGGTCTCTAGTTGTTTATTTCTCCGGAAAAAGCCGAGAAAACCTTTCAATGGAAGAAATGAGACCGGTAGAAGCCGAGAAACCAAAAAAAAAAGTAGGCGGATCTGAGCAATACACATAGTCCCTTCACCACAGGCATAACACAGACATAAACAAGATTGCTGCTTCCGCTTCCAGCACTCAAAGAATATCACAGACATTTGCTTTTTGAGATATTATAGTAATAAAATAGTGACTTGGGTAGCATTATTGAAGTTTGGTGATTAAAATGGGTGATCAGGAGATTTATCAGTATGCACTACTATGAAGAGGTATGTGATAAATACAGCGAACAAGGGGTGGGGCGGGGCTGGAGATGCAGTTCTGAATGTCCTGTTGATATGCAGTGCTTTTTAAACCCGTTTTACTATGAATAAAATTATTTTTAAACAGCGTGTGTAAATTAAACAGCGTGTGTGAAAACAAATTGGACCTGACGCGCCTGACAGATGCTGAATAAATGGACCGTAAAGGGTTAAAGATATCTCAATCATTTGAAGATATCTCGAAATAACTTCCTTTTGAGATCTCTAAATCATTTAGAGATATCTCTAAATAACTTCCTGTTCATTTGGCGATATCTCTAAATGAACATAGAGCATTTTCACAGGAAGTCATTTTGAGATCTCGAAATGGCTTCCTGTTCATTTGAAGATATCTTCAAATGATTTAGAGAGATCTCCTAAATGAACAGGAAGTTATTTAGAGATCTCTACAAGATATCTTCAAAATGTTTTAAAATAAATTAACCATTTTAAAATGTTTTAAAATAAAATACAGTCACCCACAGGGTTACAAGCAGAAAAGAAAATGAAATCAACAGGAAACCACTAATGCAAGCAAGGAAATACCTGAAACACCACAAGCAGAATGGGAGATTTCAGATGAATGGAGCACAGACGGGTACAAACAGAACCCCTGCTTCAGATCCAGGAATTTCAAAACAGACTTTAGCAGAACTGAAGACTCTTTTAAGAGAAAGCGCAGTGCTTAACACCAGAGGCAGAGAGAGCAACAAACTGGGTGCAAACTGAGTGCATATACCTATTTGCATGTAACAAAGCCCGATAACAAGGCTGACGAGGGACCCATTAGGTCATTTACTACCTTCAAACACCATTCTGAGGTCTCCCAGGAGACTTTTTCGACCTGAAAAAAGAAACGAGGACCAGGGGTCACAAATGGAGATTAGATAAGGGGCATTCAGAACAGAAAATAGGAGGCACTTTTTTACACAAAGAATTGTGAGAGTCTGGAACCAACTCCCCAGTAATGTTGTTGCAGCTGACCCCCTTGGGTCCTTCAAGAAGCTGCTTGATGAGATTCTCGGATCAATAAGCTACTAATAACCAAACGAGCAAGATGGGCCGAATGGCCTCCTCTCGTTTGTAAACTTTCTTATGTTCTCTACCGTCCAACTGATGTCTCTTGAGCCATATGGCCCCTTGTGCCCCAAAAAGTACCACCTGGTGCCAAGGATAGTCGTCTTTGTGTTTTGTTTTAATTAATATTTTGTTGTTACTATTTAGTCAACCTCTGAACTAAACTTAGAGTAAGTAGCAGGGTTCGGAAAAATAGTGTTACGCATCCCCACTTGTGTAAAATCATGTACCTGTAATTTCTTTTCATTGTTAACATCCTGGGGATGTGTAATGCTATATTTTTTGGAACCCCACAACTTATTCTTTTAAGGTTCGTCTTTTATGAAAATGTTTATATTTTATTCATACAGCACTATGTGCACTCTGATTAGTATGGCTAGTTATTCATAAAGGTTGGACAGCTCCAATCATTATTTACCAAGCCTACTGACTAATGTCATTTTGCAACCATGGTGGGCTGCTTCTGAAAAGATTCCTAAAAACAGAATTTCTGCAGTGAGGTGTAAGGTGTACTTTGAAAGGTATAGAGCATCCTGTTCTTCAGATCATTAAAATGACCCTGCACTTGCTGTTGTATTCCTAGATGAAAAGGGTGAATGAACAACATTAACAAACAACTGTGTACATTATAGGTTGCAACCAGCCATTTAATTGGTTAACTGCACATTCCCTGGCAGCAGTTCAATTAATTACTTGAACTAATTTTTTGATTATTAATTACGTTTATTTCCCCCAGGTTAGTGATAGCTATAATTTGACTATTTTCCACATTTGGTTTCTTTCCTGAGCCCACCATAGAGTTTCTACATCCCATTGAGAAGCATACAACCAGGGGTACAGCCACTGATTGAAGACACCTATTAAACTTGAAGGATAGAGGATTTCCAGGACCAGGGTTGGAGAGCACAGATTAAGTCACTGAACTTGAATCACAGACCTTGGCTAACATGGCTGTGTTGTGTTTTAAAATCCACCACTGAAAGTCAGGTAAGGGTATGGAAAAGTTTCATAGGTGATATAAATTAATGGGAGTCAATTCAATTGATCAAAACCACAGCAGATCTAAACAGATTCATCTAATTAATGTAACAAGAATATGAAATTCAGAACTATTTAAATATTTTAATGATCTATTAGCAGTATTACCGTCTCTCTTCAACAAAAATATCAACAAAATATTCAATGATATCCTCCTCGTTGGATTGAACTATGGATTTGCAGTAAAAATAAAAAATACATTCAGAATTAAACTTCATATTTGAAAAGAACTCTTGTCAAGAAAAATATACACTTCAACCTGTCATCTCGTCTGTAATCTTCAAAATAGTGGATGTGCAGCAAGCAATTTTCTAAAATGTAGGTGGAGAGTACAACTCACATGACTGATGACCAATCTCAGTATAGTGTACGAGCAAGTAATCTCCAGTATATATTGTGTGTCTCGGAATACAATGTGTGTGTCTCAGTATATAGTGTATGTGAATGTCACCCCCGCCCCAGCCCCTCTTTTGATAGATTTGTTGTGACCCTGTCATCCTGATGAAGCAGGCAGCACTCTTGCACTATTGTATTGTGGTGATCAGGAGGTGTGTTGTGTGAATGACGGGTAGCAGTGCAGCTCACCCTATTATTGAGATTCCTCCATGGAATCTGTTAGCATGGACCGGGGGGAGACTAAATTAAATAATTTGGTGGACTCTGAGACCGCAAATCGTTTGAGAAATGGTAAGTAACAGAAGTCCCACCGAAGCCCGTTCATTTTTAGCTTCAATTTAAGTTTTCAAATTAAAAAGTAAAGACATGTAGAATTTAAGTTGATGTATAGATTACACTATTTTGATTTAATCTTGGTGTTTAATGTCAAAGCGATTAAGTTGATTCATTTTTTTAAAATAAAATTATAAAAAAATATTAACAAAAAAAACATGCAGACAAACCAGACTAAGAATTCTGAACTGTGTGTATTTTTTCAACAGATTGTAAGAATGTAGCGTTTGTAAACTTTTTTTTTCTAGTTTTAGAAATATGTATTTTAATCAGCATCCTATTTAATGTCTTAATTCTATAAGTGTCTACCTGTAGGTAAGGTGTAGCTGTGTAAGAGGCAGTAGTCAACAGTAGGGCATATTCATATGAATAAAAAATTCAGTAACTTCAAACAGTCGTAAGTCTTGATGTAGAACTAGCAGAAACTAGATGAAATCAACAAATATTTATCTAATGGCTTCACGCACTCTGATTAGCACTAATCTTGGACTACCTAATATTAATTTAGAACTAGTCCTTGACTAGCTTACCTAATCGGTGTCTCCAAAACCAGCCCTTACACTTTCTAAGAAAAGAATACTGGAGGACCTGAAATCTTCAAGGTGGTAAAAATCATAAACTGAAAAAGACAAAAGTTGAATCATTTGTTGATCTTATTTAGTTTTTTTCTGCTTTTCTGTCCATGATGTTTATTTCACAGATACTTTATGTATGTAAACTTTATTTTTCAGTTTTTCCAAGGACCCCACAAGCTGTCTGATTTGCACTCGCCTAGATAATGATGTATTTCAACGGCCAAAATGCAAAAAAAAAATTAAATTGGGGAAAACATTGCGAAGAAAAAGAAAGATAGCGGAGATTACTTAATTACAGGTCAGGAATGTGATGCCAAATGGAGGAACTTGCTCAGCACCTACAGGAAAAATAGACATAATGAAAACTAGTGGTAACCATGCTGTTCACTGGGAGATATGGATGAAATTTTGGGTACCAAGGCTAGTAACAATCCTAGAAATAATCTCTTAGTTTCTTCTTTGCTGACCGCAGACTCCGAAGATGACCCTCCTACACAGCCTGCTTCTCCTTCAACCTCTAGTGCATCAACGCCCAGATGGAACAGCAAGAATAGAAATTCACCAGAGTGTCTTCAGGTATATGTGGAGTAGCAGGAAAAGAAAAGAAATGTGGGGCGATCATAAAATTGTAGAAGAGAAAAAAATAGAAGCCATCAACAATCTAGCAAAGGCCTTCAGCAGCCTTGCTGATAATGAGTAATATTTATAAATTACTAAATGTTGACACAACGATGTTTATTTCAGAACATATTCATGTTTTATTTAATTTCCTCAAATTTTTCAATAAATATTTGTGGTAATTATTTACAAAGTGTCTGTGTATTTCTTACATAGAAAGCTCATCTGCAATGGCATCTCCTTTTTCGTGCAGCTATACCATAGTTGACGTTTTCAACCCCGTCCCAGCCGTCATTCTCATCCGCTTCATTTTGAAAGTCTAGGAGAGCTTTGTCATGGTGTTCTATGCATATGTTGTGTAATACACATGCTGCCATGACTACTGTAGGTGCTAAGTCCAGATGTATCATATCCAGGTATTTTAGCTGTCTAAAGCAACCTTTTATGGCCTTATAGCTTGCTGAACCACAACACGTTCAGAATTTAGTTTCTGATTGTATCTTCTTTGCTTTGGAGCTAAACGTCCATTGTCCTTGTAGGGAGTCATCAGATAAGACTCCAAAGGGTAAGCACAATCACCAAGTCCATGGCAATTAACAGGCACCATGTCCAAGTCAAGCTGAAGTCTCTGAACAAGGGGACTGCTTCGCCAAACACGGGAATCATGTGAAGATCTTGCAAAACAACCCATAAAAGAACAACGAGAGTTGGATACCACCTGCAAAATGATTGAACTGAACCCTTTCCAGTTATAATAGTTAGTGCTATCTTCAACAGGTCCTCGTAACGGAATGTGTGGCCATCCATACAGCCGAAGACTCCTGGAAAGCTGCTTGGGTCTCTCATGTTTTCAAAACCCATTTTCTCCCTGGCTGCGTCTACACCTTAAGAAATACATAATTAACTTAGTGAGAAAATAGATTATGTAACCTTTTCATGCATGCAATAACGTAGATGACAACATTTTTATAGAATTACATTTATTAGAAATGTGCCAAGTTTCCCAATTTTACTGGATAACTTAATTTTTTAAATGTAGTATTGCAGACCTCAAATGAGGCTTATGTCCCTAATCAACACCAAGGAGGTTTGTTTGGTCTTTTACATTGATGTTTCATTCAGTTTAATCATTTTTTATTAATTGCAAAGAGCACATAAAAACAGAAAAACAAATAGATTAGCTGTCAAGATAATTAGCTTTCTAGAAACTTAAAATGTGATTGTCATGCATGAAAGGATTAATATTAATTTAAATAAATAAAGCAGCATTCCATTACTTAGAACACTCAATAAAACGTGTTTCTAATTGGTCTGCCCTTCTCAGTGTCATTTTGAAAAATTAAAGATGCTGAGAAAAAGCACACTTGAAAGACCTACATTAACATACAGTAGTTTTTTACTTTTATTTTTTAAAGAAAATCCTGCAATATGAACCACGGTCCTCATATTTTTCTATAACAATAATCGACTGTACCACATCTATATGTGGAAATGTGTTGTCTCATTAATAAAACCAAAAGTAATATTTTTATAGTCACGATACTTACCAGTAGGCCACTTGATGTAATCTTTAGCAACACCTTTCATCCTTTTACAAAAGACAATAAAAAGACGGTGCTCATGACCTCTGACCAGTCCAAATCAGTCTGCTACACCTCGAAAACTTTCTTGATTTGCAAGAACCCATATTGACAGCAGAATGGCGGTTTCCTGGGAAACAGCTGGCTGTCCTATTTGAGCCTGATCTAGCTCTAAACACTGGATTTTTTTCAATTAGAATGAAAAAAGTAGAGGTTGTAGATCACTAATGTAACAGGTAAGTACTATAAACTAATTTAGGGATCCTGTATCAATTTATTATGTGTAATATTTGCTAATTTAAATGAAAAAAATGTGGCATTTCACATTGGTGTTATGTGATGCCCCAAATAAATTGATAAAAAAAATTAAGAACTTGAAATAAATGTGTAACATTAGGTGTTAATATCAATTATTTTAAAATAAACGTGTATCATTTATAAGGTATGTAGACCAATCTGTTTTAATGTCACCAATCTGTTGTTTTAATCCAGTCACTGGTGGAGTTACTTCTGCTTCACCACTTTCTTTGCAGCGGTGAATAAAACAGTGCGCCCCAATTTGCAGAGCACTGGTTGGCTGCCCCAGGGCCAGTATGGATGAGGAAGTGTTTAGTGGAATTTGGGTAAAATATTTGGATTAGTAATATTTTAATATTTAAACAGTGGGGATATTAAGGCTCACCATCATGCCTTCATAATGTACACACATTTTTATTTATTTTTTTCTGATTATAAACAATTTGACCTTACCTGAAATTGTTTTCTCGTTTTCCCGTTTTGGAGAGACAGACCTCATGCAGGATTACTGAACGAATCCTATAGTAAAATTCCAGCCCCAAAAATGGTATTTGAAATAACTTATTTTCAAAAGTACCGTAACAGAGAGAGTGAGAATCAAGATTTACTGTACATGCTCACCTCAAAAGAAGTAGCCTGTCATTCAAATCCCGCCACCTTGTCAGCGGAGGAAAACGACGCTCGAGTTAGATTTTTTCTGACATGAACAGTGAGTATAATTTCTTTGAACCAAGTTTCTTTGAAACATTTGCTAATTATTTATAAAGGGCTGTATTTTCGTGACTTGTGGTGTTAGTCGAGAATAAATGAAAAATGTCTACACATAAGCAAGTCACAGTGACATTTAATAAAATGGTATAGCACTAATAATAAAAATAATAATAACAATACAAATGTATAAAAAGAAAAGAGTGAATTGCTGTCCTCTTTCATTTCTTACTGCACAATATATACAAAGATATGTGTGTGTTTTTAAGTCTTTTTTTTCTATTATTACAGTGACATTAGAATGAATGAATAAATAAATTCCCATTCTCCGCATTGTCAGTACTACAATTTGGAATGACCAGTTATCTGGTAAGGGACAAGGCATGAGATGACAAGCAAATACAGTGCTTCTGACCTCAGCTAACAACTAGAGATGTTTTAGAAACACATTATTGTTATTTCATTTAAACAGTTACTGCTGTAGTAGACTGTGCAGGCGGAAGTCTAAGTTTGGCAGGGGTGGGGTTTAATCTGTCCCTTCCAACAATCACAGGTGTGGTCATTCTCTAATTAGGTAATTTAATGCTGCTTAGGGAATGGCTACTGTATAAAAATGGAGAAATTTTATTTCAAACCGCAGTCCTGCTCTGAGTCTTTAGGGGGCGCTATCCCACTTCTCTCATCATGGGCCATATTCATAAAAGGCGGCGGTAATTTCCGGACAAAAAAAAAATTACCGGGTAGTATTTAACACAAAATTTATAAAACTACTGCCTGGTTATTTTACCAGCCAGTATTGGGTTTAGATGTGCTTTACCGTCACAGATTGTTTACCGAGGGATTTTATCTAACCTATTGTCAGAGGTATACAAATGAGCCGTGTCCCCTACTTAAGACGTCAGTGGCTTACACCATCTGTTTACACCGTGACGTTACGGCTACGGAACATGTCTGGAGACAGCCAGGTTGTCTGAAATATCGAGATGTCAGTTTTAAAAAATAATAATAGATGCACACCCAGGTGCTAGACGCGAGGGAGAGGTTAGGGTTGGTGCAGTATATGCTTTTTAAAATATTAAATATATATAATTGAATAGTTTATATGCACATGCCTTCCTGAAACATAACTGTAACCGCCAACAATGTGATGTGTTGTCACAGCTCATGATATTTTACTTTTGGTTGTGAAAAAAAGGATCCTGTCATGTTAGCACACGTTTCCTTTGCCACGCACAAGAAATTATAGAAGGCACTACAGCGTCAGGAAGCGAAGTTATTTATTACATTTAAAACCTGCATTTGAATGACAAATGGCACAGAAAGACAGCACCACACAGTTACATTAAAATACAATTAATTGTAAATGGCAGAAAAATCGCCTATGCTTTTATTTATTACTGTATTCCCTCAGTTTGCAAATACAGTACATATGATAACATCTCAAATCTGTTTCTCATACAGCACACCTTACCATACAAAAAGCTTCTTTTATTAAAATAAATAAATACAGCTAGATTCAAAAATCCTGCTCGTCACACAATACTACTTGGTTTCATAGCAAAATTGGATTAGAAAACGCTGTATATTTCTTGCAATTTGTTTGTAGTTACAACTTCTTGAACTAACTAACAACAAAAAAATATCTATATGAACATAATAGTAGTACTGTATTATTATTATTATTATTATTATTATTATTATTATTATTACAATATGCAGTATTTTGTATACATTTGAACTTGACTGAATTGTAAGGCTCTGAAGCCATTGTTTTATTTCTAATTTTGCCTTCCATAATATTTATTATAACATATTTTAAAATAATTCCTGTATATTAATCTACATTACTATAAAATACAGAGCTAAATAGGTTTTGGGGGAAAAAAGTAACCCAGAACTAAATTCCTGTTCACATAATAATGCTGGAAATAAGTAACAAAGGTTTTTATGACCAATATCAAACCAACAAAGAGCACCAGAAACGCATTTATAAATATTTTACACATTTTCAACTTAAGCAAATAAACAGTGAAGCATTTTACAAATAAAGCCTCCTTTTCACCTTGGCATGTTTTTTCAATGACTGATTGTGCACCAGTGTTTTGCTTACTTTTAATACACCCTGTATTCTCATGGCCCAATGATGTCACACAGTAAACTGGGTGCTTCCATATATTGCAATGGCAAGTTGAAGTTGATAAAGACCAACCACCAATTTTTTCACTCAAAATAAATATGCATTTATACCATGCTTTGATAACTTCAACGTTTTGTCTATGTATTTCAAAAAAATAAAAAAATTAATTTGGGGGTGTAACAGGAGATGTGTGCTGACTGTTTGGCGCATGCATGGTTCTGCAGGACCGAGAATGGCCGGAGAACGAAAAACAAAACAAAATAAAATAAATATAGGGGTAGGCCCCAAAAGTATAGACCATAGTCTGAGGGAACGGTGGAGTGTAGGACAGAGACCCGGACCATGCGGGTAGCGACGGTCAGGGAAACGCTGCACAGTGCAGCACCTTTATTTTGTAGTTTTGTTAGTAGTGTTTTGTTTTCCCTTTTTCTTTGTGCCTTTTGTTTTCATTATTATTTTGAGCACTTGTATGTGCACTGGACTGTATACCGGTATTAGTAACCCTGTGGTCCTGATTACTGTTGTCAGTATTCAGGCCACAGACAACAGCGCCCTCTGCGAGTAAAAACAAATCAGTGCGCCTGAGCGGCATTACAAATAAAGTTTTGTCTCCTGTGTGTCAGTGAATTGCCGACCACCTTATTGTTTAATGATTTATTTTTAGATTTTTATAAAAAGAAAAGTAGATTGCATTTATAATATGGAATTAATTAATGTGCAACCTTGCGTAACCTATTGTGATAATATATATTGTTCTAGGTTAACCAACTGTAGCCAGTCATCTGCTACTGAATCCATTAAAACATTAAATTGATTATTGTCAAGGTGGATTCATAACCAGTAACTATGTACTGGAGACAAAAGAAAAAAAAGGATGTACAGTATATGCAGATTTTCAATTAAATGTAAGGTGTAGACTTACTGAATAAAATAAACACAATGTAATGTGCCCTCTGAAACAAATCATTAGGCCGTCTCTTATGTTTAAGAATTTGACTTGGTTCCTCTTGTTTGTTTCTTTAAATACGGTTGCCATTATCCAATAAAGTAGTATCTATTTCACTTGTTTTATAGGATATATAAATAGGTTTATGACACTATTAAGCATTCCATTATTGATTGTACCCTTTTATCAAAGTACACAATCTCACTTTGCTATCATCCAATTTCCCTGCATGCAAAAATGTGAAATCTGTGTCTAGAAAGCCCCCACGCCCTTCATCTAAGATAAGCATGAGTACAGTCATGAAACATTAATCCATAGACTGCACATTACATTTGTACAAAACATGGTGGATGCAGTAGGTTTGCTGATCGATAACAATCTATCAGAATGTCCGTAGTGATTCAATCTTATATTTCAAAAAAATGAAAAAAGAGCCATCCAATTATTCTGCCCGCCCCTTGAGGTCATGTCCACCAACAAAGTGTTTCCTTGTCCTATTTATTGACCATGGTTCATTTGTACTTCTAATGATCACTATTAATGCTGATATTGGAAAAATGCAAAAGAAACATACTATATTCTTACTACCACCTTCACTTTTCACACCTCTTCACCTAAGAGTAGAACAGTCCTTAGCAGTCGACACCTTGCCCCCCTCTAAGGATCAGTAACCTTGTGGAAACAGCTTTCTAACTGGACTGCTACAAGTGCAATAGAAGGAAGCTCCTGTGGAGAATGTGAAGATGTGTTCTCTTCTGATCTTCTTTCTGTCCATCGTATCTCAAGATCTGAAGATTACTTTACAAATGTATCCATTGACAATTATCTTTATTGCAGTTGTTTACAACCTGCTTGACTTACATGGGATACAGTTTTTAATTATGATGCCTCTTTCCCAGTAGCTTAAAGGTACCAAATAACAAATGAAACAATTGCTGTGATTTCATGCTGTGTTAGTATTAAATATTTCACACATTTATCACAGGTTTTATTATTTGGTACTTTTTTAAAAGCCACTATAAGCATAACTTGAAGAGCTAGAATCGATATACTCCAGCTCATTATGATCCCTCCCTCAAACCTCAGTCTAAGTTTTAAAATCTGGAGTAAAAAGCTTTGAGTATATGGCCCAGGATGTCGCATGCAATGGTTCTTCCCTAATTAAGGAGTTTCACCAATAAAAAAATCCTTAAATTATTATTTCGTTCCTTGTGCTTCACTTTGGCAAAAGAAGTTTCCTTTTAGTGGACTTAAATAATATCAGTAATTTATAAAGGAAAGTGTTGCTTACTTGGTAATGGAAATAAGAAAAAAAAGAACTGGGGAAGAAACATTACTGAAAGGGATATTTTTAAAACCCACTATTACTTCATATTCTTTGCACTTTTCTATAATAGCCTATATGCAGGGCTTCTGATTTTTGGTTTTAACCCTTGATACAAAAAAATAAAATTGGTGTATAGCCAGTAAACACCGGAAAAAAATTGGAAATAGTTACTCAATTCACGTTGACCACCTTTCCCATTAAAAAAAAAGAAACTACTACTACAAAAATAGCAAAGACATCTGTCGTGGCAACGTGGCTGGAGACAGCAAGAACGACCCACCCATGGAGGCCGGCTCCTTCACTGCCCAGGTTATTGTCCTGAACCACCCTGGCCAGATCAATGCTGGTTACGCTCCAGTGCTGGATTGCCACACCGCTCACATTGCCTGCAAGTTTGCTGAGCTCAAGGAAAAGACTGACCGTCGTTCCAGTAAGAAGCTGGAAGACAACCCCAAGTTTGTCAAGTCTGGAGACACTGCCATTGTGAACATGGTCCCTGGGAAACCCATCTGTGTGGAGAGCTTCTCTGACTACCCTCCCCTCGGTCGTTTTGCCGTGCGTGACATGAGGCAGATGGTCGCTGTTGGTGTCATCAAGGCTGTTGACAAGAAGGCTCCTGGAGCTGGCAAGGTCATCAAGGCTGCAGTGAAGGCTGCCAAGAAATGAACCACCATCCCCTGGACTGTCCACCTTTGTTCAGGGTCTCACTTGCAGCCAGAAACCTCCTCAAAGACCCTGATCTCTCTCATTAAGGATTGGCTAATGCTGATTAAAACCCATCGTAAAAATTTCCGCAGGAAAGGAACAAGACAAATGTTAGATTTCTTTTGTGGCTTTGTGAACGTTTTGAAAGATTGAGGTGCCTATTCAGTGTTTTGGGTTTTTTTTGTTAATTTTGCACCTGTAAACTTTAGCGCCACTCTGTAATTTATAATTGGATTGAAGCTGCTGTGAACCAATAAAATGTCTTGTTCTTGGGGAAAAAAAAAAAAAAAAAAAACCTACAAAAATAGCCTACCTTTCCCAGTGCAGCTGGGCAATGTCCTTCCTTCCTGACTTGTATATGTCATTGATTTGTTCTGAATACTTTAAACCCACCACAACTACTGAGTGGCAGCACATTCCTACATTTCTATTGGAGACCGCTTGCGAGACTTAAAATGAGATTACAAGTAGGAATGGAGGCTTGTTCATGGGATTTAAAGCTGTATTATAGTTAAGATATGGAGGATTTAAAACAGAATTGCAAATTGTGGTGATGTAAAAAAAATGCCTACACACAAAAACCCCGGAAGAATGTGCCTGTGAATGTAAGGATTTCGTTGTGGAAGACACCAAAGGAAAGAAGGTACAGCTTCAGTGTACACGTACTGTCCAGTTATATATTTTGACAGAAGAAACCGCCCCAGCATTTTGGAAAGTAACTGAAAACAATAATTTCATACACTAAATAAAAAGCGAAAGCCTGAAAAAACCCAAAAACGATTTACAGAAAATAGCTAAAAATAAGCACTGTAGCATATTTCACTGAGCATCTTGTTTCTGGTAGGTTTTGGTAATTTAATTTCCTTTATGTAGTAGTCGGTGCACCACTGTCTGCTCCCAATAATAGATTTTCAAATGGCTTCAAGGTATTTTAATCTTAGTACTTTTTCTATCATGCATCAAAGTTGAAATTATAAATCTTGAATTCATGTATATTTTATAGAAAGCCACAGAGTGCATACATGAGCGGACAATATAAAAATTCTGCCTTTGAGCACTGTGTGATAAAGAATAAAGTCTAGCATAAGTAGCTTAAAAAAGAAATGAGGAATGTTGGAACTAGCTTTGAACGAGTTGTCTGGCAGCTTCTTTTTGAAAACAGCAAGTAAAAGTTCCACAGAAGACATGTTTTAATCATAAAAAGTATTTTGAAAATAGTGACTTTCATTAACTTCATGACTGTTTCATAAATGATATAAAGACTGAGACACATTTCATGCACCGTATTTCCGAGATGAATAGTTTTATACTGAGATAGAGAATCACATAAGCCTTGGCAAGCAACAAGCAATCACTGTGTCCACAAACAGCTTCCAGGGTAAAAAGCCATTAGTACTGACTGTGTAAGTCCTAATTTACCATCACTGCTATTCCAATTCCTGTTATCTATTTGGTTACCAATCAATTGCACGGAAAGAGATACATAAAGAGTACTGAGGAAATGTTTCAATCCTACAATTCATAACAGACTGTATGTGGAAAATAAGTCAAGTATCATACATGGTTAAGAAGTCTGTAATGTCATCTGTAAAAAAATAGAAAAATGACAGCTTTTAACTGTCTGATATTTTTTCACCCCTCGAATGCAGATGAAGATTTTACAGTTAGAAAGTGCAGGTCTGAAGCTTTCTAATAATGTATTAACAGGATATTAAATGTGCATTTCATGTTTCATTATTAGCAAGTCCACTTTTGAAAGCCCTGGATTATAAATCAATATTAAGCATCTATAATTTAAAAACCAAGGATTTATGAAATATCTAGACATGTCTTGTAAATTAACTGTAATGCTATCAGTTATTTAGTTCCTATGGCTACATGTATACAACAAGCATACAATATAAAAAAAACAGGATTTGTGGGAGTTGCTCTGAGCAGCATACCAACAATTTTACTTTCATCCATGGTTCCAAATCCTTTCTTCATATGAGGTTTGCTACCTTTTATTAAATTCAAATTAGAAAATACCTTTTTACCTATAGTTTTTTTTTGTCACATCCAAGGCAGGCTGTACCAAAGCAGAGGCTCAATAAATTCCCACATTGAGCTGGCAGTAGTGAATAGTTGCAATAAATCAGACATCGGAGACTTATTTCCTGGAGATCTACAGTACTCTAAAAGCATCTAGAATTCTAAGAAATATTGTATATATTTTTCCCTTTGGATAGCTTTTTCTGCTGCAGTTTGTGTTGCAAGTGCTTCAGTGACAACACCAGATTTAACTATTTCATCTTTGTATGTATGCATGTATGACTAATTGATTTGACCAAATATTGTCTGAGCTGCACTTTATTTATTTTACACAGTGTAGCGATACGGTTGATGCTTAATCAGCAGGTTCTTCAGAAATGTTTATGACATATTGGTTATTAGCAGTAAAACCATACATTTTTCATAGCTTTATTTCCTTTATACGAGTTGTGATTGACTAGAGTACCATCTCTTGAAGACTAGGCAGCCACCTCTGCATACCACCATATCCACTGCCCCTCTTTCCTCTTAATACAGATGCAGCTTCTGGGTCCTTTAGTTACTTTTCCTACGTCTCTTGTGTCCTTGCCTGTAGCATTGCCTACTATCTTCATGTACCTCCACAAATCTAAACAGTGGTCATCTTGGCAACCACTTCCACAGACAGGCTTGGCAACCTTGTACCAGCTCCTGATACTGTTGGACCTGTTCCTCAAGGCCTTCCTCCTTGTGAAATGTGATTTGAAATGAGGAGATTTCTTCTAGATCTTGCCCACAAGACAGCATCTGGTGCCAGTGTTGTTCTAGTCAGGTAGTTAAAACATGAGACAATGACAAGTATTACTTCTTAACAAGATTAATATGGTATATATAAAAAAATATAGAGGCGCCGTCTAATGTATTGGGATTAGAAAAATAAACCGTAGTAATTGGCGGACTGTCAATCAACACACACATAAACCAGAGCTAACAGATTGAGCAGGGTGTCTCTGCAGACCAGAAGCTCCAGCCCTGAAGTCGTGCATGCGCAGCTCCTAAGTTATGTCATCATTCTACGCTACAGCCCGGACACATGATAAGGGTGATCACTTGCTTTGTGTTGTGAACATGCGCAATGTTATTGTTTAACACAGAAGTTTGTACCCATATTGAGTTGGTGGAGTGAAGCCGGTTTTTGAAAACTGATCGGTAAGTGATAAATTTTTAAATAACAAAGAAAGAAAGAAATGTATACTTGACCATAGCTATTGTTTTGCTTAAAATTATATATGTATTTAACAACCAAAACATTTATTTCTGATGCTTTTTTGGTTACTTAACAGACTTAAATATACATAAATGACCTGTTAATTACATTGCTACATGCAAATTGTACTTGGTATGACTTGGATTAAAATACAAAACATCACTTTTAAAAAATCTATTTATATCCACTGATAGTAATAATGTTTAGTTTAATTAAGTTTTATGCACACAAGTAGTAGTATTAAAATATTTTTGTTGTATGGTTAAAATGCTGATATATTATGCAGTGTTAGTACGGATGCAATGTTTACATTTTTTATTGGAAAATTAAATGTTTTTCCCCATTATAAGTATGAGTGTAGCGATTTAATATTTCTATGTTAATGTCCCCTGGTAAGGAGACACAGAAGCAAAGAAGACAGACCCCAGAACCTGGACTTCTCTGCCAACAGGAAAGCCAAGAGCCTGTTAAACCCTTTTATTAGTTGGGGAAAACCTCTGGTGGCCCCGGCAGTCAGGTAGCCCCCACGCCGGGCATGCTAGCTATTTTCTGATGAGCTGCAGCAATGTCGGTAGAAGATGAGCAGATATATGTATCAACTGCTGAGGAAGTCTGTAACATATCGTGGTCAAGTGGCTATTGCAGGTGGCAGGAAACAGTCAGAAGTTGAGATTAAAATGCCAAAAGTAAGCTTTTATTTAAGCATCAGGTGTAAATTGGCAGTACAAAACACAAATTATTAACAAAAACAAATCCACAAGACTGTATTTAACACATATATCTTTTTGACTGAGTACAGAGCTACTCAGTCACTCCAGCCTCACTGGAGTCTCAAATCTAGTCCCTAAAGATGAGCTCTACACAGGTACTTCTACCCTCCCTTATCAATACCCCCTTTACAGGACAAATCCACAACACCTTCATTAAAGTATGGTTTTATAAATGTTACAGTATCTGCATTTAACTGATTCCCTTTGTTTAAACATTCTGGAGACGAGGGTAATTAGATGGGATGAGAACCAGTGTCGAGATATGATTGTGTGGGAGGAATCGATGAACAACGGATCTGATGGGAGAAAGGGCTTCTTGAGGGAAATGTACTTTGTCATGGAAAAGTAGAGGCATACTGGAGAGCTGATTTTTGATAGTTGAATAAAGTGTCCTCAATGTTTTTTCAACCTTTTGAGCACAGAAGGTTGCAAATGTTGTCCAGCTGGTAGTGTAGGATGATTTAGTAGCAGGATCTAGAGCCGCGGCAATGTTGTTGGAGTTGTGGAGTTTGAAGAGGGGATGGGGATGCTGAAGGTACCAGGAAGGGGAAGGGCTTGAATTATAAAATTGTGAGAGACTGAGATCCAGATTAGACATCTAAGCATTTACATAATAAGGGGGGACTTTAAGGGGAGAGGTGGCCGTTGGGGCCTTGTGTGCTGCGCACAAGTTAGGGATATGTGGCCGGCAAGAGCCCTGCATGTAAATAGGTGGCAGGGCTAAGTTCTGCAAGAAATGTAGTCTGTCTAGTTTAATGTAGTTTGGCAGGGGCGAGGTTTGCAGCTCATCTCTGTCAGACTGCATCTCATGAGAAATCATGGTCAGCAGCAAAATGAATTATTGACAGATTGGCTGTCCATTACCACTTGTGCTGGAAGCACGATACTTGTTTTGGGTGGAGGTGTATTTGTTGTGTACGAGACTTGTTTTTGTTTAACCGATTTATTTTGCTCTGTGAGCAGCGTGTTTTTGTTTTTATTAATTTTTTGAATACACGCAACAGCGCATCAACGCATCAACCCGCAGTACTAGTCTGTCAACATCTGGTATGGGGACGTCACCACAAAGCCATTCTGTCACAGATGGTAACAGCAGTTTATCAGAACAAAAGCTCTTTCTTCTCTATCAAATATAGACACATACATTCCTGTTATCAAAAGACATAAGACTTCTGTATATTCAAGATTTCCATTTCATGAGAGTAGATGTTAAAACTTCATGCTGATTTCAACTCGGCTCTCACCAAGATAAGCAACAACTAAGATGTAGCTTTACAGTAAACTAATGAGACGCATCTGTGTCTCTGTCCATTTACGTTTCCTTTCATATGATGATGAAGATATCCTTCTGTCTGGTGTTGATGGCTGAAGTGTAATGCTGGCTCCGGCGATCAACCACAGTGCGGTCTCCCCAGCGCATCAGCATGACAACTGTCTGGATTGAGCTAAGAAGGGTACATCTCTGGGGTCTTCAAGTGGGCACCTTCCATCCTCTGTGTTTCGTCGACTAGCCCACGACACCTCAAGAGGGCTTGACGGTGATTCTGGTGTCCCAGCATCACCCCCCTCCGTCCCCCACTCAACTCAGCCCAGCTTATTTACCCATACAACAGCGTTTCTTTCTTTCTATTGTGCTTGAGATCCCCAGCCAGAATCTTTCCGTCTCAACCACAGCCAGTTGCTGCTCCTCTATGCTGCTTCAGATAAGTTCTTCACTGTGCGATGCAACTCTTGGCCACTGAATCCGACATATCTGAGAAACCGGGTTGTAGAGTGTGCCAGAAATCCTCGACAACCCACCTCCACTGGGTAAACCCGGACTCTCCATCCTCGCTGTTCCGCTTCAGAGGCTAGTTGAGCACACCGCAGTTTCTTCCTCTCATACGCCTCATCTACAGCATCCTCCCATGGCACTGTTAACTCTACCAGGTGAACAAGGCGTGCTGATCCAGACCACAAGACAATATCTGGTCGAAGGTTACTGGTGGCAATCTCAGGTGGAAAAATAAGCCGTTGACCAACATCTGCCAGCATTTTCCAGTCTCTAGCACCTTCCACTTGTCCTGGGCGAGGATTGGTTTTAACACCTTTTTACCACATGCATAGAGATCTTGTGAACTGTACGCTCATCAATTAGTGGAGTGTTATCGGAAAGGAAATAATTTTGTTTGACGTGTTTGTTTTTATCAAACCACAGGTACTGCATGCTTTTGAAAACTCTTGACTGTTAGGTAACTGCTTAGAAGTGTTACCATGGCTTTGAGTTCTTGGGGACAGATTGGAACATTTTTTTTTTTTTTTAAACTCACATCACAATGCATTCTGGTACATTCTACCCATGTATCTGCTGGGGGTGAAGGGCTATTTACTAGTCATATTGGAATTTGATGCAGAAATTCAGATGATTTATTGTCATGAAATGAATGTTGAATTTAAAGTGAATGTTGAAATTATGAATGGATGTCAACTTAGATATTTTTTTCCTCTACAGAATTATAAGAAATAAGATTCTGCCTCTGTAATCTCTAGTACATCACATTCCCTAAAGCACTAAATACTTTGGTTAAAACAAGAAATTAAAAACTATAGCTGTATTAGCTCTAGGTTTTGTTTTTTTTTTAAAGCTGGAACACTGACAGCCTGTAAGTTAGGTGTCACATCCTAGTTAGACACAACATTACTTTTAAACAAAAGGTGTCACATTTATGTTTATCTTGTTAGAACGTGGCAGGTTGGCTGATCTATTTAAAGTGTAATAAATTCACTGTGTTGGGTATTGACCAATCCTCCCCATAAATTCACATTTCATCACTGCTGATTGCATTGGGACCTGAAACAATAGATCCAATGCCTCTTGCTTTATAATTAAAGCAGACAAGCTGTCTTTTATCTAAGTGTTGTGCAGTCCCTTAGGTTAGCATTTCAGCATTAGGACTAAGGAAATACAATTGCAGGTACAGTACAATTTCAACAATTTCATTTTTAGCAAATACAAATTCAAATTACAAAATGCGCTTCTTTTTTCAATTAATGTTCCTCATGGCTTATATATTATGTGTTCATTGTCCATCAATCAGTATTTATGTGTGGTTAAAACAAAGCTGTCAATAACAAATACAAGAAGTCTCCTGAAATAAGACTAAAAAATAGAAACCTCGCACATGGAAAAACAACAACAACAAACAACAACCATTGTGCACACACTAGTTTATCTCGTCCATAAATTACTATGATTGGTAATCCAATTACAGCAATTGTATCCGTACGTCAATGTATTAATCAGCCGTGGACACTTCTATTTTGACCTAAGGGTGTAGTACTCTTATCATGCTTATCACACAACACTCAACTGTTCTGGTGGAGTCCAAAAATCAATGCAAAGTCCAATGGAGATGTATCTTCTTGCTCAGGTTACTTGCTTATAGTGGATCATTTGCATTGATGTACATAGTCCTTGATATCTTTCTCCATACCTCCCCAGAAGAATCTTCAGAGCACTAATTGCAATGTACAAAACACTCCTGGAACCAGTCTTCATGGATGAAGAAACAAATGGGCTCCTCTTCTGAAGATGAATCCATTCAATGTAATTTATCAGAATGTATCACGATGGAAACAATAACATGCACTTGTTTATCCTTTAGATCCTTGTGGGTAAATGGAGGGCCAGTCTGCTCTTTATGGAGGATCAAGTGCTGACCACTTGTTTCAGAACTAATGAATTGCCCTTGTATATATGGGAGTCCTTCTGCCTCTATGACATGTACAGCAACAGGTTTCAAGACTATTGTCATGTAGTTTTGATTTTAAATATGGACCAACAATGCTTCTTAAGGTTAACGTCATTCATAAAAATGTAGTGCATTTCTATTTCAATTCCATGTAAAATAAGTAGCTGCATGCAGCAGTCGTCTGTAGGAGACAGGAGTAATAAAAAGGCATGCAGGAGTCTAATTGTAACCTTGGGGTGTGATTCAGGGGACAGAAGCTAGGGCTCCCTCCCCCTGTTCTGACCCCCATCAAACTACCTGTCAAACTCCCTATTGAAGCCCTCAGACTTTCTCCTCAGTCATGTGGCCTCTAAGGCGTCTCTCTGAAAGCCTGGATGAGACTCCTGGCCTTTCTTGCATGTTTATTTGTTCTTTCTTTCCAGCATTGCAGTCTCCCCTTTGAGGAAAGTAAAGCTCGCTACTCAGGCTTGGATGTCTCAGCAAAGGCAATCCTCAGCAAGCTGGGGGAGACCTCTGGACTTCTTCAGTTTTTCAAATATACAGTATATACTGTATATTTTTTTTATTTTGTTTTCCCTCAGGCGAAGCTAAGTTTTATCCTTAGCTTTGGAGGCCCAGCCGATCCGGCCACTCCGAGAGCCATGGGAGACCTGATCTCTTCACCGTCACAAGCACTCTCCTCCCATTCTAATCCCTGGAGTATCGTCCTCCACCCAGCCCTTGCTCTTGTCCCGTGAACTATCAATAACAATCAACGATAGACATTTCTAGAACAAAATTAAAAATAAATAAATAAATAAATAAATAAATAAATAAACTGAGGCAAACACTAATGGATGAGCGTGGCATAGTATTGATTTCCTGACTTGCCTTTTTTCTCATGTAGTCTTCCTCCACATTATAGCTGCTCAGTTTCACATTGCTGCAGACTTGCAGATACCCCCGGTGGGGCACTGTAAAACAATACTTTAAGGTTTTTTCTACAGCAAAATAGGTCTATACATTTTTAGATAAAATAATTACAGCCCATCTCTGTTGTATTTTGTTCCAGATATTGATGAAACTTTCAGCTAGAAAGCAAACCTAATAGCTTTTCTTTAGTATCTCAGTATTTCAAATACTCCTACTTCCTCATGTCTTGTAACCCATAGGCAGTAATTACTCGGAGACTCTGTTAACAATTCTTAAACGTTATTATTTATCTGCTTGAAAAGTCTTTTTCAAGTTACGCTGTTGTTTCAGGATTCCTATGGATCAAAGGTGAATTCAAATGAGCACTCAGACATAACATTGAAGTAAAATAAAAAAATAAAACTTTTATTAGCTCTTCCTTGGATCGTGATGTTAAACTGTGTAGTATCAATACACATATATACTGCATCTTATATACTATCTCTATATGTTTCAGAAGGTACTGTCACATGTACTGGCCGGTGTTAAAGATTAGTTTAAAATCAAATAAGATAATAGTTAAGGCAATTTTACATTTTCCTGGATCTTTCCAATACCGAGAAATAGACAAAATGCCAAGCACTGTATACTAGATGAGCTACTGACCTTATTAAGTAGTCGTAGTACCAATAACCCTACTAAATTGTACAGGATCAGCAGCTCATACAGTATATGGTCTTATGTATATTACAACGCAATGTATGATTTATATTATATTTCCAAAATGTTCTAATACCTGCTTAATATGTAGGTTGTGTTGCTGTTTGCAGTTGGAAGGGAACAGAATAGTGATTGGTAAGTAAATTTGAATGCTTGTTTGCTGATGTAACTACAACAGCTGGTTGAAGTAATTAATTTTCTATAGTGTTCAGAGCTGTGGCAGATTGAAGTGAATTTAGATAGTGTGTAAACTGGACCAGCACTAGACCTGCAGGACAGTATAAATTGGCAAACAGTGTCCTAGAATGCCAGCTGTTCTAAGCACCAGCCAGTCTAAGGGCCACACATCCAAGTGCAGTCTGAGCTGTGGCAGTCACAGCGAGGACAGGTAGAACAGATAGAACTCATTCCGACTCTGACAACTCACAACGTCTGGATCCCCTGTACAAAGCGTGCTCACTCTTTCTCCTCTCCTAGAATTAACACTGGTAAGTACTTGCTTCAGATACCGTTACTAACTCCCTCTCCCCCTGTCCTGCCTGCTACAAACTGTAAATTCTCCTTCCTAAATTGCCGTTCTCTGACTAACAGATCTGTGCTTCTCAACGAACTTATAACTAATGCTAATCTTGATCTTCTCTGTCAAGCACAAACCTGGCACTCTGTAAATGATAAGCACTCACTACATCTATCCACCCCAAATGGCTACTCGCTCTTTGACAAGCCACGCCTCACTGGTAGGTGGGGGCACTGCTGTTATTGCTAACTTGCCACCTCAACTCTCTCTTTCCCAGCGTTCTCTTCGTTTGAGCATTTCGCTATCAAGCTCCCCTCTCCCAGGTCCCTCACCCTTGCTGTTATCCATCGTCCACCAAAGAATAACACTGCTTTTATTGATGAGTTCTCGCAGTTCATCTCCTTAATCTGGACTGACAAAATTCTACTCCTAGTTGATTTCAAACTCCATGTCGATTTGCCTTCTTCCCCTCTAGTGACCGACTTTGTCACACTCCTGGACTGTCTTGGTCTCTCTCACTCTGTCAACTCACACCCGTGGACACACAATGGATTCCAGAGGTCTTGATACCTCCAATCTCTAAGTCTCAGATATCTCTCTCTCTCTGACTAATCACTCAGATTAATCACTGCCAATATTAATCTTCCCACAACTTCAGCTACTACTGACTCTCTTATTTCCTTCCATCCCAAAAACCCTGTAATACTCTCAGACTGTTTCTCTTCTTCCCCTCTGACTGGTACTCTTCCATCTTCGGTCGATGCTGCGGTGTCCCTCTACAACACCACCCTTACTCAGATCACTGACAGAGTTGCCCCGCTTACAACCAGATCAGTGAAGAAACATCACAACTGTCCATGGTATACCCTCGAACTTCGACTGCTTAAGTCTGCCTGCCGCAAGTCTGAGCACAAGTGGAGGTCATCTGGACTAACAGTTCACAGAGAGATTTGAACCAATCACCTCAGTAGCTACAGGCGTGCGCTCGCTGCTGCCAGGGTGAAGTACTTCTCTGAAATCATATCCATGGGACACGGTAAACTGAATATTCTATTCAAAACCATTGATCAAAGCCTGCATCCAGCCATTGATAAATCCATCTACCATTCATCCTCCTCTCTTACCTGCCATGATTTCTCCTCTTTCTTTTGGAGCAAAATCAACACTGTTTATTCTACGCTCTCCTACCACAAACCCAGTATAGTACTTGACCACCTTGACTCCCTTCCGATTGCCACTTGCTCTCTCTTCCTTTTCTCCTCTCTCCATTACTGAGAAGAACATAAGAACATAAGAACGTTTACAAACGAAAGGAGGCCATTCGGCCCATCTTGCTCATTTGGTTGTTAGTAGCTTATTGATCCCAGAATCTCAAGCAGCTTCTTGAAGGATCCCAGGGTGTCAGCATCAACAACATTATCGGGGAGTTGGTTCCAGACTCCCACAATTCTCTGTGTAGAAAAGTGCCTCATATTTTCTGTTTTGAATGACACTTTATCTAATCTCCATTTGTAACCCCTGGTCCTCGTTTCTTTTGTCAGGTCGAAAAGGTCCACTGGGTCGACATTGTCAATACCTTTTAGAATTTTGAATGCTTGAATCAGATTGCAATTCCAATATTTTATAATACAATCAAATGAAAATAACACCCATTTCAATACATTCAAAGGGTAGTTCTAAGTCTAAGTCTCAGCTACATTCTTAAGACAAATGTTTACCCTAAGGAATGTTGTATATATTATTGAACTGATAATTCAAGAGCGAAAAAGATGGACCCTGCTTTTGAAGTTTTAACTTTTAACGATATAACGCCTTTTTGATCATGTTGAATCCCTCAGCTGAAGTTTTATTTTATCTTTGGTTATTCCTTTATTTATAAACTACCAAGATTTCTTTGCACTGATATATATGACTTTGACAGCACTTATCACCCTCATACTAGTGAGCTTATATTTTATTTATCGTGGGTAAATTTTAGGCTGCATGGACCGGTGTGCATGGAAAGTCTAATTCAAAGGAAATTAATTGAATATATCTATCTAGGTTTGCATGTTTCTTCCATCAGAGCATATATGTTATTGCAAAATACTTAATATAGCAAAAGGCTGTCCATCCATGGTTCTTAACAATTGAGACAGGCACAACTTGTACATTATAAAATAAACCTCTGTGGGAGCACAGTGAATTATTTGCCTGTTACTGCAAATCCTTTAGAAACGCATGTTTATTGATTGTGTTTTGGACCCCTGGCATATACCGTAGTACTTTATAAATACAAGCTGTGTCACTCGGCTGCCTTTCTGTTAATACGTTGGCTACATTTATAACGACATTTGGCATCCAGAATGGAATTTTTTTTTCTAGATATGTGATTTCATTATACCGTCATCATGTTCCAGATTTTGGAAATGTGCATTCTACCATTATAATGCCTGGAGGTGGTAGGCTAGTGCCAGTTTGGTATGATTAACATCGTTCCATGGGTCAAAATTAGTAAAATTCAGGGGACAAATTGAAGAATTGTCATTTTACTGAAGCAGATATACACTTCCTTATCTCCTGTAATCCTGTTGCAAATCTTGTGTTAAGAAATGTATATCACACTGTATCAGCATACGATTGTCAAAAGTACATTTTCAGGAATTTCAAAACATATCTCTGTATGTCTGTTTATACTATACATTTCTTTTACATATAAATTATAAATTATATAAATGCTCCAGTTATATGTGCTGTAAGCATGGATGGCCACGAGTAGTAAGTAAAATCTTACAAAGTCTTTGTAAACTCCCTTTTTAATACAATGTGTGTTTAATTATTGGTACGTTCTTATGGTGCATGTTCAAAGGAGCGGGCTTAATCGTGTGGTAATGTCTGCCTCGTGCAGTTAAATTAACGTAACGAGAAGGGCATTACCACACGATTAAGCCCGCTCCTGAGGGCTCAAATGCTCTTAGAATATGGATTTTATGAAGAACTAGTTTTGATTGCTAAGCATTTACCTCAGTATTCCATGAGTAATGCAGTTTTCTCAAAAAATATCTGCTGTCTGTTCAGGCTCTTCGGTTTAATCCAAGCGGTGGACGCTGTAGGCTACTTCCAGTAGCGGCGTACCAGTAAATAACTTAATACAGTACCATATTAAATAAAAATATTCTACTTACATGCAGCTGTTCGTACCCTGTTTTGTGAAGTGTTTGTTATCAATAACTTTCTTTTTAAAAAAAATATGATTTGAGTGCGTATTTGTGCAGCCAGATATCAGTATTTACTGTTAGGCTACTTTTTTTTTTTTTTAAATGTGTTATTGGTAATCGTGCTGTTTGTTGTGTTCATAAAGTTTATTCAAAGTGCTGTCAGAGAACAGGTACTGTTTCTGTGTTGCTGGTGATCCGTTGAAATAAAGTTATTGAATGTCAGTCTGCATCCATTTGTTTTACAATTTATGAACACTAACACTATTTTCACACTATTAACACTATTTGACTGAGTTTAAAAAAAAAAAAAACTTTATTTGCTATTCTAAATTTAAACAGACACAGTAAGGACAGCTGGGAAGTAGACGCTGACAGACTGCGTTCAGTGTGTGTGCACAATAAGAAGCAGGAAAAGGTAAATATCAGAAGCGAATACAGGTCCGCGGGACGTTTTTTTTTTCAGGCAGATTGATTTGGAACGGTGAATAAACAAAGTTTGAATACTAACATTCGGACGGGCTTAATCGTGGTTTAAGCCTGCCTGATTGACCAATCAGGTTACAGGAAATCGCCTATCCATATTCTAATAAATATTAGCATAGCCCCTTCTTAATTACCATAAAATGTCACCCACCAGCACTGCATTTAGAGGTTTGTTGTAAACCCTTGTCGAAATATAAATATTTTCATTGTAAATGTAGCCTGTGTTGGCTATGCAGTAAAGGCCAGAACATATTTGTGTGTGCTATTATTTATGACAATTAAAAAACATTTATTACATATAAAACTAATTAGTCACTAATACCCTATACACACTGCTGTATAATATGCTTTCACCACAATTTGAAAATGTAATTGTGAATGGCAATCACATGGTTTAAAGAAGTGAATATCATGTAATGTTTAGGTAGTGTGTACATGGTATCGGATTTAAGAAAGGTTTACAATCTGAGGTAATACACTTAAATTGAAGCACAATTATCTTCTGCTGTTATCTTATTAGTTCTGAGTATAACAGTCATGCTGCTATTGTACCAGTTTTAAAAGTACAAATGACAAGACTTTCAATCTGGCAATTAAGGTTGTTTTTTTACAATTTGTTAGGTACAGTATATAAAGCATTGTGTAAATACAGTAAATACAAGCCTGGCATAAAGTCGCTTGGGGAACATCCACACATAGCTGTGGCTTATCTAGCTGAAGTAGAGTGCTGAATTTTGGCAGTGGCACAGAACAAGCCATGGGCAATACAATAATACTAAAAAAGTCCATATAACATGGTTCGTTAACTGTGAGAGATACAATGCCAAATTAAATCAAAATGTTACCCATGCACAGAACTGCGTAAAACGTAAAAGGCAATGCAATTTAGGAAAAGATTAAAAAAACAGTTTCCAGAATTAAAACAGTATCCAAAGTCAGTATTATGAAATAACAATGCTTCTGTAAATAGTGTGTTTGTGGGAATGTAAGGTTGGGGTTAAATTTGTCCATGCCAACAATCACAGGTGTGGCCATTCCCCAATTAGATAATTAAGTGCTAATTGGGGAGTGGCCACATGTATGGAAAAAGCCAGAATTAATTTGTTTGTTGGAGGAGTTTTGGTGTGGTGAGGCTTGTAACTTGAAGGTGATGCACAGCCTACGTTTGGGTATTTTGTTTAAAACTTTTATTTTGGCCCTTGTGTCGTGTTTTGTTTGTTCCTGTTTGTTTTGTTTAATAAAGTGTGCAACAGCTTTCTGTCTCTGGGTCTAATTCCTGCTGGTAACCAGTCTGGGCTGTGATGCTATGCTGTCATATGCAGATTTCCCTGTTAAACCAATCTGATGTGAAATGTTATTCAATAGGAGGCTGTGTGGTCCAGTGGTTAAAGTAAAGGGCTTGTAACCAGGAGGTCCCCGGTTCAAATCCCACCTCAGCCACTGACTCATTGTGTGACCCTGAGCAAGTCACTTAACCTCCTTGTGTTCCGTCTTTCGGGTGAGACGTAGTTGTAAGTGACTCTGCAGCTGATGCATAGTTCACACACCCTAGTCTCTGTAAGTCGCCTTGGATAAAGGCGTCTGCTAAATAAAAGAATAAAAAGAATAATAATATGTTCGCTGTTTCTTGCGTATTTTACCATTATGTGGAATTTTTAAAACGTATTGTGTATAAAGATATCCTTTTTTATCAAAAGGTACGTAAAATTATATAAGCTCAGTCATTGGTGGATCTGGGCCTGCATTCCAAAATATGGTCATAACCAGACTCCTATCCATGGTAAATAATGAGAGAAAAAGGCATCGCTCACCTACCACTTGAAAACTTTTCAGACATGTTCAATTAATCATTACCATAAAACTGAAAAATGCTCAACTGACTTTTAATTGACTCATTATCTACTAAGTAAAGTTGTGTTGCTCAGAATCTCACAATGGAACATGTAGAAAGCACCCCCAGAAATCTTTCACCTGGTACGCACAACTGAACCACACCAACATTCCTTCTCATGCCGATAATGACTCTGCATCACCATGCTGTAAAGTGTTTCAGCCAATCAGAGTGCTGTATTTTTGTAATTTTCTGAGTTTCACAGCACCTACACTGTCACATTAGAAAACTGCATTCAAATTGCATCTGTTTCCCTTTCTAAAAATGAATAAACACAGTGTGCTGCCATCGAGACAGAACAGCAACTACAGTGACAGCCAAATAGTCAACGACAACAATAAAAGCTACAAATAAACCTACTTGAAAAACAGACTTAAACTTGGGGGGAAAACTAGCTCACAAATATTTTATGCTGGTTCCATTTCTAATCATTTTACTCTCAAAATCATTACAACTAATCATTAATTAGTTGTAGCCGTTCTACAATACCTTGAAAAAGTAGCAAATATGACCAATTCCCTTTTAAGATGCCCACACGACCTGTACATAATAAACCCTTTAATCTTACAGCTGTACATAATAAGATTGTAAAGTCTGGGATTTTTAAAAATAATTTATAGGGCTGTAAACGGCTACTACTGATTACAATAATAATCACACAACTGGGCAATGATGTGTTAATGATTAGGAACATGTATTCTTAATAAGACACTGATACAATTAAAATACAAATTAAATTTTAAAAGTGCACTTACCGTGCTCAATCCTGGAAGAGCAGCAGAATTCAGATCAAGCAGTAGTACTGCACAATGACAATGAAATATATTTTATAATATTTTAACCTCAATATATTATCATACACAGTGCTCCCTCGCTATAACACGGGTCTCGGGGGACACACAATGTGAGCGTTATAACCGAAGAACATTATAAATGGGAGGGGAGGGGGGCCCGCAGGACATACAAGAACACACATCTGACTAAAATACCAAATAAAACAACTCCCTCTCTATAATGCACATCTAGTGAAGCAAAAATGAATCAATAATGCATAAAGTACCATGTAATCAACGCTGTATTTTTACAACAACAAAAAAAGGTTACATTCCCACTCGTGGATCATTTTAATGGGCAGTTTTTAAACTATAAATAGCCTGGCTAAGCAGCAGTCGGGAGTTCAGTTCGAAGCAACAGACAAGCAAACGAAGTGTGAGAAGGAGAACGGGTCAGGAGAGGGGAAGATGTAATAGGCTCGTCCCAGGTTCGGCTGCCGGAGCGGGTCTGAAGCGTCTCGTCTCCCGGAGAAAGCCGCAGCTCCTCTCGCAGCAAGAAAGTAAATACATTAGGAAAGATAACCATGTTTTATAGTTTAGGTTCCTGTGTATCAGTTATTGCTCGAGTAGAGCTAGGTGTTTGTTTTCGTTTATTTTTTTCTAATTAAAAATAGCACGTCAGCACTTTTGAAAACAAGTTCCCGTGTCTACTTTTAAAGGGGCAACGAACCACGGAGAGGAAGCTCCAGTTTAATTATATATATATTTATTTATTATATATATATATATATATATATATATATATATATATATATATATATATATATATATATATATTTATATATATATATATATATATATATATATATTTATTATATATATTTATTTATATATATATATATATATATATACAGTACTGTGCAAAAAGTTTTAGGCAGGTGTGAAAAAATGCTGTAAAGTAAGAATGCTTTCAAAAATAGACATGTTAATAGATTATATTTATCAATTAACTAAATGCAAAGTGAGTGAACAGAAGAAAAATCTAAATCAAATCCATATTTGGTGTGACAACCCTTTGCCTTCAAAACAGCATCAATTCATCTAGGTACACTTGCACAAAGTCAGGGATTTTGTAGGCATATAGTCAGGTGTATGATTAAACAATTATACCAAACAGGTGCTAATGATCATCAATTCAATATGTAGGTTGAAACACAATCATTAACTGAAACAGAAACAGCTGTGTAGGAGGAATAAAACTGGGTGAGGAACAGCCAAACTCAGCTAACAAGGTGAGGTTGCTGAAGACAGTTTACTGTCAAAAGTCATACACCATGGCAAGACTGAGCACAGCAACAAGACACAAGGTAGTTATACTGCATCAGCAAGGTCTCTCCCAGGCAGAAATTTCAAGGCAGACAGGGGTTTCCAGATGTGCTGTCCAAGCTCTTTTGAAGAAGCACAAAGAAACGGGCAACGTTGAGGACCGTAGACGCAGTGGTCGGCCAAGGAAACTTACTGCAGCAGATGAAAGACACATCATGCTTACTTCCCTTCGCAATCGGAAGATGTCCAGCAGTGCCATCAGCTCAGAACTGGCAGAAAACAGTGGGACCCTGGTACACCCATCTACTGTCCGGAGAAGTCTGGTCAGAAGTGGCCTTCATGGAAGACTTGTGGCCAAAAGCCATACCTCCAACGTGGAAACAAGGCCAAGCGACTCAACTATGCACGAAAACACAGGAACTGGGGTGCAGAAAAATGGCAGCAGGTGCTCTGGACTGATGAGTCAAAATTTGAAATATTTGGCTGTAGCAGAAGGCAGTTTGTTCGCCGAAGGGCTGGAGAGCGTACATGAATGAGTGTCTGCAGGCAACAGTGAAGCATGGTGGAGGTTCCTTGCAAGTTTGGGGCTGCATTTCTGCAAATGGAGTTGGGAATTTGGTCAGAATTAATGGTCTCCTCAATGCTGAGAAGTACAGGCAGATGCTTATCCATCATGCAATACCATCAGGGAGGCATCTGATTGGCCCCAAATTTATTCTGCAGCATGACAACGACCCCAAACATACAGCGAAAGTCATTAAGAACTATCTTCAGTGTAAAGAAGAACAAGGAGTCCTGGAAGTGATGGTATGGCCCCCACAGAGCCCTGATCTCAACATCATCGAGTCTGTCTGGGATTACATGAAGAGAGAGAAGCAACTGAGGCTGCCCAAATCCACAGAAGAACTGTGGTTAGTTCTCCAAGATGTTTGGGCCAACCTACCTGCCGAGTTCCTTCAAAAACTGTGTGCAAGTGTACCTAGAAGAATTGATGCTGTTTTGAAGCAAAGGGTGGTCACACCAAATATGGATTTGATTTAGATTTTTCTTCTGTTCACTCACTTTGCATTTAGTTAATTGATAAATATAATCTATTAACATGTCTATTTTTGAAAGCATTCTTACTTTACAGCATTTTTTCACACCTGCCTAAAACATTTGCACAGTACTGTATATATATATATATATATATATATATATATATATAAAGTAACAAGACTCAGCACCACGCACGGTTTTTGCCCCTTTAAAAACACGGACCCAACACAGGAATGGATTTTTGACGCGCTATATTTTTAATAAACAAAACCAAAACAAAATACAAAATAAACACCTAGCTCTTCGAGCACTAACTAATACACGGACAGGAACCTAACTAACCCGCAGAACAGCTAAGCCGTTTACCTACCCAACAACAAAACACTCCGTTCTGTAAACTTACACTTTTTCTGTACACTTTCATGACTGCTTAGAAGCATAGCACTCCTTCTCCTCAGCAGCCCAGAGCAGACTGACTGCTTCTCTCTTATACCCTGCACCTGGTCCTAATTTACAATTACTACCCAGGTGCAGGGCATAATTAAACAATAAAACAATTAACAAATTCAATTAAACAATACAGCAAAGCTATTAAATTAAAACAAATGTGCATTTGCACATGTTTCCCACGCAGGGAGGATTAACCCGCTCCCTGCTGTGTTACAATATATTTATACTGCTGGGCAAAAGTCTTAGACATGTTGCATTTTTCTATTCTTATGCATTATGAGCATCAACAATTTACTCAAAATTATAACAACCTTGAGTGAAATAGCTCGCATCACTCGATTTTCAAGGTGTGGTATCCAAAGCGTAATCAACAAGTCAGAGAAACATCATCTGTAATTGACAAACCCAGGACTGGAAGACCCAAAAAGCTGTCTAACAAGGACAAGCAATACTTGAAGATAATATCCTTAAGGAATAGAAAGAAGACAAGCGTTCAATTAACAACAGAACTGGTAGAAGGCACAGGTGTCTTTGTCCATCAAATCAACAGTATGAAGGTCACTCCTGAAATAAGGACGTAAAGGATGTGTTGCAGTAAGAATACCTCTGTTAAGAAAGGGGAACAAGACAAAAAGGCTAAAATATGCACATGAACACAGAAATTGGACTATGGAACAATGGTCAAAGGTGTTTTGGACTGTTGATGGATGGACAATGACACCTGTGCCTTCTGCTAGTTCTGTTGTCAATTCAACGCTTGTCTTCTGTCACTGCAGAAATAAGATTTTGTATTGTGTGTGTGTGTGTGTGTGCGTGTATATATATACATACATACAGTACATACATACATACATACATACATACATACATACATACATACATACACACAATATAAAGTGTCTGTGTGATATTGCTTATATTTGTGTGTGATATTGCTTATATTTAAAATATATTTCAAGATTTGTTTCAGCTATTTTGGGATGAGTATTAAATATATGTTAAGTCGGGTAATATATTTGATATATTTTGCAATATATTTGAAGGCAGAAAATATATTTAAAAATATGTTGCAATATATTTCATTTTCATAAGGGAACATTCGATGCCGCCAATGTGTTTACTAGAAACAGTCGGTTCGGTGCTTTTACTAATTTTTTAGTGACATTCTGGATCATCAGATGAAAGATTTTTGCTCTTTTTGAAGCTTCAACCAAACATATCTGCTTCCGTTTGCTCATTACTACCACTAAATAAACAACAAGATTTTATAAGCTTCACGGAGTCCACACTTACAAAGACGAAATTTTGCAAACCAAAAGGTATGCACAGTGCGTAACGTGCACCAATGTCATGGTTGAGATTCATGTCTGATATTTGAGGCTGCAAGTCAAGATATGCCTCTGCAAGAAGTTTATGATAAAACCGAAGCAATGTCACCAAAATAGAAACAAACTAAACGTTTAAAGACTAACTGGTTCTGTAATGAAACAACCCCACACAAACCTTTCAATTCTCACTTTCAAAGACTTTATGGGACCTGATAAGATTTGTTTGACAACTTTTAAATGAGTCTGCAGTAAGAATTTCACCCATTTCTTTCTTTTTTTGTTATCTACAAGAAGTCACTTGCTTACATTATTTTTCATGCTTTTTGTGGGATCAAATCTAGATAGAGCTCTGAGGGATGTCATATTATATCAAATAAATGACAAATACTAAAAGCAAAAAAACTTCTTACAGCTGCAGCTTCAATTACTGTTTACAGAATCCATTGGTGTATCTGTTTACTATGTCCTCCACAGTCCTACATTGTGTTTGATTGAACAGAAAGCAGACCTCATTGACACACTTTATTCTAAGGGGCATGTTTATTAAATGTGAACAAATAGTTTATTAACGTATTAACAAATGTGGTTAATTCTTTATTAATGGTTACTTAATTCTGTAGGGTTCAACTAAAGTGGACCAAATTTGTGGTTAAACAATACATAAAAAGAGAAGCTCATGTAACTCATACCCCACTACATGATAAAATGTCTATATTTATATAAAAAATGAAGACTGGTCTTCAAGAACCTCAGTTTTTTATAACGTAGTGGCACTTGCCACATTAGATACACAAGGCACATTTTGAAATACTTCTGTCTATACAACTTCAACACTCAAAAAAAAAAACATAAAGAACTAAGTCAAGTTGACAAATTTTTTAGCAAGTGGCTTTTATAAGCTATATATACTATAACATTTTGTGCTATATCATTTTACAGGAATGACCTAGCAGTTTGCTTTAAATAACAGACCAAAAACAGAAATATTGTTCTCAGAAAATGGCTAAACAGCAGTATTACTTTTTATTATTATTATTATTTATTTATTTCTTCGCAGACGCCCTTATCCAAGGCGACTTACAGTCTTAAACAAATACATTTCAAGAATCACAGTGCAAGTGATAATACAGTTAAGAGCAAGATAAATACAATGATAAATACAATGACTTTGGTTCAAGCAAGTACAAGTGTGACAAAATACAATGCAATAATACAGCAGATAACAGGGTCAGTGATAGTTACATCAGGATATAATTAAATACAAAATACTACAGATTAAACACTTGGCAGATTACAGTACTCTGAAGTACAGGATTAAATGCAGAAAAATAGGGATCAGATAAGAGCAAGTATCACTTGAGGTAATAAAGACCTAAGGTGCTATGATCCAGACAGAAACATTTTCTTTTCTATTAAGTCATATAATTGTATAATATGATCCAGTCAATATGTAAAAAGAATACAAATAATTCAGACCTTTTAATTGTTACTTTGAGGGTTACCAGTCATTGTCTGACTCTGCATTATCAATTGAAATTAATAGAAATTCACAAGGCAGGAGCAAGGGTTGCGTGGAGGAAGAACCTCTTGGATTAGATGGGGAGGAAACTGCTTGTGACTTAGAAAAGGGGACAGGGTCTCCCCTTGTCTCATGGATGGCATTCAAGGCTGGGAAGCAAGCTTCTTTTACCCCATGGGAGGGGGGGGGGGATAGCAGGAGAATCAAAAAGATAAAGAGAAGTTGTGACCGAGCTGTTGTTGAATGGCGTGTGGGTGGTGACGTCATGGACCAGAAACAGAAACAAAAACAATGAATGGCGGGTGAAACTGAACGCAACAGCGCTCAGTGTTTTATTAAATAAATCAAACAAAAGGTTGAAACAAACACAAACACACAAAACAAAAAGGCGCATTGGCCAAACAAACAAGTATCGTGCTGGTTTTTAGCCAGCACGTCTAGCAAATGTTTTGGTTCTCTCACAGCCTTACGTCTCTCCTCTGACATTCTCCGCTTTAGCGAGGACAGCTGGAGGCTTTTATATTCTTTATATAAAATTCTTTATATTATATTTTATATAACTAGCCATTAATTAATTATTACCCCTCGGCCACAGTCTGCACGAGTTTAGTAAGGATGCATGACTGTCAGCTAGTTAAATAATCAGCTGATCAGTCACGCATCCTCACAAGGTTTTTAAAATACAAAAACAATAACAAATAAGCGGCGCTTCGCCGTAATATAAACATAAATCATAATATAAAATAAATAATAAACAAAGGGGCGGGGACACTCCACCACAGAAGTCCAGAGGTCTGCCCCAGCTTGCTGAGGATTGCCTTTGCTGAGGGAGGTCGGCATGCCCGGACTTCCATGATTGAGAAGTGAGCTTCATTTCCTTTGAGGGGGCCAGGAGTGGCTGGGCTTCAAGGCGGGGAAACAAGCTTGGTTCTCCAGAGAGGGAGAATGGTATGGGTGAACAGGAAAGAGTGAGCATGGGAAAATAAAATGAGAAAGAGTTAAGGTTTTGGCTGAGGGTCCCCTCTGGCTTGTGAAGAACCTTCCTCATGGAAGATGAGGCTGGCGCAGCCAGGCCTCTAAGCTTGGGAAGTGACCTTCTATTGCCCCTAGAGGGAGACCATTGCAGAGGTGGTGCAGCATAGTAGAGAAGGAAGGGAGGTGGAGGAAACGAAAAAGCCAGACAGAGAATAAGGGCGTGACCTGCTCCAGCCCCCTGAACCACACACAAAGGTTACAAAGATAGCATTTTCTGTATATGCACTGTCCCTACATTGTATGTGCATTTGGGATGGTCTGTCAGTTTATTTAAAAAATAGATTTTATAGATATATTTTTGGTTATCTGACAAAAAAATAATAATAAAAAAACGACCTTAATATTTTTTTATTAGGTTTTATCAAGGAAATAATAGTATTAACATGATTCTAATATTACAATTTAGGCAGTTGGAAAAATTACATTACATGCATTGATTTATGTGCTTAATTATATTTAAATCCATAATCAACCTATTCATAATTAGAAAACTGAGTATAATTAATCATTAGCAGGTGTTTGACCTACGCTTCACAATAGCAACAATATAATATATTAAATAGCTAAACAGCTTAATTGGGAAAACTACCAGCCACTGAATTGCAGTTTGAAATTGGAACAGAATATAAAACAAATGTGAACAATACAACAATAAAAGAAGGAGCAATAATAAAAAAAAAGTTAACAATAAAATAAAAACAATAAGAACAATAAAAACAATAAAATAATACAACAGTGAGATATATATATATACTGTATATATATATATAGATTGTTTTTTGTCTAGTTTTAAAAGCAGCAACAGTTGTTGCTTGCCTTACAGATCTCGGCAGTTCATTCCATAGTTTTGGGGCTTTATTGCTGAATGCTCTACCACTGTGTTCTTTTTCTCAATCTTTTGAGAATAGTAAGTAACCCTATGATAGGAGTGAGTGTCTGGGAACATGTGGGGTTAAAAGATAATTAAAATGGGGGCTCCTGAGTGGCGCATCCAGTAAAAGCGCTCCGCGTGGAGTGCAGGTATGCGCCCTACAGCCTGGAGATCACAGGTGTGAAACCAGGCTATGTCACAGCTGACCATGACCGGGAGGTTCCTAGGGGGCGGCGTACAATTGGCCAGTGCTGCCCGGGTAGGGAGGGCTTAGGTCGGCAGGGGAATCCACAGTTCACCGTGTACCAGTGACTCCTGTGGCCGATAGGACGCCTGTGGTTTAGCAGTGGAGCCATCAGATCTGTGTTGTCCTCCGGTACTATAGGTCTGGTGGCCTCGCTGTGGATCTGCAGTGTGAAAAATGACGGATTGGCAGGAGCACGTTTCGGAGGACGCGTGTTCCAGCTGCCATTTCCCGAGTCGGCGGTGGTGGGGAGTGGGGGTTGCAGTGGTGAGCCGAGGATACAGATAATAATTGGGCATACAAAATTGGGGAGAAAAACCGGGGTAAAAAATTGTCGACTACATTTAAAAAAAAAAAAGATAATTTAAATAAGATGGAACAAAGCTTTATGTTAAAAGCAGGACTTTAAAATCAAAATCCTAAACTGCACAGGATGCCAATGTAACACAGGGGTAATGTGTTCATACTTCTTGGTTCTTGTTAAAACTCACACTTTGCACAAGCTGCAATTGAGATAAAACACAACTTGAAATACCAGAACAAGAGCATTGCAATAATCAATCCTTGATGTTATAAAAGCATGCATCAATCTCTCAGCATCCTGCAGCGAAAGAGAACGCCTTAGTTTCGTAATATTTCTTACATTAAAATAAGACACTTTAGTTACAATTGATCTGCCATTTGCAGTAACAAAAAAATAATATTAGAGAGGTAAAAAATATCATATTATTTCCCTCCATTTTAATTTTATACCAGTATGAAAATAATTTGATTTTTAATCAATACTTGATATTATATCCTTTTTTTTTAAATTAGCATATGAGTAACCCACACATTCATTATCTTGTTTGGTTTTTTGTTTACATAATGAAAAGGAACCAGAAAATGAAAATGTAGGAGTAAGTAAAAACAATCATTAATACAATGTGAAAAAGTACAACCAACCTTCTAATAATTTCTGTGCCATATTATGGATTTGCTTCCTGCTCTTTTTAAACGATTATTCTTTTAACTTTAGCTATTCTTTAGCTTAGCTGGCTTGGTATATGTACAATAATGCAAAACCATGTTTACTAACCTTAATTTAAACAAATAAAAACATTCAGGAATAACACAGGTGCTAGTCTACTGTTCGCCAATCCCAACTACTCATGTACTAGTTCTATGTCGCATGCAGTAATTCTATCTCGTTATTATATTGATCTCAATTTGGACCCAACAAATTCTGACGGTCCGCATATGCGAACAGCCCAATCATTTTGTATTTGAACCCCACTTAACTGATCTTTTGAACGCAAATGCCTCTATATTCAACTGCACACAAGCTCAGTTTCACACCAAGAATATCTTGCTTTGCTTTTTTCTGCTAGGAATAATAATAATTAAAAAAAAAACATCCATCAACTGATAAAGCATTTCCCTACTATTTTTCTAATTTCCTGTCAGAGATCCCTCATTTTCAATTGTAATCCATTTAACATATTTTTAGTTTTGGATGATGTCATTTTTCTATAGCTCTTGCTTCTATTTAAATATATTTTGACCAAAATAGCAATAGCTAATTAAGGATTTAAATTATTAAATACTTTTAATTAACAGAAGCCATTGTAAAGGGTCTTCATAAAACATGTATCGTACTGCGGCTATTGAGAAATTTCTTTAATTGACAGTGTATTTATTTCAAACGTCTTGCGATATTATACCCAACATCTGACAGCACACACATCTGGGTCTGAGCAAAAATAGTTACATAATTACATAATTACAAATGTAGAACACTGGCCAAGAGCCAATGGAAAAAAAGCTTTAAAGTACAATAATGACGTAGCTATAATACATTTTTTTGTCCTAATGCAAGTGAAAATGGTTTAGGACCATCAGCCTGTAACCTGTGAAATAAAAATACAAACATCGACATGTTTACTTCATTGTCTTCAATTCATTAGGAAGTTTATGTTGTGGTGCTGTGTTTTAACTATGGAGACCATCATTCACAAAAAAAAAAAAAAAAATACTCTTCTAATCCCTGTTTATTTCAATTATTGTAAAACCATCTTGTGTAGGTGAAATTGATATGTATATATATTTGAATTTTACTCATAACTGAAATTCGAGCATACAAGTCACTCAACAGTAGCCTGTGGAGGAGTTTATATGGTGTCATAAAGTTCTAAAAGCAGCCTGGAGTGGGGGAGATAAAATTACGCCATAAAGCCACATAGACTTCTTCCAATCTGTCCAAATGCCTCTCCAAAAAATCATAAAACACATTCCAATATGTTTAAGGGCATCATAAAAGGATACTTGTCAGAACTGATATTTAGGGTAAAGAATGTTTTCTGTTTAGACAGTAGTATGGTAATTAGTTAGCTACTATTGGGTAAGTCTGGGATATTAGCAGTACATGATTGGCTGTATGTTAATGAATGCTTGTTTTATTGGCCGTATAAAACTAAACTGTAATGCAGCGACCCTTTGTAATCTTCAGTGCCATTAGAGAGTTACCCAGTGCTTTGGGGATCATTGCACTATAATGCTGTAGATATTTCTACTTTTTGGAATAAAACTACTCTGTTGAAACAATTGAATAAAGACTTTGTTGAACTTATTTAAGACATTTTAAAGCACCTATATTTTGTTTCTGCTTCTATGACTGTAAATACATTTGCATCTGATCTATTATATTTTTTAATACTATTGATTTCAGCAGCAATTTTTCAATCTTGTAGTAAATCCACCCTGGCACAAAAGTATCTAGAGGGTTAGTTTGCCTACTCTGTTTATTCAGAAAGGAGATAATATACAGTAGACTCCCATTAATCTGTGTTTCAGTATTTCGTGTTTCGATCATCTGTGCCGTTTAATACAGTACATTATCAAAATGCATTAGTGCAGAAATCATCTGATCTTTGCAGAAGCGGGTATTCACGCCACTGCCGTCTTCCTGCAAAACTAGGCATGCGCCAGACAGTCAGCACAGACCTCCCCCGTTACGCCATGTTTGAAACATTTTCAAAAGTATGCCCATGCAACTGCAAGGATTATTTCTGATTGTCCCATGGACACGTACAAGGCGGATCACTGGTTGTCTACAAACAAAACTGGCTGTTCGCAACACAACACAAAATAAAGAAAAAATATATCATGGAACATATATACGAAATGAATAAAATGCAAATACAGTGTAGAGTAGTAAGCTACAATATATGTAGCACTTAAAGTTTGTTTCTAAGGATGCACAGATCTAATACAACTGTAAACCATCACTTGAAATTGTAATTCGACACTTGACAATTAATTTAAGTTTTAAACTGAACACATCACAGATTTTACTTATTTGATGTATTTTGATAAATTATACATTCTGCCAGAAGTGAATTTAGCAAAACAGCAGTAAATCAATAACGTGACATTTTTACTGAACTTAAAAATGTATAGTTTATACATTCACTGATGGGTGGATTTGCTAAATAGTGGTTTTCGAGGTTGCGCTACACTACAACTTGCATTTTAGAACTCAACAGTTTCACGATTGACATTTTTCAAAATTGTATTGATTTATTCATATTGCGATACAATTTTCATCAAACATGAAATACCGTGTAGTAACCATGAAAAACTAGTGTACGACTGGAAATAATGCAAATAAAAGACAAGCATTGAAAAACAGTTTCATTTTGAGATATTTTAGTGCATAAAACAATAAGACTAGAAAGAAACAGTGAATAATAATGTGCATCAAATGTACTCGTGTCAGACACTTAGTCTAACAAAAAACACAACATGTTAACTATTCTGAATAATTTCTTCATACGATCCTAATGTAGATTTTTGTTAAAACTTCAGTTAAAAATGTAATAGCTTGTAGCCTATTCATATATGGCATGTATGCAGGCCTCTTTATTCTTTGCTACTGATACCTTATACAAAGATCCAGGAAATGCAGATGATAAAATGTATTACAGATGATGTATTAAAAGAATTGGAAAGCCCCAAGCATACAAATGGTGCTGATACATTAACAGAAAAGCTATTATTATACAGCATTAACATGACTAAAAGTTTGCAACAGTACAAAGAAGTTATGAATAAGATTACACTTCTTACAGCGAGCTGCTGTCATGGCGAATTTCACCCCTTGCAACTATAAAAGCATGCTTTTAAATATTTTGAATACATGTTAAAAACAACATGTGGGGGTGGGGGGGTGGGGCGGGGGCAAAATTTGCCATGATACCGCCACACCCACGGCAGTGTGCTCTGACCAATGCCAATAATAATAATAATAATAATAATAATAATAATAATAATAATAATAATGATCAGTGATAATGACAATGAAATGCAGATTACAGATTATGGTAGTCTATTAATAATCAGCGCCAATTCCGATTCTGATCCAATGATCAGCGCATCCCTAGTTTTAACTGTGGGTTTGTGCTGCACATCGTCCAAAACTTGTACAGAAATTATTCGTATTCATGTCACTTGACTTGAATTTCAATAAATGTAAAACATGCTGAATTATTACAATTTATTCCACAAATACATAAAAAAATCACGATTAGATGTACAGTTGCCTCATTATACAAGCCATTGTTAAAATATATTTATGAAGCACTTGTTCTACGGACCACCGAGCACGTTGGAACCACTGGGCAAATCGAACCCATAGCCGTGAAAAATAAATTTACCAATGTTGCCAATTGCATTAAAATCCTAATTACAATATTGATTGAACTACTTACCATAATTATAGCTATATCAATAACTTTAACTTTCTGTAATGTGACTAACACCCACTGAAATACATTAATTCTATTATTTTTCATCCTTCTTCATTTGTTCAAATACATGCCTGTCACTTTGAGAAAGGTCTGGACTGTAGAGGTTACTGCCTATGTGGGGTAATGGTAATAAAGCTGGAAGCCATTTGTTCAGAGGCTGTGCTATTTGAGTTCTGCCTTATAGCAAGTGGTAGTGAAATAGCATGATGAGGCAATGGGGAGCTGTGAGCCTTGTAACCGGTAACATGGTATAAGAAGCTGCATTGTTTCAAGGGATAACTATGTTGGCAATAATAGACCTGAATAAAATATAAAAAGTGTACACCTAAGGTAAAAAAAAAAATACTACCCAAAAGTCACCTCTCTTTCGTACAAACATTTATTAGAACAATTAATCAATTCTAATACACATCTAAGGAAAGCCATTAAGAAACACAAAAATGTAATTTGTATAACATACATGCCATGACTGAATATTTCTACACTGGACACTTTCAGCACATTTAGCCTTTTGCTTCCAAGGCATTCTGATGTTGCTAGTCAAACAGCATATAGTATTATAGATGGTGTTCTTTACTCTCATTTACATGGTAACACTCTATACAAAAAAAAGAAAACACAAAAACGTACATCCCTATTTCAGTATCACTACCTTGATCCATATAGAAGAAGAAGAAGAAGAAGAAGAAGAAGAAGAAGAAGAAGAAGAAGAAGAAGAACAGTTTGTAGAAATTGATCCAATCTCAATAGATAGTAAATGTATGATTCTGGAGTTGTCTAAAGAATATGCAAAGTATCTGCTCCAGATCTTTCTAAGGGATTTCTAATAGATTACTCATTACTCATTTTTAAACATTTACTGTGTTTCACCAGAGATGGGAAAAGAGGAGTCTTTAGTATTCACAAAAGGCCTATAGTTTTAGTTCAGTAATCTTAAAATCTTCTTATATCTCAATGTTTTTATCTTTTTATGGCTTAGGGCACTGTAGCATTGTGACACCCAGCATATAAAATCACGATGGGGTTGCTTGAGTCAACCAGGGTAGGTCAAACATGACAGGTTTGTTTAATTCTTTACACTGTTTTCTCTCAAATCACTTAAAGTTATATGTAAAATTTACATTAATTATTACTTATTCATAACAATGGTTTTCATAGATTTTCAGATTAGATTTTCTGTTTCTATGACACCCAATTCTGGTCTAACCAATAAATTAGGCTTCAGGAAAATCAAGAATATCATGTAATGACCTTTTAATTTTCTGCATGGACTAGTAAGTAATACAATACTTAAGTAATACTTGAAAGAAAGGGGGACAAAGTAGTTATGAAATAGGGTTTCTGGGCATCTTACCAATAATAGGACTATCTCCAACTCGGCCTGCCATTTTGTTGTGGATCCCTCCTGTGGAGGTGGCACAGACCATGTTTCCACTGCAATCTAAGGCAACAGCTCCCACTGTGTTGTGGACCCTGTAACAATGTAAACCCTAATTTTAGGGAATATATTCTGAGTTTGTATGTGTCTTAAGGATGTCCATTGCCATATGCAGTACCTATGGAGGTACTCTTAAATGGCTCAGCATTAATAAATGGTGGGGCCACTAACAGCTAGTAAGACACAATAGTGCAGGCTAATGTAGAGGCAAATGTAGAAATAAAATGTTTAAGCTATGTTTTTATTCTCTCTTAGTGATACATGTATGTGTATTTGTATCAAGGGACTCTGGTGGCAGTAAAAAGTTTAAAAAAATGATGAACAGGCACACAAGAGCCGCCAATACTCATGGTAAACATGATAGCTTTGGGCATACTTTTCGACCTACATTTGCTTCCAACAGACATTGAGACAATGTATTTTACTTCACCTGTAAAGTCTCTCGATATTCTTCTTCTCCTCTGGGGAAAATAGGAATGCTATGGTTAAAAGAAAATGTTACTATTTCTCTTAATGTCAAAACTGAGAAAGTGCTACTTCTTTAAGAAGCACTGTAAAGTTTAATTGATGGGAGTAAAATCTTTAAAACCAGATCCAGAATTGTCAACGACAATCAAACTTAACAAACTGAAAAACAGGACACTTACAAGAAGTGTTTTGTACTCTATTGGAATATACCTTTAGATATGTTATGTTCCCAATAAGCATTTGAGGTTTCTACAATTTTTTTTTTTATAAGGAAGTACACCTTTTACAATTACTGCTTTTCATTAGGCTTTTTAACAGCCTTGAACAGATAAAAAAAAAAAAGTTAATAAGTTCTGTCAGTCTAACTTTAAAGCACCTTTTAACGACCTTACTAGCATTAAACTGCATTGTAGACATGATTCCAAATCAGAAAAAAATTATTCACTCTTGATTAAACATGTATAATTTTGAATGTAAAGTGCTAAGCACAAGACAGACATAATGCCTTTGGTGAAAAGGACAGTGTATATAAAACTCCTTCAATTCAAGGGCAAAAGAAACAAGTAATGGTTGAACTAATCTCTTAGTGGCCTGGGTTAGCGACAGGCTCTTCACATGGGATATTTGTCTGTACCAGTTGGGATAAAATCACTTGTCAAGCCCCTGAAGAGAGACATCAATCAGATTTGACACACGACTGATTGCTCCATTAAATCACTCCCATGGGTTTGATTTGGTTCATCAGGTCAGGTGAATTTTTTTTAAAAGGTTTTGATGGTAGCCTGTATTTCACATTTTCTGATTGAGGTATTCCACACTAAATCTAACTTTTTGTTGAAGTGACCTAATGGGCCATGAAGCCAGCAACATATTCAGAAAAGATGCATTGCTTTTCATAAAGCTGGTTAAAGACTTTATGTTTTTTTTTTTTAACATTTCAATGCTATTTTTTTACAGTGCTCTTGACTTTATGTCATCAATGTTCAAAGTTAAAGAATGAATTATAAATGACTGTTTACTGTTTTCAATACAGGGATTTTACCGTAGGGAAAAGGCACCACGGCTAAACTCACTGTCTCTCATGAGAAGCAAATCTAACTCCCAAATAAACTCATACTAGTTTTGATACATATTTAATTAATTTGGAGAACCGAAAAAAAAAAAAAAAAACATTTAAATAAAAGGGTATTGTATAAGGGATAAGCAATGATGAGTGTTCAATCAGTAAAAAATAATTTAATTTTGACTGCCTTTAGGCACAAGAAACTGTGGATTATACTGATTCAACACTTTGAGTTGTTTATGCCACTTAAAACATTTCTTCCTAATTGATAATTATTCGATAATGAGAATTAATTGATTGTTAATTTGGCAATTGGACAGTTAAAATGTTTGTCTCTTATATTGCGGGAATGTTGTCATGAGTTCCTCTGAGTTTGAGTTTGAAATCCCACTTACTGAGACAAAAGTGTCTGTTGTAAGTGAAGATAGTAGCAAGGACTATGTTTTAGATGTAGAACATGAAAGTGTCATTAGAAAAATAAAAATGCAAAAAACTAAGGAATGTGAACCATGAATGGAGAGTAGTTATTGATTGCTTTGCCGAAGCTAAAACTGATGAAGACCTAAATATCATTGCCCGTGATTGGTTTTCGAGAAGTACTCAGGCAAAATGTAAGTGGGCTGTAAGCTTGTTTAAACAATGGTTAAATGAAAGAAATGCAAAAGCTGAGTTTACATCTAACATCTGTGTAATTGATGGAGATTTACAAAGTGATGATGAAATTGCTGTGTTCCTGAACCTGACTAAAAGAAATGTGAAATAAAATGGAAATGGCAAAAAGAAATGCAATACAATAAAACAAAACATTCCCATTTCCCCCCCATATCCCCCCCTCCCCAGGTGGCAGATTTTACCCCCCGTGTTCAGCATATTATGTAAAGCATGAGATGGTAGCTCTGTCCCCCAGGGAACACCATAGGTATGCATTGCAGAGCGCAGATGTAAAGAAAGAAGTACCTGGTAGGTGGAGGACATTCCAGAAGACATTTCCACACGTGACTTGGTAGAAATGCTGACCACTATTGATGTTATTGGACAAGTGAAGTGTGTAGGACGACACTATAGCCCTGCAGATGAAAAATGGTATGCGCTGTGCTATAGTGATAAAAATTTAACAGAGATTGACAGGCCAAGCACCACTTAAAACCATAGAACAGGGCATACATAGCTTTGAAGAAAGTGATGAAACCACCATAAGAGACCAGCTCATACAAGCATTTCAGAGTTTTTTCTGGAGTTAAACCAATGCTGAGCGGGGAGGATGACTATGACACCTGGATGGATGAAGCAGCACATATGATCCAAGAGTGGCAGTGTGGAGGAGGCGAAAAAATGCAAGAGACTACTGGAAAGTTTGAGAGGCCCAGCGCTAGATGTAGTGAGGCCCCTGCGTGCTGGTAACCCAAATGGGATTGCCCAGGAATATCTGAGCACGTTAGAGCATATGTTTGGAAGCACTGAGAGTGGTGAAGAGCTGTACTTAACACTAGAACCGCAGAGATTTAGGACTACATACAACCGCCGCACCCGCAAAATGTGCGGCTCCATTTTAAAACGGCTTTGATATGAAAAGGAAAAACAAACAATCAGATACAACTTAATATTTTTATTTATGAACATCATACATAACATTTTCAGAGCAGAAACACCGTATTTAAATTGAAAATTAAACTTTTTTCTTATTTTTTTCAAAAAGAGCACATATACATAAACATTAAACTGTAATAAAATAAACTTTATGCAATAAACTTCTGTGTAAACAGGTGTAGAAAGCTGTATGCAGATATACAATTATAAAACATAAATAACTAGTTATAAAAATAGCATAAAACAAAAATATAACATAACTTATGCAACGTGAAACCACTTTGAGTTCAAAGGCTGTCTGTCTGTTCAGAGTTCTATTACAGCTTTCCAAGTACAATCTACGCAGAAAACACGCTTTTTAACTGTACCAGTGTATTTGCCACAGACTTGCCTTTTCACAACGGGCGCAGACATCAAAAGTTCTGTTTTTATTGCATTTAGAAACCTGGCATTGTCTTTTATTCCATGTGCCAGTGGGCGCAGCACAGGCTGAAGGTTGAGGGGCATTTGCCAGCCGGCTTTCGTGTCTCTTATCAAAATGTTTCTGCCGTAGCTCCAGGGCTAGCTTTAAAATGATGTCCCTCTGAGTGATTGTGTTGCCGGTGCACTCCTTGTACAAAACCAAAGCTTTGATGGCTGCCAGGTCCAAAACATTATAAAAAACAGACACAGGCCACCTGCGAGAACCACTTTTGACAGAATACTGCCGTGCCATTTGATCAAGTACATCCACACCGTACTTCGTTGTGTTGTAAAATGCAACAGTCTCTGGCTTTTGTTTAGCATCAGTCCCGATGATCACTGATCTGTGCAGAGCTTAGAATATGTTTAGAAAATTTTGCTTAGAAAATTTTGCACCGTCACACTCAGGGTGGCACAGTTATTATTATTATTATTATTATTATTTATTTCTTAGCAGACACCCTTATCCAGGGCGACTTAAGCAAATACATTTCAAGTATCACAGTACAAATAATAATACAATTAAGAGCAAGATACAAGTACAAGTGTGACAAAATACGATTCAATAATACAGCAGATAACAGTGTCAGTAATAGTTACATCAGGATACGATTAAATACAAAATTCTACAGATTAAACACTTGGAGATTACAGTACTCTGAAGTACAGGATTAAATGCAGTAAAATAGGGGGCAGATAAGAGCAGGTAAAGCGCATTTAAGGAAAGGTGATACGTGTCCCAGGGAAAGAACAGAGAAGTTCTACAGGTGCTTTCTGAAGAGGTGAGTCTTGAGGAGGCGCAGTTGTTCTGTCTGAGAAACTAATCCTGGTTTATTTACACATCACAGCTCACCAGAAGTGGTTTGAAATAAGCTGAGTTAGAGAAGGATGAAAAGGACTTGTAACCAGGAGGTCCCCGGTTCAAATCCTGACTCTGACTCACTGTGTGACCCTGAGCAAGTCACTTAACCTCCTTCTGCTCCGTCTTTCAGGTGAGACGTTGTAAGTGACTCTGCAGCTGATACACAGTTCACACACCCTAGTCTCTGTAAGTCGCCTTGGATATAGGCGTCTGCTAAATAAACAAATAATAATAATAATAATAATAATAATAATAATAATAATAATAATAATAATAATGAATGGCCACACATATAAAGGGAGAGAAAAACCCTTTGCTGGTGGAAGTGTTTGGGGGTGAGTGTTTGACCTGTCATTTTGAAAACTGTGTAGTGAAGGTGAATGCCCAGCCTACTGGTGATTATTACTTTTAAATCTTTATTTGGGCCCTTCTGCCCTGTTTGTTTTTTTCTGTTTTTCTTAATAAACAGGTGCATTAGCGCTCCACTCCAGCTTCCCTGTCTCTGTGTCTCTTTCCTGCGAGTAACATCTTGGGCCACAGCCCTAACCTATCACAGACATCAACTGAGAAAATTACTTCTACTAGTTCTATTAAGTAGATAGGTATTTTACAGAATTTTAGTGAACAATGCTAAAAATTTAACAACACATCTAAGATAAATGAAAATAAAGTTCCCATTTTCAAAATTGCTGATAACAATGGAACTTGACAGATAAAGCATGCAAAGTAATAACCAAGCTGTGAATAACAGCAAGTTAGGTGCGACCGCAGCAGGGTTTCAGATGAACGTAGATGGGGTGATATCTGAAAGATGTATTTTCATTGTAACTCTCCTTTGTGTTCTGTATTGCCTTTCCAAAACAACACAATATAAAATCCAATTACATCCTTTAAGGCGTTCATGCACAAGACATTTTAAGAAAATGTTTACAGGCAACTGGTGCCTGTACACTTTATAATGAAAGGATACAGAAAAAGTATTCCATTTCATATTAGATTATAGCCAAAATTCACATAACTGCCAGCATGTAGTACTTTCCCCATTGCCTTCCTGTGTTACTGTTTCCTAAGTGCAGCATGGAATGCAAGCCTGACAGGGAGTGTTGCGTGATGCACTATTGTGGATGTCTGCAAGATGAGGTTAAAATCTCTACATTAACAAAAACAGGGAAGCCTGACCCTTTTACATAGTGTTTAATGCACTCAGTGTGCATGGTCGTTGGTTTGCGCCCAGCCTCCACTCAGTTACATTGGTACCGTGACTCGGATCTCGTGGATTGCAGACTAGCGTCACAGTTAAATGGGGATGAGATAAACAGGCAGTGTTGTGTGATGCACTTCTGTTGCGGATTCTGACAACTGTTGGTGAGAGTTTTGTAACAGCTAAAGCAGACAAGCCTGGCTCTTTTGCATAGAGGTTATGACGCTAGCTTGCGGTGTGTGTGGTAACCATTTAGTGTGAATTTATAGCGTTGTGGAAAGAAAAATGGGATGGAGTCAAAGCGAAAATTAATTCTGAAAAACAAAAGTATCATCAGCAAAACAAGAAGGGAATTCAGAGAATGTTACTATGCAATCGAGAGATTTGCACACACAAAAGTACACACATAAAGTATTTCTTACTTTATAGTTTAGGAGGAATTTCTTAGAAGGCTTGTGACAGAGACAGAATGATTCTTGGTGATAAATCTCTCTCCCAACCTGTGAGGGTACTGTGTAAAGGGAACAGAGTGCCCTGGACTGGATGGCCAGACAATTCATTCCCAGGGTTAGAAGGAAGTCGTCATCTAGAAAGGGGGCGGAGCTACGATACACTAAATCATCAAACCGGAAGGGGAACGACGTGACAGCCGCAGATTGGTGGAGCTGTTGCACTAGTTAACCAAGGGGTCATGATTGACGGTACAAAAGGGGGCGTAGCGAAGTGATCTGTTCCTTTGTATGGTTATGCTGAACCGGAAGGAAAACCTGTGTTGTTATCGTGAGTCTTTTGTTCGTTTTTGTCGTGTCTAAAATTACTGTTTGTTATTATTAGATGCAATAATTGTGTTTTAAGTACATGTATTAAATAAGTAAGACAATCTAGGTTATCATTCTTTTAAATAAGTAAATTATGGGCCCAAATTGGTAACAAGTAGGTTGAGAACAGAACATATATGTTGTTTAAAATACATTAACAGCATTGTAAATACAAACTACACTTGCAAAGTAGCTTCTTGATTTGGAGTAGGAGAATAGGAGAACCCAATGTGTCTGACTGGTTCTGGTAACCCATTGCCTGAAGCTTTTTATCTCACTGTGCCACATCATAAAGACCATTTAATCACAACATAGTTAATGATTTCAAAGGATAGAAAAATCCAGAACCACAATGTCACACATTTTTTTAATTACATGGTGCTAACAAAATAATTCCAGTAAATGTTAGGAAGAGTTATTGTCTTAAAAAAAACATACATTCATAATAGTTTTTCCTACAAGGACTCAAACTCCCAGAAGCAACTCACGTGTGCCGGATGCTTTCCTTCACCGGGAAGTGCAGCAAGGAAAAGAGTGCAATAATGTTTGCACAGTTTTTAATATTTCTAATGACAATTATAAACCTTGGGGAACAGTATCAAATACTCTTACTAAAAAATGTTATTAGTACAGTACTGGTACCATTGTAAAGCTAACAACTTGAGATTAATTAACAAATATCTGAGTTGTTATCTGCAGCAAAGTGCAGTATTAATAACAACAACAAAAAAATGATGTTCATCCATCCGTCACACAGATAATCTCATAAACTAAGCGACATAAAATGATTGTGAGTAACCTTTGATTATCTAACAAAAAATCCAATATGGATAAACTTTTGTAAAGTTACAGAGACAGATACAGACTTGGCTGCTATTGCGTTTTAAGTAAATTTGTGAAAAGTTATCAAAAATGCGTCCCTTTTTCAAAGTAGGTGTAAGACCGATAATTCGATTTGACTAAATTAGTGGCTCATATCTTGCCATTTCCAGGTGTTCTGGTATATGAGTCGTACCACCACAAATAGACCATATTATTAACCAGATGCAAGCATGGTTTGGTGGATCATGCATCTCTGCTTGTCGCTGTCTGATAATAACATCTCTATGCTGTGTGCTACTACCACTTGTAGTCTTTGACAAGGAGGTGTGTTTATCAGCAATACCTTGCCTCTGGAAAATGGTTGTGATGATTTTTTGGAATCACAACTTTGCTTTCAAAAATTCTGATTGAAGTGGACAAGCTTTGAAAAGCCTTGGCTTTTATTCAAGATCAGATTTTTTTATCCAATCTCTCTTTCCTCATGGCAATGTTTACTCTTCATAAGCTTATAGATTGTAACTGAATATTGACAATCCCCTTTCCAGAACAAGATTCAGCTACAGGGGAAGGAAATAAGAATCCTGTAATCAGACGTATAATATATTATTTTTATTCCATGTATTCTAAATGTAATAGAGGCTTGCCGTAGTTCTAGGTATGAGGCTCAGCTCGCTACGCTAATCCTATATGTATGTTCATGCTCATGTTACAGAACTAACAAGAAACAACTGAGGCCTGATTTAATTTCCAGTTTAGCTTCACACAATCATTTAAGCAACCTGCCAAACAATCACTATTATTAGTTCATTAGAAGAGATGTATTTTTTGTCATGTTACAGATATAAAACATTACGTAAATACATTTATAAACAGTATATAAAATATATATTTAAGATATACGAACAAGAGGAGGCCATTCGCCCCATCAATGGTCATCTGGTTCCTATATTGATCCGGAAACTTTGTTTAGTAGGATCTTACAGGATACCAATGATTCAGCATCAACAATCATGGGGTTTCCATGCGGGTCAATTTACATGTGAAATGGCGATGCGTGTGCACGTTTGGGAGAATTACTCGGGTAAATCAGGTTTGTGGCCGAAAAAAACGGTCAAAGAGAGGGATAGGGTGAATCTCATTTACTCGTGTAAATTATGAAACACACGGGAAAACCACGGCCAGTTTCGCGTGAAACCCGCATTTCACGTGTAAATGTTAATGACCGTGTTTATCCTTATCTATAAATATTGCAAGGGATCAGGTCAGTTGTTACTGTGGATTCCAAGATGGCAGAAAGTAGTGGCTGATGGGTGATTTTATGGTTAGCAGTAGAGTAGTTCACCTTAATGCTAATGCGGACGGCCTTTTTTATTATTGTTTTTTGCTGTGTCTGGTCTGTCATGTTGTATATATCTTGTGGGTTTACAGTTCTGTATAAATTTATTATTGTTTTTTGCTGTGTCTGGTCTGTCATGTTGTATATATCTTGTGGGTTTACAGTTCTGTATAAAACCACTTACCACAAACTGTGTTATGCATTTGTTATAGTATTAAAGCAGCTGTTTGAGAATACCCTTGCTGTAAAAACTATGCTAAAGTGCAAGTGAGCTGCTTAACTGAATTAATTCCCGTCCTTTTTTTGATCCCAGCCAAAGACAACGCGCGTCTGCTCTCCACGTTAATGAATATAGTTTGTGAACTGGATGTCGTAAGCCAGCTCGACCACCCAAAACAGCACAACAACATCCAAGTTCAGAACTGACCAAATAAAATTGCAAATGAACGCATTGATTGTGTTTTATTTGTTTGCATCATTAATATTTAACACAGCAGTAAATCCAACACAACTTAAAAGAAAGGAGAGAATCTCTGACAGCATGAGCCTCCTCAAATCGCTGCTGTCCAATTGAAACTGGCGGCTGAGGTAACCTTCACAGTTGCCAAGTCCGCTTATAATACATTTTTAGAGTTGCGGGTTGTAATTTGCATAAACACCCACTCTAACATGGGTTGCGCTTGTTTTGGGCTTGTTGTGAAAGGCAGTGCTGCTTTTTTTTTTCTTGTGAGGCTGTAACCTTCCCTGTCTGTCTCACAGGTAGCCACTGATTCCTGAACACCTAATTTTGTTGTTGACAAGAGTTTGTGCAGGCAGCAGGCAGTGGCAATTTTGGGAACGAATTAATGCACTTCAGTCCGTTTCATCAATATCTGCCACCTCCCTTTCAAGTGCCCACTAGCCATATTTGCCCAAGCGTGGTGTTGAATGCTTCCTCAGCAGCTGTCAGCCGTCCGGACGGGTAGGGTTTCTAAGCCAGGGTAGTATACACAGCATCACTTGATCCTCTACATTATGCTGTATTGCCAGAATGAAAGGGATATATATATATATATATATATATATAAAACGTCTCCGTCGTTTTTCAGCCATGGTATATCTGCAATACCTGTGTTGGTCAGATTCATTTTATACCTTAGAGTTAATTTTTAATTAATGAGTTGTCAGATAAATTAGTTGAAACCGGATTCAATACTAACGACAAGCCAACCCACCTGTCATTTGAAAAACAATTTGGTCAAGAGCAGTAAAACACATTATTTACCAAGCAGACACAGGGTATTTTGCTTTATTACAGCGGCTTAGATTCACTCGTGTACCAGTTCTCTGCACATGGAAACCACATTTTCACAAAATGTCACTAGTAATCTTCAAAAACAGCACGAGTACTTTACGCATAGCTAATTTACATATCAACCTCCACCTTTCCCATTCATTTGCATGACGTCGGGTGAAAAGCCCGGTTTACTCTAGTAAAATAAACTGAGTGAATGGAAACCCAAAAAAGCATTTTACACGAGACATTTTTCTCGTGTAAATGTCTCAAGTTAAAAAAAAAAAAAAAACTTGCATGGAAACCCTGTGAATGTGGCTTGGTAACCTATTCCCAAACCATTATTAGCAGATAGTTATAACAAACCATGAAAGCCTCTCAACTGTCTATTAGCATAATCATTTGCAAGTGCACGTTGGTGTGATTTGCTATGTTATTAGGAGCTTTGTAGCATTAAACATTTTGAACAAGTGTAAAAATATCACTGATGTCTTACTATGGATCTCACAACATTGCTTATATATTTTATTTTTACACTGCATTGTGACCATATTGACAACAATCTATATTTTATCAAGAATTCTAATGCAGGAGCACGGCTGATATAAACACCGCACAACAATGTTACTTTCTATATTCTCCACCCTAACTGCATTTACTTGAAAAAGTAGAGGGAGCATAATACTCCCAATAATTTAAGCTAGATTCTTCTAAACAATAACAGATTCACCCTAGACACATTCCATTATATTGTATTCTCTGAAACTGTGTTATTTAAAAAAAATTTTTTTTTTTACTTTAGGCCCAAATAACTTAACCTGGAGAAAGCCTCAACACAAATTACAATACATTCAAGAGAATCTTTATTACAATGATTTTAAATGGGACTGTAGTACTCATTTACAATATAAAGCAGGTTTTATAGCAAAAGACCACTGTATGTATTTTTTTTATTGATTCACATATTTATATAACATGTTAAAGGGAATATTTATAAATCTGATGGTTAAAAAAAAAAGGTTTTCCCTTGCTCCGATGCATTTCACTGCTTTTTGGATGCAATTTTAAACATTAAAATGATAATGCATCACCCTGCTCTTGCAAAGTACACATTCTCAGTCTCAGATTCGTGGAGGACCTTTGATGTATTACCCCTGTCATGGAGTAAAAAAATAGTTGTAAGGTAATTTCAACAATACCTCTAAGAATTGTTGCTAAGAGATTCAAAACAACCAGAAATCAGCACTGAAAAAAACCCATGAATTTTATTCTCATTCAATCCTATGATTAAAAAAAAAATGACTGTAGTTTTAAGTTAATGTCATGATGTTTAAATCAATACCAGCCAAGACTGTGGAGGACACAATTGCAAGTAGCATACAGAATTACAAACATTATCATAAAGAAGCTTTTTCAGATGCATGGCCCTGTTATGCTGTGGTGCCATTATACATCATTACAATTTTTATATATTCGCCTATCCTACAGTGAGAATAGTTATGCCTAACAACAGGAAGGGAAATTTGAACTGCTAGTGGTAACTTTCATGTTTTTGACTGAAACATACCTGAACTGCAATGTCACGTAAGCCTATATATATATATATATATATATATATATATATATATATATATATATATATATATATATATATATGTCGTTATTTTTCTGTCATTTTCAATAAATAGCCAAATAGATAAAACACAGAATTAGTATAGAATATAAATAACAGCTCTGAGATTACAGTGCTACAACCATCAAAAATGCTAGAATCACAAGCTATGCAATGGTTATCATGTACGATGTTTATTGTGGTTAGTTGTATTGAATATGACAATAGCGAAACCAAATTCTGACACAGAAAATATGTTTACTGGAAGAATGCATATCCACCCTCTGAGATATCAATAAGTCTGAGAAATGGATTGATAGCTTTCATATTCAAAATACTATATGCATATGCCCCTCCAATCCCTCTGGTGATGGTATAGAAGGGATCTCGGGTATAGAAGGTACTCTGAACTCGGGGGCTCCCTCTTTGACTCTGTAGAATTGGAAAACCTGGTTGAAAAGCATGGTCAAATGTCTGGGTTGATTGTCCATGTAAGCACCAATGACATTAGATTTAGAAAATCTGAGATTCTCAAGGAACATTTTAAATCACTCTGTCTAAAGGCAACACAATTATGTAACAATATAATTGTCTCTGGCCCTCTTCCCGTGCTTAGGAGGGGATGCGAAGCCTTTAGTAGACTCTTTTCTCTTAATCGCTGGCTAGCTAAATGGTGTGCCTCTAAGAATCTTGGCTTCATCGATAATTGGGATAGTTTCTGGGGGAGACCTGGGATCTTTAAAAATAAATGGTCTACACCCAAATAGGAGAGGCTCAGTTAGATTAATATAAAAAATTGAAAACTGCTGTAAAATTACATGACTTTTTATATTGCCTAGAGATGTACCACCCAAGTCACCAGTTAAGTATAATATTGAGATAGCACCTGTCCCTCGCTGTAAACTACCAGCTTCCTCACACATGTCTTGTAATACAAATCTAATCAAAATTAAAACATCAACAAGGGGCAATTCCAGTAGCCCTGTACTAACCTCTCTCAAGTTAGCATTATTTAACACAAGATCTCTTCTTAACACGTCTCTGTTAATTAATGATTTTATCTAGGAAACAAAATTGGATATCTTAATGTTAGTTGAGACTTGGCTAAAACAAGATGATAATATACCACTAGTAGAGGCTTGTCCAACTGGTTTCTCATTTCATCTAAAAGCACACCCTACAGGTTAGGGTGGCAGTCTTGCTGCAATTTTTGGTAATGAGTTTAACCTTATTCATTAAGATGTATACGGATACTATCTTTTGTGTTCAGTTGTCCTACTCCGATTTATGTTGTAGCTGTTTATCGGCCTCCTAGACTCATCTCTCTGTTCTTGTTCTGTTCTTTGGCAAACTCTTGTCAATGCTTGCTGTCAAGCATCGTAGAATTGTGGTTCTGGGTGACTTCAATGTACATGTTGACGTGAGTGGAGATTCCCTTGGAAAGGATTTTATGAGTTTGCTTGAGTCTGATGGTTTTATTCAACATGTATCTGTACTTGGAAGCTTAAACATGCTTGTCATAAGCTGGAACATAAATGGAAAAATACCATATTACAGGTCTTTTATCTTGCCTGGAAAGATGGTCTGATTAAATATAAGGCTGCTGTATTCAGCTAGATCATAGCACTACTATGATAGAAAATAGTAAAAACAATCCTTGTTTGCTCTTTGAAACAATCGCTAAACTAACCAACACAGAAGTCCTCCGTAAATACCCAATTATCAGAAGGCAGTGATGACTTAATGGATCACTTTAATAATAAAATTATTAATATAATAAATCAGATATCAGATAGCACACTCAACCTGGATTAGACATTCTGCAATACTGATAAAACTAAAGCAGATCCAGTCTTTGCATCTTTTGCTTCTGTTAACCAAGCTTGATCTGACTGACTTAGTTGATGGGACAACATCAACTACATGTGCTTTAGATCCTATTCCCACTAAATTGTTTGAAGAAGTATTTTTTAAGATAGATACCACGTTCTTAAGTATTATAAATGGTTCCCTGTCATCTGGTATTGTTCGCAGCTCCTTTAAGGTTGCTGTAATAAAACCATTACTTAAAAAACAATCCTAGATCCAAATGTTCTTAATAATTTTAGGCTTATCTCAAACCTCCCTATTTTATCCAATGTTCTAGAGAGAGCAGTGGCTAAATAACTGAATACATTCCTTGGAGTACATAATTTATATGAATAATTTCAGTCAGGCATCCGCCCCGGCCATTGTGCTGAAACTGCTCTTGTCAGAGTGGTAAACGATGTGCTGATGTCTTCAAACAAGGGTTCACCCTCTGTTCTTATTCTTTTGGATTAAGCACAGCTTTTGATACCACTGATCATTCAATTCTGATTGGGCGTTTTGAGAGTCTTGTTGGACTGTTGGGTAGTGTTTTGTCATGGTTTTAATCCTATCTTTCAAACAGGTTTCAATATGTTAGAATTGATGAAGATTCTTCTGCTTTATAAGTTAAATGTGGCGTCCCACTAGGTTCTGTTCTTGTGCCAATTTTGTTCTCCCTCTACATGCTGCCTTTGGCTGATGTTATCCCTAGACATGAGGCCAGTTTTCATTGCTATGCAGATGATACCCACTTATATTTATCCCTTAAACCAGGTGACACCTCAATCACAAATATCCTTACTATCTCTCTGGCCAACATTAAGCAATGGATTTCAAAAAACGATTTACTGTTAACTCTGATAAAACAGAGGTAATGCTATTGGATTCAAAAAATCAATTAAACAATACAAATTGAGATCTTCTTGCAGTTGACAGCTTCACATTTAAGTTGAGGTCTGAAATGAGAAAATAATATTTTACGTTCCCAATTGTATTTCTTGGACAGAAAAGGTGATTTCTTTTTTTTTTTTTCTTTTTTTTTTATTTCGTCGTTACCAATTATTTTTTATTATTTCCTCCCAATTTGGAATGGCCAATTATTTTATTATGCTCAGGTCACCGCTACAACCCCTGCGCTGACTAGGGAGGGCGAAGACGAACACACACTGTCCCCAGCGTGTAGCCGTCAGCTGACCGCTTTTTTTCACACTGCGGACTCACGATGCAGCCACCCAAGAGCTACAGCGTCGCAGGACAACGCAGCTCTCGGGCAGCTTACAGACAAGCCCGCAGGCGCCCGGCCAGACTACAGGGGTCGCTGGTGCGCGGTGAGCCAAGGAACCCCTGGCCGACCTAAACCCTCCCTCCCCCCGGGCAACGCCGCCAATTGAGCCGCCCTGGGAGCTCCGTCCTCGGTCGGCAAAGGAATAGCCTGGACTCGAACTCGCGACGTCCAGACTATAGGGCGCATCCGGCACTCTACGCAAGTGCTTTTACTGGATGCGCCACTCGGGAACCCCGTAAAGGTGATTATTTCTTGCTCGTTTGTGAAAATAGTTTTAATAATATTGAAATATTGAATTCCCTCTTAACTAGCGCTGGACACAACAATCGAAGTCTGCCTGAAGTGAAGACAAAAATTAAAAACTTAAAACGTCGATGTAAGTAGGCTGTTATTTTAACTCAGATTGTAATATATTGTTTGATAATGTTTCTACAACAAGTGTAATAAACAATATTTCATTTTCTAGCAACAGAGAAGATCGCAGCAACTCGCCAGACAGGTGGAGGTCCTCCTCCACTGGGACCACAGGGAGCCATTGGGATCTTGGAAGAGCTGTTCCAGGGGAGGCTAAATGTGGAGGGAATTGAAGGAGGGTGCGAGTCAGCCGTAGGTAAATGCCATAGCAAATGTTCACTGACAGTCGTAAATATTGTTTGTTTATTTTGTAATAATTATTTGGTTTTAATATATACTGTATGTATATTTCAATTACATTTATTTATTTATTAGGGCAGGTCAATTCTGAGGACTATGTGATTGCTATCACAGAAAAAGGTAAAGGTTACTATTTTTATGTGGTTGTAATAATAGTATTTTAATGTACAAAACAAGCTGCTAAAACATTCTGACGTGTTTGTGTTTGAATTACAAACCAAATATTATTCTGTAATGTAGGACTACATGTGACGCTGCTCACTAGAATATTTGTATTATTATTTCACAGGTGCACAACCAACTGAGCACTTAACTCTGTCTTATCGGATGGAAGATGCATGAAAAGATGGAAAATCCAAGAAGAGGAATATTGAAGAGGAAATATTGATTTTATCCAAAAAAAACAGTTGAACTGGAAATAGAAAAATTAGAATTAGAAATAAAAAAAGCAAAACAAATTAATATGTTAAAATTAGCATTATAGTTATAAATTGAAGAAAGGGTTTATAATTCTAAATTATACTCTTAAACCAAGGACCGAACTAATTACAAGCCTATTATTTATTTCTACAGCACACCACTGGTAATTCTCATTAAACTACAGTAAGTCTATTTCACACTAATAATAGTAGTAATAATATTTGTTGTAATAAAGCTAAAATGTAATTGTATAACACATAACATAACTATTTATAAACACGCGTGCTACAAATAAATGATGTATAAAGAAAAAAAATATCTAAGAAAAAACATTACAAAATATAATTTCTCATGATTTGCCCTGCTCTTAATTGGTCATTTATTTCCTCAGTTTGTTCCTCAGTTATCATCTTCATCCTCCTCCGGTACCGGTACCCAGGTACTGCCTTAGGCCATAACCACTGCCCCCAAAAGATGTCCAATATTCTGCTCTAAAAAAGTCAAATCAAAAGAGGTTTAATAATCACAGCTATTTAACAGCTTTTGCTGTAACATACACTGCTTCAGTGTCTAATATTATGTATTAAATAATGTATACCAAGGTTTAAGATTGGAATGTGGTATAGTAGCCTATGTATTACAATGTTGTAGCTTTTTAACTTATCAGTAAGCGCTGTAATGTCTAGGATGTAGCTGCCTTTTCCTTTTACATCAGAAAGTAATTGTAGTAGCAATAATAATAATAATAATAATAATAATAATAATAATAATAATAATAATTATAATAATAATATACGAAATTCAAGAAAGTGGCACACACTGGAATTTCTAAATACCCAAGAATCATGGCAGGATCCTGGCCATTTTGCCATGATATTTGTGGTCTTATATTTGGCGTCACACATTATCTAGTAATATAAAGATACAAAATGTAAGAATATCCATATGTACATGCTATTGCGAACCTTCGTGTTCTCGTATTGTGTAGATTGTAATAAAAAGTCAATTAGATGCATTTAGCATTTTGTCACTGTAATTTCTAAATTATTACACCTTTATATTTAAATACTAAGGTAACATTTATTTACAATGTATTGCTTACATAGTTTTCATTATGCATTTGCTACAAATTATAATGCAATTAATTTAATTCACCTGAACATTTAATGAATTAAACCTTTCCGAAAGCTACACTATCCCACATTATTTAAGTTTTTTTTTTTTTTTAAATTAATGTATTGTAATGACCCGTGCACTTGGAGGATAACGCAGAAGACGGAGTACGTTGCCAGGTGCAATGAATAACCAATTTATTTGTAGAATTAACACGATCCCTGTTTGGGCCAAGACCACGCCACAAAAACAATAAAAAGTCCCTAAACTCCTTTCTTCACTCACTGACCCCCACCCTCATTTTCTCCGGCTCTCACTCCACGTCCCTCCCAGGCTCCAGTCGCTCCCAGTCTCCCACAGGCCGTCTCTCACCAGGGAGCCGATGGTTGGGCTCCGTGCCTGAACTTCCCCAACTCTCTCTTCTCTCATTCAACGCTTTCAGCCCGGGACACACCAGCGTGCTGTATAAGTGCAAAATGTAATTACTGTTCTGTTCTAAAAAATAAAAAAAAGGAATTTAGCATTCTAAAATAAAGAACCTTTGTCTTTAATCACCATATCGTGTGTGTTCAAACATGGATAGATAATTAAATTATTCGTTTATGCGTGTGTGCATGCTTGTATTTTTTGTTTGTATGCGTGTGCTTTCTACAGTATGTATTTTTAGTTAAGCAATCAATACTAATAGAGTATTGCTAGACCACAGTTCCACTGCAACTGAAATAAAAAAAAAAAATCTTGTACCTCCTATAGTGATATTTGTGTGAAATGTGAATATCGTTTTGTGAATCAATTTTAGAATTATACTATATTTCCTATACTTCTTGGACAGTTTTATCTGTAAACTTAACAGCATATGCTCTGTGACAGAAATGGTGAGATAGGAAAATGGGTTGTACATCAAAATTAATTTTAATTTCTAACCAGGATGTATTAATACTGCATGTGACTTATTATGTAATAAAGTGAACTGAAGGTTGTAGAGTCTACTGATATACAATAGTATAAACCTTGGTTATACTAGTTGGGAAAGGAAATCAAAAGAGGTCAGGTCAGAATTTTGAATACAAACACAGGGTTTATTTGTTAAAGAAAAATTGTATAAAAACAAGTTTGCAGTTCTTTTTTTTATGAACGAGTAGCACTTCTAGAAAGCTGGTCTTGTAGGCAGGTCAGTATAATAATTAAAAACAATCCAGTACAATAATTTAAGTAATCAAAAATAACTAAAACATTTGTGTGACAAAAATAGTGGCAATCGCCGCCTTCTTGTTTCAATACTGTATTTAAGGTCAGACCCCATTGGATCATCAGGTCATGACATAAAAGCTAGTGTTTGATACGTCTGAACTTCACCAAACCCAGCAGAATGGAAACCTTGTTACAGCAGCACGTCCAGGTCACCTGTAGCAGGTTTAAATAATAAAGCTTCCTGCACCTTGATTGCGGGCCTACCCCTAATCAGAAATAATAGAATCAGAGCAGAAGAATGTTTACGTGGCTACAGTAGTCTATGTACAAATCAATAGGTAAGCATATACATACATTGTGTATACAGAGATGTAAACATAATTTACAACATAGTAGCAATTTTTCAATTTTTCCAAACATTTTAGCTTCATGTCTTCAAGCGTTTATTAGCATTACATCCACAGTTTTCAAAGTTTGAAAGCGGGAAGATTCAAATGACAGGACGAAGCCTAGTTAAGATTCAAATAAAAGACAGGTCATCTGGTGTGTTGATATCTGAAGAGATCATCCTCCAAACATGTTCTCTTCGCTCTGTGTCCTTGTAAACTGGGATTGTGTAAATTCATTTTTCGACTAGTGACGTCACACATATGTTGGCTGCTATTGGTCGAGTCAGTGAAGCAGCGCTTCAAAATTTGCTCTGGGAGAAATCTGGACGCGCCACTACTGGACACGAAGCCCCTGTGTGACAGTTCTTATTGAAACCCATTAAGAGCAGTGATGCAGTGGTGTGTCCTGGGCTTTCCACTCTCTCCCACGCAGGTGGTTCTTATCATCCCCACCCCCCACTGCTCCCGCCCACTCTATCCAGACTGACCAGCTGGATCCATCCCTTGCTCCTCTCCCCATTCTAAGTGGCGTGGTTGCACCCTTACAATACATGCAACACGTACACAGGACAAACAAACGGGACAGCATACAAGTCCAGCAGACACAGAACGGTGTCTGGGTCGCTACAGTATTATTTAAATTATTTACAGTATTATTATTTATACATACTTATTCTGACTTGCCCTAAAATACAGTACACAGCACTCGTTACAAAATGATCCAATGACTATTTAAATATAGGTTCTCATATCAGCATTTCCGACAGAAAGTGATTATATGGCTTGGGGTGGATTTGCCAACACTGATAATGTCTTTCAAAAGTGTTAGTCCATGGGCCAAGACCAGAAATTTGAAAGTGTGTTTAGTGCTGCGATTTTTTGCCACAGACAGTTCTCAGCAGGTAGTCGGAGACATTATCGGTGTTGATAAATCCACCGCAAGCCGTATAATCCACTCCATCTCCACTGCCATTGTTTCTCTTATGAACAAATGTATTCACTTTTCGTTGGCAAACCTCAACCAAATTAAAGAGGGACAGTGTTGCAGTTTTTAAAACAAACACAGGGCAGTGTTGCAGTTTTTAAAAAACGACTGAAGACACACTTCTATAATCTATCGTTCACACCTTAATATTAAGTAATTTTTTACCTTGTATAGCATTTTAATTGATTTTTTTATTAAATGTTTTAATGTTTGCTGTTGCGTGTATAGTATCAATAATGCATGTTATGCTGTACCTCTGAAGCGCCTTCCGCCAATTCATTGTGATGGGCGCTATATCAAATAAAGATGGATTGATTCATTGATATATGTTTTACTGTATTATTGTGATGTAACTATATATTCTTAAACAAATATATATATAGTGTAGGGTGCTGTAAGATAGCAAGCTGATTTCCACCCCACTCGAAGATGTTTTGACCTTGGGTGGCTATGCACCACAATGAAAGTAATACTGCATTAGGACTTGCAATTCAAAACAAATGAAGATATGAGTAGTGGGCCCTGCCAATATGACCTTGAGTGTCAGTGTTTCATTGGCACTGGTGTTCATGAGCATTCAGTACTTCACTGGAGCTGGTGTGTACTACAAATGATACAATGTATTACAAATAGAAGGAGACTTTTGAAGCAAACAGTATCTATTAAAGGTTTCCATCAGGTGGAAGACCATTGTTCTATAGTTATAAGCAACGGTGGTTTTAACATATGTATTTATGAATGAGTTTTTATGTTTTGATCATCTCCCGACAAACTTCTTTGGTTCCTACTGAGCTGCAAGACACTACGAAAAGCAGTAGAAAATTAAACATTCAAGCAGCATGAGAGAAAAGGTAACATGTAAATCAACCAACCAGTACACAGTTTGCTTTGACAGGGCAGAAAAAAAACCAGATTAAAAAACAAACCTTGATTAATCCAAAGGGGGGGTATGTCTTACATTTCTCATTGAGTTGCCCCAGTTTCTTTCCTTTCCATTACAAAATCTCATTCTCCTTTTGTCAGAGGCCTTGGCTCAAAGAATTATTTAGAATGGAAAATAAAAAATGCAGTACCTTTTCCATGACTGAATGAGCAAATGTCACTGGATTAGAAACGTTCCTGATGGAGGAGACTGCACCAGCAGCCAGCTTTGCTGTCCATGATGACTGCATCAAGCTCCACTTCACCATTAGCATTCAGCACTGCGCTGTGTCCTGCAGGAAACCATTCAATTTGTAAAAGGTTAAACCCTCTTAGCCCTAAGCTTTTGAAGTGAAGCAGAGAAAACAACTGTGAAGCTATTTACCACCCTGTTTTGACAGCTTGTGACCAATCCCCCAGAAAAAAAAATAATAAAAAATAAATTGTAGGTAAACATATTTCCTTTGGCTAAAAAGTTTAGTAATGTTGAGACTTAGTGTATGCGATGTTATAAACTCATTTAAAGCTAAATGTAGAAATTCAGTTACAGTATATTATTGCACTTGATTGCCTTCCTGATAAATGTATTACCTTGTTAGGAGCATGACCAAAATTAAGAAAATGCCTTTAGTAAATTGACTAACCCCACCCCCCAAAATACTTCCAAATAATTGCATGTTCTTTAATTGAATGACTATGAAATATGTCAAATTAAAGATGGGTGTTTCTTCCATCAGTGCTAAACTGGTGCTTCGACAACTGTATATAGTTAAGTATAAAAAAAAAAACTATTTTATAATGGATGAATTTAAAAAACAGGTAGCCTGGAAGAAGCACATTGACACGAATCAACATGTTTAATTGATGACTGGGCGTCATTGTTCAGCTTTTTTTTATGACCCTATTCTTATGACCATTCCCAACCTTATTTGTATGACCACATTCCATTATGTACACACCTCATTTGATAATATGCCGAAAATAAATCTTTATTTTATTGCATTTTTTTGTTTGTTTTTTGTTTTTTTAATGCAGGATTAACTTATTAAATACTGTAAGCAGACTGCTGTAAATCTGATACTGCACATGAGACTGCAAATGATTAACTGAATACATTTCGTTAAAGTTACTAAGTAGTATATTTGGAAAGCCTTACATTAAACACAGGAAAATCACACAATGTTCAGAGAGAGTTTCAATGATTTCTCACTTATTTACCATTTACAGGGGCACATAACATTATTACAATTTATATAAAACCTTACAACAGTTCTTAAAAAATAAATTAGTAAAATATATATCCTACATTTACTTTATAAACAACAAACAAGCTCTACATTGCTATCAGACAAACTACACATCTGCACCCAGGACAATGAGGATATACAAGCCTGTTTCATATGTATGAGTGCATAAGTATCCATTGATCAATTGTGACTCTGCTAGTACAGTGTATTACATTATCTCAGCAATGTGCTGATTATGCCTTTTATGGTGTGGAAAGGTTCTGGCATTTCACTTAATGTTGCAGTTAGCCATCACAAATGAGATATATTCTGACAAGCTAAGTGTGCTAATGAAGTGAATTGTTTGCTTATGTAACCTGGCAATTATCTGAAAAGTCTCAACTGTTTCTAACATGACAAAATCAGTATAATATCATAACATGTAAAACATAACTGGTCTTAAGCAAAATATAGTCTTGCAACTTTGCAGGGTCTTGTACATTGTCGGGCTTTTAACACTACAATCACCGCAGTTATACTCATACCTAAAACCGCCAGTGGCAGGTTACATTTTAAACAACATCAGTAATAAAATGAAAGACAAACTACCGGATACTCAAAACTCAAAAGTTTTATTCAAGAACTTCATATCAAACATCTGCACAGCCAAAACGCTGTATTTAAATGAACAATTAAACATAAAAAGGGTTTATTTTCTAACTTACCACATATAAAGCACTACTTCTGCAGTTTTTGATTGAAATGTTTCTGCCGAGGTAGAGATAACAACAGGCTTGTATATAAAAATAAGATAGAATATTGTAGGTTATATTCAAAATAAAAACATGTATTGTAAAAGGCAGTCAAAATGACGGCTTTGGCGGTTCTAGGTGGGTGGTATTATAACTTTCTTATTTTCGCGATGCTGCCTTTCAGATGTCATCAGGGTATTTAATACATGTATTTAGGAAAAGTCATAAATGGACAATCGCATAACTTTCAGACATGCCGAGTAATTTAAATCTGAAAACCTCACACTGTTAAAATGACTGCTGTGGCGGTTCTAGTGTTAATCAAGGGCTGTAAGTCACCCCAAAGTGACTATAGCACCGATTCATGAGCTCTTAACTTAACACTGTGTACCTTAATTCAGTAATAGAGAAAAAAGGAACACAAAAGAAAACCCATGTGCAAGCTTTTTAGGATCATCCCGTCAGCATTACACTGCTGCGGCCATGCACCATGGACTAACAAACAAAGATGATTGACCCTATTATTTGTTTTGTATATGAATCTAATCTTCCCTGAGTGACATGGTATAAGTTGTTTTCTGCTTTTAGCTTATAAAAAATGGTAGGGAACAACTCTGTTGGGAAAATGCCAGATCGCATGTTAGGGTGACCTGGCTTCATGATCACCAGGAACAGTTTAGGACTACCCACATTGCAGTGCATTCTGGTACTTGTAGTCTTGCTTTTCTTACTGAAAAGAGACAGTGAAAATAAGTTTGGAAATTTGAAATCATACGGTCACTGTAGATCCTGTGTAACACATATTTTTGCAGGTTATATGTTAAAATATAAAGTATAAGTAGTGTAAGGCAGCGGGATGTGTGAGACAGCAGGGAGGGGGTTAAAACCTCCCTGAAGAGAAAATGCACCTTTTGTTTAGTTTAATTGTTTTACTTTATTGTTTAATGGATTTGTTAATTGTTTTATTATGAATCATTCCCTGCACCTGGTGCTTAATATTAAATTAGAGCCAGGTGCAGGGTATTTAAAGAAAGCAGCCAGTCTGTTAAGGGCTGCTGAGTAGAAGGAGGCAGAAGAGGTGCTCTGTCTCCGAGTAGCCAGAGTAACGTAAGTGCTGTGTTAGTGTGTGTTGTGTTCCGTGGTGCCAGGTAAATGGCTTAGCCGTCCTGCAAGTTAGTCAGGGAAAATACCTGTGTAGTAAGCGCTCCAAACGGAGTTAGGTTTTTGTTTTGTATTTGTTTGTTTGTGTGATTATTAAAAAGTAGCGCAACCGCGCTTAAAACTCAATTTCTCTGTCCCTGGTCGTAATTTTAAAGGGGCACGAACCCGTGAGTGCGATGGATCCTTTTTAATAATCACACAAACAAAGAAGCACCTCTTCTGCCTCCTTCTACTCAGCAGCCCTTAACAGACTGGCTCCTTTCTTTAAATACCCTGCACCTGGCTCTAATTTAATAATAAGCACCAGGTGCAGGGAATGATTCATAATAAAACAATTAACAAATCCATTAAACAATAAAGTAAAACAATTAAACTAAACAAAAGGTGCATTTTCTCTTCAGGGAGGTTTTAACCCCTTCCCTGCTGTCTCACACATCCCGCTGCCTTACAGTAGCTAATCAATCTTCCGGGTTTCAAAAAAATCCCACCACACCAATAAAAACTGTGTTTTAGTCCGGTCATGAAAGTGTTCAGATATATCAGGAGTTATTACAAGATGTTACCTGTGTCAAATACCGAATTGTCTTGCGTAGACCTCACAGCACGATCCACAGCATCAAGTGCACTTCCTCCCTTCTCCAGTATTTTGAAACCCTGTAGGACTGCATTTTTCACTCCTGTTATGCTGTCTTCTGCTATTTTACCTGAAATGGCCCAGGCGTCACCATCAATGACCATTACAGGTTTCATTTGTTTTACAATTCCAATGAGAGAAAATATAATTGACTGTACAAAATCATTGTTCATGGGTGATACAGTGGGGTAGATTTAAGTATAGGCGCAATGCAAATAATTGCAGATGCAAAATTCAAATTGCATTGCGGCCAGGCAATTGTTTTGCATTGTGTCCTACGTAAGCTTAAGAGCAATGCAAATTACAGCAACACGCAAAAATAATGATCCGCAATTATGATAATGAGGGTCTCAATGAGCGCATCAGTCTATTTAGTGGCCGCACTACAGAGGTGACGGTCTAGGATGACCTGCGGAGTGAGACGATAACGGTTTGGCACCACATCCTCTGGCATCCCAAACAATGTGACCCTGGGATTGGATATGCAGGGTCGTCTTCGTCTTGCCCTTCTCCACCAAACATATTCCTACCTCTCTTCAACAAGAGGTAGCCAAGTGTTGCCGCTTCAGGAATTGTATAACAGCAGCCACCCTGAAGCCAATGACAGGTCTCTGCAGGTGTGTTCTTTTATACAGGTTTTAATTACTTGCTTCTACCATGGTTTGCACTTTATAATATCCCTCTGGACTTCTCACTCGCTTTCTCGATGAACTCGACTATCTCCTGTCCTCTCTCCCGTCTCTGTCTACCCCAACTGTCCTGTTAGGTGTTTTCAATGTCCATCTCTCCAACCCCACCCACTCTGCTGGATTCCTTCCTCTCCTTCACTCCTTCAACTTCTCTCTTTCTTCATCCCCTCCTACCCACAAAGCTGGCCGTCAACTGGACTTCACCCTCACCAGGGCCTGCTGCCCCTCCACCCTCTCTGTCACCCCTCTGGACCGCTCTGATCACTATTTCATTTCTTTTTCTCTGTCTCTCCGCTCTCTCCCTACTCCACCTACCCCCATTGTCACCTCCCGCCGTAACCTCCACTCTCTCTCCCCCTCTGTCCTTGCCTCCACTGCTCTCTCTCACCTCCCTCCTATCGACTCATTCTCCCAACTCTCTGTAGACACTACTACCTTCACCCTCTTCTCCTCCCTCACCTCCTCCCTCGACTCCCTCTGTCCCCTCACCTCCCGACCTGCCAGCCCCGCCCCCCCCTCCCCAACCCTGGCTCTCCTCTGTGCTCCGCTCAGCAAGAACCAAACTGCACTCTGCTGAAAAGAAATGGAAGAGAACCAAACTCCCTGCTGCCATAGACCTCTACCACTCCCTCCTCTCCTCCTTCTTCTCTACTCTCTCCTCTGCTAAATGCTCCTATTTCCAATCTCTTATCCAATAATCCACTAACAACCCCGGAAACTATTCTCTACCTTCTCCTCTCTCCTCTGTCTCCTCTGACGACTTTGCCTCTTTCTTCTCCTCTAAGATCTCTGATATCCGCAAACACTTTAACACCTCTCACTCCCCCCCACCCCTCCAACCCCAACACCCTCTGTCTCCCCTACTAACTCACCCTCCTTCTCCTCCTTCTCTCCCCTCTCAGACTCTGACCTCCTCCCTCCTCCAGGGCCACAAACCCACCATGTGCGCCCTGGACCCCCTCCCCACTCACCTCTTTCAAGCTGCTGCTCCTACTCTACTCCCCTTCATCTCCTCCCTTCTCAACACCTCTCTCCTCTCTGGCCTATTTCCCTCTGCCTTCAAACAAGCCTCTATCACCCCCTCCTCAAAAAAACTATCCTTGACCCCACCTCCCTCCAGAACTACTGTCCTGTCTCCCTCTTACCCTTCCTCTCTAACACCGCCAGCTCTTTGCTTTCCTGTTTAACCACTCTCTGCTCAACCCTCTCCTATCTGGTTTCCGCTCTGCTCACTCCACTGAAACTGCTCTCCTGTCTGTCACTAACTCACTAAATTCTGCCCGTGCTGCCTCTCTCTCCTCTGTCCTAATTCTCCTCGATCTCCTCCTACCTCTCCGACCGCACCTACCAGGTAACCTGGCGCGGCTCAACCTCCACACCTCACCCTCTCTCAAAATGAGGCCCCGAAGGATCAGTCTTGGGTCCTCTCCTGTTCTCTCTCTACACCTGCTCCCTGGGCCCCCTCATCGTATCCTATGGTTTCTCATACCATTTCTATGCTGATGATGCTCAGATCTTCCTCTCCTTCCCCCCTCTGACCCCACCATCCCCCCACGTATCTCTACCTGTCTGTCTGCTATCTCCTCCTGGTTGCATTCGCATCACCTCAAGCTCAACCTCTAAATCTGACCTCCTTTTCTTCCTCTCCTCATCTTCCCACTCCTCTGATCTCTCTATCTCCATTCCTCTGGAATCTACAACGCTCTCTCCCTCCTTCTCAGCCAAGAAGCTCGGAGTAACCCTGGACCCCTGCCTCTCCTACTCCCAGCACATCTCCACTCTAGCACACACCTGCCGTTTCTTCCTAAGCAACATACGAAGAATCCGACCCTTCCTTAAAGGAAAAAGAAAACAAATATTGATCCTTAGGTGTATTTCTTAACCTCATATTATGAATTATTATGTTACTATTCTTATTAATACAGGTTGTTTTCCCTTCTTATTTACGCTTCCATACAGATATAAACCTGACTTCATATTTTTTACAAAAATAAATGACCAGCCATTCTTGAGAAAAAACCTTGGTATTCTTCCTTAAATGGAAATAAAATGAAAACCTTTATAAAACTGAGACATTATCAATAAATAACCTGTAGTGTGCATGGTATATATGTATTTGGACTAGTTTAAGTTATAATCATATATTACCTTACTTGAATTCAAAATCATGTAGGACCCACCTCTACTGAAATAATCAGACTGGACACCGCTTCTAGTGAATGCAAAGGAACAGTTTTATTGGAAATAAAACTAAATAAAGGAGAAATTAAAGGTGCAACAACTAAACTAAAGTAATACAGAAATGAAGAATAAACTAAACTAAACAGTACAGAAAAGAAAGTTTAAACAATGACACCCCACTCCCGATAGCTGATTTAGCGATCTAGAGCAATCTATGGCAGATTCCTTTAAGGTTACAACCACATTCCTGACAGTTACTTAAGATGAAGGTTAGTCTTAACAGGGGTATCGTTAGTAACACAAATATTTACTTTCATTAATATTTGATAATCAAAGCATCATTAAATCAGTCTCTTATAGATGGTTTGGTTCAGAAGGCAATTCTCACTCTTGCGAGATGAAGACGCTCTTTGCGTTCAGACAGCCTTACGAGAATTATCTAATATCAAAACAGCTAATTTGGATTCCAGCATCATTAAATCAGTCTCTTATAGATGGTTTGGTTCAGAAGGCAATTCTCACTCTTGCGAGATAAAGACGCTCTTTGCGTTCAGGCAGCCTTACGAGAATGATCTAATATCAAAACAGCTAATTTGGATTCCAGCTTTAAACGCAGAATGATAATTGCCTGTAAAACCCACATCAATGTGTATGAATCACATACAACAAAACAGTTACTATAGTGTTCATTAACTCAAAGCATGAATTGAAAGCAATAATACTTTTCTTACATTCTACCTCAAACAAAACGTTAATTTTACTTTAACGTCGGCTTATTCTCGAGTTCATAAGAAGATAAAAACACTACATGCTGAATACTTAACAGACTTTTGCTGCCTCTTCTAGATGGGCCGTATGTCATCCAAAACAGGCACTCAAAGGCTCTCCTGCAGGCAAGGAAAAGTCCAGGTTCGAATAGAAATAAAACACATTTATTTCTATATTCGCTCACTTCACTTGCGGTGTGCATTACTCCATTTAAATCAATAGTTTTAATTATTTTTTATTCGCTCGCTCACGTCCATAACAGACTGAAACCGGATAGACAACAAAAATCATAAGAGACCCTCAAAATTGTGAAAAAAACATGAGTTTCAAGGGTAAAGCTTGAGAATTGACATGTGTGCTTGATTGCTCTTCATGTTGATAAACATTCATTTGTTAGACTTTCATCATGCCAATACATATTGCAGATCAGCAATATTTAGTATAGACAGGGACATTCATTTTTCACAGTATTGATCTAGTGCTTTAAAAAAACATGGGCCTACTAGTTCTTACCCTGGCAAATTACTGCTAAATAGCAGCGCTGTTGCAGGAACATCCTGTACCATTTTTTTGGATGGTAAAGCCCTTTTAAAAAAACAAACAAAAAAAAAACAACACCTGCCATGATGTGCATTTACAGCTTCCGATTATACTTTTAATAAGTGTCCTGGGCTCCCATTTGTGTCAGTCAAACAAAAACCAAGGAGACAAAACTCACTTGCAGTCCTTATGCTAGCTAAATCAAATGCAATACAATACTGAATTCCGTTAAAGAGCATGCGTATGATCTGTTATTTTAACTAATGTGTCTTCTTGTTGTTTAGAACCACATTGTATATCACGTTCAGCCATTGTATCCTTGTGACTCTTTAAAACTCAAATGTTAAAAGCACCCCTCTGGCATCTTTAAAGCTCTCAAACATGCCTTCTCTTTATGTGTAGCTGACACACCAGAATAACAATAAAACCTGCACCTCTCGTCAATTTCAAAAGTACTACGTGGTATTTCTTACAGATGTGTTTCTTTACATTCTCAACACTGTTGTAACAGCTGTAATTGGAGAGAATACATGTTCAGGAATATAATTGGAAGCTGTACTGCAGTTGAGGGATGCTACACACAAATTGATTATTTAAAAGGCTTATAAATTGATGAATTGTTACAAGGTTCTATTTTTTATTTATTTTTATTTATAAATGCAGGTATGAGCAATGATAAATATGGAATGAAACCCAGGAAGAGAGATACACATGATAGGGATTGTTTTTAAATTAAATAGCCACTACACTGTTTTTATTTTCAAAACATATTTCTTGTGGAAAGACAATTACCAAATTAGATATAAAATTGCAATTTTTTCTGATTTTCTTTTCTTTTCAACTGGTGTCTTAAAAATGGATTCTTCAATAAATATAATGGTTACTGATGACAGAATATTTTAAAATGCAGTCTGTTGTCAAAAACCCTCAGCTTAATTATTGTACAGTACTAGTTGTTTCTTTTACTTTCCAAGACCAATGGTATACACAATTCCGTTATCTTACTAAGAATAAAACAATACAGAATATGTTATATAAGCTGTAAAATATTACAAAGCAATGTACAAGAACCTTGCACATAGTACACCGTTACAGTAACTCTGTGTTTTCACAACATGCTTTTTTAATTTTTATGATTCAATACTGAATACACTATTTTAAAACACTATGTTGCATGTACTATATACCTGTTTTATAATCTATTATTTTCTGAGAAACAGTTCTGTAATCTATAATTTCCAAAAAATGGTGTGTTGTTCCCTTAATTTATTTCCCATTATACAAGTTTCTCAAAAACAAAACACTTCAGCAGTTCACGTTTCAGCCTATTTCAGTGAAATGTATTTTTCTGTGTGATGGCACGATTGGTCGAGGAGGGGCTGGGGGAGCACTACAGTACATGTGACACAGTGTACTTTAACCATTACTATGGAAACATACACCCAGGGAGCTGTACACCACTCTATTAATAAGACTAATCCCCTTGAACCAGCTGGTGAAAATGCCAAAAAGCTACTGTATATTCTGACTTCCACAACAGGTAAACATTTGGAAATCATGTTCTTGGACTTTTAATAGGCAGAAAGATTAACACTGCTGGGAATCCTCTGTCCTCTTACATTATGTAACCACTGCCAATAAATATTATTACCAAGGAAAGTCCAGAGCAGATTTTTAAATTATCAAGTCCCAATAGACAGTTGCCAAATTTGTTATGCCAAAATACATAACAAGAAAGCTGTAAAACATGCCATACCATATGGTAAGTAAAGGCCAGTATATACAGGTAGTGGACAAAAAAATGGAAACACCAATGTAAAGTTACTTAATAGGGCGTTGGGCAGCTATGGAGTTTTCGGCAGACCATTTTTGATGAAACTGGCTGCTCGCGCCCCAGGTAGAAATTTGCAGTTAATTGATCTGCAGTTGCTTGCGTGTTTTGTCTTGCACTTCGAATTAATCCACGGATATCATGATCATGGAGTATGCGCTTCCGCCCACTGTTGCCCTTTGCTGATGATGTCGGAGTTCCGTGCCGACATCACCTTAGACACCGTTGCTTGTGAAACATCAGCAAGTTGAGCTGTCTTGGTCACTGAAGCTCCTGCCAAACGCGCCCCAACAATCACGCCTCTTTCAAAGTCACTGAGGTCTCCTCTTGCAGCCATGCTAGCCATGATTACAGGCAACCAGGCCTGTCCAGCATTTTTATACATGACCCTAAGCATGCTGGGATGTTATTTGCTTAATTAACGCATGAGCCACACCTGTGTGGAAGCCCTGGCTTTCAATATACTTGGTGTCCCTCATTTACCCAGGTGTTTCCATTTTTTTGTCCACTACCTGTATCTAACACATGGCTCTGCTACTGCCTCACTTGTAGTGGGAAAAGTTGATATATCACAGACCCACAGTATCCTCTATGGACAACATACCTATGTCTGCAAATAGCAATAACCTTGAATGTTATTTCATATCAGTATGGGAGATAGATATGGTAAATATTTGAGTAATACATGTTACAAGTAGTTCATTTTTTATATATCAAGGAGATTATACTTTTCTTTGTGCTATGATAGAGTTGCGTGCCAATAACCCCTTATAACACAACCTTGGAACTAGCAATATTTCTTTTCATGTGCATTACACATTTATGTTTTTATTTATTGCAGTTATATAGCGCTTTTTATACAAAAGTATCGCGAAGCACTGTACAGTACATAGCAGAAAAAAACAACAAACCACAATACAATTGTATAGCATGTCACACATACAACTGCCATAATCAGACCATTTAAATAACATATTTAAATAACAGTATACACATAATACAAAAGCAGCAATTTTAAAGTTACATTAAAACCCAATAAGATAAGAAAGCTATTTTATAGACGTGCGTTTTTAGTCTTGACTTGAAAACTGTAATGGTCCCAGCTTCCCTGACAAACGAAGGCAAAGCATTCCATAATTTAGGAGCTCCACAAGAATAAGCCCTACCTCCCGTGTTGCATTTGTTGACCCTAGGAATAACCAGCAGCCCCACATCCTGTGATCTCACTGCGGTTTGGAAGATACAGGGTCAGTAACTCCTGCAAATAACTAGGTGCTAATCCATTCAGGGCCTTGTAAGTTAACAGCAAAATCTTAAAATCAATTCTATACTGCACAGGGAGCCAGTGTAAAGAGGCCAAACAGGGGTAATATGTTCATTTTTTCTGGTTTTAGTCAGAATTCTAGTTGCGGTATTCTGAACAAGCTGCAAGCAGGATATGACATGCTTTGGGACACCAGAAAAAAGTGCATTACAATAATCAATTCTAGATGAAACAAAGGCATTCATTAGTTTCTCGACCTAATGCATGCATGTGTTTCACATAGAGATTGTTGGTGCTGTTTAAGGAGTATTTTGACCAATAAATAACACGATATTTAGATGAATGGTGCTTAAATGCTTGTGTAAATCAATCTTTTTTTTTTTTGGAATACAATTTTTATTAATTTTTGAATACATAAACAATACATAAATCCCTACAATACAGTTGAATTCTCTACCTTAAAACTCTGCAACATCTTTACGATACAATTTAACATAAAAATTATACAAATACCTATAGCCTTTAAGACAAGATAAATAGTACATATTACATTTCAATAAAATTGAAAAAAAATAATTAAATAAATCTCTTGGGTATTACTGTGGCAAAGTGGCTGACTGGATACAGGTGCAGCAGTGCGTTAATGAAGCAGACAGAGATGGTTATAATCCAGTTTGGAAATGGTTTTATTGTTGTATCTTTTTTTTATATCCAACAATGTGTACTGCACGGGGTTGACTAACAACGGGGTTGCAGTCGTGCTCATGGTGGGGGATACAAGTTTATTAGTGACAGTAGTGGAGTGATGTTCCGGCTTTTGTGCTGGCCCTCCGCGACAGCTCCAGAACGTGTTAGCCATCTAATGATCACAAACAAGACAATTACAGACAAACAAACAAAACACTCACGATATGTATAAGTCACAGGGTCTCTTCCGGTCCTTTCAGGTTTCAAATTACAAACCAAAGTGAAGGAACAGATTGCGTCTCTCCGCCCCCTTTTATGCTGTCACACATGACCCCTTGGTAAATGAGTGCAGCCGCCCCTCCAATCTGCGACTGCCACGTCATTTCCCTTCCGGGTCAATGAATTAATGCAACAGAGTTCAGCATCCTTCCTAGCTGGCCAGCTTCCCTTGAATCCTGGGAAAGAACTGTCAGAACTGTTCTCACTACTTAGTGCCCTCACAGGTCGGGAGGGAGATTTACTACTAAGAATCATTGTATTTCTGTCACAATTACATATCAGTATCTGTTCAGTATTTAATTGCATCTGACCAAAGTACTGTAACTGGTGGTTGTGCTTTTTCTTTCCAAAGCCTCATTATAGCCTTTTTAGCAGTGAGTACCATGCCTAAGACTAATTGGGGTTGAATTCTATTTAAGTTGAGGTTTTCTGTAAGACTTAACAAAGCCAATGTGCGGGATTTAGTTAAAGAAATACCTAAAATGGTCGATATATGTTTGAATATATGCATAATTTATTGCAGGTCCATAACATATGGAGAAGTGATCCATTCTTTTGATTGCAACGCCAAAAACTACCAGGTTTTAAAATATTGCATCTAAATAGTTTGACAGTAGTATAATAAGTTCTGTTAACTATTTTAAATTGAATTGATCTTAATTTAGCATTGGTAGATAACACTTTTACATATACTAGACCAGTCTTCCTCTGAGAATGTAACCATATCTTTTTCTCAAGCAATTTTGACTTTACAGTCTTTAAGGATATTATATCCTGATTCAGTAACTTAAGAACAAAAGCACTTTGAATACCAGAATGGAAAGTGAAGGGTGTACGACAAAGCTGAAAATGATCAGGCAGGAAGTTGAAGAAACAGCATAAACTGTGCTTGAAATCGATAAAGGGACAGCGAGATTGGTTTATTTTGATATATAAGCCTGTCAAAAATCAATGAGAAACCTTTCTTATTTTGTCATAATACTTCGTGACCATTACTATCTGACCGCATATCATCACTTGCATATTTCACCATAGCATTGAAAACAGAACTTGAGCAGAAAGACTTTACTGTAATTTAAATTGTGCATCAAGAAGGAAATATATTTTCTAGTGTTTAATGTTTAATCCATATTTCTTTGTTTTCTGACACAGTTTTGTTTTCTTGTTCAATTCAGAGTGAAAAAGCATTTTTTTCCATAGATTTCCTAAAACAAGACCGAAATTAATTCTGAATAGGTCGAAACTACAGTCGTTGTGTGCAGGGGTGTGATTTTTAAAATTCAGGGGTCAAACAGTAAGTTGACATGGTATTACAGAAAGTAGGCAGTGCCACATTATGAAGTTGTTGTTTATTCCATAAATAAATAGTACATAAAGTTCACACAACATTGTATTTATTTTTTTACTTTTTTTCATTCCTTGTCATTGCCATTTCTTCACAAGTAATAACATGAGGTTTACTTGTGCCTTTTTGTAGCTGAACAAGCAAATGAAAACTGAAATATAACTTTAAACACTTCAAATAAAACAAACGTGGAAATGGCATTGTAAAACAAAGGGGGGAAAAAAACTCACCGTTTTGTTTCTCGTTTATTACATTCCACATAACAGAAAGTCGCAGCAAAATATATATAATATATACAATCTATATAAAAATCACTACATAACATTTCTAGCAAGCTTTTCCTGGTACTGTTTAAGCGAGGCATTTCAGAATGACGTGCTTGCCTTTTTTCTGTTCCTTGAGATTCTGACATGCTTTTTTGACCCAGATGGCTTTCCATAGAGATCTATGTGCAGGAGAGATTGTAGTGTGCAAGGTGTATTTGTATTTGAACTAGTTTAAATTGTAATAATAAAATACCTTGTTTTGAATTCAAGTCATGTAGAACCCGACCTCTATCGAAATAATCAGACTAGACAACATTTCTAGTGAATACAAAGGAACAGTTTTATTAGAAATAAAACTAAATAAAGAAAAAATTAAAGGTCCAACAACTAAACTAAAATAATACAGAAAGGAAGAATTAACTAAACTAAACAGTACAGAAAAGAAAGTTTAAACAACGACACCCCACTCCCTCTGGTTGATGAGCGATCCAACGCAATCTATGGTAGATTCCCTTAAGGTTACAACTGCATTCCTGACAGCTATTTAAGACGAAGGTTAGTCTTAACAGGGGTGTCGTTAGTAATACAAATATTTACTTTACTTTTGTTAATATTTGATATTCCACCGCAAACTCCAGCACTGCTAGCTAAATAAATTGAATATATTTCAATTTATGTCGACTTCAAATGTTCATCCAACTCTTTCTCCGAAGATCAATCGGGGCTAAGTTAGTATTTTAGGATTTTAGACATCTTACGCAGCGGACTCCCACACCAAGGCAAACACTAGAATAGTTATCTCGTATTAGACTAGTGGCCGAAAACGATATCTCTTTTCCAGTTGGTCGCAGGCTGGATCTTCAGCTTGTCACAGTTCAAAGACTGGTTTGTTTATCAGAACCTTGGATTTCGTGCCAGGAGTCCTGTTTGAGTGTTGCGCTCATACTTTTGTAATGTTCTCTTTACCCCTGTGATTGGATATTTTGGTTATTTTGGGCGGTGCCTGAGTCCACGTGGAGTGTTTCTCATTGGTTGTTCTCATTCCGATGCAACCCCTTGTTCTCCATTGGTCGGCTATTCCGCCCCCTGTCAGCTGGATTTATGAGATGGACTGTTTTCTGTCCTATATGTCAAAGTACCCAAAACTGTCTGGCTTGCGGCACCAAAAGAGTCATTCAGCGATCATGAAGATAAGCCATTTGTTCAGCAGTTAGTTTATGACTCTTTTTAAAAGCATTCTTTGTCATTGGGGGAGTTTGTGACCAGAAACCAAAAAGACACAGAGAATGGTTTAAGATTCCCCTTCTGTATATTTCAGTTCTGTTACTTTCACACACAGAATGATATTATGACCCACTGTGATGCTACAAGATCACGTGACCCTATCACTGGGATGGCTGCTTGCTGTTAGAGCTCCTGCTACCACTTCGCGATTCTCATTTATAATCAAACAATTTACGCTTCTTATATCATTTTTTTGGATTTATTTTCTATATAAAATGATCTACTTACCATTCCTAAATGGCTACTTTACGCAAGGGAGCCATAGCTTCCCCTAAATCCACACCGGAGGGAAAGCGTATGAAGAAGTCACTGGGCCCCAATGATTGGGACATCCGCTTGGCAGAGGTTGCATGCACTTTCCGTGGATCAGTTCAGGAATCAATTGATGCAGCTTTACGGCATGTGATTCAAAACGTAACCAAAACAGCTACTATCCTCAGCACTCTTAAACAGGAAGTTGCTGATATTGCTTACTCTTTGAGACGTCTAACTGCCAGGCAGGATATCACCAGAGCTGCAAAAAGACAAATTAATCAATGTAACGCTTGTATTGATGCTATGCTGAACAAGATTGCGGACCTTGAAGACAGAAATCATCACTGCAACGCTAGACTGGTGGAGTTTCCTGAAGGGGCTGAAGGAGATGACCCTATCCACTTTCTTCAGCAGAAAATTCCACATTGGTATCCGACCCTGAAACCCTCCAATGACCACCCATTTCTGGAGTTAAATAGAGGACACCGAGTATACGCAGGTGGCCCTTGGGATTCCAATAAACCTGCACCATTATATTTCAATGCCTTCGTTATACTGATCGACAACGACTCCTCCAGGCTGCTCGGAAATCCGCACCAATCATCGTGCAGGGACAGATGCTCTCTTTTTATGTGGCTTACTCAGCTATCACCACTGCGAAGAGGGCCTTTGGTGAAGTGAGAGAGAAGATTCGCTCCCAGAGAGTGCACAATTTATTGGTGTATCCAGTTTTCTTGAAAGTCAATCATAGAGCGGAGAGGCTGTCTTTCATTACTCCTGAAAAGATTGATTCCTTTTTTGCTTAATGTTTTCAGGATATGGGATCTGTTATCTATCTGCACGCAGGACCCTGTGCTTCTCATCCCTTGGTCCGGATGGAATGTCGGTATAGATGAACTCATTTTGCTGTAGATTACTGCATTTCGTACCTTCACAGTATAGAAGTGGAAACATCTTACTCCTTCATTATGTAAGGTCCTCAAAGAGATAGCTACACTGCAGAGGGTATGATAACCCTATTAAGAATACTACTGCGGTTAATTATTAATAATTTGGATATGTGGCTGTGTTAATTTCCACAATCTTTATTGCTGCCTGTGGTGTTAATGTTATAGTTGGTGACAATCTGTGCTCTAATTAGTTCCCTAAACATTAGTTCCCTAAACATTGAAAACATGGGCTACTAGATTATGTGCATGTTTGTTTATAGTTGTTCAATTTGCAGTTCATTTTTCCTACTCGTGAGATGGTTTAGCTCACAGCAAGCCCCCTCAGGGTAGTCTGGTTCACGTTGACAATTGTTGGATTGGTTGGGGGGTGGGGAGGGAGGCTGGGGAGGTGGAAGCAGGGAAGGGGAGGCTGAGATTTGGGGGTAGATAGGGAGCGGAATCAGAGAGTGAGAGGGAGTACAGATGTTAACTGAGGCTTGAGATTTATGATATGAAGTGTGCTCCCCCTGGCTCTCTTCTTTATCATCCTAAATGTTTGTAACCACACTCCCTTTATTTTACTGTGTTTTTGTCATTACTATGCTACTGTCCTATAGGATATTGCTATATGATGAGCACCAAGTCGATATTCTTTATCCACGTCACATATCTTTGCTTTCTGAGTGCTACGTCTTTTACTTGCTCACGCTCCCTGATCTTTATTCCTATCTTGGACCATGACTAGTGTTGTCATTAACTCTTAGAATTTACGAGAGACCAATCATCCTGTAAAGAGAGCACAGTGCTTATATTATCTTATAAGAAAAAAAGATTGATATTGCATGTTTGCACGAAACTCATTTGGTTTCAAGTGATTTTGCTCATTTTCAAAATAAACATTACAAGGTAATTGCATATTCCTCTGCTCAGAATAAACATAGAGGTGTCCTTATTCTTGCCGAGAGACAGTTGTACCTCAAAATACTAAGTATACATGTATGTAAATACATGTATCTGAGTACCTCACATTTGAGTACCAATCCCTGCTTTTCCTTTGATTGATGTGTTTTCAGTAGCAACTTAATTCCTTCATGTGTCCGACACAGCTTCAAATACATTACCATAAAAAAAAGAAAAAATCACTTTTACCATAATGTGAGTGTTTTTCATATTAGAAAATCTCTGAATAATTATAGCAGGATATATTAGGTAAGACTTACTGAAATTATTTTGCAACATGTACTTTAAGTAAAAAATTATACACCAAAAAAACACTCCTACCCTCAGTCTGTAACTTTGTCAACAAAATAATTTGGAAGAGCACATTGATGTGATTTATTTGACCTAATAGCACAGTGTAGAACTTTAGCTCCTTCGATAATCCAGTTACAGTGAAGTGTATTTGTTCTCTTTGTGGTTGCATTAATTGCTGCTACTTTTGAATATTTATTCAGTTCTTCGTTTAGAAATTGAAGCTGTCGTTGGGAGGGTGGCAAAAGTGCAGGGAAAGCATTTTAAAGAGACTTGCTTTACTGAGGTGCACATATTAACAGAATCTCAAAGGAATAATGAATTAAGGCTTCGGATTTCTTCCAGTAGGGTTTATTTATTGATCGAAACAACTCTTCTGCATTTAAGAAGACATTGGGGAGGTCAAGAGCTAAAGATATGGATTCCTAATTTAGATGTGTTTCCTACTAATGAGTACTGTAACACTAGCTTGCCTTTCTTATGGTTAGCAGCGTTTGCATTGTGTCTCCTTTATTTCAAACTTTGTGCAATCCCATCTGTAATTTTATAAAGGAAATTGTGTATTGACAGAAATAGGTGATACTTCATTTGTTCATTCAAGCTCATTTGCATTTCGGAACAAATTGTACCCAGGATCAATTGCATAGATTTTCAAGCAAATATTTGATATGATTTTTTCAGCATTTTCTGCAATTAATGACATTGAATTCTAAAGGAAAATAATAAAGTAGCATACTACAACAGTAGATCTAGATTGCGATTGTTGTGCTAATTAAATTGGTTATCAAAATGTATCTCTTTTAAATTCAACATGCATGTGAATAAAACACAGGGACCACGTTTGTGAATATTTTTCTGCAGTTAATAGGTAACTAATTTGGAATGCATCCACCCATACAGAAACAGATGAGTATACTAATGAACCACCATTCTACAGATAGTCTGAAGATATCAAATGTGAAAAATGAGTAATTCGAGACTGGGTTCTCAATTTCCTGCCACTCACTTTAATGATTTACTTTTATGTTTCTATATATTTATTTTTAGTCAGGACAATCTTGTGTTAAATAACCACCTTTATTATAACACAAAATCTTACAGATTTCCAAAAACACTGAACCCAAACAATGGGTGAGTAGAAATAAAAAGTAGTTGGAGCACAGCTTCATCCCTTGGAGCATCCCGGTGCCGGAGGAGGCGGTAATTCAAAAAGCACGGCAAGACTGAGTTTGCGAAATGGGTGTATATATATATATATATATATATATATATATATATATATATATATATATATATATATATATATATATATATACCAGTACTGTGCAAAAGTTTTAGGCAGGTGTGAAAAAATGCTGTAAAGTAAGAATGCTTTCAAAATAGACATGTTAATAGATTATATTTATCAATTAACTGAATGCAAAGTGAGTGAACAGAAGAAAAATCTAAATCAAATCCACATTTGGTGTGACCACCCTTTGCCTTCAAAACAGCATCAAGCATCAATTCTTCTAGGTACACTTGCACACAGTTTTTGAAGGAACTCGGCAGGTAGGTTGGCCCAAACATCTTGGAGAACTAACCACAGTTCTTCTGTGGATTTAGGCAGCCTCAGTTGCTTCTCTCTCTTCATGTAATCCCAGACAGACTCGATGATGTTGAGATCAGGGCTCTGTGGGGGCCATACCATCACTTCCAGGACTCTTTGTTTTTCTTTACGCTGAAGATAGTTCTTAATGACTTTCGCTGTATGTTTGGGGTCGGTGTCATGCTGCAGAATAAATTTGGAGCCAATCAGATGCCTCCCTGATGGTATTGCATGATGGATAAGTATCTGCCTGTACTTCTCAGCATTGAGGAGTCCATTAATTCTGACCAAATCCCCAACTCCATTTGCAGAAATGCAGCCCCAAACTTGCAAGGAACCTCCACCATGCTTCACTGTTGCCTGCAGACACTCATTTGTGTACACTCTCCAGCCCTTCGGCGAACAAACTGCCTTCTGCTACAGCCAAATATTTCAAATTTTGACTCATCAGTCCAGAGCACCTGCTGCCATTTTTCTGCACCCCAGTTCCTGTGTTTTCGTGCATAGTTGAGTCGCTTGGCCTTGTTTCCACATCGGAGGTATGGCTTTTTGGCCGCAAGTCTTCCATGAAGGCCACTTCTGACCAGACTTCTCCGGACAGTAGATTGGTGTACCAGGGTCCCACTGTTTTCTGCCAATTCTGAGCTGATGACACTGCTGGACATCTTCCGATTGCGAAGGGAAGTAAGCATGATTGTCTTTCATCTGCTGCAGTAAGTTTCCTTGGCCGACCACTGCGTCTACGGTCCTCAACGTTGCCCGTTTCTTTGTGCTTCTTCAAAAGAGCTTGGACAGCACATCTGGAAACCCGTCTGCCTTGAAATTTCTGCCTGGGAGAGACCTTGCTGATGCAGTATAACTACCTTGTGTCTTGTTGCTGTGCTCAGTCTTGCCATGGTGTATGACTTTTGACAGTAAACTGTCTTCAGCAACCTCACCTTGTTAGCTGAGTTTGGCTGTTCCTCACCCAGTTTTATTCCTCCTACACAGCTGTTTCTGTTTCAGTTAATGATTGTGTTTCAACCTACATATTGAATTGATGATCATTAGCACCTGTTTGGTATAATTGTTTAATCATACACCTGACTATAGGCCTACAAAATCCCTGACTTTGTGCAAGTGTACCTAGAAGAATTGTTGCTGTTTTGAAGGCAAAGGGTTGTCACACCAAATATGGATTTGATTTAGATTTTCTTCTGTTCACTCACTTTGCATTTAGTTAATTGATAAATATAATCTATTAACATGTCTATTTTTGAAAGCATTCTTACTTTACAGCATTTTTTCACACCTGCCTAAAACTTTTTGCACAGTACTGTATATTTTAGCTCAAAGAACGAGCTGCTCAACGTTTCGATATGTTGCACATATCTTTCTCAAGGAGCCTGTGTTTGAATCAAAACATTGGAGGTATTTATAGGTTTCTGACGGCATGACAACTACTTGTTATTGTTTACATTCAAATCTATGATTTATTCTTACATGATGTAATGCTGTTCTATATATTGTGACATCATTTTTACTTCTATCTTTGAATCTGTATTAATTCTAAATAACATTACTTTATATAAATTTATATTTTTATTATATCATGCAATGCTGGCTCTGAGGATCAGTCTATATATATATATATATATATATATATATATATATATATATATATATACACCTTATAGGTTAATTGTGGAACTTGCTGGTAATAGGTTTGTAGATTAACCAATTAATGTACCAGGCACTTGTACTATAGATTTCCTGCCTGAAACCTTGCAAGCTTTATATCTATCTCCCAGGTAAAGTATTTATTTAGCAGACGCCTTTATCCAAGGCGACTTACAGAGACTAGGGTGTGTGAACTATGCATCAGCTGCAGAGTCACTTACAATTACGTCTCACCCGAAAGACGGAGCACAAGGAGGTGAAGTGACTTGCTCAGGGTCACACAATGAGTCAGTGGCTGAGGTGGGATTTGAACCGGGGACCTCCTGGTTATAAGCCCCTTTCTTTAACCACGTTTGTGAATATTTTTCTGCAGGTAATAGGTAACTAATTTGGAATGCATCCACCCATACAGAAACAGATGAGTATACTAATGAACCACCATTCTACAGATAGTCTGAAGATATCAAATGTGAAAAATGAGTAATTCGAGACTGGGTTCTCAATTTCCTGCCACTCACTTTAATGATTTACTTTTATGTTTCTATATATTTATTTTTAGTCAGGACAATCTTGTGTTAAATAACCACCTTTATTATAACACAAAATCTTACAGATTTCCAAAAACACTGAACCCAAACAATGGATGAGTAGAAATACAAAGTAGTTGGAGCACAGCTTCATCCCTTGGAGCATCCCGGTGCCGGAGGAGGCGGTAATTCAAAAGCACGGCAAGACTGAGTTTTGCGAAATGGGTGTATATATATATATATATATATATATATATATATATATATATATATATATATATATATATATATATATATATATATACCAGTACTGTGCAAAAGTTTTAGGCAGGTGTGAAAAAATGCTGTAAAGTAAGAATGCTTTCAAAAATAGACATGTTAATAGATTATATTTATCAATTAACTGAATGCAAAGTGAGTGAACAGAAGAAAAATCTAAATCAAATCCACATTTGGTGTGACCACCCTTTGCCTTCAAAACAGCATCAAGCATCAATTCTTCTAGGTACACTTGCACACAGTTTTTGAAGGAACTCGGCAGGTAGGTTGGCCCAAACATCTTGGAGAACTAACCACAGTTCTTCTGTGGATTTAGGCAGCCTCAGTTGCTTCTCTCTCTTCATGTAATCCCAGACAGACTCGATGATGTTGAGATCAGGGCTCTGTGGGGGCCATACCATCACTTCCAGGACTCTTTGTTTTCTTTACGCTGAAGATAGTTCTTAATGACTTTCGCTGTATGTTTGGGGTCGGTGTCATGCTGCAGAATAAATTTGGAGCCAATCAGATGCCTCCCTGATGGTATTGCATGATGGATAAGTATCTGCCTGTACTTCTCAGCATTGAGGAGTCCATTAATTCTGACCAAATCCCCAACTCCATTTGCAGAAATGCAGCCCCAAACTTGCAAGGAACCTCCACCATGCTTCACTGTTGCCTGCAGACACTCATTTGTGTACACTCTCCAGCCCTTCGCGAACAAACTGCCTTCTGCTACAGCCAAATATTTCAAATTTTGACTCATCAGTCCAGAGCACCTGCTGCCATTTTTCTGCACCCCAGTTCCTGTGTTTTCGTGCATAGTTGAGTCGCTTGGCCTTGTTTCCACATCGGAGGTATGGCTTTTGGCATAAGTCTTCCATGAAGGCCACTTCTGACCAGACTTCTCCGGACAGTAGATTGGTGTACCAGGGTCCCACTGTTTTCTGCCAATTCTGAGCTGATGACACTGCTGGACATCTTCCGATTGCGAAGGAAGTAAGCATGATTGTCTTTCATCTGCTGCAGTAAGTTTCCTTGGCCGACCACTGCGTCTCTGGGTCCTCAACGTTGCCCGTTTCTTTGTGCTTCTTCAAAAGAGCTTGGACAGCACATCTGGAAACCCGTCTGCCTTGAAATTTCTGCCTGGGAGAGACCTTGCTGATGCAGTATAACTACCTTGTGTCTTGTTGCTGTGCTCAGTCTTGCCATGGTGTATGACTTTTGACAGTAAACTGTCTTCAGCAACCTCACCTTGTTAGCTGAGTTTGGCTGTTCCTCACCCAGTTTTATTCCTCCTACACAGCTGTTTCTGTTTCAGTTAATGATTGTGTTTCAACCTACATATTGAATTGATGATCATTAGCACCTGTTTGGTATAATTGTTTAATCATACACCTGACTATAGGCCTACAAAATCCCTGACTTTGTGCAAGTGTACCTAGAAGAATTGTTGCTGTTTTGAAGGCAAAGGGTTGTCACACCAAATATGGATTTGATTTAGATTTTTCTTCTGTTCACTCACTTTGCATTTAGTTAATTGATAAATATAATCTATTAACATGTCTATTTTTGAAAGCATTCTTACTTTACAGCATTTTTTCACACCTGCCTAAAACTTTTGCACAGTACTGTATATTTTAGCTCAAAGAACGAGCTGCCCAACGTTTCGATATGTTGCACATATCTTTCTCAAGGGAGCCTGTGTTTGAATCAAAACATTGGAGGTATTTATAGGTTTCTGACGGCATGACAACTACTTGTTATTGTTTACATTCAAATCTATGATTTATTCTTACATGATGTAATGCTGTTCTATATATTGTGACATCATTTTTACTTCTATCTTTGAATCTGTATTAATTCTAAATAACATTACTTTATATAAATTTATATTTTTATTATATCATGCAATGCTGGCTCTGAGGATCAGTCTATATATATATATATATATATATATATATATATATATATATATATATACACCTTATAGGTTAATTGTGGAACTTGCTGGTAATAGGCTTGTAGATTAACCAATTAATGTACCAGGCACTTGTACTATAGATTTCCTGCCTGAAACCTTGCAAGCTTTATATCTATCTCCCAGGTAAAGTATTTATTTAGCAGACGCCTTTATCCAAGGCGACTTACAGAGACTAGGGTGTGTGAACTATGCATCAGCTGCAGAGTCACTTACAATTACGTCTCACCCGAAAGACGGAGCACAAGGAGGTGAAGTGACTTGCTCAGGGTCACACAATGAGTCAGTGGCTGAGGTGGGATTTGAACCAGGGACCTCCTGGTTATAAGCCCCTTTCTTTAACCACTGGACCACACAGCCAAAGTATGACAGTCTTCCCCAATACCTCTTACCTAGAGTCACTTAATTATCCAAGGATGCATACAACTTTTAAAGCAATAAAAACTCATACACACTGCAAGTTTGCACTTTTTGCTTTTACTTAAGTTTGACCGTACTTCAAATATCTAAAAAAAGTTCACACTTTACACATAACTATTTAAAATAACATGTATCCCCTTCCCACTAATGCCAGGATAACTCAATAAATAAGATCAATTTAACAAAAAAAAAACCCTCAGTCCTTATAAACTCAGTGTTTTGCTCACCAGTCTTAGCTTGTGCTGTAGGGGTACCCCTGAAAACTGATTTTGCTCTGTCTCTCTGTTGCTGAATTCAATCCTTTGTATATCCCTTCCTGTTGGGTGAACTGCTTTTCTTGCAAAGGGAAGATTCTATTTATTGTTGCTTTCATCCTGTGGTTTCCTGGTTTATTCTTTTTTTTCTTTTGCTTCTTCAACTTTATTTTGCTGCTTCTTTATTCTGTCTGGCTTTTTTGTCTAAAAGTTTTGGAAATTAATTAATTGCAGAACTGGTATAGAAACGATAATTCACACTATCTCAACTCTCACATGCAGTTTTCTTGGCACTGTGCCAATTTTGCTCCATTTTCCAAAATAAAATATGTTTTTTTTGGCTCATCACAACTTCAACTTCAATACTTATGCATTTTTTTGTCTTTTTAGAGAAATCAATTGTCTGTTTCCAGTTTAAGTTTGAAAAAAAAAAGTATAATTAATGGTAAATGTGGCTCTGTTTGAAGGAGCACATCCATCAGATCGCAATTGATTGCACCTGTACCAAAATCTGACAGTGTACAACTTTCAATGTGACAACGTATCGCTTTCTGACATTACACAGGTAAAGTTTTGGTACTCTGATGATGTGCGACTTTCTAACACCACACCGGGACTCTGGGAGCCCAGAAGTAGGTCAGTTTAGGGGATGTTGATCCCAGACAGTATAGAGAGGGTTTGCGTAGTGTAGTAGGTTCCTGGAGCAGGATGTCTCTTTTAATGAGGCTAGCGCTCGCCTTGTGTGACAAACTTTATTTTTTAGCTTTGTTTTGTTTTCTTTTCTTTATTAAATCCAGTGCTAGGATTACCATTGTTGGTAGCCTAGCATCAGGGCCTGTGCTGTTATTAAATCTGTGTGCCTATGCGGCGTGTCAACACCCACTGCTCTGTGTCTGCCTCAGTATTATTCAGTGACGACACACACATGTAACATCATCCTGTTACATACCTGTAAAGGAAGTTTTTAAAAACAACAGTGTTTTATATTCAAATGTTCCATCATAAGGAGTGTATAACTGGATTTATATTTATAGAGAAATTAGATTTTAATTTGCAGCTGGTGACTTGTTATCATAAAGTCTTTTCTCTTTGTCTTTGAAAACTGCCATCCCTGCCGTCTCTTCTCCCCTTCCTTGCGAAATTATCTCCGAGACACCTTTTATCTCTACTTAGAGTTTATAATTAATGCTTTGTATTTTTTTTTTTAATTAAAATGAAAAAGAAAAAGAGCATACATTTTATTGTAAGATTAGAGACAGAGAAACCCAGAAAGTAAATCCCTACTGCTGTGTATCTTATTTATTATTTATTTCTTAGCAGACACCCTTATCCAGGGCGACTTACAGTTGTAAACAAAAATACATTTCAAGAATCACAGTACAAGTAATAATACAATTAAGAGCAAGATAAAAATACAATGACTTTAGTTCTAGCAAGTACAAGTATATGACAAAATACGATTTTGTATATCTTTATTTGTTGGTTTATTTTCTCTTTCTCTGCAGTCTAATTACACAATATACAAGCTGAAACAATACAATCATTTCCTATTTGACACATGGCACTTCTCTGCTACTGAGATAAATAAAGTATATATGTTCCTCATCTTGTACAAAGAAAGAGTAATATAACTGAAAGCCCCTGGAAGTTCTTATTAGTTTATTATTTTAAAAGACAAAATCTTCTGTAACAGTTGAAATTTGGCAATGACCTGAGACATTCTGAGACATATATATATATACAGTATAAGAGTAGGTATTACAAGTTATCCCCTTACACTTAAAAGTTTTAGCCGATACCAAATAAAGAAATCGTTACTTACAACAGCACAAACCGTTTTATAGCCATGTTAGGAAATGTTAGATTTTATATTTTCTGGATAATAATGTTTGTGCCAGCCTGTTCTAAGTGGTTCCTTTGAGGAATGAACCCAAGTGTTGACATTGCATATTACAGGAACAAAAGTTTGCTCATTTATAGGAGGCAAACAGAAAGACAATAAGGCCCATTGGGTCTCATTTATGAAAGGGCACTAAATGTAGCTGTAACGTGCACATTAAGGAGTGAGCCCTAACGTGCACCATAAATCTAAATGTACTGTTCTATTTACTAACAGAGAATGCATTAATTTACATGCACACTATTTGGCTAATTTACATGCCATAACTTGTGAGCGATAATTCAATGTGCACACGGTAATGTGCAAGACTTACCTGTGACCACTGTGATATAAAAAGCCCCAGCAGTCCAGGCGTATCTTTTGGTCAGTGGCTAGTTATTGTGAAAGGTGGAGGTGGCTTACATTGACCAAAAATGAGCGATCAACAGATGCAGAGGCAACACAAACTAACACTGCATGTGGAGGACTTCGAAATTCTAGTGGAGGAGGTTGTTTTAAATTATGATGCCTTGTTTGGCCCATTACCAATGTAATGAACTATACAGTAAAATCTAAACAATGATAACATTAATTCAAGTTTATTCACATTTCATATAACCTGTTATCTACAGGTAACTTTCACTGCTCTATATGAAAACCTTAATGCAAGTAATGCCTCCATGATGCCAGACAGATTTCAGACCAGAAACGTTTAAATAGTGCGCCTATCAGCGGTTATCTCTCACTTTAAGGTGCACACTATGATTATTGCCCTTTAGTAAATACAATGTGAATTAAGCTAATCTCATTATTCAGAGCGGGGTGCCTCATTTAAAAACATTGTCATGCATTACCATGCAAATCAGAATTAATATGCCCACTATTTCGTGCGATAGATTATGAATAAAAATGCAATAGTAAATACGGAAATCATGAACGTGCACACTAATTGCAATTATGGTGCACCATAATGTTTAGTGCCCTTTCGTAAATGAGGCACATTGTCTGTTGTCTTCATCTGTGTTTTAGTAAGAGTATCTTGTGGGACCAACAGGTAGCTTGTGACCATTTTGTTTTTGTATTGTTTTGAAATAGTTATTTTTCTATCACAAAGGTTAACTAATCTGACAGCCCTTGTGTTTGAACTCTGTAACGCTACACTGAAAAGGGACTGCTTATAGAATAAGAAATACATTTCAGGTCAGGTGACTTCTGCTGGTGAGATACCAAGGCATTCATTTATTTGATTACCAGTTTTCCTAACATGACACCATGTTTTACTAGGAGATGAGGTCAATGAATTTGATCTTGGTTGACTGGTGTGCCTTTTGTTTAAATTGGGCTTACAACATTCTTTATATACAGTACTGTATAGCAGTGGCTGTGCTAGGTTCCAAAGGGCCTGTCCTTTTATTAGGAAGCATCTCAGAAGCTCTTTGTCTAGGGCACTGGGGTCAATACCATACTATGTTTGTGTTTTCTCTAACGGATGGCTTAACAAACCATGCCAGGCTTAGATTATTTAAGGGGAACTTTTTTAGTACAGTAACTGTTAATAAGTAGTTTACTAACATGTTAACAAATGTTCGTTAATGTTAGTTAGTATATAGTAACCTATTTAATAGGCACTTTAACCTATGTTACTAGCACAACAATTTTCAAATAAGATATTTTTTATTATTATACCTGTGGCAGGGCGGAAGAAAAGCCCTACATGTGAATAAATGTATGTGTTTATTGTATTATTATTTAAAATATACGTATTATATGTTTTGGTTTGGATGTGGTCTGGCAGGGGCGATTATTAGCAACTCGTCTCTGCCAGGCATCTCATGATAATGCGTGGTCGGCAGCGGATTAATTATGAACAGAGTTTCTGTCGACCATGCAGATATAAAAACCCTGTGCAGAATGTGATCATCTCCAGGTTAGTTGATTCATTTATTGCTAATCTGGAGATGGTCAATGGTATAAATACCAGCAGCTTTTGCTGGTCGGGTGGGTGTTCAGAGGAGAGCGAGCAGAGAACAAAACAAAAGGAAAAAGGAAAAAGAAACTGGATTAGACAGGATCAGTGAAGGCGACAGCCAAGCCTGACCTAGGTTTTTGTTTAATTATTTATTTTTGAACAAAAACGCGCTAGACTGGCTAAATTAATACTTGTGACATACATAAGGGGTCTATTTTGAAGCAAATGAAAGTTATCAGATTAAAACTACTGATAGTATAAAACTAGCTAGCAAAAAACAATAGTTCTTATTGTTCTGAATTGTTTTATGCAAGTTTTACACATTTGTAGCTGGGCTCACAGAGAACTGAGGGAACATTGAGAAGTACAGGATTATCACGGTCTGTGAAACCAGTCGTTAAAATGATTTAAAAGAAAAACATTGACTTTGAACTTACTTCAATGTCTTGTGCTGAACAACTAGTGCATTCTTGTACTTTGCGAAGCATCTAAATGTCATGAGTGACTAATTAGTCGGGGTTGTGCACATTATGTTTTGCTTTGTATTTATTACATTCATTTGGTTTCAATTGCACTTGTTATGTTTCACATTATATTTTTGTTCATGACCCAAATAAGGCACTTTTGCTGCTTATTTTGCATTTTGTATTATGTATTTAAGTGTGTGTTATTATTTGTACAACAGTACAGGTGAATAGAAGGAGAAATTAGTCCTGTTCCCCAATTCCAAAAGCAGCCAGGTGTTTTCCATTTGCACCAATTAGGGGGAACCAAACAGGGGGTGCAGGGGAAATGACACATGAAGTCAGCTATTTTGACAGACAGACCTGGATGGTAAACATCTTTATAGATAAAGACACGGCAGACTGATGGAAAGAAGGACCGGTCAGAAACTGATAGCAAAGCTATGTATTTATTATTATTTATTTCTTAGCCGAAGCCGTTATCCAGGGTGACTTACAATTATTACAAATATCACATTATTTTTACATACAATTACCCATTTATACAGTTGGGTTTTTACTGGAGCAATCTAGGCAAAGTACCTTGTGCAAGGGTACAGCAGCAGTGTCCCCCACCTGGGATTGAACTCATGACCCTCTGGTCAAGGGTCCTAACCACTACTCCACACTGCTGATCCACACATTTACCCTTGAATTTTACTGTTGAAGCGACGCTTTGTGGATTAAAAGAGGGCTGAATGTTATTACACAGGACCATGTGGCATTTGACAAATGCTTCAGAAGTAAAGACACTTGGCATAAGTATTTAGATTCCCAGTAGTAATGGTAGTTTATGACAAGGGTTTGTATTGCTTCCTTTCAAGGTACTCCCCACCATGACCGACGTCCCGGAAGAGTAAACAGGCACCAGCCAAGGGACGGACAACCAGCTCCCTGTACACACCCGAGACGCAAGGTCCTACCCTACCTAAGTTAAGTACTAGTGGCCGGGTCGGAAGACCAAACCAGAGTAGGGATGGCCGAGATAGAGGTGTACGTGGTGAATGACCAGGGACACAGAGGGAGTGTGGAGCTCAAGTGCTGTTTGTTCTTCCATTGTAGGATCCTGCGTCGTGGTGCTGGGGGGTGGGGGCTGATGCTAAAAGGAGCTAAATACAAATCAACAGATTCGGATGTTCTTGGATCAATCAATCACCTTCAAATGTGCCTTTCCTTGTTGGCGCATCTACAGGGACAGTGTTTGGTGACTTGGATTAAATACAGGACCTACAAACTAGGGCTTTTGAGGCCCAGGTGAATATACTGGAACTATCGTTTCACCAAACTGCTGCTGATAATATATTGTGTGGAGTGGAATAATTGTAATACTAATAGTGCCCTGAAGTCACAAGTAGCTTGTTAAAATATTTTATGGAAGGTTTTAGTTTTACTTAGTGCACAGTTTTAGATGTTTTTAGAATAGGTTTTGTATGGAGATAATGTGCAAGGTGATTGAAAGGGGGGAGTTTGCAAATTGTCTGATAAAATAAGTTGTATTTGATTGTCTAAATTTCCTGTAATAAAGAAATAATTATTTTACTTAAATGTTTGTGTGGTTTCTGTACACTTATTGGGGGTGGTCAGTTCGAAATCCAAAACCTGTGGGCAAAGGGTTATAAAAGATAAATTATAAAAATGTATACTAACCTGTAATGAACAGTATATAATAGAGGAAACATAAGCAGCACTGCTTTTCAAATATGTACTGTAAAACAGCTAAATGATTTGGGCATTGTGACAGGATAGTGTCACGGACCAAGATGTTACAGGAATTAGAGACTCATATAGAAGCTGCAGTGAAGCGCTGTTGTGCACTAAACAACTAAACAAAAAACAAAGCACAGGAACAAATATACATGGCACGAGGGCCAAAACAAATGTTCAAACAAAACAATGCAGGTTGGCCATTCGACTTCACTATAAAGTTTCAAAACAATACAAAAATCACAACACAAACATTCACCCTGTAGGTGAAATTGGTATATACTGTATATATTGGGTAAAATTCCACTCACAGTTGAAATGAGTTCCTACGTGTTGTTTGCTCAGGCCAGAGGTGCTTGGGTTGTTTTTCAGCTTGCAGAGCAGAGTGTTCTTGAACATTCTGTTGGATGCATCACATGCTATCAGATCGGAGCAAGGACAAGTGTTTTTTTGTAACTGGTTTGCAGGGTTATTAGAGGATAAGTTTGTCTTTGCTATATGTGCCCCTATGTTAATAAGTATATTACCATTGGAGGAGCCCGGGGTGTAGGCTGTGTGCTAGTGGTTATATATAAATGAATGTCTTGTTTTGCCATGTGTATAAATATCAAATGAACAGGGGAACGCCCTTGTAATTCTCTGTACTGTGGAGTTTACCCAGCATGTTATGCTCAACGTGCTGAAATACTATGAAGATTTCTGCTTGAAAAACTACTCTGCTGAAACGCAATGAAATTAAAAGACTTTATGAAGTTTCTTATATATACAGTCAACCTCGGTTAACTCGACATCCCATGGGGATGCCATTTAGTGTTGACATCCAAGCTGTCGAGTTAACCATGGGTGTGTAGTAATGGTTTTCTGCATGAGGCATTAATTCTATTATTAATTATAAGTTTTGCATTATGTGTATGTGTGTGTCTTTCATAGAATGTTTTTAATCATTATGTTTAAATTGTGTGTGAATGTGTTGTTTATAGTCATTTTAATGTGCTTACCAATTCAGTTGCTTTAATATGCTTTTATATTAAGTTTCTATTAAGTTTGTATTGTGTAAGTTTCAAGTTATTTTCATTTCCCATCGGCAAAACCAGCTACGTGCAGTTTTGCATAGCCTAACACGACTCAAAGTCACAGATGGGGGGAAAGTGTATTAACACTAGAACCACTGCGGGATTAATGAGATTTAAAATGTAAACGAATCTGCGTACTGTCAATGCAATGCGGTTGTCCGTTTAAAAAGAAAAAAAAAAAGGACAACCGCATTGCATTCACAAACGCAGATTCGTTTACATTTTAAATCCAAACCCGTTAAAATGACTACCGTGGCGGTTCTAGTGTTAAAAGGCAAAATGGATGCGCCCTGCTCAATGTAATACATGGCGGACCATAAGCTCAGAGAGCCCCGACCCCCTTTCCCAGAGAGGAAGTATGTGGTAGGCTCGCCGTGTGTGACGAGCTAACGTCTACCTCAATTATTGGATAGAAACCAGTCGGGCTGCAGGGGAGTCAACAATTGTTTACAAAGGTATAAATATCAAACATTGTGAAGTTTTGTCAGTCTTTTCATCTCTTTCGAATTGACTCCATGGATATCCGGGCTATCTGATACAAACATATGCACTGAGCTGAGGCCTTGTCCGAAGTCAGTTTAAATCTTGTGCTTATATGATTGTATCGGAGGTATACCTTTCTTGTATATAAAGTGTTTTTGAATCAAAAAACATTTGTCAGCTTAATTTTTTCACTACAGGTGCACATGAGCCATGGCATTAACATGCATATAAGTAAAAGAACTCACACGTTTACAGTATTACAGTATTTAGAAGTTTATTTTTAGTTAAATGTCATTATGAAAACAACTGCAGTGAATGAATCAATTACAGTATACAGTACTGTATAAACTCAGTACAACTCGTATAGTTCTATTGAAATAAGAATTAATGAAAACAATCCAACCACAAACTGTTGACTATACTTTTAATTATTGGCTTGTACTGTTTAATTTGACGGCTTACATAGAAAAAGTTAACAAATGTACATTATACAGAATTAACTTGGTGAATAAAAAACTATAATAAACACCTTTAGTTTCACACAGAAATCAAGCATTGTCGATTGTTTCGCATGCAAAAACACCCGCTTTGTTCTGCTGACAAGCTTGTTATCCCGAATAACCTGAGCTTAAAAGCCAATTGAACAAGAACTAATTTTTCGCTTCTCACTCATTGTGAACTGATACTGTAACCAGCTGCACTTGGTAGTTGTGAATGAATGAATGAACAATCCGTTTCCAGTCAGAGTTCAGTCACATGAAACGACAGTGTCGAGTTATCCACTAGTCTTTTTAATAGTTTTCATCCAGTACTGGTAATAAGTGTCGAGTTATGAGTAAAGCGTGGTGTCGAATGAAAAGAGGCAGGATGCATATATTTCATGGATTAAGCGAAGGTGTTGAGTTATCCACCAGTCGAGTTAACTGAGGTTGACTGTATATACAGTATATACTGTATATATATATATATATATACAGTGTATATATATATATATATATAGTGTATATATATATATATATATATATATATATATATATATATACAGTACTGTGCAAAAGTTTTAGGCAGGTGTGAAAAAATGCTGTAAAGTAAGAATGCTTTCAAAACTAGACATGTTAATAGATTATATTTATCAATTAACTAAATGCAAAGTGAGTGAACAGAAGAAAAATCTAAATCAAATCCATATTTGGTGTGACCACCCTTTGCCTTCAAAACAGCATCAATTCTTCTAGGTACACTTGCACAAAGTCAGGGATTTTGTAGGCATATAGTCAGGTGTGCGATTAAACAATTATACCAAACAGGTGCTAATGATCATCAATTCAATATGTAGGTTGAAACACAATCATTAACTGAAACAGAAACAGCTGTGTAGGAGGAATAAAACTGGGTGAGCAACAGCCAAACTCAGCTAACAAGGTGAGGTTGCTGATGACAGTTTACTGTCAAAGTCATACACCATGGCAAGACTGAGCACAGCAACAAGACACAAGGTAGTTATACTGCATCAGCAAGGTCTCTCCCAGGCAGAAATTTCAAGGCAGACAGGGGTTTCCAGATGTGCTGTCCAAGCTCTTTTGAAGAAGCACAAAGAAACGGGCAACGTTGAGGACCGTGAGCGCAGTGGTTGGCCAAGGAAACTTACTGCAGCAGATGAAAGACACATCATGCTTACTTCCCTTCGCAATCGAAAGATGTCCAGCAGTGCCATCAGCTCAGAACTGGCAGAAAACAGAGGGACCCTGGTACACCCATCTACTGTCTGGAGAAGTCTGGTCAGAAGTGGCCTTCATGGAAGACTTGCGGCCAAAAGCCATACCTCCGATGTGGAAACAAGGCCAAGCGACTCAACTATGCACGAAAACACAGGAACTGGGGTGCAGAAAAATGGCAGCAGGTGCTCTGAACTGATGAGTCAAAATGTGAAATATTTGGCTGTAGCAGAAGGCAGTTTGTTAGCGAAGGGCTGGAGAGCGTACACAAATGAGTGTCTGCAGGCAACAGTGAAGCATGGTGGAGGTTCCTTGCAAGTTTGGGGCTGCATTTCTGCAAATGGAGTTGGGGATTTGGTCAGAATTAATGGTCTCCTCAATGCTGAGAAGTACAGGCAGATACTTATCCATCATGCAATACCATCAGGGAGGCATCTGATTGGGCCCAAATTTATTCTGCAGCATGACAACGACCCAAACATACAGCGAAAGTCATTAAGAACTATCTTCAGCGTAAAGAAGAACAAGGAGTCCTGGAAGTGATGGTATGGCCCCCACAGAGCCCTGATCTCAACATCATCGAGTCTGTCTGGGATTACATGAAGAGAGAGAAGCAACTGAGGCTGCCTAAATTCACAGAAGAACTGTGGTTAGTTCTCCAAGATGTTTGGGCCAACCTACCTGCCGAGTTCCTTCAAAAACTGTGTGCAAGTGTACCTAGAAGAATTGATGCTTGATGCTGTTTTGAAGGCAAAGGGTGGTCACACCAAATATGGATTTGATTTAGATTTTTCTTCTGTTCACTCACTTTGCATTTAGTTAATTGATAAATATAATCTATTAACATGTCTATATTTGAAAGCATTCTTACTTTACAGCATTTTTCACACCTGCCTAAAACTTTTGCACAGTACTGTATATATATATATATATATATATATATATATATATATATATATATATATATATATATACACAGTTACAGTGGTACAGGTACAATGGCAATGTCTACAATATCATGTTCCAATAAAATGAATTTACTCATCATAACTCAGAGTTCAAAGTTATAAATGGGACTACTTTATTGGCGTAAGGATAGTTAATAAAAAATAAAAAATAAACTAATCATTTTTTGTCCTAAACATGATTTATGCTTTTTTTTTTTCTTCAAATCCACTGTTTGACCTGCATTATAAATGCAATAAGGCCATTCAGGGCGTCCGTATATATTCAACGTATACTGACGGCCTGTCGGGCCTTATAGCATACATATACACCCCCCAATAAACAAAGGATGTTGCTTCCCTTTATACATGTGGCCACTCCCCAATTAGCATCAATTACCTAACTGGGGAATGGCCAGACCTGTGATTGCTGGCAGGGAAAGATTTAACCCCATCCCTGTCAACCTTACATTCCCTCACACCCTGTTTATACAGCAGGGTATCCCTGACACACGCATATAGCAGCATTCAGAACTGGGCAGACACATGGCAAATTATATTTAATATAGAAAAATGTAAGGTTCTGCACGCAGGCAATAAAAATGTGCATTATAAATACCATATGGGAGAAACTGAAATTGAAGAAGGAATCTATGAAAAAGATCTAGGAGTTTATGTTGACTCAGAAATGTCTTCATCTAGACAATGTGGGGAAGCTATAAAAAAGACCAACAAAATGCTCAGATACTGTATATAGTGAAAAGTGTTGAATTTAAAGCAAGGGACGTAATGGTAAATTTTACAATGGATTAGTAAGACCTCATCTTCAGTTCTGGTCACCTCTATATCAGTTTATCACACAGGTGGAATATTAATCCTGCTCAATGATAATGTTTGAAAGATAAAGTGTTGTAGCCTAAAGCACACTATCAAACTTTCAAGAAAAATAAAACACAAGCTTGAAAATATATCAAGCCTTAACATGCTTTTTTTTTTGCTGAACGTAACAAGGTTGTTAATAATGTAAGAAGCAGGGTTATTACATTTCAACATTTTGGAGCTGGTTTGAAATATTATTATTATTATTTGTTTATTTAGCAGACGCCTTTATCCAAGGCGACTTACAGAGACTAGGGTGTGTGAACTATGCATCAGCTGCAGAGTCACTTACAATTACATCTCACCCAAAAGACAGAGCACAAGGAGGTTAAGTGACTTACTCACACGCCTCACACCTGCATAACAGATTAATTCTCAAACTGAACACAGTAGGGATTCAAGGAAATGCATGCACGTGGATTAGGGAGTGGTTAACATGTAGAAAACAGAAAGTACTGATTAGAGGAGAAACCTCAAAATGGAGCAAGGTAACCAGTGGTGTACCACAGGGATCAGTATTAGGTCCTCTGCTATTCCTAATCTACATTAATGATTTAGATTTTGGTATAGTAAGCAAACTTGTTAAATTTGCAGACAACACAAAAATAGGAGGAGTGGCAAACACTGTTGCAGCAGCAAAGGTCATTCAAAATGATCTAGACAGCATTCAGAACTGGGCAAACACATGGCAAATTACATTTAATAGAGAAAAGTGTAATGCACTGCACACAGGCAAAAAAAACGTGCATTATAAATATCATATGGGAGATACTGAAATTGAAGAAGGAATCTATGAAAAAGTTTTACCAATTCAGTTGCTAGGAGTTTATGTCTTCATCTAGACAATGTGGGGAAGCTATAAAAAGGCCAACAAGATGCTTGGATATATTGTGAAAAGTGTTGAATTTAAATCAAGGGAAGTAATGTTAAAACTTTACAATGCATTAGTAAGACCTCATCTAGAATATTGTGTTCAGTTCTGGTCACCTCGTTACAAAAAAGATATTGCTGCTTTAGAAAGAGTGCAAAGAAGAGCAACCAGAATTATCCCGGGTTTAAAAGGCTTGTCGTATGCAGACAGGCTAATTGAATCTCTTCAGTCTTGAACAAAGAAGACTATGCGGTGATCTGATTTAAGGATTCAAAATTCTAAAATGTATTGACAATGTCGATCCAAGGGACTTTTTTGACCTGAAAAAAGAAACAAGGACCAGGGGTCACAAATTGAGATTAGATAAAGGGGCATTCAGAACAGAAAATAGGTGTCACTTTTATTACACAGAATTGTGGGAGTCTGGAACCAACTCCCCAGTAATGTAGTTGAAGCTGACACCCTGGGATCCTTCAAGAAGCTGCTTGATCAGATTCTGGGATCAGTAAGCTACTAACAACCAAACGAGCAAGATGGGCCAAATGGCCTCTCGTTTGTAAACTTTCTTATGTTCTTTCTTACGTTACGTTCTTATGTTCGTATGTATCATATATATATGGTCTATATATATATATATATATATATATATATATATATATATATATTCTATGCCTCTAAACATCATATAGCTAAACTTTGTTAAAATGTGCAGGAGACAACCTTGTGTCACAATTCATCTGCTTAATCCCAAAGCAAGCTTTGAACACACATTATCAATCCAACTTGTCTGGCTCCTTGATAGATGAACAAGTGGACAGTTTGTGTTTTTTTTTTAAGTAATTGTATTTTTTTCTCTATCGAAATACAAGAATGTGAAAACACGGATTCAACAGGTTTCTGTTCTGTTTAAATAAATATATTTACTGAAAACTAACTATAAAAATGATCTGTGTCCTCAGTGTCCCACAGAAAACTATGAGCTACAGTGTCATCAACTCACGTATTTTTTAGGAAAACACCCTTTTATTGCTATTATAAAACCATTATTTGCTCATTTAATATCTATATGAATAATAATAAAAAAAAACAGCATGAACTTCCTGGCTGTTTAGGAGTGTCGAGATGGCGAGACTTTCAAATGCTAACAAACAGACACTGAAGACAGCATGGTTATTGATTTATTGTTGCAAGGTTATTGCTAAAGAGCAATCAATCAACAGCTGGAACAATTCATGTTTTTTGCAACAACGGTTAGAGTACTGGAGGAAACATTTTGTATGGTTAGCCTTACAATAGCTGTTTTTTAAATCCTGGTTTGATGAAAACACAGTTTGATCTTCATGGAGCTTTTCTAGACAGCTGATAGCTTATTTTTTTATTAAAAAGAAACTTGTAATCTGATGTGTTAACTAAGGTTAATTAATCATTACTATTGTAGAGTCTGTCAGTGAACCTGGAGTAACAATAAAACATGGATAATCACACCATAACATAGATCTATTTGGATTTGATCTGTTCTATAACCTGTAAAGTAATCTGGACCCCAGGTAACTGTACCACGTGCTTTACAACATGTATTGGTTTATTTTTGTATAAGCAAAGTAATACACAGCAAAATGATATACTGTGTGTGTATATATGCAATAAGGCCATATTGCCTTATTGCATACATGCGCCCCACAATGCCCATGATGATCAGAAACTTACTTTCTAATCATCCTGTAAATTTACTTACTTTTGCATGTTTCAATTAAATCAATTTACTCATCTTAACTTAGTGTGTAGTTCAAAGTTATAAATGGGAGTACATTTCTGCTTTTTTTCTTTTCAAATCAACTGTTTGACCTGGATTATAAATTCAATAAGGCCCTTCAGGATGTCCGTACATGCCTAATATACAGACTTCTCGGGGGTTGGAGGCACTCGACTTCATCTTGTGCTGCACAACGCACGAGGCATCCGTATAGTTGTTGTATAGGGACACCCTCTCAGGCCTTATTGCATATATATGCATAGTGATATAACTAGTCTTTATGGTGACTTTTATCACACTGTTTGGCACCTCATATGCATGTATATGTATTATGTATTACCACATCATTCAGATAAGTGGTGGCTTGCTCCATGCAGACCAAACAGTAATAATGTACTGGAACAACCCGTCTTGAGTGGAAACTGCATTTTATTTCTTTTTTTCTTTAGCCCTATCAGTGATTGGAACCTGCCAATAGTCCTTAGTCAAATCTAAGTTGTAAGATAGCGTGATGACCCCAGCTGGCTTATTAATTAATCAACCCTAGGCATAGGGTAAGTGTCGAATTTTGACACATAATTTCATTTTCGAATATCTTTACAAAACCTAATGGAGCCATCTGGCTTTGCCTCTAGGACAATTGGGCTAGAAGTGTTTCATGGCATCCATTTTTCCCGGAGTGGCCAAAAAAACATCCATATTTTAAATTATAAAAGCCCTTATTTCCTGTTTTTGGTCACGTGATAGTGTCTCTGCTATGTTAACATTAGGCTCTGCCTTGATATCAGTGCAGGGCGAAGCATTTATCATTACCAAAACATCCCTATCTAGCCACTCTTTCAACAAGTTCACGTGATAGATTTGCTCTGGTCCTTCTCCCTGGCTGTCTCAATTTAGTTTACCTCACCAACCTTTACAATTATCTCATAAGGCTTGTGCAAAGTGGCTAAAAACTTGTTCTCTGCAGTTGTAATTAAAACCAAAACCCTGTCCCCAGGCTGATAGACCCTGAGGCAGTTTGATTATAATTATATCTTTAGGATTCTTGAGCCTGTATCAAGTGCTATTGCACAATTGGCATAACGGTGGCAATACGATCTTGCATTTGTGACACGCATTCAATAATGCTACGTTAAGCTGTGGGTTCCTGTTCCCAGGTTTCTTTTGCAATACCCAATAAACCTCTAGGGTGTCTGCCGTACACCAGCACAAATGGTGAGAAACCAGTGGAGACACTCTACCACAATGTGTGTGTGTGTGTGTGTGTGTGTGTGTGTCTATATATATATATATATATATATATATATATATATATATATATATATATATATATATATACACAATAGAAAGAAAGAAAGAAAGGCTGATGTACAGGTAAGTAAGCTGGGCTGAGTTGAGTGGGGACGGAGGGGGTGATGCTGGGATGCCAGAATCACCGTCGAGCCCTCTTGAGGTGTCGTGGGCTAGTCGACGAAACACCGAGGATGGAAGGTGCCCACTTGAAGACCCCAGAGATGTACCCTACTTAGCTCAATCCAGACGGTTGTCATGCTGATGCGCTGGGGAAACCGCACTATGGTTGATCCCCGGAGCCAGCATCGCAGCCGTTGTGTGTGCTGATGCGCTAGGGAGACAAAATAAGCTGATCCCTGGAGCCAGCATTACACTTCAGCCATCAACACCAAACAGAAGGATATCTATATCATCATATGGAAGGAAGCGCAAATGGATGGAGACACATATGGATCACATTAGTTTACTGTGAAGCTACGTCTTAGTTGGTGCTTATCTTGGCGAGAGCCAAGTTCAAATCAGCATGAAGTTTTAACATCTACTCTCATGGTATATATATATATATATATATATATATATATATATATATATATATATATATATATATTGTAATAGATCCGCCCTCTTCCGCGGTTCGTTGCCCTTTAAAAACACTGACCCAGCACGCAAATGGATTTTTTTTTTTGAAAGCGGTTTGCTATTTTTAATAAACACAGAACAAAATAAACAAAACAAACACCTAGCTCTTCTTTGAGCAATAACTAAAACAAAACAGGAACCTAAATTAAATAACAGGACAGCTAAGCTGTTTACCTGCAACAAAACACAGAAGAGCACACACAAAAAGGACTCACTCTACCTTTTTTTTTCTTTCTTTTAAATTACGGCTGTACCCACACACCAGCACAGTCGGGCTTCTACCCTCTTCAGCAGCCGCCCCGAGCAGACTGACTGCTCTCCTTTTAAACCGGGCACCTGGCTCCAATTTTCAATAGTAGCCAGGTGCGGTAATGATCAACAATAAAACAATTAACAAAACAATTAAACCATTAGCAAAAACAAAACCAAAATGTGCCTTACGCACATGTTTTCCTCTAGGGAGGAATTAACCCCCTCCCTGCTGTCTCACAATATATATATATATATATATATATATATATATATATATATATATATATATATATATATATATATATATATATATATATATATATATGCATACTACTTATAAATCACAAATATAAGAATGTATATGGATTTTCAGAATCAAGGTAGTAGCAGTGTGGAGTAGTGGTTAGGGCTCTGGACTCTTGACCGGAGGGTCGTGGGTTCAATCCCAGGTGGGGGACACTGCTGCTGTACCCTTGAGCAAGGTACTTTACCTAGATTGCACCAGTAAAAAGAAAAAAAAATAATGTGATATCTTGTAACAATTATAAGTCACCCTGGATAAGGATGTCTGCTAAGAAATAAATAATAATAACTAACAGATCGGTATTTATATTCACCCACTGCATTCCTTGGTTCATTAGTATCCAGTTTTCACATTCTTCCTCCTCCTCATCCTCCATCTGCAGCAGTCTCTGGCAGGCATCTTGCCCTTTTCTTTATGAAAGCTATTGTTGGACTGTTTCATTTGTGCTGCCGTTGCACACATAGCTACAGGTTTGGGCAAAAGTCACTGAATAAAGAAATGCCTTACATGCCTCTATTTACACAAATCACTAAACATGTTTATAACTCAACAGAAAATGCACCTTTGAATCTCAAATGCTGAAGGCAATTAATATTAGCTGAAATTTGTTTGGCTCAGTTTTGAAAAATCTGCATTATTAAAACTGGCCACTAGAGAGCTGCAAGAATCCACCTAAATCAATTGTCTATGTTTAAATCAAAATTGCCCTGTTTATAATGAGCCCTTTAATATAGTCATACAGTATAACACAACACTGAAATTACTTGGTTGGTCATACATTTTAATTGTAAATCAAGGATCAAAATATTTTATCAACACCACCTACACAATAATAATAATAATGATTTTTTTAAAATTATTTATCTGAATATACTGTAAGAGTACAATTTTCTGTCTTATCCATTATCTGTTTTAAAAAATCTAATAATGGTTTAAAAATCTAAATAATACATTATTTTTGCCAATTAACGGGCATTAATGGTGTATCATGTGTGAAACTAAGAAATGCACAAGTGGCATGGTTGGTTAAAGCATTAGCCTTTCACCCCGAGAGAACAGAGACTGCATTTGATTGAATTGTAAATAAATATGGTGTTTTTGGCTCTCGGTGGAGAGCAGTTCACATCACAAAAGCATGGTACAATCAGCACTTTTTCATGCTGCCTTGAAAAAGAGAGGCTCAATCTCCTCCCTTGGCAAACGAGGTCTGCTCGCTGGGGGGATGTCCATCTTACCCCTAGTTGTGCTATGTATGCCTTACTGGCATTTAGGGTAACTAAATAAATTACACCAAATATATCCACCTCATAGAATACACCGAAAGCAAAATTGCTGTGACTTTTTATGACTGTCTTTTGATTTTTAACATTGAACAAAATTATGAGCCATCATTTACCAGCAGGTGACGCTGCACATACCTTAGGGAGACATGTCTCAGTATCAACTGCTAGAAAATGGATGTTTCTCAGAGTTTGTAATTGTACCCTGAACGCTGGAAGCATTGTAGAGAATAAGATGTCAGGGCATCCATATTGCACCACAGCGGGATTAGACCTTTTTTTCCTCACTGACTCACAAAAATACCCTACTGTCAAGTTGTAGTTCTGAGCACATGTTAGACCTCTTGCTGGTGCTGTTGACCCTGACTGTGACCTACAGATAACAAGGCGCTCTTAAAGGAGAATCAGGGGACTGGCTAGGCCTGAATCCTATTAAACATGCAAGAAAAGTTCTGAGCTGACTGAAGAACAAAGGGATGGCAGTGCATTCTGCAACAAAACCTCTGCCACAATATTGCAGAGTATTGTAGTGTATTGGAAGACATACTTATATACTTCTAGTCTGGAACACATAAACTCATCTGCTGCCAACTCACTTTGGGTGTTGATTAATGCCCTAGTTTTAATTGTGATTGTAATCTTTTTGACAAACTGAAAATTATATTATTATACTACAGCAAAGGTACAATTGAAGATGTATAATGGTATGTCTAAAACTATACAAATATATATTAGTTAAACAAAAACTACTGGTACTGTACATGTCTATAAATGTTCTTACAGCTGAGTTATAAGGTCTAAGTAGCTACATGAATGACAAGCCGTCTCCTTGGATGGCTCTTTTATCTCAGAAACTGGAACAGACAGAAGATATATGATATGTTTCATATGTTAAAAAAACTGACAAAGCGAAGAAAGGTGGCATTTTACAGCTTGAGAATACATTACTTTAATGTAACTTCAGCACTGATCAAAAGCTTTTTACAAACATGAACGTTTATAATCTTGAAAACAACTTATTAATTAGAAAAACGCCAAACTTTGCTGTAAAAAAAAATAAAAAAATGACAAGTTGGTAACTGGTGTAGTTTCACATAACTCACTTACTTTTTAAATTTTCACTTACAAAGCTGTAATGCCTGTAGCCAAAACTATACCATTTGTAGATTCTGCTAAGTAGTCTGCACAATAACAGCTCATCAAATGTTATCACTTTTCTGAAGTGATGTCTCAGAACTGTCTTGAAAGAATATGCTCCTTTTATTAATATTGCAGCTAAATGTAATTACACAATCAAATATTCCCTGTAGGAAATGCCTTCAATTTTTCTCAATATATTTATGAAAGTTTCACCATTGCTAATCTACATCTACAGTATTTTAACAGCGCATACATGTATTATGTAAATCGCAATAATTTTGTTACACTTTTGTACATCAGACAGGAAACATCAAAAGGCTTCTATACCATTAGAACAAAACATTGAAAACAAAATCAAGCAGGCCTAAAATAGGTTTTTATCTGTTCCTTGAAGCCATAAACATTTGTTGTTAATTTTCTTTAACAAGCGCGACAATCCTGCCTATACTAATAGTGAGGGAGCTATAAATTGACTGCTCTCTCTGTCCCCAGGCTCAATGTAACATAAAATTTACAATTCTGTATTTGAAACAATGAAATGAAGAAATCAAAGAACTGAACACCATGGTTTGCAATTCAACCACCAATTTTAGGCCATTTCTGTGGAAACAAGCTGCTGCCCAACCAATGTTAATAAGCATGTGACTGTCCTACATTCAGAAACTGATACAAAATGTTTAGTAAAAAAAAAGACAATATGTTGAAATGTACTGATATTTCTTAGATCCACTGTTGGCAGAAGGCTGCAGGATAATGGTTACTCTCTGGTGTGCTTTGTAAATTTAGAGAGAAGAAATGTTTGAGAGCCCCTTTGAGGCTGCTTAAACCTCTTTAAGTCACCAGGATGTGTTGGCTGAAACATCTAAATAAGAAGATAAATATTTTGTTAAGATAACCAAGTTGCCCTTCAATTCCAAATGCTTTAACATGTTTCAAGGAAGAGTGCAGCATAACTGTCTATATTATTATTGAAGTATTACAATATTTAATATGCTACTAATTTACAGCAAATATGAATGCAGTTACAAACATCCAAAGCTAAAAACCGAGTGAATACAAAATACTTTTAGTTTTTAATATATATATATATATATATATATATATATATATATATATATATATATATATATACAGTACTGTGCAAAAGTTTTAGGCAGGTGTGAAAAAATGCTGTAAAGTAAGAATGCTTTCAAAAATAGACATGTTAATAGATTATATTTATCAATTAACAAAATGCAAAGTGAGTGAACAGAAGAAAAATCTAATTCAAATCCATATTTGGTGTGACCACCCTTTGCCTTCAAAACAGCATCAAGCATCAATTCATCTAGGTACACTTGCACACAGTTTTTGAAGGAACTCAGCAGGTAGGTTGGCCCAAACATCTTGGAGAACTAACCACAGTTCTTCTGTGGATTTAGGTAGCCTCAGTTGCTTCTCTCTCTTCATGTAATCCCAGACAGACTCGATGATGTTGAGATCAGGGCTCTGTGGGGCCATACCATCACTTCCAGGACTCCATGTTCTTCTTTACGCTGAAGATAGTTCTTAATGACTTTCGCTGTATGTTTGGGGTCGTTGTCATGCTGCAGAATAAATTTGGGGCCAATCAGATGCCTCCCTGATGGTATTGCATGATGGGTAAGTATCTGCCTGTACTTCTCAGCATTGAGGAGACCATTAATTCTGACCAAATCCCCAACTCCATTTGCAGAAATGCAGCCCCAAACTTGTAAGGAACCTCCACCATGCTTAACTGTTGCCTGCAGACACTCATTCGGTATGCGCTGTCCAGCCCTTCGGCGAACAAACTGCCTTCTGCTACAGCCAAATATTTCAAATTTTGACTCATCAGTCCAGAGCACCTGCTGCCATTTTTCTGCACCCCAGTTCCTGTGTTTTCGTGCATAGTTGAGTTGCTTGGCCTTGTTTCCACATCGGAGGTATGGCTTTTTGGCCGCAAGTCTTCCATGAAGGCCACTTCTGACCAGACTTCTCCAGACAGTAGATGGGTGTACCAGCGTCCCACTGTTTTCTGCCAGTTCTGAGCTGATGGCACTGCTGAACATCTTCCGATTGCGAAGGGAAGTAAGCATGATGTGATTTTCATCTGCTGCAGTAAGTTTCCTTGGCCGACCACTGTGTCTATGGTCCTCAACGTTGCCCGTTTCTTTGTGCTTCTTCAAAAGAGCTTGGACAGCACATCTGGAAACCCTTGTCTGCCTTGAAATTTCTGCCTGGGAGAGACCTTGCTGATGCAGTATAACTACCTTGTGTCTTGTTGCTGTGCTCAGTCTTGCCATGGTGTATGACTTTTGACAGTAAACTGTCTTCAGCAACCTCACCTTGTTAGCTGAGTTTGGCTGTTCCTCACCCAGTTTTATTCCTCCTACACAGCTGTTTCTGTTTCAGTTAATGATTGTGTTTCAACCTACATATTGAATTGATGATCATTAACACCTGTTTGGTATAATTGTTTAATCATACACCTGACTATATGCTTACAAAATCCCTGACTTTGTACAAGTGTACCTAGAAGAATTGATGCTGTTTTGAAGGCAAAGGGTTGTCACACCAAATATGGATTTGATTTAGATTTTTCTTCTGTTCACTCACTTTGCATTTAGTTAATTGATAAATATAATCAATTAACATGTCTATTTTTGAAAGCATTCTTACTTTACAGCATTTTTTCACACCTGCCTAAAACTTTTGCACAGTACTGTATATATTTACAAACATCTATTTAATAGAGTCTGATCTTTTTATAAGTGTTATAAATAGTCAGCAAGTGAGAGTTGTATCTACAAAATAAATGGGTATCATCTTGTATATGTGCAAGTCATTTTTTCAGTTTCATTTAAAAATACATAGTTAAGCAATCAATATATTTGCTTAACAATGTACAGCTGTTTGCCAACATGAAGAAGATGGGTCTGAAATTAATTCTGTCGTTAATTAGAGACAAGTTGTCCATTTGCTTTGTGTGTTGCCTAGACAGACTGTCACCATGCTGTAATCCATCTTGGCAAGCTGAAGCATGCAACAAATCCATTGATTAGTATTCATCCTGATACAAACATTGAGCAACATTCAGTGCTGATAAACCAGTTCTTAAGGCCTCTGGAAATATCCTGACAATCCAAACAGACACGGGTAATACCGGATACATTGGAAACACTATTATCAAAGAATGCTACATAATGTTCATGTGTCGTCTTAGAGACACATTTAAGGCTTCAGGATTTTTATTTTATGTTAATGCAATTACTTTTTTATAGTATTTTTCTACTTCTAAAATATCTCATTTGAATTTATAATTCAATAGCCATAATTGCTTTTACAATAAACCACAGCAGTCAGTTCGAAGGATAGTTTTCTACTGTGTAGTCCAATGCACTGCTGCTATTAATGTTTTATGGAGAGGGCTGTAGTTCTAACAGACCAAACTGAACTGTGTATTGTAGATCATATTGACATAATCATTGAGAATCAAATTTTATCAAAACTGCCTGGTCACTTTATTGAGACCTGTCTGACCGATTGGATTTGGCATCGTCCTGGTGTGGGACATGTTCTACCTGTATACTTTAGGTCCCTTGATTACTGGGAAGGCTATATGAATGCTATAGTTTACTTGTTGCGGATCAAGACATAATGCAATCTTGAATCAATCCTCTGACTACCTCTCTGCAGTATTAATAACTGAACAGACTAACATCCCTCAAGACAATTTCCAGCACCTTGTGGAATGTGTGCCACTTGATCATGATAACCGGTTAGATACCACTCCTAATAATGGAATGGAATATTCTTTTGTTCTCATTTCTGAGATAGTAGTGGATACATTTCCCTGGCTGAGGTATCTAGCTTGGGTATTATTTACTTTAAGTTCTTTTGTTAAAAAGCCAGTGTTTTGCCATCTAGTGGTAGCACCTGGAGCAGACCCAACAACCAATAATACCAACTGATTGTGATATAAAGTCTAACTGGGTCCTTTATTTATTTATTTATTTTTTATAAAACAATAGGAAAATCAGGTATCGGGCACATTTTCTGAGTGGAATAAAATGTCATGAAGCAGTTACATTTTACTCATAACTTTGATAATTGTAAAACTCTTACTCACATTAAAACATAGATTCTTCAGAGTTTTTCATATCTGTAACAAGCAAACTTTTTGTTCATGTACACTAATTGTGTATATCACCTTATATCAAAAAGCACAGCCAGTGAGTTCCTCGTTGATCTTGCAAATAATAATGTATTAATGATTATTATTATTATTATTATTATTTACCAGCTGTCATTATACTGTAGTGTACTATAATTAAACAAGCAGCTGCACACAATTTGTGATTCAAATTCAATGTACACTCTGCATGGCGAATATATGTCACACTTGTCACAACAGATAAATAAATAAATAAATAAATTGACATTTGGACAAGTTTAAAAAGCATATGTAACTTCTGTGCTTATCTATTAATACATGTGTTCATCCCATTTGTCCAGTGATTTCTCAGTCACTTTGTATCCCACCAAATGCAAACTGTATCGAACTGATGTTGTTGACGAGGGATTTTCAATAACTACATTTACTTTGATGCATGTTCACCCATTTTCTTAGCAGATGCTGTTAACCTGCGTGCTTCTTCTCATTGTAGCAGTTCAGGATGATGCTTTTGTTTTCACGCGTCGGGGAGTACTAGTGGGTAGTACAGTAGTTCAGTACCATGGACAGCAGCTCAGACGTGCTCCAAATTCTGTCAATCTCATTGCCCGACAGGCACATCAACCATTTGTATTCTGTTAATATTCTTGGTGTCTCTGTCTAACCAATCCGCTCTAAAAGGGGCTGGGCATAATTTCTCTCTCAGTTGTTAAAGTGGCTGGATTTAACAGGAGAGAGTTGAGTGGACGCCACGAATGGGTCTGAAGCTCTGAGTCGATGTGCAATACGTACTCACTTGGGAGATTTCGGTACAGCATTTTACACAGTGGTTGTGAAGAGAATTGCAGAGACTGAGTGCATTTCACGAGACTGACTTTACTTTTGTGTTTCACCTGTCAATTTAATGGAGAGTGGTATTATGGAACAGGAGAAATATCTGCCAGAGCTGATGGCCGAAAAAGATAGCTTGGATCATTCGTTTGTTCATGCAATGCGCCTGTTGGCTGAAGGTAAGTTTGTTAGTGTTAGAATGTGGGTGACACGATATCTATCTGCCTTATTTGTTACGTTTTTTAAAATAAAGCCACTGATGCAAGGTTGCCTTTATAAGCTATAAATACTGTATTTTCTATGAGAGACTATCTTTATGTGCAATTACAGGACATGTGTCGTATTCTGTGATCATATGTGGATATATACTCTATTAAGTTCTGTGTGACGGATATTGCTCATGTGATAGAAAAAAACAGAATCGCACTGTACATAACTATTAGCTTTATAAGATTAAAAGCAGTTTCTTTTCCTCTGCTCCTCTATTGTTTAGTACAGTACGTGGTTCCACGCAGTTTGAGAATGCAAGGTGTTACTGATGTTGGCATTTTCGTCTAATTAGCAATCCAGAACAGCTTTTACAACCTTGAGGTGCCCAGGCTGACACTGTACAACAGCTGAATTATGTGTCAATATAAGCTTTGTTAGTGTCTCAAAGCATACTTTATCATATAATGCTGGGTGTAAAAGACAGTATACTTGTTGTATTACACGTACTATAAAATGTGTTGAATCAAATAAGGAACATTTTTGGGAACAGCATTATATTGTATTATTTGGAAAATGTTATTATACATTGGCTAATTTGACAATGATTTATCATAGGTGATTATACTGTAGAATATTTTGTAAAATTGTAAAGTGTCATTTTCCCTGTGAAGTTCCTTCAATATGCAATTAACAAGTGCCTAACAGAGGACACTGGGGCATTTCAGTATCTTAGTATCTGAAGGAATTCTACAATGAAAATGCATACATAGGTTGTTTTTTTTTCATTGTCTTTGGGTTGACAAGATCTTTAATGTCAGTGCTCTGTAAGCCAGCAAACCTGACAAATCTTTCAGATAATACCTGTAAAGTAATACTCCCACCTAAAGGTAAATTCAATCATTAAATACTGAGTCATGTTATTCTATTCAATCAAACTTCCAGCCAGGATGACATCTTCTGAACTAACCAGCATTAGCAAATGTAGATGTGTAGCAGGTGTGCTACCAAAATGTTCTGTCCTTTGCTGTTCCCCTATCTTCTAACATCCAGAGATCCACATGTACACATCTGTCTGTGCATTTCCTTAGGTGCTGCCCTCTCTTTTGTTTTTGCCTTAGGCATCACTTTTATCGATTTACCTTGGTTTTCCTTTTGCTACCATCTGCCATTTGTCCCATCTGTCACTGTTGTTTCCTTCATTAGTGGTGCCCCAAGCCTTCTTTGTAGCTGCTTATCACATACCCCCACCCCCATGTTCAACCCCCCTGACCTCTGCTGGTGGATTTATGGACATTGACACTGGTTCCGGAAGGGCTTAAATAGTGATGGGAAATCGGAAAATGCAAATGTTACATGTTCTAAATTATCCTTACATCACATTTTGTTTACAGTGTCAAGGACAAAATATGTTTCTATTCTTGAGTGATGTTATTATTATTAGGCTTCCCGGTTATTGCTGGGATTACTCTTATTATTATTCTTTCCACCAAAAGTTGCTCGAAGATTGATGAAATTCAGTAGGATGGTAGATGCTTATGGGAAGTTGGTAGATATTAAATGAACATATGTCATAGGTCACATGGTTTGGCCACCATATTGGATTGAAAAAAAAACATTTTGCCTCAGTGTAAAAATGTGTCTTTTGAAAACCACTTATTACAGTGTGCTGAAAGTTGGTATACTTGTTGAGGGATAGTCCAAGATTAACTGGTGTTTGTAAGGAGCTGATAAGTTGTGTGGCATGGTGGCCATGCTGAATGACATCATAAACACACGGTACAGACGTCATAATCACAAACTACAAAGATCTTCTCCTAAACCGCTAGTCCGATTGAACCAAATCCAATGGCACACATGATCAAAGGGTGTTAAAGGGAAGTTGCTACAATAAAAAAACATGGCGGCCACATTGGATGACATCATCAACATACAAAACTGGCTTACAAAAACTTTGTCTCTGAAACCGCTAGTCCGATTGAACCAAACATTGGCACACATGATCCTAGTGTGGCTGTCTTTAAACGTTGTTCAAGGGAAGTTGCTAAAATAAAAAAAAAATATGGTGGCCATGTTGGATGACATCATCAACTTACAAAACTGTCTAATAACTCCTTGTAGAGTGCAGATTGGGCCATGGTTACTATGGAACACATATAGTAAGCCATGTATGCTCTATCAAAAAATGTCATTGCACGTGACTTGACCTCTCCTAAAGGTCAAATGTAAAACTGGCTTATAACTCCTGAGAGAGTGCAGATAGGGTTATGGTTACTATAGAACACATATAGTAACTCACATATGCAGTATGCACTATTTGCTAAAGTGTTTGGTACTGGTACTGGCATTCAGCACTATTTGCTAAAGTGTTTGGTACTGGTACTGGTACTGGAAGCTGTAAAGTGGCTGGCAACTCTAGTTATTATTATTATTATTATTATTATTATTATTATTATTATTATTATTATTATCTATTATCGCTGCTGCGGTGTCTCAATATACAAAAACATGTCTCCTAATTATTCACTCTCATCCATTCAGTGTACAGGCCTTGAGGCATTTTTTGAAGATAACTGTTGTTGAAGCACTTCTACATTAGATAAACATGAATTATTAACTGTTTACAATCAAGTTCCCCCTCTTCGTTTGCCTCTCTTCATTTGCTAGAACATTAAATAATCTATTCCTTGTATTTCAGTATTATATGTGTTCTTCGAGGACATTATGTTTTATTTGTATACAGTTTGTATTACAGTAAGAAAGCAATATAGCTTCTTATCCTATCCCAGAAGCAGTATAATCACCTTTAATGAGGATTGGTGCATGTTACAAACATAAAAGAGTAATAAAGCAATAACAAAAGGAAGTATTGCAATATGTATTGCAATAATGTGTTAAAATGCGTCAAACTTCTGTGTTAAGCCTTTGACCGCAGCAAGGGGTGCAAAATTACCCCATCATAAAAAAAAAAACACATCAGAACGTTTTGAAGATATCTTAACACGGAATTAAACATTAATCGATTACCTTCATTTTTATACCAATAACTTCCTTATCTGACTTGGGACAGGGAAGTAATCCTTCAAAATAGAAATTTGTTCACATACCACAATCACAGCTCCTGCTTACTGGCAGAATACAATGTTGAGACTTGCAGGAGAGCTAGAGAAGATGTGGAAACAGTGTATTGCTTCTAAAATTATTGATTTATTCCTAAATGTTTTTTTTCAGTCAATGGTTATTTTTCATGTGCATCTATGGGTGTATACTACATTAGTTTCCAGCACTGTATTTGATAACTGAATCTTTACAGTATCCTGCTTATTACTTAATACAGTATTGAAATAAATACGATTTTACATTTTTTTCCATCTTCAGGGAGTTGTAAAAAAGATGTGTCTTTCATATTCTGTGTGGACCACCATACGCAGCTCCTGTTTACTTGCAGAATAGAGTGCTGAGAGTTGCAGGGAGCTGGGATGGATGTAGAAAAGATGTACCGCTTAATGATTCAGCCCTATAGATTCGTTTCTAGCCCTATGTAGTCAATGTCCTATCTTAGAATGAGCATCTATGTGTGTATAATAATATGTTTCTAGCACTGTCTTTGATTACTGCATTCTTTATAGTACCCTGCTTATTATCTCCCACATTACATTATTGAAAAATATATCATTTCATTTCACAAGCTGCAAAAATACATCTTTCGTATACTGGTCTACTGCTATTGGGCAGTCCCCGATGACTTGTAGAATAAATGCCTTTGGACTTTGATAATGGCACTATATGGATTGGAATTCTTCTTTTTCTTTTTTGTTTGTTTGTTAAGTATACAAATTCTCTTTTTTCGACATAGACTGAAGCTGCTTTTTTAAGCACATTTTTTTGTGCTAGATTTTGTACATTTTAAGTACAGTATAATATTTGTTTGTGTAGTTTATATTTCTGTTTGAGGTATTTTAAAGGCATTTACTGTTGATAGCAGTTTTTTTTTTATAAATAGATAAATACAATATTTAAAAATGCTTAGCACTTTAAAATAACGTTTAATAAATACAGAACTGTTTAAATAATAATATAAACCAGATTTGTGTTGTTTTTAGGCTTTAAATAATAAGTTAACCATGTTTATATATGTAGGGTATATTTGCACCCCTTTCCTCCCATGCAAGCTCAATTATTGCCACTTACTAAAGGTTAAAAAGCTGTCACTTTTGTTGTGATTATGGTAGTAGTAACTATGGTTTTAAGAATCTTTTATCCTACAGTATTTACAGTAGCCACACTATCTCTAGTCCTCCCTGTTCATCTGTTGATGATCTTTTGGTTCTTACATTAAATAAACCCCCCATATAGAATGTCTTTGAAGTAGTAAAAGGCAGTTCCATCTAGTGAGCAGCTACTGTGGATGAGATTTCCGTTTATATAGATGGCACTTACTGCTGTACAGACTGTTTTAGCTTGTGTTACATATGTCTGTGGCTGTCAACTTGAACTGAAGGGCAACACATTAATAATGAGTAATTAACCATATAATATACAGATATGCATGGTTCTATGCCATTACCAAAATTCTGCACTCTACTGTAAGTCAGCCAGGTAAGTCAATGCATGTGTGGATATACTGCAAGCGACTTTATGTCAACCCTCTGTAATTAAGTGCAAACTCTAACATACAACCATTCTGTACAACCAAAGTTCATTGTATTTCCTCTGATTAGCTTTTGATTCATAACTAGTTTCTGTTTTGTTTATCATGAATCAGTACACACTGATGTTAAATTGAAGAAAGACACTGAGCCAGTCCACTGGGCTACATGGATCATTGGTTGCCTGCCAGATCTGATTTACTGGTAGGGCTTTCTTATTAATTTCTACTGACCTATTTCATTGTATTCAACCACCAAGTCATGTGTTTCACACTTGGGAGCAACAGCATCTATAAAGAAAAATATAGCTGATATTGCGTAACCCTCTGAACTAAAAAATAGCTACACATAAAAAGATTCTGGAATATAATGTAAATCAGTGTTACGTAAGAATATCTAGTTTGTTTCCTCTGTGCTTTAAAGTGTGAAAAAGTTTGGCTAATACCAGTTTGGAAAAAAGTTTCATTTTTACTGCAATACTACAACCTTGAAATTGAACAACTAATACAAATTCACACTTTATAATGTGACACTGTGTCTAATTTACAATCCAGTTAGGGCTAGTAATTTAATTTGGTTTGAAACCAAATTTAGGTTTGAAAGTTCTATGTAATTAGCATATACTTTTTTGTATTATACTTTTATGTGCCATACAGTTGTATATTTATTCTGTATGGTTTCATCCAAGTCAAGTCATTGACATAACAGTTATGTACACAGTTTAATCAGTGAATACAGGTATTGTATTTTCCTCTGAAGCATTTTCCATAACAATTACAAAAGTGACACTATATTACATATTTCAGACTTGTGGTTCACTAAATAATTTCTGTTCATTCATTGCCTCTAGATTAATTTCTACCTAAAAACACCTAAAAGGTCATTAGTCAGACATTTGTAGAAAGTAAATCTAGTCTTTTTACTTTGGCTTTGACTTTTTACATTTTTGGTCTTGACATGATTGGAGGCAGGCTTTGCCGTCCACCTGGATATATTGAGAGGTGGGCTAAGTTTCAGTAGTACCCGGTGATAGGATCTCAGTCCAGATCTGTGCTTTGTTCTGGTTCTTAGGCATATATCATTTGGTGGATGGATGCATATTAATGAAGCCAAGAAACAGAAGAAACTTCTGCATTTGGTCAAGTGATAATGGAGATAGAAACCAGATTTCTACACCTTTGTAAAAGCAATTATTATAATAAAATCATACAATTAGGGTTTAAGCACCGACTCTTGGGTTAACCCATCTAGTACCCAAATTTGATGTTACAATGCATGGTGTAGGCAGTTTTGGTGACTAATGTTGATGTTGTATTCAATCACTTCAGTGATGCTTAGCAGTTTGATTGATGTGGTTCTTTATCATTACAAGCCTGATTCAGTTAAGTATGCTAAAGGGGAATGATACATTTCTTCCCATCGTAGACACATTTACCAAGTACACAGCTTGGAAATACCTGTACCAAAGCCATGGAATGCTTCTTTATTGACCTTCTACTGGAGAACCAGTCAGATCTTTTGAAATTTTAGGTTACAAGGTTTTTACAAACGCTGATGGTTTCCATGGCATGGAATAGCCTGGATCATCAAAAGGTTACTTCTCTGCATCTCTGCATAACACAATTGAGAGGAAGCTGACAACAGAATGATCCTACCTGCACTTAATGCTGCAAAGTATATTATTAAGTAGATTGTTGTCTTCTGCAGGGACACAAATGTTCTGGTGTTACTTGTCTCCTTTGATGTGCTGTACTGTCAGCAACATGGGTACTGTATTAGTGTGTATAGGGAATAGAACATAATGATTAAAAAAGCATGCTCCATTTTTAATGTGAGCTGAAATGTCACCAGTTAGACAGCTGGCAAAAGCTGAGTGATTGTGTAAGATGCAGCAAAACTGTTTTAAAATGTAGAGCTTCTTACTTGTGCCTCAAGACCCAATGCAGAACATTTCAGTACTACATCTAATATGCCCTACACAAAGAAACAGCTTAAGCATACTTCTGCAATGTGTATGTGATGGCGTGCAAAGCTGCTACCCCAACAGTGACTTAGATTTGAACTCCTATGGAGGAGTATCAAGTTTGACAAACAGAAAACAGAACAATTGCATATGCAGCACTGCTGAATTAAAAGATAAAACAGATCAATGACCATTTGACAAAATCAGATACACACTGGTATTCTTATAATCCTTCTGTTAAGACATTGTGTTTGAAAGAAATGTAAGGAGCTGTGGCATTCTTACGTGTTGTTCCCGCACTGACGCAGGCAGACAGGCAGGTGAGAGCTGGAATGGAGACATGGAGACACATAAGTGCAGTGAAACACGCCAGTACAGTGCTCAGTATTTATTAACACATAACCAAAAAAACAAACAATAATGTCATGTGACGCTACCAGCAATGGTAGCGCACAGAGGATGCTACAAGACTGTAGAAACACCAAAAATAAAACAATACAACAAACTATAAATCAAAGGTGCCGTGAAAACGGCAGGCCTTGCAGCAACCCCAATCACAGTGATGGCTATGTTTTTATACTGACGCTCTGCCGAGACACGCCCACCTGCCTGCTGGAACAGCTGATTGCTTTCAGCTGCTGCTTCACGCAGACAGGTAATCATCCCCGGTGGAGCACCACAGCAGTTAAACAATTAATTAAAATCAATTTTTTTACAGCAGTTAACCCATAAATATACAATAAACTATATATTTCCCATGTGCAAGGCTTCCGCCCTGTCACAGGTGCTTTTATGCTTTTTGCCTAGAAAAGTAAATATGCATGGACTCCGAGATTCACAAGCAAGTCAAAGATACAGGGTGATAAGGTACCTATAATAGTTTTTGAAGCAAACACTGGCTGGGCTTACGTGCATGTGAAAATCGACTCTAGTCATGACTGTGTGACTGTGTGACGTTGTCATGCGAATACATCGTGAAACAGCAAATGGACATCCTTTTGGCAGCGCGACTTTAAGGGCAGGGTCAATCGCTTTCTCACGATAAAAATAGATGTAAAACCCTATGTAAACCGGAGCAGGAATCGTGCTTGTGGCTCACGAGATTTCAGCAGTCAAGATCCAATTCTTCTGACTTAATCTAACGTAATCTCCAGCAGAAAGGGCGTACAAAACATACACATACACACACACACACACACACTCAAGCACACAAAATCTACATGTATGGGCTACTTTAACACTAGAACCTCCGCGGTTATAATCATACCTACCATTATCACGGGACATTTTAAACACATCAATATTAAAATGAAAGACAAATTATCGGATACAACTCAAAAGTTTTATTGAAGCACATCATATCAAACATCTGCACAGCGGAACGCTGTATTTAAATGAACAATTAAACATAAAAGGGTTTTTTTTTTTCTAACTTACCACATATAAAGCACTACTTCAAAAAATGAAAAACTATAATAAAATAAACATTTCAAAAGAAACTAGTGTGTAAACAGGTTTATGTACATACAAAACTGTAAAAACAAAAGTAGTTTTTAATCTAAAACAAAAGTAACATATGATTTCTGTTGCGTGTGTGTCACTCGCAGCACAGAAACTAGGTTGAGCTGCTGCAGCCTGCAGCTTTGCAGTTTCCTGATTGAAATGTTTCTGCTGAAGCGCTGTTGCTAGCTTCAAGATGAAATCTCTCCTACTAATATTTTCCCCAGTGCATTTCTTGTACAAATGAAGGAATTGATAGCTGATAGGTCCAGTAGAGATAACAACAGGCTTGTATGTATATATATATATATATATATATATATATATATATATATATATATATATATATATATATTGTAGGTTATATTCAAAATAAAGACATGTATTGTAAAAGGCGGTTCTAGTGTTAATGAAATTTAACTTTTAGATGTTCCACAAACACACACACACAAATATAAATTCTAAGTAGTAAAACTATAGTAGTAGAAATTATATTTTATATAATTTTGTGTGTGTGTGTATTGGAAAGGTAACTAGACAAGTAGCTAATGTACGGCGTAATTCAGAATGTGTGCGACGTGAATTAATCTCTCCTGTTAAATGTTTTTATCTTCATGGCAACGCATGAAGCTCTCCTCACGATATTCAGAGTCGTTCTTTTCCTACTTAGTAAGCAGACACAGACATTTAAATATCTCCTCCCCTAAATGATTATGAATTGAGTAATCTGCATTGGTACGGTCATTTTTTTTCCTAAATCAGAACTGCATAGCAACACATTTCTTGAAAAGTACGGCAAACACGTTGTGAGGAAAACTGTCATGGCTTGTAAACGCAGCCATTGATAAGCAGTCATTTTAAGCACTCCAACATAATCTGATTTATACTCAATTTACAACCCATGGAGTCTGACAAGTCTGTTGTGGAACAATTGCTCTCAAGTCTACAGTACCTTTCTTTTGACCATGTTATTATTATTATTATTTATTTCTTAGCAGACGCCCTTATCCAGGGCGACTTACAATTGTTACAAGATATCACATTATTTTTACATACAATTACATTTTTTTACACATTATTTTTACATACAATTACCCATTTATACAGTTGGGTTTTTACTGGAGCAATCTAGGTAAAGTACCTTGCTCAAGGGTACAGCAGCAGTGTCCCCTACCAGGGATTGAACCCACAACCCTCCGGTCAAGAGTCCAGTGCCCTAACCACTACTCCACACTGCTGCCCCATGTTTCCTCATGCTTCATGTTTTATGTTACACTTGCTAACATGGAGAAAAGGGGCCACATCCCCATAGTGGAGAGGCTAAGTATAGCAATTCTTGTAAAAGCATATTTTAAATATTGTACTTTTTAAGTAGTATATGTAGAGGCTCATGACAACTGGTACATCTAATATATTTAGATATGAAAATTGTATATCGATATTGTGCATGTATTTCAATATTGATATCAATAATATCGAAGTCTTCCAAAACAGAGAATAATATAATAACACAATTGCAATATCAAACATATTTACATAAGCAATAACTTACTTTAACTTAGTGGTGTTTTGCTTCACAATATCCATGCAGAAAAACAATGTCTTGTTATATTGTTTTAGTATACCTTCCATGCCATCATCAGCCACTGCAAACCCAAAATATTTCTATACTTCACTGTGCAGACTAGCCAATCCGGAAGTAATTTAATCTTCTCTGTATATATGCTGACACGACACCTCTAAAAGTATTAAGTATGGTCTCATGCTGAATGCTGCATCATTTTGAGATATGTTTTGAGGTTTAAGACCCCTAAAGTTTGGTACAAAAAGGAAAGCTTTCTTTAGTTTTACTGCTTTTCAGGAGAGGTTACTTTTAAGACCCTTTCACACTGGCATACTCTTCCCAGATCGGAACCTACCTGGGTCAGGTGTCATGCGGGTCAGCTATGCGATTTCACACTGTTTTTGATAAAGCAGGGTTGACCGGGTGACAGACGCAAGTAAACAATGTGTGTATCAATGCCCCGGAAGCAGCTTGTTACAAACGCTTCCGTCCAACACAGCAAATGTTTCATCCCTGCTGCAATCCGGCTCATGGTGTGTCTCAATCAAATATGGCTAAACAGAATAAACAGAAAAGTTCCTTGTGGAAGCGAAACCTTCACGCAGTCATGGCTGTTTGTTATTGCATCGGCTTATGAATGGCCGTCATGCATTTTGTCTCGCTCAACCCAGGTCAAAGCATGTAGACCCACATCCTGAGGTGGGTCGCTGGGACCCGGGTTAACCCAGGTATGTGGTTTCACACTACTCCTGGATAGCCAGAAGACCAAGCCTCACACAAAGTCTGAGACAGCAGTGTGTTTAATAAGTGTTATCATGCTTTTCTTTCAGCAATATATAAATAGAGGACTGACATTATAAAAAAAAATTACAAGAGGCATAGCTGTGATAATTATCTTTAATTAATTATCTTTAAAATCACTATAATTTGTACTTGTTGTCAGTTAAGCAATGTAATTGCTCATGAACAAAAACCTTTCCTATTAAGTTCATAGAAAATTAATTTGAAGACAGCATGCATTCACGAAACATTGTAGACTGACTCTTTATGTTAGATTAGGGTCCAATATAACATTTCTATTATGTTGTATATTCAATATGAAATCATGTCAATTAATATGTAAACACATTTCAGTTATTGACAGTATATACAGTTACAAACTGCTTTCAGTAAAAATACTTTTTTTAAAAAATATATTTTTAATTAGCTACATAGTAAAGTAGCAAGCATCAACTGAATGATCTGAAGTGGGAATATACCAAATAATATTTTAACATGCAAATGTAATAGTGTACTTACACGTTAAATTTGAAAAGAATAGGCTCAAACATACTGTTGTATAGTGATTTCATCAGCAGGGATGACATTTAAATGTGAACTCCCTCCTAATTAAGTGTAAATTGTTTAGAAAGCAATGCTAGAAATATAGTACATGCCCGGAATAGTAAGCCGATGGACCTGAGATAGCATAGCTGCCACAAGTGAATGAGAGAACAAAGACATTAGTACCAAAGCAAAGCCAGCTCTGGAATAAAATTGTAATCAAAATGTAACTGTATTTGTTTTCTGTTTTTATGATGTGTCAGTCTTAGGATGCTAAGCACAGGAGGTTGTAAGTGAGCAGGGTAGGTACAGGAAATAATATCTATGTTATTGTTTATATATTTATATATACACATACAGTATATATATATATATATATATATATATATATATATATATATATATATATATATATATATATATATACAGTAGGCTATAGTGGAAAATTATTGCCCTGAGGGAAGACTATTGTTACCGACAGATTATCAAAGGTTTTTTTTTTGCTGCACAGCTGTCCGTCTGGCTTGCTGACTGCTGCATAATACAATTTAGATACTGGCCGTGATATTTGTTTACATCGTCAAGTTGAATTTGTTTGAATTTCAGAAAGTCATTAAACAGTGACAGTGATGTTTTAATCACCATTTTAGTGTTTGGAGCATCTTTCTTTTGTAGTATGTTTTGTAATTAATTTTCTGTTACGTCACAGAATCGCTGTTCAGCAGTTTTTTCATACAGCCATTTTCTCTTGTTGTTAAGAGTGGAATTGAAGGATGTTCCTTAGAAAAGGGGCGGGACTGACAGTGATGAGAACCAATCGCATGTCAGAGGGAGACTATTGTCCGGTGGTGAAAGGATGTTAGGGCTAGGAAGCAACCAATACTTCCCCCAAGAGAAACCTAGATGTGTGAAAATGGGAAAACGAAAGAGTTACATAGATTTGGCCGGGGGTCCTCTTTGTCCCTTCTTGGCGGAGGATGAATCCAAGGGCTTCTAAGGTTGGGAAGTGAGCTTCACTCCCAGAATGAGACCATTGTAGAAGTGGAGCAACAGTTGCAAAGGTGGAGCTGCATAATGGAGGAAGAAAAACATAGTGCAGGAGGAGGGGAGGATGGTGCAAAACGAAAAGAGAGAGAGCAAGGCATAACTTGGTATTTAAATAGGGGTTTGGCAGATTTTATTGGTAGAACGGACTGGGGGGGGGAGCCCTCGCTCCTGCCCTTCGAACCACACATAAGGTTACAAGAACTTCGGAACCTCTTGGAATGAGCATTGTGTTCTATCCAAAGAATTCTTCGAACCAAAGAATTCTTGAAAAATAATAAGTTTACTGCATTGTGTTTACTTTTCTTTTTCTTTCTGCCTTTTGGTTTACAAGTTGACGACGGTACTGCAGAGAGGATGTAACTCCAGGACTTCCTGTCTTTCTCAGCTGGTGCCCAATAGCTTCTTAAACTACCTTATAAAATGGGTTGGGAGATATCTGTGTCCTGAGTACCAATAATTTAAGTTTGTTTAAGTCTGTTTGGGATACAGCAGGGTGATGTTGTGACTTGTCTTTTTGTTGTCGCGTGTAAGTTTTCAGGACAGAAATGAAGATGCTTTTTGCTGTTTTAAAGTGGGTATCTGAAATTGTGTTTATAGATCGTCCCGCTGTGGGAGAATTAAAAAAAAAAAAAACGATTCAGGCCAGCTCGCAAGCTTGTGTAGCTGGTAACTGAATACTGTGTATCAGCTGATGTTATTGCTTCAGCAAAGAAACTTCTTAAAACTGTGTTTATTTCAGTCATAGGTGCAGTTTTCCAGTCCATATTTTTGGTTTGTGCTGACCAATCATTAAAAACTAACACAGCCCAAGCGTTACTTTTTTAGTACTGTTCTTCTTTATTGGCTTCAATTGTATTAATTTCAGCAGTCCTGAGAGAGAGGTGTCTTGTAGTACTCACAGTTTCATCTTTTCCTGACTTTTTTTTTTTTTAAATTATTACTGTCGGTTCTGTTACCAAACTCTTGTTCCTTTTGTTTCCAAGCAACATTTGTTCCATAGCACTGATTGATCACACATGTCTTCAGCAGGGTGATCATCACTGTTGAAGTGATGGGCTACTGGAAATGCAGTGGTGTTAATGCTAATGCTTCTTATGTGTTCTACAAACCAGTCTGCTAAATGCCTTTTAGTCTCCCCAATATTCAATTTGTTGCACTTCTGGCAGATAATGCTGTAGACTTTTCCTTTAGAGGTACATGCAAAATGTTCATGAATGTTGAATGAAGATTTAATGCCTCCAATCTCTGTTTCAGAATGAATGTAATGTGCCTTTCAAAGGTTCCGCAGAAGGATGAATACCACTGTATACCACATATTCTCTTATATTCTTGTCTCTTCTATATGACATCAAGGGGGGAGTCTTGAAAATAGGTGCTGTAGATGGGTCTTGTTGTAAAATTGTAAAGTTTCTTTGCATAATTGTCTGTATCTTTCTGTTGGTAGGGTGGTAAGTGAGGACCAGAGGGATTCTATCATCCGTGTGTATTATATAAAGCAATTTTTCTATTTATATTTGAAATGCAGGATTTAGCTTTAGTGATGATCTTGTCTGGAAAGCCACCATTTCCAAAAAACACACACATTTTCTCACTTTTGGCAAAGAAATCTTGATCGTCGCTGCAAATAGGTCTGAGTCTTAACAGTTGTGAATAGGGAATCGAGTCACAGCAAGCCTTAGTGTGTGAGAAGTCATACTGCAGATATGAATGAGAATCAGTTGGTTTGTAGTAGACAGTGGTGTTAATGGTGGAATTTAAAACAGTGAATGTCTAAGAAAGATATACTATTGCCCGTTTCTGATTATGTTCCTTGTGAAGTCCAGGGCTGGGTGGAAATTTGTAACATAGGAGAGCAGTGATTCAACAAGGGGTTTGAAGATTTCATCAAGAAATTTGGAGATCAGTTTTGTGGGACAGGAACAGGCTGATACAATTGGATGGCCTGGATTGTTTGGTTTGTGGATTTTCATAATTAAGTAAAAACGACTGCAATGGGGGTTTTCCACTATTAGATAACGTGAAGATGTGGGTTTGAGATAGCATCATTAATAGTGGAAATGACAGTGGAGATCTTTGTTGTTGGGCTTTTTTGTATAGAGGTCTTTACTCCAGACAACTACTGCTCCTCCTTTGTCAGCAGGTTTTATTACAATGTCATCACAGTTTTGTATGTTCCGCAGTGCAATGTGTTCCTCTTTAGATAAATTATGCTGTTTCATAGGTTGGTTAAATAGCATTTGTTGAATTTCTCTTTCACATGTGTTGACGAAAAAATTTAGTGCTTGAAATTCACCTGAAGGGGGTGTCCAGGTTGATTTAGTTTGTTTGTATTGATGAAAAATATCAGGATGCACGGAACTAGTAAGGGGAGTAGATGAATTATTAGGATCAATTTCTGTGAAATGGGCATGTAGACGCAGACGTCGGAGAAAATGTTGCATATCATTGTTGGTTGTGAATTCATCAGCTATTTTTTTGTTGGTACAAATCTTAGTCCCTTGGACAAAACTGATTGTTCAGCACTGGGGAGTGGCAAGTTTTCAGGAATAGTAACTACTTTCTTTAGTTGTGTTTTAGTTGTGATGTTCTGGTCAGAGTTAGAAAGTGTATGCTGCTTTACATTTTTCAGTGCAGACCATTTCTTACTTTTGGTAATCTTCATAAAATCATAAATATCAGCATTCAGTTCATGAATAAGGTGACGTGCACTGTAATGTTGATATTGTTGCTAAGATAATTTTTTTAAGATGTTCTAAAGTCAATTCTTGATCTAGTTTTAGTACTTTTTCTTGATAGCATTTTACTGTTTTCTTCATAATTTGCTTACTACATTTTAAAATTGTAGATTGCACTGACCTGTTATATATTTTGTTATCATGGTTGGGATTGAAATTGATTCTGAAACCTCTTGGAATAATGTTTTCAGTTCATTCAGTTAGTAACAAATTTCTACCCAGCCCTGGATTTCACATGGAACATAATCAGAAATGGGTAATAGTTTATCTTTCTTAGACACTTAGTTTTGAATTCCACTATTAACACCACTGTCTACTACAAACCAACTGATTCTCATTCATCTACAGTATGACTCCTCACCCCCCGTGACTCGATTCCTTATTCTGTTAAGACTCAGATGTATCTGCAGCGGCAATCAAGATTTCTTCGTCAAAAGTGAGGAAATGTGTGTGTTTTTTGGAAATAGTGTCTTTCTGGACCAGATCATCACTAAAGCTAAATCCCACATTTCAAATATAAATAGAAAAAATGCTTTATATAATAACAATATACAACACACAGATGATAGAATCCCTCTGATCCTCACTTACCACCCTATCAACAGAAAGATACAGACAATTATGCAAAGAAACTTTACAATTTTACAACAAGACCCATCTACAGCACCTATTTTCAAGACTCCCCCCTTGATGTCATATAGAAGAGACAAGAATATAAGAGAATATGTGGTACTTCTGGGGAACCTTTGAAAGGCACATATCCATGTAAGAGACCACGATGTAATACCTGTAAATACATTCATTCTGAAACAGAGATTGGAGGCATTAAATCTTCATTCAACATTCATGAACAGTTTACATGTACCTCTAAAGGAATAGCCTACTGCATGATCTGCAAGAAATGCAACACATTATATATTGGGGAAACTAAAAGGCATTTATCAGACCGGTTTTAGAACACTTAAGAAGCATTCGCATTAACACCACTGCATTTCCAGTAGCCCACCACTTCAACAGGGATGATCACCCTGCTGAAGACATCACAGTCTGTGTGATCAATCAGTGCTATGGAACAAATGTTGCTCGGTAACAAAAGGAACGAGAGTTTATCTTCAAACTGGGAACTTTGGAACCTTTGGGAATGAGCATTCTATTCTAATAATCATGACATCATCCACAGAATTTTTGTATAATTACAAATCTTGAACAACAACAAGTTTATTGCACTGTGTTTACTTTTCTTTTTAAACAGCTGAAAGGCTTTTGCCCGAAACATCCTAAAAATATATTTGTTTTTTTATCTTTTAAACCTTTTGTGTACATTTAAAAAAAAAAAAAACTTTTCTTTCATATGCCTTCAATTTTGTACACTGCAGTTTTAATATATCAGTGGTGGCAGGTGGCCAAAAAAATGGGGAAGCAGAAAAAAGGTAGAGGGGTTAGGGTTAGCAGCTGTCGAATCTTATTATTGTATTCGGACTGACAACACTTTTCATATTATTATTATTATTTGGCAGACGCCTTTATCCAAGGCGAGTGTTAGAGAGCAGTACACAGTTACAATGCCAAATGTATATTTAAATGCAGTATAGTTTACAGTAAGTGCAAATAATACTACTAAAATACAATATGAAATAGGTTGCAGTTTGTGTGAAGATGGTCACGGTTGCATACGTCACACATGATTTGCACTACAATAGGTTATCTATGAATGAATCAGCCTTATCTTCGAATTAGCCTACCAAGGGCTTTGTTTTCACTGAGAGAATAACACATTCACACTGGAGAAAGATCAGTGTCAGTCACTACCGGGATCATTGTATCTGGTTAGATTTTGTTAAAGTGATTGTTCTAATAGGGATAATTTCATTTGAAAAAAACAAATTGTTCTTGCTGCTTGGATCATTAAAAAAGGGGGTTAGTTATAAGAGGGGTTTGTCAGAGTGAAGTTAGACTGTATATAGTATTTTTATAGAAATAAGTATGTATAGTTGCCATGGCATCAGAAGCCTATAAGTACCTCTAATGTTTGTTTTCAAACACACTTTCCCTTGACAAAGGTATGCTAAACATACCGAAACATTGGGTCGTTTGTATTTTATGGTACATAAACAATAACAGAGTTATTCTTAAACCCACGACCCTCCGGTCAAGAGTCCAGCGCCCTAACCACTACTCCACACTGCTGCACTGTTAGTATGTTACTGTATGCTGTTTTATTTGAATCTGACTACCTGTTTGTTGTTACACTTTAATGATTAGGAGGTGTTGCAAATGGATGTAATGCACTGTGTTGTATCAGATAAGGATCAGGGCAAGGAGACAGCTTTTTGGATTTTTCACTGCTGTTAAATAAATAATGCAGCTACAAGGTTAGTTGCACATTGAAGTCACATGGGGGATAAGAATGGTATGTTTATCAGTGATGAAAGATAGTTTCCTGGATAGATTGCTTATAGAAATAAAAGTTAGTGGATAATTTAATTTACTGCAACTAGCAGGCCAACCTAACATATCATCTCTATTCATTTTGAAAATGGCCGTTTTAAAAAACAAAGGTAACCTTTTTAATGTGATTTATTATCCCCTATATGCTGATTACTTTCCTTGCAAGTATTCCTTTTCAATACTGATGTATATCTATCTATCCATCTATCTATCTATCTATCTAATCTAGATTAATCACACTTTTAATCGCATTTTTAAACAATCAAATACAAATTTAATTAAAGATATGTTTAGGAAAACAACAAATCCCCCTTCAAATTAACGTTTTGTTTAAAAAGATTTCATTATGAAGCAAGAACCTCCCAAGAAAGTACCATCCCAGATCTTTTCCAAGTTGCTCTTTATTACATTAGGATGCATAGAAAAATTGATTTTTTTTTTTTTTTACCACTTTAAATACATTGGTTTTCATTTTTTTCCAATTCACTTTGTACATGCCAACTGGATTTTGCTTGCATCTCATGTAAACACAGCAGACATCTGTTAATTCGTGCAGGGGGATCGAAGTGTGCCAGAATACGTGAAAAAAACACAAATCAGTACGCATAACAATATATCCCTGCGCCGACAGCCAAAAAAGTTACATTACATACCTACCGGTATATTATTATATCCGTTGTTCAGAGGCGGAGGGAGCTGGTTTAAAAAAGTCACCGATCTTGCTTTGAGTTTTGAATCTGTAACCGCTTTCTCACTCAGACTGCCAGGCTAGGTTTAAGTCTGCTTTCTGATCGCTTGTCACTGGTTTCCATGAGTTGACGAACTCCACGAAGATCGCTGCTGCGTATTTTGATTAAGTACCGATACAGTACAAGACACTATGTTTTAAAAGTAGCCTACTGTAATAAAGTGTGCATATATTCACTCAATAGACCGCACGGATTATAGAAACACGGTTTACTAACACATTAATAACTGAGATTTCTTCTTGCAAACATATTCCTCCATAATCCAAACTGTGCATTAGATCTTTAAATGAAATATCATAATTTAAAAAAAAATGCACTTAAGCACTATATAGGTAAACAAAATAATTATGACAAAATCAAATAGACAAATATAACTAATAGAATACATAAACACACTCACTTTACTTTCGTGTGAAACTCAGACTGCCAGTAGCGGCTAACTGTCTTTTTTAATCAAAAGAACCATAAGGAAGTTTTTTAATATATATATATATATATATATATATATATATATACAGTACTGTGCAAAAGTTTTAGGCAGGTGTGAAAAAACGCTGTAAAGTAAGAATGCTTTCAAAATAGACATGTTAATAGATTATATTTATCAATTAACTAAATGCAAAGTGAGTGAACAGAAAAAAATCTAAATCAAATCCATATTTGGTGTGACCACCCTTTGCCTTCAAAACAGCATCAAGCATCAATTCTTCTAGGTACACTTGCACACAGTTTTTGAAGGAACTCGGCAGGTAGGTTGGCCCAAACATCTTGGAGAACTAACCACAGTTCTTCTGTGGATTTAGGCAGCCTCAGTTGCTTCTCTCTCTTCATGTAATCCCAGACAGACTCAATGATGTTGAGATCAGGGCTCTGTGGGGGCCATACCATCACTTCCAGGACTCCTTGTTCTTCTTTACGCTGAAGATAGTTCTTAATGACTTTCGCTGTATGTTTGGGGTCAATCAGATGCCTCCCTGATGGTTTTGGATGATGGATAAGTATCTGCCTGTACTTCTCAGCATTGAGGAGACCATTAATTCTGACCAAATCCCCAACTCCATTTGCAGAAATGCAGCCCCAAACTTGCAAGGAACCTCCACCATGCTTCACTGTTGCCTGCAGACACTCATTCGTATGCGCTCTCCAGCCCTTCGCGAACAAACTGCCTTCTGCTACAGCCAAATATTTCAAATTTTGACTCATCAATCCAGAGCACCTGTTGCCATTTTTCTGCACCCCAGTTCCTGTGTTTTCGTGCAGAGTTGAGTCGCTTGGCCTTGTTTCCATCGCCGGAGGTATGGCTTTTTGGCCGCAGAAGTCTTCCATGAAGGCCACTTCTGACCAGACTTCTCCGACAGTAGATGGGTGTACCAGGGTCCCATTGTTTTCTGCCAGTTCTGAGCTGATGGCACTGCTGGACATCTTCCGATTGCGAAGGGAAGTAAGCATGATGTGTCTTTCATCTGCTGCAGTAAGTTTCCTTGGTCGACCACTCGCGCTCCACGGTCCTCAACGCTGCCCGTTTCTTTGTGCTTCTTCAAAAGAGCTTGGACAGCACATCTGGAAACCCCTGTCTGCCATATATATATATATATATATATATATATATATATATATATATATATTAACTAAACCCATTCAAAACTCCTGCACATCTGGTGGTTTTCACTGGTTTTATTTATTTATTTATTTTACTTCTGATCGCACGTCCACTCGACAATGCGGCGGCAGACAATAAAGTACAGGCAGTTAAGAGGATCAAACTAAGCAGAGGACTGCGATTAACGAGCGTTAAAAAAATGAACGCGTTATTAGTTTTTTTTTTTTTTAGTTAATCGCAGAAATTAACTGAGGTTAATTTACAGCCTATATATATATATATATATATATATATATATATATATATATATATATATATATATATATATATATATATATATATATATTTTTAATCGAGCTTTAGTGATTTTTCACCATTCTTCAACGCAAAATTGTTCCAGTTAATTGAAATTCCGAGGACTTCTGTTGTGCACAGCCTTCTTCAACACATACCAAAGATTATCAATCGGATTTAGATCGGGACTTTGACTAGGCCATTCCAGAACTTTAATTTTATTCTTCTTTAACCATTCTGAAGTAGATTGCTTTGGATCGTTGTTGTGTTGGAACTTCCAGTTGCGCTTTAAACCAAGTTTTGTAGCGGAGGGTTTCAGATGATTGGCCAATATCTTTTGGTATGCTATGGAATCCATTTTACCATGTATTGGAACTAAATTTCCTGTGCCATTAGAGGATAAACAGCCCCATAGAAGGATATTACCACCTTGACCATCCTTTCTCCAGACACAATGACTAAAATTATTTGTTTTCAAGAAATTACTAGAAATTATACATTTCCATTGGGGTATGTAAACTTTTGACTCCAACTACATATATATATATATATATATATATATATATATATATATATATATATATATATATATATATATATATATATATATATATGTGTGTGTGTGTGTGTATATATATATATATATATATATATATATATATATATATATATATATATATATATATATATATATATATTACACACAAATTAATTTGAGTTTCCTGTACTTATTATAGCCTTTGATGTTGTAGACTGTTTGACTGTAAGATCTCCAGATTGTGTTGGAAGTATTATGATATTTTATTGGGGAACAACAGGAAAGCTGATGTCTGATGTCAGAGTATTATATGACTTTTAACCAACTTGTTCAGGTCAATTTAGAATACATACGACAAAATTAGAACTAGGTCGCTAAGGGGTCGATTAAACTTTTTTACACCTTGTTATGAGGCTCGATAGTTTTGCATATTTGTATCAGTACCAAATCGAATGATTTACAGTGCTGCTAAATGTCTTTTTTTTTTAGGGGGAGCGAGTCCCTATATCGAGGAAGCAAATCATAGAAAATCAGCAACTCTAAGCCTCTCCAGATGTTTTATAGAATAGGATTTATAGCGTATCCACAAGGTGTCTATATGCTTTACTTGTTAGAACAACATCAATTCCTTTAGGTATAATTATCTCTGGAAGTTTTGCCTGACCAAAGTAAAGTAAAATACATTTTGATATTAATATCTGTTCTAGACTGTTGGAAAAAAACAAACACTGAACTTTTATCACACAAATGAGTATAGCCTAGAGAGGTAAAGTCACACGTTTGTTATACTACAAAGTACTGCATATGCAGAAGTACCTTGAGAGAGGAGCAGCTGCCCCTTCTCTGCCCTGTGGAATACCAGATCGCATGCAGCCCCCTATACTATATTTTGTAAACTGTAATGTACAGTAATGTGGAATAAAGTAAAAGGCAGCAGAATCTACTGTAATGTTCAGTTACACGCTGAGAAAGTTATAGGCTGCCTAAAATATTTACTTAAGTGAAATTTCTTTGGCTGAGATGTGTAAATTCTAAAATATATTTGATATTTTGTTTTATCTGTGGTACTGTATCAGCTTTTTATTGCATACATTTATCAAGGAACACAAGTGTAAAATACGCTTTGTAATCGATCTCCTCCTAGAGGCGGATGAGTTAATAATACTGACATCAGCAAGACACATGCATACCCATAGACTACCGAGCATCTTTAGTTGAATGGTAAAACATTTGTCTTTGAACTGTGAGGTTAGCGGTTCGTGTCCAGCCCGAACATTTCCATTTATTTCAGTGGGCTGAGATGTCAAGTCACTACAGTTTGCTCTGGTTACACTTGAAATAAAAAAAATAAAAAAAACATGAATTTTTATCATTTTTATGTTTCAACCAAGAACCAAGAGAATGTACTATACTTTTACCCAAACAGTAAAAGTGACATACCTTTGGGACCAATCAAAAACACACTTTAGAAACTTATGATCTTTTTATAGAGGTACAATGAGTTTAGATTTACACAAGAGGGAGAAGTTAAAGGCTTTTTTAATACACACATAATAATTAAAATATGGTTTTATAAGAGAGAAAATATGTGGCATTATTTAAACTGCTTGCTTGTTATGCAGATGCTGCTGTATTTGTAATTATCTTTGTTTTAATAAGGGCTGTGTGGTATAAGGACTTGAGTAATGTGTATAGCGGAGTTTCATGCTGGGGTCCTACTGTTTTAGCTCACCCCGTAGTTTTGTTTTAAAACACTGCAGGTTGTGAGTTTGAAGCCCAAATTTTCCTGTGTTTGTCGTTAAGGTTATGCATATGTGCCACCTCTCATGAATCATACGTGACAGTTACACATTTTCTCCAACCACCCCATCACGCACTTACCCTAACCCTAACCCTAACCCTAACCCTAAATATTCTCACAAGTAAAGGAACAGTAGTGTTGGGAGACTGTATTAGAAGAAGGGTTGTTTGTTCTTGTAATTTGAAAAGTTTTTATGATCTCCTCAGCTGAGCGCTTCAACACAAATGGATGACAGAGGTCTCTTTAAATTCGGCAGCCATCTGTTTTATGCAGTCACAAATGTTCAGTCTATTTGGTGAACGGTTCATTCAGATTTGACTGCACTATCGTCATTTTAAGCATCTTAACCTGGAGTTGTTGTGTAGGTGTTATACAGGAAGTGATCAAAAGGTGGGGATAGCAATTAGTTTGGATTCCCCCATGGGGAATGAAAATCTCTGGCAACATGAACATAATGGAGAAGCCCTATGTATATATTGGGAATCTCGAGGACCCCGTGATGGACAGGTGGCAGGACACTGATTGGGCGGAGGGGAAAGGCTGCCAAGAGGTCTCCTCCAACTGGGTCTGAGAAGCAAGAGGGGGCGGGCCAACATATAATAGTGGTGGGAATGACTCGAGGGGGGGAGAGAGAGACGACCTGCGAACTGATAGGAGTGAGAACATAGTAAGAGAGCAAGAGAACCACACACTATACAGCTGTGCCATTAACCCCCCCCCCCCGGAACCTTGCTGAGGGAAGTGAGAGAAAAAAAGGGAGGGAACGGACAACCTGTCGGGACAAGGGAGCGACTGGCAGAGGGAAGGAGCCGGACTGGAGTCCGAGTGATGAGCCAGAGGAGCTACGGCTGCGGAGCAGTGTGTGTGTGTGTGTGTGCTTGTCTTGACTCTTCCCACCCCCCACCCCCATACTTCTGCCTGCCCTCTGCTCTTACACCCCTCTATCCTTTATTCTAAATAAATACGGGCTGACGTCACCCGTTCACCACAATCACTGCCTCTGTCTCAGTCCATAAGTCTGGAACACAAAAACGTAACAATATGTATGTCACACTGGTTGAGCTGAAGCTGTTGAAAAACCACTTTGTTTTTTACGTTACTGATGTACATTTTAAACAAAATAACACTATAGTAACTGGTTAATGCATTTCTTGAGTAGTTTTCAGTCTTTCTTTTTGTATGCTACTTTACATATTTATACATTTCAGTCACAACCTTTGTTGTCAAAATTGAACACCTCCAGTGCATTATTAATTACAATGTAGATATATTTGCACAATAACTATTAAAGTGTCACTCCTCCTTATCAGTTTTGATGCATTGGCTGCTCTGTCCCTGACAGCTGGCGCTTCCATTGTCACTGAGAAATGGCAGTTATAATAAATCGCTGTAATTGACAACTGTCAAAGTTGAAGGTGCACCAGCTTTCTACACCCTCTTAGTTCTAGCTCGAAGATTCCTTTGACTAGTAAATAAAAATGCACCATTAATACAGTGACATGTACATTTTCACATTAAATCCATAACTATATCTATCTATCTATCTATCTATCTATCTATCTATCTATCTATCTATCTATCTATATATATATATACACATTTTTAATGAACAAAAAAGTATTTTTTATTAAATATCCTTCTGCCTAAAATGAAGCTAAGAAAAAATAGTTCCATATATTAACCTCTGGCAGGAATGGACGAGTGGTGACATCAGGCCAGAAGCAGGAACAAACACACTGAGGCAGTACTGCAGCGAAAAAAGACGCTGTTTATTTAAATAACAAAAATAAATAAAAGGTTCAAACAGAAAACACTGGCTCACAGAGCAAAATAAAAGGTTTAAACAAAAACAAAATCATGAGCACAAAACAAAACAATACAGGTCAGGCTGGGCAATTGCTGTCACTGTTCCTGTATATAATTTTACTTTTTCTCTTGCTCATTGCTCGCTCTCGTTCCTCCTCTGAACACCCACCCCTGGAGTGCAGAGAGCTGCAGGTTTATATATCGTGGCCGAGGGGTTTAACTGGCTAGTAATTATTCTATTACCCCTCGGCCACAATCTGCACGAGTTTATTAATTATTCCTGGCAGAGGACGAGCACCAATCTTGCCAGAACACGTTTTAAAATAAACAAAACAAATGCACGGCTATGCCGTCATATAAATACATAATAAATCATAAAATACAAAATAACACCGGGCGGAGGGGAAACCCTGTTCTAAAAATATATAAACAATTACATGTACAGGGCTCCTCGCCCCGTTACATAACCACAAATGCATTAATTAAAAAAAAAATACAGCGATTTATAGATGTTGAATTGAACATTGACATTTAAGTGCAGTTTTTCTTTATTTGATTAGATATACTTTAATTCTTGGTTTGTTCATTACATTTTAATGTCAGATATTACTGGCTATATTCATAATGACACAGCACAAATTAGTCTGCCTTTAAATCACACAGACCCTTCATCACAAGACCTGCGACAGTATCAGGTTACAGTGCTTTATTTTATTTTTTTTAATCGTCCTTTGTTATGCAGGTTAAGGAGGTATCCATACCAGATTTGTGCTACCACTTTACAGTGTTGAGAAAGACGCTATTTGCATTATGGAATACCCATACTTATCAAACTGATAAGTTTACGGCTGGACAACGTGCGAACTGCTGGGCCCTTGTTAAGAAACAATTTAAAACAATGCAGGGCACAGCAGAAGAGATGATACCATCGTACCTGGACACATTTATTTGGAGAGAAAGGTACGGCAGGAATTGTCGAGATTCATTTCTAAATCTTCTGCATCAGATGCACAGCTGCGCAAGGGGTGGGACCGGTAGCAACAGGCAGGAGAAGCAACCAACCAGAGGAGAGGAACATACATAGACCAGAGGCACAGCAACAATACATCCATTTAACCACCAAAGTCTCTTTTAAGAGCAAACCAAATCTTTTTTAAAAAGTTGAAAGTTTAAGAAATTTTTTTTTAAACTATTTATTTTCAGAATGGAATACAGAAATGCTTTAGTTCAGGGAGAAGGAGCAGAGGCTAGCAATCACAATGGTGATTTTTTTTATTGACTTGAATACTTTTGCTTTGTTTTCACTACTTTTATCATTGTGTCCAATTCAGACTCATTCAATATCTCATGCAATATCAACATTTAGATAAATCTCGTCAGTCATGTTTATTGCGATAAATTCCAATGTGTCTGCCTTTTTTTATCTACCAGTGATTTGCCGCTTTTTGAAAAGAAGCGCTGACCTATGGTGATATGCTGTAATAGCAACACCCCCATGTGACCTATTTTGACCAATCAAGATAGAGTATTTTAAATACCCATTTTATAATACACAATGACTGCATAATCATGATGTTGTTATTTCTTACACATAACATTAGCAATAGCAAGTCCAGAAGTACAGCTACCAGAACTTGTTTCTGTTTCAAGAAACCAAATGTAGCAAAGTCAAACAGTCGACCCAGAGTTTCAGAGACCCGATATGATTTTCAATTAGGTTCAGGTACCTTGAAACTGAAGAAAGCAATATGTTCATAGAGGTGTTGCTGGAGGCAGAGGATAAAGGTGTTTGCCAAATAAATAAACAAACAAATAAATAAATAAATAAATAAATAAATAAATAATAATAATAATAATAATAATAATAATAATAATAATAATAATAATAATAATAATAATAAAATGAGAAAGAACTCTCCATTGGTTACAATGATGGCAGTTAGTGAGCTGCACATATTGTTATGAAATAGGTAAAGTACATGGTCTTGAGACCCCATACAACAAAACATCTGCTCAAAATTATCATTGGTGTGTATTACAAAATTACCCAGAGACCTAATGTATGCACAGTACTAGTATATAATAACATTCCATTAAAAGACATATTGTATGGTACACAATATAATATTAAAGGCTTTAAGGAATATTTGACTCATTTTGCATTTAAAAATCTCGAAAAAAAAAAATCTAGGGGGACTGTACAATAAGTGGCTTTTTATGGGAATTAGTATTGAGAGTGTTGGTTATTATGAGTTTGTATGAATTTCTGTGGAATGTATCACACATGATATTGATATTTATTGGGATTCCCATCACTTTGTTAATGTATTTGGCAAGCCATGATTAACAAGGTGCCACACACATAAAAGAACTGAAATCACCTGCAGCTCTTTAAAAGTAAAGAGCTTTGCATTACATTTTTAACAGAAAAAAAACATTTAGAGCTGTTGTTGTGTGTAATAAATGAAGTACATATTATATATGGTATAAAACACTTGGACCTAATACCACAGTATATATATATATATATATATATATATACATATATATATATATATATATATATATATATATATATATATATATATATATATATATTCTACATCCAGCAATGATAATGTTTACTCCCCTCTTGGGTGTGTGCCGAGTATTCATATTAGCATCTGTTATGATTAGGACAGTTTAAGCCCATTTTTTTGACTGATTTTTTTGACTGACTGATCTCAGGATCGAGGGCCAATCTATGTAAGAAGACATGACTAGTACACAGACAGAGTGCACAAAAAAGAAAAGAAAATACTTATTAGGTCTTCACAATCAAAATTCGTGTTGAATAAACATTATCGCACTCTCTTGTTACTTCAATATAGGTGCATTTCATTATACTTCTGGTTCTAGCTATGCAGAAGTATACATATATATTAATTAATATATTAAAAGCTACTTTATAAAAAATAGTTTTTAATCTAGGTTTTAAAACAGTTAAAGTCCCAGCTTCCCTGACAAACATGGGCAAATCATTCCATCATTTTGGAGCTTTATAACAAAAAGCCCTTGCGTTCCTATTTAATTAACCTTGAGAATAACCAACAATCCCACATTCTGTGATCCAACATTGCAATTAGGAATGTGTGTGGTCAGCAATTCCTGTAAATAAATAGGCGCCAGTCCATTCAATGCCTTTGTATAATGAATAATGGGTCCTCTGTACACCCCTACCTCCCTGATAAAAAAGAAAAGGATACATTCTTAAATTGTTATGTAGAATTGTTCTGAGTTACAACAATAAAATACATCAAATGTTTTCATCAGTTTAAAATGACTGTATAGCTGGATAACTACAGTACCTTTATAAGGCAGCCCATTAAACTGCGGAACAGACGGTACTGTATTGGCTCCCAATTACCCCACAATGCCATTACACTAAGATAAGTAGTTTTGTTATAAGGCAGAACACAAATAGCATGGTCTCTTAACTACAGTGTGTTCATCTATATATACAGTAGTATGTTCACTTTCTAAAATGTGCATAACATGCAGAAATTGTCACATAATTAAAAAAATAAATGTTGTAGTAAGTATTAGATGTGTAAGCAGTGCAAGGGTGTATACAGGTTTATTTAATGTTAGGTGTTCCCAGTAACACCATTCTAAAGTTTGACATTCAGTTTAGTCGATTATAATTATAAGTACTCTGTGAGACACTTCCACAGCATCATCAGTCATTTTCATCTCAATACTGGGCTGCAGCTTTTGTGCTATTAGCTGAAAAGAAGATCATAATTCATTGTATTCAGCTTTCTAAAGGATAAAGTCTATTTCAAATCAAGCAACGAGGTCAGAATTATTTTGATAAATGGTGGCATTTACATACACAAGTCATGAGAGTTTTCCTCACAACGTGTTTGCCATTCTTTTCAGGAAATGCGTTTCTATGCAGATTACTCAATTCATAGTCATTTAGGGGAGGGGACATTTAAATGTCTGTGTCTGCTTACTAGGAAAAAAACGACTCTGAATATCATAAGGAGAGCTCCATGCATTGCCATGAGCTCCATGCATTGCCATTCATTTCTCTTGTTAAATGTTTTTACATTTAACAAGAGAAATGAATTCACCTGCTGTCATGCACATTCTGAATTAGCTACTTGTTTGTCTGGTTACCTTTCCCACACACACACACACACACACACACACACAAAATTATATAAAATATAATTTCTACTAAGTACAAGTTTTACTACTTAGAATTTATATTTGTGTGTGTGTGTTTGTGGAACATCTAAAAGTTAAATTTCATTAACACTAGAACAGCCTTTGTTTTTATTTTGAATATAACCTACAATATTCTATACTGTACAAGCCTGTTATTATCTCTACTGGACCTAGCAATCAATTCTGTTGTATTGTATAAGAAATGCACCGGGGAAAATATCAGTAGGAGAGATTTCATCTTGAAGCTAGCCACAGCGCTTCAGCAGAAACATTTCGATCAGAAAACTGCAAAGCTGCAGGCTGCAACAGCTCAACCTGGATTCTGTGCTGCGAGTGACACACACACACATGAATGAATAAAACTTTTGAGTTGTATTCAATAGTTTGTCTTTCATTTTAATATTGTACCATGATAATGGCTGCCGTCGGTGGTTGTAGGTATGAGTATAACCACGGGGGTTCTACTGTTAAAGTAGTCCATAAATGAACTGTGTGTGTGTGTGTGTGTGTGTGTGTGTGTGTGTGTGTGTGTGTGTGTGTGTGTGTGTGTGTGTTGTACGGCCTTTCTGCTGGAGATGACGTTAGATTAAGTCAGAAGAACTGGATCTTGACTGTTGAAATCTCATGAGCCACACGAACGGTTCCTGCTCAGGTTTACATGGGTTTTTACAGCTATTTTTATCATGAGAAAGCGATTGACCCTGCCCTTAAAGTCGCGCTGCCAAAAGGATGTCCTTTTGCTGTTTCGTGATGTATTTGCATGACAACGTCACACAGTCATGACTGTAGAGTCAATTTTCATGTGCATGTAAACCAAACTAATGTTAGATAACTTTTTTAACGCATCAAGTTATATTTTCATCAGTAAATAACCCTTCTTCGTAGGTCAGCTAAGCAAAACTAAGCTAGAGTAGTCAAGTATTTGCAAAATGCCAGAGCCATGCATTTAGTGACCCAAAGCTTTGCATTTTGAGAGGCTGTAGATGTAAGTCATATTTCTGTACTTAATTAAGTGCAAAATAAGTGACAGCTTTGAGACTTCTGGGTTCTTTAAGCCTGTGAACCATAAAAAAAAAAAGAAATCTGAAACTGTCAGCGTTTATGAAGAAATTATGATAATGTATATATGACAATAAACCATAGATTACAGATACATGTGATAAATGTTTTCTTTTTTTTCAATCTTAATAAGTCTGACACTTGTAGCTTGTATCTACCTTTGCCATATTTTTAATTTTTTTAAAAAAAATGTTGTCACCCTGAAGCTATTTTTGCATATTAAACTGCAAATGTAACCAGGGATGGGTGAAAGTCTACAGGGATTAAGCAGTTTTACTGCTGTGAGAAAGTCTTTGGTCTCTACACCTTTCCAAACACTAATTTTAAATTTTTCTTCAATTTCCTCAAAGTAAAATCAATATTTATTTTGAAATGTTGCTTTAACAAAAGTGTTTATGAATGGATAGTCCATTTTGGTCCATAATGTGCTCCTTAACAATTAAAAAAAGGTGGAACCACATACTTATAGGCCTAGACTTTCCACCACTTCATGCCACAGTGTGAAATTAATAACTTGCTGTATGTACTGTAAGTTTATACATATGGTTGCTGTGATTCAAACCAGTTTTAAAGTGTTTTCATGCAAACATCACCCTGTGTACTGGACAGTGAAGCTCTGCCAAGCTGTTTTAATATCCCTCTCAAGGGATGCAATCCCTGTCAAAAGGGACATAGTGGACATGGCCACTAAGTTTGTGACACTTTCTTATATCTTGAAAACTGCTTATCTATTGTGATGATACTTGGTACTAACATTATTTAGCATAATGTACTGACAGTATTATATTCGATATATGGGAGTGTCTGTCTGTACATTTGTCTGTCTGTATGTTGGGCTTACATTTTTGCATATATCTGGAAAATTGCTTAAATAGCAATGAAACTTGGTATAAACAATATTTTGGTTTTAACAATGGAGTGTCAGATTGTGGGGGTATAAGGAGGTATCTCTGTATGCACATTCATCTGTCTGTATTTCAAGCTTACATTTTTACATGTATCTTGAGATCACAAGACGTTATTCTACATATTTTAAATCAGTCATTTTTATATACTTTCTCATGCTACTACCGTACCTAATCACATAGGTCCTAAAAATCTGTTTTTCAATTTGTATTAAGCCTATTCATTGCCATTGCTTATTCTAACTTTTCTGTACAAGTTAATAAAAATACTACTATTATACAGGAGCCGGCAAAACACTATAAGACACTATAAGACCTACAGAAATCCATGACCACATTTGATTCTTGTGCATTGATGGTTTATCGTGACCATTATAGAATATTCATCTCTAGATACACATCAATGTGGACAGAAAGAAATGCTACTTATCCCCATCTGAATATACTGTTCGCACATTTATTGTATGACCTTTGCAAATATCTGCTGCCCCTTATTTGCGTAACAGAATTAATGTTACTGGTTAAAATCCTGCTGAGATTAAGCATCTTAAAAAGATGATATCTGTTGAAAAACAGCAACAGCGGTAAATCTGTAACCCCTGTGCATTTAAAAGAAAGATTAAATCTTTCCAGTGATTAAAACAAGCTCAGCTCAGGGAGGTAATTTGCTTGATTGCCTTTTGAAACTTGCCATGAATAACAATCACAGCATGATGGATCATGATTACTCCAGAAGTCAGCAGCTATGCAGGCCGTAGCCTTGTACTGTATGCATGTCGGCAATTTAAAACACTCAATTTATATAGTTAAAACTGGAACGTCAAAATAGCAAAAAGGATGCCAAACTATAAAAATAGCTACTTTTATTTAGCATAATGTATGTCAAATAATATACATAGGTGAAAACATGAAGCTGAAAAATAATTCGTACATAATATATACTTGTTGTTTGTTAATGCTGTAATTTCCATAACATGCGTATGTACCTGAGGTAATTAACAGATTTGATCTGTATCAGCATGTATCTAAAGATCCTTTAGCGTTACATTGGTGGTTCGGTCATCAACCTTTATGGTTAAGTTAAAATCCCTGGTGTTAAAAAGAGCTCTAGACTTACTTAATTGGTTAAAACTAGATGTAGTTTATGTTGTGATAGAGAACTATATTAAAGTATAAACTTACTAAATATTTTTTTCCTGATATTGGAGAGAAAAAAAGATCAAATCAATAGTCTTGCAGATACTTCCAGTTCACCAAACTCAACTTCAAGAGGTCTTATGAGAAGCCAGTCAACACTCCCAGAAGCATAGGCGTCGAATATGGGGGGCTCGGTCCCCAGCCCCGCCAGAATTTGAAAAAAGGGGGGTGCACAGAGGTTGAGTGAGTCTAACCGCACTCAGCATGAGTTTGCTGTCTCAACGTCCAGAACGAGGCGACGGAGAGATATTCTTTGATGCATTTTCACATGTGTGGTCAAATTCGAAAATAGTTTGCTGGAAAAGATTTCAAAAAGTGTGGGACGTTCCGGCTACCAAAAAAAGTGCAGGAACTCCGTTCCAGTGCGTTCCGCCAGGACTCCAGCACTGCTGTTTGTAGACATTCATGTTAACAATGTGTCCATTACAGCTGTGGATTGATATATTTTTTTTATTATAGATACAATTACGAAATAATGCTGGCCTGGTTCACACATGGGCATACGATTCAGACGGATGCTAAGAACAGATGCAATATTCTCCCTGCATTAATTCATTGTGATTGGTACAACAATCTTCTGGAGGTTTGGGGGAGTGAGTCACGCACAGCATAACCGCATTAACTTGTAACACTGTATAAAAAAATAATTGTGTGAGTGACAGAAAATGCCACCATTCAGTTTCATGGTAAAATCACATTTGCTCAGACTTTGAGCTGACCCGCTCCAATTGCCAGTAATTTTACCATTTATTTGTTTGGATCAGCTGTTTATAAAAAAGAGGCAATGCTGTGGTTATACAGTGTAAAAGTTAATGCGGCTGTGTGCACGACTCATTCCTCCCCCGAACCTCTAGAAGAGTGTTGGCTTTTTTTAACCAATCAGAATGAACTAACGCAGGGAGAAGCTCGCTCAGCCTGCATCCGTTTGAAGCGCTGGTCACAATCGTATGCCCAGTGTGAACCAGCCTTAACATTATCAGTTGTGCACATTGTATTCTTTATTTGTATACAACTATACAAGGTGGTATGTGCAAAGCAATAAGTAAAGTCACAAGGTTGCGGTTTTCACAACCAATCCACAACCTTACCCACAACGTTGTGTATTAATTGATACATAACTTTTCTACAACGTTATCAAGTGTGGTTTTTAGCAACGTTGCCACAACGTTTATTTTGACTAAATAGCATCTCTAACGTGGTCACAACGTTGAGTTGGCCCCAACCAACACACAACCTTACTGCAATGTTGTGACAACATTGTGTGTTAGCTGGGTTACTGTTTATTTGGTTATTTGTGATTACCAATCCTTTTCTCTTTCTTTACTGTATTTATTTGGTTATTTATCTATGATTACTGACCTTCCCCTATACTTAAATCAACATGTTATTTTTGGAATGTCATTTCTTATTTTCTTATTTTATACACCTTGTGTTTCGGTTAGTGTTATTAATTATTGAATGGGCCTGTTGCACTGTAACTTGACAACAAAGTGCAAACCCACCACGGCCTGCATGTACTGGAGACGCAGGAATTGGTCACGTCGTTTGATTTTACTTCAGGATTTGATATTTGTTTGCACATTTATTTTTGCATATTTGTTTATTTTGCATTTGGTGTTTTTGTGGTTTTATATTTCATTGTTTCCTTTTCACATTTTATATTTCTTTGTGTAGTTATCACGTTTCCTGTGTGTCCTTTTCCATGCTCTCTGTGGTGTGGTTATGTTTGTATAGTTTTAGTCTCTCTACAGGCCCTATTTTATAGTTTTAGTCTCTCTACAAACCCTAAATACTTGGTGTTTCTTTTTGAACTTCAACCTCACCTGTTAAACTAGAAACCTGACATTTACTTCTCTCTAATTCTAACTTTCTTCTGATACATTAGAGTCCTGTGGTGCTCTTTTTATACTTTATCATTTAATAAAACTGCTTTGAAAAAGGCAATTTTAAACTGCACTTGTGACTATTGACTTTCATTTAATTGAAGGGGCTTGTGTGAAGGAACCCATATCTTGGTCACGACTTAGCTGTCCCCTACCTCTCCACATAAACAAGGGGTGGCATAGTTTTTGGGTTGTATCTGACTACATTTGAAAGGGTTTTCAACTTTAAATTTCCCCTGACCTAACCACGCCAGACGCTACAAACTGTAAGTTGGAGGGAAACTGTGCTGCAGTAATTGAAATACTGGCTTAGTTTTTTAAAAAAAAGTCTTAATAGTTTGAAAAAAAAGCTATTTGCCATATTGGTGCTTCAAGTGCTTACTTCAACTGACATCGATCCCTAGTCTTCTAAAAAGAAACTACCCGTGCCCAGTATTTTTGCTGTCTGTACTGAAGAAGTTTCAGTGTGTTCATAGCTATGTATTTATTATCAACGTAGAGTTCAAGTTGTAAATCCGCTGCTAGACATCTGTCTGATTTATCTTTTAGTAGATAAATCAACTGCAGAATTTTAAAAAAAAGATATTAAACAGCAGCAACACAATTTTAGTATTTTCTAGTAAAACTACTTTGTAAACTTTTTTTTATTTCTTTTTTTACAAGTAGAATATAATAATAAAATAGCAGCGCAGCATTTAGCAGCGGGGACAGAGGACGGGGGACTAACTCAGGGAATTTCAAAACTCGGCGCCTATGCCCAGAAGCGACCAAGCATAGAAAAAGCATTCAGCAAATTTTGTTTACTTAATACCTCAGAAAAAATCAAAGACATGTTTACTGTAGTGTCTTCTATATTGAAAAATGTGAGCTCTTTGAAGTTATGGTAATTCTTATAAGGTCAAATTTACTGTAATTATTTTGTTTAAAGGGTACATCAGCACTACATGAAAGATAAAAACATAAACTATCCCACCTTGCTGTTCCGAATGTATTTGGTCATTGTATAATAATCTGTATGCTCCCAAACATCTGCATAATGCCACACTGCTATGTCCAAAATCACTGTTCTCGAGCATCTCTTCTGAGCCAAAAAACATGACTTCCACATGTACCCTCACATGTGCTCTGAAACGTACTGGCGCATGCACAATGAAGCGCTGTATAAGCTATATTACCTCTGTGTGGAAACACACTAGTCTGTGTGACAAACACGGTCCGTCTAATTTTCCATAAGGAAGGAACTTGTACCTGTCTTTCACACTGTTTCCTTCGCATGTTGTATTTTGATGTATTATTATGATTTAATGTTGCATTCAATAAAAAAAAAAGTCTGTGCTGTGTAGGTGGTTGCGGGGAAAAGAAAACCAAGACGGAGTTGTTCTCATTTTCATCTACTGAAGGGACCTGCTCACAATTATAGCAGCACTGTGTTATTTCAATATACGTCCCCAAAGTCTTAGATATAGCGGAATGTATATATTCGGAATGTTTGCAGAACACGTATCAAATAAACTAGCAAATGAGATTCGGAAACAATGTATTTCCTTTCGGAATGAGGTCCTTGAGGATGATCCGACCTAAAAAAATAAATATTGCATTTTTTCACCCTTCGTATTTGGTTTTCATTTGCATTTCCTGACACAGCACATGCACAATCATCTACACAAGGTTGAGTGGGAAAGTTGAATTCGGCCACAAATTCCATCTGCCCAGATTGCACTGTGAGAGGCTCAATATGATTACTCTATGATCTTAGTCCTTGTTCACATTAATTATGAGATTTTGATGAATATCCATTTAGTGAGGTCCCTGAGAATTTGTTTGCAATTTATATTTTCAAAGAACAGTCCATTTCTTTTCAGCATATTTTTCTCCACAAGTCAAATTTCATGTATGTACTGTTTCAATTAAGGATTATTTAAGAAAGGAGCCACTACACTGGAGAAGATAGCTGTCAGTATATTCATCCTTCCACAACTGATCAGCACCCCTGGATAAATACAGTAGGTAGAAGGGAAAGGATATTGGAGTTGTGTTTATGTTTTCTCCTAGAGAAAGGGATTTCAGAATCCAAAGTCTAAACTTGTTTTTTTTCCCGAAAAGTCAAGTAAATGTAAAGAAGAATAATTGTTCAAGTATGCTAATTGTGTAGTGAAATGCTTGTAGTCTTAAACATTAAGGAGTTAATGAAATATATTAGCAAAGAGAATATATAAAATTGAAAGAATTGTTCTTGTGGATAAGATTTGTTTATTAATATTATTTCACGAGGCAGGAGCCAGGCCTGCGTAAAGGGACTACTAGAATAAAGACCAAGTGCTCGTGACTTTAGCAACAGAAAAGGGGTTTCCCCTTGACTACTTGAACAACCGCCATTGCTGAGGTGAGGCCAAACCGATCGACCTCCAAGGCTGGGAAGTGAGGAACTTCTCACAAGGGGAAACAAAAGAACGATAGAGGACGAACCAACCGTCCATCCCCCCCCCCCCCAGGTGCAAATGAATAGATTTAAGCAGGAGAATGGGAAACAAAATGGCCGGGGGTCCCCTCTGACAAGCAGGAACATTTCTCTTAGAAGACAAGGCCACGTTGTTGGCCTCTAAGGTTGGGAAATGAGCTTCACCTGCCCCCAAAAGAGGACCCCACAACTATGCCACAAATGCAAAGAAAAGAGAAAATTGTTAGTTAGAAATGATAGTTACTGATTAATTACAATTTTTATTTTTATTTTTATTAAAACTAATCTAACTGCTCAGCGGAGAGAAAGAACCCCCCTTTTTGTGGAAGGTCCTGGCAGAGAGATGGCCCCCACTCTGGGCATGCTAGCAATACTTTTTTGAGTGGAAATAATATCAAGGAGAGAAGAGAGAATGTAAGATTCCACTGCAAAGGAAAACCAATGCCCCATTTTTTTTAATTAAGGACGGGTTGATTTTAACTTTGGCTGCTGATGTTGCTGCACATATACGGAATGAATGAGAATACACTTGGGGAGTAAGACTTTAGAAAAGAGAGAGGAAAGATGAGTAGAAGAAGGCGATCAGCAGGGATAGATGAGAGAGGAGGACAGTAAATGCACGATAGGTGATAAGATTTGATAGTTCCCAGGGAGAGATGCGGCTTGTCTTTTGCATGAACGAGAAAAAAATAATTCAATTCTGGTTGAAGGGAGAAGGGGAGATGTGATGCTGCTTGCAGAAGGTTGTGAAAGTGGGCTATCTGGATGAATAAGAGGAGTGGGTAGAAGGAATGAGGGCATCGCCCTATAATCTTGAGCTGAAGACAGAAGATTGCAAATGTATGAATTTAGTTGAAAACCAGTTCACTGAATGGATGAATGGGTAGAGGGAAAGGTTGTGCTGAGGGAGCCAGACATCTGAATTGAGCAATCTGTGAACGAGAAATAGCATCAGCAGTGTTATTAGTGACACCTGATAGGTGTTGGGCTTTCAAAATAAAATTATTGATAACTGAAATCTTGACTAGCCGGCAAAGATGTTGCATAATTACAGGGGAAAATCTTTATTAATAATATGAACAGTAGATTGATTATCACAAAAGATTATGATAGATTTTTTTCTGCCAAAATGGGCCCCAAAGGTAGGCTGCAACGGCAATAGGGAATACTTCAAGTAAGGCTGTGGATTTAACACTAGAACGACCAAGGCAGTCATTTTGATCGTTTTTTAAAATTTAAATTTAAATTGCAGTGTGTGTGTGTGTTTAAGATATGGAGCTGACTTTTCCTAAATATATGTACTAATTACCCTGACAAAGAAGGAATTGCGTAGCTACAAAAATTAGGGAGATAAAATACTGTCATACCTATTCCAACCAGGAGCGGTCAAATTGACCGATACATATAAAACATATTATAACAATTAAATGTTGCAGTATTATTTGTATTTATCAGTCAGGACTTGCCACTATGTCTTGAAGTTTGATTATATCAGTCTGCATTCCTCAAGTGAGTAGTCTTCTGACATTTGTATTGTTTCAATGAGCCTCCTGGTAGCCCATCAATCAGCCTTGACAGCTCACGGCGCCTGGCTGTCTGTCTGCACTCTGGTTACTATACAAGTCACTCGTTTTTCTAAGAAATTCATTGTTACCCCAATACACATTGAAAATGGATCGCGGAAGACGCATGACAGTAAAGCAGTGTTTGGAATTACAGCAAAGTTTACTAAACAATGATTCTGATGCAGCAGAGACAGACAATGACGAATCTGGCTCTGAAGCAAACTGGGTTTGTGAAGATGAATCTTCCAGCAGCAACAGTGAGGAGGATTCCAGTGAAGTGCCAGGACCAAGTGTGCAAAGAGGGCGCAGGAGATCCCATGGGAGAAGTAATCCTGTGGCAGCCCCTGCAAGGATGCCAGTCACTTCACCTGCATCAGCCCCTGCACCTGATCCAGCTACTACTTCCTGGTGTTGAAGCTGCAGGTAGATGGGGTGAACATAATGTTTTGAGGGAAGTTCCAGAGCACACGGGATTGCATTGAGTGCTTTTCGCCTATTGATTGACATGCATATGCTTCACCACACAAAATGTTGCACTGAAGCACAACCCCACCAACAACTACAAGATGATTTGGTGCCAGAATTTAGGGTTACTATTGATAGCTGTGCCAAATGCGTAAAGACGGTCTGTGGTAAGTGCACTGCATATTTTGAAAAGCATAGGATCTGTGTCATTTGTGCCAGCACTTAGACTTTATAAATGATTGTAAATGAAGCCCATTCTGTTCCAGTGTTTATTTATTTCATGTCATTTCAAACGTGAATGAGCATTGCCACAGAAACTGCACATATGTAAAAAATGGCATCCTTTGAAAATGCAGAATGAGGAATTGAAATTATTGCACAGCTGTCTGCCACTGGAATGTTTGATGAGAGTCTTTGCTTGTTGAAAAAGCAGGCAGAGCTGAAGAATGAATAGGAGAAACTGCAGACGCACGATTCCTAAAAAAAAGAGCGTTGTCAAGAGCAGGGGGAGAATAATTTGAGGCTGATGAGGATGTTGAAGAGGAGGCTGCTTTTGGACACAGAGAGGTAGAATGGGCGGCGGAAGCACAAACTCTGCAAGTGTTAGCACGGAGACCACTGAAGAATCTTTTAAAGAGATCAGGATCGGGTACAGACCAGTCAATCAGGGTATTGTCCAGTGCTAATCGAGAAGTTGCTTTGGCTGAAAAATCTTTATGATACTCATAAAATATGGTACCACCATATCTAACCGAGAGATAAACAATGTTAAATAAATACGAGTCCTGTTCTTGTCATCAGTGAGCGTAAACTTCACAAAGGACATCGCAAAAAACAGAAAATTCAAGCACAAATTCTCCAAGAGTGAGTTTTTTTACGCAGCTGAGTATCCCAAGATTTTAGAGTAACAGACAGATCTCCACAGTCAACTACCCTGTGATTCAGAAATTCTGGATCACAGGGTAAAGACCAAATTAACATCTCTACCTTCAATAATATTGCGTCTCAGTTGAGGAGAGAGAGAGAGTGCCGATGAACAACTGAAGCAGAGGAGGTTCCTGAACTAGAGGCGGTCACTAGAGTGAAGATGGCAAATCAAGAGTAGGTGTGGCTGAAGCAGCGTGAGAGACGAGCGCTGTTGCTGTTGCCACTGATGAGGAAGTAATGGCTGTCGGTTCCAGTAATGGCAAAGAGAACATGGTACTGCACAGGGCCCAGCATTATTTAATGACTTACCAGATAACTTAGAAATGATATTACTATTTCACAGTTTGAGAATAATTAAGCTACAGTATGTAAAGGATACCAGAGATTACAAAATGATAACAAAATTAACATTGAAAACATGTGGACATATACTTAGACATGTTTTGGGCATGGTCTAGTGTGTTGATAAAGGACACATTTTGTACATCTGCATAGCAAAGATAACATCATACATTGACTATATATATGGACCTAAAATATGGTTAAGCATGTTGGACAGAATGCATGCACAAGCTTTGAGAACTTGAATTGGATTTTAAATCTTGTCTAATTCCTGCTTTACAAGTGAAGTCTAATGAAATGCCATTGGAACTAAGAAGATTAAAAGCTAAACTATGGGTGCATCAAGTGTGTAGGAAAAAAAAAAACTACAATTATAAAAAAAAAAATTGAGAATGTCATGCACAGGACGGGGAAAAGGAATGAAAAATAATAAGAAAAAACATGTGGTGTTTAGAGGAAGCTGTTGGTAGAACAGGGTGTTTGAAATCCTGACAGGACTTAATGTACAACACGCCCCACATTTTTTAGATCATTTTCAGGCTTGGCATATATTATATCAGTATGGGTACCAATTCAAAAAGTGAAATGAAAAGTATTTTTAGAGACAAAATCTATCTGGCAAGTAAATGATTGGATCTACCTCATTTGTATTGTATATCACATTGCCTGGCACTTTTTCATCTGGAATATGGTTACCTAATCTTATACTCAATGAATCCTTCAGCAAGTACTTCAAGAGTAAGTAACTTAAAATGGTATTTCAATTACACTTTAAATCACCCTCAATATTTTTTGGTGTTCGCAATCATTCAGAATGCTTCGGAGTTCTGTTGCTCAAAGGAGCTCAAAGACAGGCATGGGCAAGAAAATTAAAATATATTAACTCAATACAGGAGCAACAGAACCTAAGAACTCTTAGAATTATTGTAAACACAATAAATAACCCTTTATATGGGGACATATGGAAGACGGAAATACATGATGACCTCATATGATGATGCCACCCCCATATAAAGCAACGCAAAAAATGTTTTTAATGAACAAAATACATTTATTATGTGTCCAAATCTAGTTTTTTTCATCTATTTCCAATATTCCATGCATTAAAGGGTTAATTGATGTTAGAATGTTCCACAACAATCATGTTATAGAACCATTAATACGTTATCGTATCAGTATAAGATTGTTGTGGTTAGTAGTAGAAATAGAAGAATTCAGGAAGCTACTGGAGGATTCTGCTCCTGGCTATATAAGTAAGTCAATAATTGTAGTTTAGAGAGTAACAGGATCCAGGGATGGGAACTTGTCAATTAAAGATGTCTTGAAATGTACGTAGCTTCAGTTTACCCCATCTCGTAAATGAAAAAAACTAACAGTTATAATAAATACAACATTAATCTTTCTTTATATTGTCTTTCTTTCTATTCTTTGACAATCACCTCCAGTTATACAAACCCAGAAGCATCAACATACCTTTTTTCAAGGTTCTTGCGGTCCAGATTTCTTTATTTTTTTAACAGGAAAAACATGGCAACATGACTGGCTGCCTTATGTTTGCCTGTTGCTATTGTAACAATCCCAATTAAAACAGCAAAAAAATCAAAGTGTTATGACCTTGACATGCAGTATGTTGGCAGATTCACAGTTTCCACAGATAAAGACACTGTAATAACAAAGGGAATTATTGGCAGTGAAAGTGGCATCAATAAATACTGCATTAGTAAGCAAGTAAAATAAAAAGCATTTTGTAACTCTGAGGCGTGGATACATCTTACCCGATTATGGGGCATGTTACAGTGAGAAAATATATTTATTTTTAAATTCATCATCGATCATCCCTAATTACTTCTAATAATGTAAGGCCTGGAACCAATTTTTTTAACATAACAAAAAAAAAATTCAGTCAGGACAATCTTGCGTTAAATAACCACCCTTATTATAATACAAAATCTTACAGATTTCCAAAAACATTGAACCCAACAAAGGGTGATTAAAAATAAAAATAAAAATAGTTGGAGTACAGCCTCATCTCTTGGAGCACCCCAGTGCTGCCTATGGAACGTGTTCAATCCGATGAACAAAAAAAATTAGGCAGAGGAGAATCGTATACTCCCCTCAGGACGAGGCTGGGAGTGAGGTGGTGTTGGCTGGGGAGGAGGTGGTCATTTGAAAGCACGGCAAGACTGAGTTTGCGAAATAGGTATATATATATAGACACACACACACACACACACACACACACACACACACACACACACACACACACACACACACACACACACACACACACACACACACACACACACACACACACACACACACACACACACACACACACACACACACACACACACACACACACACACACACACACCTTATAGGTTAATTGGAACTTGGAATCGGCTTGTAGATTAACCAATGAATGTACCAGACACTTGTACTATAGATTTCCTGCCTGAAAACCTTGTAAGCTTTCTAAACGTTATTGAGCAAAACAGAACATTTCATTGTTGTAATGCAACGCAGATTTATAAGGTTGAAGACTGTATTGTCTGTATCACGTTTTTTGTATTACACCAATATTTCCCAGATAATAGTCTGCCTATAAGCTTTTTGTGCTGCCAAGGTTTGCCTTGGACTCTCAGTAGGTAACTACCCATTTTGCTATGTTTTTAAACTGTTCAACATAAATCACCAACATAAAAAAGAGAATATGTTGTTTCCTTAATTTTTGTTTATTCTTTACAGAAATTGACAAATACGAAGGGGAGGAAGCCAAAAAGGAAGATGAGGAGAAGAAATACCTCGATGTCATCAGTAACAAAAACATTAAATTGTCAGAAAGAATACTGATTCCCGTACAACAGTATCCAAAGGTACAGTAGGTTATAATTCTAATACAGTTGTAAGCCCTGTCTCTATGATAATGGCTATTTATTGACATGTATTCTGTCCTATGTTTTCCATTTTCTGATTATTCATACTCAAACACCAACACTAGTTAGCATTAGCATTTCAAATTATTTTAGACAGCTTACATTTAGTACATGGCTGTCATTTAAGAAAGAAAGACCAGGATATATTAGAAAATATATAGAAACAGATATAGGCAGCTGGCTCTAATTTACAATAATGAAGCCAACTGCCAAAACAATAACAATTAAACAATAACAATTAAACAATTACCAAATAATTATTAAACCATTAACTAATAATACAATTAAACAATAATACAATTTAGGCTGGCAGGGAGGCTTTTAACCTTGCCCCTGCCACTACACACACACACACATATATATACTTGCAGGGCCCCTGCCCTGCTACAATATATAGCTTATTACCAAAGAATATACCTATAGTGTAAAATAAAAGCTTTATCACCATCAGTACTAATGCCCTGTTTCCACTGCCTGGTGCTTCCAGCGGCTGAGCACGGCTATCTGGTCAGATTTTGTATCTCATACTCAATGTAGCCAAACTGGCAGCAAAGGAAGTGTGTCAGCACGTAGCCAGGAGGCGCGCGTAGAGAAGAAACCGACAAGAAAATTGCTACCATTGTGGCTAATATTCTTTCATATTATAGGTGAAGCACACATATGACATTTTCTTTATTTTTTTTTCTTTAAGCTTTATTTTATTCACCTAAAGCAGAGAACTATGTTAAATTAAGCAATGTTCATCCTGCTTCGGCACAAAAGACAAAATTATGAAGTTGTATTGCTTTTTTATTATTCATGATAAACACAATGTCAAAACCTGGTTGTTTTCTTTGGCTGTGTTCTCCAGATTCCTTTTTATTTGTAATAAGCCTATGATTAAATGTATTTGCTATCGTTGGTTTCTTTAAAACAAAAAACAATACAATCCCACAATCCTGTAGTGACCTTTGATGCACTGAAACGCTCTTTTGATTTCTCCGGCTAGCTGTGGGCAGCTGAAGCCTGTAGTGCCAGGCAGTGTAAACGAGGCTTTCGTGATCTTTTGCTCTTACCAGCCAGTAAAGTCACAAATGAATCAAAGAGGCATCTTGAATAAGCAGCCACGGAGAGGTGATTTAGCAGTAAAGTATAGTAACTGAATTTCTGATTTGTATATTATCGACCCTTGAAAGAACAAGGGAGCACTACATTTTTAAAAAGCTATTTCATTAAAAGAACTTCACTGGGGTACACATTCATCCTTTTCACTCTGTGCTCCAGATGACCAAAATGTAAGTTTAAATCAGTTAAACGCCAACCCATTTGTTGCCTCTGCCTACTGTAGCTAGTGACCCTTACGTTCATGGCCATAGGAGTCTATATTGCATGGTTTATATTTCAATACAATACCCATTACACGCACACATACCTTTTACAGTATGGAGAGTGAGCATCGTATTCATTTTCTTCTACATTCTGCTCCATCACAGACCGACAGTTCCTATGAAGACAGTGTAAATTGAAGGCAACTATATTGAGGTTTCACTGCTACTTGTGCGTGAAGATGCTCACTGAATATCAAAATTCTAATGCATTGGCCGTTTCAAAGTAAACAAGCACTTATTTCTGTCCACTTATTTTTTATTTTAATTTTAAGAATTGACAGACATTGCATATGACCACGGTGATCCATGGTGGTTAGTAAACATGTCCCATTACTTTTATAATTATTTGTGTTTATCGTGGTCCTTATCTGAAAAATATAAGAAATATATAAGACATTTAAGGCGAATGGCTGGTACAGTGTGATAAACACTAAACATAGTTTGATAACAAACAGACTTCAAGTTATAAGATTATCTTTTTGTTTTTAATTACAGTATTTTAGATGTTGAAAAAAAAGCATTCCAGGGATAAAAAAAAATATGCCAATAAAGAATACGCAGCCAGCTTCCACTCTGAAAGTCTAATGAAAAAGGGATTCCTTTTTTCTTCAGTGAAATGTCGTTGTGGGTGGATGACAGCACAAGCAATTTGCATCTCGTGTTCTGCTTTTTAATGATATGGCAATTATAATGTATCAAAGATACAGTAACTGTCCTAGAATCCTTGAATGTTCTTACTACTTTTTAGAATCATCTTATTTTATTAAACACCACTACTGCTATATATATATATATATATATATATATATATATATATATATATATATATATATATATATATATATATATATTATTAGCCCTGGTACAAACATGGAATTTTCATGTTCGTTCAAGATTTAGATAGTCGTTTGGATATTCTTTTTTTCAAAATGTTATTAAAGCCATTATATTTACTTACTTACCCTTACTTACCCTTGTGAATTAACTACAAAGCAAAAAGGCAATACAGAAGTTAAATCTTGTGTGTATTTCAAGTAAAAACAAAGTAGACAACACATTTTTAAAAATAATCCCTGCCATTGTTGTGTCTTCGCAATAAACAAAGTGGCCACAGACATGTTTTCATAAAGTAATAACATATTGTTTTTAACTTGAATAAAATAAACGTGAAAAAGGGGGCGTTGTACAATGAAAAAAATACTCAGTTTTATTTCTCCTTTTTTGCATTCCATTTAACAAAAAACTAGGACTGAATCATGAAAGAAAATTAAAACATTGATTACTATACAAGTCATTTGTTTTGCAAGTATGACCTGTATCATATTTCAGACAGAAACAGACTCTGATTGACTTGCTTCTTAAATATACACACATTTTTTTTTTTTTTCTTTCATTGCAAAAAACTCTGTGAATTCAGCAGTTAGGTTCTGCCGCCTGAAGTGGGTGTGTATGTGTTGATGTGTACATGGATATCCATTGCTACAGCACTGGTGGACCATGTGGACCATGATGATGGATGTCTCTTGTGTCATCTGGAAAGAGTTGCATGTTCTATGTCTTGCCTGATGACGGCAATCTGCAGTTGCTTCTGTTGTCTGGTTCCTTTGTCTGCTTGTATGGGATGGGGGAATGGGATGGGGATGGGGTGGGGGATGGGGTGGGGGTGGTAATGGCGAGTTGGGGTTAAAAACCCTAATGCCACATTTCCTTGCTTTTGTGGCGATGAGTTCAACCCTAACTGCTGCATTAACATAGTTTTTTGCAATGAATTTCCTTGCTTTTTGAGGAGACTGTTTATTTTCATTATAAACTACGCCACTTCTGTGGAGGTGTTCCATACATAACTGCTGCATTTGACCACATTTTAATAGACATTTTAATGCAAAGAGTGCAACCTCTAGCAAAATAGTAAAACAATGTTGATCGTTTGTAGCTACATAGCATAACTGATGCATAATTGTAAGGTAAGAAATGAAGTGTCTCTTAGGGTGGGTTCACACTAGACAACTTAAGTGACTTAACGTAACGTAATAGCCCTTTATGTCAGTTTAAACAGGTTTTAATGGACAAGACATAAGGTTCATTTCACAAGGTCTCAAAATGCCTATTATGTTTTGTCCATAAAAACCTCCTTAATTATCATTTATTAATGAAACATTTATAATGCAATCTTCATTTATTGTTAAACTGCAGGAACAATTGGACTGCAGTTCCAATGGAATTTTACTACAGTGTTGTGTTAAACTGCAGTTACAATGATTATTTCAGTGTAGTGTAAAAGTGCAGTTACAATGTAATTTTATTAGTCTAGTGCTCATCTGTAGTACAATGTGATTCTATTACAGTCTACTGTTAAACTGCAGTTGCAATGTGTTTTTACTGCTTTTTTGGTGTTAAACTGCAGTTACAAAGTGATTCTATTAAAGGTAATCTTAAAATTACAATGCAATTCTGCATCTCCATTGAAAATGTCACAAACAATTGTGTCTTATTAAAAGAGTGCAACTTGTATTTTTTTTTTTTTGTTATAAAAGACACTCTGCTGAGGTACCAGTGTTGCTAACTGAAAAAAATATATATTCCAGTGTTTTAATCTGGAATTTTAATTCATGAAATGGGAGACAGTAATAAACCTCTTAATCAAAAGAAATCTTTTTTTTTTTATTATCGATCGCCATTGAACAGAAACTAAAGCTTCACACAGATTGTTTTAAATTCGCTAGATGTATCAGAGCACTGGCATTAAAGCAGGCTATAAATTTGATTAAAAACTGTGTCACGTGACATTGAAAACATTTTATCTGTGTAACATAATGAATGTAACATTTTTTATGATTCCCGGTAGTCAGGCCCTTTTCAAGCCTTCTTTAGAAACAGACTTTAAATAATGTGTAGGTTAATGTTTTGCTACTATATAACACTGTAATAGAGTAGTGGTAATGCTGCTCCGCTCCCTCCACTGGCTCCCTATCGCTGCTCGCATCCAATTCAAAACTCTTGCACTAGCCTACCGCTGTCTCGACCTTTCTGCTCCCTCTTATCTCCAGACTATCTTTTCTTACTACAACGCCCTCTGCCCCCTGCTCCCCCGCTTCCAAAGCCCACTCCTTCTCCACCCTTGCCCCTCAGTGTTGGAACGACCTACCCACGGATATGAGGACTGCTCAGTCCCTGACCACCTCTGGCGCCTCCTCAAGACACACCTGTTCAGACAGCATCTGTAAACCTCATAACTCAACAATACTGGACTATACGGCACCCAATTGTATCAGTACTTGCATCAGCTTGCACTTGCACTAAACTGCTCCATACTTTTTTGTGTTCTACTACTGCTCTTAATTATAACTATTTTCTGCATCTTGTACTTGATTTTACTCTTACAGGTATCCGTATTCATATTTTTTGTAATTATTTGAAATTGTTCTTATCCATTTATCGTACCTATTACATACTCTTAATGGACTTTACTTGTATAAGCAAATATTTTTACTATAAGTTTAACTGCTCTTAGTCAAACTTGTTCTTAAATGTAATTATGTACTGTATTCTTTATTTTGCTCTTATTTGAATTTGATCTTATTTTCTACTGATTTTACTGTACTTTATAACTGCTTGTATCTGTAATGTGACATTCTATAATGTGATGTTTTGTAACAACTGTAAGTCACACTGGATAAGGGTGTCGGCTAATAAATAAATAATAATAATAATAATTACTCACTTTTACAATGGCATTTTTAGCGGCCGGTAAAATCAGATTTTACAGCGACTGAACACGATTTATGGCAGCATTGGGGGTTTTGCACCCACAAATCAAATGCGCATATCCTTACATCTACCCCTTAATGTGCACGTTACAGCTACATTTGGTGCCCTTTCGTAAATGAGGCCCATAGACTGCAGTATACTCTTTTGGGAATTTAAATTATCCAAAAGCTAAGAAGTAATGTTTCAATAGCAACATTTTTAGTTTTCTGAAAGTAGGTCATTCTGCACTCACTTTATTTAAAAATGTGTGAACTTAACAAACTGGAACATTTACAGTTATACAATTAAATTATTAAGAAAAGAACCATAAGGGATATGGTATGAACATGTTTCATATTTAGTTCCCCCGGCTAAGACTGGACAGTTGACTCTGCACATAATGTGGCTGTGCCTTGAAGAAGTGACCAGTTGGGAACGCTAATATTCTCTAAAAAAACGCTTCTAGTTTTGCATAGAATTGCACACAACATGTTTATGTTTTGGAGAATACTTAATTTTGTTAGTGGAGTCTTCTGTTATACATTAATAGAAAGCTTCTGTGTCTTCATTTTTTGTGTTTGTTTGCTTTTGGCTTGATTTCACTTTTGTTAGCTTGTCAGGTGGAGGAGTGGTGAGGCTGATTTAGAAAGTAGGTACAATAATTTGTTACAAAACGTGACAAGAGCAAAAGTAATAAAAAAAAGATTAGATTACTATTTACGATACACATAAGACACATCTGTACCTATAGAAAGAAACTCCTTTACCTCCTCTCTTCTGTTCTGTTATGTTCTGTTCTGTTAACTACACGGCTACCTAATTTGTATTTGATGCAGCCTTTATGAAATGGGAGAACTGGGACTTACAGTGTCTGGGGAATGCTTGAGACGCTCAATTACTTTAACGCTGACCTCAGGAATAAGTGGAAACATGTATTATGAGTAGACATAATGAACATACTGCTGCAAAGAGCACTTACTCAGATTCCAGAAAGTGGTTGTTAACTCTGGACATGTATTGCAATAACCAAAGAGAAGACCTTTTTAGTGTCAGATAAATGTTACAAGAAAGATGAGATACAATATGCTGTACAATAATTGCTCTTTGAAAGTTATTTCAACATGAATGGTCTATGGTTTCTAATATTTCTGTAACCTCTACAACAGACAAATATAAATTACGGCGACATAGTGAGGAGAATTATGTGCTTGTTTAGTAAAAACGAGATGTGATAATGCTGTTATGTATGTGGTTATCTGGATAAGTGGAGCCAAGAGACAAGCCCAGCTTTTTTAAATCAGCTGTTTTGTCCCAGATTTCTAGTCCAAGATTCCACTATAGCCTCCCTATTGAAGTCACTACTAGATCTTTTCAGCAGCCAGCTAGACTCCTGTGTAATCGCTATTGCTTCTGCTGCTGCCACTCAACCAAAACACACACTAACAATCTTCTGCAAATGCCTTTCAGTAAGGGCTTCTATCCTATATTTATTCTCTGGTGGGGGTGGGAAAGGATAGTTACATAAAGGCCATCTCTCATTCTAGGAGACTTGTGCAATCCCTGCTTGACTGGACCTAGGGCTACCTCCTTTGCTAACCCGTGCTTGTGGACTACTTTCATCTTGGATTGGACCCCACCAGTATCAACAGCCAATATACCAGTCTTTTTAAATTATTTTATAGCCACAATTCAGCAACTAGTTCTTTCTTCTGGTATGTGTACAGGGTGTAACTACATCATTAGGGATGTTGAGCATGTTGTTTCCTTTTACACAGCTTCCTGCTGCTTTCTCATCCTAAGTTTGGCAGGCAGTGGTTCTTAGTTTGTGTTTGCTTTAGAAAAAGGTATTTTCAAGAAATCAAGAGCTGTCCACATCCTGTTGTTTATTTGGGGCCAGCTTTCCTCAGTCAGTGGGCTCTTTGTCTGCTTGAAGGTGGGTAAAACCTATAAAACTTGTCAGTAACTGTAGCTGCACAAGACCAGGAACCCCTTCATTCCATAGGCAACAGTCAGCACATATCACAAAAAATCAATGTGTTTCAACCAGGGCCAGGAGAGACAGTGGAACTGCTTATACAGTACTCAATGTTTTCTTGAGACGAGCTGCTTGCTGTTGAAGAAGCATGTCTTCCATTGTTTGATGATATTGTCTACATATGAGAGTAATGGGTTTTAACAACTCAACCAGCACTGGCCCCTTAGCCATTCAAAGGTGATTGCTGTCTTGCAAGCATAATGCTACAAAAACTGTCCTTTACCACAAACTGAGAAGCTACAAAACTACAGATAGCATGAGATAGTGCCAGCACAACAGTCCATCACATGTACCTTGCAGACATCAAAAAGGGTCAACAAGATTACAGAAGAGAGCAGTAAAGAGAATGGAAATGGAACAGCTTTCCATCACTATGGTAATGGTACCAAAAAACTTTTTTTTTTGACATTGAATGGCTTATCCACTACTAATTACAATATACCTAAAATGTGCACTTAAAAATACTAAAATAAACGAAATTAAATGCAGCACTGACTGTACTTTCTTCACCTTTTTATTTTGTTAAGAAAAAAAATCCAGAAAGAAAATATTTTTTATAGAAAATTGAAATAGCAATTGATTCTTAAAATAAGCAAGCATGCATTTCATTGATGAGAAACACGTTATATCATTTCAATAATGACGCTTATTCAATGCGCTGAACAGCAGTGTGGAGTAGTGGTTAGTGGTTAGGGCTCTGGACTCTTGACCGGAGGGTTGTGGGTTCAATCCCAGGTGGCGGACACTGCTGCTGTACCCTTGAGCAAGGTACTTTACCTTGATTGCTCCACTAAAAAAAAAAAAAAAAAAAGTAAAAACAATGTGTAAAAAAAATAATGTGACATCTTGTAACAATTGTAAGTCACTCTGGATAAGGGCATCTGCTAAGAAATAAATAATAACAACATCAAAGCCATGCACCACTGGTAAGTATGTCTTATTCTGTTTTCACCTATGTGGAGTGTGCAGATTTACATTAATTGTCCAGTCAATATCTTTCTGCTACAGCCTCCATTGGTTCAGTTAGTAGTTTGATGGCAGACTTCAGGTGCATAGTATATGCTGTACTTATCTATAATTTCATGTAGAGCTTCTTCACATTTGTATATTAGAACTGTAAATTGAATTAACATTTTAACAAGGGTTTGTTTTAAACTTATAAATGAAAATGAAATGCACAGTAGGCAGGTTGTTTCTTTATCTTAGCCTGTAACTATCAAAGTTTGTGGTCTTTTAAGTGTGTTGTAAATGAGGCAATACATCAGGTCTGTAAGTGTTCATGCAAGCAAGCTTGTTTGTATGGCGGTTAAGATTTAGGCTGAAGAGCACAAGAGGTACTGCTGCACCATGTTTGACAAACCCCAATATGTACTGTATGTGTGGTTTCCAAAATAGCCTAAAGCTTTACTTTAACCTTCCAAGGTACACTGTAAAGCCGCATGCCCGTTTTGCATTTTTGCTAGATTCCGGGAACCTTTTAAAGTATTATTTTCTTATTGATACATCATTTTTGTTAAAGCCTTCACACTTTGTGTGCTATGCAGGCCCGGAGGAAGGTCTAAGCAAACTAGGCCGCCACATAGGGCATCAGGAGTGCAGGATGCGCCCTATAGTGTGGACGTTGCAAGTTCGAGTCCAGGCTATTCCTTTGCCGACCGAGGACGGGAGCTTCCAAGGGGCGGCACTCAATTGGCTGCGCGCCGCCCAGGGGGAGGGAGGATTAGGTCGGCCAGAGTGTCCTCAGCTCACCGCGCACCGACCCCTTTAGTCTGGCCAGGCACCTGCGGGCTTGCCTGTAAGCTGCCCGAGAGCTGCGTTGTCCTCCGACGCGGTGGCTGCATGGTGAGTCTGCAGTGTGAAAAAAAGCAGTCGGCTGACGGCACACGCTTCGGAGGACAGCGTGTGTTCGTCTTCGCCCTCCCGAGTCAGCGCAGGGGTGGTAGCGCTGAGCTGAGACTAAAAATAATTGGCAATTTCAAATTGGGGAGAAAATAATAAAAATAATTGGCAACGACTAAATTATTTTTTAAAAAGTCCTGTTTTTCAGCCACTTCATATAGCATGACACACTCTAAATGCCTTTTGTCTAAATAACATAAGCAATCTTATTAGTTTTATAAGAATACTCGATATAACAACAATATCCCATAACATTAACACAATAATGAACAGTAATTTAACAGACAATAGACATTTTCCCCAAAACCCTGCAGTCCCAGCATCATTTGGGCCTCTATATACAAATTAGCAACTGGCTGCGTGAACACCCACAGCGCCTGTTTGTGCCAACAGGTGGAAGCAGAGAGCACCACCATCAGTGCTCGTTGCAATAGTGTGATGTAAATAGTTCTGTTTAGATCAACTTTTGTTTCCCAACGCATTAGATAATATGACGGCACAGACTAATGTTAAATTGTGATGCATAATGTGTGCTACGTAAGTTAAAAAGCTATATCTTTTCATTCTGCTTAGCTTATTCTAACATTAGTATCTGCCCCACAACTTACCATTTTAAAATGGTTGGATATTTCTCTATAGTGTTGTGTTCTTCTGTAGAATAGCTGTTAAGCATGAAAAAGCTAATTTGCAATATCAAAGGAATGTTAATGCTTTTGCCAAAACATTAATTTTCAACCAGTTCATTTCATTTCATATTACAGTTAAAATGATGATGTTATTAGTTATGAAAGTCATTTCAAAATCCCATATACCATGGGAAACCCAATTTAAAATCTGTACATGGTCTGTACAATCAAAACAGAAACCAGGTTATATATGAGCACACTGAGCGACTGCACAATTCAAGCTGAATCAAAAACATAAATAAAATAATCATTACCTGACTGATTAAATGGTGCCATGCTAGGCTCTGCCTAGGGCAGCAAGTTGCCTAGCATCGGCCCTGGTGGTATGTAAAAAGGAGTTTCCTTCGTTCTGAAGCCCAGTAGTTTGCCACAGAATTCAAAGCTTCTTACTACCACCTTGCAAAGCAAAAATCTCAGCCTGTGGTTTCATGTCTGTTTGTTGAAGGAACAACTAGGAATTAATTTGATTACCGGTGTTGCCTACTATACTAGCAGTAATGTCAAAGACACAGCTTCTATGGAAACATCCCTCTATCATTTTGAATTTTAAACTGAGATGTATGATCTAATGTGTTTGATCAAGGGTTAGCATAAGATTTGCTTTTGCTGAATTTGAATTTGCTGAAAACATGGATAAAATAAACTAATTTACCAAATATAGTTAAGATTTATGCAATACAATACCACATGGTGGCAATTGAAAAGCACTGTACAATTTAAAGTTTTTTTTTATAGCATTTTTTATAATACATGGTCTAAACCCTATACAAATACATACTTACCGGCACTTCTGTATGTATGTGATGAAGGTACTTCTGGTGTGTCAGCAATTAACTTCTTTCATACCTTTCAAAATGTGGCTGTATACTAGTATACTAGATCTATAACAAATACACTGTCAATGTAAAAAAACAAGTTAAAAAAAACCCAACAGCCGTTTAAAATGGTGATATCAAACACAAAAGCCTAGGAGAAGCAATTGGGGCAACCTTGTCAAGCATCAAGCAAATAGGCACAATTGGAAAGTGCTGGGGCCCAAGATTCACATAATTGTTGCTTCTAACTTGGCTTCTTTTTTTGATTGCTCTACTTTATCACTCCACTTTACATTGAAATGCTCATTCCCTTATCAGCTGGGTTGCAACCAGAATAAAGATGCTGAGACACATGTGCCAAGGAAAGTATTCAACACAGACGGAAGTGTTCTTGATTATCCTTACAAGAACTACTACAGAGAGAAAGACAGACAGGGAATGGGAGAGGCGTCATCACAGGCGCAGACAAGTATGCTTTGGGAAGACACACGGACAACATGCAGGTAAGGCACAGGTAGATGAGGGCACACATGGACTGACATTTAGCCCATACATGCAATAATACCTCAAAGAGCATGAAGGACTAAATGCAAAGTGAGTGAACAGAAGAAAAATCTAAATCAAATCCATATTTGGTGTGACCACCCTTTGCCTTCAAAACAGCATCAAGCATCAATTCTTCTAGGTACACTTGCACACAGTTTTTGAAGGAACTTCGGCAGGTAGGTTGGCCCAAACATCTTGGAGAACTAACCACAGTTCTTCTGTGGATTTAGGCAGCCTCAGTTGCTTCTCTCTCTTCATGTAATCCCAGACAGACTAAATGATGTTGAGATCAGGGCTCTGTGGGGGCCATACCATCACTTCCAGGACTCCTTGTTCTTCTTTACGCTGAAGATAGTTCTTAATGACTTTCGCTGTATGTTTGGGGTCGTTGTCATGCTGCAGAATAAATTTGGGGCCAATCAGATGCCTCCCTGATGGTATTGCATGATGGATAAGTATCTGCCTGTACTTCTCAGCATTGAGGGAGACCATTAATTCTGACCAAATCCCCAACTCCATTTTGCAGAAATGCAGCCCCAAACTTGCAAGGAACCTCCACCATGCTTCACTGTTGCCTGCAGACACTCATTCAGTGTATGCTCTCCAGCCCTTCGGCGAACAAACTGCCTTCTGCTACAGCCAAATATTTCAAATTTTGACTCATCAGTCCAGAGCACCTGCTGCCATTTTCTGCACCCCATTTCCTGTGTTTTCGTGCATAGTTGAGTCGCTTGGCCTTGTTTCCACGTCGGAGGTATGGCTTTTGGCGCAAGTCTTCCATGAAGGCCACTTCTGACCAGACTTCTCCGGACAGTAGATGGGTGTACCAGGGTCCCACTGTTTTCTGCCAGTTCTGAGCTGATGGCACTGCTGGACATCTTCCGATTGCGAAGGGAAGTAAGCATGATGTGCCTTTCATCTGCTGCAGTAAGTTTCCTTGGCCGACCACTGCGTCTCTGGTCCTCAACGTTGCCCGTTTCTTTGTGCTTCTTCAAAGAGCTTGGACAGCACATCTGGAAACCGCTGTCTGCCTTGAAATTTCTGCCTCAGTATATTTCCAACAATGAAGATGATGAACAAGACCAATAATGGCAACGAGTGCAAGGGATAATGAGAATGCAAGGTAAGTGTATGGGAAGTGACAGTTGATGGGGCAGGCATTGCAGATCCAGGGCTGGGGTGTTGGAGCCTTGTTCTTTTGGTTGTGCATTGTCAATGTTTTTTGTTGCAGATGTGACTTTTGAGCTGATAAGGGAATGGTCACAATCCACTTGAAGTTGTACAAAGAGGATTTCAATGTAAAGTGGAGCAATCAAAAAATGAAGCCAAGTTAGAAGCAACAATTGTGCTTTTCAGTTGTGCCTATTTGCTTGATGCTTGACAAGGTTGCCCCAATTGCTTCTCCTAAGGCCCTGTCCACACTACATAACCGATCTCGAGAACCATACTCGAAACCGCTCTAATGAATCCAGCTCCAAGCGTCCACACTGAAGTACCGTTTCACGTTTAGTCAGGCTTAATGCGTCCACACACCATTAAAATAGTTCAGTTACAATTCCCAGCAGCGCAATGAACAGTGGAAATGAATACGATAGTATCCTACCATGCACTGTATTTTATATTAAAATAATGTGTTATGCACCATATTAACAGAGGTGCATATTGCTAAAAAGAAATATAACAAGTATTGCGGAAAAAGTAAATCCGAACACACACACACACACACATAGGGCTTGAAGTTTTCAGGTTTTATTTTTAATCAGGTGAAGTCCCTTGAAACAAATTGAGCTGATTCTGTTTTATAATTAAACTCAGAAAAAGCTGTTAATTACAAAACAATCTTTGTTCTTACCTTCATATCTTGCCGGAGCCTAATTCTGGTCCTCTTAATTTTATTTCAAACAGAGCTGACAAATTACGTAATTTGTACATCCCCGATCCTACTTTTAACTCGCATTTCATTTTTGCAGTCGCCTAATTTAACGTTGTGTTTTTGTTATTTTCCCCACTAGTTTGAAGCACAAAAATGAATACCTAGTGCGGAGAGTACACTGATAGCAAGTCCTTCAGGCGCTTGCTCTGAGTATTTCGCCAAACATACCACAAAGCATTTTCGGATAATGGAGGATACACAAAAATATGTAGTACGGTATTACAGCGTCCACACTTCTGATAAACCGCACTACCTGATGCGATCTAATTAGAACTGGACTCGAGACTACCTCCCGAGGTGGTCTCGAGTGCAGTATTAAATGCTGCGTAGTGTGGTATACTAAAATAAAATAAAATAAAAAAATAAAAAATAAATATTTTAGCACTTATATATATAATAGACTGTGTTACGCATTTTAATTAATAATAATGATAATAATAAAGTAGCCTATAAGTGCTAAAATATGTTTGTTTTTTTAAAATTTTATTAAGCTGGCAAGGAGGTTGGTTAAGATGATCGGAGCAGGTTAAATGCCCCGTCCGGCAGGGTTTAACTTGATCCGGCTTTTACCCATTCCTGTCTATTTACACACAAATATCTTTATATATATATATATATATATATATATATATATATATATATATATATATATATATATATATATATATATATATATATTACATGATATTAAGGACAAAGCGCAGGGAAATCATATTGTATTAATATTGACTGTGTTCGTCACACAGTTCCACAGCACAGTGATTGACAGGTTGTTCCTCCTATCAGTGATGTGGAACCCCTTATCCTATGTACCTACCCTTTCCGGTTTGAAGTTAATGTTGCAGCGTTTTTCTTAATGTCATTGTGTTTTTCGTAATGTTGCAGCGTTTCCTTAATGTCGTTGTGTTTTCCTTAATGTTGCAGCGTTTCCTTAATGTCGTTGTGTTTTGCTTAATGTTGCAGCGTTTTTCTTAATGTTGTTGTGCTTTCCTTAATGTTGTTGTGTTTTCCTTAATGTTGTTGTGCTTTCCTTAATGTTGCAGCGTTTTCCTTAATGTTGTTGTGTTTTCCTTAATGTTGTTGTGCTTTCCTTAATGTTGCAGCGTTTTTCTTAATGTCGTTGTGTTTTCCTTAATGTTGTTGTGTTTTTCTTAATGTTGCAGCGTTTTTCTTAATGTTGCAGCATTTTCCTTAATGTTGTTGTGTTTTGCACTTCAGGGCCACTGTACTTTTAAGCAGCTTAAATGCAGCTAATACGGTTTAAAGGCATAGTGTGGCCTAACTTGGGCTTTTGTATTTGATATCACCACTTTAAATGGCTGTTGGGTTTTTCTAACTTGTTTTTTTACATTGACAATGTTTTTGGTATAGATATCACTTCTTTTTTTACTTCATCAAATAATGAATAAAGTGATGGAAAGATATTAGAGAATATGTATGGTAAATAGACAGACAGACAGACTAATAAGCAGAGTAATATAACAGAAATGAGAAAAGATTTTAAAGTAAAATAATGGTGTAAGGGACTTTTTGACAGTATTGAAAGTGTAAACATTTTATTCTTTTAGTTGCAAATGTACATCCATCAGTGGTGAAAACAATATGTATATTTTGGTAGGTATTGATATATTGATATTTATGTAGATACAAAAGTACAATGCTATAAAAAAGGTACATGTGCATGTCAGTGCTAAAGGGTAGTATACTAACACATGTTAATGCTGGAAAAAAACATTATTCTTCTTGATATAGTGGTGTTATGAACTTAGGCCAATGTAAGGCATTTGTAAAGCATTAGATCTCTTCATAAAAGGCCATATACATGTCCTTTGCATTTTTGGCCATGGTTTGACGTCAATAAGTGCATCATTTGCATGCACCCATTTTCCAGTAGCACCCACAGCAAGAACAGACACATAGTGTCCTGAAGTAGCACCCTGTCCTTGGTGTGTGATAATGGAAGATAATTGGTAATTCCTGTTGTCCACAGTAATTGTGCTCTTCTGCACAGCAGTAAACTTGGCATTATGTCGCTTTGTAACGGTCCCGTCTGGTTTGGTTTTCCAAAGCATAAGTTGGACTGCAATCATTCTTCCTGCTGAATGAATAAGTTCACGTTTCATAAGAACATAAGAACATAAGAAAGTTTACAAACGAGAGGAGGCCATTCAACCCATCTTGCTCGTTTGGTTGTTAGTAGCTTATTGATCCCAGAATCTCATCAAGCAGCTTCTTGAAGGATCCCAGGGTGTCGGCTTCAACAACATTACTGGGGAGTTGGTTCCAGACCCTCACAATTCTCTGTGAAAAAAGTGCCTCCTATTTTCTGTTCTGAATGCCCCTTTATCTAATCTCCATTTGTGACCCCTGGATCTTGTTTCTTTTTTCAGGTCAAAAAAGTCCCCTGGGTCGACATTGTCTATACCTTTTAGGATTTTGAATGCTTGAATTAGATCACCACGTAGTCTTCTTTGTTCAAGACTGAATAGATTCAATTCTTTTACCTGTCTGCATACGACATGCCTTTTAAACCCAGGATAATTCTGGTTGCTCTCTCTCTTTCTAAAGCAGCAATATCCTTTTTGTAACGAGGTGACCAGAACTGAACACAATATTCTAGGTGAGGTCTTACTAATGCATTGTAAAGTTTTAACATTACTTCCCTTGATTTAAATTCAACACTTCTCACAATATATCTGAACATCTTGTTGGCCTTTTTCATAGCTTCCCCACATTGTCTAGATGAAGACATTTCTGAGTCAACATAAACTCCTAGATCTTTTTCATAGATTCCTTCTTCAATTTCAGTATCTCCCATATGATATTTATAATGCACATTTTTATTGCCTGTGTGCAGTACTTTACACTTTTCTCTATTAAATGTCATTTGCCATGTGTCTGCCCAGTTCTGAATGCTGTCTAGATCATTTTGAATGACCTTTGCTGCTGCAACAGTGTTTGCCACTCCTCCTATTTTTGTGTCGTCTACAAATTTAACAAGTTTGCTTACTATACCAGATTCTAAATCATTAATGTAGATTAGGAATAGCAGAGGACCTAATACTGATCCCTGTGGCACACCACTGGTTACCTCGCTCCATTTTGAGGTTTCTCCTCTAATCAGTACTTTCTGTTTTCTACATGTTTGAAACCTTTGATACATGAATCCATCTGATGGTTGTCTGGGGGTCTGTGCCATAGAGAGGTAAGCCTAGGAGATTCTCTACTGCTTCAAGTGCACCACATTCTCTTTTTTTCTCAGGTGAAAGATATATTGCTGATTCAGCCTAAATTGCGTGTGGCGTGACTGAAGCCGAGCTTTGATAAACTCTGTTGGATTCAAACGGGGCGTCCGTTTAGCATGCATTCCATGACTTCCATGAGTGTACAAGTCTGGGAAACACAGTAGGTCTATTTTTTTCACCCAGTCTTCCAGAGCATCATCCTGTATGTGAAGCATTTGGTAAAGATCAGTAGCTGTACCTTTCTTTCTTTCACTATGTATGGGATGTATTGTGTAATTGTGGTAAATGACAGCCTCTTCCTCCGGTTGAACCTTACATAGCAAAGGTTCTTTGGGGTGAGGTTGTTCTTTGGTGGTTTCCTCCACAGTGATTTCATTGTCAGAATGACATTGAAATGCATTCAAGTTGTGATTAGTAAGCAAGTTGACAGAGTTTTGTGGCAAGATGATGTATTTTTAGAAAGGATTGTTTTCCTTCATCTTCCGTAAAGCATTATACACTTTATTGACATTCACAATGTCTTCCCAAACAGTTTTGGACTTTGTTGGTGCACCGCGTACCAGGATGAGGAGTTCCAAGTCATCTGGCAAGGCTTGGTTTGGCGGGGGCAGTTTGCTCAGTGTTTCCTGAAGAGGCAAGGGCAGGTGAAAGGTTCAGCCATACACTTTCTGAACCCTTTCTGGAGAAATTCTTGAGATGGCCTGAAATGCTTTTGCACGTTGAATAAGATTTTTTTCATCATCATTGAGGCATGAAATTTCACAAGGGATCCTGGGGACAGCCATTTGGTTGAGGACACATCGGAGTAGCAGTTTGTTGGTGCGAAACTTTTGCAGGCAGTAGTGGCAGACATACTGTCCTGGTGTCTTGGTACTATCTAAGAAAAATCATTTGATTCAGCCACTTGTCATTGACTGGTGTTGTTTGCATGCCAGCTATTTCAACACATTCTCTTCTTTGTCACAGCTTGTCACAAGTGTGTTTTGGTGTTGTAGCTGAGCGTCATGTGTAAGTCAGAAATTGTGCATGATACTTTGTGAGAATGGATGTGTCACTCAGTAAGAGCTCCGGATGTTCCTGGGGATGCATGTCCGGTGTGTTCAAATAAGGTTTGCACAGTTCTGTCATAGTGTGCTCATCACCATCTTCCAAGGCTTTTTGCAAAGATGTTATTTGGCGGTACACTGTAACCACAGAATAAATGCTATGGACAAGTTTTCCTACACAAGGTTTGTAATTTCCTTGCTGTTCTGTTTTAAACATTGGGGCATGATTGGTGTGTTGTGTATTGAGGCATGATTGGTGTGGTGCTGTAATTGAAATTTCTGTGGCTCTGGTTATTGATAAAGTCACGATTTCTGCTGTGGTGTTTTGTGCTGTGTCTCCAAGTAATGCAAATCTGGCTGTTTGTGAATAAATTACATGTAATTTTCCTGTTGTTGAGTTTGTTTGTTTAGGTGTTGGTCCCAATGATGTTGTTCCTGCTGCTGTTGCGGTCTGGCCTGTGGCTCATTGCGATGCCGATTCTGCTTTTTTGTGTTACAGACAGTTGTGTGACGGTATTCCTCAATGTGCTGTGTTTGGTCTGGAGATGTTACTTGGACAGTTGCAGGATGGTATTCCTCAATGGGCGAATTTCATTCTGAATATTTTACATTGACAGTTGCACGATAATAACTCAACGAGCTGTGGTTGGCTAGGAGATGCTACATGGACAGTTGCACGATAGTAACTCTCAACGTGTTGTGATCAGTCAGGAGATTGCTGAAATTGTGGTTGTGTCTGTGTCTCTGGTTTCTAGTGTGTTATTGTAGTTGTTGTGAGTGGGCTGCATATTTGTTGATCCTTATCCTGTCCTATCCTATTCATGTAGTATTTATGTTGTTGTTGTCTTTGTCGTTTCGTGGTGAAAGGCATGATGTTTCCAGTGTTTCAGGCTGGCTATACGCCCCCTGTATGAAAGAAACTGTATTAATATTATATTATTGTATCCATAAGCAGAATGTGATATAAACAAACATGGGGTCAAATGCATTTAGATTTAAATGCAAATGACTGCATGTATTTGAAATTCTGAATTTGCTCAATGCAAATGTGATACATTTACTACCAAGCTAAATACAAATGCAAATACGTGACAAATGCTAAATGCATTTCAAATACTTTCCCATAAAACATATGTTAATCGACTGATTTATGAACATGAATTTGGCAGAGGCCTTTATCCAAGGTGACATACAAGGAGTACAGTTTATATAATAGCAACATAAACACAGTAATCACATAGTTCATAATAATTAACATTTATGTACCAATACATGAAGCAAGTTATATAAAACAGTGTTTCCCAATCTTGGTCCTGAGGACCCAGTGTTTGCTGGTTTTTGTTCCATCTAAGTTCTGAATTACTTAATTGAACCCTCAATGGAACAAATAATTTGTCTAATCGGAGCATTTGAATTATTTTTAGCACTTAAATGGCTGGCTGCACCTAATGTTAACTCAGGTAAGGTAGTCCAAGATTAGTGCTGATCAGGGTTTGTGAAAGCAGCCAAAAGAGTTGGATATTTCAAGTTATGTCTAACATTGCATTAAGTAACTCATTGTATTAATATTGAATTACTATTCTAATGTCTTGAGTCATTTGAAGCTATGTATTACGAGTGTTTCCAACCAACCTCCAATACTTTTGCCTGATGCACACTACCAGGGAGTTTTAAAGATATACAGTATATATATATAAATTGTCTTTTAAATTGTATTTAAGTGGGGATATATTTTTTTAAAACATTCCAGGATGATGTTCAGCTGTTGCCAGAACCCAGATAGTGCGTTCACATAGAAAGCAAGTTGGCACCCATCTCAGGCAAGAGTTGTCTGTATTTGTGCACAACATTGTTGAAACATCACAATATATGCAGTAAACTATAATAAAGGATATTTACATTTTTGTATTATTGTTGTGTATCATGTGCTAATAATAATAATAATAATATTCAGTACTGGTAATAACAAGCCCATGCTCTCATAGTTTACGACAATACATGTATGTACCAATAACCGTGTTTGTCATGCTTGTACTGTATATTGCTCACGGGTGGGCAGTAAGTTTCAGAGGCAGTTCTTATTTTTATTTTGTTTTTCCCTTGTGGAGACTCACATCACTTCACAGCAACCCCAACTGAGAAAAGCAACAGTAATGCGCTAACATTGAGCCAAGTAGTCATCTCATACATATGGCAAAACTGTACCAGTTCCTCACCCCATGCAGTCACAGCTAGCAATTAACCTGTTTGAACCTGCTTGCCTACTAGTACAAATAATTTATTTTACAAAAGTGTGTGCCTGTACTCTAGTACTTTAGGGTTTACAGCAATATATAATTGATTTTGAAACACCTTTTAGGTTCTTTTGATTTCCCTGAAGATTTGATTGAGCACATATCTGTCTTTCAGCTACTCCTAGTGTTTAAACATCAACCCCAGGTAGCTTTGAAACGCATCATTCTCTCTGTTGTGATTATTTGGGTTATGGGTTTCCCTGTAATGCAGTGGTAAATTTAATCTGGCCTAAACATACGGGTAGAAAAGATGCTGCTACAATGCCTTGTATAGTGCAATAATGCACCCATTCTGTTCACTAAATGTAAACATATTAACATGAAATAAATTGCTGGTATTCCCTTCATAATGGGTAGTTGTGTAACTATCATAAATTAAATCACTGGGGTAGAGTAATACATCAGAAACATTGATGTGACCTTGAATATTTCATTTGAATTTTTTTTCTTTAGCAAAACCATAAATCTATGTATGTGCAATTCTCCACTGGGGAAGCAACTTATCATACATACACACAAACACAGACACACACACACACATACTGTACAGTTGATATTGGCTCTAGTGCATGGTGAAGACCTGGGCTTATCTACTTCTCTTTACTATGACCTTTACATCAAGGTTCAGGCAAGCTTTTAAAAGCTAAACAATTGCACTGCCTGAACTACATGGAAAAGCTGTTTAATACAAAAGGGGACCAACATTGCGCAAAATGTGTGTGTTAAAGATAAGGCTCTGTATACATATAAGAGAAAATGACTATTGATACCGCAGACTTTAATGTCAGGTGGTAGAACAAGCACAGACCAGGGAAGTATTTATTTTTACCGTAGGGGTAGCAGGGGGTGGCTGATTTTTTAAAATAATGTATCTTTCTATCTGCAGTCTATTCAGGCTCATCCTTTGATGACATTCACAATAAACTAACTTCCATACTTAGTTCTCAAAATCTGCTAGCCAGGGGCGAGCATTGTGAAGTCTGCCAAGGTCTTTTTTAATCTTTTGGTTATTGTGTCTAATTGATTTTTTTACATCAAGCCTTTCTGCTGTATTCTATAGGACTGATCTTGGTTTTACCAATTCTTCCAGGTAGCACCCTTTCATAGTAAATGTCATGATATCCATCTAACAGGAACATATTGCCAATCATAAGCTGTGTCTCAGTCTGTAGAACTTTGTAAGGGGTCACCAAGTGGCTCACCTGATAAAAGCATGGTCACCTGATGTGCAGGGTTAGTCGCGTCATGGCTGTGCAAAGATGCCGGTCTTCACCGGAGATTCCAGAGGAAGCTTCACATTGGCTCTGGTGCTCCCATTACAGCAGACCCTACTGGTCAGGTACCTGGTGAGTTCAAGCGGACATCTGCAGGGCTGGCCTTTGTCCGCAAAAGGCCGGTAGCTCACCAGCATCTGCTCTCGAGTTTCTGGGTGCAAAAATAATTACCAAAAATAATCATTTGGAAATCATCTCTAGTTTGTGTAGTTTTTATACTTTGTGTCTGTCCCGTCTCCGTTCCGCTCTGAATGGCTGGGGGTCACTGTCAGTCATCTCAGTGGTCTGTTAGTACTGTAGTTTCACTCTGTTCTGACAGATCTTGTTGACTGAAGCAGTGCTAGAATGCTCTCACTTGCCAGCTACAGCACCTGTCATTCAAAGCGCCTACTTTGAAAATAGCGGGTTAAGGTGGATGTAAGCTTTTACTTTAGGTATACGGTGACAGTTACTAGTGTGATTTGAAAATGGGGTGCAAGAGAAAAACACTTAATGAATATTGTGCACAATACCCTGGCCGATGGCTGAAGTCTCCACATCAGGATGAAGCGGGCCCGTCTGCCTTGCCTTCCAGTGACTCTGAGTCTGGCTGTGCTGAAGCAGGAGAGGGGGAGCTCATACTTTGAATAATAAGTGCAAGTTAGTTCTGTTCAGCTATTTAATGTTTTGTTCTGTGCATATTATTTTTACTCGTAAATTTATGCTATAAAGGTCTGTGTAATACACTTTTATATGCTGCGTTTACTACAGTTTATTTGAGACAATTTTTAAATGTGTAGCTGAGCTGTGACCAAACGTTATTTCAATTAGAATGTTGGTAACCATGGTTTTGTTGCATGTTGAATATGATAAAGGGGTTTTGCTAAATGAGATGTTTTTCAATGGCATAAAAAGTCTGTTTTTTTTTTTAAAGCATAAAGGTCGATATCACCCATTCTGTGCTTGAATTGAAAATAAAGATACCCCGGTGAATTCTTTCTAAAATAAACGTTGATATTAATCGTCGATTTGGCAAAAAAATGTAAATCGAATAGCAGCAAGCCTGGTTCTATTACCTCGTCATTGACAAAAGTAATATTATTACAGTAACACGTTACTTAAGTAAAGAGTTACCCAAGCTATGAAATATGAACTTTATCATTCAGAAGTCTATTTTTCCCCTCCAAAACAACATTAAACATAAGTTATACAGAGCCAATAACATGATTTACATGAATAGGGCTGGGGGAAAAAAAGTATAGCATCAATATTGCTCAATAGCATCAACTATTGAGTCCAGAATGCATATAGTTCATGTGAAAAAAGGTTAATGGTAAAGATGTATATAAATGGACGATTTCTTTTGGTAACATTTTTTTTTTTTGGAGATATTTATCAGTTTGTCAGCAGTCTGTTGTCTTGCAAATACAGCCATCCCAAGTTGCTCGAGCATTATCATTATTTTAAAGATACTCTAATTGTGATTTTGAAGGGACTTCAATGGTGAAACCAATGCTTTTACCAACGGAGTTACAGATGTTTCACCTGCAATGTACAATTTAAATGCTTGCCACACTACATTACTGTAGTCTCAGGATGCACATACATACTGTAGCTGTTAACTCAGATGTTGCATTGCTTTTTGTATCGCCTCTCTTCTGACATTTAGAGACCTTTGCAGTTTTGCATTGTGCTTGGAAAAATAAATATGCAACATGGGCAAGGTTCTAAATTATAACAGAAAAAATAAAAGGAAGCACGGTGGCAAACATTATTACAATATTTTGAACTTGCCACAGAGGATTGTTTGTTTAATATATTAGTAAGTTTGGAAATGACGTGTTAATTTGACACCAAAACCTGACCTGATAATAAGAAGAAAAAAAAATAAGAACATTAATGTTGTGTTACTCTTATTTTTGTTGTTATTAATTTTGTTGTTTTATGATTGTGGTGACAATTTGCTGTCTAGCCAGACGATACATTAATCTACAGTGTTCAGACAGCTTCATTGCTTTTCTGAGATATGCTCTATTATGTTTAAAAGTATCTTAAAAAGTAAATGTTCAAAAATTTAACATTTTCAGTTGCCAATAAAATCTGAAATAACATATACCTTATTTTAATTGTATCTCAAGCTTGCAAACAGTACATATTAAACAAACAAATTACAGCTTTGTACCATAATGTATTCCTGTTTTTATCACTATTTGGCTTGATCACTACGTTGTGAAGGTAAAAAGCATCATATTTAACATTACCATTTAACATTAACTCTACAGCTTCCCCTCACAGCATTCCCCTAACATGCTGACGGAGGTCCGTTCTGTAAGGAAGTTTGGTATTTCACTACTCTTTTAATGCTTTTCAACTCAACACCACAGATTTTATAGGCATGGAGCTCTGCCCAGGAACTGCACGTCGGTATTAGGTCCTCTGCTATTCCTAATCTACATTAACGATTTAGATTCTGGTATAGTAAGCAAACTTGTTAAATTTGCAGATGACACAAAAATAGGAGGAGTGGCAAACACTGTTGCAGCAGCAAAGGTCATTCTAAATGATCTAGGCAGCATTCAGAACTGGGCAGACACATGGCAAATGACATTTAATAGAGAAAAGTGTAAGGTACTGCATGCAGGCAATAAAAATGTGCATTATAAATATCATATGGGAGATACTGAAATTGAAGGAATCTATGAAAAAGACCTAGGAGTTTATGTTGACTTGGAAATATCTTCATCTAGACAATGTGGGGAAGCTATAAAAAAGGCCAACAAGATGCTCAGATATATTGTGAAAAGTGTTGAATTTAAATCAAGGGAAGTAATGTTAAAACTTTATAATGCATTAGTAAGACCTCATCTAGAATATTGTGTTCAGTTCTGGTCATCTTGTTACAAAAAGGATATTGCTGCTAGAAAGAGTGCAAAGAAGACCGACCAGAATTATCCCGGGTTTAACAGGCATGTCGTATGCAGACAGGCTAAAAGAATTGAATCTGTTCAGTCTTTTTTTTTTTTAAATTTAGTCGTTGCCAATTAGTTTTTTTTTTTATTATTATTATTTTCTCCCTAATTTGAAATGCCCAATTATTTTTAGGCTCAGCTCACCGCTACCACGCTGTCCTCCGAAGCGTGTGCCGTCAGCCGCCCACTTCTTTACACTCTGCAGACTCACCGTGCAGCCGCCTCAGAGCTACAGCGTCGGAGGACAACGCAGCTCAGGGCAGCTTACAGGCAAGCCCGCAGGCGCCCGGCCAGACTACAGGGGTCGCTGGTGCACAGTGAGCCGAGGACCTAACCCTCCCTCCCCCTGGACGACGCTTGAGCGCCGCCCCCTGGGAGCTCCCGTCCACGGTCGGCTGTGGAATAGCCTGGACTCGAACCGGCGACGTCCAGGCTATAGAGCGCATCCTGCACTCTAGCGAGTGCTTTTACTGGATGCGCCACTCGGGAGCCCTGAATCTGTTCAGTCTTGAACAAAGAAGACTACGCGGTGATCTGATTCAAGCATTCAAAATTCTAAAAGGTATTGACAATGTCGACCCAGGGGTCACAAATGGAGATTAGATAATGGGGCATACAGAACAGAAAATAGGAGGCACTTTTTTACACAGAGAATTGTGAGGGTCTGGAACCAACTCCCCAGTAATGTTGTTGAAGCTGACACCCTGGGATCCTTCAAGAAGCTGCTTGATGAGATTCTGGGATCAATAAGCTACTAACAATCAAACGAGCAAGATGGGCTGAATGGCCTCCTCTCGTTTGTAAACGTTCTTATGTTCTTAACATAAAGCACATCTCAGTGAAATGGTCAAATGTAAATAAGGTGATTTCTGTCATTAATTCCTTTGAACTTTTGAACTGTATTGTATATTCCACAAATATTTGATCAGTAGTATAGATGTGGATTATTTTGCCCAAATCTACAGAACACTATTAATTTGTAAAATGGCAACAGCAAGTGATACTGTAAAAGAAACCCCAGCTGTCTTTTCTTGGTACATAAATAAATGGGAGCGTCATAACAGTTGTTAAAAATAAACTACTTTAGCTTTTTTGGCAAATGTAGCCAAAATTCATTATCAGCCAACAGATAAAGCTTTGAAAATATTTCTAGAAATTCATATTTTACCTGGCAGTCACTAATGAAGAGGGCAGCAGGGAGCAATATGAGGGCCTTCAAACTTCATTTGATCATAGCACAGAGCCTGATTGTTGCTCCAGACATTCATCAGTTTAATGAAAACAGGGCACACTTAAGTACCAGCCTAACGAAGTTATTGTGAGGGTGGTGTTTTACTGTAGTCAGTTACCATATGTAGTCAGGCTTTTGTGTAGTTATTAAATCATAACTTGTGAAAAATAAGCAGTGATGCAGCCTTCTATTTACACAGGCTCCTAAGTCATTCGGTGTCAGAGCTGGTATCAGTTGTGCCACACTTCAGCTGGAAAGTCTACATTAAGAAGGGGCAAGAGATTTGTTTTAAAAGTACAATTTGAAGCTACCGCAGTGGGTCAAAATGTTAGGTTGGGACTTACAGCTTCACATAAGCACACCTTGATAGCATTGTGGCTGATTAATAGTGTTATGTTAACCAATATAAGTGCCCTGAAAAAATAGGAAATGTCAAGTTTTAAATATTCAGTTCAACTTTTTAAGTACTTTGATTAGTTAAACAGGCTATTTTTAAAGAAAATATAATTGCAAACATTAAATATGCATTATGATTTATTATTATTTGTTTATTCTGTACAGTTAATACCACAGTATTGTTATTAGGTTGTTTATTAAATATTCCCAAGTCTAAAATATTCTGTAAAATACAGTACTTGTATTACCTATTCATTGAAGACTTTTTTTTTTTCCTGGAACATATTTAACCAATGAAGTCTGTTGAAATTTTATCTCAACCACAGAGGGGTCCTGATGGTAGCACATCTTTAATGGAGTTAGATTCATATGTTTTTGTGTACAATATACAGTAGTTTTAATATTAAGAGTAGACTGTTATTCTATAGCAGTTCGCCTATAACATCATAAAATATAACAAGCAGTATAAATTCCTAAATAGACAATCACATAACATTCCACATGGGCTGCTCCTAACACTGAACACTGCTATTAAGAGTGGAGATTCCTGTATGTGTCAATTATATCCAGGGACTGCTTACCCTATATTTTATTAGAGCTGTAACACTGATGGTTAGGGCTGTCCCCCAGGATATTATTTTTATGTTTCATTACTGCTGATTGCAGGCACTCATGAACCAGGACAGCCAACATAAATTATGAAATGTCAGCTGCTTTATTTAAATAGCACTTCTTCACTGATGGGCATATCATAGTGAATTTAAGGTTACAGATGGCATAGCAAAAGCGAGGGAGTATGCAGGAAATTATTTAGAAGTGAGATGAAAAAAAATAATTATAATACTGATCCTCATATAAAAAAGCACTGCATTAGTTTTGCCATTAATTTTAACTTAAAAAGTGTTGCACCTTGAGTTGGAGGTTGCTGCAATCTATTTGAGAAGGAGAAGTACCCTTAAAAATAGGGGCGATGTCCTTGTATATCCTTTCTTGGTCAGTCATAAAGGAATATGTGTTTCCTCAGTTTTGCACAACTAAGCAATTTGCTTATAGTTTACTTGCAGGGCTAAAGGGAGAGTTGGAAGAACATCTTGCTGGAGCAATAGCTGGTAACAGTCAGCTAATATCAGTTATTATTTTTTATTTATTATTTTATTTCTTCGCAGACACCCTAATCCAGGGTGACTTACAATTGTTAGTTGTTAAGCCCTTCACACAATTGTTAAGCCCTTCACACTGGCATGCTCTACCCGGGTCAGAACCTACCCGGTGTCATGCGGGTCGGGTACGCAATTTCACACTGCTTTTGATAAAGCAGGGTTGACCTGGGTGGCAGACACAAGTAAACAATATGTGTATCAATCAATGCCCCGGAAGCAGCTTGTTTTGGACGCTTCCATCCAAGCTTCTCTGAATTGAACCGTCGGCCCAAATGTTGATTAGAGCAAATGTTTCTTCATCCCTGCTGCAATCTGGCTCATGGTGTTTCTCAAGCAACACAAATATGGTTAAAAAGCAGAGGAGGTTTCTCAGGGTAGACTAGGGAAGCAGGGCCTCCCCATTTTTAAAATATATATATATATATATATATATATATATACAGTACAATTAATAATACGAGTATAAGTCTCTGTGTGTGTGTGTGTGTGTGTGTGTTAACAGTACAAAAATATATCGCCCTCTGCAGGTGCAATTCTAATGGTGGCGCTTCCTCCATGGGCTTTGCCTATCTCGGATTCTTCCCATTGAAATTGCATAAGACACGTGGTGCTTGAAAGCGTTCTCTTATTGGATTAAGCGCAGTAATTTTTTTAGAACAGGGAGACAGCGCCACCGACCCTGTATTGCACATGTGCGAGAGAGCGAGGATTGAGAACAGTGAGAGAGAGAGAGTGCAAGAGAGCGAGAGAGAGAGTGAGAGATACAGACAGAGTGAGCTAGATGCAACTAGAATTTTGAACTTGACAATTTTAATTATCGCAGTTACACCAATTAGGAAATATTAATATACTGTATTTGGAGGATGCCTTAGTAATTAGGGAGGTAGGAGAGGTGCTCCTTATGTTTATTTTTTTTTTAAATCAACAACTTAACTATTATAAATTTAAAATTGTCATATTTACTATTAAATTCTTAATAAAGCCAACTTTTTTTGTATAAGTCAGTTAGTTTTCAATGTTGTCAAAACATTTGTGATTAATTGTTATGTTTATTCTTGTTATTATTTATTATGAAATTATTACAATTCTACTGAGATGATGAATTATACAGTTGTATGCTTATTTCTGGACATTTGTATGTGATCTACATTATAGTTAAATACATTTATAGCTGGGGATTCTCTTTTTTTTTCTTCTAATTACATTGTGGTTAAATGCAGAACAAGGAAGAACTAGTTATGGTGTGGCTCATGATATAAATATATCATTTAATTATATTTAATTAACTATAATTCTCAAAAAAACTATTTAAAACAAACAAGCAAACATGCCATTTTTTAATACAGTAGATTATATTACATTATTATTTTGTTTATTACAGTAGATTACCAGCAGTGAAAAAGTAAAGGCAGGGAGACAGACCAGAGAGAGAGAGAGAGAGAGAGAGAAAAGGAGGGATTGAAAAAGACAGAGTAGATGTCAAACAGCCATCCACCCAGTCTGCCCTGCTGTGTGACGCCCTGTGATCAGAGAAAGGGAGGAAGAATAATACGTCTTCAGCTAACCACCCACCTAGGGATCCTTTTCCACACTAACACCATCAACCTGTGAGCTGCTCTGTGACACCCTTATATACACAGGTAGGCTCCTCTGACTCACACCAACACACATAAGAGTGCCGTACAGTTGGGTTCAGCCACAACTCAAACTCACTAATTCTCCACTCACGCTGCAATAATAAAAATGGAATATATAAAACTGTGGCAAAGTGGTAATTAGTAGAGCAGGTGAAGTGCAGGTGCAGTAATCCCAAGAAACAAACAGACAACAAAGTACGAGTGAAAATGGGTTGTTTCACTGTAATCCAAAGGTCTGATGACCAGGCAGTAAATGATAATGAGCTTTCAATACACAGCAATGTGTATTGAAGTCCAAAGTGAGTGCTCTAGTGCTTGTGGTGAAGTACAAATTATTACGTGCAACAACGATGAACAAGTAGTAAAGTGTTGTCCGGGTTTAGTGCTGTCCGTGGGCGACAGCTCCGGATCGGGTTAGCCTTCGAGTCTAGTGAACAATAACAATGAACAGAGTTTTAGACAGACAAAACACTCACGGTTCTCTATAAACAAAACACAGGTCCTTCCGGTTTCAGCATAACCATAATAAGTAACAGATCACATCACTACGCCCCATTTATATACCGTCAACCATGACCCCTTGGTTAACGAGTATGCCCGCTCTTCCAATTCGCGGATGCCACGACGTTAACCTTCTTGGTCAATGATTTAGTGTACCGTAGCTCCGATGGCCATACCGTAACTCTAGATGGCCGACTTTCGCCGAACCCTGGGAATGAATTGTCGGGCCATCCAGTCCAGGGTACTCTGTTCCCGTTACACAGTGCCCTCGCAGGACAGGAGGGAGATCTAACACCAAGAATCATTCTTTCTCTGTCACAAAAACATATATCAGTTTTTGCATAGTTACCATGCATATGAAAAAAAAGTAAGGCTCCTGCAGAAAGATACTAAGTCATTCAATTGTATACATGTAGGTTTGTTCTTAAATCCTTCCTACATTAATCTCTAAAGTTTTTGGAGACAGCAGAAAATAGTGTTCAAACTTTTGCAGGGATATAAGATTATCTTCCTAACAAATTCTATTGTAACTTTTTACTTTTTTGCAGTTTAATTTTGTGGGTAAATTGCTTGGACCACGAGGCAACTCACTGAAGAGGTTACAAGAAGAAACAGGGGCAAAAATGTCCATCCTAGGGAAAGGATCAATGAGGGATAAAGCCAAGGTATGGCAAAATTGCATTAATTCTTTAAATAAATACAATTATTTACATGACCTGGAAATAATTTACAGATAGTTTTACAGCTAACCCTTTTATCCAACCTACTCTTGGGGAGTTTACTGTTCTATAAACAGTACTGAAACTTTTCTTACTAAAAAACTGAAAATCATTTGTCAATATATATAAGAGATGGAGACATGCCTCCAGCATAGAGTGGTTTGGATAAAGGTTCTACTGTGCTTTCTAAAACAATTAGATGAATGCCTCTTACTTAATAAGAGATAAATATGTTAAAATAATATAAATAACCACTGCTCAGTTTAAAAAAAATGCATGCTTGCAACAATTCTAAAAAATATATCAACAGCTGAGTACAATATTTATTCATCTTAATAACTATTAGAATGAAGAGGCAGCACATGCAAACACCAACTACAAAAGCAGTATAAATTATTTTTTAATTGTTTTTTTTTTTAAACGTAAAATGTCGACACATTTCCATCCCACAAAACATCCTTTGTTAATAGCAAACATAATAGCATCGTAGCAATTTACACTAATCGGTAATGATCGGGAGCCCGGCCATTACACAACACTAATGGCTGTGCTTTTTGATAATGGCTATTATGATACATATATTTGCCAAAGACAAGTCTTCTTGTAAAAAACAAATAATTAAAAAAAGAAAATGCTTGTGAATAGCTGTGTATTCTAGTAACGCATCTGCTGCCGTGAGGGTGTTTTTTGTGTACTATATGGTTTGTTTTTTTTAACCATGTGTTCTGAATCCAAACTGTCCGCACAGTGATGTCCATTTTTATTGATCTGGTGTTGTTCTGAAATGTTTATTAAGATATTTGTCTCTTAAAACTTTCAAGAAAACCTATGTAGGGAAGGAATAACTTTTGAACATTATTGAACTGGATGTCATTGATTTGAACCAGTTGAGCTGAGCTGTTCTTTTGCACTGTAAAAGTACCCTCTAAGCTCCTGATTGGAAGACAAAAACAAGAAAATATATTAACAAATCTATACAAAGATTAAGCAAGTGTTTATATATTATATAGCAGATAAATGAAACATGCACATATTCATGTATTCTGACGTTAGATGTATCTGTTTATTTGATATTGTCTTCTGTATCCTCAAAAAATGAAATTAAAACTTTCAGAGCTCTCTGGAAATGTAATACCCCATCTCTACTGGCACATCCGACCCATGGGGGCTCGGTACAGTACAGGTATGGGTGGTTTTCCTCTGGCTATTTGTCAAGCCGAGCGAGAACCAAACAATGAAACTCCAGCCTCACAAGACATCTGAATCTGGCTGCAAGCCAAGCCGAGCCAGGGGCAGGATTTAGGATTTTTGTCATTGCGCTGCGTCAGTCAGTACACTCCACAAAGACAAACAACAAACAACATGCTGGGCAGCGAGTGTGATGAGAGAAAAGTACAGCCTTGGGACGCTAAGGAAGTGCAGGCTCTAGTTTCTCTGTGAGCAGATAGAAGTTTCTGACGATTTGAAGCAAATGGGCATAAACCGTGGGTACGGTACGGTACACTTAACTCACACACTCAAAAACACAAAATTCTACCAAATTTCTCATCCTTGGCCTTTATTATATTAAAATAAAGAAAAAAATGCAGAAAATAAAATATATATATATATAAATGTATTTACAAAAATATAGTAAAACAAAATACAGCTGTACCATACAAACAACTACGGCTCTCGTTGCGCTTGCACAACTTCATTTTTTTTTATAGAAAAGAAAGACAACTATCCTTAAAACGGGATATCTTTGGCAAATCATAACTTCTTTTTTTCCCTTCAACAGGGATCAGTAAAATGTGTGGATTATAAAGAAATTCCTAAATATATTTACAAAATATAGCGATACAAAATACAGTTGTACCGTTGGTCTATTAATTTTTGAACACCATTTGTTTGGCAATTTTGGCAAGTTGAGTTAATTAATAACAATAGTTAATAACAACTGTCTTTCGTTGCGTGTGACGTCAGTAGCACGGCTCAGCTCTGCAGTGGAAAAACAACTCAGGCTCTCCTTAATTACACTGTGAGCTTAAATAGCACTATTTTTGAAATACCTCTCAATAAAAGAAAAAAATAATCAGCAAAAAGCACACTCAAATGTATTTTAAGGTTGTACATCATATGCTGATGACCTTTTTGAGTCAGTTTAACTTTCTTCCAAGACTTAATTAGTACATTTTTTGATGATACTGTGGGAGGGCGACAAGCGGTATTACCGTCGCCAATGTAGGTCTTTATAAAAATAAAAATGTTCAGCCACATTTAAAAACAAACAAAAATTAGGTCTGTTATGTTTTTTTCTTTATTTCCAAACATCAAAGTGAATAAACAGCTTGTATAATAACACAAATATATATTTAAAAAAAAAAATAATGTCAAACTGTAAATTATTAACATTTAGGTTTCAGTAGATGTCCGGCAACTAAAGTCTCTTATCCTGTGGCAAAACAAAAAGCAGAGTAAAAGTTCAGTGTATTTAACAAACCACTCCTGCATGGTGCTTCCTCCCAGGGATTTCAAGCACAAGTTCAGATTCATCCCTTCTATCGCTCTAAACCCCACCCATCAGGTCAACCCTCCAATCAGGCACTGCCAGGCCACCTAACAATCAGCCTGCAGTGCCCTTACCAACATGGCCAACCCTGTGAGGCGTGAACTTACAGATGTTGTTCAAATGTCCTATTGAGAGGGGTACAGAGCTTTAGAGTGGTATCGTTCATTTACTTCACCACAGATATCTATCCGGACCTGAAGGACAAGATCTGTGAACCTCTGTTGTACACAGTGGAGTCTTTTCAACTTTCTAAAACTCTTCTTTCCTACTGTGTACATGACTGGGTATATTCAATTGATCTAAATGATGGCAGATCTAAATACAGTCATTCTTTAAATAATTAAAATTAAAATTTGTAACATAAATACACCAAGACTCAACTATTAGATGTTTGTAAAAAAAATATGTAAAATACTAGAGAAGGACCTATTTTAATTATTTAACGGATGGCTGTATTTAGATCCGCTGTTAGACATGGGATCTGACATAACAGGCATATGCAGATTTTGTATTTGTTTTGGTACAGACCTCTCTAAACAGGATGTATTTATTTTGGTTCATATAAAATATTCCTATTTCATGATATTTATTTTAATTGCTATTGCTGTTATACAGTATTATTGAAACAAATGTATATTAATCCACTTTAACAAAGCACTGGTGACCTGGTTAGTATATTTGCACTGTGTAGCTTGGTTATTGTATTGCCTGTTGCAGATGCCATTTGACCCCTTTTTAAAATAGCATTACATGACCAACTACTAGGGTGCTACTCATAGCACCATGTTCTTAAAGCATTTTACGCCATGCTAAGGAGTGGATTTGACCACCTATAAAAAAAATAAATGAAAATTAGCACTGGGATAAATGCTTTGTGAATATGTACTGTGTAACAGGCGAGTAAAATCAATCATCTTTTAATTAGCTCCTTCAAGTGCTCTGGACGACATTTCTTACAGTACCTCTGTAGTCTTTATAAGTTACACATAGGCTGTAACAAAAGTATTTCAAACACGTTATGCATGTTGCAGGCAATCCATAACAAAAACATACTTTGCCTCTCTCTTGGTACCCCCACCCCTCCTTTTTTTCTTTTAATGTATGTTTGTTGATTTTTTGGTAGCGCTTTACATGGATTGCTGTGTAATTACATGGAATGGCCTTGTGATCAACAGCTTGTTACCTGATGTAATTACATGGTAACATCTTGGTGCAGACGTCATTTCCAAGTAATGTACCTCAAACACCGATTCCATCAGTAGCGACCATGTAAGAGCATGAGCCATTGGTAGTTATCCAGTTTTTACCATGTCATTACAACAACAAAATCACTGTAATCATTCCTTTAACAATATCGTTTTACAGACTACTTCATAAGCAGTAAGATCAAGTAAGAAAGCAAGCAACTGTACACAGGGAAAGAGTTTGTATCAGGGAGATGCAGTCATCCTAGTGCCTTAACAATCTGCCCTGAAGGCTGATGAGCACACTGGGACTGATTTTCAGAACACCACCAACTCACAAGAAATACATTACCTTCAGTGATTCTTGTTTTCTGAGTACATTGCAGAGGCCAATGCAATGTCTGAGGGTTGTTTTTTTCAGGAAGGAGCAATAAAATAAATAAAAATAAGCAAACACATTATTTTGTACCTATGGATAATATCAAAGCATATTATCCGTAGGTAAAAAATAAGACACACAGTCTACATATGCTTTACCAATGGAGATTTTAGCACAAATTCTTCTGATTACAGAAATTTTAATAATAATATATGAGGTAAAACTATAAAAAAGGGCCAGTTAATCAAATAAAAAGTCCAGCTGCAGTACACATTGGAATTATATAAAACAACAACACGTTTCATGTTTTTACTACCCTTAACAAATCTACAAACACTTTAAGGAAAATTAATTCATAATGTTCCATTTAATTGGCCAATACCAATTAGACTGCACTAAGATTTTGCAGGGTGACATGTCAGCAGTGGATTGATAGGCAATGTGGGAATTGAAAATTGTTGTTTCTCGTTCTCAGGTCTTTTCTTAACTCATCTCTACAAATGACTGACATAGTTATCAAAGATCACAATATTGTTGTAATAATTTATTGTGCAACTCACCTTAATTTGTGTTCCAACCAGGGGCGGTATTTGCTATGGGGCAGTTGGCCCCACCCCAGATCTTAGTTTGCCTACCCCCAAATGGTATGCTCCATTATGTCTTCCACTTTTTGACTCCCCCAGGCACTACAGGATATCATATAATTACATATAAGATTATCAGTTCTCTTCACAAACGAATAAAAAAAAGTTTAAACATCATTCTTTTTTAATCTCTCGCCGGATCCAGAATGAAGTCAGCGACGGTTGCTATGCGATGCAATTGCTCGCGCTCAGAGGCTCAAAACGTCAGCAGGCATTTATTTGTTTTTGATTGATAGTTCATCGTTGTCCAGTGATTATATCGACATCACAGGATTACATTGCATTCTATTATTTCTATAATAATAGAATATTATTGATATCATGACGAGTCAAAGGAAAATTTCAGATACGTTTGCCACAGCAGGTGGAAAATGGAAGAAATTAAATGACAGCAAGACAGCAAGGAGGTATTCACTAGCGGAATAAAATATTAATATTGCTTATGCCCAGGTAAAAAGAAAAGGTAGATTTATAGATTTATAAATTTAATTTAAACTCATGTGTAGGGCTGTGCTGTGCATTTTCAGATTCCAGTTTAAAATATAATTTAGTCATGTTGTGCACTGGGTTCTTCATAGCCCACCCATTGCTTGATCAGGGTGAATAGGGTATTATTTAAATTATCAAGAGGATTATACAGTATTGCAGTTCTTACAGAATATAATTTAAACACCAAAAGAAGCGTGACGGCACATTGCACTAGTTTTAGAACTGATATTGGATTTTGAAAGCAACCACTCTCAACTAAACTAGGGCTGTATAGAACATTCCACTGTTTTCGCCATTCAGTCGGTTTTTGGCATAACCGAAATTAAAGTAAATAACCAACAAAAGTAATGCAATTTTATACAAACGCAAAGCAATGGTTTTACTCTTATCTTTAACATTAGACATGTAGAAATAATTACGCAATAAAATACATTCATTTAGAGACTAAGCTTAGGCTGCGGAATGGTATTTAAAGTGAGAGGAGGGGCATAGCTGCTGTATAAACTCATCGTTGTCTTTTTCACAATGGATAGTCAGAAAATTATATTTACAGTGGTACACTACAGTATTAGATACATTCTGGTTGAAATGTACTCTTAGAATTGTGTTTTTAAAATAGTGCATGCTAAATCTGCATTTATCTGGAAAGAAATGATTAGGCAATGTTATAAATGAAAAAAAAATGGGTTTATTTTTCTAACACATTTTACGGCGCATGCAAACGTTGGTAATAGTTATTTTCTGCTCGGTGTTTGTTCAGGTTTTAAAGAGAATGCCGGTTTAATGCTGGTTTAGTTGGTTTTGGTTTGCACCCCTAACATGCATGCATTCAATAATAATAATAATGCATTTGGCAAAGTGTAGCACGCTTTCTTGTTGTAAACAGACCCAGTCGCTGCCTTTTTTCTCATTCATGATGCTATTTGTGACGGAGAATGTTCAATGTCGACACAGCTTTGCCCCGCCCTGGTTACGACGCTACCTGGGCATTTTACATACTGTATGTTACATGCAGATGGAATATATTAAAATAGCCGTTCATCACACTCACACACTGTTCAATAGTAACCTACAGTAAACCACCACAAGATAATGATACAATGAAAGATAGTGCAAAAAAACATGAGCTGTATTCAAAAATCCTAAAAATACATGGAAGACATTTATGCAGTATAATTTACACAAAGTGTTAATACTGTATACATGGTGTCTTATTTTATAACGACTTTTCTTTATTAGTACAATTGTAAATCTATGGTAATGATGAATGCAGAAAGAACTGATAATTAATCAGCTGTGCCGCCTACAAATGACATACTTAATCTTCTTGATTATTACAAAAAACTTTTTTTTTTTGTAGATGTGCAATTTAAGAATACTAAATAATTAAATGGAAGTAACATTTATTGTATTAAATCAGTGAAAATGAGTTTTCAACAGAATGATTTAGGCTAAAGACCTAAATAGCAGTTGTTAAACTTGAACTCAGAATTGGAGCCAGTGAACTGAGACACACTATCTTCCTATCTATCAGGAATACATTTCTTCCCACTCAGAAGCCTGATTAGCTTTTACATTTTCTGATTGATTGGTGTAGAACACTTGTGTCTGCTATCTCTCTATCTTTGCAAAATCAATACAGCTGTATAGATTGAGCATAATCTTGGCATGGTTATGCATGTCTCAAGTAATTTGTGGTTTCTCTATAACACTAATGATAAATCTGCTGTACTACATTATTGTGCGCTTGTAACCTCAAATTATGGCAACTTTTAGAGAATAACAAAAACAGTTGTACTCATGGGGAATATACAAACCAGCTTTCACATAATACAATTCACCAAGATCCCATATGGAAGTGTTGCCCCTAATTAAATATCAGACTTAGCTTCTCTAATTTCCCTTTAGAGCAAATTCAGACACAAGCAGGCATAATAATAGCTTGGGCTGATTTGAGAAAAGGTAAAGACGTTAAAAATCCAGAATCATAATTTCATATTCATATACTCTTTTTCAATTATAAACAATTTTACCTCTGAAAAAGTGTCTGTTCTGTGTTTTGTTGGACATGCCTCCTGCTGGGTTACCTGAGCGAATTCTTTGTCTATTTTCAATTTAGATCCCGGAAAAAAAGGACAGCCATCAAAGTGCAACTTAAAAATAGCACTTACTTGTTTTCATAAGACTGCTGGAATCACTATTTACCTGGTTACCACAATAGAAGTAACGTGTCATTCAAATAATTCACTTTTTCTAAAACTAGTAATGATATAAGTTCTAAGAATCAAGGTTTGTTGCAAATATTTGTAAATTATTTATTGAGAGACATGTTTTCAAGACCTGTGGTCCTGACCACAGTGGAGAATATAAGGATAATTATAGGCAAATGTTACAGTTCACTTAACTCACACACTCAATAATAGGAGAGTCTGCAAAATATGTTGTCCTTATGCTTTAACAGGTAATTTTAAGAAAAATAAAGAGAGGAAAATAAATAAATCAATTATAAATATTTATGAAATATATGTCAAAATGTTACTGCGTGTGAACATCGGATCTCAGATCTCAGGCGGCACAGTGTTGATAATATTAACTGAAGTTGCTCGATTTTGTTTCAGTATATTTTTGTAAATATATTATTCATTTCTTTATTTTCCTCACTTTATTGCTTAAGGACAACACATTTGGCAGAATTTTGTGTTTTTCAGTGCAGTGGCCTAGCTAGGCTTGGAAATTTAGGTGGGCCCCAACTGTACAGGCATTCACATAGGCACAGATTTGGCCAGAATGACTAGGCTTCTGGTTAGGAACAGGAAATGAGATGACAACTGAACACTGGTTCTGACCTCAGCTCACAACCACACAACCAATTTACTGCATACAATTATTGTTGCAGTGTGCATTTTGCGGAGGTTTTAAAGTGGTGTCAAAAACAGACCATTGGATTCATTCATCCCAGATGACACTACTGCACATGATGTCAGGCAGACCGTATCCTAGCAACCTGAGCAGCATCTGTAAGTTAGCAAGGGGGAACTCTTGAGTGACCACTGTAAACACATATGTACCTTTAATTCTGTATTAAAAGTGAGGACTGTAGTTTTCTGTAAACTGTTTATTGTACAGCTACAGATACTCTGGAATAACCCATATTTCATGTTTCGTTATATTTCGTTCATCTTGGGAAGCAGCTGAGGATGGGTTTCAAGGAGGTTGCAATACAAGCTAATTCAACATTTAGCTGTTTTCAGAACTGTTTTATAAATACTGTTAAGAATATACTTTTAACCCTCTCTTAAAAAGGTTTCAAGAACTGCAAACTTGGTATAAGTTGTGAGAGATGTTGGGAGAGATAAAGAATCACCTCTTAGAAGTAAACCCCAGGCTCAAGCCAATAAAGTATTAATTTATAGATACACTAAAGGCTGTTTATAGAAATACTAAAAGAAACAAAAATTAAATGACAAACATTTCGACTAGATTTCAAAGTCTTCAGTTGTTTACATGGTAACCAACTGGAACTAACACTATAATTTCAGATTTGTGTAGAACTACAAATTATTCCTTTGTTATTTTCAGGAGATGATACTTGATTGAAATGAAACCAGCTTGTGTAACTTTATTACTTTATTACACATATTTCTATATTAAATAGATGACTGTTGGCTGTTTCATTTTCTAAAACAAAATCACTGAATTAAGGTGGATTTGTGTTTTTTGTACCTAAACATAATCAACATGACACTGCTGGGAGAACCTACAAATTGTGTATTTTGTGCTATATAGATTTTTTTGTATTATTCTTGATCATTTCTTTTATCATTAGCAAAAATAAATAAATAAACGTCCAACATTACAAAATGGAAAAAAAATATAAACTTAAGGTTGATGCAGTGCCAGAATGCACACTGTACAAATGGTACTTAATGTAATTGTTGTTTGTGGTTTAGGTGCTATAGTGTTAAAAATAAAGGAATATGAAGATATGCAGAGATACAGTAATTGTTCATTTGTCTGAGACTGCCACATGGATGGAGTAAGACATATCGTAAGCATTTAAGTACGGTAATCCACCATTTCCTAAAACATATGTTATGCAAAGTTGTTTTCTTCCAAAACATGTAAATAATGTATGTTGAAAGACTTACAGAAGCACTTCCAATATGTATTGGTAGCCCTGATTTGTTTAGTTTTGGACTGAATATATACACCTTGGGTTATTTTTTTTTATTATTTTTATGTGAAAATTCAAATTTTAACTTATCTACTTTGTAAAAACTTGTTTTTTATTCAGTTTACGTAAATCAATCACGCAACTAACCACAGTTACACAATTATTGTCAAAACTTGTTCAGGGTTATTTCCAAAATGTGGTACATTATACTCACTATATGAATTATATTAAATATTTTTTAATTTCAATAGATACCTTTTCACATATAAAACCTCTCTTCGGCAATGTCATCCAAGCAAACTTGTTTTCCACTGTTATCTATCAAGAAACATTGCTAGTCTCTGCCTGACTGGTCTTTGTGATAGCTATTTTTTTCTACACCTCAACTGATACGTTGCTTTTGATATATACTTTAAGTTTTCTGATTAGCCTTGCGATATCTATCAAAAAGCTGTGTCTTTGAAATTATTATCTTTGACCTTTGGTGTTATATTGATTCCTGTCATTTTACTATTGATCCAATATAAGTCTTGTCCGTGAGAGGTTGGAAAGTATATGATCGAGCCATGATCAATCTTTCAAAGTGAATCAATCTTTATTTAACACAACACCAAAACCACACACAATATTTACACGTGTAGGGCTTATGCCCTGCCACAACACCTAATGATCCAAGTAGCCTGCTTTAGTCTACCAGAGTCTTATGCCTATTCTTATTGCTGCTATGCATTTGTACTCATTTTTATATTTGATTGCCTTTAAAAAGAGGACTAATGTAGAATAATAAAGAGCATTACTGTAGACCAAACGTCTCTAATCCTTCAAATAAGCATGAAAGACAGTACTAATTATGAAACAAAAGCATATGTTACTTATAGAATGGCATGAAAGGAAATGTGAAGCTTTCAAACATGATGAAGAACAAATGTCACTCAGTTAAGCTGCCTTGCTTTCAGCAAGCTCTCAGATGATCCTTTCATGGCTATCCATTTTGTATCACCATCCCAATTTGACTTTCTTTGAAGGAGTTTTTTTCAATTTTGTTGACATGGGAAGCTCTCTCTGTAGTTTACTGATTTTTGTATTTGCATCTCAAGTTTACAAGAACCTGCCACCTATTAAAACATTGTATTTAATAGACCAGCATTTGGGAGATTCCAGCGATAGCTGGTCTTGTACAAGGCCAGTAATAAATGTAATGTCCCTTCTCGCATCTGTTTATTTGAACTTCATTAATCTCTGCAATGAAGTGAAAGACATCTTCATACACTAGTTAGCAGAATAAAAAATACCCCCCTGTGCTCCCATTGTTAATTCAACATTAACAAAAGGAGGCTGTGTGATCCAGTGGTTGATGAAAAGGGCTTGTAACCAGGAGGTCCCTGGTTCAAATTCCACCTCAGCCACTGACTCATTGTGTGACCCTGAGCAAGTCACTTAACCTCCTTGTGCTCCGTTTTTCGGGTGAGACGTAGTTGTAAGTGACTCTGCAGCTGATGTATAGTTCACACACCCTAGTCTCTGTAAGTTGCCTTGGATAAAGGCATCTGCTAAATAAACAAATAATAATAAAAGGGTTTACTATGAAAAATAAAGGCAAATCGTGCTCTTCATCCTTCACTGCAGTACTGTATATGTCAACAATGTTTTTTTTTTTCATATAAAATGATGGATAAGTAAACAATTGACAACAAAACAAGGTTGACATTTGGTTCTACAGAAAACAGTAACAGTACTGTATTGATAATAATATATGTTTAATTCAAATTATGTTGCATTTCAAGTCACTATCCTTTTGGATAAATATATTCTGTAAAACTGTTTAAACCTGTGGAAGTGTTTATATATGAATCTTTTTTTTCTTAACCAATTTTATCATTATTGTAATCAAACTATTGCGAATGCAAGGTTTTATGGCTTGATTGCAATTTAGTGCATTTAGTAAAAAAAAGTAAAAAAGAATAGCTATTCAAATTAAATGACATGATTACAGAAATTACTGTAAAAAGGGCTTCTTGCATTTACTGATTGCGCTTGGTAGAGTCATACTGGAGCAAACATCTCTGGGACATCTCTGGGACAAATAGTTAAGGATCAGTAATCGCTACTCACTAATCACATGGTTCCTGTATCTGGGTATTACTATTAGTTTTCATATACAGTACAGGGTACCACCTTGAAGGAGTGATCTTAGGTCAGTGTAAACTCACACTGCTGGAATGATTTGCATTATTAATAAGCAAGGCTAGGAGTGTACTATTAAAAGGGTAGCTGGAGCAAGAAGATGCTCAAAGGCTGCAAATATTGACTTTCTGTAGAAGAGTCAGCAATGAGCTTGGGTAATTAGGAAAGTGATTATGAGAAGGAAGTGGGACGATACTTCTTCAAAAGGCACCTATGATGATAAGCAAGATGTTTGCAAATCCATTTGGAATTGTAATGAACCATTAAGGCGATTGAGCGTAGAAAAACAGATATTGCTATCCAGCCCTATACAAGTCAGGGGTTTGGAACAATATACTATATGGGAATGCAAGAAATGCACTGATTTGATGTAACAATAATTTAAAAAATGGATGTACAGAAAGGAAAAAAAAGCACTTCCCACCAAACCCAATGAGCGTTCTGATTGGAAAGCTTCTTTTATCCAGTTAATTACAACCTTGTGTGTATGACTATGTTTTGCTAATTACAACCAATTATCATGTTTTAAAATATTCTTGTTCACAGGAGGAAGCGCTTAGAAAAAGTGGAGAAGCAAAATATGCTCACTTGAGCAATGATCTGCATGTGTTAATTGAAGTATTCGCTCCACCTGGAGAAGCCTATTCTCGAATGAGTCATGTCTTGGAGGAGATCAAAAAATTCCTAGTTCCAGTAAGTGAATCTATTTCTTCCACTATAATTCTTAAGATAAATGCAGCACTGTAGCACCTAAGGAGTACAAACACTAAACAGATATTAGACTGTTTCTCATATGTCTCATTTCTGTTATAATGTAAATAATCAAAGAAAGTGAATCATTTGGGATGGTTCATCTTTTAATGTGGCGCTTTGGGTACTATTTTCTAAAGGACATTTGTATATTTTACATAAATATCAATTACTGTATTATTTATATATATATATATATATATATATATATATATATATATATATATATATATATATATATATATATATATATATATATATTTGTAGTCAAAGGTTTACATACCCCAATGTAAAAGTTTCAAGAAATAGATGTCTACAATTATTTATTTCTGCAATTTTTTTGCAAAACTCCAAAAATGCTAATTCAAAAGCACACGAACAGTAACTATGACTCTGCACCTGCAGAGTAGCAACGCAACACATGTTGTAGCTAATTTATTTTTTAATTAACAAGTGTGGGAAGGTTTCCAGTGTAATAGGTGTTTAGGCCTAGAGCAATTAATTAATATTAGCACAGCTTTAGTCTGGATTGCCAACCATGTTAATATGTTAATGGGGCCTCTCTACAAGCTTGCTGGTCCCTTGGGTAGCTGTGCTATATGGAGGTTTCCGGTGTTTATTCTTGCGTCTCCTCTACTAACCTCCTGTAGGTATTCCTTAAATCCACCATCTCAGTCTAGGACAGAATGAGATATTCTGGAAAGTGGCTTGTCAGAAGTATCGAGTTGGTAGTATTTTCCACTAGGGAAGTAATATTACATTTTCCACTTGGTTCTCACTAGTAAATAGCAAATAATTGAAATGGAGAAGTTAAAATTTATCCATAATGTCTGGATGTGACAGAGCAGCACTTTTCAATATGTGCCTGAGACCCATGCAGCAGTTTAAGTACTGTATCATCTGTCTTGCAAGTAGAGCAATCCTCCAACAAGTGCTAGTCTGATTATTCTGATTCTGATTTTCAGCAGTGGATTTAATCTAATTGTACACTTTTGTCAGCAAATAGCTATACAGTTACCTGTTTGAAAACATAATTTATCAATCTAAACAAATGCTTTAATAAGGGGAATGCATGAAGAACATTGGTTTATTAAAAAAAAAAAAAAAACAGAGCGAAACTCAAAGTATTCTTATGGATGTGACAGCATCAATGCAAATGGGACAGTTTATCAAGCAGCCCGGTAAAACACTATAGAAATAATATGTAAAGGACTTTTACATTATATACTAGGTTTATAGGATTGAATAAAACAAAATAATTAACTTTTTGTTTAATAAACCTATTTATTTAATTACTAGATACTGAAAATAGCACATTTGTAGGAACAAAATAATGTATAATAAATTTAAGCAGAACTGCTTTTGTTTTATTCTGTTTTTAAAAATCTCTGATATAGCTGGAGTGTGTAAACTTTTTAAAACGAAATAAAAGCACATAATAGTGTAAGAGGTTTGATTTCTTCTTAAAAATAAGTCATCTTCTTCAGGTAAAGTCAATGAAAAATAGTTTATTCAGGAATCAAAATGCAAACGGGAACAAAGCAAATCAAAAAACACATACAGCATACGGTAGGCCTCAGAAGGTGTAATGTCTGAGCTGGCATCAGTGTAGATGTTTCTTAGTTGACCCAAGAAATTACTTCGTACAGCACAGATATACAGCTAGCTGACATCATTTCCTTAACCAAATGTGGTCTTATTTCCCAAGCATGATGCGAGACAAAGCACATTAAAAGTTACATTTGCGTTTCTTCTTCACTTTACCAATGTCAGCAGAAACCCAGATAACAAGGAGTTACATTTAAGAACAATGAAATGTTTTGCTCAATTCTCACAGGCAGCATAGCGCTATACCCACGCATCACAAGGCCGAACGACAGGACTGGTGATTGCAAACAGCTGATGTACACCAGCTATGCACAGCTTAATTTTAAGAGTTTATTAACCCTGCGTTGATTCTGATATTACATTAAACACAGGAAAATCACACAGTGTTTACAGACTGTTTTCTTTATCATTTAAAAAGGAACCATAAGTAACGGGTTGTATAATGGAAAAGGAACAGAGGCTGATGAAACAATAAGAGCTTGTGCAATTTAACTGGAACAATGTGTACACTGCCCCACACAAGCTGCGTGTTTATCAGAAAAAACCTACGTGATCCAATGGTATAATGTATTATTAAGCATTCTGTGACACACACCTAAAGTTATAGCATGTCACTTTTAACAAAAGCAAATGGTTTTAGAACCAGTTTCAATTGGTTTGATAATGGTTTGTATATAGGCTAAAAACAGTTTTAAGCAGAAACAATTTATGTGAAAACAAAACTGTTATCTGTCCCAAGGCCACAGCTGCACTCTGAGTTATGAAAAGTCAGTCACTCCCTACAAGGGTGTTTTTCAGGCCACATGCTAAGCTAAAGAGCTACAAGGCCAGAGCAATACATAGGCAACAATCCTTACAATAGTAAATAGCACAAGTGTTGCCTGCAGATAACTTAAAGTAAGCCTTAATATCTAAAAACAAGACAAAGCAGCAGTCATAATGAATATGGAAATCATTTATTGTCCTACAAAATTTTAAATAGATATAATTATTATATACAAATATGCAATTTAAAAAAAATATATATAAATAAATCCTACACTTAAAAGATCAGGCTAATAATGCCTTAACATAAACAGCTGTATTTTACAGAATAGCCTATACCTTTTTGTGCACACCACGTTAGAAGCTTCTAAAAGGTATATCTAATCTCTTTCTACTTCATTCGGCATTAAGCCAAATTATTTATTAATCTTATCAAATACAAACAGATGTACAAACTCCTTTAACCATATACATTTTCCTTTTGACAATAACAATAATAATACATTATCCTGTTCATACATGTGTAACAGGGCAGAGGCTGGGCGTGAACTGACGACACTATGCACCCCAAGTGAGCATCAAAACCACAATGCAAAAGAGCCGAGCTCGTCAGCATTGTGACAGGCTGGCTCGCAGTGGTGAATTGATGACGTCACGGACCAGGAAGAAACTGAATCACAAAACAATGGATGGGCGGGTGAAGCTGAATGCTACTGCATTCAGCGTATTTAATTAATCAAACAAACAAAACAAAAGATTTAAACAAAACAACAAAACAAAAGGGCACGAGGGCCAAACGAATAAACAGACAAACAAGTAAGTGGCGTGCTGGCTAAACCAGCACGTTTTAGCAATTGTTTTATGTCGTCTCTCCGCTCTCTCTCCGCTCTCTCTCCGCTCTCTACTCCAAAACTCCACCACCGCAGCACAGACAGCTGTCGGTTCTTATACTCTGGCCGAGGGGTTAACTAGCTATTAATTATCTTATTACCCCTCGGCCACAGTCTGCACGCGTTTGGTAAGGATGCATGACTGTCAGCTAGTTAAATAATCAGTAGCTGATCAGTCATGCATCCTCACGGGTTTTTAAATATACATATAAAAGACGCGGCGCTTTTACCCAGCGCCAAAACAAAAATACAAATAATAATAAATAGAGGCGGGACACTCCGCCACACATGCCCCCATGCGCAGCACACATGGCCTTTTCGGCCACCTCCCCTTATTCCCTAAAGTCCCGGCTAGCAGTCCTGGCCCGGAACAGGGGAAGCAAGGTGTCTCGAGGCTGACCACGGCGGGATGTCCTCCTCCCACCCCAACAACTGTAGCGTCCTAGTGGACCACGCACAGGCGGCCCCTCTGGCCAGAAAAATTTTGGGGTGGTCTCCAGACCTGCCCCCTTCTTCATGGCCGGCATCTCCCCTCCGTGGGGCTCCGGCCACAGTATTTCCTGCAGCGAAATTGCTGCGGGGGAGCTGGTCTCCTGACCTCCCCCCTTCTTCATGGCTGGCAGCTGCCCTTCATGGGGCTCCAGCCACAGTATTTCCTGCCGCGAAAGTGCGGCTGGGGAGCTGGTCTTCTGACCTTCCCCACTTCTTCGTGGCGGCAGCTGCCCTTCATGGGGTTCCAGCCATAGTATTTCCTGCCGCGAAAGTGCGGCTGGGGAAGCTGGTCTCCTGACCTCCCCTTTTCGTGGCGGCAGCTCCCCTTCATGGGGCTCCAGCCACAGTATTTCCTGCCGCATGGCAGGACTGGTAGCGACCCCAGGCAAAACAGGACCCTCGGGAGGCGAAGGTAGCAGCTGCAGACCTTCAGCAGGCAGCGGCAGCAGCAGCGGACCCTCGAGGCGGCGGCAGCTGCAGCGGACCCTCGGGAGGCGGCGGCAGCAGCAGCGGACCCTCGGGAGGCGGCGGCAGCAGCAGCAGCGGACCCTCGGGAAGCGGCGGCAGCAGCAGCAGCGGACCCTCGGGAGGCGGCGGCAGCAGCAGCAGCGGACCCTCGGAGGCGAACTCAGGAGGAGCCCCTGGCCATGGAGGCGGCAGCGGGAGCTCCACTTCTCCCTCGTACCCTGTAACTGGTGGCTCTCCAGGCGATCGCGGAGCAACAGGCAGCCCAGGCGATCGCGGAGCAGGCCTCCTTAGGCGGTGCTGAAGCAGGCATCCTTGGGCGGTCTTGAAGCAGGCATCCTTAGGCGGTCGCGAAGCAGGGCAGGAGCAGTCCTTCCCATGATGGTGGATGTGGAACCAGCAGGTATTCACCCTCTGCTGGTGGAGGTGGAGATGGAACCAGCAGGTATTCACCCTCTGCTGGTGGAGGTGGGAGGGGCAAGCAGTCCTCCCACGGCGGTTGAGGCGGAACCAGCAGGTATTCACCCTCTGCTGGTGGAGCTGGGAGCGGCAAGCAGTCCTCCCACGGCGGTTGAGGCGGAACCAGCAGGTATTCACCCTCTGCTGGTGGAGGTGGGAGCGGCAAGCAATCCTCCCACAGCGGTTGAGGCGGAACCAGCAGGAATTCACCCTCTGCTGGTGGAGCTGGGAGCGGTAAACAGTCCTCCCACGGCGCTTGAGGCGGAACCAGCAGGCATTCACCCTCTGCTGGTGGAGGTGGGAGGGGCAAGCAGTCCTCCCACGGCGATTGAGGCAGAACCAGCAGGCATTCACCCTCTGCTGGTGGAGCTGGGAGCGTAAGCTGTCCTCCCACGGCTCTTGAGACGGAACCAGCAGGCATTCACCCTCTGCTGGTGGAGGTGGCAGAGGCAGAGGCAGCTCCTGCTGCTCTGCTCCTAGCGGTGGAGGTGGCGGAGGCAGAGGCAGCTCCTGCTGCTCTGCTCCTGGCGGTGGAGGTGGCGGAGGCAGAGGCAGCTCCTGCTGCTCTGCTCCTGGCGGTGGTGGAGACAGAGGCAGCTCCTGCTGCTCTGCTCCTAGCGGTGGAGGTGACGGAGGCAGAGGCAGCAGGTATTCTTCCTCTGCTGCTGGAGACCTAGGTTCTGGACCTGTGGGCTTCCCCCTGGGCTGGATGCACGGGCTCCCCCTTCTGGCGCTGGATGCACGGGCTCCCCCCTTCTGGCGCTGGATGCACGGGCTCCCCCTTCTGGGCTGGATGCACGGCTCCCCCTTCTGGGCGCTGGATGCACGGGCTCCCCCTTCTGGGCGCTGGGCACAACGGGACTTCGGGCTCATCCCTTTCCTCATCTGTGTCCCGGTCGACCTCTGGGCAGCTTTCCTCCTCATGCCCATATCGATGGCAGTACGTACACCACTCCTCCGTGGAGTCCTCCTGTGTACCCACCATGCGAGATCCCATGGCGGAGCTCAGGATCCATCCTTTGGCTTCCACTGTCCCTCTGTTGTGGGGCTGGCCATTCCTCTCTCCTCCCTTTTTCTTCCCTTTTTTTTTTTTTTTTTTTTCCCCCTTCACAAAAAACACTTTTTGAAAAAAAACTAAAAAAAACGTCCTTTTCCTGGTCCGGCTCTTGGAGGCGTTGTTTGTCCCACGCTGGACACCATATGTGACAGGCTGGCTCGCAGTGGTGAATTGATGACGTCACGGACCAGGAAGAAACTGAATCACAAAACAATGGATGGGCGGGTGAAGCTGAATGCTACTGCATTCAGCGTATTTAATTAATCAAACAAACAAAACAAAAGATTTAAACAAAACAACAAAACAAAAGGGCACGAGGGCCAAACGAATAAACAGACAAACAAGTAAGTGGCGTGCTGGCTAAACCAGCACGTTTTATGGTGTTTTATGTCGTCTCTCTGCTCTCTCTCCGCTCTCTCTCCGCTCTCTACTCCAAAACTCCACACCGCAGCACAGACAGCTGTCGGTTCTTATACTCTGGCCGAGGGGTTAACTAGCTATTAATTATCTTATTACCCCTCGGCCACAGTCTGCATGCGTTTGGTAAGGATGCATGACTGTCAGCTAGTTAAATAATCAGTAGCTGATCAGTCATGCATCCTCACGGGGTTTTTAAATATACATATAAAAAGACGCGGCGCTTTTACCCGCGCCGCAAACAAAAATACAAATAATAATAAATAGGGGCGGGACACTCCGCCACAAGCATACATGGTTTTAGAGCTCTTAACCTCATCTCTTCTCATCGACAGGGGACAGAATCCGTAATGGCAGTATACCACACAACATTGCACGTTACACATGTAAAAACAGAAAGAGTTGTACCATGTCCTTATCACTAGGATGTAAATTTTTGATTTGTGAAAAGGGCAGGACAATTGCAGTCACTTGTGTTCTTTTTTTAAAATTTCCTGCAAGCTGCCTTCCTTCTTTATTTGCACAGTATTTAATTTCCATTTGGAGCTCAAGCTGTGAGAAATAGCTGTCTGTGATCATGAGGAAGACACAGGTATTAATGATGTATTGCTCACACTGAAACATGTCTGCATGTCCATACTATAAGTATGATAATGCTTCATGTTTATCTAAATTTAACTGGAACTGTTTTTAACCAATGTCTACATGTATTTAAGTAAACAGATTAAAAATGATAGTGTAGTGTTTTTTGTTGTTGTTGCTGTTTATCTTTCCTGTACAATTGTATGATGTTTACAATTTTCTGAGTGGTTCTCTGTTTTGTTGCGCTTCCTGATTCCAATAGGTCATGTAATGTTGCTAACAGAGTTGAAAGGTCATGGCAAACATCATATGAACCTTTGGAATCAGAAAATTAAAGAATGGACAGTCACTTAGCAGTCCAGAGCAGTAATTTAGCTCAAAGCTACTTAGAGAAAACTATAGGAGAAAAATGATAAATGATAAAACTTAATATTGGAGCAAAGAATGATTGCCAACCTCATAACAAGAGTAGGAAAAAGTAAAACAAAAACCAACATTAAAATGGCATTTGAATCTATTTACTCTTTAATAATTTAGTCTGAAAATTGTTTTGTACATTCTGTTGGAAACATGGTTAACATTGATTAATTTGTGAAGAATCATTGGTGGAAGAGGTATATTTCTCTGATATCCCACAAAACAGCTTTAGTTATGGTTGAAACTCTTATTTTAAAGTATGGAACGTCTAATCCCTTTCAACTTCATTGGGCATGAAATTCACATAACTCTTATCATCATTTGACATCCTAACGTATTTACTTTTCAAATGGTCCAAAACCACAGCCTCTTTTTTACAATTCTTGTGAATTTCAATGAGAAAGTTTAAGGATATGGGGTATACTCTAGTGAACCCTCTTCCCTTGGGAACATGCTCCCTAGGATGGAGACGAAAGTCACAACCATACTTGCCATTAAACTGGGTTGTGTTACGAACGGCTGGTCTAGCCACTAAATCTGCTGAACAAATTAAAGTATGTATTTTAACAACCTTCTGACCTTCTCCTGGAATTGTTATGTTACACCTGTTTCATGCAAATCAGTTAACTCTTTAACAAAAACACTCAAGTAGCTATCCATCCTTTGCTTTCTTGGGCCAAACCACAGACATGACAACAGAACATTGTTAATTCTTAACTTGTATGGGAGTTCATTCACTATTACCTGAATACGCCAGAAACTGCTTCTGGATGATTTAAATACTGAAACACCATCACTGTTCCACTGAAGAGAAATTTCATTCTGACCAAACTATGTAGAATTCCTTACTTTTTGGTACAGTTTTCCAGATGTGACATCACTTATCTCTGCTTCTACATTTTTTTAAGGGTGATAGAGATGCAGCTAGAAAAATTAAAAATACTGTAGACATAAATATAGCTTCATAACAACTTATGAACTGATCAAGAATTTTTCTTAATATGGTGATGTTTATTATTTGTTTATTTAGCAGACACCTTTATCCAAGGCGACTTACAGAGACTAGGGTGTGTGAACTATGCATCAGCTGCAGAGTCACTTACAACTATGTCTCACCCTGGAAAGACGGCGCACAAGGAGGTTAAGTGACTTGCTCAGGGTCACACAATGAATCAGCGGCTAGGGTGGGATTTGAACCAGGAACCTCCCGGTTATAAGCCCTTTTCTTTAACCACTGGACCACACAGCCTCCTAATGTGTGTGTGATAGGCAGTAGATTTTACATTTATTTATATTCAGAATTCTCATTTTTACTTTTTGAGTGGTTCAAACTACAGTCACGTATACCCTTCTCTCATATCAACACAGTTGCAACATTGTTTATTTTGGTTAGAGGTCTACAGTGTAGCAGCCTACTTCAAGCTCAGTGTAGTATAATTGCTTATAGCAACACTGAATCCTCACGCAACTGGTGTTCGAGACCACAGGGCAAGTTATATAGATTAAAATGTATTTCTACCACGAAAACCAATTTGAATGTACAGTTTTTATTTATAAAATCGGACCATTAAGACATGCTTTAATTTACTCCTTAGAATTAATACTCTCATGGGGTTAAATGGCATTCCCTTGTGAATTTGTATTGGAGCTATGAAATAATTGAGCAAGGTCCAGGGAAACTGAACTACGGTCTTCTGGAAAGCCGAATCACCCGTATATAAATAAAGTAAACATCTGAAGAACATTTTTTTAACTGCTCTATAATTTAACTCAATGTATGGGATATCCAACTGCCTTTACATTTCCTTTCAAATAACAATATAAGGGTAGAATTATCCCACGTATATGAGCATGCAGGCTTTAAATATAGGCTCCAGAACTCTGTCCCTCAGTAACATTATATCCAAAACCTATACTTACGTTTTCGGCAGGACAGTTTTCCTTATGGTTTTCAAGGTCCCGTTTCATCACCAAGGAAGAAAACTTGATTAGGTTAGTGTTAATGGAAGTTTCAGTCAGTTCCTCCTCATTTTCTATTGAGTAGCCAGGCTGGCTATAAGTAAATTCATTTATTTATATCCCTCTCCTTACTTTTGTCATACGAGGCATATCTTGTTCTGCTTCATGACATAAGAAACATTTACAAGGTCCTCTTGACTTCCTCTCCATTTCAATAAATGTCACCTTATCAGAGAGTAAACTGTTGGCAAAAGAGAGAAGTGCTGTTGCCTGCCTGCATGGCGCGCGCCCTACTTTTCAAATGTACCTGCACGAGACCAGCAAAGTGACCATTTGTGTTTGACAGGAGGCTCCCACAGCATTTACATACCACTTCACAGAGCAGAGATAGAGGAAATGTCATTTGCATGGTTTGATTTTTTTTAAAGAGAATGCAATAGAAATTGGCAAGAAAGAGTGGATTGTAGAACTTGATGAATATAGTTACAAAAATAATGTAATTGAAACCAGAAATGTTTATGAGATAAGATGGCCTGATGGTAGACTTAAACCTGGTGGAAAAGGGGACCTTCAAAAGAAAAATCCAAAATGGTTAACCTGTCCATCTTATGTACTGGCAATATGTAAGACAAAGTGTAATGCTGTATATATCAATTTGTCAATCAACTAAAAAGATTAAATAATAATTTTAAGAGATCCTAGTCCCTTTAACACTTCTGCCTCTGTGATGCTAAAGTTATTTAAAACTGGATAGGAACAGGTCGACATGTGGGGATGTAATTGTTTTGCGCCTCTAGTACTACATTTTTTAAAAATAGCCATCCTTTTTCTCTGGATGTTTTCTGCATTTTACTCCAATCTACTTCTGTTAGGCTCTGCTTCATTCCCTCATAGTTGGCCTTTTTTAAAATTGTAAACCTTAGCTTTAGTCATTACTTTTGTGGTTTTAAAAAGCACTTCAAATGAGTTTGCCAATGGTTCTCTGACCTCTGTTTAATTATTCTGTCTTCATTATTTGAAAAGACTAAATTGAGGCATGCCTCCACTCTAGTCGGTGCCTTGACAAATTGAGTTAGGAAGCAGTTATTTATCATTTCTACCATTTCAATTTTGGCTGACGTGCTCCCCACCGGGTTTTCCCATTTTATATGGAGGAAGTTGAAATCCCCCATTAGTATGGCTTCTCCTTTGCTACACACATTTCTAATGTCATTTTTTAAATTTGAAAGTAAAAATATATGAACGCATGATGACCTTTATGCACAAAAATCTTCACTAATATACAACTGAGCAAGAACTGTTGAGTGTTTATTTTCATTTCATACAGTATTAAATGGCAGTGTTTCTATCTGATAGTGAAAAATAAATAAATATCAAAATAGATAAAGAAATAAATAAATGTCTATGTATTGATTTATATATTCATTTATTTCAGTATTTATTAATGTATTTATTTATTTATGTTTTACTTTTACCAAATATATAAGTTATCCTTCAGCATAGCTAATTCTCAGAAAGTTCGTTTTTGTTAGTGGGGACCACAAATAGCGTTACTCTCATCAACCAGTATCAAGAGGAAACCGAACATCCTTGCACCAATAGGGACCACAATGAGTGTTACACTGACAGGAAACCAACTTTTTTTCAGAGCTCAAGATCAGAGTCTCTGAATGATGAAATCTCCAAAATGTGACAAGTAACAAAGTCTGCAAAAATCTGCCAAAAAACAGGAGAAAAAGGAGAAGGACTTTTTTTTCTACATTTCACCTAAGACTGTTGGGAACTACAAATTAAAAGTGAAATGGTGCTTTTGGCTGATTTACTTTTGCTGCGCTAATACCCTGAAAACACGTAAACTATCCTTGCTGTAGAGAGAGTCTGGCAGTTCTTGCTGATAACTTGGCACGAAGAACTACCGTTCCTTCCAATTACTGAAAAAGCAAGTGGTTAATATTGTCAACTTTGCTGATGTTTACGAAAAAAATACCATAAGGATAAACATTAGGTTAATTGAGGTATGATCAATATCTTTGTAATTTTAAGCGTGGATTGCCACCTTTATCCCAGATGTCCATAAAACAAGATATGTCTAGAACAGTTAAGGTTGTGCATCTTGTTTTGGTATAAAATCCTTGAAGTGGATATACAAGGTACTGTGTGGCCATAAAAAAGAAAAAGAAAAACATACACGCTATATACATATTAAAAATATATTTTTGTATTATTTAAAACTTGTGTACAGTACATTTCATATATGGCAGCTGGCTCTTTGAGCTAAATATATATATATATATAAGAAAAAAGAAAAGGATATTTCAGGTACTTCAAAAGGTAGAATAATTGATTACAAATCAATTATCAGGACGATTCGGACTACAAGTCCTTCATCAGCTGAATACAGTGCTTTAAGAAGTTGATAAAAAACAAACAAGTAGTCTTTTAAACAAAATTCCAGAATAATGTTGATGATGATGATGATGATGATGATCTCAGAACAGAATGTTCATTCCAAATGGCTCCAAAGTGCCTAGTTTGAAAATAAGTTCACATTCCTTTTGTTTCCTGACAGCATTAGTTCCATAGCATTGAACCATCCCACAAATCATGATGTCTTCTATAGTGTGGTCATTTCTGTTAAAATGTCTGGCGACAGGAAAGGTAGAGGTGTTAATTCGTATACTTCTCAGATGTTCCACGAAGCGATCAGCCAAGCGTCGTTTTGTTTCACCAATATATAGCTTGTTACATTTGATGCAGCCAATGCAACATACTATTCCTTTACTAATGCAAGTAAAAGTATCATGGATAGTAAATGAGGATTTTGCTCCCTTAACTACTGTGTTGCTGTGAATGTATTTACAAGTTGCACAACGTGACCTATTGCATGGAAACGTACCCTTAAGATTGGGTCGAATGTTACTGTGGACCAGATGCTCTCTTAGATTTTTGTCTCTTCTGTATGTCATTAGAGGAGGGTTATTGAAAATAGGAGCTGTAGAAGGATCATCTTGAAGAATGCTAGAACTTCTTTGTATGATGTGTTGTACTTTTTTGGTCATAAGATGATATGTAAGAACAGGGGGAATACGATTGTTGGTATTCTGTGTTTTGGTTTTGTACAAGGCATCCTTTCTGTTTATTGTCGATACTCTTAACTGTGCTTCTCTAAGTATAGTGTCTGGAAAACCATAGTCTTTGAAAAATGCACACATGTCATTTGTTTTATTCAAAAAATCACTATCATCACTGCAAATGCATCTCAGTCTTAGTAATTGGGAGTATGGAATGGAGTAGCTTTGGGATGTGAGGAGTCGTATCTTAGATATGAATGAGAGTCTGTTTCTTTGTAGAAGATTGTAGTATTGATGGTACAATTAGAAACTGTAATGGTAATGTCTAGGAAAGAAATTTGTTTAGAAATGTTCCATGTATACTTTAGAGCTGGATGAAACTGGTCAATAAAATGTATGAAATCCATTAAAACTTCATTAGTGTTATCGGAGATGCCAAATATGTCGTCAATGTATCTAAGCTATAACATTGGTGTATGTCCCTTGTACTGTTGAAAAACTTTATTTTCGATCCATCCCATAAAAAGACAGGCATAAGAGGGTCCCATTTTTGTTTTCATGCTGACACCTCTAATTTGTTTATAAAAGTCTTGGAAGAACCGAAGAACAACTACAATTATTACAATCTTCCTTAATGTTGCATACTATTTTGACTTCATCTCCAAAATGGACCACAGTTGAGCCATCCCTCTCACTCCACATGGTATCTGAGTCCTCAGTATCAACCCTTAAATTGGGTGCTACCAGTCCTTCTTACTTCACCCCTGTGTCTGGTGTGGGAATACGATTTACTAAATTCGGTTTTCCTATATTGTTTGGAATTTCTCACTACACCTCCCATCCTTTTGTAACAGCTACTCTCTTTATAGGTATTTCTCTATATCTTATGTATAGGGCATTCTGTGGATTTTGTCTTTGTCCAGATTAGATTTATTCATCTCTCTCCGCCTTATATTTAGAGCAATAACACCAATATTAAATTTCATGATCTCAGTACCATTTCTATCATTTTCATTCACCTACATAAATGTATTATTTGCCATAAGGAAACACAACATACTATTTTAACAGAGGTGACTGAACTTACTGCAATATCTACATACCTTGTAACTACTTGATATTTGGTAAAAATGAGTCAGCTATTATTGTTGTTTTCTCCTGAATTTCAGAGGTTGTATCACAATATGTGGCCTCTATTTCAGCATGAAATAATTGCCATTGTGAAGAATATTCCATTTGCTTACATGTCAAGCACAACTGTGACAGGGAGAGCCCTTGCGCAGATGTGTGCAGCTGGGACGCGGAACAGGAGACACGTTGCTAGGCAACCAATTGAGCAGTTAGGCTCGCCCAGCACTGAGCTGATCGGGAGGTCTGGATTGGCTGGGGGGCCTTTCCTGGGAGGCGGCGCTCAGCTCAAAAGGCGTCTACGCCACAGCTCAAGGTTACTGCATAGCCATAGCCATGCAGACAGGCACTGAGTAAAACCTTGCTGTGTTGACATCAAGGAGGAGAGCATCCGCTCCATGGAGAGAACTACTACACAAAACCCTTCCACGCCAAGGCGGTGGTCTTGAAGGCATTGCCCAGCTGAGGCTGTTTGAAAAGGCTGTTTGAAGAGGCCAGAGTTGCCATGATGATGCCGGGACTCTGGGAGCCCAGAAGTAGGTCAGTTTAGGGAATGTTGATCCCAAACAGTATAGAGGGGGTTTCCATAGTGCAGTAGTTTCCTGAAGCGCGATGATCCTTTCAGTAGGACTAGCGCTCACCTTGTGTTGAAAACTTTTATTTTTTTAGCTTTCTTTTGTTTTGTTTTGTTTATTAAATCTGACACTAGGGCTAATATTGCTGGTACCCTAGTGTCAGCACTGTTGATTAAAATCTGCGCACCTGTGCGGCGTGTCAACACCCAGTGCTCTGTGTATGCCTCAGTATTATTCAGTGACGACCCACACATGTAACAAATCCACCTGTTACAGCAACCCACAGACCAACTTCAAAATAATTAAAAGGCAAGCTGACACCAATAAAACTAAGCTGAAGTGGTGTTCACAGTCTCGCCGACGAGTGTCTAACCCATCCTCCCAGCCCAGGACTATTACAGTATTGTTATTATTAGAAGGTGAAAGTCAATTAATTTCAAAGAATTTCAAATTATAAATATGGATTGCATCTGTGAGAATTTGAAATTAAAGCCAACATGATGTACAGTAGTGCTCAACATTAACATGTCAAAAGTATCCTAAATATATGGGTATTCAAAATGAATATTGTCATTTATATATTTACATGCAAGTGACAGTGAATATTCCATTACTATTCTGTATTTAGGAACAAACAGAGGAGTCTGTGAAGGTCAATGTATAACATAGTAACAGTGATTTGCCACATCTTACATAATGATGAAATACTGATGTTTTGGACACTGCTCATATTATTCTTAATATGCAGTTTGCATGAGAGGTTATTTAGTGTTTACAACATTGTATTTTAAGTAATATTAGTTTTCAGTGTATGTCTGTAAATACTGTGAACGTTTTTAACAATCTCATTGTAGACACGTCAAATATCAACAGTTTGGGACCTCCATCAGAAAACTTTAAAAACATTTTCTTTATGACAAGTCAAGACAAATGTCTTTTAATGTTATACAGTCCATTACTGAAACACATGGCAATGTTCATGAATGTCCGTAATTGTACAGTACAAACAAGTGTATTTGCTTATCTACAGTGAGGAGACGCTGCACTTAAGTCAAAACCATGTCCATGAGTAATTGAAGAAAAAGCCAAATGATGAGTAAAATAATATAAAGTTAGCTGTATTGTTAATGATAATAATACATTCAGCTTGTGTACATGTACACGCATGCTCATTATAGCCTCATTTGGAAGACAGAAATGGCAGTACTGCCAGTGCTACCTGCCAGGGAGAAGGCTGATTGTTTCGAAAGCACCTGCTTTCTGAGAATTCTAAATAAAAAGGGTGTTTGGAATGTCTTTTCACAAACTGAATGGCTTAAAGATGGGGTGGTGTTTATACAACATTAAGGGTGTTACCATGTTAATTAAGGTTTGCTACAAAAACACATATTTATCAGTGGGATTTTCTGTTCTGTTTTGATCTGTGCCCTTTAGAAATTCAATGTCAGATAGAGCATCAATAATTAACTAATTTTAGACGAGAGCTGTGTTAAATGAAAATACAGAGAAGTCAAAAGAATCAAAGAGAAAGTTGATCCTTCACAGTCGTCTAACAGTATGAGGCTCTGTTGGGGGCTATGAATCATGTCTGTTGCTGAAAACCCTGGGGGAATTTAAAAAGTACAATTTTTTTTAGATGCATCTTGGCTTAAAAATGGTACCAAACGACTTTGTATAAATAAAAAGTTAAACACATTACACAAAAATCTAAAGATATGATCACAATTTTATCATGATAGTTTGATTTAACTTTGAAAGATAAAATGGCAATTCTAGTTGTTGACTGAATACTGCTTGATCTTATCTCAAACTTTAACCAAGGCGTGACGGGCCATGTACAGTATTTACTAAATATTGAAGGATAGTTCATTTACAGTTGAATATTTCATAAAAATGTACTCTCAGAATTTGTTGCTGCCATTATGTGTTTAAGAACTACAGGCCACTTAGATATTCAATTGTTTTTATAATTATACATTAGTCTAACACTATCAAAAAATGTAGCCAATCAACAGTTTCTAAACTGGGGTAGAGTGTGGTTGCGTTGGACCTTGACAACAAGAGATTGTGTATGAAAATGTTTTAACAAAAAACAACCAGGTCAGTGCAAGAAATATTCAAGTAAACAACAGTACAGTGGTTGCAGACATCAGTTAAATGATATTGAAATGTATTTAAATGAAGAAAACAACATGGAATTGGGCAGGGATCTAGAATACTAAGTCGATGCAAACATTATAATGAGATGTAAGGAGGATTTTGCCTTGCACTTGGGCAATTGCTGATACTCCAAAAACATTGCACCTCCTCTTACAAGATGCAAACCATTGTAGAAGCGAGTAATTAAGAGCTGTATAAAAGCACACACCTGCAGAGACCTGTCATTGGCTTCAGGATGGTTGCTGTGGTACACTTCCTGATGCGGCGACACATGGCTCTTGTTGAGGACAGGCAGGAAAACCTTCAGAGGAGAAGGGCAAGACGAAGAAGACCCTGAATATTCAAACCCAGGGTCACATTATTTGGTTTGATTTTCGTGCTCCACAAATCTCATACAGCGCATAGTGCTCTCTGTACTCCTAACTCACCTCACCTCTGGGCTGTAAGTGCGGCCGCTAAATAGCCCGATGCACAGGTGGCGTTCATTGCGACCCTCATTATCATGTTTGCAGCTCATTATTTGTGCGTGTTGAGTAATTTGTATTGCTCTTAAGCTTACATAGGCCGCAAAATAATTGCCTGGCCGCTAGGCAATTTGGATTTTGCAGCCTATCCTTACATCAGCCCCAAAATGTACATATCAATGCATATTCTTTAAGGCAATTTGTAGTCTATCCAGCCAAAGTATAGGGACTATTTTGCACTGGTTGAAGGATATATTTCATAAAAATGTATTTAAAGTTTAAAATCTAGTTGGTTTTTCTTTTTGTTTTGTTTTCATAAATTGACAAAGTAATTTTATAAGAGCAATAACACTACAGGGTGTGCAGTATTTAATTGTTTCTTTTACTGCCAACAATATTTCACATACTGTTAATGATACATACTTGTATATCCTCCAATTTACAACCATTACATTTTCAATTTACTTAATATTTACAAACTATTCTATCAGAGGTGGCATACCCTGTACACTATGCCTCCTGAGATGCACTGTTTTTGTTCACAAAACAACCATGTAATGCATAGTTTACTACTGGAGAAAACATTAGTTTTCTGCAACACCACAAATACTGTACCATGAATCAAGCAAAGTATATTACTTGAGAAGTAAAGAAAGAATATTTAAACATTGAATTAACCTTTAGATTTTGGAAAATGAGCTGTTTAGTTCAGGAATGGCGTGTTCTACCAAGCATGACTACTGTGTTTGACAAGCTGAAATGGTTGAGCTGCCACAATGTAGCAGCTGAGCAGTAACGGCATCCTCACCCACACACAATGCTATAAGTGACGCTAGAAGTATTTTATTTTAGTGCATGTGGAATTCTAATTTAGAGACCTTGACCTGTATTTATAAAGCAGGAGCATGTCAGGAAATGTTTTGGACTCCACTGTAATCATTGTCATTGTAATGCTTTATGAATTCGTATCTTTGTGACCACCGTCTAGGGGTGGATTTTGTGCCAAAATACAGCAGTTTATTTTGTCTTAATTTAAATGTGTTTTAATTTTTTTTCTTCACACAAATGACAGGTAGTTGTGTTATAAGCGGTATAAACCACGAAGGGTTTATATATATATATATATATATATACAGTATATATATATATATATACAGTATATATATATATATATACAATATATATATATATATATATATATATATATATATATATATATATATATATATATGGCATCTCGTATCATTTCTATGCTGATGATGCCCAGATCTTCCTCTCCTTTCCCTCCTTTGACTCCAACACTTCCTCCCATATCTCTACCTGCCTCTCGGCCATCTCCTCCTGGATGCACTCACATCATCTCAAACTCAACCTCTCCAAATCAGACCTCCTTTTCTTCCCCCTCTTCCTCCCCCACCACTGATCTCTCTATCTCTATTCCTTTGAATCCACCATCCTCTCTCCTTTCTTATCCACCAAGAACCTCGGTGGCACGCTCCTGTCGCTTCTTCCTCAGCAACATGCACAGAATTCGCCACTTCCTCATTGACTACTCCACAGCTCCTAGTTCAAGCCCTGGTACTGTCCTGCCTTGATTACTCAAGTCCCTCCTGGCCAGCCTACCTGCATCTGCTATCCGTCTGCTCCAGCTCAACCAAAACTCTGCTGCTTGCCTTGTCTTCCCTTCCTCGTTTCTCCCACGCTACACCGCTGCTGTGTTCCCTCCACTGGCTCCCTATCGGCGCTTGCATCCAATTCAAAACTCCTGTTATCCCCTATCACTGTCTCAACCTGTTTGCTCCCTCCAATCTCCAGACTATTATTTCTCCCTACACCCCCTCTCGCCCCCTCCGCTCCTCCACCACCGGCAGATTAGCTGTACCCCCTCTCCACCCTTGCCCCTCAGTGGTGGAACAACCCACGGATATCAGGACTGCTCAGTCCCTGACCACCATCCGGTGCCTCCTTAAGACACTCCTGGTCAGACAGCATCTGTAAACCTTACAACTCTTGACTATACTGGACTATATGACACCCAATTGTACCAGTACTTGCATCAGCTTATACTTGCACGGAACAGCTCCATACCCTGCCATATTCTACCACTGCTCTTAATTATAACTACTTCCTGTATCTTGTACTTGATTTTACTCTTATAGGTATCCATATTCACATTTTTTCCAGTTGTTCTTATTTGAAATCGTTCTCATCCATGTATCATACTTACTATGTGCTCTTTACGGACTTCACTCGTGTGGTCCAGTGGTTAAAGAAAAGGGCTTATAACCAGGAGGTCCCCGGTTCAAATCCCACCTCAGCCACTGACTCATTGTGTGACCCTGAGCAAGTCACTTAACCTCCTTGTGCTCCGTCTTTCGGGTGAGACGTAGTTGTAAGTGATTCTGCAGCTGATGCATAGTTCACACACCCTAGTCTCTGTAAGTCGCCTTGGATAAAGGCGTCTGCTAAATAAACAAATAATAATAATATAAGCAAATATTTTTACCATAAGTTAACTGCTCTTAGTAGAACATACTGTATTCTTTATTTTGCTCTTATTTGAATTTGATCTTATTTTCTACTGATTTTACTGTACTTTATAACTGCTCTGTGACAGGCTGGCTGCAGGGAGGAACTCAGACCAGAAAGAGAAACACACAGACAGACGGTGATGATGAAACTGAGTGCGATGGTTGCACTCAGCGTTTAATAACAAATAAATAAAAGGTTTAACAAAACAGAACACGAAACAGGACCACGGCACTTGCGCCAAAATAAATAGACGAACAAAAGCGGACTATCAATTAAACAAGCGGTGGACGGACAGACACACAAACACGGTGAGTAAATAACTAAACAAGTATCGTGCTGGTCCTCCAGCACGCGATAGCAATTGTTTTAAATACTCTCCTCTCTCTCTCTCTCTCTCCGTTCTCCACTCAGCGAACACACAACCCGAGTGAGTGAAAACATACAGCTTTTATGCAGTTGTACCGAGACTTCGATTGCTAGTCAATCATTCAATTGGAATCTCGGTACAACTGCACGTGAATTAATTAAAGTGCAATTCCCGTGCTCACATATTACTTTTTACTTGCCGTGATGTGATTTGTGCCCTCCTCGTGCCTAAATACAAATCTACAATTTAAACACATGTGAAACACAGACCCGCTTATATCCCGTGTACCAATGCCTATACACCAACATTTACACACAACACGTAACACAAAATACACACGGGGGCACTTTGCCACATATACCCCCCTTGTGCAAAGCACACATGGCCTCAATGGCCACCTCCCCCTCAGTCCCAAAGTCCCGGAAGAGGGGAAGCAAATTGTTTCTGGGGGTGGCCATGGTGGAATGTCCGGCACCCCCAATTCTTCGTGGCTGGCAGCTCCCTCTTCGGGGCTTCAGCCACACTATCTCCTGCGCGAAAGTGCAGCTGGGGAGCTGGTCTCCTGACCTCCCCCTTCTTCATGGCCGGCAGTTCCCCTCCGTGGGGCTCCGACCACACAATCTCCGGCAGCGAAACTGCTGCGGGGAAGCTGGTCTCCTGACCTCCCCCTTCTTCATGGCGGCAGTTCCCCTCCGTGGGGCTCCGGCCACCCAATTCCGGCAGCGAAACTGCTGCGGGGAGCTGGTCTCCTGACCTCCCCCTTTCTTCATGGCCGGCAGCTCCCCTTCATGGAGCTCCGGCCACAGTCTAGCGACCGAGGCAAAGCAGAGGCCCGGCGACCCAGGCGAAGCAGGATCCCTGGCGACCCCAGGTGGCGGCAGCAGCAGCGGACCCTCGGGAGGCGGCGGCAGCAGCAGCGGACCCTCGGGAGGCGGCGGCAGCAGCAGCGGACCCTCGGGAGGCGGCGGCAGCAGCAGCGGACCCTCGGGAGGCGGCGGCAGCAGCAGCGGACCCTCGGGAGCGGCGGCAGCAGCAGCGGACCCTCGGGAGGCGAACTTCGGGAGGAGCCCCTGGCCATAGAGGCGGCAGCGGGAGCTCCACTTCTCCCTCGCACTCTGCACCCTGTGTGGAGCAAAAGGCAGCCCAGGCGTCGCGGGCGACAGGCAGCCCCAGGCGTGCGGGCGACAGGCAGCCCAGGCGTCGCGGGCGACAGGCAGCCCAGGCGTCGCGGGCGACAGGCAGCCCAAGCGTCGCGGGCGACAGGCAGCCCAGGCGTCGCGGAGCGACAGGCAGCCCCAGGCGTCGCGGGCGACAGGCAGCCCCAGGCGTCGCGGGCGGCTGGCAGCCCAAGCGTGCGGGCGGCTGGCAACCCAGGCGTGCGAGGCAAGCATCCTTGGGCGAAGCGAGGCAAGCATCCTTGGGCGGCGAGGCAAGCATCCTTGGGCGGCGAGGCAGGCATCCTTGGGCGGCGAGGCAGGCATCCTTGGGCGAAGCGAGGCAGGCATCCTTGGGTGCAGTGAGGCAGGCATCCTTGGGCGGCGAGGCAGGCATCCTTGGGCGGCGAGGCAGGCATCCTTGGGCGGCGAGGCAGGCAGTCAGGACAAGCTGGGGTGCGGGTTTTGGCCCTCTTCTCGGCCACTGCGGCGGGCGGTTCTTCCCCATGCTTTCCTCAGCAGCCTATGCAAGGGCTGCTGAGGACCGCCAGCATCTAGTCCTGGTCCTTCTGGTGGCGGGAGGCAGCTCCTGCTCCTCTCCTCGTGGCGGTGGGGAAGTGATACCAGCAGGCATTCATCCTCTGCTGGTGGGGAAGTGATACCAGCAGGCATTCATCCTCTGCTGGTGGGGAAGTGATACCAGCAGGCATTCATCCTCTGCTGGTGGGGAAGTGATACCAGCAGACATTCCTCCTCTGCTGGTGGGGTTGGCGGAGGCAGAGGCAGCTCCTGCTGCTCTGCTCCTGCCGATGGAGGTGGCGGAGGCAGAGGCAGCTCCTGCTGCTCTGCTCCTGCCAGTGAAGGTGGCGGAGGCAGAGGCAGCTCCTGCTGCTCTGCTCCTGCCAGTGGAGGTGGGAGGCGTGTAGTCTCCTGGCGGCGGAGGTGGGAGCAGCGTGTAGTCTACCCTTGTTTCAGGGGACTGGTGCGGCCCTCCCCTCTTGCAGGGGACTGGTGCGGCTCCGCCTCGGAAGGGAGACCAGCAGGCATTCACCCTCTGCTGGTGGACAGGGACCCAGCAGGCATTCACCCTCTGCTGGTGGACAGGGACCCAGCAGGCATTCACCCTCTGCTGGTGGACAGGGACCCAGCAGGCATTCACCCTCTGCTGGTGGACAGGGACCCAGCAGGCATTCACCCTCTGCTGGTGGACAGGGACCCAGCAGGCATTCACCCTCTGCTGGGGACAGGGACCCAGCAGGCATTCACCCTCTGCTGGTGGACAGGGACCCAGCAGGCATTCACCCTCTGCTGGGGACAGGGACCCAGCAGGCATTCACCCTCTGCTGGTGGAGGAGGCAGAGGCAGCTCCTGCTGCTCTGCTCCTGGCGGTGGAAGTGGCGGGGCGGGACCAGCAGGAATTCACCCTCTGCTGGTGGAGGTGGGAGCTGCAAGCAGTCCTCCCATGGCAATGGAGGTGGAACCAGCAGGAATTCACCCTCTGCTAGTGGAGACTGGGGCGGTGGGCGCTCTACCTTCCCCTTTTGGGCCGTGGGCGCACCGACTCCTCCCTCTTGGGCTGTGGGCGCACCGACTCCTCCCTCTTGGGCTGTGGGCGCACCGACTCCTCCCTCTTGGGCTGTGGGCGCACCGACTCCTCCCATTCAGGCGTGGGGCGTTCGGGCTCCTCCCACTCAGGCGTGGGACGTTCGGGCTCCTCCCACTCAGGCGTGGGACGTTCGGGCTCCTCCCACTCAGGCGTAGGACGTTCGGGCTCCTCCCACTCAGGCGTGGGGCGTTCGAGCTCCTCCCACTCAGGCTGTGGAGGCAAAACCAGCAGGCATTCTTCCTCTGCTGGTGGAGACTTGGGCGGTGGACACTCCGCCTTCCTCTTCCCCTTTCCCCTTCTCTGCCTCCTCCTCACCTTCCTCTCCTGGGCCAGTTCCTCCTCTCCCTCTTGGTAGGGGCAGTGCACCACTGGGTGCCCGAACTCCCCACAGGCAAGGCACCAGCCTTGGTCCTCTAGACCACCGAGGAGGACCTCCAGATCCTGGCAGCCATCTCTCCAGTTCCAGCCTTCCATTTTTCCCCTTTTTCCAAAAAAAACAAAACAAACAAACAAAAAACTGCGGTTCCCGCTCTGGCCTGAGTCCTGGAGCTGTTTTCCCGGTTCTGACACCACGTGTGACAGGCTGGCTGCAGGGAGGAACTCAGACCAGAAAGAGAAACACACAGACAGACGGTGATGATGAAACTGAGTGCGATGGTTGCACTCAGCGTTTAATAACAAATAAATAAAAAGGTTTAACAAAACAGAACACGAAACAGGACACGGCACTTGCGCCAAAATAAATAGACGAACAAAAACGGACTATCAATTAAACAAACGGTGGACGGACAGACACACAAACACGGTGAGTAAATAACTAAACAAGTATCGTGCTGGTCCTACACACAACACGTAACACAAAATACACACGGGGGGGGCACTTTGCCACATATACCCCCCCTTGTGCAAAGCACACATATGGCCTCAATGGCCACCTCCCCCTCAGTCCCAAAGTCCCGGAAGAGGGAAGCAAATTGTTTCTGGGGTGGCCATGGTGGAATGTCCGGCACCCCCAATTCTTCGTGGCTGGCAGCTCCCTCTTCGGGGCTTCAGCCACACTATCTCCTGCCGCGAAAGTGCAGCTGGGGGAGCTGGTCTCCTGACCTCCCCCTTCTTCATGGCGGCAGTTCCCCTCCGTGGGGCTCCGACCACACAATCTCCGGCAGCGAAACTGCTGCGGGGGAAGCTGGTCTCCTGACCTCCCCCTTCTTCATGGCGGCAGTTCCCCTCCGTGGGGCTCCGGCCACCCAATTCCGACAGCGAAACTGCTGCGGGGAGCTGGTCTCCTGACCTCCCCCTTTCTTCATGGCCGGCAGCTCCCTTTCATGGAGCTCCGGCCACAGTCTCGACCGAGGCAAAGCAGAGGCCCGGCGACCCAGGCGAAGCAGGATCCCTGGCGACCCCAGGTGGCGGCAGCAGCAGCGGACCCTCGGGAGGCGGCGGCAGCAGCAGCGGACCCTCGGGAGGCGGCAGCAGCAGCGGACCCTCGGGAGGCGGCGGCAGCAGCAGCGGACCCTCGGGAGGCGGCGGCAGCAGCAGCGGACCCTCGGGAGGCGAACTTCGGGAGGAGCCCCTGGCCATAGAGGCGGCAGCGGAGCTCCACTTCTCCCTCGCACTCTGCACCCTGTGTGGAGCAAAGGCAGCCCAGGCGTCGCGGGCGACAGGCAGCCCCAGGCGATGCGGAGCGACAGGCAGCCCCAGGCGTGCGGGCGACAGGCAGCCCAAGCGTCGCGGGCGACAGGCAGCCCCAGGCGTGCGGGCGACAGGCAGCTCCAGGCGTCGCGGAGTGACAGGCAGCCCCAGGCGTCGCGGAGCGACAGGCAGCCCCAGGCGTCGCGGGCGGCTGGCAACCCAGGCGTCTGCGGAGCGGCTGGCAGCCCCAGGCGATGCGAGGCAAGCATCCTTGGGCGAAGCGAGGCAAGCATCCTTGGGCGGCGAGGCAAGCATCCTTGGGCGGCGAGGCAAGCATCCTTGGGCGGCGAGGCAGGCATCCTTGGGCGAAGCGAGGCAGGCATCCTTGAGGCGGCGAGGCAGGCATCCTTGGGTGCAGTGAGGCAGGCATCCTTGGGCGGCGAGGCAGGCATCCTTGGGCGGCGAGGCAGGCATCCTTGGGCGGCGAGGCAGGCAGTCAGGACAAGCTGGGGTGCGGGTTTTGGCCCTCTTCTCGGCCACTGCGGCGGGCGGTTCTTCCCCATGCTTTCCTCAGCAGCCTATGCAAGGGCTGCTGAGGACCGCCAGCATCTAGTCCTGGTCCTTCTGGTGACGGGAGAGGCAGCTCCTGCTCCTCTCCTCGTGGCGGTGGGGAAGTGATACCAGCAGGCATTCATCCTCTGCTGGTGGGGAAGTGATACCAGCAGGCATTCATCCTCTGCTGGTGGGGAAGTGATACCAGCAGGCATTCATCCTCTGCTGGTGGGGAAGTGATACCAGCAGACATTCCTCCTCTGCTGGTGGGGTTGGCGGAGGCAGAGGCAGCTCCTGCTGCTCTGCTCCTGCCGATGGAGGTGGCGGAGGCAGAGGCAGCTCCTGCTGCTCTGCTCCTGCCAGTGAAGGTGGCGGAGGCAGAGGCAGCTCCTGCTGCTCTGCTCCTGCCAGTGGAGGTGGGGCGGCGTGTAGTCTCCTGGCGGCGGAGGTGGGAGCAGCGTGTAGTCTACCCTTGTTTCAGGGGACTGGTGCGGCCCTCCCCTCTTGCAGGGGACTGGTGCGGCTCCGCCTCGGAAGGGGAGACCAGCAGGCATTCACCCTCTGCTGGTGGACAGGGACCCAGCAGGCATTCACCCTCTGCTGGTGGACAGGGACCCAGCAGGCATTCACCCTCTGCTGGTGGACAGGGACCCAGCAGGCATTCACCCTCTGCTGGTGGACAGGGACCCAGCAGGCATTCACCCTCTGCTGGTGGACAGGGACCCAGCAGGCATTCACCCTCTGCTGGGGAACAGGGACCCAGCAGGCATTCACCCTCTGCTGGTGGACAGGGACCCAGCAGGCATTCACCCTCTGCTGGGGACAGGGACCCAGCAGGCATTCACCCTCTGCTGGTGGAGGAGGCAGAGGCAGCTCCTGCTGCTCTGCTCCTGGCGGTGGAAGTGGCGGAGGCGGGACCAGCAGGAATTCACCCTCTGCTGGTGGAGGTGGGAGCTGCAAGCAGTCCTCCCATGGCAATGGAGGTGGAACCAGCAGGAATTCACCCTCTGCTAGTGGAGACTGGGGCGGTGGGCGCTCTACCTTCCCCTTTTTGGGCCGTGGGCGCACCGACTCCTCCCTCTTGGGCTGTGGGCGCACCGACTCCTCCCTCTTGGGCTGTGGGCGCACCGACTCCTCCCTCTTGGGCTGTGGGCGCACCGACTCCTCCCATCTCGGGCTGTGGGCCGTTCGGGCTCCTCCCATTCAGGCGTGGGACGTTCGGGCTCCTCCCACTCAGGCGTGGGACGTTCGGGCTCCTCCCACTCAGGCGTGGGACGTTCGGGCTCCTCCCACTCAGGCGTAGGACGTTCGGGCTCCTCCCACTCAGGCGTGGGGCGTTCGAGCTCCTCCCACTCAGGCTGTGGAGGCAAAACCAGCAGGCATTCTTCCTCTGCTGGTGGAGACTTGGGCGGTGGACACTCCGCCTTCCTCTTCCCCTTTCCCCTTCTCTGCCTCCTCCTCACCTTCCTCTCCTGGGCCAGTTCCTCCTCTCCCTCTTGGTAGGGGCAGTGCACCACTGGGTGCCCGAACTCCCCACAGGCAAGGCACCAGCCTTGGTCCTCTAGACCACCGAGGAGGACCTCCAGATCCTGGCAGCCATCTCTCCAGTTCCAGCCTTCCATTTTTCCCCTTTTTTCCAAAAAAACAAAACAAACAAACAAAAAACTGCGGTTCCCGCTCTGGCCTGAGTCCTGGAGGCGCTGTTTTCCCGGTTCTGACACCACGTGTGACAGGCTGGCTGCAGGGAGGAACTCAGACCAGAAGAGAAACACACAGACAGACGGTGATGATGAAACTGAGTGCGATGGTTGCACTCAGCGTTTAATAACAAATAAATAAAAGGTTTAACAAAACAGAACACGAAACAGGACACGGCACTTGCGCCAAAATAAATAGACGAACAAAAGCGGACTATCAATTAAACAAGCGGTGGACGGACAGACACACAAACACGGTGAGTAAATAACTAAACAAGTATCGTGCTGGTCCTCCAGCACGCGATAGCAATTGTTTTAAATACTCTCCTCTCTCTCTCTCTCTCTCTCTCGTTCTCCACTCAACGAACACACAACCCGAGTGAGTGAAAACATACAGCTTTTATGCAGTTGTACGAGACTCGATTGCTAGTCAATCATTCAATTGGAATCTCGGTACAACTGCACGTGAATTAATTAAAGTGCAATTCCCCGTGCTCACATATTACTTTTTACTTGCACGTGATGTGATTTGTGCCCTCCTCCTGCCTAAATACAAATCTACAATTTAAACACATGTGAAACACAGACCCGCTTATATCCCGTGTACCAATGCCTATACACCAACATTTACACACAACACGTAACACAAAATACACACGGGGGGGCACTGTGCCACATGCTCTTATCTGTAATGTGATATTTTGTAATGTGATATTTTACAATGTGATGCTTTGTACTGTGATACTTTGTAAGAATTGTAAGTTGCCCTGGATAAGGGCGTCTGCTAAGAAAGAAATAATAATAATAATATCAGTCCTTCTCAGTGTCATTTTTTATCTTTGAGTTTCTTTTAGTATCTTTTTTTTTAATTTACCACTGTAACAGGGCAGCATCTCACTGTAAATAAGGGCCGCTGACACACCCCTGGGCAGATGAGCATGACAAGGTAACAAAGCCTTGCTGCCTGTGAGTACATGCCACTGACCACCATGTGTGGACTTTTTTAGTTTAGGCGGTTATAAAATCCCATTCCAGTATAGTTAGTGGTGTGTAAGCGGGAGCTCCCTGTACAGTGGAAACAGCGCTCAGTCGTCTTAATGGCAACTTTTGTAAAGCTGTTTTTTCAGTGTTTTTGTTTTTTCATTTTTGTATTCTCTTTTTGATTTTACACTTCCTCAGTGCCCACCCGTGCTCTACTATCGCTCGTAGTGTCACAGGGTTTTTTTTTGTTTTTTTTAGAAATAAATCCTGGGCGCCTATGAGGCATTTCAACGTCACTTACTGTGTCTCTCCTATTCTGTCAGTAGATACCCATAACCCCCCTCTCACTACCACTATTGAGTGTTTTAAAATGATGTTTGAAGTACTGAGGCAATTGCATGGCTTTTAATCCTTTTAAGACATGTTATAGTTATGCTTTATTCAGTTAATCTATAGCTACATTGAGCTGTCTTTACTCCTGCACCCAACTCATTGTGATTTGCCACTGCAATGCTCAACAATTACAGTTTACAGTACACTGTAACCTGTCCTGTTTAGAGTCCTGTCCTGCAGTGTTTCCATAGGGCTTTTGGTAAAAACAGATAGCCCCCAGGGGTAGTAGCACTTTGTAACATTTGATAGGTTAATTTTAAATCCAATAAGATTTTTGTGTTTGTATTAATATAATATTATATTTCTGAGGCTTTAAAGTGCCTCTGGCCTCCTCACATGAGATTAATGGGAAAAAAATGTGAGGCCAAGATCTGCCCATGATAAAATACAGATTAAACCCATCAATAAATATTAATAAAATAATTTCTAGACTAACTATGCTTTATGTGCTTAGTTAAGCCCAGCAGACATGTAATACAAAGTCCGGATAGCATAGCCTCTCAGCTCATTATACATTAGCTTTGAAGTATCTGAATTACTAAAATGTGATTGTTGCACATGACTGCTTTTTGAATGAAACTAAAATTGGCTCTGCTGTGAGCCCTGTTCAATGAAATTCTCTGTAACATTTTTGCGTATTCTGTGCTGCAACTAATTGTTGATTGAAAATCCTATTTTATAAACAGCTTCCTTTAGAGAATAAAGTTTGCCATATGTTTCAATATGAATTGAATTATTTTAGGCACTTTCATGTGTAAAGTATTATTTAAAAAGTATTTTTCTTGTTTAATTTTCATTTTGTTATAACAGCTATGAAGCAGTGTGGAGTAGCGGTTAGGGCTCTGGACTCTTGACCAGAGGGTTGTTGGTTCAATCCCAGGTGGGGGACACTGCTGCTGTACCCTTGAGCAAGGTACTTTACCTAGATTGCTCCAGTAAAAAAAAACTGTATAAATGGGTAATTGTATGTAAAAATAATGTGTAAAAAAATAATGTAATTGTATGTAAAAATAATGTGATATCTTGTAACAATTGTAAGTTGCCCTGGATAAGGGTGTCTGCTAATAAATTAATAATGAGGGTATCTGCCTGGTTTGCATTACTACTGTAATACTGATTCCTTTATCCTTCACTATTTGTTACAGTAATGGCTTCTTTTTTATTTCTATATCCCACGTCTCTTCATCACACCATTCCTTTCTCAAAAAACAGGGTTACATCACATGCATCACATAATCGCAAGCTTCAAATTTTATTGTTGTTGAAAGCTGTTGGATTTTAAGAGATTAAGGGGCTGATGTAAGGATAGCCATAGTGCAAACAATTGCGGCTGCAAAATCCAAATTGCCTAGCAGCCAGGCAATTATATTGCATTGTGGCCTATGTAAGCTTAAGAGCAATACAAATTACTCAACAAGTACAAATAATGAGCTGAAATCATGATAATGAGGGTCGCAATGAACGCCACCTGTGCATTGGGCTATTTAGCAGCCACACTTACAGCCCAGAGGTGAGGTGAGTTAGGAGTACAGAGAGCAGTAGGCGCTGCATGAATTTTGTGGAGCACGAAAACCAAACCAAAAAAATATGTCAGAGGAAGGGCAGCAAAGTCCTTTTGGAGCACGGAAAAGACAAAAAACATTTTCTGAGGAGCTGAGAGTCCTTACGGCTGAGGTTACTCAGCATGAAATTGAGTTATTTGGAAAAGCCTCAGGCAACATCAGTTATGCTACCAAAGAGGCCAGAAGGTGAGCTATAGTGGAGAAAGTTAATGCTGTCAGTGTTACCAGAAGGACAGTCAACCAGTTGATGAAAAGATGAAATTCAGCTGTTAGGTCTAGGATGACCTGTGTGGAGTGAGACGACAACGCCTTACCACCACATCCCCCGGCATCCCAAACAAAGTGACCCTGGGTTTGAATATGAAGGGTCTTCTCCGTCTTGCCCTTCTCCTCTGAAGGTTTTCCTGCCTGTCCTCAACAAGAGCCATGTGTCGCCGCATCAGGAAGTGTACCACAGCAACCATCCTGAAGCCAATGACAGGTCTCTGCAGGTGTGTGCTTTTATACAGCTCTTAATTACTCGCTTCTACAATGGTTTGCATCTTGTAAGAGGAGGTGCAATGTTTTCCTGCCTGTCCTCAACAAGAGTGTTTTTGGAGGGTCAGCAATTGCCCAAGTGCAAGGCAAAATCCTCCTTACATCTATAATGTTTGTGCCTGCTTAGTATTCTAGATCTTTGCCCAATTCCATGCTCTTTTCTTCATATGAATACATTTCAACATCATTTAAATGGATTAATGATGGCAAAGTGCTAATTTGATAGCAGGTGCAGAACGACAGGTGAAAAGCATTCTTTACATACGGCACATTTCTAGTGGCTGCTAAAGTCCCACCTTGCGGCCACTATTCGCGGTTTGCGCGTTTGGCTGCAATATGGGTATTTTGCAGCAGCAAATCACCTTGCACATATCCATACATCAGCTCCTACATCAACAAATGTGGGAGGCTTGGGGGTCCAGTGGTTAAGGAAAAAGGCTGGATACCAGAGGGTTCCAGGTTCAATCCCAGCTCAACCACTGACCCCCTTTGTGTGACCCTGAGTAAGTCACTTTACCTTGACTTTACCTGCTTTATACAATCAAAATTAACTGGATTTTGCTTTTTAAATACAGTTCACCACAGACTTCCCTGCACTTTTTTAATCAACACATTTTGCTATGAATATGATTTATACTATTTGCAGAGGAAGATTATTACCATTCTGCAATCTTCTCTTCAGGTACATAATAAGCACATTTATTTGCAATGGATTTACAAAGAATAATTATCTCAATAAAAGCATAAACTTGATAGGTCAGATGAATAGAGTAGTTAAAGCTTTTATTTCAATATGTACACACAGGGGAATTGGGATCTTTGTGAAGTACGAGCTGTCTTGAATGTAAGGTTATGAGCTATAATAAAATTAAATATTCAGCAGGATGTTCTATCTCTAGCCTTCTCGTCTAATAGTTATGAAAGGTGTCACATTCATTTGAATGTTGCTCTGCTGTGTATGTCAAGATACTGTCCGAGCGTCTCACCATTTTTCTAAATGGACACATGCCGTAAAACCATGACATTTTTTAAGTGCATAACCTAGAACATCATATATATATATATATATATATATATATATATATATATATATATATATATATATATATATATATACAGTGCCTATAGAAAGTCTACAAAATGTTCACCTTTTGTTGCCTTATAGCCTGGAATTAAAATGCATTTAAATTGTTTTTTTTTTCATTTACCTACACATCTTACCCCACAACTTCCAAGTGAAAAAAATATTCTCGAAATTTGTAGAAAATTAATTAAAAATAAAAACTGAAATAGCTTGGTTGGATAAGTGTCCACCCCCTTGTAATAGCAATCCTAAATGAGCTCAGGTGTAACCAATCACCTTCAAAATCACACACCAAGTTAAGTGACCTCCACCTGTGTTAAATTGTAGTGATTCACATGATCTCAGGATAAATTCAGCAGTTCCTGTAGGTTCCCTCTGCTGGGTAGTGCATTTCAAAGCAAAGACTCAACCATGAGCACCAAGGCGCTTTCAAAAGAACTCCGGGACAAAGTTGTTGAAAGGCACAGATCAGGGGATGGGTATAAAAAAAAATCAAAGGCCTTGAATATCCCTTGGAGCACAGTCAAGATGATTATTAAGAAGTGGAAGGTGTATGGCACCACCAAGACCCTGCCTAGATCAGGCCGTCCCTCCAAACTGGATGACCGAGCAAGAGGGAGACTGATCAGAGAGGCTACCAAGAGGCCAATGGCAACTTTGCAAGAGCTACAGGCTTTTATGGCCAAGACTGGTCATGGTGTGCATGTGACAACAATATCCCAAGCACTCCATAAATCTGACCTGTATGGTAGGGTGGCAAGAAGGAAGCCATTACTCAAGAAAGCCCACCTTGAATCCCGTTTGCAGTATGCAAAATAACACTCAGGAGATTCTGTAGCCATGTGGAAAAAGTTTTGTGGTCTGACGAAACTAAAATGGAACTTTTTGGTCTAAATGCAAAGTATTATGTTTTGCGCAAACACAACACAGTACATCACCCAAAGAACACCATCCCTACTGTGAAGCATGGTGGTGGCAGCATCATGTTATGGGGAAGTTTCTCATCGGCAGGGACTGGGGCACTTATCAGAATAGAAGGGAAAATGAATGGAGCAAAGTACAGAGAAGTCCTTGAGGAAAACCTGCTGCCCTCTGCAAGAAAGCTGAAACTGGGATGGAAGTTCACCTTTCAGCATGACAACGACCCAAAACACACAGCCAAAGCTACACTGGAGTGGCTAAGAAACAAAAAGGTAAATGTCCTTGAGTGCCCCAGTCAGAGCCCCGACTTAAATCCAATTGAAAATTTGTGGCATGACTTGAAGATTGCTGTTCATCAACGCTCCCCAAGGAACGACAGAGCTTGAACAGTTTTGTAAAGAAGAATGGTCAAATATTGCCAAATCTAGGTGTGCAAAGTTGGTAGAGACCTATCCCAACAGACTCACAGCTGTAATTGCTGCCAAAGGTGCTTCCACCAAGTATTAAATCAGGGGGGTGGAGACTTATCCAATTATGATCTTTCAGTTTTGTATTTTTAATATATAATTTTTTTCTCAATAAAAACTTTTTTCCCCTTAACAGTGTGGAGTATGGTGTGTAGATAAGTGGAAGAAAATCCTCACTTAAATGCATGAAACTCTGAGGCACTGACACAACAAAATGTGAAAAAAGTTCAAGGGGGTGTAGACTTTCTATAGGCACCGTACATATATATATATACATATATATATATATATATATATACAGCTCTGGAAAAAATTAAGAGACCACTGCAAAATTATCAGTTTCTCTGGTTTTACTATTTATAGGTATGTGTTTGGGTAAAATGAACATTTTTGTTTTATTCTATAAACTACTGACAACATTTCTCCCAAATTCCAAATAAAAATATTGTCATTTAGAGCATTTATTTGCAGAAAATGACAACTGGTCAAAATAACAAAAAGATGCAGTGTTGTCAGACCTCGAATAATGCAAAGAAAATAAGTTCATATTCATTTTTAAACAACACAATACTAATGTTTTAACTTAGGAAGAGTTCAGAAATCAATATTTGGTGGAATAACCCTGATTTTCAAGCACAGCTTTCATGTCTTGGCATGCTCTCCACCAGTCTTTCACATTGATGTTGGGTGACTTTATGCCACTCCTGGCACAAAAATTCAAGCAGCTCGGCTTTGTTTGATGGCTTGTGACCATCCATCTTCCTCTTGATCACATTCCAGAGGTTTTCAATGGGGTTCAGGTCTGGAGATTGGGCTGGCCATGACAGGGTCTTGATCTGGTGGTCCTCCATCCACACCTTGATTGACCTGGCTGTGTGGCATGGAGCATTGTCCTGCTGGAAAAACCAATCCTCAGAGTTGGGGAACATTGTCAGAGCAGAAGGAAGCAAGTTTTCTTCCAGGACAACCTTGTACTTGGCTTGATTCATGCCAAAGCTGCCCGATTCCAGCCTTGCTGAAGCACCCCAGATCATCACCGATCCTCCACCACATTTCACAGTGGGTGCGAGACACTGTGGCTTGTAGGCCTCTCCAGGTCTCTGTCTAACCATTAGACGACCAGGTGTTGGGCAAAGCTGAAAATTGGACTCATCTGGGGTGCTTCAGCAAGGCTGGAATCGGGCAGATTTGTCTTTGTGAAGGACGCATGAATCAAGCCAAGTACAAGGTTGTCCTGGAAGAAAACTTGCTTCCTTCTGCTCTGACAATGTTCCCAACTCTGAGGATTGGTTTTTCCAGCAGGACAATGCTCCATGCCACACAGCCAGGTCAATCAAGGTGTGGATGGAGGACCACCAGATCAAGACCCTGTCATGGCCAGCCCAATCTCCAGACCTGAACCCCATTGAAAACCTCTGGAATGTGATCAAGAGGAAGATGGATGGTCACAAGCCATCAAACAAAGCCGAGCTGCTTGAATTTTTTCGCCAGGAGTGGCATAAAGTCACCCAACATCAATGTGAAAGACTGGTGGAGAGCATGCCAAGACGCATGAAAGCTGTGCTTGAAAATCAGGGTTATTCCACCAAATATTGATTTCTGAACTCTTCCTAAGTTAAAACATTAGTATTGTGTTGTTTAAAATGAATATGAACTTATTTTCTTTGCATTATTCGAGGTCTGACAACACTGCATCTTTTTTGTTATTTTGACCAGTTGTCATTTTCTGCAAATAAATGCTCTAAATGACAATATTTTTATTTGGAATTTGGGAGAAATGTTGTCAGTAGTTTATAGAATAAAACAAAAATGTTCATTTTACCCAAACACATACCTATAAATAGTAAAACCAGAGAAACTGATAATTTTGCAGTGGTCTCTTAATTTTTTCCAGAGCTGTATGTTAGTGCTGTCAATTAATCGCAGTTAACTTCTGCGATTAACGCGTAAATGTTTGAGATTATTTATTTTAACGCACGTTAATCGCACTGCTGTGTCTTGAGCCTTTCGGCACACCGTACTTCAATCCCGACCGCGGCAACATTGTATTAAGTGTCTGAGTGCAGTTATTGTTTAAATAGAAAGTTAGTCACTGAACCGCTTAATGGAGCAAAGCACTAAAAATGAATGGGATTTTTTTTTTTTTGACGGGCTCAGTGGACAGAAAGACACTTACTTGTCTACTGTCAAAGTGAGTTCCAGTATCACACACAAGCTCATCTAGTCTGCTGCGTGCTGAACACGCCTTCATCTCTCAAAATACACAAGCAGCTCTTCTTTTTTTTTTTTTGTGCATACTATGTAAAGTCTAACAATTGCGCGTAGTATGTAAAGCCTAACAATTGTTAGTTTGCAGTTTTGGGATATGATGACAGTTTTTTTTTTTGTTAACAGTTCATTTCCTAGAAGTGCTTACTATAGCTACATATGTATAATTTTATTTAAAAACTAATTTATTTCAGTTCACAATCACATTTAAAAATAGATATCCCATGTATTATGTTTTCTGATCTCTGTATGCTGCTGATCAAGCTTTGACCGCACATTTTATTGTGTTGGTTGTATTTGTAATTTTTAAATGATTGCCCCTAGTACATTTTGGTGGTGGTCTCAATGGGTAAATTTCCTGGTTAAATAAATAAATACATTTTAAACAATTTTATTTACAGTTAAGGATAATAAAAACAATAACATCAGTAATAAAACAAATTTAAATTCAATGGATGTAGTAATTGTAATAATTTAATATGTGATTAAAACCGAGATTAACTAAGATTAATTTTTTTAATCGTGAGGTTAATTGCGATAAAAATTTTTAATCGCTTGACAGTCCTAATATACTGTATATGTATATAATAAGGCAGTTCTCATGATTCCATTATAATTATAATTTGAATATATGAAAATCCAAGCTCTTTATTGTCAGTGTAACTGCAAAGATTTGCCTCCCTGATGTCCTCATAATATTAGAGATGATTTCTAGAAATAGAAATCATATGATCCTTTAATACTTTCGCTTTCCAGTTAACACTTTCTTTCCAACATGATGCTGCACCAAAACAAGAGGCTTGAGTAGTGTTTAGTGACAGCAGAATATTTACCGTTTTTGATTCTTTCATACATTTAATTGGTGTGCTAGATTACATTAAATATATTCCCCACATCCCTGCTGAATGCAAATAAAGAGCTAAAGTACAAAAATATAATTTTTTGAACCCCCTCGTTCCTTCTTCTGATGCCGTTTTACAGCAAGATGACATAAAAAGGACATTCATGTGTAAGGTTTGACTTGCACTGTTGAAGTGCTTTCTGAATTCTATGTTATGCATAAGTCATAGTCCTTTTTTAAATATCAATAAAAGTAACTGTTATTTTTTCACTTGAAATATAATGTTACCACATTTAGTTACCTCTATGAAAAAGGAAACGGATTACAGGAGGCTGTGTGGTCCAGTGGTTAAAGAAAAGGGCTTGTAACCAGGAGGTCCCCAGTTCAAATCCCACCTCAGCCACTGACTCACTGTGTGACCCTGAGCAAGTCACTTAACCTCCTTGTGCTCCGTCTTTCGGGTGAGACTTAGTTGTAACTGACTCTGCAGCTGATGCATAGCTCACACACCCTAGTCTCTGTAAGTCGCCTTGGATAAAGGCATCTGCTAAATAAAAAAATAATAATAACAAATAATAATGTGTTACTTGAAATGCGTTACTCCCCAACACTGCTAAATTCTGAAAGCTATGCAATGTGTTTCTGAACCCAATAAAGTTACAAAACCAGAAAAACAAGTCAGACTTTTAATGTGGCTGCTTGTGGTCCTAAGTTATTTTTTTATTTGCTTTAATTTGCTTTAGATGTGTTTTCCTTTCAGAAAGAACATTTGGGAGAAAGCATAGTTGGAATTTAACCAGTTGAATTTAAAAATAAGGCCTTTGGATCTGGAAATGAACTGTTGAATTAAAGATGGAACAGTCACTATTCTTCTGACAATTTTTTATTTTTTATTTGGCAGGATTATAATGATGAGATACGCCAAGAGCAGCTAAGAGAACTCTCGTACCTGAATGGCTCAGAAGACTCAAGCCGAGGGAGAGGAGTTGGAGGACGGGGCATTCGGCTCCCTCCTACAGTTGCTGCAAGGTGATGCACTGAAAGGTTCAAGCCGTAATTATAAGTAGCATAAATGATTCACATTTCCATACATTATCAAATTTTTTTTTTAAAGTAATATGACAACAATACTAATTATGTGAATGTCACTCATTAATTCCCATTGTAATACGTTCAGTAACAAGTCTGACCACGTCAGCAGCAATACAGGCACAGCACCTTCATCTCACAAACAATGTTAAATAATAGGTCCTTGAGGCAGACTATTTTACTTCTGGTCCATCTCTTCTTGGGAAGTTGTGTAAATCACATCAATTTCCCTAGATTTTATTGATTGGTATAGCATTTCTGTCTCATTCCTGCATCATTTGGAAACCCACGGAAGGGACTAAGCAGCACCTGAACGTGGGTTTCCAGAGGTTTTACACCACTGCCAACGCCTGTCTCTGTTCCAAAAAATGAGGTCAGGGACCAAGAAGAAAAATCAGTTCCCTTATGGTGATTTTATCGTACCAAGCAGAAATTCATAGATCCTCTAGGCATGCAAACTGCGGTATGCAGAGTACTAACTTCAATGTGAGCCATCTTAGACTGAGGATCAAACTCGCGATCTCCCTGAACCACAAGAACATCAATTCACCTTTAGGTCTTTCGATCCGTCAATATTTTTTGGATTCTTGAATGTTCTTTTCATTTAAGTGTGTGATAAAATCTTAATCAGTTTTGAAACTGTGCTAGCTCTTGTTGGCAGAATATTCCATAGTCATTATTAGTTTTTTAAGGTGTGCTGCTTCAGCATGGAATACAAATAGAAATTAGGAACAGGAGGAAATAGGAATAATATACCAGTTCAGTACTGTCATTCCATACTTCAGTGAACAACAATGTTAGTTTACTTCATGTATTTATTTATTTATTGAACCAGGATATTTACCCATTGAGACCAAGACCTCATTTACAAGGGGGTCCTGGAAAACAACAAAAAGATAATTAAAAAGTACAAACACAATAAAAACGTGTCTGGTTCAAACTTAATCAGCAGCATACACAGATCAAAGAATAGAATAAAAAAGACACTCTATCTATTTGTTAATGTGGACTGAAGGAGAAGCATTGGCAGGTGGTTCAAAGCAATTCCCAAATACGATCTTTAAAGAAAGATTATCAAATTCCATCTTCGTACTATGATGGAAACAATTCCACTGCACATCTTCAGGAGTTGATATGCAAAAAATAATTCTCCAATACATTTGAACCCTTGGAACAGCCAAATTAACAGAATCCTGAGAGTGTAAACTATAGCCAATGCTAGTTCTTTCCACCAGAGCACGCAAATAAGAAGGTACAAAGCCTTTAAAAACCTTAAATACAAACAATACCAATTAAAAAGGCTCCGGTTCATAAGTGAGAGCCAGCCTAGTTTTATCTACATACTGTATAACAATGATGTGTCAAAGGGGATCACTCTAGAGCAAATCTGCAACATGAATTATACATTACATCTAATTTATGTTTGCTTACAAGCAAACTGGTAAATATAATCACCATAATCGCTTATAAAATAAAAGAGCATTATGAAAATATAATTTCTTGAGACAATGTCAGAAATAGACAAGTTGTGACAAATGTATTATACAGCACCTTCTTTCTTCAAACAAAGATTAGCAAAAAAATCCATATGTAAAACCACCCTTACAATAACTCCTTACATGTACAGCAGGCATTTGAAAACAAGAATGGACAGCTGTTAAAATGATATATTCATGTGCGGATTAGTGTCACACTGGAATAGCATGAAGTGTTTCCTTACAGATTGTCTGTGCTTTCAGCGCCACACTTGGGGGGGCTTTAATGGCATGATCTCCTGTATCCAAGTGATGATTGGGATAAGAAATGATTTTGAAAGCAGAAAAGATTTTCCATGTTGAATCAGCGCTGTTTGGCCTACCAGTAGTGACCATACAGTACACTCAATTGTACTGTATTATACTCAGTTGTTTGAACTAGTCTTTCTTATAGCTGTCCAACCCCTCTATGTTTCCACAACTATACTAACTACATGGTATTCCTGGTATGTAATAATTCACAATCCTATTCAGCTGCTGACTCACTGTGTGACATTGGCTGAATGACTTATCCTTCTCATACTAACTGTTTGGGGTTGGGGTTGAAGACTAAATAGCTTGGTCCAAAGTTTATCAATTAACAATTGGTTATTTCAGGGGCCGAGGAGCAGCAGTCCCTCCCCCTCCCCCAGGAAGAGGGTCTGTCACACCAAGAGGAGTGCCTGTGAACCGTGGATCACTGCCTGGTCTGCCAGCTGCCAGGGGAGTGCCAGCCCAGCGTGCAAGGGGGGCTCCAGGGGCACCAGGGTACAGACCAGCCCCACCTCCAGCAACCCACGACTCATATGAGGAATATGTAAGTAAAGAACCTGCTCAGTTGCACCCTTTTATAGTGTTCTTCTTAAAATATTAGAAGGTGCTACAAAAGATTTGTATTGCAAGACTGAAGAGTGTAAATAAAACATTTCTTCTTGCTTTGTCAAATGGTTTCTCCATGTGGTTGGATAAGTGTGTCGTAAGAACTGCTCCTGTTAGTGTCCTCAGTAACTTTGAACCTTAACAGTGCTTAAGCACTTAAGGTTAAAGTAAAGTCTAAATTAACAGAGACAAGGTGTAATTGTCAACAGTTTCTTCCAATACAATAGAATAGTCAGGAAGAAGCATTCTAGTGGTGTAAAATCATTCAATTGAATAGGTATTTATGCATCTGTTGATAGATATCACATAGTTAATGCTTTAAAAACAGCTTCTTAGGTTCTATTCTAAGAGGAGCGCAGAGAGCCTTGGGTACATTTTCAGGGTTTAAATACTAGCTGAACCTTTTCATCCATCTTCCACAATCTGTTTTAAGTGCAAAGTCAAGTTGTGAAGCAGTGCTGCAAGTTAATGTCAAGCTGCTATAGCCACTGTATTTTGTTATTTGTTCTTTATATTTTTATATGTGGCGGGCAAGTGAATTTAGTATCTTGTTTTTGTATCAAAGAAAGAAGAAGTACACACAGTGCATCAAGCACGATAAAGGGCATCTGTGCAGTCTTTAAACATGTTTTTACTTAATGGAGATGCTTGTCTTGCAAAGAGAACTCCTTGGGTATCAGTGGGCAAACCTTAAAAGGCTTGTTTGCTAACCCTATGGAAAATTGCTGTGAAATTGCTGAATCCATCTCATGATTAGGGCAGGCTGCAATATGGTTCTTTACACATGTTAGGAAAAAATAAAAACTGAACCAAAACAATTTTTCTACAGCCCTCAAATTGAGTATCAAAAAATAAATAGGTAGAGTGGTTATATGTAATATTAGATTAGATGAGAAATGTAGTTACGAGTCGATCTGCTGATTAAACAGATGGCATATTGAATCAATTCATTCATCATTCTCAGTGGTAGCTGAGGGTTATGACTTCAGCTTAGGTCAAAATTGAATTAGTTTATTGCCATTTTGTTTCTCATGCTTTGACTGTTCTCCAGGCTTTCCTTTCAGAAAAGAAACCAAGCATACATAAATTTGCAGTCTTATTCGTGATGTAAATTTTGCTAATTGTTGCTGAATGTATTGGTAAGTGTTGGACTTCGTTCAGTTTCAACTTTGAACTTAAGAATTCCAAGCAGTCTATAGCAAAGCAAAACTCCACTCCTAAAACAGCGTATCGAATCAGCAGGGAGTTTAGGGTGATGAAATAAACATGACAGTACAGTACAGAATCATCTCTTCAGTTCACAAATTTGGCAAATTCCAAGTTAGGCCGTGCTGGCAGTAATTTTACATTTACTATACTGAATAAGAGCCTTTCACAAATACACTTTAAAAAAAAAAAAGAAAAAAATCACCATTCTTTGATCTCTACTTCAGATAACAAGGATGTACTGTATTTAATTTACAAAGTCCTGCATACAAGATTAAATCTCAAACTGAATGCAGTAGGGATTTAAGGAAATCTATGCACATGGATTAGGGAATGGTTAACAAGAGAACGTATTGGTTAGAGGAGAAACCTCAAAATGGAGCGACGTAACCAGTGGAGTACCACAGGGATCAGTATTAGGTCCTCTGCTATTCCTAATCTACATTAATGATTTAGATTCTGGTATAGTAAGCAAACTTGTTAAATTTGCAGACGACACAAAAATAGGAGGAGTGGCAAACACTGTTGCAGCAGCAAATGTCATTCAAAATGATCTAGACAGCATTCAGAACTGGTGACACTTAATAGAGAAAAGTGTAAGGTACTGCACGCAGGCAATAAAAATGTGCATCATAAATATCATATGGGAGATACTGAAATTGAAGAAGGAATCTATGAAAAAGACCTAGGAGTTTATGTTGACTCAGAAATGTCTTCATCTAGACAATGTGGGGAAGCTATAAAAAAGGCCAACAAGATGCTCGGATATATTGTGAGAAGTGTTGAATTTAAATCAAGGGAAGTAGTGTTAAAACTTTACAATGCAGTAGTAAGACCTCACCTAGAATATTGCGTTCAGTTCTGGTCACCTCGTTACAGTAAGGATATTGCTGCTCTAGAAAGAGTGCAAAGAAGAGCAACCAGAATTATCCGTGGTTTAAAAGGCATGTCGTATGCAGACAGGCTAAAAGAATCTGTTCAGTCTTGAACAAAGAAGACAACGCGGTGATCTGATTCAAGCATTCAAAATTCTAAAAGGTATTGACAATGTCGACCCAGGGGACTTTTTTGACCTGATAAAAGAAACAAGGACCAGGGGTCACAAATGAAGATTAGATAAAGGGGCATTCAGAACAGAAAATAGGAGGCACTTTTTTACACAGAGAATTGTGAGGGTCTGGAACCAACTCCCCAGTAATGTTGTTGAAGCTGACACCCTTGGATCCTTCAAGAAGCTGTTTGATGAGATTCTGGGATCAATAAGCTACTAACAACCAAACGAGCAAGGTGTGCTGAATGGCCTCCTCTTGTTTGTAAACGGTCTTATGTTCTTATGTTCTTACAGTATCTGTTTGGTAGACCCTAAGTTATCTGCCATGTAATTAAGCTTTGTGAGACAGTGTTCTGCTTTAAGAATTAAGAACCCTCAGGAAAGCTTGTTTTCCTCATGGTTACTGGAACACTGATCAACCATCTAAGATGGGCTTTAATGAGATGAAATGTCAAGAGGCTTGATCTGCAAATGGAAAGAACTGATAGTGTAAAAACAAGACCTTTATTGGAAAACAGCTACGGAAATTTCTAGACACAAAGTGCATGTGAGGAAAGGATTTTTATTGGGAAACGTTTTGTTTTTGTTTTGTTTTATAAATATTGCCTTTATTGTACACTCTTAAGATGTTCATCCAGTTGAAATTACAATGTAAAGCTATTTGGTGGTATCAAACTCAGTATTATTCAGCAAATTTCCTTAACCTTCTGTCATATTTGGGTTTGTAACAATTTTGTTTATTGGCAGTTAGTGTCATTTTAATTGTTCATTAACAGACAGTAAACCACCAGCTCTTGACATTTTTAAAGAGAAAGTACATGTAGCTTCAAGTGTAATTGAATTATTATTGTTATATATTTTTTTTACATTTCCCTTACAATGTTATGATGTTTGCATTGTGAAAGGTTCTGGGTTCTGTCGCTCCAATATTCAATTATTATCACTTTTCACAAAATCTCAATTTGCTTGACTTTGATCTGGTTGCTCAATTCTAGCACTGATCAGCTGTCCACATTCCATTCAAGTTATATGACAATATGGCTTTTCAACTACCGGATGATTTAAGCACCCATGGAACTTTATTCAGGCTGCTCGGCACACAAGGAGGTGCCTGGAATAAGCCATTTGTTCAATATTTGTTCTGTCGTTTTGAAATGTGTTATACTGTAAATGCTTAAGCTATGCTGCTATCAATACTGTAGGTGTCTTAATTTAAAGTGTGGGCATAGTGATGATTCCAAAAAATCACTTTGCTCTTGGCATTAACGTTGGAAATTAACCTTGCTTTGTTCTGTCGCCAGTGGGAAACAGTTGATAAACTTGTTTAGGTTATATTTAGTGGTAAAGTACAGTAGTCCATCACTGATCTGACTGCGGTGGGACCAGAGTAAGGGCGGATATGTAAAAAGTCGGATAAATTAATCCTGTTTTAAATACCATTATATACAGATGTAACAATTACTATATTCACCCAATTATTGTTTTGAGATTCAGCTTTTATTAGGGAACTCCCCTAAATCCATTGTTTAGAAAGATACAGGGTATTAATGCTTGTGACAGGGTAGCCATCTGTCGTGTGGGTGCGTGCAATCACTGCTGAGTGACAGACAAGAGATCAAGACGGAGGTTGATGTTAATACACCCTGCAGGCGAACAGGATTTACTTACATATCAAGTCAACATACTGAACAGCTCACGTGACACTACCAGCAATGGTAGCGCATGGAGCACAAACAACACAGTATACGAAAACAACACAGTATACGAAAACAACACAGTATACGAAAACTTTGGTGGGATTGATCGTGGCAGAAAAACAGTGAAGGCGGATATGCGATGGGCGGATATGCAACGGATTACTGTAATAAAACAGCGTTTGTGAATGCCACTGGAGTCAAGTACACTCAATAACAAGGATGGAGTAAATCTTGTTTGCTTAGCATGTTAAGTATAGCAGGGTAAGGACAGCAGGAAACATGAAGGGAATTGCCATTTTGCAGCATGTAGTGCTCATAAACTGCAACCCTAAACCAGCAAATTAACTGATTGCCAATAGGCAGCAATATATTTTGCAGAACAAATTTGAATGTATTTAACCATTGTATTTTATAACTGCAATAAAAACTCCCATATTTATATCTACATAAAAAAAGGTTTTTAAGAGTTCTCACAGAAATTATTAAGCATGCATTGTTGTGTTTTAAACTGGCATCAATTGTAATGCAAGCAATAAAAAGTGATTAGTAGTGTAAATACAAATCTTAACTGGGGTTAAGAGGACAGTACAGCTCACACAAATAACAAAAGGAATTCTGAAAGACAAATGGCATCTGATGCTGAGAACATAATTTTCCATTAAATATCATCTACAGCTGAGATGGATAGGAGGAGGTTTTAATTAACACCAGACAGTGGTTGTAATTGACTGGGTCTGTATCAATAGTGGGGAGATATGACTGTGTTTTTCAATGTGTTTCCCAGAGACCATTAGATAAAGTTCTGATTGTTGAGGTTTATACACTCTACTTGTAGCAACACACTCAACAAAACTAAAAGTGACAGAAATGCAATTTATAGAGCAGCACATGAGTAAGTACTATATAACACTATATTTGTATACTCTTATCAACTTGCTCTTTAATATGAGCATAAAAGGCTTGCACTCAATGCATTAACCCTGTATCATATTGGTTAATGATCCTACAATTGATGTGCGTATATTTTGGTGTGTTGAGATTCTTCTAAAGGTAATTTCATTTTTTGATGTTGAGCAGAATTTCTCTAAATGAAATAATGTGTTTCAGGTGGTAAAGTTCCTGTACAAATTCCTTTATCCACCGAGGTGTCATACAGGGGAATTAATTGAGGACAAGCACAATACTTTGTGACTCAGGACACAACATGGAAAGTGTTTTATACAAAGTAACATGACTATTTTAATACTCTACTATTTTTAATACAGCTAAATTAAAAATGTAGGATTTATATTGTTATGTTGGCAATCAGGGTTGCCTAACATGTTACAGCGACGAGCTACTTGTAATCAGATGACTTTTTTGAGCAACAGTAACGTATTACTTTTTAAAAAATCTAATATTGACAAGTGATATGATTACTTTCCAGGGCCAAATGTTAGTTGGAAATCTTTCAACATCTGCACTTGGTAGAAGCACCTGTATGCAAATAGCTTTTCCTTAATTATTATTCCTTATTTATTTTTTCTACTTTGCTAGCTTTAAAATGAAGATACTTAACTACTGTAACAAGGTCTATAAAAACAATTATGACACTTTCAAATATCTACAATAATAAAAACAATAAAACGTGGTTAATACTGTATGTAATGAGGTAAGAAGAAGCTTTCATATTTTATTTAAATAAGTGCCATACAGTAGTTTACTATGACTGCTATTACAAAAACAAAAAAATAATGATGTGAAGAAAGACCCAACATATTCTACAGCTCTGGATTGAAAAAAAAAAAAACCTCTCATGCTGATGCCCTAATAGTGGCTCCTTTTTGTTTTGCCTGGCTGTCTCTCCCAGGTACCTTAAATGGTTAATGATGGAGAAGGTAATGCTGAAATCTTACAGAATTGATAGTGCGTATTTGTGATACATCCGAGAGGAGATTAGTTGTTTTGTGATTGATGTGAGGGATTATCAGGCAGATTTGTCATGCCAGGATGCACACATAATGTACATGCAGTCGAAGACGGTGGACACTTTGTTTTTCAGCAGTTTTGCTTACAAGCTGAAAGTACAGAATGATATATTCTGCAAACACAGTGCAAGAAAACCTTTTTTATACATCATGATTTAAAATCCTGCTGGTTACTAGAAGAAGCCACTATTGTCAGTCAATTTTGTATTCATTTGAGAAAAATAGGGCCTAAAGTAACAATATATTCCTATGTTATCAGTTGCATCGATGCATTATGGAAGCTGAATTTATTACTGCTGTAAAGTGTCTGGGTTATAATAGTAAGATTACAATCTGTCACTTTTTTAGCCCTTTTCGCTGATACATTGGCAATCTTTAAGTAACATACAGCAGATGTACTTGATGCCATGAGGATTGTTACAGCTATTGGACACTATATGATAACTGTACTAAACAGAATATAATAATAATAATATCTTTTTTTTATATAGTGCCTTTCATAGTGGACTACCATCACAAAACGCTTTACAGAGGTACGCTGTGAACTGTGCATTATACGCAGAGTCACTTACAACAGGACATTGATTCCACATCTCATCCACAGGATGGAGCACAAGGAGGTTAAGAGACTTGCTCAGGGTCACACAGTGAGTCAGTCAGTGGCAGAGGTGGGATTTGAACCAGTGACCTTCTGGTTACAAGCCCTGGATGTTAACCACTAGACCACACTGCCTTCAGGAGACATTTTCAGTGGGTAAAAATAAATTCAATGTCGTCTCGGATTTCAATAATATTTTAAGGTCTGTGTCGGAAAGGGGTGGATAATGTGCAGACATGTCGTTTTTGTTTTTCTGTAGTGTTTACAACTGCTAAAAAGTATATTTGAAGTGACAAAGTCGGGGTGAGTGTATATTGACAGATTCCCCAGTTCTGTTTTAATTTAGACAGTGGTTTACTCCAGCTCAGAGACTAATGTAGTTTGAAATGTTATATTCTTCTCCATGGGCAGTCTTACATTTCCATGCAACCCCCTTAGTATGTTATACAGATTTTCTTAAGTTGTGCATTTTCTCCAGTTGAGACAATTTTTTTTTGTTTCAACCAGTCCTGAAAGACAGTGATTTATTTTGTAGTATTTTCTTCCGTTTTGAAATCTTCGAGTTCATTTAATTGTTCTTCATCCAAATCGGCGTGTCTACTTACTACTTTTGAGATTTTTTAGCTGGTAATTGGTCACTCAGTTTTATAGTTACTGTACATCTGTAACTGTAAACAAAATGGCTACCAGTACTTTAAATTATGTGAGGCAGCACAGTGATTTCGAATATATTCCATTTATATGGCTAGTCCGAACCCAGGGACTACAAGTTTGTTACATGGGATAAAAGCTTTCTAAAATTCTCACCCTGTAATATCTCCCGTCTATAAGTTTTCCATACACTTTGTCACATATATATATATATATATATATATATATATATATATATATATATATATATATATATATATATACACAATGTTGCCACGGCGGGATTGAAGTACAGTGTGCCGAAAGGCTCAAGACATAGCAATGTGATTAACGCGTGTTCCTTAGCCACTCCAGTGTAGCTTTGGCTGTGTGCTTTGGGTCGTTGTCATACTGAAAGGTGAACTTCCATCCCAGTTTCAGCTTTCTTGCAGAGGGCATGAGGTTTTCCTCAAGGACTTCTCTGTACTTTGCTCCATTCATTTTCCCTTCTATCTTGACAAGTGCCCCAGTACCTGCCAATGAGAAACATCCCCATAACATGATGCTACCACCACCATGCTTCACAGTAGGGATGGTGTTCTTTGGATGATGCGCTGTGTTGGGTTTGCGCCAAACATAATGCTTTGCATTTAGGCCAAAAAGTTCCATTTTAGTTTCATCAGACCACAAAACTTTTTGCCACATGGCTACAGAATCTCCTTCTCCTTCTTGCTCGGTCATCCAGTTTAGAGGGACGGCCTGATCTAGGCAGGGTCTTGGTGGTGCCATACACCTTCCACTTCTTAATAATCGTCTTGACCGTGCTTCAAGGGATATTCAAGGCCTTTGATATTTTTTAATACTCATCCCTGATCTGTGCCTTTCAACAACTTTGTCCCGGAGTTCTTTTGAAAGTGCCTTGGTGCTCATGGTTGAGTCTCTGCTTTGAAATGCACTATCCAGCAGAGGGAACAAACAGGAACTGCTGAATTTATCCTGAAATCATGTGAATCATTACAATTTAACACAGGTGGAGGCCACTTAACTTGGTGTGTGATTTTGAAGGCTGAGCTAATTTAGGATTGCTATTACAAGGGGGGTGGACACCTATCCAGCCAAGCTATTTCAGTTTTTATTTTTAATTACTGTTCTACAAATTTCTAGAATATTTTTTTCACTTGGAAGTTGTGGGGTAGGATGTGTAGATACATGAAAAAAAAAAACTATTTTAATACATTTTAATTCCAGGCTATAAGGCAACAAAAGGTGAACATTTTGAAAGGGGGTGTAGACTTTCTATAGGCACTGTATACATATAACACGTAGTTGTCTATTCGAAAACAATAAACAATAACAAGTAGTTGTCATGCCGTCAAAAACCTATAAATACCTCCAATGTTTTGATTCAAACACAGGCTCCCGTGAGAAAGATATGTACAACATATCGAAACGTTGGGCAGCTGGCTCTTTGAGCTAAAATATATATATATATATATATACAGTACTGTGCAAAAGTTTTAGGCAGGTGTGAAAAAATGCTGTAAAGTAAGAATGCTTTCAAAAATAGACATGTTAATAGATTATATTTATCAATTAACTAAATGCAAAGTGAGTGAACAGAAGAAAAATCTAAATCAAATCCATATTTGGTGTGACCACCCTTTGCCTTCAAAACAGCATCAAGCATCAATTCTTCTAGGTACACTTGCACACAGTTTTTGAAGGAACTCGGCAGGTAGGTTGGCCCAAACATCTTGGAGAACTAACCACAGTTCTTCTGTGGATTTAGGCAGCCTCAGTTGCTTCTCTCTCTTCATGTAATCCCAGACAGACTCGATGATGTTGAGATCAGGGCTCTGTGGGGGCCATACCATCACTTCCAGGACTCCTTGTTCTTCTTTACGCTGAAGATAGTTCTTAATGACTTTGGCTGTATGTTTGGGGTCGTTGTCATGCTGCAGATTAAATTTGGGGCCAATCAGATGCCTCCCTGATGGTATTGCATGATGGATAAGTATCTACCTGTACTTCTCAGCATTGAGGAGACCATTAATTCTGACCAAATCCCGAACTCCATTTGCAGAAATGCAGCCCCAAACTTGCAAGGAACCTCCACCATGCTTCACTGTTGCCTGCAGACACTCATTCGTGTACCGCTCTCAGCCCTTCGGCGAACAAACTGCCTTCTGCTACAGCCAAATATTTCAAATTTTGACTCATCAGTCCAGAGCACCTGCTGCCATTTTTCTGCACCCCAGTTCCTGTGTTTTCGTGCATAGTTGAGTCACTTGGCCTTGTTTCCACGTCGGAGGTATGGCTTTTTGGCGCAAGTCTTCCATGAAGACCACTTCTGACCAGACTTCTCCGGACAGTAGATGGATGTACCAGGGTCCCACTGTTTTCTGCCAGTTCTGAGCTGATGGCACTGCTGGACATCTTCCGATTGCGAAGGGAAGTAAGCATGATGTGTCTTTCATCTGCTGCAGTAAGTTTCCTTGGCCGACCACTGCGTCTACGGTCCTCAACGTTGCCCGTTTCTTTGTGCTTCTTCAAAAGAGCTTGGACAGCACATCTGGAAACCCCTGTCTGCCTTGAAATTTCTGCCTGGGAGAGACCTTGCTGATGCAGTATAACTACCTTGTGTCTTGTTGCTGTGCTCAGTCTTGCCATGGTGTATGACTTTGACAGTAAACTGTCTTCAGCAACCTCACCTTGTTAGCTGCGTTTGGCTGTTCCTCACCCCGTTTTATTCCTCCTACACAGCTGTTTCTGTTTCAGTTAATGATTGTGTTTCAACCTACATATTGAATTGATGATCATTAGCACCTGTTTGGTATAATTGTTTAATCATACACCTGACTATATGCCTACAAAATCCCTGACTTTGTGCAAGTGTACCTAGAAGAATTGATGCTGTTTTGAAGGCAAAGGGTGGTCACACCAAATATGGATTTGATTTAGATTTTTCTTCTGTTCACTCACTTTGCATTTAGTTAATTGATAAATATAATCTATTAACATGTTTATTTTTGAAAGCATTCTTACTTTACAGCATTTTTCACACCTGCCTAAAACTTTTGCACAGTACTGTATATATATATATATATATATATATATATATATATATATATATATATATATATATATATATATATATATATATATATATAGGCTATATTTGCATACTGAGCTATTCGAAAACAAAAGGCATAATACCACAGTAGTGACGTCAAAAAGTAATAATTCCTCTAGAGGAAAATATACTTGAACTTTGACCCATTCAACTCCTCGAGACGATCACTTTAAATTCAAACATAAAATGTCTCATTTTCAATCACCCAACAACATCCACAGTACAGAAATGTTCATTAATGATCAACAAAATGAGAATATGTTAAAAAAAAATGATGTAAAGCTGGTACATTCGTATCTCAGAGAAACTGGAGAGGAATGGGAAATTAAAACAAGGTAAAGGCAATCATCCTAATAAAGCTGAAACACTAACGGATAACGACATAGAACGTCTGTACAGCATTGAAACACCACGTTTAAAAAAACAAAGTATATATAAAATATGTATATTCACTGATTCAGTTTTCATTATTTCACAATGATATGGACCATAAATCAGATGGTAAAATAAATAGAAACCACTGTATTTGGATAGAGAAATCCTATGGAAAACAATTCAAATAAAAAATAATAAATATTATGTATTCAGCATTTACTCTATGAACTTATTTGATTAAGATTGTAACTAAGCAAACAGTGCCACCAGATGAACTGGTCAAATATTACTATTGCTGCTCGGAAATTGTTTGGACAACACTCTATCATTTCCATAAAAATCCTTATAAAATAACAATTATTATTATTTGTTTATTTAGCAGACGCCATTATCCAAGGCGACTTACAGAGACTAGTGTGTGTGAACTATGCATCAGCTGCAGAGTCACTTACAACTACATCTCACCCGAAAGACGGAGCACAAGGAGGTTAAGTGACTTGCTCAGGGTCACACAATGAGTCAGTGGCTGAGGTGGGATTTGAACCAGGGACCATCTCGTTACAAGCCCCTTTCTTTAACCACTGGACCACACAGCCTCCTGGTGGATTGAAAGCAACTGACATTCTACTTGTTTGTATTTACTAATTGACTCGTTTAGAAACCCCTGTTATGTATGCCCTTTCATCTTACTTTGCTCTTGACCAGTGTGCAGCTTGTTAAAGCTTAATTTACTATGAATTTCAGTTTCATGTTAGAATACACATGAGATTTGAAGACATGGACACATTTACATAAAACCAAAATATTTTCAGTCAAACACATTAGACACATGTACATATACATAAACATAAAAGAACAAATGCCTTAGGTACAGGGTAGCAATAGTTAACCACTAAAATCCTCTACTATTTGTTTAAAAAGGAGCATAAGACTGAAGTTAAGGAATGTGGCTAGTTGTCTGCACTTTTACAATTCAGATATTTTATGCCGTTTTGTTTTTTAAACCTCTAATAAACTTTTCTTTCAGCTATCAAAATATAGAATCAAAAGTCAAGGTTGCAATGATGTATAAGTAAGAATCTCAATCCTTTATTTGAGATATCTGCACTTTTAAATCAAATTGAGCTTGCACTTCATATTGTAGTCTCCACAGAGGCATTGGGTTCCTATTCAACAGCCTGATTTCATTCCCTGCATTCTGCTGTCCTACCTTACACTGTTTCTCAGAAATATAGAAACTGCACATCCACTTAATTGCTATTTTGTTTTTATGGTTCTTGGCAAATCAGACTGCTTGGTTTATCAACATATTTTATAAATGATAAATGAAAACAATATCCAATTTATTACAAAGGTATAAAATGCCTATACAAAAAATGTGCCTTGCTGTGCTGACTTTTTGGTTTCATGACATTCATCAGCACAAGCTAAGAACACAGATTTTTTAAATCTATTTTAGTGATTTTATACAATTTAATAAACATATTATTTATTGTGATATTAATAGTTATATATTAATAATAATAGTGAATAAACCTATGCTTTTATTTTTTTTTTGCTATACCATGTTGTGACAGGCTAGTTGTAGGGATGACATCAGGCCAGAAAGAAACACACAGGCAGACAGTACTGGAGTTGAAAGTGAAGTGCAATGGCTGCGCTCAGTGCGTTTAATAAACAAACAAAAATAAAAGGTTGAACAAAACACAGGACATGGCACTCGAGGCCAAAATAAATAGACAAACAAAACGCATTAACACTAAACAAAAAGTGGATGAACAGACAAACAAACACGGTGAGTCAAACAAACTTTTATTTACTTTTTCCTTAGTTTTACTTTTTATTTTCTCCTTCTCCACACCCGTTCTCCACTCACCGAACACACAACCCCGAGTGAGTAAAATGTGCATCTATATATACAATTGTGCTGGGATTCAATAACCAATTAATTATTCATCCCAGCATGTGAACTAATCTGTGAAAACTCCGTGCTCACATATTAAGTACTTTAAATGCACGTGAAGTGAAGTGCAATCCCCCTGCCTAAATACAATTATACATTTTAAATAACCCGTGCTACACACACCCATTTATATCCTGTGCAGCAATATCTATACACCAACATTAATACACTACATACAACATAAAACACAAAAATACACACAGGGGTGGGGCCCATTGCCACACATGTGCAACAGGGGAAAGTGTTATGTGTGTGGGTTGTCACTGAACATTGGGTGCATTGGGTGTTAACATGCCACAAAGGCGAGCAGATTTATTTAACACAGGTGCTGCCACTAGTGTACCAGCAATGGTAGCCCTAGTGTCAGATTTAATAAAGAAAACAAAACAAAGCTAAAAAATAAAGGTTTGCTACACAAAGCGGGCGCTAGCCTTATTAGAAGAGACGTCCCGCTCCAGGAACCTACTACCCAGCGTTACCCTCTCCATACTGGTTGGGATCAACATCCCCTAAATGAACCTACTGCTGTTGCTACCGAAGTCCCGGCCTCAGTCCTGGCTGGGAAGAGCCTTCACAGGCACTGTTTTGCAGTTGAAGGGTTCCATAGTAGCTATCCTGCAGAGCAGACACTCTCCTCCTTGATGAATGGCATGCAGCCACCTCGGGCACGCCCCCCAGCCAATCCGGACCTCACGATCAGCTCTCATGTCGGGTGAGCCTACCTGCTCAATTGGTTGCTTAGCAACGCATCTTCTGTTATGCGTCCCAGCTGCATACATCCACGCAAGAACCAGAGACAGGGTCCTCCTTGTCACACCATGTTATAAGAATGCATATGCACATTCTGTTAGTGTGGGTCGCAGTGACCTATTTGTTCCTGTTACTGCAATTCTGAATACTATACATTTTTTAGCATACAGTGGATATATGTCAAGGTGATTTACTTTCATGATGCTGTACGGGAGTGATTTTAATTCTGTATTTATGTCTCTAACATACCAGTACTTGTTCCTTATGTTATTTACATGTCTATTATTAAATGCTCCTAAGAGCAGGAAATACAGATATGTAAATGTAATTAATATAACGACACACTCCATAATTTCTTTGCCATTTGCATTTTTCTGTACTAATATAATAGGTATATATATATATATATATATATATATATATATATATATATATATATATATATATATATATATATACATAGGAGATAATACCAATGTATGTAGGTATAAATAGAAAACATCTACATCCATTGCACCTCCTGCATTCTCAAAACTTGTTGCAGCTTTAGGGCTGTTCTACTCATTATTGTTTAATTAAGTAGTTTTAGTTTAACACTATTACTTTGCCAAACATTTTAATTTACTAGCAATGCACAACGTAAAATTTAGGAGTTTATAAATATGCATGTTTTAATAGAATCCGTCCAGTTATACATAGCATAGCATAATTACCTCTGGGATTTTCAATAGGCAAAGATTTTCTCATTCAAGCTGGGGCAAATTATAAACTGAATTAAAAGACCTGTAGTAACTAAAAATGGTGATAACTCTGAGAAGTTTAATTATTCCCAACAGTTCACATACTCTGAGTGGTTTACTGTGATAACATTCCTATATATATATATATATATATATATATATATATATATATATATATATATATGTTGATAAGAAGAAAAAATATTTAAAAAATAAAATAAAAATAATGTACACAAAAAGTTTAAATGATTAAAGATTAATTTATTTCAGGACGTTTCGAGCAAAAGCCCTTCTTCGGCTGTGTAGAAAGAAAAGTAAACACTGTGCAGTAAACTTGTTGATTTTCAGAAAATTCTGAGGATGATGTTAAGATGACGTCAGAATAGAATGTTCATTCCAAGAGGCTCCAAAGTTCCAAGTTTGAAGATAAGCTCACGTTCTCTTTGCTTCTGAGTATAATTTGTCAAAACACTGACTGATTCCACAGATGGTGATTTCTTCAGCAGTGTGATTATTGCTGTTGAAGTGTCAGGCTACTGGAAATGTCAAGGTGTTGATTTGAATGCTTCGTAAATGTTCCACAAAACGATCTGCTAAACGTCTTTTAGTATAATTGGTTGCATGTTGTGCTAATGGTGCAGTACACTACTCCTTTAGAAGTACATGTAAAGGACTGGTGGATGTGGAGTGATGATTTAGGGCCTCTGATCTCAGTTTGGGAGTTAATATATTTCCATGTCGTACATCGTGGTCTGTTGCATGGGACTGTGCCCTTTAAAGGTTCTGCAGAAGAGCGAATTTCACTGTGGACCATGTATTCTTTTAGATTCTTGTCTCTTCTATAGGACATTAGTGGAGTATTTTTAAAAATAGGTGCTGTAGGTGGATCTTGCTGTAGAATTTTAAAATTTCTTTGCACAATTTCCTGTACTTCTCTGTTGGTGGGATGGTAAGTGAGGACTAGAGGAATTATGTTCACTATGTGTTTTTTAGTGGTATGTAAAACATGCTTTCTGTCTAAACACGAAACACTGTTGATAATCTTGTCTGGAAAACCTCAATTTGCAAAATGAAATTTTAATGAAAAAGTCTTGCTCATCACTGCAAATACGTCTGAGTCTTAAAAGTTGGGAATAGTGAATTGAGTCGCGGCAAGCCTTTGGGTGTGAGGAGTCATACTGTAGATATGAATGAGTAGTCGGTAGGTTTGGAGTTGTGTTGATAGTGGAATTCTCAGCTGTGATAGAAATGTCTAGAAATGATATACTGGTGCCGGTCTCTGACATGTCCCATGTGTATTCTAAAGCTGGGTGGGAATTTGATGCTGACTGAAGGAACTGTTTCAAAGAGGTAGTTGAAATTCCAAAGATGTCATCAATGTATCTGAGGTAGAGTTTCGGTGTGTTACCATTGTATTGCTGCAAAAATGTGTTCTCAAATGAGCCTACAAAAAGGCAGGCATATGATGGTCCCATATTAGTTCCCATGCTGACACCTCTTACTTGAGTGTAAAAATTTCCATTAAAAGAAAAACAATTCAAAGTGAACACAAGTTCAGCTAGACTCAAAAGGATATCTGTTTGGGGGTCCTTTACTATCCGTTCACCAAGGAAGTGTTTTAAAGCTATTAAACCTTCACTGTTGGGGATAACAGTGTAGAGGCTTTCAATGTCCATTGTAAACAGAATAGGATTGTCACAGTGATAGTGATATATATATATATATATATATATATATATATATATATATATATATATATATTCAGATTTCTTTTGTTGTTTTGATTTGGACCCCAATTTACTTGAGAAAGAGTTTAGTCAAAAATGGCAGTTAACGATCTGCCCGAGTCAGCCTTCATTAACATCTAAAAAGATGGTTGCGAAGAGGCCATAAATAAGGTTAGAAATTATTCCACATTGAAGCACAGTCTGTTGAAAATGAAAATAAAGATCTGATAGGTAAAATATTCCCTGAATTTAATTGATTTAATATTAAAAATGTACACATTTTATTGCTATCATTCGTGGTATAAGTTTTGTATTCACCTTAGGAGGTGCCCACATAAACCACTCACCTGTGTTGGGTTTGAAGGGAACATGAATTTATCTTCAAATGTGGAACTTTGGAACCTCTTGGAATGAATATTCTATTCTGACATAATCATGAGATCATCCACAGGTGTTGAAATATAGTTGCCAAGTGAATGTACTGAATGTATTTGGCCACTGAGGTAGAAGATAATATGGTACTGAAAAGGCAGTAGCCATATTATCGAGTTAGAGTATCCTCACATTTTTAAATCACACTTTATATATTTCATATACTGTTGGCGGCAGCAGTCATTTGCCGTATTGAATCTACGAAGAGAGGGGATTTCATACAGTACTTACCCTCATGGCCAATCAAGTCTGAACAGGCAGCCAACAAACCTCTGCATTCTCATTCATCTGAGCTTTGTTACCCCTTTACAGTGGTCAAACCCACAGCCTTAGGATTCAAAGGCTTGTATGCTTAATATACAGTATGCCAACTGATTGATATGTCCACACAAGCTGCGCAAGGGAATAATGTACGCCATGTTTTTGTATGCATTTTTAATAAAAATCTGTTTCTTGTACAATTGTAGCTACTGTATAGAAGCAGCTACTGTATAAAGGTACTATTTCACTTTCTCAAAATAACGATGGGCAGTTAAGTAAATTAGGTCTTTATAACACATGTTAGATTGCATGTTAGATTGGTAACTTGAAAAGACTGTACATTAGTCCTGCAGACTGTAATATAATTTTTTTTCTGTTAGGAATATTTAGAACTGGCACAACACTAGGACATAAAATGGCTAATTGCTATAGATGGTACAAATTGTCAATTGATATTAAAGCTTCACACTTCAAGACCTTGGGCACCTTCGGTATCCTAATTACAGTGAGCTAGGGCTTTCAACTGATGTATTACCACTTGATTTATTTCCTATTCACTTGTTCAATAGAGCTGCAGTTAATTGGTTTTCCAAATGAGTATTAAAGTATAAAGATCCTGCCTCATTAAGTAGGGGCTGCACTTATTATGCACAGCAGGTTGTAAGTCCATGTAATGGTTAGTGAAGTGAAAAGCCAAGCCTTTGTAAACAAAACAGTACATTTAAAAAAAAAAGTCAGACATTACACTATGTTTTATTTTTAGTGGTTAGGGCTCTGGACTCTTGACCGGAGGGTCATGGGTTCAGTCCCAGGTGGGGGACACTGCTGCTGTACCCTTGAGCAAGGTACTTTACCTAGATTGCCCCAGTAAAAACCCAACTGTATAAATGGGTAATTGTATGTAAAAATAATGTAATTGTATGTAAAAATAATGTGATATCTTGTAACAATTGTAAGTCGCCCTGGATAAGGGAGCCTGCTAAGAAATAAATAATACCATTTCTGCCATAATATCAGTGTTGTTACCCTTCTTCAGCAAATTACCTAATCCACAAAGGTCAGTCTGTGTACTTGAATTAGTGCTATTAACACATTTTCTAAATAGGGCTTTGTGAACGCATTTGGGTCTTTCCTGTTATTATTTATTTATTATACAGCTGGGTTTTTACTGGAGCAATCTAGGTAAAGTACCTTGCTCAAGGGTACAGCAGCCTGGGATTGAACCCACGCCCCTCTGGTCAAGAGTCCAGAGCCCTAACCACTACTCCACACTGCTGTGTTAATGATATAATCCGTGCAACCCACGAAGGTGTAGGACACTTGTTTGCACCTTCTCAATGGACTATTATTAAAACCAGTTAAAAGGCAGCTTTTAAAAAATGTGGCATTATCCCATTTTTATACACGGGCGTAGTAGGAAGGCGTCTGCCATTCTTTGCTTATGGAGAAGGCATCAGAGAGCAAGAATCAGGCAGCGGAAATCCTGTCTGCCCCATATCAGACCCTGAACAAATTTAGAGTCTCCCAGATTACATGTTTGTTAAAAGGTTTTACCTCACATAGTAGGAATTACTAGAATTATGCGAGGAGCTTAGACCTGATTTGAAATCTACTACCAGGCGATCACCTGCAATATCTATTGAGGCTAAGGTTTTTATCAGCAATTTTAAGTAGCAGTTACAGTGCTTCATTTTCTGTAATTTTACAGCTTTTATTAACAGTGTATGTTATTTCTTATTATAATTATTATTATTATCACTATTATTATTATTATTATTAAGAGTCATACACCAAAGTACTACAAATCCATATATAAGAATATCCTATCGGAATCTTGCAGAAGGTTTATAAGCCACATGAACTGACCCGATTTAAACGTTTGGTCTGGATATCAGATCGGCCTGTCACATCAAGGATTGTGTTTTTGTTGCAGTGAGAGATTAATTTGGTACTGGTTCAATCAATGACCAAACCATTTATACATGCATTGATTAGCCTGTTAAGTAGGCTACACATGTAAAATAATAGATATGATTCAATAAATAGGCTACATTGACCACTGCGTTATTTATTACATTTTAATTTCATATACATGTGGGTAACCCTGTACACCCAGAAAACAATAGTTTAAACTTTCTAAAACAGGAAAGGTAGCATGGAGTTCGATTCATGACATGTAACATGGTTACATGTTTTAAACTTGTTAGATTCCCACATTACAAATACGCACCCAATCCATGTATAATTATTAGTTCAGGTTATGCAATTCTTTTAGATCTTGTAAATAAATAAATAAATAAATAAATACAAGTGTGCTTATATATCATAGCCTATTTAAGCATATCTGGAGATACAGTATAGTAACTGTATTTACTACTCTTGAGCATTACCAAGGGTTCAGTTCTGCTCTCTTTGTTATTATAAAAAATAATCTGATATATATATATATATATATATATATATATATATATATATATATATATATATATATATATATATTACAACTTGTTTTGTGAAAATGACAATAAATAAGTTCATTTTACAAAACTAGTAGCAAGAAACTAAGAATCTATTCGTTTTCAAATAGTTCCATTTCCCTTCCAAAAATAAAAACATTGCACTTGGAATATGGTCCAATATGTAATTTTTCAGAAGTAAAATAATTTTATTTTTGTATAGTCTGGTGAATATTTCCATTTTATATATATATATATATATATATATATATATATATATATATATATATATATATATATATATACATACAGTGCCTATAGAAAGTCTACACCCCTTTCAAAATTTTCACCTTGTAGTCTGGAATTAAAATGCATTAAAATAGTTTTTTTTTCATTTATCTACACATCTTACCCCACAACTTCCAAGTGAAAAAGATATTCTAGAAATTTGTAGAAAATTAATTAAAAATAAAAACTGAAATAGCTTGGTTGGATAAGTGTCCACCCCCCTTGTAATAGCAATCCTAAATTAGCTCAGGTGTAACCAATCGCCTTAAAAATCACACACCAATTTAAGTGGCCCCCACCGGTGTTAAATTGTAGTGATTCACATGATTTCAGGATAAATTCAGCAGTTCCTGTAGGTTCCCTCTGCTGGGTAGTGCATTTCAAAGCAAAGACTCAACCATGAGCACCAAGGCACTTTCAAAAGAACTCAGGGACAAAGTTGTTGAAAGGCACAGATCAGGGGATGGGTATAAAAAAATATCAAAGGCCTTGAATATCCCTTAGAGCATGGTCAAGACAATTATTAAGAAGTGGAAGGTGTATGGCACCACCAAGACCCTGCCTAGATCAGGCCGTCCCTCCAAACTGGATGACCGAGCACGAAGGAGAATGATCAGCGAGTCTACCAAGAGGCCAATGGCAACTTTGCAAGAGCTACAGGCTTTTATGGCCAAGACTTGTCAAAGTGTACATGTGACAACAATATCCCAAGCACTCCACAAATCTGGCCTGTATGGTAGGTTGGCAAGAAGGAAGCCATTACTCAAGAAAGCCCACCTTGAATCCCGTTTGAAGTATGCAAAAAAACCCTACTGTGAAGCATGGTGGTGGCAGCATCATGTTATGGGGATGTTTCTCATCGGCAGGGACTGGGGCGCTTGTCAGCATAGAAGGGAAAATAAATGGAGCAAAGTACAGAGAAGTCCTTGAGGAAAACCTGCTGCCCTCTGCAAGAAAGCTGAAACTGGGACGGAAGTTCACCTTTCAGCATGACAATGACTCAAAGCACACAGCCAAAGCTACACTGGAGTGGCTAAGGAACAAAAAGGTAAATGTGGCCCAGTCAGAGCCCTGACCTAAATCCAGTCGAAGGTTTGTTGCATGACTTGAAGATTGCTCTTCATCAATGAACTTGACAGAGCTTGCAGTTTTGCAAAGGAGAATGGTCCAATATTGCCAAATCTAGGTGTGCAAAGTTGGTAGAGACCTATCCCAACAGACTCACAGCTGTAATTGCTGCCAAAGGTGCTTCCACCAAGTATTAATTCAGGGGGGTGGAGACTTATCCAATTATGATCTTTCAGTTTTGTATTTTTAATATATCATTTTTTTCTCAATAAAAACTTTTTTCCCCTTAACAGTGTGGAGTATGGTGTGTAGATAAGTGGAAAAAATCCTCATTTAAATGGATGAAACTCTGAAGCACTGACACAACAAAATGTGAAAAAAGTTCAAGGGGTGTAGACTTTCTATAGGCACTGTATGTGTGTGTATATATATATATATATATATATATATATATATATATATATATATATATATATATATATATATATATAACACAGCAGGGAGGGGGTTAATATCCTCCCTGCAGAAAACATGTGCGTATGCACCTTTTGTTTAATTGTTTTATTGTTTTGTTAATTGTTTATTGTTTAATTATCACCCGCACCTGGTAACTATTGTAAATTAATGACAGGTGTAGGGTATTTAAGACGTGCAGCCTGTCTGTACGGGGCTGCTGAGTAGAAGGAGGCAGACAGTGTGCTCTGTCTCCGAGCAGTCGTTCAGAAAATAAGTGCTGTGTCAACCCTGTGTGGTTTTTGTGTATTTTTGTATGACAGGTAAACGGCTTAGCCGTCCTGCGAGTTAGTCAGGGACTTACCTGTGTTGTTAGCGCTCCAAACGGAGCTAGGTGTTTATTTTGTTTGTGTTTTATTTTGTGTATTAAAAGTAGCGCGTCAGTGCTTAAACTCCATTTCTTGTGTCCTGGGTCTGCTTTTAAAGGGGCAAACGAACGTCCGTGAGTGCCGGCTACATTACAATATATATACAGCATTGGATTACAATTACATTAGATCTCTAAACTGAAAGCTATGGCATTGCATAGCCCTGAAACCATTTTCGGAGTTGGATTCAGATACAGTTCTTAACATCACAGTGGTAGTGTAATTATTATATTCAATATGTGCCCTGTATGGAAAATTACGCTTCTTGGGTCGCTTTAGGCTAGGATAGTAGGTTATTTCTTCTTCTAATAGTGTTGCGAAAACATTCAAATCCAATAGAAGACAGGGACTGAGCCTAAATGCTAATTGATATTAAGATTTGCAACACATTTTTTTGGTACTGATTCAGGACAACTTTACATAAACATTGCCATGTTGATCACATCACATGAAATACAACAGAGTGCATACATGTGAGCAGTTATCTTGGTGGATAGAGCAATCTGAGGAAAGAGGGTGTAGACAGGGCAGCTCGATTTTTCATTGAATTATAAGCTGTTGCAGTTATTTGAGCACAATACAATATATCCAGTCAGTACTTCTGTTAAGTTTAATTTAGTAATATTTTATATCAATGTCACACAAGAAGAAAGTGTAAAATAGTCTCCAAGCCAATGCATGTTTGGATTACTTTTGTTGTCACTTTCTTTCACACAAATGTAAACCAAGTAACAGATGTCACAAAGAAAATGCATTCTTTGTCTCCCTTCATTGTCTTTTTTCCTGTCAATTACCAATTGGCTACTTCATGTAGCAACAGATGTCTGTTTTAAAATGAAAATATATGATTGCCATAACATGTTTCTTTATGTAGTTAATTGAAGTGCAATATTTATGGATATTTATGGATATTTTGTTAGTTACAATTACTTAAAAGTGGGAGGACACTCACTGTAGTATTGTAACAGGTGGGCCAAATGGAAAAATATGTATTTTGCCTGTGGAAACAACATGTAAGACTGTAAAATCTAATTCCATTCCATTTGAGACAAAATCATAAAATGTATACTGTGGCTTAGATTCCTTAAGGTCACACCTGGAGAAAATATAACACAGACATAATAGCTTTTCTGTAAGATTTCAAAATTGGCATGCAGAGATACAATTATCATGTGATTGCAGCTTGTGCTTAACCAATACCATAGCATCTTATGAAATGGATACATAATTCAGCTCTGCTAAACCAGACTAAACTGTATGACATGGGCTTAAAAACCACCTAAGTTTACCAGATACCATAGTTCAGGGGAATATTAAAATCAAATCAACACCAATTAGATGTCTAGTTAATACAATGTTTATGAGAATACATTTTCATAGATAAACCATGTTATTTGTACTTACAATACGTTATTGCAAAATATAACATCTGTTGTGCCCGTCACAGCAGAAAATAAAATTGGGTGGGTAATTTGACTACAATTCACTTTTAGAAATACTGCACGAAAACATTCACTTCAAACATTTTTAACCCCATCGAGACCCTTACAATGCAAATAAATGTATAAGGGCCTATCTTTTGAGCAGGGGGAAATCACCACACAGAGTAGCCCTAATTTCCTGGGTGGGGAGTAATAATGCTTTTATTTAAGCCTGCTTACAGAGAGGGCTGGAGTGTCACTAATTATCTCTCTCTTTGGGTGCACCTCTAGTCACTCGCTGGGCCTGCTCGCTTCTCTCTCTTGCCCAACTAAAACCCGTAACCAATCACATCACATCCACTTAGCTCCCATGCTCAACCTAAAGTGACAGTAATACAAGCCAATGAGCAACATAAACCGTGCCTAATTTAGCAGGGGAACCCTCCCAATTATTAAAGTCACAGTGCACTCCCAGGTTGGTTGATGTATTCCTACACCAAGTGAACCTGACCTGAGAAGTAGCTACAACCACATTGTCCAAACGCATAACTGTTTAACACTATACGGGGTACCTCAATTACACTATATATTTTCAGTGCTACCAATACCTGGTTCTAAAGTATTCTGTACAGTTGTACATGCATTTGCATAGTAACTTTTATATGTGCTTATACTGTAATTATTAATATTTAGCAACTGAACACTATCAGCTTTGATCTGACCATTATCTTTACAATTTCTAGTTGCTGACCACTAAACAGTTTTTTTCTCTGCACAAAATATATTTGATATCTTAAAACTTGAGTGGGTTTCTTTTCTTGGCAATGATAGAAACTCAAAGAATGCAGTAACTATGGAAACAATACCGCTACAGAGAATATGAAAATATTGGCCTGGATTTTCTACTTTTCCTTCTTTAAGTTATTAAAACGCCTTTATTTAAGTTATAATTTTCTCCATATACTTCACTTGGTTTTGTAAAAAACAAAAACCGTTATTTTGATTATTTGTTTGCAAACTGTTTGAGAGGGTTTTATATTCATTTCTTTCAACATTTCCCATTTCAAGGTACATGTCATATTAAACTAAATGTAATTTAGGAGTAAAAGGAAAATATGAAACCGGGGCAATTACAGCAAGTGATATTAAAGAACATGGCCTTACTACAGTAAATTACATGTAATAATACATTGTGATAGAACAGTCAATGTCAAATGGCAAACAGGTATGTATAATGTGTTGCTGCCTAGAAACACCTCAATTGTATTACAGTATATCCACAAAGAGAAGCAACCATACTTTGCTGAAAGACAATGATGCTCAAGTGCTACATTAAGGAATATCACTGTTGTACTTTCCCTGATTCCTGCTGCTTAAATCTGTACTTTGTTCATGATGCCCTAAGGGGTTTCATTGTATAATTGTTGTACCGATACATTTAAGTCAGTAAAAAGACCTTCACTAAACAATTAAGTTTTAGGTGTGGAAATGAAATGTAATCCCTTCTGTCATTATTATAAATGGCAGTAACTCAGTAGTATTAATCAGTTAAACGTTCTCTGTTGGGAATGGGTTCAAATCTAGCTTTAACTAAAGTAATTCGATCTGGAGGCTATGAAGGGTCATATTCTAAGTCAACCTTCAGTCTTTGTAAAAAGTACACCAAGCCCAAGTTTGGCAATTTTAAGAAGCTCCTAGGATCTGAGAATAAATCAATGTTTCCCTAGTCCCTAAAACAGGACTGAAACCAAAATCAGGATTATGATGTGCCAAAGAGCAACTAAAAAACTGTTAACTACATGGATTTTAATACCAGAATGAACACTTGTTTCATGTGAAATTCTAGGGCAATAAAAAGTCTTGGTAATGTGTTTGCATTGGCCCACCTTGTGTACTGGAAATGTTAATATGCTCTTAAAACTCTTTGAAAATTGGAAGGGGTATACTGTATACTTTCTTCAGCTGCAGAAGCCTCTGGTCATTACTTTTAAACAGTGCTGTCTGAACTGTGAACTGTGCTAGTCCTGAAATTGTTCTTTTTTGAAGGTAACAGACGAAAAAGGGAAACAAGTTTAATATTATTTCATTGATTGTGTGTTAAGCTGACACATAAGTAAAGACGTATAGCCTTGCTGAAACACTCAAGAACATAATTTCCAATTGAATCCTAGATTGCATCAGAATTGTAACACCCACCACAGCTGCTGGAGGATCCAGGATAAAAAGGGTTTAAAGAGACAGGGTTACAGGGATTTGTTTTAGTTTCATTGCTTCCAATGACATTCCCTGCATGTGTGAGCTTGCATTGATCATTTCCAATGAGGCTTCCATTAATCACCATTCTGGGGTGGAAAGACGGTCTCTTTAAAGCACTCGATTAATTTCCCTGCTGTCTTTGGCAAGGTCCCCGGGATCTTAATTGTCCACAAGACAGTGCTCGACCCCATTTTACATTTCACATGATTCTAGCTGTAGTTCATTTCAATCCCTACACATACACCAAGTTTCATGAAGATCCATCTTCATTCACTACATGTTTTGCTTATTTCTCCCAATCTGTCTAACATAATTTTGTCTTGTATCTATTGTTAGAGCATCTTGATCTAAACAGAAGCATACATAGAAACACACAAGCATTAAAACAATCAGAACATTGTTTTGATACCCTAGTTTTTATTGAAGTTACTCAATTTATATAACTTGGCAGGAGTAACTACCATGACTCTCAATGCAGGATTCAAACTTAATTCTAAAAAAGTATTTTCTCTAAACATCCTTGATTTAGCTTATCTCAGAAAAGAACAGGGACTTATTTGTTCATCCCTTATATTGTATTACTGATATACAGTCTGGGTGATGAATTGCATTAGTTTAGTTTAAAAAATGTTTTAGACATATTAAACCCTATTATCTGGGGACCCATTATGTCTATATTAATATACTTAAACTAATACAGTGTAATTTTCAATATCCAAATTAGATTTCAGTGGAAATAGGCTCATAAAGTATTATTTTATAGAGATATAAATAGACAAGGCAAATTGGATACCCTATTAAAGGCAGAAACTGAGTTGAAAAGGGTTTATAAAGTGGATTCATTTTTAAAATCTTGGTTATGAGTAGTGTCCTACACTTTCACGTGCAGGAGTCTACAAGTTATGTTAAGGTTAATGTAGATCGACTGAACATTAATTATGTTGTGTAGGAAGTGCAGTAAATATAAATCAGTTCCTGCTGCTGCAAAACAGCAGCACAGATTGGGACCAGATAGCTGCTTTGTTGTTTTATTTGCTTTTTCATTTTTTTTAACTAGAAAGATAAGTTAATATAGTCCTTGTTATATCATAAATAATGTTTTGGCAACATGTACTGTGTTATTATTATTATTATTATTATTATTATTATTATTATTATTATTATTATTGGTGCTTTTTGTTTAAAACGCATTGTATTCCTCAGCCGATATTTATGAATATATATATATATATATTTTTTTTTTTAAAGTAAACCCTAAAAGGGTATAATGTTGTGTTGTATATAGGATTATGCTGAAATGTCTAGCTATTGTAACTTCAAGGTAAATATCTTTTCTCCAGAAATGAATAATCATTTTTATAGTAAATCTCAAAACCTTTAATTGACTAGCCATAAAAGAAAGCATTTGCTGGGATTCAAATGATGGCCTCAAGAACAAATATAACAGGAGGAGATTAAATGGGAAAGGAAGACAAACATTGTGTCATCGGTATTGTTTCAGTCAATGCAATTTGAAGTGTCTTCGGTCAGTTTCAGAGTTTATTGCAGGCTAATTGCAGGAGTTTGTCTGAAACAACATTTCTGTATTGACTATCATGGAAACAATTGTCTTTGTAAACATATGTCAATATTTTGAGTGAAACATGTATTGGAATTGTCACACATACTATGCAGAGATATTATTAATGGGAGGAATGAGACCCTGTGGAATTAATAATTGATTTTCAAAATGCTAAAGCACAAAATGATTAGTCACTTGTAAAGTTGTGGTTTTTCAGATTTTATCTAAGAAAACACTGCAGTTTTTTTTTTTGTTTTGTTTTTGTGAGGCGTTTTTAATATTTATTTACAATATATATTCTTTCTACTAGGGATATGATGATGGATATGATGGGGAATATGATGATCAGACATATGACACATATGATGAAAGTTATGGCAGCCAGACTCAAAGGTAATCTTTTCACTTTAAGGAACTGAATAAAAAATGCATGAAAAGTTTCCCTGCATGAAACATTTCTCATGTGTGTATAAATCAACTACCTCCATCATGATGAAACAGATATATCACTGTTTTAATGTTAAAAGCAACTTATGAATTGTTAAAAAGCATGTATTTCTCTGGAAAATGTAGATCTCCATGATTACAGCATATTACAGATACAGTGTTAGTAAAATTATGAATCATTATTAAATGATGTGTGATGAGGTACACCCCGCCCCTGTGTTGATTGTATTATTATTATTTAAATGTATTTTATTTGCACCATTGAACTATTAGTATTATTATTAAACCTTTATTTTACTAAGAAATCACATTGAGATTTAAAACATCTTTTGCTAGTGAGACCCAGCCAAGAAAGGTAGCAGCAGTACAATAAAACATATTACAATTGAAACATACACATACAAAAATAAAATGCTCTTGAATTGTACTAAAGTTATTTGGGACTGCAACTTAAATTTAGACTGTAATTCATAATTTAGACTGTAATTCACAAGAGCATGGAGCAAAATAAGCAAATTATCTTTTAGCAACCTCAGTATGCAATTTAGGAACCGTAAAATACAAAGATGAATGCAATCTAAGACTAGTTATTACAAGCAAGTATAAAGTATTCATTTATGTATGGAGGTAGCTTACATAGAATAGCCTTGTATGAAAAAAAATATACCAGTGCTTTAACCTTCGCAATGCCAAAGAGGTCCAGCCAACCAAACCATATAACACACAGTGATGAGTACTGTAACTTGAATTAGTAATATATCTCAAGGCTGCATGATATATGGGATTGAATTTTCTTAATGCTAAGGGCGATGTAAACCTATGGACAGTGTCACCATAATCAATTTGTGGTAGAGCTATACAAGCAATTAGCCTTGTTTTTGTAACTACAGAAAAACAAGATTTGAGTCTATACAGAAAACCTATCATGATTTTTTTTTTCTTTTGCAAGATGGTCAATATGGGCCTTGAAATCAAGATTACTACCCCGCCAAATATCCAGATACATATAGTTGTCAACTCACTCGATGGCTTTGTTATCTAAAGTAATTAAAGTTGAATCAACAGTAGCATTTGTCCTTGTAGCAGAGAATACCATCGCTTTGGTCTTACTAGAATTTAAAAGAAGCTGTGAGGCGTGTGAGTAATAACGGAATGTCCAGACAGTGATTTACGTGTAACCGAATATTTTGTTTTATTAATATTATTTGTTACACAATAAAATAAGAAAAACGAAAAAGAATGGCGTGAGGGAGGGGGTGCTGGAATAGATAATAACAAAAAGAAGGGTTTGTAATCTCCTTCGTCTTCTTCACGATATCCCCGAACATAAAAGGGATAAAAACAGAACAGAAAACGTTAGTGCATATTCCAACACCGTGCCAACAAGTAAAAACAAACCAAGCCAATGCTTAGTGCCTCCCTCCGGCCCAGTAACCCCATCTATGCTTTCAAGGACCAACCCCGAACACAGTAGCACGTTCCCTTTAGTATGCAAAGCCCCGCCCCTGTAGTCAGTGGAACACCAATCCCAAACTGACAAGTGTCCTTACAACTCACTTGACTCCAGTGGCCGGAATTTACATACTCGCACTTCCGCCCCTCACCAAGGTGACACCCCTCATAAAGATGACTTTCGTCATGGTCACGAGACCTTGGTAAGGGAAGTCCCGAGTTGGTTTAATGCCTTCTACTGTCGGGAAGCTGAATTACAGACCGAAACCCCTTTGACTCATCACAGAAGCATTCAGTTAATTAAAGCTTGTTGAATGGAGTCTTAAATCAGATTGCAAACTTTCGATTGCCAAAGAGGGGGAGGGATTACATGAATATAAAATGGTATCATCTGCATAGAGATGGTACTTACAATATTTAATGTTGTCACTGATATTATTAATATACAGAATAAACAATAACGGACCAAGAATTGATCCTTGAGGAACACCCTTATTTAACAAAACAGGATTTGACACCAGATTTGCATGTTTTTTGCCAAATCAATTCAAGTGTGCCTGAGCATGATGATTGACAAGCAATCAAGCTCAGGCACAGCTGCATAAAAGAGGCAGGAATCTTTCAGTCGGGGTTGGGATTGTTCAGAGATGGAACTTGAAAAGTAAGAACTGAAAATATAAATACAATTGCTACTCGTGCTGGATTTCGACCAGCTCGGTGCTTATGTGTGATTTACTGTCTGTTTATTTTAGCCACCATCCCATTTTGTTTTGTGTAGTGTTTTGTATTTGTTTAAATATTGTATTTATAATAAAAGAAAAACAAGCACATTTGCGACTCGCCCCATAGTACCTTGCTGTGTGCTGTTACTTCCTGGTCTGTAACATCACCACTCGACCATCTTGTCCACAATGCCATACAAAAAACAATTCTTCATTTTAATGTTAATATCCTGTTGCATAATTTAAATTAGTGTTCAGTGCTGCTACCAGCCATTCTACATAAACATTATACCTTTTTGTACAGTATATCAGCAACAGTAAATTATGTTTGTGTATGTATAAATAAACATACAACCAACATTGAATTATGCCTGCCCTGAGTTAGACAGGCTGTTAAAATGTTCCATCATCAGCTTTAACGCTGCTAGCAGCCTAAAGCTGTTACATTATGGGACAAGATGAAGTTGGAAGTTCATTCTCATCATTACAGAATCATGTCTAGGCTGTCAGTCTTTGACAAGATCATAAGTCACTCACTTAGTACCTCTAAAAATGTCAATCCCAAAGCTGCATGCACACAACACCACAAGGACTCTAGCAGCACTGCTAAAAGGAAAGGAAAGACTGGGTCTGTGCTGTTGCAGTAGCTGAGTAAAAACATGATTAGGTGTCTTGAGCAGTATGAATAGCATGAATGGTTCAATGGAAATGATTAGTGTCTTTAAAGCACGGTTAAAGGTCTGAGATAAGTTCAGGATAGAACAACTTTCGACTGATTAGCTCTAATCTTGGATTACTTAACCTAAAGTAAAATGAGGTCACCCAAGGTTAGTGTTAATCAGTGTCTGTGAAACCAACCTATAGGGTTCATTATTAGGCTACATCAAAGCCAAAGTAAGTACAAAATGTCTCATTCTTCAGAGGGTTGTATAGCCATTATGTAGGTGCAGAAAAAATACCAAGGCCTTTCCTAGATTACACAGAGACCCTGTTAAAGCTTTTCTTTTTACATACACTTCTGTATGGATTATGTTTAGATAGTTAAAATAGACCCGCGCACGTTAATGAGGATTTCATTTTTGTAAAAGTACATCTTCTCTGTATCATATTTATGCATTTGAGGTTCCTGTGTTGATTGTTTATTGATTGTTCTCCAATTATGTTTTAGTGTCCCTGAATATTATGAGTATGGGCACGGAACAAGCGAAGACGCTTATGACAGTTACGGTAAGGCTCTTTTTCCATGTGTTTTCTTTTCTTCTTCTAGCACTTTGACATGAGGAAACAAATCAATAACTGAAATCACAAAAAATTGCTTTTGCTTTTCTTTCTTTTTCCTGCCTGGTCTTCATGGACCTCAGACACAATTCATTTGTTTGATTCCAGCTTGAGACTTGACTTGGAGTTTGGGGCTGGAACATTGGACAGATCAGTTTTGAACAGCCTTAAATTGATCTCCACAGGGACAGTGAGCACACAGATTAGTACCAGTGTGTGCTTTACAGTGCCAGGTGTCAGTTCTGTTGATGTCACAACACTGCTGCAGCTGTGCCAGTGTCACTGTGGATCAAAAATCAATGGAAGGTTTTGTGTTTTTATTTAATATTTTTGTTATTATAATTTATTTAAATGGATAATAATTTACAAATGTGTCCTTAATTTTCCATTAGTATAATATTCTCCCTTTTGTTTACCAGTTTTTTTTGTTTGTTTTTTCACTTGGACTCAGTTGAAGTACATTTTCCTGCCAAAACATTATAAATGTCCTTCCTGTGTTAGAGGTAATAAGTACATGCTGCATATCGGTGGGTCACTTATTACCTGTAACACAGGAAGTGAATGAGTCAAAGTGAAAATAACGCCTTGAAAAACAAAACATCACAACAAGCTTTATCACAGATTTAGGTACACTATTTAAGAATGTTCTTTGTTCCTTAACACCCTTGAACCAAATATAGCACATACAGCACTAAAACTTTATTATTTAACTGTTCATTTTAGTGTTTGAATAAAAATCATGTTTTAGAAAATAGACTAAAGGTACAGTTTTTTTTTTTTAATCCTTTGAAAAATGTAACAGTTTTTGTTCAGCACAAAATAAATTCACTTAAATTCCTCCCACAAAATGGAACCTATTGGAAAAGCCCACAGTTGAAGAAACAACAATTTAAATGTCTGAGATTTACTTAAGTTGGTATCTTAAGTATTTCCTATCTTATGGTTGGCTTTATTGAATACACCAGTGTCTTTATACAAAGCATGCCTATTTGAAACATTCATATTTGTAAACTGTCTGCAAAACAAAATGAACCAATAATATATTTAGGAGCATTAATAAACAAAAATATAACACATTTTGTGGGGTATAGATGCTTACTATTATAATTTCAGTGTCAAATCTAGCACTGCATTGACTAATTTGATACTGGCAAAGCAATGAGATTACTTTATGTAGGCCAAAACCTTAGACTACAGAGACTGCATTTTAATAGGCAGGCTCGGGATAGATTGATGGAAATGTTGACTGGGAATGTTTCTTTGGGTAGTGACAAATCTAAATGTGAGATACAAACCCAAGTTAGGTATAATTAATTTACCATTGTTCACAGTAATGCATACCTTGCAGTATAATTCAACAAAATGTAACCTGATGGCCTCCATCCAATTAAACATTGCAGGCTTGTTAGTTATGAAAGTAGATACAAATAAAATAGACTAAACAGATCTGTAAGTGCAATAATTCAGACTGTATCGGGTGTGAGTAAACTTAATTTGACATATGCCCTAATCAAAAACAAAAATAGATTAAAGGACTTTAAAACTTTTAAAATCTAATGATGTACAAAACAAGGTATTAATAGGAAGTCTCATTGTGATCGTACCTGATTTGCTGGCAAATTTACATGATTGTAGTACATAGTTTTATACAGCTTTCCAATGATATCAACCTGGTTTCTATCAGTCTACCATCTTTTTGATTTTTGTTTCTTTCGGTTCCCATTTTGTTCAAATTCTAGCTGATGAAGACTGGCCAACGACCCGCCCTAGCCTCAAAGCACCACCAGCAAGGTTATCCAGAGGGGGCTACAGAGAACACCCCTATGGTAGATATTGAAGGTGCTCCTCTTCTGTGACCTCCTCTCAAAGACTGTATTAATATCCAGTGGTCCCCACATAAGCCACTACAAGACAAGTAATAGTCTGTTTCTTTTCTACTCTTGGGATTTCTGCTCTTGGGTACCTTGCATACATCTTGTATTATCTAAAATGCTGCAACGAAGTCAGCATTATTCTTTTTTTTAACACAGACTTAAAACAAAACGAGACAAAAACTCTTTGGCAAGCTTTGTCGATAAACCATGCAATGGGATGCTGTACTCTAGGTTGTCAATCATTGTGTGTATTTCAATCATCAGAAAAAGCATGCAGTTGTTACAGAGCCGAAGCTTCTTGACATGCAAGCTAAATCTGGGTTCTTGTTGTGGGGCAAGAAAAGACTGTAAAGAGACTTATGAATTAGATGATAACCAAGCTGTAGATAACTTGTTTTAAACTGTCTGATTTTTAATATTTGTTAGTTTTAAGATGTTCAATATTAACTTTGTACATTTTCATTTAAAATGCTGTTTAATGGGATTGAAAGTAATGAGCTATGTATGGAGCTGACTTTAAGTGATCTGTTCGGTGTTTAACCTGTATTTGTTTTTCTTTTTTTTTTTTTTTTTTTTAAAAAGCACATAACATTCCATGTGTAAGCTTCTCTAAATAGGTGACCATAACTTGTCAAATATGTTTTGCCATAATTTGTCAATAAAGCTGAAATCTTTTTGTAAACATTTAAATTTTTGAATTACATGTTTCTAGCACTAAATGCCTGCTTTATTTCTTCTTCAGGAAATTGCTAAAATGTTTTATATATATATATATATATATCTATATATATAAATTATACAAAACAATGAACTTAAGAAACTTTTGTTTTACGATCTTTTGTGTAAGGATATAAAAGCTGTATTCATACGCAGTGGTTGTTAAATAATTTAAAAGTTAACCAGCTAAACTGTTACTTGAATCTTGGTTAGTTTTATTAATGTATAACATGTTACTGGAATAAAAATGTTTAGAACAATAAATGGATTTTAAACTACCCTCTAAGCTTGATCTTACTAAACACAAACTCTGATTGACTTGTTTGCATTAGCATGTCTCTCGTGAGAATGTAAAGGAGATTAACGAGGTAAGACTGCCACTTACCACTATTAGACTGTCTAAATGCTTTCAACCTTTGAGTTTCCAGCACATTTAATATCCCATCAAACATGTGAACATTGCATAGAGTCACATTTTTGTCTTCACTCAAACGAGTGCATTGAATGCATTATTATTTAGATTACAATAAGTGTCTTTACCAACAAGTCATAAGTGTCACTGCCCAGCTGTTTATTTGTTTTTTTATTCAACCTCAGAAAATTGTATTTGTAATTGTCAGTGCTAAATATCACCGCCATTGAAAGCAGTGTAGAGCGCTGATTTTTCTTTTGTGACAATCAGACCTGATGGCTTATTAAGGAAATATATCACAGGACTCAAAGGATGACTAAACGTTAATCAGGTAACCCTAACAGTAACTGTATAATTTTGCGTGTACAACAACAATTTTAAATGATAAAGTTACTAATAGTTAAAAAAGTAAACCTTCCCAACTTAACCAAACAAAAACAAAAAAATAGGAATATAGGCTCTTTAAACCCGCTAATTAACATTAACTAGTGACATCAAAATGATTACAAAACATAACCCTGCAATCAATAAACAAAACTAAAATTAATATCAATGAACACCTTGCTAAACTTCAGATAACCTAAAGTTTTACAAAAAAAAGATTGCAAGTATGGTTTAGGGTAATCAAAACGGTTAATCCTAAAATTGCAATTTTGTATTTAAATGAGGATGGCTTCTTTATCTATGATTGGTTTACTTTTTTGATAGTAACAAGGGCATAGATTAGTTTGTGATTTAAATGACTTTCAGGTTAAAGTTGCATGCTGACATACTGTATATTATATTATTTTTTGTTAATTGTAATTAAATCTTGGGTAATCTAAGATTATTATTTTTTTATTTTTTATTTCTATCAAAATAACACATTTTCTTTTTACAGGTTTCAAATCTCAAGTGAGCTCCTCAGTAGAAGCCACAGATAGAGTAAAGGTAAGTCTCAGAATATTCTAGTTCTAAGCTCTCGCTTTTGTCAAGTCGCTTTTTCTTGTTTTTTTTAGTGCATTTACTCACTTATTTCGCAAATGCTAAATGATCAATCAGGAAAACTCATGTGAGAGAAAGAACAATATTTATTAAATTAGAAACATATTTGCATTGCATCTTTGTCCTTTGGCCTCGCCCTACGAGGTACCCCTGCCCATAATTTAGTTTGCCGATAGTGGAGAGCCATGGGCAGGGGAGCAGGATATAATGCCCTCTCTAGCTGATCACTGGACGTGTTGTTTATTGAATGACAAATGAGATACTAGCCATTTGACTGACGAATGTTCTGGTAATGGAGGCACCTAATATGCTTGATGTTTACGATTGTAATCTTAAAAGTGAGTTCCCTATCTGAATCACCGCTTTGCAGATTTTTTTTTTCAGCTAGCCCTTATGTTTGTGATTGTAAAGAACACATTTTTTTCAAAAACCTCTCTCATTTCATTTATAATTACTCTTTTACCCTACTATCCATACACTTTCGCCAACAATAAGTGATCCAGGACAAATCGTCAGTTTCAGAGTCCATAAAGAATTGCGTACACTAGCCCACCCTGTTAGGGTTTCATGTCCAACAGGGTGGGAATACTCTGATACTGCCATATCCTCTCGATTCTGTTATCGATCTTACAAGATTACTTTAACCTACTGAACACTTGTTGTAGGTTAAATATGACAGTCAGGCCTGGTCAGGTAGGCTTGTGTATGCTGGCCTTTATAGATCTACCCCTGAAACGATTCCAGTGCAAGCATGTTATAATACACTTAAATCATTCATTTATAATCATGATTAAAATGACAACTTTAAAATTGTGGGACAGGCCCTTGCAGACTGCCAGCGTGTAATTGGAAACATAGCCCTGTAATTTTGGTTCAATTGGATCCTGCAATAGATTTGATCAGCCCATTATTACATTTGAAATACAAACTTGAGTGAAAATGTATACAACTTTGTATTTTCCAGTGGTCACATCTGGCCCTTCCGTGTTGCTCATGTTGTCATTTGTCTTTTGAGGATATATATGACAATACTTCTTTCAAAACTGAAAGTGTGAGACCTTTAATTATGACAGGTACAAGGTTTTCAGCATTATAATAGAGAATTATTGCACAGTAAATTACCTATCAGATTGGCATGTTATATTTTAGAATAAAAAACAATATTTGTACATCTTCTGTAAAATAAACCAATTGCTTTTCCTTTGCTTTGTTGGATGCAACATTTTTGCATTATGCATTAGTTACTGTATTATTCATTGGTGTGCCAGTGTTCTTGGTACTGTCTTTAAACATGTTTTTATTTGAACATGAAAGAAAACAGTTAATTGAAATCAAGATTTACTGGGATATTATCTTAAATTCCAGTACCATAATGAGCCAACATTATCTGATGCTGGTACTGGAATTGTATTACATGTAGGGAAAAATGAATTTACAGGCATTATGGAAAATTGCGTTTTTCATAATAAACTCATTACTTACTACTTATTTCATGAACAGACTGTCTTATTATTTTTATAACAATTTAAACCTGCATGAATAACATAATTTTTACAATAAGCTATGCAGAATTAGCACTGAAAGAATAAATGTTCTCTGACAAGATATATTGACAGTACTAACAATGGATTATATGCAGTTATCACCGGAAACGCAAAAGCGTCAAGTAGTTATTTCCTCTCTGGTTGTCTCCACATAAAAATGAATATTAATGCAAGGGTAGATATGTTTGTGGGGGTAATATATTATGTCCATGGCAACTCAACACAACATTGTTGAACTTGTTGGTCTTTGGTGCTTTGGTGTGGGACATCTGTCTGTTTTAGCCCACTCAGACCGCTTGCTTACATAAAGTACTAAATATCTTGGTGTACCTTAACATATAATTATCCTATCTTCATATATATATATATATATATATATATATATATATATAACCAAATTATTTAATGAGGAAGGCTTCTTACAGTAGCACCTTACCAATACAGAATGACTTGGGGAAATTGCAATTGCATGTGCCAAGATTGATCACAATGAATGTTGTACCAATCTTGTCAGTCACCATTGTGGAAACCCATTTTTTGAGTTAAAATAAACAAAAAATATCCCACCAAGCCTTTAGGGGTTTACATACAGAAATCAACGATAGTGGAAGTATTAATTGGCAACCTGAGAAATGCTTACTGTCGTCTTGTAGATAGAAAACTTGCCTTTTGTCCCGCAGGTTTTCCTTTTTGGAAAACTTTATTTATTTATGTTATATAGTTTCTAAACTAAAAAGTGATAGTGTGGTCCCCAAGTGTCTTACTTGGTAAAAGCACGTCCATTTGGTGTGCCGGGTGAGCCATACAGTCATGGGACCGCAGGTTCACCTCCTTTCTATGTAAAGTTGCCAGGCTTCACTGGGTGATTCCACAGGGAGCGTTGCATTGGCTCTGGAAGTCAGAGGACCCCTGGCTGTGCGCCATCAATGCAAAGAAGGGTTAGTAAACAAAATAGAGGTTAATTAGTGACAATCAATAATAAAATAATCCCCTTTTTTCTTTTATTTTTTTTAAGGACTAATCTCACTGCTTGGCAGAGAGACCCCCCCTCCCCCCGTGGGAGGAAACCTCTGGTGATTCTGATGAGCCGGAATCTTTGCTGTGTACAGCGAGCTATGAAGGTCCTGGCTTGAGGAATAATGGAAATGGCGAAATTGAAATTGTTTGCTTGATCTGGAAGGATTGAGTGGGTGAGTGAGTGTGGCTACGTTCCAGTTTATCGGGGTTAGAAACAATAAGAGGAGACTATTATCATTTAGAAGCAGGCTTATGGAACGGGATTGGGCACAACTGCAATAGCTGCATGTATGAAAAAGAAATGGCACTGTTTGATTGCTGAATAAGTATTGGTTGACGTTACCTTTGGCTGCTTTGATAATATTGTGCCTAATCTGAGGAGAGGGAGAGTGTCGGATGAACCACTGAAGCAGGGGAAGTTTGGTAAAGCATATTAAAAACAAACCATGGAAAATTAAAAGCGTAAAACAAGTGTAGCATGCTATTTAATTAAGAAAACAGCAATTGTATAATCCTTTGTTTTAACCCTTAGCGGTTCATTTATTCAGCACGTCTCAGGCGCGTCAGGTCCAATTTATTTTCACACGCGCAGTTTATTTTAGAGGCGCAGATTAAAAGTATTTTTTTTCACAGTAACAGGTTTATAAGGCACTGCATGTGAACAGGACACTCAGTACTGCATCTCCAGCCCCGCCCCACCCCTTGTTCGCTGTATTTTTCACAATACCTCTTCATAGTAGTGCATACCGATAAATCATCTCCTGTTCACTCATTTTATCACCAAACTACTCAATAATGCGATCCATTATTTTATTACCATAACATCTAAAAAAAGCTCTGCAAATGTCTGTGATATTCTTTGAGCGCTGGATGCAGAAGCAGCTACCTTGTTTGTTTATGTCTGTGTTATTTATGTGGTGCCGGGGCTATCTTTTTTTTTTCTTTTTTTTGGCTTCTCTCAGCTCCTATAAGTCTCACTCGGCCATTGAATGGTTTTCTCGGCTTTTTCCAGAGAAAAAACGATAGAGACCTGTTTTTTATGTCTTTTTGATGATGTCGGCATGGCCGACATTGGACCGGAAAGGGAAAATTGCAATGTCGGACCAGGTCCGACATAGGACCGCAAAGGGTTAAACTGCCTGTAGCATGCTACCTAACCTGGCCTAGATGTGACTACACCCATGAAAGGGTTATAATACAGACAGCAGAACATGTGATTATTGAGGAGAAGGGGAGGCAGCGGAATCAGGAGCACATGGAGCGGTGGAGGCTGTGTGGTCCAGTGGTTAAAGAAAAGGGCTTGTAGCCAGGAGGTCCCCGGTTCAAATCCCACCTCAGCCACTGACTCATTGTGTGACCCTGAGCAAGTCACTTAACCTCCTTGTGCTCCGTCTTTCGGGTGAGACGTAGTTGTAAGTGACTCTGCAGCTGATGCATAGTTTACACACCCTAGTCTCTGTAAGTCGCCTTGGATAAAGGCGTCTGCTAAATAAACAAATAATAATAAATAATGGAGCCTGGCGGAATTAATAGCAAATGAAGCCTAAATAACCAGGACGGCGGGATCAGCAGGGCCGAGGCGGCAGGTTCAGTCAGATGGAGGGAACGTGACAGGATGGACAGACTTCCCCGGCAACCTTTTGATGGATTTTTGATGGATTTTTTTATTGAATGATGTCCAGCGAGATGAGTAATGCAGTCACCATTGGCTTCTGAAGAGAAAGAAAGTGAAGCTGATGAGTAGCCATTTTATAACTAAATTGATCATCTTCCATTTGGAAACGAAAAGTAGGGGATAAAAGTTTCCCATAGTAAAAGCACAACAAAGTGTAACAAAGCCGGGACATGCATGGCAAAGCATATCAAAAACAAACCATGGACAACTAACCCCCACAAAAGTTCCCACAGCAAAGCCTGGCACAGCACAGGGAAGCACAGACAAAAGAAAATGAAAACGAAAAGTAGGGATCTACAGAGCTGCGTGACGACACGCAAACGGAAAAGCAAGACAAAGTATAAGGGTGCATGCCAGGGTTTAAATAGGGTGATTCACTGATATTTCTGCGAGATATAACGGGAGGAGCCCTAGCTCCTGCCCCCCCAAATCACACTAGGTTAAAATTCTCTGAATAAAGCTTATTTTGTCAGAGAGGAACGATCGGTACAAAGTTCCTGAATCAACGAGAAAGACATTTGCATTGTGAAACCTACAACTGAAAGAGAAGAAACTTAAAATGCCAACAAATCGATTTCTTTATCCTAATAATGCATACTGGTACTTGTTCCATTAAAGTAAACTGACATTCATGGAAGGCTTTTTGGATTAAACATGTCAGCACACCCTGATGTAGTTGGTTCTGTGTTGTCTTGTGCAAGTGTTTGATAGATTTTTTGAAGGAAATAATCCTAGCATGATATTGAATTCTAAGAAGCAATATCCAGTCAAAAGGAGAACAAAAGGGTCTAGTTTCAAACAAGTTAAGGAGCAACGGAAATTTACATTTCAAATTGTGTTATCTCTTCTGGGCTTTGCAGAGGCTTAAGTCTTAATCTTTTCCAGGATTATTTGTTTCTGGTTATACAGAGCAAAAATTATTTTGTTTAAATTATTCAAATATTTATATTAAATTTTTTTATAGTTCTACCCTAAAACTAAATAAACATTTTAGGCTTTCTTTGTCAACTTGTTTTGTTTGATTGGGGCCCAAGCTGCAATAAGGGATCCAAATACAATGAGCTGTTCATTATGAGTTACATCTATTTGGATTACAGGTAGGGTACAGGTAATTTAGTATTTATTTATATTGAAAACGTGTTGTTTTTTAAATATTTTACAGACAAAGCGCATTGTGTATTTTTCTGAAACAAAATGTTAAAATCAGAAATATATATATATATATATAGTTTTATGTTTGCTGTTGCTCAGACATTATTCATATTCTAACATATGTATGTACATAACTATATAGACGATATTTGTTATGAATTAAAAATATTTTTAAAGCAGTTAAAAAAATTTAAAAAAAGAGATGTGCATGTTTGTTCTACTTTTATTTTGCTTTCTAGTTGGGTAAATTACGATTTTACTTAATGTCAGTGTGTAACCCTTGGTATGTTCAGGTTCTCACTTTTCCAAAAGGTATCACACTCAATGCTTTAAATAGATATAGACATTAACTCACATAATAAGCTAAAACCCTGCTAATCACTTCTCAAAAAGGTAAAAATGCGCACAGGTCAAACAATTTTGTATAAAATCAAGACCATACATGATTACACTTATTATTATTAATTTCTTAGTAGATGACCTTATCCAGGGCGACTTACAATTGTTACAAGATATCACATTATTTTTACATAAATTACATTATTATTATTTTATTTTTTTTTACACATTATTTTTACATACAATTACCCAATTATACAGTTGTTGTTGTTTTTTTACTGGAGCAATCTAGGTAAAGTACCTTACTAAAGGGTACAGCAGCAGTGTCCCCCATCTCCGGTCAAAAGTCCAGAGCCCTAACCACTACTCCACACTGCTGACCTTAGGAGGACATTTCTAAAGAAAAATTAATTTTCAAGTGGACTTTTAAACTCGTGTCACATTCAAACTAGGTCAGTGTGGGTATACATGATCACAGAATTAAATCATTATTTATTTTGTAATCTGCAGAGCAACAACTTTTTAGAAATGTATAATACTGTATACTTTAAGTGGATATTTGGTCTGATACATGCTCTAAAGTTAAGTCATCTCAGTCGGCCCTCAAAATGTTAGAATTCTCACAGTCCGCAAAAGGTTAATCAGGAGCAGCTACACAATATTAAAAGGAACTTTTATGACATTGCTGGATTTTCCAGAGTAATGAGCCATCGATTGCACACATGTTGCACTCAAATCACTGCAGCACCATGCATATGTGAACAGGAAGGGTTCCACCATTCACTAAACATTCAGGTGATTTGTGATGCATCCTATAACATCTGGAACGTATGTGCAAATTTCTTTGGCTCCTGTCATGACTCTTACATTTTGATACAATCCGCTGTGTTTAATCATTTCAGAGACCCACTACACCAGATGGCATGTTGTAAGTCAGTATTGTAAGACTACCGAGATAATTCAATATTTGTAGTTATGAAATTATTTTAGCCTTTTCCTCATCATGTGAGAGGATGATGAGGCACCATGATCTATTTTGTGTTAACTGTCTAGGCTACTAAGTAGGCCATGTTAATAATAATAATAATAATAATAATAATAATAATAATAATAATACAAGCTAAAATCATTTAGTTTCAATTTAAATTAATCTTTTATTCACATTGTACACCAATGTGTACAGTGCAGCAGCATGATTTATACCGGTAGCCTACAGGCTAAAGTAAAAAGAAAGTGCTGCAGGTATTCATTTGATTTTACTGTACATATTTATATTTTTACCTAATGTAATGTGTAATCTACCCAAAACACATTAGTGTTTTTTTTTTTTCAGCGCAATAATTACGCATTTAAAATATATTGAGCACTATAAATGTATGTGTGTCTTTTATTGCATTTTTTTAAACCCGGCACCTCCAAATGAATGGATAATTGCAAAGCATATGAGATGGTTTATTTACATTTCCAGAAAGCTTTTGACAAAGTCTTGCATAAAAGATTAATTCTCAAACTGAACGCAGTAGGGATTCAAGGAAATAGATGCATATGTATAAGGGAGTGGTTAACAGAAAACATAAAACATGTAGAAAACAGAAAGTACTGATTAGAGGAGAAACCTCAAAATGGAACGAGGTAACCAGTGGAGTACCACAAGGATCAATATTAGGTCCACTGCGCTTCCTAATCTACATTAATGACTTAGATTCTGGTATAGTAAGCAAACTTGTTAAATTTGCAGACAACACAAAAATAGAAGTGGCAAACTCCGTTGCAACAGCAAAAGTCATTCAAAATGATCTAGACAGCATTCAGAACTGGGCAAACACATGGCAAATGACATTTAATAGAGAAAAGTGTAAGGTACTGCATGCAGGCAATAAAAATGTGCATTATAAATACCATATGGGAGATACTGAAATTGAAGAAGGAATCTATGAAAAAGACCTAGGAGTTTATGTTGACTCAGAAATGTCTTCATCTAGACAATGTGGGGAAGCTATAAAAAAGGCCAACAAAATGCTTGGATATATAATAAAAGGTGTTGAATTTAAAGGGAAGTAATGTTAAAACTTTACAATGCATTAGCAAGACCGCATCTAGAATATTGGCCTATTAACCACCCAGCTGCTTATCCCGCGATTTTCACGTGAAGCGCAAATGAGTCCAAATTTGTCACTCCCATGAGAATAGCTTGCAGGTACTTATATGTGTATCTGCAAAGTTAAAAACACGTGATTTTAATGTGCTTCAGTTACTAAAGAAGTTGACAATAGAGTGAAGTTGTCTGCAATTTTGATTCTCACTGGCAGGTGGCAGCAGTCCCTAAGAAATGTGATTGACAGACCAGGCCATCTGTATATACACAGCTGTGAGAGAAAAATGGATGCTGTTTATCTACAGAGAATAAAATGAGGAGTTTTTGAATTTTTTTATTTATTGGTGTTACAAGTTGTAAGAAGCCTTGTCAGGAATGGTACTGGTCAAAACAACCTATTTATTAATTGTACCTACACTTCACAGATAATAATTAACATAACTGTGCTATATACCCGTGCCTGAAAGTGGTAAAGATACTGTATATGTGCTAGAGAAAGACGTTAGCATTGATGCGGGTTTGAAGTGTGTCTGCTTTGAAATCTATCACGCAAAAAATCATTTCTAAAACGTGACATGCTTGCACAAGTATTATAATGTTATTATAATGCTGCTATTGTAAAAAAAAATATGTTATTTATACTTATATAATGCTGCCATTCTAAAAAAAATGGTTATGATTGTGATCTATATTATAATGCTACAATTGTAAACACATTGTTGTTATTTTGATATTTTGTTATTTAAGTATATTTCTGCTTTTCATAATAACAAATTTTAAAAAATAAGGCAAACATTGTTTTGAAAACTGTCCAAAATTGTTATTTGAGGTCTAAGAATGAAAAATCTGCAAAAAAACAAAACATGAAAATTGCTGGCTTAAAACATGAATGATATGTGCTGGTTTGTGGTACATGTATTGGCATTCCTGTTTTGTCAATCACTTTTGCAGAAACCCATATTGTATTATTTATTGACAGTAAAGATTACTACTGCACTTGTTGGATGTTTACGCTTATTAAAATGTGCCTATTTTAAATTTGTTTCAAGTAAGGAAGTTGGACAGGTTTTGCTGCCGATTGCTCTGCTGGGAACATCCCTATTATTCAGCAAGCATGAATTACATTTTAAAAGATTTGTTTATTAATTTAACTTAACCTTTTTTTATCATATTTGCAAAATTTCTCATAAAATAAGTGGTATTGTTTTATTTTACATAGACTGGCCAAAGTATTTTATTTTCATAGCACTATAATACAGTGTACAGTCCAGTCTGTGTTGTATATGATAGATCAGATACAGGAATAACTGACAGGGTGGTTTTGGATATTTAAAGCAAAGTCCTTGAGGGGTCATGACAGCTACTGGTAATCATGGAGATAGTATTTGCATCATTAACTTGCTTTTTAATAACAGCCATTTGGATTTTCAATAGGAAACAGACAGTTGGCTTTTCAGCTTTTTAATAGGAAGCAGCCAGTTGGCAATTTCTATTTTAATGGCCAATGACAAACTGGCTTGCAGACAGACACTCAGGCATTTAAAACTTTGAATGACCAACTGGTTGTTCCCTACCAAAAAGTTGAATGGCTAACTGGCAACTAGTTTTTGAAGTGCCAATTACCAATTAGCCATTTGATTATATGTCTGTATAAATTAGTGTACATGTACCACTATGCCATACGGAAACACAACTCAGTGACTGAGAAAACCGGTGTTCATTGGAATTGATAGCTGTTTATAAAATGGAAAACAAAATATCTCATGCTTTCTATTTCTTAATGGAACCTTACTGTAATAATATGTGATTGAGGAATAATGTGTTAATGTGGTCGAGCAGCTGTTGAGTGGCGTGTCACGGACCAGGAAGAAAACGGAAACCAAACAAGGAATGGAATGGTGGAACAGAGCACTACGGCGCTCAGCGTTATATTAAATAAACAAAACAAACAAAAGATTTAAACAAACAAAAAGGCACAAGGGCCAAACAAATAAACAAATAATTATCGTGCTGGTGTAAACCAGCACGCTTAGCAGTTATTTAGAGAGCTGCAGGTTTATATACAGTGACCATCTCCCGATTAGCAACAATTAATCAATGAATTAACTTGTCAGCTAGCTAAATAAATCACTAGCTGATCAGTCACGCATCCTCACAGGGTTTTTAAACTCTAAAAACAATAACAAAATACGCGGCGCTCTTATCCGCAAGGGCTTCATCATCTCCAGGGCCTAATGGAGTTCCGTACAGAGTGTACAAGAGTGCTTCAGGAGTCCTACGAATCCTGTGGAAATTGATGAAAGTGGCATGGGAAAACAGGTTGTACCAAGAGCATGGCGCCGAGCAGGTGGAGTCTTTATACCTAAAGAAAAAGATTCTACAAGCATCAGTCAGTTTCGCCCTATTTCCCTATTAAATGTAGAAGGGAAGATTTTATTCAGCATTATTGCTCCGATATTGTCAACTTACCCTTTAAAGAACTGCTTCATTGACACTTCAGTACAAAAAGCGGGCATTCCAGGTTTCCCAGGATGCTTAGAACACATCAATGTGATCTGGCAACAAATTCAATCAGCTAAAAAGGAGAGGAAGGAGCTCCATGTGACATTCCTGGATTTGGCTAATGCATATGGTTCAGTGCCACATGAACTTCTTTGGGCAGCATTTGATTTTTTCAGTGTACCGATGACAATAACAAATTTAGCGAAAGCCTACTTTGGAGATTTGTAATTTAGTTTTTCAACTTCAAAATTCAGCACTACATGGCAATGCCTAGAAGTTGGAATAATGGCAGGATGCACCATTTCTCCACTGGCTTTTACCATGGAAATGGAAGTAATCATTAGGGCATCAAAATGGGTAGTGGGAGGAGAGCGCTTGGCTTCTGGAATGCGACTACCACCAATTCGAGCATACATGGATGACATGACAACCATGACTACAACAGTAGCCTGCACTAATCGGTTATTGGGCAAATTAACCAATAACATTGAATGGGCACGAATGCAATTCAAGCCCACTAAATCAAGGAGCATCTCTATAATTAAAGGTAAAGTAGTAGATAAAACGTTCTTCATTAATGGTGAGGCAATACCAACAGTGTCTGAGAAGCCAGTGAAGAGTCTTAGGAGATGGTACGACGGCGATCTAAAGGACACAGTTCGTGTGGGAGAAGTTAGACAACAAGCAGTGGAAGGGTTGAAGAGCATAGACAGCAGCGCTTTACCAGGCAAACTAAAACTCTGGTGCTTTCAGTTTGGTCTACTGCCAAGGTTGCTGTGGCCATTGACTGTGTACAAGGTTTCTTTGACAACAGTAGAGAAGCTGGAAGCTTTAATCAGTTCATACATCAGGAAATGGTTGGGAGTTCCACGCTGCCTCAGCAGAGTGGGACTTTATGGTAAAGGAACACTGCAGCTATCACTCTCCGCTCTAACCGAGGAGTTTAAGTGCGCCAAGGTCCAACTGGAAATGACATTAGTAAAGTCACTCGACAAATGCGTAAGGGAGGCAGCACCTATGTTGAAAACTGGAAGAAAGTGGACGGCAATGAAAGCTGTGAAGGATGCAAAGGCTGTCCTTCGAATTGGTGATATCATGGGGCAAGTTCAGCATGGAAGAGGGGGTCTTGGTCTCAGTTCAGCCCCTCCTACATGGCACAAGGCAGCCCCAGCTCAACGGAGGCAGCTAGTAGTCAACGAGGTGCAAAAGCAGGAGGAGAGGATGAGGTGTATAAAGACCACTTCCCAGGCCAAGCAGAGAGAATGGATGAGATGGGAGAGTGTGGAACAACGCAAGATTGGCTGGCTAATCGACGAAACACTGAGGGTGGAAGGTGCCCACTTGAAGACCCCAGAGATGTACCCTACTTAGCTCAATCCAGACGGTTGTCATGCTGATGCGCTGGGGAGACCGCACTTTGGTTGATCCCCGGAGCCAGCATTGCAGCCGTTGTGTGTGCTGATGTGCTAGGGAGGCAATAAGCTGATCCCTGGAGTCAACATTACACTTCAGCCATCAACACCAGACAGAAGGATATCTACATCATCATATGGAAGGAAGCGCAAATGGATGGAGACACATATGGATCACATTAGTTTACTCTAAAGCTATGTCTTAGTTGGTGCTTATCTTGGCGAGAGCCGAGTTCAAATCAGCATGAAGTTTTAACATCTACTCTCGTGTAATGGAAATCGCGCCGCAAACAATAATACAAATAATAAAACAGTGCACATATATATATATATATATATATATATATATATATATATATATATAGGGTGGGACACTCCACACATGCCCCCTTGTGCGCAGCACACATGGCCTTAAAAGGCCACCTCCCCCTTAGTCCCCAAAGTCTCGGTTCACAGGCCCGCCCAGAAACGGGAAGCAAGGTGTCTCCAGGGCGGCCACGGTGGACCAGCGCACAGGCTGGCTCCTCCGGCCAAGTTAATTTTGGGGTGGTCTCCAGACCCCCTTCTTCATGGCCCGAAGCTCCCCTCTGTGGGGCTCCGGCCACCCGTTCTCCTGCAGCGAAATTGCTGCGGGGGGAGCTGGTCTCCTGACCTCCCCCCCTTCTTCATGGCGGGCAGCTCCCCTCCGTGGGGCTCCGACCACAATTTCTCCTGCCGCGAAAGTGCGGCTGGGGGAGCTGGTCTCCTGACCTCCCCCCCCCTTCTCCGTGGCCGGCAGCTCCCCTTCATGGGGCTCCAGCCAGAGTATTTCCTGCTGCATGGCAGGACTGGTAGCGACCCCAGGCGAAGCAGGACCCTCGGGAGGTGATGGCAGCAGCTGCGGACCCTCGGGAGGTGATGGCAGCAGCAGCGGACCCTCGGGAGGCAACGGCAGCAGCAGCGGACCCTCTGGAGGCGAACTTGGGAGGGGAGCCCCTGGCCATGGAGGCGGCAGCGGGAGCTCCACTTCTCCCTCGTACCCTGTAACTGGTGGCTCCACCGGCAATGCAGAGCAACAGGCAGCCCCAAGCGATGCGGAGCAGCAGGCAGCCCCAGGCGATGCATGGCAGGTATCCTTGGGCGGTGCGAGGCAGGCATCCTTGGGCGGTGCGAGGCAGGCATCCTTGGGCGGAGTGAGGCAGGCATCCTTGGGCGGTGGAGGTGGAACCAGCAGGTATTCACCGACTGCTGCTGGTGGAGGTTGAGATGGAACCAGCAGATATTCACCCTCTGCTGGTGGAGGTAGGAAGGGCAAGCAGTCCTCCCACGGTGGTGGAGACGGAACCAGCAGGTATTCACCCTCTGCTGGTGGAGGTGGGAGCAGTAAGCTGTCCTCCCATGGTGCTTGAGACAGAACCAGCAGGCATTCACCCTCTGCTGGTGGAGGTGGCAGAGGCAAGCAGTCCTCCCACGGTGGTTGAGGCGGAACCAGCAGGTATTCACCCTCTGCTGGTGGAAGCGGTGGAGGTGGCAGGGGCAGAGGCAGAGGCAGCTCCCGCTGCTCTGCTCCTGGCGGTGGAGGTGGCGGAGGCAGAGGCAGCTCCTTCTGCTCTGCTCCTGGTGGTGGAGGTGGCGGAGGCAGAGGCAGCTCCCGCTGCTCTGCTCCTGCTGGTGGAAGCGGTGGAGATGGTGGACGCAGGTATTCTTCCTCTGCTGCTGGAGGCCTAGGTTCTGGACCTATGGGATCCCCCTTCTGGCGCTGGATGCAAGGGCTTCCCCCTTCTGGGTGCTAGATGCACGGGCTCCCCCCTTTTGGGCGCTGGATGCACGGACTCCCCACTTCTGGGCTGGATGCACGGGCTCCCCTTCTGGGCTAGATGCACAGGCTCCCCCTTCTGGGCGCTGGATGCACGGGCTCCCCCCTTCTGGGCACTCCTAACACACTCTCCCCTGAGGGTAGAGAGCTGCAGGTTTATATACAGTGAACATCTCCCGATTAGCAACAATTAATCAATGAATTAACTCGGGAGATGGTCACCGTCTGCACGAGCTTAATAAGGATGCGTGACTGTCAGCTAGCTAAATAAATCACTAGCTGACGCTTGCTCACCCAGTACAGGAGGTAGCGGTCGAGGGCACTTGTCAGAATGCTGAGAAATAAAAAAAAACATCATTTAAGGGAGCTCACTGCTCAAGGACAATTTTAGTAAGGGAAGCTATTAAGACAAACCACAGTGCAGAGGCCTAGTTCATAACTTTCCCTGTGGACCACATGGCACACACAGATTAGGGCCACCCACAAGCAGCTTTCCCTTGTGCTTTGCCTTGCTCCTGTATTTCTACTTTCCTGAACTCCCAGCACGTGTCCAGCTCACTGCAACAACCAATCTTCACCAATGTATGTGTGCATCCCAATGTATGTGTGACTAACCTAAAGCAACTCCAATAAGAAACAAAACATAGGGGATTTAATTTAGCTGGGGCCCAGTTGGTCATGTAAACCTACAGGGAGCAGCCAGAAACTAGTCTAAATACTATTGGTACTAGAACAACCAACCCACCCTACTCATTTGGCTGCTGGCATTACAGGGCGTTATCACCTGGAATGTTATGTACATTGGAAAAGTACTGTAGAGTTGCATCTGAAACCTGCACAGTTTTCCAGTTTTTCCAGTTTAGTACTAGTTCTTTCCATGTTCGCCATACGTTTATTTTATAGATAGATTAATATGTTCTCACTGAATGTAAGGTAGTCTGCCAAAAATGTGCATATATGCGGTTTTTAATTGTTCAGATATATGCATGTGCCAATTAAACAAGAAAAAACAAAACAAAAACATCTATCAAGGTATTACAAAGAAACTATGCCACAATTAAAACAGGGTATTTGAAGATAAGAGGTGTGAATGAAGGTTGGTTCTTTTTTCATAAGATGAAAATAATACTACACTGTTCATTACGCTACATGTAACAGAAAAATGTCAAAGTTCTCTGATGAAAAGCCAGTGTACCCACACAGTGCAGGAGGCACACAAATGTTTGTGTGGAAAATCACAGTATATTCAGAAAGGTGCTGAGGAACAAAAACTGTTATGCAAGAGCACCCTACTGAGGTATGTGCTGTCATTGTGACAATGTTATAAAGAAATATTTGAATGGCAATCCGTCAACTTAGATACTGTGATAGTTACAGTTTCCTGGTAGGTTAATTGAATTTTGAAAATGGCACCAATTGCCTTTGACGGTGTTCTTTCAGGATGTGTTTCTGTCTATAACATAATTATGTAAAATGCCACCCCACATCATAACATTTAAATATCTCACACTGACTAGAGTATATTTACAGTATATTACGGGCAGCATTGTGGAGTAGTGGTTAGGGCTGTGGACTCTTGAATGGTGGGTCGTGGGTTCAATCCCAGGTGGGGGACACTGCTGCTGTTTTGGAATTCTTATTTAAAACAACCCACCTCTTGAATATAACACACATATTGTATGAGTGACATTCCCATTAAGCTAATCACAGCTCACAGAGGTAGTAAAATAGCCAATCAAATAGCACACAGGAGCCGTTTCCTCACGCACACAGCACACATGATTTTGATTAGGATAGCGAAGCAAAGGCTTGTTTAAACTATTTATTTTCCTTCGTGTAAAATTTTAAATCAGTAGCCAAAAAGTAGTTGGAGATGTCACGGAAGCGAAAGGTGGAGGGGGAACACAGAAGATTCCAAAATCGCTAGCCAGATGATTATTTGTTCAATGAATAATCTGACCGCAAGGCAACAATATTTCTCATTTGCAGTGCAACAATTGCAGTTATGAACATACAACGTCACTATGACACGCTGCACAAAGCAAAGTATTTTGAGTTTACTGGAAATGAAAGAAGCTATGGAGTCTCAACTAAAGGTTTTTTTTTTCTGAAAATGAGAAGAAAAAATGAAAGTGCTTTGGATTCCATGAACAACACGACCACAGGAAAGGATTTTTTTAACTTCAAGAAGCCATGGAAAGTGCAGAAATACCTAGGAAGAAGCTACCTGGGATTACAACATATGACTGGACAAAAGAGTGGACTGGCTAGCAGTGCTGGAAAAAAAATAAAGAAATGCAGTACCAAGCTGCAGAATTAGAACAGGTAATGAGCATTGTTATCAATGTGCCAGAAAAGAAGTGCCAAGTGTACAGACAAAAGTCATGAAAAGGTCGATTTCACAGTGGTACTGTTTAATATTTCACATTTTCACAGCTTGTCAGTATCTTTTTTTCAGTGCTGTTAAAAACGTTATATTTTGGAATATAAGTTAAATATTGAGACTTAGTATTATATACTCTGACATCTGTTTGAGATTTCCATGGAAATAAAATACTGTTCTATTTCCTCCATTATATTGCATATTATATATTGAGTTTGTTTGTCAGTGTTCTTGGAAAGCTGCTTCTAGTTATATCTGCCTGTTTCTGGTAATATGCTGAATAATTGATTGAAACCGTGCCTGCATACTTATTGACTAGGAATGGTACAATGGGGGTAATGTGTTTTGAGTATTATATTTGAATATACTGGCCTACATACAATTTATATAGACATTTTCGCGTACATTACGATGTATATATACGTGTATAGTTTTTACGGTGCGACCCACCAAGTGAACAGTCCTAAGTTAAATGGCCCTTGCTGCCAGATTTTTTCATTCAACCACATTTTCATAACCAAGTAATTCAGCAAGATGTATTTATTTCACATTAGTGAACAAATCTGTTGAATTGATTCACTAAACTGAATGAATCAAACAAATCGAGCCAGTAAAACAAATCGAACTGCACATCACTAGTTTTCAGGCCATACGCACTAATAAATGATCACTTTAATGCGCACACTAAAATTAACGTCCCTTAGTAAATACCATGTGAATACAGCTCATCTCAATATTGTGAGCTGGATGCTCATTTAAATACGTTGTCATGCCTTACAATACAAATCACATGTTCATTCTGAATACCATAGTATGGCACAATAAAATGAGAGTGCACCATAATATGCCCACTATTTCCGCGATAATGAATAAAATTGTAATAGTAAATACAGAAATGACTAACGTGCACAGTAATTGCAATTATCACGCACCATAGTCCCCTCATCTCATCTTGCCTCATCTTAAACTGGGTCCTGGGCCTACAGATTAACATGAGTTACAGCACTACGTCTACCAGGTCAACAGTCACAGAATATCAACAATAAAGATGTATAACAGTGAACATAAACATGTACTTCTGTTGTAAACCTGACACTCAGCTTTAATTAACACCATACTGTATACACTATTATTATTATTTATTTCTCAGCAGACACCCTTATTCAGGGCGACTTACAGTCGTAAACAAAAATACATTTCAAGAATCACAGTACAAGTATTAATACAATTAAGAGCAAGATAAAATACAATGACTTCGGTTCTAGGGTTGGGATATTGTGGTTGTGTCATTAAGGGCCAGCTGTCTGGTTTCTTCAGTCCTTACTGCTGCCTGTCTAACAACATCCCAGCTAGCCTACGATGCTGGGCTGATTCCGGCTGCAATGCAGCAGTTGGCTCCCAGTCGCAGTGGCAAGTAGCAGGTGGGCCAGTTCCAGCATGATGATGTTACCATCGGCTTATTTTGGGAGATAAAACCATGTATTCTAGATCTATGGATAAAACTACAACACTGGCCCAAAAAACATTTTAAATGATTTATTAGCAGGTTATATTTACGAGAACTCATTATTTCCTCCATAGATGTATTAATACATTAAAAGTATTAATACATCATGTTTTTTTTGCTGGGACTTTCGTGTTCAGTGGTATTTTGACTGTATGCTGTTATTTATTAATACACAATTATTATGGATAAACTATTATTAATAATAGTTTATCCATTGTAAAATCAACCGCGGTACAGCTGTAATGAGTAAGTTCAATTTTTCAAAATACATTATGCACGCGCAAGCCTCCAGTGCATCAAGAAGAAACTGCTTGAGCGAATTTGGAGACCGTTAGACAGATACAGATAGTATATTATTATTATTATTATTATGATTATTATTATTATTATTTATTTCTTAGCAGTATAGATAGATAAATAGATATATTATCTAAATATCAATATGTTTTAATCAATATAGCTGTAACATTACAGGCGTTTTTCAAGGTAAGTTAAGGATAATATATAACTGATAAATGCAATTATTACAAGCTATCATTTTGAAACTACAAACGATAAAAGCGTAGCCTCCCTATCCGTTTTATAAGACAATTATAAAAGAAAAAATGCATGATCCGAAGGCAGTGTAAACTATTGCGAAAAAATGTACAGCTGTACCAATGTAACCGAGACAGCACACCAGTTCTGGCCTTAATGCGTCATTGATCCTGGTCCAATTGACAGAACTGGCCCGGGTTTGGTTCAACAGATCAAGGCCAGATAAGGGTCACGGATCTGATCCAAATTTTTGCAATTGCCTTCAGGCAATTTTCTAGCTAAACAGTATAGTAGCCTGTACTGAAGTGTAAGTTATATTAGCTAATTACACCAATCCATTGCACATACAATCATTTCTTATAAGCACAGCAAATTTAGCTGGTGAGAGGCAGCAGTGTAGAGTAGTGCGTAAGTGCTTTCTTAACTTAATTACAGCCTAAGTCTTTACTAACTTTGATTTTACACATTACTAAATTGACACGGGTTGCACCAGGTATGATAGTTATAACTTAAGATTTACGCGTACCTTTAGGTAGGTGTAAGCTGTTCGTACAATTACATTCCACCAGACTGTGTGTGCTTGAACTTTTCTGAAGATTTTAACAAAAAAGAAAATAGGCGTCGGTATATCTTGCAAGGCCATACAGCCTTTTCACTATTAAGATATTTACATGTATGCCGTTTAAACAACAGCATATTTTGATCACCAAAGTGTATAATAGGTGAACTGTAAATAAAAAGTATACTGAGTGAAATGTACAATTCGTTTCAGTGCCAAACACTTTATCTTTTGAATGTAACTTTAGTATTCATTAGCTTAGGGTAGTGTTTTAATAATGTCCATATTAAAAAAAAAGGGATAGGCCTACATTTTTGATAATATTTAAATGTAAATATTTTATTTCATGTCACAAAATACCTGCTGTTTTTTTCCAGAAAATTATTGCTTAATTCATTGTGTCAAAATTATTATTATTTTTATTAAATCTTGTGTGCACCTCGTAGCGTCCGTACGGAAGCATATTGCTGCCACATAAAAAATAAAAAAATAAAGGTGCCAAAATGTTGTCACAAAAAAGTGTTGTAAAAAAAAAAAAATCCAGGAAGTTGTAGTCTTTTTTTTTTTTGAGGTGCCAAAATGTTGTCACTATATATATATATATATATATATATATATATATATATATATATATATATATATATATATATTTCAACAGCAGTCTGTTTTTTTTTATTTACATTTAAGATTTGTATTTATCTATTTATTTATTTAAACCTGGACAAAAATAAATAAATACACCATGCAAATGAAATGCAATTTATTTTGATCCTGTTATACATTTGGGCAAATCTAAACAGAAATAAAACAACAATAAAATTATTGTATTCAATCCATAATTATCAGTGACCGGCTTTGAAGATTCAACTAAATGAAGATGCTGTGATTTGTGTTCTTGTAACTCAACTTAATAGAAATAGTGTTACAAAAAATGATCACCGCCCAACTCTCAACAGCAGCACAGGTCTCTATTTTTTAACTGACCAAAAACCGTGCTTCTAAATTCTGAAAGTCCTTTAAATTCAGATGTACAAATAAAAAGTTTAAAAAGTTCATCCTGCACCGACCATCGGCTGCCGTGGACAGGGCCACTGTTAGACTTGCTCGCTCCCTCCCTCTAACTTCAAACGTGAGTGATGCCACAGTTACAACTTAGTTGCATTTAATTATCAGCAGTCCTTTATTATTGTCTACATGACCACTATGTTTTTAAAACATATGTAAAGAGGATGCATTTGTAAACAAGCTAATGGCCTTCCTAAATAAAAAATAAATATATCCATCCATCCATTATCAATCCGCTTCTCCTGGTGAAGGTCGCGGCAATACAATAGATGATTAACATTAACATTTATTAATGCTTTATTTTGTGAATTTTATAATGATATATTCCCATTACGGGTCAGCTATAATTGACACCAGATTTCAGCATCATTCTGTAGCTCCGCCTCTAACCGACAGAGCATAAAATCAAGAAACTGCTCGAGAGAAGTCGCAGAAGTAGGCGATAAAGAGACAGGCAGAGATAGAGAAATCGCAGATAGACATAGATTATAAGGATAGATTAGATATAGATAGATATGCGTTAATATAGATACTGTAGATAGATTATTAGATATATAGGTTATTAGATATATTATTAGATAGAGTGATTAGCTACATGTATGTGTTAAAATAAAAATAAAAGAATAACTTGATGTAAACAAAGTAATCAAATGATTAAAAAATTATTTATTTCAGGACTTTTTGGGCAAAAGCCCTTCTTCAGCTGTAGTATTTTTTTTTTTTAATCATTTGATTTGTGTACATCAACTTATTCTTTTATTTTTATTTTTTTATTCTATCATCCTACATTTATATACACTGAAAAAAACCTACTAAGTATGTGTTAATTGTATAGCTTATCATCACACTTTGCATTTTAAATACCTGATCACCTCAGGTATTTTCTAGCCGCTAACTTTTTTTTTAATACGCGAATAAGTAAACATCAAGAAATTAGTTTTTCTTTGGTTGAAACATGCTGAAACTAAATCATACAAAATGTGCATATAACTATTCAAAGAAATATCCTGTTGAGGAATATAGGGAGCCACCATCAAAGCCGGCCATTCATAAGTTATTGCGGAAATGGAGGGAGATTGGTTTTGAGCAAAACCTCAGCTGAAACTGTGAGCTGTGTTCTTGAACTTGATTCAACGATGGCACCAGTGTGTAAATGCCAGTGGTTACATTTTCATCACCCATTGTAGATGTGTTCACATATTTACATGAAGGTGCATTGTTCTTAATTTGTTATGTACAAAAGCAGGTCTGGTTGAGTCGCCTGATGTGCAAGATCAGTATGGGTTACACATTTTATTTTTTTTTGCATGACCTAAATGGTGAACATGCACCTGATGTACTAGAACTGAAAGCTGGCCTTGCACATACACTCTACCTACAAGCTGTTAATTACAACACTGTTTCACAAGCTATTGTAAAATGCTTGAATAACTTTGATGTTAATTTTGATTTATCTGTACATTTGCTGTTTAAAAAAATAATAATAATCTGTACATGTAATTTATAACATATTTCCGAGCACATTCTGCGAAATACGATACTTTACCTATGACACTGCTGTGAATTTTAAAGAAAATTTCTGCGATTTTCACAGGGCCTTACTCATGGGTCTTTTAGAGCAGTGGTTCTCAACCCTGGTCCTGGTCAATTACTTAATTGAACTAATTACTTAATTTTAGTTTTGAAAATGTTTGATTGACACGACTCCTGATATATTCTCCTTCTTGGCACCCTTTGAACAGTATCAAATAGCTGAATTTCTGACCACAAAGGAGGTGGCAGTTGTACCAGCCTCTTGGGTTGAAGATGGCATTTGCAGGTGGCCACAATACAAGACAAATGATAGAGTGTGCAAAGAGTTTAGTTAAGAAAGTGCAGTTAAGAAAGCAGAGGATCTATGACTGGACACCTGATGATGTTCGAGTCATGTATACACAAGGTCAGTTACATGTAATGTTCAATGTTATCTCATGAAATTGTCATTTTTTAATTATTGAGCTATTTACACTTACACTTGATCTCTCTTTACAAATGTCTAGTAATATTACAAAAATGCATACTTTACTGCAAGACAAAAACAGATTAATAGGTTAAATATATAAACGAGTGTAGTTTAATAAAGCAATAAATATTCAAAATAAATTAGTGAATAACAGTATTTGAAATGAAGGGTGTCAATACTTTGGTCCTCATTTTGTTATGGCACATTTAAATGTATGTTTATGGTTTTTATTTTTAATTAGTAATAATTAGTAAAAATTCAGAATTCAATAAAGCATTTAGGATCATGTGCATTTTCTCAATTTTAACTGTTCTTCTTTTATCTATCCTTTGCTGTTCTTATGTAGGTTTTAAATATTTTCAATTGTATTTGAATAGTTATTACTGTAAAGCGCTTTGTGAAGGTTGTTACTACCAGAGTCATCAGGCACAAAATCACCCTCTGAGTCTGACTCTATTAGGTGGTCAGCAGCAACCTCTTCAATGAGCTGCTTTCTTGCCATTTTACTGAGTAAAACTTCAAAATTAACAATAAAATAATAAAAACACAAATAAATTTCAGGGCCAATTTATCCCAATTTCATATATATATATATATATATATATATATATATATATATATATATATATATATATATATCAAATGAAGCAAATGAAAACTTAAAATCAATTCAAACTGTTGGGAAAGGAGAAAAAAATGGGATCTGTACAGTATTTATTGAAAAACCAACCCCCAAAAATCCTTCATTACTGTACAAAACGAAAGTTACAGAGTGTTTTTGGCCCTGTCCACACTATGCCTTTAAACCGTATTAAAGCCGGCTTAAAAGTGCTAAATACGGTTTGCGTCCACACTACACAGCATTTAATACCTTACTCGAGAACCGGACTCGAGACCACCTCAGGAGGTAGTCTCGAATCTGGTTCTAATTAGATCGCATCAGTTAGTGCGGTTTATCAGAAGTGTGGATGCTGTAATACCAAACTACATTTTTTTGTGTATCCTCCAATATCCCAAAATGCTTTGTGGTATGTTTGGCAAACTACTCAGAGCAGGCACCTGAAGGACTTGCTATCAGTGTACACTCCGCACTATGTAATCATTTTTATGCTTAAAAAAATCTGTCAGGACATCTCTGTTAAACTAGTGGGAAAAATAACAAAAACACAACGTTAAATTAGGCGACTGCAAAAATGAAATGCGAGTTAAAAGTAGGATCGGGGATGAACAAATCACGTAATTTGTCAGCTCTGTTTGAAATAAAATAAAGAGGACCAGAATTAGGCTCAGGCAAGATATGAAGGTAAAAACAAAGATTATTTTGTAATTAACAGCTTTTTCTGAGTTTAATTATAAAACAGAATCAGCTCAATTTGTTTAAAGGGACTTCACCTGATTAAAAATAAAACCTGAAAATGTCAAGCCCTACTTGTGTGTGTGTGTTCGGATTTACTTTTTCCACAATATTTGTTATATTTCTTTTTAGCAATATGGACCTCTGTTAATATGGTGCATAACACATTATTTTATAATAAAATACAGTGGGATACTATCGTATAAATTTCCACGGTTCGTTGTGCTGCTGGGAATTGAAACTGAACTACTCTAATGGTGTGTGAATGCATTAAGCCTGACTAAACATGAAACGGTACTTCAGTGTGGACGCTTTGAGCTGGATTAATTAGAACGGTTTTGAGTATGGTTCTCGAGATCGGTTATGTAGTGTGGACAGGGCCTTAATTTCATTCGGGATGTTTCACAGTACAAGCCAAAGACAGCCACCGCTTGCGTTCATATAGGCTGTAAATTACATTTAACAACTGCGTCAAATCAAATACATTTTGACAGTGAAATATATTGAAATTAAAGCCAACGACTGAATATGTTATGTAATAACACCTCAATGAATGACCCTGAAAAAATGGCAATCCGTTTTTTTTTTTAACCATGTATTTCAATTGGACGTAACACTTACGTCCTTAGCACTAGGGAAGCGATTTTTTGGACGTACCACTCCCAGGTACGTCCGTAGCACACAAGAGGTTAATGCATTTTATAAAACGGAATGTAGGGATGCTGCATGCTGATTGGCTGCTGAGGACCTTTGAACCGTGCATAAATATAGTTTAATGCATAACTTATTTTTGTCGAATACAGTTTGATTAATAAATTATCAATACACTACATATTAAACGGAGAGCCTAAGTATTTTTTATTACTAGTCTGTTATTACTTGTTTTTCTTAATCATTTTCGCTAAAAGCACTATATATATGCATTGCAAAGCCTGCAACCAAATGTAACCTTTCCCCCGGGTCTAGCACATTCTCTGCTGCGTGTACTCGGCTTCAATAGAATAGTATGCTGTTGTATTTTGGAAATCTTGAAAACCTCCAGTTTAACCTTGTCTGATGGACTATTTTTTTCTCTAAAGCGGAAGAATATACAATAAAATTGTTTTAAAAAATATATATATATATTTATTTTTCTATGCATTATTGTGTCCGTTTATAAGCGGGATAACACAATCCAGGGCTTCACTTCGTGCCTACAACCCAACCACAATGCAACACAACCCCGTGTCTTGTCGTGTGTTATCCCTTATGTAATCTGAACATGGGTAAAAAATATATGTAATAAACCAAAAACTTTTTTTCTGGGTATCGTAAGTCCTATGTTAACGTGACGCTCTCTCAGGTCCCCTCTGATCCTGTTGTCGCAGTATTTTAAAACCCTGAGGTGTATAGGTTGGACTGACAGAGGGTCAGTAGAATAAGGAGTTGAAAACAAGGTTGTTAAGTGAGTTTGTGCAAGTCCTATAAAATCGTGACAACTCTTACATTGTTCTTAGAACTGGCTCGAGTCTTAATGTTGTCTCTACAACAGCAAAGTTAACCATGCCCTGGCGAGAGCTATAATCATTTTCAAATATTTAATGTATGTTTTGTTAAACGTCAAAACACACAGGCTTATCTTTATTATATTTTGCAGCTGTGGAACGTGAGATTCTTGTGATAATAGAAAGCATAACACAGCAGCAATCACATCACACAAGACTTTTGAATAACATTTGCAGTTTCTTGTTTGGAAAAAAACTCAACAGAAGTGCATGGAGTACAGCTACCTGATGATCTTCAATTTCCTCAAAATTACCTTGCCTCCATGATAGAACTGGATCATGAATTGAGGTCCAATTCAGATTTAAAGAAGAAACTAGTAAGTGCTTTTCTATTAAGTTTTTACACTTTTGTATAAAATGTGGAAACTATCAATTACAAGTGTCCTGTACAATAACCAAGCGTTTGCATGCAAAATTTTAACTTTACCAGAGCAGCGGTCTGACATACAACAGTAATTGCATCAAGTCTCTGAAAACTGTTTTGCCTGTATAAAAGCACCATTTATGTTTACTGCAAGAATACACAACCTGCTCTTTTGCACAGCTCTATGTTGAAATATTTTTCAATATAAAACCAAGGAGACAGTAAAAAAAAGCTTAGCATTTAGATCTAGATCTCAGAGATGCAGGATATTTTTTGAATTACTCATAGTCAATAATACGTTTTCATTTTTAGAGATTTTATTTCTGAATTAAATTCAGTAAATTTCATAAAATTAAGTTTTGTTTAGACAAGAAGAGAGACAGTATAAAAACTAATTATAAATAAGAATAAGCTAGCCTTCTTGGTTAAGGAGTTCAGCAACTCATTTACTAAGGTTTTTTTTTTTTAAGGCAGTCAGTTTTTACTGTTTTTACTTCTTTGTTTTTCTCTGGTTTTATTACCTTTAAGTTTTCTTTTGAAAATAGCCAATTTATGACTTGTGTGCCTGTAATGACCTATCAATTTATTCAGTCATGAGGCTTCTCTATGCTCCTTACTCAGTGAGAACTCTGGGCACACAACTAATCATGCATATTTTCCAATCTTCATTCCTGTGAAGTGCCCCACTAAAGTATAATATCCTGTGTTGTCAAGCAACCATACCCTAATTGATCTGCATCATGGAGTAGTTTATTTCATGTTACAAGATATTAGCACTTAGTTATCTATACACCATGAAAACAATATCATAATTTTATTACTGTTATGCTCTAACGTCTTAATACTTATATTTACTCAGAATTTAACAAAATGTATACAATATTTGCAGATTTCTAACTTTGGTTTGATTGGGGGTTCTGACACCAAGGAAACTGTCTGGAGAGTCCTTAGAAAACTTGTAGACCACGATTTGGTCAAGAAAATTAATTGGAATGGTGCCAATGGGAAAAAAAGCCTTAAAAAATATGATATTGAAGGATGTTGCATTCATTAAGTTATTTTTAGACAATATTAAATTTGTAAAAAAAAAAATGTTTTGGTTGGTGTGTTGCATTAAAAATGTTCTGCAATTATTAAAAAATATGAAACACTATGGATAACATTCTTGTTACATTTTATACCTAAATTATTTAGCTTTTATTTGTGCTTCATTTGCTTTCATTCCCATTCACCTGCCATAACCAATATTAAACTTGCTTTTGTCCCTATACATAAGACTAATATGCTTGGGGGGGAAAAAAGGCTTTAAAATTGGCTAATAATAATTAGAAGAATATGTCAATTACAAGCAGACCAGGGTTTTCTGTTTTAGACTAAATAGAAAAGAACATTTTTTCAGCTATAAAAATGATATTTACATGTAAATTGTTGTTAATTTTACAGGTGCAGTGAGGGAAAACCAGCTCACCAATAAAGCAACTGATGGAGAGATTGAAGCATTTGTTAAACGTTGGTTCCAACTATCAGGTGACCGTAATGGAGGCAAAAAAGAAAGGGAAAATAAAAAGCAAGCTGCAGTTGCCACTACTAACTCCCAAGACTAACTTGATGGTTTTCTTTGCATGTACATAAATTTGCCCCTTCCGATACTGTTTTGTTTTTAAAGGTACTGTATATTGCTGGTAAAGCACAAACCCACTGTAGCTCTACTTTTTGTAAAAACTTGTTTATGTTTTATACATTTAAATCTCATTATCTTTTTATGTGTTTTTTTTTGTGTCCATACCTGAAAGTGAATGAATGGAAACCTTAAATCTTTAGCTTAATATCTCAAAATTAGGTGAAATGAATATACTAGGTTTTTGCACTCAGCCAGTGGTATTTAAATTGTGGGTAAAATAACATGTTAGTTTTCATTTTTTAAGTCTATAAAACATGCCAGATGTAAAATACAACTCCAAGAACCTAGTTTGCTTGATGTCTCAGTTGACGTCTCGATTTTTTTTATTTAAAAAAAAAAAAATTGAGTTACATTACATGGAGAGGTTATTTTCTGGCACAGTAACACTTTCAAATGTTATGATAAGTTCTGGACTTTTATCTTTAAAAGGTTAATGTCAACTGCTAAAGAATCTGCCCTTTTATGATTTTTTGTTTAGAAAGTGGCCTCTATTTAGAAAACAGTGAAGACCACTGGCATAGAATATAAAAATATATAATAGAGCCCCCAGTTTTTTGTTTTATTTTTTAGTCCCATTTATTTAACATCTGCATCAGTCTGTCAGTGCGTTTACATGAGCATAAGAATTCCGATATTTTTCGGAAAACTAAGTTTTCCGAACACTAATTCCGATATCAAAAGTCATGTAAACACAGTTTTCGGAAAATGTATCGGAATATTCCTTAGGTCAGTTTTCAGAAAACAGCACCTAGAAATTTCCAATTCAATTCTGAAAACGAACCAAATGTATATCATGTAAACGCACTTTTCGGAAAACTTATTCTGATAGCGTACTGCACATGTGCAAACTTTGACCTTCATTCTTGCACCTGGTTTTAGAAAACAGAGAAAATAATAATAATATGTTAGGGATAAAGTAATATTTGTCCGTATGTATTTTTTTAATAGCCCATACTGAAGCAGCACATGTTTTCCAGCTTTAAAATTACGTGATAAGGAACTGGTAATATAGAGCAGGATGAGCTGTTTGAAAGGCTGATTGCACATTGTGGGGAATCTGAATAGAGGTATAGGATAGTAATCTTTGAATTTAAGACCCGACACTTCGATAAAGCACTTGTTATTGGATTGGTCTCCGTTCTATCGCAGAAAAAATGTCCGGTCTGTTCAAATCGTACTTAGGGTACTACAGTACTTTGCATGCGAAAATATCCTGCATTTTCCGAAAACTTCAATCATGTATACAGTTGAATTCTAATTAGACTTTCTATCGTTAATCATGTAAACACAGAAAAGTGACGTTTTAAAAAAATCAGTTTTCTGATTCATTTTCAGAAAACACTTTGTCATGTAAACGTACTGTTTGTGTAAAACAATTTTAAATGATTCTGATGCAGCTTTTTATTTTTCCTGTGCATTCTTTGCGTGTTTGTCATTTTCTATTTCGCAATTTGTTTCACTTTACACAAAGACCAATGCAGATGAGGTTTTTTTTTTTTTTTTTTACTGCTTCTCTTTTATTGATTGTTCTCAAACAATCCACAAACATTTAATTTCATGAAATGGTAATTATTTTCAACAATTTAGTGTATACACAAATTTATTTTCAGATGTGTTTATTTTTTGTAGTTGTGCTTTATGCAATACACATCTGTATGTGAACTTTTTATGTTCAAATATTCATTTGTTTCAATTGTGGAGATGTTTATGATGTGCCAGAATAAAACTGTAAATTTTAAGATTTTCATCTTTTTATTATATTTAAAATTTTCAGACACATAGTTACGTTTGCTATTTATACCTAAGATTACAATTGTGCCCAGATCCGATGACTCAACGCTAGTCCAGATCCGACAACCAACGCTGGCCCAGATCCGGCAACCAACGCTGGCCCAGATCCGGCAACCAACGCTGGCCCAGATCCGGCAACCAACGCTAGCCCAGATCCGACAACCAACGCTGGCCCAGATCTGATGACTCAATGCTGGCCCAGATCCGGCAACCAACGCTGGTCCAGATCCGATGACTCAACGCTGGCCCAGATCCGGCAACCAATGCTGGCCCAGATCCGATGACTCAATGCTGGCCCAGATCCGGCAACCAACGCTGGCCCAGATCCAATGACTCAATGCTGGCCCAGATCCGGCAACCAACGCTGGCCCAGATCCGGTGACGCAACGCTGGCCCAGATCTGTTGACTCGAACCCGGGCCAGTTCTTTTGGCCCAGATCTGGGCCGTTATTCAATCTGACACTAGGCCAGTTCCAGCAGCCGGCATTGGGCCAGAATCACATAAGCAACTGGGCCAACACTGGTGTGCTATCTGGGATGCCATGTTGGCAGCCTGCCATTATGTTCCAGTTTTTTAATTGAGTTCTTGTGTCTCTGCTAGGTTAGATTTAAATATTAGATACACTATGATGTATTAATTTATCACCCTGTACAGGCTAGATAGGTGTCTTATCACAGATCAGCAGAATACATGATCTGTGATCTGCATAGAAAGAATAGAAGTTGAATACACTGGGGGCATGAAGATATTAATCAACTGAATAAAAATGAGTTGTAGGATTAATCCAACATTAACGTCATGGCAAGACAAGGAGGTTGTAAATTCACCCATCCACACCCAACGTGAAAGATGTAAATGCTTAAACTGGTGCTCTGCAAAATGGATGTCTGGTAAATTATTTTTACACCAACTTTATATGGGTATGAAATACCTCTTAACTAATGCATTATTCTTGTTTAAATTCACTTTTTGTGTTTCAGTCCTCACATCCTGTGACTTTTTAAAACTGAATAAAGGCCTCAGTATCTCTCAGAATTATGTCTAAATTCTATGTACACCGGTGTGATAGATCGACTTGGGGCAGAATGCTGCAGAAGGAAATATTAATGGTTACTCTGTCATTGTACATGATTATGAGAGCTCTATTGAAGCTACAAATAAATTTGTTAAGATAATTGATAAATAGTGATCACATTAAGGGGTCGTCCAAAATTATTATCAAATACAGCAAGTGAACACACATGCTCTTTTTCAAAACCACCCTACTTTATCAAATGTAATTACTCCCCAGACAACCAAACTATTTTGGCCCAACACTGGCCCAGTTCCGGCTGCCAAACTGGCCCAGGTTCGGGTGCCGGTATTGGCCCGGTGTCTTTTTGCACCTCGGGCCGATGTTGGCCCGTATGTATTGGCCCAAATGCGGCAAGCGGCTTAGAGCCATATGAATGATTATTACCACCACCATGTAATAGGTAAAAATGCTATTCAAACCTGTTTGAAAAGACAAGAATGCAGATACAAATCTCACTAATATCTAATTATTATTAAATGTATAGCTTTGGTGGCTTTTTGAAAGTGTGTCTAAATCTGGTACAATGTCATTGCAATAGTCTTCTGCATTATGCATCAAGACATGTATTATGTTCTGTCATGGATTTGTAATAATTTAATAATTTAAATCCTCTTTTAACCCTTACTCTACAGGATAATTCAGAACTCTAAATTACTTTGAACTCTCTGATTATTTTGAACGCTCTGATTATAATAACAGCAAATAAGGGTTTTATGTGTTCAATAAAGCATGTCAATCAAATTCTTAATCTTAATGCTCTTTATTACCATAAATTACATAGATTCTACATAAAAATTAAATTATACATACATTAAACAACAACCAACCAACAAGCAATCCCAACTAGACATACAAGATTACAAGATCATAAACAAAATAAACACTATAAATCCCATAACATATTCCCTGCCCCATTTTTGACAGGGCTGAGATGGCTGGTGCTGCAGGCAGCAATGAGGACATTTGCTTGCTCTTCAGGTTCCTCACACTGTTTGTGACATCCATTCTGTCAATAGTAGATTGTTTTGCATGAAAAGAAAAAAAAAAAACTGTATTTTAGCATTTTTGACTCAATGTTATTAATGTTATGTTAATAATAATTAAAAACAAACTTTATTTCAAGATTGTCCAAATTACAAACCCAGTATTAATGTCAGTGGGTTCCCTCTGGGGTAGAAGGAATAACCTCCTGACAAACAAAAAGGAATCCATTAGTACCAGGTTTGTAATTTGTAATTAGTGGGTGGGCCAAAGTTTTAATTTGGTCTAGGTTATAGAATTGTATAAGAATCTTGAAATGAAGCACATTGTTAGTTAAACTAGTTCATTTAAGTTATTGTGAGTTCAACAGACAAGGACACAGGGTGTCCTGACGACCAGGATTGAGAAACATATGGCAAACATTAGATAGAAAGAAAGAAGCAGGGGTGGGGTGGAAGCGAACTTATATATATATATATATATATATATATATATATATATATATATATATATATGTAACGTGGTGATTCTGTGGTGCAGTATGTTGGTGCAATAAACACAGACTGGCAACTTCAGATAGGGTGTAACGACACTCACGATGCCCTTTATTTTGAAGGCAGGTTGCAAAAATAAAGGAAACACAACCAGAAGAAAACAAACAAAAACCTATCTTCATAAGAAGATGCTAACTATACTTTAAAGGCCGAAAGCCCTACCTACCAACTGGGACAGCTAAGCTGTTTACCCAGTGCAGTTAAACAGAAAACAAACAAAAAAACCCAACTTCACAGAGTTCCCTTCTCTTTTGACTTCCAACAAACTCACTCCTCACAGTACCACACCCAGTCTTCCCCTCCCCCAGCTGGGTAAAACCTGTCCCATTTATAGGGCTCACAATTATCAAACTACCAGCAGGTGTCAACAATAATTCAATCCAATAAGCATTACGTCATCCTGTTATGTTGAGAGCACTCTCTAGTGGCTCTGATAATGCTACACAGGGAAAAGATACTTTGACAGGCGCTGGCTCACATAATGACCCTGTATGACCTTATTACATACCCCTCCCTCAGCTCAAACCCCTGGGTTGGGCGTAACCATTCAAAACAGTAAATGCGGGACAGACCATCCGCGTTACCATTCTCTTTACCTTTACGGTGTTCTATAACAAACTTATATGGTTGCAGTGACAAGAACCACCTAGTTATTCTGGCATTCTTTTCTTTATTTGTTTTCATCCACCTTAGCGGTGCATGGTCGGTGATTAAGGTAAATTCTCTCCCAGGAGGTAGTACCTCACTGACTCTACAGCCCACTTTATTGCCAAGCATTCTTTTTCCACAATAGCGTAATTACGCTCTCTAGGAAGCAGCTTCCTACTTAAATACAGGAGAGGATGTTCTTCCCGTCTACCTTTTCTTGAAAAGAACTGCCCGAGACCCACATCAAAGGCATCGGTTTGTAGCACAAACCGATGTTTGAAATCTGGGACTGCTAAGACCGGGTCCTTGCAGAGGATATTGGCAAGAGCTTTGAATGCCCCTCTGCCTGATCGGTCCACCTGACCATGTTAGGGTTTTGCTGCGGGTTAATTCTGTTAAAGGTGTGGCTAGGGTGGCAAAGTTGAGAATAAAACGTCTGTAGTACCCGGCGATCCCTAGAAAAGCACGCACCTGTTTCTTATTGACGGGACGAGGCCAATTCTTAATGGCCTCTACCTTATTTAGCTGGGGCTTTACAGTGCCATTCCCTACCACATACCCCAAATAGCGAGCCTCAGTCAACCCCACGTGACACTTTTCAGGGTTGGCTGTTAGCCCTGCTGTCCTGAGACTATGAAGAACAGCCTCAACTTTATTTAGATGACCCTCCCAGGTTTCACTAGAAATTACAATGTCATCTAGATAGGCTGATGCATACTGTGCATGGGGTTTTAACACTCTATCCATCAAGCGCTGGAAAGTAGCCGGTGCAGTCTTTGGCTTGGCGTCTTCAGTTAAGGGAATTTGCCAATATCCCTTAGTGAGATCCAAGGTAGTTAGAAACTTGGCCTTCCCCAACTTCTCCACCAGCTCATCTACCCTAGGTATAGGGTAGGCATCAAACCTCGAAACCTCGTTGAGTTTGCGAAAATCATTACAAAAACGCCATGTACCGTTAGGTTTAGGTACTAACACTATGGGACTAGTCCACTCACTGTTTGATTCTTCTATTATGCCCAACTGGAGCATTTTTTCTACTTCTGCTATTACCTCAGCTCTTTTGGCCTCAGGGACTCGATCTGGCCGTAATTTAACCTTGACGTTGGGGTCTGTTACTATGTCATGCTTAATAACATTTGTTTTCCCGGTACTGGTGAAAATATGTCTTGGTTCCTGGCAACCATGTCTAAGACTTCCTGTTTCTGTACTGTACTGAGGTTAGGTCCCACATTTATTTTGGAGACTGGTGTTTTAATCTCCTCAGACTCAATCTTTTCTGCAGCAAGAGCTGTCCCCCATCCTTCCAGGGCTTTAAGAGGTTCACATGATAAATCTGTTCCTTATTCCTACGATCAGCCTGTCTGATTTTATAGTTAACTGGTCCAACTGCCTCAATAACCTCATACGGCCCTTGCCACTGGGCAAACAACTTACACTGGGACGAGGGAACCAAAACTAACACTCTATCCCCGGGCTGAAACACTCTCACCTGTGCTGTTCGGTTATAGTTTCTTGATTGGGCTGCTTGCGCTTTCTCTAAATGTTCCTTAACAATCGGCGTGAGCTTCTGTATTCTATTTCTCATATTAATTACATGTTCTACCACTGTCCTTCCTCCAACAGACTGGTCCTCCCAGATCTCTTTCGCGATATCTAGTATTCCACGGGGCTGCCTCCCATATAATAACTCAAAGGGAGAAAAGCCTGTGGAGGACTGAGTACCTCTCTTCACGGCAAACATCAAATAAGGCAATAACAAATCCCAATCTTTCCCATCTCTAGCTATTACTTTCCGAAGCATAGTTTTTAGGGTCTTATTAAACCGCTCCACGAGGCCATCAGTTTGTGGGTGGTACACTGAGGTCCTGATCGGGATAATTTTTAATAAGGCACACAGCTCCTTCATAAGGTTTGACACAAGCGGGGTACCATGGTCAGTCAAGATTTCTTTCGGTATGCCGACACGAGTGAATAGGTGCAGTAGTTCTTTTGCAATAATCTTAGAGGCAGTACCTCTCAGCGGTATAAGCGGGGTACCTGGTGGCATAATCCAAAATTACCAGTACATATTCATGGCCCGAGCTGACCGTGGCAACGGACCGACCAGGTCCATGGCTATGCGCTCAAAAGGTACATCTATTACCGGTAATGGCACCAAAGGGGCTCTAAAATTACCACGGGGACTGGTTTTTGGCATTCAGGACAACTACTACAAAACCGCTTCACTTCCTCATATATGCCGCCCAGAAAAATCTCTTCAAAATACGCTGTGTGGTTTCTCTACACCCAGGTGTGCACCAAATAAATGGCTATGGGCTAATTGCAACACCACACTTCTAAAGGTAACTGGTACAAGTAGCTGTTCTACTTTCTCCAGCTCCATATGTGTCACCCTGTACAGCAAATTGCTTTTGACAACAAAGTAATCAGTACCTTCCTTGCTTTTGCCTTCTATAGGTACCCCATCAATCTCTACTATGGCCTTCCAGGCATTTACTAGAGCGGGGTCATTTGCTTGTTCCTGCCAAACTGTGAATCGGGCACACACCACCTTTCCATCAGAGCCTGGTCTTGCTGATCAATGGTAATGTGGGGTCTCCCGTTCCCCAGTATTTCCTCGCGAGCTACATTGCGTACTAGCCCCTTGCTCACCCTTTTAGTACCTTTGCCTAGTAGTACAACCTCTTTGTTTACAACTTGTTCAGCCCAGAGGCGGCTTAAGTGTTTTTTTTTCTTTGCGGGTTTTCCTAACCTTCACACTGTTCACAAATAGTTCGGGGTCCGTGAATGGAAACATTTTCTCAAAGCTCTCGGTTGGCTCACTTTCACCAACATTTGTACCAGTAGGGGGCACCATTTTCCCCTTTATTTGAACCAAATGACTAAAACCTGGATAGTCCCGTCCCAGGATCACCTCGTAAGGTAGCCTTTGTACTACACCTACGCGGACATCGCTTTCTACCCCATCAAACACCATTATAACCTGACAGGTTGGGTAGAAATTAGTGTCCCCGTGTATGCAGGTGACACCAGTCTTGCGCTCTGATCCAATTGACTACACTTGACAAATTTTGGTGTGATAAGTGAAATGGCACTACCCGAATCTGCTAGAGCTTGAGCTGGTTTTCCATTTACAGTAACAGGCACAATAAATTGGTGACCCCCTAACACTGCACCCCCTACACTAGTTACCCCACACCATTCATACTCATTCAGATTGCAGTCCATTGATTCGGGTGTATTAGGACACTGTACAACTATATGACCGTATTCCTGGCACCTATAACACTGGTAGTGCTGGAATCGGTCTACATGTTGCCCCCTAGTGGAAACCACTGGTACACCCCTTTCCCCCAGTCCCTTCACAGTCTTTGACTGCCCTTCAGCGACTCCCCTCTCAGTTCGATCTTACCAGTATTCAGGCCGGGCATTGTTTCGTGGGTGTTACGCCTGTTGCTCTTAGGGGATGTTGCTGAAGAGGCTTGGGCGAGATCCACAGTGGCGATCTGTCGCTCCACTAGAGACCCACGAACTCATCAAGGTTGGAGGGTCCCCTGACCTACCCACTTCGGGCTGAAGCAGGCATCGCCCTCAGGAATCGGTCCATAACAAGGATCTCTACGACTTCGGTTAGCCGAGTTAACCTCTGGTTGGAGCCAGCGCTTGGTCAGGTGCACCAGGTCATACATTTGTGGCGTGGCTTGCTCAGGGTTGTATACCCATGCGTGGAAGCGTTGTGCCGGACTGCCGATGTCACTCCTGCCCTCGCCAGGATCTCCGCTTTGAGTCGATCATAATCCTCTCCATCCGGTGTTCCCAAATCAAAATATGCTTTTGGCGTCACCAATCAAAAGGGGCCAGACTTCCAGCCCACTGAGTTTTAGGCCAGTTCTCTCGGCGGCGATTCTCTCGAATGCCAGCAGATCGCCTCCACATCATCTTGCGGGGTCATCTTGGACAAGAGATGACTAGGTCTTATGGGGTTAGTCACTGACCTGGTAGCCCCCATTGTGGAGATTCGCTGTTCCATCTCCACCCGTGCCTCTCTTTCTTTTACCAGCTCAGCCATCAGCTGTTGAGTAACTGCTTTGTGATCTTGATGCCTCCTTTCTTGGGCATCTATCTGCTGCTGTGTGAGAGCTTGCTGAGCCGTCAGCTGCTCTTGGAGCCGTCTGTCTTGGGCAGCTGAATCTTATACCTCATTTCGTCAGGCCAACTCGAGGCTGTGTGGTCCAGTGGTTAAAGAAAAGGGCTTGTAACCAGGAGGTCTCCAGTTCAAATCCCACCTCAGCCACTGAGTGACCCTGAGCAAATTATTTAACCTCCTTGTGCTCTGTCTTTCAGGTGAGACGTTGTTGTAAGTGACTGCAACTGATGCATAGTTCATACACCCTAATCTCTGTAAGTCGCCTTGGATAAAGGTGTCTGCTAAATAAACAAATAATAATAATAATAAATGATAATCTGGTTACAATCTGGCCACCTCTTTGCAAATGAGACTTGTTTAGTTCATGTAATAACTCAAACTCTGGACACATTTTTTTTAACTTGTATTGCCCCTCAACTCAAATTTTAGAAAATTCGAGAGCACTGACTATAGAAACGAGATATTAAACAGTGTGGATCAGAGGAATTGCCACAAAAGCATCTTTGCATGGTAAAAGAACACACTTGCGAGTAATTTCTTCAATGTGCGCTACATTTAAAGTATTGTTTAGGTGAGAAACTGAGAATATATCGATTAGGCTAGAATCAAAAGGATATTTAAAATGTGGGGCTTTGATTGTAAATCTCCTATATACAACATATATACCTGTTACAGATTCAACAATATTTTGTACTATGCCAATATCATTACCAGTATAAAAGCATTGTCTCCTTCAGACACTTTTAGGCAAAACTGTTCCAAATAAATTTCTTGATACTGTTTTTTTGCTTTAATATTTATTGGGACTGGTCCAAGAAAATGTTCTTTCCTGAAACTTCGCATGTTAGTTGTTTGATGATATGGAACACTGGATTGCTCTAAAAGACGGCGAATGACTTGGGCAAGGGGGAACTCTGGTTTTCTGACAAATTTTTTTAGTTTTCTTAAATAATTTTCATATGGAAAGGAAGAGAATGAATCTAAAGGGCCGTGGATATTAACATCCTGGGCAAGATGAAGAAGCCCATGGACATTATAAACTATGAGATCCTTCCCATAGAGTTGTCCATAGTGTTCTACAAAAGCAACCAATAAGCTATGAGCATAACCACTATATTTTTTGCACAGCTGTGGACTGACCAAAATTGTAATACCAGCAAAAAACAAGAGAAAATTATTATATACTGGAGTTTCTAGTATAGGGGCTAGAACGACAGGACCAGTATACAGCAAAATTGGCGGAATTCAGTAGCTTTCCATCGGTCCAGTTCTCTAAGTGATCGTGGCTTTCTTGCGAATTCTGAGGGGATATGTCTTTTTAAATCTGTCAATGACGTGGACAACATGTTGATAAGATGAGAAGATAAGCGACATTTGAGGGGCCCTTTTAACCACAAATTCACCAATCTCCGACAAACTCCTAAGCAAACCAAATGCATATAATCTATTGGAAAATGTGGAATAAAACCAACATTTCCTTCTAGAAAAGGTGGTGGACGGTTGTGATGATCTTCATCCAACATTTGGTTAAATGAAGAATCAGTTCTTAATTGAAAATTCATTACTGGGAATGTCATGCGATGGTTCAAATATTGTCCTGGTTGGGTGCACTTATCACAACCGTGATAAGCATTGTGGCATTTTGTGTTCTTGGTGAATGATTTTGCAGGGGTATCGCACACAACAGAACACAACTTCATACTTATTTTTTTGCCTTGAAATACAAATCCTTCCTGAAGTGTTTGCAATTCAACAGCAAATTCCTGTAAAAACTCAGTACTAGAGTTGGGTTTTTTTTCCCGCAGTACAAGCCAATCACAACAGGTGCCATTTTAAATCCTAAAAGTAGACCTAGAATAGGCCAGAACTGCTCACAGGTGCTTTTGAACAGTGGCAAACCATCGATGTTTATTTGTAATCCCAAACATGTTCCCACAGGGATAGCATATATAAACGAACTTAAAACTCCCTTGAAAGCCCTGAGAATTCCAAAGTAATAGTACTGTCCACCAGCTTTTTCACTAACAATTACAGATCGTTGTGTCTTTAACAAACTCCTTGCATCTTTTGGGAGATTTGGATGGTAAATCCTCAGAATGCTTAACAGTGAGGTCAAAGCTACCAATGTTATACCATACTGTAAAGCCCAGTTGGTCAAGCTATCTGATAATGAAATCTCATCGTTTTCTAACTCGTCTTCTGAGTCTTTGTCAACTACAGGAACTATATCATCTAAAGGCCACTCATCCAGAATTTCGTAGACACGAAGTGATTTGTATCTTCACTGTTGTGATTGTCAATGTCAAAAGCAATCTCATCATCAGAGTCTGTTGATAAAGGAACTGTACATTCAACACTCATTTCTTGATCTATTTCCTCAGCCATGTTTTTAAGCACATTGTTAATGCTTGCATGTGTCCTCCTTCTTAATGTTGATTTGGCAGGACCTTGCATTTTTTCCATATTCATTTTGCCTAAAATTAATTGAAGATAAAATGTAAATTTAAATGTAGGTACTTGTTATATTTATAACTTATTTCACAAAATATGAATAACATGTTAGTAATTTTGCATTAGATGTCAATAACGAAAACATGGAAAACCTTATAAATACACATTTAAAAAAAACATATACCTTATTGTATCATAAACATTTAATTAAGGGAATCAAGTTCTCAAATGGACTGGCATCCGTCCAGGGTGTAGTCCGACTGTGTATGCGGGTTAGGCACCGGCTCACCGTGACCCTGTAAAGGATTAAGCAGTTAATGATAATGGATGTTCTCAAATGTTATGTTTATGTAAGCAATAAGCCATGACATGGTGTTGGTTGCAGCTGTAATAACCGCGCCCAGGCGTAGTAAGGCACGAGGCCGCAGGCCAAGTTACGGCCATGGAAGTGCGGTTATTACAGTGTAACCACCACCCTGGAGTGGCTTATTGCGCTTATAAAATGGGCTACTAGTTTTTAGAAATAAAGATATAGACATATTTGTATTTTAATATGAATATAGGTTTATTTTTTCCTAAATCTTAATACGCTCGGAAAAATAGTTCTAATTAATGCAATAGTTCTAATGAATTTAATACATTAATTATTTTTTTAATAGTAGTAGTAATGTTATTGTAGCGAAACATGGTAAATGGACAGCCCTTATAAGGACTCCCTGGAAGTAATCACACTACAATGATTGGGCGATAGAGAGAGAACAAACAGACACACTCATTGCAAGCTCAAACACCAAAGGGTATCTCTCGAACACAGTGAAAGCAGAGGGGTCACTACCGAGTGTCCCCTCTCATGGTGACCACAGGCCCTCACCCCCGAACCACCACCACCGTGTCCCATATGTTTGCACAAGCATACACCACCCCAGTCCCTCCCACATTTATAACAGCCCCCTCTCAATGTTTAATTACCCCTTTATTCCAGTTAACAGTTACCCATGATCCTGTGCGCTATGCAACTAATTTGCATAGTGCCCCCGTGCACGTCACACTGCCCCCCTCTTAAATCCTTTTGTCCCAAAAGCTTCCCAGCCCACCCTGTACACTACATACCTGGCATATCCGGGTAGTCATATCCCATGTACAGCACAACAATAAATGCAATCATGAACAATAACCAACAGTGGAATAACACCGCAATCCAAGTCCCAGCATTGCATTTGCAACAAGTCCAGAACACAATAGTTCAGCGGCGGCCCCATTAATCCTGGTATCGGGCAGGTCTACGGCGCACTGGCGGGTCCTCGGTCTTTTCCCAGGGCGGTGAGGCAGCTCCCACTGCCGCAGGAGATGGCGTGACTGCGGTGTGAGAGCCTCCGATCGGTCGGGTGCAGGGAAAGGTGGGTTTGCTGCCGTCGGCTCGCGATGATGCTGGCGGAGATGAAGAGGTGCCCAGCACCCGCCCTTGGTATGGGGCAAGCCGATCGCGGTGCAGCACGACCCGCCCGGCTCCTTGCAAGTGCTGCACCGGTACACCACTTCACCCAGTCGTTCCGTGACCGTGCAGGGGCGACCCAGGGGACTCGAGCTTGGGGCAGCGACCTTTCCTCCTCCGCGGGCTATATACCCACACTTGCTCCCCAGGCTCAAAGTCCCGTCCTTTTCCCGTGGGTCGTAGTGGCGGCGTTGGCGTATCCCTGCGGCTTGCAGCTGCCCGGGCAGCATGGGCACTGTCCAGCCGGTCCTGCAGGAGCTGGACGTACTCTGGTCCAGGAGGCTTCCCTGTGTCTGGTGGCTGCCCGAAGAATATATCTGCAGGTGTATTGAGCTCCCGCCCCATCATTAGCAGCGCAGGGGTGCAACGGGTGGATTCCTGCACAGCTGTTCTGGCAGTGCGTAGGCTTCGGGCCACTTTGTGAAGTAATCCATGGCGACCAGCACCACGCGATTACCCCGGTCTGTAGCCGGGAAGGGCCCTAAGACATCCACCCGATCGTTCCATCGGCGCCCGACCTGGTACTGCTGAAGGGGCCTGGGAGCGCTCACCTGGCCCCTTCTTCGCTGTACAGTCATCGCAAGCGGTGGCAAAGGTTGCGACGTCTCGTCGGCATCGCCCCCAGTAATAACGAGCCCGGGCGCGCCAGTGTCTTTGTGATGCCGAAGTGCCCTACCCCAGGTACTCCGTGGTTTGCCTGTAGCGCGGTGTCATGGAGCAGAGCTGGTACCACGATCTGCCATCGCTGCTCTCTGCTGGCTGGCTCCTGCCACTGCCGGTATAGCACACCCTCTCGGAGGCTGAGTGCACTCCACTGTGACCACAAGCCCTTGACAGTCTCCGAGAGGGAGCCACCTCCTCCCAAGTTGGTCGCCTGTTTCCCTCTTTCCAGCGCAGCAGCCAGCTGATGTCAGGATCCTGTGCTTGCTGCCTGCGCCACTCTTCGGGGTCACCGCCTGCATCTCTCGAGCGTGCACAACATCGCTGCCCTCTCCTACAGCTTCCTGCTCTCTGGCTTCCCTCTGCTCACAGTGGCGGCACCCTGTTTCACTGCACGGTCTACGGGATAAGCGCATCTGCGTTACCGTGCTTCACTCCAGGCGATGTTGGGTTGCAAAGTCAAAAGCCTGGAGTGTTTCGAGCCAGCGCGCCACCTGCCCCTCCGGCTCCCGAAACTGCAACAGCCATTGTAGCGGCGTGGTCAGTGCGGAGCAGAAACCGGCAGCCACAGAGATAGGGGCGGTAGTGCTTGATGGCTTCCACCACCGCCAGTAGCTCTCTCCGGGTCACGCAGTAGTTGCGCTCCGCACGGCTGAGGGTCCGACTAAAATAGGCTACAGCTCTCTCTTCCCCCCCGTGGCACTCTTTGGACAGCACTGCGCCGATCCCTACGTTGCTGGCATCCGTATCTAGGATAAAAGGTGCAGCAGTGGATGGGGCCTCGCGTAGCTGGGAGAAGGCATTCTTGCGCTCCGCTGTCCACTCAAAGGGAACGCTCCTCTCCAGCAACTGATTCAGGGGGCTAGCGATTGTTGCAAAACCCTTTACAAACCTCCGGTAATAGGAGGCCAGTCCCAGGAAACTGCGCAGCTGCTTCGCTGAGGAGGGAGCGGGCCACTGCTGCACAGCAGCTATCTTCTCAGGGTCTGTAGCGATCCCCTGCTCGCTAACCCGGTGTCCCAGGAAGGTGGTTTGGCGGCGCAACAGGTGGCACTTCCCTGGGTGCAGTCTCAGCCCGGCAGCGCTGATCCTTTCCAGTACTTGCCTTAGGTTGTGCACAGCTGCAGAGAAGGTGGGGGCGTGCACCAATAGGTCATCCAGGTAAACAATGCACGCCTTTCTCGGGATCCCACTGAGCACCTTCTCCATCAGTCATTCGAAGGTGGCAAGGGCATTGCACAGACCAAACGGCATCACCCGGAACTGCCAGAGCCCTTGACTAGTGGAGAAGGCTGTTTTTGGTCGGGCGTCGGGGGCAAGCTCCACCTGCCAGTAGCCGCTGCGGAGATCGAGGGAGCTGAACCAGGACGATCCAGACACCAGATCGAGTGACTCGTCAATCCGGGGTAGCGGGTAGGAATCTTTCCTAGTTGCTGCATTCAGGCGCCGGTAGTCCACACAAAAGCGCAGGCTACCATCCTTCTTTTTAACCAAGACTACCGGCGCTGCCCACGGACTGTCAGATGGCTCGATAACGTCCGCATCCAGCATCTCCTGTATCATGCTTCCAGCCACTTCGCGTTGAAAAAGGGGAAGTCGGCGAGGTGGTTCCGGCTCGGGGGCCGCCCTGTATCGATTTGGTGTTGTACCAGGTTGGTCCGACCCCCATCTTCTGGTCGTGCTGCGAAAGTTCACTGGAATTCATGAAGCAGCTGCCGCAGTTCGCCCTTTTCTTCCAGGCTGAGACCTCCGCTGCTTCTTTGCCACACCGCTTCCACAGCTTCGTTTTTGATTCGGGTTTGATTCTGCTCTGAGTCTGCCCTTACTGCAGTCTCGGCTGCCACCTGGTGGGAAACAACTGTCACTGCACCCCGCGGCCGCTGATGCTTTGCACCAGGTCTTTGTTTTCGCCGCCGTGGCCTTTCGTCGCAGCCCTGAGAAGGGCTGTGGTCAGGTTCAATCCGCCCCCCTCCTCCCGATCTGTTGGGGTAGGCAGGTGTGTTGGCACTTGCAGCATTGTTGTCGCCTGCCCCAGATATACTGGGATAGCCTGGATAAGGGCTCCAACCGGTCTCCTCCTTCCACCCCTCCCGGTCCGGTCCCCCGGGAGAGGCTTGTGCACCCACTAACCCCACTGGAATCTCTAGTTGCAGTGCCGGACCATCGCCAAACTGCACCGTCCCCATGGCTAGGTCTAGTCGCCCTCTCGCCCTCTGTAAGAAATCTAGTCCCAGGATGCAGGGGTCCTGGATGTCAGACACCCACACTTCGTGCTGGATGAGTAGGGGTCCCAGGTGGATTTCAAGCCAGCCACGGCCGTGCATCGGCGCTAGCTGCCCAGTCACAGTCCGCAGCTGCACAGTTGTTGGTTTGAGTTTAGCCCAGCTGGCTACGCTTGACTGCTGCACAATGTCAGTGCGGACAACAGTGACGCTGGAACCCGTGTCAATTAAAGCGGTGCAGGGCACACCTTCCACTCGGCAAGCCAAGTGCAGGTGCGCCCCGATGCTTGTCCTCCCGACGACAGCCGTCATCTCGCCAGGGACGGATGTCACTACAGTGGGGTTGGTAACGTGGGGCAGCGCTCCCCCTTCTACGCTGACCCTGTGCCATTTCCCGCCGGCCGTGCGGGGTTTGGCGCCAAACCTGCGGGATGGTCTGCACGTCTCCATCTTCTCCAGCAGTCGACTCGAATATGCCCGGGCTGCCCGCACTCCCAGCAGAGACGGGGTCCGGATTGAGGGGACGGGGTAGGCCGCGCTGCCATTGCTTTTCTAATGGCCACTATCTCCTCCATCACCTCGGCCAGCCCCAGTCCGCTTTGCTCCGGCCCCACCTCTACCTCGGTCGCTCTAACAGCAGGTCGGCTGCGATGCTCATCTTCCTCTTTGGAGATGTCTTCCCATTCCTGTGCTAGTTGGAAGGCCTCTTGCAGGGAGCGCGGCTTGGACAGCCGCAGGTGTTTGCGCAGCTCCCCGGGGCCGACTGCCTCCACAAACTGGAAGCGCTCTTGTTCTTCTTGTTCTCGCGCTGGTGAATCTGCGTAGGCGCGCCGCGTTTCCCGCTCCAGATTAGAAGCCAGTTTCGCCAGACTTTCCCCGGGGGAACGCACTCTCCGCCTGAATCGCGCTCGTAGCAGCTCTCGGTCCCCCATGCTGCCGAACCTGCGCTGGAGAGCGGCGGTCAGAGCGTTCAAGTCGCCCCACTCTTCCTTCTTTGTTGTATTGTTTTAGTAAACTGGGGGAGGCGCAGTCATTTTTTTACAGCTCAGAGGGAGTAGGGTTCGGTTTCAGTGGTTGCTAGGGAACCCCGCATGTCACTCAGCAGTGCCTGGTGCAATTGAGTATTACCGTACATATATGAATAAGGGCTCTTTTGAAAGCTGAGCATTTCTGCTTTCCATTGCTGCAAACGACATAGAGCTAGGATTTCAGATGCGCGAGTTATATAATTATACGTTTCATGACGTGGGCGTTATTTTTTAACGTTGGCTGGGTCTTTAAACGTTCTAAAATACAGCCGATCAGGACGCAGATAGCTCCCAACCCATTTTATGACAAATGTAGTCTGAAGTATTTTTAAATGTGAGCTCGAGTGCCCCAAATTTCGCAGCTAAAATATTCTCTGAGGTAAATTTAAAAATGTGAGCGTTTTGGGACGTCAAGTAGGCCTCCTGAAGTAAAAATAGGCTGAGCTTGAACGCCCCAGTTTCGCGTGTCAATTTAAAACCTGTCGGCGTTGGAAAATGTTATTTAGGCTACCTGTGTTAGGGTGACCGCCCAGCGCACCTAAGGTAAACAACCAGACACTGTCTCGCTCCACACAAAATAACTTGCTTTCCCTACAACTAGTAGTACGAACTAGTAGAGACTCATTTAAAGAGAAATGAAAAACTTAAAAATAACATTAAGAAATAAAAGCAGATATATCCAACTTGATATGTCGTAATAAACAACAGGAACCTAAAAAATAATTAAAAAAAGATGCGCTGAGATTTTAAGAACACCACTACCTATGTTCTAAAGTCACCAACAATTATAGGTAGTCATTTTATTATGTGCTTTATGATACGTCTTTAAATATTTTAATATAATTTATACAGTGACTTATGCTTAACTAAACATACTACATTTTTAATTATTTACTTTTAGCCATATCGTAAAAAGAATAATCGTAATTTATTGTGATCCTCTCAAACTCATCGTCATGGGACCGAAAATTAGTATTCTTCCTCGCATTCGTTAAATAACCTTACCTTGTTAAAAGGGCTGCCTTAAATGAATTAAAAATAAATAACTATAAATAAATCTCACTATATACAATTATTTAAGCCTATAATTTGATATATATACAATTATTTATTATTTATATACAATTATTTGTCAAATTTATCAATTTATGTAATGATTTCTTCCCTTCCTTTCCTTCTCCATTCAACTGTCTCCAACTTCTGCGACTTAGCTCGAGCAGTTTCTTGGTTTAAACTTCGCTCAGTCTATGCTTGTGCGCGTGAATATGTTTTAAATCGAACACTTTCGTACATTCCTTACTGGTATTTTTTTTTATGTAGGTCAGTTTTCGACTTAATTTCTTATTTTTTATATAGCGACCATAAAGACACTTCACAAATGTAACAAAACAGCAAATTGTGTTAAGTAATACATAATAAAAGAAACACATAATGCAATAACAGAACAAATTATAAGGGATAAAGATCTTATTTTTTTATTATAAAACTATTATAATATTCACTGTTACTACAGGTTCACATACTGAACACAAAAATATGATTGATTTTTATTTTTAGCTAATCCTAGTAAATGTATGTACATATAAAAAAATATATTTTTTCCAACATTGGGCCAGCACTGGGCCGGTGTTGTAGTTGTATCTCCTTCTAAATACGATGGTCAGTGACATCGTGCCAGAACTGGCCCAACTGCTACTTGCCGCTGCGACTGCGAGTCGACTGTGCCGCTATGCAGCCGGATCCGGCCCGGCATCGTATGGCTGTGTGGGCATGATCTGTGATCTGCATAGAAAGAATAAAAGTTGAATACACTGGGGGCATGAAGATATTAATCAACTGAATAAAAATGAGTTGTAGGATTAATCCAACATTAACGTCATAGCAAGACAAGGAGGTTGTAAATTCACCCATCCACACCCAACGTTAAAGATGTAAATGCTTAAACTGGTGCTCTGCAAAATGGATGTCTGGTACACCAACTTTATATGGGTATGAAATACCTCTTAACTAATGCATTATTCTTGTTTAAATTCACTTTTTGTGTTTCAGTCCTCACATCCTGTGACTTTTTAAAACTGAATAAAGGCCTCAGTATCTCTCAGAATTATGTCTAAATTCTATGTACACCGGTGTGATAGATCGACTTGGGGCAGAATGCTACAGAAGGAAATATTAATGGTTACTCTGTCGTTGTACATGATTATGAGAGCTCTATTGAAGCTACAAATAAATTTGTTAAGATAATTGATAAATAGTGATCACATTAAGGGGTCGTCCAAAATTATTATCAAATACAGCAAGTGAACACACATGCTCTTTTTCAAAACCACCCTACTTTATCAAAATGTAATTACTCAGCATAATGAAAGTGAAAATTGGCACTTTTGACTGGTTTACTGTATCCTATATTTAAAAAATCATAAAAAATCAATAGCAAAAAGGGACAAATCATTCAAATAGGACAATAAAGCAGTTAAAACAAATAGATCTGAACTCATTTTGTACAGCTCTTTTTGAGTGTTCAGAGGTCGAGTTCTTTTCAGAATACATTTATCTTTGTGTGTGTGCGTGTGTGTGAAATATTTGTGCCATAATATATATTTGCCAACACTATCCCTAGGGCCAGCTCTAGGTTTTTGTGAGCCCCGGGCAAAGGAACTCTAGTGGGCTCCCCCACCTTCACCCCCAAATCTAAAATATTTTTCTTATCAAAAAGGTTTTCAAAATCAGTAGTCTCTCGTTAAACCGGACATGTCTGGAGTGATTCATGAGTTTTAAAAAATAATTGATTTTTTTTTTGTTTTTTGTAAGAAATACAGTAGTAAAATCAAATGAATACCTGTTCCGCACTTTCTTTTTACTTTGGCCTACCGGTAACATAAGATAAATCATACTTCTGCATTTCACACATTACTGTACAGTGTGAAAATAGTAAAAGATTATTCATTGAAACAATGATTTTAGCGATTTTTACCTCTAGCCTACTTGTTCTTTTTCTGTAGTCTTTTCCTTCTGTTTTTGACATCCAGATTGGTGTTTCTTTTTATTTGGAGGTTCGACAGGTTTAATTTTTGATGGTTTAAAATCGTATAATTATAATAGATGTTTAGGCGTTCTTATAATAATAGACATTATGATAATGAGACTCGACAAAACGCTTGTCAAATGAAAGTCTTGGTTGTAGTAAATGTGCCAATTATAGAATGTCTTTAATTGGCACATTTGTATAATTGTATGTTGAGATCAGCCAATAGCTTTCGGGGAACTGAGGAGGATGGAAGCCAATAGGAAGTGAGAAGAGGCAGGACTAAGGGAACAGGACGCAAGTAAGAACATAAGAACATAAGAAAGGTTATAAATGAGCGGAGGCCATTCGGCCCATCTTGCTCGTTAGGGTGTCAGCTTCAACAGCCTTACTGGTGGTTCAAAAAAGTGCCTCCAATTTTCTGTTCTGAATGCCCCTTTATCTAATCCCCATTTGTGACCCCTGGTCCTTGTTTCTTTTTTCAGGTTGAAAAAGTCCCATGGGTCGACATTGTCAATCCTTTTTAGAATTTTGAATGCTTGAATCAGATCGCCGTGTAATCTTCTTTGTTCAAGACTGAAGAGATTAAATTATTTTAACCTGTCTGCATATGACATGACATGCCTTTTAAACCAGGAATAATTCTGTCGCTCTGCTTTGCACTCTTTCTAGAGCAGCAACATAGTTTTTGTAGCAAGGTGACCAGAACTGAACACAATATTCCAGATAATGTCTTACTAATGCATTGTAAAGTTTTAACATTACTTCCCTTGATTTAAATTCAACACTTTTCACTATATATCCAAGCATTTTGTTGGCCTTTTTTATAGCTTCCCCACATTGTCTAGATCAGGGGTGTCCAATCTTAGTCCTGGAGGGCTGGTGTCCTCCTGGTTTTTGTTCCAACTGTACCCTAAATTACTTAATTTGACCAATTAAGTGCTTATTAGAAGCTTAATTGGCCCAAATAATTAATTTAGGGTACAGCTGGAACAAAACCAGGAGGACACCGCCCTCAGGACTAGGATTGACACCCCTGATCTAGATGAAGACATTTCAGAGTCAACATAAACTCCTAGATCTTTTTCATAGATTCCTTCTTCAATTTCAGTATCTCCCATATGGTATTTATAATGGACATTTTTATTGCCTGCGTGCAGTACCTTACACTTTTCTCTATTAAATGTAATTTGCAATGTGTCTGCCCAGTTCTGAATGCTGTATAGATCATTTTGAATGACCTTTGCTGTTGCAACAGTGTTTGCCACTCCTATTTTTGTTTGTCTGCAAATTTAACAAGTTTGCTTACTATACCAGAATCAAAGTCATTAATGTAGATTAGGAAGAACAGAGGACCTAATACTGATCCCTGTGGTACACCACTGGTTACCTCGCTCCATTTTGAGGTTTCTCCTTTAATCAGTACTTTCTGTTTTCTACATGTTAACCACTCCCTAATCCATGTGCATGCTAGGCTGCTGTAGGATAGCTGGCACAGAAATAGTACATTTACTCTTATTTGCAATTTTATTTCTGTATGTGTGTGGGCCCCCCTCTGGCCCAGTTAATTTCAGAACTTTGGTCAAATAAATGTACTACTCTACATTTAATTTCATATGTAACTTATAATACATTTATCTCATTTTTTATCTGTGAAATAATTGTTATATATTTGCTTACACTATCCCAGTAAATTTCAGAATTTTTTTTGTCAGATACATTTACAACTGTACATTTAATTCCTCTTACTAATTGAACTCTATTAATCTATTGTTTTTAAAAATAATTTTTATAATGTTTATAAATACAGCAGGTAATGAAATAAACCTAACACAGAAGTTTATTTTATTGATTGCTGTATACTGGACAGTGCTGTAACAGTTTATTTTGGGTTAGGATGTAGAACTGATGTATTCAAATGTAGCAACCAGAATTATCTCAGGTTTAAAAGGCATGTTGTATGCAGACAGGCTAAAAGAATTGAATCTATTCAGTTTTGAACAAAGAAGACTACGCAGTGATTTGATTCAAGCATTCAAAATCCTAAAAGGTATAGACCATGTTGACCCAGGGGACTTTTTCGACCTGAAAAAAGAAACAAGGACCAGGGGTCACAAATGGAGATTAGATAAAGGGGCATTCAAAACAGAAAATAGGAGGCACTTTTTTACACAGAGAATTGTGAGGGTCTGGAACCCCCAGTAATGTTGTTGAAGCTGACACCCTGGGATCCTTCAAGAAGCTGCTTGATGAGTTTCTGGTATCAATAAGCTACTAACAACCAAACGAGTAAGATGGGCCGAAGGGCCTCCTCTCGTTTGTAAATTTTCTGTAAATGTTGTTAACTGTCAAGCTTGAGTGATTCACGAGACTCATTACTCACCTAAGGAGGCTGTATGCTATTGTTGGCAACGTGTTTTTTAACACGGTGCATGGCACTTAACATAGGCGGTGTGTGAGTCTTTTGTTTGGGGAGGCTATTCCACACTTTTCCCCCCTATTGAACCCAACGATGTACAAGTAAGATACACACACATTATATACGTATACAGCAGGCAGATGCGGTTTTCTGCTTTCCTTGCAGACACTTTTTCAGAAGTTCAAAAGACCCCATTTTCACTGAAAATGGAGTGAAGGACTGTAAAAATCTAAAAATAAAACTTCAGAAACATTCGTAATCTGGCACCACAAACAGTGTTCTGAAAGGTGGCATTTGTTCAGACAGTCAAAGGAAGTAGGTTCTGACTGTAGCGTCACAGTTATCAAATTCTCACAAAATGGTGGTTCATGAAAACAGACAGTATGGTACGAAAATATTTTGCCACAAGTTCTGTAAAATCAGATTCGGATCAAGCTGTTTGTATAGATAACAGCAATTCGAATAAATGTAGAAATTGTGAAGAGGAAGTTCCAGGCAAGGGAATGAGCGAAAAGGATTTTTCGTCGGCTGCCTCCTGCAGGGGTATGGGGGGCTCAGATTGGCGGGAAGAATGGACGTTAAACCAGCTAAGCATTGTCTCCTCCAATGACATTGAAATGCAAGTAAATCCTGTATCTGTACTACAGTGTTGATTTTTATATCCCAGCTGCCCTAGCGGTATGGCGGTTGTGCAGTAGGAAAGGTTTGTTTGACCTGCTTTGCGCGCTTGCGGAAAAAATCAATGATTTTCCCTCACAAATATGTTTTGTGTTGGTCAGAACAATTTCTTGTGAGGGTTTGGGCAAAGCCTCTTATACGTGCCACCTATGGCACTTAACACCTTGGACAAGACTGAGCTGTGTTTCTGTACTACAGAGAAGGAATGAGACATTTGTCAACCAAGGCCACAGGTTTTAACAGTTTTGGTAGGTCAGAGAATTTTGAAAGGTTCTTCACAGCAGTCACACAAGCAGATTTAAAACTTTTGTTTTATTATTAATTTTAATTTTAATTTTTTTATTAAGTTAGCTGGGAATGAAAAACAGTTCAGCTGTTTGAAAGAATAATGCCTGCACTACTTGGAATCTGATTGGCTAAGACAATCTGTGAGGTTTATAATTTTATATAATTCCAACTATATTTACTGTGTAATTGTATGATAGCTCTGTGATATCTATTTATGTCTTTTTCCTCTGTTTTTTTTTCTGTTATGCAGTTTTAGTGTGAATTGAAGTTATTTTTTTGTACTGTACAATACACAGAAAAAATAAATAAATATAATTCTTCAGTTAATTGTCCCATATATCAAATAACTGCTTATCATACTGTACCTTTTACATTTTTTGAAATATAATTGATATATTAACATACTACAATAAAAGCTATTTAAATTTAAAAAAAATATGTTGAGAAGACTGGTAACAATGATGAAAGCCTCAGCCTCTACTAATTAAAGAAGCCATTTTCTTTTAATCAGTGGCACACAGGTGGTAACTTTGTCACTTCTCAGCTGTGTTCCTGGAGGGGAGTTGTCAAGAACTAACTCTGAAACCCATGCATTGAGCATCTCATTTGTCTCTGCTTAGGAGACCCATGCTAATTCACCCCGGGTACAAAGCAAAATAAACAGCCATGTGGGTAACAAAGAGCTTAAGTTTCAGTGGGACCACTTTCTCAGATATTAAAGGTAACAAAAGACTGACATATAATCATTTTCTAACCCTCGTCATCTAGTCTGATTGTGTCCAGCTAGTGTAGGGACTAAGGAATATTAATGATTAATTGTCTTTGTGTCTGTGAAGTTCTGTCTTGTAATACTTCATTATCAGCAAGTAGATGAAAAGCCTGAATTAATGAGGGAAGTTTTGCATGAATTCAATATGTACACTTACTATATTTGCCTAACATCATTTACATTTAGTAATTTAAGATAAATGCATATCTGTGCAAAAAGAATATATATATATATATATATATATATATATATATATATATATATATATATATATATATATATATATATATATCTCCGTAAATGTGTAAAGATCTGTGATTGTATATTACCTTTTTGTTCCTGTGCTGCTCTGAGGTCTGTGATCGGTTTATTGGCCCTATTAAACCCACAAGGTCCCAAAGTCATGCACAAAGGAGCAGTTACTCTTTATCTGCTTGCAAAAGCTCTACATTAGTTGGGCCACTATTAAGCCAGGTGTCTGCCTGTTGTTTTATACACATTCAAACGGCATGCTTTGTAGTGGAAGCAATTAAAGTTGATGTTGTGTAGACTAATAAATGTTCTTTACAAGATGGATAGCAGTTCGTTTATATGAAATTTAACCTAGGGTGTTCACATTTTTTTATGTCCTGTCACTTATAGTGGCAGAACAGTGATGTTTTATGATAATGCCTGTGATTATCTTATGGAACTTGCCAGCTCTGGAATCTCATAATCCTATTTTAGGTGAATGTAATAATGTTTTAAAAACAGTTCAAAAAGGTTAGCTAAAATGTCCCCAAGAATATATATATTAGCTCAAAGAGCCAGCTGCCCAACATTTCGATATGGTGTACATATCTTTCTCAAGGGAGCATGTGTTTGAATCAAAACATTGGAGGGATTTATAGGTGTTTGACAGCATGACAACTACTTGTTATTGTTTATGTTAAAATCCATGATTTATTCTTACATGATGTAATGGTGTTCTATATATTGTGACATAATTTTTACTTATATCTTTAAATCTGTATTAATTCTAATTAAAATTATTTTATATAAGCTTATATTTATATTATCACGCAATGCTAGCTCTGAGGATCAGCCTTGATTTGGCCTCCCCAGCGCATCAGCATGCTCAACTTTTGAATGAATTTTGTTTATTTATTTATTTAAATGTTATATATTTACTGGAGTTAATTAGTTCATTCTTTTCTGTTGAGTCCCGCTGGCATAATCCTGTTCAGTCTATTTATCCATTTACTTTCTTTTATTCTTCTGTATGTCGCATTGTCTAATTTTAGCTGTTCTAATACTACAAACTTTACATCATTTATGTCATTGGTTCATTCATTTTTTAAAATATTATATTCAACTGTAACCCATTTGGCTGTTGTTGTAGTCGTAGTATTATTATTGTGATTTAATATTACAACATATATATATATATATATATATATATATATATATATATATATATATATATATATATATATATATATACAGTATTGTGCAAAAGTTTCAAAAATAGACATGTTAATAGATTATATTTATCAATTAACTAAATGCAAAGTGAGTGAACAGAAGAAAAATCTAAATCAAATCCATATTTGGTGTGAACACCCTTTGCCTTCAAAACAGCATCAATTCTTCTAGGTACACTTGCACAAAGTCAGGGATTTTGTAGGCATATAGTCAGGTGTATGATTAAACAATTATACCAAACAGGTGCTAATGATCATCAATTCAATATGTAGGTTGAAACACAATCATTAACTGAAACAGAAACAGCTGTGTAGGAGGAATAAAACTGGGCGAGGAACAGCCAAACTCAGCTAACAAGGTGAGGTTGCTGAAGACAGTTTACTGTCAATAGTCATACACCATGGCAAGACTGAGCACAGCAACAAGACACAAGGTAGTTTTACTGCATCAGCAAGGTCTCTCCCAGGCAGAAATTTCAAGGCAGACAGGGGTTTCCAGATGTGCTGTCCAAGCTCTTTTGAAGAAGCACAAAGAAACGGGCAACGTTGAGGACCGTAGACGCAGTGGTCGGCCAAGGAAACTTACTGCAGCAGATGAAAGACACTTCATGCTTACTTCCCTTCGCAATCGGAAGATGTCCAGCAGTGCCATCAGCTCAGAATTGGCAGAAAACAGTGGGACCCTGGTACACCCATCTACTGTCCGGAGAAGTCTGGTCAGAAGTGGCCTTCATGGAAGACTTGCGACCAAAAAGCCATACCTCCGACGTGGAAACAAGGCCAAGCGACTCAACTATGCACGAAAACACAGGAACTGGGGTGCAGAAAAATGGCAGCAGGTGCTCTGGACTGATGAGTCAAAATTTGAAATATTTGGCTGTAGCAGAAGGCAGTTTGTTCGCCGAAGGGCTGGAGAGCAGTACACGAATGAGTGTCTGCAGGCAACAGTGAAGCATGGTGGAGGTTCCTTGCAAGTTTGGGGCTGCATTTCTGCAAATGGAGTTGGGGATTTGGTCAGAATTAATGGTCTCCTCAATGCTGAGAAGTACAGGCAGATACTTATCCGTCATGCAAGATCATCAGGGAGGCATCTGATTGGCCCCAAATTTATTCTGCAGCATGACAATGACCCCAAACATACAGCGAAAGTCATTAAGAACTATCTTCAGCATAAAGAAGAACAAGGAGTCCTGGAAGTGATGGTATGGCCCCCACAGAGCCCTGATCTCAACATCATCGAGTCTGTCTGGGATTACATGAAGAGAGAGAAGCAACTGAGGCTGCCTAAATCCACAGAAGAACTGTGGTTAGTTCTCCAAGATGTTTGGGCCAACCTACCTGCCGAGTTCCTTCAAAAACTGTGTGCAAGTGTACCTAGAAGAATTGATCTATTTTTGAAAGCATTCTTACTTTACAGCATTTTTTCACACCTGCCTAAAACTTTTGCACAGTACTGTATATATTTATAGAATGGCTTGACTGCATACTCACACAGCCCTTTGTGCTGCTCAGTGGATACACCATTCACCACAAGGCAATGTAAACTGTCAGTTTGAGGCATTACTGTTTAATGCTATTTTAGCACTTGTTGCAAAACAGCACTAATAAGGTTTCATTCATCATGTATCCTGTTGGAGTGTCCATTATAAAGCACTTGGCAAAAACAAGAATTAACAAATTGTAGCTTGTCAGGGGTGCAAGAAAAAAAAGATAGCAAGTCTTCTATGGGAGGTAGTGCACATAACGCCATATGTCAGGTTTGTAACTACTCACAACACGTTTGGCTTTTTTTTAGCAATGGTTAAGATCTGAGATGTCAAGCACAAATTACAGGGTTTGTGCACAGCCTCCACCTGTGTATTGGATTGTCTTTGCCTATTGCTTAGATGGAAAAAATGGCCAGTTGACTTAAACGTTGTTTAGATATCCAAGTTACAAATATTATCAGGAAATGTTACCATTATATCTATAAATAATCACCAGTTAATCACCAGTAACAGCTTCCAGTTCCACTCTTCTAGTTGCTCATGTAGGTAGCCAGTTTTGCAACTGGCTGCCTAAAAATGAAAGTCTTGCTGTGCTACCTGAAACAAGGCTAAATCTCAAAAAAGACCCCAAGATCATCCTGATCCATTTCTGAACACCTATATCTGAAGATGAACATATACATCAGTCATTATATGCCCGATTTTTGAAAGGGGTTTCATTTTCAGTGTAAATGGCACCGGTTAATCCATAAAAAAATATCCTCCTATTTTCTAAATTGATCTTCTGTTTCACCTGCCGGCAGATCACATTTAGCGCGTCATTTTCTACATTTTCTACAATAAAACACAAATGCAAACAACGGAGGCTGTGTGGTCTAGTGGTTAAAGAAACGGGCTTGTAACCAGGAGGTCTCCGGTTCAAATCCCACCTCAGCCACTGACTCACTGTGTGACCCTGAGCAAGTCACTTAACCTCCTTGTGCTCTGTCTTTCGGTGAGACATAATTGTAAGTGACTCTGCAGCTGATGCATAGTTTACACACCCTAGTCTCTGTAAGTTGCCTTGGATAAAGGCATCTGCTAAATAAATAAAATAAAATAAACAAGACCAGATGTAAAGGCAAAAATGGCAAATTCTTGCTTAAGGAGTTTAATCTGATTGTGTCATTCATAGTCTATCAGAAGAGCTTGTTTAACTTCAAGGACAACATAAAACAAACAAACATAATATATACAGTGCTACCCCATTATAAAGTGACCTGTTATATTGCAGAATTGGTTATAACACAGTATACTCATGGCTCCCATTTCCCCCATAATGCAATTTGACTCGGAAACGTTGGGTGACCGTTACAGATATACAGTACCAAGCATGACAGACAGCAAAAAACAAAAATCTTTCTCTGTTAAAATGGAACTCGATGCAGTGGACAGAGTAAGAAAAGGTGAAACTCAAGCAGCAGTTTCAAAAGATATAAATGTTGCAGAATCTACATTGCATGGATGGCTAAAAGACAAAAAGTTTTCATGATAAGAAGGCTGCTCTAGGAAAAAAAAGTGCTGCGCTAAAGAGTGAGCCAAGCTGCTGTGTGGATGTGGTGCTGTGAGAGTGCAAGACTGTTTGTTGCTTTTGGTGGGGCCCAGGCATGACAGGGGCCTGGAATAATCGTACCAGTAAACCGTGGATTTGAGTACCTGCAAATTGTGTGAGTCCTTCATTTTCCACTTTATGCTACAATATTAATTTGGCTTATGGGCATTATAAATCATTTAGGGAACAAAAATGGCAATATTAGTTATAAGGCGAAACACAAATAACACGGCCTCCTAATTATGGACCCCGACAATCACATAATGGTATAACAAACGCATAAGCAATGGCAAATAACTAGTATTTTGTGACGGAAATATGAATAAAACTGCCCTGAAAAAATACAAATCCCCAAGGGGATGGATATAATTTGTGTTGCTGGATTGGCTGTGATGTTACTGACTGTTTGGAATTATCATCATTATTATTATTATTTTTTTTTTTATCGGGGTTACACGAGCAGCTCGTACAGAAGTCTCATTAGTTTATTTTTTATCGGGGTTACACGAGCAGCTCGTACAGAAGTCTCATTAGTTTATTTTTTATCGGGGTTACACGAGCAGCTCGTACAGAAGTCTCAGTTTATTTTTTATCGGGGTTACACGAGCACCTCGTATAGAAGTCTCATTAGTTTATTTTTTATCGGGGTTACACGAGCAGCTCGTACAGAAGTCTCATTAGTTTATTTTTTATCGGGGTTACACGAGCAGCTCGTACAGAAGTCTCAGTTTATTTTTTATCGGGGTTACACGAGCAGCTCGTACAGAAGTCTCATTAGTTTATTTTTTATCGGGGTTACACGAGCAGCTCGTACAGAAGTCTCATTAGTTTATTTTTTATTGGGGTTACACGAGCACCTCGTACAGAAGTCTCATTAGTTTATTTTTTATCGGGGTTACACGAGCAGCTCGTACAGAAGTCTCATTAGTTTATTTTTCATCGGGGTTACATGAGCACTTCGTATAGAAGTCTCATTAGTTTATTTTTTATCGGGGTTACACGAGCAGCTCGTACAGAAGTCTCATTAGTTTATTTTTCATCGGGGTTACACGAGCACTTCGTATAGAAGTCTCAGTAGTTCATTTTTTTGTGTTTATACCGTTCTGGTGTCTATTTGCATTGTCATGATATGGACTTAATACAACAGCTCAGGACTTTCGGATTATTTTTGGATTTTGTTTAATGAAGGTTTTCTTTAAGGAGTGCTTTTGACTTGATGGACTAAAACGTGGACACTGGTTTAAACGTCTGTGCAATATTGTCTATATTATGCTGTACATTGCAAAGAGCTTCGATCTGTATTAATATTGTCTAGTTTAAACATATGCATTGGTGAACACTTTAATCTGTGCAATATTGTCTATATTAAGCTGTACATTACTAAAAGCTTTGATCTGTTCTATATTGCCTGGTATAAAAGTATGCCTTGGTAAACACTTTGATCGGTGCAAATGCTGCCTGACTCAAACCTTTGCTCACTCAATGCTTGATACTCGGTTTATAATGATTATAATGTTCGCAAATCGAATACCATCTGCTGTTTGAATTCTGGTGTTGCCATTTGATTTAATTTCTATTTATGTGTTGTAAACGATCCTGCCTTGCCCAGAAATTTTCTTGGTTCTGTCGCGCAATCCTGCTGCCTTGGGGATTTACATTTTTTCAGGGCAGTTTTATTCATATTTCTGTCATAAAATACTAGCTATTGGACGTTGCTTAAAAGTTGTGTTTGTTACAACGGGGTAGCACTGTGTGTGTGTGTATATATATATATATATATATATATATATATATATATATACAGTACTGTGCAAATGTTTTAGGCAGGGGTGAAAAAATGCTGTAAAGTAAGAATGCTTTCAAAAATAGACATGTTAATAGATGACATTTATCAATTAACTAAATGCAAAGTGAGTGAACAGAAGAAAAATCTAAATCAAATCCATATTTGGTGTGACCACCCTTTGCCATCAAAACAGCATCAATTCTTCTAGGTACACTTGCACAAAGTCAGGGATTTTGTAGGCATATAGTCAGGTGTATGATTAAACAATTATACCAAACAGGTGCTAATGATCATCAATTCAATATGTAGGTTGAAACACAATCATTAACTGAAACAGAAACAGCTGTGTAGGAGGAATAAAACTGGGTGAGGAACAGCCAAACTCAGCTAACAAGGTGAGGTTGCTGAAGACAGTTTACTGTCAAAAGTCATACACCATGGCAAGACTGAGCACAGGAACAAGACACAAGGTAGTTATACTGCATCAGCAAGGTCTCTCCCAGGCAGAAATTTCAAGGCAGACAGGGGTTTCCAGATGTGCTGTCCAAGCTCTTTGAAGAAGCACAAAGAAACGGGCAATGTTGAGGACCGTAGACGCAGTGGTCGGCCAAGGAAACTTACTGCAGCAGATGAAAGACACATCATGCTTACTTCCCTTCGCAATCGGAAGATGTCCAGCAGTGCCATCAGCTCAGAACTGGCAGAAAACAGTGGGACCCTGGTACACCCATCTACTGTCCGGAGAAGTCTGGTCAGAAGTGGCCTTCATGGAAGACTTGCGGCCAAAAATTCATACCTCCAACGTGGAAACAAGGCCAAGCGACTCAACTATGCACGAAAACACAGGAACTGGGGTGCAGAAAAATGGCAGCAGGTGCTCTGGACTGATGAGTCAAAATTTGAAATATTTGGCTGTAGCAGAAGGCAGTTTGTTCGCCAAGGGATGGAGAGCGTACATGAATGAGTGTCTGCAGGCAACAGTGAAGCATGGTGGAGGTTCCTTGCAAGTTTGGGGCTGCATTTCTGCAAATGGAGTTCGGGATTTGGTCAGAATTAATGGTCTCCTCAATGCTGAGAAGTACAGGCAGATACTTATCCATCATGCAATACCATCAGGGAGGCATCTGATTGGTCCCAAATTTATTCTGCAGCATGACAACGACCCCAAACATACAGCGTAAAGTCATTAAGAACTATCTTCAGCGTAAAGAAGAACAAGGAGTCCTGGAAGTGATGGTATGGCCCCCACAGAGCCCTGGTCTCAACATCATCGAGTCTGTCTGGGATTACATGAAGAGAGAGAAGCAACTGAGGCTGCCTAAATCCACAGAAGAACTGTGGTTAGTTCTCCAAGATGTTTGGGCCAACCTACCTGCCGAGTTCCTTCAAAAACTGTGTGCAAGTGTACCTAGAAGAAATGATGCTTGATGCTGTTTTGAAGGCAAAGGGTGGTCACACCAAATATGGATTTGATTTAGATTTTTCTTCTGTTCACTCACTTTGCATTTAGTTAATTGATAAATATAATCTATTAACATGTCTATTTTTGAAAGCATTCTTACTTTACAGCATTTTTTCACACCTGCCTAAAACTTTTGCACAGTACTGTATGTGTAAAAAAAAGTACTTTAAAACTAAATAAACAAGCCTGCTGTGTAATTTTAACTTTTCTTACATTTCAATAAAATATGTACCAACAGAAGTGTTTTTTTTGTTTTTCATAACAGCTTTTTTAACAATTCACTGAAACAAGTCGTTGTTTTGAACCTTGAGAAAGTCCATCATAGTCTTTTGTTTCAGTCAGGCAAAATATATTTGCTGGGATTCACTAAGTAGCTTCCTCAAGAGAACTCATTTTACGGAGTCGGCATCCTTCTGCTGCTGATACCAAGAAATAAATCCTCCATCTGTAGAGCTGCTGTCTTGGTGTCGACTCCACAGGTTTTAGACTGATGCATGCGTCGTTATGTGTGTGTGTGTGTACCGCGGGCGGTGAGTCTACATTGGTAATAATGTATTGTATTTCAGAGATAAAACTCGTCAGGGAGCCATGGATAATTGAACTCCCGGATGAATGGGGTGCGGATAAATGAGGTTCTACTGTGTTGTTAACTGTCACAATACTTAAAATTAAAAGTGTGATCGAAAAGCAGCTGTTTCACTCATTCCAAACAAAATAGCATCTTGTTCAAGTAATAATTATTTATTTAGATGCACCAAGAACAAAACTGTTATGATTTACCTTATACACAAAAGAAAAATATATAAAATATGTAGACTGTACACACATATATACATTTCACTCCAACTCTGGGGGTGATAGAGCATCCCAAACATTTATTTATAGGTGCTATACGCTCTCCTGGGGATGTGCATCCATAACTTTATAGGATAAAAAAATTAAATAAAAAAATGCACATTAAAATTATTTAATTTCTCCCTCTCTCTCTCTCTCTCTGTGAGTTAATAGTTTGACTGATAGTCCCGTCTTACTTCATTTCTTCACAGAGAAAACCGTAAAATCCAAAATGGCTAAGCTTCACATCACACACAGTCACAACATACTGTAATGTGGTAGCTTTTTGGTAGATTTGACTGTTTAAAAATATCTTGAAGCCTACTGAGCTATAAAATGCAGGCGAAAAGATGCAAAATGCAGACCACTCTCTTGCAGAGCCTGCCTTAAGATATTAAATAGATAAACAGCACAAATCATGCCAAGCCTTCTCAGAGGGGCTTTCTTTGTAAGAGGAAAATGTGCTTCTGCTATGTCTGATGTCAGCTGTGAATTCTATTTACTTGGCAGGTGCAGAACACTTCATTAATGGAACAAGCAGAAACGGTTGCTTAGAAGAATGAAGCTGCCATTCAATTCTGATAGATACTGAGCAGAATTGGAAATCCCTGCACCATTCAAGTGAGTATGAATTAGGACTTGTTAAAATATATTTTTTATTTGTATTTATTTATTTATTTTCTTCACTCCACAGCCTTGACCTCCTGAGGAACTAGAAAAGACAGTAGTGGCTGCACATTGAAGTCATTATGAACTAGCATATAGCAGTTTAAAAATGAACCACTCTGGGGGTAAAGCATGAGCCATTTATTATGATTGTTGAATCAGGGCTATTCCTCAGGGGCCAAGAACTCATGGAACCCACTGTCAGTGGGTTTTGATGTGTACAGAAGTGCCTCTTAGCCCATCTGATTTATTATGAATTGGTTAGCATTCCATATCCAGTAAAGCGCTTCATCCATAAATAAACCGTGACGACTGTTTCATTTCTTGCTTATGACAGCTACATACTGACACATTCAAGAGGTAGAAAGAAGGAACTACCTTTTGGCAGTGAATATGTACATTGTTGCATGAAAAATTGTATGGGTAATTGCTTGAAATCCATCTTAGACTTTGATGAATAACGACCTGTGTCTAAACACTGGAAAGCTTCAGTTTTGTGACTGAACATTAAGCAAAGCAAAGCTACTTTTGCTGTGTCAGACACAGCTTATATATTTGTGTGAGGTACATACTAAAGATACTAAAATGGTGAAAAAACATCAGAGGATACCAAAGCATGTATCAGTCAATCAATATTTACTTTATATAGCGCCTTTCATAGTGGACCACCATCATAAAGCATTTTACAAGATAGTGAGGAACAATGCATAATACATTAAATACAGTGTAATACAGGGCATAGTACATTAAATACAAACAGTAAAAAAACAATGCAAATACATTAAATACAGGCATAATACATTAAATAAAAGGCTAGGATGTGAATTCTAAACATTGTGGATGCGTGTGTCATACAGAATCATATGAAAATGATGGAGTGAAAAACCTGAAATAGCAATTTAGACAACAGCTAATAACAGATATCAGGCTTAAAGAGCATTGAAAGCAAGTGGGTCTTGAGAGTTGATTCGAAGCCAGCGACTGTGGCAGCTACATGCACTAAGGCTGGGAGAGAGTTCCAGAGAGTCAGGGCCATGAAGCTAAGAGAAGAGGCATCAAAGGAGCAGTTACTAAAAAGGAGAGGTTACTTCAGAAGTACACCAATGCTTTGTACATTGGGGGAAGGCAGCAGCAGACAGTTGCCATGGTTCAAGGCAGCAATATTGAGATTCTTGAGCTGAGTTTTCGATCCTACTAGAAGAAGTTCAGATTTGTTAGTGTTGAGCTGAATAAAATTGGCAGACATCCAGACCTTGATGTCTTGGATGCAAGCTGAGAGCTGGACCATGGCAGAGGGACATCCAGGGTCTAGTTTTAGGTAGAGCTGGGTGTCATCTGCATAGGAGTGAAACATGAGGGTATGGTGGTGGATGAGGTGACCCAAGGGAAGCATGTAGATGTTGAAGAGTAGAGGCCGAAGACCCTTGAGGGACACCGCAAATGACCGGATTTGCATCAGCACTGCTTCCATCATAGAAAACACACTGCATGCATCCAGAAAGGTAAGAGGACAGCCAGGAGAGACAGGTTCCAGAGATCCCAGCATACTTCTGAAGGCGGTAAAGAAGAATGCTATGATCTATGGTATCAAAAGCAGCAGTTAGGTCAAGGAGGACAAGGACAGAGGGAGCAGCAGCATCAGCATTAAATAGAAGATAATTTACATTCCGGAGCAGAGCAGTTTCGGTACTGTGATGCGGCCGGAAGCCAGACTGCAGAGATTCAAGCAGATTGTTATCTGTGAGATGTTTCATCAGCTGGCTGGCTAGAAAAGGAAGATTAGATATGAGATGGAAGTTAGATAAGACAGCTGGGTCAAGGGAGAGTTTTTTGAGCACTGGCATTACTCGGGCAGTCTTGAGGGCAGCAGGAACCAGGCCTGAAACCAGGGACAAGTTGAGAGTGTGCATAATGGAAGGAGCAAGGTGTAAGCAAGGTCAGAAGCACAGAGGGACGAGATTTGTTGGCCAGGGGTCCAAAGGGCAGGTGGCAGTAGTTGATTTCAACAATAGGTTGGAGACATCAGTAATGGAGAGAGGAGAGAAGGAAGAGAGAGCAGGAGGGGCAATGGGAGGGGAGTCAAGGTGGTCAAGTACTATACTGGGTTTGTGGCAGGACAGCGTAGAATAAATGGTTTTGATTTTGTTCCGAAAGAAAGAGGAGAAATCATGGCAGGTAAGAGAAATCACGGCTGGATGCAGGATTTGATCAATGGTTTTTAAGAGAATATTTGGTTTACCGTGTCTCATAGATATGATTTCTGAGAAGTACTTCACCCTGGCAGCAGCAAGCACACGCCTGTAGCTACTGAGGTGATCGGTCCAAATTTCTCTGTGAACTGTTAGTCCAGACGACCTCCATTTGCGCTCAGACTTGCGGCAGGCAGACTTAAGTAGTCGAAGTTCGAGGGTATACCATTGATAGTTGCGATGTTTTTTTTACTGTTCTGGTTGTCCTGGTGGCATCATCAACCGAAGACGGGAGAGTACCAATCAGAGGGGAAGAAGAGAAACAGTCCGAGAGTATTACAGGATTTAGCAGATTTTTGAGATGGAAGGAAATAAAAGTATCAGTAGTAGCTGAAGGTGCGGGAAGATTAATATTGGCAGTGATTAAGAAATGGTCAGAGAGAGACATATCTGTGACTGAGCGATTGTAGATATCAAGATCCCTTTTGATAAGCAGATCCAGGGTGTGTCCATGGGTGTGAGTGGGAACGTTGACAGATTGAGAGAGTACAAGACAGTCCAGGAGCGTGACAAAGTAGGCAAATCATCATCGATGTTGAAATCACCTAGGAGTAGAATTTTGTCAGTTGAAGTGCAGACTAGGGAGAGGAATTGCAAGAACTCAGCAATAAAAGCAGAGTTATTCTTTGGTGGACGATAGATAGCAGCAAGGGTGGGGGACATGGGAGAGGGGTAGCTACATAGCAACATGCTCAAACGATGAGAAGGCTGGCATAGAGAGAGCTGAGGCGGCAAGCACAGCTAGCAATAACAGCAGTGCCCCCACTGTACCACTCTACCCGTGAGGCGTGGCTTGTCAAAGAGTGAGTAGCCATTTGGGGTGGATAGATGTAGTGAGTGCTTATCATTTACAGAGTGCCAGGTTTCTGCTAGACAGAGAAGATCAAGATTAGCATCAGTTATAAGTTCATTGAGAAGCAGAGATTTGTTAGTCAGAGAACAGCAATTTAGGAAGGAGAATTTACAGTTTGTAGCAGACAGTACAGAGGGAGAGAGAGTTAGTAGTGGTATCTGAAGCAAGTACTTACCAGTGTTCATATAGGAGGGGAGAAAGAGTGAGCATACTTTGTCCAGGGGATCCAGATGTTAGGTGTCAGAGTAGGAATGAGGCCTCTAGTAGCCACTGGGAGAGGTTTGGAAAAAGTCCTCGCTCTGACTGCCACAGCTCAGACTGCCCTCGGACATGTGCCCCTTAGACTGCCACAGCTCAGACTGCCCTTGGACATGTGGCCCTTAGACTGCCACAGCTAAGACTGCCCACGGACATGTGGCCCTTAGACTGCCACAGCTCAGACTGCCCTTGGACGTGTGGCCCTTAGACTGCCACAGCTCAAGACTGCCCTTGGTTGTGTGGCCCTTCGACGGCTGGCACTTAGAACGGCTGGCGTTCTAAGACACTGTTTGCCAAGTTATACTATCTTCTAGGCCTATAGCTGTATACTTTACACAATATTCTCATCAACCTCACAATTCAACACAGCCCAGCACAGTTTGGATAACTTAATTACATTTTTCAAGTGCAGGCTAGTTACCTTGGCAGACAACGGTTTTAACTATCAAATTAACTGAAATCCACTTACCTGTTTCGATGTTGATTCAGCCAGCAGCACGGATTCCAGCCAGCAAGTAGAAGCACACAGCACACATGTCTTCAGTTATAATCACAAACTAAATAATTGCAGAGTTTAGGTACCAATTTATGCACAGTAAGCCAAAGAACTGATACACACAGCCACTATTTAGAGGACAATGGCACGCTAATCGCTGTTTATTTTACACAATATTCTCATCAACCTCAATTCAACACAGCCCAGCACAGTTTGGATAACTTAATTACAATTTTTAAGTGCAGCCTAGTTACCTTGGCAGACAACGGTTTTAACTATCAAATTAACTGAAATGCAGTGCTACACCTTATGTTTATACGTTCAATTTATATTGCCTTTAATTTCAGCTAAAATAAAACTAATTTGTATCTTATTAGCAGCAATTAATTTAGTTTTACCTACTAGACAAGATTAACAGATCAGATTATCCTTCTGTCCTATACATGTTTTACCAGTTTTGGCAGTCGCAGCCCTGTTATTGCAGGATCTCTAAATCAAAGAGAATAAAATCCTGCCAAAATACTGTGTCACTTAAGGGCCTTATTAGGCTATTCAATGTTGGGATCATGACTGCTTAGGTCAGCAGGGTGGACCATGATGAAACCACCCCCTTCAATTTAACAATTTTGAAGGTATAAAAACAGAAGTAGTTTCAGCTAAAAGATTGCCCCTCAAATTGGGTGTTTTTTTTTTGCACAGCGTTGAAATGTTTTTAGTTCCGACTTCTACCAAATTTAAGATTGTTTTGTGATAATTGTCATACCACGAATAGTGGATAGTTTATGTCTATCCACCTGAGAGAAATAAGCACACCACCCCTTGTACGTTAATGTAATATTCTGGTTATATAGTATATCAAGCACAATTACTTTCCTTATATTCAGCAACCTTACCAGCCACTGTAAACAATGGAGGCTTCACTCCATGTGCTTACAAGCACTCCATGCACCAGCCTTTCATCCTCACTGTACCATTTAAAACAGTTAAATGGGCAGACATTTTCATCCAGCCTGTTTGTTCACCAAAATTATTATTACTGTGTTTTTACATTCAAAGCTATGATATCCTATATGTCTAATGGGTTTTCTTTCATAGTTTTTAAAACTGTTACCTATTTTTGGTAAGCTAAGAGATTCACAGAGAAATTGTTTGTGTTTGGCTCAAAAATTTTACCATTGAAAGAAAAAAGAAATAAATACTCAAGTAAACACTTTCTGTGCATCACATAATAATAATAATAATAATAATAATAATAATAATAATAATAATAATAATAAAAACATTTTTCTCAAGCAGCCCTTGATGTCCACTGAGAAGAAAATGAGTGAATTAATTGTGTGAAGACTAAGGTTTGTGGATTGGAAGTTTCCCCAGACGAGACTTTCAAGCTCCTTTTCAGCTGTTTTACCCTCTTCAGATAATAGCCGGTCATATAATGTGCTTACGCTCTCTTGAATTCGGAATATACTTTTTGTATAACTATTTCAAGCCCAATGAGACATTATATATTTTGCCAGCTTGCATTACAGCATCAGAATGTATACAAATTCAAAAACCTCCACATTTCACAATCAGCGTGATTTACAGGTTCTATTAAAGAGGCATGACTGTACTCTCAGCAGAAGGAAAATGTTTTGAAACCATAAAATGGAGCATGAGGTGGAAAATGGAAAATACCGTTTTAAGCATTCAACACATTTATAAAAACAATATTTAAAAAGAAACTTATCTATTCCCTCTACTAAACCATTGTAGGACCTACGCTTAAGAAATAATAATTAAAAAGTTACATATTTTCTTGTCAAGTTTATGCACATCTATGTACAGATTATTTCAGAAGTACAGTAAGTGCTGAAAATGTATCCAGATGATTTGATCGTGACATCAGTTAAACTGATGTGAGCTTTTACTGAACATGTTGTTGTAAATGATAGTAGAAATGGAGATCGATAATTGTTAAACCTTGAGTGTAAATGCCAATAAAGGTAATTCTCATTGAGAAGGAGGGGTTGTGCTCTGGGGCAGGAAAATGTACTTATTTTCAAACATTTGTCTGTCAACTAGCAGTGGGGAGCACTCAGTGATTTATCTGGGGACCTCCTGATTTTTGTAGAGCAAATAATTCTGCATGTGATAATGTAAATTAAACAAAAACCTTTTTTATATACATATAAATATATGTGTATTTAAAACTGGAAATGTCAGTATGTTTATGAACAATACTTTTACGATCCCTTATTTGATATTGTTGATAAAATAAAGAAAAAAAGAAAAAAGAAAATCAGGAAAACATTAGGGTTAAATAACTAAGCTTCAACTTAATTACTTCAAGATTCGACTTAATTTTACTAACACTCATTTTAGTGTTTAAACTCCAGATGATGGCTTTAAAATGACATCGCCCTTCTACAGTAATTGTGATAATTGTAAAACAACTGGATAGTTGGTCCTTTTTCTACCAAGGGATGGGTAATCAAATCCTAAACTAACCCTACTGTATGAAACAATTTTAAAAAGCACCAACTAATAGTGCTAGCACTACATACAATGTCAAACCCGCCAGTTATCTTTATCACAGTTGTTGTTTGTCATCATTTTTAAAGATGCTATAAGGATACTGGTCCTATAATTAAAATGTAATCCTAGACTAATTTACAGCTCTGCAGCTCTTCTTCTCATCAGTTCAAGTGCCATCTCCTATACACCCTGTACAGTGGAAACTCCAAGTTACAAACCCCACACTTATGAATGGATCAGAACACACCATGTAAAACTGCAAAAAGCACTCTTGCTTACTGTAAAATACATGATTGTGACATTTTACCTAGTAAACACAGCTCACCAAGTTTGTTTTTCTTCTTTGAAACTGAAAGCAAGAAAAGAGACGCTACTTTTGCAAAGGTGTTGTAGTGGCATGCAATCAAATATGATGTGGTTTAATCATCAGTTAATGGATTTTAATTGGACCTTCTTTAAACAAGGCACTGATGTACTGTACACTGGTGCTTTGAAGGATTTCCCAAAATGGACTGTATGACTAATGATATTATTAGTGCAAAGAACCTTATTAATAGGGCTCACATTCATTAAATCCTTGAAAAAAGCTTTTCAAGCTACAGACAAGGCAGCTTTATGAACTTAATGCAATCCTTCCAAACTTTGATTATCTACTCAACACAAATTTACCATTGATCCCACTGTGGCCATATTCACTGTTTCAAGAAGCAAGGGAGAACTCAGAATATTCCCTGATGTTTACATCAAAGAGTTAGATAGATGAATAGCCCACGAGCCCTGCAAGGGGTTTAGTGGGTTGTTACAGCTATCCTCATAAGCCAACTCTATGAACATTCTTGCAGTATTTTGTTTAAATAAGTATCATTTATCAAACAAAAAGTATGTTTAAAACTATATTTAACAGCTAAATTCTGGGGAAGCTCTGATCAAGCTTGTTGAATTCAAGCTTGTTGGAACAGTGAGATTATTCCATTCTAGTACTGTCGGAGTCTCAGTTCAATTCACACTTCTGCTGATAGTAACGAATATGCAATAAGAATGTACAATTCAATCGAGGGAACCAACTGTAATTCTTACTCTGTTCAAATGACTGGAGTAACCCGGGTTGGGAACAGTGATAGTTATGTACAACTCTTCATGTTCAGCTTATTGTGACCTGTGCTTTTGTCAATGAATGTTGTTTCTGTGGCTTTCAACTGGCTGCTTGGGGACTTATGGGAACTCTTTCTGCTGGGTCAGTAACAATTATGCCTTCTAAATCAAGTATGTTATCCATTCTAGAAGATGTGTACCTTCAAACTTCCTCCAGTGTCTATTGTTTACTACTTATTTTCTTTTATAATAAAATTATGCTTTTCAGAGTTTGATAAAATGGCACAATAGGTATAACTTTTAAAAGCTTTTGTTCTACTGCAAAATTTCAACTATTTGTTTAAAGGAAACTAACGTATATTCATGTCGCAGAATTTTTACAGCTTAGAAGGGTAATTTACAGGCTTGTAATATTTTATTTTGTTGGCAATGCACCCAAATGGTTACTTGTTCTTCTTTCTGAAAACTAGAGAAAGATATTTAATATGAATATTAATGGTTTGTATCAGATCTCATTTTGGAATTTATACTAAATGCATTCAAACCAACGACAGAATTGCTGGGCAAATCACACAGTTCAAAGATATGCTGTGTTACTAAGCAGATGGAGCTCAATAGTTTCTCTGCACACAAAGGCCCCCACCTTTGCTCTCTGGTTTGAATTCTGATAGACCCAAAGTAATTTCTATCTGCTGCCTGTCTAAGGAGTAATTGAATTGCAGTCATGCTATGTCAGCCCAGTTCTCATAGTGTAACACAATTGTTGGCACCAATGTTTGACCCCGATTAAAAAGGTAGAGCGAGGATGAAAAGCTGGTGCACAGAGTGTGCTCAAGAGAGCTTGTATGAACATGGAGTAGAGCCTCCGTTGTTTACACCCAATGGCTGGTAAGGTTGCTTTATGGTGTTTATATGCTAATTTTTTAAATAGCATAATATTATACATTGAGGTGTTGCTACCCTCCTAAAGTGGGTGCTTATTTTTTGAAAATTATTCTGGAGAGTGAGAGTTTTTTGCTGTACACTGAAGGAAACTTCATCCATTGTTGCTCTCTGTGGTCCTGTTGCTGTCTGTGGTCCTGAAAGCACACCTTTCCATTGGCACAATCTTGCAGCAAATTACAGTGAGTCTATTCAATTGATCTAACCAGTACCAGTGCTCTCCCTGGTTTTACATACTTTTACAGAGATTTTGATTTTGATAACTGGTACACAAAAGGTCCAATTGTAATTGCCTAAATGGTGCCAGTGTATCTGCTACTGTCAATTGAATTGATCCCATTGTGTATTAAAGTACTATATGTGTAATAAACAAGATCATTATAGTAAATAAAGAAAATACTTTTGCCTATTTAGGAAAAAAGGCAGAGCAACCTTACCTGCATTTATTTTCCTTATATTAACCTAGAGATTTCCTCATGCTCTTGCTTTTCACTAAAACTGCAGACCTTAAAACCAATGAGGCACCATGCAATGTATGGTAAAGTATAATAAACGCCTGATAGTGACCAAATTACCATGGCAGACTTTTATGAGGATCTCTCTACACAATGTTGTGACAGCATTAACTACAAAACTAACACAATGCTGTCGGGAGAATAATAATAATAATAATAATAATAATAATAATAATAATAATAATAATAATAATAATAAACAACTTTATTTTATATAGCACTTTTCATGTAGTACATCTCAAAGCGCTTTACAATTAAAATTACGACAGACACATACAAGTCAGTATTAAAAGTAGTAATTTAAATCAAATAAGTTACAATTTAAGTAGATAGAAATTCCAGTTTTCAGTCATGCTTTAAAAATACCAACACTTCCTGAGACCATATTTCAAGGGCAAGAGCAGTCCTGAGCCTAGGTGCGTAACTGCAAAATTCCCTATCACAAGGGCTCTACTTAAATCGCGGTAAATTTACGTATTTTCACAGTAGGTTGCGGAATAAAATTAGGATTTCGCGGACCTGTTTAAACATTAAATAAACCTAAGCAGACAGTATTTCAGAACACTATAAAGCCTAAAAATTGTGGTACTTACTTCCTTACTAAAACAGAGTGCTTGCATTTGTTAATAAAAGGCAAGCATGCAGCATCCCCCTGCAGTTGACTTGCCTATACATTGAGACTGCACGTTCTGCATCCACTGAATTGGTTGGAAGTTAAGGCAAAGCTTTGCCAAGTTATACAGATGTGGAAATCGATTAGAAACAGCCCCAAAACTATTTTACCCAAGGGCATCTGGCAAATTTGAATAAAGGCAATATATGCAGCACGTTCGTTGTCATGTTATTTGTCCCATCCAATAATTTATTTTATGAGTACCGAGTCAAAACAAAGAAAACGTGGCTATTTGGGTCTAACATTCCAACTGCGAAAAAGTAAGCAGCAGGTTGAAGCGAGGTGGCTGTGCTAGATCGTTGTAGTACTGATTTAACTTGCTGACAAGAATATTTTTTGTCTGGGCTGACTTTCCAGTTTGGTTTCTGAAAGCTGTTTATTTTACGTTCTTTTCAGCGGCCTCTGTAATAGCCTTTTGTTTAATGTGTGATTCTAAAGCTAAATAGCGATCGGTTGTATTTTCTCCAAATACACATTAAGATATGCAAAACAGTTACCTCCATCTGCATGTACAGTTTCTTTGGGAAGTATCTTGATACGATCATAAGCCGAAATATACTTTGCTTTTTTTGCTTTATCGTCCATTTCTACTATTTTACCTCCAATGCTGAAAACTAGATTTTAGCAACCTAAACCAAAACAATGCAGCACTGACTTTGCCCCACCCCCTACTGCACAGTACAGGTCACAGAAAAGCAGTACAGATGCACTGATTGGCTGATTAAAACTTCGTTGTCATTTGAATAGTAAACAAGAACGTTAACCGTTTTGGAGAATTTTTTTTGTAAATGTTATTTGTGGACGTTTTTTTGTTTGTTAGTTTTTTGCTTAAGTGCAATGCACACAGGACGGCGAAGAAGAAAAAGGGGCTATCTACAGAAGGACGATATGTAGTTTGCGTCGCTTGCGTTGTGCAGTACTAAACTTTTTTTTTTTTTCCTCTCCGTACTTGTTCGGTATGCATTGGCCCATAAAAGAGGTGAATTTCGCGGTAATTTCGCGATTTCCACGAAATCTGTGAAATCGCAATATAGCTAGACCCCTACCCATTATTATTATTATTATTATTATTATTATTATTATTATTATTATTATTTCTTAGCAGACACCCTTATCCAGGGCGACTTACAGTTATTACAAGATATCACATTATTTTTACATGCAATTACCCATTGATACATTTATACCCATCACCCATAGAGCAGAGCCTGGTTATATAGGGACTCAACAGTCCAGAGGCTGCAGATCACGACTTACGCACAGGAATATAGCTAGTTGCAAGGTCTGAAATGTAACTTGGAACCAGACCATTCAAGACTTTATAGGTCAACAACAAGATTTTAAAATCAGTCCTCTTAATAGACAGCCAATGCAATAATACCAGAACAGGTGTTATATGTTTACAGGTTTTAGTTATTGTAGCTGCAGAATTCTGTACATACTGTAGCCTACTGAAAGCATTTTTTTAAGCACCCGCAAGCAAGGCATTATAGTAATCAAGTCGAGAAGAAACAAAGACATGTACTAGTTAATAAATAAATAAATAATATTAGTTTCAGGTAGAGAGAGAATAGGTCATAGTCAAGCAATGTTACAGAGGTGAAAAAATGACACCTTGGTGACATTACGCACTTGAGACTCAAAGGTTAAACAAGGGTAGGGGTTTTCAACCGGGGGTACTTCAAAGGGTCTTAGGAGGTAAATTGAACCGGCAGATGAAAAAATCTATCACGTCCACCTGCACGCTTGCGCTATTTTGCTTGAGTAGATTTCCACTCTGATATATAGGTGAAGCAGGCGTCTGCCGATTGTGCCTGGAGAGCGCTCTGTACTGCTCATGTTCTTTGTTGTATCAGTGAAGCACGGTTTCTGCATTTTTAAGAAGTATAAATGCTCCGGTAAACATAAATAATAATCATAATACTCATACCTTGACGGTTTCTGTTTATTACCGCGGCTGCATTTTAGTAACAGCAATAGGGGCTGGTTGAATGTTTTCAATGTTTGAAATGGATACATTTCTTACTTGCAAAACAAAAATGAAGGAAGAAAACACGAGTCTACAGAAAGTGCAAAGCGACAGAATGTTATAGAGTCCCTGTGTTTTAATTCTGTACATCCAAAGACATGTAATTAAGTTTTAAGAATGAAGCCTACTGTTTGGTATTCTGTCTTAAACCAGCAGTTTGTCAGACCCAGACTGTTGTGAAAATGTATATATGAAATAAAATGGGGAAAAAAATGTTATATCAGATTATTCTGCTTTTTATTGCAACTATGGTACCATTCAGTGAGTGAAAATTGTAAAGGGTACTTTAGCTGAAACCTCCCAACAGAAGGGGTACAGTTTTAAACAAAGGTTGAAAACCCCTGAACTAGGGTAAACAATGACACCAAGGTTCCTAATTTCAGAGATAAACCTAATTTCAATCCCATCAATATCCATGTTAAAGCTATTGAGTTTGCACAATTGATGTGGAGAGCCAAGCAACATTACCACTGTCTTTTCGCAATCTTCTGTTGTATCCATAATATAATTCCAGCCAAGCAGTGTGGAAGTACAGAAACAATTACTTTAGTGTCAGGTTTAGTCTGTAAATAAATCTGAGTATCATCTGCATATGAGTGGAAGCACACCTGATTGATTATCTGTCTGAGTGGCAGCATATAGATGCTGAATAAGGGAGGCTCCAGTATAGAACCCTGTGGCACACCTGTAGATACAAGACTAGAGGCAGAAGAATACCCACCCACTGAAACAGATTACTTTCTGTCAGACAGGTAAGATCTGAAGCAGCAAAGTGCAGTGCCTGTAATCCCCACATAGGTCTCCGAACGACTAGGAAGAATGGTATGATCAACAGTATCAAATGAAGCACAAGATCCAAGAGAGCCAAGATAGAAAAAAAAGACCACAATCAGCAGCCATAAACAGATCATTGACAACTTTAACAAGGGCTGTTTCTGTGCTATTTAATGGTCTAAAGCCTGACTGAAAAGGTTCATAGAGTTAACATTTCAATAAATGAGTTTGCAATTGATGAGCCACAACATGCTCCAGTGGTTTCCTACCTATTCGGTTATTTATTTTAATTACTGTATGGCAAGGTCATGGCAGCCCTGCGGCTAATCAAACCCACTTCTTTTCAATATAAAGGTGATCACAGTAATCTTTTGTGGGGATTTTATATGTACTTTGATGGATATGAAAACATAGAATTGTATTTTACAGTGCAGGACAAAATAATTTATGTATTCCCATAAATCATTATTTGAATACTTTTGGATTTTTATCAATATACGCTGCTAAATTATTGGGTTTTTTTAGTGTTGGTTTAGGCTCATCTTACAATATATATACAGTGCTCCTCGCTATAAGGCTCTCTATTATAACGCGCCTCGGATATAAAGCTCCTACAGCATGTCCCCCAATTCCCTATTCTAGTGATTCATGCAATATTTCTACAGTAAATACAGTACCGGTGTTGTTCAAACTGTAAACAACTTCTCAGTCTAACTTCTGATTCTGTCTCTCCCTTTTGATACAGTATCTGGACTGAAGAAAAGCTGCGCTGGCACTTTATAACACAGACATCTTATTCAGCATTCGTTTTATAACTAAATAAATATTAGGCCTATTACGTGGTTATCTTTCCTAATGTATTTACTTTTTTGCTGAGAGAGGAGCTGCAGCTTTCTCTGGTAGACGAGACGAGATGCTTCAGCCCCGCTCCGGCAGCCAAACCTGGGGCGAGCCCATTCCCTCTTCCCCTCTCCTTCTCACACTTGGTTTGCTTATCTGTTGCTTTGAACTCAACTCCCGACCACCATTTAGCCAGGCTATTTATAGTTTAAAAACTTCTAATTAAAATGATCCGCGAGTGGGAATATAGCGTTGATTACATGGTGCACGTAAAGTTTGATTTTTGCTTCACTATATTTGCATTACAGAGAGGGAGTTATTTTATTTTGTATTTTAGTCAGATGTGTGTTGTTATGTGTTCCTTACCGCCCTCACCCCCTCCCCCATTTCTAACGCTCTTCGGTTACAACGCTCATATTGTGTGTCTCCCCGAGACCCGTTTTATAGCAAAACCCGGTGGTCTGGCGAGTCTAGTTTTGCCCAGGCCAATCTAGTTTCGCCAAGGGCTTCTGGGCAAATCCCAAAGTTACCACTTTTTTTCGGCACTCGTCCGCGTCCAATCAGGCGAATCTAGATTGGCCCAGAACTTAAAAAAGATGACTGGGCGAAACACATTTTTTCAAAGGTTTTCACTGAATTTCGGTTCTAGCCCAGGAGAGTCTAGTTTCGTCCAAACCTTCAACATCGATGCTGGGCCAATCTAGTTTTGCCAATGCCAATTATTTGGGCAAGTCTAGTTTTGCATTTCTACACTCCCCCCTGCCTGCTTCCAAGTGTGTTCCGGAGTACCTGCCTTGCCTCCACTTCTGACAACAATGTAGCGACAGTGTGCTAGGTTTCCAGCAGCGGTGCTGAAAAGGCAGGTTTTAATAGTGGTTAAAACCACTCTTTCGCCCTTTACACACACACACACATATATATATATATATATATATATATATATATATATATATATATATATATATATATATATACACACACACAACATGTCACTTGTAAGATCATTTAATTCCAGGTTTTGTTGACTGTGTTAATGAAGAAGCATGCATACTTTAAAATGAATGTGGCTTTAACTGATATAAATTACAAGGTGTTTTGCTTCATGCATCTACTGTTCTGTGAACAGTAGACAGTTATATTTTCACTAAAGTAGGTCAGAGGGGACAGTTAAGTCAATACATGTAAATTAAAACCAATGTTTTTTTAAAAAAAAAAAAGTAAAGTAGTGGACAAAATAATGGAAACACCAATGTAAAGTTACTTAATAGGGCATTGGGCCACTATGGTATCCCACTCTGTGGAGTTCTCTGCGGACCGTTTTTGATGAAACTGGCTGCTCGCGCCCAAGGTTGAAATTTGCAGTCAATTGATCTGCCTGTTTTGCCTTGCACTTCGAATTAATGCACGGATATCACGATCCTGGAGTATACGCTTCCGCCCACCGTTGCCCTTTGCTGATGATGTCTTTCCCTCGGAGTTCTGTGCCGACATCACCTTAGACACCGTTGCTCGTGAAACATCAGCAAGTTGAGCTGTCTTGGTCACTGAAGCTCCTGCCAAACGCTCCCCAACAATCACCCCTCTTTCAAAGTCACTGAGGTCTCCTCTTGCAGCCATGCTAGCCATAATTATAGGCAACCAGGCCTGTCCAGCATTTTTATACACGACCCTAAGCATGCTGGGATGTTATTTGCTTAATTAACGCATGAGCCACACCTGTGTGGAAGCCCTTGCTTTCAATATACTTGGTGTCCCTCATTTAATTCCATTTTTTTGTCCACTACTATATGTACTGTATATATACACAAACAGTATATATAATATATATAAAAGGTGAAAAAAACAGTTATCTGATGTTCATGCTTTTTTTTTTACATCTTCATACGTCTATCTTGCTGAATCTAAAATAAGCCACAACAGTGTGCAGTGTGAACATTGTTTTCAAATCAACTGTGTTTATAGCACAAAATGTACAGTCATTTGAATGCTAAAATGCTAAAAGGCTAATTAAATGACATTCATTAAGCAGTAAACCCTACTGTGAGAGTGCAACGTACAGATGTCAGTCTCGGTTTATAGCAGTGGGCTGTTCATTCACTGTCATACACTTCATAATAAATGATCTAATACAATGGAAATGAGTCATATTTTCATACAAATTATGTAAATCAGGTTTGAAAACTGCGGCTTCTGGTTCCAAGTGTTTTAGCAGTGCCTGGGCCAATGAGGTGTAAGAAAAGTAGGAATCATACTGTCTCCCAATAGAATGTTCCTATTCTTTCCTATTGAGAAAGCATGTGTCTATTTTAAGCGTCAAAATCCAGTAGTCTATTAATGTACTGTATTTTACAGGCCTATTCTAAATATTCTTTTGAAGTTGATGTAACCAGCTAAATGCATTGGATTTGCCACTCATCAGTAATACAGTTATGGTATATTCCCACAAAGTTGCTGCATTTCAGAATGGTGTCAAATATTACATTGATTTATTTATTATAAATCAAGTATGAGAAATCAGCCACAGTTAAAGGTGTATCAATATTCCAGTACATCTTATCTTGTGTATAAATATCATCTGAACATATGACAATGAACTGAAGTAACAAAACAAATCAAATTAAAAAGTAGTTCAATCTTCAGTTTGTTAATACATGTGTGTATAGCAGAAATCATTAGCTCACAACATATTTCCTTAGATGTTATGTATGTAGTTGCTAAGATGTTTGCAATCCCTTTAGGTCTTCAGAAAGGAACTGGAATCTATAGATAAGGAAAGAAAATCTGTCTTACGATACAGGAACTGAGTAAACAGTAAATAATATAAATACTGTAGGGTAATGTGCTGTTTACACAATATCCTATATAGAGGCCTGTAAACTGATAATATTACTCATTGGTGTTAAAGAGATCTAAAATGACTTGGTTGTGTATTTGTCATCCAACTGAGATACTTATTAGCCAGCTATCGATTTTAACTGTCTAGCTTAGTGACCAGCTTTTCGCATAAGAAAGCCAAACTTGCAATTACCTATCTAGGCATGTTTCTGGTTATCTGCATTATCATGATCTCAGCCAGAGTAGTACATGCATTTCTGCTTAAAACTTACATTGAAGATAACACCTAGTCAGCCAAAGAAGTACTCTTTTGAAGAACAGGTCATCACAGCAGTGAAAAGAGATTTGATACAGATTAATAATATAATATGCTACTATGTTCATTCATTGCCAATAAATTAAATGAATCATATTTCTGTTATGCTACAGAGACTGAAATCCAGGCTTTGGAAACACAGGCAAACACAGACTGCAGTTTATTAATGTATTTGTTTTGGGCAGGATTCTAAATTGCTTTTGGACATTGTCAACAGTGCCCTGGCATTTTGGACATATCTTAAAATGAGAAAAATCTGGTTTGTCCATAAAATATATTTGTAAAGAAGTATTTGGTAGTCCAAGATTAGTGCCAATCAGGGTCTGCGAAATCAGCCTTAAAAGTCATGGTAGATGTATAATGTTATTAACATTATGTAAAATTAAAAACTACTGTACGTCTTCATACATTTTACTGCACATTTAACTAAATACATACAATAAACTCCATACTGGGAAAATACTGTCCCATTACCTTAAGCTGGTATTAATCTGTTCACCTTTACTTGGGTGTTCTGTATGCAGTACTTTGTATATAAGTAGACCCTTTGATGGATTTTCCATCAACAGATGTAGATCATTCCATCTTGACATGTGTTATGATAAATCTAAGTGTAATATTCCAATAAATGGCATGTCAGTATTTGTAATGTATTTAAACTACATAGCTCCACTGCTTACAATGTATACAAAAGCTGTAAATTTAACAGCTGAGCATGGGTAATGCAAATGTGACATAACAAATAGTCTATGTTACTAATTGAAATGCCATCATGTTAATAACATCCAGAAAATTAAAAGAGAAACATTATGTTGGCAAGTAGGCATGTGGAATTGGATGGGAGGGTTAAAACATCATACCAAGACTAATTCTAACAGTCACATTAAAACCATAAGTTTAGACTGAATTTGAATATTATTTCAGTGCTTTGAGGATTTTTTTATTCTATTCAACCTCATGCAGGTACCATTCCCAAGTGTTTAGATATGATAAATCAATCTTCAGGTTGACAACAAAGGACTAGATATCTGCATGTCTTAGTTCTCTTTAGCATCGAAGGAATTAATTACTGTGAAACAGTTCATTCATCTCTGTCTGAAAGGACTGTATGTGTCTCTACAGCCTTTTGAAATAAAACTAAAATTAGTGGGATGCTACTTCTGCATAACATATGTTGCATGTTTGTGCCAACATTATTCAACTGGAAATGTGATAAATCTGTTTGGTAAAATAAAGTTATCACAGACTGAACTGACAACAAAGTTGGTGTCATGAAAGCTGCTGTTTCTTATTACAATTACCTAGTCACACTTATTTGTGGAAATATTTTGTTTATTTGTCATTAGTTTAACATGAAGAGCTGTTTCAATTAAAATGAAATACTATGTTTTCTAGCTTTGGAAGAGTCCTCTGATTTGACCTGAGTTTAGAGTAACAAAACAGGGGTAACTGGTCGGTGTATTCATATAGTTGACTCAGAGAACATAAATATTGAAGCAAATATGATATGTTGAAATATACATTGTGCAAATAAATACAGCACAAAAAGTAAACTTTAATTATACATTAATAAGCATTCACGGAACAGGAGTAAGGGCTGTGTAGAGTAAAATCTCTGGAATTGAAATAGGAATGATGTGCTTGTGACTTTAGAAAGAGGATAGGATTTCCCCTTGGCTTGTGGAGAGCTGCCCTTGTGGAGCTGAGAGCAAACCGATCGGCCTCCAAGGCTGGGAAGCAAGCTTTACATCCCCCAAGGGAAACCTAGAGTGAGAGAGAACAGGAAACAAGAGTGTTAGAATAGATTGCCCGGTGGTCCCTTCTGGCTCACAGAGAACCTTCCTGGCTGACGAGACCAGCATGGCTGGGCCTAAGGTTGGGAAATTCTTATAGTACTTGTTTGGTATAAATGTTCATAAAACACTTGTTTATTATCCAATTTGTTTCATTTGGAAGAGGGAACCTACAGGAACTGCTGAATGTATCCTGAAATCATGTGAATCACTACAATTTAACACAGGTGGATGCCACTTAACTTGGTGTGTGATTTTAAAGGCGATTGGTTACACCTGAGCTAATTTAGGATTGCTATTACAAGGGGGGTGGACACTTATCCAACCAAGCTATTTCAGTTTTTATTTTTAATTAATTTTCTACAAATTTCTAGAATATTTTTTTCACTTGGAAGTTGTGGGGTAGGATGTGTAGATAAATGAAAAAATATATATTTTAATGCATTTTAATTCCCGGCTATAAAGCAACAAAAGGTGAACATTTTGAAAGGGGGTGTAGACTTTTTACAGACACTGTATAACACTTGCTTGTACTACACTCAAGCAAGAAGTTATACATAAAAAATAAAAAATGTAAAAAACAGGTGAAAATAGGGCTGAGTGTAAAGAGTTAAATAGGGAGATTAATAGATATTTTGGTGGGACATAACACGGAGAAGCCCTAGCTCCTGCCTCCCAAACAACACATACAGGTTACAAAAGAAATTGTGGATTCATGTCTGTATATTCAAACTTAATGGCTGTTCTTAAAGCAAAGCAGCACAATCCATTTTTTTACCTGTTTTTTTTTTACTGTTGTTAGATTTGTGCCTATAACTCTGTAATTATAAAGGTTACAGGTACATATCATACATGAAATTAATGTGCACACACTAAGCAAATAGGTCCTTGTGCCTTTGATGTCATCATTTTTCTTCTTTTGTAAAGATTTTGTGTGAAAATGTTTGTTTACTACACCGAGGTAGGTCTGTCTTACAGCGCAGCAGTAACATTGCAAAACACACGCATTCACGGCTATCTCCTACATGGTACAATACCGGAGATACACAAGTAGGACCTCGTTTTAAAGCTCTGATTCTCCTTTTTCCCAGTGGTGTAAGCAGGGCTGTCTGTCACAGTAAAACGATTTAATGGCCAGGTCGCCAGCAGGATATTTAACATTAGGTGGACCCTATAGAGTTAATAAGAAAAGTTGCTCAATTTGTTATGTTTCCTTATTTCTATGACCATCAAAGTGTTGGTACGGTAGCAGGAGGCTATGAACAAATTACTGTTGCAACAGAGTTGATCAGTTCTGATTTATAATGCATGCAGTATCCCACCTGGACCAAACAGCAAAACATCTGTTGGGCTTCAATTTTGCTCCCCACATGAAGTATGGTTTGGTGATCAATCTTTGATGGTGGGTTCATAACCAGAATCACATGAAACTCCAAAACTGGTCTCCAAAATCAGCTTTTAAACAGAAAAATGATGGAACCAAATTTAAAGGTGCTCTAAAGAAAGCTATGTTTTTTATCAGTTTAATTTCATGACTTCTTCGTAGCAGAGGTTTTTTTTAAATTTATTAAACCTCAAAAAACTCAGGCCTTTTATTTGGTAAGCCTTGGTGTTCGGAGGAGTTAGTTGAGAGGAAAGGTCTGTTTCACATTTTACCCGGGGTTTAAATATACAGATGAAAAGATGGAGATGATTCCAGCTGTTTGTTCTCCAGGTCTTTTTGAATAATAAGTATAAACTCTGTAAGAATCTGCTTCAGAGGTACATTTCTTAGCTCCTGCTGCGTTTAACAGCACCAGCACATACATAGCAAGTACCTTGTATGCATCACAATAAATACCAGAAATATTTCATTCCAAATAGGAATTATACATGAAAAAAACAGGATAACCTCATAAATATTTAATAGCATAAGGACTGTAAAGCCAGCATCAGCATTGCATGATTGTACTGTAGGTTATACATACTTTAAAAGTAAAACGCTGCTTCTTACAATGGAATTTGGTACAATAAGTGTACAAACTCTTGGGACACCTCTGTTTTTAACATAGACTCTTGGTTCTAATCTGTGTCTGTAGTTTTCCCTTGACACCTGATTAGCTTAATCAGCACTGCATTTTACTGTATCCTGATATCTCTGAAACTCAATATATGAAAAAGAAAAATTGGGACATTAGCAAAGCAATTTATTCCACAGAGTTGATTCGATTTAAAAGCTTGTATAAACACTGTTCAAAAGAATTGTACAAGGTAAAAAGCAGCTCAGTTGTTATGTTTCTGTTTAGTTTAATTTCAGCCTAAGCTGAAAGAAATTAAATGCCCCCATCAAGCTATTATATTAATATTGTGTACTTCTTCTGCACTATGTATTGTGAGGTGTCTTTTATGAAAATCCTGAAAACAAGATCACAACACTAGGGGTGTGCCAAGTAACAAGTATAAACAAGTATACGTGGTAGTTTGTTAAGCCCGTCGCACACAGCCAGACCTGAATCATCTCATCTCAACTGACCGTACAGAGTCTGGATGAATCGTGACAATGTGCATGCCTTTACGACCAGGATTTTCCAGATTTCAGTTGGGATGTCTTCAGATTTGAAGACTGAACATGTTGAATCTTTTTCAGACGCAGTTTGGTTTAGATGTGATCAGTCTGTAATGGTGTGGTGGTTGCCAACCAAGACTGACTGAGACCAACCAGTCATGAGGTAGTCAACCAATGGTGAGGCACGTTTAAACAATGTGGCTTGTCATACAAGACGGCAGAATTCTGGACAAAGGATCGCGAGGATGAGCTTGTTCAAATGTGGTCCAGTAGTCCATGTTTATATGACTGTAGTGCGAAAGCATACTCGAATCATATTTTGAAAAGCAACGCAACCGTGGAAATCGCCAAAGCACTGAGAACTACAAGTGAGTTTATGCATAGTTTTAATATCAGTGAAGTACTGTGGTAGCCTATAGTTCACAAATCACAAGCCCCAAGATAGACCTACACACTGAGAAAAAAAAGTGATACAACACCAAAGTCAAATAAAAATCAAAAGGTTACATTTTATTTACCACAGGCTAAAGTGTAGTAGACAAATAATTATACAAAAAGTCAAACACTGCCCGAAATGGTCAGTAGCTAAATACTATAATAACACCAATACACGTTTGCATCTTGCAGTTTTTGTATTCAGTAGTTTTCCTGCTATATTTGTTAGCCTAAATAAAATTGCACCTTAAACCGTACAAACGTTTCGGTCAGTGTTTGACTTTTTGTATAGTTTGTCTACCAACTTGGGGCTTGGGATATTGTTTTATCACATACTTAACTGTATTAATTAGAACTTAATCTAACGCTCTGCATGGTAGGTGCTGAAGTCATGAAACGGATCACATCACTGCGAAGCACCAACAAGCAGGAGTGAAGGCAAGAATGGTGCATCAAGAGTGGGTAGTGAAGAACCTGGTGTTCCTTACCCCGCATGTCCTTCAATCTCAAACATGGATCTGGTTAGTAGGCTACACTTTATTAAAACACTATTTCTGAACTTGATTTAATTCAGAATAAAATGTTAGCAAGACTGGGGTTTTTGTTTTGCTATAAACAGTATCACAAGCAGGGTTTGTAGTGGTCCTTGAAAACTTTGAAATGTGTATGAATTTCTTTGGACCCTTGGGATAAATGCAAAAACAGGCTACACTTATGCTACAAATCATTGAAAAGTGCTAGAAAATAAAAACTATGCTCTAAAAAACATTTGTGGATAATTGTGTTATTATTACATTATATAGGTAGGCTTGCTTTCCATGCTTATTTTTCAAAACACTGCCTTTTAATGTGCTCATATCAAAACGAAACAACTCAATTAAGTAGACTGTGTTCAATGACAATTTATTTTCATGCAAAGAAGCGGCACACTGACTGGCTAGCTGATTGCCCTACAGGTTGCTTTGTGCACCTGATTGCAATTTTTATAGTAGGCTAGTACAGTTTTAATAGAAATGCATCATTGATTAAGCCTATAGCTTAATTTTTTTTTCGATTTCTGCATTTTTGTTATTTGCCTGTTTAAAAAGTTGTGTCTGCTGAGAGATTGTGTTTTACAAAATAAGCAATAGTTTTCTTTTTAGTGAGAGTAAAGCACTTTTGTAGAAAAAGAAAAAATAATGGTTGAGTGTTTAATAATGTTAAGAAATGGACATGGATTAAAAATTCTAATTACATCTTTAAAGTGAGATAGATAGAGCAGAAATAGCTTAAATGATGAAAGCTACCAAGCCTAATTATAGGTTTAAAATAGTTTAGCATGGCAATTTTCCAGCCCTTGAAATTTAGGTTATTAGCCTATATTGTATTGTGAAGTTCTTTTGTATTTATTTGGTATTTTTAAGCTGAAAATTGGCGTTGATGACGAGGCTGAGAACGTGCAGGAGAGTGGTAAGGAGAGGACGAGGACGATGAGATAGGATCATAAGAGGCAGAAGGCAATTCCAGTCAGGAAATTGAAGAGGCATCAGACAGACACACATCAGTCCATACTGGAAGTGATGATGATGACCTGTCCGAAGTTCAGTTTGCCACGCCAATGCCACACCAATCAACAAAAACACCACTAGCTGTAGACCAACGAGATATAAAGAAAGGGGTTAAAAAAAAGAAAACCAGTGATGACAACATGTTGGAAATACAAGTACTGAAGAACATGTCGGATAGCCTCAAGACTTTGCAGACCAGGACCAAAGATACAGAAGATGGGATAGACATATTTAGTCGTAACGTTTCGCGGAAGCAGAGAATGATCGCAGACCCAAGGCTACAATTCCTGGTTCAGGAAGAAATTGATCGAGTTATAAGCAATGGCTTAAAGTAGTGCTGGGGTACTTGTGGAGATGTTAGTAACAACCAGTCACTGTCGCCTTCACCGTACCCCTCGTCTTATTACCCCGGGTACACTAATCGCCCAATGCAATACAACTATGGTTCTGCAGGCCAGTCACAGCAGTTCATGGGGAGTGACACAGATTCCTCCGACCAAAGTTTCACCCAAATGCTAAATTTATAATTTCTTAATTTAATCCTGATTCTCTGGTTTAATACTATTGTGTCAAAATTTATATAGAACCTATGTTAAAAACATTTTTATACAACTTGGTAGCTGAAGTCATATCTGCATATTCAGTTTGTGTTTTGTTCTTATATCTGTGTATGACATAACGGGAATTTTCAAATAACTATGTAACTTGGTGTCCGTCTGACATATTTCTCAAAACAAATTAATTTCCTATTGAAAATTATATATTTTTAGAAAGGTAACATTTTTATCTACGCTGCACAATAACTTATTAATACATTTAAAAAATGTTTTTGCCTTTTTTTGTACTTTCATATTTTGAATCTCATAACCGACCCCTGTCCCAGAGTTTGATGTTTAAGTTTCAGAGTGAAATGTTATACATTTCATTATTACAATGTTATGTTTTTATACAAAAATCTGAAAGTAGTATTTAAGTTGTTTCAAAAACATATGTTAAATATGAGAAAAGCTATGCAATTTAAGCTATTACAATTTTTCTCATAACCGACACAAAAACAAGAAATATATTGGTTATGAGAAGTTAGTGTCGGTTATGATTTTTATATTATTTACTTGTATACTTCAAATCATTTTTTTGGTGTGTCGCACATTAATAACACTAAAATCCCATTATATAGATATAGTTAGTGTTACAATCAGTTTTACATTCTATTTATATAAAGCCTTGGAAGGGAAGACAGATAGAAGAGAATGCTTCCAAAGAAGAAAGACCATAAAGGCCACAGAAAAAGCAAAGTTCCTTGAGGAAAAGATAAGAAAGCTGGAAAGACAAACTGAAAAAAAAAATTCTGATGTAGACTTGCTTGTGTGTTTCGGATCCTTGTCTTGCTGCATGACCCAGCTGCGCTTCAGCTTCAGCTCACGGACGGATGGCCTGACATTCTCCTGTAGAATTCTCTGATACAGAGCAAAATTCATGGTTCCTTCAATAATGGCAAGAGATCCAGGTCCTGATGCAGCAAATTATTCCCAAACCATGACACTACCACCACCATGCTTGACCGTTGGTATGAGGTTCTTACTGTGGAATGCAGTGTTTGGTTTTCGCCAGACATAACGGGGCCCATGTCGGCCAAAAAGTTCCACTTTTGACTCATCTGTCCATAGAACATTGTTCCAGAACTCTTGAGGATCATCCAGGTGCTTTTTGGAAAACTTGTGACGAGCATTTATGTTCTTCTTAGTGAGCAATGGTTTCCACCGTGCTACTGGTGCTCTGTTGATCATGTTAAGTTCTCTGAATCTGTCCTTTCTTCTCTCTCTGTTTCTCCTATACCTAACATATTGGATGAAAAGCTGTCTGTCTTTCAATAGCTCCTTAGCCAATACCCTAGACTCCCTGGCAGTCAAGTCTAGGTACGTCTCCTACACCCGTCATGCTCCATGGTAGACCATGGAGCTGCGCTCTCTCAAGGCTGGCTGTCGTAAAATTGAGCGTAGATGGCGGGATTCTGGTCTTACTGTCCATCTACACTCCTGGAAGGAATCTTTGGTTGTATATAGGGCTGCTTTGGCAACTGCCAGATCTAGCTATTTTTCAAATATTATTTCTAATAATCAAGACAATCCTAGGCACTTGTTCTCTACTATTGATAGACTGTTAAAGCCTAACTGCCCCTCCACATTACCGGCTTCACATCAGCTATGCAATAGTTTCTTAGAGTTTTTTAAGTCTACGATTGACAATATTCATCTACATATTAGTATTTCTTCTCAGACTCCTCTTGCACAGTCTCTCGGTCTGTCTGGCTTTGTGGGGTCCTCTCTATCCTGTTTTACACCTCTCACTCTTAATTCTCTTACAGATCTGGCCCTTCGTATGAAAGCCACCTGTTGTCTGTTGGATCCTATCCCCTCTGCTCTTTTTCAGTCCTGTTTTGAGCTGCTCTGTCCCTTGGTGTTAATTATTATAAATGAGTCCCTGAGTTCTGGTGTGGTCCCGGTTGCTTTTAAAACTGCTGCAGTCACACCTGTGCCTAAAAAACCTCATATGGCCTTAGATAATCTTCATAATTTTCGCCCCATTTCAAATTTGCCCTTTCTAGCCAAACTACTAGAACAAGCTGTCACTAGGCAATTAAACTGGCATCTCACTGCTAACAATCTTTTTGAACCCTTTCAATCTGGCTTTCAACATCTTCATAGCACTGAGACTGCCCTGGTCAAAGTAACTAATAATCTGTTAATGGCTGCTGACTCAGGTGCATTAAGAATTTTAATTCTCTTGGATCTTAGCGTGGCATTTGACACTGTAAATCACGAGATCCTTCTTGATAGATTAGAGTGTCTATTTGGCATCTCTGGCACTGCCCTCAACTGGTTTAGCTCATATCTAACAGGACGTCAACAATTTATCTCCCTGGGTGGGTTTAGTCCTGAGGTTGGGCCAGTAACTTCTGGCGTCCCGCAAGGCTCTATCCTCGGCCCCCTGTTATTTAGTATTTATATGTTTCCTCTCGGCCACATTTTAAGGTCTCATGGCATACGCTATCATTTTTACGCAGACGACACTCAAATCTATATTGATTCTAAACCTGATATCAATGTCGCTGCCTCTGCCCTAACTGCCTGTATCTCTGATATAAAAAATTGGATGTCGCAAAATTTTTTACATCTTAATTGTGACAAGACTGAGGTAATGCTGTTAGGTACTCCCCACCAGCTAGGAAAAACCAATGCTTTAAATCTGACTGTTGATGGAACATTGCTTGAGTTCAGATCTAAGATGAAAAATTTGGGTGTGATTTTCGATCCTGGGTTAACTTTTGAATCGCATGTTCTGAATACTGTCAAGGTTTCTTTTTTTCACCTTAGAAATATTGCCAGACTGCATCCCATGCTTTCTCTACCTGCAGCTGAAAAACTGGTTCATGCTTTTGTTTTCTCCAGGATCGATTACTGTAACGCCCTGCTCGCCGGTGTGTCTAATAGCTTCCTCACTAAAATTCAATTTGTCCAAAACTCTGCAGCCAAAATTTTGTCTCGGTCCCACTCAAGAGATCACATCACTCCTGTCTTGGAGGCCTTGCATTGGCTGCCTATCAGGTTCAGAATTGATTTTAACATTTTAATGCTAACATATAAGGCTCTTCATGGTCGAGCTCCGACTTATCTGTCAGAGCTTTTATCTTTTTACACTCCCACTCGCAACCTCCGCTCTGCTGATCTCAGACTGCTGTGTGTCCCGTCTGTTCGCCTGCGCTCTATGGGCAACAGGGCTTTCTGTTGTTATGCCCCCAAATTATGGAACTCAATTCCACTAGAGATCAGGGACTCAGCTTCTTTGAGTGTTTTTAAAGCTAATTTAAAGACTTGCTTTTTTAGAAAGGCGTTTTTATGATTGTTTTATTTCCTTGTGCTTTTTTATGTATAATCTTTTTATTTTATTTCTGTACTATTAATTGTGAAGTGCTCTGAGATGACTGCTTTTAAGGGCGCTATACAAAATAAAGTTTATTATTATTATTATTATTATTATTATTATTATTATTATTATTATTATTATTACTCTGCCATGAATCCCATTTTTGACCAGTGTCTTTCTGATGGTGGAATCATGAACACTGACCTTAGCCGAGGTGAGAGAGGCCTGCAGATCCCTGGATGTTGTTCTAGGGTTCTATGTGACTTCCTGGACGATTTTATGCCTTGCTCACGGAGAGATTTTGGCAGGACGGCCACTCCTAGGAAGATTCACTACTGTCCCAAACTTTCTCCATTTGGACAATATGGCTCTGACTGTGGTTCGGTGGAGCCCCAGAGCCTTAGCAATGGCTTTGTAACCCTTTCCAGACTGATAGGCATCAACAATTTTTTCCGGAGCTCTTCAGGAATTTCTTTTGTTCGTGGCATGATGTGCCTCTAGAACCTGTGTGCTGACAACTTCACTCTGATGGTAAGGGCCAAAGTTAGTCAGATTTATATTGGGCAGGGCTGGCCCAAATCAGGCCTGGTTGTTAACCAAAGTACTCAAACAGTTGACCCTAATTATCCCTTTAATTGGGTTGAGTTAACTAGGGGGGGCAATAACTTTTTCACACCTGAAGATTACATGTTTGATTACCTTGCACACCAAACAAATGAAAGAAGCACCAAACTTTGGTGTCATTTTTTTCTGTCAGACTCCCTCTATATACTACTACAACCCACAAAAAAATCTGACCAAATACAATGTGAAAAATGTGCAAAAATGCAGAAAATCAGACAGGGGGCAAATACTTTTTCACGGCACTGTATGTAGTTTTTAAATGTATTTAAATAAAGGGCTCAAAGGGTACCATGTCAACTGGAATATGATATAGAAGGACGGCCTGCAGTCTGTAACCCTTTCTTCTGATGTTTTAATGAATTACACCCATGGATTTAGCTATAAGATGAAGTGCTGAGAAAGAAACTCATAACCAACACAGAGCTTTCATAACCGACACCCCACACTCATAACCAACATTGTAATTAAAAATTAGAATTTAAAGAAATAAGAAATATAAGTTTAAAAAACAAATGCTATAGTTGTTTTCTATTTGCAAAACACTCCACATCTTTCTAAGTTCTGTTTGCTTAGGATTTATTTTTTCTTCAGGAAAAAAAACTTGAAAATGTTATTTAATAGAGTGTCGGTTATGAGGTAGAAATTTATATAATTTAAATTAAAAACAATAAGTTTTTAATTATTGGGTGAATTATACATAACAAAAAAATTACAATTCTAGAAATACCACTTTTATAAACCTATCTAACAACAGTGTTCAGTTTTAACAAGTTTTCTATTGGGTGTCGGTTATGAGATTTTGAGGGGTTCATGACAGAAAATTAAGAAAAAAATACAAAAAAATGAAAAATATTAACTGTGCCAATAGTAGGAAACAAAGATTGCTGATTGAGTATAGGTTTAAAAAAACACATAACAGCAATGATTTTATATCAACTTTTTATCAGTCCAAGTTACATAGTTATTTGAAAATTCCCCAACACTTTCAGATTGCAGACTGTTAAACTGTATTTTCTGTATTCCATTAAAAAAGGCGCGTTTGTAATAAAAATGAATCAACAACCTTCTTTGTCACAATACAATTTATTAAACAACCTTAATATCTTAATCTTAATTGTACTGTGATTCTTGAAATTTGTATTTTTGTGACAACTGTAGTTGCCCTGGGTAAGGGTGTCTGCTAAGAAATAAATAATAATAATAGCCTATATGACGAATCAATAACAAAAATATCCACTCAAAAGTGATAATGCAGTTGGAGAAAAAAAAAAAGTATTTTAAAAGAAACTTAGTTGACCAACATAAAATTTAAATAATATTTTCATTACAATAAAGCAATATGGAAGCAAAGTGATTGCAGGGTTAATCATTTAAATTATGTTTCAAAGCCTATTTAAAAAAAAAACATTTTCAAAAAAAAAAAAGGGACCTGTGAACAGGTGACTGAGTGGATACAGTTGCACAAGTGATGCAGTGCGTGAATGAAACAGACAGAGATGTTTTTAATCCAGTTTGGAAAATGTTTTATTGTTGTTTTCTTTTATATCCAGGTCTGGTGACCAAACAATAATCCCCCGGCAATACACAACAATATGTACTGCAGGGGGTAAATAACAACGGGGTTGCAGTCCCAAATAATAAACACAATATATATATCTGCCCCACAATATACCAACATGGTCACCAGTCCTGTGCATGTGCAGTAGTGCTCAAGGTGGGTGATACAAGCTTATTAGTGTCAGTAGTGGAGTGCTGTTCTGGCTTTTGTGCTGGCCCTTGGCGACAGCTCCGGAACGTGTTAGCTGTCTAATAATAACAAACAAGACAATTGTAGACAAACAAACAAAACACTCACGATACATATAATTCACAGGGTCTCTCGCAGTCCTTTCAGGTTTCGAAACACAGCGAAGGAACAGATTTCGATTCTCCGCCCCCTTTTATGCCATCACACATGACCCCTTGGTAAATGGGTGCAACTGCCTCCGCCCCCTTTCTAGCTGGCCGACTTCCCTTGAACCCTGGGAAAGAACTGTCAGCTCAGCCCGTCCAGGGAACTCTGTTCTCGCTGCTTAGCACCCTCACAGGTCGGGATGGAGATTTACAACCAAGAATAATTGTATTTCTGTCACAGGGCCCTATATATAAACTAACATTTATCCCATTGCCAAGGCACTGCTCCAACATCTGAATCTACATAATCAGACACATAATCTCTCATTGCTTTAGTGCGCATAGTTGGATTGTTTCCACTTGGCAAAGCAGCTTGCAGTAGAATTGGATCCTGCTGCCAAGCACCGGGTATGTGGTCATATGTGACTGGGTCTTCGTGATCACCGGTGTATGAAGAACCAGCCTTCACGCGTAAATAATTGTGCAGTGCACATGACACCATCACTATTTTTTCCACTTTGGGTGGTTCTAACGCTATGGCTGTCAAGAACACCCTGAAGCAATTCGACAAAATGCCAAAAGCATTTTCCACAACGCGACAGGCACGAGACAGCTGGCATTTGTAAACTCTCTGTTCAGGTGAGAGGTTTCGGTGTGGGTAGGGTTTAAGGATATATTCCTTCAAGGGAAATGCCTCGTCAGCAACTATGAAGTAGGCAACTTCTCTCTCGTCCCCAGGAAGCGATCTTGGGTCAGGTATATTTGCTGTTCTATTCCTGCAGGGAGCACCCTGCAGATACTCTCCCATCTGATACACGGCCGTTTGCCCATTACTTTATCTAGTGTCATACTGTCGAATATATCCAATCTACTCCCCTCCCCTTTAAATTCTAGAGCCTGATCAACTTATTTCCAGATCAATTTATTTCCTAGGACACCGTTTTAATAGACAGTCAATTGAAACCCTAACAAATACTTTACATACCGATGTATCTCCATCAACTAACCGAAGCAATGCAATTCCAGCTTTGTTGAGGGTGATTTTTTTTTTTTTAAATTAATTTATTTTTATTCTTTTATTACAGTATTGAATATGTTATTGCAATGTAGATCATACCATAACATTATAACTATAGTTAGGGCTGTAAATCTACGTTTAATTTATAACAAGCAGCACCAAAAGCACGGCTTGAGAGGAATGAAGACTTCAAATAGCAGAGGTAGAAACAAGTAATACCAGCTCCGATGTAGTTTTGTGTTTGTTATCTATAGCGTTTTCTTTTCTTTTATTTTAACAAAAATGTATTTCGAGCTTTCCACAACAGAACAAATCTACAGCCTGTGTACCCTTTTTCGTGTGTCCTACTACTGTTTCTTTCACTATTTTCCCCTCTGCCTGGCTACTCCATTACCGGAAACTATATACTGTTTCTAAAAATGCTTGCATCTCATTAAAAACCAAGAACGTCTTTCTTAAAGGGATACACATCTAAAAGCAAATAGAAAGATGGTCAGATAAACCATTAAAAAAACACTTTATTAACAAATATTCCATTAAATAATTAAATATAATACACATAAACATTACATAACATTCTGCATAATATATATGCATTGTTCCAGTCTGCGTTTCACCCACGTTCTGACCCATAAACGCTTGTTTTTGGTTGCCTCGTGGCACTGTCTCCTACATTTAATCAGCATATACGATGCCATACATAATGTGAGGGTCATAAGGTGCTCATCGCAAGATGCCATGTTGGGAAAGTTAATAAAAAATGTACAGAGGGCAGGGTTAATTAAATTAGTACACACAGTAATCATCAGGATTCAGTCGTGGTCAGTCTTATTCAGTCTTGGCAGTGTGCGACACCCAGTCGGGAAAACATACCATTTTAGCCCTGCCTACTTCAAACAGTAAAAACAAATTTGAGTTAATCCATAACTTCAAAACACTCAATCAGAATTCTAAAATAAAAGGTATAGCAAATTAAGTCAAATTAACTTATTTCTTATAAATGTGGACTTCAAATGCAAAAAGTTATAGTCAAAATATGTCTGAGCCTTTCTGGGTGCCAGAAACGCATTTTTATGTCTCTTTGAGTACAAGTAATGGTTCCACTACAAACAACACACATCCCTACAAAATGAGGCAAACATGAAGATATTTCTGTGAGCGGTCCCCAGTTATGTATTGGGAAAGTTCCCACGTATTGTGGTCTTTTTTAGTGTGATATCTGCTTGCCTCCATGTCAGCCTCGGCTCTCCTATAGAAGTCACTGACATTGAAAATGAAGATCTTTTCTTTCCGAAAAGAATGCCAATAGCGTGGAAATGTAATTTAGATTGTACTGATAATTTGCTACATGCATGCCGATAGTACAGCTTATTGGTAGTATTTTGATCCAAGATTCTAAAGAAAAAGTGAATAGGATAAGTGGTACCTTAAACACAGATACATACTATATATTTTAAATGTTATATATTTTACTTTAAAATGTCTTCAGTTGTATTGCAAGACTTGATGGAGGGATGTCTTGTTGCTAGATAATAGCAGCATTCAGAACAGACTTCAGAGCCCAAGCAATTTTCAACTGTTTTTTGCCACATTGTCTTTTACCCAGTAAAAACACATTTTTGTATGTCCTAGAAGCCTGTTTATATCAAAATTTAAAATACAAAATGATTTCATATATCACAGATGAGAAAATGTAAAAAACAAACAAACAAAAAAAAAATGCATTTACAAAAATTAACACTTTATTGGGTTATAAACCATGAGAACATTACAACGAAGGCTCCTGACAATTTGAAATGAAAGTCCAATATGTTAGGAAGTTGCATACAAAAAATCAGCCCAATAGCATAAAAAATGACCGAAATATGAGTGTGTGAACATTGTTAATGATTTTCTGATTTTTTTTTTACCAAAAGTGTCTTAGAACATAACTAACAAAATAAATAACAAGAAATAAATAACTGTAAATAAGTTAAGAAATAAATAAGTGCTTGTAACACAAATACATATTTTCTGTGCCATCTAGAAAAAAATTCCTATCAACAGCTATGCACAGAGAGGCACATTGCAGGTTTTACACATCCAAGGTGTTTTGACTCGCTTCCCTTCAGTTTGACTGCAATAAGCACAGTGCTGTCTCTCTTGTGTTGCCTTTAACTCTAAAGAAGCCTCATCTACCTCTGCAATTGGCTCTGGCAAGTGTTGAATATTATAGGTAGAAACCAATGATGCAGTTCACCTGCCAGTTCAAAAGTCAAAGCTTTCCAAAAACAGCTTTTGGGTATCTGGCTGTGGGCCTGGAGTGTGACGAGGTGTAAACCTTGGCTCAGCTGGAGCTGTATCATTTTCTTCCTCATCTCTCCACCTGTTTGTCTCACCCCCCTGCTGTGATGCTGGTGCCAGTGAGTCTGGAGCCGGTGACATCTGCACATTCCTCTGTGGGACAACTCTGCGCACTGCCTGTGGCTGCAGGTGCAGGTACTCTCCTGTATTTCACAGAGGCATCTATAATTATACAAGTAAAATAATAACTTATTATAAGTATCTAGTTATACAAGTAAAATAATAATAACATATTACAAATAATGTGGTGATGTAACAGATATATTCTATCCTGGGAGTCAATGGAAGCCTCATCTTTCAATCAAGCCTTGATCTATAGATCTTGAATGTTCCTATGATGAGCTATCAAACGAAATGTAATGTGCCGCCGACGGGACAAAATGAATAGGGCGGAGTTTAAAGGGGACCAACAATCTGATGCAAGAATAACTATTATAATTGCTTGAGCTAATATTCCACATTCATGTATTAGCTTTGAGTCCTTTAAACAAACAATTAGTATAATATTGGTTGCAATCAGTGCACAATTTAATTGTTGGTGGATATAGGAATTTCCCAGTACAGTTTATAGCATGCATAAAGACAAGAGCAGCTAGAAAAAAAACATCTGGCCAAAATAATTGATGAACATGCACAGGGATATTTGTAGTTGGCTTTTTTCTTGCACTTTATGCTGTGGCTGAGACATCAAAAGCCAAGTACGCGACTGGAGGAAATTGCAAGGCTCAGGCTTTTGTTAGGCTGCAAAAGCCACTCATTATCATTCTTGTTGTGAGTATATACAGCTTTCCTGGCGATTGAAGATGCCCCGTCAATGGTCATAAGTACTGATTCCCAGGGGAATACAAGGGCTCTAATCCACAAAGGATTGTAGGGGGTGGAAATTATTGCCCCACTAAGTACAGTCTTGTAGAAGAAGAGTACAGTCTTGTAGAAGAAAGGTCTGACTCATTTCTTTTAGAAGGATTTTCTTTCTAGCATTGTTCAAATATATTAGTTATAATGGTACAGCTCCTACTAACATGAATAGCATGGCAAGTGAACTATGTACAATACTGGTTCAGTCTATTTAGTTGATGAAATGCTTCCCTAACCAGTTGAAGATGCCATGACAGATGTTTGGGAGAGCCTTGTTTACCAATGCCCTCACATCAGTAGCAGTTTAATAGGGAAGAGGGTCTCACGTTGGAGAAATCAAATCTACCATGCAAGTTGACAACCCAAAGCCCAGAAAACTAAATTCACAAAGCTTCATATATCAAATAAAATGTTGAGAAAAATTAAAGTGAATAATGCAATTTCAGTTTAGTTTTTTTTAATGTATACTTTTACATTGTGCTTCTCCATCAAATCTGAAATATTAATTTAAGATTAATTTAAGATTGCCCACATTTACCACTGAGCTAGAAGCAAGACACGTGCATCAGTATAGTTGTATCCCAAAATATCTTACATGCACTGCAGATATTACTGATGTCTGTAAACCTACAAATGTAATACTAATGTAAAATGTAACCAATCATCAAAAGTCCACAGGGCAAATCTCACCACATGAATGTTAAATTAAAACATAAAGGTAGCAATAAGATGACTGTATTGAATATACAAATGGAAAGCAAGCATTTCTACTGTCATTGGAGTTGGAATGACATTTTGTCAGATCATTTAATTTCACATCTCCCTCAAGTGTGTAGAATGTAATGGTGCAGATAATCCAGGTACCTGTAGGAATGTATAAACACTTTATGGAACCTATATCTTTGTATAGGCACAGCCATGCACTGTATCTATTATTGCAATATGTTCTAGCTGAGGAAGGCTTACCTGTCAAAGGCCATCTATTTTACATGTTGCACTTTGGTGTCTGGAAACCAGCAGGGTAAACCAATCAGTATGTATTATTTTCTGCAGAGGTGGCAGTTCTGACACTGTGCACATCAATGCCATTAAAGGGAGAGCTTTCCACGCAGAAAGAAGCAACCCCTGGTGCGGCTGGCATAAAGTTTGTACACCACAGCCATCCATCACAAAATGTTTTTATTCTGTCAGTTCAACGGAGACAACATAAACAAATTGCTTTATTCTTAAACTCAGCACAGTGAATAGGTAACTTACCAGGCATAAGGAGAGTATAAGACCAGTATAAAAAATCAGGAGACAAGGAAATGTGACTGGAAATGAACAAGGAGAGCTAAATATATGAGACACAAGGATTATGTTTCATTAAAAATGCTATTTGACTCGGGGAAAGTTAATCCCAGCGTTATGCTTAGATTATGAAAAATAAAATATCACCTCGATAAAGCTAGAACTGTACTGTATTAATTTAAAAGAACAAAACCCATGTACTAGATGACAACTTCACATCAGCTAAAAAAAAAAAGAGTTCAAATTAGATTTACAAATGCTGCTTGTATACATTATTCAACAACAATACAAAATAAACATGTCACTTGTAAGATAATTTAATTACAGGTTTTGTTGACTGTGTTAATGAAGAAGCATGCATACTTTAAAATGAATGTGGCTTTAACTGATATAAATTACAAGGTGTTTTGCTTCATGCATCTATTGTTCTGTGAACAGTAGACAGTTATATTTTCACTAAAGTAGGTCAGAGGGGACAGTTAAGTCAATACACATAAATTAAAACCAATGTGACAAATTAAAAAAAAAATATATATATATATATATATTTCATTACGTGTTCTATAATTCTGCAACTTTTCCACATAATGACTGTTGATGCAGAATCCAGTGTATGAAAATGGGTCCTTCTGCATTTATTTCTTTAATTCTTTCCAGCACTCTGCTAGCCAATCCACTCTTTTGCTCAGTCATATATGGTGCACACTCTGTAGTAATCCCACCAGTTAGTTTCTTCCAAGGTAATTCCTCACTTTCCATGGCTTCTCCACCTTTCACTTCCGCGACATCTCCAATTACTTGGTGTGCACGGTACTGGGTGCACACGGTGCTCGGTGCACACGGTGCACTCAGTGTACTCGGTGTGCAAGATACTCGATGCACTTTCGTGCACATGGCACTCGGTGCACACGATACCGGTGCACTCGATACTCAGTGCATTAGGCATTCAGCACGCTGAGCACAGCAACAAGACACAAGGTAGTTATACTGCATCAGCAAGGTCTCTCCCAGGCAGAAATTTCAAGGCAGACAGGGGTTTCCAGATGTGCTGTCCAAGCTCTTTTGAAGAAGCACAAAGAAACGGGCAACGTTGAGGACCGTGAGCGCAGTGGTCGGCCAAGGAAACTTACTGCAGCAGATGAAAGACACATCATGCTTACTTCCTTCGCAATCGGAAGATGTCCAGCAGTGCCATCAGCTCAGAACTGGCAGAAAACAGTGGGACCCTGGTACACCCATCTACTGTCCGGAGAAGTCTGGTCAGAAGTGGCCTTCATGGAAGACTTGCGGCCAAAAAGCCATACCTCCGACGTGGAAACAAGGCCAAGCGACTCAACTATGCATGAAAACACAGGAACTGGGGTGCAGAAAAATGGCAGCAGGTGCTCTGGACTGATGAGTCAAAATTTGAAATATTTAGCTGTAGCAGAAGGCAGTTTGTTCGCCGAAGGGCTGGAGAGCGTACACGAATGAGTGTCTGCAGGCAACAGTGAAGCATGGTGGAGGTTCCTTGCAAGTTTGGGGCTGCATTTCTGCAAATGGAGTTGGGGATTTGGTCAGAATTAATGGTCTCCTCAATGCTGAGAAGTACAGGCAGATACTTATCCATCATGCAATACCATCAGGGAGGCATGTGATTAGCCCCAAATTTATTCTGCAGCATGACAACGACCCCAAACATACAGCGAAAGTCATTAAGAACTATCTTCAGCGTAAAGAAGAACAAGGAGACCTGGAAGTGATGGTATGGCCCCCACAGAGCCCTGATCTCAACATCATCGAGTGTGTCTGGGATTACATGAAGAGAGAGAAGCAACTGAGGCTGCCTAAATCCACAGAAGAACTGTGGTTAGTTCTCCAAGATGTTTGGGCCAACCTACCTGCCAAGTTCCTTCAAAAACTGTGTGCAAGTGTACCTAGAAGAATTGATGCTTGATGCTGTTTTGAAGGCAAAGGGTGGTGACACCAAATATGGATTTGATTTAGATTTTTCTTCTGTTCACTCACTTTGCATTTAGTTAATTGATAAATATAATCTATTAACATGTCTATTTTTGAAAGCATTCTTACTTTACAGCATTTTTTCACACCTGCCTAAAACTTTTGCACAGTACTGTATATTCACCAGGTTCTATCAAATTAATGGCTTTTGATATCACAGTGGTCACAGGTATGTCTCTGACATTATCATGCACATTAAATTATCACTCACAATACATGTAGCATGCATGGTATGGTATGTAAATTAGCCATGTAATTAATGCGCTCTCTGCTAGTAAATGGGGTACTAAATTTAGATTTATCACACACGTTAGGCTCACTACTTTACGTGCGCGCTAACTCCAAATTTAGTGCCCTTTCGTAAATGAGGCCCTATCTGTTTAAATATTAAAACATAGGGGGAATAAAACATGCATTGGCATACATATTTAAAAACAAGAAGAGAGCAAAACTTACATTGATCAGTCAGTGAAATCATATCATGTTATGGAAGACTGTACATGCTATGTCACAAAGTATTAATAATTTAACAATTATATTATTCTTTCTTGGTTCAAGTTGTAAATGAACAGTTACTGGATTTCCCTGCCCTTGTAACAGCCCATTTGTTTTCTTTTGTATTGTATATTGCGCTACATTACTTAAATGATACTGAGTTGCAGTGGTTCTTCTTGTTTTGGGTTGTCTTTGAATTGTTCACATAGGCGGCCTTAGTTTCAAGAATCAGTGAATGTGTTTATATACAGACATATTACATAACGTGCATCCTCAAAAAACTGTAAAAAATTAAATAAACAAATATTTGAAAATAAGTGTGTGTATATACAGGTATATGATATACATACAAAACTGTACAACTGAAACGATGTAAACAAAGTGCATATACGCAACCGAAGCTGACAGACATACCATAATCTAAATGACATGAATAAATAAACATTTGAACAGAGTGGGATTTATTTACAATAATTTACAAATTTGTGTATATACAGTTATATAATGTACATACAAAACTGTACAACTGAAACAATGTAAATAAGTAAAAAACATTTTTTAATAAATGGGTTTATATTGCCTACATAACAAAGCGCATATACACAGCCGAAGCTGTGTTTATATATACAGACATACTATAATCAAAATAGCATGAATAAATAAACATTTGAACAGAATGGGCCTCATTTACAATTGTTTACAAAGATCCTGTGCTTTTCAATATATGCAGCCCACTTACCACATTGTCCGTCATTTGCTGCATCAGAATCTTGTTTGGTAAAATTTGCAGTAATTCCAAACAGCAAGTCCTGCTTTTTCAGTTATCCATTTGCAATGTGTTTACAACGAATTTCTTAGAAAAACAAGTACAAACTTATAGTAACCAGTGCAGACAGGCAGCCAGGCGCCGTGAGCTGTCAAGGCTGATTGATGGGCTATCATTGAAACAATAGAAATGTCAACAGACAGCTCACTTGAGAAATGTAGACTGATATAATCAAACTTCAATATGGCTGCAAGTCCCGACATAAACACAAATAATACAGCAACATTTAATTGTTATAATATGTTTTATATGTAATCGGTCAATTTGACCACTCCTGTTCGGAATAGGTATGACAGTATTTTATCTCGCTAATTTCTGCAGCTACGTGATTCTTTCTTTGTCAGGGCAATTAGTACATATATTTAGGAAAAGTCAGGAAAGCACAGCTGCTTATCTTAAGCACATGCACAGCAATTTAAAATGAAATTCCAAAAACAGTCAAAATGACCACCTTGGTCGTTCTAGTGTTAAAGAATAATGGGTTATATTATAAATCTAAGCTTCACGGTTCCCCTGTGGCAATACCAATACCGTGACCAGACTTGTATAATCAAAGAAAAGAGACAAACTGAATTAGTTGATATCCCAAGACTGAAATACATAATCGGATGTGCTGGTATGTTTCTGTCCTGAAGCTCCTGGACTAAATGGTTCCTCCTGGAGTGACTTCTTAGCCTCCTGTTATATTTTTAGAATACGCAGCACTGCACGTACACTCTGGATAGCTGCAGCGGCTCCAGACTATTAGAATCCTTGTCAATTGAAAGAAGCTACTTGACAGGATATTCAGCTCTCCGTATTCCAATTAATTTTTAGAGTCTATCTGGTACAGGATTGCATCCAGTTTTTTTCCCAGGTTTTCCTATAGCTTGTTAAGCAATAATATTTGATGCACTTACACAGTTATATTTTTGTGCATAGCATACCTTATTGCAATGCATCCAAAGCATCCATGTATCTGTCATTGTGTCAGCAGCCCTACATTTCTAGGTTAATGAAGTCTTTAAGCAAATCAGCTGCCAAACAGCTATCCCAATGTAACCTACTGACTGAGGCATTTTATATGTTATTTGAACATTTTATTTTCAGGATAGATGGCTATTTTTTGTGGAGCCTGAGGGTTAATGAAATATAATAACATGATCAAAATGTGGTATTCTGAGCTGACAGGTGTTATGAAACCCACACATGTGGCTTTACACCCACATGCTGTGAAATAAATAGCATCTGTTTTTTGCTAGTGCTTTGTGATGCTCAATGTACAATAACATCTGATTTGGTCCTAGACACTTATCCCCTTCTCAGATTCACTTTTCCATTAATTCCTTTTGAACAGACTTGTATTATTTAAGATGGAAAGAAATCTATTAGGTGTATGTATTTATAACTGTGCTAATGAATGGTCATTGAATATATCTTGTGGATGGTTGTTTATTTGTTAATCAATTGCAACGTCAAAAGGATATTTATCCCTTTCGAGTAGTGCAATATGGTGGAAGGTAACATATTATGAAGTTATTATTTGTAGTGGCATTTGAAGTCAAGCATTTTATTATGCTCTTCCACTGTGCTTGACATGTCATGACTTTAAAATGAAATTTGCTATATGCTAATGGGAGATTTCCACAGGTTTTTTTTTTATGTTTTCAGAATAATAAGTATAAGAAATATATTGTAAACCTGTTCAGATGCATGACTTTGAAGAAATAATACACTGTATTGTATGGATTTTCTGTAGCCTTACCTTTTGGCTACCATTTGTTTTCCTTTGTTAATATTTTCAAATATTTTCAACAACTATTTCATCAAAAAAAAGTAACACAGTTAGATTCCTACAATAGGACAGTTATTACTTTTAAATGGGATAATTAATGATAAGCACAGACCAGACAGTTTGGCTTTTTAATTGTTACTAACAACCTACGTCTTTGAAAAAAAAACTTGTGCTATTCAGGATAGAGAATTAGTGAAGGATCCTTGCACAGTAAAGTACAGTACTGTACATGTACAAACTAACAGTGAATTAAACAAATTCAAAAACAAATGTTAAAAAAGGGAGCCCTGTATTATCTTGCCAAAACCATCCAGGGAATAAACTAGGTACAAATTGGTGAAGAGGCTAAAGAATGAGGGAATACTAATGTGATAAGTATGTCTATACTCTGCTTCATACGACAGGGGTTAAAATGAAGATTAAGTGCTCCACATGGATTTCCAAATAATATTCCAATTGAAAAGCACTTGCGCGCCCTACAGTTCTGCTTGGTCGGGTATCTCTGACAGTAACAGAGCTGCACAGATTGCACACACTCCATGATGGCAAAGCTGCTGCTTATATTCTCTATTACACGGGAGTCTAAAAAAGGGAATTATTTCACAGCAACATTTTATAGCTAACTGTGGGCAATACTGCAGTGAAGTGAAACAGCAGATTAAAAGATGTTCCTAACTGAAGAGTCTCACCCCAAGTATGACAATAACAGTAACTAGAGCTAGAGGCCTATTTGCGTGCACTTCATGTACAGGCCACATGGAATGGGAGCTTGTGGCAAAGTGGTAAAGAGTGTGCAGGTGATTAAAGAACAGACACACAATTCTAATCCAGGTGAAAAGGTTTTGTTTTTATTTGTTTTGTCCAGTGCCTAACGGCGAAACAAGCAGGAAATAATAATGATGGTAAGTAATACAGCGGCATGTATTACTTACGTTTATAATCCCCCAAGCTGGTCCTGAAATAATAGTCCAGTTCTTGTATCCCCACATTAAACACAAAACACATACACAAGTCCCTTTAGTGCGTGAATTAGTGACTGAGGTACAATACAAGTTACTGTGAGACAAGTGAAGTCCTGTTCCAGGTTTGTGCTGGCCTCTGGAGACAGCTCCAGAATGTGTTAGCTGTCTAGTGATACAAGTAACAAATAGACAGTACAAAACAAAACACTCACGGTTATTTCCACAACAAGGACGGGTCCTTCCGGGTCACTTTACAAAAACTTGGTAAATGATTGCAGCCGCTTCTCCAATCCGCGGCTGCCACATCATTCCCTTCGGGTCAGTGAGTTACCGTGCGAAGCTCCGTCTCTTTTCTACATGGCCGACTTCGTTTTAACCCTCGGAATGAAGTGTCACGCCATCCAGTCCAGAGTACTCTGTTCCCATTACTTAGCACCCTCACAGGTTGGAGGGAGATTTACCACCAAGAATCATTGTCTTTCTGTCACAGAGATCAACCAGAGCTAATACAGCATCGCACACCCCTGGATGTCTCTCATAGCCCGGCTACTGTAACGATCCTAACCTAAACCACATTTGCTTATCTAGTGCTGAACTCAAAAACAATGACAAAGCTACTCGTAGAGATGTAATCAAGCAAGGGACCAACCCAGACGACAAGCCATAACACACCTCAGCCAACTGCATATAGCTACGCGAACAGCCAGAAACTAGTGTCTGAAAGTCGGGTACTAGTGCAACCAATCACCCCACTAAATTAGACCAATGATATATTTTATAGGGGCCATGTTCCTAGGCCTGTTACAATACCAGGACACTACGTTGAGGCAACAATACATTTATGTGTGGTTACATGTAAAATGCCTAGCAGTCCTCTTGATTTTTCTGTTGATTTGCAGAACCTGTCTAGTTTTACAAAATGTAAAATGTGGGCAGCTGTTGAGTCTATTGTAATTTTACACTGAATTTGTACATGTGGATTTAAAACAATATTCAATTGTTTCCAGATTGTACATAGTCAGGCCTGCTCGTAATCAAGGAAAGTTAACCGTTTTGGAATAATACAATCCTGTTTTCCCCTACCCGAATTGTTATTATTATTATTTGTTTATTTAGCAGACGCCTTTAGGCGACTTACAGAGACTAGGGTGTGTGAACTATGCATCAACTTACAATTACGTCTCACCCGAAAGACGGAGCACAAGGAGGTTAAGTGACTTGCTCAGGGTCACACAATGAGTCAGTGGCTGAGGTGGGATTTGAAGCGGGGACCTCCTGGTTACAACCCCCTTTCTTTAACCACTGGACCACACAGCCTCCGAATTGTGAGCAAAAACCTGGGAATCTTCTTATTAGCTTCACTATTAAACAGGAAGCCAATTTACACTTTTTTATATTATTTATTTATTTATTCATTTTTTACAAAATTTCATTAATATAATATTTAATCTGTAATGACAGGATTGCTCCAGGTGATGACTAAGATTGAAGAGTTTGTGAAAAGTTAATCAAATGTGTATGGGTCACATGTCTGTCAACCATGAACCATGCTTGAATGTAATAACGAATTTACAGTGAGTTTAGAGAGCCGCAGGAAGCCATTTTACAATTTTACAACCAGCAGGGTTTTAACTTCTCAGCAACCTTTGCTGATTTTATCCCAGAGAAGACTTTGATGCTAAATGGGACTTTGTTCTTTTGAAGCAGAACTTGATCCTTTAATACTTAAGCTGAATATTTGAAAGATAATACAGTATTTTGACCATCTACAGTATATATTAGCATTAGTATTTAAGCACTGGGAAAATTAAGGCTATAACATTTCTCCGCAAATAACCTCAGACTTTTTTGTATACATGATGTAAAGCTTTTTTTAGTTAGACTTTCTATATGATATTTACCTCTAATTGAAAATTTAATAAACTGTAATCTAAAACAACGTACTGTAGAGTTAAAGCTTACTGCTCATTTTAGTTATTTTAATCCAAATCACAATACAAAAACACTACCCAATGAGACACATTGTCAGCGTGCTTGAGAGAGGTACAGGGCTGTGTGGCACAGGGTGTTCAGGTCAGGACTAAGGTATCCTCATAGAAGGGTAATCTCATCAAAAGCACACCTACTGTCTATGCAAGTAACATAGTCTCACTGCAACTAGAACACTAGGGTGAGTACAATTTACAAACAAAAAAGTTATTCTGCTATATATGCATATTCTAAATTTAAGTATAAAATACAAGCAAGCAATTAAAATATTTTCAACAAAATAAAAAAAAGACCACTGATAATATAGCTAGTGCCATTAAGAAAGAAAATGAATGTAAAACCTTGTTTACCACTCCTTAAAAGTAATGAATTGGTCACTCCTAGAAGGAAATAGCATCCTAAAAATTAATAATACCTATTAATTTCCCTCACAAACCAAGGTAGTCAAGTACTGATCTCCAATACAATCATTTGGATTGTCTGCTGACAATAGCTCCGTGCTGTAAAGTCAGTTAATTCTCTGCATCAGAAAATCCTGAATTCACACTGAGACTTTGAAGTTTTACTCTGGGGAAGGGAAAAGGACTCAAGCCAATTTTGAAGTGTTGACTCAAGTTTTTTCTGTTTGTTCTGGGATGGGTATTCAGTGAAATTGGTTGTGGGATTGTTTGCTGCTACCAATTCTCTGCTGCTTTCAGTCATAATCTCAAGGCTGATTCAACCCTATCTGGAGACCCAGCCAATGATATCACCTTTCAGAGATGCAGTTTGTGGTCATCACTTTGTCATTTGGTTGGCGCAAAGTATACAATAATTAGTTAATATTGCTAATTTAGCCAATATACTTTTTGGTGGGATGCCCAACGGCCCAACCAGGGTCCACAGACTCCTCTGCCTGCCCAGGCCACCCCCCAACCGGAGCTGGATGCGTCTGTCGTCACCACTTGACGATTGTGTATCATTCTCATCCTTATGCCTTCGCTCAGATGAGAGGCTTGCCTCCACCAGTGCAGGGCTTCCCAGCACAGGGGAGACACGGTCAGCCGATGGTGTCTGTCGCGCTTGGGGTGTAGCCGAAAGGCATTGAGCCACGCTTGGAGCGGGTGCATGTGGAGTAACCCCAGTTGAATGGCTGATGAAGCTGTGGCCATCAGACCCAGTAGTTTTTGGCACAACACCAATTGTATTATGGAACCCTGTTAAAACAGGGCCAGACAGTTGCTTTTCCTTTTGTTTTTTCGTTTGCTGCCCGCTAAGTTTTCCATTTTTTCTGTATTAGTCTCTCTCTCTCGCCGTCCTCCAGCATGTGCGTGACCAGTAAGAGACGCAAGTGTTTAGCAAGTGTGATCACGGGGCAAGTGGATTGGATTTTAAACTGTAAAATAGCATTTTTTATTTATGTATTTATTTTAACCAGGCTGCGGGGCCCCTCAGCAGCCCAGGGCCCTGGACAAATGTCCTGGTTGCTCCCCCTTAAATCCGGCCCCTGGGCACAAGGGTCCTTGAGGTTGTACGCACACACCACCAACACTAGTTAGCAGTAGCGAGGCATCCCTCATATGCTGTCCGCTCATGCTCCCTCACGACGGCTCCGGTATACTTTCCCAAAAATATTAGTTGGTGGTCGTCTTCGAATTTAAAGGGAACGTTGGGTTGCTTACCGTAAGCCTGGTTCCCTGAAAGAGAAGACGACCACCAAACCTTGAGAGGTCGCTTACTCACTTTCACGGTTTCGATGCAAAAGAGGAAGTGATCTCTGCGGAGCGACTACTTTTTCCCTCGGCAGGCGGGACCGAGGACGTCACTCCACGGAGGGGCCTATCGACAGCTCTGATATAAAATGCTCTGCGTATACCTACCTAAGGCAGGCATATCCCAAAAGTATTGGTTGGTGGTGGTCTTCTCTTTCAGGGAACCAGGGTTACGGTAAGTAACCTAACGTTTCTCATCCACTTCTGTTTTACCAGCGTTGCAGCTTCCTAAACTTCACTGACCACTATTTCTCTGAATCATAATCCACTGGGACATTGTCTTCAGTAGACTCCTACATACAGACACAGACACTCTACCGCAGACATGATTTTCTATGTGTCTCTGAATTTGTTAACTCTTCAAACTCCAACCACCATGCATCAGAAATACATTAAAACGTTCTGATTTTACCACACCATTAGGTCCTTTCTCAGAGCGTATTCAAGGGCAAAAACAACTTTCTACGTCAAATATTTTTTTCTGTATCCATTTAATGTGCACTGTATTTTCTACGTTATAGTTTGCTGCTATGCAAAACTCAAGAAACAAGCTTGTAACCAGGAGGTCCCCGGTTCAAATCCCAGCTCAGCCACTGACTCATTGTGTGACCCTGAGCAAGTCACTTAACCTCTTTGTGCTCTGCTTTTCGGGCTGCTGGTGCACATGTGTGTGTTGATGCGGGGAATATTGGGTTGGCAGGTAGGGGGGTCAATTTCTACCTGTCAAAACATGTGGGAATGTGGCCACGGGTGTATAAAATAGGTGTCCACCTGTGGTAATTAGAAAGGGTTAGAGTTGATGTTGGTGGAGGGGTGTGGTCGATGTTCTGTGTTCCATGCGGTACTATTTATTTATTAGTTTTTTAAAGACCTTTTGTTTTGGCCCTTGTGCCTTTTATTTTGATAAATGTGTTTTGTTAGTGTTTTGTCTGTTTTTTGTTTTGTTTATTTGTGTAATTAAAATGCGTATTTAACCGTGCAGCTTTCTGTGTCTGAGTCTCTGTCCCTGCAACTAACATCTGGGCTAGGAGGCTACCCTGCCTCAACATGTTAAAATACAAAAACAAAATGTGTTCAGTGCCTTTTAATCTGAGAGTACTTGCAATTCCTAGTCAAGAGTCAGGTTCTAGTCCTACTGTCCTATACTGGCTTACACTCCTTCTCTGAGTGTTAATACAAGCAGCAACTCTTTGATTTTGCATAAAAGGGTCAAACAGCAATTAAGCAAGTACTCTTCAAAACACTCCACACTCAACAACAGCTAGCACGCAGGCTGCTTTTTATAATCGCCAACCTTGCAACAATGTAATAACCAATCAGGCGGCTACCAGCAACAGAAAATAGTCCCTATGAACTAAAAATAATATTCAGGTAAAGCATTTTCTTTTTTTTCAGTAAATGCAATAAAAATATATTTTTAATAAAGACTTTAAATAACTATACAAAAACATGCTTAGTTGTGTTTCAGTTCATTTGTTTTTATAAACATTAATTTGAAAGTTGCCACTAATTGCACATTTATTAGATCTGTTTCAACCTTATACAGGACACTCTGGACTGTATTATACGGTTATGGTTACAAAAATACTCCAGTGTTCAACTCTGGAATCAACATCCAACTGCTGGACAGCATTGAGGCCGATCTGCCTTAGGGACAAAGTTGATTTCCAAAAACCACAATGCACCAATGGCATCATCATCTGCTGGACCATTAATACCAAACATCTGGATTATTCTGAATTGAAATTTCAACCCACACAAATTTCCTATATTCTGATGAGCAAATAGTTGTTCATTCCCTTTCACTGCTCCTGGTCTGTTATACCTTTTTTTTATTGCTTAATTGAAAAAAAAACCCTACAAACTGCACATTACGTGAAAGTAACATTACTATGTCATTAAATACGAGTGGAATTTTTAATTGCATTTTTATTGCTCATTAAAACACCCCACTTGATAATTATCATCATAATTATTCCACACTAACACTGTATAACTACTGATCTTTTGACCGCAGTCAGCTATTGCAAGTTCAAGGAATAAAAGGTAATAAATAGTAATAATAAAAAAATATATATTATTTGTGACAAAATCACATTTCCTAGGGGATTTGATTTTTCTTTTTTTTAGCAATTTATATTAACAGGCAAATCTGAGTGACTTTGATTTCCTGGATGCCGCGGTAGTCATGCCTCAAGGGAGAACAGCAATTGGAAAGGAGCTTGAGAAGCTGCCTGAAACTGTTGCAAGCATCCAGCACATGATTCATGTGATTATGTGTTAAAACAATTTAGTAGTTGCCTGTTGGAGCTTGTGACAGGATGGCCACTGGTCAGGCAGGTGAAAAGAGCAAACACCTGAACACAAATGGTAGATTTCAGTGCATCTGCCCTGTTTGTTGTTGGCTGGCACAAAATAAATAGACAAAATACAAACCTAAAGCAAAACATGTCTTCTTATAGAGTGAGCAGCGTCCTTACAATGTAGGTGCCAAGCAACACTTATGTGTGTCACCCTTTCTCCACCTACACTTGGCTGACTGCAGTCTTTTATGCCTTGTAGGCGATTCAATTAGCTAATTTTATAATTGATGTAATAGTCGATTGGTCAACCTATCAGGGTCCCACTTTCCTCTGTTCCAGAGACACTATTTTCATGCAGGAAAAAGGCATTTTAAACCCTAATAGTGTGATAGGGAACACCTTGTCCTGTTTCAGAGATTTAATTTTAAATTAGCATTTAGAGAAATGTGGCTAAAGCCTGATTTGCATGGGACGAAAATCACCACATAAACAGATGGCCTCAGAATTTTTACCGACATTGATGAAATTTAGTCCTGTGCGAACAGTTCATTTATTTTTATCGCAGACAATTCTCACAGGTCCTCAGATTGTTTTACAGGACAGCAGGACCTTCTGTAAAATTTCAGACTCAGGTGTCTTGTGTCTTTTTAGTCCTGTGCGAATCGCCCATGTCAGTGTTATGTTAGAATTGATAGAAGCATTTCCAGGGTATTCTCCTCAAAGCAATACCAGCCTTTACAATAAACTATAACAGAATATTAAAATTGGTATGATCTGTCCTGAGAGTCTACTGTTCAGTAAAACACTACGATTCTTAAAAAATTGATACTTTAAACAAATCATTTGAAATGTAATACATATCACTCAAGGGAAGAAACAGTTATTCAATGTTGTCATGGCACCAGTAGCCTTTGAAAAATAAGGTATAACAAAATGAAAAGACACGCTTTGTTAATATAATATAATTTTTATAATATATATAGCGCCTTTCATAGTGGACCACCATCACAATGCACTTTACAGAGGTAGGCTGTGAACTGTGCATTATATGCAGAGTCACTTACAACAGGGGTTCCCAACCTTTTTTTACCCGAGGCCCACCTGTTCAGCTGTATTAGGCACTGTGACCCACTATTAGCACTGCTTGGGAAAATGTCAATTTAAAAACATTTTATATGTTTAAACCTGTAACATTATAAATAAACCTAATCTAAACCTGCCCTTTATTCATTTGAATAAATATTGTGAAAGATAGAAATCACATAGAATATGTAGAGTGAAAATATTTTTTTAAACACTTTAATTTTAGTAAATAAAATAAATTGCAAACAATAAACAGATGTTTTTACCAAACCTTTACATTAGGTACCTTTGTATAACTGAACATTTTAGAAAAGCAGTTATTTTTCTTGCTCATCAAACAAGAAAGTGCATGTCTCTTATTATTCCCATTCATAAATACCTGAACGGGAATCACTTTTGAGTAAAACCAGTACAACGTGCGCAACAACATAATTGTTAAATTTTAATTTCTGAACACTGTGTAAATAAAACGTCCAACCGTTACCTCTCACGCTGAACTGTCATGCACAGAAAAGACGAATGTGCACTATACAGAGGGAAACAAGAGCCTTGCATAACTTACTTTTTTCGCCACTACTCTGTGCAACCAAATACAACCTGCATTGAGTTGGCTTGCAACATCCCGCCCCCACCCCCAAAAAATAATAATAATCGGCGCGCAGCTGCGCCACTTAAACAAAAGAAAACTTATGAAAATAAATCCATCTGCAACGAAATTTGAATCAGTCAAAAAATGCTTTTTTAAATTATTATTTTCCAACAAAACATATTCTAGCATTATTTTAAAACGATTGTGAACGAGCCAGTAATCAATAAAATAGCAGAATATCCAAACATTTTAATAAATCAGTTACCGGTATGTAACAAGATTGATCAGTTTGATCAATAACTTGATTTAGTTAACATTGAAACATATATCAAAGTACTCAATATTTTAAATATTAATAGCTAATTAGTCACAAAATGTATTCATCATAGGCATCAACTGAATTTTTAAATCAATGTTATCAAGTACAAAAGTTAGTATAAAAACGTTTCTACAAAAGAAAAAAACCTTCCAGCACCTCAAAACTGAGCCCATGGTACAAATGCATTCAAACTCCTGAATCTATCTTTTTTGTTCTTTATACCTTGCAAAACGTATTCTTTGTTAGCGGATTCGTCAACGTAATTTTATTGTTTACATCTGCCAGCAGGGCGATCACATGACCTTAACACTGCCCTGTTGTCAGAGCTCTCGCTTTACATCCCGCCTACAGGTAGGCAATCAGTTCGCTCTGATTTGTGAATTTCTGCTTTGATTGACAGTCCGCCAATACTGCCTTGTTACACTTTATTTTTCTACAGTTATAGCTTCCGCCGGCGCCTGCTATAATACAAAAAAATACATAGAATGTCACCGCTCTGTGACTGTGTCGCGGCCCATAGTTAGGGAACCCCTGACTTACAATAGGACATTGATTTAACATCTCATCCACAGGATGGAGCACAAGGAGATTAAGTGCCTTGCTCAGGGTCACACAGTGATTTAGAGGTGGGATTTGAACTAGTAACCTTGTGGTTACGAGCCCTGGACTTTAACCACTGGACCACATTGCCTCCTCGGTCTTGTATGAGCTACTTACATCAGGTTCATTGTTTACAAATCATGCACAAAAGCGCCCCCTCTGGCCACAACATCCCTATTCATTTTGAATTTACCAACTTTCCTTGATGAAAACTAGTCCACGTCTGGGAGATCACTAGATGTCCTCTGCTTTTAACCAGTACATTTTTTGTCACATGTGAATCATGCTTTAGTGAGCGTGGTCCTTAGCGTCAATTTGGAACTGTTCACACCACATAAAAGAAATCAAGTAGACAAACAGCTAGTGCCCTTAACAGTGTACTGTTCACACATGTTAATTTCTATACTGAACAAATGGAGTTCTTTAGAAGGGACTTTATTCATTTATTTTCCACATATTGTATTGTAGCATTTCCTTGCACCAATTCTCATGCAAAAAGCATATGCATAATGACAATGCACCTGAACATACATACAATACAACATACAACGTTTTTTCTTTCAAGTAATTTAATGCTTCATCAGTAATATTAATCTGATCTTCAAACATCTCAAAGTAAACCGGACTCAGTAGGCTGTAAACTATTTCATCTTTCAAACTATTTCAGTATTTCACTTCTATTTCAAGTAGTGCTGATTTATAAATCCTGTCAGATGTTTGCTTGTTGATTTGCATGTGACACATCAATGTAACATTAATCACATTCTCGTGAAGTGTAACCGGCAGTCTTGTGTGATACACTGCCGTTATAGATTCTGTCGTCTCCTTTCGGTGAGATGAGATGAGGTTAAAAGCCCCAAAACCGACGCTTTTACAATGTGGTTTAGACACTTGCTTGCGGTGTGCAGGGTCGCTGGTTCGCGTACAGCCTCCACCCTGTTACATAAGCATGGAGCCAAGTTGCAATGCAATTTTGTTTAAAATTGACGCAGTTTGTGGGACCATAGTAAACTAACAAAAAAATGTACTTATTCTGACAAGAAGTGTATGAAAGTCTAATTCATTTTATTGATTAGTATGGTTTCAGATGTGGTTCAAAGGTTGAGGTTTGTTAAATGGATGTACTGCATTCCCAAAATCCCACAACATAGCTCTTTCATTGATTCAGGCACCCATTAGATTCTAGTATCATTTTTTTTGTGAAAACATTTAGAAATAGTTTAATAACTATTAATTTCAAATTGTTGATATTGCCGACATTGTAAAGAGTATATTGAAGGAATGGTTGCTGTCAGAATATTGTTACAAACTTGACCATAGATCTTTTTTTTTTTTTTTTTTTTTGTTATATGATGATGAAAATATGATTGGGAGATGTTTAAAAATAAAACAGTGTTTCGGATTGGGTGAGTATTTAACCATCCTGTAACTGCTTGATTTGGATGGTTTTTTCCTGATCTTTTATCATGGTCTTCTGTTGGTCTTGCTCTATATTTAGAAAATTCCAAATACAAATTATTTAATTTGTTCTTATTTAAACAGCTACAGTAAGTACCTGTTTCAGGAATCATTCCGGCCGCAGAAATGTACTTAATTATCTCTGTACCTTGTTGAAGAAAGTCCAATCAAAGACAAGCAACAAAACAGATTTGAATGTGTAAAAAACAGATTTTTATACTCAAATTGTTGTTACAACAGTCAAGCCAAGATGTCTAACTTGAGGATTCCGTGCCCAGCAACTGCTGGTGCAACACAATAACACAATTGGTTAATGTTTCTGTGTTGCAACAAATCTTCGTCAAGACAAGATACCACTGTCCAATATTTAGTAGGTTTATTTCAAGCATAACTATTAAACACTCAATAGTGCTGAATTTAGAAATACAGTAGATGCTGGCTATTAGCAAACCTGATAAAGACAACTTTCGGCTATTGACAACATTTTCCCAGGAATCACTCCCGTCACATAGACTTTAATGTTAATGGAATTCTGATATTAGCAACTGCACGCCGCTTATTGACAACTTTATTACTAGTTGCCAGTGCTACAGAGCGCACTTGCATGATTTATGCACATACTTAATGGAGCTTTTATAAAACACTGACTTCACAACTGCGTATTTCTGGTGGACTGAGGCAAAATCGTGGCTTTGAAACTGGCTACAAAGCTGCACGCAAAATTGAGATGGATTTACAGTGGGGGGTGGTACATTGTAAAAAGCAGACAATGTTGGATAATTTCTTATTTTAAAATTGTGTTCTTTAGAATTGATTGTAAGTACAACACATATTTTTTATGTTTGCTTTACTCATTGTAAGGACAATTGTAGTACATCGCTGGCTGTACTATTTAAGCCTACTCCTTTTTTTTTGTTTTACACACGCGTGAAGTAAACAGTTCTATGTTTGGATATTTCATGTTTCTCATGTTAATTTTCTAACACTGTAACATGTAAAACACATGTATTTCAGTGCCATATTTGAACAACTACAGTATATATCGTTCCATATAAATACACTTGAAAACTGGGGCTTTTTCGCTTATTGGCAACTTTTGGTTAATGACAACTTTTTGCTGGGAACCGAGAGGTTGTTAATAAGCGGCATCTACTGTAACCAGACAGGCTTAAAGAATTGAATCTATTCAGTCTTGAACAAAGAAAACTATGGGGCGATCTGATTCAAGCATTCAAAATTCTAAAAGGTATTGACAATGTCGACCCAAGGAACTTTTTCGACCTGAAAAAAGAAACAAGGACCAGGGGTCACAAATGGAGATTATATAAAGGGGCATTCAGAACAGAAACAGAACATCCAAGTTTACATGACAACTCATTGTCAGTTTACTGCCTCTTATGGCATTATGGCAGTAAAAATGTCAGCTCCCTAGATAAGAGGAAAATGTGCTTCCAATTGGCTATTAAAACTCTCAATGTGGAAGCTAATTGCCATTAATTGGTACTCAGTTGTAAAGATGAGGGAAGGGCAACTTTTTTTGTTTTGAAATCAACACATGAATAAATTAGGTGTGTTTTGATTTATTTAATACCTGCTGACAAATACTTCTTAAAAGCAATTACTCGGACAATACTAGTATCAGCACACCCCTAGTCTTGCGGATACTAGAAGGAGCTTGCATTGGCTCTGGCATTACTGCATGTTAGGGGGGGCAAAACCAGAAGGGCCTGTTTTCCTCATCGCACTATAGTGGACCCTACTGGCCAGGTGCCTGGTAAGCTCAAGCAGACACCTACAGGGCTGACCTTTGTCACCAAGAGGCCAGTAGCGCACTAACATCTGCTCTTATCTTCCTGGGTGAAGCATATATTGGCTTTCATTTATGGCCCTTCCAGTTAGTTTTACTCAGGCACTTTTTGTAGCAACCCACTGATTTCAGCTGTATAGTGTACAGCTTCTTAACTGCATTGCAGCTTTTCCATACCTTTCATATGAACATCATTGTTATACTTTACTAAACACAACATCTGTTTTTATTGCCTTACTAATTATACACAGCTAATTCTTCAACATACAAAAATCATTCCTCCACTAATATATTTTGCAGCTGTTCCACAACAGTATTTTTTTGCTTTCATGCTTCCAGTTTTCATGTTCTGTGAGGTGAAACACCTCTTTGTAACCAATTTTAGCTTTTGGCCATACATCTGAGCTTACTGCACTTGACTCCAGCTTCAGCTTCATATTGGTGAACAAAACTACTATAGTGACAATATAGTGACATAAACATACCAGCAGTACCAACTGGGCCAACACACCTATCCAGCAAGGTAAGTGTAATTACATGTACTGCAGTAATGGAAACAGTCCTCTATAGGTCACATAGACATCAGCTTATGATTATATAGTATCCAAAGCAGCCACAGAACTTTAAAGGATAAAATCAGGCATACAAATTAATTTATGTTCCAAGGGTTACATCCACAACAACAAACAGCTGATGAAGAAGATTAAGTAGTTCTCAACAGTCAACCTCTGGAGCATCTAGTGACTTTGGCTGTGACCTTAACATTTCACTGTATGAACAAGTAACAAGAGCTAACACTTCAGCATTTTCTTCCATTTGCTAAAACTCAGCGTTCTGTGCCACCTTGGGTGTTAACATGATTTACAATATAATGGAATCCATTATATGAAATGAGTGGAAAAACTCTTGTTTATACAAAATATCAAAAATGTACAACATAGACAAAAGAAATAGAAAAATGGATGACTAAATAGGTCATTTTGTAATGGCTGCTTATAGTAATGGAATCATTTTCCCCAGACGTCCCAGAAAACCAACCACTTTGCCGTGTATTTTCTAGGTAGCTTCTCCAAAGACAGTCAAGAGCAAGCCAGTAGCACAGAGCTCCCTTGTCAGACATTAAGTGAATCATTCACAGTATTGCGGGTTAGAGGCTGCCTCTTAATAGATGTCCTGGTGACATGTTCATTTTCTCACAGGCACATCTCGTCCATTCTGCCTTTCTCTTTCGCACACTGCCCAGCTTACCCGTGGCAAAATTGTTGTGCTGTAATAAGTTCTGCATGACCCTGTAAGAGACTCATTTGCATTTTAGGCAGAGGAAAAATCTGAGGTGTTAAACTTGAAGTGCTAATGTTTTCTACACCCAGCAGCTCCCAGTTGACACAGAAATCTGCTGCCTTTCATAAAGGACTAATTTTGCTTTCCTCACTCCCAGTTCCATCTTGTGGGTTTTACTGGACAGGTGGTTTGTTGTGGGCAATGGGACTCTTGTCTTCATTGTTTTTTGAGAGTAGAACATACATCTTAATGGGATGCAGAACAGGAACATTTCCACAAAGATGCCTGTTTTACTTACCAACAAAAATGTCACACAAATCTTAAAAAACATTACTTTGGAGCTATAAAAAACAGACAAGTAAATCAAATAAAGATTATTGGATTATTTGCAGGCTCTCATACATCACTTCACAATTCCACATCATCACCAGAATTAGCAGCTGCTTCACACTAACTCAATAAATCCAATACCCTTACAACTTGTAAAGTGGCACTGTTCAGAAACCAGCTGTATCACACTGTGCTGCTAAGAAAAAAATTGTAAAGCTGCTGATCTGACAATGTGCCATGTTGAAAAGAATAGTCCAGTCATTACCTGGCAGTAGTGTTGAAGCAAATAATCACCACAGCAGGGGAAATTAAAACAGTGATTGCCATAAACGAAAGTTGCGCATTAGATGGCTCTTGTAATTACATCTTTCTTTTTCCTCTCTTGGGGCAGAGGGCATCTAATTATTATTTTAGTAGTTAGCAAGATTAAGATTTAAGGCAGAAATAAACTTGTATGCTATACAATGAAAGGGTTCTATCTGATTGTACTTTGTTTTTGTGTATATTGCTCCATTACGCAGCTTGTTTCTGTACAGTACCAGTTTGACAGTTGTAAGGATATTGGATTGAAGCAGCTGCTTATTCTGGTAAGAATGAATACATTACAGTTTGCTATTTATGAGACTGTTCTTTACTGTTAATAAAAGTTAAATCTTTGTGAAAAGAGCCCAATTAATGTAAAGTGTTACAAACAACTGGATGTGGTCTTTATATACTGTATTTCTATTAATATCAAGAAAAACAATTGAATATGGTATACTGAAGCTTTGTTAGTTCAGTGCTAAAATAAGATGAATTCAATAGACTCTCACGTATGCACCCACTCTGCTGTGGATTTACCAGCTATTGTTCATATTCTAATCTTAAATGAACATAAACATAAAAATAATGATTTTCCTGTGGTCCATGACTCCTCCCTTCCCCTTCCCACACACTGTATACAAATACATATTATTTAACCTTCTAAAAACCTTCCCCACAGCCACAGAATTGCTTTTCTTGGCATAGATAAGATCTTGCTATGCTGTACATGTGCACACATTGTAAGATCAATAATTAAAGACTTTGCAGAGGGAAGGAGAGTGAGAAAAATTGAATTGGAATACGGATGTTCAGTAGTGATTTTAACAGGGGCTTATTGTAACACCTACACAAGATATGAGTAACATACATATTGTGATTAAAAAAAGGATCTTAATGCAGATAAGTAGAATAGTGGTTCATTACATTTGCAAAGATTTGTCAAAATTTTGAAAATATGACCATAACCTTATTTGAATAGCGCTATGAAACCTGTGCCAGGAAATGTAAACACTAATTTCGATCACAATTGTATGAGCAATTATACACCCACATTGAGGGTGCCATTTCCAATTACTGTTAACCCCCAAGCAATTATTATTTTCATTGGGATGTTCTCATTGTTATTGTATGAAATCCATTGAAAGCAACTTAATTTTCATAAACACGACAAGACTTGTATGTCAGCTTGTATGTCAAGCCAAATTATCATTTAGAGATATCTGAAAATGACTTTAGAGATATCTCAAATTTACTTCATCCAACGTTCACCGCCCTGAACTAAAAGGTAATACGCAGCAACGTTTTTCATAAATCAATTCAGAATTTCTGTATTTTCCCCACTTTGTCTTAAAATGACCTATTAAAGCTTAACGAGCAAAAATGTGACAGAATTTTCTATTTTTTAGTGTGTGAGTTAAGTGTAATGTAACCCCGGGTTTGTGAATTGCTAATAATTTTGGTATTTAGGGGTTATCCCAGAGTGGTTAAACAGTATGCATATAACTGTGCTGCTCTGGCCCTTAAGGCTTGTGTGAGTTATCAGGCCCCAAAATCTGTTTTATTAATTAATAGGATGGAAAGGTAACAGTATCTAGTTTCATCACTCAAGGCTATAATCCCTGGTTTTATTAATATTTGTAAACCTTATGAAATCATACATAGCCAGATGAATAATTATATACTGTTTCTGGCAACAGTTTCTGTTCTCCTTCCAGAAAAATTCTGGCAGTCTGAAGTGTGATCTATCAGTTCTGGCTAAAAAAAAGACCAATATTGGGTCAGAACCCAATATTCCAGCCTTCACAAGTTTTAAACTGAGGATAATGTGACTAAGCTGTAACCTGTCAGACGAGCCTTGGTATTCACTAACAGTAGTACATAGCACAGTAGAACCTCTGAGTTAAGAACACCCTGTTCATAAGTCTGAAATGTCTGTAACTCTGAAAAGGAGATTCAGTAGTTTTAATAAATGTGTACACCTCCTATCTACACCTTCAATCTGGATAATAATACAAGGATACAGCACACAATGCAATATAATGTTATGGTTCTAAAGTCTTTAAAAGTGTACTATAAATGGAAAAAAAGGCTACATTTAAGTTACCATTGAAATCGTAACTCTAGCAAAAACACAGATTTAAACATCCAGGATAACCTGTGTTAACGTAGTGCTTGTTTTTAAACAAAAGGCATTTTGTCATTCAGTCATTCAGCCTCCTTTGGGTTGAAAAAGAATGGTGCTTTGTTTAAAACTCCAATTTTCCTAGTAAAATAGCCTGCACTTGCTTTGAAATCTGCCTCACCTTTCTGGATACATTTGTTGGTACCGTAATTTTGCCTTCTCTGTGACCAGCACGCCACTTACACGCTGTCTACCTGGTTGCATTGCACGCATGGCTGAGTGATTGTCTAATTCCAGTTGAAAGTGGGGTGTTCGGTAAACCGGTCAGTTTGTAAGTCTGGTGTTAGTAAATCTGAGGTTCTACTATAGTACCAGTACATTCAAAGATCACTTCCTTACAAAGTACTTATTTTTAGAAATTACTATATATTCTTATTACTGTATGACTCCGGCCTCTTCAAATGGCCTTGGCTGGGCAATGCCTTCACGAGCACCATCTTGCAGTTGAAGAGTTTCGTAGTAATTAATCCTGCGGAGCAGATGCTCTCCTCCTTGATGTCAACAAGTGCAAGCTTTTCTTCAGCACCTGTCTGTGTAGCAATGGCCATACAATAGCCTCGAGCTGTGGGGCACACGCTTATTGAGCTTCGTGTAGCCTTCCCGGGGCACGCCCCCCAGCCAATCCGGACTTTCCAATCAGCTCAGCACCAGGTGAGCCTAACTGCTCAATTGGTTGCCAAGCAACAAGTCTCCTGTTCTGTGTCCCACATTTGTGTAGGAACCAGTGATAGGGCTCTCCCCGTCATAGAGCTCTATTCACAAAGCTTTAACTCAGGACTTGTTAAAAGAATATTGTTTCAAAGTCTATTTTTTATGAATAAAATAAACTGTGTATTTATGAAACTTCTCTTTACTGTTACTTTAAATGTTCTTTACTCATAAAATAGATTTTGAAAAAAACATTCTTAAAATAATTTGGGAGTTAAAGCTTTGTGAATAGAGGCCTTAAAATTCCAGAGGTGCAATGCTTATTCTTAATGTTAGCTTCATTTTGGGTTTCCTTTGCCTTCAATGTATCCTTTCAAAAACAACAAGCATAGACCAGTAAGAATAACACTTAAGAAAAATCAAGAATTTTACTATTAATAATCACTACAGTACACCATTCAATTTGAATACCAATTGTTGATTTAATTCCTTCGAACACAGTAATACACAATCTCAGCAATCTCTTCTGAGGCAATTATCGTTGTACTGCTGATACTGCAAAAGACCCTGGCTGAGATTTCTATCTGTGTCCATTAGCATTTTGTTTGGCTTGTCTTGTGAAGGTATTTTAAATAAGGCTGTAAAGGTTCAAATGTTTAAATGGTAAAAAAAGGCGGTCCACCAGTGCATTCAATGCAGTGACATTGAATGCACTGGCTTATGAGATTAAAACAATTACCACATACTCAAGCTTTAGAGAGGCACTTAATTAAAAACAGTAAATGCCTCCCCTTTGAATATTCCCAGTTTATTATTCATTATAAGTAAGTGTTACATTGCTGCTGTTGTCATGACACTTGATGATTTATTTACATTCAATTGAATTATTTTATCAGATTATCTAATGGGTTTGTATTGATATGTTGCTTTTGTTGATGTATTGCAATATTCACAAGTTACTGGTGGCTATCTACTGTACACTGCTTTAATAAAGATGTATCTTAAGCACATAAGTGCATCTTTTTAATATACTGTACTTAGATTTCCAGTCATACATTCAAATAAGTTTCTGTGTGTGATGAAGGTTTTAATATAAATAACGATCAATTGTGGGGTTTCCATGGAAAAATAAAAATAAGTCTCACCTTTTTCTCACGCTGTTTTGGTACTACCTCTCTAATTCTTTTAGGGAGAGAAATTCTCCTTCCAAATTTAAATGACAGAATTAATATTAAAATACAGGAGGGTATATTTAAATGTTTCTGTCTGAGTTCCAATTCGGCCTTGCATGACTACTAATATTGTGCAGCTTTCTTAAACGGTGTTTCTACAAAGTTTTTAGGTTGTGTTGAAGAACCGCAAGTGCAGACTGCCTCATTTGACCACCAATGGAAATAAATTGGCTTTGCAAAGGGCTTCTGTTATTTATTTATTTATTTATTACAAAGGGCTGCGTTGCTTTTTAAAATTTGTAGCAGTTTTAATATTTTTTTTTTATAACATTGCTTATAACACAACTAAACTATAAACACAATCATTATGAGTCAAATGGCAATAATTTGAAACGTTGAATAAATGGTGTCATGTAAAGTAAATACTGAATGAAGAGGTCTCTAAACCCCTTGTACAGTACTGTATGCTTATTTTTTCCTACTTGGTCAAAGAGCTTGCCAGGGCTACTTCCATCACTTTAGTTATAGAACCATGGTTTGGCCGCACACTTCCTATAGCATGAGGAATGTGTGTGGTATGTTTGTGCTATGTCACATTCTCATGACAATGGAAAGAGAATATGGAGTTTCTAAACTGGAAACCCCTCCATAGTTTCAAGTACTAGTGTAAATAACCTTTTTTTCAGTATAAACTGGATACTAAAAATGTCAGTCTTTGACTGTACTATATGTATGAATGTCCCTTTTTCAAAAGCATTTGATGTAAAATTCATTGTTCAGGGTAACTGGGGAATTGAAGTAAAAAAAAATTCCCCCTGTCTGCAGAGGTGAATAGGATCTTGTAGTTCACATCTTTTTTTGAGCAAAGCTTTCTAGTTGAGTTTATCTGTTGGGGGTGCTTTTGTGGACCAAATGTCACAGTGCCACAGTGTCACAGTCTTTGTGTGCCATTCATTTTCTTTTGGAATATGTAGCCTCCACCACTAATTGCGGTGAAGGGTATTTAAATTGTTTGATTACAGAATCACCTGCTTTACCTAATTAGTCTTATAAAATGGGTTGTTATTTTGACGCTGAGTGCAGCCGGACTGAACACGCACATTAGGTGGCTTTTTGCGGTCAGTTTTTCCCCTTTACAAATTTGGGCCTCAGTGTTTCGGTGCTAACAGAGAGAACTGGTTAACAAAAGGACTACTTAACAAATGGGTGGGGAGCGATTAATGCTAGTTATTTTTAAACACCGTTAATCCAAATTCAGAAGGTGTTTACAGCCATATTAACAAATAATCCAAACTTTTATAAAGCTTAAATGGATGTATCACTTTTCAACAATCAACTACAGTACAGAGAAAGCTTTTAAACTCAGCCATATTTCATCATTGGTACCTCCCATTTCGCGCTTCGAGAACCCAAGGAAATTAACCCTATAAATGACGATGAACACTGTGCTTAACTTTAACAGCACATTAAAACAGGTAACACGTTTTCTATTGAGTTTGATGGAACACATATATTTTATGGAAAACTATTTTAACTCTGTCACAAAATGAAATAAAAATGTGAACAAAGTTAGTTTTAATTTCCATCCTCCGTCAAAAGGAATAATTTGTCATTATCCACTCACATTCCTCGAATATGTTTCTGAGATCTTAACAATGAAACAAAACAGCAAGGTTAAGGAAAATAATAAAGGCCTCAACAAGGTGTGTATATGACATTGTATATTTAGGGAGCTAGCTTCAGTATTGCTAGACAAGCAGAAGGAGACAAAGGGTTCTTGCTGCAACATAACTCTTTACAAACCTTCACTGGTGAAACTATAATGAAGAGTGTGCAATGCGCAGTAAAGAAAGGGTTAAGGCTTCCATGGCAAACTGATTCACAGAAGACTGCACAATGTTAATCACTAAACCATGTTCATACTCCCCTTTCCACACGACACTTAGCTTCAGTTAGCAATACCTCAGTGCAATGTATCCTTGTATTGGTATAAAAGTGGAAAGATGTATTGTGGGGTTTTGTTTCCTTCATTTTAATAATAAATGTCTCCTCAAACCAGTCACCTGGAGTCTGTGGGGTGCACTTCTTCTTTTTTATTGTTGCAAAAAAGGCCAATTTAAATGGATTACTTGGGGTTGTAATTCACTACAGGGGAAAGTGCTGCCCTTGGCAAAGACTTAGGTCATGCCAGAGTCTATGACAGACAGTGGTGTTTCTTACATACTGCCATCAGCTACAGTGCACTATGCCTCAAAGTCACCATGTCATCAAATGAATCCTGACTGCATTTCTCCTTCAGGGAACCAGGCTGTGTTTCTGCTGCACAGGGCAATGCTTTAAAGTTTCCTGTCTTATTCAGGAAGAAATATGTGTTCCTTCCTGCTGTCTCATCTTCCTCTAGCTATTGCCCTTCATTGTTATGCATAAGGATCAAATGCTGGCTGTGGCAAAACACATTATAAATAAATTCAACCTCTTCTCTAATGCATTCAACAAACCGTCCTAATTATAGTATACTATTACAAACGCTAACAGCATGGATGAACTGCTGTAGTGTGTTGGTAGGTTACATATTGTATCCATAGTTTTCAGACAAAAAGTGTCACAGGAGGACAAATCGATTGCATAAAGTCCCATAGTGTGTTTTTTGTGTTCTGGCTTACAGATTTGCACATACCCAGTCAACAGTTAATCAAGAATAATCACACAGACTTGGTTATTCAAAGTTTACCGAATCTGAGTATATATTTACTCCTTTGGTTTATTAACGCTTAAATGTATCGAGTGATTGCAGATCTACTTAGAATCCTAGCTCACAGACAATCCAGGCAGTCTGGTGTCTTTGCAAACAAACAGCATTAATAATATATAAAGCAATATGCTTACATTACGCACCTCAGGCAGTCTAAGGCACCTGATTATACTAATGATTACAATATACAACATATCTAAAGCTAATAATAATCCTATCCTATAGCATCATGCTTCAATATAGGCGAGATATAAATTCAAGAATATGCTTACCCTCTGCAGAGAAGTATGTCTTAAATATAAAACAGAGTACAGAAAGGAGTCATCCAAATCAGAGGCTCTGAGTACAACACCAGCAGTCAGCTTCACAAAGCGGTCTTCAAAAGATGGATCAGGCTTATAGGTCTTTTTCTCTTCCTTTGTGTGTCAGAAGGCTTAATTAAGCCTATACATCAGGTTTGTTGCACATCTCTAAAATTAATAATACACCTTTTGGTACCAGACTATCTCCCAGTTTTCTAAGATAAGGTGTGACAGGCTTCTGACGTGTGGGTGCGGGCATTTGTTGAGCGACAGGCAGGAGATCGAGATGGAGGTTGATGTTGATACGCCCCGCAAGCGAACAGGATTTATTTACATATTGTGAACATCGCTCACGTGACATTACCAACAATGGTAGCGCACTGAGGACATACAGGAAAATGTCCGTAAACAAAAATAAAACATTGTATAAAAGCTATAAAATAAAAGGTGCAGTGAAAACGGCGTGCCCTGCTCCCTAATGCTTGGAGGTCACTCTTTATACACCTCACTCACTATACTTAAGGGAATCTACAATCCCTGAACTAATCTTCTCTTTTCAATACTAAACAAGCCTTGACTCCAGCTACTCGCCCGGCCGTCGCCGATTTTGGTTTATTTACGTTCTGATCCTGTGTTACTCACGGCGAACAGCAGATTACAGCAAGGTCTTTAGGTCTCTTTGTCTGGGTAGCGTGGCCGATCTTCAGCCCGTTGGCTCTGGCTTTGCCGCAGCCCTGAGGTGAATAAATGGCACCTTTTTATACCTGACACCCTGCTGGAACACACCTACCTGCTGATTAGATTCAACACCTGGTAATCACACACAGCAGGCAGACTCTCCCAAGAGCGTTAGGTACTTAATTAATTACAACAAACAGAATAAACACACACTACTTACAATATACAGTTTCAGAAAAAAAAATAAAAATAATACTGCATTACTTTGACTTACTGCCACCCTTGAATAAGTGCCACCCTTGAATAAATGCCACTCTCAGTAATGAAACATGTACATTTTTTTCCTACCCCAGCTCAAGTAAATGCAGCACTTGATAAAGAAACGCAGTCAACACACAGTATGGCAAAACATTACAAATAGAAACACAATTAATTGAATAAACTTGAATAAAATGTATTTAAAAGAATATAGTTACATGCTGGAGCATACTGGTATTCCATCCATCCATTATCTGTAACCGCTTAATCCTATAGAGGGTTGCGGTGAACCGGAGCCTAACCCGGCAGACACAGGGCGCAAGGCAGGACTACACCCTGGATGAGACACCAGTCCATCGCAGGGCAACTAAGAGAGGCCAATCCACCTAGCCAGCATGTCTTTGGACTGTGGGAGGAAACCGGAGTACCCAGAGAAAACCCACGCGAACACCGGGAGAACATGCAAACGCCATACAGACAGACCCGAGGCCAGAATCGAACCCAGGACCCTGGAGCTGTGAGGCAGCAGTGCTAACCACCATGCCAGTGCCATCCCTCATACCAGTATTTCAGTGCTTAATTTGACAGGGCTTGACGGGGCATAGCCCCGGTACCTCTGGGCATGTGCATGCTGTCTGTGAATTTAGCATTTTCATTCAGGCATTTTATAGATAGATAGAGACAGTCCGCTGCCAGGGGTGTTCATGTACTGTTTTTTGGTACTAGGCAACTGAGTGACGTGGAAGCAGAAGTGTGTTGCTCTGTGGCTGCTTGTACTGTGGGCTGTAATAACAGGAGCCTCTCTCAACACAGGCAAAGACAAGCGAACAAGCCCAGGTAAAGGTGTAGCTGGAGAATATACCCGGAGACTAAAAAATAAACTTGAAGTGTGGTAAATTCCTGTCATATTTTTCTTTCTTTTTTTGTCCTGTGGTTTTTTTTGTATCACTAGTACAGTACCCTTTCAAATAAACATAATATTATTTTGAATGTGCGGTTTTTAAGAACTGTATTATTGTCACTGCTTGCACCCCGGCACCTCTCTCTGTACAAATTAAGCACTGCGTTATTTTACTGTAAAGGTTCTGGAACCCAAACAAAAAAAGAAGACCGTAGGTACACAGCACTATGTACTGATACTGGTGCAAGAGTAAATACATCAGCACTAAAATAAATGTATATATATATATATATATATATATATATATATATATATATATATATATATATATATATATATATATTTATATATATTTAGCAATTAGCAAGAAAAGTAATACAATTTAGTTGTAATGCAGGAGCTGTATAATTATTATTTAAGTTTCTTAAATGCATTTCTGTTTTAGATGTATGCACAGTATTTTGGCTGACAGGAAGCTCAGAGAGTGGGAGGTGTGGTGTTTTGGAGTGTCAATGGGGAGCAGAAGCTAGTGTAGCTCTTGCGGTGGTGTTGCTGTTTAGGGGGTTGCCACAGGATCAACACATTTTCCTCACCAAAGCCCTGTCTGGATCAGGAGACTGTGAGTGTTTAGTTGTCTTGCTGATTGAAGAGAAATAATTGCACCTTATATTAAAGAGTTCAGCCCTGCGAAGAAAAGAAAGGGAAAATAAACCGACGGTGTTGAACTGATATTTCTGTCATTATTATTTCTCTCTCCACGCTACACTGGCATGTGACCTTACCTGGTCAAACACTGATCTGATCTGTGAGCTCAACTTTCAGTTTAAATTTGTAGGACTTCTTTGCCATCCTGATCAAGTTGTATCCGCAGAAATAAACTTCAATATATGCCTCTGTCAAATACTGTAAAAAATTGTGCCTTTCCAAAACTATAGTACTTCTAATTACTGCCACCCTTGAATAAGAGTGCAGCTGTTTTTAGCAATTTGAAATAAACATTGTGATGTTAATTCAAAGTAATATGGTATATGTTCCTGTACCATGGAGTTCCTCTCACTTGCTTAAGGTAAAAAAAAAAATATGAAAGTGAGGGGCCCTTAATTTAGAACACCTGTTCTGTCAAGAAGTTTGCCTCATTGTTACCATGAGAATCCTAGTACTTTTACAGATAAGAATAAAAAGCTTGCTTGCCTTTCATTTAAACCACCTGTTATGTCAGTAAGTTCTGTCTTGGTTGCTAAAACATATTTTCTTTTACCATGAAAATCCTAGTACTCCCACAAGATAAGAATTAAAAGTGAGAGGCCCCTTGTCCTAAGTTGCAACTACTGATGAGAAACTTGCTACATGTGCATTCCAAGAGGCCCCATCAAGGCTATTGAAGTATGTCAATGTTTTATAGTTGACCGAGTCTCATTTAGGGTAACACAGATTTCTGCAATAATATTTCTGCTTGTAGCTTTTTAACATTTTCTAAACCAGTATAGAGTTTTACAATAATATTATTGCCCTTAACCACTTCAACTCCAGATTTAAAAATGAACCCCCTTCCCAGGTACCAGATTTTGAAAATAATAATAATAATAATGTTTTCAGACCTGTAATTGCTATAAAATGTTAACATATGATGAATAAATGACCTAAACTGCGTTTTTCATTAACCCTTTATGCTGCTGTGTACTACATACACATATTCAATATAGAGATAAAAACACAGGGTTTTTTTTTTTTTTTTTTAAACAATGAAAACAAAAACACTGCTAATAACAGTAATAATCAGTAAACAGTAATTATCAAATAAAAATCAAACAACATCAAAACGCGTGCCATTATCGACTTGCTCTGTGCCATTTATTGAAATGTTCAATACAACAACATACAACTGTTAATTTGAACAGCTATGGTACTTAATTAATAAAAATATAAACATGATTAAATTAACCAAATGGCCTCCTCTCATGTCTAAACTTTCTTATGTTCTTAACTGTACCAAAAGAACTTCTGCATTGGTAAGTTTAAAAACGAGACGAGGCCATTGGGCCCATCTTGCTAACATCTGGGGTAATAAACGGCTAACATTTGGGGTACTATTAGACGTGTTGCTTACTGACATTTTTTGCCTGTTGCAGAGGGGATCATTTTCTATTCAGCAATACTAAGAAGTTCAGGAAATAAGGGTCTGATTGGGGTTAAAAGGCAATAAACACCCAACATCTAGTTATTCGTTCCAGTTGTCCTGGGCGAGGATTGGTTTTAACACCTTTTCTTGGTGGTTGCTCTCCTGGGTGGAGGAATGTTGTCTTGTGTGTGTAATGTTTTGTTGGAACTAGTGTCAACTTATTGGTCATGTTACACTTGTCTTCCAATGCTAAGGTCAAACATCGCAGCACCTGGTTATGGCACCAACTAAACCGTTCTTGGCTAAGACCCACCTTACATCCTGTCAAAATGTAGTATTCTATAGTTTAGAAACAATCTATGTTAGCTGATCCCACATGTCATAATAATCTGTGGAGGACAAAACCTCCACCCATTTTTAAGACTGTGTCAGGATAGCACTGTGGCCCAAGATGTTATTAGCAGGAAGGAGACACAAAGTTAAGAATCTTAAGTTCAAGCGCTATAGCGCACATTTATTAAAGATAACAGAAAACAAATAAACTGGGCATGAGGGCCAAAATAACAGGTTTAAACAAAACACTAATCAGTAGGCTTCACTACCTTAACAAAACAGTTGTCACATTACAGGTCAAAAACACTCACCAAACAAAGGATTTCTCCCTTATATGCAGGTGGCCATTCTCCAATTAGCACTCAGTTACATAATTGGAGAATAGCCACACCTGTGATTGTTGGCAGGGACAGATTTAACCCCATCCCTGCCAACCTCACAGTACCTCACACCCTATTTACACCAGCAGGGCTTCTGGCCCGGCCACAGAGACATAAAACATTTCTACTCATTATTTTTCTAGTGTATGGAGTTCTAAGAAAATTAAAAGCTACATTTGTAATAAAGCATTTCTTTGCACTATAATGGAACAATTCGTCAGGTATGATGAATTATGATGAAGCAGACTCATTAATTTGTTTATCTGTAAACAAGTATTAATATTTACAGTTTAAGAAAGGATTATATATAATTTAAAAAAAAAACATGACATGAAGCTGTACTAATGTGAAGTATAAACAGGGCACAGTGATATTTTAATCCATGTATCCTTTGATGGGTTTAGTTTGTATTATACTAATTATTTCAGGCACTATGAAAACATAATACATCATGTTTAATCCGGCACCAGTGTTCTAGATAAGGCAGGAGTCACATTATTGTATTTATTTTTCCTTAGAATAACTCTTGAGTGTGCATGCGCATTGTATGAAGAAACCCCATTGCCATGCTGATGTTATTATATGCAGCATTTAGGATTACTGGCATAAAATTATTTCAGTATATAAAAAATACTGAATAGGTACTTTTTTGTCAATATTAAAGTTATGTTTTTTGTTTAATTTAAAAATGAAATGGTGTGTTAATCACAAGTAGTATTAGAGTAACTTTTTTTTTTTTGTTTTGGTTTAAGAAATTTAAGGCAGTGGAGAGCAGTACTTCTTGCGTACCACTAACAGAGTGGAACCAAAACATACATATTTATACTAGACTATAAAAGTACCGGTACTTTTAGATATTCTTGTTAAGACTATTACAGCTCATTAAACAAATGTTGGATTGTAATTGCAAATGGCACTGTGTGGTTAAAGTTATTTTATTTGTTTGTTGATAAATTAGGATTAAATTGATACATACTCTTTTCAAATATGGATAAATAGCAACTAGGATTTGTATAGTCGGCACATACTGTAACTTGGTTTATTTTGATGTAGTTATCAATTTAGCAGGGGGCATTTCCTTGTGTGTTACTTTAGCAGGAAGTATATTTTGTATTGTTTGTGTTTGGTTTAAATATGAACCTAGGGCTGTGCTCACAGTGAAAGGTGTTAAAATAGGATAACTACCTTGAGTAGTGAATGTCGTTGGGCTCTGTTCATGTACCCATTAGGTTCCGATTCTGGTCCACCAGATATGTAATGAGAGAGAACAAATCACATTATAAAACAGTGGCACCTGTAATGTAGCTAATGATTGTAAATCCATTGGTCAGAGAACAACATCCCAGCGAAATGATGTAGACCGCTTGAGAAGAAAGGGACAGCTTTGTCAAATGCGTCAACAGTGCAAAATATTAAACATCAAGGTCTTTGCTGAACTACCAAGGCTAGGTGGTGTTAATACTGTCTTCCTTATACTTAAGCACAAATCCCCAGTGTAGATTTTCATGCTTGGCATGCTAAAACTAATTTAATTCAGGTAATGTGACAACTTTGTACACTACCTCAATAAAGCAGATATCTTTTAACATTAAAAGTTAAATGCACAGTAAAATATAATAACCCATTGGTGAGTTTGCAATTATTTTATGGAAACTGAGTTAGTACTAATTTCATTAAGCAGCTGGTACAGCAGATGCAGGCTCTGCTGTTTAAATTAATAAAAAATGACTTTGAAAAACACCACTACAGATACAGGTAGCAAATTCTAGCTTCCAGATAGTGAAAATATTGTAACAAGCAAGGTTGACCAGTTACCTGCTGCCCGCTAGAGACAGCTCGGGGCATTGCACAGTAGCAGGCAACCCCTCAGGGAAATCAATCAATCAATATTTATTTTATATAGCACCTTTCATAGTGGAACACCATCACAAAGTGCTTAATCCGGGATAATAATATGCAAATAATGTAAATAGACACACAGGATGCTGGGACTACAGGGCTTGGGGGGGAACGGTTAATTGTTGTTATTCCACTTTTTGTAATTGTTGCTCATTATTGCATTTATTGTAATCTGTTTGCATTATTGAATTCAAAGATTGGTAGCTTGGTTATGCTGTTTATTTATGTTTTGGCGTGCGCCACCCTGAGAAGCTGTACGGTGTTAATCTGTGGGGGAGTGGCTAGCAGAGGTTCGGAGTGAGAGTGGTGCTTGCCTGCTTTAATAAAGAGCTAATTCTGGTGTCTGTCTGTCTCTCTCAGCAGCAGTGCTTGTTAGTGCTACAGTATGTGCTACTTTAAGGAGGTCTGCCCAACTGAACATTAATGGGAAGCAATATATATATATATATATATATATATATATATATATATATATATATATATATATATATATATATATATATATAATATATATATATATAGTGATACCTATGTTTATGCCTGAATGTCTTTGTCCCTTCAATTCCACCACTGGCTCTAAATTCCAGTCCACAATGACTCTAATTGGCTCTGAGAGACTACAAGGGACAGTGAGCGAGGACAGTGGGGATTAAAAGCTAACACTGGGCTTTGTGGAGATAGATGCTGAGTCACTCAAAGCCAGTACAGCAAAAACAGAAAAAGTTGTCCTGCAAACGTGGTTCAGTGCCTGTCCTTGTGTACATTCTTTTCTCAGCTAACTGCCCTTGCTGCAGCAGGAAGCAATGTTACTAATTGAAATAGAAAAAAAAATTTTATTTTTTGCACACTAATTAACTTATATAAATAACATTTCTCTAGACTCAATTCTATCCTGCTGTCTTTTTCTCTCAAGGGTTATTTATTGACCCCCTTCCTTACTGACATCCTTAAATACGCTAACAACTAGATGGGCGCTTGCAAATCACACAAATGTGCAAATATATTTATTTAAACTTATTTTAAGAAAGTGATCAACTCAAAGTTGGTAATCACTAAGTGCAAGAAAAGGTAACAAATTAATATTTGTTAATATTGTACCATAAATATGAATTAAATATCATCTCTACATTTAGTTCTAGAGTGAATATGTGCAGCAGAATCGGGTATAAAAGAAAAACAAATCCTGTTAGCTATAATTCTTATTTTTATGAGATGCCTTTAGAATCACACCTTGCAAGTGTACAATTTCACTTTGCAATAAAACAGAATGATATTCACTGCAGGAATCAAACAAGCAATTTCAAAATGCATAGCTTGAGAAACATGAAAATGCTAACATGCAATCCAAGACATTTTTTTTTTGTGAAAACGTAGCTGTAGTTCAAAAATATCACTTGGCAACAACAGGCACCAATTTCTTTACATACTTTTACCTTGTTTCAAATAACATTCTTTCAGAATTTCACATCAGTACAGAAACTATTCAAATTCCTATGCACGTTGGAGCTTTATGGTTTATTTCCAATGAACAGTTTGACCAGAATTGAATGGAAAAAAATTGCTTATTATAAATAAAACCAACTCTATGAAATACGAGAGAACCCAGATATAATGCTCTGTTCAACAGCACGGTTCCCCACCTTGGATCCTGCTTTCCTGTGGTCACTTATAGTACACTGAACTGTAGAATCTACTCTACAGAACTCTGACTGCACTGACTGTGCTTGTTAGATACCCTACACGCTAAAAACAGAATAAAATATATCAAAGCTGCTCCAGAGCCTGTGACGCAGTCATGGCCCGCTCCCAAGGTCATTTTTACTTCAAGCCTGCTGCAATCATGGACGCAGCAACCTTGAAGGTTAATGGTTACATTTTTATTTCAGGGAACCAGGGTTATGATAACGTTCCCTTTTTAAGTACAAAGTGTAACCATTACCTAATGGGTGAGTGTACACTAGTCGTCACAAGGGCAAGATTGCAGAACGACTGGAATGCTACAAGGCTAAGCCAAGAAGCTGCCCTGTGCATTACCATTAGGAACACCAGTAACAAGTAGCTAAGGCTAAAAAATTGAGGGAGAAACTCACCTCTATGCTTGTGTTGTAAGGGTCGCCTCGGAAGCCGCCCTCGGAAGCCAGGGTTTTGAGGATCCATGACATTTAGTCTGTAGAACCTAGTGAAGGTATGGAGAGGAGTCCACACGGCTGCATTGCATATGCCTTTGACAGAATAAAGCCCATGAAGTTGCCATGCTCCTGGTGTAATGGGCAGTGAGCTTCTCTGGAGGGGACAAGTTGGCTCACTCATAGGCAGTCCTGAGTGAATCTGCTATCCATTTGGAAAGCCTCTGTTTAGACTGCCTCCAACTTCTTGTCCTGTCAATGTAGTATGCCAGGGCCCATACTGGGCAGAGTGTATGGAGCTGTTGCTCCCTGTCAGACTGGAAAGGAGGTGGATGGAAAGCCTCCAATTCCACAGACTGGTTGACATGAAATGCCTGCATCTCACTCACCTGCTTTGCAAGGGCTCCCTTCTGGTGACACTGCCCAGCGCAATGCCGAGGCATACATGGGCAGGCTGTTTCCACCAAGAGAGTGCCTTTAGACAGTGGCGAGACACTGTCAATAGGCGGTCGCGGTTCAACGCAGGCTGAAAAACTCTGCTGTTGAACCAGGTCTGCAGAGGGCGCATGCACAGGAGACCCAAAGGTAGAGTCTGAGAAGCTGCTGCCATCAAGCCCAGGAGTTTCTGGAACATCAATATCGTGAGCGCTCTGTTGAGCTGAAATAGCTCTAAACAGGTGGCTATTCTCTGCACTCTGCCGTCTGACAGAGTGGACAGCATGGACCAAGTCCAAGCACACTTCTAAATAGGAGGCTGTCTGAGAAGGTGTGAGCTGGCTCTTCGCATGATTCATCATAAGGCCCAACCGTTGAAGGCGGCCGGTGACAAGTTCTGTGTGCCTGTGCTGGAGACTGGGCACAAATGAGCCAGTCACCAAAATAATTGAGTACTCTGATGCCTCCAAGTCTCAGTGGGGCCAGGATAGCTTCCATACACTTCGAAAAAGCACAGGGAGCTAGAGAGAGGCCAAATGGCATGACCTGGAACTCGTAAGCTGTTCCCTGAAAAGTGAACCGCAGGTACTTCCTATGCACTATCTTTATGGGGATGTAGAAATAGGCGTCTTTGATGACCACTGTGGTGGGCCAGTCGCCTGGCCCTATTGATTGCAACAACCGTTGCATTGTCAACATTTTGACCCTCCTTCGGCTTACATTAATAACTTAGATTCTGGTAAAGTAAGCAAACTTGTTAAATTTGTAGACGACACAAAAACAGGAGTGGCAAACACCGTTGCAACAGCAAAGGTCATGCAAAATGATCTAGACAGCATTCAGAACTGGCCAGACACATGGCAAATTACACTTAATATAGAAAAGTGTAAGGTACTGCACGCAGGCAATAAAAATGTCCACTATAAATATCATTTGGGAGATACTGAAATTGAAGAAGGAATCTATGAATAAGATCTAGGAGTTGATGTTGACTCAGATATGTCTTCATCTAGACAATGTGGGGAAGTTATAAAAAAGGCCAACAAAGTGCTTGGATATATAGTGAAGTGTTGAATTTAAATCAAGGGAAGTAATATTAAAACTTTACAATGCATGGAATATTGTGTTCAGTTCTGGTCACCTCACTACAAAAAGGATATTGCTGCTCTAGAATGTTATATGCAGACAGGTTAAAATAATTGAATCTATTCAGTCTTGAACAAAGAAGACTACGCTGCAATCTGATTCAAGCATTAAAAATTCTAAAAGATATTGACAATGTCGACCCATGGGACTTTTTCGACCTGAAAAAAGAAACAAGGACCAGGGGTCACAAATGGGGATAAGATAAAGGGGCATTCAGAACACAGAATAGGAGGCACTTTTTTACACAGACAATCGTGGGAGTCTGGAACCAACTCCCCAGTAATATTGTTGAAGCTGACACCCTGGGATCCTTCAAGAAGCTGCTTGATGAGATTCTGGGATCAAAAAGCTACTTCTTATGTTCTAAAGGTCGCAGTGGGACGTAACAAAACAGGCTGTAGTACACAAATACGAGTAATTAGTAAAACTAATAGTGATTATTTTTAATATCACGTATAATTTGTGTAAAAACACAATAAATGCAAAAATCTATAACAGAAAAAGTATCATGTGCTTATCTGAATAGGCTCACCTGTCAGGTCAGTTTTTTATAGGAAAAATGGCACGGAGGTCTGTGAGCTCTGCATCACAGGCTCTGAGAGCAACTTTGATATATTTTATTCAGGTTTTGAGTCTTTAGGAGGTAAACACCCATTAGGTAATGGCTACATTTCGTACTTGAAAGGGAACCTGTATCCATTGGATTTAGAGATTTCTATCCCCAGCAAGATTTAACCATGGAAATTGTATTTACTCTTATCCTGTCTCAGTGAAGAGCTAGACAGGCATTTTTACTGTTCCTAATCAGAAATTGTCCTGTCATGGACTGATGAACAAGCAAATCCTAGCCTGAGAATTAAGACTGTGAAGTTGCAATTGCAACTTTCTCTCTTGAAATCTTAGAAAAGACCTGATAGCTGCCATCAAAAATCTTATTACAGTTGTCTGCACTGTGTGTACCTGTATATTACTTTTAATATAATTGACATTCTGCAGTCATTTCATTGTTTTAATTACAGGTCAATCCAAAGTCAAGTTGTTACTTTTCTAAATAAGGAAGGTGTGCTTGTGTGTGTTTCTTCAATAATGAGGACAACAATGGGGAATAAAATTGGGATTTGGTTTTCATTTGCAGAGTGGCCCAGCTAAGGAGCTTTCAGAAAGGTGGCCTGCAGTGTGAAAAGGAGCGGGAACTATGGGGGAACAAGAGGGGTAGTGAGGAGGTCAGCAGCAGGAAAGTCTGCAGAGGACCTGCCACTGGCTTTCATAGGAGTCAGCTGCTGGATGGAACTGGGTCCTCTCCTTGAGCTGAGCCACTCACTGCACGAGAATGCGAGGAGTTTTTTCTGATGTTCCTCAAAAACAAAAAAGCGGGATAGCGGGTACGGCTCAGAAGCAAGGCTGTATACCGAGATTAAGATTTGAAAGCTGAGCAGCTTTTTTCACAATAATTGGGTTTAATTTGATGTTAAAGGCTACATCAGCACTGCATGAAAAATAAAACATAAACTATCCCAATGTATTTGGTCATTGTATCTGCATAATGCCACACTGCTATATCCAAAATCACTGTTCTCGAGCATCTCTTCTGAGCCAAAAAACCTCACTTCCGCATGTACCCTCACATGTGCTCTGAAACGTACCGGCGCAGCCCAATGATATAAGCTATATTTCTTCCGTGTGAAAACACACTAGTCTGTGTGACAAACATGGTCCGTCTAATTTTCCATAAGGAAGGAACTTGTACCTGCTTTTGTTTTGTGTAGTAGACATCTTTCACACTGTACATGTTTCCTTCGCATTTTGTATTTATTTATTTTCTTTTTAATTTAGTAGTCACCAATTCTTTTTTGCATTTTCTCCCAATTTAGAATATCCAATTATTTTTAGGCACTGACTCGGGAGTGGCGAAGACAAACACACACTGTTCTCCGAAGCGTGTGCTGTCAGCCGACCGCTCCTTTTCACACTGCAGACTCACCATGCAGCCACCTCAGAACTACAGCGTCAGAGGACAACGCAGTTTACAGGTAAGCCCGCAGGCGCCCAGCCAGACTACAGGGGTCGCTGGTGCACGGTGCACGGTGAGCTGAGGACACCCTGGCCGACCTAAGCCCCCATCTCTCATGTAGTGCTGATGTACCCTTTAAATATTTAAAATAAAATGTATTTTAAATTAAAATAATGGCCTCATTGTAAATTGTTGAACCACAATGCATATCAGGACCACAATGAAAAATGTATTAGGTGAAGAACTTCCGGTCGAACGATAGATGGAGTAGACACGTGACGCTTGCTCCCACAAACTATTATAATATTACTTACCAAACCCATTTTTTTATATATATTTTTACTTTACCATTTTTGGTAACGTATTTGTACACTGGCCATACAATGTCAAAGCCAAATAAACCTAAGTGTGGGATTCTTTACCTTTGGATTCCGCAACCAAGGGGCCTGCTGGTCCTGCCAAGCCTGCATCGGTTTCTATGTGTGCCGTGGTCTCCAAGCTAGAAAAGCTCTGCGCAGCCCTTACCGCTGATCTTACTGCAGAGTTTCAGAACTCGTTTGACTCTTAAAATATCTCTCGATGCCATTCAGACCACAGTTACTTCACATGGATACCGCATTGATAGCCTTGAGCATTCGGCTGACGACACTGGGGATTGGGTGCGTGAGTTGGAGGCCACCTGTGCTACACTGGTCTGCCAGAGGGGGTTGAGGGCTCGCACCCCACTAAGTTTATGTCTGATTTCTTTATGGAGCTACTTGGGGGTGAGGCACTGGGATCGGCTCCGGAGCTGGATCGGGCCCATCGCTCTCTAGCACCAAAGCCGGCTCCTCACCTAAGGCCCAGACCCGTGATCGTCCGCTTCCATCTTTATCAGACCAAGGAGCTTGTCCTCCGGTTGGCGCGGGAGAGGCGAACCCTCGCCTTTCAGGAGCAAAAGATTTTTATTTTTCCAGACCTGAGCTCAGATGTCGCCAGAAGCCGTGCAGCTTTTAAGGACATAAAGACAAGGCTATACAAACAGGGTATTAAGTTCAGCTTGCTCTATCCAGCCAGGCTTCATATTTTCTTTAAGGGTTGGAATTTGATCTTCACTTCGGTACAAGAGGCTGAAGCTTTCAATAAAAGTGACATTCTCCCTTGCCTGAATGCCAGCAACTCCACCCCCCCAAGTTAAACACAGCTAAGTAGCGATATATTATGATAGTTTTCTGTTTTGTTTTTGTAGACTATGCTGAACTGGTCAACAGGGTTTTAATTAAACCCTGGTTTCAGTGGCTAACATATGGTTTGCCTGGCTGTGTTACTTACATTTTTTTTTCTTCCCTTTCTTATATATACTTGTAACAGGGCGAGGTGCCCTGTACATTTTGTTTATTTATTTTTAGATCGGGGTCTCTCCCTCCGCCCCTGTGCAGTGTGGTTTTGTATTTGTTATTTGTTTGTTTATTTTTTATGTCGGCAAAGCGCCGTATGGTATTTTGTATTAGGACGGCGTAGCCGATTGTTTTGTTTAGCATGGATGGGTAGCCCCATCCACAACACAATTAATAAACCCATGCAGATTGTGGCCGAGGGGTAATAGGATGATTACCAATTAGTTAAACCCCTCGGCCATGATATAAAAAGCCTGCAGCTCTCGGCACTGGAGGTTGGGTGTTAGAGAGGAGAGAGCGAGCAGAGAGACGGCGATTGAAAAGAGAAACGAAACTTAAATAACATAGGAACAGTGAAGGCAATCTGCCCAGCCTGACCTGTGTTGTTTTATTATTTATTTCTGTGTTCGAGATTTGTTTTTGTTGAAACTATTTATTTTGCTCTGTGAGCACGTGTTCTTTTTTTGTTTAAATTTTTGGTTTATTTTTGTGATTGGCTTAATAAAAACGGCAAACGCCACCTTACCTGCAGTACTCCTCGGTGTCAGTTTCCTTCCTGCTTCTGCCTGACGTCAGACCAGTCAGTCACCCTGTCACAATACTGTATAGATAACTATTTGGTCAATGAAAATAGTTAAGTAGGTCTACGGATATATATTTTTAGAAAATGGTTAGGTGAACTAGAATATTATTCTTCTAAGAATGTACCTTACTTATTTCTATATTGTTATTAGTACCATTGTGGATATTTTAAACTGTTACTGTTTACACATACGGATTGTCTGCCTTAAGTCATTTTAGTCATTTTTAGATGCTAAATACCCCCTTTTATTATTGGTTTTTATTTTGTATATTTATGTGTCTGTTTGTTTATACTGTATACGTGTGTATGTTTGTATGGCTCCTATGGTCGCTACTGTCTTTGCTTACTTGCATATTTAAGTCTCTAATATTATAACTATTTGTTTTTTCAATCTTTTTTTTATATTTATTTATTATTTTCCTTCAAAAATTTCTTTTTTAAAAAATGTGTACTTTATGGGTTGTAATCTTTCACTTGTATCTGTGGGTTTAGGTATGTATAACACACGTGTGAACGGGGGTTAACCTGATGAGTGGGTTAGAATTCTTTAATGTCTGGGTGGGCTTGCTTCTCGTTTGGGGAGTTGCTGCCAGGGTGGCACGGTGGGTTGAATTCAGTTTTTTTGCCTTTCTCTTTTTTTTTCTCTCGGGTCTCAGACAACCGCACTATTTACGCAGCCATTTGATCTAAAGTTGATAATGGATTTCTCTTACCTTGTCTTATTTTTCACAGCCTATACTTTGATCTTGTATTTTTGTTGTCATTATGATGTGTGCTAATAGAGGAAGTGCTGTCAATTTTGTAAGTTGGAACATAAAAAGGGCTAAATCACCCAGTGAAACGAAACAAGGTTCTAGCGCATCTCCAGCATTTAAATGCTGGAATTGCATTCTTGCAGGAGACCCATTTTCGAATGTCAGGTCACTTCTGCGTGCGCAGGGATTGGGTGGGGCAGCTCTACCATTCAACATTTCATGCCAAGGCCAAAGGTGCTGCAATTTTAGTACATAAAAACATACCATTGTTGCTTCTGAAGTTATTGTAGATAAGAACGGTCGTTATACTCCCATGATTCTGGCCAATGTTTATGCCCCAAACTGGGATGACAGGGATTTTATTACACATTTTTTAACTTCACTTCCTGATTTAAATACACATCACTTACATTTTTTTTTGGAGGGGGGGGGCTTTAACTATTGCTTAAATCCTACGATCCTACGTTAGATCGTTCATCCTCGAAATCTACCTCACTTTCTAAAACTGCTTTAGCCACCCAATCCTTTCTTTCAGATTACAGGGTTTCTGACCCGTGGCGCTTTTTATTTTCTACAGGTAGACAGTACTCTTTTTTTTCTCCTGTTCACCACACATTCTCACATATTGATTATTTTTTTCGGGATAGTAAACTGCTGTCCTCTGTTTGCTCTTGTACGTATCACAGCATAGTTATATCTGATCATGCCCCTGTCATATTAGAACTAAATTTTCCGAATCAGGTTACGCCCAGGGCTCCTTGGTGTTTTAGCAGCCTGCTATATTCTGATGAAAATTTTGTTAAATTTATGTCTGAACAGATTACTTATTTTTTTGATACGAATAACTCCCCAGGAGTCCCCATTACAACTGTATGGGAGGCAATGAAAGCTTACCTGCGTGGTCAGATAATCTCTTTCACTACCCAAAAGAACAAATGTTGTAAGAACAGACTGTCAGAGCTAACTGATCTTATTCTTCAGCTGGATCAGCAGTATGCTGCTGCACCCACTGCTGATTTGTATAAGGAGCGATTAAGATTGCAGACAGAATTTTATTTACTTGCTTCTCAACGGGTAGAAAAACAACTACTCAGATTGTGCCATGTTTTGTATGAACATGGTGATAAAGCTAGCAAGATTTATCTCACCAGTTACGCCAATCCAGTGCTTCTCATTTGATCACTGAAATTTGAACACAGTCAGGAGCAAAAAGCTATTAATCAGCAATTTAGGCTAGCTTAGAGGAGCCCTTTTCTATTTAGGAAATAACAGAGGCAATTAAATCAATGCAAAGCGGCAAGTCTCCTGGACCTGAAAGTTTTCTGGTCGAATTTTATAAACATTTTCGGCCCAACTCTCCCCATTTTTGATGTGTATGTTCGCTGAATCATTTAAGTCACAATCTCTCCCCCCTACACTTTATCAAGCCTCAATATCCTTACTGTTAGAAAAGAACAAGGACCCTCTCCAATGCAGCTCGTATCGCCCAGTTTCATTACTTAACGCAGATGTCAAGATTTTGGCCAAGGCTTTAGCACGCAGGCTCGAATTAATTATTCCTTCTATTGTTTCTTTAGATCAGACAGGTTTCATCTAGAACCACCACTCCTTTTTTAACTTAAGACGTCTGTTTAATATTATATATACATCTTCCACTCACCCAGACCCTGAAGTACTTATTTCATTAGACGCTGAGAAGGTTTTTCTCTTTGCTACCCTTCAAAAATTTGGATTTGGTCAAAACTTTATTTCTTGGATAAAATGACTCTATACATCCGCTGTTGCCTCGGTTCGGACCAACAATTTGAACCCGGGATACTTTTCATTGCATCGTGGAACCTGTCAGGGATGCCCCCTATCAACTGAGCCCCTTGCTGCTTCCCTTCACAGTAATCAGCGTGTTAGTGGGGTGGATCGTGGAGGATTGGAGCAAAAGGTATATCTGTATGCTGATGATCTCCTTTATTTTATTTATCTGACCCTTCTACATCCCTTCCTCCTGTTCTGTCTACCCTGGACCAATTTGGTAAATTTTCTGGATACAAACTCAACTTACATAAAAGTGAATTATTTCCAATCAATCCTGCTCCAACACATTGTCATTTTGCTGATCTACCTTTCAAAATTACTTATGATAAATTTCCATATCTAGGAATTTCTGTAACAAGGTCACCCCCTTACTGGAACATATTAAAAAAAGATTTTACCCGCTGGTCCAATTTGCCTCTCTCGCTTGCTGGCCGCATTAATTTAGTTAAAATGAATGTGCTACCTAAATTCTTTTCCAGTGTATTCGTATTTTTATTCCTAAATCATTTTTCAAGACGCTGGATACACTAATCTCATCTTTTATATGGAATAAGAAAAACCAGCGTATTGGCAGGTCCTTCCTTCAAAGGCCTAAATGGTTGGGAGGATTGGCCTTGCCCAACTTTCAATTTTATTATTGGTTAGCTAATATTCGTTGTATCACATACTGGCTCCACCATGATCTACAGCAGACAGGGCTTGCCTGGCTACTGATTGAAGCTGCCTCCTGTCAGCCTACATCTTTACCAGCATTGATATGTTCCTCACTGCCTCTTTCCTTCACACAGTTTAGTTCTAACCCAATAGTAAAACATTCCCTTAAGATTTGGGCCCAATTTAGACAGAATTTTGGTATTCAGTTTCAATCAATGTTCTCTCCCATTGCTATGAATCATAATTTTGCACCTTATTTGAATGATGTTTCCTTCCAGGCATGGCATGGTAAGGGTCTGAAATTTGTGAAAGATATGTATATTGATGATAATTTTGTTTCTTTTGAGCAACTTTCTCAAAAATGTAATATTCCAAATACACACTTCTTTCGGTATTTGCAGATTCGACACTTTGTGTATAGTAAGGTGACTCATTTCCCCTATTTATCTGTTGAATCCCCCATCGATTCTCTTCTTAAACTTAATCCTCAATGTAGGGGTATGATTTCTAAAATGTACAATTTTATTTTTTCCTTACATTGTCCTTTAATAACTACTATAAGGGCAGCCTGGGAGTAGGACTTTGGCTTTAATTTTACAGATGACATTTGGGACTCTATTATTTGAAGAGTACACTCCTCTTCTATTTGTGCACGTTACGCTCTGATTCAATTCAAAATCCTTCATCGCATCCACATGTCCAAAACTAAATTGGCAAACATTTATCCTAATATTGATCCTACATGTGATAGATGTAAGCAGGCTCCAGCCTCATTGATCCATGTTTTGGACCTGTCCCAGGCTAGTCGCATTTTGGAACTATGTCTTTGAGACCTTCTCCCAAATTTTTATTTGCCCATTGACCCCACACCACTTATAGCGCGATATTTTGTCCAAACTCCAATCCAGCACCCTGGCTTATTTTGATGAATTGGAGGCAGGCTGCCCCACCCTCTCGTGTTCATTGGATTAGAGGCATCATGCAATTCCTCAAACTTGAAAAAATTAGATTTACTCTTAAGGGATCTAGTATTAAATTCTATATTGCATGGCAGCCCTTTCTCTCATATTTTGACACCTTACAATTTACAACCCCCATTCCTTAACTCCTATTATTGTTAACTACACTTGCTCTCGCAATAGTCTGAGACCCAACTCTTTCCCTTTATTTTTTATTTATTTTCTTCTTTCCTCTCTCTATAGGGTCCTGTATTTAATGCAGGTACTTTTGTTCATGTACTGTATGCTGTACACTTGTAGGTAATGCTAATAAGATAATTTAGCCAATACATGTATTTATTGATTTACTTCCTTTATTTTCAATTATGTCACCAAACAGTAATGCAGTGATTTTCAATGACTTTTTTTCTCTCATTGTCTCTGTATTATATGTTATCTTATTTTGACTTTTTTTTTACGTTTGGAAGCAGAAAACTAATTAAAAAAAAGAATTGAAATAAAAATGTATTGGGTTTGTCTTCCTACATACTGTGGCGAACCTCGGTTCCCACAAGCAGGTGGAGGTCTGACGCGAACCCAGGACTTCTTGCTGGGCTCCCTTTCAGGAGCAGATACCAGGATAATGTCTTCATGTTTAGATTGCGTCACCTACCAGCCATGACTCCTACCCCCGTGCACGCTACACTACATACTTATTATTATTATTATTATTATTATTATTATTATTATTATTATTATTATATGACTAATATAATAATAATAATAATAATAATAATAATAATAATATGCACACCACAAACCAAGTCTTCTGAGATATGTTTTCCTTTTATTACAATGAAAAAAAGAACAACGTACATTGCAAGTCTTTCACACAAGAAAAAATGTAACCTTTCCTTTTTTTCAATTAACCTTTCTGTTGTTCTAAGATTAATCACAATGCCTACCGATTGAAAAGAATTCACGAACATCTTTTCAACTAATCACAGTGCCGTGTTTATTTTGCAAGGGTTTCAATTATCTTAGCAACCAAAAAATCTTTGTTGTTAAGAACATAAAATTTACAAACGAGAGGAGGCCATTCAGCCCATCTTGCTCGTTTGGTTGTTAGTAGCTTATTGATCCCAGAATCTCATCAAGCAGCTTCTTGAAGGAGCCCAGGGTGTCAGCTTCAACAACATTACTGTGTAAAAAAGTGCCTCCTATTTTCTGTTCTGAATGCCCCTTTATCTAATCTCCATTTGTGACCCCTGGTCCTTGTTTCTTTTTTCAGGTCAAAAAAGTCCCCTGGGTCGACATTGTCTATACCTTTTAGGATTTTGAATGCTTGAATCAGATTGCCGCATAGTCTTCTTTGTTCAAGACTGAATAGATTCAATACTATTAGCCTTTCTGCATACGACATGCCTTTTAAACCCGGGATAATTCTGGTTGCTCTTCTTTGCACTCTTTCTATCTGCTATTAATAGCTGCTATTAATAGTGAATCAGTGTGGCAAAGTAGTTTGCAGTGCACAGGTGTAGTGGTGATGTGATTACAACACAGAAGACAGACAACAAAGTTCACGGTCCAAACAATATGTTTATTTATAATCCTGGTCTGGTGACCACAAAGAATAATCCCAGGCAATACACATCAATATGTATTGTCTCTAAACAACGGGTTGCAGTCCCAAAATAATAATACACAGTTCCAAAGAATAAACACAGTAGAACACACACAAAGACACACACACAATCACAAGACCAGAGTGAGTGCTAAAATGCTCATGGTGAAACACAATTTATTCGTGCACAGTTGTGAAGTGTTGTCTGGGTTTAGTGCTGGCTTTTAGCGATAGCACCGGATCGTGTTAGCTCACGGTAACTCATAGTACTCCTTTCTCGGTTCAGTTTAACCATAACAAAAAGGAACTGATCAGCTAGCCACGTCCCCTTTTGTACTGTCAGTCATGCCTCCTTGGTTAGGGAGTGCAACCGTTTCTCCTCCAATCCGCGGTTGCCACATCGCTTTCCCTCTGGATCGATGACTTGGCGTACCGTAGCTCCGCCCCCTTTCTAGATGGCCGACTTCAACCTAACCCTTGGAATGAATTGTCTGTCCATCCAATTTGGGGCACTCTGTTCCCTTTACACAGCAACCTCACATGTCGGGAGGGAGACTTATAACCAAGATTAATTCTTTCTCTGTCACAATCAGACACTTACATTTGTTTTTTATTTCAAGAAATACAGTTGGTCTCTGCTATGGTGAATGTCATTACATTGAAACAAACACATAACTAAATAATTGCTTCAATTAGTAAAGGTCTGGATTTTTTTGTTATTTATTAAGCACTGTACAAAAAGGTTTTACAGAGTTGGTGTTAATAATGTACTTGTAAGCAGTAAGATGAAAAATGTGACCATGTAGTGCTTGACTTTCATCATTTCTGTGAAAGGTTTTGAACCCAAAGTAGGGCTCATGTTAAAGGGATGAGCATTTTCAGTTGACACTATGCTAAACATCAATAGGGCAGTGATGGCTACAGTTTTTCCACTGGATGTTTACCAGTCAGAAGTCTGTTACATATACAGTTGTAGTCAAAAGTTTACATACCCCAATGGAAATGTATAATTTCTAGAAATTTCTCGAAAACAAAGAATTATAGGAAAAATCTTTTGTAGCAAAAGTTTTGCTTTTGTGGATGAGTAAAAAAAGTTACAAGGAAAATTAATTTAATAGCTAGTTGAGGCACCTTTAGCAATAATAACCTATTTTAAACTATTAGGTTATTTGTCAATGAGCTTTTGGCATGATTCTTTAGTGTTTTTTGACCATTCTTCAACGCAAAATTGTTCCAGTTCATTCAAGTTCCGAGGACTTTTGCACAGCTTTCTACAACTCATACCAGATTCTCAATCGGATTGACTAGGCCATTCCAGAACCTTGGTTTTATTATTTTTTAACCATTCTGAAGTAGATTTTGATGTGTGCTTTGGATCGTTGTTGTGCTGGATATCTTTTGGTATGCTATGGAATCCATTTTACCGTGTATTGGAACTAAATTTCCCGTTAGAGGAAAAACAGCCTTATATAACGATATTACCACCTCCAGAGCGTCACCACACTGGCCCAGACTGCCTGCAGTGGCTACAGCACAAGAAATTCCAGGAAAAAATAACCCGCACATCAGCAGAATGACTGTAGCTTGCCATCTGCATGAAAATGATTTGCATGCTCGTGGGCCACTCAGGGGTAACATGTTGACAGCTGAGAGACGAAATAGCTATCTTCTGTGGGCCTGAGAACATCTGAGGTGGTGGAGTGTTTTATTCACCGATGAATGCTGTTTTGCCCTTGACAACGTGTGTGGAGACGTCGTGGTGAGTGTTATGCTGCCTTTGCATTGTTCAAGCCAATGCCTTTGGTGCAGATTGAGGGCAACCTTACTGCTTAGCGATACGTTGACGAAGTCCTTGAGACAACAGTTTTTCCGATCCTACAAGCCAATCTGGAAGTGTCGATTTTCCAGGAGGACAATGACCACATAGTGCTAGGATTACAATTGCACGACTTCAAGAAAACAATGTCGAGGTCTTGCCGTGGCCAGCCTTTTCTCCTGACCTGAGTCTAATAGAACATCTGTGGTACCAACCGTGACCACACAACCTTCACCAGCTGGCTGCAGCTGCACAGGAAGAGTGGCGGAACATCCCACAGTAGTCTATCCAGAGGCTGATCAGGTCTATGCGTCAACGCTGCCAGGATTGTGTTAATGCTCAGGGAGGTCACACCTGATACTAACTTTGTAATGTTTTCATTTTGACAGTGTGTCATGTTTCATACTGAAAACTTATCATGATTCCTTGATCTGTATTTTTGTTCATATTTTCTGTGATTTTGTTTGATATCTATGTTTAAAATATTTCATTAAATCCATTAGTCCTGAATGTTGCATTTCTTTTGTGCATCAGTATATATATTTTTTTTCTGTGGCTTCTAGATATTGCTTAAATAACATAAAAAACAGTAGAACCGTAAAAGAGTGTCTAATGAAACCAGATGTTTCAAATGAAATGTCAATGGCACTTCAACGGAATGTCAAGTAACAAGTGTAAAAGACTTAATACAACATAGTTAGAATATAGTAGTAACATTAATACTACCAATAGTGTATATAAACAACAGTAGCAATAGTAATATAAAAATATTTCAAACAGAAGTATATTTTGAGAGAATAACACACAACGCAAGTCTAATTTAGCTGATGGAGTGAAGTGGGCACAAATTTTAAAGTTTCAGGCTGGTTCAAAACCACTTGGCAAGTTTGCATATATTCCGCATATACAGTAGCAATACAATTTGTCAGACATCAAGACAACCACATTGTAGATTGATATTGGGTGGGCAACTAGAGTGGTCCTGGAGTATTCAATAGGCACAATTAAATGTATATGTTCTGCAAGACCTGGTCTGGGGTTTAATTGGTCCAATTTTAATAATAAATCGACAGGGTAAGTTGTTGAGCACTGTTCTAGTCCATTTAAGCAACTCTACCACAAGGTCTAATGTGTTGCTGTGGTGTGTACTGTGTCTACTGTTGCTACATGCCAAATATAATGGTTCCCTTTGTCTTCTCCATCAAGAATCTTAGTAAGCTGGTCAAGTGACTCTGTATAGTATTTGCAACATATGAAAAAAAGGTGTAAAGCATTGAATCCTTTGTGACAAATGAGTACAACAGTTCACAATAATGAGTTGCTGTATCTGCAAAACAGGCATCTCTGTTCAAAGTGATTTGAAAAACGTTGTGACCAAGCCTTCTTGCACTGACCTTCACACAAACACACTGCGGTGTCTCACATTTCTGCTTTTTCCAGTGCAATTTCCCTTAGGTTGACAGTTGAGTTGTGGTACGGCACCTATGGGATCTCTCCACTTTAATTGAAGACTCTCAGAGTCAGTTGATGGTGAGAAGGCTTACATTACAATAGAAGCAACTGCTGGTTCCATAAAAAGATTTAAAAAAGAAAATAAATATACATTTGATATATAAGGGGTTCATTTTTGGTCTTAGGGTTAACAAGGTGTCAGGGTGATTGACTAACTGGCAATTTGATTGTGGTTTGGGGAGCTCATGTGGGGCATTACAAGGAGGAATGGTTCCTTTACAAACAGCCTGCACACACACACACACACACACACACACAAAAAGTTAAGTTAAAAAAGCATGAACTTCTTGATGTGTCATTGTTTCATGAATTGATGACTTATCTAACTGATTTGATTTTATTAACTTTTTATGAAGTTTGCGATCAATCAGAGCAGCTCCGGGTTTTGTTGTGCATTATAATTTGTTTCTAAATCTGCCTTTAGTGGCTTTTGAACTTTACTGGATAATTTTAAATTGCCAGGACTGTACAGACTTTCTCATTCCATTTTAAATAATGTGACAGTTTGATCTTTCAGCCCAGCTAGTCCCACCTTCTCCAGCTACATAAATGTTTAAACGTATTTTTCTAAAAAGGCATGTCTGTAGTTGCTGAAATATCTGTGATATAACCAAAGTTGTAGATAAAACATTTTCATGCCCACTGTAATTACATTTTCATCTAAAGATTTTGACAAGTTTTATTTATGAATGCTGTTATAAAAGAAAAAAAAAACATCACAGTATATTGTGTGAGCTGTGTAATTTATAGAATTGCTGATTTATGTTGAAAAAAAAACAATAAATACTAGCAAAAAACTAAATAGGTTTTAAATCTGTTGAGGTTTTAATTTAGCCTAAAGACATAAAACAGGCAAGATTAATGTAGTAACATCTGATTAATCCAATCATCATTTTATACACAGCTTAAATTTAAATCCTAGTGAACGTTACAATTCCTTGCTAATTACTTGGCAAACTCACTGAAAATATAATGTTTGAGCAGTTTAAAAATAATATTACTAGGGTTTACAATTTTCTAAATTATCTTATGCATGTGTCCGATACTACACATAGCCTACACTTTGTGTATGTTTTTGTGAATGGAAATGGTATAATGTGTTGTGCGTGAATAATAACTGTAGACATAATTTAGATGTTTAAAGAACATACTGTGTATACAACAGAATCATTACTTAAGGCAAATTAAAGAAAACCAGGATTTTTATAATCTAATGTTTATCTGAAATAGAAATGTAACCATTACTGTATGGGTGTTTACCTCCTATAGACCCTGAACCTGATAGATATATCAAAGCTGCAGGCAGTGCCTGTGACGCAGTCATGCCTGCCCCCGAGGGCATCTAAGGACTGCCCGCACAGATCACAGCATCAGCTTTCCTTCAAGCTTGCTGATCATGAATGCAGCGACCTTGAAGGTTAATGGTTACATTTCCATGTCAGGGAACCAGTCCACGGCTATGATAATAACCTAACGTTCCCTTTCAAGTACGAAATATAACCATTACCGTATGGGTAAGTGTACCAAAGCCGTCGCAAGGGCAAAATTGCAGAATGACTGGAATACTTCAAGGCTAAGCTGAGAGGCTGCCTTGTGAGTTACCATACGGAACCCCAGTAACAAGTAACTAGGGCTAAGAAATTGAGGGAGAAACTCACCTCTATGCCTGTGTTGTAAGGGCTGACCCTAAAGCAGCCCTTAATACTCTAGTTCCAAAGCCATGGATCCACGACATCAGTCTGTAAAACTTTGTAAAGGTATGGTCAGTAGCCCACACAGCTGCATTGCAAATGTCTGTGACAGATGTACCCTGGAATAAAGCCCACAACGTTGCCATGCCCCTGGTGGAATGGGCAGTGAGCTTTTCTGGAGGGGGCTCCAGACAGCCTCTGTTTAGACAGGGCTTGACCATGGGACTTCACCCCATAACAGACAAAAAACTGTTTGGACTGCCTCCAACTTTTCGTCCTCTCAACATAATACGCTGGTGCCCACACAGGGCAGAGCTTATGGAGCTGTCGCTCCCTTTCAGACTGGAAAGGAGGCAGATGGAAAGCCTCCAGTTCCACATACTGGTTGACATGAAATGCCAAGATTGGTACAAAGCATAACCCTTGTCCTTGCTTCTGCAAAAATTAAGCAGGCTTTCGCAATTGAAAATGCCTGCATCTAACTCACCCACTTTGCGAAGGTGACTGCAAGCAAGGAAGCAGCTTTGAGCAATAAAAATTTCAGCTCAGCTGAATACAAGGGCTAAAATAGAGGCTCGATGGGTCGGGATGCCATAAGTTGCCTCTGCTACTGGTGTGCCAAGGCATCTAATCGCTAGCGGGTCCCGGCTCCTGTTATGGAGAACCACAGGGGACAGTGGGCCGATTCCTGCGAGACAAAGAGATCTGTGTCTGCTCTCCCGAAACACTGGCAAATGAGGCTCACCACCTCGGGGTGAAGCCTCCACTGAGGTGCTGGGAGCTCCCCTTGAGAGGTCCGCCGCCCAATTTATCACCCCAGGCAGGTGTACTGGCAGGTGATTTATATTGAGACCCTGCCATGGGGGCTCCATTCCCCTGCTCCCCGTAGATGGGCAGGCTATGTCTACCAAGAGAGCACCTTCAGACAGTGGCGAGGCTGAAAAACCCTGCTGTTGAACCAGGCTTGGAAAGGGCGTGTGCGCAAGAGACCCAATGGAAGGGTCTAGGAAGCTGCTGCCATCAAGCACAGAAGTCTTTCGAACGTCACTACTGTAAGTGCACTGTTGAGCTGAAAAAGCTCCAAACAGGCGGCTATTCTCTGCACTCTGTTGTCAAACAGACAGGTCTGTAAAGATGGGGGTTGGCTCTTTGCACGATTCACCAACAGGCCCAACCGATCAAGGTGGTCGGTGACGAGCTCCGTGTGGGCCTCTGACTGTGCGGGACACTGGGCACAAATGAGCAGGTGTGAAAGAGATGGCTATAGGATGACGTCAGACCAGAAATAAATGCAATGGGGCGAAACTGAGACGCTACGGCGCTCAGCTTTTATTAAATAATATAAACAAACAAACGGCTTAAACAAAATACTTCACAAAACAAAAAGGCATGTTGGCCAAACAAACAAACAAATGGAACAAACAAGTAAGTATCGTGCTGGTGTGGACCCAGCATGTTTTAGCAATTGTTTTCTATTCACGTTAAAGTTTCCTTCACCACCCGACTCGTTCCGCCTCTCGAACACTCTCATCACTGTGCAGCCAAAGCTGCAGGTCTTTAATATTAATAATAATAATAATAATAATAATAATAATAATAATAATAATAGAGAACACATATATATATATATATATATATATATATATATATATATATATATATATATATATACATAGGAGCAGGACGCTCCACCACAGCCAGTCGTCCAGTTAATTGAGCACTCTGATACCTTTGAGTCTCAGGATAGATGCCCTGGTGTAATGGGGACATCTAACAGCAGTACTTTATCCACATCAGGCACACGCGCCTGGGAAAGCTAAAGCTGCCTTTTGCGGCTATCAAAGCAGCCAGGTTCCTGCCCACAGCCTGTCTGTTCAATTTGGAGACGTGGAACAGGTTTTTGGTCACCAAACGCAGCTCCTCTAGCTGCTGTGGTGAGGGTCTGTGATTCTTAGACAGCGACGTTAACAGACAGGCCTGGTAGGCTACCAGTATGCTGTTGTAATTACCCAGCCTTGTGGCAAATGCACCGGGCGAGTAAGCGCGCTTGAAAATGAACTCCAAGTCCTGACACATCCGGAGCTGTAGCCAGGTGACCCCAGGAGGACCCCCGGGTGACCCCAGGGGACGGGGCAGGTGGAGCCATGTGCTCATGCAGCAGCTCTGCAAGCACTTCTGGTACTGGACCAGGGATGGTACCATGGTTGTGAACCGGTTTGGTGACTTTACACTGAGTCAGTACAGTACCGGGACGGGGCCAGATTGGTTCTGTTCTGGTTCGGTGCCTTAGCGCTGGGTCGGTTCGGTACCAGTATGGTGCCTTAGCGCCGCGTCGGTATGGTACCCTGAGTATGGTACCTGAACAGGGGCGGTAACCAGTTGGTACCAGTTCAGTATGGTACCTCTGGTACGGTACTTGAACCTGAGCAGTACCAGGACGGTAATCTGTCGGTTCGGTACCCGTTCGGTGTATGCACCGGGTTGGTACAGTACAGTACCGGTACACTACTGGTGCGGTAACATTGTTCCCGGTTCAGTACGGTACCAGGTCAGGAACGGAGCGGGTTGGTGACCTACAGGTCTACTCGGTTCGCGTTACCGCAGGAAGCAGTATACAGGGATGCCCACCTATTATAAGCTTCTGGCAAAACCACACAGTCAGAACAAATACGAGACTGAGAGAAGCCTGCTTGTTAGAGCCCTAACAGCCCTCGTAATGGTGCTGGAAGCACTCACCAAGACGGCAACGAGATCACGTGGAAGAGATTTCAAGCAATCTCAGCCGAGCGCGTACCTTGGTCAACGCAGAGCTGCTGAGCCCAGCAGTTGTGCTCATGTTTCTGTAAAAAGCCAGAAAAACTCACAAGAGAAATACATTTTCTCACAGAAAACATAAATACAACAATTACAGTTCAGAAAATAGTATTGTTTACAAAAACAAAACTTTAATTTTAAATCCAGCCAGAGCTAAGCAGCCGTTGAGGAGAGCACAAGTCAGCCGACTCAAGTTGCTTGATCCCTGGGAAGGGGCGGCAGGAACCACCAGCTTCACGCAGGACACAAGACCGCTGCGGGATGTAACAAACAACAGGCTGTGTGCAAAAAATGTACGTGTAATTAGTAAACTAATACAACGTCAATAATTATCGCATCAATTAGTGTACACAAATAGCAAGTAAAATACGCAGATAAAAGCAACAAGTACTCATCTGTCTATGGCTCTCCCATCAGGTTTCAGTCCTCTGAAAAATGATGCTGTGATCTGTGCGGGCAGTCCTTATATGCCCTCGGGGGCAGGCATGACTGCGTCACAGGCACTGCCTGCAGCTGTGATATATCTATTCAGGTTCAGGGTTCTTTAGGAGGTAAACACCCACACAGTAATGGTTACAGTTCGTACTTGAAAGGGAACTGTGGCAATGTGCCCCGCCCCTGCGTGTATTTTTGTGTTTTATGTTGTATGTTGCGTGTGTTAATGCTGGTGTATTGTAGTTGGTACATGGGATATAATGTGGGTAATGAGCACGAGTTTTTAAAATGTATAATTGTATTTAGGCACGGGGATTGCACTTCACGGGGATCACTTCACGTCCATTTAAACTATTTAATAATATGTGAGCACGAGGTTGCACAGATTTAGTTCACGTGCTGAGATTCAAGTGAATAATGAATTGGTAATTGAATCCCAGCACAATTGTATATATAGATGCATGTTTTATTCACTTGGGGTTGTGTATTCGGTGAGTAGTGAACGGTAGAGAGAGAAGGAGAAAAAGTAAGAAATAACAATTGCTATTGCGTGCTGGTAGGACCAGCACGATACTTGTTTGTTTATTTAGACTCACCGTGTTTGTGTGTCTGTCCGTCCACCGTTTGTTAAGTGTTAGTCAGTTTTGTTTGTCTATTTATTTTGGTGTAAAGTGCCATGTCCTGTCTTCTGTTTTGTTCAACCTTTTTATTTACAATAAACCGGCGCAAGCAAGCGCATTTACCATTTCATCCGTCCTTTTTGTGTTATTCATTTCCTGGTTCTGACATCACCACTCAGCCAGACTGCCACAGGAACCCAGATTGTTTATTTTTCAGTTTGAGTGAAATCTACTTGAAACAAATCTTGATCTGGTTACAGTATGAGTAACACTGCTTTTGAAATAAATGTTTAATTAAACAGAAATCTGATCTTTGCATTCTAAACATGGCCCCCATAACTGAAATCTTGTTACGCCCATTTACTACTGAAACCTTTTTTGTACATTTTCACAAGGTTAAGTCCACTTTCATTGGGGGGAGGGGGGTGGGCATGGGAATGCTCCCAAAACAGGGTATCTGAAGGTTTTTAAGCAAACAGTATCCGTCAATCTTAATTTCAAGTTACTTAAAATCATACTTTGCTGGTTGTCTAAACTGTTCACATTGCATAAGAGGTACTGTTCATGTATTGCAGCCAACACACTCTCACTTACAGAGACCTTGTCAAGAAGGCTGCCAACAGGCATGCTCCTGCTACTATCTGCATCGGTTCATGAATGCTGTCTCTAACATCTTCTGTACAAGGACTAAAAACAAAAATGTGGATCTCATTTTTGTCCAACAAAGAGGAATCCCTTTTTAAAGTTAAAAGTTGATTACCAGGGTGTGGACCCATTCATGGGTATTCCTATGTGTATATACTTTCTTTAATGCTACAGTATATAAAAAAAAAGTAAGCTTTGTTGCCAATGGGAACAAAAACAACCAAAACAGACTACTCCTCTCAAGAGTCCATTATTTATTTACTTTTTATGGGGGAGAATGTCTTTTTTTCTATATAAGTATTCAGAAAAAGATCAAGCTTATATAAAGGGTTAAAAGACTTCAAACAATCACATAAACAACCTATGAAAACATTTGAAACATGTGATCCAACTGACAAGAGAAACAGAGGGAACACTGTCTGCTCTAAACATGGAAGGCCTTTTATCAGTCAAGCTTTAACAGGCATGGATATTTTTATATGAGGAAAGTTTAATAAAGACACTGTTTGAAACTGACCTAGGCTGAATAGTGATGGCTCAGATTTTCATTTAGAATGTTTATAGGTTTAAAAAATGGTCCTAGTAGTTACTTTGAAAATATCTTGTTCAGCTTTGTCGGCACCCTGTCTACAATGCAGGAATATCAGACGAAAAAAATAAATACTTATACAAGTGTTTAGTTCTTCCTTGTTTTTTAAGTGTTTTATTATTTCAAATTGAAGATTAAAATCAATGCAGACAATACCTGCATACAAGTACAAGTGCATACAAGGCAACTCCTGTTTAGGCAATACAGACAGTAAATGTACTGTACTTTACAATGTAAGGCGCCTTCAGGAATTTCTCCTCAGTATTTCACAAGTTTAAGATACTGAAATAAAAAGGAAGTGCTTTATATTTGTGTATGTTTAAATAGGCAGCATACCCACACATACATATAGTGTAAGCACTTTTGTTCTAATTTTTTCAAATCAGAAAAATTGTAACCTTGGCCGACTAAAAATGCTGATCCTAAGACCTGTGCTAAAAGGCATTCGATCAAATAACTTTATTCATAAAGTAAATTATTTTAAATTGCTATAATAAACCCTTAAAAATTAACAAGATATGACAGCTAATGATGGATGTGATTACAATGCTGAACCTCTGGAGCTTTCATGCACAAGTTCCTGGCCCTTCCTAAAGCTGACAAAGTCACCCCAATTATTGCGTGGCAGAAATTAAACATGTCCTTACACTGTGTGTCAGCTCAAAGTACTTCTGACAGGCCAGCTGATAATGCATCCCTTTGACTAAATTCAGGACCTGCAAGAAAAAAAGAAAAATGCACTGAGTCAATTTACTTGGAAGTCACTGATTCTCAATCATTCTTTTAATCATCAAAAATTAACTACTTATCATGTTGGCAAGCAATTAAGCACTTAAAAATCTATTGCAGCACTAAAGACTGAATGACTACGGGTACTTAACCATACAGCAGGTATGACACATGGGCAGCTACAGTCGGGCCTTTTCAATTCTGGAGGGACCGCCCTATGTATAAAAACTGAGAGGGTAGTTGAAGTACAATGTCCTTTCAGTCCTTGAACTTAGATGACCGTGGTTCATATATAAAATGATATTTCCAACAGACTGACATTGAATGTTGTCACCAATATCTGGGGATTAAACTTAACCTGTGACTGAAGTTGCGTCCTTCGACTACACCTTCTTGAAAGGCTGTTATGTGCACATGAAATCGCACAGAAAATCATGAAGCCATGAACTCTCCAGCCACCACCAAGTCATATGCTGGGAAACAACTACTGACATTCTTAAAGAGAAAGTAGCTTAAAATGACATCATCTGTGTTATTTTTTTTTACTGTTCCCTCACTTTTTATATTTTGTGCATTCATTCTAGTGATTCTTATTGCAATTACTCATTTATATTTCTTTGCTAAGCTTCTTGCTAGGTTTCTTTAAGTAGGGGTTCAAGAGCTGGGGCTTATTTCTATATTGTGCGATTGTTCAAATATGATCGGTCTTTCGCCCAGTTTTCACCTGCTATCTCAATCAGTTTTCACCCGTTTCTATACTCCAGTCGAATCGTAATTGGTGTAGAATTCTACATGCGGTATATCTCAAAATAAATCAACCACACATCACAAGGAAAACATGTATTTTGAATGGCTTGGAAATTACGTTTGCGTAATCGTTATTCATATAAACTCTAGGTTTAAATGCCATAGGTTTACACCCCATTTTTTTAAATCTACCATATACTGCATGTGTAATTTTATACATTCCCATATAATTTACATATTTGGAACTACACCATAAAGCTATCATCGAGTTACATAGAGTACAAACAATTATTTAATAAGGTTAATTTAATATTTAACTAAGTAATTGTTAAATCTGTTATAATACACACAATTTAATAACAAACTCAACCTCTCTAACTCTGACCTCCTTTTCTTTCCCTCCTCCTCCTCTGATCTCTCTATCTCTGTTCCTCTGGAATCTACCACACTCTCTTCCTCCTCCTCAGCTAAGAACCTCGGAGTCACCCTGGACCCCTGCCTCTCTTATTCCCAGCACATCTCCACTCTGGCACGCACTTGCCGATTCTTCCTGAGCAACATACAAAGAATCCGACCCTTCCTCACCAACTATGCCACCCAGCTCCTAGTCCAGGCCCTGGTACTCTCCCACTTAGACTACTGCAACTCCCTCCTGGCTGGCCTCCCTGTGTCCGCCACCCGTCCACTCCATCTCATGCAGAACTCTGCTGCCCGCCTGGTGTTCTCTCTGCCTCGCTTCTCCCACGCAACTCCACTGCTCCGCTCACTCCACTGGCTCCCGATCACCGCTCGCATCCAGTTCAAGACTCTTGTACTAGCCTACAGAAGCCTTGACCAGACTGCACCCAGCTACCTCCAGACCCTCATCTCTCCCTACACCCCCACTCGACCTCTCCGCTCCTCATGCACTAGAAGACTGGCTCTACCTCCTCTACGCTCCCCTGCCTCCAGAGCCCACTCCTTCTCCACCCTCGCTCCGCAGTGGTGGAACGACCTTCCTACAGATGTCAGGACTGCCCAGTCCCTGACCACATTCCGGCGCCTCCTTAAGACTCACCTCTTCAGACAGCACCTGCAGAACTCCTCTTTTCCCTCTGGACACTTATCACTCTTACTTAAATGCGCTTTACTTGCTCTTATCTGCCCCCTATTTTACTGCATTTAATCCTGTACTTTAGAGTACTGTAATCTGTCAAGTGTTATTTAATCTGTAGTATTTTGTATTTAATTATATCCTGATGTAACTCACTGGCACTGTTATCTGCTCCGTTATTGAATCGTATTTTGTCATATACTTGTACTTGCTAGAACCAAAGTCATTGTATTTTTATCTTGCTCTTAATTGTATTATTACTTGTACTGTGATTCTTGAAATGTATTTTTGTTTACGAGAGTAAGTCGCCCTGGATAAGGGTGTCTGCCAAGAAATAAATAATAATAATAACACATTTAAAAAACCAAAACACGAGCCAAATTTGTTGAATCAATAAAGGTATGCCCAAACAAACAAAAAGAAAACATTATAGCAGTGCTACTTTACAGATACTGCAAGAAGAAATAAAAATGAATATGGGAATGTTATTTTGTAAAATGAACAACCGTGTAATATGGGAGCAAGCAAAAAAATGTAGAATAAAAAATAAAACGATAAAGTGGATGGACTCTAAGCAGCTTGACCAGAAAAAAACACAGTAGTGGAGATGTGAGTGTGACAAAACCATGTATTAACCATAATTTACCCTGGTTTACCATGTTTATTAATATGATTTACCATACCTCACTGTTCTTTACATTGCTTTCCTATGCTTTGCCATGCTTTCACTATGTTTTATTACACTTTGCTGTTCTTTTATTATGGTAACTTTGACATGGGTTACAAGCTACGGGGAAGCTCCAGGGTTTTTATTTTCACTTTGGCGATGTTTGATCTAATATCATATTGAAAGTGAATGCAGGCTCATGGTGATAATCAGAGTGGAATCTTTTACTTTCAAAACCTTTTTTGTGAATAAATTATCTTTGTAATAATGTAAAAATACAATAAATGTAATAAGTAAAATTACAATAGTCTTTGTAATTTTACTTCTACACAACAAGTATAGTTATTACATTACACAGTAGCAATTCAATAATATCAAATTCTGAGATTCTATTTTATTGCTGATTACTGCTGCAAATCTAGTCCCCTTTCTCCCCACAACAGACATGTCAAAATACAGAACCGTTTACTTTACAAGAAAGAAGAGCTGCATCTTTGCCTAACCCCCTATTTTCTTTAATGACGTTTCAACCAGTGTCAGCTGATCTGAAAGCTATGAGGAAAAAATTACCGTGACCTGAATCTCCCTGCGAAATAAAACCCATGTTGATTTAAATGCACCGTGTGTGTAACACATATAAAATAGGTTACGAAATAGTTTTTAAAATATTTTAATAAAACACAGCAGTTCCCAAATGGTTCAACTTGATTGGCACATTACAATAAAGTAATTTAATTTACTAAAGCATTGTTCAACAATGTCTTGCACATCTGACATTTGTAAAGTTATAAAAAATATATATATATATTTCTGTGCACCGATTTTTTTTTTTAATCAAAGTATGATCTCTAGAACAAACAACAGTTTGCCGCTACTATATATTACAGATTTACTGCATAACTTTACTCCATGAAAAAAGAGTGATGTGACTGTGCTGTTGCAGACGGGGGTATGTTTACATTCAGCAGCTGCATGACGTGTTTAGTGCGTGCGCCACCAGTAACTTAGAAAGTTGCGACAGAGTTCATCAAACGTTTTCTTGATATGAATACAACAGTTACGTTAAATATCGGATTCGTGTATTTTATTTAAATAACTGCACACATTGGGGGATGTATTAAAATGGATGTGCGTCTAAGTATATATATATATATATATATATATATATATATATATATATATATATATATATATATATATATATATATATATATATATATATATATATATAATCGCGCTACACGAAGCAAAGTCGTTTGCACGCAGATATATAAATATTATGGATGAAGAGAATAATTCCAGCACAATAAGGTACTTGTATGAGCCGTTATTGTTAGATTACAGTAGTCTAACCTCTTCAGGCAGCGAGTATAATGATTTAGACGAGGATAGACGCAGGTTCACCTGCAGTTCTCTGTGATTGGTTGCGAAATATGAATGTTGACTGTTCAGTAATTCTCCAGATATGCACGGCGCCGTGCAGCCGCTTTTTAATGCTGCTGGTCCTTCAATCTTCCCTTTAGTCGCATCAAGTGTCATTGTACTGTAATAAGTTAGATATGGTATCAACAAAACTGAAAAAAAAGCGGGACAAAATGAGCGTGGGGACACTGGGACCAGTGTTCCAAAAGTGGGACTGTCCCATCCAAAACCGGACGTCTGGTCACCTTAATTAGAACAGCCATCTTTCTCAAAGTTCAATGAGGAAAATATGCCTGAAATCTGTAATGTAGTCTATGTCAGCCGAAGTGTTTTTTATATAACTGCCCCAGCACCCTCTAATGCATGGCCACAAGTCCAGAATCATCTTTCCAAAACGTACCTTACTTTCCTCTTACTCAACTGTGTAATCCACTGTTTCATATACTTATCAAATTCACAACAAATAATTGTAATACAATGCTGGGAAAAACTACCCCCAAAAAAAAAAATAAATAAATAAATAATAACTGCCTTCTAGCTGCTTACCGTGTGAAACTGAATTTTGCCAAAAAATCCCTGTTGTGCTCATTATTGCATATACTGCAGGAAAAGTTACTGTCAGGTAAACAAATACATTATATTTCTGTCTCAACAGCATCGTTTCACTTCAAGCCTGTCGACTGCATGCTGTGGCTTCCTGCCAGGTATTATTAAATCCGTCATTACAGATCAAGGCCCACAGTATCTGAGTGATAAATGTAAAGCATTGTTAACCGTCTATAAGCCTGACCTGCATGCTCTTTTGTTGCTGCGCTTGGGACGGGGGGATTGAAATGAGAAGCAGTCAAACCAGATAGACGCTGGTACCTTTGAAATCTGCTTCTGTTTACAGAATTCTCAAAACACATTCTTAGTTTTTTTTTTTCAAAACCTAATACTTTTATTTTCCACAAGGTGAAAGTAAAGGATATTGCCCAGGATGGAGGCATACTTCATCTTTACTCTTGCCTGTTTGCAAGGGATAATGCTTGAAGCTTCCAGGCAACAATTATGATTATTGCTTAGCCCTCAAATGGATTCAGATCCAGTGACCGAATCCTTATCGTACTTGGGGAGTTTGACATAAATCAGGATGCTACTACTGTATGTTGTGGGCTTTTCTGTCACATATTAAAAAAATATTATTCTGTCAAACGAAATAAACGTCTGCATTTCTCTTATGTCAGTTCTGATTGTATATTCTAAAAATAATCACAGATGTAGCTTTGTCTGAAATCAAGTCATTTTGGCAAAACAACCCATTTACCGGTATGTGTGAAACGCAGATACGTGGTTTATAGCAGGGGTTCCCAAACTTTCTTGGCTCATGGCCCTCCATAATATCAAGCATCCTGATAAAGTACCCGAACCCAATCCAGAGAATGTGAAACTTTACAATAATGCCTGATTGTTTAATAATGGTAATGGTAAATTTAAATTAGAATTTGAGAAGACATCAAGGTAGTACATTTCTACATTCAAAACAACCCTAAGGACCTAACAGCAGTGTTCAAATACTGTAGTTCCTGGGGTGTCAGGGTCATTTAGGAGAGAATATTTATGTACAGTATGTGCTGTGCCCCCATGAAATCATCTTAACTCAGTCAGAAAACATGTTTTATCATGTATGTCTCCATCATTCTAAAAGCTATATATAGCAAATATGGACTGGAGAGGAGGGCTATAGTAGAAAATTATTGACCCAAGGGAAGACTATTGTTCCACTATGGCTGAGTCTGCAATACATATTTAATCTATGAATCAGTCAAGAAGTGAGGTAAGGTAGGATAGTAAATATGACTTTATATATTTTGTTTAAATATAGCTGAAACAGCATATGTAACTAAATATTGATGTATATATTTTGTTTAAATATAGCTGATACAGCATAAGTACAGTACATCCTCGCTATAACAAACCTGTTGGGGTCCAAGCCTTTTGTTCATTATATCGAGAGGTTCGTTATAGCGAAAGGACAATCAAAAGGAATGATAAACTGTTGGAGAAAGTTAATGAGATGAGATTGTGAACAAAAAGTAGAATTACATGTACCTGTTTGTCTCATGTGCCTTTGCTTTATCCTATTTGTTAAATAATTAAAATGCAGTACAAAAAGCAAAAATTGCAATTTGAAGCTGAACTTTTATACAAAATCAATCTGGCATGAATCGTTTCAAAGTGCACCAAATCTTAATCCAACATTCAAAAATCACAAACTGGAGTATTTATTCCAAATCAACCCAACATGAAAGGTTTGACAGGAAAGGTTTCTCAATTATTTTATTTTTTTTGTTGTTGTTTTTCTCTTTAAATCAATTTTGCTTTGCCATATGGTTGCTGAACAAGCCAAAAGAGTGCTTTTTTACAACCTATATTCACGACAGAGATATGCCTGCATTACTCCTTTTTTCAAACGATCAATAGTTTCCAGCTTTGTTGCAACATAAAATGATTTTCTTTTTCGGTTTCATAGCGCACGCTTAGAGTCACTGTGGAGGTGGCATCCCGTTCAGTACAGACGAGGCAGTTGACAGTGTGTCTTTTATAGTATCCTTTTTTTTCTATTTGGGATCAAGGGGCCAGGTTCGTTATAATGAAGGGTGTTGGAGCAAGGGTGTACTGTAAATAAATAACAGATTTATTTTTTTTTAAAGTTCGTACCGTATAGTTTTAATTTTGCCAATACATATAGTTAGCATAGTTTTTCTCTGTCTACGTCTGGTTTGCTGACTGCTGCATAATCCAGTTTATATCCCGTCCGTCATATTTGTTTTCGTCGAGTTTAATTTGTTTGCATTTCAGAGAGTCAGAAAACAGTGACAGTGATGTTTTAATCACCATTTAATGTTTGGAGCATATTTCTTTTGTAGTATGCTTTGTAATTCATTTTCTGTTAACTCACAGAATAGGTGTTCAGCCATTTTCTCTTGTGAAGAGTGCAGGGGAGAAAGGTGTTCTTTTGAAAAGGGGCGGGACTAACAGTGATGTGACCCAATCACATGATAGACCAAGGCTATTGACCGGTGGTGGTGTTAGGGCAATAGTTCAATCTATTTTTCCCTCCTATGATGTGGTTTTAACCAATCACAGGCCAGGATTTCCAATCAATGATATATACTGTATATATATATATATATATATATATATATATATATATATATATATATATATATATATACAGTACTGTGCAAAAGTTTTAGGCAGGTGTGAAAAAATGCTGTAAAGTAAGAATGCTTTCAAAAATAGACATGTTAATAGATTATATTTATCAATTAACTAAATGCAAAGTGAATGAACAGAAGAAAAATCTAAATCAAATCCATATTTGGTGTGACCACCCTTTGCCTTCAAAACAGCATCAAGCATCAATTCTTCTAGGTACACTTGCACACAGTTTTTGAAGGAACTCGGCAGGTAGGTTGGCCCAAACATCTTGGAGAACTAACCACAGTTCTTCTGTGGATTTAGGCAGCCTCAGTTGCTTCTCTCTCTTCATGTAATCCCAGACAGACTCGATGATGTTGAGATCAGGGCTCTGTGGGGGCCATACCATCACTTCCAGGACTCCTTGTTCTTCTTTACGCTGAAGATAGTTCTTAATGACTTTCGCTGTATGTTTGGGGTCATTGTCATGCTGCAGAATAAATTTGGGGCCAATCAGATGCCTCCCTGATGGTATTGCATGATGGATAAGTATCTGCCTGTACTCTTCAGCATTGAGGAGACCATTAATTCTGACCAAATCCCCAACTCCATTTGCAGAAATGCAGCCCCAAACTTGCAAGGAACCTCCACCATGCTTCACTGTTGCCTGCAGACACTCATTCATGTACGCTCTCCAGCCCTTCGGCAAACAAACTGCCTTCTGCTACAGCCAAATATTTCAAATTTTGACTCATCAGTCCAGAGCACCTGCTGCCATTTTTCTGCACCCCAGTTCCTGTGTTTTCGTGCATAGTTGAGTCGCTTGGCCTTGTTTCCATGTCGGAGGTATGGCTTTTGGCCGCAAGTCTTCCATGAAGGCCACTTCTGACCAGACTTCTCCGGACAGTAGATGGGTGTACCAGGGTCCCACTGTTTTCTGCCAGTTCTGAGCCGATGGCACTGCTGGACATCTTCCGATTGCGAAGGGAAGTAAGCATGATGTGTCTTTCATCTGCTGCAGTAAGTTTCCTTGGCCGACCACTGCGTCTCACGGTCCTCAACGTTGCCCGTTTCTTTGTGCTTCTTCAAAAGAGCTTGAACAGCACATCTGGAAACCCCTGTCTGCCTTGAAATTTCTGCCAGGGAGAGACCTTGCTGATGCAGTATAACTACCTTGTGTCTTGTTGCTGTGCTCAGTCTTGCCATGGTGTATGTCTTTTGACAGTAAACTGTCTTCAGCAACCTCACCTTGGAGTTAGCTGAGTTTGGCTGTTCCTCACCCAGTTTTATTCCTACACAGCTGTTTCAGTTTCAGTTAATGATTGTGTTTCAACCTACATATTGAATTGATGATCATTAGCACCTGTTTGGTATAATTGTTTAATCATACACCTGACTATATGCCTACAAAATCCCTGACTTTGTGCAAGTGTACCTAGAAAAATTGATGCTGTTTTGAAGGCAAGGGTTGTCACACCAAATATGGATTTGATTTAGATTTTTCTTCTGTTCACTCACTTTGCATTTAGTTAATTGATAAATATAATCTATTAACATGTCTATTTTTGAAAGCATTCTTACTTTACAGCATTTTTTCACACCTGCCTAAAACTTTTGCACAGTACTGTATGTATATATATATATATATATATATATATATATATATATATATATATATATATGCGAAAGTCTGGGATACAGGGACAGTGAGCGTTACGACTGAAATGTGTAGTAAGTTTATTAAAAGTTCACTGCAGTTCTTTTAATTTTTAATTTTTATGTTAGTGTTAAGCTGGCATCAACAGAAACAAAATTAATTTAACTGCTAAAACAAAGTTTTGAATTTTGTCTTGTTAGATACAGTGAAACAGTATTGCGCTGTTGTGGCAGGCTGGCTTGCAGTGGTGACGTCACGGACCAGGAAGTAACTGAAACCACAACAATGGATGGGCGGGCGAAACTGAACGCAACGGCGTTCAGTTAATTTTATTAATCAAAATAAACAAAACAAAGATTTAAACAAAACAGAAAACAAAAGGCGTTGGCCAAACAAATAAACAGACAAACAAGTAAGTGACGTGCTGGCTAAACCAGCACGTTTTAGCATTGTTTTCTTGTACCTCTCTATCTCCCCGTACTTCCTCTCTGCATCCAACACTCAACACCGCAGCACAGACAGCTGTCGGTTTTCTTATACTCTGGCCGAGGGGTTAACTAGCTGTTTATCTTATTACCCCTCGGCCACAGTCTGCAGCGTTTAGTGGATGCATGACTGTCAGCTAGTTAAATAATCAGTAGCTGATCAGTCATGCATCCTCACGAAATTTTAAATATAAATATAAAAAGACGGCGCTTTTACCCGCCGCAAACAAAAATACAAATAATAATACATAGGGCGGGACACTCCGCCACAGCTGTTCATAAAAATGTTGTGCATCTGAGGTCTAAAAGTAACAATTACTTACACTAGCAATTTTCACACAGAAATCTAGATCACTTTTCACAACACTGATTTACTCCTTATTGCCATGATTAAAAAAAAAAAAAAAATTGAGACATTACTTGAGCTACATTATTTTTCTAGTGGCATTATGCATGCATTCAAAATGTATATTCTGAATATTAAATCCTCGGATTATAACTAATTTTTGCTGCATGAGAGATTTTAAACAGTCCAGCTTTACAGCCCAATTAAAAGTGAACACTCGATTAAATTAGCATCCAGAGGTTCATAATTCTTTGAGAACATTAATGCCAGCTCTTACAGAATTCTAATTTCATTACCAGAATAATTGAATCCAGATTTGTGAATTAAAAGAAAGTGTCTTTAAAAGCGACAGTCTTGATACATTGTCCAAACCACAGAGGCTATCCAATGAATGTGCAAGTTTATAAATCAGGAATGCAGAATGTTCGAAACAAGGCAAGAGACATTATAATGAGTTTACATGGCTGACAAATTACCTGTTGAGTATAAGGTAATCAGCAGCCCAAAACTGAAGTATTAAAAGCACTGTATAAAGAAAATGCTAAGGTAAGGCATTACAGCCTGTGGAATGCTCATGCTATTTACTGGTGTGACTATTAAGTCGCCTTGGATAAAGACCAAATAAATAATAATAATAATCATAATCATAATCATAATCATAATAATAATAATAATAATAATAATTAGAACTGCCAGGCAGTTTTACGGATTCCAAGCCCCAGTACCAGTACCAAACACTTAAGCAATTACTAGAAGCGGGTTATTGATATTTGCCAAGTTTGAAATCAGTAACTTCACCAGTTCCCCAGAAAAAAGATTTTGAACGTTTTTTCCAAAAAATGCGTCACGCACAAACACAATTTCTGAAAAAGTCAATTGTACTGTCAATTGTACAGGCATGACGGTTTTCAGGTTTGGAGTTAATCAAGTAAATCGCTTTTAAACTGAAGCAGTTTTAAACTGAAGAAAAAGTAAACGCTTTTAAACTGAAGCAGTTTTAAATTGAAGAAAATGTAGGGCTGGTGGCCATCTTGTTTAATAAAACAACATCATTTTGTGAATTCTATTGTCGCCGGGTTGATGCCTACCAAGTTGGGAGTAAGTTGGTTAAATGATTTTTGAGCAGAAGCAGTTTGTTATTTTGTGCAAGTTTCATCAAATTTGGTGGCAGTATTTTGATATTAAATTTTATCGCAGCAACTTCTGCTTCCCAAAACTTGAAGCAGTTTTTGATGTTGATGATATATGCCAAGTGTCAGATCAATCACTTCACCAGTTCCCAAGAAGAAGATTTCGAAAGGTTTCTAAAAAAATGCGTCAGACGGTCATTTTGGTTCAGGTCAATACCATTTTTTTAAGTGTCAGTTGTATTGATACAGTGACAGGGATGATGCTTGTGAAATTTGGAGTTAGTCAAGTAAACCATTTGTCAACTGAGGCAGGTTTAAATTTAAGACGTAACTGTACATCTGGCAGGCCATATTGTTTTACAAATCATCACCATTTTGACATATTTGTATTCCATTATCACCAGGACGATGTCTACCAAGTTTGGAGTTTGTTGGTGAAATGGTTTTCAAATAAACACAGTTTGCTGTTAGGGGTGTGTTTCGGTAAAATTTCAGATCAATCTGTTCACCGGTTCCCAAGAAGAAGATTTTGAAAGGTTTTTCCAAAAAATGTGTCAGGCTGCCATCTTGGTTGACGCAGGAGTGCAATTTTTTTGCAACTGAACTGTAATCTACACAGGATGATACCTACCAAGTTTCATGTTGATTGGTTACACTGCGTGCGCACAGGAGCAGTTTGAAGTTGATGGAAGAAGAAGAGCTGGCAGCTATACATTTATATCGGGTATAGGTTCAAGTCGTCCAAAGTGTGCGCAAATATATTTTGCTTAAGCCCTAAAAATCCTATGCTTGGCTATTTATCCTTCATGCCTTGTGCTTTTTGGAAGCTAACCATCTATTCCTCCTGGTTACATCCCATTAAACCCGCAGAACAATAACTACAGCCCCAGCATTAGGGAAATCACACTGTAGCTAACTCTTGACCCACCTGGCTTATTCCATTGGTCAGGAGCTTATATGACTGCAGCTTCTGCTTCAGCAGTTCTGGGTCGCTGTGTTGCAATGGGCAACCTGGAAAGACAGTGAAAAGAGGCCAGCTGGAAAAAATCATGTTGGAAGACAATATTGCCATATTGAACACTGGTGATAAACTGAAGACGAAGCTAATATTATAACACATTTTTGATAAATATATGAATTGCTTTGTAAAAGGACACCATCATTTAAAAAGGGCTAATAGCCAAACCTTTAAAAATTATTTTCTCAACTCTCGTTACCACAGGATTTTCACAAATGTTCACAAATTACATCTTTATTTGTATATTACCTGTATTTCAAATATTAAAAGGGGATTATTTGTCATAAATTAACTGTTCACTATACCTTCATACATATATTATTTTAGCATTCTAGAAGGTTCATTATCTGCCTAGTTGGTTTTGTTTAAATCATCATTAAGTCAGGCTTGTTTTGGAAGACAAGGTACAGCAGATGAACAGAGAAGTGCTTGGGAACCACTGCTGGATCATACCCATATTCCCTCTAAAAAGGTAGAGGTCTCATAGCAACTTCATGTTCCTGTAAACCTTGTCTGCTAAACCATATCTCACCAAAAAGGCAGACTGAAAAAGTTTCAAAAATTGAACCGCTGGGATTTTAAAATCTCCACACACAGACGCTTCTGCACAAACTACGATCTCCATTGTAAACACCTTGAAATCTCAGCTCAAATCATACCAATTTTCCAACAGTTATTTTTTAGCCAGGATTCAAGCACAATGCAACAAAGACAAGCACCACTTGATTATTTTCTTTAAAAGGGCAAAAAAGTCAACTATCAATTGATGAACATGTTTTATCACACAAAGCAGAGCCCAAAAAACAGGCCTTTTGTACCCTTTGAGTTTCTCAGTATAACACTCACCATGATGGTCCCCCTGCCTGGGAGGGTTAGACAGAATAATCTTCATGCAACTGTAGGGAGTGTAGTCGGTGCGCTTGCCTTCCTTGCCGAAGCTGTGGAGGATGCTGTAGGCATACGTTTTGTCAAATTGAATGGCAGAGAGGGAGAGAGAAAAATTGAGATTGTTCCAACGAGTGTCGCACATCATGTCTCCTGTCGGGTATTTCTGGGATGAAATATTGAGCTATTAGAGAGTACCTGCTACAGGAGTGTCGCTAAATCGAGACAGCTGTGACTGGATTACGGATACTGCAGCACTGCTGCAGTGTGATTGAACTCACAGTAATCTTATTACTGACAGTCCTGCTTCTCTGTCTATCAAGACACAACATCTCATTGCAAAATATAAAGCTACATAGACATAAACAGGCGATGCATTTTAAATTGTAGAAAAATCACAACTCCTTGTTAATCAGTATCAATGGGCAAGAATGGATCTGACAGTCTTTAACATAGGATGAGATTATGAGCTCAGTTGGCAGGTGTGTCCATATGAAAGATTACAGCCATTACTGATATTTCACTAGGAACAGTATCAAACATGATAACTATGGACTATTCTGGTAAGCAGACTGCAACACTGCAGATTTCCCCCTCTCAACTTCGATGAAGGAGTAAGAGGCAATAGGAACACCAGTACCATCTAGTGCACAGTGTTGGCAGAAAAACACAAGGCAACTGAATCCAATTGGCAAATCACTAGATGACACTCAGTACATTTACATGGCACAAGTATTGAGAATATTAAGTATTGAGAATACTAGAATATTCCGAATGCCCTGTATACATGCAGGCGGTATTCTCTTATTCCTTTCACAGTCTGCGTTTCCATGGTAAACGGAATATTCCTTTTATGCCATTAACGCATGTGCACCTTGCTTCCCACTGCAAACCAAAAGAGTGCTGATTGTAGTAGAATTGTTTGTTGTTTATTGTAAAGAGCTGGTGGTGTGGACGCATATTTCTGTTATTTGTTTTTGTTATTTCAGATATGGAATCTGATATTTTGAGATTGTGTAGATGCTTGTGGGTCTTAGTTCACTGCAACGTGTTCACGCAGATATGCACGCTTATAACAAGGAGACAGATTGAAAATTAGTTGCCCCTGTTTAGCCAAGCACATCATCAACAGAGCCTACAGTAAACACATGTACAGTAGACTAATAACCATAGTAAATAAATAAAGCAACTACTGTGTGTGCATATATATATATATATATATATATATACATATATATATATATATATATATATATATATATATATATATATATATATATATATATATACACTGTATATTGTAGCAATCTCGGTTAACGCAGACAGGTGCATCAGACAGGGCGAGGCAAAGGGCGGGCGTGAACCCGGGACCTCTCGCACTAAAGCATAGCACCGATACCGCTATACAAAAGAGCCGGCTGTTTCGCAAGGAGCTTATATTGGGCTCATGTCTTCATGTGTGATTGCATCAACTACCAGCCCTGCTGCTGCCTTCCCTCGCACGCTACAGTCTCCCCTGCCAGCCTCAAGTCCGCCCTCCGCCTGTGCGTGGATTACCTCGCCCTGTGTGATGCCTGCCTCATGTAAACTGAGATCTCTTCATCGGTGCGTGCCAGGGTACCTGCGTCCCACTGCTGACACCAATGTAGCGATCCTCGGTTAACACAGGGCTGGTAGGTGAGGTAATCACACACAAAGACATAAGCCCAATATATGCTCCTTGCAAAGGATTAAAAATAGTTTGAATGATAACATTCAAGGTCCTTTACCAGAGATTAAGGACCTCAGGTTAAAGGAAATCTGTGATCCATCACCGATCCATTTTCTATCTACAATATTAACATTCAAACTCAACTCCTAAGGTTTTGCTACTGCTCATCACATATACTGTCAATCCATCCAAAAATATAGCACTACTTAAGCAATCATTAACATGTATACATTACATTGCATCCAATTTCAGTTGTGAACTTATTCTACCAATCAAATACTCCCTAGTTACAGCTTAAAAGGGAAAGACTCCCATACATGAGAAAATCAGCATTGTATTTTATGGAAGAGGGTAGAAATAATTCATCAGGATTGTGCTCATCATAATCCATTAAAACCACAGTAAAATCTGTGATCTTGACAAGGTGACTGCCTATAAAGTTGGAATAAAACATAAAAATACATGGCACTCAGATATTAATTGTATGAAAGCTCAGAAGATTTGGAGAGATTTTTTCAATAACATCCTACTGTTTTAGGGCCGGTATATATTAAAGGCAATATCCCCAAAAATCAAGGGCATGATTTCTGGCCAGATGTTCAATATTTTATATATAATTATTTTGTAAAAAAAAAAAAAAAGAAAAAAAAGCAGTTTTTCACAACTGTTAATATCTCAAAATGAGTAACAACTTTGTTACATTCAAGAAATCATTACAATTATTACATTATTAGTTGTTTCTTACTAATTCTGAGATATGATTATAGGATTGCTGGAAACATTTTATGAAGCCCCTGCTAGAGACAGAATAAAAGCATTCATCTTGGGCTCTACAAATTCAAGCAGAAAAGTGACTCTTCTAGTCCAAGGTGGGCCAATCACAACACGAATCACTGTATTTGTGGCAACAGCTTTTTACATTGGAAAGTGCTTTTAAAAGAGCAACTGCACTCAGGATACAATAAAACAATATGATGTAGCGTTGTAGAGGGTGAATCAAACTGCTATCAACTGGCAGAGCGTTTCCTGTCGTAAAAACAATAGCTATATATTGTTTTTCTTGTTTTTTTCTTTGTTTTTTTTATCTAAGAACATTTATCGCATCCTATACCAAATCTTGGTAATTAGTAAACCTGTGATCATGTTGGTTGTACAATATTCAGTGGCAAGCAGAACAGGAAATACTGTAACTTGACAAAGAATTAACACAGACAATAGAAGAAAAAGCATGGAAATTACAAATCTAGGAAAATATATTGTAAACATATTCTAGTGAGCCAGGGGCTGCACCCTCCGTGTTACAGAACAGCGTGTGTGCAGGACTGTAACTCTCGCTGAGCTGCACAGTCCATAGGGAAAGTGTAAAAGTGTAATTAATTAATATGTGCATTACATAAAATACTTGCCCCCTTTAACATTTGTGTGCCTATTATTACAGCACTACCTCATTAAGTGCTTAATCCAGAAATAACCAGGGGTTTAAAGTGTCTGGAGAAACATAATTTGATAGCGGACAAAACCAAGGTGCTGAAGTGAACTAATTTTTGGATTTACAGTGCGACTTGCAATCTATTTTGAACAAAGATTTAAAACATGAACATGAACTTCTACTTCATCAGACCCTGACTGACACTTACTTGATGCAAGTGTGAAAAGCCCTTTAGGGTACACTGTCATCAAGTGGTGTTTATACGTACTGACTCTGTACCGTGTATTAAAGTTGTAATCAAGATTAAATTAAATTGGTATGTAATGCCATTTTTTTGGTAAAATATACAATATGGATAACATATAACTTTTTCTGTTCGATAGCCCATGGAAAGGTTAGTCAATTACAGAAGCTATAATTTATTAATTAGGAATATCCGTGTAAAACACGTATTATTGTCACACATTATTAGCAAAACTAACTTTTCCATAGATTGGATTGGACAGTTTCCCTTATACTTGGGTGTGATTTAATTGTTACACTTTTTAGTTGCAGTCATAAGTCATGTGAAAATTAAAGGTTAGGTATATTCATGCTCATTACAGTACACTGAATACAAATATGAATTCAGTTCATCAAAATAAAAATAATAATAAAAATGATATACTATATGTAAACACAGAAAAAAAACATACAGTACCATAAGATAAGGCTATTGGGCACTGCAGAATGTGATCTGTAAGAAATTATTGTTCACCTCCACCAATAAAACCAATAAAGACAATAACAATAAACATTGTGGCTTATATTTATTTCTCTGTAGCATTCATATTTATAATCACTTTTAACCCTCAAAATATGAATCATAGAGTAAAGGAACATATTCTCAAGTACATTTCACTGGCAACATGATGCTGTGCCTTTCATTTGGGGATTTCTGCACAGCTTTCTCTCGTATTATGAACATGGAATAGATCTGATTTACTTCTTGTAAAATAGAAATTCAAAATGTTATATACTGTATTATACAGTAATGTGTAATGTGGGGGGGGTAAATAAAATTAAAATAAGCAATTCACAGAATCACAATGCTGCATTATGATGTGCTTAGCTTCTATGATATCACCATAAAATACATATTCTTCAAGTAATAAAAAAACTAGAATGTCAGAGGTACACAGGCAGCACAAACACCTCACTTAATTACAAATACCATCTTCACACTAAACTTTAATATGGTTTGAGAGGGCCCTCTTGCTAGACTGGGTACTGTTTGTCAAGTCATGAGAGGGAAAACATTCAAGAAGCAAGTTCACCTAACTAAGCCTACCCATAGAGTTAGCTTTGATGCTGAATTCATTACTCAAAAACAAAACCAACAAAAACACATAAATGACCTGGTCTCGAAACAGTGTGTGTGTGGTTGTTGAGGCAAGAACAGCACAATAAAGTACTGCAAACAGTACCTGCGTTGCACAAGTTTAAATTCTTCATGTATAAACATTCATGCACCTTGGTTTTGGGATTTGTACCTGCAGTATGCAGAGATAACATGTGATGTAAAAGTACTGTCAAACGCAGTAGTCATTTATGTTGATTGGGCCAATTTATCATTCAAAGTGAAACAACTGACAGCTGATTTCCACAGAATCTAGGAAAAGCAACAATCGCCAAATCCAAATAGCTGCTTCTTCACTTGTTTCACTTTGAATGGTAAAATTAGCCCAATCAACACCGATGACGCTCATCTGATTTCTGTGGAGAGCTCACGCCGAATAATTGGTTCATGCAGCACTACACGGGTGCATATCCTAATATTATTAACTACTGTCACTGATGTAAATGATGTTGAGCTGTTCTAAGAGCAGCAACACGACGAATATGTTCACACATTTAGATCACCGGCAAGCTCTTTATAAAGAAGCAACATCTGTAAGGAACACAGTGTTTATTAAAAACAGTCTTATGTAAAACCAATTGCGTGTATAATAATAATAATAATAATAATAATAATAATAATAATAATAATAATAATCCTAATGCGTTTACGTATTCCCGTTTAAAACCCCAAATTATATATTTTTTAGCTACATAGCTTAAGCATGACAAACATTTTAACACTATTTAAAACAGACACAAGGATATAGTGAGCATGGTGTGTATTCGAACAGGAACGTCAATATATTTGGCTACTCTTTAAATGCTCAGCGCACACCACATTCACTATATCCATGCGTAGGGTGACCAGATAGCAAGAGTGAAAAATCGGAACACTCAGTTGGTGAGGGGAGGAAAGAAACCTTGTGAACTACTGCACAATGCAAACTACGTATCTTTCTTCTGTAGATAGGATTTTTTTATTCCTTCACCTTCCTGTGTGCATTGCATTTAGGCAAAAACACAAACTTAGAGAAATATAAGGCTGGTTTATACTAAACTGGAAAGTCAGCGCAGACAAAAAAGTATTCCTGTGTTAATTGTACCCAAGTTAAATCAGCACTACAGGTACAATCAAGCACAGCTACCTCGGTTCAAACAACCTGCTGTTTACTTTGTAAACACAGTTAGAATTTTAGACCCGAATAGACACGTTTTCTATGTTTTGACTCGGTACTGATAAAATAAATTCCTGGATGGGACAAATAACATGACAACAAACGTGCTGCATATATGGACTATTAAAGAATGCCAGATACCTTTGGGTAACTGAGTTTTGGGACTGTTCTAATTGATGTCCACATCTGTATTACTTGGCAAAGCTTTGCCTTACTCTTCCAACCAATTCAGTGAATGCAGACGTATAACAATGTACGAGCAAATCCACACCAGACAGAGAATGTCGGCAGAACTGTTGGGAGATCTTGCATGCTTGCCTTTTAACAAATGACAGCACTCTGTTTTAGTAAGAAAGCAAGTACCACTATTTTAGGCTTTTATAGTGCTCTGAAATATTAGGTGTATTTAATGTTTAAACAGGTCCGCGAAATGTCTGTGAAATCCTAATTATAACCCTAATTCTAATTGGATGACTTGACCATAGGCATATGATTGAATCCATTTTTTTCCCCAATGTGTTCGGCACTTGTCTTTTTTGCTTTTTAGTGACAGGCTCATCAACAACACCAGTCATCATGACACATCGCCAGTAAAACTGGACGCACAAGCGCACGCACCAAGAAAAACACATGACGCATTCCGCATCATATGACTTCAGGTTAACGTGATTGGATGCCGCATAGATCCAATGCAAACAACTCACTCAAACAACACGCCCTAAACCAGTAGAGTATGCTGTTGCCCGTGAGACAGTACTGTAGCCACATACACAAAATTTCCTAACTAGAAAATAAAAATGAAACATTTTACGCCTGGGTTTTCAACGTTTACTCTAAAAATCGGGACAAATGGCGTCCCGACAGTATCCGATCAGGACTCAGGACAAAGCCCCGAATATCGGGATGATCCCTATCCATGCGTCTGTTTTCTAATTATTTATTTTCAAGTAAATATTAGCGTTTTCAAACATTAATTTAATTAGGTCAGCAGTAAAATCATAAACAGTCTGCATTTAAAAAAAAACCTGGATTCTGACTCCTAGCGTCGTTGCTATTGTGGTCCTAAAATCTGTTGTCTTAACCCAGTTATTTCGCCTACTTATTTATTTATTTATTTATTTATTTATTTATTTATCTATCTTGATTAAAATGGCACTTTAGTTTATCTACAGTAATAGATACCCATGTTTCGTAGATGTTTAAACACTGTTCTGAGAGTTCTGTATTTAAAAATGTTGTAAATATATGTTTGTAGCAGGGTGGTAGAAAGCTGTGTGCATTTATTTATTTATAGAACAGGGTACCCCTCCACCCCTGTGCAGTTTATTATTTTGTATTTGTTTTGTTGTGTTGTTGTATTAGTATTATTATTATTATTGTTATGGTCTATTGTTTTATAAATATAGCGGCGGAACCCTGTTTTGTTATTGTTTTGACGTCGTATCCGCGCGTTGTTTGTTATTGTTTTTTATTTAAAACGTGTTCTGGTAGAGGCGAGGTTAGTCACTCGTCCTCTGCCAGGAGTAATTTAAAAACCTCGTGCAGAAGGTGGCCATCTCCCAAATTAATTAAGTGATTTATTTGTTGCTAAATCGGGAGATGGTCACCTGCATATAAACCTGCAGCGCTTGGGGTTCCAGGTGGGTGTTCAGAGGAGGAACCAGAGCGAGCAAGGAGCAAGGAGCGGTTAAGTGGAACAATTGAAAAGAAGCTGGATAAATTTGGGGACATTATTATTATTATTATTATTATTATTATTATTATTATTATTATTTATTTATTAGCAGACACCCTTATCCAGGGCGACTTACAATTGTTACAAGACATCACATTTTTTACATACAATTACATTAGAAGCGAGAGGTTTGGAGTTGAAAAAAGGAAGGAAAAAGTTCAAAGTGGAAAGTCTAGATGGCAGCAGAAGATTGAACGCTTAGTTAGAGAAAGGAGACAGCTGAGGAAGCAATGGAGGAGATCAGAACAAAGTCAAAGGAGGGACTCAATCTGTTCCAAAGGGTCATAAAAGATAAGCTTGCAACATTGCGCAGAGCTGAGTGCCTACGGAAACGCTACAAAAAGGAGTGCGAGAACTAACTTTTATAAAGATCCATTCAAATTTGTAAAGAAGTTAATTAACCAGTGAGAAAAATGGCACACTAAAATCATCTACGTTTGAGCTGGAGAGATATTTGGAGGAAACACATACAGATTCAAAAAGGCAGGAGCCTATGTCAATTCCTTCAGACATCCCACCTATCAATCCACCAGAATACCAAATGGAGGACTGTGCACCTAAGTGGAAAGAAGTAGAGCAAGCTGTGAAAAAAGCAAGGGCTTCATCATCACCAGGGCCTAATGGAGTTCCGTACAGAGTGTACAAGAGTGCTTCAGGAGTTCTACAAATCCTGTGGAAATTGATGAAAGTGGCATGGGAAAAACAGGTTGTACCAAGAGCATGGCGCCGAGCAGATGGAGTCTTTATACCTAAAGAAAAAGATTCTACAAGCATCAATCAGTTTCGCCCTATTTGCCTATTAAACATAGAAGGCAAGATTTTCTTCAGATTTATTGCTCAGAGATTGTCAACTTACCTATTACAGAACTGCTTCAACTTGGGGCCATGACCAGGTGCTGTGATGTTTGGCCTTAGCATAGGAAGACAAGCGTAACATGACCAATAAGTTGCCACCAGTTCCATCAAAGCATTACACTCAAAAGACAACATTCCTCCGCCCAGGAGAGCGACCGCCAAGAAAAGGTGTTAAAACCAAGCCTCGCCCAGGACAACTGGAAGCTGCTAGAGACTGGAAACTGCTGGCAGATGTTGGTCAATGGCTTATTTTTCCACCTGAGATTGCCACCACTAACCTTCGACCAGATGTTGTCTTGTGGTCGGATCAGCACGTCTTGTTCACCTGGTGGAGGATGCTGTAGATGAGACGTATGAGAGGAAGAAACTGCGGTCTGCTCAATTAGCCGCTGAAGCATAACTCTTTACCCAGTGGAGGTGGGTTGTCGAGGATTTGTGGCACACTCTACAACCCAGTTTCTCAGCGACGTCGGATTCAGTGGCCAAGAGTTGCGTCGCACAGTGAAGAACTTATCTGAAGCAGCAGAGAGGAGCAGCAACTGGCTGTGGTTGAAACGGAAAGATTCTGGCTGGGGATCTCAAGCACAATAGAAAGAAAGAAACACTGGTAAGTAAGCTTAACACAGGTAAGTAAGCTGGGTTGAGTTGAGTGGGGGATGGAGGGGGGTGATGCTGGGACACCAGAATCACCGTCGAGCCCTCTTGAGGTGTCGTGGGCTAGTCGACGAAGCACAGAGGATGGAAGGTGCCCACTTGAAGACCCCAGAGATGTACCCTTCTTAGCTCAATACAGACGGTTGTCATGCTGATGCGCTGGGGAGACTGCACTGTGGTTAATTCCCAGGGCCAGCGTCGCAGTCGTTGTTTGTGCTGATGCGCTGGGGAGGCAAAATAAGCTGATCCCTGGAGCCAGCATTACACTTCAGCCATCAACACCAGGCAGAAGGATATCTACATCATCATATGGAAGGAAACGCAAATGGATGGAGACACAGATGGATCACATTAGTTTACTGTAAAGCTACGTCTTAGTTGGTGCTTATCTTGGCGACAGCCGAGTTCAAATCAGCATGAAGTTTTTACATGAGAGTAGATGTTATGGAAATCATAATTATTTTCTTAATTGGTAACATGTACCGAAGTATTATGTATGAAGTATGACGTATTAAGTATGAAGGTAAGAAGTATGCTCTGTGGTCGCAAATACATTTTTAAATATTTTTTTTCTGTGGAATATACAGTTTTTGCATTAGCCGTCATGGTTGTTTTGATCACCAGTATGTAGCCTACTGGGGTCACGTGACTGCAACCCCCTCACTTGGATTGTTTACATCACGTGGATATGTTCGTTGTCCTCAGCATTATTCAAATGTACAGATCAGTACTAAACAGTACATTTCTAATAAGATAGCAACTAATGTATGTCAATGAAAATATTAAAGGAAGGTTGGTGTTTCTTATGCGTTTCACTTAAAAATCGGACATTAGGGCATCCGGGCTTGTTCATTTCTGCCACCCAGACACAGATGCCAATTCCCTTACTGTCCGGGTCAAACCTGGACCTGGATAGGTGGCAACTCTAGCTCCACCCTTTTACAACAGGTATAATTCTCAGTGTTATTATGAACGAATGAATGAATGAATCAGACAGAAAATGAAACTGTAGGGGATGTGCTAAATACATTTCAGAATAAAACCGGAAAAAACTGAAGTCTACGTTAAATCATGTATCACAGCTCGATAATGACGTTTCCTGATTTACTGAATAAAAAGGCAACCATTCAAACAAACAAGGAACACCATATGAAGTTGAAAAAGGTAATATATAGAAGGGTACTCAAACTTTTGTTCTCTAATGGTAGCTCCATAATACTCCACGAAAATAAATAGTAATAAGCAAACATACCTATACATTGTTGTGTAGTCAAATATGTTACAGTTTACTGCATGCAAAATCGTCAATAATGTTTCCTTGTTTTTTTTTTTGTTGTTGTTGTTGATCCAATGGGTTTTAACTCGCTTCATTAAATAAAATGCCCTTTTCTCCAGAAGAGCAGAGAAATCGCCAATGTTTTGGCATACAAGTTCAGGTGTTACATATAGTAGATTTCTGCACATTATAGAATTCTGTACCCGATTCCACGCCGACACAGCTGCATTTTTGTCAAAGATTGCTGGACGTGAACGCTTGATGTTTCTTAACTGTATTTACATGTAAAAAAAAAAAAAAGTGTTTTAAAAAAATAATTGTTTTATAAGGTTACTTTAATCAAGGCTGTCTAGACAGTCAGTGGTGTTATGTGCTGTTTTATTTTGCCACAGACTTAGTTTTGTCTTGTTTAAAATATTTGTTGCAGTCTGCAGCAGAACTAAATGGTAGTGCTTGCGAACACAGCGAGGCTCAGAAATATCGTGTGTCCAGTGATCTTTGAAAAACTGTATCTGCAAAGGTAGGGAATCATGTGGGCAGGCAGAATTCTATGGAGTACAGAAATTTGCATAACACCTGTCAGAACAATTTGATTTTGAGATACATGCCTTGGTTTGAATGTCAGTGAATGAAGTGTTTTCCAGTTTAGCTGCAAGTCTGTATATGTAAAAAAAACTTTTTGGGCCCCCAATTGAGTTTGGGCCTAGGCACGTGCCTAGTTTGCCTATGTGTTAATCCGGCCCTGGCTGAAATGTGTTAAATATAATGGAAAAATATGCATTTTTAAGTGTGATTTGCATAATTTTATTAGATGCCTGCATAGGAAAAAGCATGAGTTTATTAATGATGGTTTGATATGATTAAATTAAGTCCAAGGTAAATCTGATTTGCATAATTGCAGTCAAATACAGCTAAATAATTATAAAAAAATAAAAAAAAACACAACAGCTTTGAAATTGCTTTATGCGGTAGTACATTTTTACACTTTGCAGTTAATTTGGTCCATTGGCAGCAAGATTACCCCCCCCCCCCCCAAGGTTGTTTATTTCTGCAGACATGGATAATCACCGTATTCCTTCGAATTTAAGACGCAGCCCAAATTTCCCACCCTCAAAAAAATATGCATATGGAGGCAGTTTGCGGCCGTCTGCTATCACACATAACATTACAGTCATGTGCTGCTTCTCATTTCCAGTCGTGATTGCTCACACTGGTTTTTCTCCCAATTTGTGAACTGTGGTATTGCTTGGCATGTCGAAAAATACATGGGTCTGATCAGCATTTCCGATCTGTCTAAGATGGTACTGTTAGAAACGCCGAAATTGTAAAAGTTTCTCTTTGAATTCCTCAGGAAGCTAATGACGCTTCTTTGAAAATGGCTGCCTGTACGTCACGGGTGATTCGAGATCGTGCAGTAACATTTTGGTTCGTCTTTTCTCAGCAGCAAGTCATGTTGCTGCTCGTGTATTCAGGTAGTGACGCCTTTGTTCGTCTTTTCTCAGGAGTCAGTCCTGTTGCTGCTTGTGTACTCAGGTAGTCATGTCTTTTGTTGGCGATTTTACCACTGTACTCGAATTTAAGATGCAGGCTATTTTTGAGAAGCAAAAAATGTTTCAAAAAGTGTGTCTTAAATTCAAAGAAATACGGTAAGCAGCCAATTTGATGCTAATATATTCCCACCGCTGCCAATGGATGCTCAGTCTACAAATTACATTAACAGCAGTAAGTCACTCTCAGTTAAAACAATGTTATTTTATAAACAGTTGAAATAAGGTGAAAAGTCAGCTGGCCAAGGTTTCTCTTTCACAGCAGAGTCAGAATTCTCTGTGCTTCAGCTGCTGCTCTCTAGAGAGAGAGAGAGAGAGAGAGAGAGAGAGAGAGAGAGAGAGAGAGAGAGAGAGAGAGAGAGAGAGTTCTAATTAAAAAGGCAGCTGGTGTGGAATAACTAGGCATATTAATACAGTGCTGCCAACATCTCTCCAGACCTCTACTTATTGTAGCCGACTTTCCTTATTTGACTTTGACCGACAGGAACATTTTTGTCAGAACTGAAGCCTATTCCATTTCATCCCAGGAGGCTGAGAGAAACGGCTGTGCCTGTTTGTCCTAACTAATACCAGACAAGTTAACAGATTGATCTAGTACTTTTATGTGTCAAGCTACAGCTACATTAGTTTTAGCTATGTTGTCCTGACTGTCAACTGGCTTGTTTACAGTCTAGTGCAAATACCCTATAGTTTGCTGTACATAGGAAAAACATTTCAGAACATTGGCATATCTTTCTTTATACTAAAACACATTACTTACTGTTATTCTCTTGTATTCAATTATCCAATTCACTAACAAGGTATTATGTTCTAATCAGAGAATATGCTACATAATTTATTTAACTGCTTTTATCTCAAAAGTGTAAAACTAATGTGACTCCACTAACAAGAAATTATAGGGCTGTATTAATGAGCCGGTAAAGTGCTAGGGGAAACAGTCCTGTCTTCCAAGATCACTTGAAATAACTTTCAGTGTTCTTTGGCATTAGTAGCAGGTGCACCAAGATAAAAGTCAGTAGAGGCACCTATTATTCTCACAGCAGCTGCCCAGGTTTATAGGATACTACTGCCTGCAGTGTCATCTGGGATGAAGGAACTCTATGGCCTATCGATTTTAGGGATGTTGCATTTTTGTAGTTTAGACACAATTAAAACGTCAATTTTTAAATGTTTGTAAAAATCTACTGCAATGGTAATTGTGTACAGTAAAATCAAATACCAAGACCGCTCTGGTTGTGAGCTGAAGTCAGAACCAGTGTTTGTTTGTCATCTCATGCCCTGTTTTATTTTATAAATGTTTATCATTATTTGTTTATTTATTATTATTTGTTTATTTAGCAGACACCTTTATCCAAGGCGACTTACAGAGACTAGGGTGTGTGAACTATGCATCAGCTGCAGAGACACTTACAATTACATCTCACCCGAAAGACGGAGCACAAGGAGGTTAAGTGACTTGCTCAGGATCACACAGTGAGTCAGTGGCTGAGGTGGGATTTGAACCGGGGACCTCCAGGTTACAAGCCCATTTCTTTAACCACTGGACCACACAGCCTCCTTCATTATTATTATTATTATTATTATTATTATTATTATTATTATTATTATTATTATTATTATTATTATTATTATTATTATTATTATTATTATTATATTTGTCGCTTTCACTAGTATTGGGTGTAGTGGGGCCCAAGTGGACTGAAGAGTTGCTCTGGAATTATTTTTTGGGGTTGAGCGTCACTCCGCCCATCATTTATTACCTAAAATCTACTTTTTGGGGGGAATTTGTACCAAGTACCAAATACCAAAAAGAAAAACAGCACAAATCCAATCAGCTGTTTCTTCACTTCTTTCACTTTGAATGGTAAATTAGTCCGATCAACACCAATTTCTGGATTTCTTATAAGGCAAAAGTTCAGTGAAAACAACAGTAAATTTATTATTATTTTTTGGGGGGGTGGGATTCTTTAAGTGTTAGTAAACATCAGTAAGTTTGTATTTCAACTCAGTTGGTATTTAGTTGAATTAAACATAAAATTTTGTAAAGTCTACTTGTTTATAATATAGCATTTTATATTAGGACCACATATTTTGAAAACACATCTCTTAATACATCAAATGTTATTGGTAAACAAAGAAGACTTTAAACTTTTTTTTTAAATTATTTTTATTTGTGTAACCTTCCACTGACAGAAAAAAATAGTTACAGTAACTAAAATTGTTAACCTAACAACAAAACATTTGATTTTAAACTGGTTTCGCTTCTGAGAAAAGTTCCATACGGACCGTTACCGAGAGACTGTATCTAAGCAATTGTCGGAGGTATGCAAATGAGCTGTGTCCCCTACTTAAGACATTGATGGCATACCACCGTCTGTTTACACCGTCTATGGGACATGTCTGCAGACAGACAGGTTGTCCAAAATATCGAGATGTCAGGTTTAAAAATAAAAATAAAAAATTGCACACACAGGTGCTGGACGTGAGTGAGAGATTAGGTTAGGGACAGTGCACGCTTTTTTTATTTAAAAAAATTATGATATTTTTATTTTGCTTATATGTGCACATGCCTTCCTGAAAAAGAACTGTAACCACCAGAAATGTAATTTATCTCACAGTTCATGATATTTTACTTTTGGTTGAGAAAAAAATGGATCCTCTAATGTTAGCACATGTTTCCTTTCCAGCGCACATGAAAGTAGAAGGTACTAGAGTGTAGCAAGCTCCGGTTATTTGTTTAAAACTTTCATTTGAGTGACAAATGGCACAGCAAGAAAGCACCACCCAGTGACATTAAAACCGCCTACAATCATTGTTAAATGGTATTCCCACAGTTTGCAAATACCTGCACAATTCATTCACATACAATACATACAATAATAATACATCTCCACTCTGTTTCACATCACTAAATCAGAGACTCATCACATGTTTACTGATGTTTTGTTTGTTCAAAACAGCTTTCCTGTTGTGTCTAAAGCCTATATAGCTGACCAAAAACAATGACATACAACAAAATAAAATGTAAATGTGTCTGTCTGTCTCTCTTTCTTTCTTTCTTTTGTGACTGCTATTTTGGTGTTTTTGTGTGTTCATAATTACCTACCTATAACACAGCAAGGTCTATCAATGTTCAAATTTATTTGAATGCGTTTTTGGTCAAGGCGACGCATAACTGTGATAGAGGGCAGGGACCTCTTTAGGCTAGACTGGTTCGTTTGGTAAAGTTGAGCAAATGCCCAAGGATAGGATGGTCAGGTGATTAGACACAGGGGACAGGTAATTTCCAGAATGTGTGGGTTTATTCAGAATGCTCACCACATAAAACAATCCACACATAGAATCTATAACAAGGAGAGTCTGGGAGTCTGTATAAATTACTGCTGGGACGAACACAGGATATGTTCGGATATTCGCTCATAATTTAAATATTCGTTCGGATATTGGTTCGTTTTTCAAAAACTAATAAAAGCCATTATATTGCTCTGAATGCAGGCAGAGACAGCATAGCAGCAAGGGCAGGGGGCGTGGTCGTGGTCCTGTGTGGGTATGTGCCTTTATTTTACAGCAAGACTTTACAATATGTAAAAATATCCCAGAAGCAAAGAATAAGTTGTGTAGGGCTTACTTTACCCCAGTGAAAACAAAGGATACTGTTAAAGGGTACTGTTTAAAGGAGGCATTCCAGGCCCATGAGATTCTGGCTCGCTTTAAAGCAGCACAATGCATTTTTGTCCAAGATGGCTTTCCATAGAGATCACTAAGGGTGCGCCTGCATAATCTGGTTTGTTTACTTTTTGCTGTTTTGCTGTCTAAAACTTTTAAATTCTGTGTTTTATATATATATATATATATATATATATATATATATAGATATAGATATAGATATAGATATAGATATATAAATTGTGGGAGTCTGCAACCAACTCCCTGATAATGTTGTTGAAGCTGACACCTTAGGATCCTTCAAGAAGCTGCTTGATGAGATTCTGGGATCAATAACAAGCTACTAACAACCAAACATACATGTCAAAAAATATTTGTTTGGATATTTGTCCCAGCACTAGTATAAATGAATAGTAATATCCTTGTAAAGGAGTAATATTATCCATGATATTTTGGCACTGACGCACAGATGGCTGGATTATTAATGTAAGAAAGGGCTTGCTTGCTCTCAGCTGGCCATGATCATACAGGGAAAAGCAGACTCATAAGGAGAGTGTCTACATGTTTCTTGCAATTTTAGGGTTTAGATAGAATAAAAAATATGAACAAAATTTAGATATTTTAATTATCACGTAATCAAAGAAACTATAAATGGCTTTTTATAAATGGCTATTATGGCTTCCAAGTCTACTGGAAGCCATAATACTAGTAGCCTGTCAGTTTCTCGTTAAGTATCATTGGGAAAACTACAAAGCGTTATGTAATTTAATGTTAATGTAACACTATTCAGCAGGTTTCAATCGATTTTATGTAGCAAAATTAGTTCAGTCTATAGGGTGATGCAACACTTTTGGCCATAGCTGTATCACTTATAAAATATAATTTACTTTAAAATGAACTGAGTTGAGCTACCTCTATGGAATCCTATGAAAAATATGTAAAGTGAAGTACTAGCTTTCTGGGCACAGACAATGATCAACATAGGAATATAAAACTGTGGGGTTTTATTACCTGCAAAAACTCGCTGACACTAAATCCAAAGCATGCAGTGAGTTTGTAACTTTCATTATACAAGAACAGTCTTGTTTCTAGCAGTTCAACTCTTCAGTTGACGTTCTCATTCTCCCCAAAGGCGGGTAATTGTGCTCCTGCTAAATTGATACCTGCTCACATCATCAGAGTAATCCAGAGGGTCAAGTCGCAGCTCAAATCTACGGGGTCTTTCTGGGAGGATCGCCTTCCAATATAGCTTGGTGTACAGCCCACACAAGCACACCGAAGCCTGCCATTTTCTCTACTTACACAATGAATAGGCTACAATAAACCTGATTTTTATGTTTCCAACCAGTAAGTAGCCTATCCTGTTTAGACAAATTATCAATGCAATTTAATGTATGCAGATTATTGAATAATTAAACATAGACTTTTTTTATTATTACTATTGGCTTAAATACATGTTCCTAGACGCAGAAATTATGCTGGGAAATGATATTGTTAAGACGCATCTCATTCTCTGCCTGGTCTGAGCCCCGTTTTAATTATGATGCCGAATAATATCTAATGAAAAAATTGGTCTCTAAGGGGACGTTATTCTAATGTTGCAATGAGTGATGTTGTCTGACAGTAAATGGCATTTATGCATCACCTGGTGAAATACTGTCATGTTAAACACTATTACTGGCACGATAATAGAGACAGTGAGATTTATGCATATGGGCCTATGACATTTAAACGATGATGCTGGATCTTAAAAAGTAGAATAAATAGGGTGTACAAAATGAATAATCTATCTTACTTACAGGTTTCCAATTCTTATTCCGTTTTTGATTAAAGTTTGAGCTCATGTTTCCAGTCAATTCTAATGGTAAAAGAGTGAGACTAATTTAATTCAATTCAATATTCAACACCTGTACTAGCTTTCCTGTTTAAAAAGGAGCAATTAACTCAACAAGCCCTCAGTACGATGGTACATGCTGTATTGTAGACAGAGGATGAAACTGTTAACTTCTATTATAATTGCATCAAGTTGTGCACAAGCTATTATTCTTTAGTGTGCTTTTCACCAGATATTTGCATGAGGGGCAGAACTGGGCAATGTGTTAGGAAACTAGATAATCTACCAAACAGCAGAATAAGTTCTATGTATTTTTGTTATCTTCTTGCATATTAATGTATACATTTAATATGAACATGGTAATTTTAGGCTTCAGAATGTATTTACATGCAGTAGAACCCTTGTCCAGAATTATTTGGGCACTGCAACAACACATGTAGATTGGTGCATTCCCCCCTCATTCTAAAATTTGAATTTAGAATAGATCCAGGCTGAATTAAAGGGATAACAAGTGCTTTGTTGCTGCAAACTTGAAATCCTCTCATCCTCTCATTTACATCTGCCTGCAGAGACAGCCAACAAAAACATTTCCCCAAGAATTCTGTACTTTCTAGTCACCCCCATGTGACTCGACACAGGGCCACAATGTTTCATATAAATTGCTTGTCAAAAAAGAGCTTCAAGCACTACCAAAAGTGATTTCTATTCATCATGACACTCTTAATCCCAACTGTCCTTAACAAGTAATTTGTCCCATATGTCATTCCAACTATGGCACAATTTCTGAATAACCTGTACAATTAGCTCTGCACGCAAACTTCCTGCTAGGTGTCACGGTGAATTTTGTAAGCATGTGCATGAGGTTATACTGAAGGGTATATTATACATTATCAACTATTTATTCTTTAAAATGCAGTCATCCAGTCCCCCATGCAGGTGGGCAGAAACCAACATGTGTAGTCACTATATTTGTGGAGCTATGTGTTTGTTTGTGTATATAGGGGCAGGAGTCAGTGTGAAAATGTTGTCAAACCTTGACTTTGCTGTAACCAAGACTTTTGGGCCTTCACATAAAATAATTGACTACCCCTGGTATAGAGAATATAACCTACATATCTGTCATTAATTACAGTGAGCAAACATGCTTGTAGCCTACACACCTGTGGACATGTTTCCCATTCTGTACTGCAATTATATATTCTTTTTTTTTTTTGGCAGCTCACACATTTCACATCTCTCTCACCTAACACTGATGGGATACTAACACTGTGCCAGCTAACCCAGGTTCTCTGACATAATAAATACATCATACCAAGAACTTTAGAGGCCAGATAATCTTTAGCAGCTGAACAGGGTCCTGTCTTGTACTCCCAGCCAGCAAGGTTACATTCAGGGCTGTGGTCCTCCTAGGCTGGCCTGCTGGTTGTTCCTGATGTGAAATGGGTTGGTCTTGGTGATCGTTCCTTTAGCCACCTGGCTCCTGTGCTATGGAATGACCCCCCTGCTGACATCAGGAACTGCCAGTCAGTTGGTCGGTTTAAAAAAGGTCTTAAGACTTATCTGTTCGCTCTCACATTTAGTTAAGACCCTTGAAAACAGCGTCTCTCGTTGTCCTCTGCTACCTGTTTGCTTCTATAGCCAAATTTGCTTTTCGTGTTTATGTCCTGATTGTATGATTGGCTTGTTTACTTCTCTTTTAGATATTGCATTTTTTTAATTGTGTAAAGTGCCTTGAGATGAGCAGGTCTGCACATGATAAGGCACTATATAAATTGAAGTTGTTGTTGTTGAGCAGAAGTAGTTCCAGTCTTTCCAAATCAGAAACTTTAGAAGCACCCTTTCCACAGCATGCACTCTTGTGATTCAAAGACTTCCATTTACATTCTACCATGTAAGAAAATATGGGAAAAGTATTACATTTATTTGTCTAATAAGTAAAACAAGTAAGGGGCGAACATTAGAAACATCCATACCCAGTGGTAAAATTCTGCCAGTACTCACCGGTACTCTGTACCGGGACTTATTTTAATGCAAGTACTGGGTACTGGGACTTATTTTAATGCAAGTACTGGGTACCGGGACTTATTTTATGTGCTTTTCATCCAACGCGCATGCATTCTGTCCACTTGCACAACGTTTCTCAATGTGGTCAAAGCAGCCCCCAGTAATCTCCTGGTAACTCCTCTCTTAATCGGCTCCATTATCCATGCTTTCATTCAGCGCAGTTCATGCTAGGGATGGGGAGTCGATTCTAAGGAATCAATTCTCGATTCCGTTTCATTCAAGTATGAGATTAGATTCTATTTTTGGCATCATAGAAAGTCGACTCCAGCACCAGGATCGATTCCAACTCATGGAATCGAATATTACACATAATATTTAACTAAAATGTAATATATTACACTGAATTTTTTATTTTATTATTACTAAATTATTATTAGGGTTGTGGTTTTGTCACGGTATATAAATATATTTAAGTTCAAATCTTTGTAGCCGTGACCATTACGTGGAATTGTCTATTTTGATTGTGCCGTGATTTCTACATATTTTTACAGTGACACCATCACATCTCTAATTATTATTATTATTTACAGGTTAGTTTGCATAAATCCATAAGTACCAGTAAGTTATTTCTTGCTCAACAGTGCCACGTAAATGTGGCTTTGCTGTAATTGTTGGTTTCTCACCTATTATGGCTATTCTTAACTGTGCAATATTGGTCCAATGACAACATCATGAGTTTGGTAAAAATGTCGACAGGGAGCAAAACAAAGGGAAAGAACAAGCCAGCTGTTTGGAGTTACTTTTTATTCACTGACGACACTAAAAAAAAAAGTAAAATGCATCATATGCCAAAAAATACTTGCATACAATCAGACAACTTCTCCAATGTGGAAACACCAGCAGTAGGCTGCAGCAGCTCAACCTAGATTCTGTGCTGCATAGAGTGACACACATGCACACACATTTGGAGATCTGTATGGAAAAACATAACACTTAAAAGGACGAAATGGTTATTCTAGCTTTTGGGGGAAAAAAGGTACAACAAAATTAATAATTCATACCCAGTTAATTGTTTACAAATCATCCACAAAAGCGCCTTCTCTGGCCACAACATGGCATTTCATTTTGAATTTAACGACTTTCTTTGATAAAAACTAACCCACGACTGTGAGCTTACGAGACATCCTCTGCTTAGTTCAGTTACTGCATAGTGTAATATTTGTTAATACTTATCATTTAAGGTTTAACTTTAGTGTTATGTTACAGCACATGAGTGATACATGCAGAGGTATTTCAGCTTCTTTGTTTCTGGTGAATTGGTTATATTTTATCAGCTATTTTTTTAAGGCTTGTAAATATTTACACCTGGCTGCACCTGCACTTTTTTTTGTTGAGAATTTCACTCCTCTCCATACCTATTAAACACTCAATTGTGCTGAATTTAGAAATACTAAAAGAATGTAAGTTACTTTTAGGATTTCTAAACATTAGGAACAACTTTTCTGCGAGGGGAACCTTCTGTTCCAGTTGAGGAAACTAGTTCAGAAAAAATGCTGTAGTTGAAAAATGTAAAATTGAGTACTGCAATTTTCAAACTAACCCTCACACTTTTAAATTAAGAGTTTATTTGTGTGTTTTATATATAGATGGTGCACTATATACAAGATAAGTAGAATATTTGGATTATAGTATTCTACCTACCGTAGTTTACTATGCTGTTGTTGAGTAATATACAGATGTAACCCAGGACAACTTAATTATGTAAATAAATGTAACATTTAATTCCCTTTACACCCAAATGGATGGATTATAATGGCTTAGTTTTATGCTTTGCCATGACAAATAATTATCTAAATTAAATAATATGCATGTAAAAAAATGTCATTAAAAATATATCCAAAAAAAACTATTGAATTTGGGCTGATCTGTCAATAACCACATAATCTGTTATGAAATATACAATAACTCTCACAAGAGAACTACAGGCATTTAATAGCTTTTTTTTTCTTCTTCTGTGGGCCAATTTATAAAAAAGCAGCAGTTTGTATATAAATACAATCAATACGATACAGCTAGCAAAATGTTTCAGTTAGAAGTATTTGTTATTTCTTGCTATTTTTATAACATTTAAATAATTGCCTACGGGGGAAAAAATAACCTTTTGTATAGTGGACTGTTATTCCAACTGGTTCTGTGATGAAAGAACCAAACAAATAATATCATAAAACTGTCGTCAAAATGTCGTCTTAGTTAGTCTGAGCAGTTTTGTTAGTGTTTTTTTTCTCCCCAGGGAGAAAATACTGTATGGAAAACTGCACTGGCTTAAAGTGGACCATAGTGTCCTGTACAACAGCCTTAAACAAAAAAATGTATAGGAAAAAGCTGCCTTATTCATAACAGTCAACATTAACGATTAAGCATTTGATTGTTGATTAAAAAAGACTTTTTTGCTTTGTAGAACCCTAAAACTAAAGCTTTTGACAAGCTATTTATCAAACCACAATCTTGTCTGACAGCTTCACACAGGAAATCACAGACATTATCATTCAATGGTTTGCTGCTATGTAGGAATAAATGACACTTATTATTAAAAAAATGTATTAAAAATAAAGTTTTATTGTTAAAAGCAGTCTCTCAGGGTGAAAGGTTTAAAAGGCTGCTGGAGAGACGCGGTCTGCTTTGGAAACGAAGGTCAGCCAATATACGAGTAAACAAACATTTTACTTTTGACTTTTTCATCTATATGAAATGATGTGGCTGTTTAGTACCCACTGGCTTTCTTGGTACAATGTCATTTGAAATAGGTTGCCGTTTTAGAAATATACAGCATTTCATTTATTCATAATATACCGTTGGCCTTTATAGGCTTACAGGAAAATGCTTTGTACTGGAAAAAAAAGAACTAGTGTTGCATGCCAAAGAAATACTTCAAAATATGTATTTTGTATTTAAATGGACTACAGAATAATCTCAGTGGAAATTCAAACTTTATCAAAGTGTTTATTAAAACAACAGCTTTGCAGATTAAGTGATGTTAAACCCCACATGGTTCAATGCATGGTCTACTTCTATTAATCTACATTAGCCTTGAGCTATTTTATGGTCTGTATTTCCTTTTTTACAACTCGGTTGTTAAGAGCTTTTACTCCCCAAACCAAGTTTAAGCAACCTTGTTGAAAATGTTTCAATGAACTGCTACCAACATATGCAAGTAAACTTAAACTGAGGTATACAACCAACTCACTCAGTGAAAAAGTAACAAAAGCACTGCTGAAACAGTGCTCCCAATTACAAAACCAATATATACTCAATTAATTTAGTGGCTGGTGGTAGAATTTTAGTAGTAAAATATGTAGAGCATGTACACATTCAAATATCCGTTAGCAAGTACAGAAAAGCATGGAAGGTGCTTGATATAAATGGCATCCACAGTGTTTAAAAAGCTGGTTGAAAATTAACCGAAAGTTATCGCGTTAGGTTTTGTATTAAATCGGCTGCAACATTTAAAGATTGTATGATGCTTAAATGAAATACCAGTCAGGTAAAACCAACAAGGTCACAAGGTGAGTGATTGACTCCTCACAAATAAAACCATTAAATCAGAACCCCTAATTCTATTATTTTTATATATAGAGAGGAAGTAACATTTTTGCACATCACAATGTATATATGTTTCAGGTTTGTCAGCATGAGAACAGAAATATGAGTGTGCAGGATGCTGTTTGGAAAGGAAGGATATAAAATCCCATGGTAAAGATACAAATATGTAAAGCTTATTTCTCAGCAATGTATAGATGAAGGGAAGGTCTTTATTGACAGCAGGATTTTTCACAATAGCTTTCATAATCAGCTACAGGGTTAAAAAAAACAAAAACAAAACCATACTAATTAACTGCTTGGAAATTTATTTGTTAATTACAATTATAATATATTGTTTGGGCTGAAGGCACATTTCCTGTACCGACAGTATGCAAAAATAAACAAAATGTTTTGCAACTCAATTGTTATTCTTTCTGGTAAAGAATATTCACTATCTGGAATGCATGTGTCAGTTTATCACGCATGGAACTGGCTAACTTCCTTTAAAACTGTAAGGCCAGCCCCTGCTCTCTCAGCAGGATTTATGTAAAGCAAATCAAAGTGTACCTGACTTAAGGAAAAAAAAAGAAAACAAACCCAGCAGGAGACCGAACGTAATTTCCCTGTTAAATGCACCATAGATGTGAAATGTAATTGGAAATAGCACTGTATTCTTTCAAATTTCACAATCAAGAACGAGAGAGCTCTTCTGCATCTGGGTGATCATGTGGACAGAGAATTCCCTAGAAACCTGAACCAAAGACAAGTGATGGAGTTGTGGTATTTTGAAAAAAATGAAGGTCTGACACACGGACTGCAAATCTTCTCCTTGTATCCCCAGGTGAATGTCCTAACGAAATGTCATCTCAATTGGATAAGCGGTTCTCTTTATATAGATGTAAAAATATAACAGTGACATAAATAAAAAGACAGACGAACAGGCACCTCCATATTTCCCCAGATTCTGATACTCAACAACTTGACCTAAATAATGTAGAGATCTATGTTTCATCACCATATGTACTTCAGTACTGGCATCTCCACTTGTCAGGGATATGCAACATAGCAGGGGTTAATAAATAAATCACATTATGAGTAGGACGTCTGCTTTTCGGGTTTTACGCGATTTATCCCGATTTATCCCCCCCCCCCCCGATGCTTTTTTCTGCATACGAGTTAAACCTGAAAACTCCCTGAATAGGCACATACTGTATATGAATAAACGCATGCACTGATGTCTGTGATTCAAATGCAACACAGCAGAACTGGCTCCGATGACGGTAAGCTGGTTTACCTATTAGAAAAATGTGGCTTCTTTGTGTAATTATATATATATATATATATATATATATATATATACAGTACTGTGCAAAAGTTTTAGGCAGGTGTGAAAAAATGCTGTAAAGTAAGAATGCTTTCAAAAATAGACATGTTAATAGATTATATTTATCAATGAACTAAATGCAAACTGAGTGAACAGAAGAAAAATCTAAATCAAATCCATATTTGGTGTGACCACCCTTTGCCTTCAAAACAGCATCAATTCTTCTAGGTACACTTGCACAAAGTCAGGGATTTTGTAGGCATATAGTCAGGTGTATGATTCAACAATTATACCAAACAGGTGCTAATGATCATCAATTTAATATGTAGGTTGAAACACAATCATTAACTGAAACAGAAACAGCTGTGTAGGAGGAATAAAACTGGGTGAGGAACAGCCAAACTCAGCTAACAAGGTGAGGTTGCTGAAGACAGTTTACTGTCAAAAGTCATACACCATGGCAAGACTGAGCGCAGCAACAAGACACAAGGTAGTTATACTGCATCAGCAAGGTCTCTCCCAGGCAGAAATTTCAAGGCAGACAGGGGTTTCCAGATGTGCTGTCCAAGCTCTTTTGAAGAAGCACAAAGAAACGGGCAACGTTGAGGACCGTGAGACGCAGTGGTCGGCCAAGGAAACTTACTGCAGCAGATGAAAGACACATCATGCTTACTTCCCTTCGAATCGGAAGATGTCCAGCAGTGCCATCAGCTCAGAATTGGCAGAAAACAGTGGGACCCTGGTACACCCATCTACTGTCCGGAGAAGTCTGGTCAGAAGTGGCCTTCATGGAATACTTGCGGCCAAAAAGTCATAACTCCGACGTGGAAACAAGGCCAAGCGACTCAACTATGCACGAAAACACAGAAACTGGGGTGCAGAAAAATGACAGCAGGTGCTCTGGACTGATGAGTCAAAATTTGAAATATTTGGCTGTAGCAGAAGGCAGTTTGTTCGCCGAAGGGCTGGAGAGCGTACACGAATGAGTGTCTGCAGGCAACAGTGAAGCATGGTGGAGGTTCCTTGCAAGTTTGGGGCTGCATTTCTGCAAATGGAGTTGGGGATTTGGTCAGAATTAATGGTCTCCTCAATGCTGAGAAGTACAGGCAGATACTTATCCATCATGCAATACCATCAGGGAGGCATCTGATTGGCCCCAAATTTATTCTGCAGCATGACAACGACCCCAAACATACAGCGAAAGTCATTAAGAACTATCTTCAGCGTAAAGAAGAACAAGGAGTCCTGGAAGTGATGGTATGGCCCCCACAGAGCCCTGATCTCAACATCATCGAGTCTGTCTGGGATTACATGAAGAGAGAGAAGCAACTGAGGCTGCCTAAATCCACAGAAGAACTGTGGTTAGTTCTCCAAGATGTTTGGGCCAACCTACCTGCTGAGTTCCTTCAAAAACTGTGTGCAAGTGTACCTAGAAGAATTGATGCTTGATGCTGTTTTGAAGGCAAAGGGTGGTCACACCAAATATAGATTTGATTTAGATTTTTCTTCTGTTCACTCACTTTGCATTTAGTTAATTGATAAATATCATCTATTAACATGTCTATTTTTGAAAGCATTCTTACTTTACAGCATTTTTTCACATCTGCCTAAAACTTTTGCACAGTACTGTATATATATAGTAAACAAGCCTTGCGGCTCGGGTTCATTTCGTTTATCTTTCTAAAACAGCATTGAGTAAAGTTGTTTAGTTTTCCTGTATGTTCTGTGTGCAATTACACTTGCAACGCCATTACAAAATAAAACTTGATTGGAACAGAGAAATGCCTCCATATACAGTATGTGTGTGTGTGTGTGTGTGTGAGAGAAAGAGAGGGAGATCAAAGAGTCTTCAAAAGTTTACATACCCCAATGTGTGGAAATATATATGTTGGGGATTTAAAATGTTGACGACAAATTTGTTGTCAGCACTTTGTGCTTAAGTATTTGTTTATTTCTTTCTAAATAAAACTCTATTTCTACCTGAATATTTATTCTTTCTTGATTATATATTAAAATATCCACCTGATTTCACCCGATTTTTTTTTCATTAAATAATTCTACCCGATTTTTAAAAAGCATTAACGAATTTGGAAAAAAAATTCACCCGAAAAATCATACGCCCTATTTATGTAAATGCTGTTAATTATTTGGGACAGTTTAATTGATGAACTAAAGGAACTTTATTTTTCTCCCCTAAGGTCATGATAAAGGAGCTCAAGGGCTATTATCCTGGAATAACGGCTATTATAGGAACAATGGAGAATTTCTTCCATAACATGAAAATCAGTAGATCATAGGTTGAAAAACAAAATGTAAGAAACGTCAAATAGACAAGTGTTTCTGCTCATGGCTGTAACTAGCTATGAGGGCACAGAGGCTGTGTCTTTGGTTGTTTTTTTGCATCATCTGTGCTCATGCTCATGTAAAAATTCTGGTAAAGTACAAAAGACTCCTTAATTTTCTCTGTTGGTTTGCCTTGTAACATAGATTTGGAGGTTGAATAGTAAATACCAAGCAGTCATATAAATACTGCCAGCTGTAGCCTGAAAACTAAGTTTGACCTTGGTAGAATATCAGGTCTGGTTACGACGCTATTTCTGCTACTGCCTTCATCGGTGTAATTTTAAATTGATTGGTATTTATGACATTATGCACTTTCTTTTTGCGAAAATATATTTAATACACCAAACCAAATCCTTGAGCAATGTGGCATTGGCTTACTGTGATGTTCTGAAATAACATTGCTACTGTTCCAATCATACCCTTGAGCCAAACTGACATATTTATAACCATACTGTATCTCTGTGTGGAGGGACAGGCTGGCTTTGGGGGTGCAATATAAAACTGAAGGTTACCCAATTGCCAACCAAAAAAATAATAATAACTGTCAGTATCTGCATCCACCAAAGGTGAGGCCCACCGAGCCTTTGTGTCACCCCAAGGTTTAGTTTGACAGCTCTGATTTAGAGGGTCAACTTACTGAACCACAACACTTAACTGAACTCCTGCCCTGGCACAAAGTTGCGCCTTTAACTTTTGGAGCACTATAAAGCTTCCATCACAGAAATAAAAAAAAATTAAATAAAAAGTAAAACAAGTGTTCAGAGCTTGCCACACTCAGAGTACCTTGTCAGCATCCAATTTGCCCTTGATGAACTCAGATCTCCAGAATTGCAGGGCCTGCTCCAGTGTCAAGCCAATGCCCTTGAGGAAGAGGCCATACTGCATGCGCCCTCAGGGCCTTGTGAAAGTGGCGCATACACAGCGGATAAGACTTGGTGGAAAACTGTGAAAGAGAAGCAGACACACAGTCGTGTGAGTGTAGAGATGCTGACCTGTAACTTGTTTCTCCTTATCACCTTATGGAACACATGAAAAAATTTAAATAAATTGCATCTCTAGGCTGCTATAAAGTTCATATTAGAACTATTTTTTGTTTTCTTCTCTCCCCCACACACACACTCTGATTGCTACCTACTTACATCAGACAATAATATGAATGAACAGGGTTTACAGGCAAAGCGAGATGATAGTAAATTCTCTCAAATATGTCATTTCAACATTAAAGGCACATGTTCTTCTGTTATTTCTGAAAGGAACGGATCTATTGCTATAAGTGATTTGTAAGCTACCAAATATAGATGAAGTCATTTGTTTTGCCTTGCCTTCCCAGACATTCTGGTCAATCAAGAGTCAATTTTCTTTGAGCAAACCCAGCTATAAAAGCAATTACCAATAAATCTTTTGCAGCACTTTGGATTTTTATGATGCAAACAGCATCTACAGAAGAATCCATAAGACAAACTCTCTGCACAATACTCTTATGTGTACTGTACACAGACAGATTCTTAATAAAAACAAAACATAACAGGGCACAAGTGTTAAGATAATTTAATTTGGTGTCTATGGTTCTTGACAACAATAAAAATGCTTAATTCTTTATGACATTATGCAAGGCTCTTAGGCTCTATTTAACCTTTCCCTTATATAAGCTACTACAGCAAAATTAAGCACTCCTTCAGAAATAACATTTGTTTACAGTTAAAGAGCAGTAGTGGTCTTTGAGGGCTCATTACTAAAACTGGCAAAACAATTAACTGATTTCAATGCTGTCAAGTTATCATCGGGACAAAAAGGAAAAAGCTAAAAACGTTTTCTGTCAGGGAGAAAAAGACAGAAACTGTCATCGGATTAATACATATAGCAGCTGTATTTAATATTCCAAATTTATTTTTTTGGTGGCTTGTTGTATGCCTCCTTTTTTGCCACTTGGCTCTGTGTCAGTGAGTTGGCAGTTACTTTTTGTTTGTGTACTTGTAATTGTTGGCAACAGTGTTTCAATAATAGGTGCTGAACCAGACATTTAGAGGCAACAGTTGCTGATTACTAAATAGTACACAGTATATAAAAAAATATGCTTGCACAGGATTCTGATTAAGGGAAACATGCAACACTGCTTGTTGTGGAAGGGTGGTGGGCAATTCACTGACACACAGGAGACAGAACTGTAGTTGAAACGCCTCTCTGGTGCACTGATTTATTTTGGCCTGCAGAGGGCGCTGTTGTCTGTGGCCTGAATACCAGCAACGGTAATCAGGACCACAGGGTTACCAACATAGGTAGACAGTCAGGTTGATGCTGGCACACTCGCAGGTGCTCAAAATAATGATGAAAACAAAAGGCGAAATGAAAAGGGAAAATAAAACACTATACTAAAACTACAAAATAAAGGTGCTGCTTACGCAGTGCCCCCACTACCACTAAGCCGGTCAGCTCGGGTCTCTGTCCTATGCTCTGCTATGCACTACACACTGGGGTGGCCAAGGTTCCCCTTCTAATCACACGTTCCCTCCGATACGTAACAATTTATTGTATGTATTATTTTCTTTCTCAGCCGTGCTTGCCTGTTTTGTTCTCTCGCTCCAACCACTGGCGTTCCTGCCTGGTCTACACTGCTCTTCTCAGTGTCTCTGGGTATTCCCTTATCACGGCATAACCAAACACAGTACTTATGGGCTGAGCAAACCTGCCCTCTGAGACTGCTGCCCTCTTCCTGCAGAACCATGCATGTGCCAGACAGTCTGCACAGATCTCCCGTTACACTTGTATAAACACAATAATAATAATAACGTGTGGAATTAGTTTAGGTTTTTTCAAGTTTATCATTGCTTGGCAGAATATCCATGTCTTTATTTTTAATGTTAAGCAATTGTCACAACAGCTCAGGAGAACTGAAGGTCAGTGGAAGTCCTCCTGTAAGAGCTCGAGCAGGTCGACAAACTACCTGCCTCTTTAGGCCAGAGGCCAGCACTGCAGGTGTCCCTGACTGTTTTGCCTCCCTAACCTAGGGAGCACCAGGGCCATAACAAAGCAAACCACGCAGTTATGCCTTTACCAGGTGGGCCCCTGCATAGAGGAAGCTTATATATTTGTCAGTACGGCAGCCCATTTTCTTGGTAACACAGAATATAAGCTCATAAAAGCAATAGTTTGATTTCAAACTTAAATATATATGTTTACTGTTAAAACATTGCTTAGATACATCTGCAGGATTTTTTGCACAATCCCATTGGGGAAAAATGTACACTCTGGACGATACAATCTGCATTTGGTAATGGACCAGTTACTGAAAACAGCAGTCGATTCTCTGCTGAATGCTCCAAAAAGGGATCTAAATATCCAAGATACAAAAATTATGCTACAGAGATCGATATAAAAAAGTTAATAAAATCTGATCAAATAACTTGCTCAAACTTTTATGAGGTGGACCAATAGAAATATACTAAATCAGTACTGTAACCTTCCTAAAACACTCATGCACTGAAGCAGAACAATCTTAGGGATATGCCTGAGGTCCTTCAAGGCAATATGACCTTGCTTTGCATTTGTTTGGAGGACATCTTGTCCTCAGTTGCTGAGAATAAAAAGAAGAAAGGCACACTATAAATACTATTTATTTAATTTTAATTATTCAACCAGAATAACCAATTTCCAAGTGAGGAAATGTACAGTAAACTATAACCATTTGTTGGTAGAGGTACCATTCCTGAGAGTCTGAAAACCTGTGAATGAGACTGGCATTTGCTATAACATGGGGCATCAGCAATATTATTATTTCCCTCAGATCATACTTACTGCATCTATCTGTTCCAATGAGATTTTTTCCAATATTCTTCTGAATACTGTAATCTTGTCCAACATAAGCATGGCTGCAATTATAAATGTATAAATTACCTCATATGTAAATACACATACAGAATATTTAACAGAAATGGAGATGAGATAGTTAACCCTTCATCAGTGGCTAATGCACCCCACATACATAAACGTGGTTAATATATAATTTAAACAAAAAAAAACACACAATTGGTTTAGATTTATTATGTATTATGACTAAACATTGCTTTGCATGCTAAGTGCTTTTTAAATATTTTAGTTTAGTTTTAAAAAAAAAACTAAAAAATGTGCTATCAACAGTAAATGCCTTTAAAAATGCCACAAACATAAACATAAATAGGGCTTCTGTTTTTCGGGTTTTATTAATTGTATTTTTCGGTGCTTATTTTTAGCTATTTTCGAGTTTTACGTAAATCGTTTTTTTCGGGACTTTAGTTTTTGATATACTGTATGAAATTAGTTTTTTCGGTTACATTCCAAAATGCTTGAGCGTTTTTTGTGTGTGTGTGTGTGTGTGTGTGTGTGTGTGTGTCAAAATATGTATAGTAACTCGACAGTACTTGCACACTTAAGTTGTACCTTCTTTCCATTGCTGTCTTCCACAACGAAATCCCTATGGTCATGGGCACATTCTTCTGGGGTTTTTGTGTGTAGGCATTTTTGTACATTTCGTCACAATTCTGTTTTAAATCCTCTGTATCTTAACTGTAATACAGCTTTAAATCCGGCTAACAAGCCTCCATCCTGATTGTAATCTTGTTTTAAATCTTGCATGCGAAGTCTCCAATAGAAATGTTGGAATGTGCTGTCACTCAGTAGTTGGGGCGGGTTTAATGTATTCAAAACTAATCAATGATAGCTACAAGTCAGGAAGGCGGGACATTGCCCAGCAGCACAGGGAAATGTATTTATTATTATTTTTGTAGTAGGTTTTATTTTTTTAAATGTGAAAAGGGTCAAATCAACATGAATAGATTAACCATTTTCACAGTTTTTACGGTGTTTTCTGGTGTTTACATTTTTTTTGTATCGGGGGTGTTTTATCGGGTTTTATCGGTTAAAACCAAAAATCAGAAGCCCTAAATATAAACTACAAAAATAAATATTACATTGTTCTTGGAATCTCAACATGTACAAAATCTAGTAATTTTGGTGAAAAAAAGAAAACAGAGAATTTGCTATCATGTTTTTTTTTGTATGTTTGTTTGTAGTCCAAACTGTCTGTCATCTCTCTCAAGCCTCAATTTTACATGAAAGTCGTATTTTTTGCAACTCACAGAATAAAAAAATATTTTTTTCAGTAATGTACTGTTGACAGTAATAACAGGGTACTGCAAAGAATGCAGAAACCAAATACAGTGCCACAATCTGATTTATTATACACATGTAAGATCATTCTGAGATTGGCTACATTGAGCTAATAAATGTGACACCATTTTTATTGTTTAAACAAAGTAACTTATGTTCAGAGCTCTCTGTATTTAAGCGACTTGGAAGTATTACCGTACCAAGAATAATGACAAAATAATAATTGACAAAAAAGTCACTCAAATCCTCTTTTGTGGATTAATTACTTTCATGTTAACAATGCACAACTTCATACCAGATTCTGTTCCACTGAAGGTAGTCAGCGTCACAATAAAAGTCTGAGAATAACTGTAGCTCAGTGACATATTTGCATAACAAAGCAAACCACTTATGACTGTTTTCCTTTTCTTGAACTTGGAGAATTTCCCCCAAAAAGGTAAGAGACCCTATGTAGACCATAATCCCATCATTCATGAACTACTGTAGCTATTCCACAAAAGATAGCTCCACTCAGAGCTTCAGACCTCTGCAGTAATATAGTAAAGATAAATCCACTCAAGACAGCAGATCAGTAAACTAATCTAATATACTAATATGTACATCTAAACTCATTAAATCTATTACCCATTAATACATATGGTGTAGTTTTCAGTTGAAGGTGCTGAAACATGAATTGGTTATCCAAGTAATCATTTTTTGTACCGAAAGAGTAAACTACTAGAGTTTTGATATTTAGTCTTTATTTTTCTGAACTGCTATAAAACTGCAACAGGACACAACTGAAAATAAATTCTGCGTCATTGTAATTTATTCCATAAAACGAACTTCAAGAAGTAAACTGTTTTCAAAGCCTTCCATCAGTTGGGGGTGCTTTAAATCTGCAACAGTACTGCTGCTTTGAAAGTTGAATCAGTTTCCTGTTATGTGTCATCTTAGCAGATATAAGCAAAAAGCAAAAAGCTGTGCCGAACACTGACCTCTGCATAATGCATCATGGAGGGATGTGTTTTGATTTAGGGGTCTTTGTTTTACTAAAGCAGCAGCTGCATTTGTTTGGTATTGTAAAAAGCCTGTCAAAGCTATAAAATCAGCTGTCAGAACTGTAAGATTATAATTGCCTTTGCTAGGAGAAAATCTAGTACAGCGCTACCCTGTTATAATGTGGTTGTCGGGGTTCCATAATTAGGAGATCGCATTATTTGTGTTTCACCTTATAACGAATATTGGCATTTTTGTTCCCGAAATGATTTACAATGCCCACAAGCCAAATTAATATTGTAGCGTATGGTGGAGAATGAAGGAAGGTGACACACACAATTTGCAGGTAATCTTCTCTGTTAAATAATAAACGAACTCTAGCTACTTGCCCGCTGTCAGCGGGTTTGACTTGCTAACACACTCTTCAGTATTCAACCCTGCTTGTCTCTCTCTCTCTCTCTCTCTCTCTCTCTCACACACACACACGTCGGCGAATTGCAGCTTCTTTAGCCCAGTTGGCTGGCTTTGCCGCAGCCCTGAGGTGAATAAACGGCAGCTTTTTATACCTGACACCCCGCTGGAACACACCTACCTGCTGATTAGATTCAACACCTGGTAATCGCAAAACAGACAGGCTCTCCCAGGAGTGTCAGGTACTTCATTAATTCAATTACAAGAAATACATACTATTTACAATACAATAAAATCACTCTTCATGCGCAGGGCTCCTGCCCTTCCACAATGGTGTATACACTTTAGTGTCAGGTAATTTAAACAGCAGCAAAACACATAGGTTTCTAAAAAAAAAACTAAAAAAAACCTTTAAATTGTAAGCACAACTTGCTTTCGCTTTCGCCCAGCCAGACTACAGGAGTTGCTGGTGCGCGGTGAGCCGAGGACACACTGGCTGACCTAGACCTCCCTCCTCCCCCAGGGCGGCGCTCGGCCAATTGAGCGCCGCCCCCTGGAAGCTCCCATCCTCGATCGGCAAAGGAATAGCCTGGACTCGAACTCGCGATGTCCAGACTATAGGGGACATCCTGCACTCCACGCGGCGCGCCATTACTGGATGCGCCACTCGGGAGCCCCCAGTGGTCAATATTAATGAATTATTTTTTAGCTGATGCCCTTATCCAGGGTGACTTACAATTGTTACAAGATATCACATTATTTTTACATACAATTACCCATTTATACAGTTGGGTTTTTACTGGAGCAATCTAGGTAAAGTACCTTGCTCAAGGGTACAGCAGCAGTGTCCCCCACTTGGGATTGAACCCACAACCCTCCGGTCAAGAGTTCAGAGCCCTAACCATGACTCCACACTCCTGCCCAGGACAAAGGAGTACTATCAAAGCAGGACTTTCCTTCTGCAGTGGTTTCAGCGTTAAAACTTTTTTTGTATCCATTTCCGACTCCAAAACAGCGATCAGAATTCAAAACACATTTAACACAAGTCTCCTGCTGACTCTCAGCATTAAAGCAAAATTTTAAAAAAACTACATTAAAGTTCAAAAAGGAGTGTGTCGTTCCAGACACTGATCTTAGATGCCTACCTTTGCACTTCTTTTTGATTCAGCAAACACCAAGAAAGCACTCCACTGGCAATTGGGGATAATGCACATTAATCTCAGAAACGCAAGTACTATTTACTGTAGCTTTATCTTAGAGCCACAGACATATAACTTACAGAACACAACAGTAGATGTCAGTGTACTGTTCACTGAACTACTGAAATGCATTCAATTAAGCATTTGCAAAATGAATAAACCCATTGCCATTCATATGCTCATGTCTTCTTTTGGTTATTTGACCTTTAGAATAAACACAGTGCAATATAAAATCACAAATAAGATAGACTTGGCTGGTAGTAAAAAGCTTTATTTTCAAGTATAGTAAGAACAATAAGCTGGCAGCTTTGGTTATTAAAAAGGCAAGGCCTTTACTTGGCACTATATTTAACCTGATTGGTCAATACGAGGAATTAAATCTGATAAAAGGACCCCGAATGTTATCTTTCAAACTATGTTTAATCACTGTTCTAAATCAATCTGCTAGAAAATACGTAAATGCAGTACTCACGTATTTTAACCTTTTTGTTTGCTGAATGGCGTCCATGCGTTGCTAGGGAGTACGTCATCCTATGATGCAGACTCTGCATCTACCTACTGACAACCATAGATATAGAATATTACATATGCTGACAACTACTTCCACAAAGCGTAAGCATGTGCATGACTTGTCCTGCCTCGCCTGCAGGGGGTTGCGAGGATCCCCTCCTCCCACCACCACGCTGTGAAAGATTCCTGGTGAGAATCCTGCACACTGTGAACAAGTTACTGAACAAACGGCACCATCAGGATTAACACATACTGTAGACAACTAGATATTTCTAATCACTAAAACTTTGTATTTATTTATTTAGCTAATAAACATTAGGACCTAAAAATACTGAAAGATGCACAAATACATGAACATGTCAAATCCAAATTAAAAAATAATAAAAACGAATTCTTTACATGTTTTACAAACAGTTCACAAACCATGTTCACTTTTCTGTACCAGATACCTGTAAGTAGAAGCTTTTTTTATTATTTGGCAATTGGAAACACCCACGAAGCATCCAACGCTAGGATTAAGCCTGAGTGAAGGCTACTGGACATCAGATGGAATTCTGAGCAAACCACATGAGTAATGCTCATGACACTTAACGACACACGGTGGGCCTTACCAGACAATATAGCCCTCTTCTTCTAGTTAAATTGGTTACATAAGGGCATTTTTCCAACCGCCAGCTCTCTTAAAATTGAAAACAGTATAATCTATGGAACAGTAAAAATAATTTAACTTAATTCTATTCTTACAATCTTTCCGTGGGGTATATTTTATTTATCTGTGCAGAGCAGTCTGCATTACATCCAAACCCCTGCAGATGTCAGATTTGCAAGATCATAGCAAATCAGAACTCCTTAGGGAAATAATGTCTGATCGAAAAGTGTGAAACTTCAATGCAAACTTTTGTCAAAGCATCCTTAAGATGAGGCACATGAACAGCTCATAACAGTCTTTTCCCTTTCCCTCATTATTTAGCCTTACACAGATAACTCTTCTCAAGTGTAGTGCTTAAGCACTGGATGCCACTCTCTCTCGCCAACACCCTACAAATACGTATGTAAAACTCCGTCAATGTCCGCCCTACAAAACACAGTCAATGTCCTCTAAATTTTTGTTAGAGCTTCTATCATTGCAGTTTTAAAATACATTTTTTTTGTTTAATAGACAAGCCACCTCAGCCACAAAAGGTTATCTATTTACTAATGCACAATGATTTCATGGGGCATATGTTCATCATTTTACACTGAAACACACAATGTGACTGCCTCGAAGGTGTACTTATGCTATGTAATTGATATATCCAAGCCGTACATCTCTTTATTAGAGGGAATGCAAGCTGTACATGTTATTCTTGCAAGCGGGTAACATTAAAATGTTGACAAACTGTGCGAGTGGTCAACAATATTCACTGACTGAATGCAGGGGCTGCCAGCAACAGTAACTGACAATTTAATTGGGACAGCTATATGCTCTTGCTAAAAACAGCCAAAAGAAGAAACTGATGGAGAACACATGCTTCAGATATTTGAAATTAAGTTTTTTCATTAAGCTTGCTCCATCACCTAAATGTTATCATGAAATGTTATATAATAATAAAAATTTAAAAAAAACACGGCCTCAGTAACTAAAACAAACTACAAAATAAACTGTTTTATTTTATATGCAGGATAAACACAGGAAACAAATGGATGTTGCACAATAATGCAGACTTATAGATGCTTATTGAGTGTCCAAAGTAATAGAAACTTTATATATATATATATATATATATATATATATATATATATATATATATATATATATATATATATATATATATAAATTACCTGAGATCTTGCTGTTAACTGCAAGGCAAGGCATCACAAGTCAATCATGAGAATCAGAATTGTTTTCCAGGTTAAAAATAATTTCTTGTTGTAAAGTGTTATGCAACAATTAAATTGAGTCCCTTAACTGTGTAGAAAACACATTTATTAAGACTGATTCACCCCAGAAGGGTATTAAGAGCTGTACAAACCGATCATTTGATTATTCAGATTGCGCTGACGAATCAGGTCATTGTGGATTGGGCAATCATACAGCTGCTTGGATTAATGTGGATTGCTGTTCTCCAGAATCTAAGAAAAGCAGCAATCATCACCAATCCAAGCAGCTGTTTCTTCACTTGTTTCACTTTATTCATTTTTATTTATTGCATTTATATAGCGCTTTTTATACAAAAATACTGCAAAGCACTGCACAGTAGATAGCAGAAAAAAAGAACAAACCACAGTACATTTGTATAGCATGTCACACATACAACTCCCATAATCAGACCACTGAATGGCAAATCAGCCCACTAAACACCAATGACCTGATTGTCAGCATCTGATTTCTGTGGAGAGCTCAATCTGAAAAATGGAATTATAGGTTCATTTTGTGCAGCACTAAATAGATGGAGAAATTCATCCATGAACTGGAAAAATCATTGAAGTTACAGTTACAATATCTGGCCACTGGGAGGCAGCAATTCCCAGGACCAAGACTACAGTATATGCATCCTGTGTATAACACGCTTAGGTAACATTCCTTGTATAATACACACCTCATGCGTAGCACACAATTCTTGTATAGTATCATATCAAAAACACCAAGTATAAAATACTATTACCCGAGTATACTGTGCAACGTATATAAAACAAACAACTCTTATGGAACGGATAACCTGCATAGAATGCACAGAAATTCTCCCAGTATTTGTGAAAGGGTGCATATTCTATAATTATGATAACTTGACAGCCAGCATATTTAAAACTTTTTGGACACACATTTTACAGCTCATCGTTAAAGTAATTAGGAATTGAGACCACCAATCACATCCTACCGAAGATAACAAAACTATCAGTGACTGCAAAAAAATAAGGAATACAAGATGAATGCAAGTACAATGTTTCATAGCAACCACTTAATGATTGTCAAGATCAGTTAGGAGCTTAAAGAAAAGTCAAGCACATTTTACATTAAAATGGGGTTTTGTACCCTGCATGAAACGGGCTGACTCAACATACTTTTGACATCATGAACTGTCAGCTCTTGCATCTTTAATATCCACTAGGCAAGCTAGTATTAAAAAAAAAAAATCACAATGCCACATACCAAGGTAAAACAGTAAGCCAAAGTCAATTACAAAAATGTTCTGGATAATGTCTCCTTTATTGTTATTCCACACAGACAAATTCAGCGAGGCAAAGAATTATATTGTTAAAAAGATACTGTTACAAAACTGAATACAGCTTTTGAATAGTATCCTTGAATGACTTTATTATTTATATTACATTTTTTTCTTGAAAATAATTAAACAAATGAGCTTTTTTAAGGAAAAAAAAATGTATTCACTTAGGACTGTTTCATTGTGACATATATATTTTGTGTTTTTTTCTTTTTTTATTTGCCATAAACATTAAATTGAACATTGCCATCTATAGTGACATTTTCAAGACTAAATTGCATTTGGGAATTGAAAGCAGACTGATTTCCCACATCTGATTGAGGATTCATGGAACAGCCAACCACTGCACTGGCACTTGGGGCCATCGAGGGAGGGGCTACGGAGTGTGAGGCCGTGGATGGAGGAGAAGTCTTTTTGAAGGAAAGGATCCTACAGGTTATGAGGTCTTCTAGAGGATTTTTTAAGGGGGTGAAGGTAGAATGATTTGGCATCTGAAGGACACTTGTAAATATTTTATTAAACTGTTGACAGGGCACATAGAATCACCAGGCTCGGCATATGCAACCAAAAGTACTTTCACGGTTTTCTCATGAAACGACAGGGTCACAGACTTTATTGATGACAAACGACTTCTGTGTCAGGTTGTGCAGTCCTTCCCGTCCGCAGCGAGCAAAATAGAATTGCATGTCGAACCAGACCTTGTTTAAAAGCCCAACGGCTGTGTCAGCAGAGAGAGCAGGAGAGATTTCAATTTTTTTTTTTAGATTTTTTTTTTTAACGCACGTTAATCGCACTCCTCTGTCTTGACCATCTTAGCATACCGTTATTCATTTCCTGCAGCACTGTTTTAATACACTCTCGTGCATGCCAGGATTGAATGAGTGTACTCATCGTTTCAATATAAAATTAGTCACGGAAACACATTATGTAGCAATGCACTCAAACTGAAGGCCTTGTGAATGGGAAGTTTATTTTTAAAAAACGTTGATGGTTCATTGGATAGAAAGAGGGTTAATTGTATGTACTGTCAAATATCCAGTATCACAGAAGTGCATCTAGTCTGCTGTACCACCTGCATACTAAACATGCTTTCGCTTCTCAATATACACTTTCTAGTAGTTCTTCTGCTACAGACAACAACAATACAACAACAAATTAAAACTGTCAGTTTCGAAATTCAGGATCGCTGCACACCGTACGATACTTATAACCAGTGGTGTTGCAAAATGGATATCTACCGACTGCAGACCTGTTAACATTGTAGCTTTGTTTTATTTATTTTAAACAATGTTATTTACAATTATGGAGGATATAACCGTTACTCAGTGAATGTTTTTTTTTTTTATTAAGGCAATTTAAAGTTATGAATAAAAGATAATTTTATTATTATTATTATTATTATTATTATTATTATTATTATTATTATTATTATTACTATTTATTATTATTTAAACAGCAATGAAAAACATCAGTTTATGAGTAAAGGAAACTGATAATTGTAAATGCAGTAAGGTGAGTAATAAACTGACTCCATTATGATTTAGCAGTTGGTTCAAACAATTTAACAACAAATGCTAGATTGTAAATAAATATACAACTATAAAAAGAGGGACCAACAAATAAGATCCAGAATCCAGAAATAGTGGGTTCTTTTTTGGATAATAATAATAATAATAATAATAATAATAATAATAATAATAATAATAAAACACACTTAAATGAGATGGATGCAGTAATTGTATCAATTAAATATGTGATTAAAACCAAGATTAACTGAGATTGAAATGTTTAAATCTCAAGATTAAATTGAGATTCATTTTTTAATCGCTTGACAGCCCTAGGGCAGCTGGCTCTTTGAGCTAATTATATTTAAGGATGCAACATAGTGAAAAGTGTTGAATTGAAATCAAGGGAAGTAATGTTAAAACTTTACAATGCATTAGTAAGACCTCATCTAGAATATTGTGTTCAGTTCTGGTCACCTCGCTACAAAAAGGATATTGCTGCTCTAGAAAGAGTGCAAAGAAGAGCGACCAGAATTAGTCCTGGTTTAAAAGGCATGTTGTATGCAGACAGGCTAAAAGAATTTAATCTATTCAGTCTGAAACAAAGAAGACTATGCGGTGATCTGATTCAAGCATTCAAAATTCTAAAAGGTATTGACAATGTCGACCCAAGGGACTTTTTCGACCTGAAAAAAGAATCAAGGACCAGGGGTCACAAATGGAGATTAGATAAAGGGGCATTCAGAACAGAAAATAGGAGGCACTTTTTTACACAGAGAATCATGGGAGTCTGGAACCAACTATCCAGTAATGTTGTTGAAGCTGACACCCTGGGATCCTTCAAGAAGCTGCTTGATGAGATTCTGGGATCAATAAGCTACTAACACCCAAACGAGCAAGATGGGCCGAATGGCCTCCTCTCATTTGTAAACTTTCTTCTTATGTAAAGTTACAAACACAAACCCACCATAGTCGCTAAGATATAAGCGGATTGGAAAAATATGTTTATAATTATATAAATGAAATGTTTATATATGACATTATCTGTACAATATTTTATTATTATTTTAAAATAAAATACAGACTAAATCTCATGGCAATGTGTTTATGTATTCATTCATTTGCATATTTATTTTTTCAGTGAGAGTAGTGCAGGGAAAGAATGTTGCCCTCCAAAAAAAAAAAAAGAAAGCCATCAGGGTATGAAACCAGGATCACCCTGCTGGGGTTCAGCAGTTACAAAACTGAAAGAATGTCAAGAGAAATCAACTTCCACCTAGCAGCAGTAATAGTTGGCAATGATTTCATATCTGTGATGCAACAAATTAAAACACCTGTACATCAGGAGTTGAATTCAGCTTATAGAGAAAGAGGCAGAATGACTCCAAGTATTGCTTATTATAGTTGTACTCTAAGAATGCTACTTACATTTACTAGCAAATGTTCCTAACTGCACTGAAAGGAACATTTCCTTAAACTATGTTATACATTTGTTGTACATAATATTTTTTGTGTGCATTTTGTGAGACGAGGAGGGGGCAAGTTGATTTTTAAGAAGGACAAGTAGATTTTTCTAGCATGAAGTATAAATCAAATGATCTACAACAGAAGGAAATGGGGACCAGTCATTGTACTGCTCATCGACGGTAAGCTACTTCACAGTAGTTACTTGACTCAACAGGGTAACAGCCTAAAGGCAGGTGATATATATAGTGAGCAGCTAAAACCTGTTGACTCAGTGTACGGTTCCAGAGATAGTCAATGAATTATAAGATTGTCATCCCTTGCAACCATCATTTATAATGTTAAAAGGAAAGAAATCCGCAGTTGGCTGGACAGCCGCTTCCAATTTCACACTCCTTAATGAAACCTTCACTCCTGCTCTTCATGTCATCAAGCTGCATTAAAAAGTCATTATAACACTGGCGATTCGCTGTTGCATATATAGGAAAAATCATTATTTTACTTGGCTGGGGTGATGTTGCTGGTCTGACTAATTAATGGGAAGCTGGTAACACACACTAGAATACCTTCATAGTAATTTCAAATTTACGCCACAAGGGTCCATGGAGTCTATCAAACTGCACCAACATCCCCAACTGACATGAAAAAGGTACACTACAGACTTCATTTCCAAAGCAATCAATTCCATCATTGTATGAAATCACAATAGGGAGAAGTGTTATTTAAACCAGTGCCAGGGCAGAAGCCAAGAGTTTCCTAAGAGTGAACATATATTGATTTTTAGCATCTTGACTTTTATATCCATTATCTTTGAAGCAGTTTAAAAATAAAAAAGTAATATTTAAACCTTTTCAAAGAAAGACTGCAGAACATATTTCTGTGGCTTGGTACAAGTTTGTTTTCATTGAGGGGTTCTGATTTTGAAAAGGGCATGTAAAGTGAGTGCCTGTCTGAGCCTGAGTCCCATCTACCAGGAAATCAAGGACTGATGTGTCACATCATCAGGAAAGGTAAACATTTTGGCAGTACATACACAACTGTGTAAAATGAGTCCTGTGTGTGAATCTTCATAGTATCTTCTTACACACATGCTTACTGGTCACACTTTAAAAGTGCCATTTACGATTAACTTCAATTAAGAATTTGTAGGGGTCTACCTAAATCGTGCACTCTAAAAAACGCTGTATGTCTGATTTTCTGTTTTCCAGTTCCACCGACTTTTCGACTCTCCTTTAGAATTCAGTTGATACCCGTTAAGCCATTCGTGTATCTCAATCACATACTGAGAAACGCGTCAATAGTAAAATTAAATTAATTTTTTTTTTTTAATGTGAAAACTAAATGGGCTTTTAAATCTTAAGTCTGACTTGTTCATTTCAAAGCAGAAGCGACCTTTTATGTAAATACAGTCACGCACAACGATTGTGAGTCCACCATCAAATACTTTATTTTTCATTGTAGCTTTGATAAAGATTTGTCGTTATTAAACACGTTGCGATCTCGTTTCTGTTTGTTAATCAAAAATTAAAGTTTAATTTGGTTGTTTCACAGAAAGAAAAAAAAAACACGTAAATCAAATCAATTTTACTATTAACTCGTTTCTCAGTTGTGATTGAGATACACGAATGGCATAACAGGTATCAATTTAATTATTAAAGGAGAGTAGAAAAGTCGGAGTAAAGCACCAAAAATTAGAAGCCCTACATATAAAGGATGCGTAGTTTACTCATAAGATATTTGAACGGTGTCTGTGCTGTGTTGCTGCGCGAGACTGACAGCTGAGAGCTCTCAGTCAGAACTGCGGCCCGAGCAGGGGGGCGTGGCCACTGGACTGCGTGTTCTCTGTGTGTGTGTGTGTGTGTGTGTGTGTGTGTGTGTGTGTGTGTGTGTGTGTGTGTGTGTGTGTGTGTGTGTGCTCTATTATTGGTTCTTTACGTTTGGTTAATATTCTGTTGTTAGGCACACCTGACCTGTAGGGCGGTGCTAGTTAGTAGCCTTCATCCTAGCCTGTAGTTAGTAGAATGGAAGAGGAAACCCATCGTTTTTCCTTTTTTTCTTTTTTTTTTCTTTCTTTTTTTATTGTAAAAGCCCACCAATACATGGTATTTTAAATACATTTCATAAACCGGATTTTTGTTTTTAAACTGGTATGTGTGTGTGTGTATTTATTATGTATTTCTGTTTTCAGTTAAAGGGATACATGTCATGGACACAGCAACTGATGTTTTTGTTAAACAAAAACTGGAAGAATGGAACCTCCACTCATTGATAGAAATGTTTGAAGGTAAATTGTAATTTTAACATATATTTTATAATTTGCGACTTGCCACTATCATAAAATATACTGGTTATTTATTATTATTATTATTATTATTATTTATTTATTAGCAGACACCCTTATCCAGAGCGACTTACAGTTGTTACAAGATATCACATTATTTTGGCATACAATTACCCATTTATAAAGTTGGGTTTTAGTGGAGCAATCTAGGTAAAGTACCTTGCTCAAGGGTACAGCAGCAGTGTCCCCCACCTGGGATTGAACCCACGACCCTCTGGTCAAGAGTCCAGAGCCCTAACCACTACTCCACATTGCTGCCCCATCAATATTAATATTATAATTATTACACGCACGCACACACACATACCATAAAAAATTAATAATCAAATCAGACTCACTTTTCTCATGAAATGTATTACTGTTGTATTTTCTCTTGTAGAGCAAGAAATTGATCAGGAGAGTTTCATGCTTCTTGACTAAACCAGTATAGAAGCTCTTATTCCAAAAATTGGCCTCAGGGTTAAATTAATTAAATATTACAAACAACTGATAGATGTAAGTACAAGAGACTTCACTTCTCTCTCAAGCAGTTTTCATTTTTTGCATTAAATTGCAATTGCAGAGCTAATTTCAAGAACACTGCAAACTTCAATTGACTTAAAGACGAGCTATGTTTGCTTTAAGTGCAAAAAAACAATCAACGGAAATTGTAAAAAACTTTTTTTACATCTTCGAGCAGTGCATGGTATTAACAGTGCATCAAGCTATTATTGCTGTTTTCAAGATGGTTGCTTAAGAACTTTATCATATCTTTGGTCATATAAAAGGCATCTCTTGAAGCACCATGCTGACCAAACTCAAAGCTTTGACTGTGAAAATTCTAATCCATCCACCTTATTACAAAATCAAATCCACTTAAATGAGCCACAAATTGATACATTGCAGTCTGTTTGCATGGATGACAGAGAATGTGGTGTCAGTAATTTAAGTGAGGCAGGAAGCGATTCAGAGTGGGATGAGTTAGATGATGAGGACATTTCTAATAGAGTTGGGTTTTTTTTGGCAAGGCTGAAGGCAAAATCAAAAGAGACTTTTACAACAATTCATTTTGTTGTAAAGCATGCTGCTAACCTAATTTCAGATATTGTCAGTGATTTGCAAAAGAAGACTTTTAGTTTACTGCAAAAACTTGGACATGACGATAGCCATGATTTACAGGAGTTAAAAAGCCGGTTTCAGGCTGCATCCGATCCATTTAGAGGCCTGAATTCAGATTTCAAACAACTGCAATATTTTTTACGGTCAGGTTATTTAATTCAACCTGTTGAAGAAACTTTTCCAGGTGTTTCATTTGTGCAAAGAACTGATACATTATCCGGAACAGTAAGACAAACTACAACAAAAGATGCATTCCAGTACATTCTAATTAAATCTCTATTGAAACAAATTATTCAGACTGGAACTATGGAAACCATTGTGAATTACAGGCAAAATAGTGAAGGGGCTCTTCAAGACTTTCATGATGGTGAATTCTACAAGAACCATGGTCTTTTCTCTACCAATGAAGTTTCCATTTCATTGTTATTGTACAATGATGAGTGTGAAACAGTAAATCCCATTGGATCAAAGACCTCTGTTCACAAGCTCGGATTTATTTACTTTGTAATTAAAAATGTTCCACCACGATTGCTGTCAAACTTGACTGCACGTTTTCTTTTGGCAGTTTAAAAATCTGATGATGCAAAACTTATGGAATTGATGCAGTTCTTAAGAGAACTGTAAGTGACATCTGTGACTTGGAGGAAAATGGTCTGTACATTGACACAAAGTCCTTCAAAAGCATGGTGAAAGTCAGTGTTGCCCAGGTGTGTGGTGACAACCTAGGGCTTAATGCTTTGCTGGGGTATACTGAGAGCTTTTCAGCCAATCATGTATGTCGGTTGTGCCGTGTTCACAAGGAAGATTTAAGGACACTAACTGTGGAGGGTGAGACTTTGCTACGTACTCTTGAAAATTACAACAGTGATCTTCAGCAGGACAACATAGCTGAAACAGGAATAAAGAGATGTAGTGTAATTAATGACCTACATTTCTTTAATGTTGTCGACAACGTTGCTCCAGATATCATGCATGATATTCTAGAAGGGGTAGGCCCATATGAATTAAAACTGGTGTTGAATGCATTAATTGAAGAAAGGCACTTTAGCTTAGAAAATCTAAACTACAGAATTACAAGCTTTGACTATGGTTTTGCTGACAAGGCAAACAAGCCTACAGTTCTGAGTAAACGAGATCTTAGAAACACAGATGGTGCAATGAGACAAAGAGCAGCTCAAATGTGGTGCTTGCTAAGATTGCTTCCTTTAATTATAGGTGACAAAGTACCAAAGGACAATAAGTACTGGGGGTTGCTGCTTTTATTATTGGAATGCATGGAGTTTATTTTCTCTCCATCATTGACTTCAAAGTCCATAATATATTTGAAGCATCTGATCAAGGACCACCACAGTCTGTTTCTTGAATTGTTACATTTACACTTACATTTAAAACCAAAGCACCATTTCATGCTTCATTAGCCAAGAACAATTAGAAGGCTGGGGCCTTTAATCCAGCTTTGGACAATGCGCTTTGAAGCAAAACACAACAACTTCAAGTGTCTCAGCCATGTAGTGTGTAACTACAGAAATATTTGTAAAACCATGGCATTCAGGCATCAGATGATGCTTTGCTACCATTTCCTTTCTGGCTTGTTATTAAAAGAAAATACAGAAGTTGGACTAGGATGTAGCATGTTTCTAGCATCCCTAGAAGAAGCTGAAAAGCTTCAACAGGCTCTTGATGATTTTCCACTTTTCGATGAGCTACATGTTCCTTCTTGGGTGAAAATTCATGGAACTGAGTATCGGTCAGGAATGACAGTGATTTTGTCTTGCTCTTCAGATGGTGAACCAGTATTTGGACAAATAAGTTATGTACTGGTGATAAATTCAATGGTCAAGCTAATTGTTAGGAAGTGGCAAACCATAGGTTTTGAATATCACTATTTTACCTACATGGCAGTACCTGACACCAGTCTTGAAGCTGTTGATGTTGATAAACTGTTTGACCATCACCCACGTCATGCAGTGAAGTCATACAAAGAGAATGATGACTGCTATCACATACCTTTGCGCTACAGAATTTTTTGAAGACTTTCAATATTTTTTGCTGCTATAACCTGCAACTTTCAACCCCCTCTACATTTAGTTTGAAAACATTTTATTTTTAACCGATGCATGCTTAATTATTATTATTATTTTTTATTTTTGCCTGCTCCACTGCTTTTCATATTTAATCACATTGACACAAATACTTACTGCAGAAACATTTCACAAACTATATGATTAAATGTAGAGCAGTAATACTACCAGAAGAAGCATAATATGCTACACATCACAGCCAAGACATTCCTGAATATGAATGACTGTTTACTAAAAACATGCCCCTTGGAACAGACAAAAGCTGAGGAAAAATGATGTGTATTTTATTTTGTGGACTTGTATCAAATAAGTAAGTAGACACAATCTCAAATGTTAATTTGTGTTGTATTAAATGTCTCTGTAAAATGGGGATAGGGTATCCATGGTAGTGGGTGGGTTAATTAAGGTTTGTGCAATTATATTTGATGGTTCTTTTGTGTCTTTTTAATATTTCTAAAAATCTAAAACATACTTGTTATCCTATATCTATCTATCTATCTATCTATCTATCTATCTATCTATCTATCTATCTATCTATCTATCTATCTATCCTTTTTTTTACTTTTTGGTTGGAGCAGCAACAACAATCAGAACAAGAAAAAGGTGGAAATCCAACAAATTTTGAAGATCAAGATTTTCAGACTCCAAGAATTGCATCAGAAAACACTGTTGCATGTTTGCAAAAAGGAATAACTTTTGTAACTGTGTTCCATTTTTTTAATATATATGTATATATTTAATATATATATATATATGTGTGTGTGTGTGTGTGTGTGTGTTATTTCTTTACTTGATTTATTCCTATAATATATATTTCTTTTCTTTTCGTACAAGGTGCATGTCACACGTTTGTCAATAGTGCAGTATAAGCTATTTTCTTTTGCTAATCATAGTATTTAATGTGTCGTTTCTATACACACTGTTGATTTCCCTCACATTCATATGGATTTTAGCGACAAATAAGGTACAATATCAGACAGATTCTAGGAGTCAGTGCTGAGGGAAGAGTTAATGTGGACAGCTTGGACACTGATCATTGTATGAGCTTACAGCAAAAACGACTGCTGGTGAGAATCTTGGTGTCCCATCTAATAGAAAAGTTTGGAGAAACATGAGTATTATTTATATGTGATATCTCCTTGTGCTTTTTTAAATTTCTTTATAATTAAATTCACTAGTTAGAAATTATAGTTTTTATTTAAGAATGGGCGCTCCCGAGTGGTGCATCCAGTAAAGGCGCTCCACGTGGAGTGCAGGATGCGCTGTATAGCCTGGACGTCGCAAGTTCGAGTCCAGGCTATTCCTTTGCCGACCGAGGATGGGAGCTTCCAGGGGCGGCGCTCAATTGACCGAGCGCCGCCCGGGGGGAGGGAGGGTTAGGTCGGCCAGGGTGTCCTCGGCTCACCGTGCCCCAGCGACCCCTGTAGTCTGGCCGGGCGCCTGCAGGCTTGCCTGTAAGCTGCCCGAGAGCTGTGTTGTCCTCCGACGTGTAGCTCTTGGGTGGCTGCATGTTGAGTCCGCAGTGTGAAAAAAAAAAGCGGTCAGCTGACGGCACACGCTTCGGAGGACAGCGTGTGTTCGTCTTTGCCCTCCCGAGTCAGCGCAGGGGTGGTAGCGGTGAGCTGAGCATAATAAAATAATTGGCGATTCCAAATTGGGAGAAAATAATAAAAATAATTGGCAACGACTAAATTTATATTAAGAATGGACAGACATCTACATGTTTAAAGAACCATTAACAACTTATAAACTGTCCTTGGTGTTCATAAATTTAGTACTTTTTAGTTGTCTAATATAGAACAAATTGGGTCATTTTAAATGTAAAAAGCACATTTTTTTCTATGCATGTATTTTCAATAGTATTTAAAAATGTATGAATATAGAAAGAAAATAGGAAGCTGTGTGGTCCAGTGGTTAAAGAAATGGGTTTGTAACCAGGAGGTCCCTGGAGTTTCAAATCCCAGCTCAGCCACTGACTCACAGTGTGACCCTGAGCAAGTCACTGAACCTCCTTGTGCTCCATATTTCAGATGAGACGTTGTTGTCAGTGACTCTGCAGCTGATGCACAGCTCACACGCCCTAGTCTCTGTAAGTCACCTTGGATAAAGGCGTCTGCTAAAATAAACAAATAATAATAATAAAAAAGCAATGAAAGATAAGATTACATTTTTAGTATGCATATGTGAGGGGGGAGGATATAATTTGTATGTGAGTGTGAACCTGGAGGGGAGGGGAGAGTTAAGGGAGCTGAAATGCTGAAATAGATGAAGTCCTTTTCTAAAGTAATGGAACAAATACACAAACACATATATACTTGGTTTTGTAATTATAATACCTATTATTTTTTTTAATAATGAATGCTTCTTTTAGACCAACATCTGAAGTGAAGAAAGCCCTGGCATCTTCATTAGTAACAACATTCCCTTTTCTCAAGGACACAGAAGGAAATGGTATTTGGCTTTATCATTTAATTGGTATGGAGGACACAGTGGGCCGCCAAGACTAGAATATACACACATATATACAATCACACTTCTAAATGTTTCAGCATTTGATCTTGCAGGAAGCATGGTATACCCAGGGAAGACACCACCATCCAGCAACTGGCTACCTTGAAGAAAGGCTACGCAACATCAGAAAACACCTAAGAAGACAGAGCCAGGATAGATCACAAAGAACTGCAGACAGAATGACAAGCAGAGCTGTGCACATGCCTGGTAATTAATACATTGGCGTATTATAAAGTAATTACATTAGTGATTATTTCACTTCAGTTGCACCATTTTAAATAGTCATACAAAAGTGTATACTCCTTTCACTTTATTATATTAACTTGCATTTAATAAATAATAATTTCCCTAGATGATTTGAAATCCTTGACTGTATCCGAGTCTGACTGCATGTTTTTCTTTTCTGTTCCTACAGAAACAGACATATCTTCAGATCGAGCTGTTGAATTGAAAGAATGGCTGAAGCATAATACACAGCCTCACACTCAAGTTGTTGAATACATGAGAGACACAGCTGTATATAGAGCTATATGGCTAAGACAAAATGGATCCAAAACAATGGCTGACATTTTACAGGAATATCCACGCTTGCTTGATACTCTAGGAATGGTATGCAACTTACGAAGCATGAGAAAAACAACTAAAGCAAAATTATATCATTTAATTAATTTACATTTAATTTTTATTCATAGCTTATTTTAATTTGAAAAAACACTCATGTTAAAACAAGGGCTTACTAGTACTAGTGCGTTTTACACGATTTCTTTGCATGGAGTTACCTACAAGCCTCACAAGTAAGACTAGCTGACAAACTGTTCAGAAATCCCATTTTTTTAAGGAAGAATAATTGCCTTTCCCAGTCATAGCTAGCAACCAATAATCTGTGATGATGGATTGAATTTAGCTGTATTGTAATAACTTGATACCTCTGGAAGTCACCCTGGATAAGGGCGTCTGCTAAGCAAATAATAATAAAAATAATAATAGTAATAACAACAACAACAACAACAACTTCAGACATCTGTTCCCTCCTTAGTTATAAGTGCATTTCTAATAAAATCCACTATATATATATATATATATATATATATATATATATATATATATATATATATATTCATGTTCTTGTTTTTAAAGATTGGAGCAAGACTTCAGAGTGATTTTTCAACAATGTTCTGACAGGCTTTTTGAACGTTGGTTGCCATTATCTGCTGAAAAAATACTTACTTTTGCAAAAAAAGAAAAAAGAGCAGAAGATCAGCTTCCACCAAACTATAGCAGCATTACAGCAGGTATAGTGAAGGAAGTACAGATTTGTAGTTGAAAAATCTCTAATAAGCTTTCTTTTATAATCGGTACATTTTCCACTCCATTTGAAGCATGAATCTTGAGTACAGAAACAGCATTAAAAAATATATACATTCACCTACATATTGAAGGATCAACTACAAAATTATATCTAACACAAAAGAAGGTAACATATTTCTGTAACAGGGTACCACTAATTAAATCACTTATCCTTTCTCACTTCTACTGCCATCTCCTTTCAGCCATCCTGTTTGAAGGTATTTTACATGTTAATAATCATATATTCCTGTTTCTTAGTGATAACTAATATCTTATACTGACATATATTATAAACTAACTGTTTAACAAAACTTAGTTATTTATGTCATCTGCCTTATTAAAAAAAAACTAAAAACTGAGATAAAACAATCAGTTGTCTTTCGTTGTAATCTAATTCATTTTTCTCTTTCCTTAGATGAGATGGGAAACATTGCTATGCAACTTCTTCCCCTGATCTTGCCACCATCTCCTTAAAAACTTAAAAGAAAGATGTTTCGACCCAGCTATGCTGAAGCCAAAAGGTCATTTATTGAGGTACAACCTGTAAGTATAACAAGTAATTCAACTATATAAACAAGTTGTCAAATATAGGCTACTTCATATTTTTCAAACACACACATATATACAAATTTGTCTTAAGTCTGACATACAGTATACCAATTGTTTCATGAATCTGCATTTGGGATAATAGCAGCATTTAAAAATAATGTTTGACATTTTTGTTTACTAGTAATCAGAGATAATGAAATAATGAAAAGGGTATTTCAAGTAATATTTTAAGCCTGTGTGTACAGATTTATATAGTAACATTCTGTATTATTTTAAAGGTTGGGACGAACATGATTGAATACCTTCAGCATGCAGAAGACAGACCCCACCCCTTCGTGCTGCTGCTCGGAGAACGACACCATTTTTCACACGCTTTTGTTATTATCTATGGACAAGCACTGGAGCAGGCATCTTTACTTAAGGCTGTTGATGTGTGCTTTAAAGCATTTTATTGCTTTGATATTTCATACCCAAAGCAGTGCTCTCCTGCTTGGGAGTTTTTGCAACACATTGTGTATAAGGTCGCTGGTAGTGAGTCTCCATCATCCAATGTTAGAATTTTAAGAACTTTTATTTTCTCTGTTTAGGATGATGTAATTACATGTACCGCTACTCAGAGTGGTATAAATAACTAGAGCTTTTGAATCACTAACATGTAAATGTGTTTCATCTCAGATGTTTTAAATAAATATGTTCTTGGATGTTCCTTTTTATAAATCAGTGTCTTCTTTCTTATTTGAATGGGATGAGAATATCACGTTTTAATCCTATAGTTATTCTGCAGTTTTTCATTAAGATTTTATTTTGATTGTTGCACACCAAGTTTTCTATGTTAACATATCGTTTCTCATAACACTTGAGTTCTCAGTACTTGATTATTTATAGGTTTTCCACATACAGTATATCAATACTGTAGTATATCCCTGAAAAATGAACAATATTTTCTGAACCTGTCAAAACAAAATAAAATATAGATATATACACACATACATGCTGTATAGATATTATGAGTATTTAGCTTTTTTGTGTGTTTCAGAAGTTATTATTTGATGTAAAGAACTTGACAAAACCATTAATATCTTGTAAATTATGAGGTTAATCTGTTTTTTCAAATGAGTTTTGGAAACCAATCTCAGATTCTGTCTTTATAAATTGATTTCCAAGCTGCATTAGAAAAAAAACAACAACCTTATTTTACAAGGTAGGAATGGTTGTTTCAAATCATTTACATAAAATAATAACAGGTTCTAATTTCAACCCAACTATGAAGGTTAATTTAACCCAGAAGTGATATAATATAACCCAATAAATGGGTTGTTTTTTACCCAGTGCGCTGGGTTATAACTTTAACCCAACTGGCCGGGTTACAATAACCCAGCGTTGTGAAGGTGCAATAGTAACCCAGCACAGGGTTGGCTTTCAACCCATGTTGGGTTATTTTTGATCCAGCATTTCATAGAGTGTAGCTTTGTATAAGTTAGTGATCAGCAGATGTGTCAGCCGCACGAAGAGCACAGAGTGTGATTTTCAGTAACTCTACTGTGTAGAATAATAATTTTTTTTTTCTATGGGTAAATATCGGGAATTTCTTCCTATGCATCGGGACACGGGACATTTGCTCGGAAATCGGGACCGTCTTGACCATATAGGGACTGTTGGCATGTATGCAAAGTCACTGCTGCATTGTTTTGATTTAGATCGGAACTTTGACTAGGCCGTTCCAGAACCTTGATTTTATTCTTCTTTAACCATTCTGAAGTAGATTTTGATGTGTGCTTTGGAGCGTTGTTGTGTTGGAACGTCTAGTTGCGCTTTAAACCAAGTTTTGTAGCGGAGGGTTTCAGATGATTGGCCAATATCTTTTGGTATGCTATGAAATCCATTTTATCATCTACTGGAATTAAATTTCCTGTGCCAATAGAGGAAAAACAGCCCCATAGAAGGATATTACCACCTCCATGTTTGACAGTAGGTATAGTGTTCTTTTCTTTGTATGCCTCACCAGACACAAACGTAACGACTATCAGCGTGACCAAATAGCTTGATTTTTATTTCATCACTCCACAAAACCTTTGACCAAACTTTAAGCGACTGTCCTTGTGACATTTTCCTAAGAGTGACTTTTTCCTTGGCCTGCGACCATTGAGACCTTCACCATGCAATACTCGACCTATGGTTGAAATGGAAACCCCAGTCCCACTTGCAGCCAATTCACTTTGAATATCTTTGGCAGTCAATCTCGGATTGTTATTAACCTTCCTCACAATTTTTCTACTTGTTCTTGGTGAAATAACTTTCTTTCTTCCAGAACGAGGGAGTGTTGTGACAGTACCATGAGTCTTGTACTTCTTGATAACAGAAACAATAGTTAAAATTGGGATACTCAAATGCTTGGAAATCTTCTTGTATCCTTCTCCAGCTTTCTGACAATAAATAATTGTCTGCCTGAGGTCTTCAGAGAGTTCTTTACTTTTTCCCATATTGACAGCAACCATCCTATGCCTAACCCTTTTATACTCTCTAAGAATGTTCACCTACAATCCAGCATTTTCTAGACTTTTCTAGAATTAGGTTCTGCATTATCATATTGAAATTTTTAGCACCTTGTAGACAATACTGTCATAGCATCAAAGGGTATGAATACTTTTGAATTAGCATTTTTGGAGTTTTGCAAAAAAATTGCTGAAATAAATCTATTTCTTATAACTTTTTTTCCTCATCCACAAAAGCAAAACTTCTGTCACAAAATATTTTTCCTAAAATTCTTTGATTTTGAGAAATTTCTAGAAATTATAAATTTCCATTGGGGTATGTAAACGTTTGACTACAACTGTAATACACAGTGCCGTGAAAAAGTATTGCCCCGTCTGATTTTCTGCATTTTCGCATATTTTTGACACTGAATGTTATCAGATCTTCAATCAAAACCTAATATTAGATAAAAGGGGACCCTGAGTGAACAAATAACACAAAAATTTGATACATATTTTATTTATTTATTATAAAGAAAGTTATGCAACACCCAATGCCCCCGTGTGAAAAAGTAATCGCACCCTTAGACTCAATAACTGGTTACGCCACCTTTAACAGCAATAACTGCAACCAAACGCTTCCTGTAGTTATTGATTAGTCTCTCACAACGCCGTGAAGGAATTTTGGCCCACTCCTCCATGCAGAACTGCTTCAACTCAGTGACATTTGTGGGTTTTCGAGCATGAACTTCTCGTTTCAGATCCTGCCACAACATCTCAATGGGGTTTAGGTCTGGACTTTGACTAGGCCATTCCAAAACTTAAAATTTCTTGTTCTTCAACCATGCTGATGTAGACTTGCTTGTGTGTTTTTCGGATCATTGTCTTGCTGCAAGACCCAGCTGCGCTTCAGCTTCAGCTCACGGACGGATGGCCTGACATTCTCCTGTAGAATTCTCTGATACAGAGCAGAATTCATGGTTCCTTCAATGATGGCAAGGCATCCAGGTTCTGATGCAGCAAAGCATCCCCAAACCATGACACTACCACCACCATGCTTGACCGTTGGTATGAGGTTCTTACTGTGGAATGCAGTGTTTGGTTTTCGCCAGACATAACGGGGCCCATGTCAGCCAAAAAGTTCCACTTTTGACTCATCTGTCCATAGAACATTGTTCCAGAACTCTTGAGGATCATCCAGGTGCTTTTTTGGCAAACTTGAGATGAGCATGCATGTTCTTCTTAGTGAGCAATGGTTTCTGCCATGAATCCCATTTTTGCCCAGTGTCTTTCTGATGGTGGAGTCATGAGCACTGACCTTAGCCGAGGCGAGAGAGGCCTGCAGATCCCTGGATGTTGTTCTAGGGTTCTTTGTGACTTCGTGGACGATTTTACGCCTTGATCTTGGAGAGATTTTGGCAAGACGGACTCCTGGGAAGATTCACTACTGTCCCAAACATTCTCCATTTGGACAATATGGCTCTGACTGTGGTTCGGTGGAGCCCCAGAGCCTCTAGAACCTTTTTTCCGGAGGTCATCAGGAATTTCTTTTGTTCGTGGCAAAAATCTGACTAAATACAATGTGAGAAATGTGCAAAAATGCAGAAAATCAGACAGGGGGCAAATACTTTTTCACGGCACTGTATATATACAGTGCTCCCTTGCTATAATGCGGGTCTTGGGGGACACACAACATGAGCGTTATAACCTAAGAGCGTTATAAATGGGGAGGGGAGGGTGGGGGTGCCGCAGGACACATAACACACACATTCTGACTAAAATACAAAATAACTCCCTCTATAATGCACATTTAGTGAAGCAAAAATGAAGCTTTCCATGAATTAACCATGCTAGGAGGCTGTGTGGTCCAGTGGTTAAAGAAAAGGGCTTGTAACCAGGAGGTTCCCGGTTCAAATCCCACCTCAGCCACTGACTCATTGTGTGACCCTGAGCAAGTCACTTAACCTCCTTGTGCTCCGTCTTTCGGGTGAGACGTAGTTGTAGGTGACTCTGCAGCTGATGTATAGTTCACACACCCTAGTCTCTGTAAGTCGCCTTGGATAAAGGTGTCTGCTAAATAAACAAATAATAATAAAGCACCATGTAATCAACGCTATATTTTTTACAAAAAACAAAAAAGGTAACATACCCACTCGTGGATTATTTTAATTAGCAGTTTTTAAACTATAAATAGCCTGGATAAACGGCGGTCGGGAGTTCAGTTCGAAGCGACAGACAGGCAAACCAAGTGCGAGGAGAGCGGGTCGGGAGAGGGGATGAGGGAACAGGCTCACCCCAGGTTCGGCTGCCGGAGCGGGGCTTAAGCGTAACTGAAGCGTCTCATCTCCCGGAAAAAGCTGCCGCTCCTCTCACAGCAAAAAAGTAAATTCATTAGGAAAGATAACCATGTAATAGGCTTAATACATAATAGGCAGCTTTTCTTCAGTTCAGATACTATATCAAAAGGGAGATACAGAAAAGGAAGTTAGACTGAGAAGTTGTTTACAGTTTGAGGAACACCGGTACTGTGTGGTCCAGTGGTTAATGAACAGGGCTCGTAACAAGAAGATCCCCGGTTCAAATCCCACCTCAGCCACTGACTCATTGTGTGACCCTGAGCAAGTCACTTAACCTCCTTGTGCTCCGTCTATCGGGTGAGACGTAGTTGTAAGTGACTCTGCAGCTGATGCATAGTTCACACACCCTAGTCTCTGTAAGTCGCCTTGGATAAAGGTGTCTGCTAAATAAACAAATAATATATATATATAATGTTTCAGAAAATTCACAAGCCTTCAGCTAGGCTCATGCACCTTGCTTAAAAAATAACAATGGAAGAATTGTATATCTTATAAAGCTTTATTTAATAATTTTAATATTGCCAATAAATAAGCAAATTAGCTATTTTCAGTCATATTCAAATACTGACGGTTCTGATTATCATAACTGTGTTACATCTTGTTATACAGTCACAGACAAAAGTATTGGCACCCTACACTTAATATAAGATAATTAAAAAAAACGTCTTAAATACAAGCATTTAGTGAACATTAGGCATTAATTAATAACAAATACTGAAATGCACAATTTCTGGTAGTTTAACAAACAATCTAAAAAAAACTAATTTTGCTTATATTAAGGATTTCAGATGTTTATGATCATTCTTAACCAGTATTTACATCTTGTTGGTGAAATCTGGGACCATTCTGTCTCAGATCAGACAGATTGAATAGACAATGCTTGGCTACAGCTTTTTTATATCAGTCCAAAGCATTTCTATTGAGATCTGGTGATTGTGAAGGCTATTCCAGAACGTTTATCTTCATTTTCTTCAAGAATTCCAGAGTTGACTTAGCCGTATGCTTTGAGTCGTCGTTGTGTTGGAAGATAAACTGTCTGCCAATCAGCCTATAAGCAGACGGTGTCGTTGTACTGTGTAGAATGTTTTGATAGATGGCTGCATTCATTTGATCTTCAATCTTCAATATTGGGCACAAACTGGTTTCTAGCCGTGAAGTGTAAGCATATCCTGGGCAATCACTCAATAGCATGTACGAATACTTGGTGCAGCAGCTATAAAAGCTCTTGGATAATCATTTATTGATTTCTAAAAACACATTTCCTGTAGTTTGGGTAATACAAAATTAAAAGCCCTCAATTTTCCTCCTGCACTTGGCAATAGGACTTTCTTTTTTTATATCCGTAAAGCTTGCTTTAAAATGGCACATCTAAAAGTATCTATTTTTCGATGGCCTAATCTTAATTAGCAAATAGCTTCTTAGCATTTAAAGTCATTTTTAAGTAACACTTTTTTGAAACAGAAAAACATTTACATTTTAAAACTAATTACTCTTGCTCTGACTTGAAACAATACATACCAGCACTTACAAGGCTAACTGCAGATGATATTATTATTAGTATTAGTTTATTTAGCAGATGACTTTATCCAAGGCGACTTACAGAGACTTGCAATGATGGATTCAGGTGTTTTGAGAGAAATTTCTTATAAAACTTACAGAAATATATTGTAGAATCTACTCATTCCCTGCACCATTGTCACATAGCTTGCACACTTTTCATTTCTTTCCTCCTGCCACAGTTCAGAGTTATCAGTAACACAGTAGTTCTGAGAAAGTGCCCTCGCATAGGACTGTGACAGTCACACCTGACGTAACGTTTCGATCTGGACAGGGGGCTCAGTGCATGGAGTTCTTGTATTCAGTCCAGCTCCTAATATCAATATCAGAAAAAAAACAAATGAAAGATAACTGTATGTGGGATGGTGCATAATGATTATTGCGTTTGCTGGATTTGCTGTTGTGGCAGATGTGGTATAAAGAGTATGCATTTCTTACATCCTTAAAAATACAACAGTGGGTACATTTGACTTGAAAGCTTAGACTTAAACTGGGTGGGTTGTAAAGCAAAATTAATTAGGAAGGGGTATTTATTTTATTTTATTTTTTTAAATCAACTTGCAATCCTTTTAAACTGGTACCAGTTTTGGAAGTCGCCACTGCTGAAACACATTACTTGAGGTAAAACTAGCAAAATAAGTAATTCTGCATTTTATTTCATGAATAATATGTGCTGTACTTGTTACAGACAGCTTGCTAATTTTATTTTGCATGCATTTAAAGAGCAGGATATTTTGTAAGCAGCGGTTAAAAAGGGAAACACATGCCCTGCCACGTGTCGTTCCATATTATTTTATGGGATCTTATTTAGGCGCCGACTCTGTGGGTGCTCCAGGGCTCATGCACCCAAGTGAAAAATAAGCGTGTGCTCACTATGAGATACAGGTGATTAATTATGGAAGCTCATTAGTGTCACAGAGAGAACGTTATTTTGCAATAATGCAATATTATCTTGCAAAAAGCCAATTTTCCTCTTTTTTTTCCATGGCGCTAATGAGCTTCCATACCACAGGGCCACAGTGAGACGTAATGTCTTTAAATTGGGATGAAGTGAATATTATTTACTTTAAAAAATAAAAATACATGCATGCAGTAATTTTACTGTATAGTACAACAACATTAAAAAAATCGTCAGGTTTCCTTATTATTGGTAGGTTGTTTGCTTTGTGAAGCCTACTCTTTGACAGGTTTCAGTTTGACAAATAAAAAACAAATCTACATTAAATACATGTTGCATTCTAAAGCAAACGTGTAGTCTCAAACAGTCTTCCATGCAAGCAGTCTTCCATGCTTTAACTCAAGTAATACGATTATTGTATTGAAAAAATAGAACAGAAAGGCACAGAGAGGTCTGCGATCACTCATCAATAGACACAACTTGGTTTGTACTTGCAAATGTATTTGAACATACTGAAGTGCTCTGTTCACAAAGCAAAGGCTGTTTATCTTGAGAACTAGTGCTGTAGAGGTGCATTCACTATTTTTATGTACAGTTTTGGCCAAAAAGTTTTGCACCCTATAGAATTAACACATTTTGCTTCATAATCAAATGGAATCTGCTGAATAATGTTACGTTAACATATTGAATTACATATCGCTTTGTAGTTTTCCATATACTTAACAAAAAACTGACAAACAAAGATTTGACATTTCAAAAACTAACATGAAATACTGTAGTACTATTATGGCTTCCGGTAGACTTTTGCACCGTTATTTTGAAGTTTCTTTGATTACATGATGTTAAATAAAACATCTTAAATTATGTTCACATTTATTTATTTATTTATTTTATTAAATGTCTCAATCCTGAAATTCTAGGTGATGCAAAACTTTTGGCCATAGCTCTACAGTATACCTACCACACCGGCCTGGTTTACCAGACAATATGCTGCATATCACATTGACAAAGTGATGATGACATGCGAAACGAGCTGGGAAAAAAAATTACGAAAATATTTCTTTAAAAAAGGAAGAAACATTTGTCAACTGAAATAGATTTAATAAACATTTATCAAGCAAATAAATATATTTTACAAGTAATTTAACTTTTTTTTTTGAGTACAAAACAAGAGTTTACAAAAATGAAATGGCACATGTTTAAAACCCTACATTTAGCAAAAACTTAAATGTAAACAAAATGTCATTTTTTTATCATGACAATGTATTAAATGCTACACATTTTTGTATATAAAAGAGGCTCATTAGATAACATTTGAATTAACCCCTTTACCTCAGGAATTATGTGTTTCTGAAATCTCCAGTCCCAGTCTCAACCTTCATTGGGGATTACCATCTTGTATCTGGATACTGTAAACTGAAGGCCAGTGGGTTAAAGTTTGTCATGTTTCTATCATTTTGAATCAAACACGTGCACCAATTCCCTGAGCTATTATCGCCACCATCACCTTACTCCAAAATACTGCAAAACTTCAGCAAGATAATTGAAACCAGTGTTTTCTACATTCACCTGCATGAAAATACAACTCCACCAACAGAATTGACCTGAATTGACTACTTTACACCACAAATCATATATATATATGTATATAATTTTTTTTTTTTTTTTACATTTAGTCGTTGCCAATTATTTTTTATTATTTTCTCCCCAATTTGGAATGGCCAATTATTTTATTATGCTCAGCTCACCGCTACCACCCCTGCGCTGACTCGGGAGGGCGAAGACGAACACACGCTGTCCTCCGAAGCGTGTGCTGTCAGCCGACTGCTTTTTTTCACACTGCGGACTCAACATGCAGCCACCCAAGAGCTACAGCGTCGGAGGACAACGCAGCTCTCGGGCAGTTTACAGGCAAGCCCGCAGGCGCCCGGCCAGACTACAGGGGTCGCTGGTGCACGGTGAGCCGAGGACACCCTGGCCGACCTAACCCTCCCTCCCCCCGTGCAGCGCTCGACCAATTGAGCGCCGCCCCCTGGAAGCTCCCATCCTCGGTCGGCAAAGGAATAGCCTGGACTCGAACTCGCGACGTCCAGACTATAGGGCACATCTTGCACTCCACGTGGAGCGCCTTTACTGGATGTGCCAATCGGGAGCCCAACCACAAATCATTTTTAATACAGTGCAGCCTTAGTTATCACAGAGGGCACCTCTGTAGTATTAACCGGCTGATGATTAACAGATTCTTAGATAAAGAAAGCTAAAAAAAAAAAAAATGGGTTTCAAATGACTGTTGCAGATGTCTTTAGATGGTTGCAACTATATTATCAAGAGATAGCAGACAGACTTATTTGCATGAACTGGGAAAAATATTTGAATAAGCCTAGGGGGCTTCTGGTGCTGCTCAGTCAATTTATGTATGTATAACTCATTCAAGGAACAAGACCTTAGTTGAAGACACTGATTAAAGAAAATTAGGCAGATGCTTCAAATGCTTGAACCCTCAGGAATCCGAATCAGTTCACTACTCAGGCATCTTCTGCTAGAATGGTGTTACGCCTAACCTGCATACAAGTAGAAAAATATTCCACCCAGGCAATGGGAAACATCTGCTGACCAGGTGGTACAAATCAGTGCTTTTGACAGCAAAGAAGATGCTTTCAATTCAAAGGACATTAAGCATTCAGAGTTTCACATTTGTGAAAAAAAACAGCACAGCAGAAAGTATCCAACTGCATTGCAGTTTGAGCTCTTCCAAGATGTCCTAATTATAAGCAAATATTACCGGAAATGTCATATTTGGGATAACTACAAACATGATCTGTACTTAAAAGTTATTTGGGGCTCACGAGTGGCACATCCAGTAAAGCCGCTCCGCGTGGAGTGCAGGATGCGCCCTATAGTCTGGAGATTGCAGGTTCAAATCCAGGTTATGTCATTGCGGACCGTGAGCGGGGGTTCCTCGGGGCGGCGACAATTGGCCGGCGCCGCCGGGTAGGGAGGGATTAGGTCAGCAGGGAAATCCACGGTTCACTGCACACCAGCGACCCCTGTGGCTGATAGGGCGCCTGCCGGTCTGCAGTGGAGCCATTCAGATCTGTGTTGTCCTCCGGCACTATAGTTCTGGTGGCTTCGCTGTGGAATTGCAGCGCGAAAAATGACGGATTGGCAGGAACGCGTTGCGGAGGGCGCATGTTTCAGCCTCCGTTTCCCGAGTTGCCGGGGGGTTGCAGCGGTGAACCGGGATAAAAATAATAATTGGGCATTCCAAATTGGGGAGAAAAACGGGGTAAAAACCAGTGGCGACGAGTAAATAACAAAAAGGTGTTATTCAAAAGCGAGTAAAAAAATATCTGCAATACTTTAAGCATTTCATTTATAAGACCTCCTGGATTGGAGGTCAATGCCAACCTCAAGGGTGTATGTTTTATACATTTTGTTTCATACTAATGCAATAAATATTCTGAGAGTTATGAGTAATTCTATTTGCAGCAGCAGCACCAGTGGACACAAGCATGAACAATCCAATATAAAACAGAATTGATATAAGCAGTCTATACTACATATGACACAGCGTACACATATAAAGCAAAGCAATAAATATCTTCGCTGGCTTAAAATGCTATGTATGTATACACTAGGGCTACTGTAATATCATAGTAAATGTTTGATAAACATCTTAATTGTTTCATAGTGCAAACAGAATACATGATGAATTTCATGTATCCCTCATTCTATTGACCCACAAAAGCAGCTTACTGATTTGAGGTACTTCTTGGTGCAAACTGTTTGCTGGTTCGTCGTTTGTTTGGCTGCAGGATCCCACATTGGCTTTGTTAGTTATCTTCTAAACCTTGATCATGGTGTTACGTTTGTTTGATGTTCCGTTTACTGCTCTGTTTGTTGTGTTTTGGAAATCAGTCAATGCTGTGTGGTTGCTAGGTTACGTGTTGCCGGATGTTGTGAATGTGTGTCGTGCTTGCAGGGATGTCGTAAGTGAGGGTGGTTGGAAAAACGGATGTGACGGGCGACTGATGGTAGAGAGGATACTGTAATTAGCCAAAATAAACCAGCAACGTGTTTAAGATTACAAACACTGTTTCGCGTCCATTATTGCAATATAACATTGGCGGCGAAGATGGCGGAATTTTCGCTTACTCCACCGCCTCCTTTTTGTCTCTGCCTGGCGAACCGCCGGTTCCGTGGGCTCGCTGGCTGGACTCGCTTAATACATACCTGCTTGCTATGGGCTTGGAAGACGTGGCCAACCCGCGTAAGCGTGCTATACTGATACACTGTCTGGGCACAGAGGGACAGCGCTTTTCCTGACACTGGGTCCTGCCTCGACTTATGATGAAGCAGTCGGGTTCTCGCGGCACATTTCGAGCCGCTCAGAGCGTCCTCATCCGCCGGTTTAAATTCCGACAACGGAGCCAACGGCCTGGTGAGTCCATACTGCAGTATATATCTGCATTAAGAGAATTAGCGCAGCCTTGTAAATTCGAGATGCTTAGAGACCAGCTTATTGAAAAGACTTCCAGTACACAAGTGAGAGAGAGATTATTATTGGAGGCTGATGATTTAACACTGACTCAAGCACAAAAAATTGCCACTCAAGTAGAAGCAGCTTTTATCACTGCACAGAAACTGACTGGGACATCCTCACCTGCTACAGCTACAGACTGTGCAGTTCAGAAAATGCTGCAGCCTCTTAACCCATTAGACACTTCAGCCCTCACAGTTCAACAAGCGCAGCACCGCCCTGCACGTTCTAGGCCACGTTGTGGGAACTGTGGGTCCACCAGGCACGAGTCTAGAGCCACTGACTGCCCTGCCCGGGGCCAACGGTGCAGAAATTGCAGCAAATTGAATCACTTTGCCAGGTGGTGTCGCTCCACCTCAGTTTCAGCATCTGATCAGTCCCAGACCTCGTTCTCAGCTCCGGCTACCATTCATACTGTGCTCTTAACCCCATCATGTTTTAAAACATGTGATATATATCTGTCACAAAGACGGCCGGAGTGGGTGGCGTCAGACCAGAAGCAGGAACTGGAAAAGGATATCGCAGGTAGAGTGAAATGGCGTTTGCGCCGTTTTTATTGAAAATACCACAAAAAATAAATAAAAGGTTTAAACAAAAAACACTTTGCTCACAGAGCGAAAATTAAAGATTTAAACAAAAACAAATCTCAAACACAAAACAATCCTTAAGGACCGGCTGGGCAGTAGCCTTCACGGAACCTATAGCTTTTTCGTTTCGTTTCGTTTCGTTTCGTTTTAGATTTCTCTCTTCTCGCTCTCCCGTACTCTCCTCTGTACACCCACCACCTCGAGCTGCAGAGCTGCAGGCTTTTATATTCAGGTGACCATCTCCCGATTAGCAACCAAATTAATCACTTAATTAATTCGGGAGATGGCCACCTTCTGCACGAAGTTTAATTATGTTGTGGATGGGGCTACCCATCCACGCTAAACAAAACAAAACAATCGGCCATGCCGCCCTAATACAAAACAATAACATACGGCGCCTCATACATTTAAATACTAAATCATAATAAACCAATACAAAATAACACAGGGCGGAGGGGGACCCCGCTCTAAACTAAAATAAACAAAACAATGTACAGGGCTGCTCGCCCTGTTACATATCCCCTTGTGCAACGCACACATGGCTCCCACGCCACCTCCCCTCAGTCTTAAAGTCCCGGAAGAGGGAGAAGCAAGGTGTTTCTGGGGGTGGCCATGGTGGAATGTCCTCCACCCCCACTTCTTGGTGGCTAACAGCTCCCTCTTCCGGGCTTCAGCCACACCATATCCTGCCGCCAAAGTGCGGCTGGGGAACTGGTCTCCTGACCTCCCCCTCCTCTTCATGGCCGGCAGCTCCCCTTCGTGGGGCTCCGACCACACGATCTCCGGCCGCAAAGTGCGGCTGGGGAAGCTGGTCTCCTGACCTCCCCCTTCTTCATGGCCGGCAGCTTCCTCCGTGGGGCTTCGACCACACAATCTCCGGCAGCGAAACTGCTGCGGGGAAGCTGGTCTCCTGACCTCCCCTTCTTCATGGCCGCAGCTCCCTCCGTGGGGCTCCGCCACCGTGTTTCCTGCCACGGAAATGCGGCTGGGGAGCTGGTCTCCTGACCTCCCCTTTCTTCATGGCCGACAGCTCCCTTCATGGGGTTCTGGCCATAGTGTAGCGACCCCAGGCGAAGCAGGACCCTCGACTACCCCAGGCGGCAGGATCCCTGGCGACCCCAGGCGACGGCAGCGGACCCTCGGGAGGCGACGGCAGCAGCAGCGACCCTCGGGAGGCGACGGCAGCAGCAGCGGACCTCGGGAGGCTTAACTCGGGAGGGGAGCCCTGGCCATAGAGGCGGCAGCGGAGCTCCACTTCTCCCTCGTACCCTGTACCCTGTGTGGAGCAAAAGGCAGCCCCAGGCGATGCGGAGCGACAGGCAGCCCCAGGCGATGCGGAGCGGCTGGCAACCCCAGGCGATGCGGAGCGGCTGGCAACCCCAGGCGATGCGGAGCGGCTGGCAACCCCAGGCGATGCGGAGCGGCGGGCAACCCCAGGCGAGCGCGGAGTGGCTGGCAACCCCAGGCGAGCGCGGAGCGGCTGGCAACCCCAGGCGATGCAAGGCAAGCATCCTTGGGCGGCGAGGCAGGCATCCTTGGGCGAAGCGAGGCAGGCATCCTTGGGCGAAGCGAGGCAGGCATCCCTGGGCTAAGCGAGGCAAGCATCCTTGGGCTAAGCGAGGCAGGCATCCTTGGGCTAAGCGAGGCAGGCATCCTTGGGCTAAGCGAGGCAGGCATCCTTGGGCTGCGGGCAGGCATCCTTGGGCTAAGCTGGGCAGGCATCCTTGGGCTAAGCGGGCAGGCATCCTTGGGCTAAGCGGGGCAGGGAGTCAGGACTAGCTGGGGTGCAGGTGTTGGCTCTTCTCGGCCTCTGCGGCCGGGCGGTTCTTCCCCTGCTTCCCTCAGCAGCCTATGCAAGGGCTGCCGAGGACCGCCAGCATCTAGTCCGGGTCCTTCTGGTGAAGGGAGAGGCAGCTCCTGCTCCTCTCCTCGTGACGGTGGGGAAATGATACCAGCAGGCATCCCTCCTCTGCTGGTGGGGAAGTGTTACCAGCAGGCATTCATCCTCTGCTGGTGGGGAAGCAATACCAGCAGGCATTCCTCCTCTGCTGGTGGGGAAGTGTTACCAGCAGGCATTCCTCCTCTGCTGGTGGGGAAGTGATACCAGCAGGCATTCATCCTCTGCTGGTGGGGAAGTGTTACCAGCAGGCATTCATCCTCTGCTGGTGGGGTAGGTGATACCAGCAGGCATTCATCCTCTGCTGGTGGGGAAGTGATACCAGCAGGCATTCATCCTCTGCTGGTGGGGAAGTGATACCAGCAGACATTCCTCCTCTGCTGGTGGGGTTGGCGGAGGCAGAGGCAGCTCCTGCTGCTCTGCTCCTGCCGATGGAGGTGGCGGAGGCAGAGGCAGCTCCTGCTGCTCTGCTCCTGCCAGTGAAGGTGGCGGAGGCAGAGGCAGCTCCTGCTGCTCTGCTCCTGCCAGTGAAGGTGGCGGAGGCAGAGGCAGCTCCTGCTGCTCTGCTCCTGCTGGTGGAGGTGGCGGAGGCAGAGGCAGCTCCTGCTGCTCTGCTCCTGCCGGTGGAGGTGGGAGCGGCGTGTAGTCTCCTGGCGCGGAGGTGGGAGCAGCGTGTAGTCTACCCTTGTTTCAGGGGACTGGTGCGGCCCTCCCCTCTGCAGGGGACTGGTGCGGCTCCGCCGGAAGGGGAGACCAGCAGGCATTCACCCTCTGCTGGTGGACAGGGACCCAGCAGGCATTCACCCTCTGCTGGTGGACAGGGACCCAGCAGGCATTCACCCTCTGCTGGTGGACAGGGACCCAGCAGGCATTCACCCTCTGCTGGGGACAGGGACCCAGCAGGCATTCACCCTCTGCTGGGGACAGGGACCCAGCAGGCATTCACCCTCTGCTGGTGGACAGGACCCAGCAGGCATTCACCCTCTGCTGGGGACAGGGACCCAGCAGGCATTCACCCTCTGCTGGGGACAGGGACCCAGCAGGCATTCACCCTCTGCTGGGGACAGGGACCCAGCAGGCATTCACCCTCTGCTGGGGACAGGGACCCAGCAGGCATTCACCCTCTGCTGGTGGACAGGGACCCAGCAGGCATTCACCCTCTGCTGGTGGAGGAGGCAGAGGCAGCTCCTGCTGCTCTGCTCCTGGCGGTGGAAGTGGCGGAGGCGGGACCAGCAGGAATTCACCCTCTGCTGGTGGAGGTGGGAGCTGCAAGCGGTCCTCCCATGGCAATGGAGGTGGAACCAGCAGGAATTCACCCTCTGCTAGTGGAGACTGGGGCGGTGGACGCCTACCTTCCCCTTTTTGGGCTGTGGACGCACCGACTCCTCCCTCTTGGGCTGTGGACGCACCACTCCTCCCTCTTGGGCTGTGGACGCACCACTCCTCCCTCTTGGGCTGTGGACGCACCCACTCCTCCCTCTTGGGCTGTGGACGCACCACTCCTCCCATTCAGGCGTAGGGACGCTCGGGCTCCTCCCACTCAGGCGTAGGACGCTCGGGCTCCTCCCACTCAGGCGTAGGGACGTTCGGGCTCCTCCCACTCAGGCGTAGGGACGTTCGGGCTCCTCCCACTCAGGCGTAGGGACGTTCGGGCTCCTCCCACTCAGGCGTAGGGACATTCAGGCTCCTCCCACTCAGGCGTAGGGACGCTCGGGCTCCTCCCACTCAGGTACTGGAGAGGGCAGCCACTGCTCCTCTCCCTCTTGCTCACTGGAAGGCACCCTCCCATGTCTGCAGCTAGGTACCCCAGCACCACCGCCGCAAGGTCACTTAACTGATGCCGGGTTGTGCTGTTGCTCCCAGTCCTCCCATCGCTCCCCATCTCGCATCCGCAGCGTGTTAATAACCCAGGGAGGTCACTAGCAAAGTTCCCCTCGGGTGCACCAGCCAGTCCCATATTTCCGGGACGGTGGGGAACCCGTGGCAGTGGGGTTAGAGGGGTGGCTACTGATGCTTGGGGTGACAGCTGCTCCTTTCCATGAGCCCACGGATACGGGCACCCTGCCCCGCTGTGGCTGTCCTCCTCCCAGCCCGCATGCAGGACGAGTGCTGCCGCTGTTGTTGCTGCTGCTGCTGCTGCTTCCTGCAGCTCTTTCTCCCCATCCTCGCTTTACTGCAGCAACAAAACAACAACAAAAAAACCCTAATGGCAAACTGGAAAGAAAAACTGCGGTACCCGCCTGGCCTGAGTCCTGGAGGCTTGTTATCCCTCTTCTGACACCACGCGGTGACAGAGTGACTGAGCGGTGACGCCACGGCAGAAGCAGGGACGGACAAACACTGACACCAGGCAAGTACAGTAGTTCACGCGGGCGCTGCCGCTGTTATTATTTAATAACACAAATAAATCAAAAGTTTAAACAAAAGAAAACACTGCTCACAGAGCAAAATAAAAAGGTTTTAACAAAACAAATCTCGAACACAAAAAATACAAACAAAGGTCAGGCTGGGCAGATTGCCTTCACTGTTCCTATGTTCTTTTAAATCAAGTCTCGCTCTCGCTCTGAACTCCCACAACACCCACCACCTCGAGCTGCAGAGCTGCAGGCTTTTTATATTCAGGTGACCATCTCCCGATTAGCAACCAAATTAATCACTTAATTAATTCGGGAGATGGCCACCTTCTGCACGAGTTTAATTATGTTGTGGATGGGGCTACCCATCCACGCTAAACAAAACAAACAATCGGCCATGCCGTCCTAATACAAAACAATAACATACGGCGCTTCGCCGTCATACATTTAAATACTAAATCATAATAAACCAATACAAAATAACACAGGGGCGGAGGGGGACCCCGCGTTCTAAACTAAAATAAACAAAACAATGTACAGGGCTGCTCGCCCTGTTACAATATCTCAATGACAAGTGCATTCCTCTGCTCTTGGACACTGGGGCTAAGGTTTCTCTCTTAAACGTTGACACATACAGGCAGTATTTTTCCAGCCTGCCCCGGCAACACTCCTCCACTGCCCTCAGCGGATACGGACATGCCAAAATTGATGTTCTGGGTACATTGGAGCTGTCGGTACGCTATGGCACCAGGCATGTGCCTACATTCACATTCTACATTACAAGAACTGGGGCCAACTTAATGGGCCTTGACTTGTTTACCAGCCTTGGATTTTCTTTGACAGATTACAGTGGCACAGAAATATTGCAAGTCTCCTCTCCTGGCAGCAACAATGGCCTGCACTTTTTGGCGGTTTGGGCATTCTCTTTGCCTTCATCCACCAGCCGAAAGTGGACCCCACAGTGACACCGGTCATCCAGCCTCTGCGCCAGATCCCACTTGCCTTATGGGACCAGGTCTCAACAGAACTGCAACTCCTGCTGGATGCTGGGATTATAGAGCCAATTAACGATCCCCTGGATCTCCAATCTTGTCATAGCTTAAAAAAATCAGGGGAATCAGAGTTTGTGTGGACTTGCGCGCTGTAAATAAAGCAATCATCCCTGACAAATATCCGCTACCTACAGCCGAAGAGCTCACTACCCAATTCTACGGTTCCACTGTCTTCAGTAAATTAGATTTACGCCAAGGCTACCTCCAGGTTCCCCTTTCCCCTACCAGCAGGGATCTCACAGCATTTGTCACACACACTGGGGTTTTCCGCTACACACGCATGCCGTTTGGACTGAGCTCTGCACCCAGCTGTTTTCAAAAAATTATGTCATCTATCTTTGCCGGCATTCCAGGTGTGTCCTTGTACTTAGATGACATTGTGGTGCATGGTCCCAACACTGCAGTTCATGACCAGCGCTTGCTCCACGTGTTCCAAACACTCACCCAGCACAACCTAACGCTGAATGGTGACAAATGTCTTTTTGCTGTGCCCGAGATTGAGTTTGTGGGTTTTAGACTCTCGGCCCATGGGATTTGTCCCTCCAGTCCAATGTGGAAGCCATTCACCGCTGCTCCTGAGCCTAAATCTGCTTCTCAGCTCGCCTCATTCTTGGGAATGACAGCTTATTATTTACGGTTCTTGCCACAGTACTCTGCCACCACTTCACCGCCACGGCAGCTTCTGAAGAAGGAGGCCCCTGGGACTGGACCCGGCCTGCCAAGCAGCTGTGCGCATGCTTAAACACCAGCTCACCACAGCCCCTATTCTGGCTCATTTTGATCTCCTTAGCACCACTTTGGTCACATGTGACGATCGGCCACGGCAGTGGGGCTGTTTTATCCCAGATACAAGAGGGTGTGGAGAAGCCTATAGCTTTTGCTTCCCGTGCTTTGAACTCCACAGAACAAAAATACTCAGTGGGAGAGAGAGAAGCGCTAGCTTATGCCTGGGCATGTGAACGCTGGCACATGTACCTGTATGGCCGGGCGTTTACTCTCAGAACAGATCACCAAGCACTCACAGCTCTGATGTCTACTTCGGCACTGGACGCAGACCACTCAGATTGTACAGATGGTCAGATCGGCTACAGCAGTACAATTTCCAGCTCCAGTTCACCCCGGGCGAGAGAATGCAGTGGCTGACCTCTTATCCAGATCAGTTGTAGCGCCTGAGCAGGGCTCCCAATCAGAAGACACTGAGCAAGACCTGATTCAGATGCTTCACGGACCCCTGCAGGACATGGTGTCCCTCCAAGAGCTCCAGCAGGCATCGCAGGAGGACCCTACCCTCCGCACTCTACGCTCCTATATTACAGACGGATGGCCACGGCAGGTATCTGGCTTAACTGCAACCATTTTCCAGGATTAAAGACGAGCTGTCCTGCTGGAATGATTTCTGTGTGGCACGAGGCAACCGCACAGTGGTGCCAAGTGCTCTACGCACGGGTGCTGAATATGGCACATGAGGGTCACCTGGGCATTGTCAAGTTTAAACAACGCTGCGGGACCTGGTGTGGTGGCCCGGCATTGACCATGATATCGAGATTCTGGTCAAAGACTGTATGGCCTGTTTGGTCAGCTGCAAGTCGGGACTCCCTGCTCCACCGCCATTGCAGCCAGTTACCTGGCCATCTCACCCTGGGAACATCTGCAGCTGGACATTTGTGGTGAAATACATGGTGTTCCCCATCATCAACGCTATTTAGTGGTTGTCTATGACCTGCATTCTAAATGGCCTGAGGTCGCCCCTACTGGGACGGTCACCTCCCAGACTATAGTCCACATACTGGACACACTGATTGCACGCTGGGGTTTGCCACGGGTCATCACTACAGATAATGGTCCACAGTTCATCTCGGATGAATTCTCTAGTTTCCTCCGCATCAATGGCATCAAACACATTCAGTACAGCAGTCTACCACCCCCAATCTAATGGGGGTGGAACGATTTAATCAAACGCTCAAAAATGGTATCCGGCACATCTAGCTCAAGGCTGTGCCTTTCAAACAGCCTTACTGCAGACACTTATGCACTACAGGGCCACTCAGCACTCAACCACAGGGGTTTCACCAGCACGGTTGATGACAGGACGTGAATTGCAACTTCCATTGGACAGGCTACGACCCCCGGGACTGTTCCTACTCCACCTACTGCACACACTGTCGTCCAACGGAGCCAACAGCTTAATGAAACAGAGGTTCGACAAAAGGCACAGGACAAAGCCACCTACAATACATCCTCTGGACTGGGTTCGAGTTAAGCTGCCTCACAGAGGTAACAAGCTGCAATCCTTCTGGTCTCCACCACTTTGTGTTAGCCGACAGCTGGGACCAGCAACCTATCTGCTCCAGGATGGCTCCGGTGGCACGCCAGTAGGATGAGGAAAGTACTGTCACCTGAAACCCAGTCAGAGACCCAGTCATTCAGCCAGCTGGGAGCCTCCTTCTGTCCCACCAGTGTCAGCGATGGTACTGACATAGCAGGTCCTGAACCAGCAGGACCAGTGCGACATCCTCCAAGAGTCCGCCAACGTCCTCTGCATTTACGGGACTTTGAGACTTCATTCCACACCTGAACTTGGTGGGAAAGGGGGGAAAATGTTACGTTTGTTTGATGTTCCGTTTACTGCTCTGTTTGTTGTGTTTTGGAAATCAGTCAATGCTGTGTGGTTGCTAGGTTACGTGTTGCCGGATGTTGTGAATGTGTGTCGTGCTTGCAGGGATGTCGTAAGTGAGGGTGGTTGGAAAAACGGATGTGACGGGCGACTGATGGTAGAGAGGATACTGTAATTAGCCAAAATAAACCAGCAACGTGTTTAAGATTACAAACACTGTTTCGCGTCCATTATTGCAATATAACACATGGGTGCCAACCTCAAACAATCAAATGTACATTTACAGTACAGCATTACTATGATTTGTATAAAGATGTCAATGCACTATTCTCAAATATAAGGTCAAGTTATTGTGGGAGGCACTGTTAAAACAGTTTTCAAATAGAGAAAACAGAGAAATCAGGAAATGTCTCTTAAGCAGCATTTCAAATATATATACAGTACTGTGCAAAAGTTTTAGGCAGGTGTGAAAAAATGCTGTAAAGTGAGAATGCTTTCAAAAATAGACATGTTATTAGATTATGTTTATCAATTAACTAAATGCAAAGTGAGTGAACAGAAGAAAAATCTAAATCAAATCCATATTTGGTGTGACCACCCTTTGCCTTCAAAACAGCATCAAGCATCAATTCTTCTAGGTACACTTGCACACAGTTTTTGAAGGAACTCGGCAGGTAGGTTGGCCCAAACATCTTGGAGAACTAACCACAGTTCTTCTGTGGATTTAGGCAGCCTCAGTTGCTTCTCTCTCTTCATGTAATCCCAGACAGACTCGATGATGTTGAGAACAGGGCTCTGTGGGGCCATACCATCACTTCCAGGACTCCTTGTTCTTCTTTATGCTGAAGATAGTTCTTAATGACTTTCGCTGTATGTTTGCGGTCGTTGTCATGCTGCAGAATAAATTTGGGGCCAATCAGATGCCTCCCTGATGGTATTGCATGATGGATAAGTATCTGCCTGTACTTCTCAGCATTGAGGAGACCATTAATTCTGACCAAATCCCCAACTCCATTTGCAGAAATGCAGCCCCAAACTTGCAAGGAACTTCCACCATGCTTCACTGTTGCCTGCAGACACTCAGTCGTGTACGCTCTCCAGCCCTTCGGCGAACAAACTGCCTTCTGCTACAGCCAAATATTTCAAATTTTGACTCATCAGTCCAGAGCACCTGCTGCCATTTTTCTGCACCCCAGTTCCTGTGTTTTCGTGCATAGTTGAGTCGCTTGGCCTTGTTTCCACGTCGGAGGTATGGCTTTTTGGCCGCAAGTCTTCCATGAAGGCCACTTCTGACCAGACTTCTCCGGACAGTAGATGGGTGTACCAGGGTCCCACTGTTTTCTGCCAGTTCTGAGCTGATGGCACTGCTGGACATCTTCCGATTGGCGGTTTAATCGAAGCATGATGTGTCTTTCATCTGCTGCAGTAAGTTTCTTGGTCGACCACTGCGCCTCACGGTCCTCAGCGTTGCCCGTTTCTTTGTGCTTCTTCAAAAGAGCTTGGACAGCACATTTGGAAACCCCTGTCTGCCTTGAAATTTCTGCCTGGGAGAGACCTTGCTGATGCAGTATAACTACCTTGTGTCTTGTTGCTGCGCTCAGTCTTGCCATGGTGTATGACTTTTGACAGTAAACTGTCTTCAGCAACCTCACCTTGTTAGCTGAGTTTGGCTGTTCCTCACCCAGTTTTATTCCTCCTACACAGCTGTTTCTGTTTCAGTTAATGATTGTGTTTCAACCTACATATTGAATTGATGATCATTAGCACCTGTTTGGTATAATTGTTTAATCATACACCTGACTATATGCCTACAAAATCCCTGACTTTGTGCAAGTGTACCTAGAAGAATTGATGCTGTTTTGAAGGCAAAGGGTTGTCACACCAAATATGGATTTGATTTAGATTTTTCTTCTGTTCACTCACTTTGCATTTAGTTAATTGATAAATATAATCTATTAACATGTCTATTTTTGAAAGCATTCTTACTTTTCAGCATTTTTTCACACCTGCCTAAAACTTTTGCACAGTACTGTATATATATATATATATATATATATATATATATATATATATATATATATATATATATATATATACTGTATATACCAGATCAAAATGTTTACACTCTAATATGATGAAACCATTCAAGCTTAAAAAAGGCCATTACAATTTTATTAAGCAGCAATGTATTGAGTTAGGTCAATCATTACTAAAGAACAACTGAAATGTGTATTAAAACCTGCTCTTCAAATGTTTTACGAAGGCTATTTCAAAACCAGCATTCAAACTAGACATTTTCAATATGGCAGCCATACTAGGCCAGAGGTCAATGTCCCACTAAGCAATCAGGGTTTTTGTGACTCTGAAAATATGACCTGCATTAATCCCTTCTGCTAATGTTATTGTCATAAAAGGCTTGTGTTATCAGTAAATCAAGGTTGTTCATTTGCTTTGACTTTTTAAAACACAAATATTTTCTTAGAGACAATAGCAGTGAGCTTTAAGGGCCGTGCATGTTGTGAGAAAAGTAAAGGGCTTCTCATCAACACCTGACAGGGCATTCCTATAGACTTGTTAAAACGGACATTCATATTCCATTGTGATTAAGAATTGTTATCAGGCAAAATCTTTGAAATGTTCTTTTGCTGTGAGAGTTGATGTAATTGTAATTTACATAAACAGGAAAATCATGTCCCACATAGTATTTATATTTTATATGAAAAAATATTCTGAGTTAATTTAGAAATATACAAGTTTGATTGATATAATTTAAAAGGCTTGAACTGCACCTGTACTTTATAATAATGACAAATTTACATGGTTTTGCCTTGTTTTTTTTTAAATCTCAAGACCTGTGTTGTCTCACCCTGGGTAGGCACGGATACAGCAATTCATTCTTCAGCCCCAAGATACATGGAAGCATTCAGTAAAATATTCCAAATCAGTAAATCCAGACAAAAATTCCCCAGGTCACCTGTGATATGACGTTTTCAACTGACCTATGCAAGTGAATATATTGCAAATTTAAATGCCCATAACTTGTGAATGTTTTAAGCATGGGAGACCAGAGTTACATTTGTACAATGGTATTAGGCTGAGTAATGAAATTTAATAAATGATGTTCAAGACTAACCAAATGTCATCACTATCGGATAAGCAGTTCTCTACAATAGTTGCATGGAAAACTCTTGTGAGATGATAGAATAATTATAATCACCAATATGATACATTTAAGAATGTTTTCTGAATTGGCTATTGCTCTTTTGGAGTAAAGCTCAATTAACAGCACATTTTCATCAGCTTGCTTTTTTTTTAAATACTAGACCTTTTGTTCAGCAATAGAGTGCTGAAAGCCCTTTCAAAAGGTGATTGATCTGAAAACCCCAACTGTCTTGTTAACATTATAACAAAATGTCATGCAATGCTAATTCTGTGCAGCACTGGGACCCAAACAAAAGTGCAATGTTTGCATGAAGGTTTGGTACTGTACTTAGCAAGACAGCTGACAGTTCACAATTGATCATTTTGTTTTTCTGTACTGATTCATAAACCTTTGAAAACTTGTGGGCCTATAAATAAAAACCTGATGGTGCAGTTAACTTATTTCCTCCAATAATCCTTAGTTTACAGGGAGATCCTTGAGGGCATGTTTGTGGGAGTAACGGAAATATTTGTCTTATTTTCCTCTGTGTTGTGATGATAAAGCATGTCTGTAATTTAGTAAGATCAAAAATGATGTACACTTTTTTGGAATTACACCTCTTTCATGTTTTGTTTTTTTACTTTTAAATTACATTTATTTCCAAAGTCCCTTAAACTGGGGTAAGTCATTTAAATGATGGAAAACGGAAAACCCAGGCCAAAGCAGCAAAGCCTTTCATCTGTGGAGGGCTGGATGAAATGAGTTTGGTGGTCTAACAATAACTTAGAGCTCAGTAGAAAGTAATCAACACCAGAAAGCCAGCGTAAATGAAAATGTAATGTCTAGTTTTTGAGAGCAAGAACATTGGAACTAACAATTTCATGATATGTGCATTTGAAGATTTAATATAAAGCTATGGAATTAGTCTTCAGTAGCTTCAGTTTTGGAGATTTTGAAGTTCCAGTTGTAACAAATCTTCCAGCCCTTTTTTATACCCCTATGTACCACCTGTGTTAGGCTTTGCTGCTGTTTACACAGCTTGTCTGAAAATGACATTTTTTCACTCAAAAAATGACATTTCAGCCCAATGTTTGGAATGCTGTAAGCGGAAAACAAGCATACAATACTGAAGCAAAAATACATTGTTTTTGTGATTCTGGCAGGCTTAGACTCTGTTAAACCTGAGTTTAGAATCCTACAGTAGCTTGGTTTGTTGAGTTTCAAGAAATGGGTTAAAAGTTATGTTGTAGTTTGTCCTCATATTTGAGGGTTTTTTTAAATCTGGTAACTGGGTTGTTTGCATTGTTTTTAATTGGGTCAAACTATTGTTTTTTTTTTGTTTTCTTTTTGTCAGGCATACAGTATCCCCTATATCAGTGGTTTTCAAACTTTTTCAATGTAGGGACCACCTTGGTGTTGGGATTTTTCCCACAGACCACTTGCCATGTATTTTTTCACAGCATTCTGAAACTACTTTTTATGTGTACATGTAGAAAGTAAAGTATTTATATAATGTACCTAACTTAATGAGATTGTGTGTAGCCATGATGTTTGTTCGTCATTGTTCAGACTCAGATCTAGTACAGATATTCAAGTCCAAAACTCTAGAGAAGTGGACCATGAATAAAGTTCAGGAGCGCATTGATGAACACCAGCGTGAACAAAGAGGAAGGCAAATTGCCTTGCATCTGTTGAACAAATCAGAAAGCAGAACTGTGCTCTGGTAGAGAGTGGGGAGGAGCATTTAGTGCGTCGTGTAGCTCAGGACAATCCTGTGTCATGTCCCAAACTTGTAACCTCAACAGTACAAGTTACTAGTACAAGCGAATCCGCTACGTTAGAAAGAATGATTGGTATGCTCGAGCGTGTATTAGAGAAAAGTACACTTGGCCCCAGTAGACCCCCCCAGCTGTGGCAGAACCAACGGCATCCTAATAGGGGATTTTTGATCTGTAGTGATCAGAATCATACTACTCACCAGCACTGCATACGGCATAGGCTGTGTTTTAGATGTTATGGGAGTGGTCATCGTAAAGAACATTGCCCTCAAGTAGCATCGTCCTTGTTAACCCCACAAGATGTTACGAGAAACGCTGGTGACCTTCTGGGAAACACGCAGGCGGAACTCGAAACCCATTCAATGAAAAGAAAGAAGATGATCCTAGAGTAATTTATTCTAACTGTTGTGAGAGTTTGGCTAATTCGTACAAAGTTGCCTTTCAGAATAGAGAGAGATTACCGGAAAGCGATGGCTTGTTCTATGTGCCGGTGAAGGTTACTGCACTTACTGAACTATGTGCTATGATGGACAGTGGGTCGATGGCCTGCACTCTAAGTGACGTAGCAGAGGGGCAACTGATAGCGGCGGGAGTGTTGCAAGAAGGATCACGCAAACCTACTGACGTAATCTTAGTTGGTTGCGGCGGCAAGCAGACACTACCAAAAGGTGTTTATGTGTTGAAAATGGAATAATTCGGTTTTGAACTTGAAGTGCCCACACTAGTTGTTTGTGGCCAGAAAGATGACCTGATTTTAGGAACCAATGTCATTAGGCATATTGTGAAACAGTTTAGGCATAGCAATGCATACTGGAAATTGATGTCTTTTCCAGACCCATTGCTTTCAGAGGATAACCAGTTCTTACAGATGCTCGCTAGTTTAGATAGATGGCATGGAAATGCCATTCCTGACAAAGTGGGGACTGTAAAGTTAAAAAGTGACATTAAGCATTAAGGAGAAATGCCAAAATTGCAGATGTTTACCCATGTTTGGCTCTTGAAGATTTTGAGAATTTTGCACCGCCTGATCCTTTGGTGGACCGCATTCAAACACAAGGCCAGTGGTTGACTGATAAAGATAACAGTGCGTTAGACAGGTCCTCATTTAGTAGTGATGTCTCCCACCATTGTGCTGCTGCCTCTTGTACACCAAATGAACCTCAGTTAACCCACAGGTTACAGGAGTTGGGGCTACAAGAACTTGATATAACGTCCACAGAAGTGTCTCCATATTGGAAAAGCAAGTTGGTTGACCTGATTGAACGATATGAGGATGTCTTCTCCAAGCATAGACTAGACTGTGGGAAAGCTACTAATTTTGTGCATCGTATTCACTTGATTGACAATTGTCCTTTCAGACTCCCATACAGAAGAATGTCACCTGGACATTATCACAAATTGAAACAGGTTTTGGATGACATGGAGGAGCAAGACATAATACGAAAGTCGTGCAGCAAGTTTGCCTCTCCACTAGTTTTAGTGTGGAAAAAGTCTGGAGAATTGAGGGTGTGTACTGATTTCCGATGGTTGAATGCCCGTACAGTAAAAGATGCACACCCCCCTTGCTCACCAATCTGACATTTTAGCTGCCCTTTTTATTTATTTCTTAGCAGACACCCTTATCCAGGGCGACTTACAATTGTTACAACATATCACATTATTTTTACATACAATTACATTATTTTTTACACATTATTTTTACATACAAATACCCATTTATACAGATGGGTTTTTACTGGAGCAATCTAGGTAAAGTACCTTGCTCAAGAGTACAGCAGCAGTGTCACCCACCAGGGATTGAACCCACAACCCTCCAGTCAAGAGTCCAGAGCCCTAACCACTACTCCACACTGCTGCCCTACTACTCCACACTGCTACCCTTGGGGGTAATGCTTTTTTCTGTACAATGGATTTAACTTTATTCTGTACAATGGATTTAACTTCCGGCTTTTACAACATTCCTCTTCATAAAGACGATCAAAAATATACTGCATTTACAACACCATTGGGACTGTACGAGTATAATAGGTTACCACAAGGCTTGTGCAACAGTCCGGCGGCTTTTATGCGTATGATGCTCACTATATTTGGAGACCAGTAGTCTTCTGTGCTACTTGGACGATCTTTTGGTATTTGCTCCAAATGAAGAAGTGGCTTTAAGACAGCCGACCGTGGACGGAAGTTCCCAGGGGACGGCGCTCAATTGGCCGAGCGTCGTCTGGGGGGAGGGAGGGTTAGGCCGGCCAGGGTGTCCTCGGCTCACCGCGCACCAGCGACTCCTGTAGTCTGGCCGGGCGCCTGCGGGCTTGCCTGTAAGCTCCCCAGAACTGCGTTGTCCTCTGACGCTGTAGCTCTGGGGCGGCTGCACGGTGAGTCTGCAGAGTGTAAAGAAGCGGGCGGCTGACGGCACACGCTTCGGAGGACAGCGTGTGTTCATCTTCGCCCCTCCTGAGTCAGCGCAGGGGTGGTAGCGGTGAGCTGAGCCTAAAATAATTGGGCATTTCAAATTGGGGAGAAAATAATAAAAACTAATTGGCAACGACTAAATTTAAAAAAGAAAAAAAAAAGAAGTGGCTTTAAGTAGATTGGAGATGGTATTTAGTAGGCTGCGTGAGAATAACCTTAAGCTTGCTCCTAAAAAGTGCTATTTGCTGCGTAGGTCTGTGAAGTTTCTTGGGCATGTGTGGCAAGGACGACTGGTGCAGTGCAAAAAGAGTATAATGTCCAGGCTGCTGTTTCCCAATAACAACAATATTTATTACAATCCAACAGAAAGTTCAAAAAGTAATCCAAAAATGAAATAATAATAAGCCCCGCTACCAATCGATGGTATTGGGGCAAAATAACAAAAAGGTTCAAAGTCCAAAAGTAAACAAAAGACACGCCGATAGCCACAATCCTCCGTGCACGAAAACTGTGCTCTTTTCCTCCGGGATCGTGGTGCGTGCGCCAGCGGTGTAGTGCTGTGTGGTGAGGGGCGTGCTCTGGGGTTAACGCTGGCTCTCCGGCTACAGCCTCCCGTCCTCCTGCTCCTCTAGTAAAACACAAACAGACACGTAACACAAAGGTAAACAAAACACTAGCTCCGACTGGTCGTTCTCACTTTCTCAGCGCAAGGGAGGTTTTGATGTAGCTGCTTCCCCTTTGTACCCAGCAAACTCCTCCTGCAGTCACCGCTGCCATGGTTTCTCCAATAGAGGGCTGCCCCGCAGCTGACTGCAATGGAATCGTCCTGAGTACTTGCAGCTACGCGCCCTCCTAATATGGTCACCTTCCGGTTTCCACCTACCACCGAGGCGGTAGATCTAGGAGGCAGCTTACCTTCCCCTTACACAGCGCCCTTTCTAATCGGGAGGGAGATTTACAGCATCGATCCTTTCTCTCTTTATCACATATCTCACCCCTCAGAGTGATGCCGAAGGAACACTCGGCCAACTCTACATTCCCCAATGGTCCCCCCTCCCTTGAAAAAAAATCTGCATTTTGATGCTCCTTACCCGCATGATGTTTCACTGTATAGTGGAAGGGTTGCAGCGCTAGATACCACCGAGTTATCCGAGGATTATTGTCCTTCATCGTGTGTAACCACCTTAAAGGAGCATGATCATTGATAAGAGAGAAAGAACGCCCCAACAAGTAATAGCGAAGAGCGTGAGTAGCCCATTTGATGGCTAAACACTCCTTCTCAATGACGGAGTAGTTAATCTCCCTAGGAGCCATTTTTTTGCTCAAATAAATAACAGGGTGTTCTACCCCGTCAACTTGTTGGGACAGGACCGCCCCCAGACTAATGTGGGAGGCATCGGTCTGCAGGATGAACTCTTTGCTGAAATCTGGTGAAATCAGAGCGGGAGCTTGACAGAGTCGCTTCTTAATCAAATCAAATGCCTCCTGACACTGCCCTGTCCATTTAACTATTTTTGGAGCAGCCTTTCGGGTGAGATCTACCAGGGGGTTAACTATGGTGGCATACTCGGGGATAAAACGGCGATAATAGCCGGCTAACCCCAGTAGCGATCTCACCTGTGACTTGGTTCTCGGGATCGCCGTCTCCACCAGCGCCTGGACTTTGGAAGCGATCGGTCTCACCCGGCCATTACCCATAATGTAGCCAAGATATTGGGTCTCCTGTTTGCCAAATGCACACTTGCCCAGCTTGGCTGTTAGCCCCGCCTCCCTCAGAGACTGGAGGACGGCTGAAACTCTAACAATGTGCTCCTTCCAGGTGGAGCTAAAAATCACCACATCATCAATGTACGCGGCGGCATACTGATGATGGGGAGCTAAGACCTGGTCCATCAGTCTTTGAAAGGTGGCGGGAGCTCCATGCAACCCGAAGGGCATGGTCCGGAAATGGAACAAGCCATCTGGGGTAGAGAAAGCAGTTTTCTCTTTCGAGCTCTGAGTCAGTGGAATCTGCCAGTATCCCTTCGTCAGGTCCAAGGTCGAAATCAACCGCGCCTTACCCAGTCGGTCGAGGAGCTCATCCACCCGGGCATTGGATATGCATCGAACTTGGAGATGGCATTGACCTTCGAAGTCCACGCGAGAACCGAGTGGAGCCGTCCTTCTTGCCCACCATCACGATAGGACTGCACCACTCGCCCTGGGAAGGTTCAATGACTCCAAGCTCGAGCATATCCTCCACCTCCTTGCGAATAGGAACCCTGCGACTCTCTGGGATCCGGTACGGTCTCTCCCGGACCCTGACCCCTGGTGGAGTAATAATAGCATGAGAAATAACATTAGTCCTGCCGGGCAAGTCAGAGAAAACATCACTAAACCTTTCCACTAACTGGTAGAGCTCTTGTTTCTGATCCGGAAGTAACTGTTCCCCCATCGGAATATGAGTTGTAGCTGGTGGATTGACAGTGGGACCAAAATCCTCTTCCAAACTGTCACCAGCTACAAATAGGGCCTCCCTTTCATTCCAGGGTTTTAGCAAATTGATATGATAAATTTCGGTTTTATTTCGGCGATCGGGTTGTCTAATTTCATAATTTACTTTACCAATTTCCCGAACCGCCTCATATGGCCCCTGCCACTTAGCATACAACTTAGATTCCGATGTGGGAAGTAGCAACAGTACTTTATCACCTGGCCGAAAAGTCTGAATACGTGCTTGTTTATTGTACTGTTGCTCCTGGCGATGCTGAGCTAGTTTTAGGTTCTCCTGTGCCAAACGACCAACCAATGCTAGGCGGTCTCTTAACATAATTACATATTTGACTGTTTTTAGAAGTTTTTGTTTGCTCCTCCCACCCTTCTTTCACAAGATCAAGGATACCTCGTGGTTGCCTCCCATACAGCAGCTCAAAGGGAGAAAACCCGGTCGAACTCTGAGGCACCTCTCTCACTGCAAACATTAGGTAAGGGAGGAGTTTAGCCCAATGTTTTTGCTCTTGGTTGACAAACCGCTTCAGCATCTGTTTCAAGGTCTGATTAAAACGTTCCACCAAACCGTCCGTCTGCGGGTGATAAACGGAGGTTCGGATCGACTTAATTTGCATTAATTTGTACAATTCTTTCAAACATTGTGACATGAAGTTCGTTCCGTGATCAGTGAGGATTTCTTTTGGAATCCCTACTCGATATAATATTCACTAACTCTTTAGCAATGGCTGCGGCACTAGTGGATCTCAATGGTACTGCCTCTGGATATCTGGTCGCGTAGTCCACCACTACCAAAATGTGCGTATATCCAGAGTCAGACTGGCTCAATGGACCCACTATATCCATAGCAATGCGCTCAAAGGGAACTGAGATCAGGGGCAGTGGGACCAGCGGGGCCGGGCGAACCCGCCCCGGCGCTACTTGCTGGCATTCCGGGCATTCCGCTACATATCGCGCCACCTCACTAAAAACTCCCATCCAATAAAATCGAGCCAATATTCGTTCTCGAGTCTTATCGATACCTAAATGGCCCAAACAGGGGACATCGTGAGCCAACCGCATGATCTCACGTCGAAAAGACTGGGGAACGAGTAGTTGTGTTACAATCTGACTTGTGCTCGTGGCTTGGGATACTCTATACAGTAAGTGCCCGACAATAATGTGGTGGGGATATGTAGGCGTCGGCTATCCTCTACATCCTTCCCTCGATAGACCGAACCTGCCCCCAGATGTGGGCCAGCGAAGGATCGTTCTTTTGCTCCAACGCTAGGTCCACATCTCGGTCCCAGAATTTCGGGATATCGAGCGGAGCTAAAGTAGCTTCAGCCCTGGGGGCCTCAGTAACCTGCCCCCGCAGGTCACACTGGGTCCCAACCCCCTTTCCCTTACATTTGACTGATCCTGAGGCTTCCCCCACCAAACCCCAGCCTTGTTTCATTAATGTTCCTTCCCATTTTTCAACCCTTCGCTCTTTTTTTGTTTTTTTGGGGCATTAAGCCGAGAACCGTTTGTATCGCTTAACCAAGGTGTTATACAAGGGCCTTTTGAAAGAGGCATCCCAAGTGAGTAAAGGTGGAGTACATAACATGTTTAAATACTCAAATGAGCAAACAAACCTTCAGTTACTTAGTAGTGCTCCAGTGAAGAAGGGGAGTTGTTCTTTAAGTAAAAATGACATCTCAGCAGTGTTAGAGAGCCAATTGGAGTGGGAAACCTGTTCTCGAGTCTGAGCTTCCAAGCTGGGTCAAGGGGCTCTTCAGGTCATCCTGCCTGGTCTGGATATGTTACCAGCTTATTCTAGAGAAGAGCTTCAGCGCAAACAACGGGAAGATGAAGCCCTTTCAAGAATCCTGTATTATTTAGGAAGGCAAAAGAGACCATCTAGGCGTGAAAGGTGCAATGAACTAGCAGGCGTTGTAAGAATGTTAAAGCATTCGAATAAGTTGGCAATAATTGAGGGAACATTGTACTGAGTTTCAAAGGACCCTGTTTCTAGAAAAAACCGGTTCCAGTATGTTGTCCCCTCAGAGTTGCAGAAAGTTGCTTTGGAAGGAGTTCATGACAAGGCAGGCCACCAAGGACAATCGAGAACTGTCTATTTGGCCAGGCACAGATTCTTCTGGAACAACATTGATAGGGATGTAAGAGAGTATGTGCGCCACTGTAAGAGGTGTGTCCTTAGTAAAACCCCAGAACCTGAAGCCCAAGCTCCTTTAAAATCCATCAATACGTCTGCCCCATTAGAACTCGTTTGTTTGGACTTTTGGTCGGCTGAGGATTCGAGTGGTGGTTCTGTTGAAGTACTTGTTATCACAGACCACTTTACTAAACTAGCGCATGCCTTCCCTTGCATGAAACAAACTGCTAGACAAGTTGCCAAAAAACTGTGGGATGGGTTCTTTTGTGTGCATGGATTTCCTGCTCGTATACATACGGTCCAAGGCACCAATTCCGAGAGTAATCTCATTAAAGAACTGGGAGGTAGCTGGGGTCCAGAAATCTCATACCACTCCTTATCACCCTATGGGCAATGGGGGTACTGAAAGGTTTAATCGAACCCTTGGCAACATGATCAGATCCCTTCCCCCCCAGGCCAAACACCGTTGGCCCCAAATGATCCAAACACCGACATTCGCAAATAATTGTACAGCTAATGAAACGACTGGGTTTCCACCATTTTATTTAATGTTTGGCAGAACCCCGCAGTTACCAGTTGATGTTATCTTCAAAAGTGTCTCGCAAGATGATGGGCTATGTGACACGTTTGAGAGAAGATTTACAGGAGGCTGTACAAGTGGCCCAAAAACATGCTGAAAAAGGGCAGAAACACCAAGCTGACGGTTACAACAAAAAGGTTAGAGGTGCACCTGTGGAATTGGGAGACAGGGTCTTGCTGGCTAACAAAGGAGAGAGAGGAAAAAGGAAGCTGGCGGATAAATGGGAACCTGTATTGTACACAGTTGAGAAGAACTCTCAAATTCACACTTATAATATTAAAAATGTGTCCACAGGGCAGGAGAAGGTTGTGCATCGGAACCTCATTATGCCTGCTAACTTCATACCACTGGATTTGGAAAAGGATAGTGAAACCACCGAGTTGTCTACTTTGTCTGAAGATGAACAGGATGTACCAAATGATGGTCAACAAGAAAGGGAAATTAATATTCCAGAAGAAGATCAGAGCAGAAGGACAAGTGAATGGATTGAACAGTTGCCAACAAACGGGGGCACGAGAGCGGTAATGAAGATTTCAATCATGAAGCTTTGAAGGTTGACGAATCTTCAAGTCAAAGGACAGATGAGCTTTGTGGACAATCAGATTGTTTTTCGGCTTGCTCTGATCAATCCCATGTAACAATAGAGAGGAGTATCGAACAAACAAATCGAAGTAATAGTTGTCTCTCCACCTCAATTGTAACAGGGGGTGTTAACTTTGCTAATGATGCATACCATGAGGATGCTAATAGTACCATTCATTCAGCTCCATCTATTGGCTCTTGTGATGGTAGCACAGTCAAAAGTCCTATCAGAGAGGGGGTAGTTAGATACACGCTTTGGTAGACTAATCAAGCCAGTTAACAAACTCAACTACAACATGACTAACCAAGAACATGTTAGGGTAGCAGGGTCAGTTCACAAGTTCATTGATACTATTTCAGGAATATTCAAAAGTTAATTGGAGTTGTTGTATTTGTTTGTTTTTTTGTCAAGTTATACAGAACATAAAGCCGGAGTAAAGTAGGGGTTAGATTTGAGATTTGTGTGATCTGTTCTGTACCGTGTCAAATTGAAAGAGGGCTGTGTTGTCAGCATTGCCTTGGTCTGGACTGTTTGGGAATTTAGCGCTACTCCTTTACTTTCCAATTCTTAATTGAATGTCTTAAAGATGACTCAACTTGTAGGGATGGTAATTCATCCAATTAGAATTCTAATGGTCAGGAATAACTCTTACTTTACTCCAGGATACCGTGCATACATTTGTAGAAGTATTGGCTGAAGTAAGTGAGATTTATGGGGGGTGAATGTAGTGGAGGAGATATAATGTTTATATATTAATAAATCTCACTGGAACGCCAAAGTACTGTTTATTTAATGCACTTGTTTTTGTTCATTAGATCAATAAAGTTGTATACGCATTGCATTCTGGGAAGGATAGTGGGTGGTGTATTGGGAGTGAGATTGTTTTTCTGCCTCTCTCAATATGGCTTCCTGCTGAGAGCGAATGCAGAGTGGAGAGTACTTACTGTGCAGCAGGCATTATTTTTATTTTCTTTATTTTATTTCTCTCAGTTCTCTCAGAATAAATCTGCAAGACTTCAGTTTGTGTCTGGTGGTCCTTTAATATCCTGAAGAAAAAAAATATACAACGCATCGTACATGAAGACATCTATTACATAAGCACACCCGTAATAAAAGAAAACAGATAAAGGGGAAAAATGCAGACTACATACATATCGTATCGTTATATATAATGTGGTTAAAGCTGTTTGTTGTGTTGCTTAGTAATAGTAGAAGCACAACGTGTGATTGTGTAGAAATGGGTTTTTGCATGAACCGCGTAACCGAATTTTGGGATTTGTTTGCGGACCACCTGGAGTTAACTCACGGACCACAGGTTGGGAACCACTGTCCTATATTTATCCAAATAGAATAATTGTCTCACAATTTTGTTGCTCTCAGCCATTTAAATATCCCACCCTGTTATTCTGCATTAGGGTGTGTGATCCGGGTGGCTGCAGGGGTGACGTCAGACCAAGGAAATGAAAGCAAAACAAGCAGGTAAAGGTGGGGCACACTGAGACGCTATGGCGGTCAGTGCTTTATTAAATAACAAAATAAACAGCTTAACAAAACAAAAGACTTTACAAAAGGGCACTTGGGCCAAAATAACTAAACACAAACAAAAAGAATACAAATACCCTCAGGATGGTTGAACAACAGGTAAGCCGAAAGAACCTGAACAGACCACGAATGTTTTCTGAGAAAACCGCATTACTCTTGGAATACTGAGGTAAACACTTAGCAACACAAACTAGTTCTTCATAAAATCAGAATAAAAACTATTTATTTTTTATTTTTTAACACATCCATATTCTAATAGCACTCCTTCGGGTTCAAATGCTTAATTACATTACATTAACATTTGCACTCAATTGTAATATTTATACTATAGGCTACATTAATGTCTCATGTTCATCATACTGTATACGCGGTATGCTGTATTACATATTTTTCACTAATATATGATAACTAGCATGTTTTTGCAGTTAGAAAATGTTGCATACAAAAACAAAGCTGGTCTAATTACTGGATTGCTGTAGTGTATAATAAAGTCATGTGCATAAGGACAGATTTTCTCATAAAGACATAATAAGCCAGTTGACACATTTCAGAAGCTGATCTCACATTTCTATGTCCCAGACCCTGGGTGAAAATGTGTTGGGATGCAGTGTTTTACTTCGATCTCTTAGAACAGTCCTGTTTCACCTGCATTATACCAGGCTGGTTGCCTTTTTTTGCGTGGTCTCCACTTCATGGGTTGCTGTACAACATATTTCCTTCCAGGTGTGTAGGACTTGAATTGATACTGTAGAAGATTCAGGTAAAAAAAAAAAAAAACTATGACATCAGTAATGACATCAGCAATGACCAAGCACATGACAAAAGCAGAATGTTGTGCTGTCAGCTGTTCTTAGGAACTCATATGACAATAACGAGACGAAAGAGCAGTTTGGTCCTCGTTCTCCATGGCACTGTTCTAGAAAAAAAATAAAATCTATCCTTTTACTGAGTGAGATATGGAAAGTCTAGACGGCAGCAGGAGATTGAACGCTTAGTTAGAGAAAGGAGACAGCTGAGGAAGCAATGGAGAAGAGCAGAAGAAAGTCAGAAGGAGGGACTCAATCTCTTACAAAGGGTCATAAAAGATAAGCTTGCAACATTGCGCAGAGCTGAGCGCCTACGGAAACGCTACAAAAAGAAGGAGCGTGCGAGAACTAACTTTTATAAAGACCCATTCAAATTTGTAAAGAAGTTATTCACCAGTGAGAAGAATGGCACACTAAAAGCATCTAAGTTTGAGTTGGAGAGATATTTGGAGGAAACACATACAGATTCAAAAAGGCAGGAGCCTATGTCAATTCCTTTAGACATCCCACCTATCAATCCACCAGAATACCAAATGGAGGACTGTGCACCTAAGTGGAAAGAAGTAGAGCAAGCTGTGAAAAAGCAAGGGCTTCATCATCTCCAGGGCCTAATGGAGTTCCGTACAGAGTGTACAAGAGTGCTTCAGGAGTTCTACGAATCCTGTGGAAACTGATGAAAGTAGCATGGGAAAAACAGGTTGTACCAAGAGCATGGCGCCGAGCAGGTGGAGTCTTTATACCTAAAGAAAAGATTCTAGCAGCATCAGTCAGTTTCGCCCTATTTCCTATTAAACGTAGAAGGCAAGATTTTCTTCAGCATTATTGCTCAGAGATTGTCAACTTACCTATTAAAGAACTGCTTTATTGACACTTCAATACAAAAGCGGGCATTCCAGGTTTCCCAGGATGCTTAGAACACATCAATGTGATCTGGCAACAAATTCAATCAGCTAAAAAGGAGAGGAAGGAGCTCCATGTGACATTCCTGGATTTGGCTAATGCATATGGTTCAGTGCCACATGAACTTCTTTGGGCAGCATTTGATTTTTTCAGTGTACCGATGACAATAACAAATCTAGTGAAAGCCTACTTTGGAGATTTGCAATTTAGTTTTTCAACTTCAGAATTCAGCACTACATGGCAATGCCTAGAAGTTGGAATAATGGCAGGATGCACCATTTCTCCACTGGCTTTTACCATGGCAATGGAAGTAATCATTAGGGCATCAAAATGGGTAGTGGGAGGAGAGCGCTGGCTTCTGGAATACGACTACCACCAATTCGAGCATACATGGATGACATGACAACCATGACTACAACAGTAGCCTGCACTAATCGGTTATTGGGCAAATTAACCAATAACATTGAATGGGCACGAATGCAATTCAAGCCCACTAAATCAAGGAGCATCTCTATAATTAAAGGTAAAGTAGTAGATAAAACGTTCTTCATTAATGGTGAGGCAATACCAACAGTGTCTGAGAAGCCAGTGAAGAGCCTTGGGAGATGGTACGACGGGATCTAAAGGACACAGTTCGTGTGGGAGAAGTTAGACAACAAGCTGTGGAAGGGTTGAAGAGCATAGACAGCAGCGCTTTACCAGGCAAACTAAAACTCTGGTGCTTTCAGTTTGGCCTACTGCCAAGGTTGCTGTGGCCACTGACTGTGTACGAGGTTTCTTTGACAACAGTAGAGAAGCTGGAAGCTTTAATCAGTTCACACATCAGGAAATGGTTGGGAGTTCCACGCTGCCTCAGCAGAGTGGGACTTTATGGTAAAGGAATACTGCAGCTACCTGTCTCCGCTCTAACCGAGGAGTTTAAGTGCGCCAAGGTCCGACTGGAAATGACATTAGTAGAGTCACGCGACAAATGCGTAAGGGAGGCAGCACCTGTGTTGAAAACTGGAAGAAAGTGGGTGGCAAAGAAAGCTGTGGAGGATGCAAAGGCTGCCCTTCAAATTGGTGATATCATGGGGCAAGTTCAGCATGGAAGAGGGGTCTTGGTCTCAGTTCAGCTCCTCCTACATGGCACAAGGCAGCCCCAGCGCAACGGAGGAAGCTTGTAGTCAACGAGGTGCAAAAGCAGGAGGAGAGGATGAGGTGTATAAAGGCCATTTCCCAGGGCAAGCAGGGAGAATGGATGAGATGGGAGAGTGTGGAACAACGCAAGATTGGCTGGCAAGACCTATGGTCAATGGAACAGAGCAGGATCAGTTTCCTTATAAGGTCAACATATGATGTTCTCCCATCACCACAGAACCTAAACCTCTGGGTAGGAGAGGATCCCTCATGTCCTTTGTGTTCATCACCTGCAACATTAAGGCACATTTTGACAGGATGTAAGGTGGCTCTGAGCCAAGGACGGTTTACTTGGCGCCATGACCAGGTGCTGCGATGTTTGGCCTTAGCATTGGAAGACAAGCGTAACATGACCAATAAGTTGCCACCTGTTCCATCAAAACAGTACACACAAAAGACAACATTCCTCCGCCCAGGAGAGCAACCACCAAGAAAAGGTGTTAAAACCAATCCTCGCCCAGGACAACTGGAAGCTGCTAGAGACTGGAAAATGCTGGCGGATGTTGGTCAACGGCTTATTTTTCCACCTGAGATTGTCACCACAAACCTTCGACCAGATATTGTCTTGTGGTCTGGATCAGCACGCCTTGTTCACCTGGTGGAGTTAACAGTGCCATGGGAGGATGCTGTAGATGAGGCGTATGAGAGGAAGAAACTGCGGTATGCTCAACTAGCCACTGAAGCGGAACAGCGAGGATGGAGAGTCTGGGTTTACCCAGTGGAAGTGGGATGTCGAGGATTTGTGGCACACTCTACAACCCGGTTTCTCAGAGATGTCGGATTCAATGGCCAAGAGTTGCGTCGCACAGTGAAGAACTTATCTGAAGCAGCAGAGAGGAGCAGCAACTGGCTGTGGTTGAGACGGAAAGATTCTGGCTGGGGATCTCAAGCACAATAGAAAGAAAGAAAGGCTGATATACAGGTAAGTAAGCTGGGCTGAGTTGAGTGGGGGACGGAGGGGGTGATGCTGGGACGCCAGAATCACCGTCGAGCTCTCTTGAGGTGTCGTGGGCTAGTCGACGAAACACCGAGGATGGAAGGTGCCCACTTGAAGACCCCAGAGATGTACCCTACTTAGCTCAATCCAGACGGTTGTCATGCTGATGCACTGGGGAGACCGCACTATGGTTGATCCCCGGAGCCAGCATCGCAGCCGTTGTGTGTGCTGATGCGCTAGGGAGGCAAAATAAGCTGATCCCTGGAGCCAGCATTACACTTCAGCCATCAACACCAGACAGAAGGATATCTACATCATCATATGGAAGGAAGCGCAAATGGATGGAGACACATATGGATCACATTAATTTACTGTGAAGCTACGTCTTAGTTGGTGCTTATCTTGGCGAGAGCCAAGTTCAAATCAGCATGAAGTTTTAACATCTACTCTCATGTAATGGAAATCATGAAGATCTGGATACGTCCAGTGACTGCTGTGAATAGTGCAGCTGGCAACAAGGGAAAGACCTCGTGACAGCCTGGAGAGACAGCTGACTGGAGGAAAGAGACCCCATTGGGGCTGGCAGGGTTAGCTACCCTTGTCGGCAGTATCCAGCTCTGTGTTTACAGGATGCTGGAGACACCCGCCCAAGGCTTCAAAGAAATTAAACAGAAAAATACCCCTAGAGTCTCTGCGAGAGCGGGCGGAAGATGACTCAACGTTGGACAACACGGTTAAGGACTTAGGAACGGAAACGGATATGAGTATGGAGAGTACTTCACAAAAGACTAGTTCAAGATCTGCAGTTAGCAAAGACATGGAACTCCAGGTTTGTGTCTGCGGCTGGAGCAAGGCGACAACAGTCAGGGGTTTGAAGATTCATCAAGGGAGAATGAAATGCTTGAGGGAGAAGGGACAAGGGCCTCGCATTGATCAGTACTTCTTACGAAGTCAGTCAAGTCAGTCGAATGAAATCCAGCGACAGGAAGCAAACCACAGTTCGCAGGATATCAGCACCCCTGTCATAGATGTGAGGAGGACATGCATGGACACAGTTAGTGATGAACCTAATGATCCTTGTGAACCCGGGCAGACAAACCAGCGTAAGAGAGAAAAGAACCTCAACGGGCACAAGCCTGGAGTTAAATGGCCAAGAGCTTGTGAGAAAACTGCATGGGACATAGTAAACACAGATCTCTGCTTTGCATTGGAAAGGTTAAGTGGAACAGTTGAAAAGAAACTGGATAAATTTGGGGACATCATCTACGCATATGGAAGCGAGAGGTTTGGAGTTGAAAAAGGAAGGAAAAAGTACAAACTATTCCTGGAAAGTCTAGACGGCAGCAGGAGATTGAACGCTTAGTTAGAGAAAGGAGACAGCTGAGGAAGCAATGGAGAAGAGCAGAAGAAAGTCAGAAGGAGGGACTCAATCTCTTACAAAGGGTCATAAAAGATAAGCTTGCAACATTGCGCAGAGCTGAGCGCCTACGGAAACGCTACAAAAAGAAGGAGCGTGCGAGAACTAACTTTATAAAGACCCATTCAAATTTGTAAAGAAGTTATTCACCAGTGAGAAGAATGGCACACTAAAAGCATCTAAGTTTGAGTTGGAGAGATATTTGGAGGAAACACATACAGATTCAAAAAGGCAGGAGCCTATGTCAATTCCTTTAGACATCCCACCTATCAATCCACCAGAATACCAAATGGAGGACTGTGCACCTAAGTGGAAAGAAGTAGAGCAAGCTGTGAAAAAAGCAAGGGCTTCATCATCTCCAGGGCCTAATGGAGTTCCGTACAGAGTGTACAAGAGTGCTTCAGGAGTTCTACGAATCCTGTGGAAACTGATGAAAGTAGCATGGGAAAAACAGGTTGTACCAAGAGCATGGCGCCGAGCAGGTGGAGTCTTTATACCTAAAGAAAAAGATTCTAGCAGCATCAGTCAGTTTCGCCCTATTTCCCTATTAAACGTAGAAGGCAAGATTTTCTTCAGCATTATTGCTCAGAGATTGTCAACTTACCTATTAAAGAACTGCTTCATTGACACTTCAATACAAAAAGCGGGCATTCCAGGTTTCCCAGGATGCTTAGAACACATCAATGTGATCTGGCAACAAATTCAATCAGCTAAAAAGGAGAGGAAGGAGCTCCATGTGACATTCCTGGATTTGGCTAATGCATATGGTTCAGTGCCACATGAACTTCTTTGGGCAGCATTTGATTTTTTCAGTGTACCGATGACAATAACAAATCTAGTGAAAGCCTACTTTGGAGATTTGCAATTTAGTTTTTCAACTTCAGAATTCAGCACTACATGGCAATGCCTAGAAGTTGGAATAATGGCAGGATGCACCATTTCTCCACTGGCTTTTACCATGGCAATGGAAGTAATCATTAGGGCATCAAAATGGGTAGTGGGAGGAGAGCGCTTGGCTTCTGGAATACGACTACCACCAATTCGAGCATACATGGATGACATGACAACCATGACTACAACAGTAGCCTGCACTAATCGGTTATTGGGCAAATTAACCAATAACATTGAATGGGCACGAATGCAATTCAAGCCCACTAAATCAAGGAGCATCTCTATAATTAAAGGTAAAGTAGTAGATAAAACGTTCTTCATTAATGGTGAGGCAATACCAACAGTGTCTGAGAAGCCAGTGAAGAGCCTTGGGAGATGGTACGACGGGGATCTAAAGGACACAGTTCGTGTGGGAGAAGTTAGACAACAAGCTGTGGAAGGGTTGAAGAGCATAGACAGCAGCGCTTTACCAGGCAAACTAAAACTCTGGTGCTTTCAGTTTGGCCTACTGCCAAGGTTGCTGTGGCCACTGACTGTGTACGAGGTTTCTTTGACAACAGTAGAGAAGCTGGAAGCTTTAATCAGTTCACACATCAGGAAATGGTTGGGAGTTCCACGCTGCCTCAGCAGAGTGGGACTTTATGGTAAAGGAATACTGCAGCTACCTGTCTCCGCTCTAACCGAGGAGTTTAAGTGCGCCAAGGTCCGACTGGAAATGACATTAGTAGAGTCACGCGACAAATGCGTAAGGGAGGCAGCACCTGTGTTGAAAACTGGAAGATAGTGGGTGGCAAAGAAAGCTGTGGAGGATGCAAAGGCTGCCCTTCAAATTGGTGATATCATGGGGCAAGTTCAGCATGGAAGAGGGGTCTTGGTCTCAGTTCAGCTCCTCCTACATGGCACAAGGCAGCCCCAGCGCAACGGAGGAAGCTTGTAGTCAACGAGGTGCAAAAGCAGGAGGAGAGGATGAGGTGTATAAAGGCCATTTCCCAGGGCAAGCAGGGAGAATGGATGAGATGGGAGAGTGTGGAACAACGCAAGATTGGCTGGCAAGACCTATGGTCAATGGAACAGAGCAGGATCAGTTTCCTTATAAGGTCAACATATGATGTTCTCCCATCACCACAGAACCTAAACCTCTGGGTAGGAGAGGATCCCTCATGTCCTTTGTGTTCATCACCTGCAACATTAAGGCACATTTTGACAGGATGTAAGGTGGCTCTGAGCCAAGGACGGTTTACTTGGCGCCATGACCAGGTGCTGCGATGTTTGGCCTTAGCATTGGAAGACAAGCGTAACATGACCAATAAGTTGCCACCTGTTCCATCAAAACAGTACACACAAAAGACAACATTCCTCCGCCCAGGAGAGCAACCACCAAGAAAAGGTGTTAAAACCAATCCTCGCCCAGGACAACTGGAAGCTGCTAGAGACTGGAAAATGCTGGCGGATGTTGGTCAACGGCTTATTTTTCCACCTGAGATTGTCACCACAAACCTTCGACCAGATATTGTCTTGTGGTCTGGATCAGCACGCCTTGTTCACCTGGTGGAGTTAACAGTGCCATGGGAGGATGCTGTAGATGAGGCGTATGAGAGGAAGAAACTGCGGTATGCTCAACTAGCCACTGAAGCGGAACAGCGAGGATGGAGAGTCTGGGTTTACCCAGTGGAAGTGGGATGTCGAGGATTTGTGGCACACTCTACAACCCGGTTTCTCAGAGATGTCGGATTCAATGGCCAAGAGTTGCGTCGCACAGTGAAGAACTTATCTGAAGCAGCAGAGAGGAGCAGCAACTGGCTGTGGTTGAGACGGAAAGATTCTGGCTGGGGATCTCAAGCACAATAGAAAGAAAGAAAGGCTGATATACAGGTAAGTAAGCTGGGCTGAGTTGAGTGGGGGACGGAGGGGGTGATGCTGGGACGCCAGAATCACCGTCGAGCCCTCTTGAGGTGTCGTGGGCTAGTCGACGAAACACCGAGGATGGAAGGTGCCCACTTGAAGACCCCAGAGATGTACCCTACTTAGCTCAATCCAGACGGTTGTCATGCTGATGCGCTGGGGAGACCGCACTATGGTTGATCCCGGAGCCAGCATCGCAGCCGTTGTGTGTGCTGATGCGCTAGGGAGGCAAAATAAGCTGATCCCTGGAGCCAGCATTACACTTCAGCCATCAACACCAGACAGAAGGATATCTACATCATCATATGGAAGGAAGCGCAAATGGATGGAGACACATATGGATCACATTAGTTTACTGTGAAGCTACGTCTTAGTTGGTGCTTATCTTGGCGAGAGCCAAGTTCAAATCAGCATGAAGTTTTAACATCTACTCTCATGTAATGGAAATCATGAAGATCTGGATACGTCCAGTGACTGCTGTGAATAGTGCAGCTGGCAACAAGGGAAAGACCTCGTGACAGCCTGGAGAGACAGCTGACTGGAGGAAAGAGACCCCATTGGGGCTGGCAGGGTTAGCTACCCTTGTCGGCAGTATCCAGCTCTGTGTTTACAGGATGCTGGAGACACCCGCCCAAGGCTTCAAAGAAATTAAACAGAAAAATACCCCTAGAGTCTGCGAGAGCGGGGCGAAGATGACTCAACGTTGGACAACACGGTTAAGGACTTAGGAACGGAAACGGATATGAGTATGGAGAGTACTTCACAAAAGACTAGTTCAAGATCTGCAGTTAGCAAAGACATGGAACTCCAGGTTTGTGTCTGCGGCTGGAGCAAGGCGACAACAGTCAGGGGTTTGAAGATTCATCAAGGGAGAATGAAATGCTTGAGGGAGAAGGGACAAGGGCCTCGCATTGATCAGTACTTCTTACGAAGTCAGTCAAGTCAGTCGAATGAAATCCAGCGACAGGAAGCAAACCACAGTTCGCAGGATATCAGCACCCTGTCATAGATGTGAGGAGGACATGCATGGACACAGTTAGTGATGAACCTAATGATCCTTGTGAACCCGGGCAGACAAACCAGCGTAAGAGAGAAAAGAACCTCAACGGGCACAAGCCTGGAGTTAAATGGCCAAGAGCTTGTGAGAAAACTGCATGGGACACAGTAAACACAGATCTCTGCTTTGCATTGGAAAGGTTAAGTGGAACAGTTGAAAAGAAACTGGATAAATTTGGGGACATCATCTACGCATATGGAAGCGAGAGGTTTGGAGTTGAAAAAGGAAGGAAAAAGTACAAACTATTCCTGGAAAGTCTAGACGGCAGCAGGAGATTGAACGCTTAGTTAGAGAAAGGAGACAGCTGAGGAAGCAATGGAGAAGAGCAGAAGAAAGTCAGAAGGAGGGACTCAATCTCTTACAAAGGGTCATAAAAGATAAGCTTGCAACATTGCGCAGAGCTGAGCGCCTACGGAAACGCTACAAAAGAAGGAGCGTGCGAGAACTAACTTTATAAAGACCCATTCAAATTTGTAAAGAAGTTATTCACCAGTGAGAAGAATGGCACACTAAAAGCATCTAAGTTTGAGTTGGAGAGATATTTGGAGGAAACACATACAGATTCAAAAAGGCAGGAGCCTATGTCAATTCCTTTAGACATCCCACCTATCAATCCACCAGAATACCAAATGGAGGACTGTGCACCTAAGTGGAAAGAAGTAGAGCAAGCTGTGAAAAAGCAAGGGCTTCATCATCTCCAGGGCCTAATGGAGTTCCGTACAGAGTGTACAAGAGTGCTTCAGGAGTTCTACGAATCCTGTGGAAACTGATGAAAGTAGCATGGGAAAAACAGGTTGTACCAAGAGCATGGCGCCGAGCAGGTGGAGTCTTTATACCTAAAGAAAAAGATTCTAGCAGCATCAGTCAGTTTCGCCCTATTTCCCTATTAAACGTAGAAGGCAAGATTTTCTTCAGCATTATTGCTCAGAGATTGTCAACTTACCTATTAAAGAACTGCTTTATTGACACTTCAATACAAAAGCGGGCATTCCAGGTTTCCCAGGATGCTTAGAACACATCAATGTGATCTGGCAACAAATTCAATCAGCTAAAAAGGAGAGGAAGGAGCTCCATGTGACATTCCTGGATTTGGCTAATGCATATGGTTCAGTGCCACATGAACTTCTTTGGGCAGCATTTGATTTTTTCAGTGTACCGATGACAATAACAAATCTAGTGAAAGCCTACTTTGGAGATTTGCAATTTAGTTTTTCAACTTCAGAATTCAGCACTACATGGCAATGCCTAGAAGTTGGAATAATGGCAGGATGCACCATTTCTCCACTGGCTTTTACCATGGCAATGGAAGTAATCATTAGGGCATCAAAATGGGTAGTGGGAGGAGAGCGCTTGGCTTCTGGAATACGACTACCACCAATTCGAGCATACATGGATGACATGACAACCATGACTACAACAGTAGCCTGCACTAATCGGTTATTGGGCAAATTAACCAATAACATTGAATGGGCACGAATGCAATTCAAGCCCACTAAATCAAGGAGCATCTCTATAATTAAAGGTAAAGTAGTAGATAAAACGTTCTTCATTAATGGTGAGGCAATACCAACAGTGTCTGAGAAGCCAGTGAAGAGCCTTGGGAGATGGTACGACGGGGATCTAAAGGACACAGTTCGTGTGGGAGAAGTTAGACAACAAGCTGTGGAAGGGTTGAAGAGCATAGACAGCAGCGCTTTACCAGGCAAACTAAAACTCTGGTGCTTTCAGTTTGGCCTACTGCCAAGGTTGCTGTGGCCACTGACTGTGTACGAGGTTTCTTTGACAACAGTAGAGAAGCTGGAAGCTTTAATCAGTTCACACATCAGGAAATGGTTGGGAGTTCCACGCTGCCTCAGCAGAGTGGGACTTTATGGTAAAGGAATACTGCAGCTACCTGTCTCCGCTCTAACCGAGGAGTTTAAGTGCGCCAAGGTCCGACTGGAAATGACATTAGTAGAGTCACGCGACAAATGCGTAAGGGAGGCAGCACCTGTGTTGAAAACTGGAAGAAAGTGGGTGGCAAAGAAAGCTGTGGAGGATGCAAAGGCTGCCCTTCAAATTGGTGATATCATGGGGCAAGTTCAGCATGGAAGAGGGGTCTTGGTCTCAGTTCAGCTCCTCCTACATGGCACAAGGCAGCCCCAGCGCAACGGAGGAAGCTTGTAGTCAACGAGGTGCAAAAGCAGGAGGAGAGGATGAGGTGTATAAAGGCCATTTCCCAGGGCAAGCAGGGAGAATGGATGAGATGGGAGAGTGTGGAACAACGCAAGATTGGCTGGCAAGACCTATGGTCAATGGAACAGAGCAGGATCAGTTTCCTTATAAGGTCAACATATGATGTTCTCCCATCACCACAGAACCTAAACCTCTGGGTAGGAGAGGATCCCTCATGTCCTTTGTGTTCATCACCTGCAACATTAAGGCACATTTTGACAGGATGTAAGGTGGCTCTGAGCCAAGGACGGTTTACTTGGCGCCATGACCAGGTGCTGCGATGTTTGGCCTTAGCATTGGAAGACAAGCGTAACATGACCAATAAGTTGCCACCTGTTCCATCAAAACAGTACACACAAAAGACAACATTCCTCCGCCCAGGAGAGCAACCACCAAGAAAAGGTGTTAAAACCAATCCTCGCCCAGGACAACTGGAAGCTGCTAGAGACTGGAAAATGCTGGCGGATGTTGGTCAACGGCTTATTTTTCCACCTGAGATTGTCACCACAAACCTTCGACCAGATATTGTCTTGTGGTCTGGATCAGCACGCCTTGTTCACCTGGTGGAGTTAACAGTGCCATGGGAGGATGCTGTAGATGAGGCGTATGAGAGGAAGAAACTGCGGTATGCTCAACTAGCCACTGAAGCGGAACAGCAAGGATGGAGAGTCTGGGTTTACCCAGTGGAAGTGGGATGTCGAGGATTTGTGGCACACTCTACAACCCGGTTTCTCAGAGATGTCGGATTCAATGGCCAAGAGTTGCGTCGCACAGTGAAGAACTTATCTGAAGCAGCAGAGAGGAGCAGCAACTGGCTGTGGTTGAGACGGAAAGATTCTGGCTGGGGATCTCAAGCACAATAGAAAGAAAGAAAGGCTGATATACAGGTAAGTAAGCTGGGCTGAGTTGAGTGGGGACGGAGGGGGTGATGCTGGGACGCCAGAATCACCGTCGAGCTCTCTTGAGGTGTCGTGGGCTAGTCGACGAAACACCGAGGATGGAAGGTGCCCACTTGAAGACCCCAGAGATGTACCCTACTTAGCTCAATCCAGACGGTTGTCATGCTGATGCGCTGGGGAGACCGCACTATGGTTGATCCCCGAGCCAGCATCGCAGCCGTTGTGTGTGCTGATGCGCTAGGGAGGCAAAATAAGCTGATCCCTGGAGCCAGCATTACACTTCAGCCATCAACACCAGACAGAAGGATATCTACATCATCATATGGAAGGAAGCGCAAATGGATGGAGACACATATGGATCACATTAGTTTACTGTGAAGCTACGTCTTAGTTGGTGCTTATCTTGGCGAGAGCCAAGTTCAAATCAGCATGAAGTTTTAACATCTACTCTCATGTAATGGAAATCATTTATATTGAAATGCATTTTGGAAACCAATTGTCTTGGATAAATGTGGCAATGCCATATTGCAGTTCAGTATTTGCGTAGTGGCAAATGTGCCTAGTTTTGCACTGGAAGTAACAGCAGTAATTATACAACACCTATATCACGTCTATAGACAATAGTGCAAAGAGTGACCCGAGTGACAGTGAGTGCAATGAAAGTGTCTTGTTCTGTCTATGATTGTGTCTATGTTGGCAGAGTGATTTTCATACGAAGCATGATAGCTACAGTCCAGCACAGATAAATTGTTTCCTAGTGTAATGTTCTTATGGGAAATCTTAGTAGAGCATTTGTCCTGTGATTAGATATGCCAACATTCATGTCATTGCTGATGTCATTACTGATGTCATTCACGACTTCATATCTGATGGGACGCATTGGCATAATAGGGGTGAGTTAAGGTTCCATGCCTTAACATCCCATTTCCCGACTTTTGTGATTTTGAACTGCAACCTTAATGTTATTTTAACAAAGTTTTTGTTACTGAATTAATATTTATTTCAGAGTGATGACCATCAGGGGTGCAAATCGTTTTGAAAATTGGTGCTGAACTGTTTTGAAAGTTTAACACCAGAGAGCCAACAGTACTGACACACAGACTGTACTTGTTGGTCAGTCAAGTGTGTGCATTTCTGGGATCTCGTTATTTTTACGTGTTCAAAACTAGTGCCAAATCCCTTCAGTTATTTTCATAAATAGTAAGATTATGCCCTTTCTTGACAGACAGTGTTGCATGTTCTGAGTGTAGTCAGGGTTTTAATTCTGCCTTCACTGACATACAGTAACTAGCCTCTAATTAGTCTCACTAGGGAGAAACCGAGCACTAATTTTTCTTAGACGTTGAATAATTTAACTCAGCAGCGACTGACAGATTTAAAGAGTTTCCACTTTTAGACATACAAGTTTAGATTCCTGCTCTCACAGTTTCAAAAAGATGGGTAAGTGAGCGATGCTGAGCCCCCTCCCAGACAGAGTTGAGCCTGTGAGGTTGCAAGTTAAACAGTCATACAGTGAATAAGCAGGCAGCGGGTGCACAAGGCAGGGGTGTGCAAATTTTGAAAAAAAAACTGCAGCAGGGTGATCCTGGTTTCATCCCCTCAAGGCTTTTTTTCTTTGCGGGGGGGAGTGCATTTCCTTAAAGTATATTATACATTTTTTGAGGTAAGGTGAACCTGACTAATTACTACAATGCAAATTATGCAAAAAGAAACCATGTTTTTTTCAACCAGCTCATAACTTTCTGATGGCAGTAAGGATATTCAACCCACAACAAGTGTGCAGTTTAGATCTGGAAGCCCTCCCATTATATTCTATTCCAGGATTTGATGCTGACTATAAATCAGAAATGGACAAATGCCTACCATATGCAAAAGAAAACGGCAGTAGAATGACTTTGAATGAATTTTGGATTAAAGCTGAAGAATTATTTCCCAACACGAAAGGCTAAAATATATTTGTCAGTTGTTACCAATTCTGTAGATGCTGAATGAAGTGTTTCTTCATATGGCCAAGTTTTTACAGAACAACGTCAATCTATGAAAGAAGGCAGGGTTAACCAACTGACGATGCTTAAGTTTAATAGCAACATTTAATGCATGGGACATTCTTTCATGAAACTGTAAGTGACACTTAATGTGCTGCTTGTGAACAACCTTGCATTATTATTATTATTGTTATTATGTTATATTTGTAATATATATGTTCCAGCATTGATGTTATGATTTCAGTATTTTATATAAATTGTTCCGGGTATCAGTGCTGTTTTTTTTTTTAATATGTTGTTGACAAATTATGTGTCCCTACTAGTAAACTGAAACATTTCAATTATTTATTTACACATTCAAAAAATAATATTGAATAAGACGTATTAGTAATAAAGGCATGCATGACTAAATAAATGGCCGTAGCTGCTGCTGCCGCCTAATCAACGTGCCAATGCGAGTTAATAGAATGACTAATTGAGATGATTAAAGGAATCAGGAGATTATTAATCAATAAGTGGTTTAATTAAGCAGACTACATGACCACCTTGCGGTGGGAGGAATGAAGTGCAGCCTAAGAAAGCTGGTTGCGTAAAACACAGGGCCCTAATTATAGCGCTTACCGCTTTCAGAATACAGACGTTTCTTAAAGCAGTTGCTGCAGAGGGTGTGATTGCACACAATTCCCCTGGTGGCTGTATTTGACAAACTCTACCATAGATTGTAAAGCATACATTCTAGTCTGTAAGGATGTCGCCAATGATTAACCCTTTTAGGTTATTGGTATTCATCACAAAGACATCCATAATTTGTTCATCTTGGAAGCAGGAGCACCTGCCAACCAAGCGCGTCAGCCCTCCATCAAAATCTGTCAGATGCCCTATACTGCCCAGCGTTCATAACATTATATCCCATTGATTACATTTTCATAATAAATTGTGTGAGAGAGAGTCAATGTTTCTTTGTTTTTTGTCTAAATTCAATCTAACAGCCAAGTTGGATGCAAAAAAAACATTAACTTGCCCCAAGAGCATATATTAAAGCCTCTAAACTACCTTTTATTACTTTTAGTACTACATCCACATGAATCAAGAGTCTAACTAACTGTATTTCTAACTTGTGAAGGTCTCCAATTTGGGTCATACTCACTTGAGACTGAAGATATACCGTAAGAACTTCAGAGCTGCTCTGTGCTGGCAGAAGACAGGGAGTTAGTCAAGACCTTATTCTCATTTAAACTACACATTTCCAGGAAACAGAGAAACAGAGGGGAACGTAACCAAATCAGATACTTTGACAAGCTGGAAATACACTTAAATGTAATGAGATCCCATTAGTAGTAAACTTCTCCAAACTTTCTTATTATTTCTAAAGGCCCTTTTCAGCATGTGTTTATTTCTAGCCCTGTGCAATAGTTTTCTCATTAAAAGTGCTGGGCAGTAAGTATTGCTGATAAAAATACATTTAACCTGCACTGCTGGCAGCAACTTTAGCCTTTCCAGCTTGTCAGGAAGAGAATGAATGATGGCGAGTGTTGCTGCTCTTGACAGTCCTAGTGGGTTTATTCATATCATATATACTGGGGGGGTTGGTGGGATTGGGAGAGAAACTACTTGCTAATACAGTTGCTGTGTAACCAATTTTTGTTATATATATGTAGGTAAGACCACCTTATGTAGCTCTACTAATACTACAGGCACACTAACTCTGCCTGTAGTAAAAATATTTAAATGCAGTACTATACCAGTAACAGCAAAGCTCTTTAAAATAATATTCAGACCCTACAGTAGTTATTATAGACTAGTGACTTTGTGTTGTGTTATTTTCTTATTTCTTAATTTTGTTTTAAAATAAAACTAATTCAACCATTTTGATTTTGCAGGTGATCAAACACAGTTTTATTGTTTTTCCTTCTTTTGTTCGTGCAGATCCATCACATCCAGACAGTCCTCCAGTCTTCACAACAGAAAACAAAAACATTGTTTATGCAACAGATATAAAAAACTAAAATGTATTTAAAATAGATCTTCCAAAATAAAATACAAATGCCCACCCTTCCTGTATAACCATAAATCAAAAATACCTTCATACACAAATCACTGCATCACAACCCCATATAAATCAAAGGGGGTTTAACAGGTACTTATGAACTAATATCAAATGATAACAATGGATGGCAATTTTAAAGTAAGATTTGAACATAAATAAAAAAGGGTGAATAATTCCATGTGGCTTACCTTCACAAAAGAAAATAAAAACATTGACCTCTGACATGCAGGAGGTCACAATAGAATAGAAAGTACAGTAAGACATTTCCCCAGGGGGTCTCAATTAAAACAGCTCCCCCTGGTGGTAAGAAACAGAAACTGTACTGTAGGCTACATGTACATAAACATAGTTTAGCTGTTAATGATAACAGAAGTTGGGGTTAGAGGCTACGCATCCTATCATATTGCCAAAACACTCAAGCATTTGCCATTTACAGAAATTTGTTTCCGACTACACGGAAAGACTGCATGGACAATGTGGATTAGTCTTCTCCTTTTACCTGGCAAGGACACTGGGCTGTTTAAAAAAAAAAAAAAAAAAAAACATGAATAAATAACTGAATAGCTCTTGTCATTCATCTTGTTAATCTGGTTTTGGGAGCAACACCTTACAAAGTTTACCATTCATGCTCTAAATGAATCTGTCTCCTCCACAACGATCACTCCACTACAGCAATGATACATACCCTCCTATTAATTAACCTAATGGTCGATTCAAGTCTCGCACAAAGAGGGCTGTTTCATTATCCAAAATTAACATTTCCTTTCCATTAAAGATTATAGAAGACAACGCCTTCCTTACCAGTAAACCTACAGTTTACAGCAGGTTCCGTTTTATGTGCATGCCAGGGATCAAATAAAAGATACTTAAATTCCTAAAACTAAAAAAAGTGTTTCCTAATAAAAGAAAGAACATCAAGACTGATGTCTGGTATGTTGGCTTTAATTAAAAGGAAAAAACATTGGTGTAATTCCCAAATGAGGAATTGCTCAAGGACATGTGATCTTTCCAGCAGGATAACAAACTGAACATCTCTCATGTCCAGACAGAGTACATCGATACTAGAAAGCCATTCATTAAACCACTTATTGGAACGCAAGGAACAGCTTTTTTGTAACAGATTAATAAAGGTTCATAAATTAAAAAGCACATATTCAACTTAAAAACTGCTAAAAATGTTACATAAATCTGCAGCTAAAAATAAATACTATTTACACATCCATTATCTCCTGTAAAATTCAAACTACATCAACACATCTGCGGTTTATTCAGCTACTCTTTAAATATTCATTATTTTCACCTCCTAGTTTGTCAATTTCCACATTGAAATTAAACAGTGCAACTGTGCTGCTGGAATCACACAAACATCCACACAGAATGAAGATTACAATAGATATTATTGTGTTAATGCATAATACAAATAATGGGTAGCATTGGAAGGTTCGATAAGCAATTTGTCTTTATGAGTGGAAGAATAATGACATGCCATTCAGTTATTCTCCTCCAAAGGCTTCTCATTGGCGGAGGGCTAGCTCTGAGGAGATGGAGCTTTAAATATTTAAACAGCATGTCTTACCCAAACGCACACAATAAAGCATAGTCTCAATTACAATTTTAAAATATGAAATGTTGGCTTTCATTTATATACTGTATAACTTTGACAAATGTGTCAGTCAAAAAAGAGCCACATCATCAACTGAAAGTGCAGTGGAAAACATGAAGACGACAGGCTGACTGAACTTTCACCCACCGTGAAACCCTGGCTCTGACACAAAACAGATTCTATGGACATTAGCTGCAGCAAAACATTCTCTTGCTGTTGAGCCGTATACTTAAATTGCACAAGAAGTCATTTGTCAAAGCTTTTTGCGCAACCTGCAACATTTTGGTGAAAGTAACAGAAAAATGGCACATTTGTTTTTGTAAAATGGTGGGTTTTCCTTTTGCAAAAAAAAGCTCAAGTGACACCCTGTAGTAAACAGCTTTGACAAATAAGTCTGATTTGATTTAATTAGTACTTTATAAACGGCACTAAGTAGTTTAGCAAATCAGATGATGGCTGATAAATGTCAACATGTATATGCAAACATTTCTTTTGACTGTAGACATTCATACTGTACAATGAAATAAGGACAATTTACAAATGTGTCCGTCTAAGTTGTGTCTAAAATACAGTGAAACATATCGCTTGTCTATTTCAATGGAGGCAAAAAGCTTTGAAAACAGAGCCTTAAATAAAAACAGCATAACTAACCGGAAGTATATTTCAAAAGTCAAAAAGCTATGATATTCAGTGCCTAAAATACATACATGGTGTATAAAATAAATAAAGCATAACATACCATTAGTCTGTTTCAATGGAGTCAAAAAGTTGATATATACACAAAAGAGAGACAGAGAGGTGCTATGAGTCAGCGAAGATGTTTTGAGCAGAGTAGGCATTTAATTAAAAACAATTGGAATTGTTTAAAACATAAAATGTAAAGTAATCCTCTTTTCCTCCTTTTTTTAGGTCCACAAATAGCTAGTTCTGTTATGTTATAGGTTGTAACAACGTGTCTTTTTGTTATCACTACAGCTGGTTGCATTTCTCAGCAAATAATACCTGCAAATATTTTTTTTTGTTTGGCTATTTAAAAATGTTCCAACCAACTACCTGATGATAACTCCAGAAAAAGGAACAGGTATTGCTGTATATAATGGATAACATGTCACAGCTGTGAACAACAGGTGCTATGTCAGCATGAAGAGTGAAACATTTTTAAAATGGTGAAGAAAAGGTACAATGTAGCAATTCACCCAATGGGTTTTTAACAGTAGATCATTTTGAAGTAAAAAAAAAAAATGCCAAAGTGGAACTAATGTGGACATAAAAGTCTGGAATATTAAGGAAAATATATCTACTAAACAGAATTTGCACATGGCTTGGAGAAACTAAACACTATTTTAAACGCTATTCTATTCACACTATAGAACCTCAATAATGAAAATCAACATATATTAAAATCTAATTGTGAATGACAAAAGGCATTCATTGTGCATTAAATGCAAAAATGACTAAATATTATGCTAATTAAATGAATTGGTTCAATTGAATAATTAGTCTCGCTATTTTAAAACAGTAGGTATATACTGTAGGGAGCTGAGTGGCATCAACACGACTGTCAGATTCCACAAACTACTTTTATGCTCTGAGCGCACTCAAAGTCAGGGGAGACGTTTAAGGAGGGCACAAAGATGTTTTGGACTCCTGGAAGTGGATTGTTCATGCACTGACTTACAATATATCCAGACAACTTCTAAGAAATCAAGAAGAATCACACAGACCAATTGAAATTTGAAGTTTTAACAAATCAAAGCAGTATTAGTACTCCTTATGTTTATTAAATGCTTAAAAATGGATCAAGTGGTTACATACCACGTCAGATCCCAATTAATAGGCAATCTGGGCGATCCAGTGCGATCCAGTGCTAGACATGCAAAACACTAAAACACCCACCACTAAATCCTAAAGCATCCAATACAAGACTCTCTAAAGCTAAAATATAATTCCTATCCCTTATAGCAATGCTTCAATATGAGTGAAATATAAATTCAAAATTCTGCTTAACTCCCAATATATGGAAGTTTTGTGTAGAATATAAGTATAGACAAGAGCTGTCTTCGAAGGCAGAGGCTTCTGAATACGACGAAACAGCAACCAGTTTTTTTTCAGAGATCTTCAGAGAATGGACCAAACAGCTTGTGTTACCAAGCTGAATGATACTTGACTGGAGTCTTGCCTCAGCTTTTATAGAACTTTTCCTCCACTTTGTGCATCAGAAGACTTAATTCAATCTAAACATTTGGTCTCTTTTGGCAGCTCTTATCTTTAAGTGAATAATATATTTAAAAAGTCTCGGCAATTTTAAAATTAATTGGATATGATCTCATGTTCTCTACCTTTCCAGTACAACAAAGTTCTTATTACTTATTAAGATACAAGTATATATGGAGAGATGCTTTCAATATATAACACCAGCTCTGTTTAATTATTCCAGCATTGGTCTAAAATATACTTCCTTCTTACCAGTAAAAGCACACTTTTCAGTGTGTACTGTATTTAATAAACTTGTTTCTTTTCATTTATAAGTGTATTTTTCTCTAGCCAAAAATTCCATTCTCCAGCAGTCCTTAGACAACTGGTAGATAAGAATTCGAGGGGCCCTTCTCCAGTTGGAGTTACTTTTTAATTAATAAGAAACTACTGTAAGCACTTTCCCAAATTCATTGCATTAGGTCATTCCTTCGCTGGATTTAAAAAACTGCCCACATCGGTATGTCCACTGATAAAAAGAATATTCTACAACTAATCTCTCATTCATTTTACAGATAACATATTGAGGTAATTAGAGTGATCATTTTCTTGTACCATAAGGTACCTTTCGTTAGTTAATATAAACGATTATACATGATTAAAAGGCCATGATTGGCTCTAAGACAGCGTCTGACCAGTAAATCCCGCTTTAGATGCCAAAATTCATTTTTCCCTATCTGCTAATGTCCAAGGTTGCCTTGCTCATGCAGGCAAAGACAGGGGCTTTTTTCAGTAAGTCGACTGATAAGGGCTTGTAGCTTCATGCATTTATGAATGGTTTTTAATTAGGTCACAGTTTGCACTGAATTGTCTCTTTTTTAGACTTAACAGTTTTCCTGTTACAGTAAAACCATAAATAAGTACAAACATTTATTTTAGATCAGATATTCTATTTCAATTTACCCAAACATATTTTCTCTCCAGAGAGTGTTTGTCTGTTTCTATTAGATTGAAATGCATATTGAGGCCCTTTGTTTATTTTAAAAGATGCTTTCTCCTGATAAGGGATGCTAGTACATTCCACAGATTTCACCAGTCAGCCTGTCCTCAATTCAGTGAATTCCCTCCACACAGACTTCAATCCCACGTAGTGTGAAACCACAAACCTCAGGATGTTGGTCAACACGCTTTGACCAGGCTCGAGCGAGACAAAATAACAAAATAACAAACAGTGCATGAAGATTTTACTTCCACAAGGAACATTTCTCTTTAGCTATATTTCTGTTGATTGAGACACATCATGAGCCAGACTGCAGGAGGGATGAAGAAACATTTGCTCTAATCAACATTTGGGCCGATGGTTCAATCCAGAGAAGCTTGGATGGAAGCATTAGTAACAAGCTGCTTCTGTGGCATTGATACACGCATTGTGGACTTCTTTCGGTCATACACATTGACCCTGCTTTATCAAAAGCAGTGTGACATCTCGTAGCCAACCCGCATGACACCGAGTCCCAACCCGGGTACAGCATGCCAGTGTGAAAGGGGCTTAACATACCATTACTGTTTATTGTAGTCAAAATAGTCAAACCCGTGATGTATTACATGCAGTCTTACCTGTGGAGATAGTGACATTGTGCCTCTATCTCCACAAACAATACTGCTGATAAGTATCTATTAAATTACAGCTTCTCTCTGCCACTGGCATGTTGCTCTTTACCGTATGGCTTCTGAATACAAATCTCTAAAATACCATTTAGTTCTGCTTTAGATATTTTAGATATTCAACTTTAAACATGGAAGTAGCCTACAGTACATCAGGTTACTATAAACAATTCTTCATAATTGTTCTTTTTGTATTTCCTCATGTAACATTACTTAAATATCCTCACTACACTATATTAGCCATTCTATAGTCTGATAATAATAATAATGGTGTAATATGTTAATTTTCTAAATGACCATTGCTTAGATGCAATGTATACCTATAAATAGTAAAAACACTTATTTTAGAATAGACCTTTAAAAATGCATACTTCCATTTAATACAGTTGTGCGGATGACACATGCATACAGTCACTGCATCTTTAACATTCTTTCTACCAGCTAAAGTGTAACTCATGCCCCACGCTTCAGTAATTGCCCTATTAGCGATTTCTCCTGCATATTCCAATTTAGCTTTAGATAACTTAACTGTTTAATCAATTTCATTAACACAGTTTTTCTGCTCAAGGCCTTCTGTATCAGAAAACCCTTAGGCCAGAATTGCAACCTTGAGGGATGTTCTGGGATTTGAAATTATTATACTGATGCTGCCAGTTTCTATAGGGAGCACTGCAGCAAAAGCAGCAAATCTAAAATATACAAGATAAATGATACCCATCTGTCCCTCTGCTGTATCAAGGACATGACTGACAAGTGCCAGTCAGACAAATTGCACTGCAGGACAACTCCATCCTCTTTCACTGTGGAATGTTCCAGAAAGATCATTCAGCAGCATTAGGGTGGGTTTACACTAGGCAATATTTGCTGGCAATAATTGCTAGTGAATTGCCTAGTGTAATATAGTGAGCAAAATTGCTTGGAATCTTGCAGAGAGTCGGAGAGGCTCTGACTCGGGAGCAATATTGTCTGTCATTTTTCTGGGAAATAAAACCGCTGCGGTATGCAGGTAAATTTACAGTACTACTGCTTATTTTGATATTCCTTTGTGGTCATTTTAAACAGATCAAAAGATTAAGTAATATTTAGGAGAAACATTGTTCTAAATTATAGCCTACACTGCATACTGTACTGTAAAAGAGCAGTACACGACACAGGCAACATTTTAATTTTGAGACTGGGGAGCTACAAAGGATTTTATACTTTCCCCGTACGTTATCCATTTGAAATGTAAGTTCTCTATAGGTAACATGAAACCCTATATTTAGTTAATTACCTAAATACCCAATATAAAGATATTGAATATGTCTTTATATACAGTACTGTGCAAAAGTTTTAGGCAGGTGTGAAAAAATGCTGTAAAGTAAGAATGCTTTCAAAAATAGACATGTTAATAGATTATATTTATCAATTAACTAAATGCAAAGTGAGTGAACAGAAGAAAAATCTAAATCAAATCCATATTTGGTGTGACCACCCTTTGCCTTCAAAACAGCATCAAGCATCAATTCTTCTAGGTACACTTGCACACAGTTTTTGAAGGAACTCAGCAGGTAGGTTGGCCCAAACATCTTGGAGAACTAACCACAGTTCTTCTGTGGATTTAGGCAGCCTCAGTTGCTTCTCTCTCTTCATGTAATCCCAGACAGACTCGATGATGTTGAGATCAGGGCTCTGTGGGGCCATACCATCACTTCCAGGACTCCTTGTTCTTCTTTACGCTGAAGATAGTTCTTAATGACTTTCCCTGTATGTTTGGGGTCGTTGTCATGCTGCAGAATAAATTTGGGGCCAATCAGATGCCTCCCTGATGGTATTGCATGATGGATAAGTATCTGCCTGTACTTCTCAGCATTGAGGAGACGATTAATTCTGACAAATCCCCAACTCCATTTGCAGAAATGCAGCCCCAAACTTGCAAGGAACCTCCACCATGCTTCACTGTTGCCTGCAGACACTCATTCATGTACGCTCTCCAGCCCTTCGGCGAACAAACTGCCTTCTGCTACAGCCAAATATTTCACATTTTGAGTCTCTCAGTCCAGAGCACCTGCTGCCATTTTTCTGCACCCCAGTTCCTGTGTTTTCGTGCATAGTTGAGTCGCTTGGCCTTGTTTCCACGTCGGAGGTATGGCTTTTGGCGCAAGTCTTCCATGAAGGCCACTTCTGACCAGACTTCTCCGGACAGTAGATGGGTGTACCAGGGTCCCACTGTTTTCTGCCAGTTCTGAGCTGATGGAACTGCTGGACATCTTCCGATTGCGAAGGGAAGTAAGCATGATGTGTCTTTCATCTGCTGCAGTAAGCTTCCTTGGCCGACCACTGCGTCTACAGTCCTCAATGTTGCCCGTTTCTTTGTGCTTCTTCAAAAGAGCTTGGACAGCACATCTGGAAACCCCTGTCTGCCTTGAAATTTCTGCCTGGGAGAGACCTTGCTGATGCAATATAACTACCTTTTGTCTTGTTGCTGTGCTCAGTCTTGCCATGGTGTATGACTTTTGACAGTAAACTGTCTTCAGCAACCTCACCTTGTTAGCTGAGTTTGGCTGTTCCTCACCCAGTTTTATTCCTCCTACACAGCTGCTTCTGTTTCAGTTAATGATTGTGTTTCAACCTACATATTGAATTGATGATCATTAGCACCTGTTTGGTATAATTGTTTAATCATACACCTGACTATATGCCTACAAAATCCCTGACTTTGTGCAAGTGTACCTAGAAAAATTGATGCTGTTTTGAAGGCAAAGGGTTGTCACACCAAATATGGATTTGATTTAGATTTTTCTTCTGTTCACTCACTTTGCATTTAGTTAATTGATAAATATAATTTATTAACATGTCTATTTTTGAAAGCATTCTTGCTTTACAGCATTTTTTCACACCTGCCTAAAACTTTTGCACAGTACTGTATGTGTACAGTATTTTCTTTAGTTAAACATTAGTATTTGTTATGCACTACTTTAGTCATTATTTAAAAGTCCTCCTCTCTGTTTTCATTTGAATCACAAATTGCTTTCTTGCCTAGTGTAACAGGGGAAGCACTCCTTCTGTATCCCTGTGTTCTTAATCCCAATAATACTGACAGTTTACATTTTGTCAGCCGTGTTAAATGTGCATTATTGTTCTGTAGTTCAATGCAAACAGGCCACCATTTCTAATTATATAGAACCATAGATATACAGAGAATGTAGCTCTCAACAAACATTGTTTTAAATGTATTTGAGATTATCAAAGTTATTTTATACATTACCAGAACAGGTACTGTATATAAAAAATACAGCTAACAGACTAACATTCACGCTAAGTAATGCTTTGTAGTTTTTTTCAGGCTGACAAAACTGTAATAAATATAGGGGTATTTATTATTCGTAAGAAAATAGTATTAACCAAGCAAATTATTGTTCAAATGCAGCATCGATGCGTGGTTAGTTACTGCTCCGTCTCTGTCTCTCTTTGGCAGCTTGGCATCACCTCAGCTCCTCTTCCGTGTGGCAGCTCACGTGTTCAAATCCTTGAACGTAAACAGTTTAGCTGAAAAGCACTTTTTTAAAACCAAGACTACAGCAGCAACGACAGCAATCTCCCTAACTTCCAAGGAGTTGTGGGCTCCCTAAACGTTAAGTGGGAATTAACTTTTGTAATTTTTGTTTATCTTGCTTAATCTGCATTAGCTGCAGGTGTATTCGATGGCATTTTGATTACTGTGCCGCCTTTTTTAGTAACAAATTCAAGTTTGACTGAATTTTGTAACTGGATAGTTTCATGACATCTTTTTGCTTTTGATTTGTTTTTAACTAAGCATTTTTAAGCAGTGTATGCTTAAAATAAGAATTAAACAAACGTTGTTGTAGTTGATATTGGGTAGGCTAAATTGTTTTTCTATTGTACAGTAAAGGTCGAAGTTATAATATGCAATGTTTAACAGGAAGTGGCTATAAAAGTTAATGTCACATTATACATTTTTTTCTGCAGAAGTGCTTTTACTATTATAAATGTAAAATGTTATTTTTGTGTGACTGTTATAAAACAAATGTATAAATTGCTGTCAAGCTCACAATATAATACTACATTACTCTTTGTATTCATTTTCTGAAGTACGGGTAAACAATACATTGGGCAGCAGTGTGGAGTAGTGGTTTGGGCTCTGGACTCTTGACCGGAGGGTTGTTGGTTCAATCCCAGGTGGGGGATGTTGCTGCTGTACCCTTGAGCAAGGTACTTTACCTAGATTTCTCCAGTAAAAACCCAACTGTATAAATGGGTAATTGTATGTAAAAATGAATGTAATATCTTGTAACAATTGTAAGTCGCCCTGGATAAGGGCGCCTGCTAAGAAATAAATAATACCTGTTTGTTTTTGTCATAAATACAACAAGTAAACAATATGTACATTTTTTAACATTTATAATTATAAAACAGTTTGAATATAGGCCCTCTGTCTTGTTCTAGTAGTTTACCTGCACTGTCTATTTATTATCGGTGTCCTATTGGTATCAGCTGATATGGGTAGATAACCATCGGCTATCAGTATCGACCAAGAAAATCTTTATTGGTGCACCCCTATTGGAAATGGTGGTTTGTGAATAGTTACATACCAAACTAAATTAGTCAATCTTAAATGAATACATATAGTACACCAGAATGGTGAACATTGTGGGTTTTATGCTAAAAGCACCACATTTTGCACATGTATAGAGTCTGACCTACTTATCAATATTAGATATGGACCCAATTGAAATGTTTTTGTCTGCTAAGAAATAAAAAGGCCACTATTTTCAACATGGCCACCATGTATTTTTTAAGATTCAGACTTTTACAGATGTTTGGTTTGTTTTTACATATTGATCACTGTTTTTGGTTAAAATTTGCACATAGGGAGGCAATGAACTACTGATTAAAATCTGATATATATATATATATATATATATATATATATATATATATATATATATATATATATATATATATATATATATTTTTTTTTTTTAAATGATTAATATTTTCAATATGGCTGCTGCAAATCTGAAAAATAATGATTATGGTCAATAATTAGTGAGCACTTTCCATATTTCATATAATTATTGCTCCAGAATTACACAGAGAGTAATAAAAAGCTACAGTGTATCTTTCTTCCACTTTGACGCTCTTGAAAATCTCAAAATCTCACATGCGACCCTATGGTAATTTTCCCCATTCGCTTTTACCCCTTGCTTTTTAACATAATTCATGTACTTGTCTGACCATTGTGACTGATTGATAAACAGTTTTTTTTTATTCAGGAACAGAGTTTGTCTTTATGTACAATATTTCAAATGTAATTCTAGAATTCTGTTTTGTTCTTTCAATGCTTATTCGAGTCCTCGACATTTGCACAGTGCTGACACATTTGCAGTGCCCCCTACATCCCTTATTCACTTTGCATTCGCACTTTAAAAGTTGGAGGCAGGATTCGGATGCTTGTGGAAGTGTAGTCCAAAAACGCTCCTGAGGAGAAGCCACCAATGTGTGTCCCCAACAGTGTCCAGCCTGGTATGCAGCTCTTTTAGTGTGCTGAAGTAAAGCTGCAGCAGTTGGAGGAATTGCATCAATTGACCTGCCTTTATTTGAGGAGAGCTCTTTGCGAGCCTCATTTACACTTGTGCATGTGCTTCCTCTGTCATACATAACTATGACATACCTTTCTAGCAAAGGCATCACTTCCTTTATGGTATCTTGCCTGGGGACATTGCTCAGAGCTTCAAAAGCTGGTTGTAACATCTTCAAACACATTCCATGTCTCTCATGCAGTTTTCTTTCCTCTGCTTGCAAAGGCAGATGTCTGGTCACACCCAGTGAAGGCATGAAATGTAAGTAGAGATCTGAAGTTCTTACCAACTCCAAATGCAATCCACAGTTCAATCAGGTTCATCTGCCAGATCATTGCAATGGCTAACACCAACAGATCTGTGTCAACTGTGCACACCATCACTTTTGTGTAGCCTTGCTTGGCAGCATCAGCCACATGAAGGAGGAGTCAGGTGTCAGCTTCTTCATGGTGATAGGTCACTTGTATCATCCCTTGATTTGCTGCAGAGCACCTCTTGTCCTTTACTTGAAATCACCTTCTGCTGTTGCTCACATTCAGTTGTGACTGTTTGCTCAGCCAGGTAGTTGAAGAGCTCAGACTTGTTCTCATCAACTCTGAGGAATGCTTCCCAATTGCTTGGTAGTCTGGTATTAGGCTGGACATGCCTCTGCACACCTTTACCTCATTTGCTGTGTGTCATAGCTTTGAGGCTGTCAGGTACATATTCATCCCAGATAATGTCTACTCTGCTCACATGTTGTACTTGTTTTTTTTACATGTGGCAGGAAGACCTTTTGGGAATAGTCCTGAAATGTCTTGGAGGCACCAGGCTTCAGCATGTTTATAATGGCACCACCATCGAGAAGCAAAACATCAACAACGGGGGCCTCTGTTGGAGCAGGAGACAGCTTTTCTAGGCATTGCAACAAGTCCGACTTGCATCCACAGCATAGTTTTCCAAACTGTGACAGTTTGGTTTTCATGACAAAAAAAATGTGTTCAAATCTCCATCACGAACCTGGCAGGACACATAAAGCTGTGAGAACAAAGAGCAATTGTGCTTCAGTAAAGCAATCTGGTGTTTCTCTTTAGACACTGTTCTAGGTGGAGGGCAATTGAAGAGGGGGGACTTGTTTCTTTTTATTGGAACAAAGAGAGACTTGGTTCTCTTGTCAAGTCGCTCATCCACAAAGCTCTTATACTGTTCCTGGCCCATTTTCTTTATGTGTCGAAAAGCTTCTGCCACATGACAATCTATTATGTCATGTGTGTCCAACACCAATAGGTCTTCACTGTATTCCACAAATGGGTTGCCAATTTCTTCAGCTGTGTCACACAAAGCTTTCACTTGCTTCCTGAATGTGACCTGGTGTCACGAATGACTCTAAAACCTGTCTTCCTTTGTACAAGGTGCGATCACCTTTTTTGAGTGAAAGGTGTATGCGGCAGAGATAGATGTCTCTTTGATAGAAACAGTTTCATTTATCTGAAGTCTTCCCACTGATGATGGGAATGGGAATAGAGAGATGAAAGCTCTGCTAACAAGATTTAAGTTTTTGCAGGTATCAGGCTTTTAAAGACAACCTGTGGTGGCTTTGACAGACTCACTAAGAGCAGAAACTGACCAAAGACTCTGACAGCTACTGAAAGCAGGCTGATCTTTGGGATACAAATTGAACATTTGTGAAACTGCATGTGTGTTAATATGCTGTAATAACTGTATAAAGCCAGAAGAAATACTAAACAAATTGTTGAACACACTGTTCATACAAAAAGTTATAATATGCTCTGTATCAACCTATACTTATGCTAGAGCATTCTATATTCCTGTTTATTCTGTTATAACAGTAAAAATATTATTGTATCTTTGTAAGTCTGAGTAAAAAGGGAGCTAGGCTGGGGTCATGCCGACCAAAAAACACCTGTGAAATGAGCTAAGCTTGTCTTTGTCTGAGCTACTGGTGCCAAGGTTTATAATCTTGAGCAGAAAGGCAGACGCAAGCATCAAGTTTCTTATTTAGGGAAGTAAGCTTGATCTGAAAGTAGTGTTTAAGCTAAACACAGGCATTCTAGAATAATTCAAACTAAATGTTTTACTTTAACAGAAGAACTGTTAATTTGAAAATAAAAGAATATAGTGCAGAAATTAACTTAAAGTAAAAACTTCAGTCAAAGCAGAATGGTACCAGTCTGTGTCAGACATATAGTAGGCTCTTCCAAAGAGAATGTAATTCATTTGTTAACCTTGTCTTTGCTTGAAATGAAATGGTACCAGGCACGTGGGTAATTGAAGGAAATACATTTTTGGCAACTAGTTATTATTTTTATGTGTTTATTTAGCAGACGCCTTTATCCAAGGCGACTTACAGAGACTAGGGTGTGTGAACTATGTATCAGCTGCAGAGTCCCTTACAACTACGTCTCACCCGAAAGACGGAGCACAAGGAGGTTAAGTGACTTGCTCAGGGTCACACAAGGAGTCAGTGGTTGAGGTGGGATTTGATCCGGGGACCTCCTGGTTACAAGCCCTTTTCTTTAACAACTGGACCACACAAACTAATGCCAGTTTCAGTATTTGAGGGGGTTGAAATCCAAGGTATAATATTTATTGCATATAAGAAATACTTGGTACAGGAAAGGGGAGTCAGTGGTGAACTATATATGGACTCATTAAATCACAGAAGTTAATGAAGACCTGGTAAAAACAAGTGAGGGGGAGCCATAGCATAGGGCCATGTTATGCCATACGTCTGAGAAAATGCTTACAGAAGACTCTTCTACAGTATTAATGATGGCTCATTTATCTTATAGAAGGAGTTACCAGGTGTTTTGAAAATGTTACTAACTTGAAGGACACGAGTTGTTAAGGCGGATTAATGTTTGAGATATAATTATAACAGTTGCAATTCCCACATTCACCACCAGGAGTCCCTTCAGGTAAGTTTCCAACTTCAGTCTTGACTGCTCATTCACTGTGTTTGGTTCCCACTGACTCCCCTTTCTTGTACAGGTTTTGCAGGTACATAAGGCGGACCCCTCCAGGTAAGTATCAGGATTGCAGGGGTTAATTGTACAGCCTTGTTAATGGGTTCATGTCTCTCCAGGATCCTCAGTCGACGTTATTCAAACTCAAAATCAAATGTCTTTGACAACAATAAAATAAAGTTCTGTAAACTAATGCTCCATTGCCTTTTATTGAACACAGTCCATTCCTTATGTCTGTATCGCCGCTGTATTAAAAGGCCACCTGCAAGTGCACGTTTGCTGCACTTCATAAAGCTCATCAGACACTCCCAGTTAAATTACTCGTACAGACCTTCAGACACTATTTTTGCAAGTGCCCCATTTGAAATCTGTTTTGTATTTCCACACTTACAATAAACACTGGCCTCTTGCTATTTTTATAAACAGCACGTTTTCCATACACACACAGAAAACTCGTGTAGGAATAAAACAGTCTTTGTTCTTGTTCACCATCGTGGACAGACCAGGGTTTATGCACAGGAAAAAAAAAAAACTTTTTGATCTTAACAACTCTTTTTGTAAGACAGACGAAAAGGTACACTACCTTATTTTCGTTTAGGTTTTCTTGTCGTTCTGTATCTTGCACCACTGGTATTCCAAAACTGTTCTGTCTTATTCCAGTTCATGTTCGTACGTACTTGTGTCACCCATCCAGACACGTGATGATTTTAAATGCTGCTTGTTTATAATTCCACCGCAAGATATTCCACACCTAACACACAGTGTGAACATTTGTAAAAACACGCTGCCATTACCTCAGCCTGAACCGGCCTACCATAACCACACAGTTGTTCCTACGACCACACTTCCTCAGAGTGGAATCACTCCCCTTTTATTACTCAGAGTTCCCGCCGTTGCAGAGCTTCTTGTAGTTTTTTAGATGGCGGCCATTTTATAAAGCTGCCGTTTACATTATAAACTTTTTTTTTTTTTTTTAACTTTCTTACATTCAACAGTTCTACATATTAGTATATTCTTATTTTTACATTGTAGCAAATTACTTTTAAAGAACAATGATAATATCCCCAGCTATTTCCATTGTTCTTATTTTATTTTTTTAATTACACAGCCCTCTATTTGCTACAATATATAAATAAAAAGAGTACACGTGCGAATCTGACACTGGACTCCTTTCACTTGTTCACGATGGCGAATGTCCGGACCTTTGCTCTGCTTGCGTTTGATGAGCTCTTTGGATGACTCAGACTCTGGCTATCTCTGGCCCAGACACCATCCAATGTTGCAGCTGAGATGTGTTTTCAGTGAGGCCGACTGCTCCCCCATCTCCTTTAACACATTTGTTATTTTGCTCGTGGGCTTGGTCAGTAGGAATGGAGGAGAAAGCGTGTTGAGTTTTGTGCACAACTAAGTTGCCTTTCTCGAATTCTGCTTTCACAGCTGAATGCTTATTGGTCAGTGTCATCATGTCACGAATGTGAACTGGTAGCCAGCGTGTATAGTTTGTGTGGTCAAGGGCAAAAATCCAGGGTACCAGCATTGTGATTGAACCTTTGTGGAGTTGGAAGTTGCCCTCAAGCAAGAATCTCACAAAGATAAGGATGGCCAATTCAAACTCAAGTGTAATTGACCAGTACTGGACTGAGGACTTTCAGCTTCAGGTTCGGAAGTTGCTTGTGGATTAACTAATTTTAAATACCAAGAAAACGGCATTGCTTTTATTTATCTGTATATCCTACAAAGGGACTTATTGCATTCATTTATTGCCGAAAATATATATACTGGATACCGTTATGCTGGATTTTCTTTGAAAACAGAGACAAGGTAAAAAACAATATGATGAGGGGTTGTCTGTTTCTATATGTTTCTATTGTGCCACATTGATATTTTTAGAAGGATTTATCTGCCAAAGTTTTAAATAGCTGTTTCATATCTCTAAAGTTCCAAACCGTAATGAATCTTTAGGATGTTTTGCATTGCTATTTGCATGGACCATATGCTAAAGATCCCTTCACAATAATCATTTAATTAAACATTTAAATAGCTGTCCAGACATATTATGCATTATATTAATTGAGCAAACCTTTATAAGAGGCTTGTCCGCACCTTAAACCCCCTCCTTGTGTATGTGTAGGTAAAAAGCCTTTGGGCTCAAGGATTAGTTATGATCACAATGTTTTTAAATCATGTTTCAGAGTGATTAACAGCATATGTTATACTAATTGTATGCTTTATAACCAAAAACAGTAATCAATATGTGATTTATAAACCAAACGTCAGTAAAAATCTGAATTTTGAGCATGCATGGCAGCCATCTTGAAAACAGCAGCCATTTTGAAAGAATTCAATTGGATCTATATCTAATATTGATAAGTAGGTCAGACTCTATACATGTGCAAAATTTGGTGCTTTTAGCATAAAACTCACATTGCCTTCAAAAATCTGCACCAAACTGCTGCACTAATAAATAAAATAAATAAAATTTATCATTGTAGCATCCTCTAAATGTGAACTACAAGATGTGAACTACAAGAACTTAGCAATGGGATACGGCAGAGAAAAATACCCCTCACCCATCCCAATCATTCTTTTCTTTTACTTTTCTATCTTTGATTTCCTCTTTCTGTGTCAGTCTAAACACACGCAGTTGTTACTTAGGACTACTTTGCTTTTTATAGTGTGTTCAATTGTTAAAGTTCCTGATTGCACCACTAAATAAACCTGGTTTCAGTGGGTCTTAACACAGTGCTCAATTGTCTGTTTGGGACCCCACTGCACTGTCATCAGAATCGCTTTGGTGAATATGTTAATGATGGGGCAGGCACTTACATTTGCACTGTGATCAGAATACAGCCCTAAGAGTTTTAGTTTATAGACAGTAAGTTTAAGATGTTTGTGTTAATAAAAGGTTTTTAAAACATACTTTTTGTATCTTTTCCTTGAGAAACTATATAAAATAGGTAGTAAATTAAAAAATGATTTATTAAAACAAAAACAAAAAAAATCAAGTGATTTAAATCAACCTGATTTAAATCATCCAACCATGCTTTAAATTCTGTGAGGCAGCGCAGTGACTTTGAATATGTGACAAGGCCCCAACTGTCTGTATCCATCCAATATACGGACAGCTGGAACCTTGTGACTTAGACAACATCGATAGCCATGCTTAAAACTTAATCTACAGATTAATCAACTAATGCCCATAAATTAACCAATCAAAAATTGTAATAGATTTACAGCCCTAATTATATATTTATATATATATATATATATATATATATATATATATATATATATATATATACAGTACTGTGCAAAAGTTTTAGGCAGGTATGAAAAAATGCTGTAAAGTAAGAATGCTTTCAAAAATAGTCATGTTAATAGATTATATTTATCAATTAACTAAATGCAAAGTGAGTGAACAGAAGAAAAATCTAAATCAAATCCATGTTTGGTGTGACAACCCTTTGCCTTCAAAACAGCATCAATTCTTCTAGGTACACTTGCACAAAGTCAGGGATTTTGTAGGCATATAGTCAGGTGTATGATTAAACAATTATACCAAACAGGTGCTAATGATCATCAATTCAATATGTAGGTTGAAACACAATCATTAACTGAAACAGAAACAGCTGTGTAGGAGGAATAAAACGGGTGAGGAACAGCCAAACTCAGCTAACAAGGTGAGGTTGCTGAAGACAGTTTACTGTCAAAAGTCATACACCATGGCAAGACTGAGCACAGCAACAAGACACAAGGTAGTTATACTGCAACAGCAAGGTCTCTCCCAGGCAGAAATTTCAAGGCAGACAGGGGTTTCCAGATGTGCTGTCCAAGCTCTTTGAAGAAGCACAAAGAAACGGGCAACGTTGAGGACCGTAGACACAGTGGTTGGCCAAGGAAACTTACTGCAGCAGATGAAAGACACATCATGCTTACTTCCCTTCGCAATCGGAAGATGTCCAGCAGTGCCATCAGCTCAGAACTGGCAGAAAACAGTGGGACCCTGGTACACCCATGTACTGTCCGGAGAAGTCTGGTCAGAAGTGGCCTTCATGGAAGACTTGCGGCCAAAAGCCATACCTCCGATGTGGAAACAAGGCCAGCGACTCAACTATGCACGAAAACACAGGAACTGGGGTGCAGAAAAATGGCAGCAGGTGCTCTGGACTGATGAGTCAAAATTTGAAATATTTGGCTGTAGCAGAAGGCAGTTTGTTCGCCGAAGGGCTGGAGGCGTACACGAATGAGTGTCTGCAGGCAACAGTGAAGCATGGTGGAGGTTCCTTGCAAGTTTGGGCCTGCATTTCTGCAAATGGAGTTGGGGATTTGGTCAGAATTAATGGTCTCCTCAATGCTGAGAAGTACAGGCAGATACTTATCCATCATGCAATACCATCAGGGAGGCATCTGATTGGCCCCAAATTTATTCTGCAGCATGACAACGACCCCAAACATACAGCGAAAGTCATTAAGAATTATCTTCAGCGTAAAGAAGAACAAGGAGTCCTGGAAGTGATGGTATAGCCCCCACAGAGCCCTGATCTCAACATCATCGAGTCTGTCTGGGATTACATGAAGAGAGAGAAGCAACTGAGGCTGCCTAAATCCACAGAAGAACTGTGGTTAGTTCTCCAAGATGTTTGGGCCAACCTACCTGCCGAGTTCCTTCAAAAACTGTGTGCAAGTGTACCTAGAAGAATTGATGATTGATGCTGTTTTGAAGGCAAAGGGTGGTCACACCAAATATGGATTTGATTTAGATTTTTCTTCTGTTCACTCACTTTGCATTTAGTTAATTGATAAATATAATCTATTAACATGTCTATTTTTGAAAGCATTCTTACTTTACAGCATTTTTTCACACCTGCCTAAAACTTTTGCACAGTACTGTATATATATATATACACACACACACACACACACACACATATATATACCGTAAAAACCGGTGTATAAGTCGTCGTCGTCCCCCTCCTTTTTCAGACAACAATTTCAGGAAAAAGCCTATAGGTCACACCGGTGTATAAGTTGCCCCCTTTTTGTCTATAACAAAATAAATTATTTGTATAGTAATCAATGTTTTCATTATTTTTCATGATGCAATCCTAGTTTTTGTTACGTGAAATGCAAAAAAAAAAAAAAAAAAAAAAACAGTGGGGCCTTGTAGCAGGGCGGTAGAGAGCCCTGCTGTGTAAATGTATGTATTTATTTTTAGAACGGTGTCTCCCCCTCCGCCCCTGTGCAGATTATTGTTTTGTGTTTGCTTTGTATTATGATTTATTTATGACGGCGTAGTCGTGTGTTTTTAGTCTGTTTAGTCGTGTGGATGGGAAGCCCCATCCACAGCAGTTGAATTAATAAACTCGTGCAGATTGTGGCCGAGGGGTAATAGAATAATTACTAGCCAGTTAAACCCCTCGGCCACGATATAAAAGCCTGCAGCTCTCTGCACTCGGGAGGGTGTATGAGGAGCGAGAGTAGAGAGCGAGGAGAGAGAAAAACAAAACTTAAAAAAATATACAGGATCAGTGACAGCGACTGCCCAGCCTGACCTGAATTTATTGTTTTGTGTTTGTGATTTCTTTATGTTTAAACCTTTGATTTATTTTTGTATTTAAATAAAACAGCCGCGTCTTTCTTTTGCAACTGCAGTATTTGGTGTCAGTTTGTTTACGTTCCTGCTTCTGTCGTGACGTCACCATCCAGCCACCCTGGCACAGGCCTATGTACTAAGAGTTGTGCTAAAATTATTGCAATATGTACGAAAGGGAAATGCTCAGTGCATCTCCAAAAATGTGTATGCGCAAAATCGTAAGGACAACTTTACGCCTCCACAGCAAGATGCTCCAGGGAATATTCAGATAGGTCATTAGCATCTCATTGACCTTTGAGATGCTCCTGATTACATATACAGGCCAGATGAATCCCCCTTCAGTCAAATCCAGAGCCTACACTATTCTGATGTATGGCGCATTCAATTCATTTAAATAATCCGGCCCACATTCAGATGCTGTTTTCAACACTCCACAGTTAATACATAGCCCGCAACTTTTGAGATGCTCACTTGTGTAGGTCAAATTAAATGCGAGGGAGACAACATTAGGAGTTGCCATGGGAATAATTTTTTTTTTTAATCGTAACAACTGGCTTTTTATAAATAACACAGGGAAGTGTGAAGGTTTAAAACATGAAGTACGAACAAAAAAGCTTGCCCCCAGATACCGATTCACAAAAAGGTGTTGATTTAATTTTAATCAATGAATCTCTAAAACTAAACATTCTTAACATTCCCATGAAGTTATATGTTTATTTTCGGTAGTTTAAAGGTGGTGTCAATATACGTGTTTCTTCAGTGGGAGTTTCAATCTGTATCACTGACCAAGCCCTCTGAAATATCCTCACTTCTAATTTGCTACCGAGCAGCGATGACGTCATTGACTTTGTATGAACAGCTCTTAGTGATAAACTAACAAAATATTGTCTTAAGCACATGTGGTGCAACTGAAATAAGAGAGCGCTTAGTTATAAACTAACTAGTCACAACTAAGGACTTAGTAGAGACTTTACGTTTTAACTTACAGACAAACTTACACATAGCTGGTGCAATCCACCCCAGATCTCTGCACCCTGCTCCAGAAATCTGTCAAAATGAGGTGCAACATACTGTATGCAAAGTTTCATCATCATTAAATAAGTGGTTTAGATAAAGGTTTAAATCCCTTTGTTGCTGGGAAATCACTACTTAAGGAAAAGCATGTATTACAGAATTCATATAAAATTGTTCTTTTTTTAGTCCTTGGAATGGGAATAATAATGCATTTTATTAGACTTCTTCATCCCACAATGACTTATATTAAAATCTATACCAGAATCAAGGATTTCTACATTATACAACACACACACACACACACAACATATCCCTATGGATAGAAGACATTTTCATCCATTCCATTTATCTCAGAAAAATATTTAATTAAATTATTTCAGGCATCAATATTATTAATAGACAAGTATGTTATGGACTTTGTTCTAACAATGTGTTTCAAATATGATTTATTTTCCCAGCAGCTGGTACAATTTTCAAACTGGCATTTGATTTCAGCATTACTCTCTGGAAACTATTTTGAGTCTCATAACATTCTTGTTTGCTTCTTGATTTATGGGGGTGAAGAGATGAAGATTGACACATTTCATTTTCTTCCAGCTTGTGATATCCAGCGTGCTCTCAAAGGCCAAATGTGCAGGCAGCATATGTTTTCATTTGCAAGATGGATTGTATCAATGCATCATACACCAGCAGAATGAGTTCCTTAATGCACAGTAAATGAGAGTCTTGACTGGCAATGTTTGCATCCATCTTCAGGAGCCAAGCATTTACTAATAATTTAAATTACTCTTTCTGAAAACCGGATGGTTGAAATATAAAACGGAAATGACATTTCCCCCCTCCCCCTCCCCCTCTCCCTCCCTACCAACCAACAACAGCTGTCATCGAGTCAGCCTAGCATAAATGCAAAAAGGCAAGAGCTGCCTACAACAATTATTTTGTGTGAGATATTTTAACAGAAAACAAAGTAATTCTACCACTCAAAACTGTCAGTCCAAAGCTCAAATAGCTTTTTAATCTGTTTAACAAAATATCTACATATTCTGTCTTCTCATTTTCAAGGGGCTGTTGGTGCATTGTTAAATACTGTAAAACAACAATGTAAGATTGTGACTCCCGGGGGCTCCCGAGTTGCGCATCCGGTAAAGGCGCCCTATAGCCTGAACGTTGCCAGTTCGAGTCCAGGCTATTCCACTGCCGACCGTGGACGGGAGTTCCCAGGGGGCGGCGCACAATTGGCTGACCGCTGCCCTTGGGAGGGGGGAGGGGGCTGTCCTCGGCTCACCATGCACAAGCTTAAATTTTCTTAATCAAAATTCTGTGCACATCTAGAACTATAATAAATAAAAAGAACAAAAGATCGTTGGCACTCCTTTAAAAGTTAAATAGACACATTAATTAGACCGGTATATGTTAATTTTTAGCTTTTTTGAATGTACAGAACACTGCCTGGCCATTTTATTAGGATTTCTAATATCGGTCCACCATTTGCTATGATCACAGCCTCATCACGCAATTGATGCAGTGTGGTAGATATAGGACCATGATGACGAATGCACTGTTCAAGTTCATCCCAAACATGTCCAACTGAATTGACAGCAATGGAAGAAGCCTGAAGTCTCGGTCATGTTCCTCAAATCAGTTTTCTAGAATTGTTAGTCTTAAAAGTAACCAGGGTACACCAAGGCAGCGTTAAATCCACCAGGTCAGTGTATATCTTATATTTTTGTTTATTCTTGCCTGTCTAACACAAAGACTGCTGCTCATAGTCAAAACCTAAAGGGTTCAAATGAAAGCATGTTGTTCCCTTTTGGATTGTATTATATAAGCAGCATACTGGCTATTTGCATTATTATTATTATTATTATTATTATTATTATTATTATTATTATTATTATTATTATTATTTACTTAAAAACCCTTAAGTTTAATTATCAGAACCTCTAGAAACACATATTTAGACAAATGTTAAAGGGTCTTTCAGTACATGAAAGATTTTCCTCTCCTTTAATGGAAATGACAGCTTCCTTTTGTTTATGAGCAATTTCATTGAGTCTTATTCTGTCTGACAGCAGATACGGTCAAGTAATGAAACAAAAGCTTTCTTCTGCATGCATAATGTACAATATCAAATAGACCAAAGCAACTCCTAACAATATGCTTTTTATGACCACTTTGGTGATAAATGGGCTGTTGGGCTCTAATAACAGCTAGATCGGTTAGTTAGAAAAATAGAAAATGACATGCATCAGGAGACTGCTTTCATCTGTACCTTTGAACATTGCCCCTGAAACAAGAGTTTATATATTATTTAAAAATCAATTGTATGTATTATTTAAAAAAATGTTTTAAATGAATTGGAGTTATATATATATATATATATATATATATATATATATATATATATATATATATATATATATATACACACACACACACACACACAGTACTGGGTGTTTTTTGTTTTGTTACAAATTATTTTAATTTCAATTCCACTTCAGGTTTTTAATGTATGTGTAATTGTGCATAAATGGTGTATTTAAAAAAAAATCCCTATAGCTGTAAATATTTAAAGACATTAAAGTTACACTGCTAAAATATCTGTTTGAGTGGTTCTGTACTTTTGGAAAATCTTTTTGCACTTAAGAGGGAAAAAGTAGGCACTTTCCTGACTGCAATTCAAAGACCTACAAATCAGACTTCAAAGCAAATAACTATTTTACCAATCCACTTAACAATGAAGTGGCACCTAGATTAAACTACACATAAACTAGAAAGCTTTCCAATACGCAGTCCAAGTGTGATTTTATCAATGAAGAAAAACTGTCTGTGTTAAAGCATATGGGGTTTGATTTATTTTTATTAGATTACAATTGGATTCTAGTGGGAGAAGATCACCATGCAAAGCTGGAATAGTTAAGTTGTCTTCATTTAAATGAATAACCCAAACAATTATCTGTTATCAGCATAAACATAACAGATTTAACAATTTACATAAACAACCATTTAAATCCCGTAAGCATATGCCCAGAGGATATTCTATTTGAAGGTTTATAAAAAAAAAAATGTAAAAGCACTTAGACACCCCCAGTCCAATTTCCTTATTTCTTTTTTAATAGAACAATGAATCACTGCTGCTATGTAATCTAGAATATGTAAAAGCTGCATCAGTATCCAAGACCCATAGCCTAGTGTGTTTCAAGAGGAATGAAAGACACTCAGTAAAGTCGAAATTGTTGTATGACTATATATAGCAAGGGTGGCCAATCCTTGTCATGGAGAGCCGCAGTGTCATCTGGTTTTCGTTCCATCCGAGTTCTCAATTACTTAATTGAATCAATTGTTTTGTTAATTGGTTGGGGAGCTGAGCTTCTAAGCTTTCCAACGATATCACCCCTTTCAGTCTAGCTGCTACAATGACGGAGCAGTGGACTCGAGACAAAACCTAAGCTGTTAACTCTGTCACATGACGAGGGGCTTAACTTCAGGCAGTCGTAGTTCCGACTAGGAGTACCGCATACACACACTGAATATGTCTTTGGAAAGCCCCGAATCTGTACTTTTAAATAAGACAGGTAGGTGGCTTTTACTGTGCCTGAGTAATATGTGCGTAACCTTTGGTGCGCTGGTGCCCCAAAATGAATGGGGCTGAGTTTAAAGAGTTAAAGCGAACAACACTAGTTTTTTTTTTTTTCAAAACTGTTTACTTCCTGCATTGTACTGAGTTTCTATAATGCTTAAAGATAGCGGCCTAGAATCACGTACAAGTGAATAAAGTCTCGCGGGACTTAAAATATCCAGCACTGCTTTTATTTATTTATTTATTTATTTATTTTAACTACTCAGAATGCGGCTTATAGAGCTTTTGTCACTGACACCCACTTCCTTATAGATTGTTGTAGCATTTCAGGTATTCTAAATTGGGTGAAAAATACAGTAGCTTGGTGTCTTAAAATATCTCTGCGGGATTTTCCCGCACTGAAAGTAGCAGATATGCGGGAGCAACTTGGAAAATGTGCGATTCCTGCGCTGAAATTCAAGCCCTGCAGTATCTTATCTATGTACACTTAATTACAAAGCCTTCCACACAACTAGTGCATTCAGTTATTTCAAACTCTCAACAGCTATGGCAAAAAGTTTTGCATTACCTCATAGAATTAACTCATTTTGCTTCATAAAGTCAAATGAAATCTGCTGAATAATGTTAAGTTAACAAATGTAATTACATACCGCTTTGTAGTTTTCCACTTAATTAAACTGACAAATTGAAAAATGTGACATTTTGACAAACTAACATGAAATACTGTACTATTATTATGGCTTCAAGTAGTTTCTTTGATTACATTATTATGGCTTCTTGTAGTTGCTTTGATTGCATGATGTTAAATAAAAGATCTAAATTGCGTTCATAGTTTTTTTTGTTGTTGTTTGTTTGTTTTTTTTAATTAATGTCTCAATCCTAAACCTAAAATTCTAGGTGATGAAAAACTTTTGGCCATAGCTATGTGTTTGTATTCTGAAAACTGTTCCACAAGTACTGTAGCATAACCTCAGTTCAGATATTACCAAGCTGCTTCATTGCAATTCATCACATTAGGTTTAACACTAGAACCGCCGCGGGATGAATGAGATTTAAAATGTAAACGAATCTGCGACCTGTCAATGCAATGCGGTTGTCCGTTTAAAAAAAAAAAAAAAAACAAGAAAAAAAAAAAGGACAACCGCATTGCATTCACAAACACAGATTCATTTACATTTTAAATCCTAACCCGTCAAAATGACTACCGTGGCGGTTCCAGTGTTAACCATGTAGAATCAGATCAGTTCTAATATTGTATTTAAAAAAATGCTTTGAGAAATTCTCAAGATACACACATTTTTCTATTTCAATGTATTTTATCGTTTCCATAATGATTATTACAGTAAAAAGTGTATCAATTACAGTAAGAGATACTAAATAGCACTTTGTAGCTGAAACTTAGCCTGCTTATTATTCCAGTATCAAACCTTATCGCTCCATGTCTTAATTCAATGCACCACAGGAGATTCCTTGCAGTCAGTGTAACCTAAAATAAACTGCTGTTCAATGTCTAACCAGTCTCAGTTAAAAAATATTTGCTCCACAATTAATCATTCCATAGCAGCACTTGTGTTCCCCAGGTCCCACTGTGCAATTTGGAAACTGTACAGGTAAAAAAAGCTATTTCAGTATTCTGTCGTTTCCTAGCAACTAGAATCTGATGATATTTTTTTCAATATAAGGTGGAGTTGTTTTTTACGGAAGCCCTGAACCGCAAGGTGAAGAAAAAAAAAAAGAATGGGATTATCTCGTACGTACGAGAAACTATTTCGTACGTACGAGAAAACTATCTCGTACGTACGAGAAAACTATCTCGTACGTACGATATAATATCACAGTGGAAGAGGCATCCCTTTTGCGTCACCACTACCGTGACTGGCACCTCCCTCCCCCAACTCAACCGCGCATTTTAGAGCAGCTGAGGAGGATAGTGTGAAGCTACTCTGCACACATCCTAAAGCTTTCAGGTGAGTACTAGTCTAAATTAAAATTGGTTTAGTTATTAAAGCATAACAAAGTTGTTAATTATGTATTTAAATACGTATGCCTATTTATTAATGTAGCAGCATGTAATTTAGCTAAGTAATAACGTTACTCGATTACATTCTGTGAGTAAATTGTGCATTGTGTAGCTAGCCCAGATAGGCCCAGCTTAATTTTGGCTAGAATTCACATATTTTTCCATTAGATGTCGTTGCTAAAAAACCCAAAAAACGACAACCTTGGATCATGTGTTTAAACGTTTTTCTAATTGCGTATTATGTTCTCTACTTATTATTATTATTATTATTATTATTATTATTATTATTATTATTATTATGTTGCATCATTTCATTTAGCTAAGTAATTATCCTATTTGCTAGCAACGTTTCAGAAACCTCTTATACTAGTTGAGGCATTGAAATCAAAAGTAAACTTTTTTAACCTAATTGTGTGTTTGCAACATTCCGTTAGATATTTATGATTAAAATGTATGTGAAGGCTTCATGTGAATTAAGTTTACTGCACATTTGTGTATTTTATTTATTTATTTATTTATTTATTTTTAATCGTGGCGTGTCAGCTCTAGGGGATGCACATAGCAGTCGATTACCGCCTTGCCTGCCGATCCCCGGCCTAGACTGTAATTCCCCAGCAACATTACAGCATTTTTTGTTGAAAACAAATGGTTAAAAAAAGCAGTTATTAGCTATTATAGTTATTATAAATGTATTTATTTTATACGCAAGGCTGAATTGTACATGTAGGCTACTGTAAGAGAGTGTCAGCTCCAGTGGTTTGTAAAATGTCACAGAACCCCGAGATGGGATTATTGTCTTGTAACCCAGTATAACCTAACATATATTTTATTACATTTTTATAATACATGGATGTTACTATCGCTTAAAATATTGTGGCCTGTGCTAGTATAGTATCGAATTCTGTTCCCCATATAATTCAGTGCCCTCTGCTCATTGTGCGCATATACAGAGCTCTTTTTCTTTTGTCAAAGCGGGTTCACAGCGATTCAGCAGCTACTTGATCAGCAGGTCCTCAGATAAACACGCAACTAACACGTTTAATAATGCAACAAAAATACACAACGTAACATTGAAAGAGTAAGTTGAAAAGCATGGAAGTTGAAAAGCTGTTATATTAAATTGACAAGGCAGCAATGGAGATTATTATTGTTATTATTTTGAATTGAATATCTGCGCTTTCTAAATAAACGCGAGAGCTGACAATCGTATAAAATACGTGCTCTTTCGTGGTGAGTCCTAAACGATTGCCATTTTGATGTCAGAACTATGCCATTATTTTTTAGTATGGCTCAGGATGCAACTATAACCTCCATCCATGTATTTATACAATACAAATGTAGCTCTGTTTATTTTGCCCCAGATTAACATCAGCAATGGCACTTCAAAAGGATATGTATGCATTTCTTCATGACCGTGGGATTGCTGATGAGGTAATCCAGGAGATGAAAACCCAGAAGGTAAGTTTTTGGAATGTAAATTATATGGAATGTATAATTAAGGCACTGCGAAATTCAAGGGTGAATTTGAACAACCTGGCTACTAGGTTGTCAGTCCGAAACCTCACATTGTCAATTATGCCACTCCAATGAAAGGGATCTAATGAACAATTAAGTCATTAACATATCAGCTACTAGCTAAATAATGAGGGACAATTCTGACCATTCTGTAATTGATACATTTATCTTAACTACAACAGATATATATTTTATATATGAAATCTATATGAAAGACTGAAGGTTATTTGGCATCTGCTCAGATAAAAAAAATAATGGATGGAGATAAAACAATGTGTTTGATGTGCATTGTAATGCCCATATCAACCCTTGATGAAAGATGAACGATTAAAGATCAACTGACCGGTTGAAATGCACTGTAAGTGACTCCTGGATCTGATACAGCTGTAAAGTTCATCAACATTTTTATATATGTATTTATTTATTTCACTGAGACATTTGCACATGAATATCAAATTGAAGGTAACTGTATTTTAGGTTTTTTTTTCTTTACCCTCAGTTTGTTCAATTATGTACTATGAGAGACACTATTACACCTTTTCAGTCTTTTTTTTTTAAATCAGATATCGGTCTACTGTAGGCTTTACCTTTAAACACATCAATTGTAGAATGGAAAAAAATATCCTTTGTTATTTTGGGGGATATTTTACAATTAGCCAGTAGTTGATGTGTTGAGTACTTAATTGTTCTGTAAGATCTGCTTCATTAGAGTGACTTTATTGACAGCTTGATGTTTGGGACCAGAAACCAGGCAGTCAGGTTGTTTGAATTTACACATGAATTTTTCATGCACTTACTAATAATAATTTTTGAGGGGGGCTTAATTCCTTTTAATTGAAAATGTAATTTGTGGATTTTTCCAACAACCACAGTATAACATAACTATGCCATTCCCTTTATCAGAATGTCTTTGTCAGGTATTTTTATGTATAATGTTGGAGCTTCACAAACGTTTTGCTGTGTACATTTTTTTTTTTAATTTCTGTTATTGAATTCTCGATTTGCATGCTTTTGGTGTTACACAGTAAAATTCAACAGGTGCAAAAATGATGTACATTACAGGAAGTTGAATAAATTGCATACACAGTTTGACATGTTCTTCAGTAAAGGGATTTCAGAATTTAAAAAATATCGATTAGTTTAGTTGTACTACATCATTTTTTGTCTTTACAGATTGACTCTTCAACTGTTTTGCTCATAGAAGATACATCTTTAGAGAAGTACTTGCCAGCTCTTGGTGATAGAGTAGCTTTCATGAAGTTATTGTGATAACCATGCTAAGAAAACGTCAAGTGATAGCAAGATCGTACCTTCCAGGAAAAACGTTCTCCTTGAAAAACTGAGAAAGAAAATGAAATTAAAGCCTTCACTGACTGCCACTGAGGATTCAAGTGATGATGACAAGCATAGTCAGTGCAATGACAGGAAATTGGGAAACAAGCATGCTGCAAAAAGCACCAGAAAAATCGAGATTGGGTGGATACATAATGGTAAACAAGTCCGTGCTCGTGGTGGGGGTGGCACTAGAAGAATTTCTGTGTCAAAAATATCGACAGTGATGGCCTTTTAAAGATTGGTAAGGATCTATTCTTCCCAGATGGTCAGTCAAAGAAAGGTAATGAAAATCAATTCACATTTGAAATATGGGATTTTAAAGAAAACGTGCTGCCACTTGATATGACCGTTGGGGCTGCCTATGAAAAAGTAAAAATGGGAATAGTGCGTTTCTATTTGGCATCTTTGGATCGTGGGGCAGTTGAAACTGTTGTGCAGGTGGAAGACAAAGTCCCAGAAGTAACTGTCTGTTGTGACAAATCTGGATTGGCACAATTCTGTATTCCGCCAAAGGTCAGCCTCCACTCTGAATCTGAACCAGATACTGCAGCTCATTTACTAAAGAACTTTCCTAGCTCTCCATTGAAAGAAACTTTTGAATTTGACTGCTGTACATTGACAGAAGGTGAGCTTGGCCATGGGGCATCTAGAAACATTCTACAGTCATCTGCTTTTTTAAGTGCCATGCACTCTTCTGACTCGGAAATAGAATTTGGTCCACTAAATTATGAAATTGAAACCTGTGATGACACACTTCCTTGGGAAGTACATTTTATTTCTAATTTAAACCAACAGGTAGTGTCTTCCAATAAGCCAGTGCCTCAGGGTGCAATTACGTTTGTTTCTTCAATATCTGAAAAAAGCGCGGCAATGCTACCATCATGTTCAACCGAAACACCAAAAGGAGACATAACTATCTTACCATCATTGCTCTTTCCACTCCCTGCACCAGACTGTTCAACAGTGCAGCTGTCGCCACAACACAATCTTGCTCCCTCTTCGTCTCCACTACAGCAGGTACTACAGTTGCCTCCGCCAATGCCAGGCTGTCTAACATTACAGCTGTCCCCAGACCACAGTTTTTCTCCCTCTTCGCCTCCAATACAGCAGTTAGCAAACTCTCCTCAGCCAGCGCAACTCTCTCCAACACAGCAAAATGCAGATGTACGCATTTTGACTTTACGCAGAGTCATCATACTGCAAGATATGTTGGGAGAGTTTAAGGATTCTAACATTATGAATGCTTCCTTGACCATAGAGTTTGTAGATGAAGCAGGTTCTGATGTATCGGGTATCTCTCGAGATGCTTATTCTGCATTCTGGGAAGCTTTCTTTCAAAACTGTGCCGAAGGGGAGTATGAGCGTGTGCCAGCACTGTATCCTGAATATGGGAAGGAAGAGTGGGAGGCAGTGGGAAGAATACTACTGAAGGGTTACTTGGACCAGTCATACTTTCCAATTCAGCTTTCACTGGCTTTTGCAGTTGGGTTGGTATATGGAGAGTCTGAAATTACACCCGGAATACTGATGGCTTCTTTTTTAAGGTACATTACACCATTTGAGAAAGACATCATCACTTCTGCATTGGATGGAAGTATTGGAGCAGATGATCAGGATGAGTTGCTTGATATCCTTTCCAGAATGGGCTGTCACACTGTGCCATCACATGACAGCATGAAGGGCACAATTCTCCAAGTAGCTCATAAACAACTCATACAGGAGCCAAAGTATGCCTTAGAGGTTATGGCCGACGTAACACGCAGCACTCTACAAAAGTTACTACCAGAAGTGTCCAACTTAGAAGCACTATATGAAGTGAAGAAGCCAACTGTAAAACAGGTACTAAACATGATTAATGCTGAAATTCAAAATGCAGCACAAAACAAAACAATGAATTTCTTGAAGCAGTTTATTCGATCTTTAGATGATGGAAGACTGCAGAAATTTTTGCATTTTGTCACAGGAGCCGATATGCTTTGTGTTGAGAAAATTGACATTCAATTTACAGATCTCAGGGGTCTGCAGCGAAGACCTGTTGCACACACTTGTGGACCACTTCTAGAGGTGCCATGTACTTACAATACATATACTGAATTTAGAAGTGAGTTTCAGAACATTGTGGATGGTGACTGCCATAGAATGGATATCATTTGACTGTCATTTCATGTTGAAATGAAAACCCTACTAGCAAGCACATCTAAGAATCTTTGTGTTGCATGAGCGAATGTGAGGTAGGGCAAAAATACTCCTTTTTTTATGAGGTTTAAGTAAGTTTGTATTTTGCAATGTTCTGGGGCACAAAAAAGAGCCATTCACAATCTTTGCATTGTTTGCTATACTACAATGGGATTATTTCTGGAGAAATTAAAATTGTTTTTGTCAATGTGTTGGTTTTGAAATGTATTTTTAAAGGTAGATGACTTGCCTTTTGATACTAGCAATTACTGTTAACCATTTACATGCAGGTTTATAAAAAAAAAAGTGATTTTGAATATTTCAAAAGTGTTACTGCCTATGCATTAAAAAGCCATCTTAAACTGAATGTAGATGGTACCAGAAAGTAGTGTAGAAGTTTGAAAACAGATAGTAAAAATCTACCAATATATATGTCAATATATGGATATCATTACATTTTGGAAACAGGTATTGATGTTTTAGCAGATAGAGTTAAAATCGATTGTTACTATATCCTATTTAATGAATAGGGCATTTCACATTTAGTGAATAGGGCATTTCACATGTTCAATAAAATAATTTAAATCTAAAACCTGATGTTTGTTTTCTTTTCAAGTAAATTACCTGTGAGTTGGTGAGAGATATTTTGGCCCAAAATTGATCTAAATAGTTAACCTCTGTTAAACTTAAGGCTTGGGGCTTATTGGGTTATATTTTTAAAATAATAAAATGTATCACTGTTGACTGGGATATAATGTTCTGTAACATTGTTAATTAATGTGTTAACATGGGGAAGACATTTCTTATAAGATTTTTGTAAATGATTCATTCTTGTCATTTGTGTCTTGCTCCAAGGAACAATGAATTATTGCGATCAGTTTTAGAAAACATTTATGAAACAGAAAACCATCCTCTGAATATCATTATTATTATTTATTTGTTAAACAGACATTGTTATCTAGGGCGACTTACAGTGGTTGCAAAATATCACAATACGCAAGTACAAAATAATGCAAATACAGTTACAATTAGGAGCAAATACAGCAATACTTTTAATTACATCACCCATAGACTTAGGCAACTTGAATAAACATAACATTTTAAATATAATTTTCACGAGAGAAGAATGCATACAGTAAGGAATTAAGTCAAGATGTTAGATGTGCATCCTCCACCGAAGACCTATGGGAATCTTGTTAAACAATAAAGGGTACACTAGATAAGGCAAACCAAGGAGCAAATTTCTTCCACAATTTATAAACATCAGCAAAATGGATTGCACATAAGGGGGTAAAAAGTAAAATACAGAAACTTTGATTTCATTATACTTAAATTTCAAAACTTACTGCATAACCACAAAAATGTAGAAAGGTATGACATTTTAATATGAAGATTTCTGATTTTGTGTAAACAGTGTCTGTACTAATGTTGGTATTACTCTCTGAAGCACATTTCTTAACCACTTTTGTTTCATGGATCTGCAAATTGAGTTTATGGCAACTTTTTGTCAGTGTGCTTCCATAGTTGCTTACCTTTTTGCCTGCCACAGTTAACACACACTGATGGATTTTATACATTCTCAGATACACACAGGTGTTTCTTCTAAGCCAATTGATGTTCTACATGGCAACCAATAATGATGTAATTACCATAATAATATATAATAATAATAATGCCTATAATAATCATCTCACACATTAAGGAAATGGCCTGTAGCGGTCTGTAATGGTACTGCTAGAGTTTACAGCTGGGCCCCATGTTGCTACATCACAGTAAGTATATCACAAGTAGAATATTTGGTGACTAATAAGTAAAACAATTAACTTGACAGTTGAGAGTTGACACTCACTTTACATGTTGAATAAAATCAATTAGGTTACGGTTCAGATAGGTGATTTGAAAAACCTGACCTGTCTTAAAGTGTCCCAGGATTATGGAATCAGGTGGCAACCCTATTGTAAACCACAAAACACACAGATTCAGTTTTAAAGGATAGCTAACTGCCCAGACTTGATCCTAATTATTAAATTTACTGGTTTACATTTTGCTTAGCTTTTTGGAAGCAAAGTAGTTATTATTTTTAATATTATGCTACAATTAAATTACAAATCAGTGCAGCTCCAGCTGAGCATATACTAAGGCTACTTTGATCGTTCAGAAAACATGCTGTATATTTAAGGTGACCATATGGCTCTGTGTTCAGCGGGACAGTTTCGGCTAGTTCAGGCTTGTCAGCTCACGTTTTACCTGTCTCAGGTACCATTCTTACCATTAACAGAAGCAGGACTATGCTTACCAGAATGCATTGGGTTGTGAGGAACTATCCCAAACTGTCCCACTGAACACAGCCATATGGTCACCTTATGTTTGTTACACACACTTTACTTAATTATTAATTCAATTACATAAAGCTTACATAAACCCTTTAAATAAACCCACACCCTATAAACCTTTAGGGCCACAATCATAAAGCATTTTCTGCAGAAGAATGAACTCTGAATGTTACAAAATCAAAAATAAACATTTAAATTGCCAATTAGAACTCTTAAATTTGCACCCTGATATATTTAAGATAAGGGAAAAAAAAGTTGAAAACAGCATGGTGGTAAATGTTTTATGAATATTGCCCTTACCTTAACTCTCTTGTGCTTGCTATCAAATGTCCTTTAAGTACATTAACTGAAGTATACTACTATTTTTTATTTTATTTTTTACAAGGGTGATCAAGTTTATTTACATTTCCAGTTAAAGCATAATAGCAATTACAGCAAATCCCGTATTTCCCGTCTTAAAGTGATGTAGAGATCTGTCGCTTGTTCTGTGTTATCTGGGGGATCAAGCCTATGTTCATCCATCAACAGGCAGCATAGTTCAAAAACTGTTTTGTCACAGGAATAGTTTCTTCTTGTGCGGCACTCTTCCTCACAATTCGCAATATTCTCCATAGAGCAAGGACACTGATGATCTTCAGCACCATACAGATGAGGAACAGTGTACATCATGAGTGGCCGACCCTGCGGTGCAGTGGTGTTTCGTTGGGCCCTAATACGATGAGTGTTCCAAATGTGAGCGACTGTGTTCAATTCCTCCTGCAACAAATGAAAAAAATAAAAATAAAGAAAATCAGTCCATTTTGTCAATAACGTTTGTGAGTAATTGTTTGCCTAATACATGAAGTTTTAAGTTGTCAGAAAAAGTCAATTTTAATATAAAGTACATTATCATTAAGGACCTGCGATATTCAAGACAGAATTACAACAACCTGACTACCAGGTGTTCAGTACGAAACCTCCAATTGACGATCAAGCAACTACAACGAAACTAATGTAAAAACATAATTAAGTAATCAACACATCAACTACTGACTAGTTATAACATATTCCCTAATTCCCTAAAATGAAGGACAATTTGGCCATTCTAGAATTAATGCATTTAAAAGGAAGCGTAACTACAAAGAAGCCCTGAATACAGTAATATATATATATATATATATATATATATATATATATATATATATATATATATATATAAAATAGCTGCCCTTATATATATATATATATATATATATATATATATATATATATATATATATATGTGTGCAATGTCTCAATGAATAAATGCAAAAATTATTCAGAAAACACGTAGCAAACGGGGAATAGCCTCAGCAAATTACATGAGCAGACCATTGGAAAATATGGGTTTAATTTGAGGTGGATTTTAATGTCACTGGATTTGTGTCTTACAATGCATACATAAATAAGGCTTACACGACATTGCATTATTTATTTATTTATTCCTCTTTTTTTAGACATATTTCCTTTAAAATGAACTCGTTACAGGAATACCAAACATGCTACTATTAGTACAGATATATTTAAATAACCAACCTGCAGCAATTCCATGAAGCAAAACTGGACAAGAGACTTGTCTACGAAATCCCCTGAGAAGTGGTCTTCTTCCTTTAGACTCTGAAAAAGGTTCATCCGGAATTGTACGTTCTCCTTCCTGACAAACCCCAAAAACTTTCTATTCTTTGGTTATGGTTACTAGAACCATACACAAAACTTGCATGGCTAGCAAAACGATCGGCGCCATCTCGTCTGAGAAATCTCTGCATCTGCTCCACGTACACATTTTCCGTTCCACGGTCTGCACGCACCCGTTTTGGACAGGCAGCTCTTGCCTTTACAGCCTCTATAAAATAAGCAGATATTACTCTAGGGTCGCTATTAGTAGAGTATACATCAAGCCAGATTACACTGCGTGAAAAGCCATCAACGCATCCATTTACACATAGACCATAAGGTTTCAATTTATCGTAAGAGTCAAGGTGCCACATAAAATTTGGACCCGGGTTGTGGTATCTTCGCCGTCTGAGCCTTCTTATACTTCGGTGCATAACACCAATGGGATCAAGAATACTGAGAAGCAGCCTCACGGTTTCTTGTTTTAGCACAAATCCATGCTGAATACATTTTAAATGCATCAACCTGTATCCAAGCAGTTGTCCGGAAGCCTCTGTTTGTTCCATTATGTAGCACGCAACGGCAACAATATCAGAGAAGTGTTTCCGACGATACAGCCTTTTTTTTCTCAGTATGTTCTGTAGTGTCCTGAGGCTTACAGTTATACCATGTTGACTACTAAGAAGTCCCAAAATTTCTCTTTGCTGGAGTCCTAAATGGAAGTACAGTGACACTAAACTCCCTAGTTTGTGTGCCATTTTTGCAAATCGCACTGGGGTAACACGTTTAAGTTTCGTCTTTCTGTAACATAATAAAAAGATACATCGTTAAGTAATGTCTGCAGGTAATAGCCTCTTACAAAAATTGCAATTGATTCAATTACTTGTTTTTAACAATGACAGAACGTGCCTTGCATGTGGATTACTTTATAATGATACTTTAAAACTGGGATTGCTTGGCTACCTTGCGTTTATTTACTAGGTACACAAAACCAAGACAGTAACAGGTTACTTAACGACTGGTACATTTTGGGATAATATATAAACCAATAGTAACATTTAAAGCAGACTAACACTACAAATATCTCTCTAAATTATAATTACTCACTGAAATGAATGTAAAGTATGTATACCATGCTACAATTCCTTACCTTGATTACAACAAGCGCGCGAATGAAAGACTCAGTGTCAGGAACGTTATCTTAATATAAGCAGCGGTGACGGAAAAGGGATGCCTCTTCCACTGTGATGTTATCTCGTACGTACGAGATAGTTTTCTCGTACGTACGAGATAGTTTCTCGTACGTACGAGATAGTATCTTGTACGTACGAGATAATCCCATTCTTTTTTTTTTCTTCACCTTGCGGTTCAGGGCTTCCGTACTTGTTAACCTTTCAGTGCATTAAAAGTTCAATATAAATTAACCCCCCGTCCACCCCGACATCGCTGATAATAGTGCAAACCGTGGGTCAAACCAATGTTCGTGTTGGGGTGCGTTTTTTCATCAATATCGTCCTTCTGGACTTTTTTATTTTTAATGTAGAATACGTGATTGTAAACATCTAACACAAGTACAGTACGTAAAATACTCTTTCAAATAAACGTGTTATTATTTTGAATATGCTCTTCTTAGGGTCGGTATTATTGTCATTGCTTGCGTCCCGGCACCTCTTTCTTTACAAATTAAGCACTGCGTGCATGTGTTAGGTCTTGTCAGTGAACAGTCTGTTGCTGCCATGAGAACAATCTGTTGATTGACAGGTTTGAAAGTTGTACTCGCGCAATCTCTTTGGCTGTGTAAAAGGGTTATGACAGTATTACACCGGCATAGATTGCGCAATTTCATGCTGTGTGAAAGGGTATTTTACACACTCGTTAAAACGTTTCAGAGACCGCACAGTAGCTGTATTTCTGTGTGAAAATGGTATTTAACACGCACGCAAGAACTTGCAGACTTAATGCAAATGTGTTGAGGTTTTTTTTAAAAAAGGCATTTTATGAGATTTTTAACTATAGGTACCTGCACTATGACTCAAACTCAGGCACACATTAAGCACTACGCTATACTGATGTGGCATGTTGACTTTGAAACCACACCCACTATAGCGCTTCAGTGGCGGTATAGCCTTTCACACAGGCAGTTATGATGGTTCAGTGCCGTCTCTGAACCACCTCGCAAGGTGTTTTCAGAGACAGCATAAAATATGACGGTTCTGTGTCGGTATAGTCAATTCACACAGACCTATAAGCCGCTTCAGTGGCGGTCATAACTGCTCTGTGTGAAAGCACCTTATGTTGTGTTTTTGTTTATAACTTTAATTATTCTTGAACTGTAAACTGTAGAAGGCAAGATTTTCTTCAGCATTATTGCTCAGAGATTGTCAACTTACCTATTAAAGAACTGCTTCATTGACACTTCAATACAAAAAGCGGGCATCCCAGGTTCCCCAGGATGCTTAGAACACATCAATGTGATCTGGCAACAAATTCAATCAGCTAAAAAGGAGAGGAAGGAGCTCCATGTGACATTCCTGGATTTGGCTAATGCATATGGTTCAGTGCCACATGAACTTCTTTGGGCAGCATTTAATTTTTTCAGTGTACCGATGACAATAACAAATCTAGTGAAAGCCTACTTTGGAAATTTGCAATTTAGTTTTTCAACTTCAGAATTCAGCACTACATGGCAATGCCTAGAAGTTGGAATAATGGCAGGATGCACCATTTCTCCACTGGCTTTTACCATGGCAATGGAAGTAATCATTAGGGCATCAAAATGGGTAGTGGGAGGAGAGCGCTTGGCTTCTGGAATGCGACTACCACCAATTCGAGCATACATGGATGACATGACAACCATGACAACAACAGTAGCCTGCACTAATCGGTTATTGGGCAAATTAACTAATAATATTGAATGGGCACGAATGCAATTTAAGCCCACTAAATCAAGGAGCACCTCTATAATTAAAGGTAAAGTAGTAGATAAATCGTTCTTCATTAATGGTGAGGCAATACCAACAGTGTCTGAAAAGCCAGTGAAGAGCCTTGGGAGATGGTACGACGGGGATCTAAAGGACACAGTTCGTGTGGGAGAAGTTAGACAACAAGCTGTGGAAAGGTTGAAGAGCATAGACAGCAGCGCTTTACCAGGCAAACTAAAACTCTGGTGCTTTCAGTTTGGTCTACTGCCAAGGTTGCTGTGGCCACTGACTGTGTACTAGGTTTCTTTGACAACAGTAGAGAAGCTGGAAGCTTTAATCAGTTCACACATCAGGAAATGGTTGGGAGTTGCACGCTGCCTCAGCAGAGTGGGACATTATGGTAAAGGAATACTGCAGCTACCTGTCTCCGCTCTAACCGAGGAGTATAAGTGCGCCAAGGTCCGACTGGAAATGACACCTGTGTTGAAAACTGGAAGAAAGTGGGCGGCAAAGAAAGCTCTGGAGGATGCAAAGGCTGCCCTTCGAATTGGTGATATCATGGGGCAAGTTCAGCATGGAAGAGGGGTCTTGGTCTCAGTTCAGCTCCTCCTACATGGCACAAGGCAGCCCCAGCTCAACGGAGGAAGCTGGTAGTCAACGAGGTGCAAAAAGCAGGAGGAGAGGATGAGGTGTAAAGGCCATTTCCCAGGCCAAGCAGGGAGAATGGATGAGATGGGAGAGTGTGGAACAACGCAAGATTGGCTGGCAAGACCTATGGTCAAAGGAACAGAGCAGGATCAGTTTCCTTATAAGGTCAACATATGATGTTCTCCCATCACCACAGAACCTAAACCTCTGGGTAGTAGAGGATCCCTCATGTCCTTTGTGTTCATCACCTGCAACATTAAGGCACATTTTGACAGGATGTAAGGTGGCTCTTAGCCAAGGATGGTTTACTTGGCGCCATGACCAGGTGCTGCGATGTTTGGCCTCAGCATTGGAAGACAAGCGTAACATGACCAATAAGTTGCCACCTGTTCCATCAAAACATTACACACAAAAGACAACATTCCTCCGCCCAGGAGAGCAACCACCAAGAAAAGGTGTTAAAACCAATCCTCGCCCAGGACAACTGGAAGCTGCTAGAGACTGGAAAATGCTGACAGATGTTGGTCAACGGCTTATTTTTCCACCTGAGATTGCCACCACTAACCTTCGACCAGATATTGTCTTGTGGTCTGGATCAGCACGCCTTGTTCACCTGGTAGAGTTAACAGTGCCATGGGAGGATGCTGTAGATGAGGCGTATGAGAGGAAGAAACTGCGGTATGCTCAACTAGCCACTGAAGCGGAACAGCGAGGATGGAGAGTCTGGATTTACCCAGTGGAAGTGGGTTGTCGAGGATTTGTGGCACACTCTACAACCCGGTTTCTCAGAGATGTCGGATTCAATGGCCAAGAGTTGCGTCGCACAGTGAAGAACTTATCTGAAGCAGCAGAGAGGAGCAGCAACTGGCTGTGGTTGAGACGGAAAGATTCTGGCTGGGGTACAGGTAAGTAAGCTGGGCTGAGTTGAGTGGGGGACGGAGGGGGGTGATGCTGGGATGCCAGAATCACCGTCGAGCCCTCTTGAGGTGTCGTGGGCTAGTCGACGAAACACCGAGGATGGAAGGTGTCCACTTGAAGAACCCAGAGATGTACCCTACTTAGCTCAATCCAGACGGTTGTCATGCTGATGCGCTGGGGAGACCGCACTATGGTTGATCCCCGGAGCCAGCATCGCAACCGTTGTGTGTGCTGATGCGCTAGGGAGGGAATAAGCTGATCCCTGGAGCCAGCATTACACTTCAGCCATCAACACCAGACAGAAGGATATCTTCATCATCATATGGAAGGAAGCGCAAATGGATGGAGACACATATGGATCACATTAGTTTACTGTGAAGCTACGTCTTAGTTGGTGCTTATCTTGGCGAGAGCCAAGTTCAAATCAGCATGAAGTTTGAACATCTACTCTCATGTAATGGAAATCATTACAGTCTAACGTGTGTAAGTCGCTTTGGATAAATGTGTCTGCTAAATAAATAAATAAAACAAAAAATGGTTGCACTTTCAAATTCTAAGCAAGTTACAAGCTTACCAGTGCCATTAATCAATAAAACAAACAAACATATATATATATATATATATATATATACTGTATATATTTTTTTCACTTCAAATATTACAAATACTTCCCTGTGTTGTAAAAAAAAAACGTTTTTACGTTTCTTTTCATACAATTTATGTTTAGCGCTTCCCATGTGTCCTACAATGGTCTGCCTAGGAGTGTAATCTACAGCCTTGCTGCTTGAAGTACAAAACAGCGCATTATCATAGATGTGAAATTCATCCTTGCCAAACTCGTTGACCCAATCTTTAGGGGTGATTTTTATTGTTTTTGACATCTTTGAACAGCTCTGAATGCTGAAGTAAACTGAACTTGAATACCGGAAGCAGTTTTATTTGACAGGTATTAGGCAGTGAAGCTCACTCCCTCTGCCTTGGCTTTGGCAGCGCCGCCCATACGCCTACACAGCTTAGGTTCTCTCGGGAAGCCAGAGGGGCCCCCCGGCCACAACTGTACTTTCGCAGCTTATGCGCTTTTGCCTCTACATAGGCCCTCTATCCTAATCTTTCTCCTCTAGCCAGCTATCTGTCTTAGCTCTGGCCTCTAAACTGTCTCCTATTCACAGGTTCCTCCGGGGCACGTGACCCGGCACCAGACGTCGGCTTGACCTCAACCACAAGATCTCCACCTGGTGCCGACCCTGTCTAAATCTTTCTCATTCCAGGTCTGCGACCTTTCTGTCCCTATGGGTAGCCGAGTCTCTCCAGGCCACTAGAACGCGGTCCTCCGAGCAGTAAAGGGGCTCTCCACGTGTTATATGTTTTTAGGTTCCAACCATACCGGAAACTCTTGCCCTCATTGTATTTTGCTCCCAGACCAGTGAGGAAGCTCCTCACGGTTCTCGAGTAGTGAGAGTCATGTCTGACCTGTCTGTCTACTAATTCTCAGCCCTTAAAGGCGCCCAGTGAAATATTATACATGTATTGATTTGGTTATTATCAAACAAACAAAAAAAGCCTTGCATGTTTTTTGCCCCTCCCCAAGTGTAAAACTAAAAAATCTCCGGAAACATACAAAATCTGCATTTTTCTGTGTTATTCCGCAGCAAACGGATTCCTAGGATCCCAGGTAATCACGACTGGAAATGAGAAGCAACACATAACTGTAATGCTCTGTGTGATACAAGATGGCCGCAAACTGCCTCCATATGCGGAATTTAGGTTGTTATCTTTGTAAGTGCATATTTATTTGATGTTTTATTTTTTTCCTCAGATTGAGGATGGGAAATTAGGGCTGTGACTTAAATTTGAAGGTATATGGTGTATCAACTCTAACATAGCACTAACATGGTCGATTCACACAGGAGTAAAAAGCCACAGGACATTTGAGTTTGGTCCCAATGTCTGGTAAAAATTCTGAAACCACCTGTTTATGTGGTGATTTTTAGTCCTGTGCAAATCAGGCTTACGACAACTATCTGTAAAGCTCTTACATTAAAAACTGCTATTGTGTTTACTGGCTGGCAAGGCTTGTGTCAGCTTTATTCAGGGGGACGCAGGTTTTAGTCTATTTGAATTCAATTGAATTTAGGGATTTCATCAGATCTATATACTCATTGTATGTGGGGAAAACACAAATTTACAGACATAAAACTTGACAAATAGAAACCAGTTGTATGTGAAATTAACTTGCCAATCAATCAAACCACCATTTCTACTTACCATTCAATGGTCCATAGGTCAAATGTGGGTAGCACTTAAAAAGAAAAATTAATAAATAAAAATTGGCAGCAATTTTTAATTTCAACAGTTTCAAAAGACTGTACAAGAGTAACATCTGAATAACAAATGATTTGTTGTTATTTTATAATAATTCTTCTATTTGTGAAGATAAATAGAGATATAGATAGACATAGATATAGGTACCTGTATAGATATAGATAGAGATATTTTAAATGCCCAACAATTCATAATAAATTCAAGTAGAACACCAGAGGAATAACAGCTAATGAAATAGAACAGTTTTATAGTTAAGCATACAGGTTCTGCTAAGTTTGAATTGCCCAGCCTAGGCCAGACAGGTACATATTTTACAATGACATGTTGAGGGAACTCACTCACAAAAACAGCCTTTATTGGTAAAGGGTTACATACAACTACAAGAATCATCTCCATCAAGTAAGAAATGAAATCTTTGATTTAAATTGTCATTACACTGACAGTATCCTCATAGCTACAGCATTTTCCCCAAATTACCACTTCATTGCAGCTATTTGGAGAATATGTACAGGCCATTTACTGAAAATGGCTTTTCAATTGAGGTCTATTTTTCTTCACTGTACCATAAGAACATGAACAATATGTTTCAGTTAACCTCGTAATCATGAACAGAATACAGACATGTCAAAGCAAATCAGGTATTAAAGAAGACCGCAGTCTTTTCGTTGGTAAACAATACCACAGTTTTGATAAATCTCAGAAGTTTTTTAACTTTTTTTTTTTTTCTTAAAACTATCTAGTCAATTAACTAACAGTACATAGTATTTACAAAGATTGGTCAGGTTAAAATTGGTAAGGGCATTTCAGAATATGGGGATAGTCAACATCCCCCCAGCCATAGATCCAGTATCAGTATCATCCCCAATATGTACATAACAATAAGAAGCGTGACTGACATACATATTCTGATTCTCTCAAAAGTTAGTTGTTTGGTCAACCCTCATCTTTCATCATCAAAACTGATTGCAGGCAATTTCATATGGCTGCAGAGACTGCAACGGACATGGAAACACTTGTGATTCATACAAGCAATTCCTCACAGGGATGCTTAATTATCAAAAAAAATAAGGTCCACTTTTATTATTATTATTATTATTATTATTATTATTATTATTATTATTATTTATTTATTTTAGCAGACCCCTTATCCAGGGCTTAATTTACAATCGTAAGCAAATACATTTCAAGTATCATAGTACAAGTAATAATACAATTAAGAGCAAGATAAATACAATGACTTTGGTTCAAGCAAGTACAAGTGTGACAAAATACAATTCAATAATACAGCAGATAAGTGTCAGTGATAGTTACATCAAGATATGATTAAATACAAAATACTACAGATTAAACACTTGGCAGATTACAGTACTCTGAAGTACAGGATTAAATGCAGTAAAATAGGGGGCAGATAAGAGCAAGTAAAGCGCATTTATGGAAGGGTGATATGTGTCCCAGGGGAAGAACAGAGGAGTTCTACAGGTGCTTTCTGAAGAGGTGAGTCTTGAGGAGGCGCCGGAATGTGGTCAGGGACTGGGCAGTCCTGACATCTGTGGGAAGGTCATTCCACCACTGCGGGGCGAGGGTGGAAAAGGAGCGGGCTCTGGAGGCAGGGGAGCGTAGAGGAGGTAGAGCCAGTCTTCTAGTGCAGGCAGAGTGGAGAGGTCGAGTGGGGGTGTAGGGAGACATGATGGTCTGGAGGTAGCTGGGTGCAGTCTGGTCAAGGCATCTGTAGGCTAGAACAAGAGTCTTGAACTGGATGTGAGCGGTGATCGGGAGCCAGTGGAGTTGCGTGGGAGAAGCGAGGCAGAGTGAACACCAGGCGGGCAGCGGAGTTCTGGATGAGCTGGAGCGGACTGGTGGCGGACGCAGAGAGGCCAGCCAGGAGGGAGTTGCAGTAGTCTAGGCGGGAGAGTACCAAGGCCTGGACCAGGAGCTGGGTGGCGTAGTTGGTGAGGAAGGGTCGGATTCTTCGGATGTTGCTCAGGAAGAATCGGCAAGTGCGTGCCAGAGTGGAGATGTGCTGGCAATAAGAGAGGTGCCAGATTGGAGAGGGTCGAGCAGAGAGTGGTTGGACAGGAAAGCAGAGAGCTGGCGGTGTACAGTCTGCTCGAGGGTTTTGGAGAGGAAGGGTAGGAGGGAGACAGGACGGTAGCTCTGGAGGGAGGTGGGTCGAGGGTAGGTTTTTTGAGGAGGGGAGTGATAGAGGCTTTTTTGACGGCAGAGGGAAAGAGACCAGAAAGGTGAGAGGTGTTGAGAAGGGAGGAGATGAAGGGAAGTAGAGCAGGAGCAGCAGCTTGAAAGAGGTGAGTTGGGAGGGGGTCCAGGGCACACGTGGTGGGTTTGTGACCCTGGAGCAGGGAGGAGAGGTCAGAGTCTGAGAGGGGCGAGAAGGTGGAGAAGGAGGGTGAGTTAGTAGGGGATGCAGTGGGTGTAGGGGTTGGAGCAGGAGGGGGTGGTGTTAAAGAGTTTGCGGATATCTGAGATTTTATAAAAGAAGAAGGAGGGAGGCCATGTGTTCTGAACTTTGTGTAGAACTCATGCCCTTTATATGAAAAAAAAATCGGCAAAATGGTGTGGATTCTTTTGCATTCAGGCATTGAGTATAACTCATATTTCTATAATAAAACAGTATTGCATAAGCAGCACATACATCAGATCAAGGATGCCTGTAACCGCTATTAAACTCAAATCAAAGACACAAGTATATATATATATATAAAATCAATATATGGTTGAAAAATCCCACAACACCTACAAATTAGATGATTCACCTCAATCCTGGTGCATGCACAGTTTAATTAAAAAATAAGAAATATAACAAATGACAGATTTCTAAGCTTTTAAAACCCTTAGCTTTTCAGTAAACCAATTTAAAAAGTTAGTGCATGGAGAGAAAAGGTGACACATTCATAAAGCAAAAGTTAAACTTCATTCTTTCTTCCCCTGAATCCACATCAGAAATGCAGTATTTTAGCTCTACTAAAATAACATGCTTTGGAATTGGCATATCTCTTATGTCAAAGCCAAGCAGGCTACACCAATAGCCTTGTGATTAACTTGCTAGTGCCTTACATTAGGGAGGCTATGTGTCTGAATCCACCTGCATCAATAGAGCTTTATAGGGATGCCTGCATAGCACAAATACTTACAAAGAAAAGGGCTATTCAACTAGTTTCTCTAGGATACAGCAGCAACGATACATTTATAATCACCTGCTAACTGGCAAAGGCAACATATGTACCACATTATGTTCTGTAGCTAGTACCAAGCTGAAATTGTTTTTGTATTTTTTCTTAGAAAATGATAGCTTTAGATAGACCCCTCATATCGCAAATATAGCTTCCAGATAGTGGAAAATCTTGTATCAATAGCGGAATCTTTTTTTTTTTTTTTTTTTTTAATGTTTCCCTCTATATATCAATTTTTTTCACTGTTGACAATGCATTCTCACAACTATCTGGATGGACATTTTAACTCCATCCAGGCTGTCAAACAATAACAATAAAATGGTGTGTTTTTACATGCAAACAATGCATTTTAATTAATAATAATAATAATAATAATAATAATAATAATAATAATAATAATAATAATACATATGCACACAGGGGTGGGGGGTACCCTGTCACACATGCCCATAATGGCAATTTGCAATAAACTAAATTTTCATATGTTACTTTGCAATTTTGCCAAATATGTGAAAGTCTCCATTGATTTTATTAAAACTTTATTAAGTGGCCAATTTAAAAATGATATGTCTTTATACAGTGACGTCATGTTTCTTTTCAGTGCTACAACATATCTTGTGATTGAGGAGAGCAGATAGTGTACATTCAGGGTTATCCTATTCTCTGAGGCTATTTATTTTATATTCAACATTCCGGTCATTGATTTGTTCATGTTATATGTTGTACATGATTTATGGTGTATGGTGTAAAAGCAAAAAACTTAACGATCCTTCCACAGCAGCAGAGAAAATGTATGTTGGCTAATTGTACCTTGCTGTTGGTGACCTCTTTTCTTGTCCATTGCCTAATGCAATCCATCCGATAAAGTCACTGAGGTCCACTAAAATAATAAAGTTTCTAGGAACTCAACAATGATTCTCAAGCTATGATGAAAAGACACTTAAAGTTTGATATAGATCCTCGTATTCTGAGAAACATTTTCTCCCTGGAACTCATACATTAATGTATCGCTCACAGCCAACAAAAGTTCGGATTGTGTTTTTTTTTCTGCTCTTCTCTTAGAATCATATTATTATTCATTATTCAAACACAGAATGTACAAGAAGTGTATTCTGTAAAATCTAAACAGACATCATCCATCCCACATTTACCCCACTTTCCACATTAAAGTTAAATAATTCTGTTACTTACTGCCAGCTCCTTCGAGAGCCTGATTCGGAAGTCATTCAGCAGGACTATTGCAACAATTTCCTGATGGGGGATGAAGGCTAATCCTTCATTGAGGTAGACTTTTTGGCCTCGAAACAGATCAAGCACATCCTGGAAAGGAACCTGTTTAAAAAGTAAGCAAGAAATACAGCAGCACCATTCAGACAGTTATGCAAAGTTTTATACATACCTTATACCTTTTTGCAGAAGTAGATTATATTTTTATAGGTCATTACTAATGCAATCTCAAACTTGCTTTATAAATGACTTAATTATTACTAATTAGTATAGTCTTAGCAATTATTCCTTTAACACTGGTTTAGGGATGTAGTCTAAACTGTCTGAATCATTAATAAAAAAAACTAATAATAATAATAATAATAATAATAATAATAATAATAATAATAATAATAATAATAATAATAATACACACACTTCAAACCATCTGTATATTGTATTCACAAATAAAAATAAAATCTGAAAAAAAAACAGCAGTACAGTGAGTGTTGTTCAGGTCCATATTCTGTGGTGGGCCTTGGAAAGTTAACAAGTGTCTACCCAAATAATAGTGGTAAGCTGTTTCAGTTTACTCAATTTACCTTGCAAAATTCTTGGTGGCACGCAAACTATAAATTGAGTTATTAAGTTTTTTTTCACAGCTTGTTCTTTTCTTCATCACTTATCTAAAATATAAAGAAAAAACCATGGAGGAGGCGGGATATAACATTATAAGCCATCGTAAATATACACATTACACTACACGGTGGTCAGCTTCAGACAGACAAACACATGTTCCCAGTGCCTTGGGGAAATACCTGTCAAGTACAGCACCAGGACTTGTCTTATTTTAACCAAGAGTGGTTTCTCCGTCTATTGTCGTCACCTATTATTAGGTATGTGATGCAAGCTGTGTCAGGTATTCTTGCTCAAGCATATTTCCTGTGTGATCTAATGTTTGTGGTCGAGTTCTCTTCAGCCAACGTAGAAGAGATGGCTCGTCATAGAAGTGAAGAACAATGCAGTTATGAATCTGGCTTCAAATCAGCCAGAAAACGATGACAGAGTGATACACAATTGGAAATCAAGCCTTAACAGAAAGCGCATCTCTCTGACAATGTATTATAGCTCTAGTGTACCACAATCGAGTTCAATTTCACATTAAAACAGAATTCTCTGGTGTTGTTTTACAGCATTTTCCTCAGCTTTTCGTTTAGTTTATCAGAAGTGCCTAAGGCTCTTTCTCAAATCTTGCTTGCTACAATATCAGCCACATGGACATAAATGACAGGGTAACTGTGTATCATGTATTGTGTAAAGGACACACTGTTTGGAAAGGCACAGAGAGCTGGTCCTGCAATTGTGAACTATTATTTTATTATTTGTTTTTAATTTCACACATGCATATGAAAAGAAAGATCAGAGACTAATGCAAGCAGGGTTTGCATAATCATGTGAATAATGTAAAGATGAAATGGGTAAATATCTGGGAACAAAAGGTAGTAAAAGGTACTATTTACAAATTGTATAGCAACAAAATTTAGTGTTATAGGCAGCAGGATGGCACTAGGTGGATAGCACATTTTATTGGTTTTGAAAGCAACATTGCTTTTTGACATTTCCAAAAAGCTTTTCGAAAACAGCAAAAAGCAAAATCACTTTCAAAACTACAAAATGATAGCAGCAATCAGCACAAATCCATGCAGGGGTGTTTTAATTTTTCAATTGGAATAACAAATTAGTGCAATCCACACCATGATGTCCATCTGGCTGTGATCACCTTCTTACTGTGGAGAGCTCAATCCAGTAACCCGATTTCACTCTATCTTAGATAGCCATATGTGATGTGTGTTCAGAGATGCAAAATGTGTTACAAAATGTACTTAAAAAAAAACACACCAAAAGGTGACAATGCAGTCACTGTATCAACACATATTGTCTGCAATCAGTGACCTATATAGGATTTGGATGGACTTTCAGGATAATGGAAGGCATGCTTGGAGGTGGGGGTATAATGTATAGAAAAAGTTATCATATCCCAGTTAAAGAAAACCTTTCAGCTTTAGTTTAAAATATATATTTTCTTAAATACAGTTTATTAAATATGCTGCTGTGGCTACAAGACAAAAACACTCTCGGGGCTAGGTTGTGCTGGAGGCAGTCACTAGCCTTTCATCACTGGAAGTCTGGTGCAATTAATTTAGAGGTCTCAACTTGGTGGACATCCCAGAACAACTGCGCATTTTGCAAAACAGTTTTTACTAGAGAATTTTCTGGTTTTTTTACTGTAAAAATATTACATACCTGCACTTCCATTGCATTTTGTGGTGCAGCTAACTTTATTTTATTTTATTGAACATGGAGCAGGTGCTGTAAGTATGGAAAATTAATTATAATTCAATGCCTGAGAATCTGAAATGAAACTTGCTGCTTTTGTTTGTTTGTTTTTGTTTTTAAATATAGTAAGTTATTCTTGATCAGGTACTGTAAATATCACAGCAACAGAAATAAGTAAAAGTGCAATCAAATCAAATCATAATTGCGTGCATTTGCAATGCTCCCATGAAATGCTGGCGGTTATTGTAAGGGAATTAAAAAAAAGATTAATAGCGATCATTTTAAACAAATTGAATACAGTGTCGTAAACATCAGTGCTCAGGAAGACTTTTTAATGAAGCCATTGGTGGAGCAATAAGATAAGTGGAATACAAGATATGTAGGGTGATTATGAAAACTAGTTGAGGCAAGGTTTAACAGACACTATTTAGTAATGTTCATTTTGTGTGACTTAAACTTCTGGGAGGAAAATAATTTAAAAATAAAACGCTGAATGGTAAAAAATATAATTTGACAATTAATCTAGAAAGACTTAATTCGCTGAAGACACACTATAATTACAGAAATGTTTGCGATTTAAGTAAATCTGCTGCTACAAATTTGAACATGAAGTTAAAACCTAAGCTTTTATTTTTAAATGCAGGCACAGAACATGCAAATACATTTGTTACCACAAATAACATTGTTCAGGTTGTTAGTTAGAAAGGTGTTTGGAATCACTGAATTTGGATAGTGCAGGAAAATGTGGTAATTGTTTGTTGTGGACAATCTTGCTTTAGTTTTTGGCTCAGATTTAAAAATTACACATTCCATTTTAAATACAGTCAACCCTCTTTATACCGCCTGGGAAGGGCCATGGGCAAAAGCGGGCGATAAGCGAGGATGGCGTTATAGTGAGGGTCCAAAAACACACACAGACACACACAACCTTCTATGTTTGCAATAAATTCAAACGTTTTAATGTTTTAGTTATACAATTACAGTATCTCCAGGCCATTTTTATAAAACATGAATCTTTTTTAAAACTACAGTACTAGTTCTTAACACAACAGTAGGTCTACTAGTGACATTTTATCATATTTTCCCATCTGTATGAAACATACATGGTTACTTTTGAGGAACAGTTTTAAAACATTTTTTTTTTTTTAAACTTAGTGTCAAATCACCCAAACAATTCCATAAAAACAAACTGTACAATTATTATTTTTTTTTTTTTTTACTGTACTGGTCATTTGAACTTTACTGTTTACAATGAGGGAAACTACAATGCTTATATTTACGTTTGCTTGGCTTGGGAAGTTGTCAGGTCACGGACAGCGATATAACAGGTATAAATAGCACTGTTTTTATATTGGTGACATTTGTTCAGAGAGAATAGCTGGCGGTATTTGAGGATGGCGTTATAAAGGGGGGCGGTATAACGCGGGACTGTAGTTTTGGACCAAGTTAATATGTTATGTGCAGAGTGTCTCTTATTGTATAAGACGTCATATCTTGTGCGGTTTGAGAAGTGTTTAAGGGGTGCTGCTAAAACTGGCGATATTTCTTATAATAAGCACCCTACGTACTAACTTATTATAAAATCACAAAAACGAAGGAGTTAAAATGTGTCACCAGATAATGCTTGCTAGTCTTGGTCACTATAATTAACAAATACACCATGCTCTTCAAGCATATCAGCTAAATTTCAATGTTTCTTTCATGAAAAAACTCCAAACTTCAAAGTAGCAAAACCATCAAGGCATTCTTTCTGAATTCAAAATAGCTGTTACTGTTTTCTGATGTCATTTGTCACATTGAAAACCCAGGAATGTAGAAAGAAAAATTATTAATTGCTAAAGCAGTAAAACATCAACATGCCAGCAACTTCCTAGCCAATTATGTATCCCATCTATGCAGTATGTCAGAAAGTCAGAAAACTGACAAACTTAAATCGTAGCTCCATGATGCCACTAGGAAACAAAACCAGTGCTGCCTTTCTCTAAACTGACAGTTCTTTTTTCTGTATCTACTGCACAGCTAGCAGTCAAGATCAGGAATACCACAGACCTGTAGCTCCCCCTGGTGATTACACAACAGTATTTTTTTATTTATTTTTTTACTTAAAAACATGCATTTCAGAATAATAATAATGGTATACCGGCTAACTGCACTGTAACAAACCACCAGGGGACCTGAGAAATGTCTGTTATATCAGGGTGCTCACTAGAAAAGGGTTTGGCAATTTGCTGTATCAGAATAATGAAGAAATGCCCAATTTGAATTGCATATCAATATATAGTACTTTCATGAAGATTACTTCACATTGATCAAAATTGAAACGATATGTTTAAAAGAAAACAGTAAAGAAATGAGAAAGGAAAAATGTACATTTACATGCTGAATACAGTAATTACTTTTTCTTGAAAAAAAAAAAAGTCCAGCGTAGATTACTTCATATTTTTATGCTTTTCTCAATGCACTGTTTGCAGTTGCCTCCTCACGCCCGTTGCCTGGTTGCAGTTTGTGTGAAGATGGCAGGCAGGCAACGATTGTATACGTCATGCATGATTCACACTTCAATAGGTTATCTTTGAATTAGCTAACCATGGTGTTTGTTTTCACTCAGAGAATAATGTACAGTATTTATTTATGCTCTTGTCTTCTGTTAAACTTTTATAGTCATGTAGCAGACTCACTGGCCTGGAGTCAGCCACCTTGCAGTATTGTGGCTCAGTACTCCAGAAGCACTGACAGGAACTGTGTCATTGAGCTAGGCTTAGGATTGTGGAACATAAGACAACAATGAAGTTCATCAAACAGGTTCTCACTTGGATTGCAGGTCGCGAGGATCATACTACTGTAGTCAAGGAAGATAAATGAAGTCTGCCTCATGCACATCGAGCCAGAAAATTCCAGTAAGGCAGATGGTCTCATTATCATTTTGAGATGTGCAGAGATTATACAAAAAAGGTGGGTCCTAATAAAGTGACAGTATGGAGTGTACCTGTTTCTGGCTACTATTCAAAAGAGGTCAAATGCAATATAAATCTATTGGAGAACACTTTTCAACAAACGAATGGTATTTGAATGTGCGTGGGGTTTTTTTTGTACTGTTGCAGATTGTCATCCCTAATTGTGTGTAGTATACAGGATAAGGCTGGTAACCATCAACTATAAAATGAATTAATATCTACAGGTCGGCAGAAACACATCTGACAATCACACAGGACGCTATTGTTGTCTGAGAAGTCTTATGACTGAAACCTTTTTTTTTTTTTATTTGCTAAATAACCGTGCTTCTTGTCTGTGGAAAATGCTATTAGCTTTCAGGAAACCAATAGGGACTGCAGAATCAAAACGAAACACGTGTAGGTTACCAGAGCCTTTGAACTGCAGCCGCTTGGAAATTGGTTCTGTTTATCAGCCATGCTGCTGTCACAGCTCTGACCTTTATCCCTAAAAGGTCTCAGTAAACAATCTCTTTTTCCCCATCCAATCTCTTTAGCTATGCTGTTCACATGAAATGTGATGCAGCCCCCTCCTCCTCTTGCCATTCACATTCACCTCGGCTTTTACTGACAAATGAATTTTAATCCTGCTGGGCATGTCTTACAGTAGCAGCCACTGCATAATGTCACTGGCTTCAGAATGGATGAGAGAACTATAGAAACTACAGTACTGCTTTGACATAGAGCCTTAACACATTACATACCTTTTAGTATTTTGAATGCTTGAATCAGATCACCGTATAGTCTTCTTTGTTCAAGACTGAATAGATTCAATTATTTTAGCCTGTCTGCATACGACATGCCTTTTAAACCCGGGATAATTCTGGTTGCTCTTCTTTGCACTCTTTCTAGAGCAGCAATATCCTTTTTTGTAGATCGCCAGTCCTGATATGCCAGGGTACAATCAGCGGAGAGATTGTCTAACTTTCTGGATCTTCTTTACATTGAGTTGCCTTATTCATGGGGAGGAGAGTTCCACAACGATACAGGCTATTATGCAAAGACCATAATCTGGCACAAAGAGACAGACACTTTTAAAACCAGATATTTCTTGTGCTCTATTTCTATAAGCACATCCACGCAGAACGATCTATATATATATATATATATATATATATATATATATATATATATATATATATATATATATATATATATATATATATATAGCAATACCCAGAAGTGTGATCTGATGAAGATGACATTAAGACACTGTGGCAAAGGGTTAACAGTGCAGGTGCAGGAATGCTGTGGTGATCAATAAACAGACAGACAACAATAATCCAGGTGCAATGGTGGTTTATTTGTACAATACAAAAGTCTGATGACAAACGGCAGTAAATAGTAACAATGGTAACAGGCAATACAGGGGCGTGTATTGCTCTGTTGTAATCCATGGGTTGGTCCCGAAATAATAACAGTCCCGTTTCCTAAACAACAACACGTAATACAAAACACAAACACAAGTCCACAGTGAGTGATTTAGTGCTCGCGGTGCAAATACAGTTTATCGTTTATCCCTTTACACAGCGCCCTCACAGGTCGGTGGAGAGATTTATCACCAAGAATCTCTGTCACAGACACACATACTTAATAACTTGTATGATCAATAGCCTAACTTAAAGAGTAAGTAGCGGGGTTCTGAAAAATATAGTGTTATACGTCCCCACGTGTTGCTACAACTGTTTAAATAACGTACCTGTCATTTTTTGTTTCATTGTTAACATCCTGACCATTTTTTTCACTTATAACTTTAAAGTCTGTTTCAAAGCTCTTTTCAAAATGGCCGCTCTAGTGCACTGGGGTTTGATATCTGTTCTGTTAGAGCAATTTAAAAACAAAACAAAAAAACATAAGTGCTCTGCCTTTTCTGTTCCGTACCACATCATGGATCATTATTGCTGTTACCTGTTTGACAATGTGGGCAATAATCCGTACGTTATCAGTGCACTAGAACGGCCATTTTGAAAAGAGCAATGAAAATGAAAAGAAATTCCAGGTACGTTATTTAAACAGTTGTAGCAACACATGGTGGTGTGCAACACTATATTTTTTCAGAACCACGCTACTTACTCTTTAAACGGGCCATTTCCTGTTGGATTTATATTTAAAAACACTTCAAATTTAGTATCTTTTCTTCAGTACTTACCGATTCATAGTGCAAGTTGTTGAATTTCAGAAAGTCATGGGCTCGTTCCTTAGCCAGTACTTGGAATCTGTATCTAAAAAGGTCCATCTCCTGCTGAATAAACCAACGCCTCAGGTCTTCACTGTAAAAAATATATAATAACAAATTAATAAACTAGTCTGCTGTATGACCATACTTTCTAAATGGCCATTGTTTAGATCAACAAAAGAGGCCCCCTTGTTGTCCAACAGTGATGGGTCTTTTTGGTGTACTATGAAATATGAAAAAATAAATCTGTGGCAAATTAGTCTAGGTCTTTATACACTGAATACATTTAGGATCACCACCACATTGATCAATTGAATAGACTTATAACAACTGGCACCAGAGTGTGGGTAATATTACAGAATCCAACTCACGTCTGGCAGTATGCAAGGCGAAGAATAAAATGAGAGATGCTGTCTTTTCTTCTTTTAGCATATTCAGTGTTCAATGACTTTTCAGCCTGTACATTACAGAAAAAAAGAAGTCATGTGATATAATTGTATAACACCTTAAAACACCAATTCAAGCAGACAAATGTTTCAGCTAATGACTTCATCGCTGTAATATAAGTTATTGTTTACTTTACTTTACTACAATCACTTCCCTAAATGTTTAAACTACTATGAGACATCAGCCACTGAAAGGCAGTTATAGTATTTACCTGGTTTAATCCAACAATTTCAAAATCTAGTCCTCACTAGACTTCAGACTAGTTTGTTTTTGCTGTGCCTTGTCAGACACACACATCTCTTGGGACACAGACCTCAAACTACTTGTGGGCCCCATAGTGGTGAAAATATATACTTGACTGTCAATACACAGACATGTAGCTCTAGAGATGAAATACAGTTCTTCCCAACACTGTGCAATTCAGGTCTGGAACACAAGGGGGCCACATTCACCTGCTTCGACAGAGAAAACTGAAAGCCTTGTTTCTCTAATGGTGTTTGCACACTACTGTGCTGCAGTCTCCAAGATGTGTCGCTTGCAGTAATATTTGATACAGGATGTTAACTCTTTCTGCTTTGCAGACTAGGCAAGATAATTCCACTCTAAACTGCAGACTGCTATTGTACTCTACAAACTGCAGAACAGTAAACTTCTAGTTTTTATTTTAAAGACACTGAAACTATAAATTAATTATCCTATGGTAGTCTTTGTGTAAGGTATTTGATGCTGATGGCTTGTTTGGTCATCAAGTGTCAAGCTATCACTGTAGTTTGACACTACTGTCACAAAGTATTATGCAAAACAGTAAGCTCTAACTATCAAGTTCTCTCATTCTTACATCCTGTACTTACTGTTTGCACTCTGTAAGAGAAGTGTAGCTTTCAGAGCTCCCCTCCAGCTTCTTAGAAGTTAGAAGTTTTCTCATACCTCACTCCAAGGTTTTCCAGTCTTGAGAACTAGAAGAGAAAGCATAGTTATGCAAATTTACAAAGAGCAATTTACGGTATTTAGATAATACATTTAGAATTACTGTACTGTAATCAGGTCCCCACTTTGTACAAGAGGTTTCAACTCCATAGGGCGTACCCTTTTAACCATTATAAAACCATGAAGACAAGGACCACCTTTGTATGCATATGTTTTAACCTGTCCACAGCAAAGGTCTCAAACTCAGAAAGGGAGATGTTTTCATTGGGAGGCTGTCCATAGAACTGCAGGCTATGTGGGTAAAGATCAGCTTGTCGGTCTCCGGTCAGACTTACAATCTTCCGTCTTCTTCCACGACTGAACTGCATGACGATTCCTTTAAAAAAAGTCTGAAAACGTGAAGAGGGATCTGAATATAAACAACTAGTTTCTTTGAGGAAACAAATCCTCTAAACGCATAACACCTAAGACCAACCTTTTGGCTAATGGTGGTGTTTTCAAATCCAATACCGGTAACTGTATGTGTACTCTATGCAACATTGTGATATATCTTGTGTCTTTATAGCAGAGTATTATAGTACAACTGTGTGAAACTTTTAATGAAAAATAAATACCACCAAATTAATTTATATAATTATTTCTTCTATTTTCTACTTTCCATCTAACAAACAAATCTATTAAAAGTCAATAGTCCATGCTTTCAAAAGTACATTGTTTTTTTTATATGGTCTCCCATTCACTGTCTGTTTACGTATCTGTTAAAAGACTAGCTTTTGCAAAGGGTTAATACGTAGTGTAGCGAAATAATTTAACGCAGGCAGACAATCCACATACAGACAGAGGGCGGGCGCGAACCAGGTGTGACACTGATTTTGGTACCCCGTGGAATTCGGTATCCCCTGTGAATTCACACCTGCGCAGATGCGTTTTTTCTCTTTTTTTTGAAAGACGGCTGAATTGGAAAGTCAAATATATCTGTGTATATCCGCCACACTATTTTCTCCCAATAATACCGTGATGTACTGAGGCTTATGTTTTACTTAGTTTGAGGCACGAAAGCGTCACATTATATTTATTTTTAGCAATTCTATGTATTGTTTTTGACATGTGAAATTCTGTATCTGAAATGTAAACTAATTAATGAGGTATCACTACACGGAAAGACTTATAATATTTAATAAGCAATGAATAGAAGTCAGACCAAGTAAAACATAACAGTTAACACAAATACTGGGCAGCGTGTCTTTTTTTATTTATTTTACTCTTCTGTTTGGTTAAAGCTCTCTTTATCCCTCAGTGTAGACTGCAAATAAATATTTTGCTGTGTTCCCGTTACTCCTAAAAAGTCTGCGTTGCAGTCGGGAGTCATATGTTTTTGTACAGACTGTCCTGTGAGGTAGGTTCTGATGCGCTGGGGAGACCACACTGTGGTTGATCCCTGGAGCCAGCATTGCAGCCGTTGTGTGTGCTGATGTGCTAGGGAGGCAAAATAAGCTGATCCCTGGAGCCAGCATTACACTTCAGCCATCAACACCAGGCAGAAGGATATTTACATCATTATATGGAAGGAAACGCAAATGGATGGAGACACAGATGGATCACATTAGTTTACTGTAAAGCTACGTCTTAGTGCTTATCCTGGCAAGAGCCGGGTTCAAATCAGCATGAAGTTTAATGGAAATCATGAAGATCTGGATACGTCCTGCTGTGAATAGTGATTGCTGTGGATAGTGCAGCTGGCAACAAGGGAAAGACCTTGTGACAGCCTGGAGAGACGACAGGAGGAACGAGACCACATTGGGGCTGGCAAGGGTCAACTACCCTTGTCGGCAGTATCTAGCTCTGTGTTTACAGGATGCTGGAGACACCCGCCCAAGGCTTCTAAGAAATTAAAGAGAAAATACCCCTAGAGTCTGCGAGAATGGGGGCGGAAGATGGCTCAACGTTGGACAACATGGTTAACGACTTAGGAACAGAAATGGATATGAGTATGGAGAGTACTTCACAAAAGACTAGTTCAAGATCTGCAGTTAGCAAAGACATGGAAATCCAGGTTTGTGTCTGTGGCTGGAGAAAGGCAACAACATTCAGGGGTTTGAAGATTCATCAAGGGAGAATGCAATGCTTGAGGGAGAAGGGACAAGGGCCTCGCATTGATCAGTACTTCTTACGAAGTCAGTCAACTCAGTCGAATGAAATCCAGCGACAGGAAGCAAACCACAGTTCACAGGCTATCAGCACCCCTGTCATAGACGTGAGGAGGACTTGCATGGATACAGTTAGTGATGAACCTAATGATCCTTTTGAACCCGGTCAGACAAACCAGCATAAGAGAGAAAAGAATCTCAACGGGCACAAGCCTGAAGTTAAATGGCAAAGAGCTTGTGAGAAAACTGCGTGGGACACAGTAAACACAGATCTCTGCTTTGCATTGGAAAGGTTAAGTGGAACAGTTGAAAAGAAGCTGGATAAATTTAGGGACAACATCTACGCATATGGAAGCGAGAGGTTTGGATTTGAAAAAAGGATGGAAAAAGTACAAATTATTCCTGGAAAGTCTAGACTGCAGCAGGAGATTGAACGCTTAGTTAGAGAAAGCAGACAGCTGAGGAAGCAATGGAGAAGAGCAGAACAAAGTCAGAAGGAGGGACTCAATCTCTTACAAAGGGTCATAAAAGATAAGCTTGCAACATTGCGCAGAGCTGAGCGCCTATGGAAACGCTACAAAAAGAAGGAGCGTGCAAGAGCTAACTTTTATAAAGACCCATTCAAATTTGTAAAGAAGTTATTCACCAGTGAGAAGAATGGCACCTAAGTTTGAGCTGGAGAGATATTTGGAGGAAACACATACAGATTCAAAAAGGCAGGAGCCTATGTCAGTTCCTTCAGACATCCCACCTATCAATCCACCAGAATATCAAATGGAGGACTGTGCACCTAAGTGGAAAGAAGTAGAGCAAGCTGTGAAAAAAGCAAGAGCTTCATCATCTCCAGGGCCTAATGGAGTTTCGTACAAAGTGTACAAGAGTGCTTCAGGAGTTCTACGAATCCTGTGGAAATTGATGAAAGTGGCATGGGAAAAACAGGTTGTACCAAGACCATGGCACAAAGCAGGTGGAGTCTTTATACCGAAAGAAAAAGATTCTTCAAACATCAGTCAGTTTCTCCCTATTTTCCTATTAAAAGTAGAAGGCAAGATTTTCTTCAGCATTATTGCTCAGAGATTGTCAACTTACCTATTAAAGAACTGCTTCATTGACACCAGTACAAAAAGCAGGCATTCCAGGTTTCCCAGGATGCTTAGAACACATCAATGTGATCTGGCAACAAATTCAATCAGCTGAAAAGGAGAGGAAGGAGCTCCATGTGACATTAATGGATTTGGCTAATGCATAAGGTTCAGTGCCACATGAACTTCTTTGGGCAGCATTTGATTTTTTCAGTGTACCGATGACAATAACAAATTTAGTGAAAGCCTACTTTGGAGATTTGCTATTTAGTTTTTCAACTTCAGAATTCAGCACTACATGGCAATGCCTAGAAGTTGGAATAATGGCAGGATGCACCATTTCTCCACTGGCTTTTACCATGGCAATGGAAGTAATCATTAGGGCATCAAAATGGGTAGTGGGAGGAGAGCGCCTGGCTTCTGGAATGCGACTACCACCAATTTGAGCATACATGGATGACATGACAACCATGACTACAACAGTAGCCTGCACTAATCGGTTATTGGGCAAATTAACCAATAACATTGAATGGGCACGAATGCAATTCAAGCCCACTCACAAGGAGCACCTCTATAATTAAAGGTAAAGTAGTAGATAAAATGTTCTACATTAATGGTGAGGCAGTACCAACAGTGTCTGAGAAGCCAGTGAAAAGTCTTGGGAGATGTACAACAGGGATCTAAAGGACACAGTTCATGTGGGAGAAGTTAGACAACAAGCAGTGGAAGGGTTGAAGAGCATAGATAGCAGCGCTTTACCAGGCAAACTAAAACTCTGGTGCTTTCAGTTTGGTCTACTAACGAGGCTGCTGTGGCAACTGATTGTGTACGAGGTTTCTTTGACAACAGTAGAGAAGCTGGAAGCTTTAATCAGTTCATGCATCAGGAAATGGTTGGGAGTTCCACGCTGCCTATGGTAAAGGAATACTGCAGCTACCAGTCTCCGCTCTAACCGAGGAGTTTAAGTGTGCCAAGGTCTGACTGGAAATGACATTAGTAGAGTCACGTGACAAATGCGTAAGGGAGGCAGCACCTGTGCTGAAAACTGGAAGAAAGTGGGCGGCAAAGAAAGCTGTGGAAGATGCAAAGGCTGCCCTTCGAACTGGTGATATCATGGGGCAAGTTCAGCATGGAAGAGGGGGTCTTGGTCTCAGTTCAGCTCCTCCTACATGGCACAAGGCAACGCCAGCTCAACAGAGGAAGCTGGTAGCCAATGAGGTGCAAAAGCAGGAGGAAAGGATGAGGTGCGTAAAGGCCGTTTCCCAGGCCAAGCAGGGAGAATGGATGAGATGGGAGAGTGTGGAACAACGCAAGATTGGCTGGCAAGACCTATGGTCAATGGAACAGAGAGGATCAGGTTCCTCATCAGATCAACTTATGATGTTCTCCCATTACCATGGAACCTAAACCTCTGGGTAGGAGAGGATCCCTCATGTCCTTTGTGTTCATCACCTGCAACATTAAGGCACATTTTGACAGGATGTAAGGTGGCTCTTAGCCAAGGACGGTTTACTTGGCGCCATGACCAGGTGCTGCGATGTTTGGCCTTAGCATTGGAAGACAAGCGTAACATGACCAATAAGTTGCCACCAGTTCCATCAAAACATTACACACAAAAGACAACATTCTTTTTAAGTCAAAGATTGTGAGTTATTTAAAATATTTTTTTAAATCAAATATTGACATTACAGTACTTTTTTCTATTCAGCATTAGCTGCCCATAAGCCTTGGTTAAGTGTATTCTTAAAAAAAAATCTTAAGACAATGTTACTTTTTCATGCTTGTTATGATTTTTAGAAGTGGTCATGTATTTTACAATTACAGTCTACATTGTACAAGAAACATAGGCTTAAATGTTCCTGTTTTTTAGGTGATTAATGTATATCTCTCGTCACTAACAAAGAGACACAGTGATAAAAGACAAGGACAAGCTTGTGTCATTGACAGTTAAAATCACCACCAATGAGACATTTAAAATAGACATAACAAAATGTATTCAGTTTCTTAAAATTCCACATTTTCTAAGACTCTTTTTGATGATTTTATTTTGTAGAACGTTAAACAATATTAATTATGTAAATCAATATTGTTTGGTAGCCACGACCCTCACCAGGACAAACGGATAAAGGGAATTAATGAATGACTTAATATTGCTCGGTAGAATAACAATCTATTGTAATGTTATTATGAACTAATATTTACATTGTGTGTTTGTACGACTTCACAATACCTACAATATTAAATTTTAAAGTCTTTTATTGCTATCTATTTTTTTTATTTACCTTTCTTTATTGTAAAATATTTCCATGTTTCCAATAATAATTATTTTGTATTAATAATGGTTATAACATTTACAATTGTCCCATCCTGGGTGTGGTCTCGCCTTGTGCTCTCTGTTTGCCAGGTTAGACTCCATTTCCAGGATTAAGCAGTTTTCAATAATGAAGTAATTAAACATTGCCATTTAAACTTTTTCCAAGTATGTCTTAATTTTTCAAGTTTGCAGAATATCTATTAAATGGAGAAAGGATTGTTTTCGACAACAGCACTGATGCCATTAATAATGTTCGAAGGCACATAGCTGAGAGTTTAATTAATGAGTCTGGTAAATGTACAATCATTAAAAAGGGTTGAGAAAATACATTTGTTTAATAGATTATTATAATAAAATATTGTACCCACTCATATGCCAACATTTGCCTGGTTTGTGTCAATTGAAACAACAAGGCATTTGTATTGAATCCTTCTTCTACAAATTGTATGAGTAACAATATTGTTGAATGCTCTTTTTGTAAGCCAGAAATGTATTTTCTCTACTCAGTTCAGAGGTTCAAATTTGGTTTTAAAAGATTGGATTGGTTCCTTGTTCTGCATGTGTTCATTCTTTGGGAAAAAAAAGATATTGATTTTATGGGATTTATGTTCTCCTGAATGTCTGTAAAATAATTACATCCAGTCAAGAGAAATTAATTTGAAATTCATTACATTTTCATTTTAGGTAAACTTGTCTCTTTCTCCCAAAGTAAAAATAAAAAATATAACTAAACTTCCCATTATTAAGTTTATTTCTGGAGTTAGGCACCATCAGTATGGTGTTAAATTGTTTGAAAAGAAGCTTTTAATTGAAGACTTAAAATCAAAAACCCTATCTGTTTTAAGTTTAATGTTATATCACTGCTAAATAAAATGCAATCTAATCTAGATTGTGTGCTTTTCAGAGAGTTTAACTGATCTGTGGAGAGGAAACATCGATGAACGTTTCCCATGAAGAGAAGGCGGACTAGGTAATGCTTTAAATTTGACTTTGGTGTGTGTGTGTATGTGTTTGTGTATATATGTATATAGACAGGTGGTCATATCCACAGATTTTCAAGCACAATTTAAAAGCCAATAAGAAGCTTAATTAGCTTGTCAGTAATAACTAATGTAATTACTTATTGTCAGTAATAAGTAATGTAATTGTACCTGAATCTCATATTAAGTAATTTAATTGTACATCTCATAAATCTCATAGAAATACCACACGCTGTTACCTTGCCCTCCCTGTTTTTTTTTAAATGTTTTTTTTTATTAATTTCAAAATGTATAATTAAGTTGATTTCCATGCTTGTTAATTACTTTATTATTGATGCTTAATTTTAATTGCAATCCATTACATTTTCTTTTACAGATTGCTTGTGATGGCTGCAGCCTCTGCTTCCATTTGGATTGCATTAATCCACAGCATCAGCCAAAAGATGCGGACCATTTCTTTTTTATTGCTGCAAGTGCATACAATAATTAGGCTTCCAAGCCACAATGTTGTACACTCGTGGATCTTCACAGACTGGCATATACCATCTATTTTTTCCATACTTGGCCCCCTGGGTTGCTGCTTGCAGCTATAGTCTTATTATTATTCTTCTGTAAACTTCAAACTAGTTTTACATTACTTGTTGTTATTTATATTTCGTTTATAATTGTTGTTTCTATTTTTGTTTATTTTTAGCCCAGTTAAGTTACTGAAATATTGTTGTTTTTTTTTTCTTTTCTTTTGCTGTTGGCAGTAAAAATAAGGGACTGTTCAAATAAAACTTTAATTTGTAACATTATGTTCTGTTGTAGACAGCTTTTATTTTAGATTTTATTCATGCTAACAACGGTCGTTACAATATATTGGTGCCTTAGCAAACTGCAGAAACACTGTGCAGAGATCACATCCCATTAAACTCATGTTTTGATTACATTGCGAAGGGATACGGAATTTGATGGCTTCTCAATAGTTAAATACTGTACCCCCACCCATGTAGAATATTGGGGGACCCCAGTGTTTAATACAATTGAACACATACCTCACTGGACAGTCTGTACAAAAAAACGTATAACTACCGACTGCAACGCAGACTTTTTAGGAGTAACGCAAACGCAGACAAAGATTTATTTGCAGTCTACACTGAGAGCTCAAGAGCTCCAAACAGAAGAGTAAAATACATTTTAAAAAAAGACACGCTGCCCAGTATTTGTGTTAACTGTTTTGTTTTACTTGGTCTGACTTCTATTCATTGCTTATTAAATATTATCGAAGTCTTTCTGGGCAGTGATACCACATTAATGAGTTTACATTTCAGATACAGAATTTCACATGTCAAAAACAATATATAGAATTGCTAAAAATAAATACAATGTGACGCTTTCGTGCCTCAAACTAAGTAAAACAATAAGCCTGAGTACATGACGTTAACTAAGTAAAACAACAGGCCTGACTACATCACGGTTGTATTGCGAGAAAATAGCGTGGCGCGTAAACACAGATATATTTGACTTTCCAATTCAGCCGTGTTTCAAAAAAAAAGAGAAATAACGCATCTGCGCAGGTGTGAAATCACAGGGGATACCGAATTCCACGGGGTACCAAAATCAGCGTCACACCTGATGTTACAAGTTCCTGACACAAATCAGGTGTCCACATGAAACTGCAAGTATGACAAGAAATATCCATAACTTTTACTCGATTAGAAATTGTTATACACAGGCAGGGCTTGCAACTGTAAATTAAGAATGTGGTTTTAACCCTTTCCAGCCGACGCGCTCTAATTTGGTTTTAATTTGGGTTGAACGTGAAGGTCCATGTATACATTGTGAAACACTCTGTAATTATCCTGTACTGTATGTTCAGTTCGCTCCAGTGCAGATATAATTACTCACAGCTCACCTTTCCTTTTAGGCTTGCTAACACCACCCGTGCTTAGCAACAGAGTTATACGGAGCTGGTGCTGTAGGATTTAGAAAAGTAAAGAAGTTGCCGCAGGGATAAATTAATCAATCATTAGATTTAGACTAGACTGCATATTGTTCGACAAAGGACCTTTTTTTGTGTACATTTTTAATACTTTTTTATGTTGCAGTATTTTAAGACTTTCTTTGATGTGTGAAATGTAATTTTTCCTAGAGAAAGGTATGTTGGAAAGTTAATTATTCCAACCACTTTTTAGAAACAACAGCTAGTTAAGCTTTCTTTCTGGTGAATGCAAAAACGCTGCTGACAAGGACGGTATTGGTATACTTTCTGATAAACCAGCCTGTCTAGTCGTAATGTACTGAAAACAACGAGGAATGCAACATAAACGGAGCGCCTGAAGTTTTCTGTAAATTGATGATTCGTGGAAGGTGTGGTAGAAAAGGGAATGGATTGAAGTCATAGGCTGCGTTCACGATACGCAGACTTTGCTAAGTCTGCGCAGAATCTGCACAGAATCGGAGCAAGTAGCCAATGAATTTTCAGAATCTTTGCAGAATCTGCCCAGACTTAGCAAAGTCTGCCTCGTGAACGTACCCATATCCTCTATCTAGAGTCTATGCCCTGTGTTTACCACCGGAAACACAGCGTTTATAGCAACGGGGGGAGAGAGAGAGAGAGAAGTCAGGGACCGCAGATACATGTCAGGCTGGTCTGTGTAGTATTCTCGGAAGAACAACGTAAACATTCTTTTTTTTTTTTTTTAACAGACATTTGTACTTCATGATTTTAGTTTATCATTGTAAAACAGTGTTGTAGTTTTCTCAGTGATGCAGGTTTAATCCTAATTTGTATTATTACCGTAATCACATCTGCTACCAGTACAGCACACGTAGGGAGAGGCAAGTGTAGTTTCAAGCCACTGGGAGAGTGGAAAGAAAACAGCTTGTTCATTTATCCGACTATTCAAGCGATTTTGAGAGGAACTGGATTCATATCTTACTTTGTGTAAGCAAGGGGCTGAGGGCAAGCACTGTACGTGGTGATGCAGCTGCCGTAGACATGTTAACAACTGGATGCAGGTAAGGAGACGCTGCATGTTTTGACACAGTTGTAGGTGTACGGTTAAGTTTCGTTAAAAATTGAAAGTACTCTGCACGGTGTTCAGAATGGAAAAACAAAAATCTATACATTTAGTTGTTCATAATTGATTTGGCTTGACTGCGAGTAGTCATTTTCCGCAATTAATGCTTGCTTGTTATGCATTTAACATTTTCATTCTTGTCTTGTACTTACTCGCCTTTGAATATTTACCCAACATTCTCCTCAAAGTTGCTTCAATCTAAAACAATTGACAAAACACAATGTATTATTGTCTGAAATTAAGAGTTTACTTGTGTTGCAGTTTGACATCAACCTTTTGACATCAGATAATTTGCATAGAAATTATTTGGCTTAAAAAATACAAATGGATTCCAATGTAAATTTCAATTGACTGTTATTGCATTTTATGTTTAAGATGATAGTCTTACATTGCATTTCCCTTCCATGTAGTTCTCTCAGCTAAAGTCCCACAACTTTTGAATGCAAAGTGTCCAGCACTTAATGGATTGATTTCCTCTTTCTGGAATTGGAGGTGTTGGCTCTGTCTGCTCTATAAAACTGTACAATGTGTAATGTTTTTCCTTGTTGAGGTGATATGTTGGTATTTGCTGTTCCAGGTCTTGGCAAAAGAGCCAAGGCAATATTATGGTCAAAGAATTGTTAGGCTTAAAAATGGGAACTTGGACAAGTCTTAAAAACCTACAGATTTACCCAATGTTTCTGCACACTATCCCAAGATACTACAGTACAGTTAAATGTGTTTTCAGGTTTAATTGTAGTTTTCTGTTTTGATTTTAAGCATTGCTTTGTTGTCAGAAGTACAGCTTTTTCATTTCATGAAGTGCATACTATTTTTTAAATGTAAAGATTAAAGAGCTTTCATTGTATTGCAAGCAGAAGGATGACTACAGGTATACCGTATGATGTATGGGGAAGTTCACTATCAAAGCCCCATTAAATACTGTACTGAAATAAAACATACTGTGCCATGTTATTCGGGTCCAACTAAAAAGCACTGTAAATAACTTTCATTTCTTATTGGCAATATTAAGTAACATCTCATTTGCAAATCTTCCGTTGAAGCTTTCAAGCAGATGTCCTTAGTAACGTGTTGCTTGGTGCCATGATTGAAAATCCTATAGGCATGTTATATTTGACCATATGCAACCACCATATATCAACAATGTATATAATGTAAATAAATACACATACAGAAATTAATTTTAAAGGATATATTTTAATTGTTGAGAACACAAGTTTATTTATTTAAATTACTTTAAGTACCAGGAAAAGAATAAAGAAATTGCCAAAAAGTGATATATTTAAATTACTATAAGTAATAGGGGAAAAAAAAGATATTCTAAAAAGTTATGTATTAATATTACTATAAGCACCAGGTAAAGAATAAAGATATTGTAAAAGTTATTATTGCGAAACATAAGCGTCTCTTCATTGCTTAATTTTTGGTGTATTGCTTTTTTAACTTCTGCTTCTGTGCAATTTATTTATTTATTTATTTATTTCTTAGCAGACGCCCTTATCCAGGGCGACTTACAGTCGTAAACAAAATACATTTCAAGACATACACACTAAAAAAAAGGAAATACTGAATGTTAAAAAGGGGAAAGGTGATACATTTTTTTAAATACTATTTTTGATTTGATTTATAATTTTTTAGTGATCACTATATCAAATTCAGCCACAAATAGTGAACATGAAAAAGTAGTAAATAAATAAATAAATATAATTGAACATAGAAAAATATGCAAGAAGCTTAAATAGGACAGTATGGAAATATGATTGAAAATAGGCAGAAGATAAGTTTTGTAGGATCTACAGGTGGAGTTTAAACAGGTGACTTTTGAGGAAGTGCCGGAATGTGGTGAGACAATGTAGTCCTGCTCACAAACAGCTGGTGAACTGGGAAGCAAGAGAGGAAAAGGGAAGGCATCACCTGTCGGCATGAAGAGGAGGAACAGAAAGGGCAAGATGGGATATAGGGAGAGACGAGACAGGAGGTATAGAGCAGACTGGTGAAAAGAGCGGTGGGTAAAGACAATGGTCTTATACAGTGTAGAGTATAAAAGAGAGGAATAGCATGAGGAAATATAAGGTGAGCAGCAGAATTGTATTGACTATAGTTAATAAATATTTTGCTTCAATCATATCTAGTTGCCTACATGGGGGGTGGGGGGGAGTGAAGGAATATCCACTAGAACCCATCCTCGGGGCATCCGTTGATTCGAGTGAATTCCCCCCTAGCTCTGGCTGCCTGAACTTCTCCCTTCGAAGTATTTTCATATAAGCAATGCATTTGTTTAGCTACTTCTTTGCACTGGGTATTCCTTTGCGCTGCGGGGGGGGGGGGGTAATAATTATGTAAGAAATAGAAATGTTATCGGAAACTTACAAATGATGGCCTCAACAATGTCTTCATTTAGTTTTTCCTTCTGCGGTTTATTTTCTTTGGAGGTATGGCTGGGTGCTCCTGTCGATGAACAGCTTGCTAAAAACCTCCCTGCAGACTAGGGAGGTGAGCAAGTCAGCCACAAGCTTATTGGTTGTTTTGTGGCAGCATCTTTCCAGTTTTGTTGTTTTAATACTAATGGCAGGAGAAAGTTGCGTCATTTCCTGTAAAATAAAATAAATTTGCAGAAATATTAGAATTACTGTATTATAGAAATATTGGCAACAATCCAAATATTTCCTAATGTTGTTGCTGTGTTACAATATTTTCAAGCGTTTATGTAACAATATTATGTTCTTCACAAAGATGTCTTACTGCAAGACATTTCTTGTATTTGGGTAGCATAACAGAAATGTATGTAGCTAAAGGTTAAATCTATAGTGTACATTAACACTGTCTGTGAAATGTTGAAATACAAACTAAGAAAAACCAAGCAGAATTAAGTCAATCAAAAGGTAAAGTGAAAACAGCTAAAAAAAAGTTTGACATTGTGTACACACATCTTTTGTGTTTTGGGTCCCAGTAAAGCAAATTGAATCACCTCATTCATACAAATCAAGATAAATACACTACTTTACAAGGTGTTTCACAATGGCTTCAATGCACTTAGGGTTATGGTTTTAAATAGTCTAATTCCACTGGATTTGACTGTCTTAGAAAACAAACCTACATGCACATTCTTTCACAAAATGATACACGCTTACCATTTCATTATCTTGCTGCCTTGTCCAGTGTTGCCAACTTGGTGACTTTGTCGCTAGATTTGATGACTTTTTAGTTTACTTGGCGACAAAATAAGAGACCAGCGACAAATCTAGCGACTTTCACAGCTACATTCTGAGAAAAAGTAGCTAAAATTCATAATCATAAAATCACTTTGTTAAATTAGAAAAAAACTGTGCATTCTATGCTTCCCTTCCAAGCATCATTAAACATTCTGAGTTACTCATACCAAAGATTCTATGGTCTTTATACGTAAGGTTTCTACGCAGAACATACAATGCAACTTTTGCAAGGCCCGAAATGACTGCTAAACAGTCACGCACGCAACGACGTAGCAGTTGAGCGACATATGGTACAGTGTGTGTGTTAGTTGAAAACACATTAGCTTTCTAACATTTCTTACTTTCTTAAATGTCTCAGCCTGAAAAAATGTGTAAAGAAAAAAAACAACGTTTTCGAGAGTAGTGTCAGTCACAGGAGCAATTCAAGGGCTGGCTGAAACCTGTGCAAGGAAATGCATCAAAGGCCTTCTGCAGTTACTGCAAAACCGAAAACTTGGCTAAGGTTAGTGACATTAAAAAACACAGCCTTACTTCAAAGCATGTACAGAAGGCTCAGACTTTTACCAACCCCAAGCAGAAATGCATTGACTTCAAGCCTATCGACAAAGAAAGTGCAGCATCGGCACAAAAAGGGCAAAACTTTCACTGTTTATTGCAGAACATTGTTCTATACTGACATGAGATCATCTGACGGATGCGTGCAAAAAAGCATTTGCCGACTCAAAAACAGCTTCTGAGAACTCTGCACCGTACAAAATGCACAGAGATCATAAAGGAGGTACTGGCACCACACTTTAAAGAGGCAATTCTGAGTGACACGGGCGACAAAAAATACAGCCTCATCCTGGACAAATCAACTGATGTAAGTGTGTCAAAGCATTGGGGATCGTTTTACATTACTTCAGTGAGAAGATGGGCCAGGTTGTGTCTACATTTCTAGAACTTGCCCCACTTCAATCTGGTTATGCTAGGGGCATAGCAGTTGCCCTCATTGATGCAATTGAAAAATCAGGACTCGCTCTCAAAAATCTTGTGGGAATCGGGACAGACAACGCATCAGTAATGACTGGGGTAAACAAAGGGCTGTTTAAGATATTGCAAGAGGAATACGGATTGCCTCACCTTGTTCTCGTCACATGCGTATGCCACTCTTTACAGCTAGCGGTTTCCCGTGCGTCTGAGGAAACGCTTCCCCGAAACATTGAGTTCCTTATCTGGCAGACCTATAATTGGTTCTCCTTATCGTCCAGTCAACAAGAGGCATACCAGTAAGTATATGAGACTATTAATTGTGGAAAGGAACCCCTGAAAATAACAAAAATGTGCCCCACTTGTTGGCTCTCCATAGAGCCAGCCATCAGCAGAACTCTAAACCAGTGGGATGAATTAAAGCTACATTTCCAGTTCTCTCCGAAAAAAGGACAGCTGCTACATGGCAGAGATGCTTTTTTCCATATAGAGCGATGAGCAGAACCGCATGCACTTAATCTACCTCCAGTCTCTCCTTACTGGGCAGCAGTGTGGAGTAGTGGTTAGGGCTCTGGACTCTTGAAAAATAATGTGATATCTTGTAACAATTGTAAGTCGCCCTGGATAAGGGCGTCTAAGAAATAAATAATAATGATAAAAAATAATAATAATAATAATAATAATACTGAGGTACAGCACACAGTCAAGGCGTTTTGAGGGGGAGAATACAGACCCTGCTAACCCTCCTGAAGTCTGTTGGGAAAGTTATGATCCCAACAACACAGATCGACAATCTGACCACCTTAATTGAAAATCACCTGGATCCATCTCCTTGGGCTTCAGTTTTGAAAACTGTCAGAGAGTCAAAGCTGTCACTAGAAAGCATAACTGTGCTCAGGAAGAGATGCACTGACTTTACTGTCCAGCTCAGCAAAGAACTCCAGCATCGCCTGCCAGTGAATGTCAAAACTTTGCAAATAATGTCAGTACTGAGCGCCGAAGATGTGATTTTCCTCAGTCTCCATTTACATCAAAATGTTTAAAAAAAGGAATAAAGAGCTGAAAGAAAATGTAATCTTCCGCTATTACTGTCAGCACTGTTAACTGTACCTTGGCACCAATCTGTTGGATAGGTGTACTGAAGTTCTGTGCAAAAAGGAATTCTCACTGGATTATGCAAAAAAAATGGAGCCTACTTTTTAGCAGTACCACTAAAAAAACAAATAGAAAATTTGTTAAACGATCCCCTGAAATGCAAATACTTGTTTAGTGGTAGGCAACATAGTAACAGTGATTTATAGTGATTTCATAGATGGCAAAGAATACCGTAAATACCGTGAAAAAGGGCAAGCTAGGCCTGAACGACATAAGTATCCAGTGGAACTGATGGAGTGCCTGTATTTAATTCCTCAAATAAATTTGTGGCCTATTCAAATCATGATTAACGAACTACCAACAATCTTGCGAAAGGAAAATCTGCTGTTAACAGGCTTGTGGTTTGGACCCAGCAAGCCGTGCATGGAGGTCTTCTTAAAGCTTTTTGTTGAAGAACTTTCACAGCTTTCAACAGATGGAATACAGTGGGAAAATGAGGATGGAGTGCCAATAACAACCAAAGTTCACACACTTGTATGCAGTGCAGATTCTGCAGCAAGACCATCCTTGTGGAACTGTACTCAGTTCAATGGGGAATTTGGTTGCAATTGGTGTCTCCATCCTGGTGAGGTCATAGAGAAAGGGAGGGGTCATGCTCACATATACCCCTGCTCTCAACACGATACACGGCAGGAAAGGCTGCATGTAAACAATGCTATAAAAGCAGTGGACGAAGCCAGACCTATTTGTGGAGTCAAGGAACCAAGCCCTTTGCTACTTCTTCCCATGTTCAGCACTGTTACTGGCTTTCTTCCTGACTATGCATGCTGTTTTGCTCGGGGTTGTGAGGCAGTTGTGTTTTTTGTGGTTCGATTCTAGCAATCACCTTAGCCATTTTTACCTTAGCAGAAATATACAGGAGCTTGATGAGGTGCTTTGCAACATCAAGCCTCCATCTGAAATAACAAGAACTCCAAGATCAATTGTTTCACGTTGATACTGGAAGGCCTCCGAGTGGCAATCTTTTATGCTGTATTATCCACTACCTATGTTGTTGCGTTTACTTCCTAGGGAGTATGTAATACATTGGTTTCTTTTAGTACATGCAATGCACATACTCCTATCTTCTACATTGACAGATACAGGCATTGACACAGCACAAAAAAAACCTTGAAAGGTTTGTTGTTATGATGGAACAACTGTACGGTAAAGAGCTCATGACCTTTAACATTCATCAACTCCTGCATTTGCCACATGCCTGTTGGTCCTGGGGTCCTGCGTGGGCAATATCTGCCTTTCCACATGCAGGGCGTAAGAGTTCTGATGGACCTTTTTAGTTGAACACAGTTTGTTCCGGAACAAATATGTAATACATTTGTTGTCATGAGAAGTTTGCCTAAATCGACTGAGGAAGTGTTTCGGAAGGCCCCACCACTCCAGAAACTAGTGCCAGAAGAGCTGTTCGTGTAAGGTCTATATTGAATGAGACTAACGTTGAAAATTACTCCAGAAACTAGTGCCAGAAGAGCTGTTCGTGTAAGGTCTATATTGAATGAGACTAACATTGTTGGACTTGGAATAGGTATTAAAAGACAGCTGACTTGGATAGCTCTATCTGCTATCGAGAAACTAATAAACACAAAAGTAAATAATAATATAATAAGACGCTGGTAGATTCTTTCATTTGTTTTCACTACAATTCGGTTGTTTTTCATGGTGTAGATTACAGACGTTCTTGTAAACAAATAAATCATGCAGCTCAATTGAAAAACGGAAGGTTTGTTGATATTTTGGGTTTGGTCAATATTAAAGAATTGTGTGTATGCCCCTTGGACTCTGATTGTTGTACATGTAAGAGTAGTGGGATTGTATTCATCAAAATAATGAAAAAAAACCCAAAAACTGTCAATCTTGGAATTTCCTGCAATTTTCTTTTCAAGGTTTTGGCTGGACACAATGTTCATGCTGTTTTTCCTGATGATATATTGCATAAGATAGTCAAATTTAATTGCATAAATAAAACTTTATATTGCTCTCATGCCAAATAGTGTTGAAACTGAAACGAACCCTACCCACATTTCCAATACATTTAAAATAGGGGCCAATATTCATATATTTAAAAATATATTACATATTTGGATAATATATTTGGCGGCAAAGTAGAGTAGTTGCTGTAACCCTATTGTAATTGTTAAGGTTATTATTGGGCTTCCACAGCATGACAAGTTTTTTTTTTTTTTTTTTACAAAATATAGTGCACACCTGCCAGACAGATTTAACATCAGTCCTCTGATATGTTTCCTTGGTAGGGGCCAGGCTTTTACAGATCTTGCCCTTGCTTTAGCACTAGCCAAGGTAGTATTGCCAAATGCTAAAACAGTATGACTGTAATACATTTTATGTTCTATGTTATGTTATGTTATGTTCAGAAATGTAGTTAGAAGCCAAAAGTACATATTGCTGCTATATATATATATATATATATATATATATATATATATATATATATATATATATATATATTTTAATAGCAAACATGATGAATTTAATATTGTTTCATTCACCATTTCTGCTCTTTTTTTAAATACACATCACAAAATCTTGTGTAGCTTTTCAACAAGCAATTTCAAGTCTGATTTTTGATGACATTAAAATCTTCTCTTATCTTACAGTGAACAATTACAGAGCACAAAGTGCATTTATTCTGTATACAGTTTAAATTTAGATACAGTTTAAAATTAGAATCCATATAGGCCTACTTCTGTGTGCCATATGGTTATCTGAAGAACCAAGGTACTCAGTGTATTGTGTATTTTACAATAGAAGTACCATGCTATCTATAATAAGTAAGCAAAATCCTATATTGTAACGTGATACTTTTAAAAAAAAAAAATTAGTTTTTACTGTGGTGGTACTAGCCTTTGCCATCCATGTACTACGCTATACTGCCATGTACTAAAGTATACCTTCAATGAACTACAAGTTCAGTGTGATTCTAAAGAATACACATAAAATTAGTCAATATACTTTTATATCACTTTGTATTGTCATATTGCTATACTGTAGCATGCTGTACCATTCTTGTCATTGTATCTATAATGAGTGCTATATCCAGCAATACACTAATTATTGTACCATGGTACTATGCCGTTCCTTCAATGTACCATGGTAGTGCTATGCCGTTCCTTCAATGTACCATGGTACTAATTATTGTGTCAAGACGTAACACAGCTGTCATGTGGTTCCAAGATGTTTTTTTTCACACAGCAACACGCAACTGATCTAGTCTGCTTGAAGCACAATCAATTCTTATTGTTAAAGGCACAGTTGCATCTGCAAGACAGGCAGATCGGGTTTTTTCAGACAGGCGACGACAACCACATTGGCGGGAGGCCCGTCTGTCTGAAAAGGCCTGGGGAGAACCCTGATCACCTTTGCCACACATTCAAAGAATAGGAGGATATTAGATGAATAGATCTGTTTTCTTCTCAAAACGTATTACTGTATTCCCTCTTTTTATCATAACAGTTGTTTTGTTAGTTTTATAATGAGACTGATTTCTATATGAATTGCAAAATCACTAATGTCGGTATAGTTTGTTTAGTTTATTCAAAACATAATGGAATTCCAGTACAGTAGTTAAGATTTCATTGAGTTGCAGGGAAAATAGAACAGCTGAGGGAGTTTACTTTAACTCGGCCATGAATTTACCTGATCATGGATATTATCTACACCCCTATAAGTAATAATTAAAGCATTCAGTATGCAGCTGTGGCCAAAAGTTTTTCATCACCTAGAATTTTAGGACAGAATTATAAAATATCTAAATGTGTTTTGTTTTTTTTAACATCTTTTATTTAACATCATGTAAACAGTAGGCATGCAGTACACTTACAATTTTTATTGAGGCCATTGGGAAATTTAATTCACTATTGCCATAGCTACCAATTAACAGCATTTCAAGACTTGGTTAAAGCTTTTAAAATGCTTGTGTGTAAAAGTTTAATTATAGAAAAGATTGAAACACTACTGCACTTTCAATGCCCATATCCTGAAGAGGAAGATTTTTCCACAGCTGTAATAGAGCTACTGAAGTTAGGAGGGTTTCTAGCGCATGCCAGAGACAACATAGATGGGATGTCATGCTATACTGTAGTGTAAGAGCAGATAGCCCTGAAACAATGGCTACAGTATTTTGCATCACTGCTCAGGTACTGTATTCTGTTACCATTCACAGAAGAATCATATACAGTACTGTACACAAAAATGAGATTGTGAAGCCTTTTGCAACTCGGCTTCCCTCTCTGTAGACTCTCATCAATCTGTGTTCTCAGGGCTGTTTTAATAATAATGTTCTGACTTTTGCTTTGCTTATTTCATTGCTTTACTTCATTACTATGATTTGTTATGGAATGTCTCCATGATTTGTTATGGAATGACCCAGCTGTGAAAACTCCAAAAGGGCTCAGACCCCCTTTGTCTGGAAACTTTAATTTGGAAACAAATTATACAGAGTGTACAGCATTTAGGTGCATGAAAAAGAGAGGATTATGCATTGCATGATTAGCTTGGTCTACCTTTTCAACTTTATGCTGGATGTCTCTAGTCTTCTACAAGTGTGTTCTGTGCACAAGATGACATCTGTTCAATGGAAAATATGTATTGGGGGAAGGGGTTGATAAACATGGTCAATATGATTAGAGATAGATAGTAATAAATGTGTTTGTTACATTCATCTGAAGAAAACAACTCAAGCACTAGTGGACTTTGACCCATGTTCTACTGTATCTGTGCAAATAGACGGTAGTGTATATTAGCAGATCACTATGTTTAACATTAACGCAATTTACTGATTCCACAGAAACATCTTACAATATTGTGTTTGTTTAAATGGCATCTCTGTAGTTGGACTTTGGACCTTGAAGAAACCCAAACACACAGAACAGATGATTTAAGGTTCAGCTTTCTAGTTTCTTGTTTAAAACTGTCTGTCAATAATATATACCAGCATATTCCCCAGAATCTGAGATCAGATAGTTTTCTAAAGCTCATTATAGGAAGTATTAACCTTTTAGGGCAGTGGTGTGCAAAGTGGGGGGTACTGAGAGTTAGTAAGAGGGGCAAGAATAGAACATTTTAAATAACTACATAAATGACAGCTAATTAGTCCAAGTTCTTACCTTTCAAATGAGCTGTTGACGGTTACTCTAGAACTGGAGATACTATGTTTGAAGTGGCAAGTAGGTGTCAGTGAAACTGCAGTTGAACAGAGCTGAAATGGCAGCTTCCATGTATGGGGCGAGCGATTAAAAAATAATTAAAACTATTGATTTTAAATGGTGACGGGGAGCACCACACAGTTTCAGTGTTTCTGTAAAATGACGCTTCTTTGTAATTAATAATGTTGACCAATAATAATAAAAATCACACTGGCTCTTTAACAAGCCAGTGGTATTCCCCGAACTGTTTCCTCTATTTTATTTTTTTAGTGTGTGGTGTACCCATACACTGTATTTATTTTATTTCGTCTTCGCAAAAGGAAGGAAAACCGAAGGAAAAAAAACACCTGTTACGATCTAATGTTATAATATGTATGAGGGGGTGGGGGGGGGTTGCAGCCCTGCCCTGCCCTGCCCTGCCCTCTCTAATTATGTGCTGGGCTTTTGTTCTGACCTGCCACAGGTGTACAACTGTAAATACTGTACGGTACATTGTTTTTCCTTTACCTTCACTCTTAAAGTAGATAATAAAATAATGTGCAATTTTGAAGGCAAACATGTATTTTCATTTTAAAACATTTAATGGTGGATTGCGGTGGAATACCCGGGTACTTATCAAACTTTGCAGGCAAACTTTAAGGCTGGACAACGTGGAGAACTACTGGGCCTCTGTTAAGAAACAATTTAAAACAATACAGGGCACAGCAGAAGAGAGGATACCTTCGTAGCTGGACACATTTTAAAAGTTACAGCAGGAATTCGAGATGCATCGGATAACGCAACTGCACAGGGGGCACACATACTTTATTTTCAAAATGGGATATGGAAATGCTGTAGTTCAGGGAGAAGGAGCAGGGAAAGAGTATTTAAAATACCCATTTTATAAGTTAATGTAACATTATTCAGCAGGTTTCATTTGACATTATAAATCAATATTAGTTAATTCTATAGGGTGATGCAAAATTTTGTCCATTAGCTGTATGTTTTGTGTTTTTTACTCTACATGATGTTTCATTAGTACTTGGATAATGGGTGGCTGATGATTACAGTACCTCTTATACTGTACACTACACTGGGAAAAGTTATCTGGATTCTGTCTGAAGTCACTCATCTCTTCAAAGAGCCATGTGGGATTCCTTACTGTGGTGTATTATCGGTAGTTCCTGTTTTGTGACATGGTGTGCCTGTGAAACTTTCCCGCTCCACCTCTCTACCCAGGTTGGTGGATTCTTAGGCGCTTGTATGTTTTTACAAGCTGCCTTTCAGACATTCTTTGAATAAATGGTAACATTTTCATTCTGCCACAAGGTTTTGATATATTCTTCTTTATAATAATAATAATAATAATAATTAATAATAATAAATAATAATTAAAAAAAAACACAACAAAAATAAAACAATTGGAAATATATTCACTTCCTTGCAATATATAATGAATCGGTAGTTGGAAGGCCTGGCCGGTGATAGGTTAAAACCTCATCACCGGAGCAAAAATAGATACTATCTAGAACTATTATCCTAACATCCTTACACCACCAGGCAATAGTCTCAATCTGTCATGTGATTGGTTCACATCACTGTCAGCCCTGCCCCTTTTCAAAGGAACACCCTCCCCTGAAGCACTCGCAACAAGAGAAAATGGCTGAACACCGATTCTGTGATTTAACAGAAAATGAATTACAAAACCTACTGCAAAAGGAAGATACTCCAAACACTAAAATGGTGATTAAAAAAATCACTATCACTGTTTTCTGACTCGACAATGTAAACAAATATGACAGCCGGGATATAAACTGGATTAGCAGCAGTCAGGAAGCCACAGAGAGAGCTGGATGCCAAAAAAACTTTTATAACTACTGTATGCGGTATGAACTTAAAAAACATGTTATTTATTTACTTATGCTGCATCAGCTATATCTAAATAAAATATATAAAGTCATATTTACTATCCAACATTGCCTCACTTATTTTCTTGACTGATATCATAAAAATGTACTGCAGACAGCCATAGTGGGAACATAAAGTACCCCTAGGGAAGACTGGCCTCGGACATTATAGCCCCGTCGGTAACAATAGTCTTCCCTCGAGTCAATCATTTCCTACTATAGCCCTCTCCTGTCCATATTTACTATACATATATATTTATGTATTTTTTTTCTTAATATAAACCATAAAAGGAAAATATCACGCACTAGTTCATTGTGATTAAGTATTTTGTTTGGCCTGTATGTTTCCATGGTAACATAGTAGATTAACACAGCTGCTGCAGTTATGTTGGGAACATATGATGAATACAGTACAGTAACAAACAGAAAACCAGTCCCACACCTTAGGGGTGAGCTGTTAATAATTATTCTGTTTTTTTTTTTTAATTCATTACTTGCACAAATTATTTGATTAATTTCTAAAGCATCTGGCAGAATGTGCTAGTTACAATAAGGAAACATTTAAGGGACAGGTATTTCTTTAGGGTGGTGTGGTTCCGCACAAATAATGGGTTCAGAGTAAGCCTAATAATTTTTTAATGGTTATTCTTAAATTTGACTTTCCTGGTTTAGCAGATGATACTATGAAGCTCAAGCTCAAATACCATGAAGTCTATTAAAAAAAGAAAAAATGGAAAAATGTTTGATTGAATCATCAATCATTGCATTCAAAACCAGACCATTTTTATGAAAAAGTACAGAAGTTTGTAGACCATCAACTGGACTTTGATTGCCAAATGGAATTACAGAAGCTCAAGCCGAAAATGTGTAAGACCACATGAAGATAGCTGTGAAGACATTTGTCTCAGAATTGACTGTTTTCTTTTTTAGTACACATCTTTATGGACGGAAATTGTTAAAACATTAACTGATGGGGGGGGGGGGGTGCAAGCAGCTGCATTTTTATTGGAACATACAGTTGGTCTTTCTCAGTAGAAAGGCAATCCTGGTATACTGAGTAGATTTGTATACTATGTTCAGATCACCTCTTAATACAGTACGTAATAGGCCTACATTCATTATCCCAAATTGTAACCAATAAATTAAACCTTTTGCCATTTATGTGCCAAAACCCTGTGGTGAGATTTAAATACAGTAAAAACTGGTGTAATCTGGAATCGATTGGGACCAGAAAATTGTGCAGGATTATACAGTGTATTGTATAGAAGTACTGTCCAGGTATACCCAGTAATTCAAAGGTTGTATTTATTTATTTATTTATTTATTTTTAATTTAGTGGCCAATTATTTTTATTTATTTCCCCCCACCAATTTGGAATGTCCAATCATGTTTTTTCTCCTCACTGCAGTGGGACCCCACACTGCACAGACGCTCACACGCCCTCAGATCTCACAAGCCTAAAGCCAGAATCGCTTTTATGTAGAGCAGAGGTGGGCGGGCTACCAATCCCGGAGAACAGAGATCAGCCCTGCTTTTTATCCACTCTGAATGTGCTCGGTGTCTGGCCAGTAGGGTTTGCTGTTGTGCGTAGAGGAGAAGCAGTCCCTGACGGTTTCCCATTCCCCAACCCGGGACGCCTCCATCGGAGTCCCCAGCAAAGTTCTGCCGCTTTGCGCACCCCAGACACCAACCGGCGCCGTCCAAGCTGTGTATGACTCCTCCGCGGCAGTGGTTTAACTGGATGAGCCACTCGGGACTCCCCATATTAATTTTTGGGCGAACAGCGGATGATCTGGTTCATCCCTTATAAGGAGGACAGGGTGTGCATATTGTCAATGCAGCAGTTTTGAAATCGCTATGTGTGTATATATACTTAAATCGCTGTAAATTTACGTATTTTACATGACTATGTTGCGTAATAAAATTAGGATTTCGCGGACATTTCGCTGACCTGTTTATACATTTAAATAAACCCAAGTAGACAGGATTTCAGAACACTATAAAGCCTAAAAATAGTGTTGCTTCCTTACTAAAACGGAGTGCTGTCATTTGTTAAAGGCAAGCATGCATCATCTCCCAGCAGTTGACTTGCCCATACATTGAGACTGCATGTTCTGCATCCACTGAATTGGTTGGAAGTTAAGGCAAAGCTTTGCCAAGTTGTACAGAGGTGGAAATCGATTAGAAACAGCCCCAAAACTTGGTTACATATGGGCATCTGGCGTACTTCAATAAAGGCAATGTATGCAGCACGTTTGTTGTCATATTATTTGGCCCATCCAATAATTTATTAGTACCGAGTCAAAACAAAGAAAATGTGGCTATTCGGGTCTAAAATTCCAACTGCGAAAAAGTAAGCAGCAGGTTGAAGCGAGGTGGCTGTGCTAGATCGTTGTAGTACTGATTTAACTTGCAGACAGGAATACTTTTTGTCTGGGCTGACTTTCCAGTTTGGTTTCTGAAAGTTGTTTATTTTACGATCTGTTCAACAGCCTCTGTAGTTGCCTTTTGTTTAATGTGTGATTCTAAAGCTAAATAGCGATCGATTGTATTTTCTCCAAAGACACATTAAGATATGCAAAACAATTACCTCAGTCTGTATGTACAGTTTCTTTGGGAAATATCTTGAAACGATCATTAGCCGAAATATACTTTGCTTTTTTTGTTGTCCATTTCTACTATTTTACCTCCAATGCTGAAAACTAGATTTTAGCAACCTAAATCAAAACAATGCAGCACTGACTTTGTCCCACCCCCTACTGCACAGTACAGGTCACAGAAAAGCGGTAAAGACGCACGGATAGGCTGATTAAAACTTTGTCATTTGAATAGTAAACAAGAATATTAACCGCTTTGGAGAATTTTTTGTTTGTTTTTTGCTTAAGTGCAATGCACACAGGAAGGTGAAGGAATAAAAAAGGGCTATCTACAGAAAGAAGACACGTAGGTTGCATCGCTTGCGTTGTGCAGTAGTTTATTTAAACCAGGTTTTTTTTCCCTCGCCGTACTTCTTTGTATGCATTGGCCCCTAAGAGGTGAATTTCGCGGTGACCCCTCAATTACCATGGTTTTCGTGAAATCGCGATTTAGGTTGACCCCTATATATAATATAATTTTGCCTGCTGCACATCTGTCTAAAATATTTAACTATGTGTGGTTTTATGTTCAACAGAGCTCTAAGGTTGCTACAAATCATAAAAGACAACAGAACCTATTACATTAATAGTATAATAATTTCTCAAAAGTGGTTATTATAATATAACTGTTTAAGGCAAGCGTCACAATCAATTTTGTGACCTTAGCTGCTGCGACATGTCTGTGGCACCACCATTTTCAGTTGCAGTCTCCCTATTTTGACCTGGCCACATGGTCCAGGTCATATACAAAACGCTTAAAATAAACTTAATACCATTTTAGCTTTTCTGCAGACCCGACTGGCAGTAAATCTGCCAATCGGAACATTACAAAATAACTAATTTTAATATTTCAAAGCCATAACTACCTAGCAAACGTACATGATTGGTTAGTGCTATGTGTCAAAAAGACCTAACATATCCGGTGTGGTTTTGGAGATATAGGGGTAGGAATAAATGATACTCTTTAAGTTTGACTAGCCTGTCTCAGCACATGTACATTTTTTAAAATTGTGATGTTATTTTAATATAATCACTTATTTTTTAAGTTGAAACTAATGTTCAGCATGCACAGTATATCCAAGATGGACTTCCAGTTAAATAATGAGCTGATTTCTGTGCATTAAAAGGCCTTTTTAAATGGTTTTAAACATGCTTTTGTTTCAGATATCTTTGTTAGGTTAAAACTGATGAATAAAAATCCATTTAGATTTTTTATTTTTTTCTGTTTTAAATCTAAAAATACATTTGACCACCCTTAGAAAGAAAAAAAACAAAACACATGACTCTGCTGGACTGCACAGTTAAATTTACATTTATTTTAGGCTGACGACTTTGAAATCATGCCGAATTCCAGAATAGACAGGTTCTGGATTATAGAGGGTATCATACCATTCATTTCAATCGGGATTTTGTTGGGACACAAAAATTCTGTCGAATTATACAGAATGCATGTTTATAAAGGGGCTGGATTAGACAGGTTTTACTTTAGGCCTAAATGCTATTTTGTTTTTCATAGGTTTTAACTTGCTCATGAATTTCATGATAATTCCCTCAGAGTTAGTTTAAAATGTTGAAAGAATTGAGTAGGCTATACTTCATAAGATAACATATTTGGACATAATTGATGATGAAAGGTCGCCAGTTGTCTTCTAGTGAAGCACTCTGTTAAATAGGCTTCAAATTACTGTTACCAAAGTTCATATTATAGGAACTTCTAGTGTGCACAGTAGTGGTATTTGTACCTGTGGGTTTCTTTCAGGTTTAAATACCACATTTGTGAAAATGTTGTTGTTCACTGTATGTAAAATACAAGCATACTTTGTGTCAACCTTTTGTTGACCCAAAGGTGTACAGTATTTGTTAGCAATTTAACCAATTTAAACACTACAGACTTGTCGCATTGAATCAGTACTAACCTGGCTTTCCAGATTAGCTCTAGCCTCTGTGTATGGAGCATACTGTAGTTTCAGAAAATTAACCCTTTTACTGATTAATTTAGTGATAGATGAGACCCAGTGCTTTATTCTCCTATGTGTGAACAGTATCTTGCAGCAGGCCGACTAATATACTACAGTATGTGGCTACTGGTTGTCACAAGACTGGCTAAAGATAACATCTTTAAAATAACATTTGCAGGCAGACTGGCTAAAGATAACATTTGCATGCAGGGTGTATTTGCAGCATTTATGCTTTTGAATTCATACTTTTTAAAATAAAGGTATTTTAGTCCTTTTTTTTTGTTTGTTTTTTTTTCCTGTGTGGGTCAAAAAAATAATGTGTTCACTAGGAAAGAATCTACATTAGTCAGACTTTACTGTTCCCTGGCTTGTTTAGTCATGGCAGACTCCATCACCGCCTTCCCTGACTAAGCACCATGACTTTCCTTATGGTTCTCATTAACATCCCAGGCACATCAGCCAGTCTCTTGTTACTTGCATACTGTAGTTCATATATATATGAACCACTCACAGTTCTTGCCCCTTTTAAAAATTAGACCCAGACACGGAAATTGATTTTTTTACACGCTGATGCTCTATATTTTTAATAAACAAAATAACCAAAACAAACACCTAGCACCTTTTAGAGCACTGACTAAACACATGGGAACCTAACTAACCTGCAGGACGGCTAAGCTGTTTACCTGCTACAAACACCAAAACACTCTCTTGAACTTACTTCTTAACAACTGTTTGGAAGCAGAGCACTCCTTCTCCTCAGCAGCCCTGTGCAAACTAACTGCTTTCTTTTTATACCCTGCACCTGGCTCTAATTTAATAATAAGCACCAGGTGCAGGGGATAATTAAGCAATAAAACAATAAAGCAAAAACAATCAAACAATAAAAGAAACTAACAAAAAGGTGCCTGCGCACATGTCCTACGCAGGGAGGATTTTAACCCCCCTCCCTGCTGTCTTACAAAAAAAATATATATATATATATATATATATATATATATTACATGTAATGTGTACCTTTGTAGACTGTGGATATGTGGTAGTGGTGCTATACAGTACTTTAATCACATCTGACAAGTTCTTTTTTGACAGTCACCTTTTAAATGAAGAGGTTAGACAAGTAAACTGTTACAGAACTGGCAATAAATATTTAAGTTTCATATAGAGGCCCTTAAATTAACATCCTTTTTTTTGAGTAAGTAGCTTCAAATATGATTTTATATATATTTTTTTCACCTTACGTTTTTATGTTTACAATCATTCTTCATTCTGTGGCTCTAGTGAGTACTTGATTTCTAAAGAAACCTCCTCAAGTAACTTTGTGTTTTTATTACAGGTAGTGTTAAAGTACTTACCTCAAACATCATCAAGTGAAGAAACCCAGCCTTGCCAAGGCCTGCCGGTGAGAGAAACTTGCAGCTTGCAGTCATGCTGGAGGAGGATATGGAGGTGGCCATCAAGATGGTGGTCGTAGGGAACGGTGCTGTTGGGAAATCCAGTATGATACAACGCTATTGCAAGGGCGTTTTCACAAAAGATTACAAGAAGACCATTGGCGTGGATTTTCTTGAAAGGCAAATTCAGTAAGTAAATTAGTCCTGACGAGGTTTAACCCTACACAATGTAGGGACCCTACAGAAAAATACATCCTTTCTTTTTTTATTGACTTTGCAATAGCTGTAGTTGAAATCCCTATTATACAAAATATATTTATTAAAAAAAAATGATATATATTGATTGACAACAATACAGTGTTGCACATGGGAAAGCTCTAGTGAGTTTGCTGTAAAAGTCGGGGTTGGGAGTGGAGGATGTGTTGCTTTTTAAGCTATGATTTACTTTCTGACTTCATAGCTTGTACTGCAGTGTTTCTTGACAGATTTCTAAAGTGGTTGTGCTTTCTGTAAGTCTCCTTTATCATTTACAGTAGATCAATGAAAAGTGTGACTAGGAAAATGTACACAAATCTCTTCAAGTACATGTATTAATTGAAAAATATTTTGATAGTTTGATAAAAGCCTCAAAACAAATGGTATTGCAATTGTGACTGCCGTGTACCCAATAAAGGACTGACTCTGCATCTACATATATCTATTTACGTACTTGTGTTTGAGGCTGCAGTATCAGAAGCTTTGCTTCTGTAAGTACAAACCAGTGCTTCAGTAAATAAGTCTTTTAAGTTTGACCTTTTCCAGTTCAAGCTCGGCTTGTCTCAAATTAAATGTCATCTCCTAACACTTTTATCCAGTTCTTATTTGACTTTTATTTCAGAATAAACATTTTATCTTTACCATATGCTTATCACTTTTTGGAATTCAGTGTAAAGTGATGGCTTTGTTTGACTGATGCTGTATCTGTTTAAAATCTGGCTTTTTTACAATTTTGTTTGTTTCTTTAAAATGCTGAACTACCAGCAACTATAGTATCCCCATTGAGGTTTAATTATTGCTGGGTTAATGTGTTGGGGGTGTCAACTTTTTGACCTTTTTGAACCTTATGTCTAGTTCACATACCCAGTTACTCTCTTTTGATATTGCAGTCCCCCAACCATGTTGATGCATTTAATCTATATGTTTGTGCCTGGCATTGCTTGGTATGTCTGCTTTAACCCCATATTTATCAAAAACTTTTTTTCAGAAAAAAATATGAATCTTGAAGTTGTTCAGACACAAACTGAGAACTGCATTACAGCAGATTTAAATTGGCATGTGTGTTGCCTACTGCACAATTAGAAAAATCCATTCTGCAGCCAAAATAACAAAATAAACTATAAAGTATTTTTCACAAGTCCTGGTTTTAAAATGTACTAAACACTGCACATAGCTTCAACAGTTCATTTCAAATAGTCTGCAGGAAGAAAAAAAAGTTATAGTTAGAGTTGCCATGTTTTTTAATCTTGTCATTGATTTGCCCCATTGCCGCTGTACTTTATGCATCCAGAGCAGGTCAAACATCAGAAAAAAATCACAAATTGTGCGTCCCTTGTTGAGATTTCATTGGGCAGTGTGTGATGCCCAATCACAAAGATTTTTTTTTGCGACGTGACCTCCTCCATTGAGATGTGACGGTCGCATCGGGCGGTGTGTTCCGGTGTCTTAGGGAATTGGGGGAAAAAGTGGATTGCGCAAACGCAGCAAGGCAAAAGGAAGGCGCGGCAGCAGTTTGATTAAAGGGGAGGTTAACTACATGAATCAACAGTTTTGTCATGTGGCCTATGTACCTAGGTTGGAAAATAAAGATGAGTACTGTCTGTAAAATTAATTGAAAGAACAAAGCGGATAATAACTAATAGTAAGAGGCTGTGTGGTCCAGTGGTTAAAGAAAAGGGCTTGTAACCAGGAGAGCCCCGGTTCAAATCCCACCTCAGCCACTGACTCATTGTGTGACCCTGAGCAAGTCACTTAACCTCCTTGTGCTCCGTCTTTCGGGTGAGACGTAGTTGTAAGTGACTCTGCAGCTGATGCATAGTTCACACACCCTGATCTCTGTAAGGCGCCTTGGATAAAAGCGTCTGCTAAATAAACAAATAATAATAATAATAATAATAATAATAATAATAATAATAATACAAGTGCATCAGTGATTGCTGTGCATTGTGGCCTAAATTAGTAACCGCAGCACGGAGCTCAATTTTGTCCATGACTGAAAATCGTGCTTTAACTTTGATAATCGCTCGCATACCTATCCTTACAGTACTGCTTGCACGTTAAATATTTAACAAAAGCATCTTGAGTTGCTATAACGTTTGTTAAACAAACAGGCATATAAATAACACTTACAAAGTTCATTTTAAATGATTTATTTTTAGTTAATATATCCGATCAACTTATTCCCTGGGCTCGATCTACTAATTCCCCAGACAAAGTACTGTAGGCATAAACCTTAAAAACAATGGAACCCCCCCTTTAAATTCTGGACGGTGATCCACCGGGCTACTTATTTCCCGACACCGGGCTTAATTCTTGATTTTTTTTTTTTTTTTTTTTTTTTTAAAGCCAGTTTCATGTATGAAATTAAAAAAACTATATATCCCTAAGGTGATTTGCTACTCTTGTAATTACCCTGCATGCCTGTAAAATGACCAGCCACCTAGTAGAAAATGTGTAATTAATTTACATTTATTTAGAATGCATAGTATTTTATGTATCCTGATTGGTCCAAATGAATACATGTACTAGGTAAGCGTTTTTGACCCTGATGGCCTTCCATACGTAACCTGCTGGGGTCACATGACTGCAACCTCTCACTTGGATTGTTTACATTACGTGGATTTGTTCGTTGTCCCTCCTCATCATTATTCAAATGCTACAGTAGAATGTACAGATCAGTACTAAACGGTACATTTCTAATAAGATAGTGGAAATCGTTTAAACAACTAATGTATGTCAAAGAAAATATTAAAGGAAGGTTGGTGTTTCTTATGCGTTTCACTTAAAACCAGACATTAGGGGATCCGGACTTGTTCATTCCTGCCACCCAGACACAGATGCCAATTCCCGGACTGTCTGGGTCAAACCCGGACAGGTGGCAACCCTAGGCTAAGCCAAAAGACAATGTACCATGTCCACACAGCATTGAAACACTTACTAGAGGAAAGGCAACTTCCATTGGCAAATGCCACAGAAAACTAGGCCTGCAAAGCAAGAAATACTCAGTTTTATTAAAAATAAAAAGCAACAATGTCAGTAAGCTCCAAACAATTTAGAAAATGTACCTATAAAAACAAGAACACATTAGTTTCAGTTTCTTACAGAGTTGAATTGTTCAGCTGTGAAAGCAGGAACATTAAAGCCAGTAATTATTCAGGGCTCAAAGTTAAAAAGATGTGAAGGTTATCATATGTCCCAGGCATCAAAATCTGCATTAAATATTCCTGTAAATTAGTTCCAGAATAAAAAAAATAAACCTGCAGGGATTACTGCAGTCGGGCCTCCAAACATGTTTTTATACACAGAGCTCAGACATCTGTTAGTTTGTGTGTCCTGTGAGAATTCTAGGAAATGAGCACAGCCTCTGTCAGGAAGGATGGCGTTCAGATATTTATCAGTTTAGATTTTTTTTATATATATATATATAACTGCATAAACTAAATCTTTGTTTTCCTTCCAACTTCTCCTAAGTGTTCTCATTCCCCCAAATACTCCAGCTGCAATATCCTGAAGTATACATTTTGCAGTTTATATCTGTATTCCCCGCCCTGTTGCATAGATCCTTCAGGGATTTTGAATTAATCATTTTGGGTACATGAAATACACTATGAGAGATCAAACTCTCTGAATTTCAGTTGACAATGATAAGCCCATCTCGATAATTCTACTTTCAGGAGGGAATTGTTTTTTTTTTTTGTTTTGTTTTTTTTTGGGTGCTTGAAGTACCGTACTGCAATACATCCCATTCTGGAGGCACACATTGTTCAGTACTTTTTATAAAGCTTTTAGAGTACAGTGACTGTAACAAAGGCGTCACACACACGCCATACTTTATATATGTCTGGGAACGAGTATAAAACAACATACAATCTATATTGGAGAACAGAAGGTATTTCAAAGTATGTGTTTGACTTATTTAGAGCACATTGTTTAGCAACACTCCCTGTGGTAGAACTGACCAAGTTAGATATTCAGTAATGCATATGTATAGATCCCGGTACAGCACTGGTCACAGTATGAGAGAGACTGAACAAGAGAAATAAGGAATTTAAATTAAGTACACTGCAACTGAAACTGATTTAAAACTGACACCTGTATAAATCGTCCATGACCACGCACTGATTTAGTTAAACAAATGTGTAAATAAAAAAAATTAAAAAATTAGTATAACTTTTGAGACTATTTAGAAGCCCTTTTAAATGCACTCATATGCACAAACTCTTAATTGGGTATAGACCGAGCTTCAAGCCCTCTGAAGAATGTTAATTAGAATGCATTTGTTAACCACCAATATCATGAATCACATATTCTGCAAACTAAATGATCAGTCAGACAGATTGCATCCAACAATATTCAAGTTGGTTGACATGTCAGTGGTCAATTTTGGTACATTCTATTAGGTGTTTCTGCTGTGTGTTTACAGAGTTAACGATGAAGACGTCAGGTTGATGCTGTGGGACACTGCAGGGCAGGAGGAGTTTGATGCAATAACAAAGGCCTATTATAGAGGTAGGGTTGCTTGAGATTGAAAAGCAGCAGAGTTATATTTAGCACAACGTTAAAAGAACATAGTCTCTGATAAATCTGAGTATGTGGGTGGTCGATTAAATGAACTTGTATTGCAGTAAAAGTGTAATCCAAGCATTCATTAAAATAATAACTTTCAGATTTAAATTACAGACAAAGATTGATGTTTTAGTAAGTGTGTTCATACATTTAAACAGATTTAAGGTGTTTAATATGTCATGATGTCAAAAAAAAAAAAGTATTATATTAACTTAATTTAACAGGGGTCACAATATAGGGGCTCCCGAGTGGCATCAGTAAAGGCACTCCACTTGGAGTGCATGATGCTCCTATAGCCCTATAGCCTGGAGATCGCCGGTTCAAGTCCAGGCTAGTTCACTGCTGACTGGACGGGAGTTCACAGGGAGGCGCACTGGCCGAAGCAGATCTGGGTGGGAAGGCCTTAGATCAGCTAGGGTGTCCTCGGCTCATCGTGCACTGCATGGTCCTCCGACTGTAGCCTGCAGAGTGAAAAGAAGTGGACGGCTGACGGCACACGTTTTGGAGGACGCGTGTGTCCGTCTTTGTCTCTCCCGAGTCAGCAGGGGTGGCAGCAGTGAGCTGTGTTGAAATAAAAATAATTGGGCTTTCCAAATTCAGGAGAAAATGAGAAAAATAATTGCAGATTCCAAAAAAGTAAAATAAATAAATAAATTAAAAAAAAAACAGGGGTCACAATAAAATCTTGTAATACTTTTGTTAAATAAAGTTGTACAATCATTGCCTGAAAATCACATTTGATTTGTAAAAATAGTTACTGTTGATTTCAGTGTTTGGTTTGCAGTCCACCTGAATTAAGGTTGTGTTTTCTATATCTAAGGTGCGCAGGCCTGCGTTCTAGTGTTCTCTACCACTGACAGGGATTCCTTTGAAGCGATCCCCAGCTGGAGAGAAAAGGTGGAAGCTGAAGTAGGAGACATCCCTACAGTTCTAGTGCAGAATAAAATTGATTTGCTGGATGACTCCGTAATAAAAAAGTAAGATAAGTCAAACAGGACTTCCTTTATTGAGATTGTCTATAAGCAAGGTATTGCAAAAAAAAAAAAAAACTAGTTCAAGTCCAAAACATTTTTAAGCACACCTTCTAAATTTTGCTACATTTGATTTGATTTGAGGTAGTATTTTCACAGTCTATTGATTTATAGTGATATTGGCATCTATGCTTGCTATTGCAGCACAAGTGTAACATAAACATCCACCCAATATTAAGCACAAGATGGAAAGTAATGGCTAGTAACAGATGATGTGCTACAGTTTCAAAGTGTTTCCTCCATTTCTTATTTTTAGGGCAGAATTTCACATTCATTTGTATCTTCTAGAATTGATTATTGTAATGCCCTATTCTGTGGTGTTCATAACCATGTTATATCTTGACTGCAACTTGTACAAAATGCTGCAGCTAGAATTTGAACCAGGACTAAGAGACGTGATCACATTATTCCTGTGCTAGCATCTCTGCACTGGCTTCTGGTCTGATTTCAAGATAGATTTTAAGGTGTTGCTCTTAACTTAAGGCATTAAATGGCCTTGCATCATCGTATTTAAATGATCTTTTCATATATTCCTAGACTCCACTCGGATCACAGGATGCCAGGTTGTTTACTGTCCCACAAATTAAAAAAAACAAAAAACACAGGTGGTAGACCATTCAGTCATAGGGCCCCAAAACACTGCCTAGCTCTGTAAGGGAAGCACCAAGTGTCGCTGCTTTTAAAACAAGATTAAAAACACACTTGTATAATGTGGCATGTTTATGCAAAAATTATGTTCCTTTATTCTTTGCCTTGTTTTATGTGTATTTTCTTTTGCTTTTATTGTTTTCTTGCTTTCTGTAATTTGTCAGTGTTTTTATTCATGTGAAGCGCTTTGCTGCAATTTTTATTGTGAAAGGCCATATATTATTATTATTATTATTATTATTATTATTATTATTATTTATTTATTTATTTATTTATTTATTTTAAGTAATAAACCACATGAGAATTTATAGAACTTTGATTTATATTACTCATTTTAGTCTCATTTTAAAAACAGGACTTAATTAAAAAGCTCACGTTTCCTCCATTTATTTATTTACTTATGTATATATATATATATATATATATATATATATATATATATATATATATATATATATATACAGTACTGTGCAAAAGTTTTAGGCAGGTGTGAAAAAATGCTGTAAAGTAAGAATGCTTTCAAAAATAGACATGCTAATAGATTATATTTATCAATTAACTAAATGCAAAGTGAGTGAACAGAAGAAAAATCTAAATCAAATCCATATTTGGTGTGACCACCCTTTGCCTTCAAAAACAGCATCAAGCATCAATTCTTCTAGGTACACTTGCACACAGTTTTGAAGGAACTCGGCAGGTAGGTTGGCCCAAACATCTTGGAGAACTAACCACAGTTCTTCTGTGGATTTAGGCAGCCTCATTTGCTTCTCTCTCTTCATGTAATCCCAGACAGACTCGATGATGTTGAGATCAGGGCTCTGTGGGGCCATACCATCACTTCCAGGACTCCTTGTTCTTCTTTACGCTGAAGATAGTTCTTAATGACTTTCGCTGTATGTTTGGGGTCGTTGTCATGCTGCAGAATAAATTTGGGGCCATTCAGATGCCTCCCTGATGGTATTGCATGATGGATAAGTATCTGCCTGTACTTCTCAGCATTGAGGAGACCATTAATTCTGACCAAATCCCCAACTCCATTTGCAGAAATGCAGCCCCAAACTTGCAAGGAACCTCCACCATGCTTCACTGTTGCCTGCAGACACTCATTCGTATGCTCTCCAGCCCTTCGGCGAACAAACTGCCTTCTGCTACAGCCAAATATTTCAAATTTTGACTCATCAGTCCAGAGCACCTGCTGCCATTTTTCTGCACCCCAGTTCCTGTGTTTTCGTGCATAGTTGAGTCGCTTGGCCTTGTTTCCACGTCGGAGGTATGGCTTTTGGCCGCAAGTCTTCCATGAAGGCCACTTCTGACCAGACTTCTCCGGACAGTAGATGGGTGTACCAGGGTCCCACTGTTTTCTGCCAATTCTGAGCTGATGGCACTGCTGGACATCTTCCGATTTGAAGGGAAGTAAGCATGATGTGTCGCTCATCTGCTGCAGTAAGTTTCCTTGGCCGACCACTGCGCTTCACGGTCCTCAACGCTGTTCGTTTCTTTGTGCTTCTTCAAAAGAGCTTGGACAGCACATCTGGAAACCCCAGTCTGCCTTGAAATTTCTGCCTGGGAGAGACCTTGCTGATGCAGTATAACTACCTTGTGTCTTGTTGCTGTGCTCAGTCTTGCCATGGTGTATGACTTTTGACAGTAAACTGTCTTCAGCAACCTCACCTTGAGTAGCTGAGTTTGACTGTTCCTCACCCAGTTTTATTCCTCCCACACAGCTGTTTCTGTTTCAGTTAATGATTGTGTTTCAACCTACATATTGAATTGATGATCATTAGCACCTGTTTGGTATAATTGTTTAATCATACACCTGACTATATGCCTACAAAATCCCTGACTTTGTGCAAGTGTACCTAGAAGAATTGATGCTGTTTTGAAGGCAAAGGGTGGTCACACCAAATATGGATTTGATTTAGATTTTTCTTCTGTTCACTCACTTTGCATTTAGTTAATTGATAAATATAATCTATTAACATGCCTATTTTTGAAAGCATTCTTACTTTACAGCATTTTTTCACACCTGCCTAAAACTTTTGCAATAGTATATGTATATATATATATATATATATATATATATATATATATATATATATATATATATATATATATATTGTATCCATGTGGGTGTTTTGCTTTTTGTTGAAAATTCGAAAAAGTTGCCAGTTAAAGGTTTAAGTGGTGTGTAGTATTCTCTATTTTGCCTTTTCAATTAATTTTTCTTTTTTTTTTTACTTTTTGTATTCTCTTTTATGTGCACCTTTTCTTCAAAACCAATTTGCAGTGAGGAAGCAGAGGGCTTAGCAAAGAAGCTCAAATTAAGATTTTATCGTGCTTCTGTGAAAGAGGACCTGAATGTAATGAAGGTAAGCCAGGTTCACCACTGGCTACTTAATGTGTTTTGTTTTGTTTTTAAACTAAACTGCTAGGGGAAATCTGGATTTTTTTTTTCATGTAATCGTTTTATAATAACTGCATAATTTTCTTTCTTTTCTTTCTTTCTTTCTTTCTTTCTTTCTTATTTTAGTGTTTAAGTATCTAGCTGATAAATACCTTCTGAGGCTCAAGCAACAAACCGCAGAGGAGCCAGAACTAGTTCATACAACCAGCAATAAAATTGGTAAGAACCTTTCTTCTATAAGAAATCTGGCGTAAGGTTAAGATTATCCCTGCACATTATTATTGATGTAAAAAATCCTACGTGGATTATGAGGGTTTATTTGTTTGTTTAATACTAGAACAATCAAAACATCTGCTTACCTATAAGGATGAGGAGTCATTTTGACCTCTGCTGTGTTATTGTTGCCAGTGGTGTGACTAAAACACCATTCTCATTACTGACCATATCTACAACTTGACATGACCTCTTCTGAAAATGTATTATTTTAGGACAATAATATATAGTAAATATGAATTGGAGAGGAGGGTCGTAATTATTGCCGAGGGAAGACTATTGTTACCGACAGGGGGCTATATTGCCCGAAGCTGCACCCTGGAGGTAACAATAGTCTTCCTTAGTCGCATTTAATTTTCCACTATGAGCTGAGTCTGCAGTACATATTTAATATATGAATCAGCCTAGAAAATAAGTGAGGCAAGGTTGGATAGTACATATGACTTTATATATTTTGTTAACTATAGTATAAATAAATAAATTTATAAATAAATAAATAACAGAAAATGTTTTTGAAGTTCATACCACAAAGTTATTGAAGTCTTTTTGGCGTACAGCTCTCCAACTGGCTGCCTGACTGCTGCATAATACTCTCTTAGTAGTGCGTCATATTTGTTTACATTGTGGAGTTGAATTTGTTTGAATTTCAGACTCAGAAAGCAGTGACAATTTTAACACCCAGCTGCCCCTTTATTTTGGCAATTTCCATGTTAAAAATGCTCTTTTTTTAGGGGCTCCCGAGTGGCGTAGCCAGTAAAAGCACTTGGGTAGAGTTCCGATGCCCTATAGCCTGGACATTGCCGTTCGAGTCCAGGCTATTCCTTTGCCAACCGTGGACGGAGTCCCCAGGGGTGGCGCACACTTGGCCAAGTGCCACCCGGGAGAGGGAGGGTTCTGGTCGGCCAGGGTGTCTCGGCTCACCGCGCACCAGAGACACCGTGGTCTGGCTGGGCCTGCAGGCTTGCCTGTAAGCTGCCCAGGGCTGCTGTGCTCCAACTCTGTAGCTCTGGGTGGCTGCATGGAGGACAGTGTATGTTTGTCGTCACCCCTCCCAAGTCAGTGCAGGGGTGGTAGCAGTAAGCTGAGCTAAACAAAATAATTGGACACTACTAAATTGGGGAAAAAATAACAACAACAAAAAAAGAAGAATTGGCGACTACTACACTTTTAAGAATTTAGTCCTCAGATAAGCAATTTGGACAGTTTTCAAAACAATGTTTGCTTTATTTTTTTAAAATACACACTTTTTATTGTTAATAAAGCGGAAATATATTGTCAATAGAACTTAAATAACAAGAATGTGTTTACAATTGTAGCATTATAAATAGACCACAACATTGTTGTTGTTTTTTTTTTACAATGGCAGCATTATATAAGTATAAATAACATATTTTTTTTTACAATGGCAGCATTATAATAACATTATAATACTTGTGCAGGCATATAACTTTTAGAAATTATTTTTGTGTGATAGATTTCAAAGCAAGACACACTACAAACCTTCATCAATGCTAACGTCTTTATCTAGCACATATACCATTTTCAATCACGTCATATACAGTATCTTTACCAGTTTCAGGCACGAGTGTATAGAGCTCTTATATACATTATTATCTGTGAAGTGTAGGTACAATAAATAAATAGGTCGTTTTGACCAATACCAATCCTGACAAGGCTTCCTTACAACCTGTAACACCAACAAATAAAAAATAAAAAAACTCCTCGTTTTATTCTCTCTAGATACCTAGTCATCCATTTTTCACTCTCAGCTGTGTGTATACAGATAACCCGGTCTGTCAAGCACATTTCTTAGGGACTGCTGCCATCTGCCAGTGAAAGTCAAAACTGCAGACTTTACTCTATTGTCAACTTATTTATTAACTGAAGCACATTAAAAAGACATGTTCAACTTTGCAGATGCACATATAAGCCTGCACGCTATTCTCACAGGAGTGACAAATTTGGACTCGCTTTGCTCCAAGTGGAAATCGTGGGATAAGCAGCTCGGTGGTTAATCACCCTTTTAGTGTTTGCAGCATCTTTCTAATTCTTTTCTGTTAAGTCACACAATCTCTGTTAAGCAGGTCCAGTGGTTAAAGAAAATGGCTTGTAACCAGGAGGTCCCCGGTTCAAATCCCACCTCAGCCACTGATTCATTGTGTGACCCTGAGCAAGTCACTTAACCTCCTTGTGCTCCGTCTTCGGGTGAGATGTAATTGTAAGTGACTCTGCAGCTTATGCATAGTTCACACACCCTAGTCTCTGTAAGTCGCCTTGGATAAAGCGCCTGCTAAATAAACAATTAATAATAATAATAATAATAATAAGCAGGTCTTTCACTTTCCGCCATTTTCTCTTGTTGTGAGGAGTGCAGGGAAGGTGTTGTGTTTCTTTGAAAGGACGGAATGACAGATGTGAACCAATCCCATGTCAGAAGGGAGACTATTTCCTGTGGTGTAGGGATGTTAGGGCAATGGTTCAATCTGTTTTGGTCCTCTGATGAGGTTTTAACCAATCACATGCCAGAATTTCCAAGCACAGATTCATATACTGGTATATGTATATACAGTAATCCGTCGCATATCTGACTGCGATGGGACCAGAGTAAGGGCGGAGATGTAAAAGGCGGATAAATGAATCCTGTTTTAAATACCATCATACACAGCTGTAACAATTACTGTACTATATTATAATTGTTTTGAGATTCAGCTTTTATTAAGGAGCTCCTCTAAATCCTTTGTTTAGAAAGATACAGGGTATTAATGCTTGTGACAGACTAGCCGTCAGGGAGCATGAATTCGCTGCTGATTGACAGGCAGGAGATCGAGAGGGAGGTTGAAGTTGATGCGCCCCGCAGCCGAACAGGATTTATTTACATATTGCAGTGCTGAGCTGCGAGGTTTCCAGGATATAATGAGACAGATAACACAGTTGCGGTTCAAAGCAGTAGGAAACCGCTGTGTTGTGTGTTGTGTGTTTTTTAAATTTAAAGCTTTTAGAGAACAATGGTTCTCACTCTCTCTCTCTCTCTCTCTCTCTCTCTCTCTCTCTCTCTCTCAATACTCCCGCCGCCAGGTCCTGCTTCTGTCTTTCAAACTTATCTCCACACACACACCCAAGTCCCTCTCCCTTCCTCACTCTCTCAGACCTGCTCCCACTCCTCTCAGTGACGCACTCACACACAGGCAGTCTCTCAGCTCTGTCACACAAGCACCAAAACACACAGAGAACGCTAACAGATCTGAACAAGAATAACACATTATTTACAGAGTACTCCCATCCCCTTCCCCAGTCCACATTGTCTTGCAAATTAGCTGCCCCCGTGCTATAATATCGACACACTGAACAGCTCATGTGTGCATGGAGGACATACAACACAGTGTACGAAAACTTTGGTAGGAGCAGCAATCTCTGAACTAATCTTCTCTGATCAATAATAAACTTAACATTGCTGAAGAGATTGATCATGGCAGATATGTGACGGATTACTGAGAGATTTATATTTATGTATACTGGTGCACAATGAAAACGGAACAGTCTAAGTTTTACATCAATAGCTCATTAGGCTCATACATAATGTTAGTGAAACTGGCTCTGTGAGAGACAGGCCATGTCCTGAAGGCAGAGGTTCACCCCACCGCCCAGGACCGTTATGCTGACGGTTGCGTTGTTAAGCCAACCGGTGGGTCGGTGGAAGTGTGATGATGTGGGAGGAATCTCCTTTAACACAAGAACGCCTTTGGTGCAGATTGAGGGTAACCTTACTGCTCAGCGATACACTGACAAAGTCCTTGAGGCAACAGTTTTTCCGTTCCTGCAAGCCAATCCGGAAGTGTCGATTTTCCAGCAGGACAATGCAAGACCACACATTTACAAAATCATTGTGTGTTTTTTACTCTTTTACATTCAACTGTAACTGTCATTGGCAATATAATAAAAAATATGAAGTCAAAACAATAGAATAAGAAACCCAAGAATGACTTATCACTGAAGTGATAGGCACAGTATGGCACTGAATGCATGTGCAATGCAGAAATTCTGTCACAATCACCAGAGAAAATGTCACCATCATCCATGGTTGAAAGTTTTCCCATCTGTAGACGCAATTCCACCAAAATGACCTCTCTCGGGTCCATTCCTATGATTCATGTAGAAATGCCATAAAAATCAGTGGCAGTGTGTGTGTGTGTGTGTGTATATATATATATATATATATATATATATATATATATATATATATATATATATATATATATATATATATATATATATATATATATATATATATATATACAGTACTGTGCAAAAGTTTTAGGCAGGTGTGAAAAAATGCTGTAAAGTAAGAATGCTTTCAAAAATAGACATGTTAATAGATTATATTTATCAATTAACTAAATGCAAAGTGAGTGAACAGAAGAAAAATCTACATCAAATCCATATTTGGTGTGACCACCCTTTGCCTTCAAAACAGCATCAATTCTTCTAGGTACACTTGCACAAAGTCAGGGATTTTGTAGGCATATAGTCAGGTGTATGATTAAACAATTATACCAAACAGGTGCTAATGATCATCAATTCAATATGTAGGTTGAAACACAATCATTAACTGAAACAGAAACAGCTGTGTAGGAGGAATAAACTGGGTGAGGAACAGCCAAACTCTGCATCAGCAAGGTCTCTCCCAGGCAGAAATTTCAAGGCAGACAGGGGTTTCCAGATGTGCTGTCCAAGCTCTTTTGAAGAAGCACAAAGAAACGGGCAACGCTGGAGGACCGTGAGACGCAGTGGTGGGCCAAGGAAACTTATTGCAGCAAATGAAAGACACATCATGCTTACTTCCTTCAAGAATCGGAAGATGTCCAGCAGTGCCATCAGCTCAGAACTGGCAGAAAACAGTGGGACCCTGGTACACCCATCTACTGTCCAGAGAAGTCTGGTCAGAAGTGGCTTCATGGAAGACTTAGGCCAAAAGCCATACCTCCGACGTGGAAACAAGGCCAAGCTGACTCAACTATGCATGAAAACACAGGAACTGGGGTGCAGAAAAATGGCAGCAGGTGCTCTGGACTGATGAGTCAAAATTTGAAATATTTGGCTATAGCAGAAGGCAGTTTGTTCACGGAAGGGCTGGAGAGCATACACGAATGAGTGTCTGCAGGCAACAGTGAAGCATGGTGGAGGTTCCTTGTAAGTTTGGGGCTGCATTTCTGCAAATGGAGTTGGGGATTTGGTCAGAATTAATGGTCTCCTCAATGCTGAGAAGTACAGGCAGATACTTATCCATCATGCAATACCATCAGGGAGGCATCTGATTGGCCCCAAATTTATTCTGCAGCATGACAACTACCCCAAACATACAGCGAAAGTCATTAAGAACTATCTTCAGCGTAAAGAAGAACAAGGAGTCCTGGAAGTGATGATATGGCCCCCACAGAGCCCTGATCTCAACATCATCGAAGTCTGTCTGGGGATTACATGAAGAGAGAAGCAACTGAGGCTGCCTAAATCCACAGAAGAACTGTGGTTAGTTCTCCAAAATGTCTTAGGCCAACCTACCTGCCGAGTTCCTTCAAAACTGTGTGCAAGTGTACCTAGAAGAATTGATGCTTGATGCTGTTTTGAAGGCAAAGGGTGGTCACACCAAATATGGATTTGATTTAGATTTTCTTCTGTTCACTCACTTTGCATTTAGTTAATTGATAAATATAATCTATTAACATGTCTATTTTTGAAAGCATTCTTACTTTACAGCATTTTTTCACACCTGCCTAAAACTTTTGCACAGTACTGTATATATATATATATCTATCCGCCCGTTCCCGACCCAGTACTGTACTGAAAAGGGAACAAGGTTACCGCACCGATCCGGTACCATACCATACCCTACCGACTCATTGTAAAGTCACCACACCGGTTCACAACTGCAGTATCATCCCTGGTCTAGTATCAGAGTACTCTGGGTCTTGACCCGCCCTGTGGCTGTTTGAGCAGAGGCAGCTACTGTACATTACTGTACACTGCATTGCTACTTGCATCATGCCTGGGTTTTATGATTTCTGCAAGGCCAGTCTTCCATTTTGAAGATTAGCATGGTAGGTGCTCTTCCTGCCTGGGGTCTGGGGCCAGAGCACGCCTAAGAGGCACTAAACAGCCGCAGTTTCTGTTTTGTGCAAGTTTCTCTAAGCACACGCTGGAGAGGCATGTATCTCGCAGCTCTACAGAGTGCTCTGTGTCCATTACACCAGGACAGTGCTTCCCCATCATCCCCTGCGTCCTCTCCACTTAGCTCTGTGCCAAGGGGAGTAGGCAACGTGCCCATGGAAAGAGCACCACGTAGGGAAGCCGCCTGCAGACTGGCAAGAGGAGGATATGCTGTCCATCGCTGACATTGAGGAGGTGGGCGAACAAGAGCTGGTGTTCCCCTTTTTAGGAGGTGGAGTCAGAGTGCACATCCCCTGTGATTTAAACTCTCAGCAGAGCTTCGGGTACAAGTGGGGCGTTGACTCCACTACCTGTCCCATTGCAGTTGTACTGCAATGTTTGCGTTAAAAGTCTATCTGGCAGCTATTTCAGCTTGCCACATCAAGATTGACTCAGTTTCCCCAGGAGCTCACTTCCTGGCAGGGCAATTTTTAAAAGGAGCTTGCGGCTTCGGCCGTCTATGAAGGATATTGTTCTTCACTGGAGGCTTAACGTGGTGCTTGATGCACTCATGAAGCCTCCATTTGAGCTTTACGTTCAGCTGAACTGAAATTGTTATTGCTAAAAACGGCTTTCTTACTTGCAATCACCTCCGCTATGCGGATGAGTGAGATGCAGGCATTTTCCATTGCGAAAGCCTGCTTAATTTTTGTAGAAGCCAGGACAAAGGTTACGCTTTGTACCAATCCTGCTTTTTTGCCGAAGACTATCTCAGCATTTCATGTCCACCAGTCTGTGGAACTGGAGGCTTTCCATCCACTTCGCTGTGAGAGCACTAGTGTATTATGTTGACAGGACAAAAAGTTGGAGGCAGTCTGAACAGGTTTTTTTTGTTTTTGTCTGCTGTGGGGCAAAGTCCCATGGTCAAGCCCTGTCTAAACGGAGATCGTCCAAATGGGTAGCAGACACAGTCAGGACTGCCTATAAGCGAGTCAACTTGCCCCTCCAGAAAAGCTCACTGCCCATTCCACCAGGGGCATGGCAACTTTGTGGGCTTTATTCCTGGGTGCATCTGTCACAGGCATTTGAAATGCAGCGGTGTGGGCTGGTAGCCTTCGGCTTAGCTTTGTAGCATTCTAGTCGTTCTGCAATATTGCCTTTGCTGACTGCTTTGCTATTCTCACCCATTAGGTAATGGTTATATTTCGTACTTGAAAGGGAAATGTAACCATTAACCTTCAAGGTCGCAGCATCCATGATTTGCAGTAAAATGACAAGGAGATCTGTGCATGCCCTCGGTTGTGGGCATGGCGTCATAGGCCCTGCAAGCAGTTTTGGTATTCAGGTTTCAGGGTCTTTAGGAGGTAAACACCCACTATTTCAGGGAACCCATAGTTATGATAATTAGGAGGTAAACACCCACTATTTCAGGGAACCCATAGTTATGATAATCTAACATATTTTGAACTACCTTATTTAGGGAACACTTGCCTTCAAAAGAACAGTACTTGCTTTTCTTTGTTTGTTTAACACATTCCTTTCATAAACTGTATGTGGGAGTTCTAGCTGTACCACTGTGCAGAGATGCCATTGGTACTGGTTGTGCCAGTTGGTGCTACTTGCATGTATTTGTAATTAATGCGTGCACAATAAGTACATATTGAACATTTTAAGCTGAAACACCTGCCCAATTTTGTCTGTTTGCAATTATTAAAACCGTAATGTCATAATAGCAATGTTTGCTTGGTTTCTTAGAGCTTCTTAATTATAAAAAAATAAAAAAAAATACTAATTGCCTCTCTACACTGCAGTTAGTCCTTCAGTTTGCCTCTAATTTTGTAACATAATTAGGTGCCTATGATTGAGACACAACATTTGTAGCTTTATTTTTACAGTTGGATATTCGGTATCAACTTTGAAAATTGTTAAACTCCTTAAACCTTTCAGGACCAAGCATTTTTCAGTTAAGTGGGATGCTCCCCCAGTACCAGGTGTTTTTTTGGCTCTATTTGACTCTCTTCCTATAAGAATTCGCAAAACATCTATTTTTTACAGTAGCATCTTGGAAATGGTGTCCTTTTTTTCAGAGCACTGGGGAACATTATAAAGTACTTCAGAAACCATACAAGCGTATCACTTTTTTTTTTTTAACACAACATGTCAGGTTAAGTATTTATGTATTCTGCTTAGAGATACATGTATAAAAATGTGTTATTCTATGACCCGAGGGACCTTACAATACTTCCTGAAAGTTTTGTTGAAAAATATTGATGTTTGGGCAAATTACAAGACATTGTTTCACCTGAGTGATTGCATGACATAATACATGTTTATTCTCAGGGTCTTTTATAAGCAATAATGGACACTACCCTGGATTTATATTCTCAAAATAAATATTTATAAATAAAATAAGTTCTTCATTCCATTACCAGAAATTAGGAAAAACATTTTTTTTACCTGACATAGAATCTGCTTATAGCCAGTCATTTCTTGAATTTATAAATGTTGTAAAAAACAACAACAACAAAAAAAAGAAACCTAAAAGTTAGCGTACAGCCCTGTCCACACCAGGTCTCAAGACTCAGATGAAAAATGCTGGTAAGTTTCTGTTTTATAACTATCTATGCTTAATATTAAAAATGCTTTGAGTATTTTGTTACATTTTTGTTGTTGTGGTTGTTTTGTTTTATTATTGCAACTTCACGATTGGACACAATTGTATTAAATCCGCTAATCATTTTTGGTCATAGCTTACTGGTGGATTCATGGAGCCTGTGAGATTCACCAAAATGGATCACAGTGTTTGGTGTATTGGCCACCACTGCTTTTAGCGATTGTCCTTATGACGTTTTCCTAAGAGTGGCTTTTTCCTTGGCCTGCAACCATTGAGACCTTCACCAGAAAATACTCAATACTCAAGCCTATGGTTGAAATGGAAACCCCAGTCCCACTTGTAGCCAATTCACTTTGAATATCAATGGCAGTCAATCTCAGATTGTTATTAACCTTCCTCACAATTCTTCTACTTGTTCTTGGTGAAAGAGCCTTCTTTCTTTCAGACCGAGGGAGCGTTGTGACAGTACCATGAGTACTTCTTGATAATAGAAACAGTAGTTGAAATTGGGATACTCAAATACTTGGAAATCTTCTTGTATCCTTCTCCAGCTTTATGGCTTCAAATCATTATCTGCCTAAGGTCTTCAGATAGCTCTTTACTTTTTCCCCCTATTGACTTATTGGTAATGACAGCAGTCATCCTATGCCTAACCTTTTTATAGTCGCTAAGAATGTTCACCTGCAATCCAGCATTTTCTAGACTTTGCTAGAATTTGGTTCTGCATTATCATATTGAAATTTCTAGCACATTGTAGACAATACTATCATAGCATCAAAGGGTATGAATACTTTTGAATTGGCTTTTTTTGAGTTTTGCAAAAAAATGCTGAAACAAATAATTGTAGACGTCTATTTCTTGTAACTTTTTTTCCTCATCCACAAAAGCAAATCTTTTGCTACAATTATTTGTTTTCAAGAAATTTCTAGAAATTATAAATTTCCATTGGGGTATGTAAACTTTTGACTACAACTGTATATAATTAAAACACATGGTAAAAAATACATGTTATAATATAATTGTCAAATACATCAGATTTACAGCATTTTTCTGTGTCTTTCTTATCTCTAAACAAGTTTCTCTGAAGCAGGCTGTCTCTCCACACTGCCAAAACTGTCTCCCCCTTTAGACACTAAATGCCCCTCTCAGTGATGTCACATGACAAAAAAATATATATCAAGAAGTGAAATGATATGTGTTTCAAACCTGTACAGCAGGGCCCTGTCCTAGAAGCCCACTTCAGTATGATCATGTTAACACGATTCCGTTCCTTAAAGGGTTAAATTAGGTCTTTGAAAACTCCTTCAAATTTGTATCAGAAAAACTGCATGAACCCTGTATTTACGACATCTGATTGAGTTAGCAGAGATTGTATATGGTTTTTGCAGCTGAGGTTTCATAAAATTTATATTCTGTGAATTGGGCATACATGTAAAAGGTTCAATGAGTAAAATTTCAAAACCTGTGTTTGTTAACTAGCCTCATGGGTGATTTTGTCAGGTGATCCATCTGGTAAAAGGACAAGTTTTTAAGTTAAGTTATTTCTGAATTTCTTTTTCTACAGTACATTTCAAATTTGCATCTGAAAATGGCTCAGAATGGATCTGAGAGCATGTACAACCCCGGAGCTTTGGGGGTCCTAGGCGGCACCCAGACCCCCAGCCAAAAGATTTGGTTTTGCCTCAGTTTCAGTCATGATCATCTGAATCACTGTCCTGGATGTTCTTCAGCTTTTGCAGAACTTGTGTTGCAGTAAAGATCCTTTTTTATAACAGCCAATATCACTGTGAGAAAATAAAACAATAGCTGCATTCAAAGGAAAGTGCCATTTTCAAATACCATTCAAAGGCAAGAATACTACGAGGGGTGTGTGTTAAGCTAAAGAGAAATGAGGATTTAATATCAAGTTTTGTGGATTTCATGAATGCAGATGTTATAAAATGGGGTAAAAATGATCGTGTTGTTCTGGTGTTTAATATATATTTCTTAACTACCATATTCCTTCTAATTTAAGACACACTTTTTGAATCATTTTTTGCTTCTCAAAATTTGTCATCCTTGACATACAGGCAGCCATTTTCAAAGAGACTTCCGCTTCCTGAGGAATTCAAAGAAGCTTTTACAATTTCTGCATTTCTAACAAACAGTACCAGCTTGGAAGATCAGAAATGCTGATCAAACCCCCGTATTTTCTGACATGCAAAGCAATACCACAGTTCACAAACTGGAAGAAAAACTGGTGTGTGAGTGCATATGTTATGTTCTGTTAGTTGGTATTGTACATACCGTTCTGACTTGTGTTTGCAATACGATCAGTGCTGTTGTGGTTGCTGGGTTACCTCTTGCCTAATGTTGTGTCGTGCTTGCTGTTGCCAGGATGCGTGATGCCGTGAGTGAGTGGTGTGTGTACGACAGAGACACCATCTGAAGTATTATACAGTGCGCAGCACAATAAACAAGCTTGTGGTTACAACAATCTACAACAACACTGTTTCGTGTCAGTTTTGTACAATACAACAGCGTAATTAAGGTTGTATCTTTGTAAATGCATATTTATTTGATTTAATTTTTCCTCAAATTGAGGGTGGTAAATTTGGGCTGCGTCTTAAATTCGAGGGTGTCTTAAACTTGAAGGAATACGGTACCTGTATTTCTAGGTGTTCAAATGTTGTACGTGTCAAAACATTAAGGATTTTGTTTTTTTTCAAAACGTTTCTGAAAACAAATTCCAAAAATATTTTACAGGTTTATTATATCAAGAAACCACTTGTGTGCAAACAGTAGCACAACATTTTAAAACAAATTGTGGTTCTTATGGTAAATGAATGACCCAATTGAGTTATATCAAAATCCCTTTCCTCTTTCTTTTCTCACAGGAGTTTTTAATACAGCTGGTGGAAGTCATACTGGTCAGAATTCTAGCACTCACAATGGTGGAGAAGTCATCAATCTTCAGCCAAATAAACAGAGGACCAAGAAAAACAAAAGCCCTTTCAGCAGTTGCAGCATTCTCTAGAAGATGCTTGTCAGTCCTGCCCCTTTGTTTAAGATTGTGCAGTTGTTCAAACCATCAATGGATAGAGTCTCTGAGCTGCTTTCTGGGTGAACAGATCTTTTCAGGTTGTGGACAAAATGACTTTCTGTTGCGCATTTTTTGCTGCAAGACCCCCCCCCCACACACACACACACTTTGCAGGTGCTGTTTGCTGAAAGATACGCTATAATATCTGCACCATACCATTGTCTTTTGTAAGTGCTAACGGAATGTACATTTTATATATTTATATTTTGATGACCAACATTCCATACTGTTGCTGAATATGAAATATATAAGCACTTGTAGTGATACAGTATATATTTATATATAACATTATGCAAAGGTATAGCTTCTGACAGCTGAATGGCACAATAGTCCCCAACACACACATTTTATAGATGCATACCGCTACATACAAAACTTTAACTAAAATACCATCTGTGCATTTTACTGTGCAATAGATCTGTTTGATAAAGGTATGCATTAAGACTGTTTGGTTCTGAAGATTCCTTTACTGAATTTGATTGATGTTTTGATATTCCGTGAATAGACATTACCATGTACAATTCCCCTGTTAACATTAAGCAGATCAAGTGCTATTGGTGTGTTTTGAAAATTTTATTTTTACATTTACCTGTGCTAAATGAATACAGGTAAAAATATGAAAGTATAACTTTGGAAATTACATGGTGCCAAATCATTCTAAAAAATGCCCTTCCTTTTAACCAGAATGTTTAAATTGTGTGTACGTTTCTGCTAACATTTACAATTTACTGGTAGGTTGCTCTCAAATATGTTTTAGATCATTCACATTGGTTTGAATTGCACCAGAAAGCTAACAATCTCAAGGTTGTATTTATTCAAGCATACCAGATGCAAGACCATTTTTGCACATGCAGCTGAAATTCAGTCAAGGTTGTTGGGTTAAAAGTACACAGTAACATAATTGTATGTATCTTATGGTTTTTAATGTGTTTCTTCTGTGCAATTGATTTCCTTTTTTTAAAACTTATTAACACTAATAACTGAATGTCATGCCCTTTCCAGTGCTTAACAACATTGTAATTTGGATTAAAGGATTACTTAAAATCGACTCTGCCCTGCATTTAGTTCAGTATTATGTGTTGGTTTTTGTTTGGTTTGTTTGTTTGTTTGTTTGTTTTCCATGCAAAAGTATTATTCATCTTTAAACACTCAGCTGGCCATTTATTTTGCTAGTTTCCATGTCAGAATTTATCTTTTTTTTATTTTTTTAGCCCTCAATAAGCAATTTGGACAGTTTTCAAAACAATTGTTGCTTTGTTTTAAAAAATGCACACTTTTTTATTATAAAAAACAGAAATATATTTCAATGGAACTTAAATAACAATTTGTTTACAATTGTAGAATTACAACAATGTACATCACAAGATAACATTTTTTTTCAATGGCAGCATTATATATATATATATATATATTAGCTCAAAGAGCCAGCTGCCCAGCTTTTCGATATGTTGTACATATCTTTCTCAAGGGAGCCTGTGTTTGAATCAAAACATTGGAGGTATTTATATGTTTTTGATGGCATGACAACTACTTGTTATTGTTTACATTCAAATCCATGATTTATTCTTACATGATGTAATGCTGTTCTATATATTGTGACATCATTTCTACTTCTATCTTTGAATCTGTATTAATTCTAATTAACATTACTTTATATAAATTTATATTTTTATGATATCATGCAATGCTGGCTCTGAGGATCAGTCTAGATTTGGCCTCCCCAGTGCATCAGCATGCACAACTTTTGAATGAATTTTGTTTATTTATTTAAAAGTTATATATCTATTGCAGTTAATTAGTTCATTCTTTTCTGTTGAGTCCTGCTGGCATAATCGTGTTCAGTCTATTTATCCATTTACTTTCCTTTATTCTTCTATATGTTGCATTGTCTAATTTTAGCTGTTCTAATACTACAAACTACATTATTTATGTAATGTCCTTGACTGGTGAAGTGCTGTACTATTGGTTCATTCATTTTTTTATTTCTAATTAATGAAAGGTGGTTCTGAATTTGTTTATATAAAGTAGTTCCAGTCTCTCCAGCATATTTGATTTCATCACATTTTTCACAGGCTATTCCATAAACAACATTGCTATTTTTACAGTAGGTATTAGTTTTTAGTGGATATGTGGTGTTCTTATGTTTAATTATATTTTTACTTTTGTCTATGTATTTACACACTTTACATCAACTGGTGCACATGTTCGTAGAACCTATTTTGTCAATTATTCTTTTATGTTTACTGTGAACTAAAATATCACCTAAATTAGCTTCTCTTTTGAATGCTACAACTGGGGCCTTAAGAAATACTTTTTTTAAAATTTTTCTGAATTATGTAGAATCCGCAAGTGTTTCCAAACTATCTTAGAAATATTGGGCAAAAGTTTAGAGAAAGTCATTACTAATGGGACTCTTTTGACCTTTTTCTCTCTATTTTTATAATCTAGTAGATCATCTCTTTTTAGTTTATCCACTTTTCTTAACTTCGTCTCTATAATTCTTTCTTTGTATCCTCTTGTTTTAAGATTTGTTTTTAATACATTTCTTTGTTTTACATAGTCACTTTCTTTTGAGCATATTCTTCGTATTCTTATTCCTAGACCCTTTGGGATTGCCCTTTTAGTGTGTATCGGATGTGCAGAGGACATGTTTAAATATTAGTGCATGTCAGTAGGTTTACAGAAGAGGTCAGTCTCAATTGAACCTTCTTCAAGTTTTACTATGGTATCTAAAAATTCTATTTCTTTCCTTGTCCATCGAAGGTCCACCTTAATATTACTGTGTATTTCATTTGCCATTTTATGAAACTGGAAAAGAGACTTCTTCATGTGTCCAAACCCCAAAAATATCATCTACAAACCGAATGTATTCTAAAGGTTCTCTTTCCGATTTTCTATATATATATATATATATATATATATATATATATATATATATATATATATATATATATACATACATATATATATATATTAGCTCAAAGAGCCAGCTGCCCAACGCTTCGATATGTTGCACATATCTTTCTCAAGGGAGCCTGTGTTTGAATCAAAGCATTGGAGGTATTTATAGGTTTTTGACGGCATGACAACTACTTGTTATTGTTTACATTCAAATCCATAATTTATTCTTACATGATGTAATGGTGTTCTATATATTGTGACATCATTTTACTTCTATCTTTGAATCTGTATTAATTCTAATTAACATTACTTTATATAAATTTATATTTTTATTATATCATGCAATGCTGGCTCTGAGGATCAGTCTAGATTTGGCCTCCCCAGCGCATCAGCATGCACAACTTTTGAACAAACTTTGTTTATTTATTTAAATGTTATATATCTATTGAAGTTAATTAGTTCATTCTTTTCTGTTGAGACCCGCTGGCATAATCGTGTTCAGTCTATTTATCCATTTACTTTCTTTTATTCTTCTATATGTCACATTGTCTAATTTTAGCTGTTCTAATACTACAAACTTTACATCATTTATGTCATGTCCTTGACTGGTGAAGTGCTGTACTATTGGTTCATTCATTTTTTTATTTCTAATTAATGAAAGGTGGTTCTGAATTCGTTTATATAAAGTAGTTCCAGTCTCTCCAACATATTTGATTTCATCACATTTTTCACAGGCTATTCCATAAACAACATTGCTATTTTTACAGTAGGTATTAGTTTTTAGTGGATATGTGGTGTTCTTATGTTTAATTATATTTTTACTTTTATCTATGTATTTACACACTTTACATCAACTGGTGCACATGTTCGTAGAACCTATTTTGTCAATTATTCTTTTATGTTTACTGTGAACTAAAATATCACCTAAATTAGCTTCTCTTTTGAATGCTACAACTGGGGCCTTAAGAAATACTTTTTTTAATTTTTCTGAATTATGTAGAATCCGCAAGTGTTTCCAAACTATCTTAGAAATATTGGGCAAAAGTTTAGAGTAAGTCATTATTAATGGGACTCTTGACCTTTTTCTCTCTATTTTTATAATCTAGTAGATCATCTCTTTTTAGTTTATCCACTTTTCTATAATTCTTTCTTTGTATCCACTTGTTTTAAGATTTGTTTTTAATACATTTCTTTGTTTTACATAGTCACTTTCTTTTGAGCATATTCTTCGTATTCTTATTCCTAGACCCTTTGGGATTGCCCTTTTAGTGTGTATCGGATGTGCAGAGGTCATGTGTAAATACTGGTGCATGTCAGTAGGTTTACAGAAGAGGTCAGTCTCAATTGAACCTTCTTCAAGTTTTACTATGGTATCTAAAAATTCTATTTCTTTCCTTGTCCTTCGAAGGTCCACCTTAATATTACTGTGTATTTCATTTGCTATTTTATGAAACTGGAAGAGAGACTCTTCTCCATGTGTCCCAACCCCAAAAATATCATCTACAAACCGAATGTATTCTAAAGGTTCTCTTTCCGATTTTCTAAGTAATTGTTCTTCCCATTTTCCCATGTATGTACTGGCAAAATGCATTCCTAATTTAGATCCTATTGCTGTACCATCGTTTTGTTTGTAATTCTTATCAACAAATGTAAAATAATTGTTTTCTAAAACTACGTTGATCATGTTCAGTACTTCTGCTGTTGGTATTGATTTATCTAGTCTATTGTCTAGTGCTTTTTGACAAGCTTCTAAAGTTTCTTTACGAGGGACACTTGGGTACAAGGATTTTACATCCATGCAAAATAAAATTGTATTCTCTGGAAGGTTGTGTTTTATTGATTCAAGTCTTTTTAAAAATTGTGTTGTATCCTTAACATAGCTTGGTAATTATTTGCAGCATTATAATAACAGCACAAAAATAATTGTGCAGTAATCACTTTTTAGAAATTATTTTTTGTGTTATAGATTTCAAAGCAGACACCCTTCAAACTCGTCAATGCTGACTTTTCAATCACGTCATATACAGGGGGATTAGAAAGTAAGATTACCACATCAACACACCATATCATTGATGTGGTAAACTTTCTATCTCACTGTTAGATGCGTTATTATCTGTGAAGTGTACTTCATCAGCAGAAGAAATAGGTAATTTGACCAGCATCAGTCGTGACAATAAATAACCTCATCTCATTCTCTGAGCAGGCATCCATTTTGTACTCGCAAATGCGGATGACCAGCTGTGCTTATATATGGAGGGGCCGGTCTGTCAATCACATTTCTTAGGGACTGCTGCCATCTGCCAGAGAAAAAAAAACTGGAGACTGTCGTAGCCTATATTCTTTGCAGATGCAAATGCACATATAACACCCTGCACGCTATTCTGACGGGAGTGACGAATTGGGACTCGCTTGCGCTCCACGTGGAAATCGCGGGATAAGCAGCTGGCTGGTTAATGTTCATCTAATTATTAACAAGGTACAGTCAAAGTATGGCGTTCCTGTGGATTAGGGAGGCAAAATGGCCAGAGGTTGTTTCTCCACATCGCTCTACATCTGAAACTAACAGCCAGGTGCCCAGTGGGTCTTTGTCCTCCAGAGGCTGGTAGCTCGCTAACATCCGTTCTTGAGTTCCTGGGTGTAAAAGAGGAAGACCACTGAACTTCTGGTTCTCTTGAGCTGTGTGGGCTATTGCTGCATTTTGCGGGGAGAAAATCTGGGGCAAAATAATTGGGCACAATTGAAAAATAATAATTATATTTTGTAAAAGGTGTTTATTTGGGAGCAGAGTATTGGTAGTAAAATGATACCTGCCTTATCTAAAGTAAGAGATGATTTTTATCTTGCACTTTGTAGGTTCACTCCAATTGGTTTGGGATCAGGGCTGCCATCAGGGGGGAGGACAACCCTGACAGTTGTCCAGGGCCCGAGCTTTATTTATTGTTTTAATTGTATTGCCAAAACACATTTCCTTAAGTCCTCGAAATATTTTCTTACTCTACACCAATATGTTTTGCATTCAAATCATACCATACAGCTTTAAATGTTTTTTCCCCCCTTTCCTTGGCTGAGAAATGGTTTGGTACATACCTCACCAGGGATTCTAGTTTTCCGCAATAATACAAAAAAAAATTCTCAGATAAAAAACTATAAAAATCTGCATTATTCTGAAATTAAAATAAAATTCTAAAAATGAGCCCCTGCCGTCACATTATAAGATAAACAAACAGTACTATTGAATAACAGTTAACACAGGAAGCATTTATTGGTACTCTTTTAAAGTCTAAGGAAGTTACAACCATTTTACTTTAAACATTAATAATAATAATAATAATAATAATAATAATAATAATAATAATAATAATAATAATAATAATAATAATAATAATAAATAGTATTCATACTAGTTTATCTCTGAGTTAGTCTTTGTTATAAGGATGGTTATCTGGATGGTTATTGCCAAACTCCTTGACCCGATCTTAGGGGTGATTTTGTATCGTTTTCTGCATGTTTAAGCAGCTCGTTCAGTCGTAACAACGCACTGTATACTGAAGTAAACTGCAGCTACGTTTCAGCATGAATGTGACACTGACAGTGCGCCTCCTTCAACCTTGACCTCTGTACACCAGAAGCAGTTTTATTGAACAAGTATGTTTACGTAAATTTCAAGCAAAATTGACTGTGTTGATGATTAATTTATATATGAAAAGTGTATTGATTTGGTTACCAAACAAACAAACAAACAAAAAGTCTTGCATGTTTTTTTGCCCCGTCCGAAGTGTAAAACTAAAAATTCTTCGACAGCGTTGAAAATCCGTGTTTTTCCGCTTTGAATTCTTAGTATGCATTGCATGCTCAGTGCATTATGTGTGATTGTAGGCTGATGAGTCAAAAAAATGTATCATAACTCTGGCTCGCGAAAGCCAGGAATTCTGGGGTCGGGACAAGTCCTATGAGAAGCTGCCCCTCTCAATTCATCTGGCGCACATCGACACAGTTTACCTTGTAAACAACCTTCTAATTTTATAATGAATTTTCTTTGTGTTTTAACTAGGTTTGCCACCCCGCCGGTATTTTACCGGACTGTTATGTACTTTGACCCCCTGTCCGTTTTTTTTGGAAGATGTCCGGTAATTCTAAGCTTTCTAATCTATTGGATATGTTCTTAAAAAATGTGCTACAATAAACAATTTAATATAACATGTTATGCTTGTATGAGTGAAATTCAAATACTATAACACAGCGGTGTGTAAATGCACCAGAAAGAATTGAGGTAACAACGTAAGACACCAAAACGCCGTACCGTTATGTTTTTGTTGTGTGCTCACCGCTGTGTGTTATCTGGTATGAGCATGCGCGCTGCTGTTAAGTTTGACAGCCTGTAACAGGGCGGACAGCCCTGTACAGGATTTGTTTATTTTAGAACAGGGTTTCCCTCTCCGCCCGTGTTATTTTGTATTTATTTGTTTGTTTGTTTATTTATGTATAAATATGACGGCAAAACGCAGCGGGTTTGGTTATTGTTTTGTTATTTATGTATTTAGGACGGCGTAGCCGATTTGTTTGTTTGTTTTGTTTTGTTTAGTAACGTGGATGGGTAGCCCCATCCACAGCAGTTTAATTTAATAAACTCGTGCAGATTGTGGCTGAGGGGTAATAGGATAATTACTAACTAGTTAAACCCTTCGGCCACGATATAAAAAGCCTGCAGCTCTCCATGTTCGGGGTGGGTGTATGAGGAGCGGAGAGGAACGAGAGAAAAACGAAGCAAAACAGCAAAACAGCAAAACGTATAGGACCAGTGAAAGCGATAGCCCAGCCTGACCTATTCAGTTTGCATTTTTGTGTTCGTGATTTTGTTAAGTTTGACTGTTTTGTTTTGCTCTGTGAGCAAGTGTTTTTTGTTCAAACCTTTTATTTATTTTTGTTATTTGTTAATAAAAACGGCGCCGCCGTGTCTTTCATTTACTTTAAACTGCTGTGCCTGGTGTCAGTATTTTTCCCGTCCCTGCTTCTGTCTGACGTCACCGCTTAGCCAGCCTGCCACACAGCCCTTTGAATGAAGAAGCGCGAAACTATTAAGTAGCATACTGTAACGTTAAGCGCGAAACTATTAAGTTTCACCCAGTAAACAATCAAGAACGGTTGAATGTGTTCTTAGATGTTTATCAGTTGAACATACGATGTGTTTTCCATGTCCAACTAGTTTATTGTAATATGTTGTGTGTGCTTTACTTTGAGAAACAATAAAACATTTACTAATTTTAACATTTTGAAAGGAATATCATTAACATGCAACATCCAAGGTTAAATGTATACACATTTCAATTATTTCCTTTCTCTCTCAGCAAGTCACAGGCAGTGTGCAAAATATCCTAATGACGATGCATATTTTTCCAAAACAATTTTCAGTTTAATTTTGTAGATTGAAATCAGTAGGGTCGACGACCTCTCTCTTTATGAAAGCACGTTGTTTTCCTCTTTATTTACATCACTTACAACAACATACAAAACAATAAAAGGCAAAGCATTAATATGTAATGCTGTCATATATACACGTATTGCACAATAACACAAAGCAAATTAAATATCTGCTTTGTGCGCAATACGAGTGTATATGCTGCCACGAGCTGCTAACGTGTGGCAGCAGCAAAGTCACAAGGCAGTGACGTCAGCTCCCTAGCAACAACCCTCCTATGTTATGAATGGGTTATTTCAATGCAGCGGGTTTGTGCATTTGAAAAAGTAGAGGAAGACTGATGAAATTAATTGGGCTCAAGTTGATGAGAAGCAATTACCCTCCGCTGTACAAATTAAAAGGGTATGCTGCTTTTTATACGATAAATGAGAAAAAGCAGGTTGCATAGAGGATTTATATTGGACCCTGACGCCCCTGATAAAACGAGGGAGTGGTTGTACATTATTTGTTATTAGCTTATTTGTTTTTCTATGGGTCTCTCGCTATATCGCGGCCCTAGGTATAGCAGATTTATATTGGACCCCGACACCCGCGATATATCCAGTGGGTGGTGTATCTACATACACACTCAGTGGTTAAATTGTAACGGGGCTCTGTCATACAATTGTCTACACAGAGAAACGAAACTGCATCAAATAATTTATCTTTTTACAGTAGAAATGTGTAATACTGTGGGGGTTTTTTCACCCTCAGAAAAGCACATTTATCAATTGATATGTATCACTTGACAGCAGTATATCGCTACCTCAGCACGAGTGAGTATCCTGAAAAAAACACCAGAGGGGTAGCAGAAGGAAAGCCAGTACATTCGTTTTGAAAGGAAAAAAAGAGAAATATTGAAAAATAATATGAATACATTACTTTCATTTTGAATTGGTACGGCAGTCTTAGCTTCTGAGCTACTGCATTATTGCCTGATTTGAGTATTTATACATGCATGAAAGAATAGGTTTAAAAGATATATGTGCACACATACATACACACACATAAGTTATTTGGAATTGTTTAAATAACTAATAGCAGAAATGTGAGTACCAGAAAATAGAATTTGTATTACAGAAAGAAAAAAGAAATATATAAAAATTACATAACTTAGAAATGACCAGTTAAAGGACAGAAATAGTTTTCCACAACAGGTCTGTAGTGTCAGTGGTCTTTTCAAGGGCTGTATTACAATGAATGCATTTCTAATTATTTTTTAATAGGTTTTTAGCTCATTCTTTTTAAACACATTAATTTAAAAAACTCCACTCATTGAAGTATTTATTGTAATATTATCTTTCCTTTAGTTTTATCTGTCAGGTAAGTACCTTATCCTTGATCTCTTACTCCTTTCTCAAGCTGTGAGAGGACCCCCCTCCCAGAAGTAAATTGCTGTGATGTGGAGGTCTGCTGCACATACAGGAGACCATACAGGATTGCACTGGAGCTGATGGTGGAATGCAGGAGGTGTGGCAAATGGTTCCGTGGCAAGTGCGAAGATCTACAGCCAGATGACCTCATGACCGCCATTTGCAGAGTTACACATGGGTAAGTGTGGTAAGTAAAGGTGTAACAGATTTATTATTTTGTTTTTTACTGTTTATGTTTTTTTGTAAATGTTATACTAAGCATTCTAGCTTAGTATATTATACTAACAGCAAAATTTGGTAATGCCTATCAAGCAACATTACCATAATTTACAGCTATTTACATATGTACAGTAGGGCATTGGTAATAGGGCTCATTATCATCAGTGTTTATTTTTGATGAGCACACAAAATACTTACTTTCAAGATTTTTTTTTTCTTTCCAGCAGACCCTGATTCTGTATTGAGACCTGTTGATTTGGAGAAATATTGTAGATGCTTTAGCACTTAAATTTGATTATTTCTAATCTTTCATTTAAATTGGTATGGTAGTTTTAGTTTCCGAGCTACTGAATTATTGCCTGACTTGAGTATTTCATGGGCAGAAATATCAAAAGTAAATTGGATGTCAGTTCTAACACCCACCATGTTTAATGTAGTTATTGTGAACCAGCTCGGGAGATGCTGATTCACTGTATTTAAAGTGAAATTGTGCCAAATAAGGTGAGTGTAACATCATATAAAAGTACAGTAGATGTAATTCTGAATAATAAACAACTTCACATTCTACATGGACATGTTTCAGACAGTACATGTAATGCTTCAATTTGAAATTTGATTTTCATTCCTATTAACTGATATTAGACAATTACATACTATACAAGTTGAGTATGAAATGTCCATATGATTTAGTGATAACATGTTTCTATAAATTGGTAAATGTCATTTTTAGACAGGCAGCCTCTTTAAAGTCCTTCTTTTTTGTGGGTTATGTGAGAAGGCATTTTAAAGTTCTGTTAAACCTACTACTAACACCCTACTCAATAGGTCATGACCCTGACATGGTGAGGGGGCTTTTTACCAAACCTACAGTATAGTTTGTTTTTTTTCACTATTGCTTACATATTAAGTCCTGGATAGCACTTTGCATATTTCCATTGTAATCTGATCATGTACTCATTTTATTGTGAAGAATACAGAAAATAAAGTTTGTTACATTTTAACATGATGTGCCTTTTTTGTGAATGTCTTTATGGTTCTGACTACTACACCTGATACACAACTCACTAAAATGATTGAGTTCAGATTTCTACTCGCCATGCAGTGCTCTGTTAAAGGTTCACCAGCACTAAGGCTGGACAGCTCAGATCTAGATGGACTTCTACTTTTGCACTTACACAAATCTGACATCCTGTATGCTTAATTAGTTGAGCCTGAATTATACACACAAAGTCAGGGACAATATGTAGTGGTTAACAATCACATTGCTTCTAGTTCCAAAAGTGTACTGTAAGTTATGAAAGAAACATTCTTATTTTATTGCATAGGATATAATTTGGCTTCATACATATTTAACAAATGCATATACAGTATTACTGATAACAAAGGAACTTACTATATCTAAGTATCAGAAACAGCAACCAATCTGGAACTTACTATATCTAAGTATCAGAAACAGCAACCAATCTGCAACTGAGAAATGACAGGATCTATCTATATATATCTATATCTATCTTTCTATATATATCTATATAACAACTTGACGTAAATACGTTTTTTCTATCTAAATGCCGGGGGGGACCTGACACCACCACCTCTAGACTTAGCAGTTCATAGCCCCGACACCTCTTGGCCCGCCGCAATCTACTTCAAGTAAATCTTAAAATTCTGAACAACATATCCATTCTGAAAGTCCTTTCGTGCTCGAGAGATGCAAGTAGCAGCAGCACAGTCATCCGGGTTTTTTATGTGGTACGAAAGGTTTGCATTGTTATCATAGAACACAAGGATATTAAATGTTATACGTTTCTAAAAGATTATTGCTGCAGTATCGTTACTCACCCAGTTTAGGCAACAACACAGATCAAAACATCAGAAAACACTACAAGTCTGTCAACACAACACCCAAGTTCACTGCGTTGATTCCCGCGAGATGAGAATAGGAGACGTCCGATAGAAGTAGAGAAATAAAAACTGGAATTTGTGTAACAAAGTTAAAATTAAAATAGTGTGGTGCTGCATAAAGTAATGGTCGTTAAAATAATAATAAAATAGCAAAATCAATCAAGCACCAAGGAAATGTTTTTAAATAACTAAAAAGATAGCCTGTTACATTCAAATAGTTCTGAATGTTTTATCTGTGCTGTTGAAGAAAGAAATCTGGGAACAAATTACGAGGGCCGTATAAAGCAGTTTACGCTGAAAACACGACTAAGGTAAGAAACCTTATTGTATACTGTTACCGGTATCTTTATATTTACCATAATCGATCTCAGACACCTGTATATACTGTGTACGACAGCCTGAGCTAGTATAAAGTCTGTGTAGTATTAAAATTGCCATAAATCAGTAAAAAAACACCAGCTAGGCTTGCTACTTTGTATATATGATACAATTGAACGTGATTGTAAACACTAGTAGTAGTCGTACTTGGAGTGTATAGACAACAATACCAACGCACGTTCTGTCATAAGTTTCAGAATTAAAATTAAATCTTTGCTTGAGCCCCGGCACCTCTTTCATTACAAATTAAGGACTGCACACACCGATTCGTTAAACTATTAAAAAAAAATGAGTGTGTGATTTTCTTTATTGAAGGTTGTCTGGGTATGTTAAAATCTAGTACACGAACTATCCACCAATAGGAGTTTAAACCATCTATTTGACGGATTATCCAGGAAGACAAATGCAGTCCCCATTGGAGAATTCGATTCTACATGGTAAATGCAGTCCCCATTGGAGAATTCGATTCTACATGGTAAATGCAGTCACCATTGGAGAATTCAATTCTACATAGGAAATGCAGTCACCATTGGAGAATTCGATTCTACATGGTAAATGCAGTCCCCATTGGAGAATTCGATTCTACATGGGAAATGCAGTCCCCATTGGAGAATTCGATTCTACATGGGAAATGCAGTCCCCACTGGAGAATTCGATTCTACATGGTAAATGCAGTCCCCATTGGAGAATTCGATTCTACATGGGAAATGCAGTCCCCATTGGAGAATTCGATTCTACATGGTAAATGCAGTCCCCATTGGAGAATTCGATTCTACATGGTAAATGCAGTCCCCATTGGAGAATTCGATTCTACATGGTAAATGCAGTCCCCATTGGAGAATTCGATTCTACATGGGAAATGCAGTCCCCATTGGAGAATTCGATTCTACATGGTAAATGGAGAAAAACAATCACTCCCCGTTTGGATTGCAATTTACTTTTCAAAGAGCTTTCAGAATCTTGTCATTGTCTTTAAAAGAACGTGGAGCTGGAAAGAGTCCCGGGGCCAATGGGGCCAAGGCAGCAGGCTTGGGACAGCAAGCAAGAGCACAACACAGAGCACAGCGGAGCAGAAGCGGGTACCGTGAAGCTGAAAGGCATGCTCCAGCCAAATGCGTTCTTTCAAGCAAAACAAAAACAAACCAGGACGAACCGCCCCTAAAAATGTTTCTCACAACCAAAGCACAATGCAAGCGATAGCCTGGCGACACACAGGGAAGCAGACAGCAGAAATGGAAATGACAAGTGAAGTCTACAGTGCTGCGTGGCCAGCGGGTGGACAGACCGTTAGCAACGGCCATATAGTCTGGAATGCAGTTGGGGGTAGCCATTTCAAATCTAAATTGAGAATCAGATTTAAATGATTAAGTCGAAGTCTGCAGGGCTGTGTAGCGATACCGAATTCAGCATTTGAGAATTCAGAGTGAGTAAACTTGTCCAGCAGTGTCGAGGGTAGAATGGTCAGCAGCGTTTTGTCAGCTGTGTACGCAAACAAAAAACACAAGACAGAGAGCAAGTGCATGACTTGGGAATTAAATAGGGATTTAGCAGATATTGTCAGGACAGAATGGGGGCCCTTGCAAGAAAAGAAAGTCACCATATCACGGCTTCATATCAGTCGAACGGTTCTTGCATGTAATTTAAAATAAATAAAAAACTATATATATATATAAAAATGTAATACTTTATTTCACACAATCTTTTACCTGATGAGGCATTCCAACATACAGTTGTAATAACACATTCTCAACTTGCTTTATAGCTACATATATATTGTCAAACATGTAAAATACATTCTGTATGAACGTGTAAAGGAAAAAAAAATAAAGGCATTCAAACTAAACTAGTGTAATTTAAAGGGTTCCTCAATACATAAATATGGACACATTATACATATATTTATATTACAAGGATTATTTCCTGCAAGCTTCTTTCACGATGGCTTCTTTTATTTCTGCATCTGGGTAGAAATACATCACAAATATGAGCAATATGCACTGTTCAGATGATTCACAAAAAACAGATGCCATTCAAATTCACATCATATCTATATCTATAGTTCTTCATATGCATGATGCAAACAGAAAAAACAGAAATGCATTATATCATAATCCCCATTGGAAAGATGCTAAAATGTTTTGTCCCGCACCTTAACAAAAACATGCATTTTAAGGTATAGACCAAAAACAAAGTATCCCCAGGATTCAAATATAAAAAACTACAATTTCAAACACTTCAGCTACATAGCGAAAGTCGGGAGGGAAACAAATAAAAATAAATCACACACCCTGTCCTTTATTGTTGTTCTCCTTTAAACTCAGTTTCACTGCAGCCTTCATGTCGTCGTCACTATCTGTAAAAAAAAAAAAAAGTCTATCAAGTTTGTTATTTTTAGCTTCTGCAATAGAAACATATTTAGATTTAGGCTTTTAGATGCATGCACCTTAACACCACATTTCAGACCCCAAAAAAATACAAAGCACTATGGCGATCTGATTCAAACATTCAAAATCCTAAAAGGTATAGACAATGTCGAGCCAGGGGACTTCTTTGACCTGAAAAAAGAAACAAGGACCAGGGGTCACAAATGGAGATTAGATAAAGGGGCATTCAGAACAGAAAATAGGAGGCACTTTTTTTACACAGAGAATTGTGAGGGTCTGGAACCAACTCCCCAGTAATGTTGTTGAAGCTGACACCCTGGGATCCTTCAAGAAGCTGCTTGATGAGATTCTGGGATCAATAAGCTACTAACAACCAAACGAGCAAGATGGGCTGAATGGCCTCCTCTCATTTGTAAACTTTCTTATGTTCTTATGTTTGATTGTATCAGACAGCTATTTAAATCATCCTATCATGATCTCTGCTGCAGCCAAACCTTTGCCAATGTCTGTAATGCTGTTTAGCAGCGCACACATCATATCCCCTTCTAGCTGGTGAGGGTTAAGGATATGCGTGGTCCGCATGGTTTTAAGAAACTGCAGCTCCAACTCATGAAAACCCTTCTCTCCAGAAAGAATGGTAAATTGAATATGCTTGGGCAGCTGCTCATCAAGTCGTCCAGCCTGCAGACAGAAAGACAAAAAACCATTACACTGCCCATCTAAAAGTAAATTTTGAGCGTCCTCGTGGTACAGGATAACAAACATAAGCCAAAGTGATACAGACAAACTACATATAGGTAGACACTCATTGGTATGAGTTGCCATAAAAATGTACATATGATAATTAGTGAAAAAGTTTCTTTGTTTCACCAAAACAAGTGATACCATGAATAAAGTAAATAGCTTAGCCAGTCCGGTGTTAGCGATGTGAAAACGATTTTGCAGTATTATGACATTCCCTAAACAGACCTACATTCAGTTTTGGTTTAGGGCTGCAGTGTCTTCCCAAAATAACTTGGTGCCATTTAAAATTATGGAACATAAAATGTCTCGGTGTATTCCAGCTACACACAAAAACCCACTTATTTAAAACATTTATTTTTTTGCTTCATTTTTTTGTGGAGACATGGTGTACTTTTCTTGTGAATAATGAAACCAAATAAATGCATTACTAACATGCATGCTGATAGCAAAATCATCTGCATCTTTTCTATCACTGCGTCGTGGATGAAGGAAGAAACATCCAGTGTTCACAAGATAATTGTAGACTTTGCATTTGTCTGGTGTCCTCCAAATGTTCTTCCCACCTGTAAAAGTTGGAACTGGGTTGAAAATTGTACAAAATTAAACTTAATATCACTAACCCACAACTGTAACAGTTTGCTGACACCAACCATAATGTATGGCTGTTACAGCACCCCCTAAAAACTTAGAAGCACCTTCTGTAAGTGGGACATTCTTAATATTAAATAATCAAAATGCAATGGGAATACTAATCTTCAAGTATCTGTCCCTTTGACGGGTAGATACAGTATTTGACTAATATCAGAGCCTTTACCCCTCTCTATCAGTCCCCGCCCCCCCGGGAGGCTTGAACACTAACAAAGTTATTTACACAAATATTCAATCTGAATAAAGACACACTTTGTTTAGGTTATTTGGCTGCCTTACCTTTAAATCCCCAAACAAATATGCCCTGGTTTAAGTATCCTGGCAGAAGACTGAAAAAACTTGGCCAGTTGTCTAGATCAACAAACACAATGTGGGTCGTGGTCATGAGATAGTCCATGTCTGGAAGCTCATGCCTGGACTCTTCCTGGGCAGGTTTCTCACACTTCTCATTTTCTAATTGATGAAATACAACTTGTTATAGTGATACCATAACAAATGTATGGGATATTGTTATTGCAATTTTAACTCAATTATATAAAAACAGTCATAAGAAGTGTATTTACTGTCCTATCCCTGCCTTTGTTTAACCACTTAATGATGTGAAACAGCAAAAAAAATCTTCCACGGACAAACTTTTAAATTAAATGAATAGCAGTTATTTGTGGAGAAAAAAAAAACAAATGAACCTACTTATGCTTATTGTGCGAGGACTGTAAGCGAAGTGCCTGCTGCTCAGATGTGGGTTAATTTGGCTGAGTGATAAGCAAACTACCTTTCAATCCTGGCAGGATACCAGATTTGGACGACTTGACTGGTGTGGAACTTGGCCGCTGTTCTTCAGGCATAGGACTGGCAGGAACACCAAAAGAGGTGGTTTTGCTTTCAGGGCTCACAGTACATCCAGACTGGGGAACGCAGTGCTTTGAATGATAGTGATTGTGGCCACCAATAAGATCAGATGACTTCTTACTGCATGAACCACAGCAAACTGAAAAACAACTTTTGTTTTTTGTGACCCCATGAATCTTTTCTATATGTTTTTTCATGTCTTCCAGATTTTGTGTTGTTGCTATACACAAGCTACATCGGAACCACAGCTTGCTCTGTTGAATCAGGTTTTCCATGCATTTTTGGTGAGCGATATGCTTTTCTGACTTGTTAGAATAGGACACCTTACATCCACAGGACATTTTGGTTTCAGGGTCTGTAGCTCCTTGGTTTTGGAGGGGAGATGCATTTCGTTCTGCCACAAATACATAATCCTTGCTGTGATATGACTGGTAGTGGTTTAGGAACTCTTCTTCATTGTCATATTGCAGGCCATCACAAAGCCCACAGAAGTACTTAACGTCAATCTCACCCTCGTGCTCATCCTGAAAGTGACGATAGAGGGTTTCCACTTTCAGGTAACGCTGTTTACAGTGGCCGCAGACATACTTTTGGAACTTATGGCTGTTCATATCTTTGCAGTGATTGTATACAGCTTGTTTGGAAACAAAGAGCTCCTCACAGATCCTGCACAGCCATTTGCCGCTGGGTGCAGGGTCTGAGATGGCTGGACTTGGTGATGGAGTTTGTCCTGTGCTACCGCTTTGTTTTGAAAAGGTAGTTGATGATTTAGATGTGGAGGGAGAAGGCACTTCCTCGAGAACCTCTTTCTCGTAGTAAAAACCATGGCCACTGTGGAAGTCCATCACATGGGACATGACATCCTCTTTTCTAGGCATTTCAGTCCTGCAACTTCGGCACCAGAACAGGAAGTTGTTCAGGTGTGCCCCACCATGAAATCGGCTCATGTGTAAACCAATGACAGCCGGATCCCCAGCCTGCTTTCCACAAACTGCGCATTTGTAGAATATCTGGTTAACTGCAATAATGTGCTTCTCAACCGCCACCTCTGTACCGTAATGCTGGTTGCACTCACAGAACCAGGCTGACACCACAGATCCGGACCCAGGGGAGATTGTTTCTTGGCTATTGCCTTCACTGGGTCTAATGCGTTTTGCACCGGAGGCCCCTGAACCATTACTCCCAGGTTCTTGCTTCAGGTGTCTCTTAAGCAGAGACGATTCTGGTCTGGAGATATTCAACACCAAGCGAAGGTCAGAGGGATTTTTGCTTCTTTCATAGAAATCACAGAATAGTAAGACAGCCTTCTCCATGGAAGATACAACCTCAACATTATGCTGAGTTAGATGTTCATGGCTTTTCATCTCACTTTCACCCATGAAGAGTCTGGAGCAGCCTAAGCAATGCCCCTTTACTCTGAATACCTTAGCAACCTGGACAACACTTTTGCGAGAGACAGCTATTGGGCCAGCATTTCGGCATCTAGTTCTGTAAACAAGAATAAAAAAAAAATTATATATACTGTGTGTATATATATATATATATATATATATATATATATATATATATATATACACACACACACAGTATATATATTCATGAAACTTATTCATATATATTTGAATAAGTTTAGTCTTATTCATATATATATATATATATATATATATATATATATATATATATATATATATATATATATATATATATTATAGTCTTATTCATGAAACAAACATTGTTTTAAACATGTACACAATGCTGCCACACCTGCTTTTTTTTGTTTTTTAAATTTTTTTCATTTCTTTACTGTTTTCTTTTTAATATCTAGTTTAAATGTTAATCAATGTGAAGTTGTCTTGAAAGAACTACTGTACACTGTAAAGATGTTCAATTCAATTTGGGCTTTTCTTCATCATTCTGATTCAGCAGACTGCCAAACCCCAGATATTGAAAATGCTGTACAGAAAAATTTGATCTGAAAAGAACTGACCTTCCACAAAATGTTAAATTTTCCTGCCATGTTAATCAAAAGTTGTCACTTTTATTTTTGTTCAGTGTTGTTAATGTAAGGATGTTGGTGACAACAGTATGGGCGGATGGTTTTTTAAATTTTAAATTCTAGGCTTTTCTGGTTATCTAACATGGGATGATGACCACTCTTCTTGGAACCCGAATGGATTGAAACCGTGAGGTTTATAATTAAAAATAAATAGTTTACCTAAAATGTGCCGTCACCTCGATGTGCGAGTTCAACACCTGCTTACAAGATGTACACTTAATCTGGAAGGGAACATCTTTGCATAAGGAGATCAGAAGCTTCTTGGCATATGCTGGAATAGGAATAGGAGCAGGAGTATTTTCTGTTTCTGTCACAAAGGAAAATACAATTTAGGATAATCACAATATCAAGCGACATTAAATACAGACCATGATCAGAAAGTAGTGAACATGGCAAGTATCATGTTTGCTCTCTGAACTTAAGGGTCTAGATGATCCTGGGTGTCCAGGACGACATCTACGTTCCTGCAAATTACTTTTTCCCCCATACACTCAATTTAAGATACCAAGACAGCATTATTTAGTGAATAGTCCATACCGTATTCCTTTGAATTTAAGGCGCCCTTGAATTTAACATGCAGACCAAATTTCCCACCCGCAATTTGAGGGAAAAAAAAAAGATGCATTTACAAAAATACAACCTCAATTACACATACAAGAGCCATTTATTCAAAGGAATGCTACATTTTTTGCAATTAAATGCTACAAACTCGTCCATTAGGCTTATTGATAAAGCATACTGTATAATGGTAAATTAACATGCCTGTAACAACAACAAATCTCTCCTAGTCATCATCCTGAGTTGGAGGTCCTATTTATTACTTGACATCTACCAGAAAATGTCATCTTCGGTTCTGTCAAGCTGGTTTGTGTAGGGTAGGGTTGAAGCTGGTTTGTGTAGGGTAGGGTTGAAGCTGGTTTGTGTAGGGTTGAAGCTGGTTTGCGTAGGGTAGGGTTGAAGCTGGTTTGCGTAGGGTAGGGTTGAAGCTGGTTTGCGTAGGGTAGGGTTGAAGCTGGTTTGCGTAGGGTAGGGTTGAAGCTGGTTTGTGTAGGGTACAGTTGAAGCTCGTTTGTGTAGGGTAGGGTTGAAGCTGGTTTGTGTAGGGTAGGGTTGTAGGGTTTTGAAAATAAGCCGGCGACCGGTGTGGTCCACTGTCAAACGATATTTGCGCCGGCTACTTTTATTAAAATATTACGATTTTAGGGTATTATTGTACCAAAATAAATAAATAAATAAATAAAGTGTATTCGTTTTGTTAAGAGATATTGTGCCAGTTGTCATGTATAGACTGTCTTCTTTAAGAAGAAATGCATGCTGGGATATCAGCTGATCCCTTGTTACCTGACAGAGTCATACCAAATTTCGGCACCCCTCCCCCTCCCTATAAAAGTATATCAACAAACTATTAATATGTGTCAGTGGTGAAAGTAACTTTAATTTCTTATCTATTGCAGATAACTCATTTTCTTTATATTGTCATCTCAAAACATGATAAATGTACAAAAAAACAGGTTTAAAAAAGAGATCAGCTAACAAGTGTTTTTTCCTTTACTATTTTTTTTTACGTTAACAGTACAGTATAGATTTATTTTGTTCAGAAGCAGCTTCAGCTACTTGCTCGCTATACAGTATAAATCTTGTTTTGCTTTTTTCATTCCGTTCATATTTGAATAGCCTTAATTCCCTGTGTTTATAAATCCAACATTACAAATATTATCGCCTATGTATTTAAATAGAGTTATTTGAGACTGAAGCTAAACAAATAATAATCAATAAATAGATGGGTTGCCTTGGATAAAGGCAGCAGCTAAATTAATAATAATAATGTAATTACCCATTACAGTATGCAACAAGAGAGTAATATGCAACTAAATTGAGCAATACTAACTTATTTATGAATAGCTTCAGGATAAAAGATAAATGAAAGGACAATCTCTGAAAGACAATATTTAAAACTATTGTTGATTATATATGGATGTTTACTGCATTCTTCCACAGTTCAGCTATCTGCACTCAATGCAGACTTACATTCCAGTTTGTTTATAGCCTCCAAATGTAATTTTTAGTGGGGTGGTCCCAAGGTTTTGCACACTACTTTGTATAACTATTATTATTATTATTATTATTATTATTATTATTATTATTATTATTATTATTATTATTATTATTATTAAACAGACGCCCTTATCCAGGGCGACTTACAGTCGTAAACAAAAATATATTTCAAGAACCACAGTACAAGTATTAATATACAACTTGCGTGATTTAAAGCAGTAGGGGTATATTTAAGTGGAGTGAAAGAAAATGTTTAGCATCAGAATATTTCATTAATTTTTCTTAGCAAATACCAGTTCTTTTTCCAGCCAGTTTTGTATTGCAGGGCCTTGATGATCCTAAAATCAATTTAAAATTTTTTGAAATGAAAATCAAGGAGCCAGTTTAAATTTCTACATGAGGGATTCTCGGTATACTTCTCAATCTTTGTACTTAATTGTGGTTCAGATTTATTGCTTTATTTGTATTCAGTTTATTAACTTGTTTTTATGGTTTGTTAACTTCACATTCCCTCAGTTATTGGGGTTAACCCTGTTACACATGACGATTACTCTAAAAGGAATTTAGTAACTATGAAAACACACATCAAATGGTTCTGAAATAGCACAAAAGCAAACAAATCCAAACCTACCGCTTAGTTTAATAGATTGCTGAAAGTGATTCTTTGCAGACATGTGCTGCAAACATTCATCCCTTACGTTGAAAAGAAGGTAGCAAAAGGGACAAGCAAAACACTGAACTTCCTGACAATGCTGAGTGCTGGAATGCCCATCTGCATCCACAGATTTGATCTGAAAAAAGGAAATAATTCTCATACATCATTAATAATAAGCATACTCTTAAATTGGGTAACTGTAATCATTTGTAGCCTACTTTTAAATACCTTTAGGAATGCTTTTTGGGGACAAATTGTTGTTCACTTTTTTACAAACTGTGAGCATACAATCAACCACCTGTTTTGACATACATTTCCCATTGGTCCTTAAACCACATGATCTAAATAACATCACTATTTGGACATAAAAAAATAAGGCATTTGTAGGTGCATGAGTCAGGGAGGGTCCAGTTTTGTTGATTAAAAAGGACTTAAAATATGTTCTAACATTTGAAACATAAGTCACAAAAGTCACCTTTGTTCTTTGCTGAAAATCTTTTTTAAACTCAGAAAAAGCTGTTAATTACAAAACATGCAACTTGTTTTTACCTTCATATATTGACTGGTCCGGATTCTATTTTGTTTAATTTTTGTTTCAAACAGAGGTATTTATTATTATTATTTATTTCTTAGCAGATGCCCTTATCCAGGGCGACTTGTCGTAAACAAACACATTTCAAGAATCACAGTACAAGTAATAATACTAAGAGCACGATAACTAATAACTAAGAGCAAGATAACTAATAACTAAGAGCAAGATAAAAATAAAAATTACTTTGGTTCTAGCAAGTACAAGTGTGACCAAATACGATTCAAAATACAGCAGATAAGTGTCAGTGATAGTTACATCAGGATATAATATATTATGTTAATTATGTGTGGTGTAGTGGTTAGGGCTCTGGACTCTTGACCGGAGGGTCGTGGGTTCAATCCCAGGTGGGGACACTGCTGCTGTACCCTTGAGCAAGGTATTTTACCTAGATTGCTCCAGTAAAAACCCAACTGTATAAATGGGTAATTGTATGTAAAAATAATGTGTAAAAAATAATGTAATTGTATGTAAAAATAATGTGATATCTTGTAACAATTGTAAGTTGCCCTGGATAAGGGTGTCTGCTAAGAAATAAGTAATAATGATAATAAAAGATTGTGCCAAAATAATAAACACATATAGTTAATTGCTCATCACTGTTCCTAATTGCATTTCATTCTTGCAGTCGCCTAGTTTAGCATTGTGGTTTTGTTATTTTCACTCGTTTAACAGAGTTGTCCTGACAGATTTTCTTTTCAGCATAAAATACCCAGCAAGTCCATAATTTAAAATCCTTGATTTCTAGCAAAGTAAAAATTCTTAAACCCGGTCTTTACTTAGTAGTACTCTTTATTAGGATGCAGAGACAGCTTAACAACTACTAATTAACATTTACAAGGAGGTAGAGATTTGGAACAAACTAAAAGTTCAAGCCCTACCTATATTTAACAAACGGTGGTATTTAGATCCACTACCATTTAGATCAATTGAATAGAAAACCAAATGTGAAAAGCATCAATAAATTGTACTTAAGATTACAGTGTAACATCCACTGAAAACAACCATACACTTGTCAGAAATTAAAATAAGTAAAAAGCCAAAGTAAAAACAGTAACCAATTTAAAAGAAAGCCAACCCAAATTTCACCGATGTTCACAGAAAGAAAGAACCATCTGATAGTGTATCCATACAGCTGTTACCTTAGTATACCTATGGACATTGTATTGATCCTCAGACGGGTATCGCCTGCAGCAAGCAACACATGCAAAGGAAATTGATGGAGCGCCCTTGAGTGCGATAGTGGGATCACAGGGAGAATGGTCAAATCTAAAAAAAAATAAAACAAAACTCATATTTCAGTGAAACAAAAAGCTTCTGTTGCATCTAAGATATTACTGTATATACAGTCAATTCAGGAATAAAGAAAACATGAAACAGAAAGTAAATGTGGTGCATATCATTCAATCACATCCTTTCACTTATAGCTCTGGTTTATTTTATGAAAAACAACTGACGATTTGACCCAATGACCTGGACTGGGAGTGGAACATATACATATCTTTGGGAGAAACTGTGAAAGTAGTATGCAAGTGAATAAAGAGAACTACTCCATTTATGAAGATTGACTTTTAAAAGTTTAACTTTTATAGAAAACGTGCCTTTTCAGATGGCCAACTAGAAGAGGCCCGTTATCAAACATTCGATTGCAGTTCATTATAGGGCACATAACTGGCTTCATATTCGGCAAGGTTTCACATTTCAAAGAACCTCTGGATCCAGAGTTTATAGAGCCTGGTCGAAGGCCTGTATATAAGAAATAAAAAATATATAACACAAAAAACACATTAAGCTTAGTACATGCTACATGTTCAAGAACAAATGTTCAAGAACAAATGTTCACAATTCAGAATTCACTAATTTATGGAAGTATATGTTTATTTTAATCTGTACAATACCTGGCATTTTCAACCAGTGATCAACACATCTTTTGGCCTCCTCTTTATGAGAATGTCCTTGGATAAATTCAAGTTCCTGCAAACCATGGGCATGCTGAGAGTCCATCTTCTCCTGGAACCAAAAAAAGTAGTTCTATACGAGCTGTATCTCTTGATTGGGAAAGGAAAAGCTCTTTAAAAAATAAATATAAAAAAGCTGCACAAATGACATAATAACCTGACCAGTAAAGCCCAGGATGCCCACCGCTCTAGCAGAAGGAGTAAAACCCTTATTGTGTACACCAAAGAAAACTAAACCGTTTTAGATCTCTATTGATCTAATTACCAAAAATAATAATAATTATATTAGATATATTATATGGCACGGGTAGAAAATCCGGACCTGGGTACCCGTCGTGAAAAATACTCTGTTCTTCGGGTAATATGCATGACACATATTTAAATACTATATAGTACACATACATTTAGTCCCTTTGGATGTGTAGACTTGTGTATACTTCAAGTACTGGAAACATCGAAATAATAATAATAATGCCTCAGTTTTAATACAGTTAACGTTAAATGCACTGCATGCTGTGTGATTCTTTGCAACACCTATTGCCATATTCTGCTGTTGTTTTAAAACATGGCATCCAGCAAAGGAGCCTTGTGTGGAATTTCTTTACTAAAGCAGGAGAAAACTGATTTTGCCTAGGAAATATTTCAAAAGGGGGAAACACAAATATATTTTTTATTTAACCCAAAACAATAGGTAAAGGTTTCGTAAGCGCGAGAGTAATACTTCTCATATTGATTTAATTTTGTACCAACGCATTTTGAGGGATGAAATGCATTTTATTTTGCGGCAAAACAATGTGTAAAATAAATAATTATTATGATTTTATCCGAGGCCAGTGCCTCGGGTGCCTCATATCTGACTACGGGCTTAGTACTGAAGGCACAGGATGTTATGTTTTCTTTCCAATTTAGTTCCTGGGAAGAATAGTCGCTGCAGTTGTTATTGGGGTATACCTGCTGCTGTTATTGTTTTCTGTAAAACCTTGATATGCTGTCAGTTAAGAAATAGCTGCACTGGCTGAGGTCCTCCAACTCTGGCCTGCTTGTTATCCCCAAGCAAAAGTGCACCACACTTGGAGAATGCTTGCTTAACTTCAAGGGCTCTCTGGAACTCTCTCCCAGCTTTGGTGCGTGATGCTCCCACCGTTGCTCGCTTTAAGTCAACTCTCAAGACCCACTTGTTCTCTCTTGCTTTCCATGCTCTTTAAGCCTGATATCTGTTATTAGCTGTTGTGTCTCTGCGACTTCTGATCTTTCACTGTATCTTATGATTTTATGTGACATATGCATCCACAATATTTTAGGATTTTCACATCCTAGCCTTGTATAATGTATTATGCATTATTTTTTACTATCTTGTAAAGCGTTTTGTGATGGTGGTCCACTATGAAAGGCGCTATATAAAAAAATATATATTTATTATGTGGCAAATTCACTGTGTGGGAGTGAATGTGCACGCACGTAACAGTAGCAAAAAATATGTAAAAATAAGCTCCCATACAACAATGTTCTTTGAAATCAGGACAGCACCTGATGGAGTTTATTTATAATGATAAACAAGCTCCAAAAGACAGGTCAAAAAACAAGCACAAAATCAGGTTCTCAGCACAATCCGGGATCAGGTATCAATTGAGGTAGTCAAACAAAAGCAGGTCAAAACACGAGTATTCACAAAAAACAGCTCTCTCTCTGTCTCTCAGCACAAAGCTCTCCTCTACTCCTTCTAACTGACTTTGTGAATTAGCCTTTTTTTTATGTTGAGGTGGGCCTTTCATGATGACATCATTTCCTATTGAAAGGACATCTGGGAGGTGTAGGTTCCCCTGGTTCAGCCATCTTACTTCCGGTAACGTGAGGGCATAATCTGCCATCAAACTTGCCCTCACGTACCTTCCATTAATGACCCTCCCCTGTGTTTTACGACCAAATTATATTATTTATTTATTTTATATATATATATATATATATATATATATATATATATATATATATATATATATATATATATATATATATATATATACAGTACTGTGCAAAAGTTTTAGGCAGGTGTGAAAAATGCTGTAAAGTAAGAATGCTTTCAAAAATAGACATGTTAATAGATTATATTTATCAATTAACTAAATGCAAAGTGAGTGAACAGAAGAAAAATCTAAATCAAATCCATATTTGGTGTGACCACCCTTTGCCTTCAAAACAGCATCAATTCTTCTAGGTACACTTGCACAAAGTCAGGGATTTTGTAGGCATATAGTCAGGTGTATGATTAAACAATTATACCAAACAGGTGCTAATGATCATCAATTCAATATGTAGGTTGAAACACAATCATTAACTGAAACAGAAACAGCTGTGTAGGAGGAATAAAACTGGGTGAGGAACAGCCAAACTCAGCTAACAAGGTGAGGTTGCTGAAGACAGTTTACTGTCAAAAGTCATACACCATGGCAAGACTGAGCACAGCAACAAGACACAAGGTAGTTATACTGCATCAGCAAGGTCTCTCCCAGGCAAAAATTTCAAGGCAGACAGGGGTTTCCAGATGTGCTGTCCAAGCTCTTTTGAAGAAGCACAAAGAAACGGGCAACGTTGAGGACCGTAGACGCAGTGGTCGGCCAAGGAAACTTACTGCAGCAGATGAAAGACACATCATGCTTACTTCCCTTCGCAATCGGAAGATGTCCAGCAGTGCCATCAGCTCAGAACTGGCCGAAAACAGTGGGACCCTGGTACACCCATCTACTGTCCGGAGAAGTCTGGTCAGAAGTGGCCTTCATGGAAGACTTGCGGCCAAAAAGCCATACTTCCGACGTGGAAACAAGGCCAAGCGACTCAACTCTGCACAAAAACACAGGAACTGGGGTGCAGAAAAATGGAAGCAGGTGCTCTGGACTGATGAGTCAAAATTTGAAATATTTGGCTGTAGCAGAAAGCAGTTTGTTCGCGAAGGGCCGGAGAGCGTACGAATGAGTGTCTGCAGGCAACAGTGAAGCGCTGTGGAGGTTCCTTGCAAGTTTGGGGCTGCATTTCTGCAAATGGAGTTGGGGATTTGGTCAGAATTAATGGTCTCCTCAATGCTGAGAAGTACAGGCAGATACTTATCCATCATGCAATACCATCAGGGAGGCATCTGATTGGCCCCAAATTTATTCTGCAGCATGACAACGACCCCAAACATACAGCGAAAGTCATTAAGAACTATCTTCAGAGTAAAGAAGAACAAGGAGTCCTGGAAGTGATGGTATAGCCCCACAGAGCCCTGATCTCAACATCATCGAGTCTGTCTGGGATTACATGAAGAGAGAGAAGCAACTGAGGCTGCCTAAATGCACAGAAGAACTGTGGTTAGTTCTCCAAGATGTTTGGGCCAACCTACCTGCCGAAGTTCCTTCAAAAACTGTGTGCAAGTGTACCTAGAAGAATTGATGCTTGATGCTGTTTTGAAGGCAAAGGGTGGTCACACCAAATATGGATTTGATTTAGATTTTTCTTCTGTTCACTCACTTTGCATTTAGTTAATTGATAAATATAATCTATTAACATGTCTATTTTTGAAAGCATTCTTACTTTACAGCATTTTTTCACACCTGCCTAAAACTTTTGCACAGTATTGTATATATATACACAGTACTGTGCAAAAGTTTTAGGCAGGTGTGAAAAAATGCTGTAAAGTAAGAATGTTTTCAAAAATAGACATGTTAATAGATTCCGTGCAAGTTTGGGGCTGCATTTCTGCAAATGGAGTTGGGGATTTGCTCAGAATTAATGGTCTCCTCAATGCTGAGAAGTACAGGCAGATACTTATCCATCATGCAATACCATCAGGGAGGCAACACTGGTCGAAGTAAGCAAGTCTCAGTTTCAACTGTGAAGAGAAGACTTCGAGCTGCAGGTTTGACAGGTCGAGCGGCAGTAAGAAAGCCATTGCTAAGATGGCAAAATAAGAAAAAGAGACTTGCCTGGGCCATGAAGCACCGCCAGTGGACTACTGCAGACTGGAAGAAGGTCTTATGGACCGATGAATCAAAATTTGAAATCTTCGGTTGATCACGCAGGGTTTTGTACGCGCCGAGTAGGCTTAAAGGATGGTTCCTCGTGTGTGACACCAACTGTCAAACATGGAGGAGGAAGCGTGATGGTCTGGGGCTCTTTTGCTGGATCCAGAGTCGGCGACTTGCACAGAGTGAGTGGCACCCTGAACCAAAACGGCTACCACAGCATTTTGAAGCGCCATGCAATACCCTCTGGTATACGCCTAGTTGGTCAGGGGTTCATCCTACAGCAAGATAATGACCCAAAACATACCTCCAGGCTATGTCAGAACTACCTTAGAAGGTATGTAACCCCAAAAATGTAACTGATTATTTGTCTTGATGGACAGTTTTAAAACAAATAAACATGCAGCACACAGATAAGGGGTGCAATTCATTTCTGTTTACACTAGATGGCAATATTAGCATAGCAGTTACAAGAAATCTAAAAAAATACACACAACAGAATATGACAGGATAAAAAATAAAAATAAAAAGTTTTATTTCTGACCTCTCAAAAGGAAGCAACTTCTGTAATTTCACCATAGCTACTTCAAACCAGAAGCCCCAGGAGACATTATAGGCAACTGTGAAAAGTTGATCACCTGTAAACCTGTGATCTCAAAATACCGGTTTGTGATCCACTGGTGCTGCCAACCTGTTAATATGGTCACAATACAATTTTAACTTTAAGCTATGAAGAGAATGTCTTGATAGCTTTAAGTTATGTACCTGTGCTAGAAAGTGAAATGTAGGAAATGACTAATTTCCTAAGGTTCTTCTGTCAACAAAACAGGGATGTATACAGGGATTTATTGGTACACTACTTTAGTACAAGGTCTTTATTTTTGTATATTATAATTAGGGGTGGGCAACAATATGAATTGTATATCGATAATATCAAAGTCTTCCAAAACACAGAAAAATATAACAATTGCAATATCAAACATATATACAATATAGACGTTAACAGATATTTACATATGAAAACCAATAACTTACTTTAACTTAATGGTGTTTTGCTTCACAATATCCATGGAGAAAAACAAGGTCTTGTTATATGGTTTTACTATTCCATCATCAGCCACCTCAAAAACTAAATATTTCTATACTTTATTGTGCACAGACTTCAGGATTGTTCATGTTCTAGCTATTCCGGAAGAAATGTAATCTTTAGCTGCTCTGTGTATAAATGCGGACCTCAAAGTATTAAGTACGGTGCCGAATGTTGCATTATTTTGATGATGTGTTTTAAAAATACACCTCATTTATAATACCGAAAGTTCACATTTTAAAAATACATTAATAGCATAAGTAATCACACAGACAAAATGCAATGAACCACTGACGCATGCGCATATCTCAAAGAAATGCCACTAGTGCTTAATGCAGCATGCAAATAGCGCTTGGTACCTTGTGGCGACTCGAGTACCAAAGGTGGAACCATAAATGTTTCACCTGCTGTTTTTAATTTGAACAGCAGTAAGCCTGGCCAGGCAAAGCACGTCCTGAATGGAAGAAAACATATTACTTATTATATAAATAAAATACTAATTATTTAAACTGATTTTCCCATAGGCGTAATTTACATGGGGGACATGTCCCCTTCAGTTTTTCCATGATGGGAAAATGTTCCCCTCACATTGCAGGAGTACTAAAACTTATTTCACGATAATTTATTGGTATAACCATAAGTCAGTATAGCAGTCAAATGGGATCGGATCTAGGATCACTGGGGCCGAATCATGAGATAGTGTTTTACTACACAGATCTGGATCGGGCTCCACTGATCCCTGATGTTGAACCTATCCTGGAGCTGCATACACCTTAACTAGGGAAACTGACCAATGAGAAGTGAACATACGTGGCACGTAGTTTAAAAGACCCAGGCCGGAAAATTTGTATACAGCCTGAGATCACAGTAATGTTGGGAAAAAATGGCAAACGGATGGACAAAGATAGAGAAAGATGCACTATGCTGATGTATCCAAAACACAGGAAAATGGTTTAAGTTTGTAAGTCACCATAGCTCGTGTTATTTACTAATGCTATCACATTGAGGTTTCTGTCTACTTACAGTTTAACTTTTCATTTTAAATTGAAACAGTAAACTTGACAGCAAAATGACCTTTGTGCCTTGTGCAAATAAATAGACGTCAATAAAAACTGAATACATTACCAATAACTTTTTACACAATTATTATACCAAATTAATCATGATATATTACTGATTCTAAATTATTTTGCATGTTTAAATACATTGCACAGACTCTTGCATCTCTATTTATCAATTTCCCAAAAACTCACTCTTGGTCACATTTTACTAAACATTTTTAAACGAATAAAAACTATTGGCATAACGAGCATTATCGTAGTCATCATAGTAAAATTGAGTTCTTACCTGTAAACAGGAACACTTTTAAAGTTTGAAACGCATTGTCTGGAGCTCGGTGTTATTTACATTATCCATTATCGTCGATACACTGTGGTTTGAGGTTCAAGCTACATCTGCATATTTTAAGTGGATGGAAGCTGAAATACTTTTTAAAAACACCCTTTTCCAATATTATACAAGCATAACTGTAGTAGCAGAACTGTATTTATGTTAAGTATTTCAATTGTGGGGAAACCTCAATGTTTCTAGAAATATATTTCAAGGGCAATTCTCATCTCCCTCATTAAACCTGCATTATGCCACAATTGCTCTAGCACTCAACGTTGCCTCAGGGGCCGGTTATAAAGGGATCTGATCCTGGATCCAGGCTCCGATCTGAGCGGAGCTTCAGTGCTCTTCAAAGACCAGTCATGGCTTTGTATTTCTGTGACTCAGAAGGGACTGAATACTACAGCTATTTGCCACACTCATCATTCATGACAACATTGTGCCAACAATGTATTGTTTTGAATGATTGCCGCAGGAATGTCTTTGGATCTTTTAATTAGACATAGAAGGGATGCAATGTTGTTATACTTTTGTAACATATTTTATTATTTCAGATAGAATAATATTCATGCATGCCCCAGCTACAGTAACTGTCCACCCCCATTTTGAAACCAAAGTTACACCAATGGATTTGTCTGTGTAAAGTTTGTTTTTAGGCTAGTATCCCTTTTAAAAAGACAATCCTGGTTTTCTTAATTAGTTGATGCACTCACTTTTTGAAAACAGGTAAGGGATTGGCCGGTGAGAGGAAACAGGTGAAGAAACGGGATGTAGAGCACACAGGGAGTACACACAGGTTTTGGATTTGTTGTTTTCTTGATTTACAGCTATTGAATGTTTGAAATACATTTGTTAAATCAGGTTCTTAGAAAAAGAAAAAAAAAAACGCCACCCAATGAAATGAAAAGGTTAAATAACACTAATGTTTGTTTGTATCTTAATATAAAATAAATTTGATTATACTGCTTGTGTATTTAACAGTATTAGCAATAAAAAAGTATGTCTCTGCGAGGGTATTTTTTAAATTTTTTTTATTTTTGTAAATCCCACGATATGGAAATTATCGACATCGAACGATGGCGCTATCAATATCTATATTGGTGCCCACAACTAATAATAAATGATTTATATGCTTACTGTATATTACCATTGTAAGAATGACATTTCAATAAACATAACTTACCCTAAAGGCTTTGTTTTTCTCTTCTCTCTCCTGCTTCTCAACAGCAACATGGCGGGCCAGTCGATCCAGTGTAGAAGTAACTCTTTCCTTCTGCCTGTCAATGTGGTCTTTCGGTCTCACTTTACTCTGAAAAGTTAAAGTGAACAACAGGTAGAGACTATACAGCTGGTAGGTCAAAGTGTCATATTTCTCAATACCAGCAAGAGACAGATTAAATAATTATTGGACCAGCAGCACTCGGAAGCATACTCACGCTTGTCTGAACAGATGTACCCGCCTCATCTTCATCACTGAGCAAATCAATGCATTCCAACACTGGTCTCGAAACACTGTCCTATTAAAATAAAGTAATAAATGTAAAATATCAAGGATGTATTTATTTCTAAACTTAAAACTACAGAATAGCCTAAATGACAGAACAAAACAATTATTGCAACACAGCAATATTTCAATTTAAGCACATGGGAGTAACTTCACTTTTGCATAGATACATTCAATAACAGATTAACTACACAATAACAAGCCTTTCTGATCTCTTCAATCCTCATCCAATAATGCATCCATTAAATCTGTACACTCAACACCTCCACTTCCTCCAAGATACACAGATGCTAGGTCAAGCTGAGCAAAGTCAAAAACTGATGCTGTAATCCAATTTACAGCAATTACAATTGCTTTATATGTTTTGTTCTAAATTGTATTTAATGTTCCAATTGCAGATCTGTAAAGCTTGTTCAGGGATAATAAGACTCCAGTTGCACAGCAGCTTATTACCTATATAGGGAGGCTTGGTGGTCCAGTGGTGACAGAAAGGAACTTGTTACCAGGAGGTTCCCAGCTCAATCCCAGCTCAGCCACCAACTCAGTGTGTGTCTGAAAGTCACTTAACCTTTATGCTCCATCCTTTGGATAAGACGTGAAACGAGGTGCTATTGTATGTGACTCTGTAGCAGCAGTTGTGATGCATAGTTCACCCACCTAGTCTCTGTAAGTCTATCTGGATAAAAAGCATCTGCTAAAATGACTAAATAATAATAACAACAATAATAATAATAATAATCCGGAATGGGAGAAACTGCTATACAATAGGAGTCTTAATGATATCCCTTTTGTTTAAAGTATGGACAATGTGTAACGTGTTTATATTCTAAATAAAATATATTACCCTACCTTCCTTGCATCACAAAGTGAAGTGCAGACAAGACCAACTCGTTCAGTCCCTTACAGTACATTCTGAACAACTCCCTGTCCCCTTTGAGGTCGTAATATTGCCAATGGTACAAAATACTTACAGAAACAAACTGCACCTCATCTTCGCTGTCACGATTACCAACCGATTCTACACTGTCATTTTTCGACATCATTACATGCATACGCTTATCCTGCAACAAAAGAACGTTGAAATTGAGATGGGTACCGTCGGTACACTGGACACTCGGTTAATACAGAAATACGATACAGTTCCAAGTCGGGTTGCCTCCTGTCCCCGTTTTCCCTGGATCGTCCTGATTTTGAAGAAGGTGTACCGCGATGTCAATATGCCTTGCCTAGACCCTAGAAGACCCTGGTTTAAATATTAAATTATCCAGTTTCTAATTTTATGCTTCCATGTCTATGTAGATTACTACAGCAACGCACAATATTAATTGGTTGTCAATGCTATAACAGTAATATTATCAATGTACCTATTGGATGACTATATGATTTCTAGAGTTTCAACTTTTAACAACCGTACTTCCGTTACAGATGTCACGGTTTTTTGTACCTGGCCTGAGTTTGCAACCCTAACTCAAATAAGTAATTTACCTATTACTTATTTCCATTTCGTTCGCTATCATCACGTTGTCGGAAGTTATCATAAATGTTGAATTTATATCTAAAATAATAATAATAATAATAATAATAATAATAATAATAATAATAATAATAATAATACATTAAAACTGATCAAATGGACGGCAGTATACACTGCAGGGCCAACTTTGCTAATTAATAGAGTAGCTAGTTACCATACAAAACCAGATATGTACAATTAGTAAATAACTGAAAGCGCAAAATTAAAAAAAGTTAATCATTTAGAGAGAAATGTTTGTAAACAAAGCAATGCTATAGACAAAACTGCATACTCAATAATGAGGCCTTCTTGTACACTGAAGCTCAAACGTTACAGTTCTCAGACAGAATATCCTAGATAGAAATTGTTTCTATTCAAATCAACAAAGATATTTTAACAAAAAATTAACAGTCTAAAAATCACAAACCAGTAACTCCCGCTTTATAATGTTGCAATGCAACCACCAAGCAAGCACGGTGCAGCTTTTCCCGGGGCTCGTTGGACTTACTTGTGCGAGACAAGAACGAACCACGTGCCGAGCACAGACCTTTGGGTAATGGAGTTTTTTCTTCATGCCTGGCTGGATTATGTTCCAGGATATGACAGGGACGACGAAACCTCAACATTTTACTTACATTTTTAAAATGTAAAAGTTGTGTGTGTATATATATATATATATATATATATATATATATATATATATATATATATATATATATATATATATATATATATATATAAGAAATTAAATGTAACAAGATTAGAATTTTAAAATACGTATTGAGAGCACAGTGAGATTATATACCAGTAATTGACTTTGTGTTGACGGAGTGGTTACAGTCAGCCGGGGACTAAAAAGCAAAAAAGAAGAAAGGGATATTATTTGTAACAGAGCACTGCAAGTTTCCTGGCATGATGTGCTGTCCAGTTGTCTGTCTATCGGCTTGCCCATAGGAACTGTTTTCCAAAATTCACTGTGACGCACAGCGCCCACTATGGGTTAAATAGTTCAACATATACAGTATATACCTATGTTTACTATAATTTGTAGGTTATATAATTTGTTGATATAACTTGACTGTATTTCAAATACATTATTATTATAATAATAATAATAATAATAATAATAATAATAATAATAATAAAGGTATTTTGGTCACAAAATGACAACCACAGTAAAGTGCACTGCGTCTGAACATCGTGGGTTTTAACTTAATTTAATATGAGCCTTTTATTACAAATGACTTGGTTTAGAACACTGCAAGAAGAGCAAAAGTATTTTTAAAACTAATATGACACATATTTTTGGAGGAAAAGGGCGACAGAAGCCACATACAGTGAATAATAACGCAATGCTGCAACGTGACTGGCCACTGCGCCAGTAGTTAAAAGAAAGATGTAATATAGGTAATCACGAAATATTTCTATACAATTTATCGCTTAAAATAATACAAAGTCCCAAAGTCTGGTACTGTTTTTAAACCACCTATAAGCTACCTTTGCACGGTTTAATTCTTACCAGTTAACGATGACACACTTGACTTTATTATTGTTGTTTTCTACAAATCCCAGGATGTTTTGATCGCCATTTGATAACCCAGGTTCTGATGGATTGAGGCAGAACTAGTTTTGGGCTTGATCCCTTTACATTTCTGTACTGCAGCTCTGAGCTCATGCAGATGCTCTCCAGCATTTAGCTGTAAAAAAAAAAAAAAACCCTGCTGCCTCTGTTCTGTAATGCTGAGTCACAGATTGTTCTCTTACATTTATTGTAATCATATCTCAAGACTGGGTTTGCAGCTTTTGCGGCTCTCGGCGTCAGAATCAAAGCGATTCCCTTGGTAACACGGCAATGTGTTAAGATTTCAATCAAAACCGAATTCCAGCTTCTAAGGTTGCAGCTGTGGTTGCCCTACATTCCATCTTATGATGATTGCTGCAGCTTTTTTGGTTTTGCTGAGACCTTACAGTATCCAGTGCGTCTTGTTGTTGTTATTGCTCTTATTGGGGACTATTGCTACAATTCTGTTTTTCTGCTGCTGGCATCGCAAGCTCCGTAAAGGCAAACATCCTATTAAATCAGCGTTATCTGGTCGTTCAAGGAGTCGCGGTATGTATAAAATTCCTCCATTTACAATGACGTTGTAATTAATCCACGGTTGCAAATACAATTTAAAATACATATGAAGACATTGCTATCATTTAACTTGTAAATATAATACATCGCCTGTTTTGTATGTTTATGTCGCAGCTCAAGCCATGTCTATAATGTAATCAGGGATTCTGCAAAGAACAGATCAAGACTGCGGCAGGCAATTTCTCCATCTAGGCTAAAGACGGCTAGATGATTGATGTTATAACCTATTCTTACATTACAACTTTTTACTCACTTAAAACTAGCTAATTATGTTTGTATATTTGTGTCTGAGTTGTTGTATTTAATTGCATTTCATATTTTCAAATATTTCGAAAAATATAGATGATTACAAAACTGCATTAACACCGTCTTGTACAGACATGTTCAGCAAATGTTAGAACGTTTGTCCTTTTTTCCAGAAGCTGGTCTCCGGTCGCATCATTTTCGATCAGAGGTAAATTATTTATTTTCTCTTAGCTGTCAAAGTCATGATTATGTTTGCAACAAGGCTTATCTACGAACAAGAAAGATATCAATTGATAGTATATGCCTAATTGATATAAAAAAGGAAATTATATTTTATCATCCATTAAAAACAAAGCTTTAACCGAACATACGCACACCCCCAATGTTAATCATCTGTCTAACTGTGTCCTTGTTCTTTATTATTTATTTCTTAGCAGATTACTTTGTGTTCTATACACAGCTATCTATCTATCTATCTATCTATCTATCTATCTATCTATCTATCTATCTATCTATCTATCTATCTATCTATAAAACATTTTTTAATCAATGTAAGTAAAACAATACTAGATTAACAATATGTAGTGTGTTAAATTACTTCAGTATAATTTCACTGAAGTGTAAAAGACTAGTATTGAAGATGTAGATATGTCAGTAGCTTACCTTCTTGTTTACACTAAGTAAGAGTATGATGATATCCCATTCAGACCCCCAAGTATAACTTGTACTTGTAGAAAACTAACGTCTGCTCCTTGTTGTTGGCAGGGTTACAGACAGAGTCCTCGCCACGCCAGAAGGAGTGCCAGAGCTCGCGTTGTAGAGGAGACCCAACCCCTGGTGGAAATTCCTGAAAGTGAGCAAGAAGCTGCAGTCAAGAAACGCAAAATCAAGAAAAGGGTTCAACCAGAATTTTATCACTCTGTACAAGTTACACCAACACGCAAACCTGTAGGTATTTTGTACCTTTTTTTTTGTTTTTGTTTGAAGCATCTTAAAAAAGCCATTCTATGTTATTTTCTAAAAAGAACTTTTTAATATATGTAAGAATAAAAAGTTAAACTGTAGAGAACGCTTGCAGTGATTCATTCCATAATTGAAAAAGTAGGATTGCTAAAGCAAGATGACATTTGCAAATTAAGATTAAGATTTGAGGAATGAGATCATTTTGCGACTATATTTTATTCTTCCTGGTGTCCTGCCAACCTGCAGAATTTAGTTTCTCTTTCATCCAAACAAAATGCCTTCTGCTGCCTTAGAGGTTTGCTCTGTAATCTTTCTATTCCTGGAAAAAATGTAGGCGCACACATTGTTTGTGATGTAAACTCATGCAACATAACAGAAGCATCTGATATTTTCTGTATGTATCTCAACTTTTTAAATGCTGTAGCCTTTTATTTTAGGCAACTCTATACTAAAAGAATAATAACCCCAAAAATGTTGAGGTCAGCGGTTTGAGCCTTTGGCGAGCCATTGTGCAGTTGTGCAATAACAAAACCATTTAGACAAAAATGTAGTGCTCATTAGCTCAGCAGCTTGTCACTGCAGCTTTACCACACAGCGTTGGCCTTTTGCTATATATCTCTTTGTTTTCCAGACTGTTTTCACTCCATTTGAAGCTGATATTACTTCACATACTGTAGAGTCCTATGTGCAACACAGAAAGGGCGTGTATGGCTGAAGTGGGATCTTAATGCCTGCAGCACAGGAAGTAAACTTACAAAATCAGTCAGTACTGTCTTTTACAGTGCCACTACTGTCTGCCTGGAATGTCTGTGGTAGTGCCATCACTTTGCTTCCAAGCAATTAAGATATTAAAGGGGTTACTGGATCTAGCTAAATTTGAGTACGTCATCCACATTACCAAAAATATCATTAGTTTATCATGGTTCTTGAAACAGTTAAGACAGCCATTCTCCATCAGATGGTGATATAGAATATTGCTGTGCTGTATTTAATTGGTGATGCAAGCTTCAAAATACAATACAAAATACAGCCTAGTCATGTCTGACAGAAAAAAACAGGCAAGTATGCATAATCATTTTGGAGCTACTTCTAATGCTGAAGGATGAGAACATGTTTTGCTGCTTCCTTTCATTTTCTTAATTTAGTTAATGTTCTTCCTCACATCTTCAGATTTGCGCTTGCTGTGGGCTGTACATTAGCTGCACTGTCCTCAGACTGTATGCCATTTATCTTTGGCTATGGTAGATCTGTACAACTTAGGAATGACCCATATCGTTAACTAATTGCCCTCCCTTGAAAGTGTCATTATTATAACAATCTTAGTCTAGGTGTAGTCTGGGTGTGAACCAGCTACTGTTCCTCGACTATTACCTTTACCACTATACAAAACAGGTTAGCAGCATCTGTAAAAGAAGCATTGTAGCTTATAGCATTTTTTTACACGGGCTCCAAGTCTACTGTCCAATTCAGAAGAAATGTCAGAGGTGACTCAGAAGATCAGTACATCTAGATTTTCATACTTTTTATTTCAAAGTCAATATTTTATGAAACTATGGCATTCATTCAATGCTTGAATGAAGGCAATGCTTCACTTCACAAAACTAGAAAAAGCATTTTGAAGATGACTAGTTTTGGCATAATTTATCCATTATTATCAATCCCATACTGATAGCAATAATAATAAGAAGAAGAAGAAGAAGAAGAAGAAGAAGAAGAAGAAGAAGAAGAAGAAGAAGAAGAAGAGCAGCAACAACAACAACAACAACAACAACAACAACAACAACAACAACAACAACAACAATAATAATAATAATAATAATAATAATAATAATAATAATAATAAACACATTTTATTGAAGTTAAACAATACTCACAATATACTTATCACTTTATTTTAAATACATTGCATTTCATCAGCAAATAATCATAAATTAAAAGTTGCCTAGTTCTTATGATGGCACTCAAGTTTATGATGTCATTTTTCATTGGATGAAATGAATAAGTCTGGTTATAGAAGTAAAGCAGCAAAGATTGACTACTTTTGGAATAAAAAAAAATTCTCTCTACGTTTTTCATCGGATACCCCGAACTTACCTAGTTCTACATATAGTTAAACACATGACAATAAGAATTAAAATGTAATCTGACATAGCATTTTAGATTTTGTGATATGACTCCTTTTCATACAGGTTTTCTATTGCAGAACATCATATTTGGTAGAATCTTTTGATAATACATTTCTTTATCTGATACAAGACCCATATCTATTGCTTTTAATTGTGCACTATGATCAATGAATGACACTATAGGGCACTGTAATCAATGAATGACAGTTTGTATGATCTTTCAGCACTGCTGAGTACATTACACTGTTCTGATGCTATGCATCAAAGTTGTGTAACTCTTTTATAGTTTTTTTCTTTAGAATGAAGTGTATAATGGAATGTAATCTCTGCAAGCTCTTTCTTTTGCTGGAAGTAAGGAGAACATGTCTTAATGTTCACATCAATCATACGAACACAGCAAACACACAAACATGCCCATTCTTCTTCTGCTACCATCTACCAAATGATTGCGTCCAATTTTTCAAGAATTTTAGGAATGGCTTAATCATTATTTATTTATGTATTTTTTTTTTTTAAATAATAGATCAGGAATGCCCAATGAGGTAGTGGAGGACAACTGATAGGAACAACATGACAAGGCAAGGTGTTTAGTGACCTTGAGTCCTTAAAAAAAATCCTGTTGTTCTGAAATTGGTTTTGCTAAAATAACAGAGATGCTCGCCTTACACTTTTCTCTCTGAAACATGAAGACCTCCATTTGCAACATGTGCTAACAGCTCATTTAATGTTATTCAATAGGCTTAGCCAATGCTTGGCATGTGAAAGTGTTAAAATCAATAATTCAGTCTGGTTCATCCATACCTTAGCTGTTTATTGCTCTTAAAAAAAGCACTGGGCAACCCTTATTCAGAAAACATTCAAACAGGGATGTTACAACATCCTGGGAGATTCATCAGAAGTCACATCTCAGTGAACTATGCAGATATATAGTGTGATATACAATGTGGTTTCAGCACACCTGTCTTGTGAAGTGTCACCTAGGCCAGCCACAGTTTTAGGGGCTATTTATTTTGCCTTACTCTACTACTCCATTACATTCTGGTAGTTGTCACAGACTACAATTTTATTATTGGGTACTCACGTAATGACCCAGATGAAAGGGAAATGTAGTTGTCAGGACATATTTGCACATATTTGCACCCTGTACTGAGCGAGAGAATGCAGTTTTAAACAAAAACAGAAAAAGGAAAAAACAGTATTGCACATAACAATTGTTGAATTTTAGCTGTTCATACAATAATGATTTAGCTGCTTGAATTCAATCTCCAAGTTATTTATTGGACTTTGGATGAGATGGATGAAATAGGTACCATGGATGTAAGAACTACCATCAGACATCTCAATCCATGGATCCTGAGATATTGTCAAAGATTGTTCACCTTAATTGTATATCTTAAGCCCCTTTCACACTGGCATGCTCTGCCCGGGTCGTAACCTACCTGGGTCAGGACCCGGTGTCATGCAGGTCGGCTACACGATTTCACATTGCGTTTGATAAACCAGCTTGTTACGGACGCTTCCATCCAAGCTTCTCTGGATTGAACCATCGGCCAAAATGTTGATAGGAGCAAATGTTTCTTCATCCCTGCTGCCGTCTGGCTCATGCTGTGTCTCAAGCAACAAAAATATGGCTAAACAGAATAAACAGAAATGTTCCTTGCGGAAGTGAAACCTTCACATAGGCGTGGCTGTTTGTTATTTTGTCGGCTCACAAACACCCGTCATGCATTTTGTCTACCTCAACCCAGGTCAAAGCGTGTTGCTGGGACCGGGTCAACCCGGGTACGACCCAGGTACAACCCAGGTACGTGGTTTCACACTATGCGGGATTGTGACCCTGGTAGCCAGAACCCGGGTCCGGACTAGCAGTACCAGTGTGAAAGGGGCTTTAGTTGTGCATCTCTGGCTTTTGGAGACCAGTTGAAGACTAATCTGGTCACTGTGATGGTGTATCATACATCTCTTCACAATTTAGTTCCCTTCCATTCCAAATTGTCTTTGCAGAGTTTAAGGCAAGTTTTGGATGACTGCAGGATGATGTACCCTTTACTAATTAACTGATGTCCAGTTGGGAATGTTTGCTTTTGGTGAATGCTATCCTAATCCTATTTGCATAAGGTCTCCCAACAATGTTGCTTTCTAAACAGTCATTGTCTTAACACAAATGCGCTTCTGCAGTATTCTCCGAAAAAGACCAAAGTATTCTGTGTATACACCCCTTTCAATCTGGAAAATGATCTTTGGAACCACCCTACAATAAAAACCAAAATGTACCTCCAAACTCGGCTGCTAGATGTACTCTCTCAAGGTCTTAACAAGATAGTATGGCAAAGTTGATGCATAACTGCCTGCTGAAAATGATACCATGCTCACTAAATGATTTCCGTTACATGAGAGTAGGTGTTAAAACATCATGCTAATATTGGACTCAGCTCTCACCAAGATAAGCACCAACTAAGACACAGCTTCTTTGACTGTAAACTAATGTGAACCGTCTGCATTTCCTTCCATCTGATGATGTAGATATCCTTCTGCCTGGTGTTGATGGCTGAAGTGTAATGCTGGTTCCAGGGATCAGCCTATTTTGCCTCCCTGGCGCATCAGCACACACAACTGCTGCAATACTATCCAGGGATCAACCACTGTGCGGCCTCCCTAGCAAATCAGCGTGACGACCGTCTGGACTGAGCTGAGTAGGGTACTTCTCTGGGGTCTTCAAGGGGCCACCTTCCATCCTTGGTGTTTTGTCGACTAGCCCATAACACCTAAAGAGGGCTCGACAGTGATTGTGGCATCCCAGCATCACCCCCCTCCATTCCCCACTCAGCTAAGCCCAGCTTGCTTACCTTCCTGTACATCGATGTTGCTTTCTTTCTACTATGCTTGGGGTCCCCACCCAGAATCTTTTGTCTCAACCAGAGCCAGTTGTTGCTCCTCTCTGCTGCTTCAGATAAGTTCTTCACTATGCGTCGCAACTCTTTACCACTGTGTGACAGTCTGGCTCGCAGTGGTGAGTGTGATGACGTCACGGACCAGGAAGAAACTGAAACCACAACAATGGATGGGCGGGCGAAACTGAACGCAACGGCGTTCAGTTAATTTTATTAATAAACAAACAAAACCAAAAGATTTAAACAAAACAACAAAACAAAAGGCGCGTTGGCCAAACAAATAAACAGACAAACAAGTAAGTGACGTGCTGGCTAAACCAGCACGTTTTAGCAATTGTTTTCTTGTACCTCTCTATCTCCCGCACTTCCTCTCTGCATCCAACACTCAACACCGCAGCACGGACAGCTGTCGGTTCTTATACTCTGGCCGAGGGGTTAACTAGCTATTAATTATCTTATTACCCCTCGCCACAGTCTGCATGCATTTGGTAAGGATGCATGACTGTCAGCTAGTTAAATAATCAGTAGCTGATCAGTCATGCATCCTCACGGGTTTTTAAATATACATATAAAGACGCGGGCGCTTTTACCCGCCGCAAACAAAAATACAAATAATAATAAATAGGGCGGACACTCCGCCACACATGCCCCCTGTGCGCAGCACACATGGCCTTTTCGCCACCTCCCCTTATTCCCTAAAGTCCCGCTAGCAGTCCCGGGCGCAGGAACAGGGGCAGCAACGGGCCAAAGGTGGCGGCCACGGTGGGATGTCCTCCTCCCACCCAAACAGCCGTGAGCGCTCCAATGGCCAGCGCACAGGCCGGCTCCTCTGGCCAAAAATTTTTGGGGTGGTCTCCAGACCTGCCCCCTTCTTCATGGCCGGCAGCTCCCTCCGTGGGGCTCCGCCACCCTCTCCTGCAGCGAAATTGCTGCGGGGAGCTGGTCTCCTGGCCTCCCCCTTCTTCATGGCTGGCAGCTGCCCTTCATGGGGCTCCAGCCACAGTATTTCCTGCCGCGAAAGTGCGGCTGGGGAGCTGGTCTCCTGACCTCCCCCTTCTTCATGGCCGACAGCTGCCCTTCATGGGGCTCCAGCCACAATATTTCCTGCCGCGAAAGTGCGGCTGGGGAGCTGGTCTCCTGACCTTCCCCTTTTCCGTGGCCGGCAGCTCCCCTTCATGGGGCTCCAGCCACAGTATTTCCTGCCGCATGGCAGGACTGGTAGCGACTTCAGGCAAAACAGGACCCTCGGGAGGCGAAGGTAGCAGCTGCAGACATTCGGCAGGCAACGGCAGCAGCAGCGGACCCTCGGGGGGCGACGGCAGCCGCAGCGGACCCTCGGGGGGCGAACTCGGGAGGGGAGCCCCTGGCCATGGAGGCGGCAGCGGGAGCTCCACTTCTCCCTTGTACCCTGTAACTGGTGGCTCTCCAGGCGATGCGGAGCAACAGGCAGCCCCAGGCGATGCGGAGCAACAGGCAGCCCCAGGCGATGCGGAGCAACAGGCATCCTTGGGCGATGCGGAGCAACAGGCATCCTTGGGCGGTGCGAAGCAGGCATCCTTGGGCGGTGCGAAGCAGGCATCCTTGGGCGGTGCGAAGCAGGCATCCTTGGGCGGTGCGAAGCAGGCATCCTTGGGCGGTGCGAAGCAGGGCAGGAGCAGTCCTTCCCATGATGGTGGATGTGGAACCAGCAGGTATTCACCCTCTGCTGGTGGAGGTGGAGATGGAACCAGCAGGTATTCACCCTCTGCTGGTGGAGGTGGGAGGGGCAAGCAGTCCTCCCACGGCGGTTGAGGCGGAACCAGCAGGTATTCACCCTCTGCTGGTGGAGCTGGGAGCGGCAAGCAGTCCTCCCACGGCGGTTGAGGCGGAACCAGCAGGTATTCACCCTCTGCTGGTGGAGGTGGGAGCGGCAAGCAGTCCTCCCACGGCGGTTGAGGCGGAACCAGCAGGTATTCACCCTCTGCTGGTGGAGCTGGGAGCGGTAAACAGTCCTCCCACGGCGCTTGAGACGGAACCAGCAGGCATTCACCCTCTGCTGGTGGAGGTGGGAGGGGCAAGCAGTCCTCCCACGGCGATTGAGGCAGAACCAGCAGGTATTCACCCTCTGCTGGTGGAGGTGGGAGGGGCAAGCAATCCTCCCACAGCGGTTGAGGCGTAACCAGCAGGAATTCACCCTCTGCTGGTGGAGCTGGGAGCGGTAAACAGTCCTCCCACGGCGCTTGAGACGGAACCAGCAGGCATTCACCCTCTGCTGGTGGAGGTGGGAGGGGCAAGCAGTCCTCCCACGGCGATTGAGGCAGAACCAGCAGGCATTCACCCTCTGCTGGTGGAGCTGGGAGCGGTAAGCTGTCCTCCCACGGCTCTTGAGACGGAACCAGCAGGCATTCACCCTCTGCTGGTGGAGGTGGCAGAGGCAGAGGCAGCTCCTGCTGCTCTGCTCCTAGCGGTGGAGGTGGCGGAGGCAGAGGCAGCTCCTGCTGCTCTGCTCCTGGCGGTGGAGGTGGCGGAGGCAGAGGCAGCTCCTGCTGCTCTGCTCCTGGCGGTGGTGGAGACAGAGGCAGCTCCTGCTGCTCTGCTCCTGGCGGTGGAGGTGACGGCGCAGAGGCAGCAGGTATTCTTCCTCTGCTGCTGGAGACCTAGGTTCTGGACCTGTGGGCTTCCCCTGGGCGCTGGATGCACGGGCTCCCCTTCTGGGCGCTGGATGCACGGGCTCCCCTTCTGGGCGCTGGATGCACGGGCTCCCCCTTCTGGGCGCTGGATGCACGGGCTCCCCCTTCTGGGCGCTGGATGCTCGCGCTCCCCTTCTGGGCGCTGGATGCTCGCGCTCCCCCTTCTGGCGCTGGATGCTCGCGCTCCCCTTCTGGCGCTGGGCACAACGGGACTTCGGGCTCATCCCTTTCCTCATCTGTGTCCCGGTCGACCTCTGGGCAGCTTTCCTCCTCATGCCCATATCGATGGCAGTACATACACCACTCCTCCGTGGAGTCCTCCCTGTGTACCCACCATGCGAGATCCCATGGCCGGAGCTCAGGATCCATCCTTTGGCTTCCACTGTCCCTCTGTTGTGGGGCTGGCCATTCCTCTCCTCCTCCCTTTTTCTTCCTTTTTTTTTTTTTTCCCCTTCACACAAAAAAACACTTTTGAAAAAAACTAAAAACGCCCTTTTCCTGGTCCGGCTCTTGGAGGCGTTGTTTGTCCCACGCTGGACACCATATGTGACAGTCTGGCTCGCAGTGGTGAGTGTGATGACGCCACGGACCAGGAAGAAACTGAAACCACAACAATGGATGGGCGGGCGAAACTGAACATAACGGCGCTCAGTTAATTTTATTAATAAACAAACAAAACCAAAAGATTTAAACAAAACAACAAAACAAAAGGCGCGTTGGCCAAACAAATAAACAGACAAACAGTAAGTGACGCGGCTGGCTAAACCAGCACGCTTTAGCAATTGTTTTCTTTGTACCTCTCTATCTCCCCGCACTTCCTCTCTGCATCCAACACTCAACACCGCAGCACGGACAGCTGTTGGTTCTATACTCTGGCCGAGGGGTTAACTAGCTATTAATTATCTTATTACCCCTCGGCCACAGTCTGCATCGTTTGGTAAGGATGCATGACTGTCAGCTAGTTAAATAATCAGTAGCTGATCAGTCATGCATCCTCACGGGTTTTAAATAGACATATAAAGACGCGGCGCTTTTACCCGCCGCAAACAAAAATACAAATAATAATAAATAGGGCGGACACTCCGCCACACACTGAACTCCGGATGTCTCTGAGAAACCGGGTTGTGGAGTGTGCAACAAATCCTCGACAACCCACCTCCACTGGGTAAACCTGGACTCTTTATACTCGCTGTTCCACTTCAGCAGCTAGTTGAGTGTACCGAAGTTTCTTCCTTTCATACGCCTCATCCACCGCATCCTCACATAGCACTGTTAACTCTATCAGGTGAACAAGGCGTGCTGATCCAGACCACAAGACAATGTCAGGTCAAAGGTTAGTGGTGGCAATCTCAGGTGGGAAAATAAGCCATTGTCCAACATCTGCCAGCATTTTCCAGTCTCTAGCAGCTTCCAGTTGTCCTAAATGAGTATTGGTTTTAATACCTTTTCTTGGAGGTTGCTCTCCTGGACGGAGGAATTTTGTTCTTCGTGTGTCATATATTGCTGGCATTCGTGGCAACCTGTTGGTCATGCTGCGCTTGTCTTCCAATGCTAAGGCCAAACATCGGCGCACCTGGTCATGACGCCAAGTAAACCGTCCTTGGCTAAGACCCACCTTACATCCTGTCACAAGGACACCACGGATCCTCTCCTACCCATAGATTTAGGTTCTGTGGTGATGGGAGAACATCATATGTTGACCTGATGAGGAAACTGACCCTGCTCTATTCCATTGTCCATAGATCTCGCCAGCCGATCTTGCGTTGTTCCTCTCTCCTATCTCGTCCATTCTCCCTGCTTGACCTGGGAAACTGCCTTTACGTACCTTACCCTCTCCTGCTTTTGCACCTCGTTGACTAACAGCTTCCTCCATTGAGCTGGGGCTGCTTTGTGCCATGTAGGAGGAGCTGAACTGAGACAAGGCCTCCTCTTCCATGCTGTATGTGCCCCAAGATATCACCGATACGAAGGGTTGCCTTTGCGTCTTCGACAGCTTCTTTTGCTTAATAATAATAAGCATGCATTGTTTTTTGTTTATTAATGTTGCAATTATTTATGGTTCATATGTCCAGTAATTGCACTGCTATTTTCTATCTATCTATCTATCTATCTATCTATCTATCTATCTATCTATCTATCTATCTATCTACTTAAAATAAAGTCTCACCAAAATCTTTTATTAACAGTTTTTTAATTATTATTATTATTATTGTTATTATTATTATTATGACTAACACAGAATAGTTACAGTGCAATCACATGTTGAATTGTATCTTGTGAGGCCACAGAATAGGTGGATTAGTTTGGGCAATGGGGGTCTTTTTATATAGCTGTATAAATACAATAAAACTAGAGAAAGGAAAGAGTTCAAATGGATGCTATTTTAAGATAATGGGGCTTTATTTAACAGAAAAACAAACATTTTGAAGATAAACATATTTGATATATTTTTAGATAATTATTTCATATGTGAAAGCCTACATAGCTCGCCCCTTAATAATAAACACAATCAAATTTGCTCTTTCAAGTGCTTATAATTTGAATGCAACATTGTTTCCTGGCACCATTGTTCAAGGAAAAAGGTGTTCTGTTTGGTGTATTAACCAAGTGATCATTGTAATAATATAGTTAAAGACAGAACATGTAACGACTGCACTGTTGTGGAATGGCACGGGGGTAGTCATGTGACAGTCACCAGGGGTGTAGTGCTGCGGGGTCGGCAGGGACTGCTTCCGTACTTCACATGTAGAATATTTAACTGTTTTGCTCCTAATATATGGAGATAGATATACATGTGTATAACCCATACAAATAAGCAAAACAATACAATAACCGTAATAAAACCTTGAGAGATAAATAATGAAAAAGTTTAAATATAGCGTGCCTCTGGTCTGGAACAACAGGTGTGAATAATGTGTAATCTTTTTTTGCAAACTGATGCTCTTCTGTTTCAAAACCTCAGTCGCTATTAAGCGGCTGCAATAGGACAGTGTGACAAACTGATTCTGGACCAAACCATTTCCCTCGCAATTTTATTGCTGGAAGTAGGCTTGCCACTACCCCCGGAATCAGAAACTCGGCAGCTGAAGGCTGAGCTAACGTTACGCAACTGGTGGTTCAAGTACCTTTGGGCTGTACACCTCCCGGGAGTGGTGAACTGGGCGGCGGACCTCCTCTCCAGGGAGGGTCCTCACCCGTTAGAATGGCCATTGCACCCTCAGGTGGTGCATCGCATTTGGGAGCACTTCAGGGAAGCCCAAGTCGATCTATTTGCCACGGCAGAGACGACCTATTGCCATTGCCTATAAAGGACGTCCTCCCCGAATGGAGTCTAGATGTGGTACTGGAGGCTCTCACTAAGGCCCCGTTTGAGCCCATACATACAGTGCCTTGCGAAAGTATTCGGCCCCCTTGAACTTTGCGACCTTTTGCCACATTTCAGGCTTCAAACATAAAGATATGAAACTGTAATTTTTTGTGAAGAATCAACAACAAGTGGGACACAATCATGAAGTGGAACGAAATTTATTGGATATTTCAAACTTTTTTAACAAATAAAAAACTGAAAAATTGGGCGTGCAAAATTATTCAGCCCCTTTACTTTCAGTGCAGCAAACTCTCTCCAGAAGTTCAGTGAGGATCTCTGAATGATCCAATGTTGACCTAAATGACTAATGATGATAAATAGAATCCACCTGTGTGTAATCAAGTCTCCGTATAAATGCACCTGCACTGTGATAGTCTCAGAGGTCCGTTTAAAGCGCAGAGAGCATCATGAAGAACAAGGAACACACCAGGCAGGTCCGAGATACTGTTGTGGAGAAGTTTAAAGCGGATTTGGATACAAAAAGATTTCCCAAGCTTTAAACATCCCAAGGAGCACTGTGCAAGCGATAATATTGAAATGGAAGGAGTATCAGACCACTGCAAATCTACCAAGACCTGGCCGTCCCTCTAAACTTTCAGCTCATACAAGGAGAAGACTGATCAGAGATGCAGCCAAGAGGCCCATGATCACTCTGGATGAACTGCAGAGATCTACAGCTGAGGTGGGAGACTCTGTCCATAGGACAACAATCAGTCGTATACTGCACAAATCTGGCCTTTATGGAAGAGTGGCAAGAAGAAAGCCATTTCTTAAAGATATCCATAAAAGTGTCGTTTACAGTTTGCCACAAGCCACCTGGGAGACACACCAAACATGTGGAAGAAGGTGCTCTGGTCAGATGAAACCAAAATCGAACTTTTGGCAACAATGCAAAACGTTATGTTTGGCGTAAAAAGCAACACAGCTCATCACCCTGAACACACCATCCCCACTGTCAAACATGGTGGTGGCAGCATCATGGTTTGGGCCTGCTTTTCTTCAGCAGGGACAGGGAAGATGGTTAAAATTGATGGGAAGATGGATGGAGCCAAATACAGGACCATTCTGGAAGAAAACCTGATGGAGTCTGCAAAAGACCTGAGACTGGGACGGAGATTTGTCTTCCAACAAGACAATGATCCAAAACATAAAGCAAAATCTACAATGGAATGGTTCACAAATAAACATATCCAGGTGTTAGAATGGCCAAGTCAAAGTCCAGACCTGAATCCAATCGAGAATCTGTGGAAAGAACTGAAAACTGCTGTTCACAAATGCTCTCCATCCAACCTCACTGAGCTCGAGCTGTTTTGCAAGGAGGAATGGGCAAAATTTCAGTCTCTCGATGTGCAAAACTGATAGAGACATACCCCAAGCGACTTACAGCTGTAATCGCAGCAAAAGGTGGCTACAAAGTATTAACTTAAGGGGCTGAATAATTTTGCACCAATTTTTCAGTTTTTATTTGTTAAAAAGTTTGAAATATCCAATAAATTTCGTTCCACTTCATGATTGTGTCCCACTTGTTGTTGATTCTTCACAAAAAATTACAGTTTCATATCTTTATGTTTGAAGCCTGAAATGTGGCAAAAGGTCGCAAAGTTCAAGGGGGCCGAATACTTTCGCAAGGCACTGTACCATAGAGATGAAATATCTCTATGAAGACAGCCTTTCTATTAGCTATCACCTCCGCTAAGCTGGTTAGTGAGTTACAGGCACTGTCAGTGCACAGTTCCTGTATGTGTGTTTGGGACAATGGAAACAGGATGTCGTTGCGCACAAACCCTGCTTTCCTCCCCAAGGTGATTACAGCTTTTCACTTGAATCAGTCAATGGAACTAGAGGCTTTCCATCCCCCTCCCTTTGTGGAGGAGTTGGATAGGAGATTAAATTCACTCTGCCTGGTTCGGGCATACATATACCAGATTCTACCGACTTATTGTCATAGATCCCTCTATGCCTTCAATAGGCACCAGGGTCCTTGAGGTTGCACGCTCACACCACCAACACTAGATGGCGGTAGCTTGATGTCCCTCATATGCTGTCCACTCATTCTCCCTCGCGACAGCTTTGGTATACTTCCCCAAAAGTATGGTTTGGCGGTCATCTTCGAATTGAAAGGGAACGATAGGTTACAGATGTAACCCCGGTTCCCTGAAAGAGAGGATGACTTCCAAATTTGCGAGGTCGCATCTCTGTGCAGTGACTATTTATTTCCTCGGAAGGCAGGAGCGAGGACGTCACTCTACGGAGGGGCTTATCGGCAGCTTTGTACCTGACAAGTAGGCATATCCCAAAAGTGTGGTTTGGCGGTCATCTTCTCTTGAGTGTATGGCGGAACGGGAACGTCAGGCGGTGTGGTAGGGTTGGATTGGGGGCGGGGGGTGAGGGTAGATAATAGCGACCCCTCACTTTTAAATATAGCACTACACCACTGACAGTGACTGCCTCCTAATGAGGTGGCCGCTGTTGCACGCATCAAAATACTGTATACATGCAGCATCACACATGCTCTAGGAAATATATTAAAGGAAGAACTACAAAAAACAAAACAAAAAAAAAAACATAATCCTAACCTTTGAAACACTTAAAAGATGGCAGATATAACATTATATAGAACCATGACGGCAATAGGGTAATTCTAGACCGAAACTCTTTCTCTCCTCTCCCCTGACCAATCTGTACACTTTCTCTCGGGATTTGACATCATCTTGGGCTTGGAACCAAAAAGGAAAAATCGGTAGTAGAGCAGCACACCACTGTAAGGGCGTGGTTACACTAAGGTGGAATTACATCTTTCCATATATATTTTGTAAAACGGGGATTCATTATAAAGAAGGATTATATTTATCATCTGGTGTAAGGATGAATACAGCGGTAAGTATGTTTCTTGTCCTGGCGGGGGAGCCAAATACAATTGATTTTATCTGTGACTGGTTCATAGGTTTTGGTTTTTATTGTTAAAGCAAGTCAGGAGATTATTGAGAGCTATATCAAACCACGGGCCACAACGCTTCCGCATTATCTCAATGTATTTTCGGTTGTTACCTTTTCCAAACCGTGTTACCAGAAATGGTGAGGATTTTTTAGACTATTGTGTGTTAAAAGTCGAACGTCAGCCTGTTTTGATCTTTAGATTTTTTTTGTTTTTAAACCTAAATCTTTCCTGTTGTTTCCATAGAGTTCTGGGTCTGGGAACGCTTCTCATCGCTGTTCTATGTCTTCATCTGCGGATTTTTCTGATGAGGACGATTTCAGTCAGAAATCTGGGTCTGTTTCACCGGCGCTAGGAGATACACTGCCGTGGAATCTACCCAGACATGAGCGTTCCAAAAGAAGAATCCAGGGAGGGTCCATTCTGGACCCAGCGGAAAGAGCCGTTCTAAGGATAGCTGGTAAGGCCCCCCCAGTCTACTGAATGCACATTGATTAGGACCAAGGGGAGATAATGGGGATTTCAGGAATTGAGATTTGGGTGTAGGCTGTGGTGTGTAGTTCAATAAAAATGTAATTAATATATCCGGTTAAAGCATTACATTCATTTAATAAAATAATAGTAAACTGTATTCCTATTGTTAGGTGATGAGAAACCAAAAGCAAGCGCAGAATAGTGATCGGTTATGGTTTGGGTGCAAAATGACTTGTCAATATGATGATAACGTGCATGTGTCAATACTGTAATATTATTTACAACATTTGTGAACAATGCTTATTTTGTTGTTGCTACGGTTTTCCAGACGTTTTACAAATCGGTTATAGTTTGCGGTTATGATTAAATTAGAATACCTGATCCATATGTGATACTTAATTGTCAACATTAGTTTTGCATGTAAACTGGTATTGTTTATTATTATTATTATTATTATTATTATTATTATTATTATTATTATGAAAGCTGAAATTCCAGATATGGATGTGGATGTAATAAATATTAATAAAATAATGTAAATACAAAAAAATAATAATAAATAAAAATAAATAAATAAATAAACGTTTTTGTAATATATGGCCGTACAATATTGTGCTAAATCAGTGAGTGATTGGATCTCTCTGGGGAAGGTGTGTGATACGTAGTTACGTTATCTTCGATTGGGCTACCTAATAATATAACAATCATTGTATAATAGTAGAGAAGTTATTGTTGCGCATCGGTTTGTATGAAAAAAAAATACTTTAAAAAAATCACAAATATAAAAGCCATATTGTATTCGTAGAATCAAGACATAGTTTTAAAATGCGAATTAACTTCAAATCTATTGATTTTGCGAACTTAAAATACCCACATTACAGCAGTAGAACGCTTTTAAGATTTCCACGCATTCGTTTTAAATTAACAGTACACATGTTTTTTTAAACAGCAAATGTTTTATAATTTGTATCGATATATTTTTCTGAATGCATATGATACCTAAAACCAGTCTAGCAGCTTTCTTCTGTTATAATATGATTTTCTTACCCACCAAAATAGGAGGACCGATCTGTAGGCTTGTTTATTTTCAGCAACAAGAAAAAATGGGGGAAATATTCATTTGCAGCAATATAGTCATCCACCTTGGAGCTTTTAAACACATACATTTTCATATGAGATGTAACTGTTCTATATTCATAAACCTGTCATTTCCTCATACAACCAATATAAATTGTGTTATCTTTGGTTTTATAGCCAGTAATAAATACTTTTCCATTGGAATCCATGATATATGTAAATCAGAGCATATTCCAAGAGCAGTAGACAATCACTTGCCTTTGGTGTATTACAGTAAGTGGGCTTTTAAATGAGTGTTTGTTTTTCCCCTGTATGGACACAGCTTATAACCCGAATCAGCCTAACTTAAAAAACAGCTCTTCCTACTCTTCTACCAGCTTTGACCACCAGTAATGTTTATATAACAATACAAATAGTACCTATTACTGTTTGTGTAAATACAGTAATCACGTGTGCATATCATGTATTCCGCCTAACTATATACTGTAGTGATTTAAATATTCAATTGTAACGATAATTTTGTGTTGACTAATAAATGAAAAAAAAATCTTGTACTAGTATATTCATTTACTGTAGTCATTTAATAGGTACTGCCAAATAAGACTAAGAATATGCAATATCATTGTATTTCATTAATAATTTAGCACTATTTAAAACTGACTATGATATGCTGGAGGAAGCAATTGCTGGCTCCTGGCTGTGAAAGCAGCTAGCAATCGTCTGGCTTTAGGACCTGGGCGGAAACAGGGGGCTGGGGGGAATAGCTGCTTTAGTTTACACCCTAGGAACAAATACAAATATTTTGCAGCCCTGCTATTTAGTTTTTAAGCTTTGCAAAACATATATATTTTAAAATTAATTTATTGGAAATTAATTAAAAATAGTCTACAGAGTGCGATAAAACAACAGGAAAAAAAATTATACTGGAGTAACAAAATGTAGGCCTACAAATTGTTAATGCTTGTACCTATTATATTTTCTTTTGTACGAAATCCTGACGACAATCAATGTCCAGTCAATTTGACACGTTTAATTCCTTACTACACTATACATCTTTTTCTGTTTCCTTTTGGTATTTTTCCTGGATGATGCGTCAACTGCAGGATAAAAAGTAAAATGGACTAAATGCAGCAAAGGCGGTTGCCATTAGGGTGTAGAGTAGACAAACAATATACAAGTAAGATGTACTGATTTTGAACGTGGCAAGAAGGACGCATGCTGTACATGTACAGCGTGATGAAAAACATAACGAAATAAAACGGGTCACGTTTTCAGCACAAGAAAGCACATAGCAAAGGAGAGGGACACTGTCTATACAGAACTTAAATGCAAGATGTTGCTATGCATAGGATTACTGTAACTGCTCAATACTGGCATTCATGATGTCGCTCAGCCCGTCTTCCGTAGCTACAGATTTTCATTGGAGCTTCATGACTCGGCGAGTGGGAGATGGGCGTTTCCTTTCGCAGAGGCACTGATCACTTTCATCCTTCTGCGGCGAGTCCAAGGCTGCTTAGCCTAGCCTACAGTAACTGTCCAGTTTTACAAGCCTGTCATGGCTGGGTATTCATCCACTGCTGCTTATGTACACGCGGGCGAAAGGGAATACCTTCAGGCGTACGAGGATGTACTTGAAAGACATAAAGGTAAATGCACTTCCAACATTGTACCTCTAGTTTAATTGTGCCAAATTAACGGTCTGGAAAGGCAAAGGGATCCCTTAATCTCCGTGTGACAGATCAGTAAACAACAACAGTTTTGCTATTTACTGCTGAAGGCTGGGGCAAATGTGATTTGATTGTGTTACACCCCGTTTTGGCTGCGTTAAGATGTAAAGTTTTAAGATTTGCACATGAAGACATAAAGTGCTGCGTTGTTTTTAAACGGAGCTTGATTTGTGAATTGGCTTTATTTTCTCCACGACTGGAGATGTTAAGATATTTGTAAGATTATCAGAAGTCTATGCTGCACATTGTTTATCAGTTAGACTGCTAATCTACAGTAACTGTAATGTAGGAAATAACATTTTTAATATGAATCGGGATTATAATAATGTAGATGGAACATAACGTTTTTGTTCTTGTGATTTGGTTTCTCAGCAGAAGTGATCATTATTATTGTGGGCACACATAGCTGTGCAACAGGATACTAATGGATACTATTCTGTATAGCCGGGGTCTTGGAAGGGAGTGATACTGGTTTAATTCAGTACTGTAAAAATGAGTCATCTTTAACTGTGTTTATCTATCTATCTATCTATCTATCTATCTATCTATCTATCTATCTATCTATCTATCTATATCTATCTGTCTATCGCATTATTCATTTTATGTCTTTTCATAGTTGGATACTGGCATACACTATTAGGCCAGGTTTTCACATTTACAGCCAAATGCGAGATAATACAAACACTGTTTAATTGCAGACAATCCGATAAATAAAATGTAAATACAAAAAAATAAAAAGTGAGCAATTCAGGGGATGAAGTTACTTTGCTCTTTAGTGCATCCTGCTTTGTGCTTGTAGAGACCCAGTTTGTACTGCTGTGGCTGAAAGCCAGTGCATTACGGGAAACCTGCAGAACACATTACATTTTTCTAAGATCTATTCCAACTGTTCAGTGCTTCTAACTGTATGACATCATCTTTCAATGCTTAGGCCAGGCTATTCTCAGTGGAAATCAAGGAATTCAGTCGGAATTGAAGCAAATGTAGGCAGGCATAATCACATTTCTTTTGGTTTCACATTTAAAAAAAATATTTTAACAAGATTCTAGATTATGGGAAAAGAAAACATTAAGCTGTTAGTTCTGGCTATTTCATATTTCATGTGTAAGCCTATTGGAGTACCAAATTAGATTTGTCTCAGCTGTTGGATATTGTAACTAACAGAGAACCCAGTAGGATAGAATCATATGATGTAGCATCATTTGGAATTTGGGAGTTTTTGTCTGGAGGCAGTAGTTAGACAATAATAACAATACAAAAGATCCTTTTTCAAATGTTTTTAAAAACCTTATTTTTAAATACTTGATCAAAGCACGTTTTTGCAAAACAAGCCCAAGCCCTTACTGAGAAAACAAGAAGAGAAAACAAGAAGTTACACATTTAGACTGTATGCCTTTAGACTCTTGTGATGACTACTGCACTGTACTCTATATCCTTAGGCTGCGCAAAGAATAATTGGGTCACTGTTTGAGGTATCTTAGTTACAGAGGTTTGCTTTTTCTGATTGCTGTAAAAGGCAATACTGTAACAGAAGGCTATTTTTAAAAAAAATAAAATATCTTCTTCAATGCTTCATGTTGCAGTACTTCATAATCACTGATATTTACCTTTGTCTGTTACAGTAAATATAAATAATTGTTAAAAAACAAAACAAAACAAAAAAACTGTTAGAGAAATATAACTTGTTGCATATTTTGTGGATCATATCTTAAAAACATAATTTATTACTGTATGTTATTAACTTAATAAACATTATTTAATCCTAACCCTAACATGTTGACCAGTCCTCTACAACCCAACAGCTTGTGTACTGTTGGTTTTCTGGATCAGGGACAAAAAGTATGCCTTTAATCTAAATGGGTTTAGCACATTACCTTGTTTGTTGGTGGTTAATTACTGTCTTCAGTTTCCAATACCTAGGCTTATCTGCCTCCTGTCATAGTCTATAACTATCTATTATTAATCTGAATAAGATGAGCTGTGAGTATCAGTATTCCAAATAAGATAGGACATTCCTATATTATTCCAAAACACCTGTTTTTATCTCAAGCATGTGACATTCTGTCATACATGTCAAAGAAAAACAGTATATTTAGAATATATTTATATTTGGAATACTTATTCTGAATGCTTTTCCAAGAAAACAGAAGCAACCATGATTAATTGTAGGGAATGTGTTAGTCATATAATCTTGTGATCAATGATACTGTACTGTTAATGTACAGTGGGCATTTACATATGCAGCTTTTTGTTTTACATTTGTTTGACTTGTTTTATTATGTAGGGGATGGCAAAGTGGTGGTTGCTTTACCACTTTCGGGACCTTTATCACTGTCTTCTAGTGTAAAGTGATGGACAGCACTCAAAACTAAACCTGTTTAACGGTTACATTTCCATAGCATTTTCGTCAGCTCTGTGTAACTGCACAATAAAAACACACTGATTTGGCATGCAGAGAGGAAGAAAAAAAGGGGCTGTGACGGATATTCAAATAAATTGTAACATTGAAGAGATGGGCTTTGTATCAGAAAACTGGTGACAGTCGGAAATCACGTGTGATGAATAAGTGCATTAATTTGTTATATATATATAATGGGGATTGATTTTATTCTTAATACAAGGGCGGTAAAATGCGACTGACGTGTATCTGGGTAACGGATATCCGAGTGCTGACTGTACATGTTTGCTTTAAAGTGATTACTGTACAGTATCTTCTAGTAGTGCTCCACATTGTTCAATACATTGACAAAAAGGTGATTTAGTAACCTTTTACACCAGAATAGAGATCTTCCCCTTGATAAGTGAAAGAAAAATATTTTGCCACTCCCAGTTATTCCTGCACCTTTAAGAAAATGGAAGTGGAATAGCAAGAAATATTGCAGACTCATTCTGCCGCTGGTTAAGAAGATGCAGTATATAAAATGTAATGAGATTTTACTAATTTTTTTTGGTCAGAGTGTACACATTAGGCATATGGCTGTTGGTTATGATGGAAATTGTTGCTGTACATTTATTAGGGTTAATAAAAGCAGGTGTGGAATCAATGTTTTTTTTTTATATATAAGCGTGCAGAATTGACTTGCAGGATGGAGCAACTGATAACATTGGTCTATTGTTACTTGTATCAAAATAGGACTCACTGGACTATATTCTGAGTGCAATTTATTCCACATAATCATTTTTTTTTAAAATTAGGAAAATCACACCCAATAAAACAGAAGGCATTTCAAAACCAGAAGGCATTTCAAAACCAGAAGGCATTTCATGTTGGAGCTTGAAAATAATCTTAAAGTAGTTTTTGATTCATTATTGAATTGTAATTGGTGTTTTTTTTCTTCAGTAAAAAGGTGTACAAATGATTACTGGACTAAATCACTTTTAGAATATAGCCCATACTATTTAATGAATGTATTATTGGACTGCATCAACCTTTGATGTTCAAATATTTCTTTCAACTATAATGGTACTGTACTTCTCATAAAGTATAATGCGTTTTTTTACAGTGGTACAGTGTTGTTGACTTTGATCAATATTTTAATACTTTTGTAAGAGATTACACAGATGCCTGGAAGATGCTTACATTTTGTAAAAGTGCTGCACTCACATTTTGATATACAAATTGCTGGACTAGTTGTGTGTTTTGAAAGTTGATGAAACTACTGTATGTTACAGTATGCATGTAGGATGTTTTAACATGCACTGTAGTGTTTTCAATGTAGATAACATAAAATACGGTGTATTTCCAAGTTGCTCTGTCTCTAAGAAAAAGGAAAACAAATTCAAAGTAGCAAATAGAAAATGTAGATTGAATTGAGAGCTCTTGGTTTTTTATATTAGTTTTTGTTTGTTCTCCTTTCTTAATAACTTTAGCATTGTAGGGGAATACTTATTACTATTACTTCCCAGATTATCTTTATGTTGTATAAATACACAATTATAATAATAATAAAAAACACATTTCTCAATAAAGTGTGAAGGGATATAATGTAACCTTTTAGAACTCCATGGGCAACATTCCCCATTTTGGGCCTTATAGAAATGGCAATTAAAGCAGTGTTTTTAAACATTTGATTTATTTGCCGTGGGTGTGCAAGTTGCATTTTTCAATGCTGATGGGGCAACTACCCTTCCTTACACATCAAGAGTTTCTTTCATTCTCTTGGAAAGACTATATTAGCATGGCAAAAAGAAATGTATTGTCCATGTGTTCTAATCTAAAACAAGACAGATTGAAAAATGTACAGGGCTTCTGCTTAACACTTTGTGCATAGCTTGCAACCATGTTGTGTCCAAGGTGGCTCAAAGAATGTCATTTTTTAAGAGCTGCATCTTTTTACTTTAGTTGCCATTTGACTTGTGTTGATATACAGTATATGGGCATGGTTTTATATTATACAAAGGACATTACTTTGGGGTCTATTCAATTGATTTAAACAGTGCCAGATCTAAATATTGACATTTTTACACAGTCATCCATGTTGTCTTATAGTGCTACACGAACTAAGGATGCTGTTCAAGCTCTCCACAGGCGGGGGCCATTGGTGTTGATTGGGCTAATTTACCATTGCAAGTGAAACAAGTGAAAAAAGCTGCTTAGATTTGTGTAGTTTGCTGTTCTACAGCAGCTATTTCTTCACTTGTTTCATTTGGAATGGTAACTCAATACCAATTACCTTTATCTGATTGCCAGAAATGATTTCTGTGGAGAGCACAGTCTGATAACTTGATGCCTCCAAACTTTATTGCTTTGTCGGGCAAACCAGCTTGTTGGGGATCAGACATCTGTATGAACTATGTTATCTGTATAGCCTTGTGTGTCAAAGTGGCTTTGAATGTGCAGGTGCAGGAGTGATGCAGTGATCAATGAAAAGGCAGACAACAGGAATCCAAATGCAAGGAGGTTTAATTAAAATCCAGGTCTGGTGATCGTAAATAATAAATCCCAGGCAATACACAGTTACTTAGTGCCCTCACAGGTTGGGAGGGAGATTTACCACCAAGAATTGTTCTATTTCTGTCACATATCCCGCAGCCGCTCAGAGTGGAGCCGAAGGAACACTTGGCTGAATCCCATTACTCCCCCCTTCCGGGAAAATAATCTGTATTTTGGTGGTCATTCCCCGCATGATGTACCATGTGGTACATGAAGGGCTGCAATGCCAGATACCACCGAGTTATCCGGGCATTGCTGTCCTTCATTGTGCTTAACCATTTGAGTGGGGCTTGGTCTGTGACAAGATCAAATGAGTGTCCCAGCAGGTAGTATCGTAAAGAGTGAGTAGCCCATTTAATGGCCAAACACTCCTTTTCGACAATGGAGTAGTTGTGCTCCCGAGGGAGCATCTTTTGCTTTTTGCTTATGTACAATATCGGGTGTTCTACTCCGTCTATCAAGCCAACATCCAACGCATCGGTGTGGAGGATGAATCTCTTGGTAAAATCTGGTGTGATGATGGTAGGGGCACACCATGTAGCCCAAACAGCATGGTTTTGAAATGAAATAGCCATTCAGGGGTTGAAAATGTGGTTTTCTCTCTAGAGCTGCGGGTTAAGGGGATCTGCCAGTATCCCTTTGTCAGGTCCAGAGTAGAGATAAAATTTGCCATTCCCAGTCTATCTAGAAGCTCATACCCATACCTCTTTTCTAACACCACTTCGTCAACTTTCTGGGATGCGGTAAGGTCCCTGTCGTACAGTGAAATCTGAGGCAAGGTTAGTTCTAACAGGCAAGTCAGAAAAAATGGATGAAAAAGGGGGAAAAGCATCACCAATTATTTTCCTTTCTTTCTTTTCTGCCACGATTACGTGTGCGGTCAATTCTTTATAGTTTGGCCAGTCTCAGCCCAGAATAACTGTGTGTGGTAGCCTTTCCACCACCCCCACTACTAGGTGATGTTTTATCGGCCCTACCGATAAATATGCTTTTATGCCATTGTGTCTCCATGGGTACAGGAGATAGCCAACTGACCTTGTGACTTCCATGACACACCGCCTAGGAGAGCTGTCCTAATTAAAGTCTGCTCACACCCTGTGTCCACTAATGCGTGGGTGTTCATATTCCCTAAAACAACATTAACAATACAAGGCCCCTCCCGACTATTTTCCCCTCGCTTACCTATTTCGGGTGCCCAATTACACGCCGCCATGTCACACTCCATTGCAGCGGGGTATGACCTGGCCTGGTGTCCCGGTTGGTTGCACCTAAAACAAGTAGGGGGGACAGAGCACTGGTTAAATATCTGTCCCATTGCTGGTATGGCAATGGGGCAGGGGCAGCACCTCTACCCCAGCTGGGGGCCAACCTTGGTCTCCATGAGGGGAGGCAAGGTGGCCCATTGGGGTCGGCAGTCTCAGAAGTCTGGATCCCGGTGCCGGTGCTGGTGCTGGTGGTAGTGGGAGAGAGAGATGGTGCTCGGCTGCTCCGGTGGGCGGAAGCCGTGAGTATCCGTGTCCTGGCGGAGACCAGGGAGCCTTCAAAGTCCTCGGCCAGTTTCACAGCGTCGTCCAGGGTGTCGGGTTTGTGGCACTGTATCCAGGCTTGGGTTTCGGCGCCGACCACATGGCAAAACTGCTCCACTACAATCACCTCCCCCATTTGCAGATTGGCCTTCATTGTACCATGTGGTCACACAACCTTTGCGCGACCACCCTGGGGCATGTACCTTTGGTACTCCCTGAATCGTACCTGGTGAGTCTCTGCTGTGATATTGAGGTGACAGAGGATTGCCAGCTTTACCAGGTCGTAATCGGCGGCGTCCGCGTCGCTCATTGCCTGGTATGCTGCCTGAGCCTCCCCGATCAGGCAGGGTACCAGCTGGCTAGCTCAGAACTCCTGCGGCCATGACGCGGTGGTGGCCAGCTGCTCGAATACTACCAGGTACGCTTCCGGTTCATCCTCCGCCGTCATCTTCAACGCCCGTGCTTTAAGGGCCATCATTGCGAGTGCTGTTGTAGGGTGTGGCGTTATTGCCAGCCCTACCCTCTCAATAAGAGCGGTGTATCGCTCCTCTCTCCTTCTCTCCTCTGCCTCCCGTCTGCTGTCCAGTGCCTCCAGCAGCTCTGCCAGTGCATTGTATGCATAGTCCCGTGTTCTGACACCACATGTGGCAAAGTGGCTTGCAGTGTGCAGGTGCAGGAATGATGCAGTGGGCAATGAAAAGGCAGACAACAAGAATCCAAGTTCAAGGAGGTTTAATTATAATCCAGGTCTGGTGACCGTAAATAATAAATCCCAGGCAATACACAGCAATTTGTATTGCACTGTTCTAACTAAAGGGTTTGCAGTCCCAAATAATAAACACAGTCAATTTACACACACAAAGAACAAACACAGTCACCAGTCCTGGGTGCGTGCTGTAGTGCTCATGGTGCATGTACAATAAATTGTGATACAGGTGCAGTGCTGTTCAGGATTCTTGCTGGCCCTTGGCGACAGCTCCGGAACTTGTTAGCTGTCTACTAATAATAGCAATAAACAATTAGAGACAAAACAAACAAACACACATGATATGATTTCACAAACACAGGTCCTTCCGGGTTGTTTCTTAACCAAAAGCGAAGGAACAGATCACGTCTCTACGTCCCCTATTTGTACCGTCACACATGACCCCTTGGTAAACGAGTGCAGCCGCTCCTCCAATCCGCGGCTGTCACATTGTTTCCCTTCGGGTCGATGAGTTAGTGCACGGAGTTCCGCTCCCTTTCTAGATGACCGACTTCATTTTGACCCTGGGAATGAGTTGTCAGGCCAACCAGTCCAGAGTACTCTGTTCCCGTTACTTAGCTCCCTCACAGGTCGGGACGGAGAATTACCACCAAGAATCATTCTATTTCTGTCACACCTTGTTTTTAAAAAATATATCTTTACAGTAGAATTAAAAACATATTGCCATGTTGGACATTGCTGGTTTTCATCTGGTCAGTCATGCCCAAAAAAAAAATAAAACATGCAAATGCAATTGAATTAACTGCTGTCTACACTGTTAAAGGAATTGCTGTACATCTGTTTTGGGGATTTATACCAGCTAGGTACAGTATCTAGTAAGAAACCAGTAGCAGTAAATATGTGTTCAGTTTCCAACTTGCTGGTAACCAGATCACCAGCAGTGGCTGGAATTTTGTCATTGCAATACTTTCTTTATAGTAATAAAACATTTTAATAGTTAAGTAGTACAGCAAATAACATATTGAATGAACATGTGTATAATGTCTTTATATAGCTTTTAAATGCACACATCTGTTTTCATAATTCATTGCACAGCCATGCTTCCTAGGTATTAATACATTTAACTTGGGACAAAGGATCAAAACATCCTTCAGGTCTGTGTTGTTACCAGTAGGAACAGCATACTATACAGCAGATCAGTGGAAAAGAGGTGGTATATTGTTTTCAATGTAAACATCTCTCAAGATGATTATTGTAATATAACTTTGTTTCAGACAGACAGAAATTATTTAGCAATATTACTGAAGGTATGCATTGTAAAGTGATTTTGCAAATTATCAAACTGAAATTATCCATAATCCATGTCGTTTTTAACTTCAGGGAACATATTAAATTAAATGTTATAATTCTTATAGTGTTCAGTGTCAAAGCAATGAGAAAAGTACTTGTGAAGAATACTGGTTTAAAACATTTTGGTTTCTCCTAATTCCAGAGGAAATACAGTATAAGACCTTTGTGATAGCTTTAGTAACACATGTACAGTAAAACATGAATTTGAATAGGGCAGAAAGCAGATGACTTTCTAACGGTATAGTTCAAGACGCTTAATATGATTAAATCATATGTGGATAACAAGCAATCACAGCACTGAATGGCTTTGAAATGTCAGTAGCAGGATTTACAACCAAATGTTATCAGCCAGATACAGTGTAGCCAGTAAAGGCTATTAGGGTTGGTACAGTAACGTTTAGTTTCATGTTTAGGTACTCAGCCTGTTTACTGTGCAACAAGGAAGGCAATTTAATCAGACTTAATTAATAACCTTCATGGTAAGCCTTTGTTAGGCTGCCACTAGCTTTGGGGTGAACGCACGTTGAGACCTTGATGTCTACTTGCTGTATTTTAGCTCTTTTGCAAAACATGATGAGCCAATAGAAAAAGGGTTTCTGTTCTGAACCCATTAACAGGCTAAAGGTATGTGTCTAAAGACACTTCTATATGCTTTTCTCCAGGTATGTGTGTTTACCATATTGAGGTTGTGATACAACCACTCTGTAATGTACTGTAAGCTTAACAAAATAGCTAGCATGAGTTGAGGTACTTTACTGCACTTACCTAGACAAAAGCTTCACCCCCTAACATGGATACGTACAATACACTGAGAAAAATACATACATACATACAATACACTGAGAAAAATACATACATACATACAATACACTGAGAAAGGGAAACAGTGTTAACTAGCATTCAGTCTAGTAAGTCACCCATTGCAAACACAGATCACCCAATTAAATTAAGCTATATTATTATTATTATTATTATTTATTTCTTAGCAGACGCCCTTATCCAGGGCGACTTACAATCGTAAGCAAATACATTTCAAGTGTTACAGTACAAGTAATAATACAATAACAGCAAGATATTACCTTCTATCAGATAGCCAGACGAGTGAAGTATCTACTGTAAGAGACATTGATTTGTCATTGGATGTTATACATATCACCCGCCATAGCTGCACAATTCACCATTAAGGACCCATAGAAGAAGGCTAATGTTTAACCTGCATATAGCAAACCAGAAAGACTGGATTCCATCAATCACCTAATCTCAGATTACTCCTAATTGGATGGTTGGTGAACAAATGCAAGGGGTTTATCCAGGTGAGGTATAAATTGATAAAATACAATGGTCAGATTCTCCTTTCAGAAATACCACCAAGTTTCCAATGTATTTAACTTACCAATTATGTTACATTTTTCATTTTTATTGACATTCAGTACAGTAGTTCTAGACTACAGGATGACCCATAAAACTCCAGCAAACGGCATATCAGAAAACACATTTTTACCTTATTATAATAATGTTATGAACACAACATTATTATATTATAAGACTGCATACTTCTAGAGCAAGCACTTTCAGCAGTGATTATTACTGAAATCCTACATATAAGAATTTAAAAATGCATTTTACAATTTGAATATACAAGGACAGTATTTCTTTTTGAAACCCACCTTTACTTTTGTCATTAAATTACATTGTTAATAAAATACAATGACATGAACCATGAATGCATTGCCGAATACAAACGTAGCACCTCTGTACTATTTAACAGAATATGTATTCTGAAGCATATTGTGCATCATGTCATAATATGCTTTGGTTACCTACTGTATAAAAAATGGTATGTTTGTAAGTTGAGGGTGGCATATACTTTAGGCCTAAAAATATTGTTGATCCAGATACCTTGTCTGCCCTGTTCATTTTAATACTTTTCTGGTACTTTCAGATAGTTCTATTTATTATTAAGAAAACCATTTTTAAGATCAGTAACTGCTATAGTATATGCTTAACAAAAATCTTAACTTTAGCTTATTTGGATTTCTGAATACATAAATTAAGGGTGGCAAGTATAGGGTCACCAAATGTTGTTTTGTATTTAGACTGGGTCTTTTGTAAAAGTGGGGTTTCAATCAGAGCATAGGATATTTACCACATCACAAGCTTATGACGCTTGTGCATATTTCAACTGTACAGTAATTTCTCTTTGCTTGATTTTATCTGGCTTCCTCTTATCTATATTTTCTACAGTAGGAGCAACAAATTAAGCTTTTTTTAAACTAAGATCAGCATTTGAAATGTGTATTTCAGTATTTGGGGTTAAATACAAAAAAAAAAGTTTACAGTAGTGTACTGTAAAGTACAATGCGGGTTGCAGTAAATTGGTTGTGTTGCTCATTCACTGTATTAGTTGCGATCTCAGCTGATTTGTGACTTTCTTTTCTAAACATGCGTCATTTAAGCTGGAAAGACCTGACGACAGTTTGTTGTTGCTGTAACACATTTATTACCTCCTTTTTAACAGCACACTGTAATTTAACTGCAGAGGAGTCTAAATAGAAATGTGCCTGCTGAGAACTGCACTCATCACATTACAATGATTTACCTGATGACTTAAACCCACAACTGTGTTTGTGTTTTACTTGTCAAGGCAGCTGCAGTTAATGCAGTTAATAAAGTAAACAAACAGCTACAGTTCCCTTTACATTTCCATGCTGATTTTACAGTTTACTGCAGCATTGAAATAAATACATCCAGAAATAAAGACCCAACTGAAACACTTTTGTTAGAAAAAAAAAGAAACAGTAAAGCAGGTCAGTCTTTTTGTACCGTAATTCCGTCTCCAATGGTGTCTAACAGTCTTTTATTTTGCAAATGTAACATTGTTTCACATATTATACTTTTTTTTCCAGCTGAATGGAATCTGTCTAATTCTGTGCACCATACTTCCACAGATTCATTGCTGAAGTTTCATTGCTGAAGCTGAACACATATGAAGTGTTTAAGTAAACGTGCAAGTAGACTGGAAGTGAACTACTGAAGTGAGTCTGGTAAAAAGAGAGCGAGCCGTGGATATTTAACCCCATGTCAAATGAGATTAAGCCTGTGCCAACTCAGCATATGTGATTGAATTTGTCACATACTATACTCCAGTTTAAACTGGTGACTGACATTCTTTCTGTCGGTTTTATATGAGTGTGTACGTTTTAATGTTTTCATACTACAACTCAAGATATCAAAGATATCAAAACACAGACTGTGCTCAAAACAGAATACAATCTTTAACCAAGTTATTTAATTGTCCTTGGCCATGAAAGGCATGTTTAAAGTCCTGTTTAGCTAAATGAAGATAAATTACAGTAAAATACTAAATTCATTGTAACTTTTTCTTGGTAGTTTTTTTATTATTAAAATGGTTTAATTCTCATTTGCCCTTGCACTCTTTGCCCTGTGTATCATATAACATTCATTTAGTTTTATGTTATTTCTGGATAATTTTCTGTGCTGTTGTTAGTTAAGGGAGTCTAGTTTGTTAGTTAAAGATTGCTTTAGGATAATCAGTTAACTACACATGGATACTCAAAGGGCAAAAGGGCTTTCCCAAGTTACATTTTTCTCAAGAAAAATATAAATGAATATATAGATTAATTCTATAAAATAACATAACACAATATTTTGAGGAAAATATATTATACATTCAGATAACCATTGTTTTGTCTCATAACTTCACCGTGACCCTTTCCTAAGTGGTTTGGTGATTTACATTGACAAGTAATATTATTTGTGAAATACGTGTACGACATTAAATGCATATATCTTCTTGGTTATTATTGTAGTTGTGTAAGTAGAAAAAAATAGAGGGCTCTCAAATACGTTGTTATACATCTGAATAACTCCTTTTGTTTACAATACCAGGCCCTTCCCTTTTAATGACAACAATGGATTTTCTGGCTAGATAAATGTTTGCCCAGTCAATGAAAATGAATAGACTGCTGAAATAAGTAAACATGTTTACATTGTGTTTGTGTAAAGTAAAGGCGAGTGATAAAGATTACCTACAGCGTGTTTGATTCCACCAAAGACAGGAACCTTTTTGGCCTTAATATAAATTCTGTTCAAGGACTGTAAACGTATTCACTTTTTATGGGCCATTAATCAACTGGAGAAGCATGTAGCAACCAGGAAAGCTGATATTCAGGTGAACCTTTTATTCAATACCAAGAGAGTACATCTAAAATCCTTTCTCAGTTATTGCGATGACAGCATTCTGCATTCCATTTATGTGTTCAACCACACACCCAGAACATGTGAATACAGATATGAAAAGGATTATTACGGGATTAGAAAATGATTCAGTAGCGTCAGCCAATCAGCTTCCAGTTCTAGCAGGCTCTAATATTATTTTGTATTATTTATTTCTTAGCAGACGCCCTTACCCAGGGCGACTTACAGTTGTATACAAAAAATGCATATCAAGAATTACAGTACAATTAAGAGCAAGATATACAATACAATGACTTCAGTCCTAATAAGAGCAAATACAATTTGATGTCAGGGCAGTTCGAGAGCAGATAACAGTGTTGATAGTTACATCAGGGTTAGATACGAGTGCAAGTAAAATACAAAATACTACAGATTGGGTTAAGTGCAGGATTAAATACAGTAAAATAGGGAGCAGATATGTGCAAGTTCAAGTGCATTAAAGGCAGAGTGCTATATTGTCCAGAAGGGAAAAGTTGCATTTTACAGGTGTTGTCTGAAGAGGTGTGTCTTGAGGAGGCGCTGGAAGGTGGTCAGGGACTGGGCAGTCCTGACATCCGTAGGAAGGTCGTTCCACCACTGTGGGGCAAGGGTGAAGAAGGAGCGGGCTCTGGAGGCAGGGGAATATAGCGGAGGTACAGCCAGTCTTCTAGTGCAGGCGGAGCGGAGAGGTTGGGTGGGGGTGTAGGGAGAGATGAGGGTCTGGAGGTAGCAGGGTGCAGTCTGGTCAAGGCATCAGTAGGCGAGTACAAGAGTCTTGAACTGGATGCGAGCGGTGATCGGGAGCCAGTGGAGTGAGCGGAGCAGTGGAGTAGCGTGGGAGAAGCCAGGCAGAGAGAACACCAGACGAGCAGCGGGGTTCTAGATGAGCTGGAGCGGACAGGTGGCGGAGGCAGGGAGGCCGGCCACTAGGGAGTTGCAGTAGTCTAGGCGGGAGAGTATCAGGGCCTGGACGAGGAGTTCCATGAAGTAGTTGGTGAGGAAGGGTCAGATTCTCCGTATGTTGCTCAGGAAGAATCAGCAGTTGCGTGCTAGAGTGGAGATGTGCTGGGAGTAGGAGAGACGGGTCCAGGGTTACTCCAAGGTTCTTGGCTGAGGAGGAGGGAGAGAGCATGGTAGATTCCAGAGCAATGGAGATAGAGAGATCAGAGAAGGGGGAAGATGAGGAGGGGAAGAAAAGGAGGGCAGATTTAGAGAGGTTGAGTTTGAGGTGATGCAAGTGTATCCAGGAGGAGATAGCAGACAGACAGGTAGAAATACGGGAGGGGATGGTGGGGTCAGAGGTGGGGGGAAGGAGAGGAAGATCTGAGCATCATCAGCATAAAAATGGTATGAGAAACCATAGGATGCGATGAGGGGTCCAGGGAGCACTAATAGTTTCAAGGCCATGATTGAAGACCAGGAGCCATGGTACATGTTAATACAACTTTGCAGCCATTTTGGAGTGACAATTTGAGTTGCTAAGGTTCTAAAGGGGTCAGGAAGATTGGCTAGTCATATCAGAGCTGAGACACTGTTTGAAATGGCGCTGTTCAGAACTGTCTTCTCTGTGTCAGCCAGGCTCAGAGTAAATTACCATGATTAATTGCTGGAAAACTAGTGTCTCAAAATTTGCAGACAAACTAATTAATGAGCATACCAATCTGTCTATTAAAATAAGCCAATTTGACTTACAGACCCTTAACTATTTCAATTTTTATCAGACAGGTCGCTATGCTTATCTCCCAGCTATCACCTAACTATATATACCATAGGTTAAATATAGGTCAATACATATATATTCAATTACCAAAGCTTGATATAATAATCCATCGAAGCCATGTCTTTGAACTTATCTTCTTTTAGCACATCATTCAAACTCCCACTTTTTCCTCATTCTCCATTTAGAGTTGTACAATCTCACTCCAGTTGCTGGTCCACTTATTGTTTGCATGTTGATTGGGATAGCTCAGTTGCAAGCAACTGTGCCTTTAAAAAAGTAGGTACAGTAACACCTGGCTTTCTGTTGGTTTAGGGCGGTGAATGTGTACCATATGTACATGCCATGTCAAGGTGTCACAGAGGGCAGGCCTAAACAGCACTATTTTGAATAATTGTGTCCAAGAAGGTAACTCCTGTTTATGTGTATTGTACTGTAGCTAAGTAAACGAGGCCTTCTTGCATTATTGAAAATAACAGCCCTGTACTCTGATAATCATTGATAGATTAGTTTGCTTGAAGTTGAAAGTAGGTTTAAGGGAGCCTTATTGGCCATCAGTCAAGTTTTCCTGGCATTTTTAAAGGTTGGTAAACAATCCTGCTTAGTGCAAAGTTAAATATTTTTTACATTAAACACATTCAGTGATGTTGTATTTGTAACGGTGGCTGATGATATATAAGATAAGCACTGTCGACCATATTCACAAAGCATTTTCCATCGTGCTAAACTCGCGGTTTTTTTCAAAAAAGAAAACCAAATGTTGATGTTAAAGCCCCTACAACATTAAGCTGTATATTGTTAGTTGTGTTAGCAGTTTGTTTTTGTTTTACAAAAAAAATGGAGTAAACGTAATACAGTGTACTAGCTGTCTGAATACAGCCCTGTGTCTCATGTTAGAAATGTTCTAATAATCCATTACAGACCCCACCAGCATTATCATTCCAAAGGGGAAATGATGTCATGAGAAATGGGAAGAGGTACTGCATTGCTGAATTATTGAAACCATAGCATCAATAATCCCGTTGGAGGGGTCAGAAATGAATATACAGTATTACTCAAGACGGTGTTGTGGAATCTCTATATGCTGATGTATTCGGTCAACTTACAGATGAGTGTCTGCAGCTAAAGTCTAAAGGCACTCCTACATGATTTTTTTTTGCTATTATTTTAAAATATATAATAAAAGGAGAATCGTAATAACTGAAGCAGTGCAAGAACATAGTCTAATTTTTTGTAACCGTGAAAAAACAATTTTTGTGACATGTTATGAAGAAGTTGAGATAATTTGCACCAAAGAACATATTCTGCTGTATGACATCAACTAAAGCCTGCACTGTACACTGTATTTGAGTTTCACCTGTTTTCATCTAACTGACCTCCTGTTTCCAATCGCACTGAATGAGATATTTGCATTCACTTTAACTCCCTTTGGCTCTTCAGAATATGAATGTGCTGTCCTTACTACACCAACTTATATTCAAAACAAGGAATTTTAGGCTTTTGCTGACCTACTGTACCACAGGCCCTGAATACAATTGCCTGCCATGTTCTCAGAGACCTGTTGGGGTTAAAGTTTATTCTGCTGCTGTTGCAGTGCAGTGACTCACTGATGGGCCTTCAGTGATGCAGTGGCTTCCACCTCTTGTGTGCTGACTGCCCTGGCCCTCCCCTATGAGCTCATGCACTGATTCATGGTCATTCTGGTTCAAAGTGGTTTGTCAGTTGCTTCTCACCAGAACTTCTTCCTCTGATGATGATTTGGCAGGCAAACCAGTGTAACCTAGAAGCAGCTGTTTATGTAAAATAGCCTATATATTTTTTTCACTTTCAAACTCTGTTTATTGCATGCTACTGTAGATATTGGGGTATATTTTAATGCTGTTTTGCTGAAAAAGAATTCATCTGTCACCCAGTAACAGGATTAGTATATAATTTGCCTTGGGTATTGTGTTAAAATACCATGAAATGCCACTACTAAAAGACTTGACAGCATAAATAATTATTATAGTTTATGAAGTTTGGTATTGATAATCACATTTAATTACTAGCCAAACCATTTGAATGATATATTTACTGGTTTATTAAATGTATAATTTAATGATCTGCTAATCTACCATACAAAAACTGATTTGCTGACATTGATCTGTATTTAACTGGGTAGAGATGGGTTGCTGGTCATATCTGACCCACCACATATCACATTCAAAATTAGCCATGTTAGAAAAACATACAGCTAACTAAATAATTCCAGTAAATCTTTCCCTTCTCCTAAAATCAAGTAACCACAAAGTAACTCACTACTGAATTGTATATTACTGAGTGAAGATTACCGTAGTTGCTCCAATCAGATGGAAAAGTGCTTGCTTCCCCCACATCTTTACATCATTTATCCTCGTTGTAATTGCTAAGTGCTGACATGCACTCGGCAGGGGCTGCTCAAAGCTGCTGTGTCTCGGTACAGGGGTTTGGATACATCTGTGCTGGAAATTCTGTGGGACAGTTTGGTGTGGGAGCTTGATGCTAATTTATCTTTGGAGGATGCAGATACCTGGAAAATCACAGCACTTTTTTAAGTCACCTCCTGTGATGTTAACTAGATTTGAAAGGCCACAGAAAAAAAAGACAGTTCTGTCCTCCTAAAGGTACAAGGCAGTAAGTAATTAAGTAAACAGTTTGTTATTTTGATCCTTGGTGATAAATATAGGTGTGGTCTATTCATTATGTAACAATGGTGTCAGGTAGGAGGCAACATACACCCCGTTCATACTACTGGGCTTGCCCAGGGCCGGCCTCAGATTTAGGTCTGCAGCCCCATTCACATTTGCGGTTTAAGCACCTTTGCGCATTCACATATGTGACTGAAAAGCAGGCCTAAAATGTGGCGAACTGCTTATTTTTTATGGAACGACAGCCTGCACTCAGAATGGAAGAGCTTCCAGAATATACAGTAATCACTGATTTGTAGCAGATGCTTCTTATTAATATATATTTTTTCAATGCAGCACAGAAGCAATTGTATGGTATATATTAAAAAATATATATATATTATATTATTGACTATTTTGACTTAATGTTATAGTGTGTAACAGGGTGATGGTATGTGCTTAACCCCACTCACAATTACATTATTCTCTCAAAAACACAGAGTATTTAGAACGCAGGAAATAGCAACTTGCTAGTGTTGACAGGTATACTTCACTCAGATTGCAAATGACTATCAGGTTGTACATACAATGACAAGCTCACGACTGACCACCTGATAATCGTACTACTGCTTCCTCCTAAGGAAAGACACGGCATTAAATACATTACGCATGTTTCTTCTCATTGATACGTATTTGTTTAACCTGAATACCATCTTTGTTTACAAACACGATTGTTAAACTATTCCATTGTTTACTCGTTTTTATTATCATTGCCATTATTATTCTGTAGTCCCTAACCATTACCACTTCATTGAGGGAAGCGCCCTAATCTAAATACAGCAATACACCGTCATATATATATATAATATCAAATACACTTTGTTCAACAACGTGCACAATACATAATAAACCACTGCTCTGTCGCCAGTAGAAAAAACATAACAGTAATAATCACAATAACAGGCATTGAAATATTACAGTGAGGGTCTTACCCTCACATGGTGCATCAACGATCTTAATATTTGTGGATGAGAACAGTATTTCTTTATGTGAGTGTAAAAGAAATGATCGGCATTTAAAATTAAAGACGCACACTTCTGTAACTATGTAGGTATATCACTGCATGCAAAATAAACAATGGTAGCTGAATATGCCAAGTCGCCAGCATTATTGATTATTATTGAGATCCACAATCCTGCAGTTTTTATATTTATCGCTTAGTTACTAAATAACAGGAAGAAAAGGTAATTGTGACAAGTTAAGCATAATTATAAATGCACTGCAGCTCGTAGATTATGTGAAAGAAACAACCTGAACGTTAACACGCGAGATTTCTTTTAATTATTTTTTTTTTATAATTAAAGTTGTATGATGTAGAAATAATTACCATTCAATACTGATCCACTGCCATCTGGGCTAGCAGAGCATTCAGCTTTCTATTTATCTTTCGGTCGTGTCGGGGTATGGGAGGGTCTACTGAGCTGTGCAGCCACATTGGTCGTGTGATATGAAAAGGTACCCCCTGGTCTGGGATTGCAGGCCCTGGGACACATCGAAATGGGCTGCCTTTTCTTTTTTGGAGTGTTCATATATGAGAAAAGGCGGCCCTGAGGCGTCAATCACAAGTGTGAATAGGGTCATAATGGTCTGGGGTTATGTGAGAAATCCAGGCCACTAAAAGGTTCAGATTAATTCAGATTGATCATTAGAGTAGTTTGTGTCAATCTAATTGTGAAATACAATACATGTTAGAGAACATTGAAAAGAAACACAATGCTTATGTAAGACTCTTTTGAAAAAAAACCAACAGCAACATTAAAATGATACATTTGCAAGATAAGAAAAAAAATGGACAAAGACAGCATTCTGTGTGTTTTTCCCTTGGTGTGATATATTGATCTTATTATCATCACTACATCAATACATATACAGCTGAACTTACATCATCTGATGTGGGGACTACTGTTTCTTGTTGTAATGTCATTTTATACCTGTTTAATATCATACGATGTGTGTTTTGTATAATTCTCTATTGTTCATTTAAATTTGCTTATGAAAAGGCTAACTGTAGGGAAGTGAGGTGAGGAAGCACATCAGTGTTGCACAAGCCCAGCGTGTACATAATGCTTTACCCTTGGGCTCTAGTGCACATCAACAACAATAGAGAATCACACAGAACACACATGATAAGCTATTAAACAGGTAATAAATTAAATAAGGAAAATGTAGCCCAATATTAAATTAATTAACTTGAGTGAAAAACTTACCGGCTGATCCTAAATATCCAAGACCAAGAAATACTGTATGTATCTACAGTATATTTATAATTTTTAGTGTTTTAATGAATGTTCATAAAATTGTCATTTTTTATTTTAGCAAAGCATAAGATTGTAGTTTCATTTTAATTTAAAAACACTTCTGCTAGGATTTCTTTGGTCAGACTAGTCTGGGAAGCAGAACATAATTGCTTTGTTTTCAGCCAGATGGTAAGTATACTTTGGTTTGAAATGCCTATTTGGAACAACACAACAAATTGTGGGGATGAAGTTTAGAAACAATTCAACTGTTACACAGAATATTGTGGAACTTGTCTAACCCTGGTCTTATTTTTAATGTTCACATTAAAACAGTTTTAAATGTAAATTACATGTATTTTAATGACTGAAACATATGGCTATTCTCCTGACCTAAATTCTATTTGATATCAAAGAGAAAAAAAACATGTGAAAATAATTAAAACTCCTCTGTTGAGAGTGAGCTCATACTGTGCAAGTATTGCTTCTCTATTGGTTGAATAATGCCCTAGATATTCCAGTTTCCATTGCTTTCAAGGTTAAGGAGTTTGTAACAAAAGTACTTTATGCTTAAGAAGTAGGTCCTTTGTTAGAAGAACAGTCCCTATTTAAGCAATATAACCTGAAGAAGCTGATTCGAGTGCATTTAACATAACGAGAGGGGCCTTACCGGATGATAAGGCCATCTTTTCTTTTTGATTTTTTCGTGATTTTATGCAGCACTAGTTTTTGTTGCTAATGAATACAAAAGTTTTCCTCATTATTCTATGAGTAATGAGGTTTGCTCAGAATTCCATTTGAGGTATGGTAGCCTTCACTCGGGTTTCATCCCAGTGGTAGATGCTACGTGTGCATTTCCAGTCGCCAAGTTATATAAAAAAAGCTTCTACTTACATGGAACTGTTCTTAGTTTAGGTACCTCACACAGAAAAACAAACCTGGTTTGCAAACTCTTTGTAAAACATATAAAGAATAGAAGTACAGCTAACTTTTTTAAAATTATTTTTCATTTGGATTTGAGTGCATGTTTGTTTAAGTTTCAGTATTTAAGTTAACATTTTATAAGTGAAATAAATACAAAAAAGTTTTAGTAATTAAAAATATCTAGTTGTCTACAGTATGTGTTAATCCTGATGGTGCTGTTTGTTCACAGTAACCTGTTCATAAAGTAAAAGCCTTCCCAGCTTTAGAGAGCGCTGTGCCTGTGTTGTTAATGTGATATGCTGAAATAAAGTTGCTGAAAGTAATCAGACTGCAGCCATATGTTTAATTTTTTTCATTTCATCATTCGAACCGGAGACTAGTTGCTATTGTGGTTACTGTATTGCCGCTGACAGCAAACACTATTCTCGATTTATTTTTAAAACTTTATTTGCTATACTAAATTTAAATAGATAGACAGATAGATAGGACAGCTCGGAAGCAGAATAGTCTGTACATTGACAGACAACATTCAGAGGGTGTGTACAAGAATGGAGTCTCTTTTGATCTGACACATTCCCCCAGGTACCCTCTAATTTAATTTTGGTAAGAATTAGGGAAGAGGATAGGACATGATGTTAAAACACTAAATAAATAAGTCTGAAATGATCTTGGGGCCTATTTTAGTTACTTAACAGCTCCACTGTTGTATAAACCTGATTGTTCATTAACCTAATTTCACTGTATTGGTATTGTATGTAGTAATGCTAATACAGTATGTGAACCTATAAATCATCCAAGGGGGAAAACCACAGCTGGATTAAAGTATACAGATCCACCACTGTTCAGATGATTATAATAGACCTCTTTGAGTCCTACTTGACAAGACCTTCTCCTGTGTTATCTTTCATGACAGAATAAAAAGGCTATTTTTAATGAAAAGGCCCACAAACAAAATTTCTATTTAAAAACCTATGTCATCATGGAGATACCAAAAAACACCAAGCACATGAATTATCAGATTATTTTAATGTACTGTAAAAAAATAAAAAAGCTAGCTTACTGTGTAAAAGAAATACAGTAAAACCTATTAACAATCTCCTGTATGAAGCAATCACCTGCTCTTCTGAGACAGTAAATCCCAGACCTAATGTTTTTTCAAAACAAGTGATTGAAGTGAATGAGACCCCTTTGTACAGTGCAGATTTATTTTCTATATGGACTGTGCAATCAGCACACGCTATACTCTTAACCTTAAGGATCAATTAATCAGTTGGAGATAACAGCAACATTTTAGTACTGTTAAAAGAAATTTCCCTTTCAAATTCTATTTCAAAATCTAAATAATATGTAAACACAAAAGTTACCTTTAAACAACATTTGTAATAAATACGACCATATTATGGTGTCATAGTCCTTAATCTGCTTCTTTCTCATCAGTGTAGAATTCAAATGAAATATAAAACAAGCAATTTATATTGCTGTAGTTCTCAACAATAGAACAATCATAGTTTTGACAAATGTATCCTGTTTTATGTTACAGCAAGGCCAAAGCCAGGAAGGTCTGTGTCAACAAATAATGGATTGTGACCTTGGTTGTTCAAAAGTACAAATAAACCCTTGTTATTGAGTCCTTGTTATTTTATACTGGCTGGAAGACTACCTTGAAAAAGTCCCATATACTGTATGTCTCAGAGGCCACTTCAGTTTAGCACAGGTCAAGCTTGTAGTATTTATATTGTTTTTTTTCTTTTCAAATTCCCCTATGTAATTCCGGAGACAATGCAATATCTGTCGTGTTTCCATCTGATGTTTTCCAACTGAGTTGTTAAGCCATTTTTTGGTCCAGTAAGAAAGATATTAATAGTCTAAATAATTGGTAACCCTGAAACATATCAAATTTATAAAGTACTAAAAATTAAAGGTATAAGTTACATGAGACTTGTGAAAAGAAATATTTGTCGATTTGTGATGTAATGTACTGTTCACCTCCCTTTGATAGAGGGCTGCTACAGTATTAGATGCTTGGTTGGCTAGTGCATCAGTATGCAATGCAGCACAAATTACTAATGGTTCACTGTCTCAATTATCAAAAGTGATGACTCATTCTGCAGAGCAGAATAAACTGGAGAGTTCACCTTCAGCTTCCCTGAAGGAATTTCAGACAATAATCACTGAGGGATAACCGCATATCCCACCTGAACAAATTGAATACCTTGTCCAATGAAATCATTACCATACAGGCTACCCTGGGAAACCTGTACCCTATTGACAGTGTTATGACCGGTGTTTCAAGTTATTTTGTCCCAATCCTTTTTATTAATGAATGCTTCATTTTTAAGCTTCTAGACCGCACACTGTTTATGAAAAGTATTGCTGGCAGCCACTACACAGAGCTCTTCAATAGAACAGAGATGCCATAGTAGAGGTTACCAAAAGGGTGGCTTTATTATTTTTGGTCAAAAAGGATGAAGTGGATTTACAAAGAGTGACTGTATTTTGTATCTCAGTAATTGCTAGAAATGCAATAATCTTTCAGTGAAGTGCAAAACTATACACAGTGCATTATCCCCCAGCAAAAAGCATAAAAAAACAAAAACAAAAAGTAGGTTGTGTAATAAATGCTGTCTGTCGCGTCAGATGACCCTGGCTTTTGCTTTTTTAAAGGACATTCTGGCTGATATGCACTATATAGTCTGTTTACAGTAAATTGACTTTTAAATATATACAAAAACACCTTCAAACCAGTCCTGATCAAGTCAGACCTGGTCAAGTCAGACCTGAGATACAATTTTCACCTGTCATGAGCACAATATTTAAAAATAAAGAAATGAATGTATTCGCTCTTGTGTTGTGTTTGGTTCATACTCTACAAACACTGTATGTTACAAATTATTAGATGTACAGTACAGTGAAGGGGCTAACAATTCTGTTTGAACACCTATAGGAAACCTGCAACAAAGATTGAAGATGTTCACACACTTAATGGATTTTGTGAATTTTATTGGAATCATTTGGAATCATATTTGAAACAAAATTGACAATTTTGCAAGAAACATTCTTTTTTGCATTTGTTTATGTAAGCAGGTTATTTAGCATTTTATGCATTATTTTGCTTCAGAAAATAACAATGGTTTTCATATTCTGTTTCCTTGGGTTTGGAATCCAGTTTTAATACAAAAATGATTGTAAAGAATTTTGACTTTCAGTTTACTTTGTACAGAATGTAGACAACCTGATGTACTGATATCCATGCAGAGACTCTCTGATGATGTCATTTGGCCTACTGTCTGTACTGTATTTAGCCTGAGTTCTGTACTATCCTGGTAGACATGGAATTGCAGGCATGGAATACAGAAGGTCAAATACTTTCAATACAATTGGAGCCAATGAGGTCACCTCTGCAGCGGTAGCATGGTGCAGATAAAACATACAAACTAAAGTTTACCATGCTTTTACTATGCTTTTACCATGCTTTTACTATGCTATATATCTTTCTTGTGCTGTCTACTCCTAAAAGCTTTTAATACGCTTTACTTCACTTTGCTCTTTTACTGTGCCAGGGTATAATGCAGCCTAATAGATTTGTATAAAACAGTGCATTATGCTAGACTGACTAGTTTGTGGCCTGATGATGCAATCATTTAATCTATAACTATAAAATACTCAATAGCGGTAAATTGGGTAAAGCGGTATGTCAGATTTTATATTGGCGCTGTATGACAGTACAGGACTTGCTTTAACCTTTTCGAAAAAAAAAAAATCTACTGTATGCACCCAACACCGCCACTAGGGGGCAACATCTGCTAAGAGTTTCAATCTGAATCTAGAAAGGCCCTCATAAAAGACATGTGTGAGACATCATGGAATTGTAGGCAGAATGTATTAAAATAATTCCATGCATACACTGGTGTGCTAAGACCATTTTTTTGCCTTTTAACATCATTGACAAAGTGAATATAATTGGCCAAAGCTCCATTTTTACCCCTGAAATTGAAACAGTTACAGTAGTGCTATGTTCCCTATTGAGGTTAGCCACTTGTCGCAGAACTTTGAAGTAAGAATGATGTAATCATTTTTCCTATGACATAAAACAATTAGAAATGTTTTTTCATAGCACCCTGCATGACATCCTGGAATGTATTTGTGAGTCTATTGAACTGAATTGAGTGGAGCAGAAAAAAATAAAATGATTGCCTATAAAATATGACACCAATGGACCAGTCCAGGTATTTTTAAGACCAGGTCCTAAGTACATACATTGTTATTGTTTTGTTGAACATTGTTCATGGTGTAAGTACCAAATGCAATGTCATGGGTGGGTGAATGCTGTCTTGTGTGCTATGGAACACAATGAATGAAATGTAATGTACTGGAATGGCCCCCTGGTGTCAACCAAGGAGTTTACACTGAACAAGACAGGCAATACTTTCAGAAAGTAAACTGTTGCCAAGTGCAAAACAAGTCAGCGACAAGTCTTTCAAAGGACACTGCATTGCTATTGTAGACCACTTACTGACAATAATAAATTCCTATCGTATTTTTTTTATTGGTTTGTTTGTTTTCTCCATTCAAACGCTTATGCTCCTCAATTTCAGATATGTACGACACCTGCTATAATACTGTGCTTAGTAGCCCTTTATTGGTTTTCAACTCTGATGCAGCTCCTGAGTGGCCAGCCATGGAAACTGCCCAAGCGCCATGACCTGCTCAGTCAGGCATGGGGGAGATTATAGCATCCTGACCCATCGAGCCTGCAGCTCTGGGTCTGACCCCTGAACAGCTTCATTTGAGCCGTCTGGGTCTGTCCAATAGGGTTACTGACACCATACAAAATGTAGGGTACAAGTGGGGTACAAGTGAGTCATCTTGCAGACGTGGTGCCTGCCTTGTGGGTTTGACCCCACGACCTGTCCCATGGCAGTCATACTGCAAATTTTTGCTGGACCTTTTTGACGAAGGGAAATCCCCCTCTCCATTGAAGGTCTATCTGGCAGATATTTCAGATTGCCATGTCAAGATTGACTTGGCCTTCTCAGGAGTTCTGAAAGGGGCTTGGCAGCTTTGGCCACCTATGAAGGACATTGTTCCTCGCTGGAGGCTAAATGTGGTGCTTAATGCCTCCATTTGAGCCCCTGCATTCAGCTGAGCTGAAATATTTATTGCTCAAAGCGGCTTTCTTGCTTGCTATCACCTCCACACAGGCTCTGCGAGCAGCTTTGATATATCTTATTCAGGTTGCAGGTCTTTCAAAGGTAAATACCCACACAGTAATGGTAACATTTCTATTGCAGGGAACCTGGGTTATGATAATAACTAAACATTTTCTCTGCTGTGTTATTTTTAGATGATCTAAATGGAACATCAGCACAGATTAAACCAATGACTTGACAGCTGGAAATAAAATGTTATATTATTTTAAAAGGCCTAGCCAGTTTAGGCTGACAGACTTGATAGAGAGTAACTACTTAGTTATTTAAAAGCCATGACCCTTAGAGTAGTATACCAACAAATATTTCACCATTTTATAATATTATAGGAAATCTTAGCCTTATGTATTTTGTCTCAACAATAAGGGAGAACTAAGTAATTTTATATGCATCACAGATTTTTCATGATTGTAAATACATTTTCTCTTTTTTGATTACAAAGGTACAGAATGTGAATATGCATCATACATATGGGAGGAGTCATATGCAAAAAACACTCTATCATATAATAATAGACGTATCCCCTCAACTCAACACGACACGACCAGCATGACAGTAAACATAGACACGATGAAGCGTTCTTACCTTTGTATAAGTTAGTGATCAGCAGATGGGTCTGCCGCACGAAGAGCACTGCGTGTGGTTTTCACAAACTCTACTGTGCAGAATAAATAATTTTTTTCAATGTGTAAGTATCGGGACTTTCTTCCTATGCATCGGGACGCAGGACATTTACTAGGAAATCGGGACTGTCCCGACCATATAGAGACTGTTGGCATGTATGCCTTTGTACAGTGGAAAAGACGTCAGAATATTTAACCAACTTTAAAAAGATTGTAGGTTCAGCAGCTTATCTGACTTTAAAAAATTAAAGTCAAACACAGTTGGATTTTGATTTGCTGCAACATGGATGCAAACTAAACAGAATCTTCTGCTGTTTATATTTTGTGGGAAATTATTCATAATTTACAGTAGTCTGCACATTTATTAGAACGCCCCATTGCTTTTGTAGTTGAGATTTGTTGTACATATGACATTAAAAAATGTAGTGATTGTCTAATTTAATTGATGACTTTAATAGGCTACACATGCAATTCATTTAAAATAGTAAGAGAAAAGGAGCACATAGTCACACATGGTAAAATGCATTTTTAGAAGTGGTTTAAAATGCCTAATTACAGTAAGGCACAACGTGTCTATTGTTTCTATATCTGATTTTTGACTGGAAATTTAGATTATCACACCTTGAGGTTTTCATGCAGGTAGGTATATAAATGAGGTGTTTGAATAATTTTGCACACTACTGTATATAAAGTCAATGCATTTACAGTAGCAGTTTTCAGTCATGTACATGCTATGTTTTACTAATTATACCCAGTTCCTACACATTACTTTGGTAAAATGTTTATTGTTTCAGTGTTTTGCAAAATGATGCATTGAAGGTAAAAAAGCAGACATGTCCCTGCCCTAATGGGCACTCCGAAACACAAGGGAAAAAGTCAAACCCTACAGTAGGAAGTCATTTGTCTATACCCACAGAAGAACCCCAAGGTTTTTCTGTTTTGAAAATCAGTTAATACCTCATTTTTCCACTTGCTGTCAGCATTCTATTTTAGTTTTGATTCCGGTGGTACAGGTATTGTTTTCATTTCCATTTATACAAAACAACTGTTGATGCAGTTTAAAAACAACAAGCCCACCCAGAGTCCAGGACTCGCATTGTTCTTCATAGGCCTGACTGTTAGCAATTTCCTTGTTTTTTCTATTTATCTGTTTAGGTGCATTTATAAACTGTTTATCAACACCCCCCCCTGCTGCATCCAACTTACTGAACAGGTCCAAAGATCGTCAGGCTTTAAAACAGGGCCCACATTGTTGTCTTGGCAACTTGTGGCAATAAATCTTAATCTAGTGGTGACTCTGAAGTATTGCAGTGGTCTGGTAATCAGGGTGGAACTCTTGCACTCCTAACACAGGATTTTTCCAAACCAAAGACAATACATACTGTAGGCTAACAAAATATGTTGTTAAACTTTTTTTATTCAGTATAGTAAAGGGCTACATTATGCCAGTGCATTACAGTAGACTCCCGTTAATCTGTGTTTCAGTAATACATGTTGCGATAATCTGTGCGGTTTAATACAGTACATTATCAAAATGTATTAGTGCAGAAATTATCTGATCTATGTGGAAGTGGGTATTCACATGCTTTACTAGTGTGGAAATCAGCGTATCTGTGCGGAAGCGGACTGTCAGCATTTCATTTAATTCAATTAAATTGAGTACAGTATAGTGCAAGCCAACGTATAGTACTGCATTGTAGTTACTGAAACCAGTGACAAGCGAGCAGAAAGCAGATTTAAGACTCTCTTAGCCTGGCAGTCTGAATATGAAGAGCAGTTACGACAATTAAGGACAGCACAAGATCAGTGACTTTTTAAACCAGCTCTCTCTGCCTCTGAACAACACTGATTATGTACAGTATATATTTTGACCATTGTTGGGACATTCTATTTTATTTGTATTATTGCATTTTTTAATTAATAGCGCAGGGATTTCCCAAACAGTATACAGAGTTTCAGAAATCTGGGAACAAACAGTGCAGTGTAACTTTCATTGAGTGGACAATCCACATGTCAAAATACCATTGTAGCAAAGGGTGTGTCTTCTTGAGATTGGTGCTCTTTAGGAGTTATTCATACTTCAGTGTCTGCTGATGGACAGTAATTTTTAAAATATATGATATTTAGCTATGGAAATCTTTCCTGAATCGTCATAGGCAGAGTTTACATAAGTACAAATATATTAGTCTGACTATAGCATGGAATAGATTTAAAGGTAAAAAAATAAGCTTTTGTTATTGAAAATAAGGTTAAATTAGAATATGGTATGATAATTATTGGATAACACTGCAGATTTAATATGCTTAATAAGCATCTTTGTTATGATCAATCTGTTTTTTTTATTTTTTTATTTTGTAGTGAAAAAAATGTAAACATTCTCTTAGGGTAGTGCGACTTACAGAGACTAGGGTGTGTGAACTATGTATCAGCTGCACAGTCACTTATAGCTACGTCTCACCCGAAAGATGGAGAACAAGGAGGTTAAATACCTTGCTCAAGGTTACACAATGAGTGAGGGATTTGAACCGGGGACCTCCTCATTACAAGCCCTTTTCTTTAACCACCGGACCACAGCCTCCGTACTACAGAGTGATAACATTTATTCATGCACAAAAGCAGTTGTTATAAATTACACACAGCACCATATATACATTTTAATTGAGTAACACTTTAGGGTGTTATGTTTACCAGATTAGGGTGGAAGAACAGCTTTGTTAAGCAACAACAAAGTAGTAACCAGCAGAATATAATTTGCAAAAGGTTTAAATAAACAATACTAATGACTACCTCAGTTACATAATTAAAATGTTAAGTAGCCTCTTACTTGACTTGAGATTGGAAAAGCTGACAAAACTTGTTGTTCTGGAACAGTAGTTATTTAGAAGGGGAGTCACTGCCTTCCAGGCAAACGGGAGGAGTCTGCTGCCTTCAGCTTGTAACACTTCCTACTCCAAGCATGCAGTATCTCTAAAAGCACTTGGAAGAACCAAGAAGAACGATGTGGCATTTGCTTAAGAGTGAGCAAGAGCTAAATGCACAACTGGTGAAGCTGATGTGCTGCATGGGTCAGTATACCTCCTCCTGCATCCTGTTACCATTTATTCAACTTGCATGCCAAGGCTTAGTCCTTTGCTTCATGTTCAGTGTTGTAATCACTGGTTCTTACTGTGTGCCTTAGCTTTTGCCATGGAAGGGAATGTGTTGAGGACTTGCAAATCTTGTTGTGTAACTCCTGTAACGTTTTCTGTTATGTTCACATAGATTTTACTCAGAGAATTCAGAAGTGCTAGTTTGTGGACAGTAATTCTCAGATAATTGAAGGAGGAGCAGGGTTTGTCTAGACTTTGGTCATGAATCAACTGCGTAATAAAACCAAAAAACATTTCTTAGCTTTTACTGAGGGCCACAGCACTGCTGGTTTTCTGTTCCCACAACAGTCATTCATTTGAATCAGAGCATCAGTATTGTTGCGGGAGGGGATGATCTGGCTACACTATGACATTCACAATCCTCTTTCCTCTTTCAAATCCGCTATCCGCTAAATCAGCTCAGCGAAATGTTTTGAGCTTTATTCCCCAGTTGATTTATGCTCCATAATGTGTAAATAAAAATATCAAAACAGTTTGGGATTTTGTTGAAGAAAGTGTGTTGAAGAAAGTAATGTGGTTCTTAAAACACTTCTCTGTAATTCTTCATTTATTCATGTCTAGGCAACAGCCTTATTGCTAAATCAGAATAGTAAAGCTTTGCAATAAAACGTAACTCAGTAAAGGTGTACAGCAAAAAAAAGAAACACCTCCTGTTTTTTGATGCATGAAGCCCCAGAAAAGTATCAGTAATTTGACTTGTACATACTTGTGTTTCTGCTGTGAGGGTAGTTTTTACAGTTAAGAAAACAAACATTTTAATCGAGACCTGTACATTTGCCAGACTTTTTTACTTTTTTAAATCAGGGCTAAAGATTACCACTGTGATTATTTTGGTAGTTTGACAGCACAAACAATTGATACAGGCGTATATTGAAAATGTGAAGTGTGCTTTATAAATGTACCTTTTTTGATTTAAATAACAAGTCAATATGCTATGCTTTATGATGACTGGCGTTGAAACATCCTGGTGTGGTACTACACAGCAATTGCCTAGTTGCTGTAGCAACAATAAAGTAAATATAAACTGCAGACAGTACTTGAGTAATGGAATAATAACAAAACTTTCATTTAGTGAAATGGCTTATAAAAAAAGGAGCATTGTAAGCAGAAATATACATTCAGTACAGAGAATCTGCAATGTGGATGATTTAAATTGCAATTCAACAGATGATTTAATGATGATAATGAATTTGGTCTGAGACCTTGTCCATGGGTGCTGACAGCTATGTGCTGACCGCAATGTTGTCCGGCTAGCGAAACACAGATAGGAAGTGGCTCACAGGGCCACCTCCCCCCAAAAGACAAAGCCACCAAACCATGTCTGGAAAAGAAAATAATGAATGGTTAACGCAACAACTGCAGTGGCGCAATTCCACCTACCCCCAAAAATAGGAGAAGGATGAATGAAAAGTAAGCAGCTGAAAAACGTGCCCGAAATGCATTGAGAGAGAGCCTGGCCTCTCTGGCCTGCCACGCACCCTGCAGAAACTAAATACGAACCGCTCGGCACTCAGGTAAGGAAAAAAATATGTCAAATATGTCAAAAATATGCAAAAAATCTGAAAATCAGACGGGGCAAATACTTTTTCACGACACTGTATATTCACGTTCAAACTACTGGCTCCCTGTTAAAATGCAGTATTGCCTGCCATCAGTTCCCCTGCATATATTCACGTTCAAACTACTGGCTCCCTGTTAAAATGCAGTATTGCCTGCCATCAGTTCCCCTGCATCCTGACAAAACAAAACGTACAAAACATGGATTTTTTTAACATTGTAAAACTTAAGCCACTTTTAGCCACTCCTGGTTGAACTCGTATGTTCTTTTGCTACTTAAAACTGTGAACACACTGTAACTAACATAGCCCTTCTTGAAGTTCCCTATTCGCATTCATCTTCTGACATACCTTCATCGCTCATTTCTTGTAAAGACGCTGACATATCTGAATTCTGTTCATCAAGGTTTTCTTTTGAAACCTCTCAATCACATGAAAATAATTTGTTATTTTCCTCATCTTGGTTTGACAAGTTTTGAAACTGTCTGGAAACGAGTAGCCATCACACTGATAAATCAGTGAAATTGGCGGTGTATGGGATTTGTAGTTTTTAATGTGTGATTAACAGTGGGCAGTGGACACCAATAAACTACATTCCCAGAGTACATTACGATTGAGCTATGAGTGGTTAGATCCAACTGTGAGGTGTTTTTTTTATTTTTTATATATATATATACAGTATACTTTAAGCTGAAAAAAATCAAGTTTATTTTTATAGTCAACCTAAATTAAAATGTATGTTCGCACAAGCATTCTTTTAGTCACATATGCAGAAACTGTCAAAACAGAAGGCTGTCCCCATCAGCCTAAACAAAAACTGTATTATGCTTATATGTTAGTGCTTGTTCTGATTTGTCCTGAGATCCAACAAAAATATTTTGCAATCCGCCCGTGGCCACCACTGCTGTACTGCATGTCTGCAGGTAGAAAATAACCTCCCTCTGTATCAGTTTGCCCATATTATTTCTGATATTGTTTGTTTGGTTTTAGATTAATTGTGTGTATTTGATTTTCAACTGTAGATATTGTGTTTAATTTCTGTTCAACTTCACTTAGAGGTCAATTTTAATCAACCTACTGTATACCTTGCTGGGATAAGCCACAGCAGGATTTAAAAATATATATATATATATATTTCACAGCACTGGGGAATCACCCTGGATTGCATCAACCACCTGTGGTTATCACAGGATTACCCCTAACAATATATTGTAGCATTTCGGCAAGGAGGCAGAAAACAGAGAGACACACTGTTCAAGTTAATTTCTTTTATTTAGGACGCTAGCTCTAGCACTCTCTCAGAGTCCACTGCTCTGACTGTTTCTCTGCATGCAAGACTAACAACAGCTTTCAAGACAGCAAGCAACAATTGGCGGCGCAGCATAGCTCCGCCCCTTTATGCTAAGCGGGTACCAGAGTTTACACAGATCCCATTGGTCCTCAGCTGCACACCAGGACCAATGGACACATTTAGTTAGACGAGCAATGACGGGGAGTACAGAGGAGGAAGGAAACACAATACAGCGGGAATTACAGCACAAAATGTAAATGCATGGATCGCTACAATATCGTTTATACTATTCAATGGGATTCATCAGTGCTGTAAAATGCTTTAACAGCGTGGCTTATCCTGGCTGGGTGTAGGTTAGCCATGTTTAAATAATGACAAAAATCTCCAGCCACAATTGCAAATTGAAACAATTGTATTAGTGTATTTTTTTCCAATATATTTTCTGTACATGTCTAATGCTCAAACTACATACTGTACCATTGTTTAGTGTATGTGGAGAGACAATGCTCTGCTTAATTGTCTAAGCATTAGTTTTAATGGAGGAATAAAGGACAAAAATTTCATGAATTATTTAGCATGTTGCCATTAGACATGTTGCCTGTCAAGGGGGATTGTGCTACAGAGAAAAAGAGAGCATCTTTTTCACACCCTTTCTTTAATAAACAGTCATTTTAACTCAGAAGATACATGTTTATTGTAGAAATGTATTCTTTGCCTTTTAAAATCGGTATTATTATTACTGAGCAAGTTACACAGTCTGTATGTGGGTTAAGCATTTTAAAAACTGTTATTGAATGAAAGACTGGTTCACAAGTATGAGCACACCATACACATGACAAAACAGGCTTTCAAATTTGACAGTTGGCTGAAAACCATGATGAGGGGGGAAGCATACTACATGCCTAAACATAGCCTTTGTTTCATTTGTGTTTGAAGTACAATAAAAAGCTTTCCTTGGATTTACCTCCATGAGGCATGATTTGAACAATTATTTTTCAAATGAGTCGCAGAATTTAAAAAAAATGGACCAGAGTCATGCATCTCAATTTGCGTTTGTCTTGCTTTGTTTCAGATGAGAGGGACAGGGTACAGAAGAAAACCTTCGCAAAATGGATAAACCAGCATCTTATGAAGGTATGGACATTCATCCCTAATATTCCTAAATTTGTTTTCTGTAGGATTCAGAAGGTCATGGTTTTTCATTCACTGGGCAAAACAGTGATTTAAATTATTTAATTTAATTTAATTTCAACATAGTCATCAGTATAGAATTGCTATGTAATGCTAGCGTTTATTGCTTAATGGAAAGCATGATCTTTGTTTGAAAAGCAATTTTGCAACCCTTAATTAGCATTGGTACCCCTTTCATTCCCCATATTATAATTGTATGACTTTTCCACAATAAGTATAAAGGTTCCACACTAGTGATGTAACGATACACACAAAGTGATTTGCGGGTGCAAAACCCCATAATGCTGCCGTAAATCATGTTTAGCAGCCGTTTGTAAAGAATGGTGTTCACCTGGCGTTCTGCACCCGCTATCAAATGTGCACTTTGCCATGATTAATCCATTAACATGATATTGAAATGCATTCAAATGAAAGAAAGAGCATGGAATTGGGTGGGATCTGACAACAGAACTGGCAGAAAGCACAGGTGTTGTTGTCCATCAAATCAACAGTACGAAGGTCACTCTTGAAATCAGGACTTAAAGGATGTGTTGCAGTAAGAATAGCTCTGTTAAGAAAGGGGAACAAGACTAAAAGGCTAAAATATGCACAGAAACACAGAAATTGGACTATGGAACAATAGTCAAAGGTGCTTTGGACTGTTGATGGATGGACAACGACACCTGTGCCTTCTGCCAGTTCTGTTGTCAATTCAACGCTTGTCTTCTTTCTATTCCTTAAGGATATTATCTTCAAGTATTGCTCATCCTTGTTAGACAGTTTTTTGTGTCCAGTCCTGGGTTGGTCGATTACAGATGATGTTTATCTGTACTTGTTGATTATGCTTTGGATATGCTTTCACTCAGTGTTTTTCCTTCTTTATGCAAGTCAAGGTTGACTAGTGGAGGCATTGTAAAGTACATGTCTGTAAAAGTCTATGTTAACATTACAATTGCTTTAAACTACTCCTTTTACTTACAGCTAGTAGATGGAAAGTCAGCATGTTGAGAGTTGTATTGTTTACTGTGGAACTTGAAAGTCTTAGCTTTAATTACATCAAATCAGGCCCTGGGAGTCTAATAATACTGAACCACCCATTCTTTGCAAGTGTCTGCATATGTGTCTGGATAATGAAACCAAAATATTACAAAATAAATATCCAAAGAAACAATTCTATTATTTAAAACTGAAGTACAAATTCATTTGCACAATTTCTTGTCTATACAATACAATATCCTTAATACTTTTGAAATCTCCTTGGATCTCAACAGTATGTTTTATACCCTCTTGTCAAATATAAGGTTACATTCGTCTGACAGAGCAGCTGAGTAATATGAAGAGAACAATTCTAGCAGCCTAGGAACCATACAGACATGCTATTTTAGTACTGTATGACAGAGCATGTGCCAGAGGATTGTTTTGTGATTGGACAAGGGTGAAACGAGGTCACAGTGACAGCATACTGGAGCTGGCTATGCAGACTGCAGACAGCGTTTTCCATCAGGGGTGGGTACTGAACTCAGAAGCTGCTAATCTTAATGCGATCTGCAGTTAGGTTGCTAGTGATCTGGTAAAGCAGATGGACAGTCTGTAAGCCTATCAGGGTTTTATCATCCCATATCGCTGGCAATGGGATATAATGGAGATTTGTAGATAAATCTATTAGATAGCTACCTATATATCTACAAATGTAATGCGAAAAATAGGTGGTTCAGTATTATTATAGACTGTCAGGACATGATCTACTGTAATTAAAGTAAGACTTTCAAGTCAAACCATTGATTAGATATATCTGGTCAGATGGTCAGCCAACTGTTAAAGCTAGGTATGGATATGCATTAGTATAACATCATAGGGGATTGTGTGGTCCAGTGGTTAAAGAAACAGGCTTGTAACCAGGAGGTCCCCGGTTCAAATCCCACCTCAGCCACTGACTCATTGTGTGACCTTGAGCAAGTCACTTAACCTCCTTATGTTCCGTCTTTCGGGTGAGATGTAGTTGTAAATGACTCTGCAACTGATGCATAGTTCACACGCCCTAGTCTCTGTAAGTCGCCTTGGATAAAGGTGTCTGCTAAATAAATAACAGTGTGTCATACTGAGACTACATAAAAATCAACATGTGGTGAAAACATTATATTAAATGGTTGGCTGTTTTTCTGTTTAGTATTTCTTTGCATAGATTTTCTGGTTTAACCTGTTTCACTATTATAACAGCGTTTGTAATAGGAATAGCATTTATTTTGGTCTGGACAAGTATCAAGTAAGGCGGGGATCTCTAGGAAAATGAAGGTGATATGCTTTTCATCACTAGACGAAAGGGCAGGGCAGGTGTAAGGTGTGGCTGATTGCAATGTGATCATGGTGATTGCTGTTGTTCTACAGAAGTCTGCAGTATGAATCATTTTTAAAGGAGTGCTAACCAAGGATTTCAAATCCATTTTCGTACCTCTTATTAGCACTAACTATTTCATATCCATTTTTTCTTGTGTTAAAAGTCCTCTGGTTCTTAGTTTATATATATATATATATATATATATATATATATATATATATATATATATATATATATATATATATATATACAGTACTGTGCAAAAGTTTTAGGCAGGTGTAAAAATGCTGTAAAGTAAGAATGCTTTCAAAATAGACATGTTAATAGTTTATATTTATCAATTAACAAAATGCAAAGTGAGTGAACAGAAGAAAAATCTACATCAAATCAATATTTGGTGTGACCGCCTTTGCCTTCAAAACAGCATCAATTCTTCTAGGTACACTTGCACACAGTTTTTGAAGGAACTCGGCAGGTAGGTTGGCCCAAACATCTTGGAGAACTAACCACAGTTCTTCTGTGGATTTAGGCAGCCTCAGTTGCTTCTCTCTCTTCATGTAATCCCAGACAGACTCGATGATGTTGAGATCAGGGCTCTGTGGGGGCCATACCATCACTTCCAGGACTCCTTGTTCTTCTTTACGCTGAAGATAGTTCTTAATGACTTTCGCTGTATGTTTGGGGTCGTTGTCATGCTGCAGAATAAATTTGGGGCCAATCAGATGCCTCCCTGATGGTATTGCATGATGGATAAGTATCTGCCTGTACTTCTCAGCATTGAGGAGACCATTAATTCTGACCAAATCCCCAACTCCATTTGCAGAAATGCAGCCCCAAACTTGCAAGGAACCTCCACCATGCTTCACTGTTGCCTGCAGACACTCATTCGTGTACCGCTCTCCAGCCCTTCGGCGAACAAACTGCCTTCTGCTACAGCCAAATATTTCAAATTTTGACTCATCAGTCCAGAGCACCTGCTGCCATTTTTCTGCACCCCAGTTCCTGTGTTTTCGTGCATAGTTGAGTCGCTGGCCTTGTTTCCACGTCAGAGGTATGGCTTTTTGGCCATAAGTCTTCCATGAAGGCCACTTCTGACCAGACTTCTCCGGACAGTAGATGGGTGTACCAGGGTCCCACTGTTTTCTGCCAATTCTGAGCTGATGGCACTGCTGGACATCTTCCGATTGCGAAGGAAGTAAGCATGATGTGTCTTTCATCTGCTGCAGTAAGTTTCCTTGGCCGACCACTGCGCTTCACGGTCCTCAACGTTGCCCGTTTCTTTGTGCTTCTTCAAAAGAGCTTGGACAGCACATCTGGAAACCCCTGTCTGCCTTGAAATTTCTGCCTGGGAGAGACCTTGCTGATGCAGTATAACTACCTTGTGTCTTGTTGCTGTGCTCAGTCTTGCCATGGTGTATGACTTTTGACAGTAAACTGTCTTCAGCAACCTCACCTTGTTAGCTGAGTTTGGCTGTTCCTCACCCAGTTTTATTCCTCCTACACAGCTGTTTCTGTTTCAGTTAATGATTGTGTTTCAACCTACATATTGAATTGATGATCATTAGCACCTGTTTGGTATAATTGTTTAATCATACACCTGACTATATGCCTACAAAATCCCTGACTTTGTGCAAGTGTACCTAGAAGAATTGATGCTGTTTTGAAGGCAAAGGGTGGTCACACCAAATATGGATTTGATTTAGATTTTTCTTCTGTTCACTCACTTTGCATTTAGTTAATTGATAAATATAATCTATTAACATGTCTATTTTTGAAAGCATTCTTACTTTACAGCATTTTTTCACACCTGCCTAAAACTTTTGCACAGTACTATATATATATATATATACACACACACTTTAATTTGGGATATGCACATATTTAAAATATAGCATTAAGTTCAGTTCATCTGTTGTAGTTCAAACTCCCTCACATGATACTGTATAGCAGCAGTCAGACCATGTGATCTAAAGCTAAGGTGACCAGATTTTTAAGTCCTTAAGTCCTTAAGCTGGGACAGTATGGAAATATTGTGAATAGCTTCCAACTTCTAAACTGGGAAGCTCTTGGGTTTTTATTTTCACTTTGGTGATGTTTGGTCTAATATCATATTGAAAGCAAAGATGATGATAATCAGAGTGGAATCTTTTACTTTCAAAAACCTTTTTTTGTGAATAAATGATCTTCTTGTCTTTTTTGTAATTTCATTTATACACAACAAGTATAGTTATTACATTACACAGCAGCAATTCAATAATATCAAATTCCAAGATTCTATTTTATTGCTGATTACTGCTGCAAATCTAGTTGCTTTTCTGCCTTCTGCTTTCTCCCTTCTTGCTCTCTCTATCTCTATGCTATCTTCCAGTGTCCAATCTGTAAACCAGACCCTTTCTGTATGAAAACATTACATAGCTCAATATTTCTATTTATTAAATGGTTACTTCATAGAATCCATTTTTTTTTTTAATATTTAATTTCTTACCATTTGATATGACATGGTATTTGTTCTGTATTTTTTTTTCTATTGCAGTTTCTGCTTGGATCATTAGTGTGCTGTGATTAATAGATACAAATTTCAGCCACTTTCTACTATTAAACAATTACTATTAAAGGAGATGAAATGTGTTAAATATCCTCTTTTGACTGTGTGCAATAAATGTGTCCAATCAATATGAATTTCACTTAAGCCCCAGGCCAATAGAAATATCTTTTATTATGAGATGCAGCATTTCAGTATCTTGGTTTCTGTTTTGATTACTGTATATACCATGATTTTAAAGTGCAGCATTATCAGAGAGCATACTAAATTGCTTTACATAACCAAGAATGCTTACCGACCCAAAAGAAAACATTTTTTTTACAGACAATGTTGTTAAGTTGACAGATCTATCTGATGGCGAAAAAAAAGTTGTTTAAATCAAGTTGCACTATATCATACATTTTTTGCAATAAAAAATATAACTATTCAGACTTGGAGCACAACACTGATTTATACTCACCTACAAAACCACATTCTCTCTTTGAAGCATACAGTATGCAAGTTGATTGGTTTAAAAAGATCATTAATCACATGAAAATGCCATCTGTAGAAAAGCTGGGGAAACTGTCAAATCTCTGTTGTCAAAACAAAGCCAAACCACACCCATGGTGGAGTAGTTGTCATGTGAAACCTTACATTCAGCCTTGGCCCCTCCCTTCAGTAATATTATTTATGCATAAGAAAGAGAGATGTGTAGGTTGAATTACTTAGGTTTAGTATGAGATTGGCACTGTTTTTCAAATCAAGTTTATACAAAACTTCGAAGCCAAGTGAGCAATATGGTTTGTGTAAATGACATCCTCCTTCAAAAAAAAGCTACCAAAGGAAATCTTTTTGATATAACCATCATCTGCCTTCACCATTTTCCAGGTTACCTACAGTCTGTAACAGTAGGATTTGACATGTATAAAGGTACCTGTAGTACTTGAAAAAGTATGCTACTTTATAAACTTGCTTGCATGCTTGGCATCCTTTATATTTAAAGTAAAAAAAAAAACTAAACCAAGCAAAATCTTTCACCGGATAGAGCTTGCTCATTACACAGGCTGAAATTATCCCTGAATGTATGTCAAAATGACTAAACCTCCTCCCTGGTTACTCTGTTGTTGCAGTTTGCTAAAAACAGTAACAAAGGGATTAACTTAAGTAGTTTTCAACTTTATTAGGAGGACACATCTACATTTTCATGAATATTTAATTTCTTACTTGTTTAATATTATATAATATCATTTTCTATTGTTGTTTCTGCTGAAACGCTTCCCCTCTGCCCCCACAATTAGCCTGACACAGTCTTTTCAGAAGTATTTTCTTGGCTGGACGAGGGTAGTAAGCATTTCTTCTTTCAGTTTTACCCTGACAGTAATGGTTGTGTTACAGGTACGGAAGCATGTGAATGATCTGTACGAAGACCTTAGAGATGGACACAACCTGATCTCCCTGTTAGAGGTCCTGTCCGGGCAGACCTTGGTGAGTTTATATATCAAATCTCCTTTTTACTATACAGTTTTGGTTCTAAGACAATGTACAATTCCTCCTTTGCTTCCACCCCTTCCCGAATCTAGTTGTATTTAAAAAATCTTAAATACAACAAATACGTTCTGCGGAAAAAAAAAATGATTCGTCCTTTTGTTTCATTTCACAGTTCTAAAAAGCATTACAAGTAGTTATTAAACAATGTAGCTCTAAGTAGTTGTGCAGTATTAGCCATAAATACGGCCTCACTTTTTACAGTAGTTCTTAACACATATGTGTTTCAACAATATATTCACATGTTTTATCACATTAATGTGATCGAACTGTAAAACAGACACTCGGTAAGAAGATAAAGCTTCGGAAATTTAGAAATAGAAGAGCAAACATACAACCAGAGATTGCAAGTTTGAATCCTGGTTGTGCGAGGCAGCTGGTCTTTGCTGGGGACTCCGAGGGCGGAGGGCGCCACATTGGCTTTGGCGCTCCCGTGGGTTCGGGAGGTGAGATCCGGCTGACCTTTTCTCCTCACCGCTCTGTGGCGACCCCTACAGGCCAGGCGTCGAGTGAGCTTGGGGGCGGAGATTTGCTGGGCTGGTCTTTGTCCTCCAGAGGCCGGTAACCTACAGACATCCGCTCTCGAGTTACTGGGTGTAAAACGAGTCTGATTGGCCTGTGGGATCGGAGGACGCCCACTTAGCCTCGGGTCCCTGAGCTGTGTGGGGAATCGCCCTGGTGAAGGAGGAAAGTAATAATAATAATTGTGCACTCCAAATTGGGAGAAAAAATAAAAAAATAATCAGACATTCTAAATTTTAAAAAAAGTAACATCTAAGGAAATACTGCCTCAATGCAAACAGTGTCGTAAAGAGGAAGTAGCGGGGTTCCAAAAAATACAGTGTTACACGTCCCCACGTGTTGCTACAACTGTTTAAATAACGTACCTGTCATTTTTCTTTTCATTGTTAGCGTCCTGACAACTTTTTACACTTATAACTTTGAAGTCTTTTTCAAAGCTATTTTAATATGGCCACTGTAGTGCACTGAGGTTTGAGATCTGCCCTCTAAATCACTGCAGAAAGAGCGATTTAAAAAAAAATGAACAAACATAACAAGTGCTCTGGCTTTTCTTTTCCATACCACATCATGGATCGTTATTGCAGTAGAGTGACCATTTTGAAAAGAGCTTTGAAACATACTTTAAAGGTGTAAGTGTAAAAAGTTGTCAGGATGTTAACAATGAAAAGAAAAATTGCAGGTACATTATTTAAACGCTATATTTTTTGGAATCCCGCTACTTACTCTTTAAGGCCAAGGGAGGAACCACACATCCGTTAGTAATATTTTTGGACAGTGTTAAGTCTGATATTTCTTGATTTTAAAATGTAATACGTTTTCACATTTTTACGGTTAAAATGTGTTAAGAATAATGGTGCAGTATCAATGGCCACCATTGAGTGCCAGTCATGAGTTGTAGTTCAGGACAGTACAGTCATCTCAGTTTATTGACCATTTGTCAGACATCTTTCTGGATGAATAAATACACCCACAACCGTTTCACTGTAATGTCCCATCCAATTATCATTTGTAATGTGGATGCTCTGAAACTGTACCTTTCCACTTTTTGCCCTCACATCCTTTTTCCCTGGTAGCAAACACAACACAGCCTCCCCATGGACAAATCTCCAACTCCGTTCTGTTCTCCTTTGTATTTATTTCTTTGCCTTTTTTGGGTGTCCTTTCATTTTTCTTTCGTTTTTCATGCTTCCTTTTCATTTGTGGTCTGTCTTGTGTCTTCCTTGTATTTTCCTCTGATACGTTGATAAGCCAAGGGAGCGTGATTTTCTGAAGACGCTGCGGTTGGTGAGTGCAGCTGAAGCATGCGCATTTGAGCAGCATGAGGATGAGCAGGATGATGATAAGGGGGTAGGTGTGGACCCCCATAACAGTACTAACGTAGAAGCTATTAGAGTGTGCTGTGGTGATTGCCTAGGACGCAACAAGAAAACCCTTGGATTCCACAAGAGGATAATTACATTCGCCTTGGATAGTTTATCAGTGTATATGCAAACCAGTCATTTTCCAGGTTATCTACAGTCTGTAACAGTAAGATTTGACATGTATAAAGGTACCTGTATTTTTTCTGTCTTGAAAAGAGTATGCTAATTTATATTACTAAATATAATATAATAGCAAGACACAAATTGCTTGCATGCTTGGCAGCCTTAAAGTTTAGACCCCAAAACATGAACTGAAAACAAACCAAGCAAAATCTTACACCGGATAGAGCTTGCTCATTACACAGGCTGAAATTATCCCTGAATGTATGTCAAAATGACTAAACCTCCTCCCTAGTTACTCTGTTGTTGCAGTTTGCTAAAAACAGTAACAAAGGGATTCATTTAAGTAGTTTCCAACTTTATTAGAAGGATACATCTTCATTTTCATGAATATTTAATTTCTTACTTGTTTAATATTATATAATATCATTTTCTATTGTTGTTTCTGCTGAAACGCTTCCGCTCTGCCCCCACTATTAGCCTGACACAGTCTTTTCAGAAGTGTTTTATTAGCTGGACTAGGGTAGTAAGCATGGGAAATAATACAAAAAAAAGAGGATCATACAGAACACACAAAATAAGATCTTAAACATTAGGAAATATGATATAAAGTACCAATTGAGATACTTTTGAGAGGGCAGTAGCTGAACAATTAGAAATATAATGTGTATTGTATATTGCACCATGACAGTTCCCCATTGCCTTTAGCAAAAAAACGTATAGACTGACTCAATTGAATTCTGTGAACTGCATTTTGCACTTCAGGTTATGTTTTTATTCACGATCTTGACTTTTTCGTAAATATTTCCATCATGTATTAAATCTGACAGATTATATACAGTCCACAAATTTTACTTTAAATGATATCTATATCTGTATAGATTTCTGTATACTGTATATATAATCTAGTGCCCTATACAGTTACTGTATGTAAACAGTATATAGACATATGCTGAGCTGGCCATGGGCTTTCACATTAAAAGGCTCCAGTTCAAATCCTTGTTCTGCTGTTCTGTATTTGTTTGCATATGTGTACACATATGAATGTGCATTATGAACAGAAGCAGAGGGTTTTACTCTTTATGAACATCAAACCCATATTTGTGGTGCTTCAGTTAAAGTTATAGTAAAAATGAATAAAAGGTATTGCCTTAATATTTACTATCAATGTTTGATTTACATGGCTGTGAATTATAGTACTGTACATACTACAACATATATTTAAAATAACTAACAATTAAAATGCATTATAAGCCATGTCCCCATTGGAACCTATTAGCAGCAATTACACTTATAATTTCGCTGAGAGTGTAGATGCCACACTAAGAATGTCAATGACAAAGCATTCTAAATGTTTAAACCACAACAGGCTATATAAAAACAGATTACATTGATGTCAGGTTTTCATCTCATTTTTTAGTATTTAGATTTATAATATATTTATGTGTGTTAGGTGGCTACATATAATCAAGCTGAGTGGACTTTCTCTTGTATGACAGACCTGTCTCGCTTCTCTTTGTGAACTGACCCAGCAAAAAGTACTCAAGAAATAAACTCTCAACTTGATTAGAGGTTAGCCTCCAAGTACTTATAAACATGCAGTACCCTGTGGAGCTAAGCTCTGTAATCAGTCAAGTTAACCGTAACATAACAACACTGTGGTTTGCTGAACAGAACAGTTATTTTTAAAGGCTTGGTTTGTGAGGATTTGAGCTTGATTCCACTGATTGTCAAGTGTGTTGTGCACCGCTTAAAATAAAAGTGGTTACAAATCAACATGAAACCTACTGAATCCTTCCCAGAGAATATTTTCTGCGGCATTGCCCTTTCCATTAGTTCATGCCTACTGGCTATGCCCCTGCTGAAGAGTTTACCAGCTAAATTCTGCTTGCAGCTAAGAAAATATGTGGTTCAGCTTGTTACGCTATGATCCAAAAGTATTGATGCCATACCACGTTTCCATGAACACAGAACTCAGGAATGTGCTTGAGTTGCCCCACCACACCTCCATTTCCATGTTTTTAAATTACTTGAGTTGGTTTCCAATTTGGGCAGGATCCCTAATTCTCTGGTCCGATTTCGTTCCTTGGTCTGGCCTGAATTCTAAAGTCTGTATTCGGGCTGGGAGGAAATTACATCACTAAATGTCAATCAAAAATGTTGTAGGGGGCAGGAACGTACCGTATAACGGGACATTGTGGCTGGTATTAAATTCGGTGGATTTGCTGCCTTGGGGGATTTCGACTGTTTTTGAATTGCCGTTTTTCACTTTGTACGTTCACATAGGAAAATGCAATGCAGTTTTGTATTTATACTTTTAAATTCCAGAAAATTTCAAATAAATATTTACTTAATGAAATCTGTCTGCTAAAACAGTATCTCATTTACAGTCATTTGTTCTACTAGCACAATGCCACTGCAGCAACTCAGAGAACAACAAAGAAGGTCTTCTAATCAGGTAGACCAGCAAGCACTGGTAAAATCAGCTCTGTTTTATATGGTGCAGAACTCATTTATTTTAAATATGTTTTTTTGTTCATGGACTTTGCAATACCTGTACAGTGGGTGTCTTTAGTAATATCTACAATGCATCGACAATAACAATCAAGCATTTTGTTATAGACTTTCTAACAAGTTTGGCAAAAACAGTTTTTGCCTGTTACTTAATTAAACCCTTCCAAAAACAAAAAAACAAGAACAAAAAATGCTTAACATAAAAAAAGGAGCCGACACAGTTTACAGTGCCCCTGGGTTTCTGATCGCATCAGATCAATTCCAGATTTTTGTTTAACCATTGATGGAAATGTCCAGTCTACTTTTAATGTTTTCAAGCAAATTGGCTTCATCACTGCCATTCTCATATCCACTTTGGCATCGGACACATTATTTCCCTTGTCCAGCGCTTCTATCCCTGTTCTGCATACCAGTCTGCCAGAGGTATATGTACTGCATGAAACAAATGTGAAAGAATATCTAGATGAATTTATCTTTTAAATCATTGACAATTTATTTGACTGCAATACAGTCAGCAACGACTGCACATCTTGATGCGCAAATATTTCTGGCAAAAAACGGAAGTATTTCCTGCCCAACTCACATGATAATTCGGGTAACTCGGAAAAGCACGGAAACACCACCTTTTTTAGCTACTCGAGTTCTGGGAGAATGCAGGTAAATTCGAGCGTATTCAAGTCGACTGTCCATGGAAACAAGGTACAATATGAATTGTTTTCTTCAGCAGTTGAACCTCATATAGTAGCTACTGTGATTACTAAGTCAGTTGGCCACTATGCAATATTACTGTGGAAAAAAATACATTCAGAATTGATTTGAAGGGTGCCGTCCCTCTAGAGGTGTGTCTGTGTTGTACTCTGCTGCTTGTAACACCGTGACGATTGAACAAACTTTTTTTTTAAGCAGTTAATGCGTAAGCTGCAATGGTAGTAAGCATTGCTGTCCATCATTTGTCACCTACAGCAGAATAAAATGGCCAACTAACTTTTTATAATCACCCTCTTTAAAGTGTGCAAATACAAATAGTATGCTTTCTGTATCATCTGTATACAGTACACTATTATACACCGTGACCCAAAAATATGGAGATATTTAAAAGCAATTGCTGAGGTATGGTGCCCCATACAGATTTAAAAATAGTTTATACACATTTAAGATAGTTGTTCCTTTTATAGGACCACTTATCAGTTTTTGAAAAATAAATGTTTTGCTTTAAGATGCAAGTAGAGCTTTTCTTACCTAATCAGACCACCCTGTCCTTTTATAAATGTGCCAAAGGGTCTTTATTTTTATTTAGCTTCCCCTTTGAATAGCCGGTTTATTCTTGGAATGTCTCCATATTTTAAAGCCATCAGTCACAAAAACACATTGCATTCATTTTTCAAAGTAGGAATTTGGTCAGAAAGTGTTTCTTTATTTGTCATTGTTTCAACGCTGCTCCATTGCCACAATGGTCCCGATTCTCAAATCGTCAGTAGCAGATTTTTCTCTGAAAGGTAAAAGCACCAATTACAGTACTAAAACAAAAACACAAAAATTAAGACTGCATACATGCCACTAAATCACATGTCAGTCCCCCATTAGTAACTGTATTGAGTGCATATTTTCTTTTAGAAAAAAAACGTGCTAGTGACAATTTTAAGTTAACAGCTTTGATAATCTAGTTCAGGGTCTTTAAACGGCTGTATTCTCTTTTAATAAACTGTGCATAGTAGAGCTGTCTGCTGTATGGTGTGATCCACTGGTGATGTATTACACTGAATAAAAACAGACAGACAATCTAGCTTTGAATAACACCTTTCTATCTCCCCCTAGCCCCGAGAGAAAGGGAGGATGCGCTTCCACAGACTGCAGAATGTACAGATTGCACTTGATTATTTAAAGAAACGCCAGGTAAGCTGACTATTTGAATTATTGCAACTTACAGAAAGACAGAATTGGTCCAGTTTTGGAAATTAAACTTGGTAGCTCTTCCAAGCACTTACTAAGCATATGCAGGTCCTTGACTAACATGCAGGACAGCTAAGCTGTTTACCTGACAAACCAAACATAAAAACACTTTTACACAAACCAAACGTAGGTTTAACCTTTACACAGTACTGTTTTCAAGGAATATGACAGACAGTCAGGCTCTTCACACAGCAGCAGTCTTGAGTACACTGGCTGCTCTCCTTTTATACTTGGCAGCTGATCTCAATTTACAATAACGAGGCCAACTGCCAAAACAATAAAACAATTAACAAATAATAATTAAATCAAACAATACAATTAAATCAATGAAACAATAAAATGAAACAAAAACAATTAGCTTGGCAGGGAGGCTTTTCACCCTGTCCCTGCCATAAAACTAACATTTTTACACTTGCAGGACCCTGCCCTGCCACAAGGGGTTTCCAATCTAATATTAGAATTCCATCAATGGCAGTATTGATGATTCTTCATGCTTGGTTCAGGTCTTAAAAGATAATTGCAAACATGTTTTAAGATTAAGATTACTTGAGTGGTTAGGAGACTTTTTGTTGTTGTTTAATTATATATGGATATAAATAACCAACTCTTTAATGATGCATACACAGTATTGATAAACGACACATGACATGCATCTCTAGACAGATGCTACTCATTCTGAAGCGAAATGCTAACTACAGTACATTATGTAATACATGGGGACCAAAGGTGCGACTCCATGCTATCTTTAGAGAAAAGGTACACTTGCTGTTAAATGTAGTTTGCACATTTCCCCTAGCAGTGGCTTAGCCTACAAAACTGAACTACATGACTGCTGAAAGTGTTTTAAGGCCTGATTTTTAGTGACTTTTGCAGTAGATTTGCAATATTTTACCATTTTGTGAAATAGTGAATTGCAATGTCACTCTGTGGCCTGCAATGGTTTTGTACAAATTTGTCCAACCACTATTCAAGCAAGCATAACTGTAGTGTGAATTAATTGCATTCTTGCACCCTCTGCTGGCCAAATTTAGACACTGCAGAGTTCTTGAAAATAGCATTCACATTCATGAAACGGATTATATATTTATTTTAGCTGCAATGGTTTATGTTGAGCATTTTCAGCTCCAGTTACCCACAACTGTGCTACATTATAACCGAATGACAATAATGCAATGCACATATTGAATGCAGATGTAATATAATACAGGTGCACTCCACTTATAACAGACTCTGTACAAACCACACATGTAATAACTGCCCACAAATATAGTATCTCCCACAAATGTAATAACCAGCTGCCCACATGATAATGCCTGTGAATTACTTAGCACATATTTATTTATTTAAATAACAGTTTAACTTATGATTAATAATATTCATTAGTGCCAATCAAATATGACAAATGCATCCTAAGTTAAGTATACATTTCTTTTATGTTTGATTTTGGAATTGCATGAAATATTCGGGGAAAAAAAGAGCTGTATTTTCTTTTGCTTGATACTTAAACACAGCTTGTTTTGTATTTCCATGGTCTGTAACATTTTTTTTTGTGACTGCCATGTATTGTTTTGTACATAGTTCTTTTATCATTACTGGGGGATGATGAGAGCCACTTCTGCTTAGTGTCCCCTGGAAAATGTCTTAGACGACGAAGAGCTCTCACTTTGACTTTGTAATTATTCCATACTTCACTACATAGTAAGAATGTCTCAAGGAGAAAGAAGCAGAAACAGTGTTCCATTTGTGGGAGATATTCCATTTGTGGTTTATACAACTCCAAGGAACAATGGAAATACATACTTTATGAATGAAGTACGTTATAAACACAATTCGAAATGCTGTGTAACTGCAAACATAAGTACCTTAAATATTTACTCTCTGTAGACATGTCATAAATGTTAAAAAAATGTTTGTTGAACCTGTCAAATAAATACATAAATACTGATAAATACCAACAATACAAGAAAGCTTCAATGCCAAAGAACGGGAGTTTATTATTTTTTACAAAACAATGTAATAAGTAGTACCATTTTACGAATTTATATTTTCGCTAAATGCTAAATACAGTTGTATATGTTATACGTTTAAATTGTACAACGGCTGTGCCAACAAAAACATAGAAGAATAAAAATAAACAGCAACTGTTTTCCTGCTGACATCACAAATGCCACTGTGACTGTCATTTACTGTCCCGGATGTACCTTATTTGCGCAAAAGACCTGTCTGTGGAACAGGAAAACTGTACGTCTTAAACAGTGTATACGTTATAAATGAGTCAGTTTTAACCAGAGTAATTCCCCATTAAAGCCCATGTTGTTTGGTAAGGACACACCTCCTCACTATGTTGTAAACGGAACTCTGTTCTAACAGGATCCATTTAGAGGAGTGCACCTGTATACATATAAACCGCAGTACTGTATATGTAAATAACCTCATGTTTAACTTCTGTATATTTTAACGTTTCTTTCTAAAATAATCAAAGTTAAAAATTGTTAATAATATTTCCACTCTGTAAAGTCATTGTATTTGGTGATTATACATGTGTACCTTACTTTATATTAGAACATAAGAACATAAGAAAGTTTACAAACGAGAGGAGGCCATTCGGCCCATCTTGCTCGTTTGGTTGTTAGTAGCTTACTGATCCCAGAATCTCATCAAGCAGCTTCTTGAAGGATCCCGTTTGTAATAAAATGAATACATACTTTTATTTTAACAGGTCAAACTTGTGAACATCAGGAATGATGATATAACAGATGGAAACCCAAAGCTAACGTTGGGTTTGATATGGACCATAATCCTGCATTTTCAGGTAGGTTTCATTTTCTGCTACATATTCCCTTTGCTGACACAGAGGCAGCTATATTGATATGCCTGTTGTTTGGAAAACTGTCATCCACCCAAGGACGCGTTGTTGATTTAAACAAGCAAACTCGTCTGTGATCCAGAATTTGATTCTAGCTTTGGCAACTCTTTCTGATTTTAATTTTGTGGGCTTGTTTAGTGAGCAGCAAAGACCAAACAGTACCTTATTGGAGTATAAAACAAAATGGCCAAGACATCAAGTTGTGATAATTTACTTTAGCCTAAGTCATTTATTTCTGAGATTTAGCAGAGAATTTCCAAATGGTCAAAGACACTGCTTCACATTCTTTTGATCCTTTACTACGTGTGTTGTTGTTTGTTTGTTTCTATTGTCATGTTTTATGTATTGTTGCTTCCAAAAGAAACAAAAAGAAATGACTTTGTGACATAGGGATTGAACGCAGTAATGTGGTTTTAGAGGCACAAGTTGTCTCCTTCTACTATATACACACTATGTCTGCATTTGTTACAAAAAAAGGCATTACAGCATCGCATACAATTAATTATAACAGGAACTTGCTTTAAATAAATGTTGTGCTGTTTGCGTTGTTTAAACCTTTTGGAAGGTCCCTTTTGAACACTTCAAACCTTGAGTCATACATTTGAGATCCAGGGGGATATCAGCCTGGTAACACTTATTGTTGCTGTTAAAACCAAAAAGCAGTCAATGATACATTCTTCTATTTTGTGGTGAAAGCCATTCAAAACTACTGTATAATGAACAATGATGTGCATTCAATTACATTGTAAAACAAATCTACACTCATTGCTTCCTATGTTTAAACACTATGACCTCCCACTTTCTCTATCTTCACAAGCCTGTGCTTTCAGCATTTGCTTTCTTATTTTCCCCTTGACTTTCATGGGTTAATTAGAGTTAAATCCAATGTTACTCTTTTGGTTGGATTTGACTTTACTGTGGAAACATGATTATTACTAGAATAGACCACATCTGGAGCAAACTGCCTGGAATTAGCAAGATCATTTAAAGGTTGTTGATTTCATGCAAATACAAATGGCTTATGAATGAAACTATATATGAATTATCAGAAGCAGTTTTTCCACATTAAAATATACAGTGCAAATAACTTTTCAATGACCTGTCTTTGGTGAGTTTTGCTTTCGGTAGATACAATTATATAGAGAGAGAATCTATTTATATTTTAATTTCCAGTTCAAATTAGTTGTTTAAGACAGTTCCTAACATGGGAAGATACAGTTTCTGTGATCAGGATGCTGGGATGTTGTGGCATCTGCATTGTTATTCAGCAGTTTCATCTTTTGTAGGAGAGACATCTCTGCCATTATTCAAGTGCACTAGCTAGAGATGTAGCTTAATTGCTCCTCATCCAAGATGCTTATGTTATAAAGCTTGTTGAAGCACATTGCTGAAGTGTAATGATTTCAATGTCAAACTGCTGTCATTTCATTTTAGTCATTTAAGTATATGTAGTTCAACAGTTGCTAAATACAATATATTCATTTTAGACAAGAACAAGACAGGCCTAGAATATTTGATGTAGTTTTCATGTGTTTTACCAATTCTCATTTATCCCAGTTAAAAATAATGTACAATACATACATAGCATTTGGTAAAAGCTTGGATTTTTCACTTGAAATATACAGCATAACAATTACTCCGGGTTAATTAAAAAAAAAAAAAAAAAAAAGATTAGATATTTAAATAAACATTAAACAAAACACAAAGGCATTAGTGTACTCGTTGACAGCACCATGTGACCATTAAGAAAAAGGATGCGCTAACTGTTAGGTGCATCTCTGGAGGATGTTTCAAAGATTCAGTTAACCGAATAAAATACAAAACAGTTACTGTGGCACCTCAGCAGTATCCCCTGGTGCACTGCGACAGCACTTGGAAACCACTGAATGTTTTTCATGTTAGGACACATTCATAAAGTATTTATCAGGGTGGTTGTGGCTGTTAACATAGCAGTTATTTCAGGGTCCTGTACTGTTTGCCACTCCTTACATTTGCAAGTGCCTTGTTGTTTTCATGGTGCTTTATTAGTATTTTTAATTGATTTTAAAAAAAAAAACAAAAAAAACAACAAACCTTTAATGACATCTAAGATCAATAGCAAGATGTACAGTGTAAGGATTTTACTGTCAAATGTATTTTCTATAATCCATTTGGAAAAGTGAATGTATTAACATTCTACACAAAAAAACATCTACTAGGGATTCCTGTAGTTTAAAACTGACTTAGTCATTTCAAATACTGTAACAGCTTCAAATTTGAGAACTGCATTCTAGATACTGTGACCTTCATCTTAAATATCAAACCCCATAGTGTGACTTTAAACACATATTGCACATGTGCCCTTATGTAAGAGCTGACAGATGAATATCCAGTAACTTAAAACTCAAAACAGCTACAAAGGAGAACAAAAAAGAAACAGCATACTGTATTCAACATGTTTAAGGGATAGGCTCTGCATTTCCCTTATGTTTCATTGCTTTTTTACTATCCTATGTGTGTTCCGTTTGATTCTCTTGGTGTTTCAATCATTATTTGCCATGCGTACTACTGTAACTACTTCTTAATACACTCCTCAAGGCTGATGGTAAGGTGATCTGATCTGATGCCCGTAAGTGAAGCATTGTGCGCGGCCTGTGCAACACTGATTTTCTTCCCCAGCCTTATGGAATCTTAAAAATAAAGAAAAAGTATATAAAGTTAATTTCATCAGGTTGTTTAATCTTTTCAAAATTTTGAAAATCATACATTTAAATAATCCTATGTAAACTAGACAACATGCAGATGTATAAATATATCATCAATCTTACAATTCAGTAATACAGCTGTGTAGATAACATAGCTATCACACTTTTGACTCCCAGCCATACCCTTTTTTCTGATAATTGCATCAGATTGATCTGTAGTATGTATCATGCAATAATTTCAAGACCTAGAACAGTTTTGAATAAAAAAATAAAAAAAATTGCCTTAACAAAGTACCTATTGGAATTTTGTTAAACAAATAGAATATTAACTTAAATGACCTTGACTATCATGAAAAAAATAAAACTTCAAATTAAATACCTTCCAGTGAAATCAATTTTGTATTTCATTTTGTAACATGCTTTATTATGCTTGGGGTAGTAAAACATGCGGACAGCTATCTTGGGAGATGAGTTATGTATGCCTACACCTGCCGCTGTCAACTCACGCAAGGCATTAGTGCTACTGGGTATCTTGCCTGTTCCTTCATGATCTCATGAGTTGAAGGGTAAGAGAGAAAGGTATTTTATTTTGACCAGAAAGCTGTTTTTTTATTTTTTTTTAAAGTGTTCTACTCCTTCTAGTTGAGGGAATGAGCTAATAAGCAGACATTATGTGTGAAGAATCTGACAGAATGCTTCTTAAATCTGGTATCTGAATTAAACCTTGGTTTTTATAGGTGTATCCAAAATAACAGAACAGCACTTTGAAACATGTCCTTCTGCTACTAGTTTGGGATTAAATATTGCTAGTATTTAAATAAAATGTATCAGTCACTTTGGACAACATATCATACAGATTGTCATACAAAATTGTTATCGGTAATCGTATTATCAGTGATGATTATTTTTTGTTCCTCTCTTTTCCTGTAGACAACCAATTTGTCCATAACGAAATGTGGGGTGGGGGTGGGTGGGGGTTGTTAAGTGCCATGTAATTAAACTGGACATCGGCAAATGACTTTAATTCAGTCACCCTTTATTGTAGAATCAGTTGTATGGCTTTATTTAAAAAGAAAAAAACAACAAATGAAAAAAGAGACAGGAAAAAAGCAAAAGAGTATGCAAAAGAGAAAGAACTACTAACATGGGGGACAGATGTCTACATCCAGTTTCCCTGAAAAAATAGAGGAATGGTCACATAATGTGTCATTAGTCCTAATGTTTTGATGCCAACATCACACTGCACCGTGTTGCTATGGAGTTCTTGGAACAGTGACCTACAAATCAGCGCTTCGGCCTGACAGCATTAGTTGCAGTTCACGTAGGTGTTGAGAGTAAACACTGTTTGATGCTTCTGTGTTCCTCCTCCATCCTCTCCTAAAAAGAGTTGTAGACAGGACAGGAGTTCTGTGTATTTAAGTATTGTTTATCACCTACTTTTAAAGGAACAGTGTTTGACTAGGATTCAGGATTTAGTTAAGGATTAAAGTCTCAAATGCAAACTTTACCATTTTGTAATTTTAACCCTCTGTTTCCTCGTGGTATGTTCGTGTCCTGGCAGTACAAGAACATTCTGTCTTTATTTTTAGTTCTGCTATGCAATAACACAATTTCTGCAGCAGTGCCTGCTAGGCTTTTAGTCACATGCAGATGATACCAAGTCAACAAATGAACAAGAGCTCATCTGATCATCACAGCACATTCAGCAGGGCACGGAAACATTCTTTTAAAACTAATTCTGTGGTCAGTGATCTACACAACATGATCTAAACATCCATAAAAATATTATTAGACCATATCTTGGTATATGGAATATGGAGCCTCAATTACACTAAGCAATATTTATGACACTCAAATTCAAATATAATGATAAATATATTTCCTCCTATATGAAAAATTGCGTTTATCTGTATATTTCAGCAGTAACTTTAGTGCTACTTTAGTTGATTGTGTAAGGAATAACGCACCCTGAGAAGATAAATACTCACGTCAGTCTAGAAGTAAAATACTTGAGTGCAGGTCTCAAGGTTTAGACAGACCCTAAAAGTCAGTTTTATACAGTGGAGGCTTGACTCTGAACTGTATTAGGGCTTAAAAAGTGAAAAACTGGGTCACCAAATTGTGGGACATACCAGCTTGGAAGTGATATAGTCAATTCAACTGTTATGAAATGCCCCCTATACTATACAGAATATAACTACACATACAACAATACACTATTTCAACCAATATAACGTCTAACTTTGTGTATATATACTGTAAACTATCACGCCACTCACGGGTTCGTGCCCCTTTAAAATTACGACCCAGCACACAGCAGAAATGGATTTTCCAGCGGCGGTTGCTTACTTTTTAATAAACACACCAAACAAACAAATACAAAACAGAAACCTAACTCCGTTTTGGAGTACTTACTACACAGGTTATTCCCTGACTAACTTGCAGGACGGCTAAGCCGTTTACCTGGCACACAAACCATACAGGTTTACACAGCACTTACTTTTTTCTCTGACTGCTCAGCAGCAGAGCATCTCTCTTCTGCTTCCTTCTACTCAGCAGCCTTGAGCAGACTGACTGCTCCTCTTAAATACCCTGCACCTGGTACTAATTTAACAATGGCTCCCAGGTGCAGGGGATAATTAATAATAAAACAATTCACAACTCAATTAAACAATAAAGTAACAAACGGTGCATTTTCTCTTCAGGGAGGTTTTAACCCCCTCCCTGCTGTCTCACACAACCCGCTGCCTTACAATACATAAATGTAAAGCTGTTGATAAGTGCTGGCAAAACTAACTAGAAAAAAATACATATATAAAAAATAAATATTTGCAGTTGAGATATTTGGCCAATAACAGGAACAATAATTCAGAATGCATGTTTCAGTCAAACAGTGGGAAACACTTCTTAGACAAATTGTTTGTAATGCTCTAGTCTATCTACAGCTATTACACACTATCTTTCAACATACAAGCTTGTTTGTTTAATCCAGGGGCTTATGGTATTATACTTTAGCTGCAGCAATCAGCGTTGTGTAGTGCTGTGATAAATAACATTGGTGAAAGCACTTTGTCCAGGGAAGCTTGGCCTTCACAACTTTTGTTGACCCTCCCTGCCCTTTTATATTTAAACCTTTCATGATAGGCTAGGATGCCACCAGCCCGACACGTGATATTGGAGCAGAGAATTGCAGTTTTCATCAGTACTAGCTTACAGTGATCAAGCATCAGAGAGTTTGTATGTGAAACTGAACTCAATAGATTAATTTATCCTGGAAACAAATTCACAGCTCAAAGGGAGAATGTCATAAAAAGACTGTTGAAGAACTGAATACATTGAAGAAATGCGGTATCTAAATATACATGCTTTGGATTTAAAAGGTAACAAATCTCTGCTGTGCTTTGGCAGTGTTTATGGTGTTTATTTTAGGTCTGCATACAGTCTAATAGTTTCAAAGGTTGCTGGAAATTCCTGAAAGCTGTCTCATGGGGACTGACTAAAGTACAAGAAGCTGTGAAACTAAACAAGGATCTACCGGATGCTGTATCTGTGGCATTTCAGAAGCGTTCCTGCTAGATCTGTGGCAGATATATTAATGAGTTTTGTTTCCGAGGAGTGCTGATCTAAAAGGAGTGGAGCGTTTAATCAGACACAGACTGTTGCTGGGCTGAATGCCACTGCTTCCTGCATGTACATATCCCAAATGCAAAATGGCTGCTTCCCAGAGAAGATGTAGAAGAAGTCTGGAATAAGTTAAGTTTATAACATGTTTTTTTAAATGTATGTATTTTTTTTAATTCAAATATATTTAAAGAGACCCATGTATGTGTAATTGACCGTATACCGTAATGGGGAATGTCTGTGGATGTGTTAGAAGTCCAAAGGAGGAATATTACATTGACCCAGCCAGGGCTCCTTTAAGTCACACAAAGCATCCCAGAGGCAGAAGATATTTTCAAAGGAAGAAGAAAAGGAAACTGCAAACCACCAATTCTCTGACAAGTCAAAGTGGGGAGAGTTCACTGGGAGAAAGCATAACAACGAGTGTTTTGTGGGAAGATGAGGCTGAAAAGGGCTCAAATAAACTTCCCTTGGATGTACAGAATTTTACTGCAAAGGACACAACAGATAAAAACAAAGGGATATCTACAAACTGTAGTGAATCGGGGTTACTGGAAAAACATGAGAGAATCCCCGCTTTGGAAGTTCAGAAATCATACCCAGATAAGAAGGACTTGCATCACCTTGCTGGTGATGAAGAATCAATTGATACAGCCAGAAGAGAGTGGGCCACAGAAGACAATAGGCTTCGTTTTGTCAAAATGAAACAAAAGCCAAAATATATTTTATCGAAAGATACTGTACTAGACAAGCGACTATATGGACTGCCTTTTAAAAAAGCGGTCAGTTTAAGCTCTGTTGATTGCCTTCTTCAAACCTACCAGCTAAAAAACTGTTCTGACGACGAGGTATCTGAGCAAGATAGACTGCACAAAAGCACTGAAAACCTGCTCCACATTACTCCTGGTTTGGTCCCTAAATCAATCAGGCGAATAAAGGCACAGGTCCAGAAAAAGAGACCACATACATATTGTGGGGGTTCTTTGTCAGAGAGCTTATTGCCTGAGTCTTTCCAAACATCTCAACATGAGGTCACAGACCCCAGACACAAGGTAATAAAAAGACCAACTTTCAACACTTTTGTTACTAAAATTATTTAAAAAAAAAAAAATAATGTTACCCATTTGTTTCCATTACTAGCCAAACTAAATAATTTTTTTTCACAATGTTAGCTAATGCAAGTTTATGTATTGGTCTGTTTCTAAATATTGCTGCCTTTGTGTAGGAGGAACTTTCTTTTAAGGGTTGATGAAAGGAGTAGCCTGAAAAGGAGAGAGAACAAGCAGTTACAGTATTTAAAAGCAGAAACAGTTTGCTGGAGCCAATGATGTAATTGTTTCCATTTAAAACAAGAAGGCTTTTAATGCTGACCACAGGCTAGAAAGGCTTTTTTTTTTAGGGGCAGCTATTTCCAAGGATTTTTTTCTTTTCTTGTTAGCAACAGAATTTCATCAGGCTGATTCATATGGTGATTCTTGACACTTATTTACATTGCCTAGAAGCTAAGAAACCCCCCCAAATCACCATAAGGAATAATTGGGTAACGTTCAAGTATTACAGCATCATGAGAGATGGGAAGGGGTTGTGACCTTGATACAGTAACAGGCAGTGATTAGGGGGAAAGATCTGGTTGAGGGGCTGAAAGGGCTGGGAATATGCTGAACTTTAGCCTGCATATGTTTTTTTTTTCTTTTTTTCTGGTGACTCATATTGATTTTAAACGAAATGCAAAGGTGTTCTTGATAGGTGGGTCAATGTCCAGTGTACTAACGTGTCCTTTCATTTGTTTTTATTATCAGGTTTCAAAGTTACTGCTGAAATCATTGTATAAATCATTGTTAAAAATGATGTAAGATTGGTAGATTTGTATACACTATTAAACTGGACTTTAGAGGGTTAATATGAGTGTTCTGCACACCTTTTAGGAATTATGTCGGAATGTATTTTTAACAAAACCAAGCTTCATAATTGTATGATTCAATCAATTAACATGGATCAATACATTCGGTGCATTGGTTCTCTCAAACCAACAAGTCAATCAAACCGGTGGCATCCATGCAAACTACTGCTATCTAATTACAATACATATGAGATCTACTACAGTCTTGTTAAGTTTGTTTATTAGACTGAATTAGGTAAGGCCAAAAGCTAAATCCTGTATTGCTCGTGTGCTATTTAAAAAAGAAATACAAGGCTTGTACCAGGATAAAAATGGTTCCTGATTTGTCAAAATCTGTTTCAAGGCTTGATTAGTGTATACCAGTGGTGGATCACAAAAGATTTTTGGTGGATCTAACAGTTTTTGTTACGGCTGATGGGGAGAGCTTTCTGTGTTGTCCAGTAGCACAGATGAAAATATCCCGACAGTTTCTGCATATGAGACTAAAAAAATGCTTGTGCGAACATACATTTTAATTTAGGTGCACATGTGTGACTATAAATTCCTAAAGGTTGACAATAAAAAATAAATGTGATTTTTTTCAGCTGAAAGTATATATAAAAAATCCCTGACAGTCTGATCTAAACTCTCACTGCTCAATAATAATGTCTTCTGGGAATGTAGTTTATTGGTGTCCACTGCCCACTGTTAATCACACATTAAAAACTACAAATCCCATACACCGCCAATTTCACTGATTTATCAGTGCGATGGCTACTCGTTTCCAGACAATCTGAAAACTTGTCAAACCAAGATGAGGATTTATTTTCATGTCATTGGAGAGGTTTCAAAAGAAAACCGTGATGGACAAAATTCAGATATGTCGGCGTCTTTACAAGAAATGAGCGATGAAGGTATGTCAGAAGATGAAAGCAAACAGGGAACTTCGAGAAGGGCTATGTTAGTTACAGCATGTTCACAGTTGTAAGTAACAAAAGAACATACAAGTTCAACCAACAGTGGCTAAAGATTTTGCCTGGCTTAAGTTTAACAGTGTTAAATATCCATGTCTTGCACGTTTTGTCAGGATGCAGGGGAACTGGTGGCAGCTGGTGCAAGACTGCATTTTTAACAGGGAGCCAGAAATTAAAACGTATTAAAACGCAGTCAGCTGGATTAAGTTTAAAGAACAAAACCTGATTCTAGTTAGTCAGTGCAATCAGGAAAGGAAAGTGTCATTTTGATTGCAGGTTTAGCTTCCAGTCCCACACACACTCATCTGTGTCTCCTTGTAAAAGTCATCCTTGTGATCCTCAAATTTAACAAGCTCCCAGACTATAAACATTGCCCTTCACTTCAGTGAAAGATTTAAAGTCAAGAGTGCTCTAAAGAGCCGGCCTGGGCTCTATCTCGATTTTGGAATGATATTTTAAAAGCTGACCAGTATCTCTGTTCCTCCTTGAATTTATTATCTGGATTTTGTGTTAGAGAGCATCATACTTAAAACATGTATTGGCTATGCAGTTTCTACCAGGCAGGTAAAATGTAAATGCAAGTGTAAAATGAAACTGTGTTGATTCAAACTTTAGCAATTTTGTTCTTCAAAAATGAGAAAGCACTCTGGTCAGACATGTCTTGGCCACTGATCTTGCTTCCCAACTAATTAAAGTTTTTATTCAAGGGTACAAAACATATTACTGCCTCAGCTTAACACCATTCAGAAAAATACTAAACCATTCATTTGACTGTATGTTGGTTACAAATAGTGGTTTGATTTAATTGTACACTTTGGGATTTATTGTAGATATTTCAGGATATTGGATGTATTACTGTATAAGCGACATGAGATTGTCCAGGTTGTTTATAATTCTGTAGTCTGCGTGGATCAAATCCCAACTTTTTTTATCACCAACCCTTTGAGACTATCCACAAAGCTTGCACTCTTTATTTAAATAAGTTTTTTTTTTAAATGTGAAAGGAGCCAACACCAAGTTAGAAAAGTTTATATTCAACTTTATTAAATAAAGTTACCATATCAGAAATAAACTACTCAGACAATGTATCTATTGGTTTGTTAGTAGCCCAACTTTGTGTATTGTTACTTTTAACTGGTATTTTTTCATTTCAGAAAATTGAGTAAAAGACTAATGGCTGGTTTCACAGACCCTCTTTAGCACAGGTCTTGGACTTCTTAATGTAACTTAAGGTACGGTACTCCAAGACTACTGCTAATCAGGGTCTGTGAAGCCTGCCTAACATCTTGCCCATTATTTCAGAAAGCTCATAATGTCTCACCAGTGTCCCATCTCTCACCATCTTACTTTTTTCTTGCCTTTTAGATCTCTGATATCCATGTTACTGAGTCGGGAGATATGACAGCTAAAGAGAAGCTGCTGCTATGGTCTCAACAGACAACTGAAAGTTATGTTGGTGTGCGTTGTGAAAACTTTACTACCTGCTGGAGGGATGGGAGACTATTTAACGCCATTATTCATAAATACAGGTACTGTGCTTCAAAAGGGACATAAGTTCAGTAGTGTAGCTTGATATTGATTAAATCTGCCAATAAGCCATTAAACATGCTAATGTCAACGTGAAGTGCTAATGCTGTAAAAATAAAGTATTTAAACAGACTAGCAGTGTGAGATCAGGACAAGGATAAAGGTTACAGTTAAACCACCCATTACAAACATCTATTTAATACAATATGTGTTTACTACAAAAGGTGGTTTTAGAATATCATTGATAATTCATGAATATAGTTTTATTCTCTACTCTGCTTTACTACTATAATGCCTTTATATGACTGATATGCTTACACAAATGTATATTAAAGCAGCTATTATGAAGGAATTAGCATCTGCTTGGGTTAAAAAAATAGTCATTACCCTGAGAAAAAACTCACTCGTATACATTTTATCTTCTGGAACTTCCTGTTATGTGTTTTTCAAATGCTTTCAGCTATTTGGAATTTAGTTTACAGCACTGCACTGTGCCTGTGGACCCTGTATCAGTACTGCTGAATTTAAACCTTTAGTCTATTGTGTATTTATATATGTATTATTGGACCATGTACCTTTCCTCTGGAGATATCTTGAGTGCTAATGACGAGAAGTCTGTTTCATACAGTATTTACTGGTATCTTAAATTCTTTTTGACGAAAGCTCCTGGGTCAAAAAAACCTTTTGTTTTGGTTATTATTAGCTTTGTTAATATTATTTTCTTGTCCTTATTTTCAAAGAAGTGTGGTTGTTTTTTTGTGGTGATGTCAAATAAAATGCTGTAGATCAGGGGTTTTCTACTGGGGGTGTTTCTAAGGGTAATGGGGTATGCAGGACCACTCAGAAATGCAAAACTAAAAATGAAAGTAAAAGAAAATGGTCTTGAATTCAATGTTTTTAACGGTATTATATATTATCTCTAAACCGCTGTGCATTTTTTATTTAGCAGCTCAAAAGTTACTATAGTATAGTTTCAAATGTATCCACCTGTATGCATGCATGATTTCGATTGAGCGTATTTTCACTCAGGTATTAGAGTGAGTGAAGCAGGTGTCTGACTATTCTGCCTGTGGAGAGCTCTGTGCTGCACATGAAGCACAATCTTTCAGCATTTTTTAGAAGTATAAATGCTCCGGTAAACATAAATAATAATCACAATACTTGGTTTTATTTATTAGGCACGACTGCATTTTTGTAACAGTAATAGCGTCTGGTTGAATTTGTTTTTGGTGTTTGATAGAGTACATCCAGATTATACTGTGTGTTGTTTCTCAAGTTAAAAATTGATATATTTCTTACTTGCAAAAGACAAACGAAGGAAGAAAACACAAAAGAGTCTCCAGAAAGTGCAAAGCCACAGAGTCCCTTTGGATACTTTTTATGTTGGCCTTAATAAGAAGTGAATCATTGTTAGTTATTATAGTTTTATCTTGATGTTAATGTAAACATTTTAAATGGTACACATAATTTTTGCTCAGATGAGAAGTAAATGGTAACGTGATAAACATTTACAGTGCAGACTATTTTGGATTAAAAAGAAAGTGAAGAGATTCCCTTTTGATTTTGTGCATCCAAAGACCTGTGATTAAAGGTTTTAAGAATTAGGCCTACTGTTTGGTATTATGTCCTAAACCAGCACTGTGGTACCATTCAGTAGAGCGGAAGCTGTAGGGGTCTTTGAGCTGAAACCTCCAGGCAGAAGGGGTTTTTAAGAAAATGTTGAAAACCAGTGCTGTAGATAAACTGCTGCATTCAACAACAAACTTTGTTGTTGGGCAATTGTTGTGAATTTGGACTATTAAGTGATTTCGTACCAGGGAACAGCAGGAACATTTAATCTGTGGTGTGTATAAAAATCTAAAGATCTTCAACAGAAGAAAAGTGTGACCATTGATAATAGAATTACTTCTAATAACAAGAAAGAAAATTGGTTTCAGATTTTTTGAAAGGATTATGAAGAATTTTAGAAAATGGCCTGAAAAACTCAGGTGTGTCTCGGTTTGTTGTTGTTGAAAGATGCTGAGCTTCAGAAAAGCTGACACTGTGATTGGCTGACTCGGCAGTTGCGGGTGCAGGACTGGTTGCTTTCATTGGTGCAAAGTATTGATTGACTGGTTTTGGTGGATAATAAAATACATTTGGACCAATTGTGTGTTTGTTTAGTATTTGCTGTCCAATAGATGTGGACGGAGTTTTCATTACAGCACATCAAAATGAAAAGCTGGCACTTGAGCAGATGTACGTTTGATTCAGTTGATGCTGTGATGTTCCAGCGGTCATCTACTGTCTAAAAGAAGCCCACTAGAGCTTGAGGCTGGTTGGCAGATGGCATTGAATCATTTTATATATGCTTTATTAGACTTTGCTATGATTTTATTATGGTAAACTTTTATAAATGGAATACCTAAACAGGATGGTCTCAGACTAAAATAAATACACATAAGTGTGCAATTTAAAAGCCAAAAATTCCTCAATATATTCAGCTATGGAATCAGTGAGGGCAAACAAAGACATTATTGGAATTAAGCAGTTTTATTTAAGGACAACCCTGCCACAAGCCTTGTTCTACTCGCATCAGCCCTTGGGGTTGATTGGTAGGATGGCTTATGTGGCTGTATAAAGATACTACCTAAGGATATTACAACTACTAACGTTTAAAACGTTTAAAAAAATGTTTTTGCTAAACATTGAAGTATGACTGTGATATATCGGGCAGGTGCTAAGAACTGCTATGTCTGGGCATGTGACACAGAACATTTCGTAGCATTTATGGGTGGTGCACTGATCGAAAAGATTAACACCACAAAGACATTATCATAGCCACTGCCAACTCAGCATGCCGGAACTAAAGAGCTCAAATGCTATGGGCATCTAAACAACTGAAGGCTATTAAATAAATAAGGGGCCTCGCTACTAAAGGTAACTAAATTAATTAAGGCTTCAATTACTTATTGCTACTAAGTAACTATGTGCACTTATGTGCACTATGTGCCTACACCATGGCACTAAAACAACACTTTAGAGGTTATAATCTTAAAGCCTGGTAATTACTTTCAATACAGCTGATACAAACAATTGTTAAAGATATATATATATATATATATATATATTGTTTTCTTTTAGGCCGGACCTGATTGATATGAACATGGTTGCCACTCAGAGCAGTCGATCAAATTTGGAACAAGCCTTTTGTGTTGCTGAACAACTAGGAGTGGCAAGACTGCTCGATCCAGAGGGTGAGCTATTAAACATAATATTAGCAGTAAATATGCCATTTCTGTGGGCTGATATTGCTGGGTTTGTATAGTTTATTTCAAGCATCATATGTGATAGGTAACTAGTGGCTCCAAACAAGCAGAAATGGTCTCCCCTTCATGCACATACTGTGCCTTGTTTTCCTCAGGCACTAGTACTCAGTTTACCTTATGTCTTGGTAATTGGTACCATCTTAAAACCAAAAAGGACTTGGTTAATATTTAAAAAGTATTGTATAAAAATGAAGTAGCTAAAACGTTTGTCTCCTTTTCCCAGATGTTGATGTACAATCACCTGATGAGAAGTCAGTTATAACTTATGTTTCAACACTATATGATGTTTTCCCCAAAATACCAGAGGGTGAAGAAGGCATCACTGCACATGTGAGTAACTGTTTTTAGCACGCCTTATTCCATGCTGGAGATTAGACTTGCTCAGTAGTGAACCAAACAGAAGTGCTAAATACACTGTTTTTGCAAGAAGCATCCTTTGAGAAGAATAACATACTTTACATCTACCTATGTACTTCTTAAGTTAATGTGGAATGCAAAATACCTCATGAACAACAAACACAAAACGTTGCATTATATGCGGCTGAGAGAACTGTTTTGGAGACACATAAAACCAGGCCTCCTTATACAATTCTAATATCTTGACTGAAGAATGTCCTTAGCAAGTTTCATCGGAACTAGACAATCAAGTCTTGTCTAATTCCATGTAACAGATGGACACATAGCCTCTACAGTGTGGATTACTCATAGATTGAGGGAATTAAATAACAGCTTAATTCCTGAAGATTGTATATACAGTACTGTGCAAAAGTTTTAGGCAGGTGTGAAAAAATGCTGTAAAGTAAGAATGCTTTCAAAAATAGACATGTTAATAGATTATATTTATCAATTAACTAAATGCAAAGTGAGTGAACAGAAGAAAAATCTAAATCAAATCCATATTTGGTGTGACCACCCTTTGCCTTCAAAACAGCATTAATTCTTCTAGGTACACTTGCACAAAGTCAAGGATTTTGTAGGCATATAGTCAGGTGTATGATTAAACAATTATACCAAACAGGTGCTAATGATCATCAATTCAATATGTAGGTTGAAACACAATCATTAACTGAAACAGAAACAGCTGTGTAGGAGGAATAAAACTGGATGAGGAACAGCCAAACTCAGCTAACAAGGTGAGGTTGCTGAAGACAGTTTACTGTCAAAAGTCATACACCATGGCAAGACTGAGCACAGCAACAAGACACAAGGTAGTTATACTGCATCAGCAAGGTCTCTCCCAGGCAGAAATTTCAAGGCAGACAGGGGTTTCCAGATGTGCTGTCCAAGCTCTTTTGAAGAAGCACAAAGAAATGGGCAACGTTGAGGACCGTAGACGCAGTGGTCGGCCAAGGAAACTTACTGCAGTAGATGAAAGACACATCATGCTTACTTCCCTTCGCAATCGCAAGATGTCCAGCAGTGCCATCAGCTCAGAACTGGCAGTAAACAGTGGGACCCTGGTACACCCATCTACTGTTCGGAGAAGTCTGGTCAGAAGTGGCCTTCATGGAAGACTTGCGGCCAAAAAGCCATACCTCCGGCGTGGAAACAAGGCCAAGCGACTCAACTATGCACGAAAACACAGGAACTGGGGTGCAGAAAAATGGCAGCAGGTGCTCTGGACTGATGAGTCAAAATTTGAAATATCTGGCTGTAGCAGAAGGCAGTTTGTTCGCCGAAGGGCTGGAGAGCGTACACGAATGAGTGTCTGCAGGCAACAGTGAAGCATGGTGGAGGTTCCTTGCAAGTTTGGGGCTGCATTTCTGCAAATGGAGTTGGGGATTTGGTCAGAATTAATGGTCTCCTCAATGCTTAGAAGTACAGGCAGATACTTATCATTCATGCAATACCATCAGGGAGGCATCTAATATGGTGTGAATGCTTGAACATGATGTTCACAGCGCACGCTGAAATGCATTATGTCATGTCGGAACTCGTGTCGAATTTTTGCCAGATTACAGGATCCCCAAATGTCATAGCAGCACGTTTTTATGCATGAGCGGTGCTACAATAATTTGACCTGGATTTTTATGAAAAGCACATTGAAGATTCAACCCAGGCCCTTAGGTACTGAAATATCAAAATGAACTCCCTGATGTTTAACACAAGCATTTAGTTATTACTGCCCAAGGTTGTGCCATTAATAGCACAGTCCAATAGTATAAGATAATCTTATTCCGTATGTTTCTAATTTGTAATTAAAAACTGGTTGCTTTCACTTTCTTAAAATTGAATTTGTAGATATCATGTTTTGCTAATGTAAATCACCTTGTGGTAAACCATTTAAAAAAATATGATAGATAAAACAGCAGCAAGCAAAAAATATTACATTGTTAAGCTCTTTATCATATATAACATGCCACTAATTCAAACTATATGCTGTAGTTCATTTAGGAGCTTCATCACTTTAATCTGTTGGTTAACTATTTCTGCTATATTAGCTTGAACACAACAACCTTTCGCTCCCCACCTGCTTTTCCCTCCCTGATTACTAAAATATCAGTTTCAGTATCTTTTCCAGCCACATTTATAGTTAATTAAACTCAGTTTAATTAGAAACGGCCAAAACAGTTGGAAGTTTAAAAACTTTAACACATTCGGAATAGGTTTTTTTAAGTGTCCCAAAATGTCTCTGAATTCTTGGGACATTTTTGAGATTCTACTGCCCTAATGAGACCCAAGCTAGAATCTTACTGTCTGGTCAAAGTATTTACAAAGTAGAATGCCTTCTTTAATCTACCTGAATATAACCTAATAATATTTACTTTCTTTGTCTGCTTTGAAAACAGGATGTTGACATCAAGTGGGTGGAATACCAGAACATGGTGAATTACCTCAGCCAGTGGATCAGGCATCACATGACAATAATGTCAGATCGAACGTTCCCAAACAATCCTGTAGAACTCAAGGTGAGGTTTTCAGTTCGTAAAAGTTTACCATGATAAAGCATGTAGTAACACACAGCGAACTGTGGTGAATGCATTGGGCAATGACTGTGGTAAACGTTTATAAGGGGAGCTGCTACTAGAACAGTTGGGTGAATGAGGTCTGAAGTTTTGGTCAGATTTGTTAAAGAGTCATTTAATAACAAGGTACAGTAGAGAAAACATATTAACACTGGTTCTCTGTTTTCTCTCTATTCTGATCTGTTTCCTTAATATCCGGGATCCGGGGTCCTTGCTCTTTTAAAAGAAACCAAATCCCTGATTCTGTGTCGCATTTCATATGAGGACCTGGTGGAAATGTAGAGGCACTGTAATGGGAAACCTAGGTTAACTTACAGTATACATTGTTAAGTCCAGGAAGCTTTCTGTAGTGATAAGTTGTGGGTTCTCAAACTTAAGTAATATTACTATTCAAATCAAGGTCCAAAAGTGAGGACCAGTCCTGAAGGAAAATGAAGGATTACATTGGAGGAAATAGGACATCTTTTAATCCACAGTGTATACATTTTTTAACCTAATAGTCTTCTAATATACAGTATGCATATATTCTCAAATTTTATTTTTGCAGGCACTTTATAATCAGTATTTGCAGTTTAAAGAAACTGAAATTCCACCGAAAGAGAATGACAAAACCAGAATCAAACATCTGTACAAACTGTTAGAGGTATGTCTTCAAAAATAATATCACACTGTCTGCTGTTTGCATTATTATTATTATTATTATTATTATTATTATTATTATTATTATTATTATTATTATTATTATTATTATTATTTGTAATCCCTAATCTCCCTCTTTCTTTTTTTTGAAAGTCATGGATAGAATTTGGTCGTATCAAACTCCCACAAGAATACCACCCTAATGATGTAGAAAGAGAATGGGGAAAACTTATAATTGCCATGTTGGAGAGGGAGAAGAGTTTACGGCCTGAAGTGGACAGGTATGGATGGGGACACTATCATGTATATAGTGTGATTTTAACATGTTATACCTTAAATGGTTAGCTCTAATGAAAGGTGACCATCTACAACCAGGCACAGTGTTGGTAGGTGACACACAATCTTCCCATAGGTTATTGATAGATAGGGAATTTAACACAGAAACCCTCTTTCATGGAGAGAAAGGGCTTACCTACGAAACTGAGCCATGACACCATTCTTTAACAAAACTTTAAAAAAAGCCACTGTTTGGTCTTATGAGTAGGAGGATTTGGGATCCCTAATACAAAAGAATAACTGACTACCAAAATGTGTTTTAATCCAGAAATAATGGTCAATAAAAGTGAAGATTAGAGGTTGTCAGATAATTGTGCATCTTAAATGTACTGTTCCACACCCATAACCAAAGTAATCAGTGAGAACCTTCATTGGAGTGTCAGTGTTGAGAAGTGAAACATTCCTAACATTCTAGGAGCAAAATCCTGAACTGTTTGATGAAAATATTATCCTCTCTCAGTGTTTTGACTGCACACGTTTAAACCTAGATATATAGGACCACCTGTAAGCCACCTCTTGTCACAAAAGATGTATCGATATGGAGAGGCAGTAGTCCTTACTTTGACTGTACTTGTACTGGGTTGTCTTTGCACTTGAAATGGTGTGATTATGAGGGACTAGTGGCCTAGAATGCACAGTAATTTGTCGTACTGCAGCAGTATTTCCTCTTAGTAACAACACACTCACTAGCATTGACTCAATTGAGAATTTAGTATTTGCCTCCTGTGGACAAATCGATACATCGTTGATTTTTAAAAACGACTTAGTGAATGGATCCAGCTATGCTTCAAGGCTTAATGCAAGTTAATGTGAGGAAGTATTTGAAGTCTGTACTATATTAGTTTAAAAATACATTAAAATGCATTCTTGAATTAGACTGGCATACAGTAGCAACCTCCATAAAATGATCCTTTAATGCATTTTTCTTTATTTCAGGCTTGAAATGCTGCAACAAATTGCAAGCAGAGTACAACGTGACTGTGTGGCCGGGGAAGATAAGTTAGTGTTGGCAAGAAATGCATTGCAGTCTGTAAGTTATAATTGAGGTTTTATATTGTGGTACAAAGTCTTGTGTGTAATGATGTTAATGTTGTAATGATGTTCAATTCTTTTTCTTGACTGGTTCACTAATACACTGTTTGTAAAAGATCTTTTTAAAGTTAGGGAATACAACTAATACATGTTTTCTAAAGCACTTAAGATTAAAAGATTCATGTTTATAAAACTCAGAACATTAAGACAATACTTCAAAAAATGTTGATGGGTGACAGGGATACTTTCTTGAACCACATATGGTGTTTTAAAATGAGCTAAACAGTCTTCTTTAATATCTTAGGATGCAAAAAGGTTAGACTCCGGAATCCAGTTCCAGAACGAAGCCGAGATTGCAGGATACCTGCTGGAGTGTGAGAGCCTCCTTCGCCAGCAAGTTGTCGATATCCAGATTCTTTTGGATGGGAAATATTACCTGGCCGATCAGCTAGTTCAAAGGTATGAATCCCCAACTTTACTGTATCTGACTGACTGAAATAATGCAACCCAATATACTGTTCAGTCAGGGGGGAAGCACACCTTAAATTCAGGCAGCTACTGAATAGCTGTCTGAATTTTTTACCCTCACACTGTTTCCAGGGTGATCACGCTATACATTTTAAATGACATGATTTATATAATTAGGAATTACATGTAGAGGACACGTACACTGATATAACACGGTATGTACATCTGAGAAAACACATAATCAACTGTTACATTTTGGGTTGTTAACAAGCAGACATATTCTTGACTTTGTATTATTATTATTATTATTATTATTATTATTATTATTATTATTATTATTATTATTATTTGTGTTTTTAGGGTATCAAAGCTTCGGGATGACTTGCTAGCCCTCAAGTCTGAATGCTCCTCAGTGTACAGCAGAGGACGAATTCTGACAACAGAGCAGACCAAGATGATGATTTCAGGAATAACGCAGAGCTTGAACTCAGGTTTCTCACAGAATATGAACCCAGGTCTCTCCCCTGGACTCACCTCCAGTTTTACATCAAGTCTGACTCCCTGTCTGACCCCTTCCCTCACCCCAGCCATGACCCCGGGGCTGCAGCCAGCAATGGTACAGGGCTATGTGACTGGAATGGACTCCACAGCACTGCAGTCTCTAAAACTAATGCAGATCCGGAAACCTTTAGTGAAATCCTCACTCGCTGATCCCAGTTTGACCGAGGAAGAAGTAAACATGAATTTTGTGCAAGATCTTTTGAACTGGGTTGAAGAAATGCAGGTGAGAATCTCGGTTTATGATGACAGTAGGTGTTTGTACTGATGTCTATTTTTTTTAGTGAACATTTAAAAAAATACTACTAATTTTGGTAACATACAATTTATTTGTCTTTAAGGGTTTACCCTTAGAAAAGTTTAACACGGTAAATTGGCACTGTAATTTTGCAGTTTTCCCATGTTTATACTATGCATTTACTATAGTTTACCATCTTTTTAAATATACTTTACCAGACCCTATTGGGCTTTATAATGCTTATCTAATATTTCAGCATGCTTTCACTGAACTGTATTACACTTTGCTATGCTTTTACTATGGTAAACTATTATAAGGTTAAAAACATTTCTGCTGCAAAACTTGCCCAAATTTCATGTATTACTAGTTAAGATTAATTCTATATCTACTAATTGATATATTTTATACCTACTGGATATGTAAAATGTATGCAGTTGTTATTGATATTGATATTTTTCACTGAAACTATTAATTCTGTTTCTGTTAAGGTACAATTGGATCGTTCAGAGTGGGGTTCAGATTTGCCAACTGTGGAAACTCATTTAGAGAATCACAAAAGTGTACATAGAGCAATTGAAGACTTTCAAATGAGCCTTAAAGAAGCCAAATTTAGTGAGGTAATGTATTTCATTTTATACATTCTGTTAGATATGAAACAAGTAAAAAAAAAAAGCAGATTGAATTCAAATAGAAAGCTTAGACCATTATTGCTCCAGTAAAGCTATATATGTAGATTATATATTTTTTTCTGATTAAGATAGATGCTTAAATAAATACTAATTTGTAATGTATATTTTTAGATGTATATTTTTTTTTATTCAAGCTAGATTTAAAATTGTATTCAATTGTATAAGCTGTAGGTAGCAGTCATTACCCTTTTTTCAATGATTTTTTTTTCTGCCACAAACAGATCCAGATGACATCTCCCCATAAATACAATTACTCTGAGAGGTTAAGTAAGCTAGAAAATCAGTATGGAAAGCTGCTGGTAAGAAATTGTCTGTGTTATCATTTTATTTTTCTTGCGTATTGTACACTCTATGTTTAATGGAGTTCTGACTTTGTTAATGTTTTACTTATGAAGAATTCCTCTAGAAATCGTCAGAAGTACCTTGAAAGCCTACATGAGTTTGTGTCAAGAGCCACGCGGGAGATCATCTTGCTGAACGAGAAGGAAGAGGAGGAAGTTGCGTACGACTGGAGCGACAGGAATTCAAATATGGCAAAAAAGAGAGCTTACCATGCCGTGAGTCATTATATATATAGAAAAATGTTAGTAAAACAACAGAAGCCATCAATGTTTGTCTTTTATAAGTTCCACTTTTTTGAAACCGAGAAAAAAATAAGCTTGAAGCTTCTGATGATCTTTGACTGTGATAGTTATTACTCTGACTACTGAAAATACATTTTGCTCAAAGGTGTTTTGTATTTTCAAACATTTGTCTAATATTGGGCCACTTACTTTGTTTTGATTTGGAATACTGAAGATGCTAAGTTCTTGCAATGATGACTTGAACAATTATGAACAAATTATGAACAATTATGAACAAATTACAGTAAAAAAAGTGCTAGTCTTCAATGCGATTTTGTTACCTTAGAAATAAATAAAATGTCAACTCTGTAGGTGTCTCCTGTAAAAAATGTTATCAGTATAACATAAAAAACATGGAAAAAGGCTCTGAGAGCAGTAAACTAATTTGAAAATGGTATTAATAATCTTCTACAGCGGTTGCATGAACAAGTCTATTTGGCTCACACAATTATGTAGTGACACTAAGGAATTATATAATAGTGTAAAATGTTTGCCTGAAATGAAGAAACCACCCGAGTCACATTTCAAATCGTTGCTGTTTCTAAATGCATAAGCAGTCTTGTGGTGGCAGTGCCAGGGGCGTAAGTGCATTTCACACTTAAGAGATGTCAACAGATTTGCATATATGTTCTGTCCTGACACAGGATCTCATGAGAGAGCTTGATGAGAAAGAGAGAGCTATTAAGTCTGTTCAGGATATGGCCGAACAACTTCTACTTGAGAATCATCCAGCCAGGTTAACCATTGAGGTAATTCAATACTTTGTCTGAAAAAATCGCCAAGCTTTTGCTGTAGCATGGAAGGCCTGATAAAACCAACTACTTATTATTTATGTCTGCTTCATTAAGAAAATAGAATACATATACCTGTTTATAGGTTAATTATTACTATTAATAGGTTCTTAGTTCCTCCTAAGTAGACTTTCCTTAAGTAATTCAGACTGTCTAATATAGTATGATCATCTGTTGTCTTAGGTATTAAGCTCATAAATCCAATTTGTATCTTACATTTTTTTATTTGACTTCCCAGAATAAACCCTAAGTCTTCATGATTATATTTGTTGCTTTCCAGGCTTACCGTGCTGCCATGCAGACACAGTGGAGCTGGATCTTGCAGCTGTGCGGTTGTGTGGAACAGCACTTGAAAGAAAATGCAGTCTATTATGAGGTAAGCAAATATTGTGACCTCATTGGAACACAGGATGTTATAAAGCAATACAGAATATTAGCACATACTGTACCATGCAGTATCTGCTGAAATATATTACATTACCTTTCAACAAATATTGGGTCTTGCTGGTGGGGAATATTTACATTCAGTGGAGCGTATATAAAAGAAATGACATATCACAACTGCAATACTACAGTCGCATTGTATTTCTTTTTCAGTTTTTCAATGATGCCAAAGAATCTGTGGATTATTTAAATAATTTACAAGATACCATCCAAAGAAAATATGGCTGTGACCGGACAAGCAGTCTACATAAATTGGAAGATCTGATTAAAGAATCTATGGTAAGAAAACTCAGGGACAGTTGAAATGACTGCATTTATCTATAGCGTGCTTTACTATTGTTGAAGTGCTAGGTTTGCTGACATTTTTGCCAGCAGATGTCTGCAAAACATCAAAAAGTGATGTACGTGATCAGAAACTGTGCAGCATTCATATAGACCACAGCTTCACCTACTGGTATTAAATGGAAGGGAATTAATAGTTTATAAGTAGTGAAAGAGATACATAAAGTATAAATACACATATTTTTATAGTTTTGTATACATTTTATTACATGATACACCCAATTTAAATTACAAGGACATTTCTGTTTTGTTGCTGCCATCAAAGCTGTATTTCATTAGCTCTAATGAATGCTCTAGTGAAAACTAATAATATAATGCTTTAAAAGGAAAAAACAAATGTATTAAGTAGATTTTTAAATGTAATTGAAGCAGCACAGGAATACAAAGTTTGTATAAAAAGCTAAGGAGAAGTCCAGTGCTGTAAGTGGTACTAACGCATGTGATTCTTTTTTAATGGAGATAATGTAATTGTCATTTTGTTCACACAATCTGGTTCCAGGATGAGAAAGAACAGCTTTTGCAATACAGGAGCACTGTGGCAAGTCTTGTTGGACGGTCCAAGGGAATAGCCCAGTTAAAACCTAGAAATCCTGACGGCACCATCAGATGCTCCATACCAGTGAAAGCCATCTGTGACTATCGACAGATTGAGGTAAGCCATTTTTAATTTAGCAATAAAGCAACACCATCAAAGTGTGAGTAGTGCATACAATTTCTTTAAAAAAAAATATGAACAGTTTGGTTCCAGAATAGAATAACAAATAGACGATTTTACCCATAGATACCTACCCTTAGAAAAAATGGTGTTAACCCTTCTGTAAATGTCTTGGCATAATAGCAATGGCTCAATCTGTTATTCTTTGCACCTGTCTTTTGCCATTAGATAACTATCTTCAAAGAAGACGAGTGTGTACTGGCCAGCAACTCTTACCGGGCAAAGTGGAAAGTTATAAGCCCAAATGGAAATGAGGCTATGGTACCTTCTGTTTGCTTCACCATTCCTCCCCCAAACAAAGAAGCAATTGAAACTGTCAGCAGGTATGAACACAACACAGAATGTTTACAGCTTGACCGTTGCTATGTTAGGAATGTCCAGAAAAATACTTTCCTTTTAAGAGAAATATTGAAATAATATGAAAGAATAATAGTGTAAGTCAGAGGTGTAGAATGTAGTAATAACTGTGCTATAAAGCATAGCAAGAGCATTGTAAAATCATGCTAGATCACTCTGAACTATGATACAGCTGCAGTAAAAACCATGATTAAATGTACAGTGTAAGCCTGAGAGACATGTGCAAAATGACCCATGTGTACAATTACTCTTTCACAAGATAGTCAAATGAAATGCCAGAAAGAGAAGTACAATAAGGAGAGATGTAATAGAAAGAATATCATTTCAAACATTCCATATTTGTTTTATTTAGATTTATATTATAATACATTCACAAGTACTTGCATGCCAGCAAGCAATAGAACCTTATCAGAATTATGCTCTAAAACTATTTCATTAGCTATCTTAGGGTGAACTTTTTTATCACATCCATTTCAGAATTGAGCAGCTGTATCAGAATGTCTTGACTCTGTGGCACCATTCCCATATAAACATGAAGAGTGTGGTGTCATGGCACTTCCTCATGAACGACATTGAAGCTATTCAAAATAGCAATGTTGCCTCAGTAAGTATTGTGAATGAGTATGCATTTTTAATAGCTTACATTGATTCCCTTTGATTTAAAAAAAAGAGTACCTGCAGGCTAGGGTGAAACAGCAATGATGGAAGCACTACTTTTAAATTATGGCTCTCTGCTTTTATGTGCATGTATAAATTAAATGCCTGACTTAAAAGGGAATGCTACTTTATTAGTCATCCAAGCTGTGCTTATCCTTGCAAGAATTTATCATATCAGTAACGGAGTGACATTAGCAAGCACTGCTGCTATTGAACTTCTTAACTATCTAATCTGTTTATACATAATTTAAACATCCTGTGTGCCTGCTTTGTTGGTTATAAATACCAGTAATTTTAATGTACTACAAATACCAGGTGTGCATTATGTAACCCTTGTACTGACTAATGTTTTTCAAGCTTAGTGTATTTATGTAAAATGTCTGTACGTGTTTTGATTTATGTTTATCTTCTGATAATGTTTATGATTATACTGTAGTATGTATGATTCTGTAATCTATGTATGGTCCATGCTGAATATGAAATAACTACTTGTTGTTCTTTTCAGATAAAGACCATGTTACCAGGGGAACACCAGCAGGTTCTCAGCAACCTGCAAAGTCACTTTGAGGACTTTCTTGAGGACAGTCAGGAGTCAGAAGTTTTCACCGTCTCTGACAGAGGGCAGCTGGAGAGAGAGGTTGTAATCTGCAAGCAGTACTACGAGGACCTTCTGAAATCAGCTGAAAGGGGTACGTTGAAATTGAAACACCCAGTTCAATATACATTGCAAACCGCCAAGAAGGGTTACTAGCACCAAACATTATTTAACTAACAGTATTTTATGTATATCTATCAATCAATCAATCAATATGTATTTTATATAGCACCTTTCATAGTGGACCACCAACACAAAGTGCTTTACAAGATAGTGAGGAACAATGCATAATACATTAAATACAGTGAAAAACAGGGAATAGTACATTAAATAAACAGTGAAAAACAATGCAAATACATTAACCCTTTGCAGTCCATTTATTAAGTGCGTGTCAGGCGCGTCAGGTCCAATTTATTTTCACACGCGCAGTTAATTTTAGACGCGCTGTTTAAAAGTATTTTTTTCCACAGTCAAACAGGTTTAAAAGGCCCTGCATATCAACAAAGCACTCACTAGGCATCTCCAGCCCCCCCCACCCTTTTGTTCGCTATTGCTTTCACATATGATAATAAATAAATAATAATAATAATAATAATAATAGTCGTACATACCGATCAATCATCTCCTGATCACTCGTTTTATCACCAAACGCCTCAATAATGCGATCCAAGTCATTATTTTATTACTATAACATCTCAAAAAAGCTCTGCAAATGTCTGTGATATTCTCTGAGCGCTGATTCAGTTGCAGCCAGCTTGTTTCCTTATGGCCGCCGTTATCTGATGCCAGGGGCAAGTATGACTATTCATGAGATACGCCCTTTTTTTTTCCGGCTCGTCTCAGCTACTGTCGCTGCCACGGCCATTGAATGGTTTTCTCTGCTTTTTCCGGAGGTTTTTTTGATGATGTCGGACAGGGTCCGACATTGGACCGGATAGGAATAATTGCAATGTTGGACCAGGTCCGACCTAGAACCGCAAAGGGTTAAATACAGACATAATACATTAAATACAGGCATAATACATTAAATACAAGGCTAGGATGTGAATTCTAAACATTGTGGATGGGTGTGTCATGCAGAATCATACAAATAAGATGGAGTGAAAAACCTGAAATAGCAATTCAGACAACAGCTAATAACAGATATCAGGCTTGAAGAGCATTGAAAGCAAGAAAGAACAAGTGGATCTTGAGAGTTGATTTGAAGCGAGCAACTGTGGGAGCTAAATGGGAGAGAATTCCAGAGAGTCACGGCCATAAAGCTAAAAGAGCGCTTTACGAGTGTGATGCACTTTTGCTTGGGTATAGCAAGCAAGCCAGAGTCAGAGGACCTCAGCTTGCGTGCAGGGCCATAGCGGGTCAGCAGGTTGGAGAGATACTCTGGACCTGCGTGATGAAGGGCCTTGTAAACAAGCAGGAGAATTTAGAAAGTAATCCTGAACTATATATAAAGGTATAGAGGGCCACACTTTCACCTGGTATTTTAAAAATGGCATAAAATGTAAGCCCATAAAAAAATGCTGTGATAAAATGATGCCCCTCTTAGAAGTAAAAGCTTTTAATAGCTACATAGCAGGCGTCATAAGGTATGTTGTGGCATAAGTAATGTTAAGATGTTGTAAGCTTGATTCCAGATGTTTACAATTATCATTTTACTTGCTTCCTGGTGAATTATACATGGAGACTCTCCTGCAAATAACATACAGAGCAAATGTGCATATCATCCACACCATGGAAAGCCATGAAATTCAAAGAGCAAGTAATTTCAGATATCATTTTAATATGTTGTTTATATTTCTTTTTACCATTGTATGGTGGTTGCAATCATTCTTGAAGCTTGCTGTGAACAGCTTTCCCCTTCCATTCAAATCATATGACAATGTACTTTCAACTCTGCCAGACGCACCTACTCATGTATATAGAAAGAGAGTAGGCAGGGCTGGCAAAGGTCATATTGAGATGATTTAAATGGAATGAGGGCACCAGCCCAATACTGGAGCAATACTAAACCACTCTGGAGCATTGCAAACATCATAAAATAGTAAAGGAAATGCACATTTGAAGCTATTTGCTCTTTAAATATGATAATGAATAATAAGATGCTGCACTTCCGATTTGTTTTAGTGTTACAATTCTAACCTCCTTCGTGTTCTTCCACACAGAGGAACACGAGGAATCTGTCTACAACCTGTTCATCTCAGAGGTGCGGAACTTCCGTATGCGTCTGGAGAACTACGAGGAACGCCTGATCCGTCAGATCCGTGCTCCACTGGAGAGGGATGACCTGCAGGAGAGTGTGCTCAGGATTGCAGAGCAGGAGGTACACACTACACACTTGCACAGAAATCTTTCTGGTTTTTAACTGTTTGGGAGTTGGTTACTTGTACATTCTAATTTGTATTAAAGATCCCTTGAAAAAAAGGGCTGCCTGTTGTATTTATGTATGGCATTTCCCATATTAAATGGCAGTATAATCAGGTTTTACCATATGTCCTGAGAAATGTTACAAAAAACGTGACAAGTAAAGCAACACAACACATATTGAAAAGCAACACAATACATAGCACAATATTATACATTGGTACTGTTATCTTAGTATAAAAAAAATATTATTTGTCATGTACATTTCAGGCTCTGGTGATGAGGTAATTTTACACTAATAGGAGACTGTATGCTTCATGATTTAGATGGGGGTGCCTCTGGGGCAGGTTTGGTGTATATTGGTAGGGATGATTTAAGTTTATGCATATGCTTATTTTATTTTACAAATGTCTGCTATTCGTTAACAGAAATCAAAGAAAGAGCTAGACAGACTCAAAGAGGATCTGGAAACCATGCAAGAGAAGTGTGAGACGTTCATCAGCCAAGCAGCCTCGACGCCATCAGCCCCTACTCTGTCCACAGAACTCAATGTTGTTGTCCAGAACATGAATCAAGTCTACTCCATGTCTTCCATTTACTTAGAGAAGTATGTGTTCATCACTATTCTGACTCTCTGCTCTCTCTCTCTCTCTCTCTCTCTCTCTCTCTCTCTCTCTCTCTCTCTCTATATATATATATATATACACTACCGTTCAAAAGTTTGGGGTTACTTAGAAATTTCCTTGTTTTCAATGAAAACATACATGAAATGAGTTTGAATAGGAAATATAGCAAAATGAATAGGAAATATAGTGATTGACAAGGTTAGAAATAATGATTTTTAATTGAAATAATAATTGTGTCCTTCAAACTTTGCTTTCGTCAAAGAATCCTCCATTTGCAGCAATTACAGCCTTGCAGACCTTTGGCATTCTAGTTGTCAATTTGTTGAGGTAATCTGAAAAGATTTCACCCCATGCTTCCTGAAGCACCTCCCACAAGTTGGATTGGCTTGATGGGCACTTCTTACGTACCATACGGTCAAGTTGCTCCCACAACAGCTCAATAGGGTTGAGATCCGGTGACTGTGCTGGCCACTCCATTATAGACAGAATACCAGCTGACTGCTTCTTCCCTAAATAGTTCTTGCATAGTTTGGAGCTGTGCTTTGGGTCATTGTCCTGTTGTAGGAGGAAATTGGCTCCAATCAAGCGCCGTCCACAGGGTATGGCATGGCGTTGCAAAATGGAGTGATAGCCTTCCTTCTTCAAGATCCCTTTACCCTGTACAAATCTCCCACTTTACCACCACCAAAGCACCCCCAGACCATCACATTGCCTCCACCATGCTTGACAGATGGCGTCAAGCACTCCTCCAGCATCTTTTCATTTGGTCTGCGTCTCACAAATGTTCTTCTTTGTGATCCGAACACCTCAAACTTAGATTAGATCTGTCCATAATACTTTTTCCAATCTTCCTCTGTCCAGTGTCTGTGTTCTTTTGCCCATCTTAATCTTTTCTTTTTATTGGCCAGTCTGAGATATGGCTTTTTCTTTGCAACTCTGCCTAGAAGGCCAGCATCCCGAGTCGCCTCTTCACTGTTGACGTTGAGACTCGTGTTTTGCGGGTACTATTTAATGAAGCTGCCAGTTGAGGACCTGTGAGGCGTCTGTTTCTCAAACTAGACACTCTAATGTATTTGTCCTCTTGCTCAGTTGTGCACCGGGGCCTCCCACTCCTCTTTCTATTCTGGTTAGAGCCAGTTTGCGCTGTTCTGTGAAGGGAGTAGTACACAGCGTTGTACGAGATCTTCAGTTTCTTGGCAATTTCTTGCATGGAATAGCCTTCATGTCTCAGAACAAGATAGTCTGACGAGTTTCAGAAGAAAGTTCTTTGTTTCTGGCCATTTTGAGCCTGTAATCGAACCCACAATTGCTGATGCTCCAGATACTCAACTAGTCTAAAGAAGGCCAGTTTTATTGCTTCTTTAATCAGCACAACAGTTTTCAGCTGTGCTAACGTAATTGCAAAAGGGTTTTCTAATGATCAATTTGCCTTTTAAAATGATAAACTTGGATTAGCAAACACAACGTGCCATTGGAACACAGGACTGATGGTTGCTGATAATGGGCCTCTGTACGCCTATGTAGATATTCCATTACAAATCAGCCGTTTCCAGCTACAATAGTCATTTACAGCATTAACAATGTCTACACTGTATTTCTGATCAATTTGATGTTATTTTAATGGACAAAAAATTTGCTTTTCTTTCAAAAACAAGGAAATTCCTAAGTGACCCCAAACTTTTGAACGGTAGTGTATATATAGTTAGGGCTGGGTAAATATTAATAATTTACTCTGATGTTGCAGGCTGAAAACCGTAAGTCGGGTTGTGAAAAACAGCCAAGGAGCAGAGGCCTTAGTGAGACTGTATGAGGCAAAACTGTGTGAGGAAGACGCTGTGAATGCTGAAACAAAAGCCATTGAGACCGTTGTGAGTACTCTGAAGGTAAAAGCAAGACTCTTCTGTCTCCTACAACATTCCTGGTTCATTTATTTTTCTTTGTTTTACTTTCTTTTGTCATGTTTCTACTTGTCTTGTACATTAAGTCTCTTGTATAGATGAAACTGGAGATTAAAATAAATACAAAATGGAAAAAAAAATAAAAATGCCAAGTGCCTCATCCTTTTTTTTTAATAATGTTTTTTTTCTTTTATGCAATGTAGCTGTGGTGCACAGAAATCGATGAAAAAAGAGAAGTGTTTCACGATTTGGAGGATGAGCTACAGAAAGCCAGGGCTATTAGTGACCGCATGTTCAAGATGCATAATGAACGTGATTTTGACTTGGACTGGCACAAAGAGAAAGCAGACCAGCTGGCAGAGAGATGGCAGAACGTTCATTCTCAGATAGAAAACAGGTTAGTGCTCTAACACAATGAAACTGCCTTATCAGCAGTACTGCAGATGTCCTAATTGGCCATGACTTCTATCTGCACTGCCAACTTTCAACATATCCCCCAAAGCTGATTCACTCGTTACAGTTTGGTTTAATTGTGGCAGCAAATACCACTGTAGGGGAAAGAAATACAGGCTGATTAGAAAGTAGAAAGTTTACCACATCACCCTGTACAGTAAAAGTTCATTTGGAATTAGTTTGACTTGAATTTATTACTGCTCATGTATTTACATAATTTAATATGATTGTTTTGTTCATTGCTAATCAGGCTACGTGACTTGGAGTGTATATGCAAATCTCTAAAGTACTACAAAGACACCTATCATGCGCTAGATGAATGGATAAAGGAAATGGAAGACACTCAGTTGAAGATGCAAGAAAACCAGCCAGAAGACAGCAAAGCACTAGCTGAACTGCTGAACCAGCAAAAGGTAAGAAAGAGCTTCAACAGACCGCATTGGTATTAACAATTCAGTTGTTTTAAAGAGCATTGACTTATTCTTTATCTATGTAAAAGCACCTTGCTGTAAATTGACTTCTAAAGGTTTACAACGCATAGCATTTTTTTATTATTATTTCAGCATACAACACAAGAGTCAGCCATTTTGCTAATGTGCGCACATTTGAAAATTGGTGGTGGTGGAAAGTGGAGTGGAAACAAAACAGAATTCTCTCAAAGCAGTGGTTCTCAACCAGCAGAGCAAGCGTGTAAAACTTTCTAGGGCTGAGCTGTTAATACAGTTTCACAGCAATAAGGCAGTATCAAAGTGTAATGCATTGTGTGAATCACAGGCAATTTTATATTAAGGTTCAATGACTGTTCTATGCATGCCACTCTGTACCCACACAATGGATCTGTTTGTGGTGTGTGAAAAGAGACAGAGTGATAGTGCAGGTGCATCGTCTTCTAAAAAATGAAAAGTAAGAACATATGAAGAGAGTTGTTTGGAACTGGGAGATCCTTTGCTGGAACTGTTGTTTCTCTTACAGGTCCTTGTTTCAGAAATTGAAATGAAACAAAGTAAAATTGATGAGTGTCAGAAATACTCAGAGCAATACTCAGCTGTGGTGAAGGTAAGGAAACTCATGTCATGTCAACAGTTTTTTTTCTTATTGACAGAATTGAGTTTTGTGATAATGGCTGTGTGGTCCTTTCTGTAGGACTATGAGCTTCAGTTAATGACCTACAGGGCAATGGTGGATTCACAGCAGAAGTCCCCAGTCAAGCGACGCAGGATGCAGAGTTCATCTGATGTAATCATACAGGAGGTAAAAGAAAACAAAAGTGCCATTATAACATAGATTTAAAGGAGTGATAACCACAAATATGTTAAAATACAAAGTAATTATTAATGTAAGCAACCTAATCACTGATGAGAGGGGTTGTATCTTAGCTTGTTTATTATTTGTTTCTTAAGTACATTGCTGTAGATTTTTCAGCTGCTTTGTAATGGAACCTCCTGATCTGTATACCACATTGTCTGGTTGCAGCTACACTATTGGAGCTCAAGAAGTGATTAGGATCTAGGATCTTGTTGCAACTTTTGATCTATGGTGTTGAATTTAAAAATCATAATACATAATCAAATTAAAGTATAAAAGGGAAATAACTCAAATATTTTCAACTGAAAAAAGGGGAATCAGTCATAATGTTGTTAGCACTAATAATAGAGTTTTAAATGGATAGATATTAATACCTCTATTTATTGCAACAGTTCATGGACCTACGGACCCGCTACACTGCTTTGGTTACCCTCATGACTCAGTATGTGAAGTTTGCTGGTGAAACCTTGAAGAGAACAGAGGAGGAAGAGGTAGCCTAAATATAAATGTTGTTCCTAGAGTCACACACAAGTACTGCTGTACATACATAAGTCGGAATGTAAATAATTTAAACGAACATCGCAATCCTCACATTATTATTAAAAAGATATATTCTTTTTTATAAGTCATATTGATTATTTTAAAAAAAAAATTATCCAAGTTAAGTTGTTTTTGAGTTTGAGTTTGTTCATTTGAGGTGAAATAGGTTCAAGGACAGTATTTGCATAGTCCGTGATTAATTGTTTCTTGTACTGCAGCTGTTAAATATAATCACAGAAAGTACATATACTCAGTAAAGCTTTCATAACTTGAACTTATTTGGTGAATTTACCTAAAAATTGGTTGAATATTTTCTATCAACTTAAAATTGATACCTCAGAGAATTAAACACACAATTTGTTTGCTTTCCATTGCTCTTTTGTTTAATCCTTTCAACACTAAATAACAATGCTGAAAGAAAATCCTAAGGTAACCAATTGAATATTATTTGTCTTATACAGTAGTCCGTTGCGTATCCGACTGTGGTGGGATCAGAGTAAGGGCGAATATATAATAAGTCAGATAAATGAATCCTGTTTTAAATACCATTTTACACAGCTGTAACAATTACTATATTCACACAATTTTTGTTTTGAGATTCAGCTGTTATTAGGGAGCTCCCCTAAATCCCTTGTGAACAGGATTTACATATCAACACACTGACCAACAGTGGTAGCGCACAGAGTACATACAACACAGTGTACGAAAACTTTGGTGGGATCTACAATCTCTAAACTAATCTCTGTTAGTTCTGGTTATCACTCACTCACTCACACACTCACTCACACACTCACACACTCACTCACACACACACTCACTCACTCACTCACATACACACGCACACTGTACTGAAGAGCTTGATCATGGCTGATAAACGGTTAGGGTGGATATGTGAAGGGCGGATAGGTGACGGATTACTGCACTAAAAAAGTTAGACCCAAGTCTGGTTTACCGGTGTGTAGTGTTGAAAGAGTTAAGAACAATGCAGTACATGCTTCCAAATATTTCTCTTTTACCAGCACTGTTTAATGTCCACATGTACTGCACAAAGCTTTTAGGCTTAACTGTTTCTTTGTTTTAATTTCTCTCTGAACAGACTAAGAAACATGCATGGGTGCAAGAGACGAACAGCATGAAACCAGTTAAAGAGTAATTAGCGGGGTTCCGGAAAATCTGGTGTATATATGTCCCCACATGTTGCTACAACTGTTAAAATAATGTACCTGGCCTTTTTCTTTTCATTGTTAACATCCTAACGACTTTTGACACTTGTAACTTTAAAGTCTCTTTTCAAAGCTCTTTTCAAAATGACTGCTCTAGTGTGCTGGGGTTTGAGATCGATCCTCTAAATCACTCCATGAAGTCTAAAAATAAATAAATAAATAACATAATTGCTCTTTTCTGTTCCATGCCACATCATGGATCATTATTGCTGTTACCTGTTTGACAATGTGGGCACTAATCTGTACACTATCAGTGCACTAGAGCAGCCATTTTGAAAAGGGCTTTGATACAGACTTTAAAGTTATAAGTGTAAAAAGTTGTCAGGATGTTAACAGTAAAAAGAAAAAAATGACAGTTATATTATTTAAACAGTTGTAACAAAACGTGGGGATGTGTAATGCTATATTTTTCAGAACCTTCTACTTAATCTTTAAATGCTATATGTGTCTCATAGAGAAATTTAGCTTTTTTTTCTTGTACACCTTGTGTTACCTGTACTAATTTTGCTTTAGTTGTTTTAAATATCATTAAAAAAATAAAATAAATAATAATAATAATAATAATAATAATAATAATAATAATAATAATAATAATAATAAATCACCATTTTATACACTGAATAAGTAGTGGAATCCACTGCTTGTGGTAAAGTAAAAAAAAAAAAACATTTCAAAAGGCTTTGAAAACTGTTTGTCTGTCTGTTCAGACCCCACTTTAACTTCCTCTGTACCTAAGTGGAGCTTTCACAAGAGGTAACCTTGATTACTGGTCAAATCGAAATTCAAGTCTTGGACCTGTCTCTGCAAAAGTGAAATCAATATAATTCTTGCAAATTTTCCTGGAAATCAAATGGGCAGCAAAGTTATCCGGTCTTTATTCCCTTCTTCTTCGTTTCTTGCATTAAGTTGTTACATTTTTAATTAAAGAAAGGAAATGTCATAACTAATAACCTGTGCTGTTGTGCCCAGTATTCTTCTGACGAAGGTGAATTATATCCTCCAATGGAGACTGAATATGCTTCTAATGAACCAGTGAATATTGGAAGATCAGTGAAGAATGCAGTACCCACTGCTTTACCAATTGAGACAGCAGATACAAATAAAAGAGACTTGCCAATACCCACAAATACACATGAGGATGGTTCTTTTCCAGCTACAGAAAAAAAAGAAAACGAAAGGGATTCTTCACCTTTTGAGGCTGTAATGCAGGATACCTCAAATATTTTTCCAATGGATACTATTAAAGGCACTATAGATGTAGTAGACAGCGCAGTGAGCCCAGAATCAACTGTCGTTCCTAAAAAGGTACACACACAGGGCTTAAAGAAAAAGTCAGGCAAAGCAGCAGGGACCAAGCAAAGCAAGTGTTGCCCAGCTACTTGTATTGAAGATCAAGAGGAAAACCGATCCATTCTAACAGAGATCACTAGTGGTAGCAAAGATCCTGAAGTTTACTCAAGGGCTCTGCAAACACAATTGGTTGCACAAGTGCCCTTGGAAAAATCTGCCCAAGTTAGTGTGAGGAAGGCCTATCAAGGCCAAGATAATCAAGCGAGTGAAGTAAAAATATCTGATTTTGAAGAAAAAAGAGGACCGCAAAGCAATCTTCCCACGAACGTGGACAGCCAGAACATTTCTAATACATTTGGAGATGAAATCCAGTTTAACATGGGAGAATATTATCCAGAACATTATGCTGACGTACATGTTGTAAAGACTGATGAAAATGCAGAGATTGTCAGTCATAGATCTTCTTCATTCATACAAAATAATAATAGTGCTATAACTGATTTGAATTCTATTTTACAAATTTTTGAAGAGGGAGATGAATTAAGTTGTTATCAAAAAGATCTAATTAGCAGAGAGAGGAAAATGTGTAGAAAACCAGAGAAACATCGTGATACAGTTTTACGTGTAATAAAAGATACCTCCTCATTTACTGTGTCAGATGAAGATATAACTGATGAGATTACTGTTGAGTATCTTGGCAGGATGAAAGATCAACAACCACTGTCAGGTAGTTTTAGTGAAGCTAGGCTTGCAAAAGCAGAAGAATCACTGGACACCAATAGCACAGTATCTGCAGTAAGGTTTGACAGAGTATTAAGTAATAAAGAACATATATTTAAAAGACCGGGTGTCACACTGAAAGATGAAGCACAAGACCATCAGTTTTCTCAGGAGACAGACCATGAAGAAGGTAGACATTTACAAAGTGGCATGAACAGGCCACATACCTCAACTGAGACAGCAGACAATAAACATCCCACAGACGCACGAATGGAGAAGGAAGGAAAGACTGTGAAAGATACCATAGGTGTTTATAACAAGGCAACCCTGATCATGGATAGCAGACAACAGACAACTGAGGGAATATCTTATAAAGAAAGCATTACATGTGGTATAAAAGATAAACTACTTGAAAATCAGCCACTCAAAGATGAACATTTCATTGAAATAACTTCCCCTGGACAAAAGGCTTCTAAATCTGCAGCAGGCCAATCAGCTTATGAGGGTGAAGGAACTCGAAGCTTTATGTCGGACAGTATTGGTCAATACGTTGAATTAACAGGACAAAGGAATTTATTAAAGAAACTTAAAGAGGGGGAAGTAATGACTAAAGCCTTTAAACAATCACAAATATCTACAGAACACCAAAGATTGGAAAATGAGGCCCACCTAAAAGATAATAAAGAGGTACTTATTTGTTATACTTAAAAAAAAAAAAAAAAATTGATAATCTGCTCTTGAAAAATCGGTGGTGGTTTAAAACTTGATTTTTCTTCATTATTAGTGTATTCTACTTAATGAAACTAAAAAGTATATTAGTACTGTAATTATATTACTTTTTTCTTTACAGACTCTTTTTCCAAGGAAACCTCCCAGTCAGTATGACAGTGTTCAAAATGGATTAGTCTTTATCACACTTTATGTACAGTATATACAGCAAATACAAGTGTATTCAACCACACACTGACGACTTTCTTTCGCAAAGCCTTTTCTTGTAATTCACCTACAGTGGTATAGTGATTTTTTTAAATAGATTGTCAGCTTGAGGTGCTAGTATGTAAAACTGCCTTTTCACATCCGGTATATATTCCTGACAATACATGATTTGACAAAATGGTGAAGATTTACTATTTATATCTGTACTTCAGGCATTTACAAAACGGTTTTATTTCCTTATAGAATAGGTCTCTTTTTCTCTGGATACATCACTAAGGTGTTGTAATGTCCCTTTACTGGTATATATTTAAGTCCTGACATTTTTTAATCTAAAGATTTAAAAAGTATGCCTTTTTTTAATTGTATGAAGATTTAGAATCTGAATATTTTGGGCTTGAGCTGCTGAATTGCAGATACAAAAGAGGTCATCTTTTGTGTCATTGGTGGTGATGGATATTTTCGAATACAAAAAGTATTCATTTGGATAAGGATGTAAGACTTTGGGTTGGCAGATGGTGGATGAAGCTTTTGACCCATGTAAGTATTTTTAACATTTTGAGGAATACTTTTGAACCAGTTTCCTCAACCATAACTCAAGCATACAGGTTTTATTTTTTGTTATAGAAAAAAAGCAGTGCGTGTTGTCGACCAGTCAACCTGTTCAGAAAACATGGAACAACAAAAGGCAGTAAATGACAATGAAACCTTAAAGCTGAGACAGCTGTAAGAAAACTGGAGTACTTATTAGAGGAAATCAGGAAGCAGAAGGATCAATTGGAAGATAAACTCCCCAAAGTGATAACAGCTGCTGAAAACAAGCTAAAAAAACAAAGAAAGATTATTGACGATATAACCCTTCAAAAGACAAAAGCAGAATATGAAGCAAAGCAGTACCGCTTGGAACAGGAGACCACAGTAAAGAAGGAGCAGGCCTGTCAGCTCACGAAACAGTCAGAGGTCATTTTGTTAAAACAGAGACAAGAGAAAGTTCAAGAAGAGTTCAAGCAAAGGCAGAAGGAATAAATAACTGGTCACCAAAAGGCCAAAGACTTGGAGGACAAACTTGGGCAGTGCAAGGAAATGGTGGAGGATCTGAAAATCAAACTGAGTATTCAAAAGAAAGGCCATGAGCATCAGCTGCAGTTACTTCAGGGGGAGATATAAACACAAGATGAAATTCCAAGAATCTGCTGTTAAGTTTGATAAAAAAAAAGAAAAAAAAAGTCAAGGGAGCAATCCTATAGCAAGGAAGCCACAGAAAGGGAGAACAAATACCTTTGTCATGAGATACAGCAACTCAAAGCATTTACCCAAAACATTCTTAACAACAAACTAGAGACTCAAAAGGAATTAGACATGGAAGAGGCCAAGAAGGAGAAAACTGTTGCAAAGCATGAACTGCAGAACAGCAAAACTCACATCAGTCAATTAGAGAATGAGAAAATCAAACTGAAAGCCAGTGTTAGTCAGACAGATAACATTCGGAAGGAAATGTCATTGGAGAATACAACACTAAAGCAGACATTGGAGGATAGTGAAAGAAAACAAGCACTTCAGAGCAAGAAGCCACATTTCTCAGAAAACAGATAGCTAGCAGCAGAAAGGAAGTTAGCAGCTTGAAAGAAACATTGTCAAAGCTTGAGGCTGCAGTGAGTGCTGAAAGTAGAAAGGAAAAATGAAATGGTGACCATGCAGCAAAATCAGAACAGCCAGCAAGACTCCAAAGTGTTGGTACTGAGGAAAAGGGCTGATTCCGAAATTGATCCCCGAGGAAACTGTCTGAATCGGAAAAGGCAAAATGTGATTTACTCACAAAGGAACTGCAAATAACTAACATTGGCTTCATCCAATGAAAAAATAAAGAAAAAACTCAAGGAATTAAGAATGACAATTCTCATGAGAGGTATATTCTTTCACATATTGTCTACAATTTGGTGGGAATCTTTTGTCTTTGGTTTGGAACAACTGCATATCCTTATGCAAAATATGCTTTTTATTATGGGTTAGGATTGACCATAGTACATATTCATGTTTTTACTGTTGTCATTGCAACATTTTTACTGCAGCCGTCCAATTATGTTTTTTCCGGGCAGTTGATTTTGCAATAAATCTTAAGACAAGATCTATTTGCGTAACTTTGGCTTTCAAATGGTATTCCTTTTTTCTTTTTGGTTTCCAAAAGAAAGTTCTTTCCTTCTTACTGTACATTTTTTTGTACATGTCCCAATATTTTTCTCACTGTTCCCTTGTTTATAGCAGTTCTCACACTTTCATGTTTTTAGATGGCTAAAGTGGAGCAGACTGATGAAATAAAAAAAACTGAAGCTGGAAAAGGAAAGCATTTTAAATGAGACAGAAAGGCTTATAAACAAATGCAGAGATTTCAATGTCAAATTTAAAAATCGTGAAAAGTCATACAGTGTTCAAACCTCACAATGCATCCCAATATCAAGCCAACACACAGACATACATCATGCAATTTCACAGAAGGATTTTGCAGTCCTAAGACAGACAACCTCAACATCCTGGGGAACATTATGTGAATGGAGATGACAAGTAATAATGACAGAGACCTTTTCTCAGTTCACCACCTGGCAAAATTGGGAGCAAGCAAAGCGGTGTTCACAAGGAGACACATTTAAACAGACAGACTGGAGCCAGAACCGGACTGAAGAAAAATGGAAGTTCCAAGGTCTCAGATATGTAAATCCTAGACAGCTGGTGGAAGCTAAACTTTTAGACAGTGACACCACACCGTTAAAAAGCTTGAGTTAGGAATGTTAACAGTTGAAGAGGTACAGAAGTCTCTTGAAAGATTTGTGAGCAAAAAGTCTGCAATAGCTGGCTTATACCTGGATTCTAGCAAAAAGAAGATGACACTAATGGATGCAGCAAATAAAGATTTCATTGCTAAATCATATTCCTTAGAGTTTCTAGAAGCCCAAGCTGCAACAGGGTTTATCATTGATCCAATGTCAGCCAATATAAAAACTGTGGATGAAGCAATACAAAGGGGTGCAATCAAGGTCGATAACAAGGCTAAGTTACTGGATGCTGAGAAAAGTGTCACTGGATATTTGCATGCTGGCAAAACATTGTCTGTGTTCCAGGCGATCGAGAACAGGCTTCTTAAAAGAGAGAAAGGCAAAAAAAGGAGCATCCGGCTGCCTGCAGAAATCACAGCTGAACAAGGCTTTTTAAATGGTGTTATCCTGAAGCATTTGTGTGAGCCAGCTAGCAATCCAAGGGGCTTCCACAATCCAAATACCGGACAAACAATGTACTACTCCGAACTGATAACAATGTGCATGTATGATGTAGATGGGGGAGTTTTACTCCTGCCTATAGGCGATAGACATGTTTCAAGTTCTTCTCCAGCAAAAGGTCACAGAGTCTTTGTCATTGACAGTAGTATCGGTATAGAGATGACAGCATATGAAGCATATCGAACCCAACACATTGACAAGAAGACGTACCTGGAACTTCCAGAACAGGAGTGTGAGTGGAAAGAAACGGCAATAATAGATTCTGCTGGTGTTTCCATACATTTTGTGACGGATTTTAAAAGTGGAAGGCAATTCAGTATTGAAGATGCCCTGAGACAGGGTTTGATTAACTGAAATTGCTAAGTATAAAGAAGGTAAGCTAGCGATCACAGAGTTTTTTTTATTTTTATTTCAAGGCACGCCAAGCCAAAAGTCATTGATAGCCCTATTGCTGGGATGCGTCCTCCAATAAAAGACTTACCATTGGTTGAAAGATTCACAGCTATATGTCTTTTGAAGGCCCAGGTCTGCATAGGTGGCACTTACGATCCATCAACTGGAAAGAAGTGTTTGATCTCTGAGGCTTTAGAAAAGGGCTTGCTCAATGAAGCATTGGTCAGACAGATCCAGCAGTCTGAACATGCCTACCCTGGAATCGTGGACCCACAGAGCAACTCTTGTCCCTAACAGAAGCAATGACAATGAACTTATATACCAAGGATGTTGGTTACAGATTCCTAGAGTTTCAGTGCTTGACTGGTGGCTCGATAGATGTAGAATCTAGCAACAGAGTTCCGATGGCAGAAGCTGTCAGAAGGGGCATCACTGATACTGCCACTGCATTGAAGCTTCAAGATGAAAAGTATCACACTAAAAGCCTGACCTTCCCTAAAACAAAAAGGAAAATATCCTTCAAAGATGCTTTAGATATGGCTGTTTTTGACCACCACACTGGACAAGCTGCTTGAAGCTTCCAAATCTCAAAGTGTTCGGCCTTCTACTTCTCGGTACTATGTTTGGTTATATTGATCGTCTCTATTTGGAAGCAATATAACACTGTTCAGAGGATATTTACACAAAATGTATATGAAATGATTTTAAAGGGTAGTATTTTTTTATTGTATAAAAGCATTCTTGCTTTTTTTCTGATATTAGAACAATTTGTTACGTCAACCCTTTCAGTCCTGGTATGTTAGTTGTCATCGTAAATCACGCTGGAACCTCATGGGACTCTTAAGGCCCAGTTTGAGGTAGTGTATAAATATATGAAAAAACTTTTCTCATGTATACTCAATAAATGACTTCCTTTTTGAATTACATAACTTAATTTAGCATTCTTCAGCCTGACAAAAATAATTCAGGACTGAAAGGGTTAAAAAATAATATCATCTTCATATTTCTAAGAAAGGAAAAGTTCACAATCTTGATTATGAATGCCGACCAATTTGCAAGCACGCACTTACCACGTGAAGATCAGCTCTATATAAAATGTGATTCCCTGAGTCTCAACATTATTTTCACTTGTAAATTTCGGGTACTATGAATAAAACCTGCTTTGATACAAAGGCAGGGTCAAAGTGATGAGAACGATCTTACACAGTATAAATGAAAACACACAAAAATGAAACACACAAAACATTAGATCATGAAATGGCTGGGAGGTTTACCTTTTATAAAAAACATGTTGTTGTCTTTAAGGTTGGTGTTGGGTGTCCATATACAGTTTGTTTCCAGTGTTCTCTATACAACTGTTTTCTTGCAGCAAATAAACCACTACAGCTAACCTAATGGTTATGTTGACATTTTTTCCTGACACCCAGAAATCTGTTGAGGAAGAGAAGAAAGAACATGGTGAAAAAGTTAGCAAGTTGTTAAACTGGGCATCGAATATGAAAAAAACCAACATTAAAGAAGAGAAGCTCTTGCAGGATGAAATAAATGTCACAAAAGACACTTCTTATAAGCCTCAGGTAATAACATACTGTATTATTGAGTGGATAGGCCCATCCTTCTAATTTTGTACAGGAAATCATCTAACTCATGATCCATCTTACAAATTACAGTAACTGTTTGCTTTGTACTAAAACATTACACAGTTTTATAGGTGCTCCAGTTCCTTTAGGGGTTTGGGGCCCTAGATATTTTACAAAAATGGCTAACGTAACCAATTTATATATTCATTAAAAAACACTGAGAAAACAACTTCTCATTCTCAAAGGCAATAACAACTGTAAGGTGTTAGTACATTTATATACCACAATCCTACTCACGAATGATGCTGTTTGTGAGAGAATGGAGAAATCAATATACCTACCATTGGATTTGAGTTAAAGGAAAAAGGTTGAATTAAAAGGTTGAATTAAACTTAAATATAAATATAGTTTTTCAAGTAGTGCTGTAAAAAACAACTCAAATACATGTCATTGTTTCTGCTGGTTACCTTACAGATATATATATTTTTTATATTAAGACACTTTCAAAATACAATAATAAAACATACATATTCCTTTTGGATACTGTAGTGCAGGGGTGGCCACCCCTGGTCCTGGAGAGCCACAATCCAGCATGTTTTCTAGGTAACCCTTAATTATCAATTTCTGAAGAATGCAAATTGTTGATCAATTTAGCAAGTTAATGTGTTCAGTTAAATCAGGAGCGGACAGCTCGGGTCCAGGTTTTCAAATGATCTCTAAATTACTTAATTGAACAAATTACCTGCTTAACTAGTCAACACGAAATTGTTGCAAGTCTTCCTTTACAGAATGTATGTGTGTATAAACAGAGTATGCTGTAAACATGAATTTAAAGGAAGGAGCACTTTCAAAACAAATTAATAAGGGACATTTTAAAATCCAAGCCAGATGTAATGCAGGGGTATAATTCCCTCATAAAATAATTATTAAAAACATTTGAAATAATTAGATATTTCAAATGTTTTAATTAAATCAACAAATAACTTTTTCTCTTTTGATGTGCAATAAAATGCCATATAATAGTTACATATCACTGTTTTGCATAGTGATTACACCTCAGTAATCCCTATTTGGGGTGAAGTGTAACAGCTCTTAAGAAGAGAAATGCACACACTTGCAAAGGTTGAAAAAGTCTTTCCCTGGATACCCCACAGAACAGCAGCATTTTCTTTAATACAGACATTATGATGGGTAAAAAGGGAAAGTTGAGTAAAAAAAGAAATAAAACTAGTTTAAAAAGAAAATATGTTTTGACCTTGATACGACTTATTTTTCAGTACAACCAATGTATACAGCAAGAAACATCTAATCATATTGAACACTAAAGGGGCAAACTGACATTTAGAAACGGTTCTACGAATGACAAGTAGCATATTTTGATAGCATGTAAAAACAACAGGACAAACAAAACATATATACAAATAATGAACAGTGCTGTAAGTAAAAATATAGTTAAGCCTTGTTTTGAAAATTATTTTATGAGGGAATTACACCCTTGCATTACATCTGGCATGGATTTTAAAATATTAATATGTTTTGAAAGTGCTCCTTCCTTTAAATTCAGTTCCCAGTTTAAGGGAAAGATTCAATATTAATATACATATGAATGTACTTAATGATAATATATATATATATATATATATATATATATATATATATATATATATATATATATATATATATATATATACATTTAATTACACATATATATATATATATATATATATATATATATATATATATATATATATATATATATATATATATATATATAAAGTGTAATTAAAGCATTATTTTTGAACTTATAAAATGCAGATAAGACAAGTGTAACTGGATAGTTCCACAATTACCAGAAAAAAAATGGTATCAATTGTATTGCTCTGAAAAGACCAAAATACTAAATGTTCTTTTTTTAAACAGATGTAAAGAATGCATAGCACTTATGGAATACATTTTGATTATGAATGTACTGTTAATAGAAAAAGATTTACAGGGGGTATATTCCGGAATACTGTACACCTATGGCCAACAGTTTTGCATCACTCTATAGAATTAACTCATTTTGCTTCATAAAGTCAAATGAAACCTGCTTCATAAAATCAAATGAAACCTGCTGCATAATGTTATGTTAACACATACATACCACTTTGTAGTTTTCCATATAAATAACAAAAAACTGACAAAAGTTGAAAAATGTGACATTTTGGAATCTAACATGAAATACTTTACTACTATTATGACTTCCGGTAGACATTTGCAATATTATTTTGTAGTTTCTTTGATTACATGATGTTAAATAAAACATCTAAATTATGTTCATGTCGGGTTTTTAAAATTTTTTTAATGATGATATATATATATATATATATATATATATATATATATATATATATATATATATATATATATATATATATATATGTGTGTGTGTATGTTTTTGTTACAGGTTTCTATGGAAGAAGTAGCAACTAAGAAAGAACAAATTGCTGAAGCTTTGAGGATGACACAGTTAATGTTGGTGAAACACAGTGACAAGTTAGTTTTAAAAAAAAAAATTATTTAAACATGTATTGTACGTTGTATTCCAGTGCTATTAACACAAATAAATTGACATGTGTTAAATATATTCCTTTCAGAATGACAGAAGAAGAAAGACAAGACACCAAAGAACAGCTGAAGTCTTTGCAGCAGGCATACAATGATTTATCTCGGCAGTCTGTTAATCAGCTTCCACAACCACAGAGCCTTCCTGCTGAACAGGTAGAATATATATTAATGGCAACTTCCCTGAGACACATAGTTTGTGCCTGAGTGTAAAGCAGCTTAGATACAAGGTGACCAAATTGCATGAAAAATAACTAACATATCTGGTTTAATGCATGAGTTGCTAGTCATATTTAAGAAATGCGGAGGGGGCAGCATAGCGATTGTTAGTAATATGGTAAAGGTACATGCCCTGTTGGGCAACTTTAGATAACTTTATATATATAATTGTACTGTATTTAGATTAGTGTTTTTAATAACACGTCTCAGATAGAAGTTTTGTACATGTGTGTTTGGTCCAGTTATGGGTTTATTCCCTTTTCAGAATGTATGTGTGTATAAACAGAGTATGCTGTAAACATGCATAGCATGAACTTCTAATATCACCCACATTCTAACTTTTCACAGAGAAACGGAGCATGATGGTTTTATCTTCACAGGTTTTCACAGGACTAAAATAATGCTTTGTTCTGCCTCTAACTAACTCTGTTTTGTATATTATGGAAAAAAAAAGTGTTCCATTCACAGATGCATGCAAGCTTGTATTGTGTCCCCCTCTTCTTGCTGACACAGATTTTCACTTGTGCATATGAACTGCTAACATTCACATGCTTTTTCTATTGGTAAGTACATATTTCTGTCTAACATCCATTTGATACAAAGAACAAATAAATTATATATATATGAACCTTTTATTAAAGTATTCTATTTTTTATCTTTCTTAGGATTATCAAACCATAGAAGGTCTTATAGACCTGGAAACTGGAGCTGTCTTTTCAGTTTGTCGCTCTATGCAGAAAGGTCTGATTGACTACACTACTGGAATCAATTTACTTGAAACTCAGTTGATTACATCTGGACTCATCTTACCAGAATTGCGCGTGTGTTTGGATGTAGATGATGCTTTCAAGCATGGTCTGGTTGACAAACATACTTACAACCATTTACAGGAAATGAATGGAGCTAAACGATGTATTCTGAGTGCCAAGTATGCATCTGAACCTCTTCCACTAATTGCTGCTTTGAGAGATGGAATTATCTCAGAACAACTAGCCATTAGGATGATTGAAATGCAACTGGCAACCGGGGGTTTAAGAGTCACGTATACAGGTGACATTTTAAACCTAGAGAAGGCTTTCCAAAGTGGACTAATTCCACCACCATTGTTCCTGAAGATTCTAGAAAGAGAGGATACATGTAAAGACTTGATTGACCCAAATACAGCAGAAAGGGTCTCACTAATACAGCTTGTGCAGAGGAGTTTGGTTCATGAAGAGACAGGTCTGAGATTGTTGCCAGTGAAGAAAGGAGAAGATGGTAAAATAGCTTTAAAATCTGGTAGAGAGGTCAACATATTGCGGGCTGTTCATGAAGGCCTTATTGATCGGGAAACCATGTTCAGACTGCTGGGAGCTCAACTATTTGCAGGAGGTATTATGGATCCCACAACAAATTGCAAACTAAATGTGAAGGAAGCAGTGCAGGAAGGCCTGATTGATCAAGATACTGCCTGCAAAATATTGAGCTATCAGGCCCAAAATGGTGGAATTGTCAATCCTTGCTCTGGTGATAGGTTAACTGTGGATGAAGCTGTTCAATGTAATTTAATAACATCCAGCAGTGCTCTTTTAGTTCTGGAAAAACAAAAGGCTTTTATGGGTCTTATCTGGCCTTGTTCGGGTGAAATCTTCACAGTATCAACTTCCATACAGCATGAGGTGATTACAAATGAACTTGCTTATAAATTGCTAAGTAACAGACAAAAAATAGCGGCACTCTATATTCCAGAGAGCTCTGAGGTAGTAAGTATTGAAGATGCAACCAAGTCAGAGATAATAGACAGCAATACTGCAGGTGTTTTGAATTCTATAGTGATACCTGATGTCATTCCCGATATACATGATTTAGATGAAAAGATTGCAACTTGGGTTTCTTCATGTGACCTTCAGCTAGTTAGTTCTCATGAATCGCAACAGAATCAAGAAATATCTGAATTGAAAAATACAAATTTGCCATCTTCCTCAGAAGCCAAACAACTATTTATATCCTATTTAATGATAAATAGTTATATGGATCCCAAATTAGGACAGAGGCTGTTGGTATATGATAGAGAGTTAGCTAAAATAACCACACTTTTTACAGAGAATGCTGAAAAATCCCACAATACTATGCCTTGTCTCAAACAATCTAGTGCCAGTCTAGACAAACATGATTGCAACGAGGCTGTAGAAAACCGTGTAAGTGAACAGTCTGTAGGCAGATATGAAAATAGAACTGATAAAGAACCAAATACCATGCCTAACCAGCATTTTCCAAGACAGGTGCAGGAACAGTTTATTTCAAGGTTACATGATTGCTTTTCTGAAGAAACAGAAAGCTATAAACACAGTGACAATAAGACACAAGTAGACAATGCTGAAGTGTATAACACAATGAACTGCAGTGAAGACAGTGTTGAAAAACAAACTCATTATATAAGTGCTGACAGGTATGTAGTTGTTTTGCCTTCTATAACCAAAGATCAATCACAAATACAGTTCCAGACCCAAAACCATCACCTAATCACTAATGCAAATATTGAAGGACAAGAACATCTATGTAATCCAAAACACATGATTGAAACTGGTTTAGATGGACCACACACATACAAAGAAATAGCAATGAGAAGTGATACTAAAGAAACAGTATTAGATGGTGATTTTGATATGCTACCTCACATGAGAGAATGCAGCCTTCATAAAGACGTTGAATGTAACTCATTTGCAATTGTGTCCAGGGACATAAACGATCAGGTATCAAAAATACCCAATGATTGTGAATCTCAAAAAGCTGACTTGGAATTCTCAGGGAAGACAGGTATATTTACTAAAGGATTTGGGAATGATGAAGAAGAGAACCTATTGCTTTTGACTGATGTTGAAAAGGAAAAGTTAGAGCAACAGAATGCTGCAAACATTCTCATAGTTCAATTGGAAGAAGGTGGCATTTTGGATGATGCTACTGGTGAGCAATATGATCTTGATACAGCCTTAGAAAAGGGTCTTGTTGGCAAGGATACTGTTTTAGATGTGTTAGCTTTGCAGTTCCAGGATGGAGGTATCAAAGATGAACAAACAGGCGAAACTTTACCTCTTAAGGAAGTTGTGGCAAAAGGACAGATACCAAGCCACGTGGGACTTCAGATCGAGGAAAAGCTGGGTCTACTGGACAGGTTTTATGAATCAAAAACTGGAGAAACAATTACCATCAGTGATGCTATACAACAAGGTCTGGTTGATAATGATGTTATAGAAAAAGCCCTACTTTCTGAGAAGGTTATCTATGCCACAATTGACCCAGAGAGCAATGATTTGCACAGTGTGCCAGAAGGAGCAGTACTTAGTCTTTTAAATGATAGCACAGCACAGAGGCTGTTGGAAGGTCAGGTCTTGTCTGGTGGAATTGTAGATCTTGAGCAAGGAAAACAGGTATCAGTGACTTTGGCACCCAAACTTGGGCTTATAAATGAGCAACTTGGTGAAGGGCTTCTAAAAACGGAAGAAGCAATAACTGGGAAAGAAGTAGATGATTCAATAAAACTGAAACAGATGGGCCTGCAGATGGAACTCAGTGGTATGCAGGACCCTGAGGTCCAACAACCCTTGCCTGTCACTGAAGCTATAGAAAAAGCACGAGTGGATAAAGACACAGCCCCCTCCATTTTATGTAAACAATTAGAAGATGGTGGGATCATTCAGCATGCATCAGACTTGTGCTTGTCAGTGGGGAATGCTCTTAAGTATGGATTAATTGATCAGAACATGGTTTATGAACTATCTAAATTAGAAAACAACATTTGCAAAAACACTGCACCAGAAACATTTGAGAACTGTTCACATGAAGTATCACAAGAACCAGCTGAATCTGCGGATGGAGATAAGTTTAGTGAGCATGCTGTTCCATATTCTGATCTTATCAATGGCAGTTCAATTGATATGCAGTCTGGAAAAAGATACCTAGATTTAAAAACATGCACAGAGGCTGAATGCACAGGGCAGAATGTGCAGTTGAAAAAGTCTGGTGAAGATTTTGAGTCAAACAATATCCAAATTGGCAACCAGGAACACAATGAATCAGATAGGTCTTCCCTGTCACATGACAATAATCCTTCTGAACCAAACACATTTAAAAATACATCCAGTGAAACAGAAGATACCTCATCTTTATGTGGTTCACTGAATCATACAGATTACCTGAAAGAAAGAGTAGACAGTATTAAAATAGAAACTGAAATGTTCATGTCACACACTAGTGATTCAGGTTCATTGAGCCGAAAGGAAAAATGTAAAGAAGAGAACTTCATGGATGCCCCAGCGCACAGCATACATTGCTATCCTAATGTAGCTCAATCTGTTAATACAGGATTTTGCCAAGCAGAGATAGATAGTCTTGCAGAGAGAGATTGTGAAAGTACTTCAGATGTCTCCAAAAATCTTGTTAATGCATCCCCTAGTACTCAAATAAAATACAAAGTACAAGATAATAGAGATAATTTAGAGGTTAATACAAGTATGACAGAGGCCTGCACTGATCCACAGGTGGAAAATGTTACAGAAGTAGAAGCTTTTATCGTGAGAAATGAATATTTGCAAGATGATTTTAAGATATGTAGTGATATTAGCAAACATGTTCAAGGTGGTGCAATGGACCAGTTGCCTGATTCATCTGAAAAAACTATTTTGAGAGATAGTAATGACTCAATTAACAGCAGAGTTGTTATAGGTGATATTTGCACAGAGCATAAAAATATGGATACAAATGTGGATTTATCCACTCAACTTACAGATTCTGTTGGTAAACTGGCAGTCCAGTCTGACATCAGTAGCATTACAGATAGCTCTGCATCTGAGAGTGTGCAAACCTCTGATGTACATAGTAAACTAAGGTCAAGTTTGCAGGAGTTGGTAAAAATAGCAGTGGAGGATACTAATGCAAAAGTCTTACAAAAAGCTGAATCTCAAGTAGTTGAGGATATAATCAAAATGATAATAAATATTCAGGAGTGCACTACTGAGGAGAATGCAGTTTCACTTGATGAGGAGAAAGGACCACAATTAAGTGACATTGACAACAAAAGTCCAGATGTTTTTACTGATTTTTTGAAACAAGAGTTCCTCCACTCAAAGGCCAATGAACAGCTTGGGGCAAAGAAAGACTTGGCCTTAAAGGAGAAAATGCATGAGACAAATCCTGCTGCTGATGCAGAACAGTTCCAATCACAACTGCAGCAGGTCCAACTGGCGGCATCTCTCAATGATGACCCAGCAATGTTCAAAGAGTTGGCTGGCAAGCTCAGTGATATTCTTGGAGGAAATCTAGAATGTGAAAGGAACCAAACTCCTGGAAGTGCTAGAGGAGACAGAAGCAAGCAGGTTGCTGCAGCTGTAAATGAAACTCTAAAGAATGATGAGCTAGAGTTCTGTAACCTAACAGAAACTATCAAAGCACTGTGTAAGCAAGAAAAAGTGGAACAAATCCCTGCTGATTTGTGTGAAGATAAGCAGAGCCCCCAGAATAAAACTGAAACTAAAGGAGAACCTAAAGTAAGTAAATTGCAAAAAAAAAAAAAAGCATCTTTGTGTATTCGTACAGAGATAGCAAAATTAAAAAAATGATAATGCTTATTGCTTTATTTTTGTTTTCTTTGAAACTTTCTAACAGTCAAACGGTACTACACAGCACTATTTGAAATGCATCGGTAAGCTACAGGATCATTCAGATGTACTTGAACATCTGAAAAACAAACTGGACAGTCTAGAACCTCTTGGCAACAACTTGGACACATTAACAATTCAGCTTGAAGAATCAGAGGTTGGTTTTCTAGTTTCTTATAAATAATGACAGAAAAGCACTAACTCCGCAATTAAACCCAAGCAAATATAAAATAGTGACCCACACTTCTAGCACATGCTGGATGCAATCACAATAAGAGCTGCATTTATATGGTGTATTTTATTTGAATTTTCACAAAGCTTGCATAAGCCTTACAGTATACATTTTCTGTTTTCATTTGTTGGCTGGTAACAGGTTTGTTAAGCGTGCACTTCTTGATTTTTAGTTGCTAGAATCACAGCTTTCTTCACTGGCTGGCACTCTAACCAAAGATCTGAAGACAGCGGATCAGTTATTAGAGTCTGCGAATGAATATGTTCCCACGCAAATACGCGGCGATCTGGAAATGGTTTCTAAAAATTTGCAGCTTGCTTTCTCTGATGCTTGCAAAATGTCCACAGAAAGAAGACATTTGGTAAAAGATGCTATTTACTCGGAAAAGGCAAGTATTTTGTTATTATAAACATCTCTGGTAAATAAATCTGTCATAGCAGCTTTCTGTTTTTTTGATCAAATGAAAACACTATGATTGACTGGCATTTATGATAGCTGATATTAACTTGTAACATATTATTATTTTTCCTTTCTCAGTCTAAATTAGCATATTCAAGCCAAGAACTCCTTGAAAGGGTTCAGAAGCTTTCAGTTTGTATTGAAGAAAGTGTCGGAAGCATTGCAAACCTTGATATCATGAACACTGATGATCTGGAAACATTGAAGCTCAGAATTCAGCAAAACAAGGTAACCATAATGAATTCAGCTACAATTAAACTAGTGTTTGGGTTTTCATATTTGATATAATACTCCAGGGGTGGCCAACCCTGGTCCTGGAGAGCCACAATCCTGCAGGTTTTCTGGGTCTCTTTAAATCATCAATGGCCAAAGACCTAGGAAACATGTTAGTGTTGACCAATTAAGAAAACAATCGGTTCAATTAAGTAATTGAGAACTCGGGTGGAACGAAAACCAGAAGACCCTGCGGCTCTCCAGGACCAGGATTGACCATCCCTGTAATATGCAATGTGCTAGTTTTTTTATGCAAAAGTGATATATCTCTTTCTCCACACCTGCAGGACTTAGATAAAGCCTTGTCTATCACAAAAAAACAGCTAGATGCAACAGCATTTGATGTTCAGTACTTCATATCTGAACATGCTCAAGATCTCTCTCCCACCCAAAGCAAGCTGCTGCTGAAGTCTCTTAACGCTGCTCAGAAGTCTTTCAAAGAACTCATGGAAGTGGTTTTGACACAACAAGACACTCTGACGCTTCATCTAGAAATAAGACAAGACCTGAGTAATCAGAAGGTTTGGTTTTTGAAGTCATTTGCTGTTTAAAGTAGTGTGTCCTTGAATGCAAGAAATATTAAAAAGACTGCCATTTTATGTTAAAAATTTGAAATAAAACATAAAGTGTTAAAAGTAAAAATAATGCATTCACCTTAAAATAACAGAATGAAATCTAACTCTACAGTGGGCCCTATTTTCAATAACTCATTTTAAAGAAAGTTTTCACAAGGATTGTATTGATTAATGAAATTAAGTTTTCAGTTCCTGAAACCTTTTGTTAACTTGCAAAGGGTTGGAAGTTCATTCTCATTTTTCAAAGCACTGTTGAATTATAAACACTCTTCAAAAGACAAGCCTTAAAAAAACATTCCTTAATATAGTTTTGTGAAAGTGACGCAGAATGTTTAACCCCTTATCTTCAGGATACCTCAGAATACCATTCCATCACTATCCTGTTACAAATGTGATGTGCTATGTGCAATAAACTTTAAAGACTAAACACATTTTATTTTGGGGTCTGTACAGATGTGTATGTCAGAAACGTTTGGAGGTTAAGGGGTTACAAATTGTATTCCGAGCTGTATTTCACAATAAACTTCATGAATGCTGTTTTCTCAATAAACCTGCATGATTTTGTTTCTAACAAAACACTGCATTCATAGTTGTGCTTTTTGTTGATAAAATAATATTACAAAACTGACCTGTTTGTTTTGGTCACCTTTACTTCTTTCAGGCATCAAGACCCATCATGTTTGAATGCTAACTGCACTGGACCACCAAAGCAAAACACTTCTTCAATTTGCATGACTCTGGCTGTTTAATAACACTGGTGTTACTGTCCCACTAACAAAGTTGTGAGAATGTTATGGATTTCCTTAAAGTTCTTTTATTGTCATTCAAATTGAGTTCAGTTGCTATCATGTTTACAGCATACCTCTGAGAAAATGTAGGTTTTGAATGAATTAATGAATGTGGAAAAAAATGAGTTTGGAGTTAAAAGATATTATTCTCATTCTAGAATGTTGCAGAAAAGCAAAAGGAATACACAGAAAAACTGCAAGAGTTGTGTCAGCACTTGACGCAGACAGAGAACAGGCTTATTGGCCATCAGCAAACTACCATTAGTGGAGATAGTCTGGGTGACCTACAGCAGTTTCAGACAGAGCATCAGGTAAGAATGGTTGGAAATGTGAAAGTGTGTCGTATAAAGAAAAATAAAAGCAACCAACCAAAACTGTTATAAGCAGCCTCCGTGCCTGGTAGTTAAAATGAACACTTCATTTCAAACACCAGTAGTTACTGTTTAAGTATCTTCACATTTTACAGCTATAAAAAGAATAGCAATTTTAATCCATTATATGTGGCACATTGCAGTAGCTCCTCTGAAAAACAGAATAACATAACTACTTTAAAACAACCATTACCCATAAATACAGAATGCCATTTAAAGAAAACAATAGCTTGCAGCAATGCTTGGTAGTAAATACTGTTAGGGAGGCCTGTCTGTTTAAAACAACCTCAAACTTCATCCCGCACCATTGACAACCTGACAACAGATGTTATAGGCAGCTCTGGTTTAAAGTGCTGCCATCTAAGCAGTGTAAAAATCATATTGACACCCAGACAGTACTGTGCTAGTGGTATGGATGATTGAAGCTAGTGGAGCTCCCATATCAGATATAACCCATATATGTGTTACAGTCTGAATGCAACAGTTCTTTGTGCAACTATTATTATTGACACGTATTTGTTCCTCTTTTGTTAAGGCCTTGCAAAGAGATGTACAGGCTGGAGACAGTGCCTTAACAGAGGTAGTGAGATGTACTAAGAAGTTCTTGGAAGAGAACCGAGACAAGCTGCAGCCAGAGCAAATAGCCATGATTGAGAACAAACTGGAGGAAGCGAACAGCAAATCAAAACTGCTCAATCAGCGTGCCGAGGAGTCAAGGAAGGACCTGGACAAGGCGATGACAACAGCTATCAAGCAAGAAACTGAAAAGGTTAGAAAACCTTACAAATCTATCAACTTCCCAGTGCCATGCACAAGTTAGACTTTCTGTGTCTTACACTGGCTTTGTGTCACCAATTTGTAATAGCACATGGCTATTCTGTAACCTTGTATTCACACCTAGACAAAACTGCAGACGCTAGTGTAGCATAGGAAAGATAATTATGCTCAAAACAGCAGCAAACCAGCAGACTTATCTTATATGCTAATATGTATATCTATGTCCATTTTATTATTGTAGTTAAGCTATAGCTGTGTAATGAATTGTTCTTTCTGTAAAGAGATAATAATAAAAAGATCCCTTTTCACTCCACAATATGGCACTACAGTTACATGCTACATAGTGTCCCTTAAAGGGTATATAAGGACCTTTGTATTTTATTGTTACATGTTCCCATGTGTTGCTACAACTGTTTAAGTAAGGTGTGTGTATTGTTTTAATTATTATTATTTTACAGCTTGACTACTTTTTTCACTTTTAAATTGCAGTGCTCTGTTTCTATTATATTGGTCTAGCATGTATTTCTCAGAACTACATTTCCCATCATCCTCCTGCTCACATATGTAACTGAGATGGATTTACCAGTGAGCAGAGGATGTTGGGAAATGTAGTTCCGAGAAATACATGCTAGACCAATATAATAGAAACAGAGCACTGCAATTTAAAAGTGAAAAAAGTAGTCAAGCTGTAAAATAATAATAATTAAAACAATATACACACCTTACTTAAACAGTTGTAGCAACACATGAGAACATGTAACACAATAAAATAAAAAAGGTCCTTATATACCCTTTAAGACCCTCAGACTAGAAGGCCCCACAGTGTACATTTAACAGTCAGTCCACTATGCCTTCTGTGCTAACTACTGCACAAATACTGTAGAAACTAGCAGTAGTTGTTTTTCTCCCATAGGTGGCAGCAGTGGAGCAGCTGGAAGAGAGCAAGAACAAAATCGAAGGACTGTTGGACTGGTTGTCTAACGTAGGAAAAGAAAAGGACATGGAAGGAAATCTAGAACAACAGATGGCCAAACAGAATGGAAACCTTCCCCTGGAAAGCACAGACACGTTGATGATTGTAGAGGAGGATGAAGCAAATGGAAACCTGCAGCAGGTCCAGACAGGCACAGTTGTGGATGGAAAAGGGAAAGCCACAGAAGAATTAGATTTAAACAAGCAGTATGAAAAAGTCAAGGTACAGACAATGTAATGTTTGTATCATTTGTTAATAATACTCATCTTTAATGTTTCATTTTGCATTGTAACCTCTGGATGTAATACAATCTTTGAAACTAATGATGTTCTACTGGTCTGGAAAAAGGTAAACATAAAAATCCCAAGTATATGACTATAGTACTTGTTTGTTATCTAGTATTCATATACATATTAAGATGCAAGGTGAAACAGCACAACATTGATGCACAACTGTGTATTACTATCACTGCAATATCATGTCATTTAAGCCATCAAATACAGTATGTCCCACCTATTTTGGACCCTAGAAAAAACATAATTGAAGTTTCTGATGGCCAGTGATTGTACTGAAAGTGTACAGCAATCTGTCCTAAGCCTTAAGACTGTTAATAAAAAGTAAAAGAAAGGGACATTAAAGCTGTGACCTCAATGGCCCAAGCCACTTAGGAAAAATAACCATGCTTAAAATATATTTTCATTAATTAAACAGGCTCATCATCAGGAAATATTGTCCCAGCAACCAGACTTTATCATTGCTACTCAGTCTGCCCAGGCTCTGCTTGAGAAACAGGGCCACATGCTTTCTCCAGAAGAGAAGGAAAAGCTGCAGAGAAACATCCAAGAGCTGAAGGATTGCTACGAAACCACTTTGACCAAAACGGAGCACAAAATGAAGCAGATCCAGTCGGTACAAGAAGAACTTCAGAAATTCAAAACCGATTGTAGCGAATTTGAAAACTGGCTGCAGCAATCTGAGGGTGAGATCACAGACCTAAAGACAGGAGCGTCCGACCTTAGTGTTCTGAATGGCAAGCTTCAAAGGCAGAGAAGCTTTTCGGAAGATGTGATCTCTCACAAAGGAGATCTGAGGTTCATCACTATCTCAGGACAAAGGGTGTTGGATGCGGCCAAATCATGCAGCAAAGCAGATACTAGCAAGGACTCTGAACTGGACGTAGATACATCTGGAGTCTGTACTGTAGTGCAAGACAAACTGGACTCTGCAGCAAATCGCTACAAAACTCTTCACTCCCAGGTAATTCTCCAATGTTACCGGTCTATTTGTTGCCGAGGTAAAATGTGTTGAAAACATGTTATACCATATTGTAGTTTATATTGACATCTGATACTGAAGTCAAATTTAGTACTTTAATATCCAATTTAAACATAAACACATAGTTTCACAGACCATGATTGGACCAACTAATGTTATTTTTGGTAAAGACTAATGCTAATCAGGGTCTGTGAAACCAGCCGGAAAAGTTTCCATTTCAACAACACAATAGGAGGTTACCCTATTACTGAGATACATCAATACTTTAAACACCCATTTCTAGTGGTCATTTTACAGTTGTATTACTGATACACAAACTCTCTAATTTTCAGTCAACATGACTAGGATTGTTATCAGTCATACACGTTATTTGGGTAGAGTTGTCAGATCTTGACAACTCACTGTTGACACAGTTGTCATATTTTTTTTTTTCAAATTATTTAACTGTATATTTTCCAAAACTATCGACACATTGTTGACACAGTTTATGCCTGCAGTAATGCAGGAGATTCAACTCCAGTAATTTATACTGTAGGTCGAGTTCTTTCCAGCTTGGAACGTGCCTGGGCCATTTTCATTGGCTTTGGGTGTCCAAATTGAAACCAGTGGATAGGCAACAACTCTGATCGGCTAAAAAAGTAGCTGTGGAAACCAACAACCTGAAGCAAGTTCTGTATGGAGCTACTAGGGTTAATTTTGGGGGTTATAGAACATCAAATTCAGTATGTACGCCATTAACATTTTTGAACACTAGATGGCAGCATACTGTTAAAATTGAATATTGTGCCGTCTGCTGTTCTTAGGAACATATGACAATAACGAGACAAAACAGCAGAGTTTGGTCCTCATTCTCCATGGCACGGGAGAATGAGGACCAAATATATATATATATATATATATATATATATATATATATATATATATATATATATATATATATATATATGTATATATATATATATATAGGTTATATTGGTAGGTATACTGCTGTAAGCTAAAAACAATCCACATAACTATATACATCCTCCTGGTATGATCACTGTCCTTAAATGTACCAAGTGAGAACACCCCCAAACCATTCAATGGCAATTGCCAAGGCAGTACAAAAATGGCCAGGCCAGTTAAAAACTGTGCAGGTGGCAACCCTACCTATCTGCACAAGCCACTTATATCTGTGTAGGGCTAGATCTAAAACTCTCTATTGCAAAATGATTTTGAGGATCAAATTAGGAAATCCTAGTTCGTTTATCTGCTGTGTAAATTAAGTGGTAGTTTGGGATTCAATGATGAGAGACAGTCATTATTGTTTTAATTTGTTTTATTTGATGGCATTTTTTGTTGGAATGCTTTCTTAAATGTTAATTTACATTTCTTTTGTTTAGAATCACTGTACATCCACTGGTTATGATATTACAAATCCCTTTTTTAATATTTCAGTGTAAGCAGCTGGGAAACAACCTCAAAGATGTGGTAGAGAAACACAAACAGTATGAAGATGTGTCAGCTTGCCTTGGATCATGGTTAGAACAGTCCGAAGAAGTTGCGAGAAAACAGCTGGCAGAACCTGTTGCTGCTGATCCAAAAAATCTTCAAAAGCAGCTTGAGGAAACCAAGGCAAGCAATATCATTTACACATAATTAATTCAATCTGTTTCAATAAAGTACAATGGGAAAACTCTGTCTTGTTATATTGTCTAAGGGTGCCCAGATCTGATGTAGGTAATTCAAAATGTAAAGAATTTGGATTAGAAACCAAGTAAGTTTAAAAGCAAGCTTATTTGAGTAGACTTAATCAGTCAGAGATTGGCTTGTCCTTGACAAAAATGTAGCTGTTTCCTAAGTTTTACACACTGCGTCTAAATATTTGAACAACAAATCCTTAAATAGCAAAATGATGCTTTAATTATTTTGGCTACATCAGTGTTTGGCAGTAAACTGGCTCTTTCACGCTGTTTTATTGGCTATTTAGCTTGATTGGCATAAAATGGTTATTACCTGTAAATAAATTATTTCCCTAAAATAAAGCCATGATCTACCTTTAATCAGATTAAGGAAAGTATGTTACTGGACTATGTCTTCCCCTATATTTCACTGCACAGTTACTTAACTGAGAGCATGTGAAACATAATAGGCATGACATTGTACAGAAAGAAACACAAATTAGTTATTGGCAGTGATGTAGCAATTTTTCTATCAAACAAAAGACTAACATGGATATTTTTAAAGCAATTACTCCAGTCTTTGATTAATTCCTATTTTTTACACGAGAAAAACACCTGCTCCTTTTACAAAATTAGAACCAAATAGCTTCATCTTATAATGCAATTTATTTGAAGTTAATTAAAGACTTGAGTAAATCCTTTGAAAATGCAGACCACAATATGTAATATAAACATTTAGAAGAAAAACAATCAAGATGTGAATATCCCTAGGATGTTAAAATAATGCAGTTTACCTGCAGGCTCTTCAGGGGCAGATGTCAGGGCGTCAAGGTGCTGTGGAGAAGTTGCGGAAAACAGCTGATGCTCTCACTGCCACAGAGGGGGACTTGTTGGCAAATCAAGATACCATCCAAGAAACAGTGGGTACGTTCTAAGAAACAGATTTTGTCATTTTTTGGCATTTGTTTTTTGTGACTAATTATCTGATGACAGTCCTGATTAGTCTAATTGTTTTTCACTTTAAGTGTTTTCCATGTACAATATATGCATGTTAATATGAATTCAAAACTGGTAATAAAATTAAAAAAAAAAAGGTTTTGGTAATAGTAATAATAACATGGTACAGAGATTACCTTTCTAAATGCAGAAGTGAGATTGCATGCATTATATCGTTGTTCGCTGTGGAAAGCACCTACTACACTGTACTTTCTAGGTACTGTATAGCAGGTTATATATCCGGGCTAACTTTTTTTTTTGGCTCTTTGCTTGTGAGATCATGCTAATATAAATATGTCTTGTAGAAGTCAAGTGGTATGCATTTAAATCATAGCTGTGCGCATTAACTTTTAAATTTCTGGGTCAAATGGGCTAGTAAAGGCCCCAACTGGTTTAAAATATACAGATAAATTAAAGAAATGCCTAAAACATTATCATTCTGTAATCCTTTTCCAGATGATATCGTAGAGAGGTATGATAACCTTTCCAAGGCGGTGAGTGATCGAAATGAGAAGCTGCAGATCACTTTGACACGGTCTCTGAGTGTGCAGGATGGGTTGGATGAAATGTTGACCTGGATGGAAGGTGTTGAGAAGAGCCTTGGAGAAAAAGATCAAGTGCCTCTGAACTCGACTGCTATCCAAGACGTACTCAGTAGAAAGGCTGTGAGTAGATGTTTTGTTCTAGCAAAAAGAATGCTGCTTACTTCATTTGTATGCTAATGTCTCACTCTCACCAAAATGTACAAGGGGGGTTGCGTCAGTGACTGAGATCAAGAGTTGAAGCAGCCTAGAAGGAAAGTCTAAAATGTGTTGCTGATCACATGTCAGATTTATAAATCCATAGAACATTCTTAAGTGGCTATAAATGTACTTGTGATACAATTGCAGGGCCTTTCAGTATTTCATTACCCTGGGATAAGGATGAAAAACTGGCCTGCAAATTTCAAGGCTGTAGAATTTATTTGATGTCAGTGTAAGCACCACATAAGCGAGTTGTCATATTTTATAAACTTACAACTTAAACACTATAGTGTCATGTACTGCCAGTTCATATTAAACACTGTTATTTTTATGGCCATTATGAACCACCCTCCAAATCAAGACCAAACATAAAGGTCTGTTACTGCGTGCTTTGAACACCTGCTATATTCACTAACCAGCGGCAAATGACTTTGCACGCGAAATGAATCGAGTCATTTACATTCAATTTAATAATGGTAATCCATGGAAATGTATTCAAATTGTCTCCCCTAATACCGTGAGGGAGGGACTTGACATAAAAACCATATTTACTTAAAGGTGCTAACTTTCCTAAGTGTCTCAGTGTGTGTTAATTTTACCGCTTATTGAAACCAGGCGGTGTCTGTCTAAATCACAATATAAATAGAGCAGACCACAGGTAGTGATGTGTGGGAAACATGATAAACGTGTATCTGCTTTCAGGTACTATATTTAATTTTTTCCAGGATAAACGATTGCCCGTGTTCCACAGAACACTCACTACAAATAAAATGTCAAATATAGGCTACATAGGATGTATTTCGTTGGTTTTGTGGATTAAGGGCAATATTTTAACATACGGTGTTGTAAAACTGTACCTAATGATATGATTCTGAAAATGCAACTTACCGAAAGATGACTGCATGTGAACTGTATTACATAATCATTTCCTTTATTCCGATTCCAAATATGTTGCTTTCTCAATGCAAGATGCATTGTAGGAATAGACAGTGCTGTATAAAATCCCACGATCTACTGTATTTTTCCATTATGACGTTGTACTGCCAAAACGGTCAAGAGACAGTTGTGCTCTTTTGACACATCTGTAGCAAAATAAAACAGCACATTTAACACCACTGATCTTCTACAGTACGCTCAGCCTCCTCCATTGCTCAATACACAAAACCCTTGATAAGTAACCTTATAAAACTGTATTTTTCTTTTTAAACACATTTAAATTTAATTACATGTAAATACTGTTCAGAAACATCAAGCGTTCACGTATAGAGATCTTGATCTACGCAGGTGTCAAATCTAAGGGGATACAGAATTCTATGGGGAAGTCAGAAATCTGCGTAACACTGGGCCGCCTCCCCTCATCCTACGGAGACCCACTGAAGATGTAGCTGGTGCTGCCTGCTGCCTCCTTGGTCATGGACTACCTGTCCTTTGGAGTGCCCATATACTAAAATAAAGGGTGTTTAACGCGTGCAGCATTTCACATGCTACGATGACTGGCAAATGAATCGTTTAGCTCGCCTTATTCATGCATATTATTATATTAGTGGATAGAGCGGGCACGTCTTCCTTTTTGCGCACAGTATGGGTTTCTCTTACCACTCGGTATTTCAGGTAATTTACCACCATTTAGTGCATGAGGCCCTTGGTGTTTTTACTAAGAATGTGCTGTTGGAAATTTAAAGTAAACAGCCTATTCCACATCTCCCAAGCACATGGATGGTCTGCGACTAAGGATTGATATCAATATATATTCCAGCTCCTAACCCTTGGTTCCCTTGGTCCTTTCTTCTTTAAGATATTAGAGCAAGACATTTCAATTCGTCAGAGCAGTATCACTGCCATGAAAGAGAAGGTGAAAAAGTTCATTGAGACAGCAGACCCTTCCACTGCTTCGTCTCTGCAAGCAAAAATGGACACCCTCTCGAAATGCTTCACCGATTCCTGCAAGAAACACAAAGAGAAGGTCACCAAACTAGAGGAGCTGAAGGACAAAGTGGAGCTGTTTGAAAAGACCGCACAGAAAGTCCAGCAGTTTGTGGCCAAAAGATCTCAGGCCCTATCTGAGACGGATGGGCCTGGAAAGAATGTCAATGAACTTTCACAGTTAATACAGGTATGACTTTTTTTGATTGATTGATTAATATTTTTATTTATTTATACTGGGAATTGTATTACCTATGGGTTATATAGGGGTGACTAAAGGATGTAATTTAAAAGAAAAACAAACTCACATAAGCTTACAATTCCCATATTTGCAATGAACAGTGTTTATAACTGATCAGTGAATTAAGGTTTCTACTCAAATTTCAAAACCATCTTGAAATGTAATGTATGGCACAGTTGTTCATTTTCATCCCCAGGAAAATAAAGCTAAACCAGTTGAGTTTTACAGTATTTGGATGGCTTAAAAGTGATGCTTGCTGAGATCATTGAGGTTTATGTATAATCAGGCTTTAAAATAGAACAAATAAACTGCTTTTATCATACTTTATTTATTGATTTTATAAAAAAAAAAAAAGACTTATTGTATGACTGCCCTGATTAGAATTATGCTGCCTACAGGGTTCACATGCAATTCAGTTGTTCTAATTGTCCCAGTTATTTGTAGTATTATTATTATTATTATTATTATTATTATTATTATTATTATTATTATTATTAACCGAGGCGACTTACAGTCGTAAACAAAAACACATTTCAAGTATTATAGGAGGCTGTGTGGTCCAGTGGTTAAAGAAAAGGGCTTGTAACCAGGAGGTCCCCGATTCAAATCCCACCTCAGCCACTGACTCATTGTGTGACCCTGAGCAAGTCACTTAACCTCGTTGCGCTCCGTCTTTCGGGTGAGACGTAGTTGTAAGTGACTCTGCAGCTGATGCATAGTTCACACACCCTAGTCTCTGTAAGTCGCCTTGGATAAAGGGGTCTGCTAAATATACAAATAAAACAAGTATTACAAAAATACATTTCGTAGTAGTTATAATTCAAACCTTTTTCATCTAGACTGTGTATAATGAAATATATAGAAGTATTTGTTTGCAGAGTTATACTTCTATTACAAGTACAGCTCTGATATGATAGTGGTCTAACTGCATGCCATATAATCCAGAATTACTGTCAATTAACTTTCTGCAAGGCTTTATACTTTAGGCCCTGTTTGCCTTATCTTATTTTTTGCATAGCATACTAGTGTTACAATGTTATCTATTGTTTGTAATGTGGCAGGACACAAATGCTGAGTTATCAGACCATGCCAAGGATGTCAAACTTCTACGGAATCTGTCTAAGGAACTGGCAGAGGCTAGCCCTGAGGGAAGCAATGTCCTCATTCTTGAAAAAGTGGACAATCTTTCAAAGAAATTCAAAGAGTTTGAGGACACATTTAAGGAGAAGTAAGTATGCAAGTATATTGCATTATAACACCATTTATGAACCATACAGCACTGGCAATTTACTGTAAACTGTGTTACTGCCATAGTACATAAACCAGGCCCCTTTGAACTAGGTGATCTAGCATACAAAGTACAATGAACCACTGGCCATCTTTGTTGTAAACTTAAGGGACTGTGTCAAAGTGATTTTTTAATTGCAGAGAAGAAGAAGTTTCTTCTTGTCAAGGGCAGTTGGCCGAATTCAGGTGTGCCGTTGAGTCTTTCAGAAAATGGCTAGATGAGTCGACAGAGAAGATCCCTGTTGTGAAACCAGCTTGTAGTGTGGAAGACCATCAGAAACATCTACTGAAAGCGAAGGTCAGAGGAGTACAGTATTCTTTGGGGATTCCTGCTAATGATGAGTCTTTCCTTTAAGGTGTTTATTGTGTAGGATGTGATGTGATGTGGCTGCTCTGAAAAGCATTTCTGAATGAAACTCTTCTTTGTTTAATTTACCCCTTTGCTCCTTCAGTTGTTCTGGATTTTTACATGGTGAAATTTCCACCTCCTACAGTTTTACACATAATCAAAATCTGTGAACAGGCTTATAACTGAAACCTCAAGCCTGTGAGGTCTTGCTCAGCTGTGGGGAAATGCTATTTCCCAAAAATGAAAGTTCCACAGTGGTAGATTTGTGCAGAAGTTCCACAACAAGTCAACATAGATTTTGGGTGGCAGCCTTGAGCTCCTCATGCATGGCATACCGGATTGTCACTGTTATGAACCAGGTGGTAAGGTGGTGAGATGGTGGCTAGGCATTAGTGTTCCACAGTATATCGATACCTACGATATATCATGATACCAAAATCCTACGATACTTAATATCGGGGTAAAATAAAAATATGGCAGTATCACAATTTTTTTTTTAGCTTTTAAAACAAAACTCTGTAATTGTGTGCTTTTGCAATTTTATGCAACAATATGAACTAAGCTTACTCATTTTACGCTTAGTGGAAGTGACCAACTACCCTACACGAATGCCAGAGAAAGAAACTTGGTGTGGAACTATTTTGGATTTCAGCCAGATGACAACGGCAATCTGGTTGAAGGCGGACAGCCAAAATCTCGAAAGTGTTTTAAAAAAGTGAAAAACAAGGGAGGAAACACTACCAGTTTATTGAAACATCTTTCAGATCGCCACCCCGATCTCTGCCAAAGTTTACTTTTTTATTTTACTGTAGTTTCTTCAGTTCTTTTAGTTTAATTTTAAATAAGTGAATCCCCAGTGAGTATTACTTATAAAAAAGGCACAGCAAAGATAACAAATAAAACAGGAATGCGCTAGAAGCTGATCGACAGGGAGTTCATTGATGCTTGTTTATTTCATCATTACAGTGCATTTGCTATAAGCTGCAAAAATATATTTTGCACACATGTCATTAAAACGGTACCGCAATGTAAAAAATGTGAGCAATATTTTTATATTCTTTGGATGTTGTGGTAATCAGTATTTTATGTGTGTATTGTGATAGCTTGGAAACTCCTGTGTTTTGAATTGTATGCATGAGCGGTGGACAGACCTGGATGAATACAGACTTTGCTTGCATATTAGTTTCCCTACAGATAACAGGATCAGTGTGATGCTTCACATGCAGAGGAAAGCACAGGACTTTTAGAAGCTTCCGAGTCACACTGCAAAAGTCCGCCAATGCAGACGGCTGCAGGTTCAGCATGAAAGCAATAAAAAGCACTTACAGTTTATTATAGTAGCTAGAATGGTTGTCTTTTGTCTAATTTACTTTCTTTGCAAGATTTTTAACAACCAAACGAGCATGATGGGCCGAATGGCCTCCTCTCATTAGTAAAATGTATTATATTCTTATTTAAGGTGCACTGGTGCGTTGTTTTGAAGGAGACATTTGGCTTGAATACGCTTAAACAGAATTATGTTCTAATAGCACATAAGAGGAAGGCATATACATTAGTAGCCTGTTTGTTTTAGAAATGTAACATTAAATATAATGCTTAACTTTGAATTTTTCACTATTGAATTGTGTATGTTAACAGCATTTTTAGTACAATTAGAAGCAGTTCTTTGCCAGAAATACGTTTTTTTTATCAGCTGAACTAATTTTATTTAATTATTTGGAAGGAGTGATTTTCAAAATATCTAACACTATAAAATTGTAAAATGAACGCATAGTGTTTAAAATTAAGGAATACAACATTTGTGTGTATTCCCTAATGTAACACATTACTGTGTTAATTTAATTATTATTTGTTTTACAGTGTACATGAATCAATCAGGCTAGTCTAGTTTAGCATTTATACTCTGTGTTTACTTGTTTTACTTTCTAAAAGATTTGAACAGTATAGATTCATGGAAGTATTATGTTGTATTTTACTTTTTAAGAACATAAGAAATGTTACAAACAAGAGGAGGTCCATTTGGCCCATCTTGCTCATTTGGTTGTTTACTGATCCAAGCAGGAACCTTATCAAGCCATTTCTTGCAGTATCCGTGTGAATCAGCTTCCACAACAGTGCTTCATTTTTTCATTCCTTGCTCACATTTTTAGGGCACTTCTAAGATACCCTTGTATGTAAAACATCTGGCCTAGTTATAAAAAGTCTGCTTATATATAAAGTCTGTTATATATAACAATTGAGAGATTCCTTGTAATTGGAGTATTTGAAACTGTCTGAAACACCAGAGGTCTCTGTTTATATGTAAGAAATAAAGATAATGGTTATTAAGTATTGCGCTTTCTTACCAGTTTTATTTTAATTTTATAGTCGGTGGCAATGACCATTGAATACACTGGAACTTGTTTTCAGCAAGAATTCCACCATACTATACCATTATTAACTGTATATTAGCCTCTTATGCACTTTGTACTTGCAAAAAAAGGAATGTGCCAGCCATTTAACATTGTGTAAAAAATAATGTAATTGTATATAAAAATAATGTGATATCTTGTAACAATTGTATGTTGCCCTAGATAAGAGCGTCTGCTAAGAAATAAATAATAACAAATAATAAATAATAACATGTAATGGACATAAGATCCAAAATCGTGATAGCGTCAAATATCATGATACTGTGCATGGTCCCTAAATGAGGTATAACAGAACACTACTAAGCATACTGGCCTCCCTGTCCTGGGACATATAAAACACATTGTACTGTATATACTGTAATAACAACATATACTGCATTAACTGGTATTATTGTTTTGCTGTGTAAAGCATAAATGAAGATTACTTGGGTACAAATGTATATATGTTTTCTAGGCCTTATTGGAGGAATGGTTATCCAAGGCTTCTATGCTTCAAGAGATTAACAACAAAGGATCTGCACTTTGTAACTTAATAAGTGCCCTGACATCCCCTGTGAAAACAAAGACAACAGTAAAATCAGGTACATCTGAATTTCAAGTGGACTAACTCACCAAAACATGTGAACACAGAAATCCCTTAAATGTGCTAAACTATCTTTAAATGGTCTCTTACCTTTTTATTGGAAGAAGTCTGTGTGAAAACACAGTAAATACATTAAAACCGAGTAGTTGTGTTATAATGTCAGCTACCCTCAGGTAAATGCAAGTTTGGAAGCAAATAAATACTCTTCTGTTCTTTTCTTTGTACTGCTATGCTAATACTGTACAATATTTAACAGAATTGCATTTTTATATGATATCTGGCTCTGAATTATGAGCCAATAATTGAGCTTTCATATCAAATTATATAACCTTGTATATAGGTTGCATTCTAGTGGTACTGTGTACAGTGCAGTATAGTTACAATTAAGCATACTAGAAAGAGAACTTGTTTATTAATACAATTTGATGTGATATTTTGGGTAGAAATATGAAATTTACTTAGGTTCTGATACAATACAGTAAACTGATGATCAGTCCTGGAAAATAGCATGTGACTAGTAAGAAGAAGAATCTATTGAACCATATTCACAACTTTAACCCATGGGTTTTTAAATAATGTACTTTTTCTTTTTTCCTTTTTTTTATAAAATAAAGTTCAATGTATACAAAACTGTTCTAGGCTATTGTTAAAGCTATCAACGGACTAGAACATTTTCTCTTTTTCTTTAACTCATAAGTTAATGCTTTGAAAAAAGGCCCAATATCTCATATTCATTTTTTTGTGTGTGCGTGCGTGTGTGTGAGTGTGAATTAAAGCCATAAGTATACTAAACAATTCTCCTTATTTTAGGCACAACAGTGGCAAATGATGCTGAAACTCATGCCTATCTAACCAACAAAGGTAACAGAAACAAATGCTAAATGTCTCTTTCTACAATACTGTGATGACAGAGGAAAAAAACAGAACATTGACTAAAGAGAAGTATTTTTTTTAATTTTTATTTACATTTTTATAGCGCCTTTAACCAAGGCGCTTTACAAATTTAAACAAAATAATACAATCAAGAAAAATGGGTGGGGAGATGCAAATTAGTTGCTAATATGAAAGCAGAGGGCCAGAGGCTAGGTCCTGGTCAGGCAAGCAGGGTCATAACAGGAGGTCAGGGGCCAGGAGTATTGGTAGGATGAGCTAGGGAGAAGAGATACGTTTTGAGGGAGGAGCGGAAACTACGCAGTGTGGGTGACTGTTATATGATAAGTGGGAGTCTATTCCAATGAAGGGGAGCAAGAAGGGAAAAGGAACGGAAACGGGATTGGGCACAGAGCGAGGGTGGGACAGAGAGGGACAATAGGGATTGTGAGCGTAAGGGACGTGGAGGAACATAGTAGGTGATCAGTGCAGCCAGATAAGGTGGAGCAAGACCATGGAGAGATTTGTACACGGGGTAAGGAATCTGAACAGGCAACGATAATAGACAAGGAGCCAGTGTAGCTGGAGGAGGAGAGGGGAGGTGTGGAAGGAGCAGGGGAGGTTGAATATGATACGGGCAGAGGCATTTTGAATTTGTTGTAATGGTGTAAAAGCGTGGGGAGGCCAAGGAGGAGGGAATTAGAGTAGTCGAGGTGGGTGAAAATGAGAGAGTGGACCAGGAGTTTAGGAGCAGAAAAGGAAATGGAGGGGCAGATTTTGCAGATGTTGAATCGGTGGAAACGGCAGGTGTGTGTTATGGCCGAGATATCGTCAGAAAGGGAGAGGGTAGAGTCCAAGATGACGCCGAGGTTACGAGCAGAGAGGGATGGAATGAAGGACAAGGGAGAGAATGAGATGGTGGGGCAGGGTGGGGGAAAAGAGGGCAAGGAGAAGAAAAGGATTTCAGTTTTTGATGGGCTGATGAGGAGGTATTGGCATGCCATCCAAGATTTGATAGCAACCAAGCAAGCATACAGGCGACAAGGTCGGGGGTAAAGGAGGGGACCGAAAAGAAAATCTGGGTGTCGTCAGCAAAGAAATGATGGGTGAAGTTAAATGAAGGAATAAGAGATTCAAGGGGTGAGGTGTACAGGGAGAATAGCAAAGGACCAAGGACAGAGCCCTGGGGGACACCGACAGTCAGAGGGAGGGTGGGGGAGTGAGGCTGTTGAAAGCAACAGCAGAGGTGCGTGAAGATAGGTATGACTGGAGCCAGGCAAGGGGTGCTTTGTTTTACTGGATTTGTCATATTGCAGCATTATTAGAAATGTTCAGATGCTGATAGTTTTTGCCTATGGTAAATCTTAATAATAATAATAATAATAATAATAATAATAATAATAATAATAATAATAATAATACTGTTAAAATAAATGTTTAAGACTGAACCCTATTACATTTTTGTTATGCATGCTATGGATATCCCTGCTGACACTGATATAGTGGAGTTGATATTCTACATGATGTGGATGTGATTTTCATATCATTGGCAGATGACATTTATTTATGTTACTGAAATACCTGTATTTTTAATTGTTCGCAGAGCTGACAATTGTCCAACAAAATATGTCATATGTCAACCATGGCTATGAAAATCTGGGGGTTCATCTAAAGGAGAACGTTGGTGAACTAGATGGTATGCTTGTCAAGCTGCGAGAAGTGCAGGATGAAGCAAACTCACTCATGCAATGGTTTGATGATATAAATAAAACCACAGCGTCTTGGGATGCTGTACCCACTGAGGCTGAATCCATGAAAACACAGATGGAACAACAAAAGGTATGCAAGCAGTTGCATTTTGTTTTAGAACCACAGAGGTACAGTAATCCGTCGTGTATCCGACTGCGGTGGGACCAGAGTAAGGGCGGAGACGTAAAAATTCTGATAAGTGAATCATGTTTTAAATATAATTTTATACAGCTGTAACAATCACTATATTCACACAATTATTATTTTGAGATGCTTGTGACAGGGTAGCCATCTGCTGTGTGGATGCGTGCATTCGCTGCTGAGTGACAGGCAGGAGATTGGAGGTTGAAGTTGATACGCCCCACATGCAAACTGTATTTATTTGCATATCAGCACACTGAACAGCTCACGTGACACTACCAGCAATGGTAGTGCACAGAGTACATACAACACAATGTACAAAAACTTTGGTAGACAATCTCTGAACTAATCTTCTCTGTTCAATAATAAACTAACGTTGCTGAAGAGCTTGATCATGGTGGATAAGCAGTTAGGGCGGATTTGCGACAGGTGGATACTTGACAAATTACTGTATGTCACAGGAGTGTATTATTGCATATTGTTGATGTCAAGTCAATACTTTAAAATTGACGATACTGAGCCTCTTACACAATTTTGTTCTGACTCACCACGTTCAGAATTTGCCAGTCCAAGAAATAGGAATAGAAAACAAGGGAATGTTTAATAATCACTTGCTAATGTTTCTTAAAATAAGTGTCCTTTAATTAAGACCTAGCATTTGTTTGGTAGTGTTATATTTATTTTCTTAAATGATACAAATCATGGCCTGCAGTGTATACAAATATTAATACATGTGGATTTAAGTTAAAACATTTTTGTGAAACCCAATTTTCTTCCATAATTACACACCACCTTCACTTATTTAAAGTAGCAAGTAGTATTTGCTGGGCTGTTTTTCTTCTTTCAGTAACAGTATCTGTGGTGAACTGAAAAGTACCAAGCATTGGTTGTTAATGTGTCAGTGTGAAATAATATTACCACACTCTTAGTCCTGTTCTAATCTTAAAATAACTGAGGCAGGTCTAAGAATCATGGAATGAATAGAAAATAAATCTTGTGTAGTGCAGATGAGGTTCGGTGCCTCTCCTATGATGTTTTTTATTTTTTTTGGCCACTGACTTTATTTCTGTTCACAGAGAAAAGTCTTCAATGAGTATTCAAAAGTAATCAGGCATTTCTTGATTAAAGTCTCCTGTTCATTATTGCAGACGTTTGAAGCAGAGTTGAAACAAAAACAGGGCAAACTCCAGCAGTTGAAAGAAAAGCTGTTAGACCTGCTTGAGAAGCACCCAGACTCTTCCGAAGCTGCAAAATGGAAGCAGATGTTGGATCAGATAGGTATTGTGTTGTGTCTTCCCAGATCTTTTGGAAACTCACCTCTATTAATCAGATTCTTTTATAATAGAGGATTGTTACAGAAGGTTTTAAGGGATTACCAGCTCATAGAACCCATACAGTGTGATACAGAAATATCAGTGCTGAATCCAGTAACATCAGTAATTTGTAAGATTACCTCTTTGAGGTATAGATTTCTGGGCTTTTTCAGATGTTTACCAGTATAGCTAAACTTTTATAGCCTGACTTTTTTACACGTCACTCTATATAGGTAACAACGTAAATGTTCTCCATCAATCATTAAATGTAATATATTTGAGTAGGCCTTGGTTTTGAGCTGCAGCTGTCCTGATTTTTTTTAAGCAAGGATACAAACAATCATCTTGATTAAGAATTGTCCATGTTTTTTTGTTTGCTTTGTTTTCTTGATCTTAAAAATATTTTTACTTAAAGTATGCATTGGAAATTTACTAAACTGCTGCTCCAGTTTTTGTTCCAAAAAATTGTAAAATTTCCAAAACTACAGAAAAATGATAGTAATTGAGATGAGGTACAACCATCTTAAATGCTTCCTCTTCTGAAACTTCATAGCTTTTATTCCAAAAGTAAAGTTTTATTTATGAACAGTCTATAGAAGCAACGTTCCAGTGATCACATTTCCTGTAGTGTGTTCTGGTCACTGATGTGATTCCTTATTATATATCCATATAGATTCCACATGGAAAGACATAAACAGCTCAATGGATGAGAGAAAGCAGAAGCTGGAGGAGTCATCCAAGAATCTTACCCAGTTCCAGACAGCTGAGGCTCAATTAAAGCAATGGCTTGCAGAGAAGGAGCTAATGATGAGTGTGCTGGGCCCTCTCTCAATAGATCCAAATATGCTAAAAGCACAAAAGCAACAAGTTCAGGTAAGGTTCATACTGCTTCAGATAGGCCTTATCTCGAACAAATCCATTGTCTGAGATAACAGTCCATTGTCTATTATAACAGGAAGAACAAATCACATTTTTGAAAGTTGTTTATATGTACAGTGGAACAACCAGCTCATGAGTAAAATGGTCTTAATAGAGAGCTAGTCGTTGTCTCAAGTTTGTGTCACACTACAGGTGCCTGTGAGCTCAAGCAGAACTCTGCAGGCTAGCCTTTGTCTTCCAGAGGCTGGTACAGTTGCTCCCCGACATTCGCTTTTGAGTTCCTGGGGTGTAAAGAGGCTATTGGCTTAACAGTGGGATTGACGGACGCTTACTAACCTTCAGTTCTCCTGAGCAGTGGGGAATCACTGCAATGAGGGAACATAATTGGACATTCTAAATTGAAGAGAAATTGAAGAGGAGGGAGTCTACTGTATTGAATATATCACCATTTCTTTTTTTTTTAATAGTGTCTCCTGTATTTCCTTTTAAGATTCTGCAAAATGAATTTGACACACGCAAGTCACAATACCATCAACTGAAGGAATCAGCACAGGGCATCTTGGAGAGACCAGGAGATCTTCCTCCATCGTGCAAGGTCTTGAAGGATCAACTGGCTGCTGTTGCAGAGAAATGGGAAAACCTGACAGGACGGCTGAGCGACAGGTCAGAGCAAATCGACCAGGCTATCGTCAAAACAAACGAATTCCAGAACCTGCTAAAAAAGATTTCAGAAAATGTGGATGTCTTGAACAGTAAACTAAACAGCCAGTCTTCTCTGAGCACCCAGCCTGATACTGTTAAACAACAGCTGGAAACGGCAAACGAAATCTGCACCAAGCTTGGGGTAGAAAAGAAGAGCGTTGAGGAGGCTGAAGTTCTGTGCAAAGAGCTGTCCGCTTTAGTTTGTGAAGAATACCTGAAAACAGATCTTAGCAGACAGCTGGAAAGTGTCAAAAAGCCATTTAAAGACCTTGAGGAAAGAACAGGTTAGTTTGTTTCTCTTATTTGGCCAAGTCACAAGGTTTGGATAATCATTTTCCTCATTCCCTGACAAGTTATTACACATCAGTGTCTTGTGCAGGCCAAACAAATTTAAATCCTTGTGTGTTCATTGTTGTAAAATATACCGTTTAAATGTATTACAGATTGTTGATGTTTTTTTTTTTTACCATGATTAAAAATAAACAGTTCTGTTGTTTTGAAATAAACAAGGATATATACAATTTCTATATAAAAAAAAATATGAAGAAACCTAGTTTGGAAAAAATGATAGCCAGTTTTACTGAAATAATTATTATTCCCAGGTACAGAATGACATTTGTGTTACAAGATGCTTAACGCATCATAAGTAGAATAGAAGCTTCCTTATTAAAGTAGTAACCTGAATCGATGATTAGCCTACAGTGGGGCATCTGGCTCGTTAAATATAAATATATGACACACTACAAATTACATATCTATGCTATTCACTGAAATGTTATTTCTAAAATTATCCCTTTTGAAATGAGATAATTCGGTAGGTGAATCAGATACAGGAAATGAAGGTACTTATTTTATAATTTCAGCAATATGTGCTAGTGTCAAATCCTAAAACAGTGTTATATATGATTTGTTTATTTAGGAAACCGGATACAGCAGCTTAATTCGGCGTTCGCCAGCTCTCAGCAGTTCCATCAGATGTCCAAAGATTTCCATGGTTGGTTGGATGGAAAAAGGCAGGAGCACTCAATGTCACCCCTAATATCTGCTGAACTTGAAACTCTGCAACAGACTATCAAGGAACATGCTGAATTCCAGAAGTCTTTGGACGAGCAAAATGCAGCGTATGAAAAAATAATAAAGGATGGAGAGACTCTGTTACAAAAGACACAAGGGGCTGAGAAGTCAGCTTTACAGAGCCAACTTGCCTTGCTTAAAACCAATTGGGATGAACTAAAAAAACAGTCCTCAGAGCGGCAGGACAAGTTGCAAGGATGCCTTCAAAGAGCTCAGAAGTACAAAGAACATGCCGAAAAACTGAGACCATGGATTGAAGAATGTGAAAATAAGGTAGCCAAAGTAAAGATTTGCATTGACCCGGCAGAAGTTGAGTGCTCCATCTCCGAGGTCAAAACATTACAGAAGGACCTAGACAAACATTGTGGAATGGTGGAGTTGTTAAATACTGCTGCCGACAGCTTGTTTGAAGTCTCGCAAGCTGACGAAGATTTAATCAGAGATGAGAAGGCTTCCTTCAACCAGAAGGTTGACAACATGACGGAGCAACTTCAGAACAAGAAGGATTCCTTGGAAGAGATCGCACAGCGCCTCAAGGAGTTTAATGAGTCCCATAAAGAAGCTAAAGAGCAACTGTATGGTGCCAAACAGCAACTTGAGGCCCATGAGTCCCTGGGAGCTCAGGCTTACAGCAACAAACATCTAACCAACATGAAGGCACAGCAGAAAACACTTGAGACCCTAAAGACCCAGGTAGATTATCTGAAAAACCTTGCACAGGGCCTGGTGGTTGATGCCCCAGATGCAGCAGGTGTATCTGACCTTCTATTACAGACAGACTCTCTTAACCAGGAGTACAATTCTGTAAACCAGCAGGTGGAAGAGAAGTGCTCATTTCTGGAAACCAAGCTCCAGGGAATCGGACAGTTCCAAAACAACATCAGGGAAATGTTCTCCCAGTTTGCAGATTTTGATGACGAGCTAGACAGCATGCAACCAGTGGCCCGTGACCTGGACACTTTGCAGTCACAGAAGGATGACATGAAGAGTTTTGTGAACAAACTTCAGGAGCTGATGGTCAACACAGTGAATGCCAACAAAAACTGCAAGAAGATGCTAGAGACAGAGGGGTCTCCAGATCTGCTGGGCTTGAAACGGGACCTGGAAGCTTTAAACAAGCAGTGCAGTAAATTGATGGACAGAGCTAAAGGGAGAGAAGAACTAGTTGAAACCACTCTCACCCATGTTGATGAATTATACAAAAAGATTAAGGAACTCTCTGAAAAACTTCAGGTAGCTAAAGAGCATGAGGAATCTCAAGGGCCAGTTGGAATGGAGACTGAGATTATTAATCAACAGCTGGATGTTTTCAAGGTAGGAATATGTCTGTTTTCTAAAACATTTATTTTCATTTAAAATAACTAAATTAATAGCAGTTCTTTTTTCCACTGTGTAAAAGGTAATTCACTCACTGGTGTAGACTCATAAAGTATCATTATTTATACTGTTTAGAATGGAAGTATTATAAATAGGCCGTGGTTAAAGAAAGGGACTTGGTACCAGAAGGCTGCTGGTTCAGTCCCAGCCACTGACTCACTATGTGTGACCCTGAGCATGTCACTTAACCTCCTTGTGCTCCGTCCTTTGGATGAGACATAAAATTGAGGTCCTAGTGACTCTGCAGCAGCAGTTGTGATGCATAGTTCACCACCTTAGTCTCTGTAAGTCGCTTTGGATAAAAGTGTCTGCTAAATTACAAATTCATAATAATAATAATAATAATAATAATAATAATAATAATAATAATAATAATAATAATACCTGAGTGAGACTGTAGGGTGACACCACAGAAAGTGATATTGTACCAGGAAGCAGAAGCATAATCTTTAAAAAAAATATTGTGTGGTGCATAAAAAAATTAGCATATTCTGAAAAAGCTAATAAGCAACTTCAGCGCGGCGTTTACAGGACCGGTGGTGGTTATGTTGACCATGCTAATAATACATAAGAAAAAGTACTCTACAAGTAATTACAACAGATATAACAAGCATATAACTAATTGCAAAAATTATATGGCTGGTTTCACAGACCCTGATTGGCACTAATCGTAGATTACCTTACCTAAGGTAACATTAGATGGTTAGTGCTAAGCAGGGTCTGTGAAACTAGCCGCTAGTTTATTCTCCACTTTTAAGATAAATGTTAAACAGATAACTGACTGACTGCATGTGAAATGAAGGAGTGATTGTAGCCTATTACCTATAACTTCTTAAAATAGGTAAAACTGCATCTGGTGTTTGACATAGCACAAAGAAAAAAAAAAACATGTCATAACTAAAACATGTCAATGAACATATCACCCAGTAAAGGACCATTAAAATTGTAAAAAAAAAAATGTTAGGAATTTTTTTCTTTAAAGTTTGAACTCAGTATGATCGCATAAAAAAGATTATATTTAGCACTTAAATGCATCATGGGAGTATGTTTTCAATTAAGATAATGGATCTTTTAAAAAGAAAAATCACCAGTATTTCTTTTTTAAGTACTGTAAACCTTTTTGACTAATGCAGTACCTAATAAACTAGAACACAACAACAAAAAAATAACTGCTCCTGCACCAAAGAATAAAATATTTATTTTAAAAAATTCATTACTTATCCATTCCCCTGAAAAAGAAAACAATGTAACATTCATGTTTAATTTATTTTGGGTAGTTAACAGTTGTTTGTATTTTTTTAATGTGTAGTAAGTGTGGTGCAGTGCAATAGGGTCCACTTAACTTCATTTAGTCTCTGGACATCTGGCAACAACAAAAGAACCCCACACCCTAGGCTGGTGTTAATGTGACATGTAGGAAGACAGCTGGGGGTCACCGTGGTATTGCCTGTTAAGGAGTCCTGGCTACATTAGAATGAGCTATCTCTATTCACTGTTCATCTAATAAAGCACATCTTCTGTACTTTATTTACCAGGTCAACATGCAGAACAACACACATGTAACATTAATATACTAATGTGTATTAGTAATCCAACAAACTTATCAAACTATTGGCTTTTTGCAAATTTCTTATTTTAATATCATTTCAATAGATGTGCAAAGTGCAAATATAGGTTTCCAGCTCAATAGATGTATGGCTAATTCACAGTTGTATACCCACTTTGAAAAACTTTATGATGTTTGTTCATCTGTACATTTTCAAACTTTGGTAGCAAACGAACATTGATTTTTTACCAACCGCCAGTGATTGGGGCAGACATTGATTTTAATTTAGCACGGCGTCATGCATTGTACTGAATAATCGTGCTTGCACAAATGCTTCATTCTTTTAACAAACTTGCTTGATGCAAAATGAAAGATTTACTACTTTTGAGGCAATTTTTATTGGGATTCAGTTAACACTTCATTCCATATAAATAACCTATTGGTCAGAACCTAAAATAAATAAAGCCTGATTTAACCTTTTACAACATCTATTTAAAAAAAAAAACACATTTGTTGACTTCAGAAGACAATTTCCATTGCATTTATCTTAGAATATGTTCAGTACTGCGAGGGATTTTGCGATATTCTTTTAGTTTTATTATTTAGGTAAATTACAATGGGAAAGTAACAATCCCAGAACCTGATTTTTTTGTTTTGTTTTAACCATCTAGTTTTGTCAGACAAAGGTCCCATAAATAAGTGCCTATTTTAAAACTGAAATCAGAGACTCTGCTTTCAGGTTCTGTTGATTTATGGTTGATCATCATATTAGCACTGAACGGTGTCAACTGCAGCTGAACAGCCTACAGCATTGGTCCTATTCACTGTCATTGTGATGTCTGTGCCTGAGGGTGTTTAATAATAACTTAATGGGAAATCAGCAATGTATTGATTTACTCTATTATGCTGGTCCTGGTTCCCACACATAGTGTGTTCAAAGACTACTGTATAATAGGCTATCTGGCTTTGAAGATCATGACAATGCTGTTTTTGTTTCTAAAGTGGAAGCTTGTTTAATTGTTAATTTTAGACATACAGGTATGTTAACTCTTCAACTGCTGGAATATACTGTAGTTAATGCTGGTATGGTGTGGTTGTACTTTGGTATAAGCAGTCTGTTTTTTTCCCTCTACTAAAACCAACATGTACCTACTTGAAACTGAGCCGTTTCATTTACAGTTTTAACAAATTTGTGACCTTGATGCATTCAACTGTTTACATTTTGGGTATAAACATGTTTTAAAGTGATCTAAACTGGTAATTCATTCATCTTGGAATATAACCTATGGAGATCAGTGGGAAGATTCAGGGCAGGGACCGTGGGTGGTATTTTACGCTTTAGTTTAGACAATACATCAGTCTACAGTAAATTGCTGATACCTGATTCATGGTTGCATTATACCGTATAGGTTGATAAATGTGCTATTGTATCGACCACAAAGGAAAGGCTTACTCATATCCACCACTACCCTTTCCTCATTTGCAGAAACCTGAGATTTCTGTCCTAGAATGCAGGCAGTATCTAGTGTGCATTATTTTGTCACGATGGAGTTAAATTTCACCAGGATCATTTTACATATTTTCATAAGACTTACATACTGGACCTACATGGAGCATTCCCTATGAATTTGACTACATCATAGCATACTGGGTGGTGCACTACAAGCATGCTGTACAATTATATTTTGAGAATGCATATTTTAATATATACCAACTCTTTGATAACAGCAATTTGATGATGTTCCAGTTACAAAGCAGAAAACAGCTGAATGAGGGTTTATTTTTTGTTGTAGCAATTTGTAAGGAGCAAAGGGGAAGATGAATGAAAACAGGTTTTGATTTGTTTTTTTTAAACTAATGTGCTGAGAACAATTAAAAGGAAGTACTAAATGGACGTAGTGTTTTACTCGCTAAGGAAGGGTGACTAAACTTTTATATACTGTTTGGATTATGACTAAAAACTAACTGCGATTAAGAACAGCTACAAGGTTAATTTGGTTATCTTGCTGCTGTTCTTTAGAAAAAAATATAAATACTACTGATTTGCTTGTAGCTCTGTAAGGCATTTAATTGACTTGGCAATGCTTTTGGTGTTAGATTACCTGAGAGAACAACATGTGGCTGCTTTCAACGTTCCCAGAATATCCAGAATGCAGAATATCCGTAAACTCCTAAGCAACCGGTCTGCAAAAAAAAAAAAAAGAAAAAAGAAACTGTTTTGCATGCCTTGCATGTCACCAGATCGGGGATGCATTTCTCTGTGTTTTAAGCTGCTTGCATTCCTCCCACTGCATCAGCTCAGTCCTCCTCGGTAACAAGATGCTTGGTGGGGAGTGAAGAGATGTAAGAAATTAATTCATGTGGGCCAGGAGACAGAATGAGAGAGTTAAAGGGGTCAAGCATCTGCCAATCAACATGTGATGGCACACCCCTAGTACAAATGGAGTTGTGGCAGATGTTGTCTGAATAATGAAAAGGGGCGTTCCTTTAAGCGCACTGTCGGAGAGTGTATGTCAACTCAGGGAAAACAAGAGAGAGCAGTAGAGCTTTTTATCAGCAGCAGTGACTGGATGTGGATTCACCTTTGTTTTAGAAGCTAGTGTTTTTTGTGGGCTGTCCTTGCATTGTGAACTGAAGATAGCGTTTGCCCTGATTATTAGAGTTTTCAAACTCTGTTTTAAGGAACGGAAAGCAGTTTGCATCTTATAAATGGATATTTTGAGTCATTCTAACATGGAAAAAGTAGGCAGATATCTGAGAATTTGACCATGAAAAGGATATTTTGTTTGGGCTAGAAACAGAGAGGAAACTCTCAGAAGCTGCAAGCTTAAGGAAGTGGTTTCAGTGGCTTGGAGCTGGTGAACACGACTGTTTCTTTGAAAGTGTGGAGCTGCAACAACATAAAAGGCAAACTGAAAAAAGGAATTCAGTTACCTGGGATTTAGAGCAATGACATTGTCAAATTCTGCCAAAGAAGGAAACACAAGCTTTTTATAATTAGAAGGACATTTTACCCACTGGTTTTGAGAGTAAGTGCATAAGCCTACTGTGCTCAAATCAATTGAGGATTACCATGCTTTGATTTGTAGAAGGTAGTCTTTACTTATCAGGATATACATGTTTTGCTATAATTTTGTTTTTCAATTCTAGATATTGATCCATGTTCAAAGAAACACTGAATCAGAATAGATTCATTTCATGTAGTTACTGGTTAATTTTGGTAAATATGCAATATGTATCTAATGTGAGCCATTCACCATTTGTGCACTTTAAGTAGTTTAGAAACTTTAATTAATGGCTAAATGTAATGGTTGCACTGAAAATAACCACCTCCACCTCATAGAGTGATATATATTTTTTACACCGTGGGTCATGTTTTTTCGGACTTTATGTTAACTTTTGTTGCCTTCTTTTTGTACTGACTTGTGAAGTAGTCAATCCACTGCAAGATGGGAAAACCATTAAGTAGACCAGATTGTTTACGTCGAAACCCAACCTGTGTAGGTAAAGGGGAGGAAGAGGATTTTAATATTGAAGACTGCTACGTGCCCCAAAGATCAATATACGATACTGTGAGACTGAACGAACAGATTGACTCGGGTTCAAAGGGCAGTCTTACCTCTCGGCACTTTACAGATCGCACCCTCCCATACAGTCACAGGACTTTGGATAGCAGCACTTTATGCAGCAATGCTGTTTTGGCATCTTCCAGCGTTTTTGAGCTGAGAAGCCGTGAAACCAACAGGCTGGACGAGAAAATGATTTTTGATGCACTAAAGCTAAACAACGATATAATCAGGGCATCAGGGACAGTATTACCCAAAACAAAGTCACACACGGAAAAGAAAGAAAACAGGCGGTCATGGAGAATGTTCGTTCCTGCCAACTTTGCTGAGTTTGCCAACAGGAGCGAGGGTTCGTTTGTGGATGGCACAGGTGTGTCGGATTTATCAAGACGGGGCAAACACAAAAGGACTTCAAATTCCCTTACCTCAGAAGAAGATTCAGGTTTGTGTAGTCCAACAGTGGAAAGAGAGCTAAGACACAACACTCGAGAGAGGGGAGACACTGGGGGGAGAAGCCTCTCATCCACGGAAGGCATCCATGTCTCAGAGGAACACAAAACCGGTTTTACTGCCATGTCAGTCAACAAGGACCACCTTTTCACCCCAGAGTTGGTCCCAGCAGGTTTATATTACAGTGAGAAGACAGAAACTGAAATACCAGAGGAGTTCCATACATATGCAAAAGATCCTTTTGGCATTGGACTAGAGGGTGATCATCACGATGGTCTGGAATCTTTTTGTAGGATACCAACCGAATTGCAAAATGGCATAAACCACTATGACATAAAAACACAATTTTACCCTAATTACAATGAGCTACCAACAGCAGAACTTTTACAAGAACCTCTGTCTCCAGAAATAGAAAGTTACTGGCCCACTGTAGTGGAAATGCAACTAGACTCTGAGGAAAACCAGGCTTTTGACAATGGAGTACACTGTAAATTAGAGAACAGTGCTACAGCAGCTGATGTTAAAGGCCTGCCCTTCTGTATAGAAGATGAACACTTCACGCATAATGGGGTCTATCCGCTGAATGGTCCAGTGATGGATGAGGGGAGTGGCAGCAGGGTAGAAACAACAGCCACATGTCCTGAAACAGACAAAAGCAGCCCCTTCACTTATAAGGTACCCAATAAACAGTGGATAGATGCTGGCCAAGGAATACCAGGCCAGGGTTGTTTGCTCAAGGGTCAACAGAGTAAATAGTTTCAATGATAAGTACTTTTGATTTGGTATCCTTGGTAATCTGAGTCCTTCCATATCAGATTACAAGATGGCAGAATCTATTTTGAGTGGTTTGTTGTACTTGTTGGCACACATTGTATGATCCTTTGCAGCTGTGTGTAAAAGGTGTGTTTTCTGCTAGCTATCTGGACCTTGTCTTTTTCAAAGCCTTTGCAGAACACATTCTTCAGTCAGCTTTTTTCTTCTAGTCCTCTATCAATACAGTGCCTTTTCATGATTTTCTTAATCTTAGTAACCATTCTTCATCAGCTTAGTCATAAAGATACATATTACATCATGAAATAAAGTGGTTTCTGAGATTCTTAGGTGAAAGGACATTAACAGCTTTTAAATAGCTTGTATATGTCACCAGCAATTAGTGAATATTTGGGTTTATCATAAGTTTAAAATGCTATACCTAACATCTTGGCCTCAGCAGTTTTGAAGTATTTGGTAAACAGCCAGTGATAATAAAATAGTGGGAGTTGAAAGTTTTTTTTGTAATTAGGTAATGGCTTGAATGTTTATCTTTTATTCAAGATTACATTAGTTTGCTTGAATTTTGACCCTGAGAGTTAGACAACAATTATGAGAAAAACATGGATGTTCATACTAAAGACAGAAAATATAACCATAGAAAGCAATCACGTGTTTATTTCCTATTTAATTTTTTACACAATTATATGCTAATGAGGTTTTTGGGTGGGTTGTCTTTTCTTAGCAAAATCAATGTTTAAATGAACTTGTTATTTTAAATTACATTTCAACATTATCCATAACCATCATTTTAAATTTTCTAGCACACATATAGGCATGAAGAGGATATAGAGAAAAAAAAACATTTATTGAACACATGATTTGTCATCTTAAAGACAGACAAATGTAGGCCATCACTTTTTGTTGGAAAATAGAAATGTACTTTTTCCTGTTTTTTTTAACTGTGCCAATGTCTCCTCATCAAATTCAGCCCTCATTCATCAACTAATAATTGATCTACTGTCTCTTAGTGGCCTCGAGTCACCTCTCATATAAAACATGCTTTTTATTCATGCAAAGCCAAATATAGATTTACATTGAAAAAAGAATATAGATAAAGGGACATTCAGAACAGAAAATAGGAGGCACTTTTTACACAGAATTGTGGGAGTCTGGAACCAACTCCCCAGTAATGTTGTTGAAGCTGACATCATGAGATCCTTCAAGAAGCTGCTTGATGAGATTCTGGGATCAATAAGCTACTAACAATCAAGCGAGCAAGATGGGCCGAATGGCCTCCTCTCGTGTGTCACCTTTCTTATGTCCTTATAAAACTATAAATATACACTATACCAACTGAAATATGAAGTGGATATAAAAGATAAAGGCATCACATACTGTATAATTCACAAACACTACTATTGAGTAATATTCACATGATTGGTCTGGATTTGTGCCCTTTCTATGAGATACATTAATAGTTATTCAAGCTCTGATTGGCTGCAGTAACCTTGAGAATTTCACAAACCAATATAACTTCAAAGAGTTCTTAGAACAAGATAACTTTATAAGTTTGTCTTCTTTGTGACAGTTAGTAAAGACCTCCATTAAAACATTGCCAATTACTTCAAATAGCAGATTAACAGTAACGAGAGAAGGCTGTTTCCTTTTCGTGTTTCTGAAGCACTTTTGTATTTGTCATGATACGTTTCTGTAAACTGTACAGCATTTTGCATTTCAGATATTACAAATATAGTAACCATAATGGATTGGGGATATGTTAAAGTAAATATTGGCTTAGACTTTGAAGTGGCCTATATGTTTGAAGTAAAAAACAGAAATAACGAGTCTCATAGATACTCCAAAACATCTTCTCTAAGTAGCTGATCTCTTGTGAAAAAATATATTTATTTTCTGTATTTGAGTCAGGTTATATGAGCTATTTTTTTGCTTTGATTAACCCCAGGTGTTCCAAAAAGAAGAGATTGAGCCTTTGCAAGCTAAGTTACAAGATGTTAACTGGCTGGGACAGGGCCTTATACAGAGTGCTGCTAAAAATGCCAACACCCAGGCTCTTGAAGGTGATCTTGAGGATGTTACCACAAGATGGAATACACTCAACAAAAAGGTTTTTCTTTTTTTCATTTGTTTCACTCTTTCTCTCTGCTGATCAAGCACTGGCATCATGGTGCAAAAAAGCTGAAGCTTAATTTGCATCATGAATAAAACAAAAAATGATTTCCGGAACAAAGACTTTGTTTAAATTTGCATGCATTATTCTAAAAATACACACCTTTTTAATGTTAAAAGAATGTTTACCCGCTGTGAAAGATAAATAAAACAATGTACTGTATCATTTTCATTAGAACAGGTACTAGGACTGAAAACAGAGAAAACTTATGATGTATTTAGTAAGAAAAAAAATAAAAGCTTTTTTCCTTTTTTTTTTAGCAATGCAGTGTTTACTGCATTGTGAGCCATGGGAATAGTATGTGCAGTATCAACTCGGTCACACTAGTAAACTTTAGGATCCAGTGAATAATAGGTGTATAGGTGTGTGTATTAAATTGGACATCAGTATTTCAGTTCCAACTTAAAAAAGATATTGTATTTTTACGGGCTTTTGTATAAATCTGTCCACAGGTTGCAGAAAGGGACACCCAGTTGCATGAAGCACTACTTCATTGTGGGAGATTTCAAGACGCCCTTGAATCCCTACTCAGCTGGCTGAATGATACTGAAGATCTTGTTGCCAATCAAAAGCCACCTTCTGCTGAGTTCAAAGTAGTTAAGGCTCAGATTCAGGAACAAAAAGTGAGTTTAAAAAAGAACTTCTGAGCTTTTATTTGAAATATAATGATGGCAAATCAATGGTATACTTGCATATTTTTGATATATATATATATATATTATAAAAAAAAGATAAATTATTGTATACACATTTCCACATACCCAAATTGTTAATCTACAATACTACAGCATAACAACAAACATGTTTTGTATCAAACACCTGGAGTAAAACACTTTAAAATGGTCCCCTGTTTTTACCTGTTAACCTCTCTGAAACAACTACAGTAGAGCGAGTCTTAACGGTGCTTTGAGAACCACCCTATAAGGATGTATCTCTGCTGTAGAGACAGTGACACCTTATATTGTTAGTTTTTATTTTATTTGAGAACATTAGAACTGATTTGAGAGAGGTCCCCAAAACAGCCATGAAGTGGATATCACTTTCATTAGTTACTTTGACTGCATTTGAACAGAAATCCCGTAGGAAAACCACCTTAATATCCCATTGCCAATCCAACACAGTTTGATTAATTATCTACTTTTTTTTTCTTTGTAATAAGCTTCTGCAAAGGCTATTGGACGACCGTAAACCAACAGTGGATATAATAAAACGAGAGGGAGAAAAACTGTCTGGGGCTGCAGAGCCGGCAGATAAGGAAAAGATGCTGAATGAACTTGGCAGTCTTGATCGTAGGTGGGATGCACTGCTCAGCAAGGCAGAGACAAGGTAGAGTAAAAGCTTCTGGAATGATGTACTCATTGAAATGCAAGAAGCTAAGAATGTTTCAACTAAAGCCTTTGCCAGTCTTGAAGGAATAAATCGTTGTCAAGACTTAGTTTCTTACAGTGTTACTTCAGAACTATAATATTAATGGATTAAAGGAAAAATGAAGTGACTTTCTGCTGAGGTAACATATGATTTACAAGGGTACAAAATTGCGTAAATCTATTTTGTCTCTCTAAGTCTCCAGACAAAAAGAAATGTTCATAGTGCCTAGCAGGTTTGGCTATGGCTAATTATGTGTCACTATAATCATCCCACACTTGTATTTCTTCTTGGAATTTTTAAAGGCACCGACAGCTGGAAAGCATCCTAGTGGTAGCACAGCAGTTCCATGAAACACTGGAGCCCTTGGCAGAGTGGCTTTCTGCCACTGAAAAAAGACTGGGAAACTCAGAACCCATTGGAACCCAGACTAAGAAATTAGAGCAGCAAATTTCACAGCACAAGGTGAAGAACAATATAGATGGTGTGTCTAGTTTGGCTCTGGGAGTGTGATATAGCCATTAGGTTTCACATTTGTATCACATTTTTTTTAAAACTTAATTTCAAATATATTTTTTACAATTTTCCATTCATTTATCATTTTTATGTTATTTCAGCACTTGTTTTGATATGGTTTGTTCTTTTATTTAATTATTATTATTTATCATTTTTGCATGTTGCTTTTTTTTCTTCCGTTTTGTCTGGTTTGCCCTATTTAGGCCTTAGAAGATGATATTATGGGTCACAGTAAAAACTTACACCAAGCTATTAGCCTTGGTCAGACACTTAAGACAATGAGTTCCATGGATGACAAGGAATTGGTGCAGGGCAAGCTGGATTCAACACAGACTCACGCCATTGAAGTCCAGGAGAGATGTAGCAGGAAAGCAGCCATGCTACAGCAGGCCCTCTCTAATGCCCAGCTCTTTGGAGAAGATGAAGTTGCACTAATGAATTGGTTAAATGAAGTACATGATAAACTGAGTAATGTGGCAGTCCAGGACTACAACACTGATGTACTTCATAAACAGCATTATGAACAACTGGTATTTTTATTTTTTATGTTATCCTATTTGTCTTTTAAGTTTCTCTTCTCCATCCATTACATTAATGTTCTTGCTTTATATTTCACTGTTAACAAAATGATTACAAACGTCCTGGAAGACGCTAAGTTTTCTGTTTTTATGTAGGCTCTTCATGAGGACATTGTGCTCAGGAAACAAAATGTTCACCTGGCTATTCAGAATGGCTTGGAACTTTTGAAACAAACAACAGGTAATATGGAAACTGGTGAAGATGCAAATTCACAGCATTAATAAAATAAAGCATTATGAATTGTGATATAAATGTATTGATAGATGTGAAATTGAGAGCAAACACACTCCCGGTTGCTGCAGTCTCCTGCACGTGAAGTATGTCTACTGTATACTTTTCGACATATTCATGAATATTTTGGTAATTTTCTACTTGCATGCTCTGGGTTATCAATCCACCAGGAACTATAGCCAAACACATTCAATGCATATTATTCCACAGAGCTTGCAGTACAGTAACTCAGAAAGTATTTCAGCTCAGTGTAATTGCCCCTGTGGTGTACACAAACACAAATACCCCCTTGCAAACATTCTGCTACTATATTTGTATCTAAGCGTAATGACATTCAGTCCCCCACACTTACTTGCCAGGTTCCCATTCTACCACCCAAGCAACTCTCAATTTTAATAATATAATACGTAATAATAATACGTATGGAAAATATCAGTTCCTAGAAAAGTTTTAGAAACTGTGTTAGTTGAGATGGTTGCATTACTTATATAACTCACTTTTTTTCAGGTGATGAAGTTGTTATCATTCAAGAAAAATTGGATGGTATCAAAGCCAGATATGCAGAAATCAATTCAATGAGCACTGATGTTTCAAAGTCGCTCAATCAAGCTCTAACGCTTGCAACCAAACTGCAGCAAAACCATGAAGAGCTGTGCAGTTGGCTTGATAACATAGAAGCAGAAGTGGCTGCTTATGAAGTTCAGGTCCCTGCAGGAGAACAGCTGACCCAAGTGCAAGAGAGACAAAAAGTAAGCTTTTCTACTGTTCAAGCACAGACACAATTGCTGTTGTTCATTTGAATTTAAAACATTGGTTGTACTTTGAGTCCAAGGCCTAATGAAGCTCTACTGGTTTAGGAGCTGCTGAAAGATGCAAAGGGGCACAAGAGGTTGGTGGACACTCTCAATGAGGTGAGCAGTGATCTGCTGGAGCTGGTGCCCTGGAGAGCACGGGAGGGACTGGACAAACTGGTGTGTGAAGACAATGAGAGGTACAGACTAGTGAGCGACTCCATCATGCAGCATGTGGAAGAAATAGCTGCTGCTATTTTGAGATCACAGCAGGTAAAGCACAACTTGTCCTACAGGGAGTTATAAATTATTTTTTAATGCAGTTTAATGGCATAGCTCCTGGTAATGTAATTGCAGCCTATTTAACATTCTGTCTAACAAAAAGGGCATCCGAACTGAATTTAAATGTGTAACATGGGCTATTGTTGTCGCATAGCGGACAACAAGATGCTAGACCAAACATAATTCTTAAATTGTTAGAACCATCTGCTTTATTTGATTTTACACATTATTTACCAGCCCTAATGTTTGTTTTAATCAATTTCTCTCTCTCTCTCTCTCTCTCTCTCTCTCTCTCTCTCTCTCTCTCTCTCTGAAGTTAAACAAACTTGTCAGTAATTTTCAAAATAGTACTGCATTGTAAGATATTTAATTAATTTATAAAATATTTGTGTTATCCATTTTGAAATCTGAAAGAAAGAAGCATACATCTAAATACGGGAGTACTACAAAATATGTTCAGGATTCTCTACTAATCTCTGTCACGGTATTTTGTTGTGCAGTTTGAACATGCAGCTGAGGTGGAGCTTGAGTGGCTAACTGATGCAGAAAAGAAACTGGCATCACTTGGAGATATCAGACTTGAGCAAGACCAGACTGTAGCTCAGTTACAAGTTCAAAAGGTAATGAACATGGGTTTACAACAGGAAATTACAAGTAATGGTATTATTTATCTGAAACAACAATAGTAAAGATACATCATCAGTTATTACAAATACATTTCTTATTGTGTCTGTTTCTTTTAATTACTATTTACAAGCAAGCTATATCTATTTCTAGGCATTCTCTATGGACATTTTAAGACATAAAGATGCCATTGATGAAATTGTGAAAACTGGGGAGGCAATAATCAGCAGCAGTGATGAAGAGGAGAAACAATCCTTACAGGTAAAAAATTGAACAGTCCGAATGTTGCTTGGTACTGAAAATATTCAGTACCATTCATATGTTTCCATTTCAGCATTGCACATCAAAAACTCAGCTGCTTAAAGCTGATTTATGCTTTGATCTCGCTGTTTAAAAGGAGTACGCTTTCAATTATTACATTTTTGTTATGCGGAAAATAATTAACACTGGGACATATATTCTACTGGTAAAATATTACGAGGCATGCAGTGTTAAATAATGACACTCTCAGCAACTCTTCCAGTTTTGCTAACAAAGTCAGCTCCACTGGCTGACCAGTAAGGGTGATCTTAAACCCTCTGTATTTGCTATGATATCAGTCTCAATTTTTGCATTTAATGTTATATTTCAGGATAAAGTTCAAACTCTTCTGGAGAAATATGATGCTGTCAGCCATATTAACGCCGAAAGATATCTACAGCTTGAGCGTGCTCAGTCATTGGCCAGTCAGTTCTGGGAGACATATGATGAGCTGTGGCCCTGGCTGCAGGAAACGAGGAGTGTGGTCTCCCAGCTTCCTGCTCCTGCAATTGAATATGAAAGCTTAAAACAGCAGGAAGAAGAATTGAGGGTAATTAAGTAAAAATTCAGATCCTAAAGATGCTATTATAATGATGAAAATGGTACCATTAAAATAATGTTTATCTATTGTTTTCTTAAATGGAAAGGTTAACCACATACAGTATTCAGTACGTTAGCAGTTCAGAAACTAATATGAAGTTTCACAACAAAGGAACAGTTATAGCATTCTGGCCAAGTTAGACTTTCTAATGAATTGAAATAACATTCAGTATTTGGCCTGTACATTTAACCATGTTGTCAATATTCAGGACACAGAGGACATAATCTCTTAAGAACTGTGCATTAGTGAAGTGTAATTAACGATGAATTGAAATAAGATATTGTTAAGGGCTGTATAACTAGAAAGGTCAAAAGTAGAAAGATGACATAAAGAAGGCTTGCTTCTTTTATTTTTTATAAATTAGATTATCTTCCTCTGGTTCATAATGGAAGCGGGCCAAGTTATTATAGAAGACGTGCCTGAGTTACAGAAGATTCACATCAGTGGGTTCAAAAAGTACCTGATGAAGTAGTTCAAATGTGCAAACCTTGTGCATACAATAAATAACAGTTTTTCAAGGGTCTAATAACAATCATTTGAAACATCTGTAATGTAATAACTTAGTGTTATATATGTATACTATATATGTATACCACATACAGTACTGTGCAAAAGTTTTAGGCAGGTGTGAAAAAATGCTGTAAAGTAAGAATGCTTTCAAAAATAGACATGTTAATAGTTTATATTTATCAATTAACAAAATGCAAAGTGAGTGAACAGGAGAAAAATCTACATCAAATCAATATTTGGTGTGACCACCCTTTGCCTTCAAAACAGCATCAATTCTTCTAGGTACACTTGCACACAGTTTTTGAAGGAACTCGGCAGGTAGGTTGGCCCAAACATCTTGGAGAACTAACCACAGTTCTTCTGTGGATTTAGGCAGCCTCAGTTGCTTCTCTCTCTTCATGTAATCCCAGACAGACTCGATGATGTTGAGATCAGGGCTCTGTGGGGCCATACCATCACTTCCAGGACTCCTTGTTCTTCTTTACGCTGAAGATAGTTCTTAATGACTTTCGCTGTATGTTTGGGGTCGTTGTCATGCTGCAGAATAAATTTGGGGCCAATCAGATGCCTCCCTGATGGTATTGCATGATGGATAAGTATCTGCCTGTACTTCTCAGCATTGAGGAGACCATTAATTCTGACCAATCCCCAACTCCATTTGCAGAAATGCAGCCCCAAACTTGCAAGGAACCTCCACCATGCTTCACTGTTGCCTGCAGACACTCATTCGTGTACTGCTCTCCAGCCCTTCGGCGAACAAACTGCCTTCTGCTACAGCCAAATATTTCAAATTTTGACTCATCAGTCCAGAGCACCTGCTGCCATTTTCTGCACCCCAGTTCCTGTGTTTCATGCATAGTTGAGTGCTTGGCCTTGTTTCCACGTCGGAGGTATGGCTTTTTGGCCGCAAGTCTTCCATGAAGGCCACTTCTGACCAGACTTCTCCGGACAGTAGATGGGTGTACCAGGGTCCCACTGTTTTCTGCCAATTCTGAGCTGATGGCACTGCTGGACATCTTCCGATTGTGAAGGGAAGTAAGCATGATGTGTCTTTCATCTGCTGCAGTAAGTTTCCTTGGCTGACCACTGCGTCTACGGTCCTCAACGTTGCCCGTTTCTTTGTGCTTCTTCAAAAGAGCTTGGACAGCACATCTGGAAACCCCTGTCTGCCTTGAAATTTCTGCCTGGGAGAAACTACCTTGTGTCTTGTTGCTGTGCTCAGTCTTGCCATGGTGTATGACTTTTGACAGAAACTGTCTTCAGCAACCTCACCTTGTTAGCTGAGTTTGGCTGTTCCTCACCCAGTCTTATTCCTCCTACACAGCTGTTTCTGTTTCAGTTAATGATTGTGTTTCAACCTACATATTGAATTGATGATCATTCGCACCTGTTTGGTATAATTGTTTAATCATACACCTGACTATATGCCTACAAAATCCTGACTTTGTGCAAGTGTACCTAGAAGAATTGATGCTGTTTTGAAGGCAAAGGGTGGTCACACCAAATATGGATTTGATTTAGATTTTTCTTCTGTTCACTCACTTTGCATTTAGTTAATTGATAAATATAATCTATTAAAATGTCTATTTTTGAAAGCATTCTTACTTTACAGCATTTTTTTCACACCTGCCTAAAACTTTTGCACAGTACTGTATATATATATATATATATATATATATATATATATATATATATATATATATATATATATATATATATATATACAGTATATAGTGTGTGTGTGTAGAGGTGGACAACGTGTATCTGTCCTAATAATAAATACAGTAAATAGACTTAATCTAAATCATAAATACATTATACTAATATAAATATAAATAATAAAGTGTGTTCATCATGGTATGCCTGTAGTGACAAATGCATACATTAAGAATAAAAACAAAATGTATTCTGGAGTTTTATTTTTTCATGTAAATTTACTGACAGATGTGATGTTTGTTACAGCAAATGCGTGAGTTGATTGCAGAACACAAACCTCATATCGACAAGATGAACAAGACCGGGCCCCAGTTGCTGGAGCTAAGCCCTGTTGAAGGCCTTTCCATCCAGGAAAAATACACAGTGACTGACAAGCTTTACAAGCAGATAAAAGAAGATGTTAAACAGCGAGCAGTAGCTTTGGATGAAGCCATTTCTAAGTCAACCCAGGTATGGTCTTCACTCACAAGATCTGTTTAAATCAGCAGATACTGTAAGATCATGTTTTGATTCAAGTGAATGAAAAATCCCAAGGTACACAATGCACGTTTTCTAGTGTGGTGTGTGATACCCTCCAAGTGTAAAAGTAGGTTTGTGTTTTATCATCCATGATTTATTTATTCAATTCTAATTTCAGCTGTCTGTTTTTTGTATTCATTAGCCATCTCTCAATTAATCATTAGGCATGCATTTTATCTCAACTACTTTTTCATGCTTATTTTTTGCAGATGTGCCAACAGTTACATTTATTTTATTTACATTTTCATTTCTTTATTAATAACATTAATTTAATTTTTCCTTTTTTCTTTATGCTTCTTTCATTAAATATTTTCTTATCCCATCACTTGGCTACTTTCATTTATTTTTAACAACATAAAATGTATCAACCAGGTTAATGAGGTGAGGCCCAAGGCATGGGTTTCCCCAATGCACCTTCCTTACCTACTGCTTGTAAATGTTATTATATATCATCTTGCTTGCTTTGCAGTTCTTAGTTACTGATAGATTTCATAAAGTGCCCATACATGAGTATAGGTAAACAAGCTTACCATAGTAAAGTACCAATCAAACTTCAGAAAGTAATAGAAAAGTTTGTTTAATAATAGTGTGTCATGCACTGTACAGTAGATTAGCATTTATTTGGATTTTTTTAAAACAATTACGTCTTTGACATTGAAAAACATTTTTAGGATTAAAATATTAACAAATGATGTTCAGTAATATAGTTATCTCTGTTACTGTACTTGACAGCTATAATATATCTGGTCTTTTTTTTTACGGTATACACTTTAACCTTATTGTTTACTTATAACTGTAACTGAGATCAACATGATTCATTTGAAGATTTATGGCATTGTCATTCAAGTTGGCCAAATTGAATGAAGTCATGTTGCATGGAATGCAAAATGAACATTTATTGCATTGAAATGTGCACTCACTGGGAAACAATGCTTTGTGCTGATGTATCACGCTGTTTCAAACAAATAACAAGCAATCTGCTCTTCTGTAGTTTCATGACAAGATTGACCCAATGATGGAGACTCTGGGGCGGATAGCGGAGCGCTTGAGGCAGCCCCCTTCCATCTCTGTGGAGGTGGAGAAAATTAGAGAGCAGATCAGCGAGAATAAGAATGTGTCTGTAGATCTGGAGAAGCTCCAGCCTGGATATGAAACTCTGAAACAACGCGGGGAGGAGATGATTGCACGCTCTGAGGGGGCTGACAAAGATATGTCCGCTAAAGGTATCTTTTAACCTGGGCACATATTTTTTAAGCATTTCATTATTTTTTAATGTTAAGCAACCTGAAAGTGCTGATAAGCCCCTGGATTATAGTTGCTGGCCGTCTTTTTCTGAGTGTGTGCATTTTTGTCATCTTTTTTTTAAATAAACTTGTAATACCTTTCTACTTATTTAATTTGGTACACTCTTTATTCCTAATAATATACTCCTAGCTTGCATATATATTTCGGTTCACATGCAGTTATGCTGAAGTGCACAATACAAAACTAATACCCAATGCAGCAAAGACTCAAGATCCAAGATGGAAAGGCTAGATCTAATCTATTAATTTTCTTCATTTAGCTGTGCAAGACAAGTTAGACCACATGGTGTTCATCTGGGAAGATATCCAGGCCCTGCTCGAAGAAAGAGAAGCTAAGCTCTTGGATGTGATGGATCTGGCTGAGAAATTCTGGTTTGACCACTGTGCGCTCATAGTCACCATCAAGGACACACAGGATCTCCTGCGAGACTTGGAGGAGCCTGGGACCGACCCTTCTGTGGTGAAACAGCAGCAGGAGTCTGTAGAGGTTAGTAGACACTCGTCAGTCTTGAACACAAATTCCAGTTCAGCTCAGTTTATGAATATGAAATACTGTACTGGCCCATTAACCCAAAGAAGACAGGACTGCAACATGCCAGAAAGAATCTATAAAGACAATTTAAATATATTAAAATAGATGGGTATTTGTTAAAAACAAATGTGTATGGAATGAGTCTAGGAAGTAGAATGTGGATGTGAACTAGGCTTAACCAAAAATACTTGTGTATTGCAGCATACAGCCCACAGAAGTTCAGATCATTCATTTAACTTATTGCGTGACTTTTCTTAAACCATTGTAACGGTGTGTCATTCCTTTCCAGAGCTTTAAAGAAGAAATAGATGGACTGCAGGAAGAGCTTGATGTAGTTCAGAACCTCGCCGATGAATTGATGGCTGTCTGCGGCGAGCCTGACAAGCCCGTAATCAAGAAGAGCATAGATGAGGTAGTGACACTGTGAATGATGGCCTAATACATTGATAAGGAAGTGGCAAGTTATCAACGGCAGTTATTAAAGATGTAGTTAGTTTAGTTAATTGAGAGCAATAAATTACCCCTGTGTTTTGACAGCGGTGAAATACACATTTTGAGCCGGTTGAGTGTAGTCTGCAGTAGTCTGTACTACATTCATTCTGATCTGGATTATTTTATACCATCGCTGCAATCTAGAAACCATGGTAATTGGAGCAACTCGATCGGTATTCATCTTCCTAATTTAGGCAATAATACTTGATGGGATTCCGGCTAGATAATTGACAAAGTTAATGTCCCAAGCTAAAGGCAAAGACAACGTCAGTGTTCTACTGTAAGACAATGCCCACTGTGGATGCTAATTGCTGTAAGAAATATAAATATATGTTTGTGTTTCTATAACGTATTACATGTACTGGGTAACATTCAGATGCTTGTAGCCAAACACCTGCATTACATTGAGACTAGGTCGCTCTTGTTACTAACAATTTATTTAAACGTTCATAAAGATTCACCTCTGGTGTTTGAAAGCCAACCAAGTGTGTTATCTTTTCCAGCTCAATTCTGCCTGGGACAACCTGAACAAGAACTGGAAGGAGAGAGTGGAAATACTAGAGGAGGCCATGCAGTCTGCTGTTCAGTTTCAGGATGGACTGCAGGTACTGTTTTCAAACAGTTTATGAAAATACAGGACTCAATACGACCACCAAAGAGTCTGATTAGAGAGCTTGTCCTAATAAAATAAGATATTTACAATGTCTCTTACTTGAAAGGACTCAACAGACAGTGGTTATAATAGTGATCCAGTCTTTATATGGGGGCTTTTGCAAGCATTACAAATACAAATGTCTCAACCTTATAAGGAACACTACTACACCTCATTCTTTGTTTCTTTAGATTTCTCACATTGTTTATTTATACAAGCTCATAATTGTTGGTTGTTTATTTTTTTCTCCTTGAGATTGCGTTTCCTAATCATTGTTAATGTTAAACAAATTTCTTTATAAAACGGAAAACAATATTTCCCTGGTATGTCTTGAATAAGGCTGACAGTTGGTGATTCAGAGTTCTTTTCAGTATTGTTGATACAAGTTAGAACAAAGATGAAAAGATGAAATTCTCTTGTTGGGATTTATTATTTTTTTCTTTATGCTAAGAACGATTGAAGACACAAAAGTAAGCTTTAGTTATTTTGAATTCCAGTCATTGTGACACAGACAATTCCAAACGTCCTTTATATAGAATAACAGTTAGTTGTAATAGAGATGTCTGGATGACAACTAAAACTGGCATCCAAACACAATGCTTGGTTAGCTGCTGAACATGTGTGGACAGATAAAAAACAGTACAGCTGCCAGAAATCTACATACCAGATGATGATATTGCTTGCCAGTAAATACTATCCAAGTGGGGACTTGTGTCACTCAATACTATCTAAGTGGGGACTCCACACACACACACACACACACACACAAAATGTACATTTATGGACTACTTTAACAGTAGAAACGCTACAGTTATACTCATACCTACAGTCTCTGACGGCAGTCATTATCACGGTACATTTTAAACATCAGCAGTGTTAAAATGAAAGACAAACTATCGGATACAACTCAAAAGCTTTATTCAAGCACATCACAATAAACATCTGCACAGCCAACACACTGTATTTAAATGAACAATTAAACATAAAAGGGTTTATTTTCTAACTTACCACATATAAAGCACTACTTCAAAAAATGAAAAACTATAATAAAATAAACATTTTAAAATAAGCTAGCATGTAAACAGGTTTATGTACATACAAAACTATAAAAACAAAAGTAGTTTTTAATCTAAAACGAAAGTAACATTTGATTTCTTTTGTGTGTCACACGCAGCACAGAATCCAGGTTGAGCTGCTGCAGCCTGCAGCTTTCTGATTGAAATGTTTCTGCTGAAGCGCTGTGGCTAGCTTCAAGATGAAATTTCTCCTACTGATATTTTCCCCTGTGCATTTCTTGTACAAAACGAAGGAATTGATGGCTGCTAGGTCCAGTAGAGATAACAACAGGCTTGTATATATATATATATATATATATATATATATATATATATATATATATATATATATAAAATAGAATATTATAGGTTATATTCAAAATATAAACATGTATTGTAAAAGGCGGTTCTAGTGCTAATGAAATGTAACTTTTAGATGTTCCACAAACACACACACACGATTATTTTTCTAAATCAGAACCGCATAGCATCGCATTTCCTGAAAAGTACGGCAAACACATCGTGAGGAAAACTGTCAGTATTAATCAAGTTAATGGGATCACCCAGTGCTTGCCTTTTAGTAGTCACTAATTTGAACTGTGCCAGAGCTTTTTTTGCCAGATAATATCCAGAGCACAGAGACAGTTGGCAATACAAAGTCAGATGTACTGTAGTTAAAAAAATAATAAACTAGCTTAAACAAAGTTGTATGATTTCTATGCATATATACAGTATGCTTCATCACATTTTAACTTTTTAAGGGACATCTATATTGAGCTCTTTGCAATGATGGTAGAGAATGCATTGTGTGACTAACAACCATTTTTGTTTTTGCTTACAGGGATTATTTGACTGGGTGGATATTGTGGAGAGTAAACTTGATTCAATGTCACCTGTTGGCACTGACCTAGAGACTGTCAAACAACAAATAGGGGAACTGAAGGTACATAAATACAGGTTCATAAATATTATTGCAAGCAGCACAAGGAAAATAAGGTAGAATGTAAGACATTGACCCTTATATTTTGAAGACGTTATGTTTACTAAGTAGCACCCTGAAGGTAACAGTATTTTAAAAAATAACTAGTGGGTTGTTTTGTTTGCCTGCCTATAGGAAATGCCAATTATAACATCTATCTGTTATAAGGTAGGCAATGTAATGTACTTTATATAAGTTGCATTTAAGTAATTATGTAGGCAAGATTTTATGTATAATCTCCTATATCTATTTTTGACTGATGAGAAGATTTTTTAAGTAACTTGTCAGGTTAACCACATTCGTCCTTTTATAGAAGATTGTGCTACCAATGTTGTTTACCATCTGTACAACAGGAATTCAAGTTGGAAGCCTACCAACTACAGATAGAGATGGAGAGGCTCAACCAGCAGGCAGAGATGCTGTTGAAGAAAGTTGTTGATGAAAACGACAGACATCCCATTACGGAACCTTTAACTGAGCTCAGAATGCTGTGGGACAGTCTTGACCAGAAGATTATCAACAGACAGGTAAACCTGAAAAGGAAAAAAAAACAACAATATGCACAATAAAAGTCCCACACTTCCCCATGGGGTTGTGCTAAGAACAGGATGTTGATCAGGCCTCTATGGTTCAAAGGCTATGTATTGTATATTGTCAGTATTATATAACTGTCTTGGATATGGAAGGTGGAGCTATGGTGTTATGGTGTAACTCGTTATGACTCCTGAAATGCTATCATAAGCTTGTTCATCAAAGTGCACATAATGAAGTGAAACTCCATGAGTTTATTTGAAAGTCTAGATTATTTAAACACATTTCATACACCTGTATGCAGTAGAAGCATATTCATTAAAACCTTGATTATCCGAAATGCAAGATAACAAATTATATTTCTTGACATTATAAAATGCATAGAAATGTGGTATTGGTTTGTGTTCACAAATATAGCATATCATAGTTGGAAAATGTCAAAATAATTATGTTAAAAGAAAATTGTTACTCCTATGAATTTATATATTGGGATTAATTTTAACATGTTACCCACAACACTAATAAAAACTTAAACCTAAAAAATATATTTTTGCTATCTTGGGTTGATTAAAATTGTTTGAATTTTTTTTTTTTTTTTTGATTTAGCACACTGGGGTTACATCCCCGGTCCAGTCCATACAGCAGCTCTGTACCAGTAACCATCTTCCTGTCTTTGTAGCACAAACTGGAGGGAGCCCTGCTGGCTCTGGGGCAGTTCCAACATGCCTTGGATGAGCTGCTGACGTGGCTGACACACACAGAAGACTCACTGAAGGAACAGAAAAAAACAGGAGGAGACCCCAAAGCTATAGAAATTGAACTCGCCAAGCATCACGTAGGTCTTTGAATTGCTTTCTTGGGTTATTATAGCTTGTCATAAACAAAACACATGATAAATACCATACATGGGAATCAAGTTTATGATCTAAACAGTCACAGATTTAAATGATGCTGTAATAATTCACTGTGATTAATAATAATTTAAGGCGATTGAGCCAGGGTAATTGTTCATTTGATTACCATCCAATAGAGCCAGAGTTTAACAAACAGGAAATATTTGGCTGAGAAGTTCCATCAAATCCTTGCAATCTGCCAGCACTGGCAATCAGTGTTAAACAATCCAAACTCTTAAATTCTGACACAAAGATACACACACACACGCACCATCTTATCCAACTTGTAGTCATGAGCCAAAAATGTAGACAATGTATACATTTTTCAAAAAGTTTAACCGTTTAACATCTTGCATGAAATATAGGTCATTTTTAACAGTATCTGAGTTAAAGTAAGTTTTATTTCAAATATTGTAATTCACAACATGTTCAATGAGGGAGTAACTTGGGTTTCCAAAACAAAAATGCCTTCAGTTCTATGGATATACCAAAGGATATGGATGTTCCATTGGGTTGGACATATTTTGGCATACTATAATTGCTGTTGTGTCCATCACAGTTGCTTCTCCTGTAGTCCTCACTACTACATCGACCCCCCACCCCCCATAAAAGAATGCTCCATACCCAGGCTTTATTACAAACAGAGCTATTGTATAAACACCTTGATACACAGAATTGCAATTTTTGTGATGTGAACTGTACCTCCAGTCAGTTCACTAGTGATCTACAGTACTAGTTAAATTCACTTCCAGACCTCCAAAGATGAAAGGCTTGGTCATTAAGCCCCCGTAGCAATTGTTTTTAATAACATTTGTTTTTTGTAGGGGCTCCTTGTGGAGTGCAAGATATACCCTATAGCCTGGACGTCGCCGGTTCGAGTCCAGGCTATTCCACTGCTGACTGTGGATGGTGCACAATTGGCCGAGCGTCGCCCAGGGGGAAGGGCTTAGGTTGGCCAGGGTGTTCTTGGCTCACCGCGCATCAGCGACCCCTGTAGTCTGTCCGGGCGCCTGCAGGCTTGCCGGTAAGCTGCCAAAGAGCTGCGTTGTCCTCCAACGCTGTAGCTCTTGGGTGGCTGAATGGTGAGTCTGCATTGTGAAAAAAATCGGTGGGCTGACGACACACTCTTCGGAGGACAGCGTGTGCTCGTCTTCACCCTGCCGAGACAGCGGCGCAGCGGTGGTAGCAGTGAGCTGAGCCTAAAAATAATTGGACATATCAAATTGGGAGAAAATAATCAGCAACGACTAAATTTATATATATATAAAAAAACTAAATGGTTTTTATGTTTTAGGTGCTCCAAAATGATGTGCTGGCCCACAAAACCACAGTGGAAGCTGTTGAGAAAGCAGGAAATGATATGATTGAGTCCAGTGCCGGGGAGGAAGCTAGTAGCCTCCAGAGCAAGCTGGAAAACTTGAATCAGCGATGGAAGACAGTCCTGGAAAAAACAGGACAGAGGCAGCAACACCTGGAAAGCGCTCTGCTCCAGGTATTGATCAAAATAACTGTGCAACAGGATGGCTGATGTAGTGATGTGTGTGACGTCACGTACCAGGAAAGCCGTACAACAGGGGTGTCAAACTCCAGTCCTTGAGGGCCGCAGGGTCTTCTGGTTTTCTTTCCCACTTAAGCTCTCAATTAACATAATTGATCTAATTATTTGTTGAATTTGACATTTAATATTTTTCAAGGTCTTTCACAGTTGATGGTTTTAAAAATGCACTTGATTCAAGGTACACAACCTATGAAACATTCTGAGGCCTGGAGAGAAGTGTTAAATGTGTCCAGTTAATCAAATAATTAGACCAGTTAAGTAATTGAGAGCTTGGGTGGAACGAAAACCAGAAGACACTGCGGCCCTCCAGGAACTGACTGACACCCCTGCAGTACACAAAAGGCAGGAATGCGGGACTAAAGCTGTGTGGCTGCGAAGTGTTTTATTAAACAAAATAAAGACTCTTCAAAACACAAAATAAAAGGGCACAAGGGCCAAACAAAACAGAGCTACAATACAGAAAATAAACAGAACAAATACCTCAACAAAACAAAGGTAGCAGTCATTTTCTCACATTGCTATCTAGCGCCTTCAAACTCTCCAAACTCTGTCTTTGTTCCTTCTCCTAACTCCAAGCAACCCTAATGAGCCTGGAGCTGGGCTTATATAGCAGGTGGTTAGGAGTTAATTGCACAATTCACAATCAATAAACTCCTAACCACCTGCACCTGAACAATTATCCCTGGATGGGAATTAACCCCATCCTAGCCAAACACTAATACAACTGCATTTTAACTAATAAATAGCTGGTTTTCAAACAGCAAAAATACAAAATGCAATAAATAACAATACAATAATAACAATAAATCATAATACAAATAATAATGCAACGCAATACAAACACAAAATATAGGGGGGCGGGCACCCCGTCACAAACTGTTATAGCTGTAAGTTGTATATCAGTGGTGCACAACACAGGTCATGGAGGGCCGGTGTCCCTCCTGGTTTTTGTTCTAACCATACCCTAAATTAGTTTATTGGACCAATTAAGCTTCTGATAAGGTCCAATAAAGTACTTTAGGGGGCAGTTGGAATAAAAACCTGCAGGGACACCGGCCCTTCAGGACCGAGCTCTGTACCTCTGTTGTATATTATCTCATCCGTTCCTTTTTTAAGCAGCACAGTGGGAATTACAATTACAATAGAAACAACAATTTCTATAGTTTCTGTTTTGGTTCTGATATCTAAAAAAAGAATGCATGGATAAAAAATCAAATCAATAACTGTCTTCAACTTAAGTCTACAGTATTAAACCCACTCCTAGAATAATTTTTAAGGGATTCAATTTTAAGTAGACTAATATTATCACATGATTCAAGAAAAACAATCAGGATGTCAAATTGCATCTTTTTTTTTGTTTTCAAAAGGCACCTTAAGGACCTTAAGGCCTTTATAAGGACTCAAGTTGCAAAAATTACATATTTGACTTAGATTAACGATTTGACCCAGATGATCTAATAAATATCATGATACTAATATTTTTTTAATAATGTAATAGTTTTAATAATATATTTCATAATGGAAAAAAATAAATATACCATTTTAAATATTGCATCATATCCTTGGACTTTATTGAACACATTGCAAACCAGTATAGATTTGTAGGACCACAGTCTATCCCTTGGTTCTAATGAACTGCTATTTTATTGTGTATGCTAGGCCCAGGGTTTCCATGGTGAGATTGAAGATATGCAGAAGTGGCTGAAAGACACTGAACGTCAGTTGTTAGCATCAAAGGCTGTCGGAGGTTTACCAGAAACGGCTCGAGAGCAGCTTAATATCCATCTGGTATGTATTGTCCGATAACAAAGGCTGGTTACAGATGGTAGGCTTGTAAGACCACAGCAACCTCTATTCACATTGTAGAAGTAAATTACATTGTGAAATTGTTTTACAATGACATACAAAAGTTTACAATCAATTTTCCTAGAGGGTCAGCTGGAAGACCATATAAAGTGTCACAGTTATTAAAGATTTTAAAATCTTTTTTTTTGTATATTTAGAAACCACATTTAACAGTAGATAAGAAACAGCGCTTATGTTGTGTTGTTATTTTTTTCCATGTGGTAAGAACAACATAAAATAAATTAATAAATGCTTACATTTGTTTTATTTTACAAAGTTCCCAATCCATATATCTGTATATATCTAAAATCTGAATTGTTAAGAATCTGTGTGTTCTGTTCTTAGGAACTCCTGAATGATTTTGAAGCAAAGGAGGAGCTGTACATCAGCCTGATGCAGAAAGGACAGCAGCTGATCACTATCTGCCCAGAGGGACATGATACCAATACAGAGCAGGACCTAAAGAACTTGAAAGGAAAATGGGAATCTGTGCAAACAAAAATGACTGAAAGAAAGGTATGCACACCAGTGCTAAACCACTGGACCCCTTAGGGAACTTTTCAATGAAATTATAGTACTTATAGTAATTAAGTATTATAGATACTTTAATTATAGTATTATAGTAATTAAAGTTATATAATATATATATATAGTAATTGTATATCTCTATATAGACTCATTGTCTGAGCACATGTATAGGCATAGTATAGTCTCTGTAAGTCACCTTGGATAAAGGCGTCTGCTAAATAAATAAATAATAATAATAATTGTTCCTTGGGATAACAAAATACTAAGCTCAAGTCATGTGATTGCATAAAAACGCCAGGTGCTCAGTGTTTGGTATTTGAGTTGAGTTAAAATTGCTAAAATGAGTTGATTAAGAATTTATATAAATAGCCGTTTGAAAATACATGATTTTAATTAACGGAAGAACAGCTAAAGATATCATGCCCCGCTTGAGTAATGAAGATCACCTGGTTGCTATCGGCATGATTGAAGGCGGCCTGTGAGAGAAGTTGCCCAGAGAATTAGATGTTCTGCACAACAATCAGCAGACTAGTCCAAAGAAACCAGAAAACCGGCTCTGTGAGGGACAGGCCATGTCCTGGAAGGCAGAGGGTCACCACACCAGCCCAGGACCGTCACATCCGACTGATCCATCTGCGTAATCGTTTTCAGACTGCTGTGGCTGCAGCACGAGAAATTCCAGGAAGAAATAACCCGTGCATCAGCAGAATGACTGTCGCTAGCCGTCTGAATGAAAATGATTTGCATGCTTGGATGCCGTTCATGGGTAACATGTTGACAGCTGAGAGACGAAAATGATGTCTTCTGTGGGCCTGAGAACATCTGAGGTGGCAGAGAGAGAGTGGTGGAGTGTTTTATTCAGAGATGAATGCCGTTTTGCCCTTGACAGACAACGTGTGTGGAGACATCGTGGTGAGCGTTACGCTGACTGTTGCATTGTTCAAGCCAACCTGTGGGTCGGTGGAAGTGTGATGATGTGGGGAGGAATCTCCTTTAACACAAGAACGCCTTTGGTGCAGATTGAAGGCAACCTTACTGCTCAGCGATACACTGACGAAGTCCTTGACACAACAGTTTTTCCGTTCCTGCAAGCCAATCCGGAAGTGTCGATTTTAAAGCAGGACAATGCAAGACCACACAGTGCTAGGATTACAATTGCACGACTTCAAGAAAACATTGTCGAGGTCTTGCCGTAGCCAGCTTTTTCTCCTGACCTGAGTCCAATAGAATATCTGTGGGACCAAATCGCCAGTGGCACCCACAGGAGACATCCGCGACCAGCCAACCTTCGCTAGCTGGCTGCAACTGCACAGGAAGAGTGGCCAAACATCTCACAGCAGTCTATCCAGAGGCTGATCAGGTCTATGCGTCAACGCTGCCAGGATAGTATTAATGCTCAGGGAGGTCATACCCGATACTAACTTTGTAATGTTTTCATTTTGACAGTGTGTCACGTTTCATACTGAAAACTTATCCTGATTCTTTGATCTGTATTTTTGTTCTCATTTTCTGTGATTTTGTTTGATATCTATGTTTAAAATATTTGATTAAATCTATTAGACCTGAGTGTTGCGTTTCTTTTGTGCATCAGTATATATATGTGTGTGTGTGTGTGTGTGTGTGTGTGTTAAAATGTTATCTTCGGTCTATGAAAGGTTCTTCCAGGCCAAAATAATTTTGCTATTATTTAATCTGTAGGTTAAATTAGAGGAAGCCTTGACCTTGGCCACAGAGTTCCATAACTCCCTTCAAGACTTCATCAACTGGCTGACCCAGGCTGAGCAAACTCTAACAATGGCCACACCAGCAAGCCTTATCCTGGATGACATCTTGTTTCAGATTGATGAACATAAGGTAGATAACGATTTCAACTTTTGATGCTGGTGGTAGTACAGTGAAAACCTCAATGTTATTATAGTGACTTATGGATTATGAATTGGTTGAATTGCAAATGCATCAAATGGTGATATGAGATTCAATCAACCATATATGTATACACCAAATAATACAGCAGATAATGTACACAGGTTGGCTTGCTGTAGGATAACTTTGGTTTGTGTCATTGTAATTGTAGGTCTTTGTCACTGAGGTAAATTGCCACAGAGAGCAGATAATAGAGCTGGACAAAACTGGAACACACTTGAAATACTTCAGTCAGAAGCAGGATGTTGTCCTCATTAAGAACCTGCTGATCAGTGTGCAGAGCCGCTGGGAGAAGGTGGTCCAGCGATCAGTGGAGAGGGGACGAGCTCTAGATGATGCCAGGAAACGTGCCAAGCAGGTAATTGGAGATTGCAATTATTTCATGATTTAAATGTGTAAATGTTATTGTTCGCTCAATATAATATAATCACAATTAAGTCACTGCATGTACAGTTCAACAAGAATTAACTTTCTGTACTTTGACTGAATGGAGTGTGCTGTATTATCACAATGCTTCTTCGTTTACACAATAACACAACTATTAGAAAGCATAATTACAGTGTGATGCTGATAGATGATCAGTAGTCATCACTAACGCCACTACTCCCTAGTCAAGGGGAGTTCATTTGTTTTACTTTCAGTTTGTCACAATGATGATGTAGCTTGTTTGTGCAAATTTCAAGTTTTCCATTTTATTCCATATAAATAGTTCCACGAAGCCTGGAACAAACTAATGGAGTGGCTCGAGGAATCAGAAAAGGCCCTGGATTCCGAGCAGGAAATCGCAAATGATCCAGACAAGATTAAGATGCAGCTGGCACAGCATAAGGTAATCATTTTAAATGCGTCCACATCATGAGAATACAAACAAGTTGCCAAGAAGATATTTCGCAAGAATCCCATAGTTTTTATCATTTTCATCGGCTACTTATCATTGTAATAGACAAAAAAATTAAAATTCCATTGTATCTGCTTGCCCATTATCTTAACCACTTTTTAAAAGGTATGTTCACACTACAAGCATCTAACTGAATTTCTCCTTATGCAATGTCTTACAAGACTGTTGAGATTTTAATATGTTTTAAGCAAATGTAAGTTTACAGTATAAGAACCATAGTTTTGTTATAATGCTTTATATGCTTATACCTGGGAAATAAAATGGTATTTTATGTTATAGTAAATCCCAATACATGCTTTGAGTTGGGAGCCATACACAAGACTGTGAGAGAATGCAAGTGCTAGTTGAATGGCATTATAGGGATAATGGGAGCTATGACCAGACTACCTAATAACCTGTCCCACAATATATTGTTTTCTGCCTTGGGAATGCAGGACTTTCAGAAGGCCCTTGGAGGCAAACACTCCGTTTTTGACACTTCAATCAGAACTGGACGCTCTTTGAAGGAAAAGACCTCTCTGAAAGACGACAACCAGAAACTGGATGACATGCTCAGTGAACTGAGAGACAAATGGGACACTGTTTGTGGTAAATCTGTAGAAAGGTACATAAACAGGACTTCAAAGACCAAGTATTACACTTAGAAATCCCCTGTGAAATCAAATTTAATAATTGTACGATTTTAGGACCAAAACATAGCACATTTGTTTCATGTTGTAATTTTTTATATAGCAACATGTTTGTAATATAACTGCATCTTGCATGATGTAGAGTCAAGTCATTGACGGGTACTTTACTTGCTTGTTTGAGCTAGCTCCAGTGACTCATTTGACTTGTATTTCTAGGCAAAATAAACTGGAAGAAGCTCTGCTGTTTTCAGGACACTTCACCGATGCTCTGCAGGCTCTCATTGATTGGTTGTACAAGGTAGAGCCCCAGCTTGCTGAAGACCAGCCAGTTCATGGAGATATAGACCTTGTATTGAATCTGATAGATAACCACAAGGTATGTCCCGTCTGTATAGTATAGCATGAAAGTATTAGCTTCATGCTAGATTGTTTTTATAAACCACTCATTTGTCTTCAAAAAATATGTAGTATATTATTCTTGCACAAATTGATAACACAAACATTTTGTGTTAACTTAATTAAGGTGGCGTGAAACCAAATGTAAGACCATCATAACTAACACATTATTTCCAGCTGAATTTCTGTTGAAGTAACAACAAATATCAGCATTATTAAACTACTATTCATTGAAACTGGCTGTTAAGTATTACCATTTTTTGTTGTTTTGAGTTCTTAAAAACATAAAAATATGTAGCTTTTTTCTTGAAAATTGGTTCTAGCTTCTGGTACTGATGTTATGTGACAGTAGAAAATGTAAAAAAAAAAAAAATGAAGAATGAAGAATTAGCATGAGGAGTGGGCCCTAGTGGGTACTGGCTTAAATACCTGGTGTGATATTTAGTGTGTGGTTCTGGGACCAAATTACATTACCTCCTTGGGACTGACCTGACCATAAGGTAAACTGAACAGTAACTCAAAGTGAGAAGTGGCATTCTAATATGGGCTGTTCTTTGTAAATGGTTACAGCAAATCATCATGTAGTGTCCAAGCGAATGCAAATAGAGAATTTCAGAATAAACTTTATTATTTTTTTTTAAACATAGGTCTTCCAGAAAGAGCTAGGGAAAAGAACTAGCAGCGTCCAGGCTTTGAAACGCTCAGCACGGGAACTAACTGAAATCAGTCACGATGACTCTTCTTGGGTCAAAGTGCAAATGCAGGAGTTGAGCACCCGCTGGGAGACTGTGTGCGCTCTCTCTGTGTCCAAACAAACACGACTGGAACAAGCTCTCTGTCAGGTAAACTCATCTAAGCAAGCAGATTTTAACATGCATTTGCAAGCCTGTTTTATGATAGACGCTCCTCCCCTTTACTAAAGAATGTGAGCAAGACTGCTAGATTCTTTAACAAAATCGTTCTCACAATGCAAGACAGTTTGGGATATTGTTTAAGTCACGTTCAAAAATGTTACCTCTTTTAAATAATTAAAATCTGCTAGTTATAGTGAACTCCGTAATGTGCTGTATTTTGTCTTTGACAAAATGCTGATTTGAAAGGGAAGTTGTAATTTAGATAACACTAAAGAGGTTGTTTATTACAGTAACAGCTTCAGGAATGTATTATGTGACATCTCTCAAGACTGCTTGGCTTGTTTTTTATCCTCAGAATGCAATTTAATTTAAAAGTCATTCTCTGTGATTTACACCCCCTTCTTTTTCACTCCTTGCAGGCAGAGGAATTCCATTCCACTGTGCACATCCTGTTGGAGTGGCTCGCTGAGGCTGAGCAGAGCCTTCGTTTCCATGGTGCCCTCCCAGATGACGAAGAGGCTTTGTGTGCACTTCTAGATCTACACAAGGTAAGTATGATAACAGAGAGACATACCCTACATGTCGAAACATCTACCTGGCATTTGCACAAAAACAAACAATTCTGAGCAAGGAGGGTCGACTAATTACTTAATATAGGCAACAGACAGATGGACAGTTTCAAATTATTTTTATTCAAATTTTCCAGTAAAATCTCCAGCTAATTCGCAAATGTAGAATAATGGGTTATGATTAAGTATATAAATACATTTGTAATACATTAATTAACATATTTCAAAGTGTTATTATACCCATTATATAGATAGTAACATTTTCAGTGCTTTATTTATTTATTTTTGTTAAATGATCTGAAATGTGGCTGTATTTTTAGAGATTAGAGATGACAATAAGGGAGTCAATAAATGTCTGCTGTACTGTGTAAATCTGCTGCTGTTTCAGTCATTAAAACAATACATTAGCTACATATCTCTGAAAATTGCCATACTTGGCTTTTCCAGGATGATCTGTATGTTGTTTGCAGAAGTTAGTTACAAGAACATTAGATTTCCTGTAAGTATGACCTAATGTTTCAGACTCAAATGTCCTTATGACCTGTGTGTATTATTCACCAGTTTGATTTCATTTTAAAATAACTGGATATTCATTTGTCAGAACAACATGCTAGTCCATGTAGCTAGAGATCCTTCCAGTTAGCCCTAGTCTTAGATATTGCCAACTGGTAATTGAAAACATTTTTTATTTGCTGCGTTTAGGAGTTTATGAGGAAACTCGAAGAAAAAAGAGTGGGGCTGAGCAAAGCTACAGGTTTGGGGGAAGCGATCTTGACCATCTGCCACCCAGACTCAATCACCACCATTAAAAACTGGAACACCATCATCAAAGCCAGATTTGAGGAGGTCAGTATATCAGTAAATCACATACCCGATGACTCAGTCGTTGTCTCATATGAATAAATGAATGTTAATATATAAAAAACACATTGGTGTGTGTGTGTGAGAAATGTGCTGTATACTTTAGTACACATATTATCTAATAACTGCATGACTTCCATATATTTAAAATGAAAACTGTTCTATAGTACTGTTATTTGAGAATACATCACTAAGAGGCTGTGTGGTCCTGTGGCTAAAGAAAAGGGCTTGTAACCAGGAGGTCCCCGGTTCAAATCCCACCTCAGCCACTGACTCATTGTGTGACCCTGAGCAAGTCACTTAACCTCCTTGTGTTCCGTCTTTCGGGTGAGACGTAATTGTAAGTGACTCTGCAGCTGATACATATTTCAGACACCCTAGTCTCTGTAAGTCGCCTTGGATAAAAGTGTCTGCTAAATAAACAATAATAAAATATCTACATATATGTATCTACATACAATCATAGATAATGGATTACCTAATTATACGTGTAGTATGTTTACCACAGTTCAAATAACAGTATTATATGATAAAATACTGTGGGGCCTACCCTGAAGCATGTGCAAAGGCATTTTTTTTTACAGAGTAATAAAATGATTTTAGCAGTATAAAACTAACAATAAACTACTTGTTTTTCTATTCCATTCTGGAATTACAGTACTTTTGTTATACCATTACAATTTTTTAATCCTCCAAAAATGTGCCTTCATGCTTGCTTGCTATGATATCTGTTTCGTTATTTTAAAATGCTGCATATAATGTGTAAGTAATTGCAGTGTGCGTTATGAACACCCCTGTTTGGTTACTGCTTTTTAGGTGTTAGCATGGGCTAAGCAGCACCAGCACAGGTTAGGAAGTGCTCTGAAGGAATTACTTGCTAATCGGGAGCTGTTGGAGACCCTGCTAGGCTGGCTGCAGTGGGCAGAGACAACACTCAATGAGAAGGATAAGGAGACCATCCCACAGCAAATAGAGGAAGTCAAGACACTCATTGCTGAACACCAGGTATTTGTTTTTAACAGTTCTTTTTTATTCTAGTAACAATACACATTTCAGTGTTAAATTTTTATAGTGGTGTGTTCAATCAAATATAGATACACTATTCACAGATTACACAAAAAGCTTAACCCATGTTTAGAGGTTTCAGGATTGCAAGGGCCTCTTACTGTACTTTTCAAGTACAGTAAGAGGCATCTTACATTTTATAGTTAGCTGGTGCTTTAATGGCCAAAAATAATCCAACTATGATAACAAGTACATTATAGGTTATGAAAGCAAATAACCTAATTCAAATGACCGCAATATGCAGTAATACAGCATGTAAAAAGAAACAGCACTTGAAATATTCAACAATGTGATAAACTGAACCGATTTACATTCCAATATACTGTGCAACAAACCTGAATTAAGCTTCTTACAAATTGCCTTTGTATTTTCATATTCAAGACAGGCTCCAATGGGTTAAAGAGTGCCATTTAGCTTGATAGCAGAAGTGAGAAGCAGTTCAATAATTTACTGTTTTTAATTTGTATTTTATTATAGACTTTTATGGAAGAAATGACAAGGAAGCAACCCAATGTTGACAAGTTAACAAAGACATACAAAAGGAGAGGTACAGCAGAACCTACCCCCATCCAGTCCAACATCCCCGTCCTGGATAAAGGAAGAGGAAGAAGTATGTATACACTACAAAAATAAAAGATGTTTGTTCTTTTTTTTAATGAGGAACATCTGCTCTAATATTCTGCTCGGTCAATTCCATAATATCTTAAATATACTAACAAAGTCAGCATATGTACAGTACTGTATACAAAGACATTCTATTTTGTAATCTATTTAAACTTTTCCTTTAATATTATACATTATACAATAAGAAATATTATTGTAAGATACACTTCAAAAGACAGGTACCTTAGTTTATAAATAAACCTCAAAATACATTTAAATGTTGTGATTTTCAAGGACTGAAGTAAAATGTAAAATAGACAATATTTTTAGTTTTAGGTTAACCTGTTTAAGTGCAGTCCTAACTAACAATGGCTGGTATAAAGCATACAGTTAGTTCTAAACAATTAACAACGCTAAATTAATTACTGTATTTTCATTACAAATTCTTAACTTCATATATATATCATGTCACTAAGTATCTTGTTAAAGAGGATGTACAATAGAGTATGCAGATGCAGATTTGTATTCTTCTTTTGAAGGAAAACGGTCCCCTATGCAAAGGATGTACCCTTCATCAACAAATACACAGATTGTGACCAAGAACCCTCGAGTGAATCTCCTTGTTAGCAAATGGCAGCAGGTCTGGCTTCTGGCTTTGGACAGACGAAGAAAACTCAACGATGCGTTAGACAGGCTAGAGGAGGTAACAGTTATTTTCAAATAGCCGGCTTTTTTATTTGAGCAAAATAATCACATATTACTGAAGTCTGACAATATTCAGTTAACATGCCTAGTGTTAAAGTAGTAAAGTGTGTGATTTATGTTCTGTGCTTTGTCAAAAAAATATATATATATATCCTTTCTTTGTTCCAGTTGAGAGAATTTGCCAACTTCGACTTTGACATTTGGAGGAAACGCTATATGAGATGGATGAACCATAAGAAGTCTAGGGTAATGGACTTCTTCCGTCGCATTGACAAAGACCAGGATGGAAAGATAACCAGGCAGGAGTTCATTGATGGAATTCTTTCCTCAAGTGAGTTTTATTTTTTTCTTGTAATAGCAATAGTAAAATGAAATATAATAATTCAAAGGGAAGGTTGTGCCAAACATTCATATTGGCTTCTTCCCTTAAAGATGTTCATTAGAAAACTGCCTTAAAAATGTAACAAAATTTGCAATCTGCAAATGTTTTCCTTAACACAAGGCTAGTTTTGAGGCATAGACAATGTACATTTGCATTCTAATATTTGCATTCACTATATATTAGGGCTGTCAATTAATCATAGTTAACATCTAATTTCTTTGGAGATTAATTATTTAACGCGCATTAATGGCATTCCCTGTGGCACCATTTTAATGTACAGTATTCAAGCACATGCAACGCAATGAGTGCAATCTGCGTTTACATAGAAAATTATAGTCCATAATCCAAAACTCAGAAAGCCCTTAGTTTTTGAGTTGGCTGCACCCCCATCAGACTGGTATCATTTTGTCTAGATTCATTTTTCATTTTGTCATTTTTGGTATCATTTTGTCTAGATTCCGTTTCTGCCTGTTGCCAAGCTGAATCATTCTCTGTTTAGATTGCAGATAATCAAACCAACCTTCTCACATTAACTTGTCACATTGCTTAAATATAAATATACTACAGAAAGTTGTATTTAAATATTTTTATTATTTCTTGATATTTACTTTTTTTAAACTTATTTTTGTATTGGGTGGGAAAGTGTGTGCAGAAATTAGTGAAATTCGACTCCTATTGCAGGTACTTGTTTTTTAAAATACATATGTATATATTTCCTGTGAAAAAAAAAGTTTTTGGTATATTAATGCAGACAGTCTGTACATTACCAGGACCTGAAAATTTTCATCTTGATATAAAACATTTTTGTATTTGTCTATAAAGTTCTATAATATGCCAGTAGCAGCACAACAAAATGAAACAGTAGTCATCTGTCTAACGACTATATTTTTGTATAAAATAATTATTGTTATTATTTATATTTATAGAATTATACATAATATATATATATATATATATATATATATATATATATATATATATATATATATATATATATATATATACAGTACTGTGCAAAAGTTTTAGGCAGGTGTGAAAAAATGCTGTAAAGTAAGAATGCTTTCAAAAATAGACATGTTAATAGATTATATTTATCAATTAACTGCAAGTGAGTGAACAGAAGAAAAATCTAAATCAAATCCATATTTGGTGTGAGCACCCTTGCCTTCAAAACAGCATCAAGCATCAATTCTTCTAGGTACACTTGCACACAGTTTTGAAGGAACTCGGCAGGTAGGTTGGCCCAAACATCTTGGAGAACTAACCACAGTTCTTCTGTGGATTTAGGCAGCCTCAGTTGCTTCTCTCTCTTCATGTAATCCCAGACAGACTTCGATGATGTTGAGATCAGGGCTCTGTGGGGCCATACCATCACTTCCAGGACTCCTTGTTCTTCTTTATGCTGAAGATAGTTCTTAATGACTTTCGCTGTATGTTTGGGGTCGTTGTCATGCTGCAGAATAAATTTGGGGCCAATCAGATGCCTCCCTGATGGTATTGCATGATGGATAAGTATCTGCCTGTACTTCTCAGCATTGAGGAGACCATTAATTCTGACCAAATCCCCAACTCCATTTGCAGAAATGCAGCCCCAAACTTGCAAGGAACCTCCACCATGCTTCACTGTTGCCTGCAGACACTCATTCGTGTATGCGTTCTCCAGCCCTTCGGCTGAACAAACTGCCTTCTGCTACAGCCAAATATTTCAAATTTTGACTCATCAGTCCAGAGCACCTGCTGCCATTTTTCTGCACCCCAGTTCCTGTGTTTTCATGCAGAGTTGAGTCGCTTGGCCTTGTTTCCACGTCGGAGGTATGGCTTTTTGGCCGCAAGTCTTCCATGAAGGCCACTTCTGACCAGACTTCTCCGGACAGTAGATGGGTGTACTAGGGTCTCACTGTTTTCTGCCAGTTCTGAGCTGATGGCACTGCTGGACATCTTCCGATTATGAAGGGAAGTAAGCATGATGTGTCTTTCATCTGCTGCAGTAAGTTTCCTTGGCCGACCACTGCGTCTACGGTCCTCAACATTGCCCGTTTCTTTGTGCTTCTTCAAAAGAGCTTGGACAGCACATCTGGAAACCCCTGTCTGCCTTGAAATTTCTGCCTGGGAGAGACCTTCCTGATGCAGTATAACTACCTTGTGTCTTGTTGCTGTGCTCAGTCTTGCCATGGTGTATGACTTTTGACAGTAAACTGTCTTCAGCAACCTCACCTTGTTAGCTGAGTTTGGCTGTTCCTCACCCAGTTTTATTCCTCCTACACAGCTGTTTCTGTTTCAGTTAATGATTGTGTTTCAACCTACATATTGAATTGATGATCATTAGCACCTGTTTGGTATAATTGTTTAATCATACACCTGACTATATGCCTACAAAATCCCGGACTTTGTGCAAGTGTACCTAGAAGAATTGATGCTGTTTTGAAGGCAAAGGGTGGTCACACCAAATATGGATTTGATTTAGATTTTTCTTCTGTTCACTCACTTTGCATTTAGTTAATTGATAAATATAATCTATTAACATGTCTATTTTGAAAGAATTCTTACTTTACAGCATTTTTTCACACCTGCCTAAAACTTTTGCACAGTACTGTATATATATATATATATATATATATATATATATATATATATATATATATATATATATATATATATATATATATATATATATATATATATAATGCATTAAGGTGAGGAATGATTTTGTGATTGTGATTTAGCAGTTCAAACAATCTAACAGCAAATGCTGGAATTTTTCTGTATAATTCTGTGTAAGTAAATATAAAACTATAAAGAAGGGGTAACAATATTAATCCAGAAATAGGACAACAGATTGTTTTATGCTGGGTTGTTCTTTGTATAATAATAATAATAATAATAATAATAATAATAATAATAATAATAATAATAATAATACAATAAACATGTCACTGATATAGTGCACTTCATAGCTATAAAAATATATACAAATAAACAGACCCAAACAAATAAGTTTTCAAACAGGATTTAAAAGATTCAATTGTGCTAGCATTCCTGATATGAATTGGGAGCAATTTTCAAAGACGAGGGGCATTATAACTAAATGTCCTGGCTCCGACAGAGTTCAAACAAATTTTAGGGACTGTCAGAAGACTAGCATTTTCAGATCTCAGGGAATGACCAGGGAAATATGTGGTCTGCAGATCTTGAAGATAAGAAGGTCCAAGACCATGTAAGGTCTTATAGGTAAGAATAACGTTAAACTAATAATAATAATAATAATAATAATAATAATAATAATAATAATAATAATAATAATAACATCAGTAATAAAACAAACAAATGATATGAATGCAGTAATTGTTTCAATTAAATATGCGATTACAACCAAGATTAACTAAGATTAAAATGTTTAATTGTGAGATTAATTGCGATTCTTTTTTTTTTAGTCACAGCCCTAATATATATATATATATGTGACTCACTGTATACTTTCTGTTGTTGTGTAGAGTTCCCAACTAGCCGTTTGGAAATGAGTGCTGTGGCTGACATCTTTGACAGAGATGGAGATGGTTACATCGACTATTATGAGTTTGTAGCAGCACTTCATCCCAACAAGGATGCCTACAAGCCACTTACTGATGCAGACAAGATAGAGGACGAGGTGCTGTATTAATAAACATTTACTATTTCCTTAGTTGAGAGACATGACACCTTTTCAAAGAAGGAGAATCAAATCAGCATTAATTCACTCATGTCAGCACCACCAGGGCCAAAATTTGGATTTGGATCAAAATTGGAGAGGGGTCCATTAAAGACTTGCTGTTATTACGTCGTGAATATGTATGCATTTACTTTTGTGTTAAGACTGGTATAATGTGGGCATTGACAAGAGCGGATTCTGTAATACTTATTTTGCAAATATAACTTTATCAAAACTATGACCCTACAAATTGAGCTTGTTTAAAATTCATGTGGTGTTTTTATCTTGTCTGTCCTCACAGGTGACTCGTCAAGTTGCAAAATGTAAGTGTCCAAAGCGATTCCAGGTGGAACAGATTGGAGCTAACAAATACCGGGTAGGTTTGGTCATAGTTTTGTAACAGGCCCATGATATAAAGCTTTGACAAACTGGTATGACTTGAATGCTTGACATTAAACATCTATTGTTACCTAATTAATAAGGAAAAGTTTAGTTTTTTTTTTAATCGTTACACTTTAATATGTATGTGTGAGGATCTAGAGCAAAGAAAAAGCCCTAAAAAGCATCCTGACTGAGTCATAGATAACGATAGTATGCTGAGGGTATGTTTTTATACTTTAAGTCTTCAGTATCATAAAATGTATCTACGTAAAATATATATATCGTAGGATCTGACATACCAGAACCCTTATCTTTAGTTACAGCTTTGTATATTGTCCAATAGTGTCTTTCAGATTAAGTTGGCAATCTCGAGAATGGAAAATTGGCTTTTTTAGCCTACCCTGCTTAATATCTTTGAAGAGACACCTCTAAGGGCTCTCGTGCATTTGCCAAAAAGTATGACTCAATACTGAATGCTTAATACTTCTAATGCTGCATTAGGAGTTTGGCTGGAAACAGGGAGCATATTCAGGCAAAGATATGTTTGCTAGATAACATTTATAGATTGTAACATAAGGGTTAAGAGACCTCTGGTATAGCATAGTACAGAATGGGCCAATTTCATGCAAATGTTTATTTTAAACTATTATTACCTTGTATTTGTTAAACAAATTGACCTATTCTTACAACCAGTCATATAACCATATTATCATTCTGTAAAACTTTTACAAATTATATACATTCAAATGACTGTATTGCTGTGAATTCAAATTGTTAGAACTGTTTAATATTTTATTTTCATTACCTTGATACGCAAAGGGCCCATATTTTATATGATCCAAAGTAGTGATATTATTTATGTTTTGTTTTGATCAATAGAATAGATCCTGGTATTTTTAACTTAATTTCAGGATTTATTTATTTTTTTCTTGTAGAACATGGGATATTTTTATTACATGTTCCTTCTCAGAATATTTTCGCAGTCTTTAGACGCAGACTGATAAACCATGTAGCCTAATCAAGCATGTGTCAAAAAAAGTTATATGAGTTAAAACTGCAATCTTAATGCAATTACACTGCATGCAGATGTGACAGTGTGGTGATAATAGCTGCGCAATTAAACTAATTGTTTATTTCTTTGTCATTTCTTTGCCATCATCAGTTTTTCCTTGGAAACCAGGTACATATAAACAGGGTTTAATTCTGGTGTTTTGTGTGTTGCTGTGCTTAATTTCAATGTAATCGTATTGTATGGGCTGCATCCCTCTCCATAACTTTTAATCCAGGATTTAATTGAATTCAAAAGTGGCTAGGTTATAGTGTTGAAATGCATATGATTATGTAAAAGTACAAGTCCAAAGTAATATTGAAACTTTACATGATCTCAATCTATATCTGAAGCTATTGATATACATATTTGGGATTATCACTAACTAGAAATACATTGCTTTCCCCTAATGCTTATGCATGTTATGATTAATGAACTTCCTACCATATTGTGTTCTGTACAGGAATATTATATATTGTTTTTGGGGTTTTTTGGGGTTTTTTAATTCTGGGTGGGTGTTTCTGTGGGATTACTGCCTTCAGAAAAAAACAACAACTTGCATTTAGACAAATGCATGTTTAAATTCAAACTTCATAAATCACAAGTCATAGGCCACTTGCTTTCTGAAACCTACGAATAATTACTGAAAGTAACTGAAAACGTGATTGAAAATACTGTAAAGAAAACATGTACAGAAAACCATGGCAAATGATAATCAAACACAAATTAATATATTTTATAGAATTAAACATGTACAGTGTTATTTTGTTTTGTTTTCAATTCCATGCATTTGTGACATTTTTTATCATATAATCTTATTTTTTTTTAAACAATACTACATATTTCTACTTAAATAATTTTTTTAACAGTTTGGTCTTGTACACTGCTTACATGAATCATTAATCGTGGATGAGACACTAGCAAACAGGGACAGTCAAAATGTAACCCCACAACTACAAGTTGCTGTATTGGAAAGCTGTATACTGGTAAATAGTTTTCTTCAGCGTTTGTCGTGAATCTTTCAGATCATTACTAATCACCCAAATTCACCAATCACATAATCATATGGTAAGAAACTATGATAAAACCAAAGAACATCATAAAATGTTCTGTAAGTAAAGCAGTTTGCTGCACGAGAGGGTCATTGAACTGTGATCATCTCAAATGTACACCATGGTTTATTATAGTAGGAAGTAATCATCATTTTTATCAAATGTTTCATTTAGAATAATTGCATTTTTTTCTGTATCGTGTCAGCACATTTGTTTTAAGATGGTAATTTATGGTCTTAACAAATCCCACAATTCACTTTATTAATTTACAGAAAACTTCATTTTTTCTACAGAAAGCATGAGGCCATAGCTGTCGTTTTTTGTGAAGCGAAGTGGTGTATCCTGGTGATATCCAACTGGTTGAACTCATGAAAGGAAGACGGAAAACATAGTACCCTTTGTCTTCCAGCATATATTACAGATATATGCTGGTGAACTGACTTAATTTAAGACTGTAGTGATTTATTAAAAATCCTTATCACCGACATGACAAAAACCCAAAATAAACAACCAGTATTTTCAGCTTAAGTATAAAAAAAAAAACATTCGACCAGCTGGATTGATCCTGCGTTTGTACCAGTGGGAATGCCTGTCACATTTATATTGTATACCAAAAGAAATAGCAGGAATGAAGTTGTGATGTTTCAACACTTTTCTTTGACAGTTTGGAGATTCACAGCAGCTGCGTCTTGTTCGTATCCTGCGCAGCACTGTTATGGTTCGTGTGGGAGGTGGATGGATGGCACTTGATGAATTTTTAGTGAAAAATGATCCTTGCAGAGGTACATGAATAAGGTTTACATAACTATGGCAGTGAAAAGAAAGTTAATTTTAGTATTACAATTTGTTAAAAGCTACTTACTTGTCAGATTCCAGTATTATATGTGCAATATGTTATCTCACTGTTATCGGAACAAACTATATAATATATGGGTTTCTGAAAATGAGGTTCAGAGGGCCATATTCATAAATCTTTAGTAGTGTGCCAGTAGTTATAGTGCAGTACTTTGCAGTCTACTGCATTACTGACACACTTATGTTTTATGAATAAGACCCAGTGCATTTTAAATTCTGGGTTTCCTTATTTAGTAACAGCTGGCTATGCTGCTGACATTAACTGATTTATAGAAACCTTCCAGTCACTTTCATTAAAAACCATAATGTTTACCAAAATGTTTCAGCCTAATTTTAGAATACATTTGTTAAAATTGTTCCTTGTGGGGCTAGATAATGAAGATTTGAAATGGAATGTTATGTTTCTTGGCTTTGGAGCTTTACTGCATTCTAGAAATGATTAATAGAACCATACAAGAGCAGAAATCCAGAAAAAAGCTATATGGAATCAGTTACTGTTTGCTATGCGTAAATGTCTGCTGAATGTGAAGGCTTGCACTTTTGTGACTGTTTAGTTTCTCTACTATTTCACAATTGTTTTTATTCCTGCTAAATATTCCAACTGCTTTCCTTTGTGACCAGAAACCCTATATCGTTTTTTCTAGTTCATCATCATGGAAGTAAAATGTTACGTTCGGAATCAAACTCTTCAATTACTCAGTCTGCTATAGGTTTGCAAATCTCACTCTTTATTTCATGCTTCTAAGTGTGTGTGTGTATGTGTGTGTTTATTGTCTATGGCTAGGGCTTCTGGTTTTCTTTTTCAACCAATAAAAACAGATCAAACACCCCCGGATACAAAAAAATTAAATCAGTTTATATCCAGTAAACACCAGAAAAAACACTTGAAATGGTTACTCAGTTCATGTTGACTTGACCGCTTTCCCCATGAAAAAAATTTAATTCCCAGTGCAGTTGGGCAATGTCCCTCCTTCCTGACTTGTATCTATCATTGGTTCGTTCTGAATACTTTAAACCCACCCCAACTACTGAGTGGCAGCACATTCCATCATTTCTATTGGAGGATTGTAACATGCTTGCAAGATTTAAAACAAGATTACAATTAGAAACTAATTCTTCCTCGTGAGATTTAAAGCTATATTACATTTTGAGTATTTACACACTCATGGAATTTAAAACAGAATTGCAAATTGGGACGAAATGTAAAAAAATGTCTAAACACACAAAAACCCCAGAAGATTATGCCCATGACCATAGATTTGGTTGTGGAAGACAGCAAAGGAAAGAAGTTACAATTGAAATACTGTCCAGTTACTATACATATTGTGACAGAAAGAAATACCCTTAGTAAAGTAACCGAAAACAATAATTTTATACAGTATATAAAAAGCGAAAGCCCCTCCCCCCAAAAAAAACTATTTACATAAAACTCGAAAATAGCTGCAAGATAAGCACCGAAAAACTAAATTAATAAAAAAAAAAAAGAAGCCCTCTGTATGCCTTACCCTGTTAATCAGCTTTAATGGTGCTTTTTAATCATTTAAATTTTTTCCATGGAAACTTAGAGGTTTCATGCATGTTTATATTTCTGTGAATGATTTCTTGTCCTGTAGTAGAATCTGCTTACCAATGAAGTTGTGTAAGTCTGTCTTTATGGAATGTTCACAGTTTGGGTGCTCCTCCTTTTGCAGTGCTGTATAATTCATCAAGCTTGCTGTTCACCAGTGTTTTAGCGGCTTAATTTCCCATAGTTGCTTAATATGTAGTTAATAGTTACTTTTATAGAAAGTACTTTATAAAAAAATGTTATTTAAAAAAAAAAAAGTAGCTTTAAGCTCTGTAGGTGATTTTCTTTTCAGAATATGTTCTCATAATGCGTCGGCGCAATCCTTTTGAGTCTTAACATTTTGTGTTCTGCATTTACATGCTCATCCAGCAGGTGATGCTATAGGGTACAACTGTATACTTGACAATGCACTTTCAGTAGATCAGTATATTAACACCAAAAGGAAACTAACAAGATGTGTTTGTGTGAAAATAAAATAAAACTTTTAAAATGCTAGAAAACATGTAACAGACAATTTGGGGAATTAATTTAATACATCTAAAAGTCGGTCTTAGTTGTTTGCCATTTCATTTTCTTATCACCAGTTGCTTTCTGGTGATAAATATAGTCCAGTAACCATGGCAACCTACATTAAATAGGACAGTTTCCTCTTGGGTAACCGTGACATTCCGATTCTCAAGTACTGGCTCTGACATACACTGTATTACACTCAAGCCCCTTTCACACACAAGTGCCGCTACTGAGCCATCTCAGAGATGTTTAAAAAAATCTTTAAAATACTCATTCACACAGCCAAATCGTTTTTTACTACCTCGTTCTTGATCAGCCATTTTATTTGTGTAACACCAATGACAAAAATACCCAACACGTCAGGTACACATGCAGTCACGTGGGATGTTGACTTTCAATCCACGCTTTCAATATAGTTCTTCAGTGCCGGCATAGCATTTCACACAGGAGTTAAGACAGTTCAGAGACAGAATAAAATATGACGGTTCTGTGACGCTATAGGCATACACAGACCAAAATGCCGCATCAGTGCAGGTTCTGAGCCATCATAACTCATCTGTGTGAAAGAGGTATCAGACTCATATTGCACAAAATCTTCAGCATAATCCAAAATACACCTGAATACATGCCACCTCATTATCAACGTAATATCGTAGCTGTCTGTATGGACCTAGCAGCCCCTACAAACACTGCATGCTTAGTATAGTTTACACTAAAGAGTTTCTAATCCATGATCTTCAAAACAGGATACCAATATTAATCAACTTTAACATACGGTCATAGTGATATGAAAAGTGCATGTTGTGTTTCATTGACATCTGATTGTTAGTTTCTCTAAATTACAAATTGTTTGAAGTAAGGTTGCCTCTTTCATTTTTTTTTTTAAATGATCTGCTTATCGATGTTAAAAAGTGAGAAACAAAGTACTTGCAAAGTGCCTAATGCCCAGCATACACAAGGAAAGGTTTAGAGGAAAACATGATCATTCCTCCTATACAAGTCCGAAAATTGTGGAGCTTTGAAATTGTGGTGCCGCTGAGATACATTAAAGTGTTATATAGCTGCTATCCAAACCACATCGTTTTCAGAGGTTGTTGCCATCTTGCATAGTCAAATACTCAAAAAATCTCTTTTGATAGTCAAAAGGCAAAATGTTTCTGGAAATGTTTGTCAAATTAAAGTACAAGCCAGGTCTACCTTAACTATACATTCTGGAAGCATCCTGAATCTTTTAAAAAGCATGTTTTCTTGTGTATGATGGGCTGAGAATTATAAGACTTAATTGTTTGATTCTAGTTTCAACAGGTTATTTAAAGACTAGAGTAAACACTTTTAAATATGCCCTGACCTAAATTGTAATGTTTTTAATTTTCTTCTACTATTTTCTACTGTTATTTTAATTTTAATTTTTTAGCCAAAGGCAGGACAAACCTGGAGCTTCGGGAAAAGTTAATTTTACCAGAGGGCGTGACACAAATCATGGGTAGCTTCCGATACCGGGGTCATACGTCACGGCCATCCTCAAGAGCTGCTTCTCCGAACAGGTCGAACTCCAGTCACTGCTGTGTTTCCGTCCTACCACCCCCCAACCTAACCACTACCAGCACCCCAAAGGTAAGGTGCCCTGTAGGTTGGAGCATTGGTTGGCCCCAGTAGTCATTTTTAACTTATATTTATAAAGGAATAAATAAATTGCTTAACTAAGAAAAACTCTGAATAAAGATATGTGATTTACCTTTCCAGGTAAAAGAATCGGAATAATCTTTTCGCTCTCAGAATCCACATCATGCATTTTTACGCTGTGGCCAATTGGGAACCTAAGCGTTTCCTGCCCTGCTTCACCCAGTAGGGTGTGCTGTGGAATAAAAGAAGGGACCAGGAACCACATGGGGCTGAAAAATAATTAAACATGCCATTCCTTCTCCGTAATCATTCTACTCATCTTTCGTTTAGTTTAAAACTAGATTTTGGTTTCAGGACCTAGTCAAAAGCAACCTAATCATGGCATTTTCCAACCATGATTGACAGGTGGCACATTATTATTATTATTTTTTTTTTTTAAAGGCTATATACTTATTTAGATTTATTTAGTACTTTAAGGTTTATTTATTTTTAAGTTTTCCTGTGGATGTGATTTGTTTTGCCCTTGTCTTGTTATTTTATGTACTTTGATTCCTTACCATTTCATTTCATATTATTCCATTTGTATTTTTGATTTGCCATTGTTTCATACAGAACCCCCATCATATAACCCGCAATTATGATAAACCATGGTTGACAAACAGCAAAACCTCTACACCTGTTAGATCACCAGAATCCCCTGAATGTCAAGTTTCGCCTACAGAGGTATAGTAATGCTATAAGCTTCTGGTTTAACAGTTATTAAAGTGACTATCCCCCACTCTGACTTTCCACCTACTCAGAGTAGTATAACAGTAGTATACAAAAATCAAACAACAAAAGAAGGTATAGAATTGGGGCTATTTTTAAGTCTTCTACTGTTTATTAGCACAAACTGTAAATCAAGACATTTTTATTAGTAGATGGGTATTATGCATACAAAGTCAGTTTCACATAAGTAACGTGAATGATCAAATCAACCACTCGTCATACAGTCCCTTACAGAAAAGTTTAGGTCCAATAAAAAGGTATAAAAAACAAAACCTAGATATACCAATATTTTTCTCTGTTTGGTCATTCACTGGTGGGGTAACAATAAAGACGAAGTTGGTAACTTTTGCAATATGTTCATTGAAACCCCTAAGGTGCACCTTAATATGTATGAATCCTAAAAATGGACTGTACCAAGATACATTGTTGCATGTATACCAGATGGTACTCTGTGTTCGCAAACTCAAGATGAATACTGGGGTAGTCACTTTAAATACTTTTAGAGGTACACCAGTGGTCATAACAAAACTGTGGTGTAGAAAAACCTTTCATGCAGCTGTGTTCTCTCTAACTCTTTCTTTGCTTTGGGTTTCACTTCAAACTGTATTTTATCACTTCACTAGCACAAGTGTTTACTTCTTTTCCACTGTCCTATTTATATGCCTGGTTGGACTTGTACACACTGACCAAAAGCATTCAGTCCTTTAAAGGCTTGGTCATAAAGGATTAAGCTGTGGAGACTGCTGGAACAAAAACTCTCACTTAAAAATGAAAGGCTATGCATACTTTCTTATTAGAAACCATTAATGTATGATGCTACATAAATCCAATGGAAGTGGAAAAATAGGGTGTCTACTAAAGTCAAATTTCAACTGGCAGTATGAAAAGTGAAAAGATTCATTTTCTTGAGAGAAAACAACTCCAAACAGCTGAAAAATAACATTTTGAATTTAAATTACATTCTATCTACAGTATGTACTTTAAAATATAGCTGGTGGAAAACCATTTTATTGTAAATTGTTATCTTTTTGGCTTGAACTTGTGGCAGGGGAAGGTATAAAATGAGTGAGAACGATGTGCTGCTGGATCCACTTTAAATGCTGTGTATTTTACTAAATGTAAGGATTATTTTTAAAAGCTGTGACCATAACTTTTAATTCTGCATTACCTATCTTGATAGGGTACACCAATACAAGGAAGCAAACTCCGTCTTCCTGGATATTTGTCTGGAAAAGGCTTTCATGCTGGAGAGGAGAGCAGCCTTATCACAGCAGCGGCTTCCAAAGCCAGAACTCAGACAACAGGTAGGTACACAAGAGGAACAAGACAGAAAGCAAAATAGCAGAGTCGAAGAAATGTGTGCGTGTTGGGGGATCAGAAAAAGATTAGCCTTCATACAAACTTCTAGCCAATAACACCAAATCACACATATAACACACATATATAGGCTGTGTGGTCCAGTGGTTAAAGATAAGGGCTTGTAACCAGGAGGTCCCCAGTTCAAATCCCACCTAAGCCACTGACTCATTGTGTGACCCTGAGCAAGTCACTTAACCTCCTTGGGCTCTGTCTTTCGGGTGAGACGTAATTGTAAGTGACTCTGCAGCTGATGCATAGTTCACATACCCTAGTCTATGTAAGTTGCCTTGGATAAAGGCGTCTGCTAAATAAACAAATAATAATAATAATAGTATCCTAATTGTGTAAATCAGAGTAGATATAAGAGGAGATACTTATACTGAAAAAAATAAAGTTTTGTACTTTTACTTTTGTGTCCAAGAATATGGTCATGGACACATATTTTTACATAATTACAAATGATGAACAGCTACGAGTGTGGCAGAGCAGGGGGAAATCGCCAGACTGGAAGCATAATTCAATTAGACAGTAGAGAAATAGATTTGGCCTCAGCTCCAAATCTCTGGGAGCATTGGGGTAGCCATCACCCAGAGCCTCAGGGCATCTAAGTGGTAGCCCAATATGGAATATGGACATGCAAAGGGATAGAACTGTTGAACACTTGATAACAGTGACACAATGCAAGTAAGGTTTAGTAAAATATGTACCGGGGAGTCAGATAGCAGCGTGCTTGTCTACATGTATTTTACAACAGCGAGAAAGCTTGTCATCATGATAAAGTGACTTTTTTCTTTCTAGAAACTAAGAAGACACCAAGCAGGCCTGGAAGCCGGGCAGGGAGTAAGGCCGGCAGCAGAGCAAGCAGCCGACGAGGCAGTGACGCTTCAGACTTCGACATTTCAGAGATCCTGTCTGTGTGCTCAGACATGTCAGAGACTGTACCAGACTCAAACAAAACAGGGCCGAGAGCTGGACATCGGCCCTCTTCTGCCAAGCCTTCTAAAATCCCAACGCCTCAGAGGAGGTCCCCTGCTGCTAGCAAACTGGCCAAGGCTTCCAAGAGATAGTTGGGACAGGCCCAGCAGAATAACTACAATGTGCATTAATATTTAAGGTTGTGAGGTGTAAAATATTCTTTTGAAATGAATGTGATATTTGATTGCAGATGGCCTTATGTGTATGTGTCTTGTTTTTTATTTTATGTGAATAATGTTGTCAGATATTATTATTATTATTATTATTATTATTATTATTATTATTATTATTATTATTATTTTCGTTGATGCCATATCCTTAAGAGGGTAAAATGAGAGACTTTATAATGTAAGTTAAACTAACATTTTTACACAATAATGTGTAACTGTAACACTAAATATTGCTAAGAAACAGCTACTGAATGTACAATAATTTTCTGGAATTCAACTTGTCAATTTAAGTAAGGCAATTCTTGGCGATAACAATTAATTTATATCTTCTGACAATGCAACGAAGAGCAGTCAAAACACATTAAAAGAGACAGTTCTGGATTAAATCACAAGATAAGGTTTCAGACTAATGTGCAAAAGGGTGTGAAGTTAGTAATTCACACAGCAGAAATCTGAAATAAAAAAGCAAAGAGTTTTATTCACAAATCATAAGCACTTGCAAAACATATTATGTTAAAATACCTTGCAGGAAATTGTGCCATTTATTTAATGGTGACTCAGGCCATACAGACTCCTAGAAACTAAAATCCCAGTATGAAGTGGATTCATGTCAGTGTATGGTTTTATTTTGTTTGAGTGAGCGGGAGCGCTGTAGCACTTCATTTTCAATACATTTGCTTGCAGAAAACTAAAAATGAACCATCCTTCATTTTTTTATTGATGGCTTTCTCAAAAACAAAAAACATCCTATTCACAAAGCTGTAACTCATAAGAGGCCCGTTTTGGCAGATTAAATAAAAATTGCAATTCATAAAATTGTTAAATGTTGTTTGTTTTGCTACCAACAGCTTGGAAATATGCATAAATGTCAAACATTCTGAGAACAGGCCCCAGTGTTTCATTTAGAGTGTGTGCATACAGGGAGACTTAGCCTAGTCTTGCCTTGGTCTGCAGAGTAACTTGGCAGATGAAGTCACCAAATAATGGCCAACAAGATTCAAGAACCCACGGGTAGTGGGTGCTATATGTGCCATTGCATTAACTGCATGAAATGGCTCAAAATTGTCTCAAAAAGATGATTATCAAAATGACAATGAAAATAGCATAGTGCAGCCTTTTCACAGACTTTTCACAAACCCATATTTAGGGATACTTTTTATTCCTAAAATAGATTTCAAACAACAGGGTAATTCCTCTGCTTTTAACTTTCATCAACACTGTAATTATACCATAAAATCAACCGGTCAAAAGCTATAAATGTGTCAGTTAATTAAATAACTGCCAGGACTTTACCTAGAAACCAGCAGTTATATTACCATTATTAAATGCTGCTGGACTGAGGTCAGTGTAACAGATTAATGTTTCTTGATGCATCTCTGGCTCTGTAAATGCTACATAATTTCAATAATGTTTTCATTTTGCAAATGTCCTAGCTATTGTGTTCACTGTCCAACTTCTTCTCCAGGGCAGGCTTTAAATACATCTGAACTGTATACATAGTACATTCTTGTTTTGCACTTGTTTAGAATGTAGAGATACAGCACAGTTTACACCTCATGATAAATCCCCTTTGAAACCTCATTATTAAAAACCTCCAAGTGGAATAAAGGCATGTGTCGGAGCCAGGGGAATCTCTTGGGCTTTTCAACATGTAAGAAGCATGACTGTTTTTTGGACAACTGAACTACAATACAGTCAGACACTATTTAGATTTGACAAAGTCTGACAAAATAGGCACTGGCATTAGTTCTTGAAATAAAAACTTGAAATGAACATTCTTTATTGTTACACCACAAATAATATACAGGTTCTATTTTTGCAGTCATGTCTGAAAGTCTGCACAGCTGCAAAATGGTAAAGTGGGAAAACATTGTACATATTTCCTGGATATTGGCAAAATGTTTGGTACAATGTTGGCACTCTTATGTGGGTTCATATAGTTGCTAAGCAACCACACAATATTATACACGGCTAAAAAAGCAGCTGACACGTCCCAGTATGACAAATATGGACGCATCTGGTATACAAAAAAACTGTCCTTTGTGGTCTTGAATCTAAATTTATCACATAAATACCCTGCAACAGAAAGTATGTGAGCTCTTACTGGAAGCCCTGGGCATACGACAAAAAATAGTTAATACATGAATGTCTTGCATCAGTAGACACACTGCATATGTGCCTGGATCAGTTGAGGCCTGTATTTGACTTTTAGATGGCAAGACAGATAAGTGATTGTTTGGTCTGGTCTTCAAAAACCTTTTCAACACACACATACACAATCCTGTTTTCACATTTATTGTAGAATAATGAGAAAAAATAAAGAAACAGAAAGACAAGCTTTTGAAAAGACACCTAAAAGACCCATTGCAATAACATCTGTCAACTAGAATACAACGTTTCTTTTCCTCAAACTAAATTAGCAAAATGTTAATGACATGTGACTATGCTTCAAAACATCAGACTACAAAGTAATAAAATAAACGTAAAACATGAAGCAAATTTTGCCCTGTAGATAAAGCTTAGAGAACCAGGCCCCTCAAATGAAAGGCCCACATGAGCTGAGATTAAGTGACAGTATATTTGTAGCTTCTTTTGAATCGTTTGTGAAATACCCTCCTAGCCAAACAAAGTCAAGCTCGTTTTCATGACTTATTTTTTCCAATTTGTAGATTCAATTAGAATTTAAAATAACGTTCGTGGCCGGTAAACATGACATTGCAGCAACACTTGAAATATTTACAAGCAGGGGCATTCATTGGTGTTTATTTCCTGTTTCAACACTCACTTATATTTTACAGGTTATTGTTTTCCATAGCTTTACACACTAAATCATATTCAAAGAATCATTCTGTTCTTTGTGAAGTACAAGGCTATGATGTAAGTGTTCTATATTTAGCACTACAGTACACAGTGCTTTAGGAATCAAGGCCAGTGGTCTGTTTACTGCCAGGATTACACAAATCAGTTCAATTGCCTTGAACAATTGTTTGGGTTGTTCTCCGAAGACATATTACAGAATGGAAAAAGAAGCATGACTAAGACAATTATTTTACATTTGATTCCGATTTTGGAAAGAGCCTTCAGCTAGAACATAACTGTAACATTATACAACTGCCTTGCCTTAAATGAGCATGGACTCTTATCCCACTATTATGACAGAGTTGCAGAGAAGCATTACAAAAAATAGCTACCACTTAGATTATGCTTGATACTGTGAAGTCATGCAGAGAAGTTTTAAGTGATTTCTGGATTATTTGTTTTATTTTATTTATTTTTCTAATTAAAAAAAATGTATATCCACTCTGTTTAAGTGGAATAGGTTTAACCTTTGTGACCACAAAACTTGCTATGACACTGGTTTCCCCCAAACTGTACAAATCTGTAACCGACACCTACAGAATAGAATCGTGTGATGTGTCTTGAAGCTGCAAAGGCCATGGGAAGTGTGAAGAAAATGGCACTTATATAGACAACCAATTTAAACAAAAGGAACTCTAAGCAACTGAGTGTAAATATAAGTAGCAGCCCATTTGAGCTGACATACCATCCAACAATTGTAGCATAAAATGTATCATAACCCTGGTTTCCTGAAATGGAAATGTAGCCATTCGTGTATGGGTATTAACCTCTTTAAGACCCGAAACCTGAATAAGATATAACAAAGCTGCTCGCAGAGCCTGTGATGCAATATCAGTCCTGACTGTATCTGCTATCCATTTAGTTGGCCTGTTTAGACTCGGCTTGACCATGGGACTTAACACCTCATAGCAGACAAAAAACTGTTTGGACTGCCTCCGACTTTTCGTCCTGTCAACATAATACGCTAGTGCTCACACATGGCAGAGCATATGGAGCTTCCACTCTCTGTCACACTGGAAAGGATGTGGATGGAAAGCCTCAAATCCCACAGACTGATTGACATAAAATGCCGAGATTGTCTTCGGCAAAAATACATGATTGGTACAGAGCGTAAACTTTGTCCTGACCTGCAAAAATTAAGCAGACTTTCGCAATTGAGAATGCCTGCATCTCACTCACCCGCTTAGTGGAGATGATTGCAAGCAAGAAAGCCGCTTTGAGAAAAAAATTTCAGCTCAGCTGAATGCAAGGGCTCAAATGGAGGCTTCATGAGTGCATCAAGCACCACGTTAAGCCTCCAGCGAGGAGCAATATCCTTTATAGGTGGCCGAAGCTGACACGCTCCTTTCACAAATTGCCCCACCAGGAAGTGAGCTCCTGGAGATGCCGAGTCAATTTTGACATGGCAAGCTGAAATAGCTGCGAGACAGACCTTCAATGCAGAGGGTGATTTACCCTCGTCAAACAGGTCCTGCAAAAATTGCAGTATAACTGCCATGGGACAGGTCGTGGAGTTGAACCCCCGAGGTAGGCACCACGTCTGAAAGATGCCCCACTTGTACCCGTACTGGGAACGTGTGGATGCTGCTCTGGCATTCTGCATGGTGTCAATAACCCTGCTGGACAAGCACAGACGGCTCAAATGCAGCCATTCAGGAGCCAGACCCAGAGCTGCAGGTTTGATGGCATAAGGTCCCCTGTGTCTGACTGAGCAGATCGTGGCACTTGGGCAGTCTCCACGGCTGGCTGCGGTGAGGGCCTGTTGTTGTCAGAGAGGGACCACAGCAAGTATGACTGGTAGACTACCAGAATGCTGTTAAAGTTGCACAGCTGTGTGGCGAATGCACTGGCTGACTAAACACAATTAAGGATCACCTCAGAGACCCAGCACTGCTTGTTGGGGCAGATAGCGTCCTTGGACAGTAACAATAAATTAGGCCCTTGTACCAACATGGCAATTGAAGCCTCCACTGGTGGGAATTGGGCCAAGCCCAGCTTCTCTGCATCATGCACCCCATATAGGGTATCCATGGACCTGAAAACAGTAAGAGCTGTAGCCGGGTGACCCCAGGATGGCTGGATCTCAAAAAGAAAATCCTGGTGCAGTGGGAGGGACATGGGAGGGACATGGGAGGGACAAGTGGCAGGTCTGTCATCAAAGATTGACTGCCAGGGGCTCCCGAGTGGGCCATCCAGTAAAGGCGAACCACATGGAAAACGCCTGATAGTGTGGAGCTCGCAGGTTCGGCAATGTCATTGCCGACCATGACCAGGGGTTCCCAGGGGGCAGGGTGCACAATTGGCCGAGTGCCACCTGGGTAGGGAGGGCTTAGGTCGGCAGGGCAATCCATGGTTCACCGCGCACCAGCGACCCCTGTGGCTGATAGGGCGCCTGCGGGTCTGCAGTGGAGCCATTCAGATCTGTGTTGTCCTCCGGCACTATAGGTCTGGTGGCTTCACTGTGGATCCACAGTGAGAAAAATGACAGATTGGCAGGTACATGTTTCGAGGACGCTGTTTTAGCCTCCGTTTCCCGAAGTTGTGGAGGGTTGCAGCGGTGAACTGGGATAAAAAATAACAATTGGGCATTCCAAATTGGGAGAAAACCGGGGTAAAAAAAAAAAAAGATTCACTGCCTTGTCACCTTCTGTAGGCCAGGGCACTTGCAAGACTGCAGTGGCCCTCATGATTAGGTATAAGCAATGCTGCCTGGGACAGCTTAACTGCAGCGGATGTGCTGCCTCACTCCATGTCCTCAGACTGGAATGCCAGCTCCTGTTCACCCCACTCCTTAAAGGTTGCGATGGAGAGCATGTTACCTTGCTGCCAATCTGCACTCGTAGCCCCCTGCAACCCCAAGGAAACAGGAGGCGGCGAATGTTCACGCAGTAGTTCTGCGAGCACCGTTCCTTGGTGGGAAACTGCCATCCAGAGTTTCTCCATCTGCTCTGATCGCTTGGAACGGCAACTCTTCTTCTTCTTCCTTGGAGGAGGAGAAGGAGAGGCAGAGAATGATGAGGAAGACCGTGAAGATGGCTTCCTGCGTGAGTTACTTTCCCGGGTGCGTCGTCCGCTCTACCTTGGCACAGAGCCAAGGGGTGAGGCTGCAGCCACCTCTCTACCAGAGGGTTATGGGGAAGAGTGTCGTGCAGGGGTGAGTGATGCAGAGCGCTCTGTAGAGCTGCAGGAGAGTCGTTCACAAAACCCGCAGAAACTGTGGTTCACCAGTGCCTCCTTTGCGTGCTCTGGCCCCAGGCAGGAAAAGCATCTGCCGTGCTTGTCTTCCACAGGCAGACTAGCCTTGCATGTCTCGCAGGGATAAAACCCAGGCATTATGCAAATATTATTATTATTATTATTATTATTATTATTATTATTATTATTATTATTATTATTATTATTTATTTCTTAGCAGACACCCTTATCCAGGGTGACTTACAGTCGTAAACAAAAATACATTTCAAGAATCACAGAACAAGTAATAATACAATTAAGAGCAAGATAAAAATACAATGACTTTGGTTCTAGCAAGTACAAGTATATGACAAAATACGATTTAATAAAGGAGCAGATAACAGTGTCAGTGATAGTGACATCAGGATATAATTAAATACAAAATACTATAGATTAAATAACACTTGTGACAGATTACAGTACTTTAAAGTACAGGATTAAATGCAGTAAAATAGGGGGCAGGTAAGAGCAAGTAAAGCGCATTTATGGAAGAGTGAAGTGTCCACAGGGAAAAAAAGAGGAGTTCTACAGGTGCTGTCTGAAGAGGTGAGTCTTGAGGAGGCGCCGGAAGGTGGTCAGGGACTGGGCAGTCCTGACATCTGTAGGAAGGTCATTCCACCACTGCGGGGCGAGGGTGGAGAACGAGCGGGCTCTGGAGGCAGTGGAGCGTAGAGGAGGTAGAGCCAGTCTTCTAGTGCAGGAGGAGCAGAGAGGTCGAGTGGGGTTGTAGGGAGATATGAGGGTCTGGAGGTAGCTGGGTGCAGTCTGGTCAAGGCATCTGTAGACTAGTACAAGAGTCTTGAACTGGATGCGAGCGGTGATCGGGAGCCAGTGGAGAGAGCGGAGCAGTGGAATTGCGTGGGAGAAGCGAGGCAGAGAGAACACCAGGCGAGCAGCAGAGTTCTGCATGAGCTGGAGCGGACGGGTGGCGGCAATGTACAAATAGCAAGCAATGTACAGTAAGAATGTACAGGTGCTGCCTCAGCTGCTAAAAGACAGCAACTGGGGCTGTTCAGACCCAACACAATAAGACCTGCTTAGTACCAGACTGGGTGATGTAAATACCAGCCTGTAGCGGGTGGACGGTACCAGGATGGTATGGGATTGGTTTGGTACCAGTTCAGTGCCTGTAGCACAGGGTCCGTACGGTATGATATGGTTGGAACCGTGATGGTACCGGGACGGTACAGGTCGATTTGGTACCAGCTTAGTTCCTGTAGAACTGGGTCAGTACTGTACAGTATGGTACGGTGTGGTACAGTCGGAACCGGGATGGTATAGATCGGTTTGGTACCAGTTCGTTGCCTGTAGCACTGGATCAGTACGGTACGGTACAGTACAATGCCAGGGCAGTTCGGTACTGGTTCGGTGCCTCTAGCACCGGGTCACTATGGTACGGTCGGAAGCAAGACGGCACTGGGGCGGTACCGGGACAATTCGGTACTGGTTCAGTGCCTATAGCACCGGGTCGGTATGGTACGGTATGGTCAGAACTGAGACGGAACTGGGATGGTACTGGGACAGTTCGGTACTAGTTTAGTGCCTGTAGCACCGGGTTGGTATGGTATGGTACGTACCAGTTCGGTGCCTGTGGCGCTGGGTCGGTATGGTACGGTACGTACCGGTTCGGTGCCTGTAGCGCTGGGTTGGTATGGTACGGTACGTACCGGTTCGGTGCCTGTAGCGCTGGGTTGGTATGGTACGGTATGGTACGGTACGTACCGGTTCGGTGCCTGTAGCGCTGGGTTGGTATGGTACGGTATGGTACGGTACGTACCGGTTCGGTACCTGTAGCGCTGGGTCGGTATGGTACGGTATGTACCGGTTCGGTGCCTGTAGCGCTGGGTCGGTATGGTACGGTATGTACCGGTTCTGTGCCTGTAGCGCTGGGTTGGTATGGTACTGTATGTACCGGTTCGGTGCCTGTAGCGCTGGGTCGGTATGGTACGGTACGTACTAGTTCGGTGCCTGTAGCGCTGGGTTGGTATGGTACGGTATGTACCGGTTCGGTGCCTGTAGCGCTGGGTCGGTATGGTACTGTATGTACCGGTTTGGTGCCTGTAGCGCTGGGTCGGTATGGTACGGTACGTACCGGTTCGGTGCCTGTAGCGCTGGGTTGGTATGGTACGGTATGTACCGGTTCGGTGCCTGTAGCGCTGGGTCGGTATGGTATGGTATGTACCGGTTCGGTGCCTGTAGTGCTGGGTTGGTATGGTACGGTATGTACCGGTTCGGTGCCTGTAGTGCTGGGTTGGTATGGTACAGTACGTACCGGTTCGGTGCCTGTAGCGCTGGGTTGGTATGGTATCTACGGTACGGGGTACTCGGTTCGCAGTTATCACGGGTAGCAAAGTACAGGGATGCCCATCTGTGCAAGCTACTGGCAAAACCACTCAGTTACCCACACAAGACTGAGGGAAGCCTGCTTAGTAAACTAATAGCCCTCATAATGGTGATGCAAAGGGTGTCACCAAAGCGGCATCAAGTTGAAATTTCAATGGGATTCATTTCTTTATAGTCATATTTTTGTTTTCTTCAAAAGGTTGGACTTTTGTATTATAGTGTCTTCTTCAACAACAAACCTCTAGCATCATGCAAACATAATTGACTAAAGTAAAGAACTTATTGTATATTGGTGGCATGACGGTAATGTGCACTTCAAAAAAAACAAAACATCTTCTGAAATCTGTACTTTGCCTTTTACTCCACATTAAGTTTACTGAGACCTTGTTATACAGGATATAGAAAACACTTTAATGCCCTCCAGTGGCCACAATCTTTTCTACAAAATATACAAGACATGCCAGTATATATTTTTTAATTCTAACCAGGGGATGGATTATCAGTTATTTCCATATACAATATACAGTTGCACCAAAATATGCACCAGAGGATAAACAATGGATACTTTATTAAGAAAACTCACTGAGAAAAAAAAGGAATGTATCACTGAGATGCTGGTCAAATCAAAAGGAATGTCATTAGGTCAGCAAGCTAGATGTTTAAAGGGTACCAGCATAAACCTGCTCAAAAACGTTTATATTTTGGCTTAAGTACTGTATACTTAAGTGGCTTAAGTACTGTATACAAATTATTAGCATAGTATAAGTAACATATATTGTTCCGTTTACTGGAATGGAGAAATTTAAGTTAAATTTGTTCTAAGGAACATTGGGTCTGGATTGTTAATGCCTCTTATTTAAATGTTTGTAATCTTCAGACAGCACCTGTAGAACTCCTCTTTTCCCTCTGGACACTTTATCACTCTTCATTAAATGCTCTTTACTTGCTCTTATCTGCTCCCTATTTTGCTGCATTTAATCCTGTACTTTAGAGTACTGTTATTTAATCTGTAGTATTTTGTAGTATTTTGTATTTAATTATATCCTGATTTAGCTATCACTGACACTGTTATCTGCTCCGTTATTGAATCGTATTTTGTCATACTTGTACTTGCTAGAACCGAAGTCATTGTATTTTATCTTGCTCTTAATTGTATTAATACTTGTACTGTGATTCTTGAAATGTATTTGTTTATGACTGTAAGTCGCCCTGGATAAGGGTGCCTGTTAAGAAATAATAATAATAATAATAATAATAATAATAATAATAATAATAATAATAATAATCTGGCACATGCATCAGTACCTGAGTTCTACTGTATTTGGCATTTGATCACATGGGGTTCAGTGTCAGATCTCATATAAAAGAACACCTTGGAGTCTTGAGCAGCACAGTGCCCTCTCTTGTCATGTCTCAACACAGATTATGTCCAGGATTTGAACCTTGTGAACCTGTATTTTCTTGATGTATATATGTGTTTTTGACATGATGAGCTAGCTTGCCAGCCTGTAAAGTACATATTTTATGAAGTAAAAATGTGACAAATTACAGCTCAGTGCACTCTTACATTTTCCATAATCATATACTGCAAAATGGAGCTACAGCAATAGGAAAATGCTTTAACTTTCATCAACGAATCTGTATTTCTTGTGTCATGCTGGGTTTAGTGTTGGTTCTGCTTTTGGGAAACCACATTCATTCCCTTCTACTGTATGAAGGAATGTTTGCCTAAGATCTAGTACCTGCTTGTGACATACTACATCTTCTCTCAGCATAGACTGAGAAAGACTATTGCTGTGATGCACATTTTAGACATAAACAGTTACAAATTCTTAAATGTAAAGGAAGAGAAAACTTAAAATGCTGAACGATTCACCGTTTCGGTGAAGGAAGTTATTTTACAAACAATTTTAAGTATTTAGGCATGCACATTCAAACGTTGATCAGAAAATTAAAAAAGACAAGCCATGTATTTGCTTACTATTGTAAGTCGCCCTGGATAAGGGCGTCTGCTAAGAAATAAATAATAATAATAATAATGATTTTTCTGCCCATTTAAAAAAAACAAAGAAACAAGCGTTTTTGCAACACATTTTGAAACCGTCATTTTACTGGTACGTTTGTCTGCATTGTAACCATCCCTCATTTTTAAAATAACGATTTATTAAATTGTGATGAAACTAGTCATTCAATTCCTGAAGATCTAGCTAATCGAGACCCACAAACGTATGTTTATTATTTTTGGCTTGTGATTGAGTTTTCTAATAAAGGGAATAGCCTTTATTTAATCAAACCATGCCTGTCCATTAGTTAAAATAAGCCATTAAATATCCTCTGCATCAAGGCAAATATATAGTCTTTACAATGCGTCACAAAAATATTACTAAACAGAAAATAATAATAATAATAATAATAATAATAATAATAATAATAATAATAATAATACTACTACTACTACTACTACTAATAATAATAATAATATGGTGTGTCATATTGAATTATTGTAGCGGTTATCCATGTAGTGAATGAGTTGACCCAGCTGAGCAAAGTTACAACATATTATGCATTTATTTTACATATAACGGAATCAGCATCCAATCATATTTGAAGGCTTCATGTAATGAGCCTATGGGGAGAGGGCAGATCCCATTGGTACCGAAGGTGGAGCGGAGCGCTGGGGACAAACTCCCAGGGGCGCGAGCAAGATCTCAGGGAAGGTGCTACCTCTCGCGCTCGCAATTTGGCCCCATAGGATGTCACTTTAAAATTGGCTACATTCACAGAACTGTGGGGTACCTGTGAAAGACACACCAGCAGTCCGTCTTGTGGACCAAGTTAATTTTTTAAAGGCTATGTAAGTCTATATTTTTCTTCTTTTAATATATGAACATGATTATAAACGTGTTAACTATAGTTAATAAATACAAGAAAAAAACAACAAAAAAGCAATGCTGTATTAAATGCACGAAATATCATGTTGATAAGGGGAAAAGTAATATTGTATAGTTCCTGTAGTGATTTCAGTTTCTAACAGTATAGAAGGGAATAGTTGTCTATAAATTGTAAATTGTCTATAGCAGGTGTTTTATATTTCTATATGCTTTAATGTGTTTATTTTCGTTGAAAAAAAAAACTTTTAAAAATGTTCGTCTAAACATGCATTAGAATAACCTGCCTACATACATATCCTCCATGTTTAATTTATACATGATGCTTTGGATTATGACTGTAGAATAGCATTATACTGCAGAATTGTATGGATGCTTGGTGATTGTGTAATTAGTTCTTGGCAGGTCCGTTTTAAATATATCAGCTCAGGATTCTTTAAAATAAATACATTGACACTGAACGTTTTCAGCTACCAAAAGTATTTGATTTCATTTTGACAGTGGCAATTATTGATTGGTACTAGTAGTTATTATATATATATATCTATATCTATATCTATATCTATATCTATATCTATATCTATATATAATACACTATTATTAACCTTTTTTTAGATGTCAGGCAATATCTGGTCATTTTTTAATGCAGTGTACATATTTGGCTCGATTTCTAAGCAATCTAATGGAAAGGCAATCTATAAACTAGCAAGAAACATCAGTGATTTATAAGAGGTCCTAAAATAAAGAACAAATACATGTAGGTGCTGTCAGAACCATGTTCAGTTAAAGTTTTCAGTGGCTGTCAAATTCCCACATGCAGTGGGACTTAGCAGCAGGCTGTAGGTGTTAAGTTCAATATTGGTCTTTATAAGGGAGTGAAAAATTGAGATGGAGGAGCATGTTTAATGTGTAGTAAAGTATACAATTACTACAGTATAAAGAAATGCTTGTGTTTTAATGTTTAATGCAGTAATGTTTTCAGCCATCTACAGATTTTTATCAACAGGGATTTTGAACACAATTGTAACAGTCCCTTTTGTTGTTTTGTTTCTTAGACCACTTTCAATAAATGTAATTCATTTTGGTCTTGAATGTTTCTAAAGAAGCATTTGGGATTAATGTATGTGTTTCAATACACTTTCCAACCTTAGCATATATTCTAAAAAGTCATGCATGAGTTAAAGTACTAATGAATAAGGGCATTATTTAGACATTTTTTTTGTTACGCCATGACATTAAAGGGGCCGAAAACTTGCGGTGAGTATGGAAAGGCAGCTGCCATCCCCTCTGGGATCCTGTCCTATCCCTAAGGCAGATGGCAGTGTGGACCAGGGGGTCATGTAGGGGGAGGCACGGAGGTAGGGAAGATGCAACAGATCTCTTTGAAATGCTGGCCTACAAAAAGCGTAGAGTATTCAAAGTCAAGATATAAGGTATGATACAAAAGTTCTCTCAGTCTGTAGGATTTTTACCACAGAACAATAAGATCAGGCTACCTTTTACTGTCACCTTGCTGTGATATTCAAATACAGTCCGGGGTTTTCATTATTCTGAATCAACATCTAGGACAAAGCATGTATTTATTTAAATGGTTTACTAGGAACATACACTGGTATACTAAGTACATTCATGAAACACAGATCTGTTAAATACAAATCAATACATTTTAAAACATTAACATGCTATATTAAAAACAAAGGATCCTAAAATAAAAGAGTAATAGAGATAATAATGAGTAGCTTAGTGCTAGGGAATTTGAAGAGTGATGTGGTTATTTGTTCTGTTACATAGTTCACATGTATCACGATACATATCATATTGTGACCGGCATATTGCAAAACTTATCATATCATGACATTATCGTTACACCCCCTGCTCAGGTGTGACAAGAATGATGAGGTCTATTCAGCCTCAATATATTTCTAATGTATACTGTGATACAAACGTTCTTTTCATTTTTCTTCCCTGTCAATCCAGGATCTTTGACTCAGCAATGTAATGCAATTAGTTTTACCACAGTTTACACTGAGAAGCTTAAAAAAAGCCTGCCTACATCTTCAAATAAGAGAGCTGATTGACATCATAGTGATAGAAGTACTATATTGGCTTTACACAACCACTAAATAAGTCATTTAAAAGCGGTGTACCCATTTCCTTATTGTATTTGCCTTGACACACCTCCTTGTAGGACTGCAGTACTTACATTTATTCCAGCTATAAATTGGGTACTAAAAGGGTGCTAACTAGCTTTGTACATATGGGGCAAACATACATATAGAGCTGCAGGGATATTGTGAATCTAGTTTTGCTCTATAGCTAGTATACAGTAGGGCCACAGACACATGTATAAACAGATATGCAGAATCTATGTGGTTCTGTGTCCTTTTGAGATTTGTTTGTTTTTTTATTTGCATGCAAAAATCCCATTGTCATCCTCCAGGCCTGCTACTCTGTATGTAATTAAATAATAGTCAATGGAAAATAATTGAGATATCCCAATTTTCCCAAGGGGTAACATAGATTAAAAAAATTCTCATCTCAGGCATTTCCCAACCCTGGACAACAGGTTTGATGAGTTGATTTGAAAGAATAATGACACATTGTGACAAATATTTGGCAACACATTTTCAAATTTACTAGTACAAAAATAAAAAAACAAATATTTTTACTCCACTAGTTTGTAATATTTAATTCCATTGATGTTTATTCTGCAATTACAATATTTTAATTCCTTATTCTTTTATTTTAGGTGTATATAAACCCCAGAATCTCCCAGAATGAAAACTCCCGCCCTTAAAACTCTGCTGGTTTACCCAGTTCTTCTTGCGCTCCTTGGCTTTACAAGATGTGAGGAATTACCAAGTAAGTATGAATCTCACTAGCAGCGTTCTACTTTCTTAAATATGACAGTGAATGCCTTATCTATGTATTAATTGCTGTGGAGAAGTTACTTATTTTACAACAATGAAAGCATACATAATCCATATTGAGGCTAATATATTAATATCTAAAATCTAAGTTCTAGTTATACGTTGCAGTTGTGACTGTAAATTAATAATAGTGTTTTCAAGATAATTTGCAATTCTAACATCCAGCCACCAGGTGATACTATACACTGTTTCTATTGTCTGAACCTGTTTTACTCTCACCACTAAGCAAACCTTTTTATTTTCTCCTAGAAAATACTTTACCATTACATTTGCAGAGTTGTTGCTGTTTGATTAATCCACATGGTTGGTCTTCATCGCTGCTCTTACTTCCTCTAGTCTTCATTACCAAACAACAGCAAGAGAGGGTAGTCTGACGATCAAAATATATGCTATTAAATAAATCTGCACTTAAAATTGTAGTACCCCGTTAATATGTAATTCAGGCTATAGCAATGTGTGTTTTTATCAAGGACTCCAGTATTTGCTTTTCTGTCAGTTGCTACCAAATTGCTAACAAAATGTAAATGATAGTAATGTAGGTACGTTTATTTATTGAAAAATACTCCAGATAATCAGTTTTGATTAATATACAGTGACTAATAAGATCTGGCTTATAGTGCATTGTTCACCAGTGGGTAATGCAACATAAATCATGCGATCATGTCAAGTACTTTCTTGCATTGAAGAACTGTACAGGTGAATCCCTTTCTTCGTCATGGACTGATTACAATGTTCTTAATAGACTTGAGATATTCTGATTGAACATGACTTGTCTTTAAAAGGACTGATCCTGGTGACAAACTGATCTTTGTATGCATCCGGTCACAGCTCCAGATGAAGACTATTTCAAGATTAAAAACCTGGAAGGTTTACTAAAAGATGCAAGGTGACAGTATCTGTCACCAGCTTCGTCCTGCCTTTCGCTATAAGGGCGATTATGAGCCCCAGCTGTATGTATTTAGAAATAAAGGTTGTCGCTGGTTAGATCATTAAAAAAATAAACTTTAGTCTTGTTCATACATACACTTTTAATATATAATTTCAATTGTATTGTCTTTTGCTTCAAACATAAATATTTACAATTTGATATTTAAAATGTTACTTATATACTAAACTCAATTGTGTCATTTAGCATTTCAACCCAAAGTGCGAATGACGAGGATTATAATGTATATTTTATTACAGCATATGAATCCCTCAGTGGTACGATATACAGTAAATAACTTGTAAGGCTGAGTAAGTAAAGCCTGTATTGTCTGAACACTCAGCATATTAAACTGTCATTCCATGTGTGAACAGCAGATGGCAGATTGGAAGGCCTGACTCTTCAAAAGATCAGTTTTCACATTCCTAGCTGTATATTTAGTTTCTATTGATTTGCATGCATTCGTTTTCAGATTAATTTTAGTAATGTGTTGAATAACATGTATCTACACAGTGAATTATGTTTAAATACAGAATGATTTTCAATAAAATTAGTAAATACTAGATTCAATCTAATACTTATACTGCCCTTTCATAATAATAATAAAAATGCAGTGGCTCAATTGATGTTTCTATAAAAACTGAAATGCTTGCATACTTATATTCTTTATTTTTTACAAATGAGCTACTGTATCGCCATACATTTCATAAGGTTTTAGGTTACTGACTGAAGTCCCTCTTTTAATTTTTTAATGAAACGATTCCCTTCAATTTGTTCATGGTTTTGTTGTTCAGGTTTTGATCTTCTTGAAGAATTCCGGATATCTCAGTCAGAAGGTGTGAGGACAGTGGATGGATCTGAGGCAGATGCATTAGCTTTCCGGATTAACCCTACAATTCACTTAAAAAAATCAATGGGGTAATTCCTTTACCACACTATAAACTTGCTTTGGTTATAAGCTATACAGATTAAGTATTAATTATTATTATTATTTTTGTAATTTATTTATTTCTTAGCAGACGCCCTTATCCAGGGCGACTTACAACTGTTACAAGATATCACATTATTTTTACATACAATTACCCATTTATACAGTTGGGTTTTTACTGGTGCAATCTAGGTAAAGTACCTTGCTCAAGGGTACAGCAGCAGTGTTCCCCACCTGGGATTGAACCCACAACCCTCCAGTCAAGAGTCCAGATCCCTAACCACTACTCCACACTGCTGCCCTACAATTAAATGGTTACTGTCTGCCAAAGTACATTTTAATAAATAGCAATATAGATGACAATTTGTCTTTTGATGGATTCAGAAAAGTGCTCAGACAATGTGTATTTTTAGAAGTAAGACATATGCCCTGATCTTCCTGATCTTGCTGGCAATACACAGCAGTGCTCTAGACGTTGCTGGCACTTACTAATATAAAGACACTTGACTGATTTTGGCTGATCTAGCCAGTGTTAAATACGGTATGTCTATAGCAGGTACCTAGAATTGAAGAGCAGCTCCTGAACTCATAGTGAAAGCACCTTAACACAAAACATAATCATTGAGTCATATTTGCAAACATGATATAAATGTTTAGGGGGCAGTAAAACATAAGTTGTTTAAGTCAGTAATTTCTTATAAGAGTAAAATGTCAGTAAGTAATTGGCTTGGATTGTAGACCAATAGAAACTGCCACATAGGTCGGCCATTTCGTATCTTCAATGTTCTGTATACTCTTCATGGGAAGTGATCCAGAAGTGTTGTGGGAAGATGAATGGTCTTCACAATAAAAGTGAAAATGAAGTCTAGAAAATGTGAAGGTTTTTAGGTGCAGTTAGGTAAGGGCTGGTTATTACCCCTTGATTTTGCTCTTTTTTATTTTTGTAATTTTCCTTTCAGTGATGTATATCCTGATGGCTTGCCTTCAGACTACTCTATCATAGCAACATTTAAGATGCTGGAGGACACTGAAAGCTCATGGAATTTGTGGCAAGTCAGCGATTCTGATGGCAATGAGCAAGTTGGCATCCGCTTTTCAAGAGAGACCAAATCCTTGGACTTCTTTTATGCCACTCCCCAGAATACCCAAATGCTAAGAACATTTCACAATGTGGAGAAACTTTTTGATGGGTCATGGCACAAACTAGCCCTTAGCGTGAAAGGTGATCAGGTGAAATTATTAATTGACTGCCAGGAAGTTAGCACCATTCCAATTAATGACCAACGACCAATGATTAGAAGTGGATACACATCTATAGTAAAAAGGGCTGCTGATGACTCATCTGTTTCCGTAAGTATTATGTCTCTTCAAAATAACTTAAGCCATCAAACCTTGAAACTTTAGTTCTATGCTTACTATTTTGGCTACTTACGTTTTTAATTTAGTATTTGCCACACAGAGTGACACATTTGTAGAGGTGAATGATCCAATAATACTCACTTACTTGGGAAACAAAGCTAATAGCAATTGTTTGTGGTGGTTGGAGAATTAAATAGTTATGCATGTATCTTTATTATTTGTATGCCAGCTGGATCTACAGCAAATGGATCTTAATTGTGATCCAGACCAGGTCTATTCTGAAGGATGCTGTGAGCTTTACAATGTTGTAAGTATTTGAATTATTTGTCTGTTTAAAGATAAAAACTATAACGATAAGTCAACAATTGTCACATTTCTTTTACTGTTTATTTTTTTAGTGTGGTGGAAGTGCAGAGATTGGCCTTACTGGAAATCCATCCGGGTGTAGATGTCTGCATGGACAACCTGGAGTCCAGGGCCCCTCAGGGCCCAAGGTAGACATATACTGTGCATTTTGTATTTTAAAAAATATTTTTACATTTATAAGTGACTGTATGTAACTTATTTATTTTTCATTTTAGGGGCGCAGAGGTCACAAAGGCCATCAAGGTGAAGTCGGAAGACTAGGAAATTGGGTAAGTATCTGATGCATTTTGTACATTTAAAATTGTTAATAGCTACCCAGGTCACAGTCCCACGTACCGCTTTCACACACACACGCGTAGTGTGAAACCATATACCCAGGTAGACCCTAGCTCAGGAAGTGGGTTGACACACTATAACCCGGGTCGAGTGAGACAAAATACATGATGGGCGCTTGTAATCGGAGGAAGGAACAAACAGCCACGCCTGCAGGAAGGTTTCACTTCTGCAAGGACCTTGCAAGCCATTTATGTTTATTCATGGTTTGTTGATTGAGACACACCAGGAGCCAGGGATGGCGTGGAGCAATTAAGAAACATTCGCTCCAATCAACAATTGGGCTGACGATTAAACCCAGAGAAGCTTGGGTGGATGCATCCATAACAAGTATTTTTTACAAACAATTTGCGAGAGGTTGGCTTAAGTTCCATTTCACAGGACGCCAGTCCAGTGCAAAGAGAGATTAAAAACAGATGAAATCGTGGTCATGTGAATGTTGTGCTTCTGGGGCATTGTGTACTTGCTTCTGTCACCCAGGACAACTCTGCTTCTTTAAAAAGCAGTGTGAAATCGCTTACCAGACCTGCCCGGGTAGAGCTTGTCAATGTGAAAGGGATTTAAGTAGTACACATAGAGGATTGTAATTTGAATGTATACACGATGATCCCTTACAATTAACCATTTATTAACCAGTGCAGAATATAGATCTTGGTTGTACATAAGGTGTATTTTGATACATAAGTAGGCAATCCTTATGCATTGTAATATAAAGCATTTACATTTTAGATGTTTTTTGTGACTCTTCTCATCCTCCTAAGCATGCTTGCTACAGATTTTTTGCTGACACCCTGCAGAGCATTCTCAAAACCTTAAAGGCTGTTTTGTTAAGGACTGCATTTTTGTAATTAAATAATGCTTGCTGTTCATGAAAAAAAGATTTAGGAATTTGTTCTCACTAGTTAATCAAAGAAAATGTTATATAAACATAAAGAAGGCCCAATGGAAAGAACTCATTTTAGAGTGCAGCATTAGGATCAGTTTGGCTGTCTGTTTATCTGTATGACTCAGCAGAAGATACTGATAAAACACATCTGTGCTTTAGGAAAAAAAATAAATTATGTTGTTAAAAGCAGTGAAATATATACAAAGGTTGAACAAAATATTTGAAACATATTGACTGTCGTCCATCTTGGTGAACAGACTTTTTCTTGAGATTTCTACCTTTGTATCGTGTATTTCGTGTGACAGTGCAAAATGAAAATGTGTAGCTGCTGGATAATTATTTCCCTACATGGTCACATTAATATGAACTACATCTTTGCTAATATAAAACAGAATAGAAGTACTTCTATTTTTGCTATTTCTGGTGATTAGTTCAAATGGCTGGATATAGGCCATTTTAGCTCCAACCAGCTTTAAACAATTAGTATTTTTTCCTTTGAAGATTTAATTCCAGGCGATTACACAAAAGTTACATGAGGGTTTGAAAAGCTTGTGTTGAGCAAGGATAGTCTGTATAATGTATTCAGTAATGGGCCAGCCTAATTTAAATATGATTTACAGTTGACTCCCATTTACTAAAGACCCCTCTAAAACTAGATAGGAAAAGACATGGAATTCCACCATCAAAGTCCACTGTCAACCACTCTTCCCAAAAGCCCTGTTTACTTTTTTACTGGAACAAGAAAGAAAATAGCCACATGTTTCCTCATTATAAAACCATCTCTTGGAGAACTGAGTAATATAGATATTGACAGATATCTATGAAGACAAACTAATATAAGTATATTACAAAACAAGGTTCCATCTTGAGAGTGTTAAAAGATAAATAATTTACATACATAGAATCATACTATCATATTAGATACCTTAAAAGTTGTAATAAAAGGACAGTGTATATATTACAAATAAATATGAAAAAAGTGCAAAAAACTTGACACATAAGGAAAGGGCAGTAGATCCATTTGAGTGAACTTAATAATGCTAAAGCAGGGATGAACAAGATGATACACTGGAAGATGAAATTTGCACTGGAAAATAAAGAAAATCTATTATGAGTTGGAAATAAACCAAATCATACTTGATTAAAAACAGAGGACATATAAAAATAAAACCACTTACTACTGAAGAATTGGGTGTAAATGAAAAAGAAAAAAATAGCCTCATGGTTTTAGTAATGCTTTTTACAGATAATTACCTAACTGCCTTGTACAGTATAATGATATAGTAAACATGTTTAAAGATTGCCTAATATGTGAAACCTTGCAGTAATCTCAATACCAAAAAAAAAAAAACATTTACTTGCTGTCTTATCACCATTTCCCAGTTAAACCCAGATTTCAAAATGTTTATGAAAGCTATCTCTGTAACAATATTGTACAGACAAACAAGACTTATGTTCCACAAAAAAAGGACCATGAACATTATCCTCTTGGCTAAAGATGCAGCAATTATGATACATCTCTATTTAGCAATCAAATGCAATACTATCTTGGTACATATTCTCAACACATACTAAGATATGTTTTCAGATTCATTTTCCATTATATTTAATGATGTTTTTACTTTAAGGATTATTATTTAACTATAATAGAACTTTCTTTCTTCATAGGGTGTCCGTGGCAGTCCTGGTGACTATGGATTCATTGGTGAAACTGGGCCTAAGGTAAGACTATTTTATTAGCTGCATTAATATACAATCAAGTATGATGTTTTTGCATGTTTATAACACATGCTTTCTTTTAGGGAATTGCTGGAATAAAAGGAGAAAAGGGAATGATAGGACTCCACGGTCAGCGGGTACGTTTTTTAACATGAACAACTAAACATTTCAGTTACTTTTGAATAGCGACAATTGTCAATGACGGAATACTATCTATCTTACAGGGTGACATGGGTCCCAAAGGACTTCATGGGTTAAAAGGAGCTCTGGGTTTTAAGGTAAGTTTACACATGTGCACTGTAACTGTTAGGCAACTGTTTTCTACAGAGTGCTACTGCTGCTGGGAAAATAATGAAATTGGCTGCTTGAAGGAAGCCACCTATCAGCAAGGTTTATCTTATTTCTAGAATTAGGATTGCCATCTTACTAGATTTTGTAAACACATGTTTAATTAAGTGTTATGCGTGGAGGGGGTATACCTGCTCTTTTTAAATCCTGTTGGAAATCTTGTTTTAAGAAAGTGTAAGCCAAAGTAAATAAACCAAGGTCCAATCAATTAAAAATAAATAAATAAATAAATAAATAATCAGTGTACAGTACATTTAATTCTTAGGACAGTTCTACATAATACTTGACATCCAAAATATTAGCATAGCTCTTCCCTAATGTCACTACCTCAATTGTCTTTCTAAACCTAGTGAATTAGAGATACCATTATTATTAGTTTATTTAGCAGACGCCTTTATCCAAGACAACTTACAGAGACTAGGGTGTGGAGTCAACTACGTCTCACCCGAAAGACGGAGCACAAGGAGGCTAAGTGACTTGCTCAGGGTCATTATTATTATTTATTTATTAGCAGACGCCCTTATCCAGGGCAACTTACAATTGTTACAAGATATCACATTATTTCACATTATACAGTTATCATATTATTTTTTACATACAATTACCCATTTATACAGTAGGGTTTTTACTGGAACAATCTAGGTAAAGGTACAGGTACAGCAGCAGTGTCCCCCATCGGGGATTGAACCCACGACCTTCCGGTCAAGAGTTCAGAGCCCTATCCACTACTCCACACTGCTGCCCTGCACTCAATGAGTCAGTGGCTGAGGTGGGATTTGAACCGGCGACCTCGTGGTTACAAGCCCTTTAACCACTGGACCACACAGCCTCCATACCATGTAGGCTTTTAGCGACAATAGTGTTAATAGTGTAGGGTGTGACATGGGTGTTAGTAGGAGAATGAATGCCCCTGACTGAACTAGCTGCTGATCAGAAAGGTTATAGACTTAATTTTCAGAACTTTGTGCCATATAACTTCTCATGTATTCTCCTTCTATGATCTGTCTGTCAACAATACCACATTGATAAGTTATGACATTGGTAAGTTTACAATAACTTGATTATTTTAGAAGTACATATTTAAAATCAGCACAACATACATATATATATATATATATATATATATATATATATATATATATATATATATATATATATATATATATATATATATATATATATATATATATATATATATATATATATATATATATATATATATATATATATATATATATATATATATATATATATATATATATATATATATATATATATATAAAGGAGGCTGTGTGGTCCAGTGGTTAAAGAAAAGGGCTTGTAACCAGGAGGTCCCCGGTTCAAATCCCAGCTCAGCCACTGACTCATTGTGTGACCCTGAGCAAGTCACTTAACCTCCTTGTGCTCCGTCTTTCGGGTGAGACGTAATTGTAAGTGACTCTGCAGCTGATGCATAGTTCACACACCCTGGTCTCTGTCAGTCGCCTTGGATAAAGGCGTCTGCTAAATAAACTAATAATATATATATATATATATGTATTGACAGTGATGAAGCCTGCTAACATTTTTGTAATGTATTTACTGAAATAAGATGCATATTATTATTTTTTTCTGCCTTTACAGGGAGTGTATGGGGAACCTGGGGAGAGAGGTGAGAGAGGTGAACAGGGGGAAAAGGTAGGATTGTTGAGAATGTGGCATTAATGCCCTTTTCTTTGAATAAGCGTAGGGCTATAGGTTCTTCTGTTAAAAACTAGAAAAACAACTTACTTATTTTGATATTGATGAGCTACTTATTTTTGTATTCACTTTCTAAGGAGTCTCGTTCTTTAGGAAGGCTGGGAGTAGTTTGTTTCCATCATGATAATATATCTGTAATTTGATTTATGCCTTAGAATACATTAACACCAAATCCAAGTTTATCTTTGTATATACATGACAAGTCTATTTCTATTTACATGTATATATTTTGTATGTACAGTTTTTATTCATATATATATATTTTATTTTAATCCAGGGAGATACAGGTGAACCAGGTTATGAAGGAATTCCAGGATTTCAAGGCTCAAAGGTAATATTTGCTTAATTGGTCAAAGCCGTCCTCCTTTTCCATCTTTTGAATTTCTTTTAATCTTTTATAATATTATATGCTTATTTGGTAGCTATTATAGAAATGTATTATACAGTGACCCAAATGTGAAATGTATATTTGTAAATTCCAAACAGATTCGCAAATAAAATTTACTTTTCTGTTCAGATTTGCTTGGTTTCCTAAAATCCCAAGGGACCTAATAGTCTTGAAAAAAAAGTGGTGAATGTTTCTGTTTGGAAAAAGATGGAAATTATATATATTGTTTTTCACACATTCCCTGCTATAATATTTTCCCTGGCTACATTTTTAGGGCGATGAAGGGTTCTCTGGATCTGAAGGACCACCTGGCCCTCAAGGGCGACAGGTAAGAATAACAAAGCATTTAATTCAGGAATTGTTTACAGTATTTATACCTTTTTATTAAATGATATTGATAAATGTATTTTTTTGTAGGGCATTGTTGGTGATCCAGGTGAACGTGGAACCCCAGGATTCAAAGGAAGACCTGTAAGTATGACGCTGTAATTTACTCGCAGCATTAGTCTTAGTACCCAGCTACAAAGATTAAATAGTCCAAATTGAACTAATTTTAGTTATTTTACTAAAATAAACACAATGGAATTATTTCTCATAAAGCCATACAGGTTCTTTGAAATTTATAATAGAAAATATACTTTTTGAAAAATGACTGGGCGCATAATATTAAGAGCAATAACGCTAAGGTAATTATTACCAAAACAGTATTATTACAGACTGCTAAGAAGCTTTCGTGTATTGTGATTTACTGTCAATATCTTTCACTGCTATGATCTTTTTGGCTTGAGATATGGGCTTCATACTTGTTACACAACTGTACTATATGATTCGATTATGGGTATCGTACAAGAAAAGGTTTTGTGGCAGCCTTATGTCTCAGCAGTCATTTGAGGTATTGACTTCATATTTACAGTGTTGATGACCATCACCTAATATGGCTGCCATATTGAACTTGTGTGGCCTTTGAAGTTTCTGCTGTACGGACATTTTGAGTAATTTTCTTCAAATTTGGTACACATGTATTTTATGATTTTCTCAGTTAAATTCCAGGAAAACAAAAAACAAAAAACTGTTGTTCAGTAAAAATGTACCACATGGTTTCTGGTCATATCATTTTTACTTCATGTTTACAAAGCATTCCATTAAAGATGCCGTTCACTGTACATTACCACTCCATAGATTCTTAGTTTTTTGTTTTTTTTTAAAGCAAAAGCCCCCATTCCCAGTTATGAATAAATGTGCAAATTAACAGTGCAATATAGAAATAAACTGGTTTTACTATTTTTTTTTTTTTTTTTTTTTACATAGGGTGTTCCAGGACCTCAGGGACAGAAAGGGTCTGTAGGAATAAAGGTAATGACTTATCTAATAGTATACATATATTATCAACATTTCATTAACAATGAAATAAATGCAAGCATGCTTATATATGTTTTTATTTGTAGGGGATTGTTGGTGACCCAGGTATGCCAGGAAGAGATGGGGATCTTGGTATAGAGGTAAGATTTGTGAACGTGGAAGGCCATACATATTTTCTCTTTTGACCGTTTAATTTTATTTTAAAATTAGTGCTTTCAGTGTGATTATAATTTTCATTTTTTTTTCTGCATTAGGCATACCAAGGTCCTCAGGGCGGAGAAGGAAGTCTCGGCCAAAGCGGAGAATTGGTAATTATTATACAAACCATATTAATATAATTACTGCTTTCATAAATTAAATTAATTAAAGAAAACAAATAAACATTTTTTTTATTTTAAAAGGGAGAGAAAGGAGCTGAAGGGCCTGTGGGGGATGAAGGTCCACGAGGAATGCCTGTAAGTAGTTATATTGTATTAGTGTATTTACTATAAACCTAAAAGACAAATGGAAAGCTAACATGGATGAACTGAAACATACAATTTTGGCAGCATTGGCCTTCAATTCAGAGAGCAATCTCTGCATGGACATTTTTGTTGGATTTTGTTAATGTAAGGTTTAGAACGTCTTTAAAGTATTCTTCTGATTCTTATGGTGAAAAAATAGTTACCTTGAACACTCCCTGACACATGCAACCACCATGATACTTGATGCTGACATCTTCTGAAACTAAAGGAAGCACATTTGACACCTTTGTGTAAAAACGTATCAATTGTGCGACATTTCAGTGATGGAATAAACAGGGGTTAAGAGTTCAGTCTGAACATAATATAGTGAGTAGCAATTGTATTAATAAAAGACCATTTATAGTATACCAGGTTGGAGCTGATGCATTGCATTGGAAAGAGGTTTTTCACATGAAAATATTTCTTTACAGGGTCAACAAGGTCCGAAGGGATCAGCAGGAAAACCAGGAAGACCAGGATTTATTGGCCCACCTGGAAGAACCGTAAGTTATGCTTTTATACAGTATATATTCCAAAATGGTTTGAAATATGAGAGAAATGCACTTTTAACAAAGTGTAATAAACATTCTAATTTATCTACAGGGTCATCTAGGCTTACCAGGAAGACCAGGACCTAAGGTAAACTTTAAAAGTATTAGTACAAATTCAGACTCCTAAGCAATCTGGATATTGCCATTTTATAAATGTTTACTGTGGTTTACTATAGTAAACATATACCAAAACACAGTGAAAGGTAAGAGAAAGCACGGTAAAGCAAAAAGAAGAAAATATATATTCTGTATCCATTCAAGCATAAGAAAAATACACCACGTGAATATTTAAAAAATCCCCCAAAATCCCCTAATCTGCAATCTATGCAAATGTATGTCGACTAGACCTACCTATAAGCTCTGTACAACTATTTTGCAACAATCATTGGAAAGCAGAAGTATTCCAGAGTAGGTGATAGTGGGTGTTTTCCCATCCGCCACAGGTAAACACAAACACAGTCACAAGTGGATATTGATGGATCAAGCCTGCTGACTAGAGCAACATATTATGACAAGCAACAGGCAAATGACACCTGTTTCCAGCCCAATAATGCACCAGGAACTATGCATTGTGGACTTCAGTAGCAGGTCACTTGTGTGGATGACGTCTTTGGGGATCCTGTCCCATTTTTCAGTCCGCATCAAGCTCTCTGATGTCACGAGTAGGGTTACAACACTGACAAGCACAACGCCTTAGAAGGTCCCAAAGGTGTTCTATGGAATTAAGGTGTGGGCTTCTTGTTGGCCAGTCCACAACCTCTATAGTCTCCTGCTCAAGATAATCCATGTAAATCCTGTATGATTACCTTGCATCACAACAAACTCTGGGCCAATTGCACCAGCAAATTGTCTTACTACAGGGCCCAGACCATGTATATGTACCGTAGAGATGTAAATCTGCCTCTTGGAAGCAAAATAATATCTGTGCAACCTCCAATGCAGATGCATCCCCTCCAAAACGGTCACATTCAACCATGTGGAATAGAGCAATCATTCTCATCACACTCTCCATACTTTAAATCTCGACTTGTGAGTGAACAAAACAGGTTCCCAATGGAGCTGTCATTTCTGATCAGACAACAATGTTCTCTTCAGTCCTGAAGTGGATATTGAGCCCTTGTGCAATGGACTAGCGATATGTTTGTGCCATATTGTGTAGATATCGGACACTGCAAGGTGTGGTTGACCTCCAATGACCCATCCAGAACATCTAATGTACAAACCTGTGGTTTGATAACGTGTCCACCATCAGAAGGGGTCACACCAAACTGACCAGCTACGTCTTTCTGTAACCTCAGATTCCAGCATTTCAACAGCTTTAGCAGTCTGGAAGTCAGTTAAAAATCATTGTCTTCCACCAACTGGCATTATTGGAAGTCATGATTCCCAAACCAACAAATAATATTATCACCTGAGCAGCCACTTGAATAATGATCACATCTGAAGTCTAAATGGGGGTACCTGCTTTTAAGGGAGGGCAACACGTAAAATGTCTATCTGGCGAATGCCGTAACATCTTTTTAGACTGTATGTTCATTTAACATTTGCTCCATACATTTTTTTAGTGTCATTTTAATTTTTTTTACCAGTATATGTACAAGTACCACAGACAAGGGGAAGAGGGCGCAATCCAAAAAGTTTGAGAACCCCCTGTGTACATAACCCCAAAGACTGGGAGAAAGTACAGGCGTCTGAACATATACACATTTGTAGATCTGTAGGTTTGTCACATTTTCTATCTCAAGTTATGAGAGCCACGTGTGGATGTTTGTATGCCACACTTGCATTTTTACATGTACATACAGTGGATGTAGGTCATGTTGATATAACTTTTCTGATGGCTTTAATTATGCATTTACAACATGGCAGGGGATGTATACATACAGTAATTTTTATGTGGCAAAAACTTGCATCTGCCTTTACAATTTAGCACCACCTTATGTCCAGAACTAGAAGTAACAAAACCTAAAAAGCAAAAGTTGAAAAACAGTTAAAAAGTAGAGATTTATGCCAGTGCTGTATACCTTATTGGTGAAAATGCAGTGTCAGAAACAATGGCACAGATACACAACTCTTCTGCTGCATTATGAATAACAGTCAGTAATATTATTATTATTATTATTATTATTATTATTATTATTATTATTATTATTATTATTATTATTGTTTATTTCTTAGCAGGTGCCCTTATCCAGGGCAACTTACAGTCATAAACAAAAATACATTTCAAGATCACTATCACTTTGTATTGCAAGTTTATTAACATTGAATTTTTGTGACACCAATTGTACTTCTAGTAGAGCTTCTCAAAGCTATCATAACAAGCTAGTTTGTTTTAGCAACCAGCAAAAGTGGAACTCACTGGTGACAGTGACTGATGGCAGTAGCTGATGACATTCGCTGGAATAATGGCTGTGTGTTAGGTTACAAACAGATATAAAAGAAGCCTAACATTACTGTTACCGTAATATATAACATACATCAAATATGCTATGTCTCACAATATGCTGGTCACAATATGATATGTGTTATCCTACATAATAATAAGTAAGCATTTTGATTTTGTTACACTCAGTATTTCTCTTTGTTTGTTTCATAGGGTGACACGGGTATCCAAGGAATTCAAGGTGTTAAAGGTGACAAGGTAAAACAATTATTTATTTTCATTTGAAAAAAAAAATATATATATATGTATATATGTATATATATATATATATATATGTGTGTGTGTGTGTGTGTGTGTGTGTATTGTAATGTTGGGGTTATAATAATTTATTTTATGTCTTTACAAAGGGGCAAAAAGGAGTCAAAGGTCCAAAAGGAGAAGTGAGTACCAACCAAATCTGTTTTAAATGTGTTAACAGTTTGTTGGAAAGCCCTGTAAAAACCTGAACTTTTTAAAGTTAGGTTTGTAAACACTCTCTATACTTTATCTGTATTATAATATTTTAAAAAAATAACCCATGCCTTGATAAACTGAAACAGGTTATTTTGATTCTGTTTTGAGTCTTAGTGAGAGTCAATGCTACGATCTAAATGGAGGTAGTACTATTTGACCTGTGTACTGTTTTTGATTGGTCTCTTTAAAAAAAAAAAAAAAAAATTAAGTATCTCTTTATTCCTATAACTCTTAATAATATCAACATGTTTAGGTTGGAGACAAAGGCCTACTGGGGCCACTGGGAGTCCAAGGTAAAAGAGGTCCTGGTGGGGAGCCTGGATCTTCAGGGGCCATTGGAGCAAAGGGTGTCCGTGGAGACGAAGGCCCTGTCGGATTTCAAGGGCCTCCCGGACCCCCTGTAAGTGTCAATTATAAACATATTAAGGCAGAACGTTGATCTTTTTAGGAATGTTTGTCAATGTAAAACTAAAATTATTTGGTTACATAATAGGTTTTGCGTGTTATAAAAACATTTTGAAAAGCAACATTTGATTCAAATTGTAATGACATTTATTGCTGATATCTGACCATGTATGTTTAACCTTACATAATGAATTTTTTTTAGGTTCTCTTTATCTGTAGGTAGTTATACAGGGTACATATTGCATTAAACTGTATGTCTGTGTCTTTAAAATAGGGACCAACATTCCCTGCAGAACATGTAATCGAGGTCTGCCAGAGAGTGGTGCTTGAACAGATGTCAGTATATGCAAACGTTGTGAGAAGGAAATGTGCCAGTGCATGTCCACTTTATGGTGATGTACCAATGGGACCCCCAGGACCCCAGGGTTTGAACGGAGAACCTGGACCACCTGTGAGTATAAACATGCATCTTTTAAAATGTGTGTAACATAGTCTGATTAATAAAGTACACTAAATATAAAACAAAAACACCTTTGCAATCTATAAAAAATGATATATATATATATATATATATTTTTTTTTTTTTTTAAATTAGTATCATTATTATACAAATATATCATCAAGTTCATAACATTTTAACCACCTGTTCTTAGAGGTAATTCTTTTTTTTTACCATGATTATTTTCACAGGCCCCATTCCCTGCAATACTTAAGAACTAAGTAGTTTGTTTCTCCTTTTCTTAGCCAAATGAGTGCTTTAATGACATGGTGTTAAAGTAAGAAAGCTGAAATATTTGGCAGTATAGGTCGGAATGAAAACATTAAAACTTTCCACGTCTCTGTGAAGACAAACACCATGTTACAGACAAGGCATTCATTCCGTGTTTCAGCAGAGAATGACTTTGAATCTCAGCTTGGAAATGTTTTCACACATTTGTTATGCAGTTAACTTCTCTGTATTTTACAAGCAGATGCACTTTAGATGCTAAATCGTTTATTTTTATCGAAAGGCTATATAGGTCATACTTTAATAACTAGGCCGCTTTTTATAGTTAAATGACAATGCACTTGACCTGCTGGGGTCTGTTTTGAGATAAATGACACAGACCCCCTTTGTTTTATATCATGTCTCTACTTTGAGATGCTTGCTTCTGAGAAACCAACAAGGGACCATCTTCCTACTTGTAGTACTCCACCTACACACTGAATTTAATATTATATAAGCCCTTCCTTTCTGACCATTCTATGTAAACTAAAGCATTAGTTCAACTGAACAAGTTGTTTCAAAGAATAACCAGTTTTGTATGGACTCTTTTTTAACTAATTATTTTTCACCTGGTAATAAGACAGCATAACAGAGTGTCATCCACTAAGGAGGTATCTGTACCTTGGGTCAAGACATAATTTAAGCACAGAACGACATTGGAGTTAAAATGGGTTTGACTTGAGATAACTTTATAGCAATGAGAGGTACGCATGATGAAACCCAGGCTACAAATGCACTCAAAGGAAAATGGGTTGATTCTGTCTGAGACAATGCTCAACCATTGCAAAGATACCAAACACCAATTTGTGTGGTGGTTACAGTAGTCTGTTCAGTGGAAACTTATTTCAAGAGGTGATTGCCAAAGCTTTTAAATCTAGCATCCATGACTCTTCTTCACCACCTACCCATGCAGATTTTTTTTTTTTTTTAAAACACTGTAGGTTAACTAAAGGAGCAGATTAAAGACTGCTTCTTCCTGATACCAAAGAATCCCAGTGCTGTAGGAAGTCTAACTACAATGTTACCTAAATCACAGCACTTTATTAGGAGGCAGCTGCTCAACGTTTTTAATCTGGTTAATCTGTTTGCAAAAACTGCATATCCATAATTAAATTAAGAACAAACACACAACAAAAAAGATAATTAGAACCAGTGATAATGTTCTTGATACTGATCAAAGAAAGAATACACCATCTAGTTTGCTTGCATTTTAAATATATATATTTTACTGTGGCAAAGTGGTTAACAGTGTGCAGGTGCAGGAATGCAGCAGTGATCAATGAACAGACAATGATAATCCAGGTGCAATGATATTTTATTTGTAAATCCAAAGTCTGATGACAAAAGGCAGTAAACAATAACAATAAGAACAGGCAATACAGTGGCGTGTATTGCTCTGTTTTTAATCCCCGTGTTGGTCCTGTAATAATAATAGTCCCATTCCTAAACACCCACACGTAATACAAAACACAAACACAAGTCCACAGTGAATGTTAAAGTGCTTGTGGTGTAAATACAGTTATTCGTGAAACAATATGCAGTGATGCCGGGTAAGTGCTGGCCTTTGGCAACAGCTCCGGATCGTATTCAGCCATCTAATAACAACAAACAGTATTTAGACATAACAAAAACAAACTTCGCTATGCCCCCTTTTGTACCTCCAATCCGCGGCTGCCACATCGTTTGCCTTCCGAGTCGATGATTTAGTGTATCGTAGTTCCGCCCCCTTTCTAGATGACTAACTTCCTTCTAACCCTGGGAATGAATTGTCTGGCCATCCAGTCCAGGGCACTCTGTTCCCTTTACACAGCGCCCTCACAGGTCGGGAGAGATATATATCACCAAGAATCATTCTGTCTCAGTCACAGTCATGTTTTTGTATCTTTGTCATTGTTAGGGTGAACCAGGTTTAAATGGGGTGGATGGTGAAGAAGGACAAGAGGGTTTCTATGGAGAGCCAGGTGATCCAGGCAAACAAGGAGAAACAGGTATGTGTTTTAAATACTACCATGGCACTTTCTATATAAGTGCATCTATCTTATTGCAATGAAAGCATCAGCATTTTCATCATATAAATAACAATCCTCCTATTTTTATTTATTAGTTTGTTTGCCTTTATATTCCCCAGTTAAGTCAAATATTATGTTTTAAAGTGTAACTTGTGGGGTTGGTGTGGATCATATAAAGTTGTATATATATATATATTGTGAAGGTACATATTGATGACTTATAGTATGTAAACATGGTTAATATAAAGATAGTTGGTCCATTTTGTACCACATGAACAACAATAGTTAATTGTACTGTTACATTTTTAAAAATCCTTGAAAAAAAGTGAGTTTTAAATGATGGTATGTGGTTGTGTGTTTACTTTCAGGTGATCCAGGAGACTCAGGTGATAAGGGAGCTAAAGGTTATGGTCTACCCGGCTTTGTTGGAAATCAAGGACCGATAGGTAAAGATTGTCTTTCATTTTGCAAAATCTTAAGAACAACAGTAATTATGTGTGCACACCCAAAAAAAAACAGTGGAGCTGTTAGGGTCTGGCATTAACAAGTGTGGCATATATAATAAATCAATGTTATAATTCTAATAATGCCTTATTTTCTAAACAAAAACAATAGGTAAACGGGGAAGAACTGGAACAGTATTTGATGGTCAACCAGGTCAGCAAGGTCCTCGGGGACACATGGGCCGACCTGGCTTGAGAGGATACAGCGGACTTCGAGGTTCTCCAGGAATTTGTGTGGCCTCAGGTTGTGATATGAACAACACAACTGACAGTGCTGTGGGGCAGTCTGCTCAGAGGGCCGAAAGACCATCCTCACCACGCACTTAGTGACAAGATAAAAATGAACACATATTGAAATTATTTTATATAAACAGTGCTGTTTTAGTAACCAAGCTGAACACTGTAAAATGTTGATTTGTCATGAAGTGTCAACTGTCATATAATGAACCAGCAATATCATATCAATGTAAATAAGCAGACAGATTTTAACAAATGAAATACAGCATGTTGGTGCTATTTTGTGCTCAGTTTTTAATTCATGATTTTTTTTCTGTTAAGTCAATTACCAAAAGCAACAGCTCCCCAACCCCTCCCCCCAGTATCAATAGTTTTTTAAAATGCTATCCATTGAATATTGTTAAAAATGTAACTGTAGTCAGTCCACGGCCAGTTTTCATATTTTGTTTGCTGTTAAGCCTGTGCCATTGATTGAAGTTATCAAGCTAAAAAATAAACTTATCAAATGCAGAAATGTTAAATATAAAGTTTTAATTTTCTGACTTCTATGCAACTTGACTCCTTGTTGTGTTTAAATCTAAGGCATAATTTAGAAAATGTCTAACACATATCAATGTTCTTTATAATAAAATGTTAAAACTTAACACCTTTGTTTTACTGCACCAGCTGTTAAGCAGTTTCTTTATTGTTTCTATGTTTTTTTGGGACAACACACACACATTGTTAATTAAAAGCAATGTGAGGAAATACCTAACTAATGAATCCAGACAGATGGAAAGTCACTAGTTTGCCTGAGTGAATGTACCATAGTTTGATGTTATTTGTGTTTTAATGAAAACTGCAGTAATTTTGGATCATCCTTCAAAAGGAAATACAATAATGATTTACAATAACTCTGAAAGTATTATTTGCGCTACCCTTACAATGTTACTATGGCATTTAAAGTTAAGTATACCATAGTGCAAAAACAAAATTAAGACCCTAATAAAGTTTAAAAAAAAAACAGACATAAACAAATCTTTAAATAACTTGTGAGGGTAAATATTTGAATAGAAACATATACATGTATCTCAGAGATACTACATTCAGGGATTTTGAAACAGGTGGAACATTGAGATAATAGATGCAACTAGGTGGCGCAATTGCATAAGAAACATGCTATATATTTACAGTATTAATACCCATTTGTCAAGTTCGACTAAAAAACTAAATTATTGTAAAAGCTTAGTGAATTATTAATTACTGCAGCTTTCAGTTTTGTGTGTGTGTGTGTGTGTGTGTATATATATATATATATATATATATATATATATATATATATATATATATTATTTCTGACACTTGAGGCCATATTAATCAAGGTCTTTGTGAAATTAAAATAAAATGGTAATATTACAAAACCAGTTACAAACAATACAGATGGATAATTTAAGGCCACCACAGTTGTATTTCCTTTTACGAAAAAAAAAAAAAATGGTAGTACTAAATCTGGCCCTTTGCGTGGATTTCATTTTTTTATTTCAGTTAAATGTGATTTATGTTTAGATAACTAACTAGAATGCTTTGAGAATTACTTCATTCACTGACTCATTACATTAATAAGTACATTAGTCCAAACTCATCTTGCAAACATGGCTTTTTATTGTTAAAGAACCAATGGCGCTGGTCAGTCAACAAAGCCGACCCTACATTAACATCTCTCACTGATATGCAAATTAGAAAGGAAACTAAAACTAACTGGTGAAACTTAAAATATTGAATATACTATTCGTTCAGTTATATTAGAATAATACACAGGCAATTGGGCAGTTCATGAACCTTTCCCTTTAAGAAACATTTCACTCCTGCACACCAGACAGTCATATCACTAAATAAAATATATTCTATATATAACTACTAATGAACAGTAACTCTTTACTGTACTTTTACGATTTAAATTGTACTCTACAGTTGCATACACATTTTTAATAACCTAAACAAATAAGATACATAATAATAATAATAATAATAATAATAATAATAATAATAATAATAATAATAATAATAATATATTCATATTGCATATATTAATATGTTAATTGATTATTTGGAAAATTCTGTACAACATAACATGACGTCATTTCCTGGTATACCTTTGTTTACTAAAATCCGTCATATGCCACATACTGTATCATTCAGAATTTACAAGAAATGATAGATTGTTTGTGGGGGCCAAATTGAAAGCAGGGGCATTGTTGCATGAAGGACTAATTAAATGATTGTTCTGAGTACTTTCTTGCTAGTTTTATACAGCGGAGATATTTTCCTTTCTGAAAATTTGCACTTAATATTGTAATACAAAATGTAGGGTAAACATATATGAAATGGTATTCAATTAATCTAAACAGTGTGGAGTATATATATATCCATTTTGTTAAGTCATTCATCTATGACACAAAGTCCTATTTTATTGATCTGAATGGTGGATATATCATTTGAATAGACCCCAGTGTCTTAAATGATGTTTCTCAAATTGATGTTTCTCAAATCATTGCAGTGTTTCCAGTTCATACAGTAGGTCTATCCTGGAAACACAGCAATGATATGTTCTACAGTGTGTGTTTGTATTGAAAACATTGGAACAAATATCAATGTGTTTTCCTTTTTAAAGCAGTAATCATGTGGAAAGAAAGTCTTGAGAAGCTGGACTTCTGTTGTCAACCGCATTACCTGAAGGGGTTTGAAACAAGTGCCAAAGAAACATAATGTACATATGATCTTTAAATGAACTTGTGTCCTAGCTGCCTTGTCTGTAAGTTGTAGTTGCACTCCTTTCAGACAACATTTCAGGATGGCAACAATATTAAATTAAATCAGTAGGCCTTTAACTTCCTGTTGATACCATATCGTTGTTGCCAGGAGGGTGCAGAACATTACAATACTTTAATCAACAGTAGCTTTTATATGGAGTGGTTGGACAAGACATACTATTTTTTTTTTACCACTCATTTGTTTTATCTGCCAATGAACATGTATAAAGGTCAAACAACTAATTCATTACAGCCAGTAGATGAACATTTCCCGACATGTCAAATGCTACTTATTTTAGGTACCAATCCATTTTAGATGTCACACTCCTAAAAGAAAGGCAATAACAATGCATTTTTAATAAATTATTTATAAACATCTAATTTTCTTAATCTCACTCTTTTGGATGTTCTGACCTTGACATTACATTACTGATATGTTTTTTTTTTTAACATTTTCATTAGCCATACCTCATTTTTTCATCTTTTTATCAAGATCCTATGTTTGTGTGTTTTAAAAAAATGAAAATAGTGAAACTGCAAAAACACCCTGAGTGATTGTAAGCATTGCTGATCAGTAACAAATGTAAAAACCATACAATTGCAGACCTGCCAACTCACACAAACTTTGTTCCTCCACTTTGCACTCTTTTTTATCATTCTCATGATTCATAGGGAATCCCTGTCTGTCATGTCTTTATAGAGTAATTCATTTTTTTATTATTATTATATCAGTATTCTCCCAATTTTTATAGTTAAATGTGTTTTAAAAGCCGATTGGAAGAGTATTTTATTCTCATCTGGGAAGCTGACATTTTTACTGCCATACCAAGGCCATAAACTGACACGAGTATCAGTACATCTCTACTGTTTATGTATCTGAAGTTTAATTATTAATATGTTGGCCCATATTCTTAGTTTACTTATACGTAATTACCCTAAGAAAACACTGACAGCACAGTCAGCTATACAAAATAATTCCAGATGAGCAAACCAAAGCCGATAGGATTATAACAAGAATCAGAATTGGGGAAAGATGGAACAAACATATACAGTACAGTCATTAAAGACTGTATATGCTTGTCCCATTAGAATAATTATAAACAAAAGAATAAAATAGTCGTTTCCGCAAAACATGTTTGTAAATCTTACCGGCTGTGTATTACCATCACTTTGTAGGTCTCACCTTTTTTTTTGTAGAAAAGCACTGTGGTGGGTCCCTGTGACTGTGAGAAATCAGCAGTCTTCCATGGGGATTCCAAAGGGAACCAGTGAGCTCAAAGGGACACCTGCTAGGCTGGCTTTGTCCTTCTGAGGCTAGTAGCTCATGGGCGTCCGCTCTCAAGGTGCTGGGTATGAAGAAGCAATTGGGTTGGTCGTGGCAGTGAAGAACGGACACTGGCCTTCAGTTCTCCTGAGCTCTTGAGGGAAATTGCTGTGGTGAGGGAGTGCAACTGACCTTTATAAATTTGAAGAGAAAATCAGGGGTGTAAAATTTGGAAGAATTATTAAAAAAAGTAATAATTGTGGTACAAGTACATTTGATATTTCCAAAACAACTGGTTACCGAGAAGAACAGTCAATGCATGGAGGAGTTGCAATGCCTTACTGTAAAAGCAAAAGCAATTCAGATGTTTTTTTAAAAAAAAAGATATCTGAGTGTGAAATAAAAATAATGAAGTCTGTTTTCTGAGCATTTGGCAGTGTAGAGACACCAAATAAGTCTTCATTGCTTTTTTTGTTTTTTTATTTAAAACAGATTCACACAAGTGATACAGGCCTTGCACTCAGCAGTTTCCTCTCTCCTTCCAGAGCACATCCACCATTTATTCCATGGAAAGCTTTGTTATACTTTCCATGGAATAAATGCAGTTCACCTCTCAAATCATTTAACTGTATGCACACAGATGAAAAAATACAGTATTTGGGTTATATCCTCCTCAGTCCCTGTATTAATTTAACGCCAGGTCTCTAATAAATGCCGGGGCTGCTGGGAAATATAGTAAATAGATGCCTGGTCTCTTTTAAACGTCGGGTTATGAAGAATAATGTAATGCGCGTCATACTGAATGTTCCAGCCAATTTGTTTTTCAACAGCGATGAAGAGACCCAGAGGCTCAGGATGAATGATAAGAAAATGTTATTTATTTTAAAAGGTACACGTAATCCATTCAGGTTTTTTATTACATTATTCATTTTAAAACCAGTTGTGAAGCTTTTTTGAGCGTGCTGAAAGTAAGTAAAATACAAACTTGTTTTCTGATATTAACAGGGCTGTTTAGTGTATTTGTACATGTTTTTTTTTACTGCAGTTGACTCTTTCTATAAAAATTCACTAAAAATCAATTTTTTTACAGTAGCAACTTGCAATTGGTGTCCTTATTTTTCAGAACCCTCTGGGTAACATTATAAAGTACAAACTTTTTGCTTTTTTTCAACACGATATTTCTTTTTTTTTTTTGTAAACGTTAATTATTTTTTATTATGTATTCTGCATAGAGAAATATGTATATAAATGTGTTATTCTATGACCTGAGGGAACTTACTTCCTGAAAGTTACGTTGAAGAATATATTGATATTTGGGCAAATTACAAGACATTGTTTCAAGTGATTGCAATAACATAATAAACATTTATTCACAGGGTCTTTATAAGCAATAATGGACACTAATCTCGATTATTTTCTCAAAATAAATATTTATAAATAAAATAATAGTGCTTCATTTATTTTTATCAGTGATAAGGAATAAAAAAACTACCTGATAAATGTAGTCAATGAAACATGATCTGCTTATAGCCACTCATTTCTTGATATTTATAAATGTTGTAAAAACGTATATATTAAAACACATGAGACAGAATATATAATATATAACTATAAGTAAAATACATAGGCTGTACAGTGTTTTCCTGTTTTGTTCTTAGCTGTAAACAAGTTCCTGTGTCATGTTTTGTTTCTGTGTCCTGCTGAAAAATGTCTCCAAATTAAAAAATTAAATGCCCGTCTCAGTGATGTCACACGAAAAAACAAACAACCAGGCAGTGAAATTCAATCCCTCCCCTATCCAATGATTTGACACACAGTCCTTAAAGGGTTAAATAGAGAGTTTGACAGATATTTTGGAGGGACAGATCAGAGGATGAGGAGCCCTAGCTCCTGCCCCCTGAACCACACTTCCAGGTTACAAGATAAGCAGGAAAATGCCCCAGCCAGAGATCGTCATTTCTTTTTTATTTGGCTAATAGTTTATTAAGCAGACACAAGATTATTTTTTTATATTAAGATCACCTCTACTTGTTTGAAACTCAGTATTGTAAAATATGTTGGACGACTGATTATCTTCATTAAACAGTATGGTAAAATAAGACAGCCAGATTATGTGATCCAGTTTCATGAAATGGTCAGATGTACATAATTGCAAAAATTACAGTACAGTACTGTATTATCCCAACAATAGCTACGATCAACAAGCAACTACCAGTTCTCAAACTCATTAATACACTGCAGGTTGTTTATTTTAAGATTTGTTTTGCTTCACTTCTGCTCAACCCAACAAAACATAAAGAAAAATTCCATATTCCAAATTCCAAGAATCTAGCATCTGTTCTAGGTTTAGATTAATTTAACTAAGATATGCTTTTTACAACACCTTGCTGATATATGAAAATGATCTATATTCAGGTGTCCCACATCCACTTATTAATTATTTATACTTTTGACTAGTTTTGATTTCTTTTAACTGTTTTTCCCCATTTTATAGCACACTCCATGACATTACATTGTCAAAGGGTGTGTTCTTGCAAAGCATTTTATGGGCATGTTTGTGAATCGGATTGGCTGGTTCCTGACAACAGCACAAATTCAGCTTACCTTTATCCATCTGAACCAACAAAACTGCCAGGAAGGGGTCTGAAGGACAGTTTCAATTCAGAATACTTTTACAGCTCCACATAATCAAATGTCTCTGACGACTGGATTAACATCACCAATTGTCCTATCGATTGAATATGTTAAAAAAATATCTGATGAGCAAGAAAGAAGTAGATTGTTGTTGATGACAAATCAAACTGGAACAGTGAAATCAAAGGAGATTAATTTTAACAATGCCAGGATGCTATTGGGGCAAAGTGTTTACAGGAGTATGGCTTTAAGGCAGGGGTGGGCAATTCCAGGTCCTGGGGGGCCGGTGTCCCTACTGGCTTTTGTTCCAACTGTGCTCTAAATTACTTTATCAGACCAATAATTGGTAATAATTGGTCCAATTAAGTAATTTAGGGCAAAGTTGGAACAAAAGCCAGGAGGGACACCGGCCCTCCAGGACCGAAATTGCCCACCCTGCTTTAGAATACATTTCCAGCTGTAGAGAGATAAACTCCACATAACATGGGTCAGTGATCATTTGTAACAGACACTACTCAATAAAAAGTGAATGCCAGTCACTGCAGACTGGGTTCAACATGCACTGCAGCACATCAAATTGATTTAGTCAAAAGGACAATTAATTCAGTCAATGGGCCCCAAATAAATAGAACATTTTCTATAACAGATACAGCTGTAAGAAGTGGATGTTGGAAATACAGCATAAAAACAAACAAACAAATGAAACATTCATTTTCCAAGACAGTCCTTCTGTTAAGACTTATTAGTCACAGTGGTACAAACTTGAGCTAAGATTAAGGGTTCTCTAGTGCAAGAACAGTGCCAGAGACTTGCTACAGCAGGTGGTCCAACCAGAACAGCTCATGGAAGGGGATGCTAATGCATTTACAAGATTGACCTTCTTGCAGTGGAAATTAAAAAAATTAAAAAAGAAAGATTTTTATCACAAGCTGTTTAATAAAAGATGACACTATCACTATTAAAAAATGATTTCTTCCCATCATTTTGTTGATTTGTTGTTGTTAAAAGATGCTAAGCTTCAGTAAAGCTGACACTGTGATTGGCGGGTACAGGATTGGTTGCGTTTGTCGGTGCAAAGTATTGATTGGCTGGTTTTGGTGGATAATAAAATTCATTTGCACCAATTGTGTCTTTTGTTTAGTATTTGTTGTCCAGTAGATGTGAGCGGAGCTTTCATTACGGCACGTGTTGCAGGTGTGCATTTACACTTTATTATTTTTTATTTTGTGTTTATATACAGTACATGTGTGCTTGTTTTTTATTTAAATCATGATATGATTTTGTATTTCCACTGCACGATTTATGATTGATTGTGTGTTTTGCTTTTGTGTTTGTTTATTTGCACTAATTTTGAATCACGGTACTTGCCTGGACTGCCTCTCCACCTAATTGACAATTAATTTGTCGCTTTTGAAGCGCATTCCGCACGTGGGTCTTATTATTTTTAATTAACTAAAGGGTCTTTAAGAGACTGACAGATTGAGAGAGGAGAGAGCTGCAGGGACAGAGATGCGGGAACGTGGAGCTGTGGAGATGCAGAGACGTGAATGCAGAGAAGAGAAATGCGAGAAGACAGAAACGAAACTAAACTAAAGTAAACCAGAAAGTAATAAAGAACTAAAGGAACAAAGATGGGCCCACACCTGAGGGAGCTGACCAAGGGAATTGTACAGCAGGTCGCTGCCGCTGAGAGACCCAAATCCGGAAGCAACTGAGAGGGAGAGCGTTGAGTACGCTGTTCAAGGTGGATTGAGCATATAGAGGAGAAGAGGCGAATATACCTCCCCCCTCGCTAAGTTAAGTGTGAAATCTTTTGCTGTTGTGTGTGTGTGCTTGCTGCATCGCCCTGCTTTCAACAATTTGGATTGCTTAGCCGAAGTTCTTTTATTTTGTTTTACTTTCTTAGAGAAACGTCTCCAGTGACGTTCCTCTAAGAAAGTAAAACAAAATAAAAGAACCCTCCCTAACCAGAGCTGTTGTAGCCTACTCGAGTCTCAGTTAATGGAACACAGAGAAGACGGCTTTGGGACTTAATGATGATGCCATTTATGATGGGGGCTCAAGGGGGTTCACAATTTCAAGGCACTAACTCTGCTGTTAAGTTAGGTGAGTGGAAAACTCAATTAGAAATTATATTACGTATGCAAGTACTAACGGAGGCCCAAAAAGTAGATTTTATTTTAAGCTTTCTGGAAGGGGAAGCCAGACGAGAAATTTTGATTATAGCTGAGGGAGATAGGAACACTAAGGAGAAAATATTTGCAACCCTAGACCAATTATATGGTGATAAGACCTCTGCCTCTGCTTTGCGATTCTCCTTTTTTAATTGCAAGCAAACCCCAAGAGAAAATATAAGGACTTTCATTCTCCGGATGTGTGAGCTTTTTTGCAGGTTACAACAGCGAGACCTCAGAGGATTACAACAAGAAGATGTGTTGCTGAGGGATCAATTGGTGGCAGGGCTGAAAGATGATGCTTTGAGGTGTGAACTCCGCACCCGGATAAGGCGAGAAGAGGCTTTTACTTTTGATGCAGTGCAGCAAGAAGCGCTGTTGCTGGAGGAAGAGAATCTGAAAGTACCAGAGGATCCTCTTTGCTATGATGTAGGTGAGTGTTCTAATCTGCCCCTCACTGCACAGGACAACACTAAGTGGAGAGCCACACTGAAGGAGGAGTTGACTCGGGAGATGAAGGAACAGATTTCCATTTTGACCAGAGAGATCAGTGCAGAACTGCAGGTTCAGGACCGATGCCCTGTGGGGAGTAACCGAGTTGAAAAAGATGGATTTACAGGGTACCGTGATGGTTACGGAGAGAGACCACCTGCCAGCTCCAGGGAGAGATCTGGGTATTCGACTGGAGGTCAACCACAGGGCCAATGGCGTGAAACTGCTTATAGGAGGCCTACAGTCCCACCTCGGGATTGGTGGGACGGAAGGAGACGACCTATTTGTCGTTGCTGTAATGAACCAGGACATCTGGAGTGTCAGTGCCCTCTGAGACTGCAAGAACAGAGGGATTTAAACTAGATGTCCCTGTTGCTGAAGGGCAAACAGCAGGTTGTGACAACATAAGCCCTGGTCCCGCCATTTCATCACGTGTGGTAGGTGACCGTCCTACAGTTGAAATCCATGTAAATGGAGTGAAATGTAGATTTGTTTTAGATACAGGATCGCAGGTGACCATGATAGCAGAAAGTAAATATAAAAGACAATTTGGAACAAATGGGAGTGAGATTAGTGAAGAATCCCGGGACGGGCTGGAAGTCTCAGCTTTTAGGCAAGTATCTATTGAAGTGGTGCAAGCTTGCTGTTCTGGAGTTGCTGGAGAGGACGGAACCATTGAAGACTATCCTGTGTCTTGGGGATGGGCCCCAGGCTTGTGGAGACATGCTCAGAAAGAAGATGGTCTGGTAAGTCGAGTTTGCTATTTTCTTGACTGCAAGGAACCCCCTACCCCATTGGAATGCCAGAGGATGACTTCAGAACTGAAGCAAATACTTCATCAGCGACCTCGGTTGGAATATCGAGAAGGAGTGCTGTGTCGACGTCGTTTGGACCCTGCAACCCAAGAGGTAGGATATCAAATTGTTGCCCCCAAGAATAGATGGAAGGAGATTTGGCAGGAGTACCATGAGCGGTCAGGACATTTGGGATTAGAGAAAACCCTTTCTACCATTCGGCGTAAGTTTTTCTGGCCAAAGATGGAACAACAGATGCAAGAATGGCACAAGAATTGCCCTTGTTGCATATTAAGGAAGGCCCCTTCCAATAGTCTTGCTCCATTAGTTCCAATAGTAGCTAGTGCCCCACTCGAGATTGTCTCTCTCGATTTCTTGACTCTAAGCAGACCTACTGATGCTTTCCAAAATATTTTGGTTATCACAAATCTGTTTATCAAGTTTGCATGGGCTGTGCCCACAACAGACCAGACAGCATTGACCACTGCTTGGACACTGTGGCGAACTGTGATCCAACCTTTTGGATGTCCCCAGCGGTTCCATTCGGATCAGGGGGCTAACTTCGAGGCTCGCTTGATTAAAGAACTGTGCCTGTGTTATGGTATACGAAAGAGTCAAACATCCCCCTACAATCCACAAGGAAACGGGACCTGTGAACGTTTTAATCAGACGTTATTAAATTTAATTGGAACACTGGAAGATGATAAGAAATCGCAATGGCCAGACTATCTTCCCAAACTTATCCATGCTTATAATAATTGTGTTCATGGTTCAACAGGATATTCTCCATTCTTTTTAACCCTTTGCGGTCCTATGTCAGACCTAGTCCGACATTGCAATTATTCCTATCCAGTCCAATGTCGGACCCTGTCCGACATCATCAAACAGACGCAAAAAACGGGTTTCTAGTCATTTTTTCTCTGGAAAAACCCGAGAAAACCATTCAATGGCCGAGTGGGGCGACAGGAGCAGAGACAAGCCGAAAAAAGGCGTATCTCATGAATAGTCATACTTGCCACTGGCATCAGATAACGGCAGCCGTAAGGAAACAAGCTGGCTGCTACTGCATCAGCACTCAGAGAATATCACGGACATTTGAAGATCTTTTTTCAGATGTTATAGTAATAAAATAATGACTTGGATTGCATTATTGAGACGTTTGGTGATAAAACGAGTGATCAGGAGATAATTGATCGGTATGTACGACTATTATTATTATTATTATTATTAATAATTATTTCTTAGCATATGTGAAAGCTATAGTGAACAAAAGGGTGGGGCGGGGCTGGGGATCCCTAGTGAGTGCTTTGTTGATCTGCAGGGCCATTTAAACCCGTTTGACTGTGAAAAAAAAATACTTTTAAACAGCGTGTCTAAAATTAACTGCGCGTGTGAAAATAAATTGGACCTGACGCACCTGACACGCACTTAATAAATGGACTGCAAAGGGTTAACAGCATTAGTACTTCAATACAGTAATACAAATATGGTTATCATATATTTAACACTTTGGCTATAAAATGCAGAAAGCTAAAAACGCCCACCGCTAAATTCTAGAACATTCAATATATATCTCTTACACATAATTTCTATACCTCATAGCAATGCATCAATATAAAAGAGATATTCAGTTCAAATATATGCTTACCTTCCAGTATATGGAAGTGTAGTGTTGGATATATTGAAAAATAAGAACTGTCTTCAAAAGGCAGAGACTTGTGAATACCACCTAACAGCAATCAGTTTTTCAGAGATCTTCAGAGCATGGATCACATCAGCTTGTTGTTAGCAAGTTGAGCGATACTTGACTCTGGTTTTACCTAGGTTTTTATAGGAATATATCAGGTCCCAAGTAAATCTAATCATCAGTCTGCCTTGACATTTTTTATCTTTAAGTTAATGATACATTCTAGAAGAATCTGTTCAACTCCTTTTTCAAAACTGATTGAATATAAAATCTTGCCAATAAAACAATGAAACAGGATTTCATCACTCTCTTTTTCGAACTCCTCCTTTTTCTAAAAAGTCAGGTAGACCAAAGTTCACAGAATCCTTGCTATAAGTATATGTGTATATATGAGAGTTGTTTTTAATATGTAACACTAGCTATATTTGATTATATTTAGTTCAAATTATATTATTATTTAGTCAAAAATGATATGTCCCTCTTAGCCACATATTACATTACCTTTTCAGTGTGTTATCAATGGGTCAGTTTAACTTCATATACAAATGTGTGTTAACAAAGTATTTGACAAAGACTGCCTTTGAATGAGCATTTAGTTTAGTTCAATTAGTTTCATTTAAATTTTAAACTATAATAAAGTTACAGTAGAGCCATAACAAGCAAAAAACACTTGTTAGTTTAAACATTATGTTTCTTATTAGATTAAAATACTTACAACATATTATTTCTCTTTAGAGAGAATAATCAAATAAAATCAAATAAAATCAAATAGGTCTTTTTAGTCTGAAATATTGTGTTGTCTAAAAAGGGTTAACCTTTTATTTTTACTAATCTGCAATGTTATGTATGCTGTTTTTATATTCTTTAAAACACAGTACAATTATTACAATATTCTGAGTCAGTTAGTAGTGAACTTCTTTCATTTTTAACTAATATGTTCTTTCAACAATAATACTGTTATTTGTATAACAGTTTAACTTTACATTATTTTATAACATACATTTCTAATTCAGTTACCTCAGTATAACAGTTGAATTAATTAAGTCTGACCCCTTTCTCTGTTCATACAAAATCCAGTTGAAGCAGATTTTAAGACAACCTTTGCTTTTTACCAATTTTTTGGTGTTGATGAATACGAGACATGAAGCAAAGAAAGTATCGAAAGAAGCTTCTTTTTCTCAGAAAACTGGAATCCGTTAACAAGGCCTTATGATAAGAGCCTGCCCAGTTTGACTCCTTCTAGCAGGTGTTTTCACAGACTGCACACAACAGCTATCCACTGATTTCTACTGAGTATACAGATCTTTTTGAAAAGAACATATACAGTATTTTTATAATTATTGACAAATAGTAAATCATATTATTTCAATCAATACAGGTTAGTTTAAATCATCCAATAACTCGTTCCCAACAGGATTTGAACTCTGCGCCAGGCTCAGCTCGGACTGGTTCTCCGCACACCACGACAGGCCTGCTAAAAATATTTTCTAAAACACATTACAGTCATTACAGTATTTGTTGCAGTTTCACAAATGTTCAATTTGTTTCCCAAAAATCGGCCTGCTTCCAGTAGCTGTGACAGTCTTGGGTCAGTTTCTGCTCTCAGTGAGTCAGTTTCTGCTCACAGGTGTGAGTGACAGTCTTTAAAAGTCTGATACCTGCAAAAACTTAAATCTTGTTAGCTGGGCTCCCATCTCTGCATTTTCATTCCCTTCATCAATGGGCAAACACATTTTAACTGAATCTGGGTCCATCAAAGAACCACACCCTTGCAACCGAGGCCTTCCATGCAAAAGGATCTAATGACTTATAGCACAAAAGGGACGTGCTAGAACCGTAACCAAGTGTTTTTTTTTATTATTTATAAATATATTAATTCAAATGATTGATTAATATAGGGCCCCATTAGTTACAATACACATTTTTATTGCCTAAACTGTAGACTGCGAGTTATAATAGTATAGTGATATAGAACAATTCTTGCTCTTTCCAAGAATGTGCTTAAGACAGCATTATGGTGGACACAGGTTAATATGAGCACATTATGAATGTGAGCCCCCCTCGGGTGTTTAGGTCTAATTTGGGAAACATGACTTAGGCTACAGCCAATGGACAGGAGGAGTAGCTGGAGTGAGGGTGCCAGTTCTCGAGCTGGGAGTGTAAGGGCAGATCAGCAACCTGGGGGTGGCAGGTGGGAGTATGTTAGTGAAATAAATACAGACATTAATAAATTATCTTTTTGTTTATGAATTAAAATGTTGCCCCAAACAACTATTGGATACTCACAAGACAATTCAATATTTTTTAGAAGAATGAGGAGAAAACAAAAATATACAAATGTGTTTTTATACAGAATCCCGCTGTAACAGGTTGGCTAAGTGGGTGGTGTAAAAATGACTGACAACCAGTCCAGGTTCGTTGCACTCGCGCCCGGCTTTATTTTGCCCGATAATTCAAATAATAAAGGACGCCGGGATACACAACAATGTGTAACCCGACAAACAATAGGGAAAAGGGTTGCAGTCCCAAACGAAAAACGAAACCAAAAACAATAAACTCAACAAAAACACAGTCCGTCTCCCCTCAATCCAAACGGGGGCACCACGGTAAACAGTCCAGCACTTCCGGTCCGCGCTCCTCCGATGTATTCCCGGAGCGTCCCGTTAGTGCTCTATGGACAGACAAAGGGTGAGGGGGTTAGCAGGTATATCCACAAGACACACAATAACACTCCTTTTATTCCTTTTCCCCGTTTATAATTCCCCTCGTTTCTCTTGCAGTCTTGCTCTCTCTCTCTCTCTCTCTCTCTCTCTCTCTGCACACACTGTACCTTGCCAGAAGGAACAGAACTGTGGGCCACGCCCCCTTTTGTACGCTCCATCCCGTCCCCATTGGTCAGCGAGGGCAACCGCCATCAGCCAATACGTGATTGCCACAGCGCTTCCCCTCTGGGTTGATGACGTTGCACACCGTGGTCCCGCCCCCTTACCAGATGGCCGACTTCCACCTTCCCTGGGGTTGTCTGCTCCTCCTCCCTAGCGCCCTCACCGGTCGGGAGGGAGATCTAACACAAGAGTTCATTCTCTCTTTGTCACATATCCCACCGCTCAGAGTGGAGCCGAAGGAACACTCGGCCAAATCTACCATCCCCATTACTCCCCCCTCCCGGGAAAAATAATCCGCATTTTGGTGATCTTTCCCTGCACGATGTACCATATGATACATATAAGGCTGCAATGCCAAATACCACCGAGTTATTCGAGCATTGCTATCCTTCATGGTGCTTAACCATCTGAGTGGGGAGTGGTCCGTGACCAGATCAAATGAATGTCCCAGTAAGTAATACCTGAGGGAGTGGGTAGCCCATTTAATGGCCAGGCACTCTACCACCGAGTAATTACGCTTCCGAGGAAGCATTTTTTTACTAATGTAAAGAATGGGGTGCTCCACCCCGTTAACTCTCTGAGACAAGACTGCCCGCAAACCAACCCCTGACGCGTCAGTATGGAGGAGGAATCTCTTGCTAAAATCTGGTAATATTAGAGCAGGAGCCTGGCACAGTTTTTGCTTAATGGTCTCAAACGCCCCCTGACACTCTTCTGACCACTTGACTAAATTTGGCACACACTTTTTAGTGAGGTCCACCAGGGGATTGACCACGGTGGCATGCTCGGGGATAAAGCGGCGGTAATAACCAGCCAATCCCAATAGTGACCTCACCTGGGACTTAGTTTTGGGGACCGCCGCATCCACCAAAGCCTGGACTTTGGTGGCCACGGGTTTCACCCGTCCGTTTCCCATGATAAATCCTAAGTACTGGGTTTCTAATTTAGCAAACGCACATTTCCTCAGGTTGGCTGTCAGCCGGGCAGCCCTTAGAGACTGAAGGACGGCTGTAAGTCGATTTACATGCTCTCTCCAGGTGGAGCTATATATAACCACATCGTCAATATACGCTGCCGCATACTCACGATGGGGATGTAACACCTCGTCCATCAGCCTCTGAAAGGCGGAGGGCGCACCATGTAGCCCAAACGGCATGGTTTTAAAATGGAACAGCCCATCCGGAGTTGAAAATGCCGTTTTTTCACATGAATCGCGGTTCAAAGGGATCTGCCAATATCCCTTCGTCAGGTCCAGAGTTGAGATAAACCTGGCCGTCCCCAGTCAGTCGAGGAGTTCGTCGATCCGAGGCATGGGGTAGGCATCGAACTTGGCGATAGCATTGACCTTCCGAAAGTCGACACAGAAGCGATTAGTGCCATCCCTCTTGGCCACGATAACAATGGGACTGCACCACTCATTTCTGGAAGGCTCAATAACCCCAAGTTCAAGCATCGCCCTCACCTCGTTCTGGACACCACTCCGTCGACTTTCCGGGATCCGGTAGGGCCTCTCCCGAACAGTGACACCTGGCGGAGTAATAACAGCATATTTGGTAAGGTTAGTCTTGCCGGGCACATCAGAAAACACATCCCCAAATTTCCCAATCAACTTACGCAACTCTACCTGCTGATCCGGAAGTAGCTGTTCCCCCATTGAAACCTGGCTGGGGCTAGGGGCCTCTATGCAGGGTCCTAAGTCACCCTCCATCTCGCCTGGGGCTATGAATAAGACCTCCCTTGCCTTCCAGGGCTTTAATAAGTTAACATGGTAAATTTATGTTTTATTTCGGCGATCGGGCTGTCTAATCTCATAATTTACTAATCCTACTGCCCGTATCACCTCATACGGCCCCTGCCATTTAGCACACAGTTTCGATTCCAATGACAGAAGAAGCAGCATTACTTTATCTCCTGGCCGAAAGGTTTGAATTCGCGCATTAGTATTGTAATGCTGCTGTTGCCGATGTTGAGCCGACCTAAGATTGTCTTGAGCCAATCGACCAATTAAATCAAGGCGATCCCGCAGTAGGAGCACATGCTGCACTACATTTTTGGCGGAGCTTTTGTGTTCTTCCCAACCCTCTCTCAACAAGTCAAGGATGCCTCGTGGCTGCCGGCCATATAACAGCTCAAAGGGGGAAAATCCCGTTGAGCTCTGAGGCACCTCTCTCACTGCAAAGAGTAGGTAAGGAAGAAGAGTAGCCCAATGTTTTTGCTCCTGACTCACAAACCGTCTCAACATTTGCTTCAATGTTTGGTTGAAATGTTCCACCAGACCATCCGTTTGGGGATGATAAATGGACGTTCGGATGGGACGTATTTTTAGAATCTGATACACCTGCTGTAGCGTTTTAGACAAAAAGTTTGTTCTGTGATCAGTGAGGATTTCTTTGGGAATCCCTACTCTAGCCATAATCTGACTCAATTCTTTCGCAATTGCAGTGGCACTAGTGGACCGCAACGGAACTGCTTCCGTGTACCGCGTTGCATAATCCACCATCACTAATATGTGCGTGTACCCAGAATCAGAAGGCAGCACTGGCCCAACTATGTCCATTGCAACGCGTTCGAAGGGAGTCGAGACAATAGGCAGTGGGACCAGAGGGGCGGGGCGCACTCGACCCGGTGCTACTCTCTGGCATTCCGGGCAGGTAGCTACATATTTCGCCACCTCGGTGTAGAGTCCCGCCCAATAAAATCGAGCCAGTATCCGGTCCCTCATTTTGTCAACACCAAGGTGTCCTGCAAAGGGGATGTCATGCTCCAGCCTCATGACCTCTGGTCGACAAGACGGGGGAACCATCAACTGTTTGACAGGCTGCCCTGTGCCTGGGGCTAGGTTTACCCTATATAGTAAGTGCCCCTCTACAACAAAATGAGGCTATACCAGTGTCCCGATGCCGTCAACATCCTTCCCCTCAATAGACCTGACCTGCTCCCTAGCTTGCACCAGTGTGGGGGCGTTGTTCTGCTCCCACACTAGGTCCGCGCTGGAGGCCCACACGTCCGGGATATTGACAGGGGCTGGAGCAGTCCCTACCCTCGAGAGTCCAGTAACCTCGCTCGCCCGGTCACACTGTGTTCCCACCCCCTTCGATTGGCACTTGGGACCATCAGAACCTTCCCCCGCCAGACCCCAACCGTGTCGGATCAATGCGCCTTCCCACTTTTCCTTCCGTCTCTCCTTGTGTGTTTTCCTAGGACAAAAAAGTGGAGAGAACAGTTCTGCATGAAAAGGAAAAATGGTGCCAATTACTTCCTTCTCCCCGGGGGTCTACACGTGTCTACATGTGCGGTCGAGGCTGCCGATACTTTTACCAAATCCTTATACTGCGGCCAGTCTCGACCCAGAATAATTGGGTGTGGTAATTTTTCAGCCACACCTACTACTAGGTGGCGTTTTATCGGACCTACCGATAGATATACTTTTAGGGTGGGGTATGTCGCCGTGTCCCCATGGATACAGGAGATCGCCACCTGACCTTGTGGCTGCCACGACATACCGCCGAGGAGAGCTGTCCGAATCAAAGTTTGCTCACACCCTGTGTCCACTAACGCATGGGTTTCCACATTCCCCAGCATAACATCAACAATACACGGGCTCTCCCGACCATTTCCCCATTTCTTACCCGCTTCCGAAGCCAGATGACACGCAGCCACGTCACACTCCATTGCGGCCGGGCAGTATCTGGCAATGTGTCCCGGCTGCTGGCACCTGAAACAGATTGGTGGGGCAGAGGGCAAGGGCGGTACATATTTGTCCCGCTGCTGGTATGACAGCGGGCCGGGGGAAACCATTCTACCCCAGCTGGGGGCCAACCTCTGCCTCCATGGTAAGGGGCTGGGATGGCCCGACGGGGCCGGTGGTCGGGCAGGTCTTGGTCCGGGGGGGTGTGGTGATGGTCCCTTGGTAGAGGAGGGAGATGGGCAGTTCAGCAGAGTGGTTTGGTCGGACATGAGGGAGTCCTCGAAGTTCTCAGCCAACGCCACGGCTTGATCCAGGGTGGTGGGGTTGTGCCAGAGTATCCAGGCCTGCGTTTCGGCCCCGACCACATGGCAAAACTGCTCCATCATAATGGCTTCCCCCATCTGGACCCCAGTTTTCTGGCTGGGGTTTAGCCATTGCGCCATGTGGTCGCATAGCCGTTGTGCCACCACCCTGGGCTGGGTGTTAGGTGACCGCCGGAACTCCCGGAATCTGACCCAATGAGTCTCCCCCGTGATGTTGATACGGCGGAGTATAGCCTGTTTAACCAGGTCGTACTGGGCAGCATCGATGTCAGTCATGGCCCGATACGCTGCCTGCGCCTCCCCAACCAAGTTGGCTCGCCCAGTACTCCCGGGGCCATGCTGCAGTGGTGGCCAGCCGCTCAAATGCCACGAGGTAGGCTTCAGGGTCATCCTCCGCCGTCATTTTCTGGGCCCGGGCCTTCGGGGCAACCATCACGGGCCCAGCTGTTGCTGCCGACGTCATCCCCATCCCGACCCTCTCAATGAGGGCTGTGTATCTCTCCTCCCTCTTCCGTTCCTCCATCTCCCTCCGGCTGTCCATAGCCTCCAGGACCGCCGCAAAAGTGGCTGGATCCATCCCACTTCTGACACCACGTGTGACAGGTTGGCTAAGTGGGTGGTGTAAAAATGACTGACAACCAGTCCAGGTTCGTTGCACTCGCGCCCGGCTTTATTTTGCCCAATAATTCAAATAATAAAGGACGCCGGGATACACAACAATGTGTAACCCGACAAACAATAGGGAAAAGGGTTGCAGTCCCAAACGAAAAACGAAACCAAAAACAATAAACTCAACAAAAACACAGTCCGTCTCCCCTCAATCCAAACGGGGCACCACGGTAAACAGTCCGGCACTTCGGGTCCGCTCCTCGGGTCCGCTCCTCCGATGTATTCCCGGAGCGTCCCGTTAGTGCTCTATGGACAGACAAAGGGTGAGGGGGTTAGCAGGTATATCCACAAGACACACAATAACACTCCTTTTATTCCTTTTCCCCGTTTATAATTCCCCTCGTTTCTCTCGCAGTCTCGCTCTCTCTCTCTCTCTCTCTCTCGCACACACTGTACCTTGCCAGAAGGAACAGAACTGTGGGCCATGCCCCCTTTTGTACGCTCCATCCCGTCCCCATTGGTCAGCGAGGGCAACCGCCATCAGCCAATACACGATTGCCACAGCGCTTCCCCTCTGGGTTGATGACATTGCGCACTGTGGTCCCGCCCCCTTACCAGATGGCTGACTTCCACCTTCCCTGGGGTTGTCTGCTTCTCCTCCCTAGCGCCCTCACCGGTCGGGAGGGAGATCTAACACAAGAGTTCATTCTCTCTTTGTCACACCCGCCCACAACGCATGACACACAGATAGTAAAGAAAGTGTAAATGTTTAGTCCTGTTAAAAATATCGCTCGATTCACACATGCAGAGTCTCATTTGGGCTTTTTAAGTATCTCGTTGCAATTACGTATGTATCTCATACGTAACTGCAAATAAAATATGTGAAATCTGTGTTTATGCATGGTGAGAAAACCATCGGCTGAGGGAAATGACTGAGCGTCCCAATTGAGTTTTGCACCACACTTTTCATCGTGACGGCAAGAGTTTTACGCCACTCACTGTTCCATCAAGGACAATTCAGTTCTGCAATTGCATACCTTGTCTGCTTTTTCCAATGCACAGCCCATCAAGGAGGTCAGCTGTATGCTGCGTCAGGTTGCATAGGCAATGTGATGCAACTTGGAGCATTGCATGCGTTGACCAGCAAAGCAAGAAGACGTGAACAGATTAGGCCTATCATATTCTTAAAAATTTTGGGAGGCAGCTCATCCCATTTCAGATAATTTACAGTTCCTTTACTTGTACTTCTAAAGTCAAGTTACAGTACTAGATTGAGATTGCCTTGTGTCTGGATCTGGGGTTCATTTTACATGCGCCTCCAAGTCAATCCACTCTTACATAAGTGCCATGCAGTCCTGTTTTACTTTTTTTCTTTTTTAAATTTGGAATAGACAATTATTTTACAGAGAAGAAGACGAGCACTCGTGTTATCCGAAACGTGATGCCCGGCCAGCCACAGGGGTCGCTCATGTGTGGTGAGCCAAGGACTTCCAAGCCAACCTAACCCTCCCTGCCTGGGCAGCGCTTGGCCAATTGTGCACAGCCCCCTGGGAACTCCTGGCCACGGTTAGCAGTGGCATAGTCTGGATTCGAACTGGTGATCTCTAAGCTATAGGGCGGGAGGGGTGCCTTTACTGGAAGCGCCACTTGGGAGCCACCCAGTTTTACTTTTACAAGGATTTTACTCACTGTGTTCTACTCTGTTATCACAGGACACCTGGTCTGAGATATCGCCACAGGGTGCTTTGGTTACTGTTTTTTTTGGCACAGCTTTGAGATGATGGAATGCCATTACAATCGCAACTGTGTGTTTGACTTGCCACCCATGGTTTGAATCTGTAATCCAGTGGGGTTTTTTTTAGATAACCCATACTAAAGGTGTTGTGTATCTAAGGTTATTTTTTTAATATGGAGTGAATAGTCTGCTATGTGTTTTAAGATACTGATGTATAATTTGAAGAAAAGGCAAATATCATTTTTATGAGAGGTATAAAATAATTGTTACAGTTTAAAACTAGTAAGAAAATATTTAAGATATGATGTTTTCATACTGAACTAATGGGACAAACCTGGACAATCTGATTTGGGGAACCGTTCTACCTGCCTTTTTTTAAATGAGTAGATACAAAAACCTGTTCCTATTCTATATGGAACAAGTCGAAAACATCCTGGTCTGTGTATCTCACAAAAACACAAAATTAGTTGCAGGAAGTTGTTTAGTGGTGGTTTTGTAAAGTTATAATTATTACAGTTATTAATTTGGAGAATTTTTTTTGTAAATGTTATTTGTGGACTTTTTTTGGTTGTTTGTTGTTTGCTTAAGTGCAATGCACACGGGATGGTGAAGGAATAAAAAAGGGCTATCTACAGAAGGAAGATACGTAGTTTGCATCGCTTGCGCTGTGCAGTAGTTCATTTAAACAAGTTTTCTTTATTTTTTCCTCTCTGTACTTGTTCGGTATGCATTGGCCCCTAAAAGAGGTGAATTTCGTGGTGACCCCTCAATTTCACGATTTCTGCGAAATCGTGATTCAGGTAGACCCCTAGTCATAAAGCACTGACATTTGGCGCAATAGAAGGTGTTCCATATTGCCACATCTCTAATATACAAAATGTTTAGGGTTGCCACTAATGGAATTGGGCTTGCCCATGCAGGCAGTAAACACAATTGTCCTTCATCGCTTTTAGCACATATGGAGATTTTTTAGTTCCTGGTTGCTTATGTCAAAAGTAAAAAAAAATTATTGAAATGTTTGTGGTCAGTGCATACATAAAAACCCAGTGCACAGCACAGTCTTCCACAGTTATCAGCCTTTGCACCCCCCTCCCTCCCTCCCTTCTGTGGGCGGTACTGGATGTGACACACATTGAACAATAATTTGCTCAGCTTCACTTTGTAATAAACATAACCCAGAATTTTACTCAAATACAAATTTTAGGACAATACACAATTAATACAGAATATATAGTTCTGGTTCAGATTGCCATTCAAAAATACTGAAAACTCAATATGAGTATCTAAACAGGGGAAAGCTTATGTGAGGTCAGTGAAATAAGAAACTGGGCAAAACCTGAGAAAGACACATCATAAAACAGGTACAAATTTGATGGTGGCTTTGAAACACCAAGAAAATGAAAAAAGTGCTGCGTGTACACCTATTTTTATTTGCCTTATAAGTATGCTTGGCTTTCTGGTCTTGCTGCTTTTCCAGAAACTCAACTCCTGTTTCCTAATTATAATTTTAAAGCTTGTAGGAGTAAAAACCCAGCTTGGGAACTGTTGCTAATGTTACAAAGAACAAAGTCACAATTTGTTGGTGTTAAACTTATCCTTATCTGAGCCTCTCCCCCATGGTAATTGCAAATGGCAGTGCGCCAGAAAGAGTCACTGTGAAGGAGAGATCAGGCAGAAAGGGCAGGCATTATTCTAAGAAGAACTGCAGCAGCACAGCTCTCGTACAGCAGCCCAGATCACATCTGCTCAGCAACGCCAATTACAAGTCAATGAAGAGGTGAGATATTAAGTGCAAGGAGCCGATGAGCCACTAACTTGGACTCTGGTAAGTGTAACACTGGGAACTGCATAGTTTGTAGGATCATATATTCAATGGATATTGAGTTGAATGAAATTAGCACTGTCTTTGTTTTTTGTAGGTCATGCTAAAGTAACAGGTCTTACTGGTCGGCAAGAAAATCTAAGGTTTATATACTGTAAACATAAATTTGAGTAAATTATTCATTAATGTATTTAATTTATTGTTGTGCTTTTCTTTATTATCATGCTTTGCGCTATATTGTTTGAAAAATATGTGAAATGTATCCAAAAAACAAATCTAGATGTTGAATATATTTGGTATGCTAACTTCTCCTCAATAAAAAAAGATTGTTTTGCATTTACTATTTTCAGATTATAAAGAATGCAAAACTGGGAATGTGTGCTTGATCAAAAGCATATTGAAGATATTAAGCAATGTCTACTTTTTTTTTTTTTTTGCTTTGGGTTAAATATTTTTAGAGACAATGTGTACTTCAATGTTTGTGTTAGGAACACTCGTAGAAATTAAAATAGAATACTGTTTACACTGGAACATTACCAAGTGGTTGTCTTTTATATTAAACTATAAGAATGTAACATTCACATATTCAACTTAAGTTAATTTACCAATATTTAAAATAATACCCGTTTTAGATGCACTGGAATTTTCCTAAAAAATAAAAAAAGATAATATATGTAACATCATTGCATCGCTTTGTCAGTTATTTTACATCAAATTTAACAGCGGGCTGATATAATATTTTGGCCTCCATTCTGGAGCCTTTGAAACTTGGCTGCAGTTAGTTATCCTGTTGTCCTGGCAAAATAACAGAGCATGTTTAAACGGCAGCTGCTGATATACAGTAAATATGCAAAAACAAAAGAAAGTCAAAAAAATGTAATACTCGTAATGCCTACGAAGCATTACCACCATGGCAGTTATAATACCTGAGGCACATGACAGGGACAAATGAAATGAGCACTAGCCTGGCCTGGCAGGATTGTTGCTGGTGTATGCCTTAAACAATACTTTTAAAAGAAAAGCTGTTTATAAAACTAAAATGTTCTCGCCTTGAGCACGCTTGACAATTCTAACTGCCTGCCATTTAATAGGTATCCTCATTATATACAAATCAACTATTCCTCTATCAGAATTAAAGTCACCTTGTCACATGATTTGAATGGAATGAGGAGATGCAGCACCCAGAACTTCTCCCATTGATTGCAAACTTCACAATAAAGTAAGGCTAATGTAAAAAATAGTTAAGTCCACTGGTTATCCAATCAGAATGCAAGACAGTTCTGTTTAACACCTTAAAAAACTACACCTAGATAAAAAAAAAAAAAAAAACTCATACAGAAAAATTTGAAAAATTCCCCAGAACCGTAAGCAGAACAAACCATTATGGTATCAGAAATAACAATAGAATATATTTTGAACAAATAATGTGTGTGAAATTATCATGTCATAGATGTCAGTTTGTAATCTGGGTTCAGAGTTTTAATAATTGCTATTTATATAGTCTTGATTGAGTCTAAACTGATATCTGAGGGACTAAATTCACAAATGAGCACTTGCCATTCAAATACTTTCCCAGGTCTGACTTATAACTCCTTGAAGGTTTCCATGTGTTATACTAATGTCTAAAACATATTTTTGTATAATGCATAAAGCTTATTGTAAAATGTTTGATGTTGCCCACTCCACACATGTCTAGTAAAAGACCAACATTGTATCATGTTGGCACACAAGAAATACCAGAGTAAACCTATAGATGAAACAGAATTTTACTATCAAAATGACAAGTCTGTGTGAAACTATTTTGTTCTTTTGACACCACCTCTCCCAATCTGAGAGCTGGGACGTTGACTCAAACAGATCCAGTGTTCAGGGTGCACTTTAACAGTCGCAGTTAGGATAAAATGGATAGCTGTGTGGTGGGTTTGTGGTGTAAATGTCCAATAATAAATAATTTGGTAATTAGTTATTTAAATGTGGCCTATTATTCCGCATAGGGAAGCAGGTTGGATGGCTCACAGTGGAGTGCAATGGGATAACTGGTTACCTGTACTGCTGCATCGTATCTGCTATTTTCCAAATGCACTTACTTTGATCTGGCAAATAATCATTTGGATTGCTAGACAGAAGCCTTATTATGGAGAATATCTGTTACCTATATTTTGTTTTATCAAGTTGTTAGCCAGACACCAGTCCCCACAAGGATACGGGTATCTTGATTGGCGTTTATCAAACTATCTGTAAGCTTTAACATAATAATGCATATGTGTATCTATATTTTGCAGTGCAGTGTGTTGTAATCTGGATATGCCTGGTCTGGTGTTGTAATATAGATATAACAGGATTTTTTAAAATACTAATTCATTTTGCATTTTAATCTACTATTGTGGTGATGCATAGAAATTTTGTTGCAGTCGGAAAGGTAAAGGTACATGTGTCTGGAACACTTCCAAGTTGGGATTTCACTGTCTGACTCTACAAATGGGTTCCATGTGGAATATGCAATGACGTCAAAATATCCAGCTTGAGAAGACAAAGGGGAAGCCATGGTGTGTGTGTCTCTGCAGGTGCAGTGTTTTCCAGCTACCTCACAGCCGCAGCCCAAGAAACTGTTAGATGAGTGCCCATTGAGTAATAGCCTAACCTGAGGTCACACAGTATAGAAAAAACATGGTCTCATTATGGTATAGGCTGTTAAAAGATTACATGCAGAAATACGCTGACATCTTTCAAGACATTACATAGCTGTCATAGATAGCGTTTAGTAGTACATAAAAATGCTGTGCAGGGTGTATCTTTTCAGAAGTATTTATCAATTTTATTACCTTACTTATAGTGAGAACTGCAATTGAAAACAGCAGGAATGAAGCAAGGTTTTTCATTAATACCTGGCTCATACTTGTACCTTTCAGTTCTTATATATTTAAATAATGATTCAATTGTTAACGTCAGCTGCATTTTAGTCACGAGTGCCTGCAGTGGTCAAAATTAAAGTTAGTTGTACACCCTAGGTGTGAAATCTAAAACAAACAACAAAAAGAATTGATAGTGCATATATAACTTGGATTGCTTTTACACGTATTCCTGAAGGGGAGCCAAGGTAAAAAGATACAAGCTTGAAAAAACATCTCCTCCTGGAAGATGTGTCCTTTTGCACAGTGGTTATGATGGTAGTGTTGTGTGATGCACTACCATTACAGATTCTAACCACAATAGATGAAGGGCAACTATATAATTTGAGAAAGCAACCAAGCCTGGCTCTTTTTTGCAGAGTGATATAGATACTCACAGTTGTCTGGTCGCCGGTTGGATGAAAGACTGTGAATTGTGTATAATTGTTTGGGTATTGTGAGGTAGCTGGTTTGTGTCCAGTCTCCACCTATTACATAGGTCCTGCTGCGACTCAAATTATTTCATATTGGTTATAGCCAACTGTGACTGCTGTCATGAATACTGCTGAGCCCTACAGGCCAGACAAGGTAATGGGATATACTGTACTCATCCGTTACTCAGTCCATTTTGTATCTTGGGGTTAACACTTTTTAATGAGTGTCTGAAATTCACATGTAATTACATACAAACAAGCATATGATATACTATTACATTCACATACTTGAACATCATTTAATCATAAATAAGCACACAGTTTAAACTATCACCAATATGTACACGTATTTTGGATTGGCTTCAAATGTATTCAATAGGGAATATGCTAGTTTGAACATAATGATGTTTGAATTACTGTCACTTATTTTAAAGTGTAGCCAACTTCGAAACTGAGGTTGTCAGTTTATGCACTACCCCTGCCTGTTACACAGGCTCATAGTAACAATTTAACAATAGAACATTGTGTTGTGTTGTGCAAGAAAAAAACAACATACATGAGACAATTTCAGAACATATATTATGAGGTATATTATAAATATGTTTTCAAACTGGGAACTGTATGGCTTTAATGTTTTTTGTTTTTTTTTAAACCCTGGGTTTAATTTAATTTAATTTAATTTAATTTAAAGAACCATATTGATGCAATTATCTAGAAAATGCTGCACAGATGCATCCTTTTGCAATATTTTTGCTGACATTTTGTAATTCTAATTCTTGGATTTTCTTCATGTTTTCTGTGTCCCACACATCTATAACAAATCTAATTAGCTTTTCAAATTAATAAATTATAGCACTTAGCGATATGTGTTGTATTTAAAGCTGCAACATCTGCAATAAATTTTATTCCACTAATGTCAGCATGCCTAAAGCAAAATTCTTCCAACAAAAGAGCTGCAGCAATCTGTTCCTTTCCATTCTCAATTAACGGCACACTTTTAGTGTCATTTAAGATGGTTTAAAATGTGTTTTTTTTTACCCACAAACCGATGTTGAAAATAGGTATTTCATGAAAAGCATTTTTTTAAAAATTCCGTTCTGCTTCTTGAGCTAGCTTTAACAGAGCCTGAAGCTGTCATGAATAACCCCTCCTACTACAAGTACTTTAGCAGCAAGAGTATTCCTACATTCCCGGAGTGAAGAAGGTTTCAAAGTGATTCCAAGCGGGAGATTGCTTTCTTATAATTAAAAATGAGGCCTGCTTTCCAATTGTTTTCTTTACCCAAGTTAACTAAAATAAACAACAATTCCAAAATCCAGTATTTCTCCACATCCTCTTCCAAAACACAGTTTCCTATAATAAACTATTGCATATACTGCAGTATGCTTTTGTAAACTTGTGTTTTATTTGGGGGGCATGAACGAGGGCTCCTCCCCCGACTTCCCTCATACCAATAACATCTGTTAATCCCCTATTTAAACCCCAAGCCTTGAGTTTGCTCTCTGCCTTGCAGGTTTTTTTTTTTGGTTTTTGGTTTTGTTATTGCTTGTCGCAGCACAGCTGACAAACGCCGCACACCATTCTACCCTCGATACCGCAGGACAAAGCCGTCTCGCCTCTGAATTCGCAAATGCAGTCTGTTTGGTCATATATTGCTACACAGCCCTGCACAAATCCGATTTAATCATGTAAATTTGATTATCAATTTAGATTTGAAATCGCTACTCATCTTACTTTTGTTTTTCTGCAGAATCGAATTCTCGAATGGTGACTGCATTCTCTTCCTGGACAATCTGGCAATAAATCTGCCGCCACACGCTCCACGAGCTGCTGCCACAACACAATCCCGCCTCCCGGGCATACAGCTTCTGAAGTATGGAGTGAGATTACTGTTAAAAATATGAGACTGCAGAAACATAATTTGAAAATGTAAAATGCAAAAAATACATCCTCTCAAAAAAAAATTCGCTTGCAGTTTTATTTTACCCTTACAGTTCTATTCTTCGCGCGCTCAAATCCCTTTTTACGTTTACAGTTCTATTCTGCGCGCGCTCAAATCCCTTTTTACGCTTACAAATCTTGTCTCTGCTCGCTCTCGAATTCTGACAATTGTTTCACGCTCAAAAAAATCCGCAAATGTGTAGCTCAGGCAGCCTAGATGATTGTCGGCACGATCGATGAGCATTTCAACAAACATGGCGGAAAACCAAGTACCAGCTGCTTCACAGGGGTACAATATGGTTCATGTGTTCTGTAAGTGTACATAACGGCATTTTATTTTAGTTTTGACACTTGTACCCACATAGGTGCAAATAAGTATCATTAAGTAATTACTGTTTACGTTCGGCAAGAAATACCTAGGGATACATGCATTGGATTATGGATATGCGCATTGAATCATGGGATTGATTGTCCTATCCTGGCTTTCGCCATGCCTGCTGGCACTGTAACTCACAAATTGTTCACAGCAGCCAATATTTCATGTTCATGTAATCTTGTTTCATATTATAATGCTCCCCATGCATTCTGTGGCCCTCGACCAGGCAATTCATTCAGAAATCAAATCCACAAAGCATTCTCAGCCAAAAGCAGCATCCCATCTAGCATTGGATAATGCTCTCAAAGACTGGCCCATAGGGCTGGGAAGCCTATTGTTATTGTTGTGTTTATTATTATTAGGCTTCCAGGCCCATAGGGCTGGGAAGCCTATTGTTATTAGGCTGGGATTATTAGGCTGGGATTATTTTTATTTATTTTTTTTCCTGCCAAAACTTGCTCGAAAACTCACCAGATTCAGTAGGTTGGTAGATGCTTATGGAAAGATGGAAAATGCTAAAGAACTTATGTCATAAGTCACATGGTTTGGTCGCCATATTGGATTGAAAAAAAACATTTTGCCTAAATGTAAAAATTCGTCTTTCGAAAACCACTTATTGCAAAGTGATAAAAGTTGGTATAGCTGTTGAGGGACAGTCCAAGATTAACTGGTGTTCGTAAGAAGTTGATAGGTTATGTGGTATGGTGGCCATGCTGCATGACGTCATAATCACAAACTACAAAGATCTTCTCCCAACCCGCTAGTCTGATTTAAACAAACCCAATGGCACATATGATGGTAGAGTATAGCATATAGAGTGCAGATAGGGCCATGGTTACTATGGAACACATATAGTAACCCATATATGCTCTATCAAAAAATGTCATTGCCTGTAATCTCTGACCTTTCCTAAAGGTCAATTGTAAAACTGGCTTATAACTCCTCAGAGAGTGCACATATGGTTACTATGTAAAAATGGCATTCTGCACTATTTGCTAAAGTGTTTGTTACTGGTACTGGCATTCTGCACTATTTGCTAAAGTGTTTAGTACTCGTACTGGAAGCTGTAAAGTTGCTCGCAACTCTAGTTATTATTATTATTATTATTATTATTATTATTATTATTATTATTATTATTATTATTATTAGTGGCTTTAGAGCAAACCCATGTAGCATAGGCTCTTCTACCACTCACTCTTCATGTATAGTTACAGCTAACAATGTGATATCAATAACATTTCTATTAAATGGACAGTCTGTATAAAGCATTACATCCCTGTGAAAGAATAGCGCAGGTGGTCAAGGCTGGAGGAAGATGGTTGGCTGCAGTTTAAGCACTTCAAGCTCGTATTTATTTAAAGCAAACAAAACCCAAACGGCCGCAAAAGTAAAAAGTTAAATAAAAACAGTCTTACACAATACACAATCATAAAACTAAAAGAATCCTCACCCAAGCTGTGCTATCACGGTGAGGAACATAAACATGAGAGCATGTCTCTCTCGTCCAGGCTCTCCAGACAATGGAGCTGTTTAGCTCCTTTATATACCATGTGGCCAGGGTTGATTGACAATTAATCATTCAATCAATGCCTGGCCACATTCTCACGTGTATTTATTTGGCAGGGATAGGAATTAACCCTATCCCTGCCAATCACCAACACAAAACACACCCAATATACACCATACACACACACAAGAACAAAAAACCCACACAAAAAAACCCAATATTTAGAAAAACAAATAAACAATACATTATTTACATGATCCCCTACTAGTGATGATGTGTATGTCATCAGCAGTCAGAAAGATAGTGGAGAACTGCTTGTCAAACAAGTTCAATTCTCACAAGGGTTTTTGGAAAGCACACATCAAGAATCACCAGGTTGTTGTTGCACCTTTTGCAAAATATTTCTGCGTAACACTTTACATTAATTATCTCTAATTACTCTGTATTTACATAGTCATTACTTTGTAAATACATGTGTACTTACATATAAGTATGCATGGCTGCAATGTACTTTATGTGTACATTTTTTGCACGGTATATATATATATATATATATATTGCACGGTATATATATATATATATATATATAAAGTACACAACTGTATCAGCAAAGGGTTAGGGTTAGATTATGTCAAAAAGATTAACACATTAAGTACATTGTAACTATGCATAATAATACTGTAATTATCTGTTAGTACACATGTATTTACTAAGTAACGACTATGTAAATACACAGTCGTTAGAGACGCAAGGTAAAGTGTTACCAATATCTTGGGCAACTACCAGCAAAGTCTACAAACGGTTGACTATTGAGGATTGATGTTTCCTATTATCAGGGAATCTGGGGGTATGAAATCTGTTTTTCTGTATGGCCCTCTATTAAAGTCTTCCTGAACTGCTGCCTTGGACATGTGAGTGAAACATACAGTACTTGTAACAGGAGATGCTGCTTTTATCTCTGGTCAGGGATGCCACTTGTGTAACATGTATTTACATACAACTGGGTGATACCTGCTTCATTTTTTGTTATCCAACCCATGTAGATGTACAAGGTTCGGGTAAACTGCAGGTTTCATTTTGTATGCTTTCTTTCACTGTTTATCTTTAAAGGTTGAAGTGGAGCTTGACGTTTTAGAATATATGCAGCATGGAACAAAAAACAAAGTCCTTGAAGTTTTTTCTTCAGTCCTTCCTGGTTCTGGCCCTTCATCATTTTACTGGAGCACAGCATGAAGATATGAGATCCAGTAAGAATGTTTACTGTGCCAATGAAATGGATTTCTGGCTTAATTACTGAGACCCACCAATATAAACACAATAGAAAGAAAAATACTACTACATATATATATATATATATTAGCTGATATATTTCTCTAATTTTGTTCTTTGTGGTTTAATTCATTATTTTGAATGTTTAAATGGGAAAACATATTCAATTCTGTTTTATTGTAGGTTTCATAAATAACAATGTGATTACATATGAACTACCAGAATATTTACAACTACATTTTTATTTTATATTGTTTTTATGATAACAGTGCTGAACTGTTCATAATGAATTAACCCTTTGCGGTCCATTTATTCAGCACCTGTCAGGCGTGTCAGGTCCAATTTATTTTCACACAAGCTGTTTATTTTACACACAGTGTTTAAAGGTAATTTTATTCACAGTAAAACTGCATCTCCAGCCCTGCCCCACTCCTTGTTCGCTGTATTTATCACATATCTCTTCATAGTAGTGCATACTGATAAATCATCTCCATAGGACCGCAAAGTGTTAATGTAGCACCTATAATGTACAACACTCAACAGTGCAAACTGAGTCAATTCAATGACAAATGTTTATCCTTTTTCAATGTCTTCAATGACATAAATGGACTTTTAGTCGCAGCGTTTGTCATTGACTTTGAGACAGGGGCGTTTTGTAATGTAGGATTGGGGTTTAATGTGTGCAATTCACAATTAATATCTACTTCATATGAATTCTAATGTTAGTATAGTTACAATTAAAAAATATTGTTTTAAATTTATATTTTTATTAACATTTCCAATTTCAATTTTGGAGATAAAGTATGACATGTTATTTAAATTGTTTGCCTTATGTATTTTTTTCTCTTCTCCTAGGCTGCAGAACTGCTCCTAGTGATCTAGTATTTATATTAGATGGTTCTTGGAGTGTTGGGGATACAAATTTTGAAATAATTAAAAGATGGCTTGTCAATATTACTACTAACTTTAATATTGGCGAAACATTTACACAAGTTGGGGTTGTTCAATACAGTGATAACCCTCTCTTGGAAATCCCATTTGGAAAATATGTTTCAAGCGAAGAACTTATAAAAGCCATGGAATCAATACAATACATGGGGGGAAATACCCGGACGGGTATAGCGATAAAATTTGCCCGGGAAAATATGTTTACTCCCTCTGCCAGAGCTGCTAATGGTGTAACAAAAATAGCAGTCGTACTGACTGATGGAAAATCCCAGGATGAAGTCAAACATGCTGCAGAGGAAGCAAGGAAGAACAGAATCACTTTGTTTGCAATTGGAATTGGATCAGAAACAGAGGAAGCTGAACTTAAAGCAATTGCCAACAAGCCTTCGTCCACGTATGTGTTTTATGTCGACGACTACTTAGTAATTTCCAAAATCAGAGAACTGATGAGGCAGAAGCTCTGTGAAGGTATAGCAAATTTTAATATACATCTGCATGTTTTACACATGTACTGTATTTGTATATTGTTTGTGTTAATCTTCTTATGCTCCCTGCTGTTTAATGATGAGTGTCTTTCTTTTGGCATCCAAGAGTCAAAACACATGTCTATTCAATCAACAGGATGTCCTTTTTCCATCATTGGAATATGGCATGACTTTGCGCTGTTTGGATACTATGTAATTGCTGTGGTAATTAATCATTCATTTACTGTTTTACTTCCTAAAAACCTTTGTTTCTACTCCAAAATGAGTCGTCTCATTAAAGTTCTGCAATATGTGATTCGTGTCCTATTTGGACTCAATTGGCTCTGCGCTGACCAGTGAACTAGATGCAGCTTCCTACAACTTGGCTTAGCACAATAATTTACTACCACCATATGCACCCTGTTTCCGTCATCTTGGGAGATGAATATCCCCAGTCACTGGGATATGCATTAGTGGTCATGCATGTGTAGCGTGTGGGGTGTACGCCCATAAAAGGGCAGAATGCTAAATAGTTGACTACGCCACATGAAAAAGGAACCTATAGAATGGCTTATTTCACCCACCCCCCATCCACCCCCATGCGCAAGCCTTTTGAATTAAATGAAAAATCGAGATAAAAGAGTACAATTATCACTCTTTTCCAAGCAGGATTCTTTATTAATAACACACAATAAAATGATGAGGAGAGAAAAAAAACATTAAAACAAATAATTGTTGTAGCCCTTAAAAGTTCACTTACTGGAAAAACAAGCAGAAACAAAAACAAGCCTGAAGCACCAAAGGACGGGACACCCAAAGTAACCAGGACCCTTAACCCTTTGCTGCCTAAGCAGAAGGGCCATATATGGGCATGAATAGGACCACTTTGTTTTAGCTCTTGTAGTTTGGCACCCTTAAATCAGAAACCCAATATATCTACACAAAGGCATCAAGTAGCGGTTTCCCATGATAATGTATTTTGTTGTGTAATGCATTATATTTCATATAAGCCATGCCTCCCACATTTTGAAAAATGTATGAATAATATTTTTAAAAAATGCCAATTTCAACCTCTTTCCAAGTTATAGTGAGGAAAAAAAAGATATAGGAGCTGTGCAATTTAAGGATTTCAAATCAGAAATGAAATACCTTGTACAGTTGCAGAGATACACAAGGTTTTATGATGTGTGGTATTTTACAAAAACAACCTCCGAAATGGCAAATGTATACCAGCACTAAGACTTTCCAAAAACGGAGACTGGAAACAGTATTACCCTGGTTGTGATAAAAGTATATTTGTTTATAGTATAGACGTCACAAAAATAAAGAAAACCACACAAGATGTCGAGCAATGCCATTTTTATTTAAAAAGCAGCAGCTGACAACTTGACAACTTTGATAGCAAGACTTATTTTCAAAACTAGAATAAATAAATATCACACAGAAACAAAGAAAGTAAAATTATAATAAAATACATACCCAAATAATAATAACTATAGCTAAATAATTACACACCATCTTTTCACACAGAAACAAAAAGTAAACTAATAAAATACATAGTGTAATAATAATGACTACAGCTAAACAATGACTCCATCCTTTCACACACACAGACAGAAAACATAGAAAAAGTAAACTAATAATACATAGCTTATAATAATAAATGACGTGACAGCTAGTTAGGCATCAGATGCAGGTATTTAGTTTTGCCTCTGTCCATTTCTTGAGGAGAAATGTTTTCAAAAAAGGAAAATATATATATAATTAAAAATAACAGCAAAAATAAACGATCAGATGCTAGTACAGTAGTTAGTCTTGCCTATGTATCTAAATTTAGACCCAGCCCAGCCCTGCACACACACACAGATAAAACAAACAAACCAAAAAAATCATTCCAATGGTTTTTTTTTAAAGCAGATATAAAGTTTAAGAAAACTAAAACAAACAAAATGGCTAGTTAGTCCAAGTGCTAACCTTTCAAATGGGTTGTAGATCAGAACTTCTGGACTTGTAGAACTGGAGACAGACGTTTTAAAGGCTGTGTGGTCCAGTGGTTAAAGACGTTTTAAAGACATTTTAAAGCCTGTGTGGTCCAGTGGTTAAAGAAACAGGCTTGTAACCAGGATGTCCCCGGTTCAAATCCCACCTCAGCCACTCAGTCACTGTGTGACCCTGAGTAAGTCACTTAACCTCCTTGTGCTCCGTCGTTCGGGTGAGACGTAGTTGTAAGTGACTCTGCAGCTGATGCATAGCTCACACACCCTAGTCTCTGTAAGTCGCCTTGGATAAAGGCATCTGCTAAATAAATAAATAATAATAAATAAATAAGTGTCTAGATGAATCTGCAGTGAACTCCACTAAAGTGGCAGCGTCTGTGATGCGTCTTTGTAATTATATGTCCCACCCACCCTAGCCCTAAACCAATTGGAGACATGGCCCGTAGTCATGGCTATGACCCACGTGAACCAGCATAGGGTTAAGCCTGCCGTCCATTTTCAGCAGCCCTGCGTTCAATAGCAGAACACTCTCTTGTGGCGCCCTGTAACGGACGTTAGCAATTATTGAACAGTCTGTTAAGAGCGAGCAGTTTCACAATAGCAGGCAATATATCGCTGTGTATTAAAACAGTTGCTTTAAGTCAGTTTTGCAATTTTTGAATATATTTAATGAAATTACTACTACTGAATTTGTTGTACTAAAGTTACTGACACTTGTTTTGGTTTAACATCTCATGCGTGAGTCAGATTTGTCAAGTTATAAATAGTGCACGTTTCCTTTTCTAATTCAGTCATCACTTAAAATACCATAATCAGTTTTAAAAAGCTAAAAGGACAACAAATATTATTTCTCACACATGTTGGTCATAGAAATCCATATTTGAAAAGAAAAAAATCAATTTGCAGCCACCACATTGATAATGCAGGTGGGCCATTTTGAACCTCCAGCGAGGCAGCTTTGAGCTTTGACTCTACTGTTACGTACGCTCTTGGCATGCGGGTTGTTCAATAGAAAGCGCCACTTAACGCTCTGGAGCGCTTTTCCTATTGAATGTACCAGTCCAGACCAATAGCACCACCATGTGATAAATTATACTAAGTACTCAAACAACAAAACATAAAAGAAATACAAAGATGAAGCTACAACCGTGCTCAATTAATTAATGACTTAATGTGCAGCGGCAGTGTGCGCCTTCGA